>CM060929.1:904581871-907216871 GCA_030765085.1 Allium cepa | reverse complement strand
GACATTTAATTTTTTTTAAATTATTGTAAATGATTGAGGAATCATAAGTGATGAAATTTGTCAATTTTTGAATTGAAATTGAAAATTCGATTTAATTAATTAATTTTTAATTTATTTAATTAACTGGAAAAATAGCCATTTTGGCCACTGACTCGGATTTCGACGAAAGTAGTTTCATCGGATCTGTAATGGTGAATTATTGTTGGTTTTCAAGTTTCGTAGCGATCGGACTTGTCGTTTTGATCGTACGGACTCAAACGCCTTGGAATCAAATCAATTGAAATCAATTTGAAAATATTGATTTTAGCATAACTTCTTCATATGATGGAATTTGGATTTGAAACCTTTTCCATTGCGTTTAAAATATTTTAAAACATCTATTTGATATATGGGTTGACCCAATTTCGTTCCGGAGTCGAAACGGGCTTTTCGGGCCATATATTGTTCAGCGCGTCTATCAATCCGATCCATCTATTCTATTTCAACCCTACCTATAAATACCGTGTTATAAACCCTAGCCTACCTCTATCTCTCATTTGTCTGCGCGTACAATTTCTTTCACCTCGTCATTTCAGTGACAAATACCTAATATCAGTTGCAATTCAAAAATCAAAGTAAAACTTCAAACTCCTCAAAAAAGACTCAGAAAATTTTTATATCGAATATCTCGACGATACAAATCAGGGTCTAGTGTTCATTTGTCATAATCGCGCTTCAATCATCGGCAAATCGCGGTCAAAGTCAACTTAGGCGTTTTCGGTTGGGGCGACAATTGAGGAAACGGTTTATGGGTTTTGTAGAGGTGGATGTCAGGAGGCTATCGGAGGTGGTCGCATCATCCAATTCGACCTGGGGTGACCTGAATTCACGAATTAGCGTTTTGAAAACCTAACTCGAACGGTAGCGGTAGTGACGGCGCGTGTCCCCGCGTGGCCTTAGGTGGCCGCGGTTTTGATGGGCGAACGTTTGGGTGTGGTAGGCGACGCTCAGATCGCCGGAGACGAGCATGAAATCGTGGTCAAAAGTTAGGTCAATGGCACTGTGGTTGGGTTCTTCGAACGCGTTTTGTTCCTTCGGGCGAACGATAGTGCAGGTGACGTGGCGTGTAAACTTCATTTATTTTTTATTTTTTTCTGTTTATTTGATAATTTGAAATTCAATTGTTCTAACTATCGTAACTTTTGCGTACGAGGTCGAATTTACGCGCGGGTTTTTGCGTTGGTATCGTATTAAAATTTCAGACATTTTGGCACTGGTTTGGACCAATTTGGAGATTGTGCAATTTTTGGGTTTAAATAGGATTTAAATTCAATTTAAATTCAAAAGGTGAGTGTTTTAACCCACTCACAACTTCTAAAATTTCTTATGTTCATTAAATTTAATTTATGTTGTGATTACGAATTTATTTATAACAGTTTTATATATTTTTAAATCATCATCTCAGTAAATTGCATCTATTTAAATCAAATTGTTATTTAATTTATTTTTGCATATAAACTGCCAGTTAGACAGATTGTTTAATTTATTATTGAATATAAACTGTCAGTAATTTCCTGTTATTATAAATATGCTCTATATTGATATTATTGTTTAAATTAGATGATGATTGTAATAAACGGTTGATGATTGATATTGAGTGAATGGATGCTGTATTTAATATTGCAAGTTATTATGCATTCTTATTTCATTCGGGATTGCGGTTTGAAATGATATATAACCGTAATTTTTATTTTTAAATTACGGATTGAAATGAGAAATATCCGTATCACTTGACCATAGGGTAGAAAATTATATACAGACACCGCGGTCTATATATATAAAAATCTTTTGAAATGATTTCTATGGTTTTGTAAAGAAATATACGGGTTATATAAATATTGATTTTTGATGTTATATAAACGTCAAATTTATTATTGATTCTAGCTATATATAAATATGCTTTGAAATATAAAATAAGCCAATAATAAAGTTTGATTATTTTATATAATATGGTTTAATGAATATTGATTTTTGAGATTTTATCAATATTATTTTATATATAGTTGAATTCTTGAATTTTAGCTATGTATAAGTTTGTCAAATAAAAATTAAGTTTAATAATAGAGTTTGATTTTTATTAAAATAAATGTAAGTATTTGAATTTTATTTTAATATAGAGTGCATAATGATTTAAATAAATTAAGGTTGGGAGATAAATTGGAGATTTATTTGAAATTGAATTTGTTTAAGAATCAAACTCAAAAAGGTTGATGTGAAATTTATTAATTGAAAATTTTAAAGGTATAATTATCATAACTTGATTTTTGGGTTTAGGTGAATTAAATGATTATTTCAAGTACAAATGAATTGAAGAAAATATTTAGTTATTTGAAATTTGAGTTTTGTTTAAATAAAAATGGACTTATTATGTAAAATATTTCAGAACTAAATAATAGAAGATTTTTTTTTTGAATCTAAATTATCAAATATGTTTTAGAGTTTTGGAATATTTAAAGCCTTGAAATATATCGAAATTGAAATGTTTTATCGAAATTGAGATGTTTTGAAGTTATGAATTTCAAAGTACTATGCTTTAAAAGTGTTATAATTTCAAATGTTGGTTTCGAGATATTATAAATTTTAAAGTGTTATGATTTTTGGAAAAGAGATATATTTGAAATAAAATGATATTATATTGATTTGGGTTTTTATAAAAATAATATCATAATGAGTTTTCTTTTAAAATAGAAATGATATCGTATTTATATGGTTTTGAAATTGATATTATATTCTGGTTTTAAAAGTATAAACTATTTTGATAAGACCGCGGTGTTATAATAACGTTTGGCTGTTAAAGAGACCGAGATCAGAAGTTGTCATACTCTCTGCCAACTTCGAAAACCACTTTGACAACCGTGTAAGCGGTGGAGATTCCAGAATGAAGTAGGATGGCGGCAGCATTTCCTTTGAGGTAAATACATGGACCCGACTCCCGTGAGTTGGCATAAGGTGGCTAAAACAGGAGCGATTGACGGGTTAAGAAGGTAGCACCTTTTATCGGACACATCCCTTCGATATTATACTTTGACTTTTGGATTTATTCGGTGGCCACTTTTGATTTCTTTGATTTGGGGGTGTGGCTCGAGGTTGATGGTAGCTGCGGCTATGCGTTACCACCGACCCGGAAGCGTAATTGGTATATCTACCCTGGCATTGCCTAGTTGTGTCGTGTCACCTACCCTAGCACGCCTTATACGATTTTGTTTTGTACCATACCTATGGAGTGCCCTCTGACGACGCCCAGTACGGAGGAGATTATGGTACTGTATAGACTATGGGAATATATTATATGTTAAGGGGAATATTGGGTCACTCCTTAACGCTATTTTAAAGTAAGTTTATTTTACTAATAGACACTATTATAATAGCGAAGTATTACTACATAGTAAATATTTTAACGGATCCTTAGAAGATGCGATTCCCGAGCATCTCTTAAGTTACTACACTCATATTTATTTTACCGTTGATTTAACTTACATAAAATCTTTTAGTTCTGACACGAGTGTTTTGTCCTTCCAATTCGCTCGAGTCAGTCCGTGTATTTCAGGATTTGAAGATTTTATTCTAGAGGACGAAGACGAAGATTGTATTACTATTATCTACTATATTATTCCACTACACCATTTTATTCCGCTGCATAATTATTATTCTATGGTATGTGTAACTCTGATATGTATTGTATAAGTAAAATCAAATATTTTATAAAACAGCTTCATGAACCGTATATTTGATTATTATATTTTATCGTTCCGCTGCAAGATTCTGTTTGTTCTTTTTCTTTCTCTGCTTCTTCTTATTTACCCAATAACATTTCGCCCTTTTGTATGATTTAAGTTTGATGTGTGTGGTTTACCATCGATTTAAAACGTACAAAAAGATAGGACGTTACATCTTGTATCAAAGCTTTGGTTTAGCGATAAACCTTAGCTTTGTGGGGTCTGACTCTTATTAATGGGGTAGTAATACCCTATGAAGAGTCACCGAGTGTGTATATATATGAGAGAACATATTTGTTAGTGTTATAAAGGTTTTAATATTGTGTTAATCTGTTCCGTTTTGTATTTATAAATTCTGGTCGGTGCATAGGACGCTATGACATCAATAGGGATTTCTAAACACTTAATAGGACAGACTGACACAATATTTGTTTTGAATATAGGTGAATAAAATAATTATTCCTATTATATTTTCTATATATATAAAATAAATTTTTATAAATGATATATATTTGGTTGCAATATATTGGTTATTAGGTAATGAAATTTATAAATAATAGTTGAAATAAGATTGAAAATAAAATAAATGAAAATTGGAAATGTAGAACTTAAGCTCCGGGGTTTTGAAAATTTCTTTTGAATGATTTTGGAATATAAGAATAATATTATTAGAAGCATTTTTTGATACAAGTATTTCAATATAATTTGAAAGAAATGTTTTAAAAAGAAATTTTGGAAAGAAATAAGTTTTGTACTCCCCTCTCTGTCGCTAGAAAATAATTTCGGTGATGAGTGCACGCATCATCGACATTCATTTTCGAGTTTCTAAGTGGGAAGGCCACTGTAGTATTTTACTGTAGATTTATTTTGATAAACAAAGATAAATTTTAAATTGTTTAAATATATTGGATATATAAGCTGTAAGTTTATAAATTTATCTTTATTTTAAATGATTTAAAATTTAACCCGGTATTTAGTTCTTAAGTTTCCATTAATTAATAAATTCAATTATTGCAGTGAATTGGAACGTAGGTAATTAATAATTGAAACCTCTAATTAAAATAAGATATTAAATGCTAAGTTACAAGTAAAATTTAAAAGAAAGTTGAAATTTGTAACCTATAGGACAAAGGATATAAGTATTGAACATTAAATTAAATTAAAAGGAAAGAAGAGAGACTTGTATAACTTTCAATTGCATTCTTTAACATATATATATATATATATATATATATATATATATATATATAACTTACCAAAAGATATAAAAAGTTAAAATGTTAAAAGAAAATGTAATGGGAAATTTTACAAGTAAAATTTAAAATAATGAAAGTATTTGATGAAATTATTAATAAATAAGAATTTGGTGTTGTAGTTGTTATAAACTTAAGTATAATTGAAATAATACTAATTAAATATAATAGAAGGCGGGTATTTTAAGTAAGAAATTTTAAACTTAAGTAAATAAGTTGAGGTTATTTATAAATAAAATTGTAAGAAATAAATGTAAATTAAAAAGATAAACCATTATATGAATGAAAAAGAGAAATCAAACAACAAATCTATGAATAGAATTAATAAGGATAAACTTAATCTGTTGTTTGAAATTGTTGTTGTTTCGGTTTATGGTTGTTTGGGTAAGAATACTTTAAATTTGCTTGGATGAGTGAATAATATATTTTGGTTCCATCTAAGACTGTTGAGTAAATGGTGCACTTGATAGTTTTTTTTCATTCTGTAAAATTTAAAGTTTGAACCCGAACAACTATTTGTTTTGTTTGATTTGAATGGATAATTGATTTGTGTGATGGTTGTATGCCTTGTTGCAAGTGATTGTTGGTTGTTTTGATTTGTTGTTTATGGTTGAAACAACTTTAAATATTTCATTTTATATAATTATTAACTCTTTTGGATTATATAAGTGAAATACAGGTTATGGAAGCAATTGCTACTTCTTTTGGTTTCATAATTTAGCGTAAATTGCCCGACAAATAGGTACGTTTTCGGATTGCGGTTATAGCGTTATTATATTATTTTTCCCGTGTTGGGATATATATTATTTTGGAAATTATATGTTATATACTGTTATATTTGATATTATATTTTCTCCCGAGCCTCCCCGTATGAAGGAGACTCTGTCGAAGTTTTCCGTAAATTTCGGAATTAGAAAAAAAATTTGAAAATGTTTTCCAAACTTTATTAATTTAAGTATAAAGATTTAATGGTTATAAATTTGTATATTTTATTCAAATTAATTAATTTTGTAAATTTAATCGTTTATATAGTTAATATTTGATAAGATGTATTGTTTATGTAATTCCTTCTTTTCCCTTCTTTTTCCTTTTCGGTGACGAAAAGTTTTGAGTGGGGAAGAGTGTAACGACCCGTAAATTTCAATGATTAAATTTGTCATTTTAATAAGATTTTGTGATTAAATTTAGGAAGAAATAAAACTTTTACAATGTATATGGAAATAAATATTAAGAATGTACTGTAGCAATGGTTATTAAAACTAACTAATGATAACTGAAGTGAAATCACAATAATAATGAAATAGTGTAAATTATTGCACTTACGTATAAAATGGAAAATAAGTAAATAAGCGTGAGTGTTGGTAAATAAAAGAATTTTGTAATAATAAATGGTAATTTAAATAAAATCAATGTTCTGTATGTAATTGTTTGGAAATAATAACTAGAATAAATTGCAACCGTATAAATGTAAGTTAACTATTAATAACTTGGATGTAATTCCAATAAGTGAAACAATGTAAATGTTATAACTTGGTTACAAAATATATATACGGAAGTGGATGTAAATATTGAATTAATTAATGAAATAATACAGTGTTAATGACAATTAATTAAAATTTGTGTTATATATGGAATTTTAACCTGTGTTGGTAAGTAATAAACTTATAAATGTAAGTAAAGGAAAATAGGTGACAATTAATATATGTTATTTAGTTATTTAGGGTGTTGAATAAAATTGGTAATCAATTTGCAATTAAAGGCAATAATGTTGATGTAAGCTCATAAATAAATAAAAAATTTCAATGCAATACCAATTCAATGGAGACAAATTTTAAGGTCATGATTGATTGCATTAGATAAATTGGGAAATAAACTTCATTAAAGGTAATTAAATATTGTCCTAATGTAAATTAAGATAATATTTGAAATTAATGGTAATTCCATTCATAATATGATAATTGGTTGAAGTATGAGAAACTTACATGTAACATTTGGCTTGTAAACAAATATTATAAGTTGCCTGTTTAATTTGATTATGGAATTAGAATTGGAAATAAATGTTAATAAAATAAATAAATGTACATTAATGTGAAAGGTAATACAATGGTTAGGAGTTGTTAAATTTGGCATATTAAGGTAATGAATGGAAAGAAAACCAGGTAACTAAGTTTATACAAAATAATAATGAACTTAATAAAAGATTTGAATTGAAACAAATCAATCCATTGAAATCCAAATTATAATAAGTGTAATTTTTGTAGCAATTGAAATTAAAGGATTATGCAATTTGAAATAAAGATAATATGAGAAAATTTATGTAATAGTTTTGAATCCAAGGTTTAATCCATCTATTTGACAGGAATGAATGAAATAATAATTAATTTATTTAATTAAATGGAATTTTGGGAATTTTATTTATAATTTGCGAATTTAATGAAATTGAGGTTAATATTGAAATTTATAAATTAATCATCTCTAAATTGACATTTAAATTTGTTTAAATCATTGTAAATGATTGAGGAATCATAAGTGATGAAATTTGTCAATTTTTGAATTGAAATTGGAAATTTGATTTAATTAATTAATTTTTAATTTATTTAGTTAACTGGAAAAATAGCCATTTTGGTCACTGACTCGGATTTCGACGAAACAAGTTTCATCGGATCCATAACAGCGAATTATTGTAGGGTTTCAAGTTTCGTAGCGATCGAACTTGTCGTTTGATCGTACGAACTCGCAACGGCTTGAAATCGATGAAATTGAAATCAATTTGAAAAATATTGATTTTAGCATAACTTCTTCATACGATGAAATTTGGACTTGAAACCTTTCCCATTGCGTTTAAAATATTTTAAAACATCTATTCTGATATATGGGTTGACCCAATTTCGTTCCGGAGTCGAAACGGGCTTTTCGGGCCATATATTGTTCAGCGCGTTAATCAATCCGATCTATCTATTCTATTTTAACCCTACCTATAAATACCCTGTTACAAACCCTAGCCTACCTCTATCTCTCATTTGTCTGCGCGTACAATTTCTTTCACCTCCTCATTTCAATGGCAGACAAATACCTAATATCAATTGCAATTCAAAAAACAAAGTGAAATTTCAAACTCCTCAAAAAAAATTCAGAAATTTTTTATATCGAATATCTCGACAATAAAAATCCGCATCTGGTGTTCGTTTGTCGTAATCGTGCTTCAATCATCGGCAAATCGCTGTCAAAGTCAATTTGGGCGTTTTCGATTGGGGCGACAATTGAGGAAACGGTTTCTGGGTTTTGTGGAGTTGGATGTCAGGAGCCTATCAGAGGTGGTCGCATCATCCAATTCGACCTGGGGTGACCTGAATTCACCAATTAGGGTTTTGAAAACCTAACTCGAAAGGCAACGGCGGTGACGACGCGTGTGCCCGCGTGGCCTCAGGTGGCGGCGGTTTTAATGGGCGAACGTTTTGGTGTGCTCGGCGACGCTCAGAGGGCCGGAGATGAGCGTGAAATCATGGTCAAAAGATAGGTCAACGACACTGTGGTTTGGTTCTTCAAACGCATTTCGTTCTTCCGGGCGAACGATAGTGCAGGTGACGTGGCATGTAACCTTCATTTTATTTATTTATTTTTTTCCTGTTTATTTGATAATTTGAAATTCAATTGTTATAACTATCGTAACTTTTGCGTTCGAGGTCGAATTTACGCGCGGGTTTTTGCATTGGGATCGTATTAAAATTTCAGACATTTTGGCACTAGTTTGGACGAATTTGGAGATTGTGCAATTTTTGGGTTTAAATTGGATTTAAATTCAATTTAAATTCAAAAGGTGAGTGTTTCAACCCACTCACCACTTCTACAATTTCTTATGTTCGTTAAATTTAATTTGTGTTGTGATTATGAATTTATTTATAATAGTTTTGTATATTTTTAAATCATCATCTCAGTAAACTGCATCTATTTAAATTAAATCGTTATTTAATTTATTTTTGCATATAAACTGCCAGTTTGATAGATTGTTTAATTTATTATTGAATATAAACTGTCAGTAATTACCTGTTATTTATCATATGCTATATATTGATATTATTGTTTAAAATGGGCGATGATTGTAATAAATGGTTGATGATTGATATTGGGTGAATGGACGCTGTATTTTATATTGCAAGTTATTTTGCATTCTTATTTCATTCGGGATTGCGGTTTGAAATGATATATAACCGTAATTTTTATTTTTAAATTACGGATTGAAATGATAAATATCTGTATCACTTGACCATAGGGTAGAAAATTATATACAGACACCATCGTCTATATATACAAAAATCTTTTGAAATGAATTCTATTTTTTGTAAAGAAATATACGGGTTATATAAATATTGATTTTTGATGTTATATAAACGTCAAATTTATTATTGGTTCTAGCTATATATAAATATGCTTTGAAATATAAAATAAGCCAATAATAAAGTTTGATTATTTTATATAATATGGTTTAATGAATATTGATTTTTGAGATTTTATAAATATTATTTTATATAAAGTCGAATCCTTGAATTTAAGCTATGTACAAATTTGTGAAATAAAAATTAAGTTTAATAATAGAGTTTGATTTTTATTAAAATAAATGTGAGTAAGTATTTAAATTTTATTTTAATATAGAGTGTGTAATGATTTAAATAAATTAAGGTTGGGAGATAAATTGGAGATTTATTTGAAAATGAATTTATTTAAGAATCAAACTCAAAAAGGTTGATGTGTAATTTATTAAATTGAAAATTTTAAAGGTATAATTGTTATAACTTGATTTTTGGGTCTAGGTGAATTAAATGATTATTTCAAGTGTAAATGAATTGAAGAAAATATTTAGTTATTTGAAATTTGAGTTTTGTTTAAATAAAAATGGATTTATTATGTAAAATATTTCAGAACTAAATAATAGAAGATTTGATTTTTGAATCTAAATTATCAAATTAGTTTTGGAGTTTTGGAATATTTAAAGCCTTGAAATATATGAAATTGAGATGTTTCGAAGTTATGAATTTCAAAGTATTATGTTTTAAAAGTGTTATAATTTCAAATGTTGGTTTTGAGATATTATAAATTTTAAAGTGTTATGACTTTTAGAAAAGAAATATATTTGAAATAAAATGATATTATATTGATTTGGGTTTTTATAAAATTAATATCATAATGAGTTTGCTTTTGAAATGGAAATGATATCGTATTAATATGGTTTTGAAATTGTTATTATATTCTGGTTTTAGAAGTATAAACTATTTTGATAAGATTGCGGTGTTATAATAACGTTTGGTTGTTAAAGAGACCGGGATCGAAAGTTGTCATACTCTTTGCCAACTCTGAAAACCACTTTGACAACCGTATGTGCGATGGAGATTCTAGAACGAAGTAGGATGGTGGCGGCTTTTCCTTTGAGGTAAATACGTAGATCCGACTCCCATGAGTTGGCATAAGGTGGCTAAAACAGGAGTGATTGATGGGTTAAGAAGGTGGCACCTTTTATCGGACACATCCCTTCGATATTATATTTGACTTTTGGATTTATTCGGTGGCCACTTTTGATTTCTTTGATTTGGGGGTATGGATCGAGGTGGGCGGTAGCTGCGGCTATGCGTTACCACCAACCTGGAAGCGTAATTTGTATATCTACCCTGGCATTGCCTAGTTGTGCCGTGTCACCTACCCTAGCGCGCCTTATACGATTTTGTTTTGTACCATACCTATGGAGTGCCCTCTGACGACGCCCAGTACGGGGGAGATTACGGTACTGTATAGACTATGGGAATATATTATGTGTTAAGGGGAATACTGGGTCACTCCTTAACGCTATTTTAAAGTAAGTTTATTTTACTAATAGACACTATTATAATAGCGAAGTATTACTACATAGTAAGTAGTTTAACGGATTCTTAGGAGATGCGAATCCCGAGCATCTCTTAAGTTACTGCACTCATATTTATTTTACCGTTGATTTAACTTACATAAGATCTTTTAGTTCTGACTCGAGTGTTTTGTCCTTTCAATTCGCTCGGGTCAGTCCGAGTATTTCAGGATTTGAAGATTTTATTCTGGAGGACGAAGACGAAGATTGTATTACTATTATCTACTATATTATTCCACTACACCATTTTATTCCGCTGCATAATTATTATTCTATGGTATGTGTAACTCTGATATGTATTGTATAAGTAAAATCAAATATTTTGTAAAACAGCTTCATGAATTATATATTTGATTATTATATTTTATCGTTCCGCTGCAAGATTCTGTTTGTTCTTTTTCTTTCTCTGCTTCTTCTTATTTACCCCATAACAATCCGCCCTTTTGTATGATTTAAGTTTGACGTGTGTGGTTTATCGTTGATTTAAAACGTACAAAAAGGCGGGACGTTACATTATAACATAAGGCAAGCCCAAGGTACTAGATGTTGGATTTAGTGGTATTAAACTAATAACTGATAACGATACCATACGGTACGACCACTAGAGTCAGCTGTTAGAGTGGTTACTAGCCTATAAGGTCAAGCAAAAGGATGCACTAATGAATATAACGAACTATAGAAATAGAACATTTTCCCCAAGATACTATTTAATCGAAAAGTGTTATATACCTTCCAACGGTAACTACTCGATTGTCCCCTGATGTCCCATAACCACTTGGCGACACTTAAATATTTACTAAGAGAAAATAGATTTCGCTCAAGTAAAATATTCTATTTAATGGGTTAAAGTATTAAGCGAAAAAATGATACAAGTACTCCATACCACTTGTACATCTAAGCCATTTAATTAGGATTATCATTTTATAGAAGTAATATTTTTATGTATAAATTACTGCTTTAGAAAACATTTAAATATTGAGTAATCGTAAAATAGCTACATTTATTGAATATGCTGCTATGTACATATAGAAATCTATATATATAGTTTTATCATCATCATTTAGAACACTATTATTATTAAAAACTCTATAATAATCTTCCTTCCTCAAATTACCTTTAAATACAAGATTCATATCCATATCTCAAAACCCGAATTTCAAAATCAATATATATTTTATATAAACTCTAAAATTGATTTTTAAAGAAAATATTTCATATAACTAGTTTAAAGATAATTTCAATTTATGCTATATATAATTAATATATATTTATATATATAAGTTATTATAAAATAATTTAAATTAATAAATTCCCCAAAAATATGAAGTTATCAAAATCACAGAAATTCAAAAAACAGAAGAAATGGAAGAAAATGGGGAAACATACTAAAATTTAAAGGGTATGAAGCCTGGAAATAGTTGACGGATCGACCATGGCCATCGGTCCACCATGAGTACTCCACCGTGGAATCTACCGATCGAGCGGTCATTTTACCCGAAGTGTGAAAACTCTAGGCATCGTTTTCGACGATGATATAACCGGTTCCTGCCCTAAAAGTTTATTTTTTTGAAGTTTGGATCTACTGCCAAACAAGTACGCATGTATTCTTCAACCAAACACTAATTTGCCAAGAATCAGTTTACTATAAATATTTTTGACAGGGTTAATGATCATATTTCTATAGCCATTGCTTAAACAAACAACATAATACTAAACAATCAATAAACAATTCAATCGAAAGAACAATTGCATGTAACATAAATTAGGGATAACGATAAGGATTACTCACCTTTCTGCCTTAAGCTTCTAAAAACCCACTGCTCGAACGCAAAGCTTACTGTCCAAACCAAAGAACTGCTCCAATCTTGCCTGGACTCAGAAATTGAGAGCTCCTAGTGATGAAGATTTGTTGAGAGCACTCTATTAATTTAATTGGATTTTTCTGGGATTTATTAAATCTTATTTTGAGAGAGTTTGGTTCTAGGGTTTCAAGGATAAGGTTTTTGATTTTTTGTTTCTTTTTATTGGAAGTGATAGAACGTACCAACACTGAAAAATGAAAAAGATATACTTTGTTTTTAGATGGGTTTTGTTTTTAGATGGGTTTTGGGTTGTAATAAACCTAATAAGTAAAAGAAAAGGGTTTTATTCCTTTATTTCTCATTCTGTTAATTCCTTTCCAATCAAAGATTTACTAAGTTTAAAATTGTACTTTCTATAAATTATTGCTAATCAATTTTCTCATTTATCTTCATTTCATGGTATAAATCATAAATATTATTACAACTCTTAAGTCAAATTTCTATATACTCTTTAAATTGATTATTAATAAAATAATCATTTCTTAAACTCCTTTTATTAATGATTGAATAATTTAACCCATAAAATCCCAATATCATTCAAAATTTGTTGCTTACAAATTTTAATACTTCTTAGCTCCTCTTTATAATAAATAAAAAGCGGTTTACCAAAATAAATCTATATTCTTTTTATAAAATATATTTATTTATAGATTCCAAAATATTCATTCCATATATAAATTTTCCAGTATTATATAAGTTTAGAATTCACATTCCAAAAGAATTCATTATCTTTTATAAAAACACAAAAACTCTAATTTCTCCATATAAACCCAAGTTTAAATCATTATTTATTTATTAAAGAAATTCTGAAATCAGGGTTGTCACGGTATGCCTTTCTTTCTGTTTTTAACATGCTAAATTAGTTTATTGACTTGCTTGTAATATTTAAGATTCTTTACTACTTGGGGAAAACCTATTTCTCCTTTAACAATTGCCTTTGTCTTCCTTCCAAGATATATCATTATTACATGGACAAAATTCCTCATTGATTGAGAAAAATAAGGCCCTTAAGAAAGAAGTTCAGAGTCTCCGGTTTGACAATGGTTCTTTATCCATCAAAAATGTTTGAATCCCGACTTTATTTGACTTAGAGAAGAATAAAACTCGTGGCTTGGAAGAAATGTTAAATGATTTAGAGAAAAAGCTTTCCTCGAGTCGTAAGGAAGTAAAACAAGGTCAATTAAAATTCTAACCTCAAGGAGGTTTCAGCTAAAACTTTGATTTAGAAAAGGACAAACAAAGAAGAATCTTTCTCCCAAGAAGTGAAGGACATCTTTCTGCGACGTCAAGGCTAATGTGTCTTCCTTTTTAAATAAATTCCTCCACAACTGGACGATTAGAATTATGAGGCTGTCTTTTTTGTAGCTTATAAAGACAACATCGATCGGTGCTCAAATATGGATTTCCCTTCTTTTCATTTCATTGGGATGGAGTATAAAAGAAAGTTTGAAATCCTCTTTGACTGCATCCCAAGAGACCATTCTGAATTTGGGGATGATGGCCCCGTAGACCCTACTAAATTTTTGAATTTTGATGATCTTCCATCGGATGATGATGAGTTGGAGAACGTAGAAGAAGGTAGATCCGATGATGATAAGAATGATAACGATGATAATTAGAATGATAATGACGATGATAAGAATGATGATGTAGATGATCATGCTCAAGACAGTTCACCGAGAAAGGATGTATATGCTGGTTTTGGCCAAGGTGGATCGGAAGCTCCTTAAGGTTCAAGCTTTGGTACCAGCTTTCCTTCTCTGCATATTGAGCATGGCACTGGTGATTATGCCTATCAATGGGCCGGGTTCGGTCTGGGTATCTTAAAACCCGGATCCAAGCCTAATTATAATAATCAAAATCGAGCTCGGCGTGACCCGTTGGGTATTTCGAAACAATACTCAAGCCCGACTCGTCGAGCTTTTCATGCCAGTCAGGTAATACTCATGTACTTAACTCATAATATTTATGTTAAAATCATACTTTAAACTCGTAGTTTTTGTAAAAATCATAAAACAATGTTAACGTATAAATTAGGTGGTGGTGTGGCCAAGTTCACAGTAATATGCAAAAACATCTACATGTAGACAAATAAAATAGTACATAAATAACATACATACTCATGTTCTGTTAGTACGAAAAACTAATAATCATGTCGGGCCCAAACTGGACCGACTTTTGATCAAACCATACCTGATCCTAATAGTAACTAAGTTAGACCTGCAATGGGCCAATGTAGTTAGAGAAAAACCCATACCTGCATTAACATATGGGTTTGGGTTTGGTGCAGGCCAAAAACCGTACCATTGAAAAGCTTATCTGTGATTCACCTCCATTAAAGAATCCTTCTTGCAATCAAACTGCTTTTGGCATAAGTATGCTTAGCCAATCTTCTTTAGGGATTCAAAAGTTCCAGTCCTTCAAGCCAAATGCTTCAATAATTTCTCCATAAGTAATATTACCTCACAAATTCTATCTTTTAATTTTATCTTATTTATGGCTAGTGACCTAATATTACTTAATTGTGGACATAGAAGAAGAAATATTATGTTGTGATTTTATTAGATAGAAAGAGAGATGAAATTTTGAGACTCAAGGGAGAAGAATAAAGCTTACGTAAGGATTCAAATGAATCAAATGATAGATATATGAGACTTTTAAAATGCCTTTAGTACCCGAGGACTTTAAGAACAAACGGGTTGCACCTATTCTCCAAAAATCTCATTTTCATCAATCTAACTTTCGTAAGGAGAACGAAGAACTCACTTCCCTTTTCTGAATGTTAATTGGGGACAGAAATAAATTAGGTTCCTTGATTTAGTTTACATCAAGTGTCCTTTGTCCGACCTTTCCTTCTTAGCCAATAATTGTGGAGGCTTAATTAAACTACTTCATAGGAGATACCTGGATGAGCGTGAATCAAACCTACACCTTGGAGAATGTTGAAACTTTTCTAGAGTCTCTACTGCTCCTTTAACTATTAATTCCCTTCCTCCAAAGAAGATTATGTTTAATAAGGATAGATTTATAGCTGAATATTACAAGGAGTCCATTCTTTATAAACCTTCATGACATTGTTGTATACTTTTAACTTTGTACTTATGTTGATTTAGTAACGAGTTGTTTATATAAGTCTATGGTTTGACCTTTAACTTTATTATATCATCGATGCACCTATTTCTAAAGTTGCCTCTATTACTTCTTTATTCCCATTTTCCAAAGATATCCTAAGTAAATTGGTTAGATGAAAAAACCTTTTAAGGAAAGGTCTTCCCAATTAGTAAATATTGTTTATCAAATTATTGTATTCTCCATTATCTTCATCATATGTACACTTAGTTCCCTAATTTGGACTTCAATTTAATATGATAACAAAGTAACCAATATCTTCATGAAATTTGAAGTATGCAAAAATATTAAGTGGTAACCCGGTCCCCTTCCCAAAGAACATGCTTACTGCGGATTTTCTTTAGTTAATACTCCTTGCAGCATTGGATCCCCATTCAGCACTACATTCTCTAGTTCTCCTTCGTCCTTTTATAGAATCTATGATGCGCTTTCTCATTTCAAGAATTAGCAAAGTCTAAGGGCACATGTAGTTACTACTATTATTATTTTATGCAAATGTAATGATGCTAATTGTAATATAAATTATTAATAAAATGTTTTGTTATTATTCTTGTCTCTTCCTATTAAAGATTAGTCATTACTTTTTTTAATTCAGGACAAGGAATCTACCTTATCTCTTGATGACCCCAACCTCACTTAATGTCTTAAGAGCATCCAATCAAAGTTTGCGACGACCATGGAAAATCGTTCATCTTGCTTCACTTTGTGTTTAACATCTATTAACAATGTTGAAGCCAATAAGTGATCTGAGAAATATATTGAATTAAATTTTACTCTAATAGCCACTTGCGAAACAATTGATGAGCTTGAAAAGAATATCTCTTCCAAAGATAACAAGATTCTTGACTTAATCGTAAAACATAGTTCATGATGTGATCAGCTGGAATACAACACAAAAATTTCCTAACTCAATTAACATATTCTTGACTTAGAAATGGACCTACTAAAGTCCATAAATGAATGTCAATCGTATGAACTCATCTTAACTAAGGGTGAGAAAGGACTTCCTACACCAATATCGACGAAACCCTCCGAAAAGATTCCCTCGCAGACTTCCCCTTTGCCTCGTGGTCAACTCACAGTGGCAACATGGTCGTCCCTCCTCCAGTACCTTTACCAGCTAAAGATGAATTTGATGACCCCTCTAGGTTAAGCATGTCTTTAAAATTTTAATGTGATAAAAAATAAAGGAATACTGAAATAAAAAATATATTGAATCATTCTTGTGTCTTAATTTGATGTTAAGACCTTAGAATGTAAAGAATGAGATAATGTTAAAGATTCAACAATTCGAAATTGATCAAAAGACTCCGAGCTTACAAGGGCCAACAAGACTTACAAAAAGGTGTTAATTTATCAGATTAACTCCATGGATTTCCTCAATGTTGTTCGCGATAAAAAAAGAAGCTAAAAAATATATCCATGTGGCAATTCAGCACATTATCGATCCTTCTTCCGCACTAGAAACATTAACAAAAGAGGTAATAGAACTTAATGATCAGTTAGAGTTGATGCAATTATATACCTCCAGGGCATCTAAATTTGATCAACAGCTAGATTACTTAATTGAAGTCATAGTCGTCTTTGATTTAAAAATTGACTTCTCATTTTTAGGCCCAGAAAATAATTGTCAATTGGAGAAAGCTTTGACTTCCAACTAACAAAGATATCAACATTTCATTTGGTATGGATGTTTTGATGCTCTTAGGGAGATTGGGGACCCTCTTATTTTGTATAAGAACGTGGGTTCATCTAGTGAATCCCATCCTTGTGCTTTGCAGGTCGAAGGGAAAGGGAAAGAGCTTGTCTATCAACTTTACCCTCTTTCTTATCCTCTAGAATGTAAACTTTGTAAAAATTAGTCTCATTGTAAAAATAAAGTCATATTTTGTAATATAACGATCTGTAATAAAAATTTATATTCCGTACCTATCTTGTGATGGATTGTCCATTTATGCTATTTGCCTTTCTAATTATCACTTCGGATGGATCCAATAATGGGATCAAAAGGCCTTTGTTTTCTATCCTTCTTGGATTGGTTCTTTGGTTGGACCCAAGGGCAGGATCAAAGGCTTAATTAACCTTCACTCTTCGAATGGGTGCTTCGGCCAAGCCTTGCGATGGGTCCAAATGCTTTTTGTCCACCTCCCTTGGATGGATACTTTGGCCATGCCTTTTGGTGGGACCAAAGGCTTAACTAATCGCCACTCTTTGGATGGGTGCTCCAGCCAAGGCTTGCAATAATATCAAAGGATTTTCGTCCATCTCCCTTGGATGGGCACTTTGATGGGGCCTTGTAGTGGGACCAAAGGCTTAATTGACCACCACTCTTTAGATAAGTGCTCCGACCAGGCCTTATAGTGAGACCGAAGGCTTTTCATCTATCTCCCTTGGATTGGTGCTTTGGCCAGGCCTTACGACTGGACTAAAATCTTAATTTACCATTAGTTTTTGGATGGGAGCTCCGGCTAGGCCTTACAGTCCGGTCGAAGGTTATTCCTCAATTTCCCTTGTATGGGTGCTTTGGCCAGGCCTTATGGCGGTACCAAAGGCTGAATTAACCATTACTCTTTGGATGGGTACTCTGACCAGGCCTTGTGATAGGAATGAAGGATTTTCGTCCATTTCCCTTAAATGGGTGCATTGGCCAGGCCTTACAACAGGACCGAGACTATATCTAACAACCCTCTCTAAAACTGGTTTCAACCCTATAAAAGCCCATCGAAACTTAGGTCCAGTCCAGAGCTGGCTGCCGGTCGGTATAATTTGATTAAATAAAATAATGTGCGGAGCTATCTATCTATGCTTTCAGAGTCTCATAACAGAATGAATAAAATAAAATAATCAAATGAGTAACCATTTCATAAGATCCAAGCCTCAAAATATATAATGTATCAATAACACCTAAACTAAGTTAAATACATTGCTTGGGTACATCAAAAACATAAATAGATAGTTAATACTGCCATTAGGACTTCATTGTCTTCTACTCCACACACAACGCCAAATCTAACTTGTAGGTAGCAAGAACAATAATGTGTGGTGAATGAAAATCTTAGGTTTTACAATAATAATATATGGGTAGTAAGCATTCAAATTGGTATTACGTTTTACGTATTTATTATGTTTCCCTACGTATACCTCCAACTATGGGATAGTGGACCTATGAGTCCTACTTTGTGACTATATAAGCAGATGCAACGCAACTATGGAGTATATTGGGTTCAACAACCTATCTCCCATCCAATTATATCCTAACAATGCGAGAAGAAGTACTTGGGCTAATTAGTACCCATTAAATTGGAAGTAGGACGACCCTCCAGCCATTTAATACCTTAACCCAAGCAAACCCTCTTTGTACTCTCTAACCTACATCATACAAAACTCTTCTAGACCACTTAATGCTTCTTAAATGTGGGAGATGCAAACCCTCCAAAAGCCATTTAATACCTCAACCCTGAAACGGACTAGCCCTAAGAGATCTTAAATAACGCATTTAAACGATATTCTCAACCATTTATTACTTAAATAAAGAGAGGCGGACCCAAATATAGCTATTTAATAACTTGACCCGAAACAGGCCCATCCTGGGATTACCTTATCCTTATGGCCTGTAACCTAACCATGACGTCCCGCATTACTCCGGCTATTTGTACATGCCGTTAGCCATATTAGTTGGGTAGACTTATCCTACACTATTGGAACTAACCACACATCCACCATGAGTACTTTTTATAGGCGATGTCCTATTTCGGTTATGAAAGTCACACTACTAGTAGCCTGATTATCTGGGTAGACTTCTGTGTGCTTTCAACCGACCTCGCATCCCTATAACATAGCTATATTTCCACACTCTAACATTCAATGTAAAATTTCATCAACATACACATATACATACAATAAATATATACACCATCACCTATATTTATATACAGAAGGCCTTATAAAGGAGACTCCTAATTTCGCCTTTATTTATGGGTTAACTTCCATAATTGTCCCTAACTCATTTCAGTAGGTTGATTGTTAACTGCCATTTTTTGGTTATTTTATTTAATCTTAATTATTATATATGTTACTGGTTTATAATTATAATTGTCTGTTTCAAAGTTTAAGGAAATTTATCATTATTTTATTACTGCCTAATATTAAATTATGCCTAATTAGTTTTATGTGTATTCAAGTAATTTGTCCATTATTTAATTGGGGTGTTATAATATTTTAATGTTAACAACTGCAATTCTATGCAAGTCCAAATTCAATACAACAAATACATAAAAGCTGAAATCATAATTAATTTAGCTATACAAAGTAGACTTGTATGTATATTCAAAATAGAGTCTAGTACATACAATTTGTTTTATGTTTAATAGAATTTGGTCCTTCTTTCCGACGAAGCAAATATATGTACAAATTTTTTATATTCCATTCAACTTTTAAACGAGTAGAGTTGAAATGAAAAAGAAATCATACTTATTTTAATTATAGAAATAGGTAGTGCAAACATCATATAGGAGGAAAAATTCATTTTTTCCTACTTTTCACACCTCTTTCTATTTCCTTATTTTGGAATTCTTTGTCATTACAATCACAAATTGAAACGTGGAACCAAGTAGAATACAAAATATTTTTATCATAAATATTAATGAATCAAATCTTACTATATTCAAATAAAACTACTAAGATTTCAAACAATTCATACATATTGTGGGGGTGAATTTAGGATTTAGGTTGATAAAATTTTTGCATACAAAATCTCTTAATGCATAGCACAAATCCAAACATCAAACTACATAGTGTACTATTAGATAAAAATTAAGATTTCAACTGATTGATAATTCCAATGAGTCTCCTTGGATTTGCTCCATGTGATAACCTTATCTCTTCCTCCAGTTTATCTTATATTCTTTGTATAACATATAACCGGTTTATCTACACATATTAGATTCAAAATTTTAGATTACGAAAGAGATAATATATATATATAATTTATTACTTTCTCTTTTGCTTACTTCTTTCAAATCTTATCCTAATCCATGAAGCTATATATTTAACTTTTATTTTGAGTTAAAGATATTTTTATGGAGGAAGAGTTGTCACTCCCGACTTTAGATTTATATAAAAAGAATGAGGGGGTAGCCTCTTAGTTACAGTTGCTTGGTGGCGGCAGAACCATCGGATTGATAATATTTTAATAAACTAGGATCCGGGCCATCCAGGCTAGGGAAAACCCTTACCATCATAATAAATAATCGGTCGACCACTCGCTGTGGGTGATCGACAAGTGGTCCACCAACTGTTATTTTTAACACTTACTTAAGCGTTAAGGTTATATAATGTTTACTTCATCGTTACGTTTAATAATATTTATTTGCTTAATCCATTTCGAATTATTTTCGATTGGAAATTTTTAAACGTCGATAACTTATTCATTTGAACTCCGATCGTGAAATTTTATATATGAAAGTTACTTAGAAGATCGTCACGAATACAGTGGTGCAAGTTTTCTGGTCAAATTCTGACATTTTCTATATTTCCAATTTTAGCATGATTATTAATTGATTAATTTTCTTAATTAATTACTTGTTAATTATATGAGGTGTTACACTTTAATAAGGTTGCCCTTCCATTTGAAGTGATTTCATCTTGTAAACATGCTTTTTATCATTTGTTTTATTCTTTAGTAATTACGTACAACCATCGTTCTTTGAAATCTTATCCATTCCACCTTCTATTTTCTTGAAAGTTCAGATTCAGCAAACTCTTGTAATTCTCCTTTTCTTACATAATACTATATAATTCTCGATAAGACTCTACAATTATTAGCATTGCACCTATTTTTTACATGACAATAGCAGTATTCAACCCATTCATGCCTTTCTCCTTTTCTCACACTTTTCTTGGGATTCAAACAGTCCAGTCTTTCGTTGGTAAGAAAATATCCTCTATCTTAAGAAACACGAAGGGGAGTAACTATCTTGCTTGGTGACCCCTTAACAATGTGGTTTCCATGCTCATTTCGGTACTTTTTTTGCGAGTTCACAACTTCACTTGGTTTTCATTTAATTTATTTTTCATTGTTCAAAGACCTCTTTCTCTCCCTTTACGAGACGACTGATAATGCCTTTCCATTTCTATGTAAATTTGTCGAAATCACGATTTAGCTCTGATTCAAATATTGTCCCTTTGACTTGAGGTTGAGTACTTCGTCTTGCACAGGCAAATGGGTCATCCTTTAACTAGACATCTCTCGTATGTCCTTGGACTGGCTCTTTTCTACTCAATTCATTTGCTAAGGCAAAAATTGGTTTTTCCCTTATGTAAAATGGATTCAAACTCCATCATTTGGACTATACCAGGAAACTCTCTTCTTTAAGTCAAAAGGGCAAGATTCCATAGATTTAATTCTTATTCCTTACTAAATTGTAGGACATTCCATGGAAAGGCCAAAGTGTTCAAGTGAGGTTCTAAAGATCCTTGTTGGGACTTAACTACCATGATCAAGATTTGGACGCGATGGATTTTTTTGACAACTTGCCTTTCATTCCACATAAAGTCATATCATCATAAGAAAGAAATAGGTAGAAAAAAGAATAGATAGAAAGAAAGAACAACGAACATCAGAATCTCACAGTGGAAAAGAAAAAATATAATATATCACATAACTATTACATAGTCATTATACATCAGAGGTACACAATTACACAACATCATCCCATTAGTTGGTCGTGAAGACCCTTCTATCCATTTCATTTCAAAATACGACAGACCAAAGACTCCAACACAGTGGGAATAAATAGATAGATACGCCAATACTCCAGCTCAAGCTTTTCCAAAATTCATCAAGCCAAACCTGATCACTTGGCTACTCATAAAAATTTGAGTACCCAAGAGTTGAAGAAAGATAGGATAAACTCCGGGTCAGACATGGGTTTGGTGTGAGTAAACGGTTAAGTTGTTTAACTTGAAAAACCTTTGAAATAAAAGGTATCTTGTAAGACTCTCTGGAAATAAACACGGACAAGTTTTTCCCTTACGATAACGAAAACCTTTGATAGGAAATCCGGTTATATTATAATAGTGTCTAGGGTTTTCAAATAAATATTCACATAGCTGAAATTGTTACATTATTAAATTCCAGCATACTAGCCACAAAGTGGGTTCTATAATCAAAAACGAAAAAGGCACGTAGGGAGAATGGATACAATACAATAGCAGGGCTACTAGGGTACCGCCCGTCACAGTACGTAGCCTAGATCACCGTACCAATTATCCACCCTGATCCCCTACATCACAAGACCGGAGCTACCCCTTACTAGATAATCCGAATAAGACAACCCCGCGATTGTGGCCTACAACCGTCCACACAGCCAAAATAAAAGGGACCTCAAGACAGGGGAAAATCTTATCCTACTTGTGTTCTACCCACTTAGCCTTGCATGCACCTTCCCTGTTTTAGCCATTCTTGGTTGATGAGGCTTGAGGCTACGATTACCTTTAGAGAACACTTAAATTGGACTGCTCATCGTCCTCCATTGACGATGGTCGATAGCATTCATCCATACAAGTTCTTTCCGGATTCGAACGAAAAGGAAGGCACTATCTCATTACACTCATTTTGGAATCACCCTCAGAGTTAACGACAATATCCCTTGCACTCTGAATCTTCATTTCGATCTTCACTTGAGATTTCACGACCTATCGTTTAACTTGGATCGATGTGGTTTTTAGATAATCAATTTGATATCCGATCCCGGTCTCATCGAAATCCAAACGCCATCTTAAAGGTCAAATTGTTTAAGGTTTAAACAATTCAATTCAAAACACTAAATTCACACAACATTCATCACGGATAAACAACTCACATTTATTACAGCTATATTCAAAGTATATCACATCACAGAATATCACAGATTATCGTACTATAGATATCGATCAATCCAGACATTCTATTCAATCAATCATCCATAAGCAGGACTTACTAATCCATACTATAATTAGTTTAATTAACTTAAATTAAATTAGTTACTAAAGAATTAATCACCTAACCCTGCTAAATTAATCATTAACTAATTACTAGCCATTTGAATTAATTAATCATTCTTTAATAACTTTTACAAATTAATTAATCTTTAATTTCTAATTAATTATTCCTTAATTATTAATTAATAAACCATAATTATTATTTAATAAGACTAAATTAAAAATTAATTAATCCTTAATTATCAGTTAATCAATTCTTAATTACTAATTAATTAATCTCTAATTACTTAACTAATTAATTCTTAATTACAAATTAATTAATCTATAATTACTTAATTAATTAATTCTAAATTACAAATTAATTAAGCTATAATTACTTAACTTATAACCCTTAATTATTAATCAATTAATCCTTAATCATTAATTAATTAAATTAATTAATTACTCTTTAATTACTTCATTAATTTAATTAATCATTAATTATCCAAGACCTTAATTAACTTTAAGTTAAACCTTTTATCTTAATTAATTTCAAAATCTTTATTAAGATCTTATTTAATAAATCTTGAAATCACTTATCATTAACATATAATATAAAAACATATTAGTCCTTTAATTAACTACTTAATTACATATTTACATTAAGTTTAAAATAAACTTAAGAATTTAACCTAATAAATTTAAGTTAAACCCGGCGTGTTGGCAGAGATCCAGTTAGGTTCTCCGGGCGTCCCTCCAGAGGCATACCCATTAGGTAAGGAAGTTTTTTAATTTGACCATTGTTGGAAATCCAATCATTCAATATGAGCCCTGTACGGTTTTAGTTGTAGAACCTGCCATTTAACATGGTAGCTATAGTAGGCATACTATAATGGTACGTATGCTGGCTAAGATTAATATTATACTTTCAAAATGTTTTCACACTATGCACTGATAATAATGTCAAAATAGTTTTCTCGTATCAAGCATATTTGACTATCATAAGGAGAAATCTCCCCCAAGTGTGCGATTGCATTATGTGTGTGCCGGTATGCCTTATGGTAGTTTCATTTTCCAAAAGCATGAAAGGAATTCTTTTATATATTGTTTTTGCTCAAACAACTTTTTTTTTACTCATACCAGTCCCATGACTGATCCGGAGTTTATTGTTCCTTCCAAAACTCTACGTGCCCATAATTTTCCATACGGGCAGCCTAGAAGCAGGTTATCCGTGTTTTGGAGCTAGCTTGGATAGTAGATTTGGATTTTGAAATCTTTTGGATGCTTTGAAGTTGGATTGAAGGTTTGTATGCTGGATTCTCGCACTCGATCTGTTTCTTTTAAAGACTCTGTTGGAGTTATTATACCCCTGTTGTTATTTTTCCACTGTGGTGTTATCATTTTGTTGTTGTATCATGTGTATATCACTCTGATGTTGGTGTTGTTCAAATATTGTGATGATATTGTACCAGTGTTGTATTTGTGTTGGTTATCAATGATAATTCATTTTTTTTCGCTATTTTATATTCATCTAATGTTGTCATAAGCTCCACCGAACTGGAGTTCAACGTTTGAATCTCCGGTAGTCGAATACAAGTGAGGTATTTGATGTCGATTTTTGAATGCTGGATTTCGAGTCGTTACATTATAACCCCTCATTATTAATTAATTAATCCTTAATCATTAATTAATTAAATTAATTAATTGCACTTTAATTACTTCATTAGTTATCCAAGACCTTAATGGACTTTAAGATAAACCTTTTATCTTAATTAATTTCTAAATCTTTATTAAGATCTTATTTAATAAAACTTGAATTTTATTATCATTAACATATAATAAAAAAACATATTGCTCCTTTAATTAACTACTCAATTACATATTTACATTAAGTTTAAAATAAACTTAAGAATTTAACTTAATAAATTTAAGTTAAACTAATCATATAACTTTCTTAATCAATTATTTAAAGTAGTTTCATTTTAAATTTAAAACTTGCTTTTATAAAACTGTTATAAACTTCCTTCGGGTTCAACCTAGTCTTCAACCCGAGTCACACCCGAGACTTCCTTCCTTCCTTTTTTTTTTTAAAAAACTTGTTAA
The DNA here is from genome assembly GCA_030765085.1 of Allium cepa. NCBI lineage: Eukaryota > Viridiplantae > Streptophyta > Magnoliopsida > Asparagales > Amaryllidaceae > Allium > Allium cepa. The sequence goes on along the minus strand of CM060929.1, from coordinate 907,190,920 downwards.
GTTTAAAACTGTTATACGTAAAACACTCACGAGCTACACGAGACTAACCCGAGACATCACCCACACTTTCCCAAGTTTCCCTCGAGCCCACACTTCTTCTTCCCAAATCACTGACACGCTGCCAACCTCGTGCAGGTGCACCGTTGATCGAGACGACTCCGACCACTGCCGACACCTCCAACACAACGTCGACCATATCCATCATCGATTCAGACACCCCAGATTCCATCATAAACACCAAACCGAAAACGAACCATCTGATCGAATAGGTGCCTAACCAAATCCGACCAAAACCGCCTCGTTCTGTGTTTCCGACCACCAATAGCCGTGAAACCCCGTCCACACCTTCGCCGACCATCCACTCAACTTCCCCCCCAGTCCGATGAACCCCGATGCTTTAAAGACATCACGAAAATCAGATTTCCACCCTCGACCAAAACTATGCCCAAAACCCTACACCGATGAATTGCCGCTTTAAAAATCCACCCGTCATTTTTTCTTAGCCCGACTCCACCCTGGCCTCCTCCAGTGGCGATCTCGACCTTCCCGAGTTCACCGATCACCAGAAAAGCCTAAAAACCCAATTCACATTGAACCTCGATTTCCTCACTCGATACAATACTAAAAGTCGTGAATTTTCTTTTAAAAATCATAATTCTCAAAGTCGAATCATATTATGTACCTGAATCAGCAAATCAAGATGATTGATTTTAACATAATTTAAGTTTCCACTGTTCTTCTTGATTTTCCAGATAATATATAAACAAATCATACTTAAATATATTTTTAAAACATAGTTTAGGTTTAAACAAAGATAACTTGTTTGAATTCCTAAGCCTATGAGAGATCAAAAGGGGAGATTAGAATTTCTATTTAGATTTTAAACTCTGTGAAGAAAGAACAGAGCAACACAGACATGCATACCTATACATATATACAGGAATTCAAGTTTATACATACATGCAAGTATAATTCATATCATACATTTAAAGATCATCACATGCATCAAGTTTAAAATAAATTATAGTTTGTTTACTCACCAAAATGATGTTTGGAAAGATAGTTTTGAAGCAGTTTGAATTTTGAAAGCTTAAATGTTGGAAAAAAATGCCTTGATCTTTGAAACTGGAACTTGAAAAAAAATGCTTTTGATCTCTTTTCTTGTTAACTGGAAAGCTTGTTGAAATGATCTTGCTGAGATTGGAGATAGTTGTTACTTTGAAAAGATTTTTGTTTGATTTAAATTTAATGGTTTTAGATATGTTTACAGACTTTTTTTCTTCTCTGGTTTGTATATTTTTGTTACAGGCTTTACTCTTTTAGTTTTTGAAAAATGGAGATAGAAAAATGATGGAGAAGAGGAGATAGATGTATATATAGACCTAATGTATGATTTTAAAAATAAAAGAAAATAAAAGATAATAGAATAAAAAGGTGACACTTTTTTAATTTGCTTCCATTTGTCATTAACATGTGTTTAATAATTTACACTTGTTATTAACATGATTTCATTAATTTACACTTGTAATTTTTCATGTGTTAATTAATTTTAAATGGTTTATAAAGCTTTTATATTTAATTTTCTATTTAGTAAATACTTTTCTTAATTTATATAAATAAAATCTTTTAAAGAAAATAATATAAAACAAATTATATACTAATAAATTCATATATATTTATTTTTAAATCCATTTTATTTTGAGATATTTATCTTTTGAATTTCCAATTCAAATTCAAATTCAATTTTAAATTTAATTTAAAATCAATTCATATATATATATACACATTTAAACAAACACATATTTAATTTGTTTGAAAATAATAATTCTATTTAAAATCTTATAAATGTGTATATATATACATACATACATATAAACAATCCATTATTATTTGTTTTAAAAGAACTATTTTGCCAATTTTAAATAATTTACAAAAGAGATTATCTCATATTAATTGCTTGAAATTTCTGTGATATCACATTCCTCCCCCCTTAAGAGAATTTTGTCCCCGAAATTTAAAAGCAAAAGATAATCCAAAACTTTTATTTCAAACAATTCAAGCATACATATCAGCTATACATTAACAACCAAATAAACAATTCATTCAAACAAACATTACTAGCTATCCGGACACAAATCCAGATAAGCTTTCCGAAAACTATCCAGAGTTTCCTAGGTACAATCTCTGGGATCCTCACTCCACTGAACCTTGACCAGCTTCACCACCTTGTTCCTGAACTGCTTCTTATCCTGATCAACTATATGGACTGGATGCCTGACAACAGATAAGTTCGGATCGATCTAAATCTTCTTGAACTGCTGGTTCCACAACTAAAGATGGGTCATGCACGTATTTCCTCAGATGAGATACGTGAAAAACATTTTGAATTCCAGCCATTCAGACTGGCAATTCAATCTTGTAGGCCACAGCACCAATTCTCTCAAGGACTCAGAACTGACCAATATACCTTGGGACAAGCTTTCCCATCTTTCCAAATCTTATCACTTCTTTTATCGGGGAAACCTTGACAAAAACCAAATCCCCAACTTAAAATTCCAATTGCATTCATCTCTTGTCCGCATAACTCTTCTGGCGATCTTGGGCTGCATTCATTCTCTTTTTGATAAGCTCCACCTTCGCAGATGCTTTTCGGATCAAATCTGGACCAAGAACAAGACGATCTCCCGACTCTACCCAACTGGACGGTGATCTACAAGGTCTCCCATACAAAGCTTCATAGGGTGCCATCTTGATACTTTCCTGATAACTATTATTGTACGAGAATTTCACTAAATGTAGATGGTCCTCTCAAGATCCACTGAAATCCAAAACACAAGCCCTCAACATATCCTCAAGAATTCGGTTTAGCCTTTCTATTTTTCCGTCGGTCTGGGTATGATAGGTTATACTCAAACTCAATCTCGTAACAAAGCTGTCTGCAAAGCTTCCCAAAATTTACTGGTAAAGATTGGGTCGCGGTCACTAACTATGCTGACAGGAACACCATGCAATCTGACGATCTCCTTCAAGAAAATCTCTACAAAGATGCTGCAGTTCTGGTCGCCTTAACCGGAATAAAATGGGAATTCTTGGTCAACTGATCTATAATTATCCATATTCCTGCATTTTCCTTTTTGGTCCTTGACAAACCGTCGACGAAATCCATAACTATCATTTCCCACTTCCACTTAGAAATTGCAGAGGCTCCAACAATCCTGCTGTCTTCTGTTGATCACCTTTCGCCTGCTGACAGATTGCACATCCATTGACGAAAGCAGCAATATCCTTCTTCATGCCTAGCCATCGGAAAACTTTCTTTATATCCTTATACATCTTTGAAATCCCTGGATGGATACTCAGCCTGGAGCGATGACTCTCTGACAGAACTTCTTGCTTCAAATCTTTGAAATTCGAAACACAAATCCTTCCATTGATCCACATAGTCCCTTGGTCATCAATATCAAGACTAGAACATTGACCATTCTTGACTCTCCTGATGATTCCTCTTAATCTTCTATCCGATCCTTACTTACTCGTAATCCTTTCCAGAAGAGACGGAGCAACTTCCAAAATAGACAGAACTACATTCCTACTCAGAGCATCCGCCACTACATTCGATTTTCCTGGAGTATTGAGGATATCCAAATTATAAGATGCCAAAAATTCTACCCACCTCTGCTACCTTGAATTTAGATCCTTCTGAGAGAAAAGGTACTTCAAAGGTTTATGATCCGTGAAAAGCTCGAACTTCTCTCCCAACAGATAGTGCCTCCAGATCTTCAAAGCAAAGACGATGGCCAACAATTCTAGATCGTGCATAGCGTAATTCTTTTCATGTGGCTTCAACTTCCTGCTCGCATACGCAATCACTTTCCCATTCTGCATCAGTACTGCACCCAGCTCAACTTCACAAGCATCCGTGTAGACTTCGAACTTACTCTTACCATCAGGAATAGCTAGAACAAGAGCACTGGTCAGTCTTTCCTTCAAATCCAAGAATGCCTCTTCACACTTGGGGGTCCACTTAAACTTTGCTCCTTTCCTAGTCAACTTAGTTAACTGCGAAGAAATCTTAGAGTAGTCCCTGATAAACTTCCTGTAGTACCCTGCCAAACCCAGAAAACTGGGACTTCCGTCGGAGTCTGCGCTTGCTTCCATTCCTGAATAGTTGCTACCTTGGCCGGATCTATAGAAATACTCTCTCTAGAAACAATACGCCCCAAAAATCTGACTTCCAACTTCCAAAAATGGCACGTCGAAAACTTATCCTTCAGAACATGCCTCCTCAAAGTCTCCAACACTATCCCCAAATATCGCTTATATTCCTCTTAAGACTTGGAGTAGACAAGAATGTCATCGACGAACACGAGCATGAACTTATTCAATACATCCCGGAAAACTCAGTTCATAAAATCCACAAAATAGGCAGGCACATTGGTTAGCCCTAAATGCATAACCAACCACTCATAAAAATAGTTGGGTCCCCTGAACGCAGTCAAGGGTATACTGTCCTCAGCTACCCTTAACTGGTGAAAACCCGAAGCTAAATTCAACCGAGTTAAAACAAAAGCTCCATGGAGTTGATCAAAAAGATCATCTATACGGGGCAAGGGATACTTATTCCTAGTAGTAAATTTATTCAACTCCCGATAATCCACACAGAATCTCAAAGACCTATCCGACTTGGTTACAAAGGCTACCACAGAACCCCAACTAGAAAAACTGGGCCGGATCAAACCTTTCTCTGAGAAATCTTGGATCCGCTTCACCAACACTTCTCTTTTTCTCTCGGCGCAATACTTTTAATAGGCTGCACAACAGGTTTTGCTCCTGGAACCAAGTTGATCCGAAATTCTATCTCCCGATGTGGGGACAAACCTTTAACTTCCTCGAAGACATCCGAAAAATCCCTGACGACTTCGATGGATTCAACGCCTTCTGGAGATGCCTCGATTCCATGCATAAGATTACTCAAGTGAACTCCGGAACTCTCGCAAGTCACTTTTGTGATCCTTCCCAACCCAGTTTCCAAAGACACAATTCTCTCTTCATAAATCAAAACAGCCTTATGCTTATCCAACCAATCCATTCCCAGAATAAGGTCAAACCCTTTTAAATCCAATACAAATGGGTCACAAGAGAAACTATGAGACAGATAAGAAATTCTTAGGTCTCTATAGATCTTATCTAACTTAGTTACCCCTCCTATAGGATTAGATACAAAAATAGGGCAGTCTACCAAACTAGGGGAAGGATGAAACTTCTCTACCGAATCCAATGAAATAAAACTAAGTGATGCACCAAAATCAAACAGAAATCTCAATAAAATTGCCATCTAAAAGCAGAGTACCTTCCAAAACTCCTTTTCCATTAGAAGAAGAAGCTGATGGTCCACCTTCAAGAGCAAACACCTTGTTCTACTGGGCCTTCTAAAGAAGCGGACAAGCCTTCACCATGTGCACCGGCTGATGACAGTTGAAACATAAAGATTTCTGAACCAATGCTGAACCGGGTCTACTCTAACACTACTGCTATTACTGAGATTTTCCTCTGGGACACTGCTTAACCAAATGTCCCTCTTGCTAACACACATAGAACTTACGAGGTCCACTGATGCCACCCTGTTTCCCTTTTCCTTGCTTTTTCTAATTTGGGTTGAATTTTCTTTTGTTTGGATTGGAAGAAGTTCCATTTGGTGCTGCTGTAGATGCCAACAGTTTCTTGTTCATAAGCTCCCCATACCTTAATGCCATGTCGATTAATTCCATAAAAGATCCCTTAAGCTGTGAGACACATCTTCTCGTGAAACTCGGGCCTCATTCCTTGCACAAACATCTCATTCTTCTTGAGGGTTGTATCGATAAGTCCAGGTCCATAGCGAGATAATTCATTGAACTTGTTCTCGTATTCTAAAACTGACATACTCCCTTGCTTCAGATCTAGAAAATCCTTATATAGACGAGTCCTTCCAGTTGTAGGCATGAACTGTTCCTTAAATAGCTCCTTAAACTTACTCCAAGAAATATCGTCCTTTGAGATATTTTTTGTAACTGCATCCCACCAAGCTGCAGCTCCTTCTTGAAGTTATCATGAAGCCATCACTCTCTTTTGTTCATTAAACAAATCCAGACTCTTAAAAATGCGCTTACAAGAGCGTAACCAAGACTGAACTTCTATAATGGACTCCGTTCCATTAAAAGGTCTTCCTCCTAGATTGGTGAAATCCTTGCACAAAGCAGCAAAACTTACTCGAGGCGGTGTTGGATTCACAACCTTGCTAGCAGTCGAACCTCTTCCATTATTGGCCATCGTGCGGCCCACAACTCTACCTCTCCTTCCTATAGAATTCATGCTGGCAACCTGGATAGGTAACCCAACAATTTAGTTATGTATATAGATATATAAAAATTACAAAACGCACTCTCAAGATAGATACTACTCCAAAGCCTAGGTATTATCTCAACCTAGCGCTTTGATACCAATTGTGACGAACCGCCTTTCATTCCATAGAAAGACGTATCATCATAAGAAAGAAATAGGTGTAAAAAAGAATATATAGAAAGAAAGAACAACGAACATCAGAAACGGAAAAATATAATATATCACATAACTATTACATAGTCATTATACATCAGAGTTACACAATTACACAACATCATCCCATTAGACGATCGTGAAGACCCGTCTATCATTTCATTTCAAAATACAACAGACTAAAGACTCCAACACAGCGGGAATAAATAGATAGATACACCAAGACTCCATCTCCAAGCTTTTCCAAAATTCGTCAAGCCAAACTTGATCATTTGGCTACTCATAAAAATTTGAGTACCCAAGAGTTTAAGAAAAACAGAATAAACTCTGGGTCAGACATGAGTCTGGTGTGAGTAAACGATTAAGTTGTCTAACTTGAAAAACCTTTGAAATAAAAGGTACCTCGTAAGACTCTCCGCAACCCTTATGATAACTAAAACATTTGATAGGAAATCCGGTTATATTATATTAGTGTCTAGGGTTTTCAAGTAAATATTCACATAGCTAAAATTGTTACATTATTCTAGCATACTAGCCACAAAGTGGGTTCTACAATCAAAAACGAAAAGGGCATGTAGGGAGAATGGATTCCATACAATGGCAAGGTTACCAGGGTACCGCCTGTCACAATACGTGGCCTAGATCACTGTATCGAGGATCCACCCTGATCCCCTACATCATAAGACCGGAGCTACCCCTTACTGGATAGTCTGAATAAGGCAACCCCGTGGTTGTGGACTACAACCGTCCACACAGCCAAAATAAAAGGGACCTCTAGACAAGGAAAATCTTATCCTACTTGGGTGCGACCCACTTAGCCTTGCGAGCACCTTCTCTGTTTTAGCCATTCCCAGTTGATGAGGCTTGAGGCTACGATTACCTTTAGAGAACACTTAACTTGGAATGCTCATCGTCCTTCATTGACGATGGTCTGATAGCATTCATCCATACATGTTCGTTCTAGGATCGAACGAAATAGAAGGCATTATCTCGTTACACTCATTTTGGAATCACTCTCAGAGTTAACGACAATAGCCCTTACACTCTGAATCTTCATCTCGGTCTTCACTTAAGATTCTATGACCTGTCGTTTAACTTGGATTGATGTGGTTTTTGGATAATCAATTTGATATCTAATCACGGTCTTATCGAAATCCAAACGCCATCTTAAAGGTCAAGTTGTTTAAGGTTTAAACAATTCAATTCAAAACATTGAATTCACACAGAATTCATTATAGATAAACAACTCACATTTGTAACAGCTATATTCAAAGTATATCACATCGCAGAATATCACAAATTATCATACTATAGATATCAATCAATCCAGATATTCTATTCAATCAATCATCCATAAGAAGGACTTATTAATCCACACAGTAATTAATTTAATTAATACAATAATTAATTTAATTAACTTAAATTAAATTAATTACTAAAGAATTAATCACCTAACCCTACTTAATTAATCATTAATTAATTACAAACCATTTGAATTAATTAATCATTCTTTAATAACTTTTACAAATTAATTAATCTTTAATTTCTGATTAATTATTCCTTAATTATTAATTAATAAACCATAATTATTATTTAATAAGACTAAATTAAAAATTAATTAATCTTTAATTATCAGTTAATCAATCCTTAATTACCAATTAATTAATCTCTAATTACTTAATTAACTAATTCTTAATTACAAATTAATTAAGCTCAAATTACTTAATTAATTAATTCTTAATTACAAATTAATTGAGCTCTAATTACTTAATTAATTAATTATTAATTACAAATTAATTAAGCTCTAATTACTTAACTTATATGTAACAACCCAATTTTTACCAAATTTAAAAATTGGTAATTAATATAAATTATGGAAATAATTTTAGAACTAATTTGAAATTTTCAAAATTAAATGAGATAAGTATTGATACACACACACACACACACACATGTATGTATGTATGTATGTATATGAATAGATTTGAATTTGAATTTGATTCTGAATTTGAATTCAAAAATAAATATCTTAGTAAAATAATTTAGATTTGAAAAATAATACATGGGATTATTTTTTAATATATATTTTAGTTTCAAACTATTTTCTTTAAAGGTTATATATATATGTAAATAAAAGAAATGAATTTATACAAATAAGAAAATGTAATATAAAACTTTATTTAAAACATTTAATTCATGCATATTACAATTGTTCAATTTTTAATACATAGTATTAACAAGTGTAATCCATGAAACATGAAAATTAACAAGTGTAATGGTTTTATCATAAAAATTAATAAGTGTCAAATTTCTTATTTTTGTATTCTTTTATTTTTAAAGATAATAGGAAAAGATATATAAACCACTCAACTTCTCTCTCATTTCTATATCTTTATTTTCAAAGCCCATAAAATTTCAAAACCAGAACAAAGAAAAAAGAAAGAAACCAGAAAACATCAAAGTAAATCAGATCTCTTCTACAATTTCAAACAAAATTTCAAAGCAAAGACTATCTCCAACAATAACCAGAAGCAGGATAATTCAACATCAAATATATATCCAACTCAACAAAGATCAAGCAAGCTTCAGTTTTCAAGTAACAGGTCAAAACTAGAACAAATTTTTAGATTTTTCGAAAGCAAATACATTTTCCAGGCTTTACAAAAAAAGGCACTCTGTTTCTTCTTTAAAAAGATGAGTAAACTGTTTTTTATCTGGATTATAAACTTATTGTTTGAAATCTTGCCTGGAGAAAAGTGAAAATCATTTGCATGTGTACAAATATTTGTATAGATGTATGTGTTTGTCTGTGTTGTCTGATATACATGTATATTCATCCCTGTTTCTAGTTCCAAGTTTTCAAAAACCCGTTCAAACCCCAAAATCTCTGCTTCTAATTCTTGTTAGATTGGGATGTTAAAATAAAATTTGTTCGAATTCACTAAAACTTAATTTTAAAAATACTTTTAATGATAAACAACAAGTAGATGTGATCTGGAACAGGAAACATAGCAAAATCAATTTATGATTAAAATTTTATTCCCTTAATTTTTTGATTTGATTATATAACCTAAAACGTCTTTGAAAAGGTTGATTTTTAAAATTGAAATCAAGATTTTAAAATGTGCATCGAGTGAGCATTTCGATGTTGATCAGAAAGTGGGTTTTGTGGCTTTTCTGGCGATAGAGGCACTCGGGGTGGTCGGGCTTTTGACAGGAGGTGGAGGAAAGCTTGATGGTCTCGGCAAATATGTCAGATGGGTTGATAGTCCATCGTGGCGGCGGCGTTGGGTCGGAATAGGGTTTAAGCCCTAAGCTGGATCGAGGTCGGAATTTTTATTGTTGTGTCATTGTTGGTTGATCGAAGTTGATCACTCCGGTGGGAATCATTACGTGATGGGTCGGCGTGGCTCTGGACATAATTACGTGACCTCTGATAGTTGGAGGTGGAAGTATGTGGTGGTTTTGTGGGTGTCGGTTTTGTTCCAAGTTTGGTCAGATAGTTGGATGGCGAGTTCGCTGTCGTTCAAGGGTTCTGGGTGGTCTGATGATGTGGATGGCTGTCGTTGGCTTGTCAATGGTCGTAGCATCGATCAGAGATGATCGGACCACTTGTTCATGTGCACATGTTCATGGTTGTGTCAGTGGAAAAAGTTTGAGAAGAGGGGTTTTAACTCGAAGTCAGCCTCAGGAAATTGGCGTGCTAGCTCGAGTTCTGGTTCGGTTATTTGGGTGTATACATCGGGTTTTAAAACTTTAAAAGAATAATAAAGGAAAAAAATGGTGGCTCAGGGAATAGCTTGGGGGGAACATGCATTTGTCTCGAGAAACACTCGGGGTTGACTCGGGTATTAGAATTTCCAGTTTTAAACTTTAAACAATTTAAGTTAATTTAATTTCTAATTTTATTCTTTTTAAATTGATGATTCTTTGTTAAGTTGGAATGTGTAGTTAAAGGTTTTGAAATAAAATATTTTAAATTAATTAAGTTTCAAAATGTTTTAAAACTTATATTTTTAAAAAAGTTTATTTTAAATAAAATCTTAACAATGTAATTAAGAAGTTAATCAAATGTTTTAAATTGTTAACTTAAAAGTTATTTAATTTATATTGTTAATGATAATTAATTACACGATTTATTAGTTAATTTTTTAATGATAATTAAATAATTAATGATATATAATTACTTAATAATTACAGAATAATTAATTAAAGGTTAATTAATTATTAATAAAGGTTAATTAATTTTTAATTAAGGATAAATTTATCTGTGTAATTAATTAAAGAATAATTAATTAACAATAGTGATTTAGATTAATTAATAATTAAGGATTAATTAATTTTTAATTAAGGATAATTAATCATTAATTAAAGATAATTAATGAAAGTAATTTTGCGATTAATTAATTATAATCACACGATTAATTCATCTTGTTTGTAGATGTTGATTATTATTGAATGCCTTGGATTGGTTGATACCTTTGATATGTGATTGTGGTATTTTGTGATGTGAATTGCTTTGAATTGAACTGTGATATCTGTGATAATATTGTACTTGTATCTGTGTGTTGGTTATCAATGATAATTCATTTTGTTTTTGGTATTTTATATTCATCAAATGTTGTTATAAGCTCCACCGAACTGGAGCTCAACGTTTGAATCTCCAGCAATCGAATACAAGTGAGGCATTTGATGTCGATTTTTGAACGCTGGATTTCTGGTCGTGACAAGTGGTATCAGAGCTAAAGGTTGAGTATGAACTTTAGCTTTGGAGTATAACATATTAGGTGACTCATTAGAGATAGGGTTAGAAATACCCTAGAATGAGTATATCCCTAATATATCTCGTCCATATGGTCTAAATCAAGTTTTCTTACTATTTACAAATAGTGAGAATGAGCACTAGAAGAGGACGAGGGAGGGGACAGGGAAATACCACTACAACTGGTCATGTCCCTGCAATAATGGAAGCAGCTATTCCCACTCAACCTCAGCCGAATCTGGCTGATCTATATCGAAGTTTTTCCAGACTTGGTGGAAATCCATTTACAAGCAAGGAGTCTATTATCGAAGCACAAGCCTGGATTCGATCGTGTGAAAGGATTTTTAGAGGGATGAAGTTGGAAAATGACCAGATGAGATTGATAGCTTCTTGGCAACTCCAAGAGGAAGCACTAGCCTGGTGGGAGACTGTTACAGTGGATGGGCCAGAAGATGAATTCACTTGGGGTCGATTCAAATAAGTGTTTGAGCAGCGATACATGCCATCTGCTGGTATCTCCAGAATGTACCAGGAGTTTACAGACTTGAAGCCAGGAAGTTTATCGTTTGAGGAATACTTGAACAAATTTAACGAGTTATCTTGATTTGGTTCGGAGATAGTAAACACCCCTTTGAAGAAGAATGAAATATTTATTCGGGGGATGAATAAGAAATTCCATGAAAGGATGACTGCCCACGTGAAGGAATCTTTTTCGAATTTGATAGATATAGGTTACAGATATGCTACCTTGGATAAGCAGGAAGTTTCGAAGGAGAAAGGAAGTGCAAGCAATCCGAATTAGAGGAAAAGGAAGTTCGAAGGGAAGAATCCGTATCAAGGCAAAGAGAAGAAGAAAAATTAGGAAAACCAAGCGAGGGATATTACTTGTTACAATTGTCGGGAGAAGGGCCATTATTCGAATAGTTGCAGAAAGCCAGAGAAACAAGGAAAGAAGGATCAGCCCATGAAGACAAGTCAATAACCAAGGGAATGCTATTACTGTCACAAGCCAGGTCACATAGTTAAAGGCTATTCGAAAATGAAGCAAGCTCAAGTAGCGAAAGTGCATGCAATAAAGGATGACCCCTCAACTTCAAAGACAGATAAAGGAAAATGAGTTTTAGAAGGTAACCTTATTATTTATGATAGAATTGTTAGAGTTTTGTTCGACACGGGAGCTATACATAGCTTTATCTCCCAAAAAACCATAAACGAATTAAAACTTAAACCCGAATTTTTCGATGAGCCCATTTGCGTGAAGAATCTGGTTGGTAGCCCTGTGAATCTTTGTCCACGTTGTAGAGAGGTTCCTATCTCATATTTTTGTCACCGATTTCCTATCAGCCTTTTCGTTCTCGACTTTAACGAATTTGAAATATTACTCGGAATGATTTGGTTAACCAAATACAAAGCAAAATTAGATTGTACTAATCGAACGATTTCGATCAGATTTTTTTTTTATCGAAATCTCTTATGAGGATCCAAGTCCTAACAGAGATAATCTGATGTATACTTTGGAATATCCTGAACCTAGTCTGGAATCTATACCTATTGTCCGGGAATTTCTAGACATATTCGAAAAGTTAAACCTTTACCTCCACACAGAGAAATTGAATTCAGAATTGTTTTAGTTCCCAATGCTCGTCCTGGTTTTCATGCAAGCCGTAGGATGGCACTAAGGGAAAGAATAGAATTAGTCAAGCAGGCCCAAGATTTGTTAGAGAAAGGATTAATACGTCCCAGTGTTTCCAGTTGGGATTCAGTTGTGGTGTTTGAGGCCAAGTCTGATGGATCCTTGAGATTATGCTTGGACTACCATGATCTCAATAAACTAACTCTCAAAAACAAATTTTCTTTACCCAGAATCGACAACTTATTCGATTGGTTGCACGACGCTCGATTCTTTTCAAAGATGGATCTAGCCCAATGATTCCATCAATTGAGAATTGCTGAAGACTTTATTCATTTAGCAGCTTTCAGGGGTCCTGACACATTCTACGAATAGTTAGTCATGCCTTTCGGACTAACCAATGCTCCCGCATACTTCGTAGACTTGATGACCCGTGTATTCCGAGAGGTATTAGATAAATTCGTTCTTGTGATTATTGATGATATTTTGATCTACTCCAAAAATGAAGAGGAGCATGTTGAATACTTGAGAATAGTTTTAGAGACATTGAGGAAGAACATTCTATTCACCAAATTTTCTAAGTGTCATTTTAGGGTCAAGGAAGTTTGATTTCTCCGTCATATTGTTACCGAAGAGGGAATTTCTGTAGATCCCAGCAAGGTCTCTGCTATTCTAGACTGGAAACAACCCACTACTCCAAAAGAAGTCAGAAGTTTTCTGGGGTTAGAGGGATATTATCGGAAATTTTTCTAGATTTTTTCCAAGATAGCCAGTTCATTGACTAAGCTGACAATGAAGAATGCTAAGTTCGATTGGACTCCGAAGTGCGAAGAAATGTTCCAGGAGTTGAAGAGGAGATTGACTACCACTTTTGTTCTTGCTATTATTAACGGGAATCAAGGCTTATCTATTTATACAGATGCTTATGGTGATGGTGTGGGTGCTGTTTTGATGCAGGAAGTTAGAGTGATTGCCTACGGAAGCAGACAATTGCGTCCACATGAGAAAAACTACCCAACCCATGATCTCGAACTTCTAGCAGTTATTTTTGCTTTAAAAATCCGACGTCATCATCTTCTGGGTTAGAATCTCTTTCAGCTTTCCTAAAAGTTTAAAAGTTTAACTTAACTTAATGTATATACTTAATAAACCCTCTTTCTTCTAGGTGAAAAATATGAATTGTTCACTGACCATAAATCTCTTAAGTATCTCTTCATCCAGAAAGATTTAGATCTGTGGCAACAACGTTGGTTGGAATTTCTAGCGTCATATGACTTGGATATTCTGTATACGCCCAGAAAAGAAAACGTGGTGGCCGATGCCTTGAGTAGAAGACATGTTGTTCTAGAATATCTTGTTGTCACCCCTACTCTTCTTGAGAAAGTCGCCAGCAAGCAGAAAGACGACAAATTTCTTTGGGAAATTTATGGGAGGATTCGTCGAGGTGAAGATTCCAGTTTTGGAATCGATAGTTGTGGAATTATTAGATTGAAAGGCAGGATGTGTGTCCTAGACATCCCTGATCTAAACCGTGATGTTTTGGACGAGTGTCACAAGTCCAAACTTAGTATCCATACAGGAGTTAATAAGATAGATCGAGATAACAAAAGAACTTTCTAGTGGAAAACAATGAAAAGGGACATATCTATCTATGTCGGTCATTGTTCAACTTGTCAGCAAATAAAAAGTGATCAAAAGAAGATAGTGGGTTTACTCTAACCATTGGAGGTGCCTAAGTGGAAATGGGATCAAGTGTCTATGGATTTTATAGTCAGGTCGCCACGAACTCGAAAAGGTAATGAAGCGATTTGGGTTATCATGGTTCGTCTGACCAAGACTGCCCACTTTATTCCTGTAAAATCTACCCGAACAGCAGCGAGTTCGGCTGAATTATATGTAAAAGAGATCGTTCGTCTCCATGGTATACCAAGTAGTATAGTGAGTGACCGTGACCCGATCTTCACTAGCAGATTTTTGGAGGCATTTCAAGCTGCACTAGGAACCAAATTGAACTTCAGTACTGCTTACCACCTGTAGTCTGATGGGCAAACAGAAAGAATAAATCGAATCTTAGAAGACCTTTTGCGTGCTTGTATTCTTGACTTTGGCGGTTCATGGGAGGACCATTTACATCTAGTGGAATTTCATATAATAATAGCTATCAGGCCAGTATCGAAATGGCTCCTTTCGAAGCACTATATGGGCGTCCTTGTGATCACCAGCATGTTGGATTGAGTCAGGTGATAAACTTGTCCTTGGACCAGATATAATAGAGGAAGCTTATAAGAAAGTTGATTTTATTCGAAAAAAGTTGAAAACTGCTCAAAGTCGTCAGAAAATTTATGCTGACCGCAGAAGAAGATCTTTAGAATTCCAGGTTAGAGATTCCATTTTCCTAAAGGTTTCTCCAATGCGGGATGTGTTGAGATTTGGAAAGATTGGTAAGCTAGTACCATGATATATTGGTCCTTTTCCTATACTGCAGAGGATCGATCCTTTAGCTTATCGAGTGCAGCTACCCAATTGGTTATCTGGCATACACAATGTGTTTCATGTTTCTCACCTTTGGGAATATGTACATGATCCATATTTTATCATTGAAGAAGCCGCTCAGCAGGATTTGGAGATCACACCAAATCTGGCAGTGAAGAAAGAACCGTTAAAGATAATTGATCGAGATGGAAAGCAGCTAAGGAATAAAGTTGTGAAACTGGTTAAAGTGTAATGGAGTAGTGATCCAAAAGACTGTACTTGGGAAACAGAGGATAGCATGCAAAAGTCCTATCCCAATTTCAGAGTGGATATTTCGGCTTAATCTGGTAAGCCATTTCTCTATCTTTTTCTGTGTTCTTATATTCTTTGTTTGCCTCTCTCTCTTTCAAATTTCGAGGACGAAATTTTCTTAAGGGGGAGGGAGAGGGGGGAATCTGTAACATCCCAATTTTTATCAAATTTAAAAATTTGGTAATGAATATGAATTTTGGAAATAATTTGAAATTTTCAAAAATAAATGAGATAAGTATTGATATATATATATATATATACATGAATAGATTTGAATTTGAATTTGAATTTAAAAATAAATATCTTAGTAAAATAATTTAGCTTTGAAAAATAATACATGTGATTATTTATTAATATATATTATAGTTTCAAACTTTTTTCTTTAAGGGTTATATATATATTTATATATATATATGTAAATAAAAGAAATGTATTTATACAAATAAGAAAATGTAATATAAAACTTTATTTAAAACATTTAATTCATGCGTAATACAAGTGTTCAATTTTTAACACACAGTATTAATAAGTGTAATCCATGAAACAAGAAAATTAGCAAGTGTAATGGTTTTATCATAAAAATCAACAAGTGTCAAATTTCTTATTTTTGCTTTCTTTTATTTTTAAAGATAATAGAAAAAGATATATAAACCACTTCGACTTCTCTCTCTCATTTCTTTATCTTTATTTTCAAAGCTTGTAAAATTTTAAAACTAGAACAAAGAAAAAAGAAAGAAACCAGAAAACATCAAAGTAAATCAAATCTCTTTTACAATTTCAAACAAAATTTCAAAGCAAAGATTATCTCCAATAATAACCTGAAGCAAGATAATTCAACATCAAATACAGATTCAACTCAACAAAGATCAAGAAAGCTTTAATTTTCAAATAACAGATCAAAACCAGAACAAGTTTTTAGATTTTTCAAAAGCAAATACATTTTCCAGGCTTTATAAAAATAGGCTCTCTATTTCTTCTTTAAAAAGGTGAGTAAACTCTTTTTTTATCTTGATTATAAACTTGTTGTTTGAAATCTTTCCTGAAGAAAAGTGAAAATCATTTGCATGTGTACAAATATGTGTATATACGTATATGTTTGTCTATGCATGTCTGATATATAGGTATATTCATCACTATTTCTAGTTCTAGGTTTTTAAAAACCCGTTCAAACCCCAAAATCTATGCTTCCAATTCTTGTTAGATTGGGATGTAATAATAAAATGTGTTCGAATTCACTAAAACTTAATTTTAAAAATACTTTTAAAGATAAATATCAAGTAGATGTGATCTGGAACAGGGAAACACAACAAAATCAATTTATGATGAAAATTTGATTCCCTTAATTATTTGGTTTGATTATAGAGCCTAAAATGTCTTTGAAAATGTTGATTTTTAAAATTGAAATCAAGATTTTAAAATGCGTATCGAGTGAGCATTTCGATGCTGATCAGAAAGTGGGCTTTGAGGTTTTTCTGGCGATCGAGGCACTCGGAGTGGTTGGGATTTTAACTGGAGGTGGAGGAAAGCTTGGTGGTCTCGGCAAAAATGTCAGATGGGTTGATTGTCCATCGTGGCGGCGGCATTGGGTCGGAATAGATTTTAAGCCCTAAGTTGGGTCGAGGTCGGAATTTTTATTGTTGTGTCATCGTTGGTTGACCGAAGTTGATCGCTCTAGTAGGAATCGTTGCATGATGGGTCGGCACGGCGCTGGACGTAATTACGTGACCTCTGATCGTCGGAGGTGGAAGTATGTGGTGGTTTTGTGGGTATCGGTTTTGCTCCAGGTTTGGTCAGATAGTTGGATCGCGAGTTCGCCGTCGTTCAGGGGTTTTGGGTGGTCTGGTTATGTGGGGTGGTTGTCGTTGGCTTGTTAATGGTCGTAGCATTGACCAGAGATAATCGGACCACCTGTACGTATGCACGTGTTCATGGTTGTGTCAGTGGACAAAGTTTGAGAAGAAGGGTTTTAACTCAAAGTCAGCCTCGGGAAATTGGCGTGCTAGCTCGAGTTCTGGTTCGGTTGTTTGGGTGTATACATCGGGTTTTAAAACTTTAAAACAAAAATAAAGGAAAAAAATGGTGGCTCGGGGAATAGCTCGGGGGGAACTTGCATTTGTCTCCGGAAACACTCGGGGTTGACTCGGGTATTAGAATTTCCAGTTTTAAACTTTAGATAATTTAAGTTAATTTAATTTCTAAATTTATTCTTTTTAAAATGATGATTGTTTGTTAAGTTGGAATGTGTAGTTAAAGGTTTTGAAATAAAATATTTTAAATTAATTAAGTTTAAAAATGTTTTAAAACTTATATTTTTTAAAAAATTTGTTTTAAATAAAATCTTAACAATGTAATTAAGAAGTTAATCAAATGTTATTAAATTGTTATCTTAAAAGTTAGTCAATTTATATTGTTAATGATAATTAATTACAAGGTCTATTAATTATTTTTTTAACGATAATTAAATAATTAATGATTTATAATTACTTAATAATTAAATAATAATTAATTAAAGGTTAATTAATTATTAATAAAAGGTTAACTAATTTTTAATTAAGGATAAATTTATTTATGTAATCAATTAAAGAAAATTTAATTAATAAAAGTGATTAATATTAACTAATTAATAATTAAGGATTAATTAATTTTTAATTAAGGATATTTAATCATTAATTAAGGATAATAAATGAAAGTAATTTTGTGATTAATTATTATAATCACACGATTAATTCATCTTGTTTACAGACGTTGATTATTATTGAATGCCTTGGATTGGTTGATACCTTTGATATGTGATTGTGATACTTTGTGATGTGAATTGAACTGTGATATCTGTGATGTATTTCCGTGTGAATGTGAAAACTGTTGACCTTTATATGGCATTTGAATTTCGATGGGACAAGGAGCCGGATTCCAAATTTTTATCCGAAACCTACATCGAATGTCAATGATGAATCTTTGTGACTTGTGTATCCACGTGTTTTTAAAATAAATTCTCATTATTCGATTTAGCCAGGACATGCCTACGTGTCATAAAACCCATTCCGAATAATGATACGACAAATTGGAGTGCATTTGAAGATGGTGGTGAAGACCGGGTATTTTCGAGAACTAAAGGATTACCTGTCGATTGTCTCTGCACTGAGTTTCTCCGGCATAGAGATCTCCATATTGTGATGGGGAGTCCGATCGGGATTTTGGATTCCTGGATTGCAAGGGCTTCTTCCTATATTGGACGAAGTGCCTTCGGTTCCATTCAGACCCAAAATGGACTTGTATGGTTGTATGTCTGACATTACACTTTGAGATATAAAGCTGATCTCTATCAAATACATTTCTGTTGGTGGCGGAGAATTTATTCTCTTAGCTTAACACCCTTCTCTGAGACGTACAAGCTCATAGGTTATGTAGTTGATGGTTATTAGTGATATAGTTGCAAATTGGTAATGTGGCATGCTGATCATTTGTTGATCGAAGCATGGTTTTTGTGAAAAGCGTAGCTTTGTGGATGAGACTTCGTCCAACCTCAAAACCCGGTAATGGTCGAAACAAGAAGGATGCGGCAAGGTTACGGGGGTAGCGCCCCTTAGGGTATGTGCATTTCCTTCTGGATAAAGAGTGGTATCATGGTATGGATCCCAGATACTTAACTTATGTGGTTGTTGATTGTTGTTGGGGCCCCGGATATAGGTCGGTTACAACCGGGGGATGGCATACTCGTGATAGTTAGTTACCTAGTTACAGAGGTAACTCGACATTGTGCTGGAAGAGATCCGGTTAGGTTCTTGGGGCATCCCTCCAGAGGCGTACCCATTCGCCAAGGAAGTTCCTTAGCCTGACCATTGTTGGAAATCCAATCATTTAATACGAGCCTTGTACGGTTTTAGTTGTAGAACTTGCCATTTAACATGGTAGCTATAGTAGGCATACTATAATGGTACGTATGCTGGCTAAGATTAATATTATACTTTCCAAATGTTTTCACACTATGCACTAATAATAATATCAAAAGAGTTTTCTCGTATCAAGCATATTTGAATATCATAAGGAGAAATCTCCCCTAAGTGTGCGATTGCATTGTGTGTGTGCCGGGAGGCCTTACGGTAGTTTTGTTTTCCAGAAGCATGAATGGACTTCTTTTATAAATTGTTTTTGTTCAAAAAAATGTTTTTGTTTACTCATACCAGTCCCATGACTGACCCGGAGTTTATTGTTCTTTCCAAAACTCTGGGAGCCCATAATTTTCCACACGGGTACCCTAGAAGCAGGTTGTCCGTGTTCTGGAGCTAGCTTGGACAGTAGATTTGGATTCTAAAATCTTTTGGAAGCTTTGAAGTTGGATTGAAGGTTCTTATGCTGGATTCTTGCTCCCGATCTCTTTCTTTTGAAGACTTTGTTGGAGTAATTATAATCATGTTGTTATTGTTCCGTTGTGGTGTTATCGTTTTGTTGTTGTATCATGTGTGTATCACTTTTATGTTGGTGTTGTTCAAATATTGTGATGATATTGTACCAATGTTGTATCTGTGTGTTGGTTATCAATGATAATTCATTTTGTTTCCACTATTTTATATTCAGCTAATGTTGTTATAAGCTCCACCGAACTGGAGTTCAACGTTTGAATCTCCCGCATCGAATACAAATGAGGTATTTGATGTTGATTTTTGAACGCTGGATTTCGGGTCATGATATTATAACCCTTAATTATTAATTAATTAATCCTTAATAATTAATTAATTAAATTAATTAATTACTCTTTAATTATTTCATTAATTTAATTAATCATTAATTATCCAAGACCTTAATTAACTTTAAGATAAACCTTTTATCTTAATTAATTTCTAAAACTTTATTAAGATCTTATTTAATAAATCTTGAAATTACTTATCATTAACATATAACATAAAAACATATTACTCCTTTAATTAACTACTTAATCACATATTTACATTGAGTTTAAAATAAACTTAAGAATTTAACTTAATAAATTTAAGTTAAACCAATCATATAACTTTCTTAATCAATTATTTAAGACATTTATTATATAAAGAATTAGATTTGAGAAATTGATTTAAACTAGATTCATTTTAAATTTAATACTTGCTTTTATAAAACTGTTATAAACTTCCTGCGGGTTCAACCCAGTTTCCAACACGAGTCTCGCCCGAGACTTCCTTCCTTTCCTTTTTCTTATAAAAAAACTCTTAAGTTTAAAACTGTTATATGTACAACACTCACGAACTACACGTGACTAACCCGAGACATCACCTACACTTTCTCGAGTTTCCCCCGAGCCTACACTTCTTCTTCCCAAATCACTGACACACTGCCAACCTCCATCATCGATCCAGATCACTCAGATTCCATCACAAATACCAAATAAAAAACGAACCATCTGATCGAACTGGAACCTAACCCAATCCGACCAAAACCGCCTCGTCTTGTCGTTCCCGACCACCAACAGCCGTGAAACTCCGTCCACACCTTCGCCGACCATCCACTCAACTTTCCACCCAGTCCGATGAACCCCAATGCTTCAGAGACGTCGTGGCAATCAGATTTCCACCCTCGATCAAAACTATGCCAAAAACCCAACTCTGATGAACTGCCGCCGCCACGGTGGTTTAAAAATCCACCTGACATTTTTCCCTAGCTCGACTTCACCCTGGCCTCCTCCAGTGACGATCTCGACCTTCTCGAGTTCACCGATCACTAGAAAAGCCTAAAAACCCAATTCACGTTCAACCTCGGTTTTCTCACTCGATATGACAATAGAAATCGTGAATTTTCTTTTAAAAATCATAGTTTTCAAAGTCGATTCAGATTATATACCTGAATCAGCAAATGATGATGATTAATTTTAACATGATATAAGTTTCCACTGTTCTTCTTGATTTTCTAGATAATATATAAACAAATCATGCTTAAATATATTTTTAAAACTTAGTTTAGGTTTAAACAAAGATAACTTGTTTGAATTCCTAAGCCTATAAGAGATTAAAGAGGAGATTGGAATTTCTATTTAGATTTTAAACTCTGTGAACAATGAACAGAGCAACACAGACATGCATACCTATACATATACAGGAATATAAGATTATACATACATGCAAGCATAATTCATATAATACATTTAAAGATCATCACATGCATCAACTTTAAAATAAATTATAGTTTGTTTAGTCACCAAAGTGATGTATGGACAGAGAGTTTTGAAGCAGTTTGAATTTTGAAAACTTGAATGTTGGAAAAAAATGCCTTGACCTTTGTAACTGGAACTTGAAAAAATGCTTTTGATCTCTTTGAAACTTGTTAACTGGAAAGCTTGTTGAAATGATCTTACTGAGATTTGAGATAGTTGTTCCTTTGGAAATATTTTTGTTTGATTTAAATTTTCTGGTTTTAGATATGTTTAGAGGCTTTTTTTCTTCTCTAGTTTGTATATTTTTGTTACAGGCTTTGTTCTTTTAGTTTTGAAAAATGAAGATAGAAAAAAGATGGAGAAGAGGAGATAGATGTATATATAGACTTAATTTATGATTTTAAAAATAAAAGAAAATAAAATAAAAAGATGACACTTGTTTAATTTGCTTCCATTTGTCATTAGCATGTGTTTAATAATTTACACTTGTTATTAACATGATTTCATTAATTTACACTTGTAATTGTGCATGTGTTAATTAATTTTAAATGGTTTATAAAACTGTTATATTTAATTTCTATTTAGTAAATACTTTTCTTAATATATATATATATAAAATCTTTTAATGAAAATAATATAAAACAAATTATATACTAATAAAATCATATATATTTTAGTTTTAAATCCATTTTATTTTAAGATATTTATCTTTTGAATTTCCAATTCAAATTCATATTCAATTTTAAATTCAATTTAAAATCAATTTATATATATACATTTAAAAAAAAAATATTTAATTTGTTTGAAAATAATAATTCTATTTAAAATCTTATATATATATATACATATAAACAATCCATTATTATTTGTTTTAAAAGAACAATTTTGCCAATTTTAAATAATTTATAAAAGAGAGTATCACATATTAATTGCTTGAAATTTCCGAGATATCACAATTTTGTTCTATGTTCAATGATCCCTGAGTTAAACTCTGAATGAAAGCACCAATAAATTTTAGGTGAAAATTTAGACTTATCTTAAGTGTTTCCAATGGATGTGCATGCCAAATGAAGTAAGACTCATTGTGTTCAATATGCTTGTCAAAGAGGCAAGTTCTTTTGTTCAATATGCTAGTCAAGGAGGCAAGTCCTTTTTTTAATATGGTAGTTAAAGAGGCAATTCCTTTCGTCCGATATTCTAGTCATTAGTTAAGTATACAAGTCAAGAGTCCACACGAGAGCAAGCATGTAAATTGGAATTCACTGAAGTTCTTGGTTACTATACCATGATTTAAATTTAACCTTACGACCTTTAAAATCCCAATCTCAAGCAATCTTTTTACATGCAAGTTAATGAAAATTAAGGAAGAAAAATCACCTGGAATCCATCTCTTTCTAGTAGGGGTATATACCAATTTAGAGAAAACCTCAGCCCTAAGTTTCATGACATGTGTCAGTTGGAAAAATGAATGGTCATAGTTTACTGACGTGGCAAATGCTTAAGATGGTATATGGCACAATCCTTCTTAAATTTTTTCATGATGATGTGGCAAGTCAGTTCAATAGGAAAATGCCTCACGGTTAGTCAGGGTGTCAGTTTTGATGTTGAATTCCCCAATATGCGATAACTTCTTACTTCTCATTATGCGATAGCTTTCTTAAGTTATCAATATGCGATAGCTCTAGAGTGTATCAATATGTGAGCTCTGGAACATCAACCTTTAGCAGCTCAATTGGTAAATATGCGATAGTTTTAGAGGCATCATCCTTCGATAGCCTAAGCAGTCAACATGCGATAGCTCTGAAATGTTGGTTTGCGTTAGCTCCTCCTTTTACCTTATCACGTAACAACCTTTTCTATATCAACTTTCAATAGCTTCCTGGAGACAACCTATGATAACATTACTTTTCAACCTTCGATCAGTTTTTCTTTGTAATTTTGCGATAGCCTTGTCATCTACGAACTTGCGATGGCATTGACCCTACCAACTTGTGAATACCCATTACTTCAGCCTACGACGGCTTATGGCTATCAAATTGCAATAGCTCATTTCTTTAATCTACGATGTCTTATGGATATCAACTTGCGATAATATGCTTAAGTTTTCTATTTGTGATGGCTTTGACCCTATCAACTTATGATAGCCCAATTTCTTTAATCTGCAATACCTTACATATTTGGGTATAACATTAATTTTTTTTATGAGAATCTTATTCGAAATAAAGTATATTTTTGATTTTGTTTTTATTGTATATTTGTCATATAGTGATATATGTAATGATTCAAATTATATACAAGTATGAATCCTTATGAATAGTTTTAATTGACTAAAGTTACAAATGTATTTGTACCCATTAGTTTTGAATTGAATATATAAAATATTTATCCTTAAATTATTCCTATGCAAAATGTATTAAAAATGATATCAATACATCCTCTAAGACAAGTGTATTTAATGCTGTCCATACGATAGACAGTGAAGTGCTCATAACCATTGGGGACAATGGGAGATTATGTACTTGATGTTGGTTGGAATAATCATAGACTGAATCAACGAGAGTCTTTTATTGATTAAAATAACTAGTAAAAATTATAAGATGCCATGTAATAAAATGTATGTTAGTATTCAACTTTGAGAGTACCGTTGAGCTTAAGTATCTAGACTGTACTTTAATTATGATCAATTTATAGTATCGCAATCATGTTACCATTGTAGTCGGGTACACACTAAAATACTTGAAGTGAAATGCTACTTATGGGAGTATGCACCCCCATTATTGTAGAACATTAGTAACACTATATTTAGTAGTCAACTTATAGTCAAAATCTCCAGCTAATGAATTGGTTAATTGATAAATGTTATCAGATTGAACCATGAGCTATGTTTGGACCACACCTAACCCAATACACCCCAACTTCAAGGGAACGGTAAGCTATTTCATAAGAAAAGACTGCCTATGTTCCTTTCAGGATCAAACCTACACAATTATATTTCTTTCTCTTCTCCTACATTAAATACTTATTAGCAGATACCACTGCACAACAAGAACAACCAAGCAATCAACATAAGTAGAAAATATCATAATATATTATGCTGCCATAATCAATCTTTATAAATATGGGCTAGCAATAACAATAACAACATATACCATTAACAACACATAATTAGATAATACTCAATGCCAACCCTAAACATCAACTAAATCATCTACAACAAATGGCGTCAAATGTATATTAATTCACCTATCATTAGTAACACAACATCAAGAGCAAAAATGCATGTATACATTCAATGTGTACTAATTACTCCATATTAGTAGTACAACATCAAACTCATCAAATATGTACTAACCACTTTATATTTGTAACAAAACATCAATGTCACGAACATAACAAAACCATAACTAACTACACGACGTCCGCGTTGTACTAATAGTAGAATATCGCCTAACCCAACCTAATGTGATTCCATCACCATACGACAAACATATATGATGATTCCAAACAACAATTTATCATATATGTTACAACAATATAAAATAATGTATTTACGTTCATTATTCCTACTTATGTATCAAAATATCGATATTGTTTTCTATAAAAAATAACAGTTTTTTTACTTTATCTCCAAAAGATAATAATTTGTTAAAATGGTAATATACTATAAAAATCCTTCATTATCATTTATTTCTTCAATATCTTAAAACATTATTATTAAATCAGAAATGGTAATTTATGTCAAATTACTTTCAAAAACAGTAATATCATTATTTTACGTTGAAATAGTAATATATACACCTAAATCTCTTCATTATCTTTCACAACCTATTTACTATTATTTAACTCAAAAATAATAATATTCTGCTATGAATCTCAAAATTCCTTTATTTCTATTTATCTTAAAAATAGTAATAACTTAACTCGAAATACTTCTAAAACTTACCTTCATTATTATTTTTATTATCCTCAAAATATCTTTTATTTATATTATTTAAATAAAAATAACAACAACAACAGCTATAGATAAATTTAAAATGCTATTTATAATTAGTGTGTTAAATTTGTAGATTGTTACATTCTCTCCTCTTAAGAGAATTGCACCACCACAATCCTCAAAGAATAAAAACTCTCAACACAATGCATAAAATATCTTATCATATGCTTAATGATAAAAAGGGGAAAATGTACCAAACACAACTAACTACTTCTAGAGTAGCTAGATACGACAAACTAAAAATAGAATCAATCATGAAACAATAAAAACCAAACATAGTATGCAATTTTCCTTCATAAAAATACTATAATAACATAGATATTCTCATAACCATGCAATCAAAACTATAGCATATAAAAATAACCTCCATCAACAAAGCATGAAGAAATCACAATCGTAGATCAACTCCATTCAAAAAACCAACTATAATAGCCCATAATAGAAGTTCACAACAGAAAATTAGGTTAGTCTAGATTGGTATGCACAAATAAATATATAGATCAACAATAGTTATAGTTATTCAAAATAAAGCACACATACAAAAAATAACAATGTATTATCACCACACTAACAAACCAACAAACAACACATGTGTGCTCACCTCTAGACCGACTATACGTCCACTACAATATGTGTACCCTCCAAAATTATCAATGAACTTCCTCACAGTATCATCCTTAAAATAATTGGTGTACTATCTCATACACCCTCCAAAATAACATAAGTGTCAACCCAGGATACTCCACAAAATTGTATGGTCATCAACTTATGTTGTAGCTGCATCAATCCTCAATTCCCAGACACCCTGGATGGTCAGGAAGTTTAGACACCCACTAAGGTCTCACCAAGCATTGTTGAATATATGATAATTCGTATGATATCAATAGTATCAGCGACTACCTAGCATCATGATTGTATTAGAGCTCAAAGTAGTTCCTCGTCATCGCTAAGGTGAGTTAGAACCTCAATAATGTCTAGGGTACATAAGTGAACACCCTCACTTGCCCTAACTTTACGGTCTCACATCAAAACTTCTGAGTTATCGATGATCCTTTAGTACAAATCTACATTGGATCTCCTCTTGTTCCAACCTTCAGATCACATCAAAAATTTGATTCCATAATCCTTTTATAGTAACTTCTTTTTTTGACGATAAGGACGAGTCACCCAAAATATGAATGAGGAATCCATTGGCTAATCATCGCTAGAGATGAGAATTCTAATACATCTTCAAATCATCAGTTACAAAAATATTTTCATTTTCAAATCGAATTTTGCACTTGTATTTCGATTAGTGCAATATGATGCGCAAGCATTTAACTAAAGAACTGCATAGTGCAATAAAATGGCCAAGCCTATAGCGTAGTAGTCTCCTTAAAAAATAAGCCAGTTGTACCATGAAATGGACTATGCAAAACCAAAGCACTTAGCATAATCAATACACTATAACTCTAAAGAGAAAAGGCAGATCACATTTCAATAAGATACAACTGCGCCAATATACCGTAACAAAACACAAAGATAATAAGACCAATAAAACTGATATGCCCAATGAAGAAGTTAACTCAATTGGACTAAGCTCAAATGGATAGTACAACCTCCAAAGTGTATAATTGTACCCTATCACATCAAGCAAGTTGAATAGCATAACTGTACCAATAAATCACTATAAGGTATGTCAATTCCAAACCAAACCAATATACACAATAGTAAATTAACTCAATCAAACGAAGCTAAATTGCTCTACATTATCATAATAATATATCACGATCCAATTGATCACACAGATATTAAGTGCAGAAGCAAGCCATCTTGATATGACAATCTACACGACGACAAGTCAAAATAGAGGAACTATGTTATATTCATAAACCACACTACACACATGCACCGATAACTCCAAAGGAAGAAACTACTTCAACATGCAAAAATGCATAACTATTATTCTGTCAAAGCCTTAACTAAGTTAAACTATGCCAACATAATCTAAACAATAGTTAATAGGTCATGCTTAAAATAGATTTCATTTTCAACTTTGTTGTCATTTTCATGAGTTAATAAGTGGTTTAAGGGGTGTGTTATAGCCTTATGGCTTAAGTTGAGCTAATTAAAGCATAAATAAGCCATACTTATGATAAACACATCATTTAAATTCACTAATTACCAAAATAGAGAGATCATAATTTCATTTTTTTTGAACTATGTGATCTAGAGAGTGAATTTATGTCTAAATTGTTTTTCTACTTTCATATTTTTATCACTTTCTTTTTGTCATTTTTCTACAACTAATCACTCTCTAAATATTTGGTTAATTTGACTGAATAGAAATTTAAAATCAACAATTCTCTATGGATCGATCCGTACTCGCCACATACTACGATAGTATACCGTGCGCTTGCGGTATAAATTTAATTTAAAATTTATCAGTGGTTTTCTATCTCCATAGAATTTCCGTCGTCAAACACCAAGTCAACCTTGCTTAGGAATTTTCCTGATTTGGTGCAAGGAGAGATGTCCATACTGGAATATGCTACTAAGTTAGATGAGCTATCTAGGATGAATATGCCACCATTGATACCATGATTAAGAGGAATGCAAAGTTATCTTGTGTTTGAGGCTGGAGATTGCAAGTGCAACTATGCCATATCTTAGGGATCCATCCAATGTAGTGCTGGAGATGGCAGTAAGCAATAAATAAATGCTTTTGACTTTTAGGAAGGATAAGGTGGTGGAAACCCAGAGTTCTCAGAATAAGAAGAGAAATTTATTCACCGGGAAAGTTGCTCAAAAGTAGAGCTTCCAAGAAAGGAAAAGCGGATATTAATTGTTATAAGTGTGATAAGAAGGGGCACTATGCTAATGAATGTCGATCTGGTAATGGTAAGTTGATTGTAGTGAAGAAGAATGTGAAATGCTTCAACTGCGACCAGATGGGGCATTATAAGAATAAATGTCCAGAAGCAGCCAAGGTAGAAAAAGGGAAGGTCTTTGCTTTGGAGCCATCATCTTCTAGGCCAACAACAAAGGAGAAGGAAAAGGCCACGATGGCATTTACACTTTGATTCATGGCATACTTGTTAGAATATTATTTGATATTAGTGCATTACATTCTTTATCTCTCAATGTTTGGTAGCTAAGTTAGATTTAGAACCATCATACTTTGTTACTTTCATAAGGGTCGTGAATTCAATAGGAGGGTATGCAACTCTTGGGATGAGATGTGACCATCTAGAATTTGAGTTATAAGTCATGCTTTTGTCTACAGTTTGTTTGTGTTTTATTTTGTTGGTTTTGGGATTATTTTGGATATGGATTGGCCAAGCAAATATAGTGCTAGGATATTTTTCCCAGATAGGAAATATCATTAGGACATCCTAATACTAGTGATCAAATTATATACTCAGTTGAGAATACGAGTTTAGATGTTTGTGCTTTAACTAGTTACAAGATTACCACCGGGGAGAGCTATTGAGTTCAGAATTGATCTTGTACCTAGAGATGAACCCATAAGTAGACTGCCTAGTAGAATGACACCTACTAAGATAAAAGTGTTAAAGATGCAGCTAGTGGACTTAAAAGGAAAGAGTTTTATTAGACCAAGCAGTTTGTCTTGGGGAGTGGTCGTGATGTTCATGAAGAAACCGGATGGGTCATTGACAATGTGCAGCGATTATCGCAAGTTGAATGAGAAAGCGATAAACAATCTGCATCCTTTGCTGAGAATTGATGATTTATTTGATCAGTTGAGTGGAGCCAAAGTGCTTTCCAAGTTGGATTTGGCGATAGGGTTCCATTAACTTAGGGTGGCGGAGGATAATATTCCTTTGACGTTGTTTCGAAAAAAATATGGTTCGTGCAAATGGTTAGCAATGACACTTGGGTTGCAACAACCCTGTAATTTTGGCATAATAAAAAAAAATTTCGATCTGTACCGATCCCGAATTATAAATTATTTTAAATTAATAATTAAATTAATTTTTGATTTAAATTTGTGAAAGTGTTTGAATTTTTCAAGTTTAATATGAGAAATATATTTGAATTTAAATTTGAGTTGGGATTTATAAATAATGTAAAGGAAATTTGCTTTGAAATTTTAAAATATAGAATCTTTGGATTTTAAAAATCAAATTTATCTTATTCAATTAAATTTAAGACTCTACATTTTTTTGACATTTGATATGATATATGCAAATGAATGTAGTGTAGATAATGATGTTTAAAAAGGAATAAATTTTATCAATACAAAATAATAATAATAATAATAATAATAATAATAATAATAATAAATAATAATAATAAAATAAAACAAAGCAAAGGGAAGTGAAGATTGCAAAGGAACATAGACAAAGTACACAGCATAATACATCTCAGCCGAAATTCAAGGCAAGAAACAAGTTGTTTATGTACAAAATAATAGAACAAAAGGGAAGAAAGGACTTAGGCATTTAATGCCACATCCTCTCAGCATGTCCAAGATTCTCTCAACCGAGATTTAGTTTATAAAAACATATTTAGTCAAACCAGAGGATATATATATATATATCTGTACAAACTGTCTTTTTATATAGATATGTAAGCAATTCATCCTATTCCATTTGTTCAGTAAGAAAGCAAAGAAAAGCAAAAGAAAGCAAGAAGAAAATAAACAATGGCGGCTCGTTTCGTTCGTTCCTCTTTCTACAGCAATTAGGGTTTCCTGAAATTTGAAGATCGCGACTGTATATGCTCGATTGAACTTGGTTATCTTGCTCTATTCGTCGATCGTTCGTCTCTTGAGGACCACGGCTTCGACTCTTCATCTATTCGAACACGCTGCTCCAATTCGAGTCAGGCAAAGGTGAGTAATTTTATTTGCTCACATCTAATTTCATTCTAGATATTGTTTTCGTTTATATGTGTTCAGTATCCTTTATTTGAGTTCATTTGTTTGAATTTGTCAATTTGTTTGCTCGGCCGTTCGATTATCTTGGCCATTTGATTTCGTTTTGTTGCTGGCGATTGATCTTTGACTTCTTCAATTTCGTATATTTTGTTTGTTTGATTTTCACGGCATCGATTTGAACTGTGGCCACCACGGTGTTAAATTTTTGTTCAATTTTCGGCATTGACTTGTTCTATGTTAACTTTGAATTCTGGAAGTATTTGACTCTGACTTGATTGAGCACCTTGGCTACCGTTTTGATCATGTTCCCTATGAACTTGATGTGTCACGTGTTTTAGATTTTTTTTAACTTCGATGCTTGACACTGTCGAACTCGGCTTTAACTTGATATTTTTGGCGATGTCGAGATTGTTCGACTTTCGACCTTGTTAGATTTTCCTTACTGTTTTAGCTCGTGACCACCACGGCTTTGAATAATTGTTGGTATATGTAGCTTTGGCATAGTTTGATTCGACCCGCAGTTGTCTTCGACTGTAGGCTTAATTTTGTGAAAGTATTTTAGATGGGAATGTATTTTGACTTTGCAATTGCTTTAAATATTTGACTTCGGTCATTTTTGGAACTTGCTGTTCATTTCTATGATTCATTTTGATGCTGTGTATATCCTGATATCTGTCAGATGATTGCACATGGCCATGGCTATGTCACACCCATGCATTTTAAAATCCCTTATACATTTGCTGGTTGGATCAGTTTGTACTCCATGCACTATCGTGTACTGTGTTTTTGGGCTTGAGCATTTTTGTAGATTAACTACAACTTCAGTTTGCATGTTTAATATGCAGATACACTTGAGTATTACCACTGTTTTGTTCGACTTTAGCCTTGACTTATCGAACTGTATTTATGCTCGGTAGTTTTGGCTTTAACTCAACTTGATACGTGTAGTTGTCTTCACAATACATGTATAGGTTGTACCATTGTTATCCATGTTTCATATCTGTACTTAATCTTCTGAGTGCTTGCAGTAGTATTGACTTCATTTGAAGTTTTACTCTTGTTTGGTTTGGGGTTCCACCGTGGTGCACTTGGTTTTGTTTAGTTTCTTGATTGAGATGGTGTTCAGTTTGGACATTCCCTTGACTTGTTTATCTCGTCTTTGACTTGGTTATGATGTTGGTCTTTTGGCTATAAATTTTTGGGATACTTTGTATTGACCGGTAGCTTTGATTTTGTGATGTTGCATTACTTGATGTTGTCATGTTGCCTGACTTTTGTTGCCTCTGTTCATTGAGCTGCACATGTTCACTGGCACATATGTTTTCATTTAAAGTTACATTGATTTCGACCAGAGATGACATGCCTTGGTTCTAACCATGTTGCACTATAATCTGGTCTGGTTTGCATTTCCACTTGCTTGATGTAGAGCAGTGTTTCTGGTATCAGTTCTCGACCATGCTTGTACTACCATACTCATTACTGTTTTAGGTAATGTCGCATTCATTGGTGACTGCAGTTTCGTTTGTATGCAGTCTTGCCCTTGTTGGTTTGCATTGCATTGATACAATTGAATTTGTTTTTCTAATTACACTTGAGTTGAATCCAGCTTAAATGCTCGGGTTTGACCTTGTGCTCGTATTGTGATTTTATTTGAATTGCATTTGTGTTGAATCTGAATTTTTCTTGGGTTTGACCTTGTGCTCGTTTGTGAACTTTCATTGGGCTTTGGTGTATTTCATCAGTGTACTGGCGAGGCAGTGCACGCGTGCATGTACTGCAGCCAAATCAGAATTGGCGTTTTAATTGATATTTCAATTGTTTGAACTATTTCGTTTATTCAATTCAATATGTTTTGAATTTGTAATTTGATTTGTTTTAATTTGATGATTTTGTTGTTAATTGTCGTTTAGGCAATTATGTTGTTTTCTAAATTATCTTCGTTGATGATCTTTTATTTATCTTGTTGATGATTTGATTCTGCTGATTTGTTGTTTAGAACTGTTAAGTGTTATATTTACCGTTATCCGATTTCTTTATAAAAACGGTCGGATAGACGAGAATTATTGTGACTGTCGTCTATTTGATTATTATTGCCTCTATGCACTAATAACTGAGTTTGAATTAAACTGACCCATGTATTATTTTCTTTTGAATGTAATACTCGGGTCAGACCGAGTGTTTTGCAGCTTTAAGGTTTTCGGGCAACGAAGTTAGAGAGAGGGGGAAAACACTCACTTTAGTTCGGGGATTTTGTACTTAAAGAAATATTCCGTTGTATAAATTCAATACATTGTATAAACTCTGATATTTGTAAGAAAATAGAAAGATTCATTTTTTGCGAAATATTATTATTCTATGTTTCTGTGGCTGATTCTGTTTAAAATCTATAAACTAAATAACAATCCGTCATTTTGAACGTTTCAAGTTGGTTTAATTACCGACTAGGGACGGTCAAAAGGGCGGGATGTTACAAAAGTGGTATCAGAGCTTTGGTTTATACAAAGCTTAGTTTATGACGTTTAATATGAATAGTCACTAGGATCACTTTAAAGAAAGTGTTTTTAAAATCTAAAGAAGTATAAAATTTTTTTTTGAAAAATAAACGGTATTTTGAAAATTCGAATCCTTTTCGAAAATCCCCCTCTCTAAATTTAGGTTTACGATAGTTTCTCTTCGGTAAGGTCTCCTTAGATTTGAGTCCCGATCAATCGAAAACCCATTATCGAATTACTGAGATTTATGAAAAATAAAATATAAGTTAAGTGAATTAATGAATTGGTTTAAATCAAATATTTTGAATATCTCTCCAAAGTAATAGTTGGGAAATAAAATGACATGTCAATTTAGTTATAGCCAAGGGGATCATTGAACTATAACTTGGGAATTTGATTTTGAATTCTTTTGAAAAATTGGTTTCAAATGTTTTGAAGAACAATACTAGTAGTATATATAGGAAAAAAATTTCAAGTAATTTTTTAAAATATTTTCGAAAATAATAGAATTAAATAATTTTTTTTTTATGTTTCAAGCAAGGGTTGATACGCAAGTATGTATATATATGTATATATCAAATGTTTGAAATAAAAACCGGAGTTGAATCTCAAGTTTGGTTGAATAATAATCCTATATATCAGGATAATGTAAATTTGCAAATTGTCTTGGGGAAATGATTGAATAATCAAACCTTTACTAATAAGGATTGTAAATTTTTAATAGGAAACTTCGAAAACAACTTGTTAATTAAATGGCGAAAACCGAAGCACAAAAAGCAGCACGCCGTGAACAAAGAGCAATTGCCCGTAGAGAAGCAGAAGTGGCACATGCGGAAATCGAAAGGAAAATCAATGAAGGGCAAGGACCTGGTCCCTATGATGATGTTATATGTTATCGATGTCATAAAAAGGGACATTATGCCGTTATGTGCCAAGAGAAGAGAAAGAAAAGGAATGTGGATGACCGGTTCGCTCGTCCTGAGATTGCGTGTTTTAAATTTCAAGGGAAAGGGAATTTTCTTAGTCATTGCCCTGAAGTGAAAAGGAAGAAGCGCGCACTCGGTTTACCAGTCGACAGATTGACAATCCGCTACCACTGTTGCCAGACTGGACATATAGCCAGAAACTGCACCGAAAGGTAGCATGGAATGCAAGCTATAGCCCGATCAGCTAGAGCGAAAAGTGTAATGACGATAGATAAGGATGGAAACATCTCATATTTTTGCAGGAACTGTAGGAATTGGGGACATGTTGACTTTGAATGTGTTAATCCTCCTTTAATACAACCTGAAATAGTGCAAACCAAAGAGGGAAGTTTGGCAAAGATGTGTACTACCAGACAGGAAGTCGATAGTCCTCAATAATTCTGAATCTTAAACCAATCAGTGTATTTGGAGCAATCAGTATATTTTGTAATACTGTCTTTTTTAATTCAAAATCTTCTATGTACGTATTATAAAAGTATTAAGCTATGTATAGTTTTGTACATAAAGAAATATTTTAATAAATAGCGTCTTGGGAAGGAAATCTATTTGTCGACTTAACTGTATGAATCAAATTAGTTTTGATGTAAAGCTTATATTTCAAGTTTAGACTAATGCCTAAAATAGTTAATGTGGAGATATGAATCTAATGGAACCAAGTCGATGAATGGCTTACTAAAGAACTAGTTGACTATTTTTGGAAATAGAAAGCAAATGCAAGGTTCAAATGGGATTTAGATTTCAAATTTGAAGTTTGTCAACATGATGATCCATAATAGGTAATAGATTCAGTGATGAATTTGAATTTAAACGTGTAGAGAATTAAGTTAAGTATAAAACTTAATATTGGAAAGTTCGAAGTCGGTTTAAAACTAACATTGTGAAAAGTATGTGGAATTCAAACTATGAATTAAGTCGAAGTTGAAAAAGTTAAATGGGAAATTTGAACAATTAGTTCAACTTGAAATTTTTCAAAAGATTGAATCTTGAGTTAAATTGAGTTTAACTTCGGCACCAAAAACAATATAAGTTGAGCTTTCAATTTCGGATGGTCGGTTTGGATTGTATGTCTAACATTATGAATTGATGACATAGCAATTGATCTCTATTAAATATGTAACTGGAGTGGTGGCAGAGAATTTATTCTCTTAGCTATATACACCCTTCTCTGAGACGTACGTGCTCAGAGGCTATATATCGGTAGACATCAATTATGTGTTGAGAATTGACGATGTAACGTAAAATCCAAATCGAGTGTGAAGTCGATAATAAATTAAATTATGAATATGAATTGGGGTTTGAGATAACCTTAAACTTCCAAATCGACTTAGTGGAAAATTTTAATTTGGCAATGAGATGGAAAATTCAGGAATCCTCTATTTGTTATGGATATGGGATATGGAGGTTTTTGGAACTTATATATGAGAATGCGGTAAATTCTAAAACCATCAGTCTGGAAAGTAATTGTTATGGAAATCTTATGTAAGTTTACATAGGTATGATATGTAAGAAATGTGAATAAAGTACTATATATATGACATTATGTTTTCTAAACTGAGGATATGGAAATGTACCTTCCATTAAAAATTTGTGAAGGTGTTGGAACTCGGTATGAGTGTCCATTTGAAATTCGTAGCTACGTAGAATTTCCATAAGTTGGAGTGACCATTTAAATTGGAATCCTTCGTGATGGGATCATGTTGATTGATGATGATGTATACTAGCGTAATTCGAGGGGTGTGATGCCTATAGTTACAAGCGATTCCACTGGGATAGTGGCGCAACCGCCGTGTAAATTGCGATCTAGATGCCATAGAGAAATTCGAGGGGTGAGATGCCTATGGTTACAAGCGATTCCACTGGGATAGTGGCGTAACCGCCGTGTGAACAGCGATCAATGGCAACAACCATAGCGAAATTCAAGAGATGTGAAATCTACAGATTACAAGCGATTCTACTGGGATAGTAGCGCAACCGCCGAGTAACTGTGATCCATCGGGGAACGTGCTTTCCATATCCATTTTTAAAAGGATTTTTAAGTATTTTCACTGGGAGTTGAAGCAAGAATATTTAGTACTTGGAGATTTTTAGTCCTGCGCCTGGCCTGCGTATGCCTAATGTCTGTAAGAACGACAATAGATTTGTTAAACTTCGAGTTAGTAAGTATTTTCAAGACTTTAAATAGCAAATCAATAGTATGAAATTAAAATTAAATAATTCCAACCTAATAAACTAAGGAAGAAGACCTTTAAAATGTCTTGAAAGTCCACAGCTTTGGAAAAGATGTAATACGCAAATCTCTAACATTAAGAATTTCAAGTTTAAATATGAGTGGTTATAAACCAAAATAGTGAATTGCAAACAAATTTGAATAAAATGAATTGGAATTTGTAATGAATTAGCAATTGGAACTAATTTAAAATAGTGCAGTAGTAAATGAAAGTTAATCGATAAAATTCAATATTCGAAAGATAAATTGAAATCAAATAGAATTGAAATTGTGAATTGAATTCAAATGAAATTTGAAATGTAAAATTGAATGAAAATGAACATATAACTTCAATAGGGAAGTAAAAGAGTATAAGAAGCATATATTGAAAAATTTTGTAATGGAATTAGCAAAATGATTTGAATGTTGGAATTGGATACTACTACTAGCAGGATATACAGGTGTATAAAAGGAATTGGAAATTTTTAATTCGAAGAAAAAAATTAAACTGCTTGACAAAAAGGTACGTATTTCAATTTCAATATGATATTTGATGATTTTCTTGTCTAGCCGCTTGGTTTTTTCTTTTCTTCTTGAAATTGGGGGCCCGATGTGGTATTTTGTAGTCGTACCGAGTTAGCCATGCAAAGGAGACGTTGGCGAAATTTTTCGAAAATTTAAAGTGTTAGAAAAATTTAAAGAAAATTTTGAAAGTTTAAAATTTGAATTTAAATATAAATTTGAATTGAGAAGGAAACAATGTTGTTTGAAACTTATAATTGAAGTTGGAAAGTTAATTGAAATGATAATGGATCTTTAATAAAAAGATTTAGTTTAGTAAGTTGACATATTTGGATTGTGAAAAATAGTAGACGAGTTAAGGACCATTTTTCCTAACTTGTAATTTCGAGATGAAATTCTTTAAGGGGGAAAGGTTGTAACATCCCGGTAATTTTGGCATTATAAAAAAAAATATTTTTCGATCTGTAACGATCCCGAATTATAAATTATTTTAAATTAATAATTAAATTAATTTTTGATTTAAATTTGTGAAAGTGTTTGAATTTTTCAAGTTTAATATGAGAAATATATTTGAATTTAAATTTGAGTTGGGATTTATAAATAATGTAGAGGAAATTTACTTTGAAAATTTAAAATATAGAATCTTTGGATTTTAAAAATCAAATTTATCTTATTCAATTAAATTTAAGACTCTACATTTTTTTGACATTTGATATGATATATGCAAATGAGTGTAGTATAGATAATGATGTTTAAAAAGGAATAAATTTTATCAATACAAAAAAATAATAATAAATAATAATAATAAAAAAATAAAACAAAGCAAAGGGAAGTGAAGATTGCAAAGGAACATAGACAAAGTACACAGCATAATATATTTCAGCCGAAATTCAAGGCAAGAAACAAGTTGTTTATGTACAAAATAATAGAACAAAAGGGAAGAAAGGACTTAGGCATTTAATGCCACATCCTCTCAGCATGTCCAAGATTCTCTCAGCGGAGATTTAGTTTATAAAAACATCTTTAGTCAAACCAGAGGAGTATATATATATACACGAACTATCTTTTTATATAGATATGTAAGCAATTCATCCTATTCCATTTGTTCAGTAAGAAAGCAAAGAAAAGCAAAAAAAAAACAAGAAGAAAATAAACAATGGCGGCTCGTTTCGTTCGTTCCTCTTTCTGCAGCAATTAGCGTTTCCTGAAATTTGAAGATCGCGACTATATATGCTCGATTGAACTCGGTTATCTTGCTCTATTCGTCGATCGTTCGTCTCTTGAGGACCATGGCTTTGACTCTTCATCTATTCGAACACGCTGCTCCAATTCGCGTCAGGCAAAGGTGATTAATTTTATTTACTCACATCTAATTTCATTCTAGATCTTGTTTTCGTTTATATGTGTTCGGTCTCCTTTATTTGAGTTCATTTGTTTGAATTTGTCAATTTGTTTGCTCGACCGTTCGATTATCTTGGCCATTTGATTTCGTTTTGTTGCTGGTGATTGATCTTTGACTTCTTCAATTTCATATATTTTGTTTGTTTGATTTTCACGGCATCGATTTGAACTGTGGCCACCACGGTGTTAAATTTTTTGTTCAATTTTCGACATTGACTTGTTCTATATCAACTTTGAATTCTGGAAGTATTTGACTCTGACTTGATTGAGCACCTTGGCTACCGTTTTGATCTTGTTCCCTATGAACTTGATGTGTCACGTGTTTTAGATTTTTTTAACTTCAATGTTTGACATTGTCGAACTTGGCTTTAACTTGATATTTTTGGCGATGTCGAGATTGTTCGACTTTCGACCTTGTTAGATTTTCCTTACTGTTTTAGCTCGTGACCACCATGGCTTTGAATAATTGTTGGTATCTGTAGCTTTGGCATAATTTGATTCGATCCGCAGTTGTCTTCAACTGTAGGCTTAATTTTGTGAAAGTATTTTAGATGGGAATGTATTTTGACTTTGCAATTGCTTTAAGTATTTGACTTTGGTCATTTTTGGAACTTGATATTCATTTCTATGATTCATTTTGATGCTGTGTATATCCTTATATCTATCATAAGATTGCAGATGGCCATGGCTATGTCACACCTACGCTTTTTAAAATCTCTTATGCATTTGCTGGTTGGATCAGTTTGTACTCCATGCACTATCGTGTACTGTGTTTTTGGGCTTGAGAATTTTTGTAGATTAACGGCAACTTCAGTTTCCATGTTTAATATGCAGATACACTTGAGTATTACCACAGTTTTATTCGACTTTAGCCTTGACTTATCGAACCGTAATTATGCTCGGTAGTTTTGGCTTTAACTCAACTTGATACGTGTAGTTGTCTTCACAATACATGTATAGGTTGTACCATTGTTATCCATGTTTCATATCTGTGCTTAATCTTCTAAGTGCTTGCAGTAGTATTGACTTCATTTGAAGTTTTACTCTTGTTTGGTTTGGGGTTCCACCGTGGTACACTTGGTTTTGTTTAGTTTCTCGATTGAGATGGTGTTCAGTTTGGACATTCCCTTGACTTGTTTATCTCGTCTTTGACTTGGTTATGATGTTGGTCTCTCGACTATGAATTTTTGGGATACTTTGTATTGACCGATAGCTTTGATTTTGTGATGTTGCATCACTTGATGTTGTCCTGTTGCCTGACTTTTGTTGCCTTTGTTCATTGAGCTGCACATGTTCACTGGCACATATGTTTTCATTTAAAGTTACATTGATTTCGACCAGAGATGAGATGCCTTGGTTCTGACCATGTTGTACTATAATCTGGTCTGGTTTGCATTTGCACTTGCTTGATGTAGAGCAGTGTTTCTGGTATCAGTTCTCGACCATACTTGTACTACCTGACTCATTACTGTTTTAGGTAACGTCGCATTCATTGGTGACTACAGTTTCGTTTGTATGCAGTCTTGCCCATGTGGGTTTGCATTGCATTGATACAATTGAATTTGTTTTTCTAATTACACTTGAGTTGAATCCAGCTTAAATGCTCGGGTTTGACCTTGTGCTCGTATTGTGATTTTATTTGAATTGCATTTGTGTTGAATCTGACTTTTTCTTGGGTTTGACCTTGTGCTCGTTTGTGAACTTTCATTGGGCTTTGGTGTATTTCATCAGTGTACTGGCGAGGCAGTGCACGCGTGCATGTACTGCAGCCAAATCAGAATTGGCGTTTTAATTGATATTTCAATTGTTTGAACTATTTCGTTTATTCAATTCAATATGTTTTGAATTTGTAATTTGATTTGTTTTAATTTGATGATTTTGTTGTTAATTGTCATTTAGGCAATTATGTTGTTTTCTAAATTATCTTCGTTGATGATCTTTTCATTTATCTTGTTGATGATTTGATTCTGCTGATTTGTTGTTTAACACTGTTAAGTGTTATATTTACCGTTATCCGATTTCTCTATAAAAAGGGTCGGATAGATGAGAATTATTGTGACATTCGTCTATTTGATTATTATTGCCTCTATGCACTAATAACTGAGTTTGAATTAGACTGACCCGTGTATTATTTTCTTTTGAATGTAATACTCTGGTCAGACCGAGTATTTTGCAACTTGAAGGTTTTCGGGCAGCAAAGTTAGAGAGAGGGGGAAAACACTCACTTTAGTTCGGGGATTTTGTACTTAAATAAATATCCCGTTGTATAAATTCAATACATTGTATAAACTCTGATATTTGTAATAAAATAGAAAGATTCATTTTTTGCGAAATATTATTATTCTGTGTTTCTGTGGCTGATTCTGTTTAAACTCTATAAACTAAATAACAATCTGTCATTTTGAACGTTTCAAGTTGGTTTAATTACCGACTAGGGACGGTCAAAAGGGCGGGATGTTACATGGATTGACTAATGTGCCTGCTTTCTTTGTGGATTTGATGAACCAAATTTTCTGAGAGAATTTGGATAGGTTCATATTGGTGTTCATTGATGACATTTTGATATATTCTAAGGATGAAAGAGATCATTAGGTTCATATTGGTGTTCATTGATGACATTTTGATATATTCTATGGATGAAAGAGATCATTAAGTTCATCTTAGAATAGTGTTTGAGACATTAAGGCATCATCTACTAAAAGCGAAGTTTTCGAAGTATCATTTTTGGAAGAGAGAAGTGAAGTTTCTTGGTCACGTAGTTTCAAAAGAAGGGTTATCTATGGATCCAGCTAAGAGTGAAGCTATAAATTATTGGAAAAGACTAAAGACAGCGACCATGATAAATAGTTTACTTGGATTAACTGGCTATTACATGAAATTCGTCAAGGATGTCTCTCGGATAGCAACACCTTCGACTAAACTGACAAGAAAGGATGTAAAGTTTATTTGGTCTAGTAAATGTGTGGAAGAATTCCAAAAGCTAAAACATTTATTGACTAATACACCCATGTTAGTTGTGCCAGATGGTAATAAGGATTTGGTGGTGTATACCAATGCATATGGGACAGGATTAGGAGCAATGTCGATGCAAAGAGGTAAAATGATTTCCTACGCTTTTCTATAGCTTAGACCATATAAAGTTAGGTATCCGACTCATGATTTGGAATTTGCAGTGGTGATCTTTAGTTTAATGG
The DNA here is from genome assembly GCA_030765085.1 of Allium cepa. Taxonomy (NCBI): domain Eukaryota; kingdom Viridiplantae; phylum Streptophyta; class Magnoliopsida; order Asparagales; family Amaryllidaceae; genus Allium; species Allium cepa. Next base: position 907,149,394 of record CM060929.1, on the reverse strand, counting down.
TGTGGAGAAAGTAGCTGTTTGGAGAAAGATTTGAGTTGTTTATGGATCATAAGTCATTGAGGTATTTATTCTTCCAGAAAGAGTTGAATATGAGACAACATAGATAGCTAGAGCTTTTAGCAACGTATGATTTTGGTATTGAGTATATGGCAAGGAAAGGAAATAAAGTTGCCGATGCACTTAGATGGAAACACCAAAATGTAGTGTTTGCTATGATAGAGAAATGGAAGGATTTAAAAGCATTGACCACTTGTGGAGTGCTATTAAGATCGAGTGCTAGTTCTGGTCAGAATGCTACCGCGCTATCTTGCTTGGAAGTTCGACCAGTATTGATTGAAATGATTGTTTCTGAGAAGAGAGATGATCTATTACTAGCTAAAATGATTGAAAGGCTTGAAGGTGGAACCAAGATTGATGATTTGACGGATTTTAGTCTGGACCAGAATGAATGGTTAAGAAAGAAAGGACGATTGTGTGTTCTAGACGTTGGTGACCTAAAGAAGGAAGTTCTTAAGGAATGTCATCGATCGAAGTTTACTATTCATCTTAGAGGAACTAAGATGTACCAGGATATAAAGAAGAGTTTCTTCTAGGAAGGTATGAAAAGGGATGCTGGCTTATTAGTAAAGCAATGTTTGAATTGCCCGCAGGTGAAAGTCGAGCATCAGAAGCCAAGTGGTTTGTTTCAGCCTTTAGGTATACCAGTTTGGAAACGGAATTCTATATCCATGGATTTTATTGACGGGCTGCCAAGGTCGAATAGGGGAAATGAGAGTATTTGGGTTATAGTGCATAGGCTGACCAAGGGTGCACATTTCATTCCCATTAAGTCAACCAAAATGGCAATCATATTAGCTATGTTGATTATGAAAAATATTGCTAGCTGCATGGAATTCCTAGTAGTATAGTCAGTGACAAAGACACTTTGTTTACTAGTGAGTTCAGGAAGAGTCTACAGTAAGTGTTAGGTAACAAGATTAAGACGAGTACCGCTTATCATCCACAGACGGATGTGCGTGTAGACAGAGAGAGTCAATAAGGTACTCGAAGATTTTTTGAGAGCTTGTGTACTTGATTTTGATGGGTCATAGGAAGATCATTTGCACTTAGTTGAGTTTTTCTATAATAATAGTTATTAGACTAGTATAGGAATGGTGCCTTTCAAAGCTTTGTATGGAAGACCGTGCAAATAATCAACATGTCGGTTAGAGACCAGAGACAGATTAGTTCTTAGTCCAAATATGGTAAGAGAAGCCATGGAAAAGATTGAGTTGAATCAGCATAGAAGAAGGAGGCTCAGCCTAGGTAGAAATTTTATGCAAACAAAAGGCGTAAAGATTTATAGTTCTCGCTTAGAGATCATGTTTTAATTAAGATATCACTAATGAAGGATGTGGTACAATTTGGAATGTCATGAAAACTGACATCTAGATATGTTGGACCGCTCCCTATTACAGAGAGGAATCATAAAGCTCATGTACCAGTAGAGTTACCGAGTAGTTTGGTAGGAGACCATAATTTTTTTCATGTAACTCATCTTAGGACATTTGTACATGATCAAGAGACTATTATTGCTCCGACTATATTAGAAGATTTAGTGGTGTAAACGGATCTGACTTTTGGGAGGCAACCAGTTCGTGTTGTAGCAAGAGATGAGAAGACGCTAGGGAATAAGACAGTCGGATTGGTTAAAGTATGACAATGAGAAATATTGTACTTAGGAAATAGAGGATAGGATTAGGGACATTTATCATGAGTTGCTATGATGGTATGTTTTATACTTGTTATATAGACTGTATAACTGGTAGGATATACTAGCATTGTTGTCACAGTTGTTTGCATGGTTTATGTGCTTATTGTGTAGTCCTTATTGAATTTCGAGGACAAATTTTTTTAAGTGGGGAGCCCTTAACACCCCTAATTTTAGTTTAATATTATTTAGGGGATTTAATTAGATAGATTAAATAGAATAATATAGTGGGATAAGGAGAATGAGATATGATAATTAAATTAGGTCATGCTTCAATGAATCAAGTAATAAGATTGTCAAGCACACAATGGGCCGCTATCTTATCATTTGTCGGGGGCCTTACCCTAGGCTTTGCTAAACTTGGCTGTTAGGCCATTTATGTTTCAAATGGCAGCCTCTGGTTCTTGTTTGGCCAATTCTGCTAGCCTTGAAGCTTCTAAGATGGTAGACTTGAGAATTAATTTAGTCAAGAGTATAGTTGATTAAGGATGCGATATCGAGATGGCTGGATATCCTACAACAGTCGATCATCCTGACCACCCTCCTTGGAGGTTGTTTCCTTCTCTCTAGGCTACATCAAGGTGCGGGTTATGTTTCCCATCCACCACTACTTTGTCTCTATTCTAAATGCCTAAAATCTTGCCTCCATCAGCTTACGCCCAATAGCTACCAGTTTCTATGCAGGCTCTATGTTTCCCACGCCGAGCTTCATCTTTTGGAGCCGACCAGTGAACTCGTTAGCATGGTTTTTCGCTTGCAAAAGGAGGCCAGTTACCAAGTCAACACTTGCTTCCATTTTCAGGTTGGCACCAAGCCTATCATTTTTACAGGGGTTTTGAGCAAAGCTTCCTAGAGCTAGATGGGCAAGTACTCATTCATTTTCTATGGGGTCAATTCCGAGCTAAATCACCTGAACTTCCATAACCATAATAATTCCTTCTTTTCGCTCTCTTTTTCCTTCATTTTTTCCTTACTTTCCTTTGTTTTACTTGCCCATTCACTACCAACTATGGGATGCTAAGTGATTATGTTGATCGGCAGTAGATGGCGACCGCTAATGTCCAGGATCTAAGCTCTTGGTGACTGATGTAAACCTCTATAGGCTAATAAGGGGACCCCAAACAATGGTTATAGAGTGGACTGCCCTAACTAAGAAACTAATATAGAAGGCAACAAAAGCAAAGCGAGACCACTCTAAGGTTAAGTTTTATGACAACATGGGTGGGTAGATCACTTATGCCGAAAGGGGATACGATGAGATTATCATAGGTGAGAAGACTAAAGAGTTGCAACAAGTTGACCTTCATAAGCTAGGTGATGTTGTATTAGTTCCATAGTGGGAAGAATACGACCCACAACAGTACGTTGACGTCCTAGTCCCTTAGCATGAGATGTCGCTCGTTGATTATGATACGAGGCAAGCTCTAAGGAAAGTAGCTTTGGGGGAAGGTTACAAGAGCTGGGCATTGGTAGTTGTAGGTCCCTCTATGGAGCAAAATCCTGCATATGACTCTTTGAATCCCAGATAAAAATTTGTGCCTCCGAGTGAGGCTATGTTGGGATAGATTAAACTAGTGTAGGCAGCTTGACCTCATCATGCTTATCCCTTGTTAGAAGGCAAGGCCGGGTCGGTAAAAATGGTGATTTACTTAAACTTGGACTTTCCTTTTCTTTGAATTTTGACTAAATCTTGTCCATTTTCTTTTAGTGGAAATCAAGCTTTCATTCGATAACCTTGACACCAATGTTCCTACTACCCTAATTCCTATGCCTAAAGTACCTGAATAAAGCCATTAAATCATTAACTTAAACCCCCATCCCTAAGTGGTCGCTCCAGCCCTCCATCGATGGTTAGAAGAGAAAGCGAGACATTTTTGGCATGTCCTTTCCTGTTGAGGTCACCCCTTCTTACTCCAAGTTCCTTTGGATATACAACAAGGAGGGGTTGTTCGCCGAGGATGAGGCAGTGCCATTGGGGAAGTTAACTTTGGAGATCTCTAAAGTCTCAGATACCGAAGATCTGGAGATTTGGGAGAGAAGAAATAGGGGCTAGTGTTTTCAGATGTGCCGAACTTGATCTTTGTGGGCCGATGTTTGTGAACAGGTAATGATTTAAAAATAGTGATTTAGATTAAGTTATATATATACGTAAATTCTTTTAAGAAAATTCCAATTCGTATAAAAAGCATATCTCGTTCATTTTAGGTCCAATCGACACGAGGTTTGTTGCATTGAGTTCGTATCGACAAATACGACGCGTTGGGATGGATTGATTGAAATGGAGCTTTTGAAATTCTCAGATAGTTTTAAACGCCTTCAAATTGAATTAGAAATGGAATGGGAAAATGGCAGGAAATAAATGTGAGTTAATCTCACTCAATTTTGGATTTACCGCAATGAATTTTAAGTAGTTAAAATTAATTACTGATTGATTAGCTAAATTGATATATTTTATCAGTTGAATGTGATGTTATATATAGTAGTATATATATATATATATATATATATATGTATTGGAGTGGTTGATATTACCGCATATATATGGAGGACGAGACCCTATGCGCCCCATATAATAGCGGATGACCCTATATACCGCATATCCCTCTCGAAGTAGGATTGGTATTTTTATATTGTATTAACATCCGTGGATGTAGGAAAATAGGTTGGAGGGATCCAACTGGATTCCTAAAAATGTTGAATTAATTTCATACATCGATATATGATTTGTTTGATAAATCCGTGGTAGATTATATTGTAATTTGAATATATAGGATGCTATAGTGGTTTTAGCCTGGACTATGGTATTTTTAAAAACCAAGAATAAGTGTTTTGAACATTAGAAGAAATTAAAAAGGGATTTTATAGTGAAGTATCTATATTAATGTTTGGATTAATTAAAAGAAATGAATTTTGGATAAAATAAATAGTTTGATGCAATATTTTATTTAATAATTTTGGAACATTGTAAATAGGAATTTTTGAATATTGTAAAGAAGATTTTGGAATAACGTAAATAAAAGGGTTTTAAACAATAGAACTTAAGCGATGTTTAAGTATAAAAACGGATTTATTTTTAAAATCAAGATTTAAATAGTCGATAAAATATAAAGGAAAATTTGAAAATAAAATACGAAGTTGTTATACTAAATTTTAAATAAGATTTTAAATGATAAAAAGAAGAAAGAGGAATATAGTTTGGTTATTTAAGAAATTAATTTAAAAATGGAATTTAATTTATAAATCGTTGTAAAATTGAATATGTATTATGAAACCATTGTAAATAGGAAATGAGACTACAAAATTATAAACAAGGATTATAAGTAAAGTGATTATCCTGGATAAATTGAAGTTATAAATTTAGGCTGAGGATTTATAAGGAGACGGGTAAATTAGCTTAAAAATAAATGGTAGATTTATTTTAGAAATGTGAAAAGGATTATGGAATGGGACGTAAATCAAAATTAGAAATAAATCGAGAGAGATTAATATATATTAGACTGGCTATATGGGAGATGAAAAATAGACTTTTCTGAGAAGTTAAGTTTATTTTAAAAAAGGGATTCTTAAGTATTAACTAGAAAATTTAAAAGTGTTTAAGAATATTTCAGAAAACCAATTTTTAGTTGTTTAAAATAGTTTTAAGTATATTTAGTTATTAATTAAGTTAGGTTATATTAAGTAAATTATTATGTAAGAATTAACGAGTATTATTATTTTAAAGGATAAATTATTCAATATTCATATTTATATGATAACTTTTATTGAAAGAGAATTTGTCTAAAATTAACTTCGAAATTTATATAGACATTTTACAAGTATTATTTTGGAAAAAATTATTTCATAAAGTTTTCGGAAAGTAATGGTATGCTTTCGTGGCGAAATCGGAGGCAGTGAGTGCCTGTAGTTAAGTTTTGGATTTCTCTAGGATTGATACGTAACCATTGAGCGGTGAATCCATGGTTGATACTGCAGTGTACTTTCCATATTTATTTTAAAAAAAATTTCAAATATTTTGAAAGGATGGTTAGTAAATGTACTTACTTTGGTAAGATAAGTATATGAATTTTGATAAGTGACTTAATTTATTAAAATTTATTCAAAAATAGATTTGGAGTTTTTCACTGGAAAATGGAATATTTGGTTGAATGATTTTTATTTCATAGTTAAATAACCGATTATCAAATCTGGACCAAACATAAGTTTGGAATATCTAGTAGAAATACGAAAATTATATGGTACTGTTACTGTTCGAGGAGTTATACTGTACGTATAAATTCATTTTGTTCTTCTAAAATGATGATAAGAAAATTCGTCTACTAATGGTTAGGAGGTAATGTCCGATCTTATTTTCGTCGTTTTTTTTCCTAAATAACCGGGGTTGAGTTTACCGAAAAATATCGAACGGTATTTCAAAGAGACCGGGACCGGATAAGTTATCCAAAAACCACTTCGATCCAAAGAGTACGTTTTCAATTTGAAAACCAGAGTATGGTGTCGAAGATGGAGCAATGAAGTGCAAGGGCTAGTCACTACTAATCCTGAGAATTTTTTCAAGATGGATGTAGTAGGAGTGGTGCCTTCGGTTCCATTCGGACTAAGAATGGACTTGTATGAATGAATGCTATCAGTACATTATCACTGGAGGACAACGAGCATTCTACATGAAGTTCCTTAAAAAGGTAATCGTAGCCTCTAGCCTTATCAACCGTGGATGACTGAAAAGATGGAGAGATGCAACAAGGCTAAGTGGGTCGCACCCAATTAGGGTATGTTTATTACCTTTCTAGATACCCTCAGATATTATTACTACGATACATGGAAGGAGCTCAGAAAAGGGTGGGAACACCCAGGGTGATAGCATATTCGGTCTATCTAGGTTAGGGATAGTCCGGTCTAAAATTGTTTCACTCCTCTTTTTTAAAGCATGCATTTCTCTTCTTCTATATTAAAGCATCAGAACCAAAGAAAGAAGAAAAAAAGTGAATGAACTAAGAAAAAAATTCAATATCTCACAAATCTTTCAACAAAAAATATAAAACCATTTTTAAAAATCTAGTTTTGCTGAAAGCTTCGATATGGAATGTTTGTGTGAAGTGCAGTAGTAGGATTTGGTGATCGATATTGAAGGGCGAGTGAACAGGCTAAGCTAGGGTTGGTTTTTGCATGCGATTCAAGTGGACTGGGTGTCGAGGCTAGCGCGCTGTCTTCGTGGAGGTGGGGAGCTCGCATATGCATGATTTGGGAATGTGCGGTGTTGAATTAGGTGTCTTGATTTTTAGAGGCTACTGTGTTCGATGGTGGTGTCACGATTTTCTTGGGTGACTCGGAGGAGGAGGCAAGTTTACAAAGGGGTGGAGATTGATGAGCAGATCGTGTGAATGATTTCGGGTTAGCTGTTGACGGCACGGGGAGGCGTGTTACTGACACGAGGCGTACACGGCATGATGTAGTGTTTCTCGTACATGGGATTTAAGAGAGAAGAAGCAGAAGCTAGTGTTTTCAGATGGGCCGAACTTGATTTTTTGGGTCGACGTTTGTGAATGGGTAATAGTTTAAAAATAATGGTTTAAATTAAGCTATATATATGTATATATGTAAATTGTTTTAAGAAAATGCCAATTCGTATAAAAAGCATATCTCATTCATTTTAGGTCCAATCGACATGACGTTTGTTACGTTATGTTCTTATTGACGTTGTGACGACCCACCCTTCACGACCCCAAAAAATCAACATAAATACTCCCACTGTATAACATGCCAAATGATCGAGTGCCGAAAAGATAGATTGTTGAGGGAAAAGAAAGTAGGTGGAAGAAAAAGAAACTAAACAAAAGAGAATCTCACAACGGACTGAATAATATATAATATCAATAGCTCTTTACAAAAGTCAAAATTATAGTACACATATCTCACACCAGAGTACATAAATCAATAATTACCAGCCTGGATAATTTTAATAACCAGCCATCACCACTGCTGGTAATTTCAACCAAAACACTGCAGTGGAAAATAAACAAGTACGAGAATATGTCTCGATCTCCAGCTTATCTCCAGAGCTCCATAGCATCCTAACCTGAACCTGAAATACTTGGTCTGACAGGAGCATTATAATAAAATAACACCCGATTCAGTCTGAAAAACCAGCATGAGAAAACACACTCAATTTGAATTATTAAAGTTTCAAAATCCTTTGAAGATCAAAGGTATCTCGTAAGACTACGCCACAAATAAACACGACGGGTTTTTACCTTACGATAACCAAAACATTCCATATCAAAATAATCTGATATTGTAATAGTGTCTAAGTACAAATACTTATTCAAATAGCAGAAATGCCTGCATCTCACGTTTTAGCATAGTTGGGAACAATCAAAACCGTACGTTGTTTATTGGAGAATGTGTTCCATGTAAATGACTAGGTATTAGGGTACCACCTTTCATGGTACACATCTCGAATAGCATACGAAGGACCATGTCGAGAACCCCTACAACACATGACCGGACTATCCTTCACCTGGATAGACCGAATATGCTCTCAACCCATGTGTTCCCACACATTTCAGAGCTCCTTCCATAATCATAGTTATAATATCCGAGGGTAACTTGAAAGGGGATAGATATACCATACTTGGGTGCAACCTACTTAGCCTTGCTGCATCCCCCCGCATTTCAATCATTCCAGGTTGATGAGGCTTGAGGCTACGATTACCTCTTTAGAAGTTTCACTTAGAATGCTCATTGTCCTCCAATGACAATGTTCTGATAGCATTCATCCATACAAGTCCATTCTCAGGTCGAACAGAAACGAAGGCACTACTCCTACTACATCCATGTTGGAATCACCCTCAGGATTAGTAGTGATTAGCCCTTGCACTTCACTGCTCCATCATTGACTCCAAGATCTTGTCTTCATTTCGAAAACGTACTGATTGGATCGAAGTTGTTTTTGGATAAAAATATGATCCTGGTCTCTTCGAAACAACGTTTGATATTTTTCCGATAAACTTAACCCCGATTCATTAGGAAATAAACAAATGAAAATAAGATCGGTGATCACCTCCTAACCATTAGTTGATGGATTTCTTATCATCATCCTAGAAGAATGAAATGAGTTTACACATACAGTACAACACCTCGAGCGGTAACTGTACCATATAATCTCTGTACTTCTCCTAGACATTTCCAAAGTTATATTTGGATCCATATTTGATAGTTTTTTATTTAACTATCAAATAAAAAATCAATTCAACAAAATACTTCATTTTCACTGAAAAACAACAGTCTTATTTAAATTAAATTTAAATAAAGTAAATCTCTTTATCAAAGGTCACGCACTTATCTTATCGAATTTGGTATATTCACAAATTATCATTTTCAAAAATATTTGAAAACCCTTTTACAAAAAATGTGGAAAGTACCATATAGTATCAAACCATGGATCACAACCCAATGGTTACGTCTCTATCCCAGAAAAATCCAAAACATTATTTCCGAAAACATTACTTAATAATGCTTATGAGTTCTAAAATTATTTTCAATTTTAAATTAGGCAAATACACTTAATTAAATAACATATTTGACAAATTATCTTTTAAACAAAAATGTCGACCATTCCTTAAATAATACTATATCATTAAAAATCATTATAAAGTTACTACATAAAAATTAAATATGTTTTAAACGGTTCAAAATAATTTAATACTAATCTCCAGCATATTTTTAGCACTTTTAAAATTTACCAAATTAATAATTAAAATCCACCTTTTAAAACAAGCGCAATTTCTCAATTTTCGATTTCATCCCGTGAATTTGGAAATCCTACTTAAGTTCCAGTATAATCAATTTTATTATTGTTTCCCAAATTCACTCCTATCATCGAAATATTTAAAATCTCTATTTTAAAATCTCCTTTATTTTTAAACAATTACCACTTAAGAATTTATTGTTTAAAATTCTATTATGAGTTTTACTCAAAAATCTCTTTTCACAGTAACCTGATTTAGCTAAGTATAAATACCAAAGCCATTTATTTTATCCAATTTACTAACCTAAAAATCTTTATGAACATTTTAATCCTTTCAATCTCCCTTTTCAATTCAGCCATATATTATTGGCAATTTAAGATACCAAAATCAAGTCTAACAACCATAGAGTCCAACCAATATAAAACCCATAGTAATCTATCAGAGATTATTCCAATAGAACACATCTCACTATATATGAAACTAAATTCATCATTTTTAAGGAATCTAGTTGGATCACTCAAACCTATGTTCCTGCATCCACAGATGTTAGCATAACATAAAAATAAAAAATCCACTTTGAGGTGGAATATCGTGGTATATAGGGTCGTCTGCTATTATGCGGGGCGCATAGGGTCTCATCCGTTATATATATGCGGGAATATCTAGCACTCCAATATATATATATAAAATATCACATTCAGCTGACAAAAATGCATCAGTTCAACAAATCAATCATCTATCAAATTTAACTATTTAAAATTGATCAATAGTAGTTCGAAATTGAGTGAGAATAACTCACCATGAGTTTTACATTTCCAAACATTCAAATTTTAAATTAAATCGTACATGTTCGATTTAACCCAAAATTTTAATGATCTCCAAACATCTCCTGATCTACACCAGAGCATAGTGCTCATCGCTACGATTTCGATGCTGCTTGTTTCATCCGATTTCGACCTCGTATGACCAAGACACGTATTTTTAAAGTTGAATATAAATTTTTATCTTAATTACAATTTATTATTATTATTTTATTTTAGAAACCTAGATCTGCCGTACATTTTTTTTCTTGAGAGATCGTGGCCACGCCTTCCTCTTTCTCTACCAACATCCCCCAGGCAAAGTCACCACCGAACGGAACCCATCGGCCGCCTTGCTTTGACCAACCCAAACCCCACCATCGATCCACTAGCACTTGATCAAGAACCACTGCTACAAAGCTTGCCTCGCCATCTACCATCGGTAAGAGACCGGCCAGACTCGGCTTCGCCTATTCTTCCCGGTCGACCTCAAAACGAAAGACACTTCCATGCAAATTTCGACCAAATGCGGCCAACATTATCGATCACCACCATTTAGCTTGAAAATCTCGTCGCCCTCTACGACTTCTCAGTTCAAGCCTTGACTGAAAATGCTTGAATGAGAAGAGAATAGAGGAGGAAAGGTGGAAGTTTTCGACCATTAATAACATTGATGGCAGCAACATATAGAAGAGGGTAGGACTTACTGTTGAAACATGTGTATATATATACATATACGTATATACTGATTATTTTAATATTATTTTCAATTTTAACATGCTTTTTCAAAAGATCTTCAAACGAAACGTGCAGCTAGGCGTTTATAATGTTTTACCCACATTCCAAAAACAATGGAACATGTTTCGGGGCCTAATTCGATCGTATGTGGAAGACAGCTTTTTGAATCGAATAAAGATATTAAATTTTCGATATTAATTTCAACGCGTTTCTACCCCGTACGAACAATTGATAATTCGAAATGCTACAAAATTTGAAATCCAATAATAATAAACTATTACGGACCCAATGGAACTCTGTGACGACCCGGAATTTTCGAGCATTTGAAATCAGAATATTTAATTGATTTTAAATATTCAATAGAGTAAATTTAACCTGAATTACGAATATCACAATTTATTTGATAATTGAATTATTTAATTAAATAATTTGAATTATAAAAAATACGAAACCTGTGATTTTAAGCCTATTTAAATAATTTGAAGGCTTGTAAAATTTATATTGATAACACTGAAAATAATATAAGTTGTAAAATTGAAATTAACAGTGGTTTGTTCGGTTTTAAAAATATGTCGTTTAAATCGAATTTAAAACAGCCTTTCGAGGCATAGTCACGGAATTCGACGAAACCAGTTTCATTGGATCTGTAATGTTGAATTATTATCGGATTTCAAATTTCGTTTTGATCGGAGTTAGTGTGTGAGTGTACGAAATATAAACGTGCTGAAAAAAAAAAAATTTATAATAATCTAATGAAATTTACTTAGTGAAGCTTCTCATATACGTTGTTTCTTTTAACTTAACTGTGTTCCCCCTTTCTCTTCTATAAGGGCTGGCAAATTAATTCCTTCTCATTATCGAATCACTCGACTGGAAAAAAAAATGGCCGGCAATTCTCTTTAAAGTACAGTTCAATCGCGAGCCTCGATCCCTCTCACCCAAAATCAAATCGCGAGAGTACGATAGGTCGACGCGGGCGAATGTCGATTTTTGCGAGGGCAAGATATGGCCTTGGGAGCTCGTGCGGCGTCGAGTCTTCGTCTACCTGGAGGATGAGAAGGGGTAGTCGTGTGTTGCGTGGCGGCTCGAGTCGACATTTTTGAAGTTGGATTCGCACGCGAACGACGAGAGAGGGACGTCTTTCGATTTAGGGTTTGCCTGAAGAAGGACGTGAGGAAGTGATCTGGTTTTCTTTGAGCGCAAGCAAGCAGTGAGGTATTTTCGGTTCTCTGGGGGTTTTATTTACTGATTTTCTTTGTTTTATGATAGATTTTATTTACAGGAAGAAATAAACATAAAATTTTTTAATATTGGAAATGAATATACAAAGTGATAAATTGTTGGACAATGGTAAATGTAGTTTGAGGCTTTTTAAAATTGTTAATACTCAAGCCTAATACCTGAGTTTAACCCGTTGATTTTAGTTTATTAATTAGAAATTATTGTTATAAATAAGATATTCGAAAATAGGGATTTTTAAAAGCGTACGAAGAATTTATAAAAGTTAGAATTTTGAAATCTATAATTTATTTTATAAGTGAATGTGAGTTTAAAAAGGGAAAATTACTAGTTTAAAATTTATTATTATTTAATTGTCGGAAACTATATAGGACTAAACAGGAATTTTAAAATATTTTGATTTGAACAGTTATATTAAAATAGAACTTTCGGTTTATATAAATTTTCTTTTAAAAATATGCATTAGGGTGATTAACCTGTTTAAATTACTTGTTTAATTACTTTAGATCCTAAAAATATTTTTATCAAAGAAAATTAGTTTAAATAAATTATTGGTTTAAACCCAAATTAGTAGCTAAATTAAATAAATAAATAGCAATTAATCTATTGACTAATTCAAAGATGTTAATAGAATCATATAATGTTTATACAAGGTATAAAATCAGGGGAACAAGCTGGATTGAATCTGATTGCTTAGCAAATGTGAGTTAATCTCACTCAGTTAGATTTAAATTTAAATGATTAAATTCAAGTAATTGTTTGAATGGTTGAATTGATTGTCGTGTTATATAGTAATATACACTACACCTTGTAATGATTGATTTCCCTCATTTTATAGTGAAGATATTTTGTATTGTGCTAACGTCTGTGGATGCAGGGAAAACAGGTTGGAGGGATCCAACTGGATCCCTCAACATTTATTTAAATTGTTTAATACCCTCTGTTGTGATTATTTTATATTCTGTGATGAATATTATTGATATTATTGATAATTGGTATATTGACTGTTATGGTTCGTTGTATATAATTGGGTATAATGAATTACCAAAAATATATAAATTGGATTTTGGAAAGAAAATAAAAGAAGTGAAATTGTAAGTAAAATAATTATAGGAAAATTTTAATAAATTTAAGAATGAATTGGAGAAGAAATAAAGTGACTTTAAATTTCTAATAAATAAATTGAGAGTATAGAAAGGAAAATTTGAATAAACAGGAAGTTAATGAATTTTAAAATTCAGTGTTATTACTTAAAATGAACGAAACATTTATTTAAAAGTTAAGATTTAAATTATTGAAAGAATAAAGAAGAAATTGGGAAAAATATGGAATTTGTATATTTCAGTTAAAAGTTTTAGAATCAAATGAGAAATAATAATAACAACAATAAATAAGTCCGTACTTCATGAATTTTGAAATGAATTATGTAATTAAAGAAAATTATTTCAAATGGGATAAATTTGAAATCAATTTGGGAAAATTGATTTAAGTGATTAAAGTTGGGTCTTCTCCCTGGATAACCAAGTGCGTTTTCAAAGCAAGTTTTTTTTAGTTGATTTAAAAAGAAAGTTTGGAAGATTGATTATTTCTAATATTTAAATTATAAAGTAAGTCTTTCCTTTTCAATCTATTATGGATTTAATTATTTAAAAAGTGACTTAGTTGTTTGTTTTAAGATTAAATATTTAGTTATATTTTATAAAGTAACCTTATTTTCAAATATTTATATACTATGTATTTTTAACAAAATTTGAAGTAGTTTAACTTAAATGTCTTAAAAGTATATTTTAAAGTAAAGTGATTTAAATTATTTTAAAAATTTAGTTTGTGCTTGACAATTTCAGAGGAGATAGAAAATATTTGAGAAAGTTTATTCTGGAAAGAAAGATGGTTTTGAAACTGTTTTCAAGGGTTGAAATAGAAATATATCTCGTGGAGATACTTTTGAGGTTAATAAATAATTTGGTAAATTATTTATTGTTGGATGGTTGTTTGTGAATATTAATTGATAGTTAAATAACCGACTATCAATATTGGACAAATGCGTTGATCGTTTCGAAGAGACCGTGATCGAGATTTATTTCCCGAAAACCACTTCATCCGGTTTGTACGTTTCGTGAAACGATTTTGGATTCGAATATGGTGCAGTGAAGTGCAAGGGCTAGTCGCTACTAATCCTGAGGATATTTCCGAAACAGATGTAGTAGGAATAGTGTCTTCGGTTCCGTTCGAACCCGGGACGGACTTGTATGGATGAATGCTTACGAAACATTGTCAGGTAGACGATGGGCATTCTAAGGGATATATTCTAAAAAGGTAACGCTTAGCCTCAAGCCTCATCAAATGGAAATGACTGAAAATAAGGGGTTATGCAGCAAAGCTAGATGGGTAGCACCCAAGCAGGGTGAGGTCATTCCAGTATAGATGTCCCTTTTTATTTCGGCTTAGTGGGCGGTTGCTGATCCCAACCGTGGGGTGATCTCACTCGGGACTGTCCAGTAAGGGATGGTTCCGGCCTTGTGTTGCAGGGGAGCGGGCGTACTCCTCGGTACGGTGATCTAGGCCCCGTACTGTGACAGGTGGTACCTCAGTGCCTAGTCATTGGTTGGAAATCCATTCTCCCTACGAGCCTTGTACGAGTTTTGTTTGTATTACCCACTCTGTGGCTAGTAGCTGGAATTTAATCATGTAACAATTTCGGCTATTTTATAAGTATTTGTAAATAGACCCTATTGTAATATCAGAGGATTTCTATAAAAATTGTTTTATCTATCATAAGGTAAAACCCGACATGTTTATTTGTGGCGTGGTCTTACGAGATGCTTTTGTTTTCAAAGGTTTTTCGATACTTTAATAATCAATTGGGTGTGATTTTCTCACGCTGGTATTCCAGACTGACTCGGGTGTTATTTAACTGTAATGCTCAGGTCAGACCGAGTATTATAGGATACAGGAAATGCTGTGGAGCTCAGGAGACGAGCTGGATGACGATACGTACTCGCGTACTTTTTTATATACATATACTTCCGCTGTGTTGAGTTGTTGTGTACTCATTTGTATGATATTGATGTTGAGCTGTGATTGATGTACTCTGATGATGTAATATATAGACAAAGATATTTGATGTTTGAGTAAAGAGTATTTATTATCTATTATATTTTATTCCGCTGCGATGGTTAGATTATGTTGTTATTTTCTATTTTTCTTCTTCTACCTCTTCTACTTTAACCCAAATCGTTCGTAATTCTGTGCAACTTGAGTTGATTGTTGTAGAATAGTGTTGACTCAAGGGGTATGGATTTGCGGGCTGTTACACTTGGTATCAGAGCTTAAGTTGGCGACAACCTTGGCTCTGGTGGGAATTACTCATTTAAAATAGAGTACGTAGTACTCTATAATGAGTTTGAGCGTATTAATAAATATGAGCGCGTATTTGTTAGTGAATATAAATTGTTTTAATACTGCGTTGATTGATTTATTGAGTGGCATATGAACCTTCGTCGACACAGTCTGCGCAACTGTATTGTAGGGGTTTCTAAACACTTGAATAGAACAATGGACACGATATTGTTTTAAATATCGGTAAATGAAATAATTTTACCCAAAAACATATTTTGATATAAAGAATAGTTTTTGTAAACTGTTTGACTAATATATGGTTGCTTGGATGTTAGAAATGATAATATTAAAGTATTATCATTGTTAAGTGAAAATTTAACTAGAAATTGGAAATATAACCAAAGTTTGAAGGAATAAATTCATTATAAAATGAAATTCATAAATATGGATTATAAACGTAAATTATAAATGGAAATATAATTAAATGGGAATTTGTATAAGCATAAACTATACAAATGTAGAATGTGAAACTTTGAACCCAGAGATTTTGAAAGTATTTTGAAAATAAATAGTAGCATTGTTGTTTTTAGGGTATTTCTGAAAGGAAATTGTTTTAAATAAATTTTGAGAAGAGATTTAGCATTGAATTCACTTCAGTCACTGGAAAATAACTTCGGTGATGACTGCAGCATCATCGATGTTCATTTTCGAGTTTCTAAGTGATGAATTGCTACCAAATTGATTTGTTCAGAAAAGCTAGTTGTTTTGAAATTTACAAAGGAAATGTGTTGGGAATAAAACCAGGATTGGTTTAATTTTTGAGAAATGTGATTTTGAGATGTTGGAGATTCCAAAATGATTTGGGACCAAAGTAGGTGTTTTTAAATTCCTGATGAGATAGCTGTAAGCTTATAAATTGTAAATTTATAAATTGAGATGATTTTTAAATCAGGAAGGAAATACAAGCTTTGAATGTCGGAAATTTAAATTTAAAGGGAAAAGTTAAAAATGGAATTAACTTGGATTGGAGAATAAAATTTAACTGGATAGGCTGGAAATAATATCCAGCTGTATTCGAATTAAGTTAAAATCGAATTGAGTCAAATAAATCTGAGTTTAAAATAGAATTGAACTGGAATAAAAATTCAATTGAATAAATTGAATTGGAATTGATTCTTACCTAGATGACTAGAAAATAAGTTGGATAAGAAATAAATTGGATAAGAATTAGATTGAAATAAATAAACCAGAATAACTTATAAAAGAATTAAAATGCATGAATAAAATATGCTTGGGTTATAAAGAAGCATAAGGCTTGAGTTAAAATAAAAGAATAACATATTCAAGCCTATAATGGATGGAATTGTGTAAATAATAAGTTGTGGTTTATAAATTTTGAAAGTGGAATAGAAAATCCAAAATAAATATTGTTTGATGTTTTGGATAATGAAAAGAAAATCCAAACTTGAATTATTAAATAAATTGAACCAAGAAAATTAAATAAAGTGATATTTGGAATTAAAAATCAAGTGTTGAATGAATTGTGAGTTTATGATGATGGTTGAAAATAAAACTCAAGTTATAAATTAAATTCGACTTAAATTGTCGATGAAGTAAATGTACATGAATTGTGAGTTCATGAATTTTGGGGGTAAATTGAAAATGGATAATGGATTCAGAACTTGAGTTATTAATATAAATTTATTGTGAGTGTTAACAAATTAAATATAATTGGGAATATATCGAATAAAAATGTGATTTGACTAAAATAGTAATGGGATGGTTTGTATTGTGAATAAAATCCAAATATGTGGAAATAAATTGGATATGGCTTTGTAATAAATTGAGTTAAGCTGAGTATAAAAGAGAAAATTTACTTGTAAGATGAAAATGAGCTTAAGTGTAAATTTGAATAAATTGAAGTAAATTGACTTAAGCTGAATAAATCGAAGAGAGTTGAATTTAATTCAACTTAAACCAAGTTTAATGATATTGGATTAAATTTGAATCAAGTAAAAATAAATATGGATTGAAATAGAACTTGGTGGGTTGTAATAATATTTAAGAAAATGGAAAATTCGAAATGGATTGAGTGGATAAGTTAATTATATTGAATAAGTGAAATGGGATAAATAAGAACCAAAGGAAGTATGGTTTAAATAAGTTGAGAAATGGTTATTGAATGAAATAGATTGGATTGTCTTCGAGCTAAATAAAATAGTTTGGAATAAACAAATATGGAATGAAATGTAAATAAATGGATTGTAAATAAAATTGAAATGAAATGTGTCGAGCTAAATAAGTGGTTGTGAATGAATTAAAATAAAAAGGAAATTTAATTGGTAATTAAAATGAATCTAAATTGTTAATGGTTTTGAATGGACTAGTTTGGTTAATAAAATTGAAATGCAATGAAACTGAGAATATATGGATTGTGAATAAATCCGAAATGTAATAGAATTAAGTGTAAGTTGAGTCGGAGTCAATTTATATTGATTATAAAACTCAAGTGCTTATTTATTCACATAAATCTCGTCAAATTGCAAAGAATAAATTGTTATTGAATGTAAATAGAAGTTATTAAAATGCCTTGGATGGATAGGGTATAATAAATTGATGTTGGAAGCAATTGAATTAAATATGAGTTCAGTTTGCCTAAGAATAAATTAAGTGTAAGCAGTTGAGTTTTAAACAATTCAAATTGGTGAAGTTGTATGCGAATGGATTGAAAACCATTCAGATTGAATGAAAATGGTTATAAATTAAATTCGAACAGTGGAATTAATATGAAAATTGTATAAGTTGCTTATGAAAAAAATGTTGGATGTGCATTTCTTTAGAATTTATATATTTTAACTATTGCAAGTAAGTGAAATATGTTAAACTTCTTATATTTGGCACTTACAAGTTTAAAATGAGTAAGTACAGGTACCTGGAAGCCGTGAGGTTGAATTTGGTTGTGCTATTTGCTAAAAGTAATAAGCCGCTTGCTTAAAAATGCTAAATAAGGTACGCCTACGCAATAAAAATAGGAAATATGAATTGTTTTTGGTTTTTCCGACCGTGTGGGTCGATGTATATATATTTATCTCTTTTGTCAAATTGCAAAATATCCTCCGTTCAAAGGAGACTCTGCCAAAAAATTTCGGAAATTTTGGGAGTTAGAAAATTTTAGAAAATTGTGTTAACAACTAACGAATTCAAATTGGAAACTAAACTAAATTATTAAAGGAAACCAACTTAAAGTAATGATATGAATTAGTTATTAATAGAAAATAAAATTTAAAGTTTAGAGTTGAAAATAAATTGAATTCGTATGAAAATGAAAGAATTAATTTGAATAGGAATGGATATAAACTAATGTGGTAAGATGAAAATGAATATAAGAAACATATGAAATGCTTATGTTGACTTAAGTAAGGAATGGTCAATCCTTAATTGGAAATTGAATATTGATAATATAAATAAATTCCAAGTTAATATTTGGATGAATAAATATTGACATTTTGTGAAAAAGTCGATAAAATGTTTTGGGATATTGTGATTGGATATTAGTACTAAACAGGATATGCAGGTAAGATAAAGGGAAAAGAGAATTGGATTGATTTCAGAAAGATAAATATGAATTGCCCGATAAAAGGTATGTATTTTAATTTTGGTGTGAAATTGATTGGGTTTTTGGATTGAGCCACTTGGCTTTTCGTTTTCTTTTGGATTTGGGAGGCCGTAGAGCCATTTTGTAGTTGTACCGAGCTAGCCATGCAAAGGAGACGCTAGCGAAATTTTTCGGGAATTTAGGGAGTTAGAAAAATTTTGAGAAAATTTTGATAATTCAGAATTTAGTTTTAAATTGAAACTTGAATGGTTAAACCAATAGTATAGTTTGAGACTATGGAGAAGTTTGAAAGGTTAATAAGAATGGTAATGGGTCTTTTATAAAAGATAATTGGTAGGATGTTGAATTGTTTGGTTTTAGGGAAGGGTAAACGGGTATTGGATCATTCTTCCTAACTAGTAATTTCGGGGACGAAATTCTTTTAAGGGGGGAGGAATGTGACGACCCGGAATTTTCGAGCATTTGAAATCAGAATATTTAATTGATTTTAAATATTCAATAGAGCAAATTTAACCTGAATTACGAATATCACAATTTATTTGATAATTGAATTATTTAATTAAATAATTTGAATTAGATAAAATATGAAACCTGTGATTTTAAGCCTATTTAAATAATTTGAAGGCTTGTAAAATTTATATTGATAACACTGAAAATAATATAAGTTGTAAAATCGAAATTAACAGTGGTTTGTTCGGTTTTAAAAATATGTCGTTTAAATTGAATTTAAAACAGCCTTTCGAGGCGTAGTCTCGGAATTCGACGAAACCAGTTTCATTGGATCCGTAATGTTTAATTATTGTCGGATTTCAAATTTCGTTTTGATCGGAGTTAGTGTGTGAGTGTACGAAATATAAACGTGCTGAAAAAAATAATTAATTCATAATAATCTAATGAAATTTACTTAGTGAAGCTTCACATATACGCTGTTTCTTTTAACTTAACCGTGTTCCCCCTTTCTCTTCTATAAGGGCAGGCAAATTAATTCCTTCTCATTATCGAATCACTCGACTGGAAAAAAAATGGCCGGCAATTCTATTTAAAGTACAGTTCAATCGCGAGCCTCGATCCCTCTCACCCAAAATCAAATCGCGAGAGTACGATAGGTCGACGCGGGCGAATGTCGATTTTTGCGAGGGCAAGATACGGCCTTGGGAGCTCGTGCGGCGTCGTGTCTTCGTCTACCTGGAGGATGAGAAGGGGTAGTCGTGTGTTGCTGTGGCGGTTCGAGTCGACATTTTTGAAGTTGGATTCGCACGCAAACGACGAGAGAAGGACGTCTTTCGATTTAGGGTTTGCCTGGAGAAGGACGTGAGGAAGTGATTTGGTTTTCTTCGAGCGCGAGCAACCAGTGAGGTATTTTCGGTTCTTTGGGGGTTTTATTTACTGATTTGCTTTGTTTTATGATAGATTTTATTTACAGGAAGAAATAAACATAAAAAATTTTAATATTGGAAATGAATATACAAAGTGATAAATTGTTGGACAATGGTAAATGTAGTTTGAGGCTTTTTAAAATTGTTAATACTCAAGCCTAATACCTGAGTTTAACCCGTTGATTTTAGTTTATTAATTAGAAATTATTGTAATAAATAAGATATTCGAAAATAGGGATTTTTAAAAGCGTACGAAGAATTTATAAAAGTTAGAATTTTGAAATCTATAATTTATTTTATAAGTGTATGTGAGTTTAAAAAGGGGAAATTACTAGTTTAAAATTTATTATTATTTTATTGTCGGAAACTATATAGGACTAAACAGGAATTTTAAAATATTTTGATTTGAACAGTTATATTAAAATAGAACTTTCGGTTTATATAAATTTTCTTTTAAAAATATGCATTAGGGTGATTAACCTGTTTAAATTACTTGTTTAATTACTTTAGATCCTAAAAATATTTTTATCAAAGAAAATTAGTTTAAATAAATTATTGGTTTAAACCCAAATTAGTAGCTAAATTAAATAAATAAATAGCAATTAATCTATTGACTAATTCAAAGATGTTAATAGAATCATATAATGTTTATACAAGGTATAAAATCAGGGGAACAAGCTGGATTGAATCTGATTGCTTAGCAAATGTGAGTTAATCTCACTCAGTTAGATTTAAATTTAAATGATTAAATTCAAGTAATTGTTTGAATGGTTGAATTGATTGTCGTGTTATATAGTAATATACACTACACCTTGTAATGATTGATTTCCCTCATTTTATAGTGAAGATATTTTGTATTGTGCTAACGTCTGTGGATGCAGGGAAAACAGGTTGGAGGGATCCAACTGGATCCCTCAACATTTATTTAAATTGTTTAATACCCTCTGTTGTGATTATTTTATATTCTGTGATGAATATTATTGATATTATTGATAATTGGTATATTGACTGTTATGGTTCGTTGTATATAATTGGGTATAATGAATTACCAAAAATATATAAATTGGATTTTGGAAAGAAAATAAAAGAAGTGAAATTGTAAGTAAAATAATTATAGGAAAATTTTAATAAATTTAAGAATGAATTGGAGAAGAAATAAAGTGACTTTAAATTTCTAATAAATAAATTGAGAGTATAGAAAGGAAAATTTGAATAAACAGGAAGTTAATGAATTTTAAAATTCAGTGTTATTACTTAAAATGAACGAAACATTTATTTAAAAGTTAAGATTTAAATTATTGAAAGAATAAAGAAGAAATTGGGAAAAATATGGAATTTGTATATTTCAGTTAAAAGTTTTAGAATCAAATGAGAAATAATAATAACAACAATAAATAAGTCCGTACTTCATGAATTTTGAAATGAATTATGTAATTAAAGAAAATTATTTCAAATGGGATAAATTTGAAATCAATTTGGGAAAATTGATTTAAGTGATTAAAGTTGGGTCTTCTCCCTGGATAACCAAGTGCGTTTTCAAAGCAAGTTTTTTTTAGTTGATTTAAAAAGAAAGTTTGGAAGATTGATTATTTCTAATATTTAAATTATAAAGTAAGTCTTTCCTTTTCAATCTATTATGGATTTAATTATTTAAAAAGTGACTTAGTTGTTTGTTTTAAGATTAAATATTTAGTTATATTTTATAAAGTAACCTTATTTTCAAATATTTATATACTATGTATTTTTAACAAAATTTGAAGTAGTTTAACTTAAATGTCTTAAAAGTATATTTTAAAGTAAAGTGATTTAAATTATTTTAAAAATTTAGTTTGTGCTTGACAATTTCAGAGGAGATAGAAAATATTTGAGAAAGTTTATTCTGGAAAGAAAGATGGTTTTGAAACTGTTTTCAAGGGTTGAAATAGAAATATATCTCGTGGAGATACTTTTGAGGTTAATAAATAATTTGGGAAATTATTTATTGTTGGATGGTTGTTTGTGAATATTAATTGATAGTTAAATAACCGACTATCAATATTGGACAAATGCGTTGATTGTTTCGAAGAGACCGGGATCGAGATTTATTTCTCGAAAACCACTTCGATCCGGTTTGTACGTTTCGTGAAACGATTTTGGATTCGAAGATGGTGCAGTGAAGTGCAAGAGCAAGTCGCTACTAATCCTGAGGATATTTCTGAAACAGATGTAGTAGGAATAGTGCCTTCGGTTCCATTCGAACCCGGGACGGACTTGTATGGATGAATGCTTACGAAACATTGTCAGGTAGACGATGGGCATTCTAAGGGATATATTCTAAAAAGGTAACGCTTAGCCTCAAGCCTCATCAAATGGGAATGACTGAAAATAAGGGGTTATGCAGCAAGGCTAGGTGGGTAGCACCCAAGCAGGGTGAGGTCATTCCTGTCTAGATGTCCCTTTTTATTTCGGCTTAGTGGGCGGTTGCTGATCCCAACCGCGGGGTGATCTCACTCGGGACTGTCCAGTAAGGGATGGTTCCGGCCTTGTGTTGCAGGGGAGCGGGCGTACTCCTCGGTACGGTGATCTAGGCCCCGTACTGTGACAGGTGGTACCCCAGTGCCTAGTCATTGGTTGGAAATCCATTCTCCCTACGAGCCTTGTACGAGTTTTGTTTGTATTACCCACTCTGTGGCTAGTAGCTGGAATTTAATCATGTAACAATTTCGGCTATTTTATAAGTATTTGTATATAGACCCTATTGTAATATCAGAGGATTTCTATAAAAATTGTTTTAGCTATCGTAAGGTAAAAACCCGACATGTTTATTTGTGGCGTGGTCTTACGAGATGCTTTTGTTTTCAAAGGATTTTCGAAACTTTAATAATCAATTGGGTGTGATTTTCTCACGCTGGTATTCCAGACTGACTCGGGTGTTATTTAATTGTAATGCTCGGGTCAGACCGAGTATTATAGGATATAGGAAATGCCGTGGAGCTCTAGAGACGAGCTGGATGATGATACATACTCACGTACTTGTTTATGTACATATATTTCCACTGTGTTGAGTTGTTGTGTATTCATTTGTATGATATTGATGTTGAGCTATGATTGATGTACTCTGATGATGTAATATATAGACAAAGATATTTGATGTTTGAGTAAAGAGTATTTATTATCCATTATATTTTATTCCGCTGCGATGGTTAGATTCTGTTGTTGTTTTCTATTTTTCTTCTTCTACCTCTTCTTCTTTAACCCAAATGGTTCGTAATTCTGTGAAACTTGAGTTGATTGTTGTAGAATAGTGTTGACTCAAGGGGTGTGGATTTACGGGCTGTTACAAACTTGTTTCGTCGAAATCCAAGAGTGTGTCCCGGAAGGCTATTTTAACCCGTCGATTAAATCGAGCGATTTTCAAAATTGTTGAAATTGTTTAAAATTTAGATTTTTAAAACTTACTAACTCCATTATAATTCAAATAGAATTTATATTCATATTATAAATCATTTTGATTTATATTAAATCAAAAATTCAGTTATTTACAATATTCCCATATATTAATTTTCACTATTAAATTAATATATAAATTCCAATTTTAACTTATCGACTTTTAATTCCACTTAAAGGTCTATTATTATAATTCAAATCTAAATAGAATTTAAATAAATTTAAGTAATCATTTTCATGTCCATTTATTTCCAATTCACATATTATCCCAATTCCAGATATTCATTTACTATTTTACCAAATCGAATAAATCGCTATATTTGGAATTTTAAACCATTTCGTAGATTCTTTCATATTCAAAATCAACTAATAATTCAAATCCACCCTTTAAAATAAATTTATGTGCAAAATTGATGACCAAAATTCTAGGTCGTTACATTCCTCCCCCTTACAAAAATTTCGTCCCCTAAATTTGCTAGGGTAGGAAAAATGCACCTAAGCCCATTAACTTTTCTAAAATGCACTTTGTTACAATCCTGCATTCACTTCCCTACTCTTTTCAATTTACCCAAAACAACTTGTTTCCATTCCTAACTCAAAAACCTTTTACTTTAACTTCAATTCAAAACCAACTTTTCCTTGTTAACAAAAATTTCCACAAATTTTCAAAAATTTTCTAACACCAAAAATTTCCAATTTTTTTTTACAGCATCTCCTTTGTACGGAGAGCCTTTTATAATATCACAAAAGAGATAAATATATACACGTCGACCCATGCAGTCGGAAAAACAAATTATATAACAATATATTTTCATTTATTTATTTTATTGTGTAGGTGTACCTCATATTAGCGTTTTTAAGCGAGCAGCTTATTTTATATGCATTTATGCAACCTAAAATCTATCCAACAGCTCCCTGTACCTATACTTACTCAAAATAAGCGTATAAGTTTTCATAAACATGAAATTTTATAACATTTCTTTAATTCAACTAACCAAATACATCAACTTCATAACCCAACATGCCAATCGTATATTGCAATCAATTTATAAGGTTCCAACACTAATTTAATTTCTTTCCATGGACCATACATCATTTTATTCAATTCAAAATGATTTACAACCAAATTTATTACATTCAATTCATATTTACAACAACCAAACTCATATTCACTCCAATATGATTTACATGTGCTTTACTTGCATAAATTTACTTCTATTTAATTTCAAATTGATCCATAATCACTTTATCTGCATTCCATTCATTATTCACTTTCACTACATGCAAATCCATTTTATTAACTTCAATTTATTCCTTTTTTCAAATTGACTCTAAATCAATTTTTCTAATTTCCACTTGATTCCCATTTATACTATTCACCAAACCTTGTTTGCTTTATGTTGTATTAACTATCAAACAACATTCAAATCCATATTAATTTATTTATGAATCCATTACATAAATAACCACTCAAGTTAAATTTTCATGGCAACCAAATTCTAATTCCTTTTAAATTGATTCATTTAATTTATTCACTTCCATTTACTTAGCATATCCAATTAATACTGTAACACCTGGGGACCATTTCATATAATTATCTCTAATGTTTATTATAAACATTTCATATCGTTACTTAAGTTATATTCAACTTTAAAATTTAAGTTCACACTCAACTTATCCAATCCATATCCCAAATCATATTCAATTTATTTACTTTTACATTAAATTCACCTCTTATTATTAAACACTTAACCATTTTAACTTGGTTATACCTTTTCACTTTCCCCGTTTAACAAGTTATACCACTTATTTATTCCCAATTTCTTGAATTTTCCACTTAAGTTTATTCACATTCTATATTTATAACATACAGTTATATAATCACTTCACCATTCATACTTACATTTCACTTTACTCAATTTCAATTCACATTTCATTTAAAATTCAATTTTGAATTCCTCATTCCTTATACAATTCATAAGTTCAAAAACTTATTTTCTCTTAAAATCCCATTTTACTTGAGCCATTTACATTTTATAATCACAACTCTGGATTTTCTATATCACTTAACAGCTTAAGTTTTTCCATTTCCTTTAATAATTATAACTTACAGTTAGATAATTATCCTACCCTTCAACTTAATATCCAATTCAATTAAAATCCAACTTCAATTTTATTTAACTTATCTTAAGTTAAATCCAACATATCTTATTCACTTTAATTTACTCAAGTCAAATTTTAATTCCATGATTTTAAATTTACATTTTCTTTTCTTATCCATATCAACTTCAATTTTATAAGTGGAATAACTGATTTTCCCTTCTTTACAAATCATTTAAATATAAATTCCAGAATCTAATCACCTGGTTTTATTTCCAAACATTTTGAAATCATAAATAAACATATATCACTTTTGTATCTCAAATCATGTTTTCGGATTTTCAAAACAACTTGGTTTTTCCCCAAAAAAATCCCTTTTGTAATTTCTAAAACAAACTTGTCTATCAAACAAGTCCAAAACAAATATCATAACCAATCACCATGGTAGAAATTCATCACTTAGAAACTCGAAAATGAATACTGATGTTGTGGCCATCATCACCAGAATTATTCTCCAGCGACTGAAGTGCGTTAAGTCCTTCTTTACATCCAAAATCTAGTTTAAAACAATTTATATTCAAAAATATTTCCGAAATAACACTCCATCATTCCCTTCAATCCAATTCGGAAAACATTTTAAAAATTCCCAAGATTTAAAAATTCCCAACCATTTAGTTCAAACCCAATTTAAAACATTTTCCCAAGACTTCTAGGATTTAAATTCTGATTTAAATCAAACTATAGTTATATTTATTTTTTATAAATCATACTTATAAAGTTTATTTGGTTATATATATATATATATATATATATATATATATATATAAAACCAATTCAAATTTCACAATCTTATTTGACTATATTATTAACATCCAAACATTCCAAAAATATAATACTTTCAGAATTTTTTTTCTCAATCTATATCAAAATATAATTTCGGCTAAAATTATTTCATTTACCCATTTTAAAACAATACTATGCCGGTTTACCTTGTTTAAGAGTTTAGAAACCTCTACCGATACGGTTTTACTTCCTGTACCGACCATAATTCATAAACACTCAACCGATAAGTTAAAACAATATAAAAACATTTTTATATTCACTAACAATTACGTGCTCATATCTATTAATACACTTGATTCATTCTAGAGTACTTCTGACTCTATCTCTAATGAGTAAATCCCCACCAAAGCCTAGGTATATCTCCAACCTAAGCTCTGATACCAACTATGATGACCCGCCCTTCACGACCCTTGAAAATCAACGTAATTGTGCCCATTGTATAACATGCTGAACGGTCGAGTGCCGGAAAGACAAATTGTTAATGGAAAAGAAAGTAGGTAGAAGAAAAAGAAACTAAACAAAACAGAATCTCACAACGAACTGAATAATATATAATATCAATTACACTTTACACAAATCAAACTGTAGTACACATATTTCACATCAGAGTACACAAATCAATAATTAGCAACCTAGACAGTTATAACAACCTGCCCTCACCACTACTGATAGTCTCAACCAAAAAACTACAAAGGAAAATAAACAAGTATGATAATACGTCTCAGTCTCCAGCTCGCCTCCTGAGCTCAATAACATCCTAACCTGAACTTGAAATACTCTGTCTGACCCAAGCATTATAATAAAATAATACCCGAGTCAGTCTGAAAAACCAATGTGAGAAAACACACTCAATTTGAATTATTGAAGTTTCAAAATCCTTTGAAAATCATAGGTATCTCATAAGACCACGCCATAAATAAACACGATGGGTTTTTACCTCACGATAACCAAAACATTCCATATCAAAATTATCTGATATTATAATCGTGTATAAATACAAATACTTATTCAAATAACTGAAATGCTTGCATCTTACGTTTCAGCATAGTTGGGCACAATCAAAACCATATGGCGTTTATTGGAGAATAGGTTCCATCTAAATGACTAGGTACTGGGGTACCACTGTCACGACACACGTCTAAAACAGCATACCGAGGACCACGCTGGGATCCTCTGCAACACAAGACTGGACTATCCCGGACCTAGATAGACCGAATGTTTTATCACCCTGGGTGTTCCCACTCTTTTGGGAGCTCTTTCCATAATCATAATAATAATGTACGAGGGTGTGTAGAAAGGTGATAGACATACCCTACTTGGTTGCTACCCACTTAGCCATGCTCCATCCTCCCTGATTTTCAGCCATTCCTAGTTGATGAGGCTAGAGGCTACGATTATCTATTTAGGAATTTCACTTAGAATGCTCATTGTCCTCCATGACAATGTTCTGATAGCATTCATTCATACAAGTCCATTCTCGGTCCGGATAGAACTGAAGGCACTACGCTACTACATCCATTTTAGATCCACCCTAAGGATTAGTAGCGATTAGCCCTTCCAATTCACTACTCCATCTTTAACTCCAAGCTTTTATCTTCATTTTGAAAACGTACTCGTTGGATCAAAGTGGTTTTCGGATAACAAATCCGATCCCAGTCTCTTCGATAAAACGTTCGATATTTTTTCGGTAAACTCAACCCCAGTTTTTAAGAAATAGACAGGCGTAAATAAGATCGAAGATCACCTCCTAACCATTAGTAGATGGATTTCCTTATCATCATCTGAGAAGAACAAAACGAGTTTACACTACAGTATAGCACCTCGAACGGTAACTATACCACATAATCTTTTTACTTCCCCAAGATATTTCCAAAGTTATATTTACGTCCAGATTTGTTAGTCGGTTATTTAACTATCAAATAAACAATCAATTCAACCAAATACTGCATTTTCACTAAAAGAAAACAAGTCGTATATAAATTAAATTTAAATAAATTAAATCACTTTATCAAAGGTCATGTACTTATCTTATCGAATTTAGTATATTCACAAATTATCCTTTTCAAAAATATTTGAAAACCCTTTTAAAAATAATGTGGAAAGTACCACAACATTATCAAACCATAGATCACAGCTCAATGGTTATGTTTCTATCCTAGAGAAATCCAAAAATTAACTATTCACTGCCTCCGATTTACGCCACGTGCGTATACCATTACTTTCCAAAAAAATTATTTAATAATTATCTCGAAATAATTCTTATAATTTCTAAAATAAATTTCCTATTTTAAACTAGGGAAATATACCTAATTGAAAGGTTGTTATACAAAGCCATATTAATATTTAATAACCTATCTTTTAAAACAAAATTGCTGACCAATCCTTAAATAATAATAAATCTTTAAAAATCATTATAAAGTAACTATATAAAAATTAAATATATTTTAAATGGTTTAAAATAATTTACTACTAATTGCCAGAATATTTTAACACTTTCAAAATTTACCAAATTAATAATTAAAATCCTCTTTTTAAAACAAGTCCAATTTCTAGATTTTCGATTTCATCCCTTAAATTTGGAAATCGTACTTATGTTCCACTATAATCAATTTTATTCTTGTTTCCCAAATTCACTCCTATCTCCGAAATATAATCTCGATTTTAAAACCTTCTTTTTTTTTAAACAAGTACCGCTTAAGAATTTATTGTCTAAAATTCTATTATGAATTTTATTCCAAAATCTCTTTTCACAGTAACCCGATTTAGCTAAGTACAAATTTCAAAGCCATTTATTTTATCTAATTTACAAACCCAAAACTCTTTATAAACATTTTACTTCAAAATCTTTTTTATCTCCCTTTTCAAATTCAACCATAAATTATTGGCATTTTAGGAATCCAAACACAAGTCCAACAACCTTAACATCCAACCATATAAATCGCATAGTAATCTATCACAGATTATTCCAACAGAACATATATCACTATATTTGAAATTAAATTCATCTTTTTTGAGAAATCCAGTTGGATCCCTCCAACCTGTTTCCCCGCATCCACAGATGTTAGCACAACATAAAAATACCAATCTCACTTCGAGGTGGAATATCGCGGTATATAGGGTCATTCGCTATTATGTGGACACATAGGGTCTCATCATATAACATCCCACCTTTTTGTACGTTTTAGGCAGACACACATGCCGACTCAAACCATATAGGAGGGTGGATTATTATTGGGGTGAATAAGAAAAAGCAGGGCAAAAAAAGAACCTCGCAGCGGAATGACAAAATATAATAATCGAATAACAGTTCATGAAGCTGTTTTACAAAAATATTTGATTATACTTGTACAACACAAATCAGAGTTACACATACCAGAGAATAATAAATAATGCAGCGGAATACGTGATGCAGTGAAATATAATAAATAATAATAATAGTACAATCTTCGTCTTCGTCCTCCAGCAATTAGGTCTTCAAATCTTGAAATGCTAAGGCTGACCTGAGCGAATTGAAAAGACAAAACACTCGAGTCAGAACTAAAAGATCTTATGTAAGTTAAATCAACGGTGAAATATGAGTGGAACAGCGTCAGAGATGTTTACGGATTTTGACATCTCCTGTCCAGTTTCTAACGTGAGTGCAGTAACTTAAGAGATGCTCGGGATTTACATCTCCTAAGGATCCGTTAAACTAGTTACTATGTAGTAATATACGCTATTATAATAATGTCTAGAGTGAAGTATAATATAATTTAAAAATAGCGTTAAGTCTTTACATTTTCCACCTTAACACACTTTTATATTCCCATAGTCTATACAGTACCGTAATATCCCCCGTACTGGGCGTCATCAGAGGGCACTCCATAGGTATGGTACAAAACAAAATCGTATAAAGTACGCTAGGGTAGGTGACACGACACAACTAGGAAATGCCAGAGTAGATATACCAATTACGCATCCGGACTGGTGGTAACGCATAGCAGCCACTACCGCCCACCTCGGGCCACACTACCAAAATCAAAGGTGCACCCAATCAATCACAAAGTAACAGAATGGTCTCGAAGAAGTGTGTTCGATAAGAGGAGCTGCCCGAAATCACTCCTGTTTTAGCCACCTTATGCCAACTTACGGGAGTCGGGTCCACGTATATACCTCAACAGAACGTCGCCCTCATCCTACGTCATTCTAGAATCTCTACCGCGTACACGGTTGTTAAAGTGGTTTTCGGAGTTGACCGAGAGTATGAAAACTTCAGATCCTGTTCTCTTTGACAACCAAACGTTATTATAACACCGCGGTTATTTCAAAATAGTTTATACTTCAAAACCAAAATATCATTGTCATTTCAAAACTATATCAATACGATATCATTTCCATTTCAAAACCAAATACGATATCATTTCTATTTCAAATACATATCCATTTTCAGAATCTTAGCATTTTCAAGGTTATAACACTTTAGAAACTAAACACTTGAAAATATAACATTTTCAAAACTTAATACCTTGAAGTTCATAGCATCGAAACCATAACTTTCACCACTTAAATAGTTTAGATATTCAAATAGTATATAAAATAAAATAGTTTTAAATTTAAAATTACTTTATAAAATAATATAATTTCCTCAACTTCACAAATTGATTCAAATCAACATGAATTCAAATTCAATTTATATCAAATCTCAATTCATAATTTTCAACTCAATTCCGTTTTCAATAAACTATTTCAAGTTATATCGATTTCAAATACAGATTTGAACCTCAAATAAACCATTTCAATTTCCATGTATTTCAAAGCTTTAAATATTCCACCATTTCAAAACTAAATTTGATAACTTCACATATACATTAATTTAACTTCATTATTATTCAGTTTTGAAATATTTACTTAACAAATCCAATATCTTTTAAATAAACCCCAAATTCCAAATACTAAATGTTCCTTCAATTAATTTAAACTTGAAATATTCATTTTAAGTCATCTTAAACAAAATCAAGTTATAAAAATCATATCTGTTAAATTTTCAAATTTAATAAATTTCAAATCAAACATATTTGAGTTTAATTCTAAAATAAATTCAATTTCAAATAAATTTCAAATTTATCTTCCAACCTTAATTTACTTAAATCATTATAAACTATATTAAAATATAATTTAAATACTTAATCATATTATCTTCAATAAAATCAAAATTTATTATTAAACTTATTCTATATTAAAACAAATTTGTACATAGCTTAACATTAAGAATAAAATAACATTTATATAATATCTAAAATCAATATTTATATAAAACCATATATTTCTTTACAAAACAATAGAAATCATTTCAAAAATACTTTTATACATAGACCGCGGTGTCTGTATATAATTTTCTATCCTATGGTCAAGTGATACGGATATTTGTCATTTCAATCCGCAATTTAATATTTTGCGCTTGTATATCATTTCAAACTGCAATCCCGAATTAATAATAATCTATAACCAACTTGCAGTTTATAACAATATAAACTAAATATCCATTCAAACAATATCAACAATCAACATCCATCACAATATCATCCAAAACAATCCATAAATATCAATATAGAAACTGATTATAAATAACAGGTATTTAACTTGCAGTTTATATGCAGTAATAAACTAAATAACAACTTTATTCAAATAAATTCAATTTAAATGAGATGATAATTAAAACTATACCAAACAATTATAAATAAATTCCTAATCACATCATGAATTAAATTTAACAAACATAATAAATTTTTGAAGTTGTGAGTGGGTTAAAACACTCACTTTTTGAATTTAAATTGAATTTAAATCCAATTTAAACTCAAAATTTGAACAGTCTCAGAATTTGTCCAAACTAGCGTCAAAATGTCTGAAATTTGAAACGATGCTAACAGAGAAAACCGCACGTAAAATAGACCTCGTATGTGAAAATTATGCAAGTTAGAAGATTATACAATTAAATTAGAAAATAAAAACAGAATAGGTTTAAATTTATACACGTCACCTTCCAGCAAAATCAAAATCCTACTGGTCCCCTTTATCACATTCGAACCTATTCCAACCGCCACCCATAATCGCTTGATTGCACTTCGCCGCTGCAAAGCTCATCACAAGTCGCCCTACCTCGCCGAACGCGGCCACCTCCGGCTTGCCACGACTCGTCCACCGCCGCTGCCTTCTACTGTTGAGTACGGTGAACTCCGACGCCTACAACCTAAACTAACCGCATAGATCTCCACCAATCGACGACCTCTACGAGTACATGCTTTCTGATCGACGCCAGAATCACC
The DNA here is from genome assembly GCA_030765085.1 of Allium cepa. Classification (NCBI taxonomy): domain Eukaryota; kingdom Viridiplantae; phylum Streptophyta; class Magnoliopsida; order Asparagales; family Amaryllidaceae; genus Allium; species Allium cepa. Next base: position 907,116,120 of record CM060929.1, on the reverse strand, counting down.
GTCAAAACAACAACCCCTTCTTTTCTGACATTTTATGATCAAGTGATGCTCTAAAACGAAAAATGAATTACAGATCTAAATGCACTCTTCGAGAGCTTCAGATTGATATAATATTCGATATGTATTGAGGAGTTTGAGTTTTTTTGAAGTGTAATTTGGTTTGCAGTTGGATCTAGAATTTGTTTGTCTGCCATTGGACTGAGGTGTTGAGAAGGAGATGTAGGTATAGACAAATGAGAATAAGGAGTAGGCTAGGGTTTATAAAAGGTATTTATAGACAAAGCTGAAAATAGAATAGATGCACAAGATTTGATTGAACGATAATGACCCGAAAAGCCTGTTTTGACTCCAAAACGAAAATGGGTCAACTCGTATATCAAAATAGATGGTTTTAAATATTTTAAATGTAATGCAAAGACTTTCAAGTCAAAATTCCACCGTTTGAAGAAGTTATGCTAAAATACAGCTATTTCAAATTGATTTCAATTTAATTGATTTCTAGGCATTTCGAGTCCATACAATCAAACGACAAGTCCGATCGTTACGAAACTTGAAATCCTTTAATAATTCACTTTTACGGATCCGATGAAATTGGTTTCGTCAAAATTCGAGTCAGTTGCTAAAATGGCTATTTCCAAAATAATTAAAATAAATTAATATTTAATTAATTTAAATCACTATTTCGGTTTAAATTTTAATAATTTACAACTTTTATCATCTTTGATCTCTTGATCATTTATAATAATTTTAGCAAATTTAGATGTCAATTTAAAGTTGATTAATTCATCAATTACGGTATTTAATATCAATTTCAGTAATTCATATTTTCTTTTAAATCTTTTTATTCAATCAATTGTTAACTTATTATCTTATAGGTAATATTAACATTGGTTTATATACTAATACATCAGTAATTTCCCAATTCATCCAAATGTCAATTGTCATAGTATTTAACTTCATATTTTATGAATTGAATTCCATTTAATTATAATTAATTTCAAATAACTGATTTGATTCAATTCCAATCTTTTTTATTAAGTCTATTACTACTCTATAACCCTAGTTAGTATTTGTTTGTCTTCCATTGAATTAATATATTAAATTTCCATCTTTCCTTTGTATTAACTGTTGTTTTCAATTATATTGAATTTGTCAAATATATGCATTTCTAATAATTAGAACCTCAACTAATTTATTCAACTTGGTTTCATTTATTTATTTTATCTTATGAATAAAATATACTTTTCCATTCATTTTATTACATTCACACTTTACAATTACTGTCCTAACTCACATTGAAGAACATTTACTTACATTTAAATATGATTGATTTCCAATCAGTTTTATAGACTAACTAAATAGGTAACTTATAATGATCGTTACCATAACCTTTAATTACATTTATGAATCCATCATTTACAAACAAATGTTCCAATTCTTATAAAATATTGGTTTTATTTAATTATCATTAACTCTCTATTTCACACAATAATTATATATTTACATTTGTTTCTTATATTCAATCTCATAACCAGGTATAATCTTCTTCATTATTTCATCATTGAAATTTCATTTCAATTGTTAGTGATTAGTTTTTAATCATCATTTCAATATTTATTGGAATTTCATTCAAGATATTATTTCCATTTCCAATTCACAAATTTTTATTTTCTTCAATATTAAATTACAAAATCTTATTAAATTAACAAATTTAATTATTGAAAATTTACGAGTCGTTACACTCTCCCCCAATTAAAACATTTCGTCCCCGAAAAGGAAAAACGAGGGAAAGAAGGAATTAAGTAATCAATATCTTATTGAAAAATATTAAATTTATAAATGAATAAATTCACTAAATTTAATAATTTAAATAAAATATATCAATTTATAACCATTAAATCCTTTTATATTCAAGTAACAAAATTTTTGAAAAATATTTCATAAAATTTTCTAAGTCCAAAATTCACGAAAAATTTCGGCAGAGTCTCCTTTATACGGAGAGGCTCGGGAGAAAATATAATATCAAATATAACAATATATAACATGTAATTTCCAAAATAATGTATCCCAATACGGGAAAACAATATAACATCGCTAGAAAACTATAATCCGAGAACGTACCTATTTGTCGGGCAAACAACATTTAATTATGAAACCAAAAGCAGTAGCAATTACTTCCATAACCTGTATTTCACTTATATAATCCAAAAAGAGTTAATAATTATATAAAATGAAATATTTAAAGTTGCTTCAATCAATAACAAACAAATCCATACAACATAGCAACCATTATTTGCAAACAAGCACACATTCATCACAAGGAATCAAAGTAATCAACCATTCATCCATAGTAAGCAAAACAAATGGTTTGTTTTGGTCCAGAAACTTTTAATCGCATAGAATGACGAACAAACTACTAAGTGCACCATTTACTCAACAACCTTAGGTAAAACTCAATAGATTATTCATACATCTTATCAATTAGAAGTATCATATCCCAAACAACCCAATAGCTAAATAAACATCAAATACCAAGCAATAAATCAAGTTCATTCTTTTTAATTTCATTTCTAAATGATCATTTCTTTAGTTTACATTTATTTCTTGCAAAAATTCAATTTCCATTCATCCATTTATTACTTAATTTCATTTATTCATTTATTTATGGTATTCATGTGCAATTCAATTACTTAGCATATCAATACATTAACTTAAGTCTATAATTATATATTTACAGTATTCATCTTTTCTACTTATTTACTTGCATTTCTAATCATTAAATTAGTAGAATTTCAATCATAACTTAAGTTTATAACCACTATAACATCAAATTCTCATTTATAAAAGTAATTCATTGAACCTTTCTGTTACATAAGTTTTACTTGTAAAATTTTCCATTACATTTTCTTATTAGACATTTAAACTTTTAAATCTTTTGGTAAGTTATATATATGCTTTTTAGGAATGCAATTGAAATTTATACAAGTTTATCTCATTTCTTTTAAATTAATTTAATGTTCAAAAATCATATCTTTTGTTTTTATATGTTACAAATTTCAATTTTATTGAAATTTCATTCATAACCTAGCATTTAATCTCTTATTTTAATTAGAGGTTCCAATTATTAATTAGATACATTCCATTTCACTACAATAGTTGAAACTATTAATTAATGGAACTTAAGAACTAAATATCAGGTTAAATTTCAAATCATTTTAAAATAATAGATAAATGTATACATTTGCAATTTATATATCCAATTATATTTAAAATAATTTGAAATTTATATTTGTTTATCAAAATAAATCTATATTAAACTACTACAGTGGTCTTCCCACTTTGAAACTCGAAAATGAATGTCAATGATGCATGCACTCATCACCGAAATTATTTCCCAGCGACATAGAGGGGAGCACAGAACTTATTTCTTTCCAAAGTTTCTTTAAAACAATTCTTTCAAATTATACTGAAATATTTATATCAGAAAATACTTCTAACCAATAGTATTATTATATTCCAAAATCATTCGAAAGAAATTTTCAAAAACCCCGTGACTTAGGTTCTAAATTGCCAATTTCATTTATTTTATTTTAAATCTTAATTCCAACCAATATTTATAAATTTCATTACCTAACAACCAATATATTACAACCAAATATATCCCTTATAAAATATATTATATTATACATAGAATATACGATAGGCAAAATTATTTCATTTACCTATATTTCAAAACAAATATTGTGTTGGTCTGTCCTATTAAGTATTTAGAAATCCTTATCGATGTCATAGCATCCTATGCACCAACCAGAATTTATAAATACAAAACAAAACAAATTAACACAATATCAAAACCCTTTTATAACACTAAAAAATATGCTCTCGCATATATATACACTCAGCGACTCATCATAGGGTATTACTACCCTATTAATAAAGATTCAGACCCCACAAAGCTAAGGTTTTTGCTAAACCAAAGCTCTGATACCAACTGTAATGGACCACCTTTTTGTACGTTTTTGGCAGACACGCAAGCCGACTCAAACCATACAGAAGGACTGATTGTTATTAGAGTGAATAAAAAAAGCAGAGAAAAAAAACAGAATCTCGCAGCAGAATGATAAAATATAATAATCAAATAACAGTTCATGAAGCTGTTTTACAAAAACATTTGATTATACTTATACAACAAAGATCAGAGTTACACATACCAGGGAATAATAAATAATGCAGCGGAATGCATGATGTAGTGAAATGTAATAAAAAAATAATAAGGTCTTCAAATCCTGTAAATATATGATGAATACTAAAGACCTTATTTCAATCATATCCATTCTCAGAATCATAGCATTTTCAAGGTTATAGCACTTTCAAAACCAAACACTCGAAAATATAACATTCTCAAAACATAATACCTTGAAATTCATAGCATCGAAACCATAACTTTCACCACTTAAACAGTTTAGATATTCAAATAGTATATAAATAAAATGATTTTGAATTTTAAATTACTTTATAAAATAATATAATTTCCTCAACTTCAAAAATTGATTCAAATCAACTTGAATCCAAAATTCAATTTATATCAAATATCAATTCATAAATTTCAACTCAATTCCGTTTTTAATAAACCATTTCAGTTTATATCGATTTCAAATACAGATTTGAACCTCAAATAAACCATTTCAATTTCCATATATTTCAAAGCTTTAAATATTCCACCATATCAAAACTAAATTTGATAACTTCATATATACCTTAATTTAACTTCATTATTATTCAGTTTTGAAATATTTACTTAACAAATCCAATATCTTTTAAATAAACCCCAAATTCCAAGTCACTAAATGTTCCTTCAATTAATTTAAACTTAAAATATTCATTTTAAATCATCTTAAACAAAATCAAGTTATAAAAATCATACCTTTTAAATTTTCAAATTTAATAAATTTTAATTCAAACTTATTTGAGTTTAATTCTTAAAAAATTCAATTTCAAACAAATTTCAAATTTATCTTCCAACCTTAATTTAAATCATTATAAACTTTATATTAAATATAATTTAAATACTTAACTATATTATCTTCAATAAAATCAAACTTTATTATTAAACTTATTCTATATTAAATTTTTTATACATAGCTTATAATCAAGAATAAAATAACATTTATATAATATGTAAAATCAGTATTTATATAAAACCATTTTTTTTACAAAACCATAGAAATCATTTCAAAAATATTTTGATATATAGACCACGATGTCTGTATACAATTTTCTATCATATGGTCGAATGATATGGATATTTAGCATTTCAATCCATAATTTAATATTTTACGGTCGTATATCATTTCAAACCGCAATCCCGAATAAATAATAATCCATAACGAACTTGCAGTTTATAACAATATAAACTAAACATCCATTCTATGAAGACCTGGAAACTTTGAACATTTGAAATTGAAAATATTTAATTGATTTTAAATATTTGGAAGTTATTTTAACTTGAATTTTAATGATAACTATGAATTTGGCAATTTAATTATTGAATTTAATAATTGAAATTTGGGTGAAGTATTGAATCTTCAGTTTTAAGCCGGTTAAAAATATTTCAAAGGCTTGGAAAAATTAAATTAACGATAACGAAGATAATGGAAGCTTCAGAATTGAATTTGGAAACGTTTTGTTCAGTTTTGAATTTATATCATTTAAATTGAATTTAAAAAAAATAGCCTTCCGAGGCACAGTCTCAGATTTCGACGAAACCAGTTCCATAGGATCCGTAATAGTGTATTATTATCGGATTTCAATTTTCGTAATGTCTGAGGTGATCAAATCCGTATGGATAGCAAACGCACTGAAATTTAAATCGAAAAATTTAATATTATAGCTGGGTCTAAAAGCTATCTGTCACAACCCGAATTTCACTCCCAGAAAATCGCGTCATGAATTAAGAAAGAAAGGGATAGAGAATAGAATAGAAAGAAGAGAAGAAGAAACAACATCAGAATCTAACACAGCGGAACGAATAAATTATATTAATAACATAATACTTTACATAGTATCATATGCATCAGAGATACACAGCATAAACAACTCATACTAGACAGTTATAGACACCTGTCTAATTATACAACATAATACAACAAACTCTCAGAGAACACACAGCGGAATACTCTATATATATCTACCCGCAGAAGCCTCCTGCTCCATTGCTCCTCCACAAGTCGTCGAAGCTAATCCAGAATCCTAACCTGAATTCCCTTGACTACTCATAAAAATTTGAGTACCCAAGAGTTTATGAAAAACAAAAATAAACTCCGGGTCAGACATGGGTCTGGTGTGAGTAACAGGTTAAAGTTGCTTAACTTTCAAAAACCTTTGAAAAGAAAGGTATCACGTAAGACTTCCCACACATAAATATGGAAAAGTTTTTACCTTACGCTAACCAAAACATTTGATAGGAAATCCGATGATATTATAATAGTGTCTAGGGTTTTCAAATAAATAAGAAATAGCCGAAATTGTTACATGATTAAATTCCAGCTACTAGCCACAAAAGTGGGTAATACAATCAAAACCGTTGGCACTTATTGGATTATGGATTCCATACAATGGCAGGGCTACTGGGGTACCGCCCGTCACAGTACGTGGCCTAGATCACCGTACCGAGGATTACTCCCTTCATCCCCTGCAACACAAAGCCGGACCCGTTCCTTACTGAACAGTTCCAAACAAGACAACCCCGGCGATTCTAGCTAGCAATCGCCCCACACAGCCGAAATATAAAGGGACTTCTAGACAGGGATCAATCTTGCTCTCCAGTGAGCGCGACCCACGAAGCTTTGCTGCACCTCCCCTGTTTTAGCCATTCCCGGTTGATGAGGCTTGAGGCTACGATTACCTTTATAGGACATATCACTTAGAATGCTCATCGTCCACCTGACGATGTGCTGAAAGCATTCAGTCCATACAAGTTCGTTCCGGGTTCGAACGAAACCGAAGGCATTATCTCGTTACACTCATTTTGGAATCACCCTCAGAGTTAACGACAATAACCCTTGCACTCTAATTCATCATCTCGAATCTATAAGGACTAATTCCGTCAACTCATTACGGAATCACCCACAGAGTTATAATGACTCATAGTCCTTACACCTCGAGTCTTCACAAAGCTCCACTTTGATTCACGACCTAACGTTATTTGGAATCGATGTGGTTTTCGGATATCCAATTGTGGAAACCCGATCCCGGTCTCATCGAAAACCAAAGCGTGTCTTTTAAGGTCCAAGTTGTTTTAAAGGTTTAAAACATTTCAATAACATTATCTATATACACACAGATAGATAACTTAAATCATAACTGATAATCAACATTATCACATAACAGGTAATTCACATCATCAATATCAAATAGATATTCCATATACCAACATCACAATAGATAACCTATGTTATCATCACAATATAACCAACATCCATACCACACAATATCATTTATCTCATTACAGAGATTACAAAGCATCCAAGTCAAACCATTCATCCATAAGCAAAGATTCACTCATCACAATATAATTAATTTAAAATGAATTAAATTAATCATCTCTATCTCAAATTAATTTAAAATGAATTAAATTAATCCCTTGATTAATTATTAAATTATTAATCCAAATTCCTTCATACTTAAACATCTCCTTAATTACAACCTGTAATTATTATATAATTACTTAACTAAGTAATTTCCAAAACATAAAGTAATTATCCTTAACCCAAGTGTTTAAAATTAATTAAACTTAATTAATTAAATTAAACAATCTCATTCAATTAAATTAATTACATTAAGTAATTAATTTCTTAATTACTTTATCAAGTAATTACTCAAACCATTTACAATTGATTATTATTAAATTAATTAATCTAATTAATTATAAAAATTAACTATATTAATTAATTGTTAAATAATCATGGTTAATGACCTTCAATAACCATCCTTAAATTATTTTATAAGGTAATTAACTTAAATTAATTACAAATTAGATTATCTTTAATCATTTACTAATTAAAGTTATTTATTAAATTAATTAACCTTGATTTAAAACTTAATTACATAATTAATATTCATTTATCATTAATTAATAACTTAATTAATGACCTTAATTTCAAATTGATTAATCATTAATCAATTATTAATTCCAAATTTAATTAATTAATTAAATTAATTAATTAATCTTAATTACCTGTTAATAAATTTTAAAACATAATTCTTAATCAAATTTTCCAAAATAAAACATAACTTAATTATGTTTAAAACAATTTGATTCAAACAAAGTACTTTTGAAATTACCTTTAAATTTCAATTCAAATTCAAGTTTAAAATAGAATAATTTTAAACTTATCAAAGTTTTAAATAAATTTAAAACTTTTTAAATTGCAAATCAACTAATGCTATGGAAATTTTAAAGGTTAAAGTCTTTTCAAAACCTTCAGTAATTTAAATTTCCTTTTTAATTTGAAACTTCAAATTTTAAATCTTCTTTAAAATTTAAACTGCATTTCAAATTTTAATTTTAAATTTCCAGATTTAAATAACTTTAAATCTACTCACATTTTTTAAAAACCTTATTATCAAAATGTTTAAACTATCCTTTCAACATGATATAGTTAATAAAGTTAAATTTTTAAACTTAAGTTTCTGTTTTAAAAACTGGAATTTAAAATCAGATGAGAATTTTAAACTTACATTTAAATTTGAATTTAAATTTTACTCAAAAGATAACTGCAGATTTAAAAAGATTTAAATCCTGATTTGCAGAAAACAGAAAATACACAGGTTTCAAATTCAAACCTGGATTTTAAATTTAAATTAGTAGTTCAAACTTAAATTAAATTTAAACTTAAGCCTTATTTAAAATCTATAACTACCGATTTTAAACTTCAAAAATCCAGATTTTTAAAAGTTAAAAACCCAGATTTCAAAACAAAACACAGTACTGTGTTTTGTGGAAACTACAGGTTAACCCCATACAAACTTTACTTCGGGTTTCAAGCTTGCCATCTTCGAGTTTCTACCTAACCTTCTTCGAGTTTTTCTACAATCTCCTCGAGTCATTCAAAGACCACTCCCAGAAAACCCCCAAACCAAACAGTTCACCAGAAATCATCGATGCCGTGCATATGCACGGCAATTCTCGTCCACTTTGATCACCAGGGACGATCATGCCATAACTATAATCCCAACGAAGTACCAATATCATCACCAACTCGAGTGGTAAAACAGAGAATCAAAATTTCACCCCAAAATAAAACCTGAAACAAACTTTTACAGGTTTCAGTTCGAAACCTGTCAACACCCATTTCCAATTGCTCCGGCCACTTGGCGTCCAACCATTTCAACCTCGAACTCCTCCATTCATCAACTACACAACCCCAAAGTATCAGATCACTCGGTCGATCCATCCTTCCTCACTGGCCAAATCCTTAACCCTTATTTCAAACAAGGTTAAATACAAAAACTCAAGACTGCAACCAATTCCAGGAATCATGATACTCATTTTAGATTTTATAAGGATCTAAGATCCTTACCCTATAACTCAAAAGATTTTTAAGTTCTCTTAATCTACAGATTTTAAAAATTTGCACAAAAGTCATATTTTTGCTTCTGACCAAACTGTATATGAACATTCACTAGAAAAACTAATACTTGATTTTAAGACCAAGTTTTGTCAATGCATTAAGTTTATGAAGCTGCATTTAAGTATTAATATGTTTTAATTTTGATCAATATTAAACCTGCAGAGGAGTTACTCAGAGACAAATTTCCAGTATTTCCATTTTCCCAATGGTTTTTAAATCTAGACTTAAGAGAAAGAAACACATTACTTTATAAGTTTTGAAACTAATATAAAACAACAAACTCTTTTAATCATTTTAAAAAATCCAGATGTTATCTCAATTTAGCTCAATTGTAGGAATTCTTTTCATAGGAAGATATCTGTATATACTCTGCAGAACCAAAATCAAACATGCATATACAACCACATTTACATCAGGCACACAAACATGTTTAATCTCAAGCAACCTAAATTATAGTTTTAAGATTAAATGTTACTCACTTTTTATTATGAATGCAGGCCCCTGTTTGAATTGCAGAACACATGCAGGCTTGACCCCTTTTTGTTGAAATCTGAGTTTGAATTGATATGCAGTTTTCCAGTTGCCAAATGCATGCTAATGCTTATGATCCCAACCCAAATTTAAAACAGTGCAGACTTTAAAAATGCAGGTGCTTCTTCTGTTGTTATAAGTCTGGTTGCTCATGCTTTCCATGACCAGGATGCTAGCATGTAGAAATAGATGATGCAGTGGCAACTTCCCAGTTTTAACAGAATGCAGAGAGACTAAGGTGTGCAGGCTCACTTGAATTTTGAGGAAATGCAAATTGAATTTGATGAGGAGTTTTGATCTTTGATGAGTTACAGATTTGAATATGCAGATTTTAGGATTTTATATGCATTTGTGAATGCAGATTGTAGGATTTGGTCTTCATTTGTTTGAGAAATGCAGATTTTAAAATGAATATGAAGATGGCTTGATCTTTGTTGATTTAAGAAAATGGAAAAATATGCATGAAGATGTAAACTTAACTATATGCATATTTCAGATTTTAAGAAAAGAAAAGAAAAATAAAAACAAAATTCAACACTTGTCATAAATGAGACACTTGTCTATATGATTGCATATTAATTTAACACATGTATATTCTTTAAGGAAAATTAGTATTTATTTACAAGCTAATGCATATATTAACTTAGTTTCAATTTTTTAATTTATATTTAAACATGTGTATGAAATAGAAACAACCAATGTTTTCTTAAAGACAATTAGTTTTTAATTACAAATTAATGTTATATTAGCTTAAATTAAGTTGTTAGTTTATATGTATAAATTTATAAATGAAAACAAAAACAAATCATGTTTATAAACTTATACAAATAAAAATTAAAACAAATTTAGATTTTATACCTTTGAATTTAAATTCAAACTAGATTCAAAACCAAACAATTTCAAAATAAAAATTCAATTTGAAATAACCAATTGCAATTTCTATTCAAAATTTATTTTAGAAAGACAATACAATATTAATATTATTCTTATAAATCTCTTTTATTAATTTAAAATCATTTTACAATAAATTATATTTTATTAAATAAAATATCCATTTTATTAAACCATAAAACATTTTATTGTATTTATTTTAAATTTTAAAACAATACCAATCTATTTAAAATATAAACCAAATATTTATATTGAAAATAGAAATCAATTTATTATTTAAAAGATAAAATAACCAATTTAAATATTTATTGAAGAAAATTATCATATTCACTTGAATAATTATTATCAGATTATCAATATCAATTTAATTTTAACTACAGATTATTAAATTGATATTGTCAAAAATTCCGGGACGTTACAATCCTTCCCCCTTAAAAGAATTTCGTCCTCGAAATTTAAAACAAAGGTAATTTAATAATCTCATTATATTTTTATTTTAAACACAAGTATATATCAACATATGCTAACAACCAAACAACCAATTCAACCAATCCAGCAAATCTAATTATCCAGACAAATTCTGGATAAAATTCTATCGAGTTTCCCCTGTGTATATATATATCCATCGGGATACTCGCCCTAGAAAATCCAAACAAACAATACTATGAAGCTACAAAGCTCCTATACAACTATATCTATAACACTAGACAAAATATCAGACTACAAACGAGTCTGACTCAACAACCAAAACTCCAAAACTGCTGGTTCCACAACCAGAGACAGATCATACACCTACTCCCTCAGAGATACGTGAAACTCATCAATTCCCAGTTATCCAAACTGGCAACTCAATCCTGTAGACCCATCACTTATTCTCCAAGATCACAGAAAAGATCCAAAACACTACAGAGCTACTTCACAGACTTACCCAAACTTATAGCTCAGTTACGATCAGAGAAAACTTATCCAAAATTAAACTTCCGACTTCAGAGTCCAAATCTCTTCGACTCTTATCCACAAAATCTCTTCGGACGATCTTGAGCTACCTACAGCCTACCCGCTCAGCTCAACCTACGCTGATGCTTCTAGAAACAAACCAGACCAATCAACTCAACAAAATGATCTCCTCAAGATCAACCAAGACCAAGAACTCAAACTCAACTCCTCAACATCAGAAAACAACAACTTACTTCTCCTGTCCAGAAAGAAAAGCAGATACACTCCCCAACTGCTTCCGCTGCTCAACTCTGATCCGAAGAAGAGAATTGTTGAAGAAGAACACAAGCACAACTCAACAACATACCCCAAAGATATGGTTCAACAAATCCATAAGAATCATTCAGGAGTTCCTCCAAAAACTCCAAGCTGCTACACCAACTCAATCTCCTAGAACCATTCTACTATTAGGCTGAACCACCCGAACCACTTCTGGAATCCCAGCCGATAAGGAAGCTCAATCTCCAGATGCAAACCAAACTCTGACTTCCTGAAGACATTCAGGAAAACTCAGATAACCCAAGAGAACACTCCATCAATCGCAAGTCACTTTTGCGATCAACCCAAACCAAATCCAAGGAAAACCGTTCTCTCTTAACCAAATATAACAACTTAAACTTAATTAGTCAACCCATCGAAGTAACGGGTCTACTAAACTGCTCCTGAACTCTACTTCAGAAAAACTGCTAAATCAGAAGATCTCTTGCCAATGCCGAGAACACCCCAAACTACACTGCTGCCACAGATGCCAAAGAATTCCAAAACAAAGCTCTCCGAGAAATTCGGACTTCAAAGCAAACAGAAACTCCGGCTGAACACAGCCACAACACTGAAGCAGACTCACCTTCTTAAACTTGTTCCAACGAAAACATCTTCGGGAACATCCATAGTCACTGCACCTCATCACGCAGCTACTACTTCCGGAGGTATCAAAATACCATCACTTGCTTCAGCTCAACCAAACAGATCCAAACACTACTCATCAACTTCAGAAATAAACTCTGAACCTTAACAGGTTTCCTTCAGAGATTAATGAAGTTCTTCATCACTACAGGACTCACTCGAGACGGTATTAGGTCTACAGTCCCAACAAAACACCTCCAACCTCAAACATTCAAACTCCAACCAATGGTAGTAATCGTGTAACACACAATACTACCTCATCTACCTTCATAACTTATATTGGAAAACCTGAACGGGTAACCCAACAGATAGGTAGAAATATATATAGTTATATATAAAAATTACAAATACGCTCTCTCAAGAAAGACACCACTACTGAGCCTAGGTATTCACTCAACCTAATGCTCCCTAAAGAAAGATTCATTCCAGAGCCTAGGTATTCGCTCAACCTAAAGCTCTGATACCACAATGTCACAACCCGAATTTCACTCCCAGAAAATCGCGTCATGAATTAAGAAAGAAAGGGATAGAGAATAGAATAGAAAGAAGAGAAGAAGAAACAACATCAGAATCTAACACAGCGGAACGAATAAATTATATTAATAACATAATACTTTACATAGTATCATATGCATCAGAGATACACATCATAAACAACTCATACTAGACAGTTATAGACACCTGTCTAATTATACAACATAATACAACAAACTCTCAGAGAACACACAGCGGAATACTCTATATATATCTACCCGCAGAAGCCTCCTGCTCCATTGCTCCTCCACAAGTCGTCGAAGCTAATCCAGAATCCTAACCTGAATTCCCTTGACTACTCATAAAAATTTGAGTACCCAAGAGTTTATGAAAAACAAAAATAAACTCCGGGTCAGACATGGGTCTGGTGTGAGTAACAGGTTAAAGTTGCTTAACTTTCAAAAACCTTTGAAAAGAAAGGTATCACGTAAGACTTCCCACACATAAATATGGAAAAGTTTTTACCTTACGCTAACCAAAACATTTGATAGGAAATCCGATGATATTATAATAGTGTCTAGGGTTTTCAAATAAATAAGAAATAGCCGAAATTGTTACATGATTAAATTCCAGCTACTAGCCACAAAAGTGGGTAATACAATCAAAACCGTTGGCACTTATTGGATTATGGATTCCATACAATGGCAGGGCTACTGGGGTACCGCCCGTCACAGTACGTGGCCTAGATCACCGTACCGAGGATTACTCCCTTCATCCCCTGCAACACAAAGCCGGACCCGTTCCTTACTGAACAGTTCCAAACAAGACAACCCCGGCGATTCTAGCTAGCAATCGCCCCACACAGCCGAAATATAAAGGGACTTCTAGACAGGGATCAATCTTGCTCTCCAGTGAGCGCGACCCACGAAGCTTTGCTGCACCTCCCCTGTTTTAGCCATTCCCGGTTGATGAGGCTTGAGGCTACGATTACCTTTATAGGACATATCACTTAGAATGCTCATCGTCCACCTGACGATGTGCTGAAAGCATTCAGTCCATACAAGTTCGTTCCGGGTTCGAACGAAACCGAAGGCATTATCTCGTTACACTCATTTTGGAATCACCCTCAGAGTTAACGACAATAACCCTTGCACTCTAATTCATCATCTCGAATCTATAAGGACTAATTCCGTCAACTCATTACGGAATCACCCACAGAGTTATAATGACTCATAGTCCTTACACCTCGAGTCTTCACAAAGCTCCATTTTGATTCACGACCTAACGTTATTTGGAATCGATGTGGTTTTCGGATATCCAATTGTGGAAACCCGATCCCGGTCTCATCGAAAACCAAAGCGTGTCTTTTAAGGTCCAAGTTGTTTTAAAGGTTTAAAACATTTCAATAACATTATCTATATACACACAGATAGATAACTTAAATCATAATTGATAATCAACATTATCACATAACAGGTAATTCACATCATCAATATCAAATAGATATTCCATATACCAACATCACAATAGATAACCTATGTTATCATCACAATATAACCAACATCCATACCACACAATATCATTTATCTCATTACAGAGATTACAAAGCATCCAAGTCAAACCATTCATCCATAAGCAAAGATTCACTCATCACAATATAATTAATTTAAAATGAATTAAATTAATCATCTCTATCTCAAATTAATTTAAAATTAATTAAATTAATCCCTTGATTAATTATTAAATTATTAATCCAAATTCCTTCATACTTAAACATCTCCTTAATTACAACCTGTAATTATTATATAATTACTTAACTAAGTAATTTCCAAAACATAAAGTAATTATCCTTAACCCAAGTGTTTAAAATTAATTAAACTTAATTAATTAAATTAAACAATCTCATTCAATTAAATTAATTACATTAAGTAATTAATTTCTTAATTACTTTATCAAGTAATTACTCAAACCATTTACAATTGATTATTATTAAATTAATTAATCTAATTAATTATAAAAATTAACTATATTAATTAATTGTTAAATAATCATGGTTAATGACCTTCAATAACCATCCTTAAATTATTTTATAAGGTAATTAACTTAAATTAATTACAAATTAGATTATCTTTAATCATTTACTAATTAAAGTTATTTATTAAATTAATTAACCTTGATTTAAAACTTAATTACATAATTAATATTCATTTATCATTAATTAATAACTTAATTAATGACCTTAATTTCAAATTGATTAATCATTAATCAATTATTAATTCCAAATTTAATTAATTAATTAAATTAATTAATTAATCTTAATTACCTGTTAATAAATTTTAAAACATAATTCTTAATCAAATTTTCCAAAATAAAACATAACTTAATTATGTTTAAAACAATTTGATTCAAACAAAGTACTTTTGAAATTACCTTTAAATTTCAATTCAAATTCAAGTTTAAAATAGAATAATTTTAAACTTATCAAAGTTTTAAATAAATTTAAAACTTTTTAAATTGCAAATCAACTAATGCTATGGAAATTTTAAAGGTTAAAGTCTTTTCAAAACCTTCAGTAATTTAAATTTCCTTTTTAATTTGAAACTTCAAATTTTAAATCTTCTTTAAAATTTAAACTGCATTTCAAATTTTAATTTTAAATTTCCAGATTTAAATAACTTTAAATCTACTCACATTTTTTAAAAACCTTATTATCAAAATGTTTAAACTATCCTTTCAACATGATATAGTTAATAAAGTTAAATTTTTAAACTTAAGTTTCTGTTTTAAAAACTGGAATTTAAAATCAGATGAGAATTTTAAACTTACATTTAAATTTGAATTTAAATTTTACTCAAAAGATAACTGCAGATTTAAAAAGATTTAAATCCTGATTTGCAGAAAACAGAAAATACACAGGTTTCAAATTCAAACCTGGATTTTAAATTTAAATTAGTAGTTCAAACTTAAATTAAATTTAAACTTAAGCCTTATTTAAAATCTATAACTACCGATTTTAAACTTCAAAAATCCAGATTTTTAAAAGTTAAAAACCCAGATTTCAAAACAAAACACAGTACTGTGTTTTGTGGAAACTACAGGTTAACCCCATACAAACTTTACTTCGGGTTTCAAGCTTGCCATCTTCGAGTTTCTACCTAACCTTCTTCGAGTTTTTCTACAATCTCCTCGAGTCATTCAAAGACCACTCCCAGAAAACCCCCAAACCAAACAGTTCACCAGAAATCATCGATGCCGTGCATATGCACGGCGATTCTCGTCCACTTTGATCACCAGGGACGATCATGCCATAACTATAATCCCAACGAAGTACCAATATCATCACCAACTCGAGTGGTAAAACAGAGAATCAAAATTTCACCCCAAAATAAAACCTGAAACAAACTTTTACAGGTTTCAGTTCGAAACCTGTCAACACCCATTTCCAATTGCTCCGGCCACTTGGCGTCCAACCATTTCAACCTCGAACTCCTCCATTCATCAACTACACAACCCCAAAGTATCAGATCACTCGGTCGATCCATCCTTCCTCACTGGCCAAATCCTTAACCCTTATTTCAAACAAGGTTAAATACAAAAACTCAAGACTGCAACCAATTCCAGGAATCATGATACTCATTTTAGATTTTATAAGGATCTAAGATCCTTACCCTATAACTCAAAAGATTTTTAAGTTCTCTTAATCTACAGATTTTAAAAATTTGCACAAAAGTCATATTTTTGCTTCTGACCAAACTGTATATGAACATTCACTAGAAAAACTAATACTTGATTTTAAGACCAAGTTTTGTCAATGCATTAAGTTTATGAAGCTGCATTTAAGTATTAATATGTTTTAATTTTGATCAATATTAAACCTGCAGAGGAGTTACTCAGAGACAAATTTCCAGTATTTCCATTTTCCCAATGGTTTTTAAATCTAGACTTAAGAGAAAGAAACACATTACTTTATAAGTTTTGAAACTAATATAAAACAATAAACTCTTTTAATCATTTTAAAAAATCCAGATGTTATCTCAATTTAGCTCAATTGTAGGAATTCTTTTCATAGGAAGATATCTGTATATACTCTGCAGAACCAAAATCAAACATGCATATACAACCACATTTACATCAGGCACACAAACATGTTTAATCTCAAGCAACCTAAATTATAGTTTTAAGATTAAATGTTACTCACTTTTTATTATGAATGCAGGCCCCTGTTTGAATTGCAGAACACATGCAGGCTTGACCCCTTTTTGTTGAAATCTGAGTTTGAATTGATATGCAGTTTTCCAGTTGCCAAATGCATGCTAATGCTTATGATCCCAACCCAAATTTAAAACAGTGCAGACTTTAAAAATGCAGGTGCTTCTTCTGTTGTTATAAGTCTGGTTGCTCATGCTTTCCATGACCAGGATGCTAGCATGCAGAAATAGATGATGCAGTGGCTAAACTTCCTAGTTTTAACAGAATGCAGAGAGACTAAGGTGTGCAGGCTCACTTGAATTTTGAGGAAATGCAAATTGAATTTGATGAGGAGTTTTAATCTTTGATGAGTTACAGATTTGAATATGCAGATTTTAGGATTTTATATGCATTTGTGAATGCAGATTGTAGGATTTGGTCTTCATTTGTTTGAGAAATGCAGATTTTAAAATGAATATGAAGATGGCTTGATCTTTGTTGATTTAAGAAAATGGAAAAATATGCATGAAGATGTAAACTTAACTATATGCATATTTCAGATTTTAAGAAAAGAAAAGAAAAATAAAAACAAAATTCAACACTTGTCATAAATGAGACACTTGTCTATATGATTGCATATTAATTTAACACATGTATATTCTTTAAGGAAAATTAGTATTTATTTACAAGCTAATGCATATATTAACTTAGTTTCAATTTTTTAATTTATATTTAAACATGTGTATGAAATAGAAACAACCAATGTTTTCTTAAAGACAATTAGTTTTTAATTACAAATTAATGTTATATTAGCTTAAATTAAGTTGTTAGTTTATATGTATAAATTTATAAATGAAAACAAAAACAAATCATGTTTATAAACTTATACAAATAAAAATTAAAACAAATTTAGATTTTATACCTTTGAATTTAAATTCAAACTAGATTCAAAACCACACAATTTCAAAATAAAAATTCAATTTGAAATAACCAATTGCAATTTCTATTCAAAATTTATTTTAGAAAGACAATACAATATTAATATTATTCTTATAAATCTCTTTTATTAATTTAAAATCATTTTACAATAAATTATATTTTATTAAATAAAATATCCATTTTATTAAACCATAAAACATTTTATTGTATTTATTTTAAATTTTAAAACAATACCAATCTATTTAAAATATAAACCAAATATTTATATTGAAAATAGAAATCAATTTATTATTTAAAAGATAAAATAACCAATTTAAATATTTATTGAAGAAAATTATCATATTCACTTGAATAATTATTATCAGATTATCAATATCAATTTAATTTTAACTACAGATTATTAAATTGATATTGTCAAAAATTCCGGGACGTTACACTATCTTCTTAATACGATAGAATCTAGACTCGAAACATTTTCCATTGTGTTCGAAATAGACGTATAACATTATAAACGCCTGGCGGCAAGTCTCGATAGGAGTTCCAAATTTCGAGTTGCAATTTCAAGATGATTTGAATTTAAAACTTTTAAATATAATTAATATTAATATATATCAAAATACTATTGCAAGCCTTGCAATATAGAGAATTTAAAAGCATATGTCACTTTTTGTTACATGCATTATTTTTCTTTAGGAAAAAAATAATAACAAATAAATACAACGAAAACTATTATTCTCGTTCAAAGATCAGGACAAATTCAAAATCAGAAAAATGGCGTCCCTCCTTCGAAAATCTAGATCGAACAAAAATCATACCAAATTCCCAAACAAGTTCGAACGCCAAAGTTCGATCTTTTTCATCGGAAATCGCGTCAGATTCTACTCACGTGAAGATTAGGGAAAAATCAATCGCGACTGTGTCGCGAGTCATCCTCAAACTCGCGACTTCGAAGGTGGCGGTGCATCGCTCGTCGTGATATAGAGAAGGCGGCGCTAGTGTGGACGAGGTAGCCGCAAGATGCGAGGGCAACTGAAATCGACATGGTGGGTTCATGGTTGTTTTAGAGAGACTATTGTGCGGTTCGAAGGAAGTGTAGGCGGTCGACACCGGTGAGCTCGGGGTTGGGTTTTAGATTGATGGTGGGGTATAGTTTTTTTTTCTTTTTTCTGTATTTAATACAATAAATAGGTATACATATAGGATCATGGAAAAAATATAGGAATTTATGATTTATTTATTTTTTTGAAATTTATAACCTATTTTTATAAATATATGCAATCTCAAAGTATAAAAGAAAATAAACATACATATACAAACGTCAGGTTTAGTTTTAGATATTTTAAAAAAACGAACTACGGTGAATAATTAGTTTAATTAACTTATTTAATTATTTTTACCAAAGATTATTTAAAAAGGTAATTTAGTATTAAATTTAATTTTTAGTTAAATAAATTTATTAATGAAGATTTTTTTAAAATAAAACTATCGTTTATTTAAATTATTAAACGGTAACTCATTATTCGATTAGTTCAAATACTGATAAAACCGTATAAATGTTTATACAATGTCTTGAATCGGGAAGAGACATACCGGTTTGGATCGAAATTGCAAAACAAAAGAAAAGGTGAGATCTTCTCATTCAATTAAAAACTTTAGGATTTAAATTTATCGATTGATTGTTGGTTGTGATAGTATATATATAGTTATATATGTGTGTGTGTTGGAGTGATTGATTTCCCGCATTATATAGCAGATGAGACACTAAGAGCCGCATAATAGAGGATGATATGACATTAATCCTATATACCGCGATATTCCACCTCGAAGTGGAATTGGTATTTAATTGTTGTGCTGACATCTGTGGATGCTAACATCTGTGGATGCTAACATTTGTGGATGCTAACATCTGTGGATGCAGGGAAATAGGTTGGAGGGATCCAACTGGATTCCTCACATTGTTGAATTTATTTTTATATGTTGTGATGTGATAATCTGTGAATGATTATATTGGTGTGAATGATTATATTGGTGATTGAAATTTATTGAAGGCTATAGTTTACCCGAATATATTTTTGGTATCGTAGGATACCAGAAATATATAATTGTATTTTCTGAAATTAAAGTAGAAAATTTTAAATAAATTCATATTAGAGAATTGGATAAATTTAGAAGAAGGAATTTTAAAATGGTGATTGATTTTTGAAATCCTATCGGATAAATTCCAAGTATAAGAAAAGATTTCTTATAAATGAAAATAAAAGGGACTTTGATTCGTATTGTTTAAAAGTTAAAGAATTTATTTTAAGATTCAGATTTGAAAATCTAAATGAAGGCGTGAATATTGGATTAATGATTTTTGAAATAAATTTAGATAAATAAAGAAATAATTTTTAAATGGAATTAATTTTTGGGAATTCGATTTGGAAATTGATTTGTTGTATGAAAATAAATTTCAGAAATCAATTTGGAATTTAATTTGGAGTTTGAAATAAAATTGGAAATCAATTTGGAATTTGATTTGGTGTTTGAAATAAATTTGGAAATAAATTTGGAATTTGATTTGATGTTTGAAAGTGAATATTTGGAAATCGGTTTGAAATTGTTTATCAGTGGATATTTGGAAATATAAATTCACAATTGGAATTTATAAAGGAAAGAGTAATTTGTTTAAAAATAAATATTGGATTATTTTTAAAAGTGTGGAAAGAAATTTACGGCTTTGGAACGTAAATTTAAAATAAATCAAGACGGATTTATTAATTGATTTAAATGGACCATTTTGAAATGGAAAGTGTATTTTCCCTGGAAAGCCGAATATGTTTTCGAAGTAGCTTATAAATATAAAGTGAAAGGTTTAAGGATGATTTTAAAGAAGGATGCTTTGGAGAAATTATTTTCTTAAGTTGTTTTTAAACCTTTAAAGTAAAGATCTATTTAGTTAATTATAGAAGCGATTATTCTAAAGATTTAATTGACATTTGATTTAGAAAAGGGTTATTTAAATGATTACACTCTATCTAATAAATTTATTTTTAAAATTAGTTGGGCTTGAGATTTATATGAAATATTGGTATAAAATTTCATAACTTATATTTTAAATATAGGGTTTAAAGTAATTTTTATTTTAAGTGTTTCCAAGTATATTTTTGGATAAGTGATTTAAATTATTTTAAAGTATTCAGACTTGGAAAATTTTCAGTGGAAATAAATAAATATTTGGAAATTTATTCCGCGTGAGGAAAGTGATTTGAAATTTGTTTTCAAAGGGCTGAAGTGTGAAAATATATCTTGCGAAGATATTTTTAAAATAAATAATTTAGGGAGAATTATTTAAAAAATGGTGATTGTTATAAATATTGATTGATAGTTAAATAACCGACTACCAATACTGGGCATTAAATGGCACTTGAATTTCGATGCGACCGGTGGTTGGATTCCAAATGATTATCTGAAAACCACATCGAATCTTTGTGATGGATCTTTTGTTTAAAAAGATCGAAGTGGAAATTGTAGTGGTTTACTTGAAATCTAAATGTAACACTTATTTTTAAAATAAGCGCTCATTATTCGGATTAGCCGGGAGAGAACTTTGTGTCATTAAACCCATTCCTAACAATGATACGACGAAATGGGATTGCATTTGAAGATGGTGTTGAAGACCGGGTATTTTCGAAAATGAAAGGATTACTTGTCGATTGTCTGTACAATGAGTTGCTCTGGTATAGAGATTTATATCAACCTTTGTGATGGGGAGTCCAGACGTGATTAGTGAATATCCAAATTTGCAAGGGCTTCTTTCCTTAATTGGAGGAAGTGCCTTCGGTCCCATTCGAACCTGGAACGGACTTGTGTGGTTGTATATCTGACATTACACTTTGAGATGCAAAACTAGTTTCTATCAAATACATTTCTGTTGGTGGCCGAGATTTTATTCTTTTAGCTTAACACCCTTCTTTGAGACGTATGAGCTTAGAGGTTATGTAGTTGATTGTTACTAGTGATATATTCCTAATTTGGTAATGTGGCGTACTAAGTGTTGCTGATCATTTGTTGATTGAAGCATGGCTTTTGTGAAAAGCATGGCTTTGTGGGCGAAACTTCATCCGACCTCACACCCCAAAATGGTCGAAACAGGAAGGATGTAGCAAGGTTATGGGGGCCGCGCCCCTCGGGGTATTTACATCTCTTTACGGATAAAAAGTGGTATATGGTATGGAGTCCAGATATTTAACTTGTATGGATAAAAAGTGGTATTCTGGTATGGAGCCCAGATTATTTACTTAGTGGTTGTTAGTTGAGAGGCGCCTCGGACTATGGTCGGTCTAGACAGGTGGGTGGCATACTGGTGACAGTTAGTTACCTTGTTACAGAGGTAACCCGACTTGTATTAGCAGAGAGCTGGTTAAGTTCTCAGGGCGTCCCTCCAGAGGCATTCCTATTCGGTGATGAAGTTCCTTAGCCTGGCCATTTGTTGGAAATCCAATCATTCAATACGCGACTTGTACGGTTTTATTTGTAGAACCTGCCATTTAACATGGTAGCTATAGTAGACATACTATAATGGTACGTATGCTAGCTATGATTTATATTATACTTTCGAAATGTTTTCCACACTAGGCACTAATGATAATATCAGAAGGATTTTGCGTATCAAGCATGTTTGACTATCATAAGAAGAAATCTTCTCCAATTGTGCACTTGCATTGTGTGTGTGCGGGGAGACCTTATTGTAGTTTCATTTTCCAAAAGCATAGAGGATTTCTTTTTATTTCCTTTTGTGCAAATAACTATTTAAAGATCTCACACCAGTCCGCCGTCTGACCTGGAGTTTATTGTTCCCTTTCTTAACTCTGGATGCCCATAATCTTCCACACGGGCAGCCTAGAGTTAGGTTATCAGTTGTTCTGGAGCAAAGTCAGAAAAATATGCTGTGGAGATCAGGAGTTTAAGCTGGATGTTGAGATGTATTCCTAGTATATGATATTCTTTTCCACTATTGTTTTGTGCATGACTCTTATGATGTAATGTATAAACCGTTAAATTCTTTTGTTTAAATATTATTCATTAATCTATTGTATTTTGTTCTGTTGCAAATTGTGAGATTCTGATATTGTTTCTGTTTCTTCTTTTATCTTCTTCTTCTTTAACCCTAACGGTTTGGTTTTCCGACGTTCGATTGTTCGACATTTGATACAGTGGACGTATTGATGTTGACTCTCGGAAGTCGAAAAATTGGGTCGTTACAACTTTGATATCAGAGTAGTTGGTTAAGCGATAACCTTGGCTCTGGTGGGGATTACTCAATAGAGATAGAGTCAGTAGTACTCTAGAATGAATTTGAATGTAATAATAGATATGAGCGCGTATTTGTTAGTGAATATAAAATTGGTTTATATTATGTTGATTGGTTTGTTGAGTGGTATATGGATTCTGGTCAATACGAGTAACTAACGTTATTGACAGGGATCTCTAAACACTTATACAGAACAATTCGACACAATATTTTTTTAAAATAGGTAAATGAAATAATTTTACCCAAACTATTTTCGTATATAAAAGGAAATAAATTTTCGTAAATTATTATGGTACATGGTTGCTTGATTGTTAGAAAGTGATAACATTAAATTATTATCATTATTATTGAATAAGAAATTAAAATCAAAGCTTAGAAATAAAATTAATATACAAATGGGATTTGGAAATGTAATTTGTAAATGTGATTTATAATTTGAAACAGAATTCCAGAGAAACATTTGAGAATATTTTTGAAAGGATTTGAAATTTGGAATTTTGGTGAAAAGTTTAAATTCCCTTGAGTTTGGAAATGATTTTTAGCGGTTTTAGAAAAATAATGGGGAAATTATTTCGGAAATATTTTTGAATTGAATTTGAAATCTGGTGGAATTTGGATTTTTAATATATTTGGAAAATATTTTAAAGGGACGAACGCACTAAACTCTTTTTGGTCATAGGAAAATAACTTCGGTGATCACTACAGCATCATCGATGTTCATTTTTGAGTTTCCAAGAGAGGAATTGCTACTCGAATGTTTTACATGGAAGTTGTTTGCAAAACTGGGTTTTGGTTTTGGAAATTCAAAGATAATTTGAACAGATTTCAAAAATTATTTTTTGAATGATGGAAAGACTCTAGAATTTATTTAAATATTTATAGAATATACTTGAGTTTGACAACTTATAAATTTGAAATTGTAAGAATAAAATCTAACTTGAAAGGAGTTAAAATTAAATTAAGTGCGAAATGTAAATAAGTTGGAAACCTTATCAGGGCTTAAAATTTGAATTGAAACTGGATATTTGAATTAAGTTAAATTAATTGAAATGGAAATTTGTGAAGTTGAACCCAATGAAGCAAAGTATTGAAGTAAAATTAGTAAGTGAAACGAATTGAAGAAATGATAAATTAAATATGGTTTGAAATGAATTGAATTCAATATTTATAAATGAAAGGTAAATTGAATTCATGTGGAATTGGAAATCCAGTTTAAATATAAGTAGATATAAACCAAAGTGGTGAATTGAAATTAAATATAAGGTGTATATATATAATATTTGCATTGAACTTAAGAAATAACGTATGAAATTATTAAGCAAAATTGGTGCTGGAGAAAATATTCTCAGTTAAAAAATAATTGGATGAAGATTAAATTGGAAGTTGTAAAATGGTGATTGTGAGTAAGTGACAGGAATCAAAATTTAAATGTGAATAAAAGGGAATTGACATAGCTAATAATCAACTGAAATAAATGTATGGGAAGTACGTATATTACTTTATTCGCACAGCAATTTGATCCAGAATTCGAGCACAGAGTTTCGAGATAGTTATATCGATCCGAGTTAGGATTTTTCACTCGATTTTCGACGGCAAACCTGGA
Organism: Allium cepa; assembly: GCA_030765085.1. NCBI lineage: Eukaryota > Viridiplantae > Streptophyta > Magnoliopsida > Asparagales > Amaryllidaceae > Allium > Allium cepa. The sequence continues at coordinate 907,090,670 of CM060929.1, read as the reverse complement.
TATGGATTTTTGGTTGATTATGGAAATTCTCTGTCATAGTTTATGGCTATACAAGGAGAATGACGGTTTTCAATCAAGAAACCAGATCTAGGAAGTCGGGCGGACGATACTAGTTTGGGACGTGAAATTGTGTGATCGAGTGAGCGATCGAATTTGATTTTGCGTACGAATGATATATGGTTATTGTATGGACTTGAATAAAAATCTATATTGAAACTTTTGTAAAGAAATATGCGAAATGATTTTGATCTAATTAGATATTATTGCCAGTAGAATATGCAGGTTTTATAAAGGAAAAGAAAATTTGGATTCTGATTTCAGAAGATAAATTTAAATTGCTCCACAAAAAGGTATGTAATTAAATTTCTATATGAAATTTGATTATCTTCTTGTTTAGCCACTTAGCCTTTTGGTTTCTTTTGAAATTTTGAGGCCCGTTATAGCATTTTGTAGTCGTACCGAGCTAGCCGTGCAAAGGAGACGCTAGCGAAAATTTCGAAAATTTAGGGAGTTAGAAAAATTTTGAGAAAATTTTTCTAACTCCTTAAATTTTCGAATTTTTTTGAATTGTTAAGAAAATAATGCCGTTTGGAAACTATGGAAGATTTTTGAAAGTTATTTGAAGTGATAATGGATCTTTAATAAAAAGATTTGTTTTGGCAAGTTGATAAAACTATTTGGATTGCGAAAATGATAAAAGGGTTAAGGATCATTCTTCTTAAATAGTAATTTCGGGATGAAATTCTTTTAAGGGGGGGGGGGGGGGAGAATGTGACGACCTTGAAACTTTGAACATTTGAAATTGAAAATATTTAATTGATTTTAAATATTTGATAGTCATTTTAACTTGAATTTCAATTATAACTATGAATATGGCAATTTAATTATTGAATTTAATTATTGAAATTTGGGTGAAATATTGAATCTTCAGTTTTAAGCTGGTTAAAAATATTTCAAAGGCTTGGAAAAATTAAATTAATGATACTGATGATAGTGGAAGCTTCAGAATTGAACTTGGAAATGTTTTGTTCAGTTTTGATTTTATATCGTTTAAATTGAATTTAAAAAAATAGTCTTCCTAGGCACAGTGTAACGTTCCCGAATTTTAACCAAGTTTAATTTGGCAATTAATTTAATTTTGGAATTTATTTATGAAATTTATTGTGAATTAATTAGGAAATTTTCAGAATAAATAAATATTTTAGATTTTAAATAGAACTTTGGCTTGAAATTTATCGATAAGTATTTTATAAGTAAATATATTGATATTAAATTGGATTTAAAATCTTATTTTTAAGTAATAGGAATTTGTTTCTAATTATTTAAAAATGCATTATAAATTTAAAATGACGTTTGAATTTAATTATAAATTTTTAAAAGACCAATTACGAATGAATTATTTATTCATGTGTAATTAAAAGAACCACCTTTTGCTTTAAAAGATTATATAAATGATTAATAAAGAGATGTATTTATTTAGATAAGAAATATGACATAAAGTTATATTAAAAATATTATTTGTAGTGTTTAAAATATAGTTAGAATAAATATAAAGGCCTTGTTATGAATATACCTTTTTATAATAAACATATTAATGTAAAACATGTTTATAAATTAAAATGAAAGGAGGGTTAAAAACAAATTTACAAAATAATTTGAATTAAGGAGTTAAATATGATTTGTATACATACATACATACATATACATACATACATATACATATACATACACACACACAGATATATATATATATATATATATATATTAAACATTAAGGATAGAATTCATAAATCAATAAAACATGATTTGTAAATTTATTAAAGTTAAGGTTTAAACCATAGTTTACAAATAAAATTTTCTACAAGGATATAAACATAATATTACTTGTTTTGAACAAGTGTAAACCATGCACATAAGTAATTTACAAGTGTAAAAGCATGAAGTGTGAAATCAAACAAGTGGCAAAAGGAAATTATTTTGTTTTCTTTGAATCAAAATTTTGAAAACATGCATAGAAACCAGCAAATCTGAAAGTTTCTCCTCACTTCTCAAATATGAAAGTAAATCAAACTCCATTCTTTTCCAGTGCAAAAGCTTTCTTTCTCAAAATTCTTTCTTCTTTCTTAACTAATATCAAAGCCTGCAAAGTAGATTAAGTTAAAAGCAAAACCAAATCTGGGAAAAACAACAATTTATCTCAAGCTTTGAATCTAAAGAAAACAAGTAACTAACAAGCAAATTCAAAAATCAAAATCGGGAAATAGAAGGTTAAGCAAAACAGTTTTGAAGCAAGGCAACAATCAATTCAGAATAGCTTCAACAAGAATTCAAATAATTATAACTTAAGCAAGCAACCTGAAACAAATCAAAGACTTGAGATTAATAAAACAAACTGTTGTTTCAAAGAAAAGGAGCTAAGGATCAAGCAATTCTCAGTATACAAATCTATTTCAAAGCCTGTTCTTCTTTGTTTCATCAAAGAAAAGGTGAGAAAACCCCTTGATCCTATTATATCTGGTCTACATATGAATGATGCTCGAAAAATGTGATGTGGAAATGTTGGTATAGGTGAAATTTATTGCATGCCTGTATATGTTGTGTGCACAAGAAAAAGAATATCTCTCTGTTCTTACTTCACAGGTTTAAAGCCTGTCCAAAAAAAAACAAAAAACAAAAAAAACTCTCTTTCCAATCTTCTTTAGTCTTAAGTTGTAAAGAAGACATGTTTATATGATTAAGAACTAGGTTACAAAAATAATTCTTAAATGTTTAAACTTTGTATTTATTTCAAAAATAAAATATAACAGTAATTATTTGAACAAGCCTAAAATCAAATGTTTTGATTTTGAAGTTTGATTATAGGAATGGATTCACATTTCAAATTCATGATTTTTAATGATCATTACAGAATTTTTAAATTGATAAATCAAGATGTATTTAGAATTGAACAGAAAACCCCCTTTTGTAAATTATCGAGAATCGACGAAATTATAATCTTCGTGTTTAAGGCTGGGGGTAGCCGGAAGTCAAGGGATCAATGGAAAAATACACTGGGAATTTATCAAAAATCATGATGGCGAGACGTCGATGATTTAGGATTTAACCCTAATTTTTGTAGAGGTGGGAAAATGAGTCACCGTTACTTGGTCAGGGCATCGGCCTACATAGGTAGAGGAGGAAACAACTCGTGGATGATTGAGAAAGCTTCAACCAGAGCCGCGAAGTTTATGGTGGCGTCATACGGCGGGCCAAGACGATTTTTGTTGGTCATGTGGGTTCCAGTAAGTGGTGGTATAGTCGATTTTGATTTTTCACATCAATAGGTCAACCTGGGTGGTCGTATCGGTTTAGGGGATGATCAGTGATGTGTTGAACGTCTCGTCGATGGCCGGAGTATTGGCTGTGGATGGTGCATGTGCACGCATGTGCACTTGAGTCTGGGTTGTTGAAGTGTTGGGGAAGAAGAAGGAAATACTCGAGTTTACTCTCGAGAAAATGGAATGATTACTAGGGGTAGGTTCGGTTTGGTATACGAATGAATATGACAGTTTTAAATTTTTAACAGATCAAAGTTTTAAAGGACTGAACTTAGAATAGGGGAACAGCACAGATTTCACTCGGGTTTATTTAGGTGAATCTCGAAGCAGGTCTCGAGCATTTTAAGTTTGAACCTGGGTTATACTAAATGTAATTAATCAGTTTTTAAGTTAAAAACGAAAGCATTTGTTTCAAGTTTTAAGGTTATTAAAGTAACTAAATTTTAAAAGGAACATTTCCAAGTTTCAAAGAAAGTATTAATAAGTTTAAAGCAGGTTTTCAAAGTCTCTAAAATATTTTGAAATTGTTTGTTTAGAGGTAGTTATAAAATAAGTAAATTTCTAAATGTTTTTCAAAGGCGACTTAATGATTAATTACTTAATGTATCGAGGAATGATTAATTAAACGGATAATTTGTCAATGTGGTTAATTTAATTATATGATTAATTAAATAATAACTGTATAATGAAGTAATTAAATGATTTTTAAATAAGGATTAATTAATTAATTATTGTAATTAATTAAAGATAATCAATTATTAATATAAGGTGAATTAATTTATAATTAAGGATTAATGTAATTAATTAATGAAAATTTAGTTAACGAAAGCAATTAAAGGTAATTAATTGCTTAAAGATAATTACTTAATTAAAAGTAATTAATTCATGATTAAAGGTGGATTAATCAAGTGATTAACATTGATTTAAGATTAGGGATAATCACTTATCGTAATTAATTAAGGATAATTAATTTAATGGTAATTAATTAATTAAGGGTCAATTAATTAATTGAAGATAATTAATTAAATGGTAAATTAAATAATTAAAGGTGATGAAATTTAATTAAAGGTTAATTAATTTATTATTAATGGTTAATTAATAAATGATTAAAGAATAATCAATCGAAATGATTTGTAATTTATTAATGTTAATTAACTAGAATTAGTAATTCATAAGTGGTTAATCTGATTTGAATTAATCAAACAATTAACTGATCTTACTTATGAATGTTTGGATTCTATTGGATGATTGAATTTTTTGATATCCCTGATATGTGATGCTCTGTTTTTATTTGAGTCGTGTTTAATGTAATTTATTATCTGTGATATATATCTGTGATCTGTGAATGATTGATAAGCGTTATACATTATACCACTTATCAAATATATTGCTGAATTTGAATATGTACTGATTGATGATGTTGCACTTCTATTGTGTAAAACCCCTGGACCACACTTATACACACACAAATATGGATTGCACGTGAAAATTGGTTAAGTCACAGATTTTTGAAATAGTTTTGAATTTTAATTTTGAATCCAGATGGTTTTGGAAATGGATTGGATTTAAAGTAAAAAGCTTTGGAAAAGGAATTTCAAAGATAAAATTTATTTTTGAATAACTTGATTTAGTTTTGAATTTCGATTTAAGTTTGAATTCAAAATTTTGAAATTAAATCCTATTTATGATTTAAAAAGGGTATACAAGTTTATATGGGTTTTAAACCATTTTTAAAGTGTTGTTCTAGAAATTTGAATTTAACCCAAAGATTTTAACTTGTATAAATGAAATCGGATTTTTTTCCGAAATGAAAACTATCTGTTTTCAAATAATAAAAGCTTTCATATAAGAAATGAATTTCCAATTGGTGTTAATGGGATTTCAAGTTTAAAATGAAAATGGTTTTCCAAGTTATGAATAGATCTTTGGAAACGGGTTTGAAAGCTCTAAGTTAAATCTTTAATTTAAAGATTGGATGAGTTAATCCTAATTGAAATGGAAGTTGTTTCGAAATCTGTAAACGGATCTTTGTGAATCTGGGTGAACTTTGTGAAATGAATCTTTTTGTTTAAAAGATTTGGAAATGGTAATTTGTTTAAACCATTTGAAAGAAAGGTTTCGGATAATAAGTGTGACTTAACTGAAATTCCAATATCCATATGTTTTTAAAATATTGCGCACATTATTCGGTTTAGCCAGGAGAGGACCTTGTGTCATATAACCCATTTCAAATAATGATACGACGTTATGGATTGCATTTGAAGACCGGTGTTGAGGACCGAGTATTTTCGAGAACGGTAGGATAACCTGTCGATTGACTCTGCACTGAGTTGCTCCGGTATAGAGTTCTCCATATGTGATGGGGAGTCCGATCGGAATTGTGGATGCCCACATTGCAAGGGCTTCTTTGGAAGTGCCTTCGATTATGTTCGAACCCGGAACAGACTTGTATGGTAGTATGTCTCACACTACACTTTGAGATATAAAACTGATCTCTATCAAATACATTCTGTTTGGTGGCGGAGAGTTTATTCTCTTAGCTTAACACCCTTCTTTGAGACGTACAAGCTCAGAGGTTATGTGTGACACCCCACCTCTTTACCCATGCTAGCCAAGGACACTACGGTGTAATGCCGTCAACTAGCACGGAGAATAAGGCTGGATAGGAGCGGCCATCCGTAGTTAGGCCTTACACTACTATTTGTTACCTCGATAGGAGTGGTATATATTTTTATTTTTCATCTCTTAATTATTTACTCCCATCGACGTATCTAATTCCAGTATAAAACGAACTATGATGGTTCATAATAGTTTAGGACAATATATATAATAATAACACAGATAAACTAAATGCGGAACACAGATAACAAAAGCCTCATATATATACAACTGATGTCAGTTACAATACATGTGATACAGTACATATGATACAACTACAACTGTCGACTCTGTAAGTTACATATACAAGTATATTAACGTATATAATATACATGAATACATATCTTCCTATACAATTACACTGACTACTATAAGTGACGACGACTACTCCAAAAGATATGAAAAGACTTCATATCTCAAGCAAAAACCCAAAGCAAGATATCTACAACCCGTAATACTCAGTCTGACCTGAGTATTAAATTCAAAAGAAAATAATACACAGGTCAGTCTAATTCAAACTCAGTCATTAACGCAAGGAAGCAATAATAATTAAATAACAATTAGACGACAGTCACAATAAATTTTACCTATCCAATCCTTTAACTAGGAAATCGGATAATGGTAAATATAATGATAATCAGCAAAGCCAAATCATCAACAAAGATAATAAAATGATAATCAATGAAGATAATTTAGAAAACAACAGAATTGCAAAAACGGCAATTAACAACAAAATCTAATTATTAAATAAATAATTAGAAACTCATAATCTAATTGTCAAATAGATAATTAGACAATACCAAAATGATCGAATTAATCAGATAAAAATACAATTTCAAAATATTGAATTGAACACACGAAACAATTCAAACGATTGAAATATCAATTAAAACGTCAATTCGGGTAGGGCTGCAGTACACGCACGCGTGCACTGCCTCGCCACTACAGCATATGGGATACGCAAAAGATCAATAATCGAAACAAAATAGAATATCAATGAAAGCCATACCATGTGGCTGCAGTACATGCTTGCGTGCACTGCCTTTGCCACTACAGTGATGATGTACCCAAAAGCTCAATGGAAATTCACAAACGAGCACAAGGTCAAACCCAAGAAGTCAGGTTCAACTCAAATGCAATACAAATAAAATCACAACACGAGTACAAGGTCAAACCCAAGCGTTTAAGCTGGATTCAGCTCAATGTACAAATCAATGTACAAGTCATGAACCAGTTAACATGCAAATCCAGACTCTAACCAAATGCAAAAATCAGTGACTCAAAGCAACTACACCAACCAACCAGATAACCAAAATACACATGATATGGCAACTGATGAACTCAACAGTGCACTACGCCATAGATGGCCTTCTGCAACATTTTTGCAAGGTGTTGCCAGGTAAAATGTTGCGATAGCTATACAATTTTGGTCCTACTGCAACGTTGAATTTTTGATGTTGCCTTAGCCATAAAAATGTGTTGCTCTAGCTAAAAAAGTGTAATTGATGCAAAAAAATTTTATAGTGTTGCTATAGCAGACCTTTGCATATCTTTCGCACCGATCCGCGTCAATCTACCATGGCAAATCCTACGTTGGAGAACGTGACACCTCATCAATCCGAACATCACTCCTTGATCTTTTAGAGCCGCGAAGAAAAAAAAGTCTCCGCAAGTAGCTTTTTATTTTCTTTCTTCTCTGTCGATTTTGGTTAGGGCTTCGATTTAGGGGTTCCCGATTTCGATTCGATCCAGGCTCCGGCTCGCTCCAGTGCTCCATCGCAAGTCATCCTCCTTCGCAAATCACCCTCCACCGCTCGATGTAGTCTCCTCCTCAACTGATTCGATTGCAAGCTGGGTTTCACGAATTCAAAGCATGAAATCGATTTTTCCTGGAAGGAATTTCGAACAGAAACATGATGTCTGGAAGCTCGAACTGGGAACGAAGAATCACGATTCGATTTTGCCTAGAAATCGTACTAACTTCTCTAAGGTATTTTCATTCCCTACTTTTGCTGTTCCTATTTCTCCTTTTAATTTTATTTTCTATAAGGTGCTGAATTGTGAGTTAATGATTAAGTAATTCGGATATTATTTCAAAAGAAAGAATTTAAATGTTATTTAATGATTTCATTGTGATTACTATCATGGTATTACATCAACTATGTCCTACGAGGATTTGATGTAAGCTTATTTTAATGTTTATGAAAATCAAATTTGTTGATTACTATCATGGTTTTAAATCTGGGATTACCATGTGCTACAGCTTGGTGCTTTTGTAGGCCGGCTGTGTTTTTGAAACCCATATCTTTGGCCATGAATCATTTGTCCACTGCAGCTGATACAGTAACAAAAGAAGGTTGCATGTGTAACATTGTCAAAAATGAAGGACTAGTTTACAAGTATGAATACTCTGTTGTTTTCTGTCAAATATTTCCACTAAAAGTAAAGATAACTGATGAATTGAATGATAAAGTTTTATCCACTACTTTTTGATTTATTTCTCAAAACACTTGTTAAGATGATAAAAAATAGTTCTAACACACCATTTTGTTTGAAAACTTATTATAAAACCCATCTTGTTTTTTATTATATCACTATTGTACAATTGCGCTATTGTTAAAAAATATGTATACTAACATCAAAAATCTTTACATTGCTATTCAGTTCACCATACAGTTGAGTAATAAAAAATATGTTTTTTTCTATTGTGTGTTTGCTGTGCTCAAGTGGCTTGGACTGTGGAGACTGAACCTATGATATTTTCGGTGAATGAATATAGATGTTAATACAGGCGCGTTTACGACAAATAATCCCAATTTGGTAAAATCTGAATTATAAGTTTTAACACAGGTGCGTTTACATCAATCATAGATGTTGTCACTATGGTATAAGGTCTAAATGATATTGACGAGGCATAGTTGAATAGCATAAAAATTGGGAATATTCCTAAATTTTATGCTATTTAGCTCTTGCCTTATCAATATCATAGGTAATCTGAAGATTGTGGACTTTGGTTAAGCGTCTTTACTGGGCTGGATGTGTTGCTTCACCCTATGTGTGGGACTCCGGCTCATGCTGTGATGGCGCAAACGGAAAACTAAATTCTCATCACGCAAAGGTAACTAATAATATTATTTAGTTATTTTCAGCAAGTAATTTCCTTTATGTTATATACATGATTATTTCAGTGAGCAATCCAATTTGGTCTTTGAAGTATTATACTTCATAGAATTTTTTTTAATTAATAAATGCTTCAACTTGGGTTTTAAATACAGAATTAGAAATAACATCTATAATTTATAAATGCTTCAACTCCAGTACATTTCTAAAACTTCTTTTGCTATATGTTGTCTCAATAAATGTTGGAATAAGAGTGTCTTGATTGCATATTTGCTTAATTGACACACTTGGTGATGAATTTAGTCAAGATTTTCCACTAGAATTATTGTTCGTTAAAGAATTTCATTATTATTTGTAACAGCAGGTGACATTGTTTGATTGAGTTGCATTATTGTTTGGTTGGCTGGACTTATCTGAGTGGATGAGCGACAGAATGCAAAAGCTTATTAAGAAGAGGAACATCAGGAGCGGTGCTGTTATTTCATAAAGAAGCTCCTAAGGGTAAATTTTAGATTACATCAATGTAGAGGATCTAACTTCCACAATCATGTCCAGTGAGACTGATAGTCTGACTTTGGGGTAACTGACATGAATTGTGATGTGTACTGCTGTATGAATTGTTTTATGTACTGTGTATTATGTTGTGTGTTATGCAAGTGTTTTATGTGATATTGTACTGTGTATTATGCAAGTGTTCTATGTGATATTGTACTGTTCTATGTGCTCTTAGTGTCTCTTCAGTATAGTATTGAAGTAGCTTCAGAATAGTGCTGTAGTAGCTTCAGAATAGTGTTGCAGTAGCTTCATAATAGTGTTGCCACCAAGTTATAAATGTTGCTTAAAATAATGTTGCAATAGGCATTCAAGGTGTTGCCATAGGGATGGACCCAGTTGGGTCGTGGGCCCCACATTGTGGGACCCACAACTTCAGAAAGTTAATATCTATGACAACATTTTTGGAATGTTGCTACAGATACCTATGGGTGTTGCCATAGACCCAAATAGGGTTCTATTGCAACAATATTACTTATGTTGCCTTAGATAGTCAAAATGTTGCCTTTGAGGTCTAAGGCAACGGCAAAAATTGCATCACCCTAAAAGTGTTGCCATAGACCTATGGCAACATTTTTCGGGCCTGAGCCAACATTTTTTTTGTGTTGCAGAAGGCCATTTATGGCGTAGTGGTGACATGGTCGAAACAATGCGAACCAATATGTACTCCAGAATGCATCAGTGTGCAAAAAGCTCGAGCACAAGATATGGCAACTACATAATGCTCAATTGGACCTCAAATGATGTTATGACCAAGACCGTAACAAACCAAATACAGCAGAATGAAAATACAGTGATGATACAAGAGAGGTGAACATCAAAATACAGACCGAACCAAGATATCAGCAACAACCAAATGCAGCCAACAAAAGTATAGTTTCACTAATGAAGAGAAGTGAAGGTTCAAAAATCAATGCCATTGCCTCAATAATATAATGCAACAGGTATGGAAAGCACGTATGTGCATCAAAAACCAGTCAATGAATGAGACAATAAGATAAACCAGACCAGGCAGCAACATATATGAAACAAAATGCCAACTGACTCAAATGGAGCAGCATATAGTGGAAACCAGAATATTAAGGAGCAACAAAATGATGGTGCAGTGCACTCGAAGCAAACCCATATGAACATGTACACAGGGAACTCCAGATGACACAAATCGAAGCCACAAATGCAGACGAGCAAATTCGCCAGAGTCATACCGTATAACAGAGGACTGTCTACGGATCAAAGTAGCAACAGTTTTGAATCATGGTAGCAAATTAAATTCAAACCCAGAAATGATATGTGGCAACGTGAAACTACACCACAGGGATGTCATCAAGGGATAACAAATATGTGTACCCAAAATAAGGCGACACAGTACAAAGCACAAGGCTACAGGTAAAATGAGCACGTGAATGCACAAGATTGGTGACAAGCTTAACACATAAATACTTATATGCAGTAGTTATAAAACTAATGCAACGAATTAGAATGTTGATAGAAGATGCCAAGTGATAAAAATCACATATTTGAAGTAACCGAAGTCAAAAAAGGAATCACAGTAGAAAATTCAACCTTGGAAGCCCAAAATCATCTCATAAACAACATCACAACCCGAAGTCATGTGATAATAAAATTAAAGCAGAAACAAAATTCACTTTAATGCCAATGCCAACAGAGAAATGCTCAAAGTCATTTGCAGTTCAAATCACACTGTACCCAAGCTACAGATATCCATTAACTATTCAAAGCCGTGGATAATAGAAATCGAACCAATCAAAATAAAAATCATCAACATCGAAACAAAGTTGAACGACATAACATAAACGAAATCAACTGCAGTTCAAACCACGAAAGTCAAAATCATCACAATAGCGACATTACAAGCCGAAGTCAACTTCTCAGAATCAAAGTCAATGCCAAAATTAAACTCAATCAAGGGTTCAAAACCGAGTGAAGTGAAAACATAAAAAAAAATCATCAACATTCACAGGAAATTATACTGCCTAAGCATGGTGTCGAATTAGATGTGAGTGAGGAATGTCACTCACCTGTTCGAGGGCACAGATTCAAGCAACCGAGTATTTGAAGTCGGCAACCACGAAATCGATCAAAGCGGTGGTCAATCGAGGAAAACGAGCGAGCTGAAGAATTCGAAACCCTAATTTGAAATGAGCGAGCGACGAAAAATGGAAGCCGCCAATTTTAATTTCGATTGCATTCATTAGCTAGGGCTTGTAAAAATGAAGTGAGGAACGGCCTCTGGCTCGATACAACGCAACACCCAAACAAAGGGACGTGGGCCACAATTCTATTTTTATGCCCGCCTAACTTATAACCAATATTAAACAATTTCAACTCGATTTAAAAACTTCAATTAGCAATTAGCAAACAATATTAATCGTCTAATGACGATAATAAAATAATTGCAAAATCCCGGGTTGTTACAGACTCCCCTCCTTATAAAAATTGCATCCCCGCAATTTTCATAATTAAAGGCGTCAATAACAATTATTTTTCTAACATAAACTGGTTAAGCTAGAAAAATAAAGGTCGAGAATATAAACACCAAAGAAATCTTTTAATTTCATAGAAGAAATTCACAAATTCTCAACAAAATCTAATTATCAGTAGATAATTCAGAAAACAGCAAAACTGAATAAATACGATTATCAACAATATTTAATTATCAATTAGATAATTAGAATATAGAAATCACAAAACAGTAATATCTAATTATCGATACGACAATTAGAAAACATCAAAATCAAATTATCAACAAAGACAATTAGAAAACACCAAATCACAAATCGCAAAACTGCAAACATCTAGTTATCAACCAGAAAATCAGAAAAACACGAACTCCATAATCAGCAATCTCTAACTATCAACAGAGATAGATAGATAGAAAACAACAATTCAATATAATCAACATAATCTAGAATCAATTAGGGACTAGAAAATCTCATAATCAATAAAAATTAGCAGTTATCTAATCATCAAAAACGATAATAAGAAATCATCAAATCAAAAAATATCTAATTATCCAAAACGATAATCAGAAATCATCAAATCAACAAATATCTAATTATCAAAGACGATAATCAGAACCAACTCTAATTATCAAAAACGATAATCAGAGATCATCAAATCAACAAATATCTAATTATCAAAAACGATAATCAGAAATCTCAAATCAACAAATATCTAAATATCAAAAACGATAATCAGAATCAACAAATATCTAATTATCAAAAACGATAATCAAATCTCAAATCAACAAATACCTGATTATCAAAAACGATAATCAGAATAAACAAATATCTAATTATCAAAAATGATAATCAGAAATCATCAAATCAACAAATATCTAATTATCAAAAACGATAACCAGAAATCTCAAATCAATAAATATCTAATTATCAAAAACGATAATCAGAAACAACAATTGTATAATTATCAAAAACGATAATCAGAAACAACAAAAATCTAATTATCAAAACGATAATCAGAAATAACAAATATCCGATTATCAAAAACGATAATCAGAACTCATATCAACAAATATCCAATTACCTACAGATAATTGGAAACAACAAATATCTAGAAATCAATTAAGATGATCTAGAAAATCAACATAAAATGTTGGATCGATCCCATCAGATGGCGAGTTTTTAAGCTACGCCGCACGTGCATCAACAAGTGACCGAAGCCTACCAAGTACTGTCAACATAATTTTGGCGCCCAACAAATGACCCGGAGGTCCAACAAATGACCCGAAGGTCTAGTACTCGTATTGACCCGAAGGTCCAACATATGACCCGAAGGTCCAACACAGTGGCTCGAAATCACACGAAAATCATCGAAATCATCAAAACAGCACATATTTCAATTAATGAGTCTGGAATTAACCAAAATAACAAACACACATGTCCCATAACCACGTGTTTTACTAAATCGCTTAATTCTCTTCATCTTTTCCTTGAAAGTGCAAAATTGTGTATTCCAAAAATAACATTTCACGTTCTCAAATGAACAAGTACGGAATAAGCGAATCAGTAAAAGAAAGGGGTCATATTCCTCGATTTTGCTGAAACGTTTAAATCGCTTCCTCATTCTTTTGAAAGCGCAAACTGCAAAAATTTTGAAGATAATTTTTCTTTTAAACGCGTGATTAAAACAGCAACATCAGTAGCAACTTCGACAAGGAAATTGCACTTCTCAAAATACCGTAAAAACGGACAACAAAATTAGCATTGCGGGATAACCGCTTGAAAATCCACTTTAAAATTGATGGTTACTGAAGTCAAAGCGACAGTAATTTTTATACGTCAAAATCTCATCAAAATAATTGGCATCAAAACATAATACCAGTGAATTTTCATTCATTAAAAATGTCACTAGAATCTTCTCAAAGATCAAAAAGAATGTCATACTCTTTATTTTTATTCACCCAACCATAAATATTGACAATTATATCAATGCCAATCACAAAAGTTAATGACACACAAATTCATCAATGCACAAATATTGATAAGACTTATCAATGTAAATCACGAAAATCGGTGAAACACAAATTCTAGAAATCATCAATGGAAATCTAGAAATCACAAAAAGGGAGGAGGCCTATCACAAAATGGGAGCATGATAACTCACCAACACGTGTATCACAAAATGGAATGCTATTCCATGGTTGCTAACCATTAATTTTGAGCCGAAGCTCCACAAAACGGCCCGAAGACCATGGGTCGCTACCCCACCAAATTGAGCCAAAGCTCCACAGAAACGGGGTTTAGTCTCCCTCGTAGACAAAGAGACATCGCACATTTGCTAGTCTAAATCACAAAAATGATCATCAACAATCATCAAGGAGTGCCACTTACAGTAAGCTAGTAAATATATAAGCTTAGCTTCATGTCCCATAACCACTAGCTTAACTTAAATATTTATGAACAGATTGTAGATCTCCACTCGAATATTGTCACAAGAGATTCAATCGAACAAGTCCAAGAATTAACCGGCGAAGTAAATGCAAGCGTTTCATACCACTTGTTTTACTAAGCTGTTTAATTAGATTTCTCGTACGAGTGAGGTAAAGGTTTGTATATACTAGTAGGTTGGAAAACGGTTTAAGGAACGAGCTTTGTAATAAAATAGGATTGAAATCATTTTGATGAAAGAGTTTTAATATTTACTACTAGTATTGAAACCTTTATATTTTTAAAGTGACAAATCACAAAAAAAACGATTGTAGGAACAATCAATCACTAAAATTCACATATGAAGACGTGAATTAATTCCAAAGAAATCGATATCAAATCCATCAAAGTGGAAATACCTAAAAATTCCAAAAATAGAAGTTATCAAAGTTGACAAAGGTGATAAAAACTAATCGGAGAAGAAGAATCGATTAACAATTGGAAAAACAAAGCAAAATGAGCATAAATAGGCAAACAAGGAAATAGGAGCAGGTCGATTGACCGGACTGCAAATTATGCAATTCCTACCCTATTTAATAAAAGCGCAACCTCTCACTCAATTTGCAACCGGTCGAGCACGGACGCTTGGGGATTATGCCCATCGGCTACCCAGTCCTATTGGATCTTCGATGCATCAGCAAAAACATGTTCAAACTTCAAAGTTAGGATTTTTAAAGATTTGAACCCAAAACACTAAAAATTGGAATATTCACAAAACCAATCCAAACCAAAAGCAAATGCACATGAATAAGTGTTAGGAATTCATACCCAACAATCAAAGATAGTTTTAGACAAAGATGTGAGATAAAACATCGACAAATAGTTGTAACACATGTTCCATCTAAGTTATGTTTTATATTATGTCCATAAACCCCAGGCTTTGATACCAAGCTGTGACGTCCCACCTCTATACCCATGCTAGCCAAGGACACTACGGTGTAATGCTATCAACTAGGACGGAGAATAAGGCTGGGTAGGAGCGGCCATCCGT
This sequence comes from Allium cepa, assembly GCA_030765085.1. NCBI lineage: Eukaryota > Viridiplantae > Streptophyta > Magnoliopsida > Asparagales > Amaryllidaceae > Allium > Allium cepa. Next base: position 907,075,065 of record CM060929.1, on the reverse strand, counting down.
AGTTAGGCCTTACACTAGTATTGGTTACCTCGATAGGAGTGGTATATATTTTTATTTTTCATCTCTTAATTATTTACTCCCATCGACGTATCCAATTCCAGTATAAAACGAACTACGATGGTTCAGAATAGTTTAGGACAATGTATAATGTATATAATAATAACATAGATAAACTAAATGCGGAACACAGATAACAAAAGTCTCATATATATATATATATATATATATATATATATATATATATATATAACTGATGTCAGTTACAATACATGTGATACAGTACATATGATACAACTACAACTGTCGACTCTGGAAGTTACATATACAAGTACATTAACGTATATAATATACATGAATACATATCTTCCTATACAATTACACTGACTACTATAAATGGCGACGACTACTCCAAAAGATATGAAACGACTTCATAGCTCAAGCAACAACCCAAAGCAAGATATCTACAACCTATAATGCTCGGTCTGACTCGAGTATTAAATTCAAAAGAAAATAATACACGGGTCTGTCTAATTCAAACTCAGTTATTAATACACGGAAGCAATAATAATTAAATAACAATTAGACGACAGTCACAATAAATTTTACCTATCCAATCCTTTAACAAGCAAATCAGATAACGGTAAATATAATGATAATCAGCAAAGCCAAATCATCAACAAAGATAATAAAATGATAATCAATGAAGATAATTTAGAAAACAACAGAATTGCCAAAACGACAATTAACAACAAAATCTAATTATTAAATAAATAAATAGAAACTCATAATCTAGTTATCAAATAGATAATTAGACAATACCAAAATGATTGAATCAATCAAATAAAAATACAATTTCAAATATTGAATTGAATACACTAAACAATTCAAACGATTGAAATATCAATTAAAACGTCAATTCGGGTAGGGCTGTAGTACACGCACGCGTGCACTGCCTCGCCACTACAGCATATGGGATACGCAAAAGATCAATAAATCAAAAAAAATAGAATATCAATTAACGCCATACCGTGTGGATGCAGTACACGCTTGCGTGCACTGCCTTGCCACTAAAGTGATGATGTACCCAAAAGCACAATGGAAATTCACAAACGAGCACAAGGTCAAACCCAAGGAAAAGTCAGGTTCAACTCAAATGCAATCAAATAAAATCACAACATGAGTATAAGGTCAAACCCAAGCGTTTAAGCTGGATTCAGCTCAATGTACAAATCAATGTACAAGTCATGAACCAGTTAACATGCAAATCCAGACTCTAACCAAATGCAAAAATCAGTGACTCAAAGCAACTACACCAACCAACCAGATAACCAAAATACACATGATATGGCAACTGATGAACTCAACAGTGACATGGTCGAAACAATGCGAACCAATATGTACTCCATAATGCATCAGTGTGCAGAAAGCTCGAGCACAAGATATGGCAACTACATAATGCTCAACTGGACCTCAAATGATGTTATGACCAAGATAGTAACAAACCTAATACAGCAGAATGAAAATACAACGATGATACAAGAGAGGTGAACAACGAAATACAGACCGAACCAAGATATCAGCAACAACCAAATGCAGCCAACAAAAGTATAGTCTCATTAATGAAGAGAAGTGAAGATTCAAAAATCAATGCCACTGCCTCAATAATATAATGCAATAGGTCTGAGAAGCACGTATGTGCATCAAAAACCAGTCAATGAACGAGACAACAGGATGAACCAGACCAGGCAGCAGCATATATGAAACAAAATAACAACTGACTCAAATGGAGCAGCATATAGTGGAAACCAGAATATTAAGGAGCAACAAAATGATAGTGCGGTGCACTTGAAGAAAACCCATATGAACAAATTCGCCAAAGACATACCGTATAACAGAGGACTGTCTATTGGTCAAAGTAGCAACAGTTTCGAATCATGGTAGCAAATTAAATTCGAACCCAGAAATGATATGTGGCAATGTGAAACTACACCATAGGGATGTCATCAAGGGATAACAAATATGTGTACCCAAAATAAGGCGACACAGTACAAAGCACAAGGCTACAGGTAAAATGAGCATGTGAATGCACAAGATTGGTGACAAGCTTAACACATAAATACTTATATGCAGTAGTTATAAAACTATTGCAATGAATTAGAATGTTGATAGAAGATGCCAAGTGATAAAAATCAAATATTTGAAGTAACCAAAGTCACAAAAGGAATCACAGTAGCAAGTTCAACCTTGGAAGCCCAAAATCATCTCATAAACAACATCACAACCCAAAGTCAAGTGATAATCAAATTAAAGCAGAAACAAAATTCACTTTAATGCCGATGCCAACAGAGAAATGCTCAAAGTCATTTGCAGTGCAAATCACACTGTACCCAAGCTACAAATATCCATTAACTATTCAAAGCCATGGATAATAGAAATCGAACCAATCAAAATAAAAATCATCAACATCGAAACAAAGTTGAACGACATAACATAAACAAAATCAACTGCAGTTCAAACAACGAAAGTCAAAATCATCACAATAGCGACATTACAAGCCGAAGTCAACTTCTCAGAATTAAAGTCAATGCCAAAATTAAACTCAATCGTGGGTTCAAAACCGAGTGAAGTGAAAACATCAAAAAATATCATCAACATTCACACGAAATTATACTACCGAAGCATGGTGTCGAATTAGATGTGAGTGAGGAATGTCACTCACCTGTTCGAGGGCACAGATCCAAGCAACCGAGTATTTGAAGTCGACAACCACGAAATCGATCAATGTGCGGTCAATCGAGGAAGACGAGCGAGCTAAAAAACTCGAAACCCTAATTTGAAATGAGCGAGCGACGAAAAATGGAAGCCGCCATTTTTAATTTCAATTGCTTTCATTAGCTAGGGCTTGTAAAAATGAAGTGAGACGGTCTCTGGCTCGATACAACGCAACACCCAAACAATGGGACGTGGGCCACAATTCAATTTTTAAGCCCACCTAACTAATAACCAATATTAAAGAATTTCAACTCGATTTAAAAAATTCAATTAGCAATTAGCAAACAACATTAATCGTCTAATGACGATAATAAAATAATTGCGAAATCCCGGGTTGTTACATTATGTAGATGATAGTTATCAGTGATATACTCCCAATTTGGTAGTGTGGCATGCTGAGTGCTGCTGTGTATCATTTGTTGATCAAAGCATGGCTTTTATATTAAGCATAGCTTTGTGGACGAGACTGCATCAGGACCTCACACCTCGGAAATGGTCGAAACAGGAAAGATGCGGCAAGGTTACGAGGGTCGCTCCCTTTAGGGTGTGTCATTCCTTCTGGAAAAGGGTGGTGTCATGGTATGGAGCTCAGATACTTAACTCATGTGGTCACTGCAAATCTATTACTTTGTGATTGCTTTGTGGTTGAGAGGCGCCTCGGATAAAGGTCGCAAACGACCGGGGATGGCATGCTCGTGTAGTAGTTACCTAGTTACAGAGGTAACCCGGCCTTGTGTTGGCAGAGAGCTGGCTAAGCTCTTGGGACATCCCTCCAGAGGCATACCCATGTGGCAGTAGGAAGTTCCTTAGCCTGACCATCTGATGGAAATCCAATCTCCAATACGCGCCTTGTACTGTTTTAGTTGTAGAACCCGCCATTTACTTAGGGTGGTCACCACTGTTTAGATAGTAGCTATAGTAGGCATAGTACGAAATGTCTATGCTGGCTAAGATTAATATTATACTTTCAAAATGGTTTTTCTACACTATGCACTACTAATAATACCAAAGAAATTTTCTCGTATCAAGAATATTTGACTATCATAAGGGAAAATCTCCTCCAATTCTGCGTTTGCATTGTGTGTGTGGCGGTAGGCCTTATGGTAGTTTCATTTTCTAAAAATCATTGCGGATTTAAATTTTAAATTCTTATGTTTTTCGTTTTAAAGATAAACTGTTTTGTTTGCTCATACCAGTCCCACGACTGACCTGGAGTTTATTGTTCCCTACCTAAACTCTGGGTTCCCACAATTTTCCACACGGGCAGTCTAGAGTTGGGTTTTTTAGATAATCAATAATAGGTGTAGATTCGATAGCTTTCGAAGTCTTTGGTTTGGTAGCTTTCAGTCTTTGGACGACTGACCTTGCTTAGCTTAGTGCAACTTGATGGGGGGTTCTCGCTACTTCTGGATTGGTGCTTTGGAGATGGAGTTACAGTTCTGGATTCTATCCCTCTTTCTCTCTTGAAGACCATATTGGAGATATTGTTCCGCTGCTGGTGTTATCTTTTCTTTCCGCTGCTATTGTCTTGTATCATACCTCTGATGTATATTGATATTCATAGTATCATTCAGTTGTATCAGATATTGTATCAATGTTGTATATCAATGATATATGATATATTATTCATTTTTCTTCCGTTGTGTTGTATACTTAATGTGTTATAAGCTCCGGCGAACTAGATTTGACATTTGGATCTGCGGAATTTGAATACGAGTGACGTATTCGATGCCGATTTTCGAAGGTCGAGTCAGGGTCATTAGAATTGGTATCAGAGCTGAAGGTTGAAACTTTAGCTCAGGAGTATAACACATTAGGTAACTCATTGGAGATGGGGTGAAGTATACCCTAGAATAAGTATACCCCTAATATATCCGTTCGAATGCCTTAGTAAATTCTCTTACTATCCACTAATAGTGAGTATGAGTGCAAGAAGAGGACGAGATAGGGGACACGGGAGTACCACTACAAATGGTCAATATCCTACAACAGTGGAAATAACTTTCTCTATCGATCTCCTTTGATTCAATTTCAAACTCTTTGATTGCTTCGTAGCAGCTACAAGAAGAAGCTTCGGTGCGATGATGCCCTACGAATCGTTGTAGAAAATCCTTACTTCGTATCTTCATCGGTTTCTTATCAGTTTTTCCATTTAAACTTTAATGAATTTGAAATTTGAAATTGAATTTTTTTAATAAATTGGAAATTTTAAATCATGTTAAATTGGTTAACAAATATAAGGCTAAATTTGAATTGTATCAATAAAACGATTTCGGTTAAAACCAAATTTGAAATTCTATTGTAATTTCTTGTATAGACTAAAGTCCGAAGAGGGACAAGTTGGTATATAATTTGGGGTGTTCTGACCTAAGTCGGAATCCATATCTAGTGTTTGAGAAATGTGGAAGATTAAATCCATTTATCTATTGCCCAGATCTCGATATATTTTACGAGTGGTTAGTTATCCCTACGAACTAACCAGTGCCCTGCATTTCGTAGACCAGATGACTCGAGTATCTTGTGTAATATTGAATGAGTTGTTCTCATACTGTTGATATTCTGATTTGGTAAGCCAAATGAAGAATTGATATTCAGTTTGACCTAAAAAAAACTGTTTTCTCTATTTTTATGTATCCATCTATTCTCTGTTGTCTCCCTGGCAAATTTCGGGGACGAATTTTTTTTAAGGAGGGGAATCTATAACCTTCCCGAATTTTAACCAAGTTTAATTTAGCAATTAGTTTAATTTTGGAATTTATTTGTGAAATTTATTGTGAATTAATTAGGAAATTTTCAGAATAAATAAATATTATAGATTTTAAATAGAACTTTGGCTTGAAATTTAAGGATAAGTATTTTATAAATAAATATATTGAAATTAAATTGGATTTAAAATCTTATTTTTAAGTAATAGGAATTTGTTTCTAATTATTTAAAAATGCATTATAAATTTAAAATGATGTTTGAATCTGATTATAAATTTTTAAAGATCAATTAAGAATAAATCATTTATTCATGTGTAATTAAAAAAAACCACCTTTTGCTTTAAAAGATTATATAAATGATTAACAAAGAGATGTATTTATTAAGATAATAAATATGATATAAAGTTATATTTAAAATATTATTTGTAGTGTTTAAAATATAGTTAGAATAAATATAAAGGCCTTGTTATGAATATACCATTTTATAATAAACATATTAATGTAAAACATGTTTATAAATTAAAATGAAATGAGGGTTAAAAACAAATTTACAAAATAATTTGAATTAAGGAGTTAAATATGATTTGTATACATATACATATACATATACATATATATATATATATGTATGTATGTATGTATGTATATATATGTATTAAACATTAAAGATAGAATTCATAAATCAATAAAACATGATTAGTAAATTTATTAAAGTTAAGTTTTAAACCAAAGATTACAAATAAAATTTTGTACAAGGATATAAACATAATATTACTTGTTTTGAACATGTTTAAACCATGCACATAAGTAATTTACAAGTGTAAAAGCATGAAGTGTGAAATCAAACAAGTGGCAAGAGGAAATTATTTTGTTTTCTTTGAATCAAAATTTTGAAAACATGCATAGAAACCAGCAAATCTGAAACTTTCTCCTCACTTCTCAAATCTGAAAGTAAATCAAACTCCATTATTTTCCAGTGCAAAAGCTTTCTTTCTCAAAATTCTTTCTTCTTTCTTAACTAAAATCAAAGCCTGCAAAGTAAATTAAGTTCAAAGCAAAACCAAATCTGGGAAAAACAACAATTTATCTCAAGCTTTGAATCTGATGGCAGCAAGCAACTAACAAGCAAATTCAAAAAATGAAATCTGGAAATAGAAGGTTTAGCAAAACAGTTTTGAAGCAAGGCAACAATCAATTCAAAACAGCTTTAACAAGAAATCAAATAATTACAACTTAAGCAAGCAACCTGAAACAAATCAAAGACCTGAGATCAATAAAACAAACTGTTATTTCAAAGAAAAGGAGCTAAGGATCAAGCAATTCTCAGTATACAAATCTATTTCAAAGCCTGTTCTTCTCTGTTTCATCAAAGAAAAGGTGAGCAAACCCCTTCACCCTATTATATCTGGTCTGCATATGAATGATGCTCGAAAAATGTGATGTGGAAATGTGGGTATAGGTGAAATCATATTGCATGCCTGTGTATGTTGTGTGCATAGGAAAAAGAATAACTCTCTGTTCTTACTTCACATGTTTAAAGCCTGTTCAAAAAAAAACTCTCTTTCCAATCTTCTTTACTCTTTAAGTTATAAAGAAGACATGTTTATATGATTAAGAAATAGGTTTCAAAAATAATTCTTAAATGTTTAAACTAAGTATTTATTACAAAAATAAAATATAACAGTAATGATTTAAACAAGCCTAAAATCAATTCAAAAATAATTCTTAAATGTTTAAACTAAGTGTTTATTTCAAAAATAAAATATAACAGTAATGATTTAAACAAGCCTAAAATCAAATGTTTTGATTTTGAAGTTTGATTATAGGAATGGATTTACATTTCAAATTCATGATTTTTAATGATCATTACAGAATTTTTAAATTGATAAATCAAGATGTATTTAGAATTGAACATAAAACCCCCTTTTGTAAATTATCGATAATCGGCGAAATTATAATCTTCGTGTTTAATGCTGGGGGTAGCCGGAAGTCAAGGGATCAATGGAAAAATACGATGGGAATTTATCAAAAATCATGATGGCCAGACGTTGATGATTTAGGATTTAACCCTAATTTTTGTAGAGGTGGGAAAATGAGTCACCATTACTTGGTCAGGGCATCGGACTACATAGGCGAGGGGGAAATAGCTCGTGGATGATTAAGGAAGCTTCAACCGGAGCCGCGAAGTTTCTGGTGCCGTCGTACGGCGGGCCGAGACGGTTTTGGTTGGTCATGTGGGTTCTAGTGGGTGGTGGTATAGTCAATTTTGATTTTCCAGATCAGTAGGTCAACCTGGGTAATCATATGGATTTAGGGGATGATCTGTGATGTGTTGAACGTCTCGTCGATGGCCGGAGTATTGGCTGTGGATGGTGCATGTGCACGCGTGTGCACTTGAGTCTGGGTTGTTGAAGTGTTGAGAAAGAAGAAGGAAATACTCGGGTTTACTCTCAAGAAAATGGAAAGATAACTCGGGGTAGGTTCAGTTTGGCATACGTATGAATATGACAGTTTTAAATTTTTAACAGATCAAAGTTTTAATGGAAAGAAATTAGAATAGGGGAACAACACAGGTTTCACTTGGGTTTATTTGTGCGATTCTCGAAGCAGGTCTCGAGCATTTTAAGTTTGAGCCTGGGTTATACTAAAATGTAATTAATCAGTTTTTAAGTTAAAAACAAAAGCATTTATTTCAAGTTTTAAGGTTATTAAAGTAACTAAATTTTAAAAGGAACATTTCCAAGTTTCAAAGAAAGTATTAATAAGTTTAAAGTAGGTTTTCAAAGTCTCTAAAATATTTTGAAATTGTTTGTTTAAAGGTAATTATAAAATAAGTAAATTTCTAAATGTTTTTCAAAGTCGACTTAATGATTAATTACTTAATGTACTGAGGAATGATTAATTAAACGGATAATTTGTCAAGGTGATTAATTTAATTATTTGATTAATTAAATGATAATTGTTTAATGAAGTAATTAAATAATTATTAAATAAAGATTAATTAATTAATTATTGAAATTAATTAAAGATAATCAATTATTAATATAAGGTGAATTAATTTATAATTAAGGATTAATTAATTAATGCAATTAATTAATGAAAATTTAATTAATGAAAGCAATTAAAGGTAATTAATGGCTTAAAGATAATTACTTGATTAAAAGTAATTAATTAATGATTAAAGGTGGATTAATCAAGTGATTAACATTGATTTAAGATTAGGGATAATCACTTATCGTAATTAATTAGGGATAATTAATTTAATGGTAATTAATTAATTAAGGGTTAATTAATTAAAGATAATTAATTAAATGGTTAATTAAATAATTAAAGGTTGATTATTTAATAATTAAAGGTTGATGAAATTTAATTAAAGGTTAATTAATTTACTATTAATGGTTAACTAGTAAATGATTAAAGAATAATTAATCGAAATGATTTGTAATTTATTAATGTTAATTAACCAGGATTAGTAATTCATAAGTAGTAAATATGATTCGAATTAATTAGATAATTAACTGATCTTACTTATGAATGTTTTGATTCTATTGTATGATTGAATTGTCTGATATCCTTGATATGTGATGCTCTGTTTGATTTGAACTGTGTTTAATGTAATTTATTATCTGTGATCTGTGAATGAAAGATAAGCATTATAGTTTATACCGCTTATCAAATATATTGTTGTATTTGAATATGTACTGATTGATGATGTTGCACTTCTACCGTGTAAAACCTCTGGACCACACTTATACACACACAAATATCGATTGCACGTGGAAATTGGTTAAGTCATAGATTTTTGAAATAGTTTTGAATTTGAATTTTGAATCCAAATGGTTTTGAAAATGGATTGGGTTTAAAGTAAAAAGCTTTTGAAAAGGAATTTCAAAGATAAAAGTTATTTTTGAATAACTTGATTTAGTTTTGAATTTTGATTTAAATTTGAATTCAAAAATTTAAAATTAAATCCTACGTATGATTTAAAAAGGGTATACAAGTTTATATAGGTTTTAAATCATTTTTAAAGTGTTTTTTTGGGAATTTGAATTTAACCTAAAGATTTTAACTTGTATAAATGAAATCGGATTTTTTTTCCGAAATGAAAACTATTTGTTTTCAAATAATAAAAGCTTTCATATAAGAAATGAATTTCCAATTGGTGTTAATGGGATTTCAAGTTTAAAATGAAAATAGTTTTTCAAGTTATGAATAAATCTTTGGAAACGGGTTTGAAAGCTATAAGTTAAATCTTTAATTTAAAGATTGGATGAGTTAATCCTAATTGAAATGGAAGTTGTTTTGAAATCTGTAAATGGATCTTTGTGAAAGTGGATGAACTTTGTGAAATGATTCTTTTTGTTTAAAAGAAATGGTAATTTGTTTAAACCATTAGAAAGAAAGGTTTTGGATAATAAGTGTGACTTAACTGAAATACCAATATCCATATGTTTTTAAAATATTGCGCTTATTATTTGGTTTAGCCGGGAGAGGACCTTGTATCATATAACCCATTCCGAATAATGATACGACATTATGGATTGCATTTGAAGATCGTTGTTGAAGACTGGGTATTTTCAAGAACGGTAGGATAACCTGTCGATTGACTCTGCACTGAGTTGCTACGGTATAGAGTTCTCCTTATGTGATGGGTAGTCTGATCGGAATTTTGGATGCCCGGATTGCAAGAGCTTCTTCGGAAGTGCCTACGGTTCTGTTCGAACCCGAAACAGACTTGTATGGTTATATGTCTGACACTACACTTTGAGATATAAAACTGATCTCTATCAAATACATTTCTGTTTGGTGGTGGAGAATCTGTTCTCCTAGCTTAAACACCCTTCTCTGAGACGTACGAGCTTAGAGGTTATGTAGTTGATAGTTATCAGTGATATACTCCCAATTTGGTAGTGTGGCATGCTGAGTGCTGCTGTGTATCATTTGTTGATCAAAGCATGACTTTTGTATAAAGCGTAGCTTTGTGGACGAGACTGCATCAGGACCTCACACCCCGAAAATGGTCGAAACAGGAAAGATGCGGCAAGGTTATGAGGGTCGCTCCCTTTAGTGTGTGTCATTCCCTTATGGAAAAGGGTGGTATCATGGTATGGACCCCAGATACTTAACTCATGTGGTCACTGCAAATCTATTACTATGTGATTGCTTTGTGGTTGAGAGGCGCCTCGGATAAAGGTCGCAAACGACCGGGGGATGGCATGCTTGTGTAGTAGTTACGTAGTTACAGAGGTAACCCGGCCTTGTGTTGGAAGGGAGCCGGTTAAGCTCTCGGGACGTCCCTCCAGAGCGTACCCATATGGTAGTAGGAAGTTCCTTAGCCTGACCATTTATTGGAAATCCAATCTCCAATACGCGCCTTGTACGGTTTTAATTGTAGAACCTGCCAATTACTTATGGTGGTCACCACTGTTTAGATGGTAGCTATATAGGCATAGTACGAAATGTCTACGCTGGCTAAGATTAATATTATACTTTCGAAATGGTTTTTCTACCTATGCACTAGTAATAATATCAAAGAAATTTTCTCGTATCAAGCATATTTGACTACCATAAGGAGAAATCTCCTCCAATTCTGCGTTTGCATTGTGTATGTGGTAGGAGGCCTTATGGTAGTTTCATTTTCTAAAAAGCATTGCGGATTTAAATTTTAAATTCTTTGCTGTTCGTTTTAAAGATAAACTGTTTTGTTTGCTCATACCAGTCCCACGACGGACCTGGAGTTTATTGTTCCCTTCCTAAATTCTGGGTGCCCACAATTTTACATACGGGCAGTCTAGAGTTGGGTTTTTCAGATAATCAATAACAGATATAGGTTCGATAGCTTTTGAAGTGTTTGGTTTGGTAGCTTTCAGTCTTTGGGAATCTTCTTCAGTCTTTGGACGACTGACCTTGCTTAGCTTAGTGCAACTTGATGGGGGGTTCTTGCTACTTCTGGATTGGTGCTTGGGAGATGGATTTACAGTTCTGGATTCTAAACCTCTTTCTCTCTTGAAGACCATATTGGAGATATTGTTCCGCTGCTGGTGTTATCTTTTTTTTCTGCTGCTATTGTCTTGTATCATATCTCTGATGTATATTGATATTCATTGTAACTTTCAGTTGTATCAGATATTGTATCAATGTTGTATATCAATGATATGATATATTATTCATTTATCTTCCGCTGTGCTGTGTACTTAATGTGTTATAAGCACCGGCGAACCAGATTCAACTTTTGGATCTGCGGCATTTGAATACGAATGACGTATTCGGTGCCGATTTTCGAAGGTCGAGTCAGGGTCGTTAGACATAGTCTCAGATTTCGACGGAATCAGTTCCACTGGATCCATAATACTATATTATTATCGTATATTAATTTTCGTAATGTTTGGACTCGAAACCTTTTCCATTGCGTTCGGAAAGCTAAAATTTAATATTATAGCTGGGTCCAGAATGCTATCTTCTCCATACGATCGAATTTGGACTCGAAACCTTTTCCGTTGCGTTTAGAATAGGCGTATAACATTATAAACGCTTGGCGGCACGCCTCAATAGGAGTTTAAAATTTTGAGTTGCAATTTCTAGACGATTTGAACTTAAATTTAAAAAGTTTAAATATGAATAAGTTTAATGTATATCAAAATACTATTGCAAGCCTTGCAACATGTGTAGAGAATTTAAAAGCACATGTCACTTTTTGTTACATGCGTTTTTTTGCTTTAGGAAAAATCAAAAAAATACAACGAAAACTATTATTCTCGTTCAAACATTAGAACATATTCAAAATAAAAAAAATGGCATCCCTCCTTCGGAAATCTTGATCGAACGAAAATCATAACAAATTCCCAAACGAGTTCGAATGCCAAAGTTCGATCTTTTTCATCGAAAATTGCGTCAGAGTCTGGTCGCTGAAGATTAGGGCAAAGTCAATCGCGACTATGTCGTGAGTCATCCTCAAACTCACTACTTCGAGGGCGGCGTCCCATCGCGCGTCGCGATATGGAGAAGGCGACACTAGTGCGGACGAGGCAACAGCAAGATATGAGGGCAACTGAAATCGATATGGTGGGTTCGTGGTTGTGTCAGAGAGACCGTTTTGTGGTTCGAAGGAAGTGTGGGTGGTCGACACCGGTTTGCTCGGGGTCGGGTTGTCAGATCGATGGCGAGGTATAGTTTTTTTTCTGTGTACAGGAGAACATATTATATATATATATATATATATATATATATATAAGCACACACATATTTTAGTACAGGAAATAAGTTTATATATATATATATATAGGATCTTGGAAAAAAATATAGGAATTTATGATTTTTTTTTTGAAATTTATAACTTATTTTTATAAATATATGATAATCTCAAAATGTAAAAGAAAATAAATATACATATACAAACTTCAGATTTTGTTTTAGATATTTTCGAAAAACGAATTACGGTGAATAATAAGTTTAATTAACTTATTTAATTATTTTTGCCAAAGATTATTTAAAAAGGAAATTTAGTTTTAAATTTAATTTTTAGTTAAATAAATATATTAAAGGAGAATTTTTTTAAATAAAATTATCCATTATTTAAATTACTAAACTGTAATTCATTATTCGATTAGTTGAAATATTGATAAAACCGTATAAATGTTTATACAAGGTCTTGAATCGGGAAGAGACAGACAGATTTGGATCGGATGAGACCCTATGTGCCCCATAATAGTGGATGATATGATATAAGTCCCATATACCGTGATATTCCACCTTGAAGTGGAATTGGTATTTAATTGTTGTGCTAACATCTATGGATGCAGGGAAACAGGTTGGAGGGATCCAACTGGATTCCTAACATTGTTGAATATATTTTTATATGTTGTGATGTGATAATCTATGAATGATTATATTGGTGATTGAAATTTATTAAAGGTTATAGTTTAGCCGAATATATTTTTGGTATCGTAGGATACCAGAAATATATAATTGGATTTTTGGAAATTAAAATAGAAAATTTTAAATAAATTCATTTTAGACAATTGGATAAATTTTAAAGAAGGAATTTTTGAAGGATGTAGATTGATTTTCGAAATCCTATCGAATAAATTCTAAGTATAGGAAAAGATTTTTTATAAATGAGAATAAAGGGACTTTGACTAGTATTGTTTAAAAGTTAAAGAATTATTTTAAAACTTAGGTTTTAAAATCTAAATGAAGGCGTGAATATTGGATTAATGGTTTTTGAAATAAATTTGGATAAATAAAGGATAATTTTTAAATGGAATTAATTTTTGGGAATTCAATTTGGAAATTGATTTGGTGTTTGAAAATAAATTTCAGAAATCAATTTGGAATTTGATTTGGTGTTTGAAATAAAATTGGAAATCAATTTGGAATTTGATTTGTTGTTTGAAATAAAATTGGAAATCAATTTGGAATTTGATTTGATGTTTGAAATAAATTTGAAATCAATTTGGAATTTGATTTGGTGTTTGAAAGTGAATATTTGGAAATCAATTTGAAATTGTCTATCAATGGATATTTGGAAATACAAATTCACGATTGGAATTTATAAAGGAAAGTGTAATTTGTTTAAAAATAAATAATGGATTATTTTTAAAAGTGTGGAAAGAAATTTACGAATTTGGAACGTAAATTTAAAATAAATCAAGAAGGATTTATTAATTGATTTAAATGGGCCATTTTAAAATGGAAAGTGTATTTTCCCTGGAAAGCCGAGTATGGTTTCAAAGTAGCCTGTAAATATAAAGTGAAAGGTTTAAGGATGATTCTAAAAAAGGATGCTTTGGAGAAATTATTTTCTTAAGTTTTTTTAAAATTTTTAAAATAAAGATTTATTTAGTTAATTATAGAAGCGATTATTTAAAGATTTAATTGATATTTGATTTAGAAAAGGGTTATTTAAATAATTACACTCTATCTAATAAATTTATTTTTAAAGTTAGTTGGGCATGAGATTTATATGAAATATTGGTATAAAATTTCATAACTAATATTTTAAATAAAGCGTTCAAAGAAATTTTTATTTTAAGTGTTTCCAAGTATATTTTTGGATAAGTGATCTAAATTATTTTAAAGTATTTGGACTCGACAAATTTTCAGTGGAAATAAATAAATATTTGAAAATTTAATCCGCGTGAGGAAAGCGATTTGAAATTTGTTTTCAAAGTGTTGAAGTGTGAAAATATATCTCGCCAAAATATTTTGAAAATAGATAATTGGGGGAAAATTATTTAAAATATAGTGATTGTTGTGAATATTGATTGATAGTTAAATAACCGATCATTAATATTGGCCTTTAAATGACATTTGAATTTCAATGCGACCGAGAGTCGGATTCCCAATGATTATCCGAAAACCACATCGAATCATTGTGATGGATCTTTTGTTTAAAAAGATCAAAGTGGAAATTATTGTGATTTACTTGAAATCTGAATGTAACATTTATTTTCAAAATAAGCGCTCATTATTCGGATTAGCCGGGAGAGAACTTTGTTTCATAAAACCCATTCCGAATAATGATACGACGAAATGGATTGCATTTGAAGATGGTGTTGAAGACTTGGTATTTTCGAAAACAAAAGGATTACCTGTCGACTGTCTCTGCACTAAGTTGCTCCGGTATAGAGATTTATATCACCCTTTGTGATGGGAAGTCCGGACGTGATTAGTGAATATTCGGATTTGTAAGGGCTTCTTTCCTTAATTGGAGGAAGTGCCTTCGGTTCCGTTCAAACTCGGAACGGATTTGTATGGATGTATGTCTAACGTTACACTTTGAGATGTAAAGCTAGTTTCTATCAAATACATTTCTATTGGTGGCAGAGAATTTATTCTTTTAGCTTAGCACCCTTCTCTGAGACGTATGAGCTCAGATGTTATGTAGTTGATTCTTACTAGTGATATATTCCCAATTCGGTAATGGAGCATGCTAAGTGTTGCTAATCATTTGTTAATCAAAGCATGACTTTTGTGAAAAGCGTATCTTTGTGGATGAAACTTCGTCGGACCTCACACTCCTCAGGGTATGTACGTCGAAACAGGAAGGATGCAGCAAGGTTACAGAGGTTGCACCCCTCAAGGTATGTACATCTCTTTCTGGATAAAAAGTGTTATATGGTATGGAGTCCAGATATTTAACTTGTGTGGATTAAAAGTGGTAATCTGGTATGGAGCCCACATTATTTACTTAGTGGTTGTTGGTTGAGAGGCACCACAGATAAAGGTCGATCAAGACCAGAGGGTGGCATACTCATGACAATTAGTTACCTAGTTAAAGAGGTAACCCGACCTTTTGTTGGCAGAGAGCTGGTTAAGTTCTCGGGGCATCTCCCCAAAGGCGTTCCCATTCGATGAGGAGGATCCTTAGCCTAACCATTTGTTGGAAATCCAATCATTCAATACGCGCCTTGTACGGTTTTAGTTGTAGATCCTGCCATTTAACATGGTAGCTATAGTCGGCATACTACAATGGTACATATGCTGGCTAAGATTTATATTATACTTTCGAAATGTTTTCCACACTATGCACTAATTGCAATATCAAATAGATTTTGCGTATCAAGCATGTTTGACTATCATAAGGAGAAATCTCCTCCAATTGTGCACTTGCATTGTTTGTGTGCGAGGAGGCCTTATGGAAGTTTCATTTTCCTAAAGCACAACAATTTCTTTTTATTTCCTTTTGTGCAAATCACTGTTTTAAAATCTCACACCAGTCCCATGAATGATCTGGAGTTTATTATTCCCTTTCTAAACTCTAGGTGCCCATAATTTTCCACACGGGCAGCCTAGAGTCAGGTTATCAACTATTCTGGAGCAAAATCAAAAAAATATGCTGTGGAGATCAGGATTTCAAGCTGGATGTCGAGACGTATCACTAGTATATGATATTCTTTTCCACTATTTTTTGTATATGACTCTGATGATGTAACGTATAAACTGACAAATTCTTTTGTTTAAAGATTATTCATTTATCTATCGTATTTTGTTCCTTTGCGAAATGTGAGATTCTGGTATTGTTTCTGTTTTTTCTTTTACCTTCTTCTTCTTTAACCCTAATGGTACAGGTTTCTAGCGTTCGATTGTTCAGCATTTGATTCAGTGGACGAATTGATGTTGACTTTCAAAAGTCAAAAAATTGGGTCGTTACACATTCAACCAATATCAACAATCAACATCCATCACAATCATCATCCAAAACAATCCATAAATATCAATATAGAAGCTGATAATAAATAATAGGTATTTAACTAGCAGTTTATATGTAATAATAAATTAAATAACAATATAATTCAAATAAATTCAATTTAACTGAGATGATGATTAAAAATATACCAAACAATCATAAATAAATTCTTAATCACATCATGAATTGAATTTAACAAACATAAATTTTTTTTGAAGTTGTGAGTGGGCTATAAATTTAAATTGAATTTAAATCCAATTTAAACTTAAAATTCGAACGGTCTCAGAATTCATCCAAACAAGTGTCAAAATGTCTGAAATTTGAAAACGATCCTAAGGGAGAAAACCGAACGTGAGCAGACCTCGTATGTGAAAATTATGCAAGTTAGAAGATTATACAATTAAATTAGAAAATAAAAAAAGAATAGGTTTAAATTTATACTCGTCACCTTCCAGCAAAATCGAAATCCTACAGGCCCCCTTTATCGCGTTCGAGCCTATTCTAGCCGCCACCCAAAATCGCCGTTGACCACGCTACCACATCCAACAACACCTCGATCGCACTTCGCCGCTGCGAAGCTCATCATGAGCCGCCCTACCTCGCCGGACGCGGCCACCTCCAGCTCGCCACAACTTGTCCACCGCCATCGCTTTCTACTTCCGAGCACGGTGAATTCCGACGCCTACAACCCAAACTAACCGCATAGTCTCCACCACTCACCGACCTCTACGAGTACCTTCTTTCCGACCGACGCCAGAATCAAGATCCACCGTCAAAACAACAACCCCAAAATGAACAGCCCTGCTTCTCTGATGTTTTCAGATCAAATGATGCTCCAAAATAGAAAATGAATTACAGATCTGAGATGTGCTCGTCGAGAGCTTCAGATTGAAATATGATTCGATATATATTGAGGAGTTTGAATTTTTTTGAAGTTGAATTTGATTTGCAGTTGGATCTAGAATTTGTTTGTCTGCCATTGGACTGAGGAGTTGAGAAGGAGATGTACGTATAAAAAATGAGGATAAGGAGTAGGCTATGGTCTATAACAAGATATTTATAGAAAAAGTTGAAAATAGAATAGATGGACAAGATTTGATTGAACGATAGACCCGAAACGCCTGTTTCGACTCCGGAATGAGAATGGGTCAACTCATATATCAAAATAGAGGTTTTTAAATATTTTAAACACAATGGAACATGTTCCAAGCCCAAATTCCATCGTATGAAGAAGTTACGCTAAAATCAAGCTATTTCAAATTGATTTCAATCTAATTAGTTTCTAGGCGTTTCGAGTCTGTACGATCAAACTGCAAGTCTGATCATTACAAAACTTGAAATCCTATAATAATTCACTGTTACGGATCCGCTGAAACTAGTTTCGTCAAAATCTGTGTCAGTTTCCAAAATCGCTATTTTCTAGGTAATTAAATTAATATTTAATTAATTAAATCACTCTTTCAGTTTAAATTTTAATAACTTACAACTTTTATCATCTTCGATCTCTTAATCATTTATAATAATTTTAACAAATTTAGATGTCAATTTAAAGTTGATTAATTTATTAATTACCTTATTTAATTTCAATTTCAGTAATTCATAAATTATCAATTGAAACTCCAAAATCCATTTATATACTTTTAAATCTTGTTATTCAATCAATTGTTAACTCATCATCTTATAGGTAATATTAACATTGGTTTATACACTAATGCATCAATAATTTCCCAATTCATCCAAATATCAATTGTCATAGTATTTAACTTCATTTATCATGAATTGAATTCCATTTAATTATAATTAATTCCAAATAACTGATTTGATTCAATTCCAATCTTTTTTATGAAGTCTATTACTACTTTATAACCCTAGTTAGTATTTGTTTGTCTTTCATTACATTAATATATTAATTTCCATCTTTCCTTTGTATTAACTGTTGTTTTCAATTATATTGAATTTGTCAAATATATAAATTTATTATAATTAAAACCCTCAATTAATTTATTCAACTTTGTTTCATTCCTTTATTTTATCTTATGAATAAAATATATTTTTCCATTCGTTTTATTACATTCACACTTTACAACTACTGTCCTAATTCACATTGATGAACATTTAATTGATTTCCAATAAATTTATAGACTATTAAACTGGTAACTTATAACCATCATTACCACAACCTTTAATTACATTTATGGATCCATTATTTACAAACAAATGTTCCAATTCTTATAAAATATTGATTTTATTTAATTATCATTAACTCTCTATTTCATACAACGATCATATATTTACATTTCTTTCTTATATTCAATCTCATAACCAGGTATAACCATCTTCATTATTTCATCATTAAAACTTCATTTCAATCGTTGATGATTAGTTTTTAATCATCATTTCAATATTCATTGGAAATTCATTCAAGATATTATTTCCATTTCCACTTCCAATTCATAAATTTTTATTTTCTTCAATATTAAATTACAAAAATCTTATTAAATTAACTAATTTAATTATTGAAAATTTATGGGTCATTACACATTAGCTATATATATGTGAGAATATCAATCACTCCAATATATATATACTACTATACATAATATCTCATTCAACCAAGAAAAATGCATCAATTCAGCCAATCAATCATTTATTAAATTTAACTATTTAAATTTAATCACTAGCAGTCCAAAATTGAGTGAGATTAACTCACCTTGAGTTTTAGGTTGCCAAACGTTCAAATTTTAAATTAAATCAAACACGTTCGATTTAACCCAAAATTTTTACAAGCTCCAAACACCTCGAGATCTAAATCACAGCGTAGTTCTCATCGCAATGATTCCAACGCTGTTTGTTTCGTCCATTTCCGACCTCGTATGACCAAGATATGAATTTTTAAAGTCGAATATCAATTCATATATAAATTATAATTTTTTCAATTTTATTTTACAAATCCAGATCTGATGTACATTTTTTTACTTGAGAGATCAAGGACGTACCTTCCACTTTCTCTCCCAATGTGCTTTAGGCAAAGTCATGAACGAACAGAACCCATCGGCCGCCTTGCTTTGACCAACCCAAACCCCACCATCGTCCACTAGCACTTGATCAAGAACCACCGCTACATAGCTCGCCTCGCCCTCTACCATCGTTCAGATACCTGCCAGACTCGGGTTTACCAATTCTTCCAAGTCGACCTCAAAACGAATGACACTTCAAAGAAAATTACGACTAAACGAGGCCATCATAATTGATCGCAACCGTTCACCTTGAAGATCTCGTCGCCCTCTACGACTTCTCGGTTGAAGCCTTGACTTGAAAATGCTTGGATGAATAGAGAATCGAGGAGGAAGGGTGGAAGTTTTCGGCCATTACTAATATTGGCGGGGGCTGCGTATAGAAGAGGCTAGGGCTTATTATTGAAACATACATATATATACATATATACTGATTATTTTAATATCATTTTCAATTTTAACGTGTTTTTCAAACGATCTCCAAAAGAAACGTGCCGCCAGGTATTTACAATGTTTTACCCATATTCTGAAAATAATGGAATGTGTTTCGGGGACTAATTCGATCGTATGTGGAAGATAGATTTTTGAATCGAATTAAAATATTAAATTTTCGATATTAATTTCAACGCGTTTCCATCCCTTACGAATAAATGATAACTCCAAATGCTACGAAATTTGAATCCGATAATAATAAACTATTATGGATCCAATGGAACTGGTTTTGTTGAATTCCAAGACTGTGCCCCGGAAGGCTATTTTAACTCGTCGATTAAATTGAGCTATTTTCAAAATTGTCGAAATCGTTTATAATTTTGATTTTTAAAACTTATTAACTCCATTATAATTCAAATAGAATTTATATTCATATTTGAAATCATTCTGATTTATATTAAATCAAAATTCCAATATTTACATTATTTCCGTATATTAATTTTAACTATTAAATTAATATATAAATTCCAATTTTAATTTGTCGACTTCTAATTCCATTTTATTTTAATTCAAATATAAATAGAATCTAAATAAATCTTAGAAATCATTTTCATGTCTTCCAGATTCATATATTATCCCAATTCCAAATATTCATGTACTATTTTACCAAACCACATAAATTGCTATATTGGAAATTTTAAACCATTTCGCCGATTCTTCCATATTTAAAATAAATTAATAAATCAAATCCAACCTTTAAAATAAATTTAATGTTCAAAACTAATGACCAAAATTCCGGGTCGTTACAGACGAATACGACGCGTAGGGATGGATTGATCGAAAATGGAGCTTCTGAAATTTTTAGATAATTTCAAATGCTTTCAAATTAAATTGAAATAGGAACAGGAAAACGACAAGAAATAAATGTGTGTTAATCGCAATCAATTTTGGATTTACCACAATGAATTTTAGGTAGTTAAAATTAATTATTGATTGATTGGCTAAATTGATATATTTTATCAGTTGAATGTGATGTTATATATAGTAGTATATACATATATATTGGAGTGATTGATATTCCCACATATATATGGTGGATGAGACCCTATGTGCCCCGCATAATAGCGGACGGCCCTATATACCGCGATATCTCTCTCGAAGTGGGATTGGTATTTTTATATTGTATTAACATCCATGGATGCAGGGAAACAAGTTGGAGGGATCCAACTGGATTCCTCAAAAATATTGAATTAATTTTATATATTGATATATGATTTGTTTGAATAATCTATGGTATATTATAGTGTTATTGAATTTCTAGGATGCTATAGTAGTTTTGACCTGGACTTTGGTATTTTTAAAATCCAATAATAAATGTTTTGAATTTTAAAAGAAATTAAAAAGGGATTTAGAGGTGAAGTATCTATATTGAAGTTTGGATTAATTAAAAGAAATGGTTTTGGGTAAAATAAATAGTTTGATTCCATTTTGTATTTAATAATTTTAGAACATTGTAAATAGGATTTTGGAATATTGCAAAAAGAGATTTTGGAATAATGTAAATAAAGGGTTTTTAAACAATAGAACTTAAGCGATATTTGTTTAAGTTTAAAAAGGGATTAATTTTTATCAAGATTTAAGTAGTCAGAAAAATAAAAAGGAAGTTGTCATACTAGATTTTAATTAAGATTTTAAACTATAAAAAGAAGAAAGTGGAATATAGTTGGGTTATTTAAGAAATTAATTTAAAAATGGAATTTAATTTTGAAGTCGATGTAAAATCGATTAAGTATTGTGAAACTGTTATAAATGGGAAATAAGACTTTGAAATTATAAACAAGGTTTATAAATAAAGTAAAATGATTATCAGTGGATAAATTGAAGTCATAAATTCATGGTGAGGATTTATAAGGAGATGAGTAAATCGGCTTAAAAATAAATGGTATGTATTTTTTAGAAATGTGAAAAGGAAAATTGCGGAATCGGGACGTAAATCAAAAATTGGAAATAAATCGAGAGAGACTTATAAATATTAGACTTGCTATATGGGAGTTGAAAAATATGTTTTTCTAAGAAGTTAAGTTTATTTTTAAGAAGGGGATTTTTAATATTAACTAGATAATTTAAAAGTGTTTAAGAATATATCAGAAAACCATTTTTAGTTGTTTAAAATTGTTTTATGTATCTTTAGTTATTAGTTAAGTTAGTTTATATTAAGTTAATTATTATTTAAGAATTAACCTGTATTATTATATTAAAAATTAAATTATTCAATATTCATATTATATGATAACTTTTATTTAAAGGTTATTTGCCTAAAATTAACTTGGAAATTTATATAGAAATTTTATAAGTATTATTTTGTAAAAAATTATTTCATAAAGTTTTTGGAAAGTAATGGTATGCTTTCATGGCGAAATCATAGGCAGTGAGTGCCTGCAATTAAGTTTTGGATTTCTCTGGGAAAGAGACATAATCATTGAGCTGTGAATCCATGGTTGATACCGCAGTGGTACTTTCCATATTTATTTTTAAAAAAAATTCAAATATTTTGAAAGGATGGTTAGTAAATGTATTTACTTCGATAAGATAAGTAGATGAATTTTGATAAGAGATTTAATTTATTAAAGTTAAAAGAGATTTAGAGTTTTTCAACGGAAAATGGAATATTTAGTTGAATGATTTTTATTTGATAGTTAAATAACCGACTATCAAATCTGGACAAAAATATAACTTTGGAATATCTAAGAGAAATACGGAAATTATATGGTACATCTACCATTCGAGGTGCTATCCTGTACATATAAACTCGTTTTGTTCTTCTAGGACGATGATAACGAAATCGTCCACTAACAGTTAGGAGGTGATCTTCGATCTTATTTTCGTCTGTTTATTTCCTAAAGATCTGGGGTTGAGTTTACCAAGAATATCGAAAGTTGTTTCGAAGAGACCTAGATCATATAAGTAATCCGAAAATCATCGATCCATCGAGTACGTTTTCGATGTGAAAACAACGGCATGGAGTCGAAGATGGAGCAGTGAAGTGCAAGGGCTAACCGCTACTAATCGTGATGATATTTTCAAAATGGATGTAGTAGGAGTAGTGCCTTCGGTTCCATTCGGTCCCAGAACGGAGTTGTATGGATGAATGCTATCAGTACATTGTCATTGGAGGACATTGAGCATTCTAAGTGAAATTCCTTAAATAGGTAATCGTAGCCTCTAGCCTCATCATTCGAGAATGACTAAAAACCAGGGGAGATGCAGCAAGATCATATGGGTCGCACCCAATTAGGGTAGGTTTATCACAACACCCTTGGATATTATTACTACGATACATGGAAGGGGCTCAAAAAAGGGTGGCAACACCTAGGGTGATATTATATTCGGTCTATCCAAGTTAGGAATAGTCGGATCTTGTATTGCAAGAGATCTTGACGTGGATCTCGGTACACTGTTTCTAGACGTGTACTATAACAGGTGATACCCCAATACCTAGTCATTCATATGGAATCCATTCTCCAATACGTGCCATTACGGTTTTGATTGTAGAGCGTAGTATGTTAGGATTTAATTAATGTAACAATTTCAGCTATTTGAATAAGTATTTGTACTTAGCCACCATTATAATATAAGGGGATTTGATATGAAATATTTTGGTTATCATAAGAAAAAAACCTGTCGTGTTTATTTATGGCTTGGTTTTACGAGGTACCTTTGTTTTCAAAAGATTTTGATACTTTGATAATACAATTAATTGTGTTTTTCTCACGCTGGTTTTCCAGACTAACTCTGGTGTTATTTTATTATAATGCTTGGGTTAGACCGAGTATAACAGATACATGATTGGATGCTGCGGGGCTCAGGAGATGATCTGGATGATGAAACATATCACACGTACTTGTTTTTATTCCGCCGTGTATTGTAGGCTGTATATTCAACATTTAAGAGGACAAGTTATTATAATTGTCCCATATTGTGTTATTGATGAGTTATACTCTGATGATGTAATATATAAATGACAGAAATAGTTCTTGTATAAAGACCAGTTGATATCTATTATATATTGTTCTCCTGCAATTATGAGATTCTTTGTTGTTGTTTCTAATTTCTTCTTCTATCTCTTTCTTCTTTTCCCTAACAATCAGGTATTTTCGGCATTCGATTGCTAACATGTAATACAGTAGACGTATTGATGTCAATTTACGAAAGTCGAAAATCTTGGGTCATCATAGAATAAAAGTTCAATATTTTAAAACAAATCACTTTCCAAAAATTCAAATTATATTTCGATTATAACTTATACATCTTAACTTCGATTATTTAAACAATTTCGATTACCAAATTTAAATTTCAACATTCAGGCCTCAAGTTCGAAAATAATTTGACTTCTATAAAATTTATTTTTATTTCTTTCAAATCAAAACCAATTAAATAATTTCAAATCAAAAATTTTAAAATCATTTAATTTAACCAATTCGGTGTCCGTATATAATTTTCTATCATATGGCCAAGTGATCAGTTCTTTCGATTTAATTTCAAGGATTGATATATATTATTTCAATCCATATCATAGTATCATAGGTATATATTATTTCAACCTATTTCTTAATTTATTCGAAATAACTCAATTTATAGTTTATATACTATAAATAATTTAATTGGTGATAATAAGATATATATTAAAATAAATAAATATCCAATCATCAAAACATTAATTAATTAGCATCCATCACAATCAATCATCCAAATAGACAATATAATCACAACAATTTCATAGTTATTAACATAGGGTTTTTCATTGGCAATTTAATACCAATTTCAAATCTAAAAGTTAATTTTGATTCCTAACAGCTAATTTAATGATAATTAAATTTCTCAAAAAACAATCAGCAAATTCATATCACTTCATAATTTTGAATTTAGTTAGCATAAAATATTTTAGTACGTGTGAGCGTTATAAAACATACACCTTGAGTTCCTGTTGTCGCCGAGACGTTCCATTTTGGAATTAAAACCGGATGACGCCTGATTTTAGCTCAAATTTTCACTGTCTCCAAATTCGTCCAAACTAGTTTCATTTCGACGCTCCCGTTACCACGATCGCAAAGCAAAAAACCTCATCCAAAAAGGACGTCGTATGAGAGTGATATACCTTTTATGTAATTGATAATTTAATTATATACAATTCAATTTTCTTAGAACAAAAGAAATTTATACCAGTGTTTCAAACCCAGCCCACTGTTGTTCATCGTCCTCCTCCTTATTGTTGTACACGCATGAAATAGAACCCAAAATGCAATAAGGGACACGAAGATTCGATTCATGAAATCGAGTTTCGACTTCGTCGCTGGCTTTCTCGTCTCGAGCTTCACCTGTCTAGCACCTCCTTACCTCAACTGAGATCCCCATTCGGAACGTGATCGTGCTGCCTCCCCATGGTACAGTAAAATACGAACATCCCCATAGTTGATCGGACCCCCTGTTATAAACACGACCAAGGTGCTCTTCGATACCACGAACTCAGTTCCGGGCTTCACTTCAATCCCCTCGCCACCAATCGATCAGAAATCCAAACCCTAGCCACTCTCATGTCGATTTCCCCTCGAAATGCTGCCGAACCCATAAAGATGTACACTAGGTCGAAGCTCTCGACAACATAGGGTTTTTAAAGCCAGTTTTGAAATTTTATCATGTAGATTTCGAGAATTTAATTTTTGAAGTTTTGATTTTTTTTCTTTCTTTACTGTAGGATGCGTGAGTTTTAAAAAGAGAATGGAGGGAGGAATAAGACGTGATGTTGGTTTGTAGGTGAAGGCGATGGTATAGTGAAAGGATGAAATAATAGCTGAAAAGAAGTTTAACTAATTAAAATAATAATTTAACTTCAGAATGTCTCGATCTATGCAACTTAAAACCTCAAATACCTATCGAGGCATGCCGCTAGGCGTTCATATTGTTATACCCCTATTCCCAATGCAATAAGAAAGGTTTTGAGTCCTAATTCGAACGTATGGCGAAGATAGATTTTTTGATCCAGTTGTTATATTGAATTTTTGATAAAAATTTCAATGTGTTTATATTTTTACAGCCAAACTCCAAATGCTACGTGGATCCACTGCAATTGGTTTCGTCGAATTCTAAGACTGTGCACCGGATCGCTATTCTAACGTCTCAATTAAAATAAAAAATTTCCAATTTCTAATTATTCACTTGTAAATCCAATTTTAAATGTTAACAATCTTCAGTTTTCTTTAAATAAATTTTAACTCAACTCTTGATATCATTTTCAATCATACTAAATTCAGAATTCAATTATTCAAATAATTTCTAATATTTAATTTAAACAATTTAATTGTTCAATATTCAACAAATTTCAATATTAGGTTTTAATCGAATTTTAGTTATCAATCAACTACTTTATTTACATCTAATGAATTCAACATTTATTATTCAATTCAACTATTGATTATAAACATATTTAATACACAACGTTACTGTAACGACCCGTTAAACTTGATAATATTAAATGAATTAAATTAATATAATTTCCAATCTAATATAGAATAAATGTAGGTGTTAGATAGTAACTGGAATTAAAAGGTTAACAATTGAAATGTTTATATGACAATAGATAGAATAACGAAAATTTGAGTTGTGGTTATAAGATTTAATTGGTTGTGAAATTAATACTAGAGGAACGCTAAATGAAAACTTTAGCAACGGCAATTAAAGCTTAATTATTGTTAAATTGAATGAAAACCTAACTGAGATAGTGTAAGATGTATATCTTTGTGTAGTTGTATATGTATAGGAGATTTAAATGTATAGTTAATTATGAATTGTAGAAACGGTTATTTAATCTAATTGTTGAAAAATTAGGTGAAATATAAATAGGGAAATAGCGTAATTGTTGCACTTGAATAAAAATAAATTTAAGAATTTATGACAAGAATTTAAATTTCCTATGTGTTTATATATATTGGTAAAATTGTAACTATATGGGAATTTAGGAAGTAAAATAAATGGCAGTGAGGGATAACCAATTCAATGCAATACAAAGGTGATTGGAACGACTGTTGGGTTTAATGGAGTATATACAAACAGTGAAAATCATTATAATCTCTTAATTTAGTACGATTGTTTAATTAATACTAAAAGAATAAAGTTGAAATAGTATTAATGTAATAAAAACTTTAATAGATTGCAATTGTATAATGGAAGTAAATTGTTAATAAATGAATGTAAATATTAACAAATTTATGGAAATAAAATATAAAGGAATGTTGGATAGAACATAAGTGAATGAAATCTGATTGTACGTTAATTTGGAGGTAAATTTAAGAAAGAATAACAACCATTATAAATTTCCTAACTTATTTGTCAATGAATGTATTTGGGAATAGAGTTCTTTTATATGTTGAATAGTTATAATGTTGTTATTAAGAATGAACGTTACTTTATTAAGTATAAATATAGTAACGGAGGTATGAATAAATTTATAGAAACGTAAGACTTACTTTAAGGTAATATTTGAGTGTAGACTTTTGAAATAGATTTGACAACAATAATTATTGTTCGTTACCTATCTTATTTGTTGTTAAGTTTATTTCGAAATCAAATCCCAAATGTATTCACTAAATTTTTGCAGTTGCGTAGTTTTGGTTTGTAATTGCAGTAGTTAGTTCTATAAGGTGAGGTCTATACTAATTTTATTTTAATTGGACCATTGGTTGATATAGACTTTAGAAAGCGAGATTTTTAATTTTTAATTTGAGTATTAAATTCAACAAATGGTATTTATTATTACAAATAAAATGGAATTAAACGTAAAATATTAATTAAAATGGAATTTGTAAACATTATAGTGAAATTTTGAACTAATGTTAGTAGCATCTTTATTTTAGGTAAAAGTTTAGAATATAAAGGTTAAAAATCTATCTGCTTATTTGTTAATGGGATTAGGATCGGTAATAGGTGGTAATAATTAAATGAATGTTACACTAATTGAAAGTGGAGTAACGTTCGTTTAAAAGTTGAGAAATTATAGGAGCATATTTATTAAGCGTTACTTTAAAATTTATGTTTGATTGTGAAATTATACGAGAAGTTGCAAAGTAATAATTAAGAAAGAATACATATAAATTGTTTATAACCTAAAACTTAAGGGTAGTTAAATGTTGAAATTGAATCTAATCAATTGGAAACTTAATTAAATTGGGTTCAATGTAAATAAAGGGTTATTTTAAGAAATTGAAATAAGTATTATAATTGGCAAATTTAGTTACTTTAAAGTGAAACGGAAGATATTAACGCAATAGTTTGAATGCAATATTTAATTCATCTAATTTATATTAAAGATTCGTTAGATTAATTTAATAGGAATTTTGGGACATTTAATAGATAATTGCTGATTTTGAATGGAATTAAAGGAATTACTGAAATCGAAATTTAGCAACTTTTAAACCTTTGCAATTGATTTTGAATATAAAGAGTCAATGGAAATTTGTGGATTAATTTATGAATTCATGAAATCAGTGTATTGACTTAGTTGTAACTATATGTAAATGTACGCAATAAGGTTGTGCAATACCAATTATTTGGATTCAAATTTATATTAAATATAATGTTGGTAGCAATTGGAATTTACCGTTTTGCAAAATAAATGAGAAATCAAGTCAAATGTAAATTATATCGTAAAGGATAAATTCATTTAAACAGTAAGATTTTTAAATAAATAAACGTTTCACTTAGGTTTCATTTGGATAATTTATGTAGTTTAATGGGAAAGCAATTGAAATTGATTACCCTAAATTTGTGCAGTTAGGGTAGTTTTGATTTGTCACTTAAGATGGTAAATTCTATAAAATGTGATAAATGTAGTTTTAATTAAATTATGACGATTGGGTATTTAAGAAGTGATAAACCAAAATTTATTGATTTATTTGAAATTAAATTGTGGATTTATTTCAAATAAGTGAAATTTATGTTTAACTATTACATCAATAGGAATTAATCTAATTTAAGGATATGTTAATATAAATTGGGCAAAAGGGTGTTTGGACTAGGGAATAATATTAATCGGTTTTGGAAACCTTAAATATAAAATGGGAAGTAGACAAGATTTAACGTTACAACCATTTATACAAAATCCAGGATGTGTGTAGAAGTATTTATGAAATAAAACGTAAACAATTGTTGGATAAAAAGAGTAGGAATCAACATTTATTTATTTAATTAGATATAACTACGATAGTATGATTTATTGCATTTAAATGAAATCTAATATATAGAACATTGCCTAAAAAGGAAGAATAGATAAAATTAATGATAAATCTATATACTATATAAGATTTATTGATTTAAAGACAAAAGGGGCAAGATGTATAAGTTAGATTAAGTGCAACCTTCAGTAAATAAAATTTGATGGAATAAGAACATTTGGGTAATTTATTTCCAATTAAATCAATTCACGTTTCAAAATTTAATGCTAGTTTATTTCATATAAGTTTATGCCTAAATTTAAACTTATGTTTAGATTCAATCCGATCCATCTATTATTTTTCAGCCTTGTCTATATATAACCTGTTATAAACCCTAGCCACTCCTTATTTTCATTTTTCTATACGTAGATCTCCTTCTCAACTCCTCATTCTAATGGCAGAAAAAAAAACCTAATTCTCAAATTCCCAAAAAAAAAAAAATTCGGATCTGCAGCAGCTTCTGGTCGCGCTTCGGGTTTCAGGGGAGAAAACCCTAGAGCAACTTCGGGTCAGGAAGAAAATGACTCGGGTCCTCCGGGTCGTTTTGGCGAAAACTCCAAGCAAGCACCGGGGAATAGAGGCGGCGCACCGAAGTCGAACCCGAAGTCGACCCAGGACCAGAATTTTCCATTTTTCAAATTTTCATAACTTTTGCATACGAGCTCGGATTCACGCGCGGTTTGTTTTGCTGGGATCGTATCAGAATTTCTGACGTTTTGACGCTTGTTTGGACGAATTACGAGAAGGGCGAATTTTTGGGTTCAAATCGAATTTAAATTCGATTTAAATTCAAAAGGTGAGTGTTTTAACCCACTTACAACTTCTAAAATCTTTTATGTTTGTTAAATTAATTTTAGAAATGAATAGAAATTTATTTATGAGTATTTGGCATGTTTATTTCACTCATATTTGTTGAATTGCATTTATTGAATTTAACTATTAATTTCATTTATTTATTGACAGTTAGAATTTGTGTTTGCCTATAAACTGCTAGTTAACAGTTATATAGATTATTACTGAATATAAACTGTTAGATTAATAGTTTTTAAATTTAATCTGAATAAAATTGCCAGTTATTACCTGTTATATATTATCAAATATAAATTGTTATTGATTGATATTGCTTGATGATTTTGATTGGATGATGGGTGTTGTTGATGGATGTTTTATTGTATATCATTAAATTGCAAATTATCATGCATATTTCCTTTCATTCGGGATTGTGGTTTGAAATGATATACAACCGCAAAATTTTATATCTTTTAAATTGCGGATTGAAATGATAAATATCTGTATCACTTGACCATAGGATAGAAAATTTTATACAGGCACTGCGGTCTATATATAACTATTTTAATGTGATTTCTATGGTTTGGATGGAATACGGTTTATAATAATCTTAAATTTTATATTGTATAAATATTATTCTTCCATATATATACATATGAAGTTGAAAATTTTGAAATTAAAAGGTGTATAAATCTCTTTATTAAAAATGGAAAAAAATTAAGAAAATGGAGTTTGATAATTTATATCATATGTTTAAATGTTAAGTTTGGAAATTTTAAGATATGATATTTATAATTGGATTTTTCCCAAGATAAATTGAAATGAATATTCTAGTATAATTTGAATTGAAAAAAATATATATTTTATTACTAAAAATTGGAGTTTTTATTTATTTATGGATTTTATGTGAATATTCAAGACTAATTAATAGAATATTCGATTTGTTGAAAGAATAAAATCCAACTTTAGTTGAAATATTAATACTCCAAATGGATATACGTATATATATATATATATATATAAATTGAAGTGGTTTTGGAACTTGAGAGAGATAATACAAATTTTGGTTTAGACTTTAATAAAGAAATGTATTTGTAAAGCCATGAGAACTATTTTCTTTACAAAGTAACATCTAAGTTAAACCTTTTAATTCATATACCGTTGAATATCCAAACCATTCAAGTTTTAGAAGTTATGGTTTTAAATTATGATTTTCAAAATATTATGCTTTGAAATATTTGATTTTCAGACGTTATGAAGTTAAAGCATTATGATTTTGGAAAAGAATTATATTTGGGATAAGTGATAAAATATGGCTTTGGGTTTGAAATGATATCGTATTCATGGTTATGAAATGGAATGTTTATTCTGATTTTTAAAGTATAAGCTATTTTTAAATGACCGCGGTGTTATAATAACGATGGGTTGGTAAAGAGACCGGGATCGGATATGGACATACTCTCTGTCGATACCGAAAACCACTTTGACTAACCGTGTACGCGGTGGAGATTCCAGAATGAAGTAGGTGGTGGTGACGTTTCCTGTAAGGTAAATACGTGGACCCGACTCCCGTGAGTTGGCATAAGGTGGCTAAAACAGGAGCGATTCTCAGGCCAATGAGGTCATTCCTCTGATCGGACCCTCCTCTTCGATATTATACTTTGATTTTGGATTGATTCAGTGGCCACTTCTATATTTTGATTTTGGGGAGTTAGTCCGAGGTGGGCGGTAACTGCGGCTACGCGTTTCCACCAGCCTGGATAGCAATTGGTATATCTACCCTGGCATTGCCTAGTTGTGCCGTGTCACCTACCATACCGAGCCTTTACTACGAGTTTCTATTTGTGTCGTACCTATGAAGTATCCTCTGGTAGCTTCCCGATCAGGAGGTATTACGGTACTGTATAGACTATTGGCATTATTTGTGTTAAGGGCTATATGGGTAACCCCTTAACGCTATTAAAAAGTAAGTTTATTTTATAAATAGACACTATTATAATAGCGCAATATACTACATAGTAAATAGTTTAACGGATCCTTAGGAGATGTAAATCCCGAACATCTCTTGAGTTACTGTACTCATATTTATTTCTGTTAATTTAACTCACATAAGATCTTTTAGCCTGACTCGAGTGTTTTTGTCTTTTCAAATTCGCTCGGGTCAGTCCGAGCATTTCAGGATCAAAGATTTTAGCTTTGGAGGACGAAGACGAAGAATCCGTATTATATTATTTATAGTATTGCACTACACTCTAAATTTCCGCTGCATTGATTGTATTGGTATGTGTAACTCTGATTCATTATATAAGTAAAATAAATATTTTGTAAACAGTTATCATGAACTGTATGTTGATTATTATATCTTATCCTTCCGCTGTGAGATTCTATTTTGCTTTATTTCTTCTCTGTTTTTCTTATTTACCCCATAACAATCCGCCCTTGCGTATGCTTTCAATTGGCACGTGTGTCGGTTTAAAGTGTGCGAAAAGGGGGGATGTTACAGTTACCTTACAATACGTGTCATTACTTAAATCTTTGAAGTTAGCTTATTTCAAAATTTTATACAAGTTCATATCCAATAACTTACATTCACAATCATTAAATCTATATTTTTAACCATTTTTATTTAATAATTACATTAAATTTAATATTTTAAAATAGCTAAAAATACGGGTCGTTTACTGAAAGCCTCATTCTGAAGTTCTCATGTGCTCTTCTATATTAGCATTGTACAATCCTTTCGACATCATCGAAAGGCGACTTCTCCTACAGCTCTCTATCTATGCAGAAGGTTTCCGAAAGGGCTTCTTTATATTCATTCATATTTTATGGTTAACATGATAGTACTGAGGTTACGTGCTAACTTGTTGGACGTAAGGTTATGTCGGGTATAATTATCCATACATTATGTTTACGTTTATTATATTGAATTTTACAGTATTTTTATATTAAAGAATGCTCATACTGGACTATTGTCGAAACTGAGGTTTTATGCTTTGCTTCTTATTACCTACGATACTCTTAAATGAGTAGAATATGGATAACAGGTCTGAGATAATACAGGGAGCTTTATAGAGGACACGCATGTGGCTAGCTTTTTCATATACTATATTTTGGAGCTATTTTTGTTATCCATTGTGCAGTACGATAGTGCTATTATCAACATTGAGTTATTAGGGACAACTTTCTACTTGGAGTTATATTTGTGCATATGCATTTATTACAAACTAAACTACAATAAATGTATTTATTATCGGTTGAATTCCAATAAATTATAATGTAATAAACTGAAACATTTTCTTTGTCTATAGTTTGGCGGCCTTTACATTCTCTTTTTAATTTTTTTTGAAGATCTGCCTGTCATATATCCCTTTTATTTCCACTCCTACATAGGTCAAATGAATCCAATGGCCAGTATATATCATGTCATGTTTTGTCTCCTACTGACTATTCTGGTATTTATCTAAATTAATATGAAATTATAGAAAATGATGTATCCAAAGTTTAATTTTATGATATGTATGATTCAAATCTAGACCTTTGTCCAATCGGTGTGATATTTGAAGAAAATGAGTCAAAATTATCCTTAATAATGGGGTTCATAAAATCTGGCAAAGAAAATAAAATTCCTTACCAAGGTGAAAGCTTTATCGCGTCGAGTTGGATCTGTATTGCATTTTACGTTGATTTGATTACTATTGTTTTATGTGAAATCTTTAACACTGTTAATCAAAGTAGGCTTAACACTAAGGCATAATAATGTTGGGCATTCAAATTTTTTCTTACTGTCACTATATTACAGACCAACTAAGCAACTAAATAGGAAAATGAGAAAATTAACATAACATACAATCCATGCATATAGGTATCATAGTTAAATCCTTTTTGAGTAAAATAAAGTTTCTTTTCAAGT
Source organism: Allium cepa (assembly GCA_030765085.1). NCBI lineage: Eukaryota > Viridiplantae > Streptophyta > Magnoliopsida > Asparagales > Amaryllidaceae > Allium > Allium cepa. The sequence continues at coordinate 907,040,989 of CM060929.1, read as the reverse complement.
GTAAAGCATGTGAAATTTCTAAGGCATCTTTATTTGACATTAAATGACATATAGACTAGAAATTTATGTTTTTTTATATTAGTTGTCTCATTTTGTTATAATATATTAAAATTGTAAACGTTATTTACTATTTACTAGTGTGAATTCATGTTATGCACATGTTATATTAGTAAAATGTAACAGAAACAATTAAAACATAATTATGATAGTTGCAACGGAGTTTTGAGAAAAATTAGAAAAAAATTACTGAACAACACAATGATTTTCTGCAATGAAAGTGCAGAATGAAATGAATGCTTAATAATTATATGATGTGATACCATCAATGTCATGACAAGTAAATTTTCTTTTGAAACTTTATATTTATTAAAAATAGAGAAATATAAAAAAATAATTCCAAATAAAGGTACATTTCTCAAAGTGGAATAGAAATAATTAATTTACATATGTTTTAAATTAATGCTAAAGTGTGATTAAATTTGCAATTCCAACAATATGAACAAAAAGTTCAGGGTTCCTTTTGTGTTAATGGCGATCTACCGTCCACTTTTGTTTTTGAGATTTTCTTCCAGATCTGCGTAGCCTTCGTCATCCCTCCCCTCCCCTCCACGTTCTCCCTCCGGACTGTTCATGCCTAGCTCCCCTCCTCTTCTTCTGTTCCACCCTGTTGCTCCTTCTTCATCGCCCTCATCAACTCGTTCTGGAAGAATTTTTAAGGTTAGCAAAGCTGCGTCCTCGTGCCCTATCCCGCCTTTGTTGTCTGATGCTGAATTTCCGCCGCTTCCTACTAGTAAGTTCTCTGACCAGTAGATTTCGTGAGCCCTTGCTTGAGACCTGATTCTATGGTTAGTGATGTGTGCCATTCAGTTTGTGGTCATAATTGTGGTCCTAAGCATACGCTTGTGAATGATGATGTTGAATTTGGTGCTAACGGTGTGAACGTTGGTGTGAATGTTGGTGAGTTGTGTTCTACCAATTCTTGTTTAGCTCGACGCACACCATGTGTTTGTTCAAATTCTGATGAGAAGGATATCTCCAAATGCACTGTATTGTGTTCTGGTATTTCGTTGCTTGCAGCCTCCCCCCAAGCTGGTCTTTCGGCCTCAGTTGGACAACCCTATATGGATGCTTTCATGCTGCTGCTCCTCCCCCTCCTTGTTCAAAACCATGGTCCTCGCTTTTTTCATCTCTGCCCCGTAACGCGGGTGTTTATGAACCAGTTGATTTTGATATTGTTGAGGAAAATGGAGTGATGATCCCACCTTCAAATGTCATGCAAGCCGGTTTGGATTATTGGTCAGAATATTTAGTTGGTTTCTTTTTAGACCCTAAACATCGCCTTATTGATGCATCCTCGGTTTGTCGTAAGGCCTGGAGGCTTCGTGGTAAGCTTCGTATTAAGCTGGTTGACTCTATGTATTTCCTATTGTTCTCCTCCCCCCAGGATCGCCATCGTGTTCTAGAGGCTGAGCCTTCCTTCTTTGAGGGAAACCATTTATTATTACTCCATGGTCACCTATGGTTGCTAGTGCTCGTGAACAAGTTCTATCAATCCCCGTTTGGTTTATTTTTCTCAAATTCCTTCTACTCTTCAACTTCTGCTTGGTTTGAATTGGCTTGCTTGCAACGTTGGTAAATTGAAATGTTTTGACGCTAATACGGTTGCTCGTGAAAAGCTGGTGTATGCTAAGGCTCTGATTGAGATTACCCCCTTTAAGCCTCGCCCTTCCTCTATTCCTGTTCAGCTAGCTGTTGGCCATGTATTGGATGTCCGTGTTCGTTATGGTTGGGTCCCGGACATTTATACCTCCTGTCACTCCTTTGGCCACTTAGCTTCTGCCTGCTTCCACTCCGTTGTCTCCGCTGCTGCGCCTAAGATTCCTCTGCCTCGGCCTCCGCTCAGGAAATGGGTTCCCAAGGTCTCTCAGGTTACTCTTCCTCCTGAAGTTCCTTTATTTGTTCCTGGTCCGTCGACTTCTATTTCTCGGCCTGCGTCCCCACTTGCATCCAACGTCCCTGATGATGATTATGTGGATCCCACTGCTGTTCCGGATCTTGTTCCGACTCAGTTGCATATAGTTTGGGTTGAGTCTGAGAATTGTTGGGTTGAACGTAGTTCTGATTTGCGTTACAACCCTGTCGATGATACCTATTTTAGATACGTTAGCGCTGATTTTGTGGACCTTCGTTGCCTTTATTACTGACCGTCTGGTGATTCCTTGGTTCTTGATTTGGATGGAACGTAAGCTGAGTCAAATTTTTTCGTTCTTGCTGATACTACCTGGGATCGATCTTTTATTTACTCTCCTGACGCTGAGATCTATGATCCTTCTCTTGCTCACCTATTTCGCCCCTACATTGGTATTCTTGGGAATGTCTCTCTTGTTTCTTCCCAACTAGATGTTGTCGTTGGTGTTTCTTCCTCTTCGGAGGAGACATAGTTTTGTTAGTTATTTATAGTAGCTGTGACATGTCTGTCACACTCCTGTGCTATATTTTTTCTCTTTTTTAGCAGTTAAGGTGTCTCTTCCTTACTCCTGTACTTTATGTTTTTATTACGTTCGTAATAAAAGTGGACGGTCCACTATAAAACCGGCTGGCCTTGCCAAAATTTACAATTCCTATATTAGAGGTTTGAGAAAATAAGAAGGAAATGATCAAGATGTAACCAATTTGCTAAGAAAATTCAAACTTGTGACTATTTATTTACTTGCATCTTGATCATACAACCTTAACCTTTTTTCGAGATAATCATAAAATATTAGAGAGGCTAGATTCAAACTTATATAAAATAAAATATTTTGATTATTTTTCTTAACTTTAAATTTATAAGTTCACCTAATGCAACGACCGGGACATTTTCGACCCCCGAAAATCGGCATTAATACGTCCACTGTACAGAGTGCCGAGCAGTCGAGTGCCGGAAACACCAGGTTGTTCGGGTTAAGAAGAAAAAGAGATATAATAAGAAATAGAAAACAACAGCACAGAATCTCACAATCGCAACGGAATAAAATATAATATGCAATAACAGCATTTTATACAAAGAAAAGTTGTAACTGTTAACATATATACAAGTTATCGAGTACAATCATCAACAAATAAATCTGGACATTTATGATAACTTGTCCTCAAATGCTGTCCATACGGGCTACGATACACAGCGGAATATAGTCAATACGTGTAATACGTCCCTGTCATTTAGCTCGTCTCCTGAGCTCCACCGCATCCTAACTTGAAGTTCTGTAATACTCGGTCTGAACCAAGCATTATAATAAAGTAACACCCGACTCAAGCTGGAAATCAGTGTGATTAAAACCAACTTGATTTGAAATACTCAAATTATAAAGATCTTTTGCAACCAAGGTAACTCGTACAACACGACGAATTGTTATGTGATTATAACCAAATGGCTCTGCAGAAATCCATTGATTTTTATAATAATGTCTAAGTACCATTACTTATTCCAAATAGATAAATTTGTTAAATTAATCCAATTTTAGTATATTAAACTTTATAATCAAAACTTTAAAAGTTCGTAATGATTTACAAATCGAAGTGGTTCTAGATAACACTGATATCCGATCTCGTTTTCTTCGATCCAAGCAATAAATTAAAAAAAGTAAATTGTTTAAAATAAACAATTTATAATTATGGTGACCATATACACATATGGGAATTTATTGCAGACATTTCAAATAAAACGTATCATCATTTTTATCTACTTTTTAACCTGTCTGACCACTAAATGGCATAGGCAAGAAAAATTGAATTAAATCTCCAATAGAATTAAGCCAAGTTATAGATCATCAACCAAATTAACGATCTATAACAATATCAAACAATTTCACATCAGGATTTAATAACTTTAATTAACTGAAAACCCATTATGTCTTAATCAAAATTAATCAGATTAAGAAATTATATAACAATTTATTTCTAGTTAATTAAAATTAAACACACTATTTAATATCTAACTCTGTAATTTACACAAATTTGAGTCAATGATAGTAATATAATTAATTAATTACCATTTTAGTTATAAAATATCATTAAACTCTAATTCACGGAAAATCCATTATACTAGTTTAAAACATTAGGTAGTGGGATTAAGAATGCAAAAGTCATCAATATTGGTTCGGTTTAAAATGAATAAAAATAGATTTTGGAGTTAAAATTTTTAGATATTATACAAATATAAGTTCCACTTCTTCCCTTTCCCTTTTCTTTCTTTTCTTTTCTTTTCATTTTTCCTTTTCATTTTTCTTTCTTTATTTCTTTCTCTTTCCTTTATTCCTTTTCTTTCTTTTTTGTTTTCTTATTATTATTATTATTATTTCCTTATATATTCTCCCCTGGCTCATACCGGCCCTCTCCCCTTTTGTGACGCCCCACCTCTATACTCATACTAACCAAGGACACTGCTGGGTAACGCCGTCAGTTAGTACGAAGAATAAGGCTGTTGAGGAGTGACCATCTGTGTAATTGCTTTGTGCGAGTACCGATATGTCAGATAGTATATTAGGCATTTAATTTCAAGAGGAAATTTGACATATCAAATACAAACTCAAAGCTACTGCACGGTGGCATATGGCCTTCGGAAACAAATATAAAATAAGCATAACATAAATCAGTCACATATATTCACATCAGTAAGGTGGAAACAGGTAAGAATATAACATGTAAGAGTGTACATCAAATTAGTGGTCATACAAGATCCACTACATCACAAAAGAATAGGTACAAGTGCTAGATAAAAGAATATATATACATCAAGGAGTCACTATCTCGAACGTACAAAGCAAAAACTACTAAGCTAAAGTAGTTAGCCAAAAATAAGAAGCTAATCCCTGCTAAGAAGTCAAGTAGAAGCACCTGAATCACCTCTGTCCGACCTTAGTATTATATAAGAAGGAAAATAATAAATAGATCATTTTAGCTATATATATCATATAAATGAGATAGGATATGAGATATGTCAAAAATATATGATAACAACGAAAATCATACAATATCTCAAATTTTCTCAAAAACACCAAAAGAATGTCATATTCTTTAGCTTGTTCACCATACCACAAATATTGATAAAGCTTATCAATATAAACTACAAAAATTAGTGAAACGCAAATTCTAGAAATCAATAATTAGAAATCTAGAAAACACAAAGGGGGAGGCCTATCACAAATGGGACAATATCCCAAGGGTCACTAACCCATTAAAATCCAAGGTACAGTCCCCCCTTGGGGACTGATAGTTGAACATCGGTGCACCTAAAAAGATACGCCCCTTGCATAACTGAACATTGACGCACCTAAAAAGATACGCCTCATGCACTTATTGAGCCGAACAACAACGCACATAGAAGATACACCCCATGCATCGAAACCATTGAGCCGATTTCTCCATGAACGGTCAAAAGACCATGGGTCGTTATCCCATAAAAATGAGACGAAGCTCCATAAATCAGGGTAGTCCCACATGTGGACAAAGAGACAACACATGTTGCTAGTCTAAACCATAAAATGATCACTTTGATCAACAAGATGTGTAAATTACACTAAGCTAGTAAATAAATGAGTTTATCTCCATGTTAATTTCAAAATTTTAATTTTTTCCACTTAATCCAAGTTAAGTATCATTTTTTAATCTCCTCATTTTAAATTTTGATTCAAATCCCATATTAGTTATGTAAACTATTTTAAATTTATAATCTCATTTGATTATAATATTACTATCCAAACACTTCAATTTTATATAATAATTCTCAGAAAATTATTTCTTTTTATATCAAAATATATTTTTGGGTAAAATTATTTCATTTACCCACTTCAAAACATTATTGCGTCGGTTTATCGTGTTCAAATGTTTATAAACTCCTATCGGAATAGCGGCGTCCCCCTACTCGACAAGAATTTATATACCATTCAACCAAAAAGTCAACACAATATTAAAATATTTATATTCACTAAAAAATACGTGCTCTTGTCTATTAATATGCTCAAACTCATTCTAGAGTACTACTGACTCTATCTCTAATGAGTAATCACCACCATAGCTAAGGTTCACGCTTCACCTTCTGCTCTGATACTAACTGTGATGATCTGTAGGCTTTTCAACCATCTGGACAGTGGCCACCCTTCGCCGTAGCTCATATTGGTACCTCAGATTTGCTTTTACGGCCAGTCTCTCGACTGTAATCAACCACTCCGGGACATGTAGGAGGAAGAGTCATTCGTTTGCTACCTAACAAGAAGCGAGAAACCCCTATCATGCTATAATAAAGCAAATCTGATCTCGATCTCTTCGAAACGATCAGCGCAATGGCCAATATTGATGGTCGGTTATTTAACTATCATATAACATTCACACGCAACCATCAGGCCATAAATAATTTTCCAAATTATTTATTTCAATAATATGTTCGTAAGATATTATTTCCTTATTTTAACATTTCGAAAAATAGTTTTCAAACTCCTTTCATTCACACGAAATAAATTTCAAGCCTTTACCAATACTTAGAATATTTTTCCCACTTCATTTTATAGAAAATATTTCTCTTATTTCCTTTTTGTTTTCTCAAAAATCATTTACAACTTATTTGTAAACTTTTAAACTCATTCCACACGAATTTTATTAATTAAAAAATTCCTTAGTTAAATTCCTTTAATAATTCCAATGCCATTTATATTCATTTAAAATTCCAGTTTCACTTCTACTTCTTTTTATGAATTTTATTTCACCTTCCAAAATTTCATTTATCCTATACTTTAGAAATTTATTTAAAATTTTTATAATACCATTATAAGATCTTTCCCCAAATCTTATTTAATTTTAATAACTTTTATGCTCATCTCAAGAGGATTCGTACTTGAGTTTAAAACATTTAAAATTATATATAAAATAAGAATAATGTTTTACTTTTAAAATATGGTTTTAGGTAACTAAAATATCAACTTCTTCAAAGCATTCAAAGTTCGTATTCGGTTATTAATTTACAAAGTTGATTTACGAAGTTAGGATTTATTTGGATAAATACCAAGTATACAATAGCTAACTTGGGGATATTCCAAATTCAAATCCAGATAATAGTTTAAAGGTTTAATAGTATAGTAATTTTAAATCCCTCTTTAAACAACTCAAGTTTCCTTAACAAAAGTTTATTTTTAGAAAATCCAATATTCACCAATTTAATTCATAAGTTCCTCTTGATTCGTCTCATATTGACCGTATAACCCTTTCTCACATTCGAAATATATCCACTATATCCTTTTAAAACAATTTTCATAACTCGATATGAGTTCATGCCTTAAATTATATTTTTTTGTTACCATGTCCACCGATATCAACTATCTCATTTATAAATCCGTTTATAAATTTATAAATTCCCTTGAGTTTTCCATCTATATACAAAAACAAATTTTTTTTCAAAATTCCATTTTATAATTTTATTCCTTAATAAAATTCCATATTTATTTCAAATCTCTACCTAAAACAATTTTCAAATAGTTAAGAATAACCCCAATTAGTTAATATATTTTTATTCCACTTCATTCCCTTTAGAATAAATCCAATTTTCAATATAAATAATTTTCTTCCAAATTTCGTTTTTAAATTCCTTCAATTTAATTATTTCTGGTATTTAAAATGTCCATTTTAAATTCCAACGCCATTTAACATTTAATAATTCAATTCACACCAACCATATCAATTTATCCATTATATCATATATCAACATATATAAATGAACAATAAATATTTTTGAGGAATCCAGTTGGATCCCTCCAACCTGTTTTTCTACATCCACAAATGTTAGTCAACAAATAAAAATATCAAATCCCACTTCGAGGGTGATATCGCGGTATATATGGTCATCCGCTATTATGCGGGGCGCATAGGTCTCATCCGCTATATAATGCAGGAATATCAATCACTCTAATATATATATAATATTCAACATACAATAATTATTTAGTTCACCCAAACATCCAATGATTTAAATTTAAACGTTTAAATTAATTTTAGGAGTCTAAATGAGTGAAAAAATCTCACTTTTATTTTAGTTTGCAATCCGATCCAACCTTGACTTGTTTCTCCATGATTTTAGATCTTATATAAACATTATTTAGTTTATTAACATTTGGATTAATCGAACAATTAATTTCCATTCATTTATTTAATTCAAACTAATAATTTCCCTTGTTAAAAATCTTTTAGTAACTAAAATAAATTAAGCAAGCAAATTAATCACCAAATCTATTATTTTAAAATAAACTCATAAATTAAAAATGTATAGGTTTATATTTATTCTTCCTTTGAAACTACATATATATACTTATAAAAAAATAATTTATAGATTTCAAAAAATCTAATTTTATATAAGCTTTCAAAATTTTAAAATTCCTATTTTTTTTCAACCCTTATCTATACAAAATAATTTTCTGTTTTCTGTAAATATATATAAAAATCTGCACGTATATATATACACACACATTTTTAGTCACTGCATATATATATATATATATAAACTTGACTTTACTATAAGTTATTAAAATTTTATTTTCTTTCTCTATTCCAAAATTTATATGTATATATTTACCAAATTTATATCTATATACCTTACTGAATATTTTTTTCATTCCAATATACATATCTATATTAAATTAAATTAAAACAAGACTGCATATACCTCGCCGCCTTGACCTCCACAAATACTTGCTTGCCAATTCGCCGACTCGATCTACTGCCATCCTGAATGACGACGTAATCGAGAAGCCCAGGGCATCTGACCTTGCCTGCTTCACGCGACCCAAAACAATCTTGAATCTACACCCTTCGGCCTCACTCGATCACCGCCACTACGAACTCCAGATCCCTAAACTAGCTGCTACCGCTGCTGATTTCCGTAGCCAAAATTATCAAACGACATCGACACACGAATTCCCAATAGCCGTGGCGCCTTGCACTTCTCGTCTAGATTAGGCACTGCCATCGCGTTTCCCCCATTTGTAGTTTTAATTTGATCACAGCTCATTTATTATTATTTTTTTAGCTAAACGAACGATGCTTAATTAGGGAAGAAAACGAAATCGTGATTTCATTTGAAAAGGAATAAGGCCGATGGAAGGAACTCGCGGCCATTTTTATTTTTTTTCTATTGAAAATGAATTGAAGCATCAGTAGAAGATGACATGATTTTTAAAAAAGGAAAAGATCCCTAGCATGATGAAGATGCTTTGCGTGCCTGTCATTGCTTGCATAGAGAAGGCAAAAAGATACGTTGGTGAAAGAAAGAAGGATGGGGAAGGAATCTCTACTGTTGACTTAAGGTATATACGTAATGACTCGCAAACCCGTACCCCTTGAGTCGACACTATTCTTCATCATATCAACTCAAAGTGAACGGAAATACGAACCATTAGGGTTAAAGAAGGAGGTAGAAGAAGAAAAATAGAAACAATAATAGAATCTCACAATCGCAACAGAATAATATATAATAGATAAATGGCTGATCTTTGTAAAAACTACTATATCTGTTTTATTCATTACATCATCAGAGTACAACACAATCAATAGTAAAATACTGGACAGTTATTAACTTGTCGCCACAAACCGAATACACAACTTACTCTGCACAGCGGAAAATACATCAAGTATGTGTGATACGTCTTGCCATCTAGCACATCTCTTAGGCTCCATAGTAGTCCATCCAGAATCTGTACTCTATAATACTCGGTCTGAGAGCATTATAATAAAACAATACTCTAGCCAGTTTGGAAAACCAGCGTGCACACTAAATTGGATTATGATAGTTTTCGAAATCATTTCAAATCAAAGGTATCTCGTAAGACCATGCCGCAAATAAACATGTCGGGTTTTTACCTTACGATAACCAAAACATTTTCTTATCAAATCCTCTGATATTATAGTAGTATCTATATACAAATACTTATTCAAATAGCCAAAATTGTCACATTCATTAAATTCCAACAATATTAGGTTCTACAATCAAAACCGTAAAGGCATGTAGGGAGAATAGATTTCCAACTAATGAATGGCACTGGCGTACCACCTCTCATGGTACCTGGTCTAAATCAGCATACCAAGGATCCACCATGATCCCTACAATGCAAGACCGGAGCTACCCCTTACTGGATAGTCCGAATAAGATCACCCCGCAGTTGGGATCAACAACCGCCCACACAGCCGAAATAAAAAGGGACCTCTAGACAGGGATGACCTTACCCTAATTGGGCGCTACCCACTTAGCCTTGCTGCATAACCCCTAATTTTCAATCATTCCCGGTTGACGAGGTTCGTGTGGGAAATGCGGAATGTGAATCTTTAGGTTAGGATTAACACTAGAAGGGGGGTGAATAGTGTTTAAAGAAATTACTAAATCTTTTTGAGTTTTGTTAATTTGAACACAAATGTATGCAATATTCAGACACAGATATGATCACAGAATCAAACATAGATATAGAAATAAAGTAAAAGCTATAAAGGAAAGAACACACCGGATTTTATACTGGTTCGAAGTTACCCTACATCCGGTCTCGCACACAAGTACGGATTTCCTTTCAAAAGCAATTGTACAATTACACCCTCGATTTCAAGGCCACGTTGTACACCACCCCAGATTCCCAATCCTCTAGGTAGAGATACTTGATTTCGGGGGCAACAAGTTCACCTAATTGATTTCCATGGCTATAATCACACCTTTTCTCACTTGATTGATTTCCAAGGCTACAATCACACCTTTTCTCGCTACATTGATTACAAAGAAGTCTATAACTCCAAATAGCACTGAGATCTTATTGAGATAGTGAAAGAGAATCAAACCAGAAATGAATTAGTTAGATTCAATGTTGATTTCAGCAGAGTATTGTTAAGAATGTGTATAAAGAAATGTGGAAGAAGAAGAGGAGTGAAATCAGAGAAAATATGAATGAAAATTCGTTTAAAACTGACCCTATTTATAGTAGAACAACATCCATGTCCATTCATGAATGGATATGACGAATAGACACTTCCTTTGAAATTCAAAATTTTGAAATAAACTGCTACCACGTCGGCATGGGGTACTTGAGGATGTCGACATGCGTAAGGAAATTTTGGTAATTTGTTTTCTTGGAAAATAACTTCTATCTTGTATTAACACTATTTTAAACTTTATAAATATACTTAACCATAGATAAAATACATAAATAAATATAGAAAATAATATTTCGGTATTTATAAAATTTTACTATAATTTTATATTTAAATCTAAGTACAAATATTAAAAGTTAAATATATTACTATTAAAAGATAGTTTAAAAACCAAGGTAATTTGATTTTGAAATTAAAGATTATTTTTAGGCTAAAAATATTTTAAAACCAAGATAGATGTTTTATATTCTTTTAAAAGGAAGATTTTGAAAACATTTGGAAAACAAGATATAATTTTGTAACATTTTGAATAAAAGTTTGTGGATACAAAACAATGTTCCACTAGATTTTTCGTAGGTTCCATCCTACTTAGGGTTTCATCCCTTTAACATGCTCGAAGTGGATTCCATTCCGCGAATAAATTGGATTTTAAGATGCTAGTGCTTTTCTAGGAGTTTTTACCAAATTCCTAATTAAATTATTTATTATTGGAATCTTGAACTCTTGATAATCTTAATACTCATGAGTCTTCAATCTTGATATCTTGAATCTCTATATTTTACAGTCTTCATTCTTGGTACCTGCATGGTTAAGTCATGCATACACATATATATCTAAGCTATAATGTTAGTATTTATATTTTATAATCTTATTGTAAGGTTGTTATCATCAAAACCATCATTTCAATGACTAACAATCTCCCCCTTTTTGATGATGACAACCTTTGTTTATAAAATATTACTTCTATCCTAATAACTCCCCCTTAATCTATGCCTAACTATGCTATTTTATACTTCTCCCCCTTTGTCATAAAAAAAAACTAACTCCAAACTATAGAACTCCCCCCTCATTCTTGTACTAAAGTACCTGCGTTTATAATAAACTACACAATGGAGTATATAATAGATAGATTAAGAGGTAATTATACTGATAGACATGATAACTAATCAACGATCATATAAATATCAAATGTGTTTTTATACATGTTTTGCACACTAAATATCAATCCACACCAAACCAAATAAAAAAAAATCAAATTAAATCAAATCAATCCAAGCAATCAATTAAAATCAAACAAAGCAATCAAATAAGATCAAACATTACGAGGAACTTCCACCCATCCTTCTTCTCTAAATATAGGGTCTGCTTTAATGGCATCCCAATTGTCATTATCATTGGTGAGAGAGACAGGAGGATGTGCTTCACTATCATCTTTGTGCAGGGAGGAAATCATCCATCGTATCGCATCGAAATGCTTTTCTTGCTCCTTGATCATCTGCATTTGACTCAACTCTAAGTGTCGTTGGTTACGAAGAATGAATGAGAGAATATTGTTGAAAGAATTAAGGGTTTCTTCAAGATTCTCGGTCAAATTATGAATTGGATTGGCCATATTTGAGTTTATGAGAAGAATTAGAGATAAAATAGATAAGAGATAATTCTGAGTGATGAATTCTGGAAGAAATAGGTATTTATAGGTGTAGAAATTCGTTTTAAATGAATAGACATAAGGTATGTATTCAAATTTCGAATTTAAAATGAAATGTCATTTTTGAGCAGTACATGTTGACATGGTCAAGGAGGGATGTCGACGTGGTTCAGTGAATTTTGGTGACTTATTTTAATTTTGTGAATATTTGTGTGTGTATATATATATTTATATAATATACTAACATTTATTATGGAGATAAGATAAGCTAGATAATAGAAAAGAAATTCAATTTCATTGTATAATAAAACGATATAATGATTAATCATAAAGAACTGCACGAACATTCAAATCAAAACAAACTAAAACTAATACAACACGACATAAAAAGATAGAACTAGTTAGAGGATGATGAAGATGAAGATAATCCAAGCTTCTTGTTAACTTTGGAGAAAAAATTGTTCATCTTCGATGACATTTTATCTAATTTCTTACTAACAAACCATTTAAGAACCCGTTGATTCTCGACAATAGCCTTTTGATTTTTGAGTAAGGTTTTGTTGGTTGGATTAGGAGGATAGTCAATGCTTTCCAAAGATGTTTCACCTTCTTCTTCTTCTACTATTTCCATTTCATCTCCTTCTTCTTCCTCTTCCTCCTTTTCCATCTCCTCATGAGCCAAACGCTCTTCCTTTTCGGCAAGAGTCTCATAAAGTTGAAAAACAAAGGGAATTTTCACAAGAGAAATGTTTGAGTGATTAAAAAACTTTCTTGAAACAAATTCTCCTCCTTTAAAATCTACTCCAAAATAGTTAAAAATCCGAGCAAGATAGATTCCATGATACAAATTGTTTTCTCCCATTTCAGGATTTTTGGACGAAGTTCATCTAAAATAACTTACGCCCAATTAATATCATAATTTCCAAAAATAGAAAAAAGTGCTTTGCAAACTTTTGAGGTAGGATTGTTAAAATTCCCGAATCTTGGGGTCAAAGTATGTTCTAAAAGAAGATTAACAATTCTAGCTTTTGGTCGAAAGTTTCGATTTTTGAATTCAAAATCATCCTTTCCTTCGAAAATGTGATGAAATGTCTCACGATCATTTTCATCGATATTAAAAATAGAAAGATCCATTCCTGTGCTTTTGCAATTGAGAATGGCACCCAAAAGATCACAATTGAAAACGATTCTAGTGCCTTTGACACTACTCCAAATTTCATCATCATTTCCATTATAAAATCCACAATTTAAATTTGCATGGAAAATTTTAACAAGACTTGGATAATAAACAAAATCATTTTGAGAAGCATCAATAAGACTAAGAACTCGATTGTTTGCAAAAAGAGAATCAATTTCATAAGAAGAGAAATCTTGAAATAAAGCAAACTTCCCGGGATGGAATTTTCCATAGTTAGCATAGTTGATATATGCTTTTATAGCCTCCGGATCATTGTAGAGTTGCTCTTTTATCTTTCTGGAAATTCTCATTATAGAGGGGTTGCTTGAAGAAGCCATTAGAGTAGAGACCACAGAGCTTGAAGTGTTAAAATAAGAGTTTGAATTTGAAAATGAGAGTGAAAAGTTGTTATAAAAGACAGTGAATAAATACATTCTCAACGGACATATTCTCTGGTCAAAAGGTGGCTTTTCAAAGAATTGAATGAGGTGAAAAGAAGGAGGGAAACTCAATATTTAAATTCAAATTTTGAATTTCAAATTTCTGTACCCATGTCGACACCATGTTGGGGACCATGTCGACATGTGTCTTTGAATTCTCATAATTGTTTTTCATAAGTATTATATATATATATTATTTTTAATGTCTATATATATATCTAGAATATTAGTAGAATTATAGTATATTCCATAAAATATTATAGTACTATAAAAAATAAAAATAAAAATAAAATAATAAAATAATAGTATAAAGAAAATAAAAATTTTAAAATTCAAAAAACACACCAATTCAAAATTAATCAATCAAGCATCCAATTCTAAGCACGCAATTTCAACCAATTATATTATAAATGTGTACCATTTTCTGAGTCCGTTTCTCTAAATTTGTCAGAGTCGTGAACTACCGTGAAACACATATTTGAATTATCTGTCTTCTGATCATCATTGCTTGAGGACGAGTCTGAATCATCTAGAGTAGCAGTAAATGCACGTTTTCATTTCTTTACGGAATCTTTGTTTATAGGAAGATTTTTCCTGTCTTGGTACGGACAGTCTCTTTTGATATGGCCTGGTTCGTCACAGTTGAAACATTTGATATTGTTTGGCACTACATTCTGATTTCTAGAATTCTTATAGTTGTTTCTCTTGAGATTGTTCATCTGTATTTCAGGAATTTCCGAAAATTCTTGGTTATAAGGGCTATCTCTTCATCATTATCGCTGTTTGAGTCTGATCCATCGGTCAATGCATTGAACGCCATTGATTTCTTTTCAGATGCTTTGCTTTCTCTTCTCTCAATCATTTGGACTTCAAACGACATTAGATTTCCAATTAATTCTTCTATCTTTAAGGTACTGATGTCATTTTCCTCTTCGATCGCAAGTGTCTTTTAATCCCATTCTGCAGTAAGAGAATTTAAGATTTTTCTGACTTGATCTTCTTCGGAAAATTCCTTTGCCAAGGATATTAGAGAATGCACAATGTTCTAAAATCTACTACACATATTTGAAATAGACTCATTAGAATTCATTTCAAATAATTGAAACTGGTTTGTGAACATGGAAATTTTGGTCTCTTTAACTTTGCTTGTTCCTTCATGAGTAACTTGCAAAGTTTTCCAGATTTCATATGCAGACTTACAAATTGACAATCTATTAAATTCATTTCTATCAAGTGAACAAAACAGAATATTCATAGCTTTAGAGTTATTTTGTGCGACAATCTTTTGCTCAGCAATCCACTGTGCAAAATCAGTTGTGGGTTCAGAATATTCAGTCTGTGTGACATTCACTACAAAAAAACACCCTTTAATAGCGTTTAAAAAACGTTATTAAAAGCTATTATAGCGTTTTTTCTTACGCTGTATATTAACATGTTGTAATAGGTCAGTGACCTATAACAGCAACATACAAAACGCTATAAGAGACGCTATGGACAAGGACATTTCATAGCGTTTTATGAGTGCTGTAAACATGACTTTTAATAGCCTTGGAAAGTCGCTATGAAGTGAAACTATAGCGTTTTCATGACTGCTATCACTACAACAAAAAGGACTTTTTATAGCGTGTAAAAATCGCTATAAAAACTTTCTATAGCGATTCTATAATCGCCATAGATCAACATATTGTAAAAAGTCTGGTAGATACTATAGCGTGTCATACTTGCTATATTATGTCGACATGCTATATTATTATAGCATTTGAACGCGCTATGGAATCATTGTGTCAACCTTTTATGACACATTGAAATGCTATAGAAAATTCATTACTATCTATTATAGCACCATCTTATTGCTATGAAAACTATTTACTCTTTGCAAAATATTTTGTATAGCACTAACATGATGCTATAGCATAACAAAGTTGAACAAATTTTCTTTTTATTGCATAGTTAGAACGCTATAAAAAAATTCTATTGCACATTTTTTGCTGTCATAACATTCAAAGCTTACAATTTTCAATTCTATTTATATATTATAACTTAAAAAACCACATTCATCACATTAACATAAGTACACAAATTGAGGCATAAGCCAAATCACAAAATATATATATCCATAATATTTCATACATGAAGAATTAAACATAAATATTTGTGATAAAAATTAAACATAAGTACATAAATTGAGTGTAGCATACCAAAACGATACATACTAAAAATATTTTAATGACCGTCGATAAGCATGACTGATTTAAAGGAGAAAGAGTGCGACATCATGTATCAACCTCAAAAGCATCATACAACACCTATGAAGAAGAAACACAAACATACATATGTTAATCAATATATACAAGTATGTATAAGTACAAAAGATGCATCGCCAAAGACTAAGTTACTGAAACTAGCATAACCCCTAATGAACCTGTTATTGTGATCAATCAATACCCTAATATACAAACAGAAATCCTAGTTATGTCATGGAACAAAATCTAATGACCCTATGCAGATGCAAATGTGAAACATGAAGATCTAACTTACAGTTAGTTTCTGACCCTGGGGATACATGTACTGCGTAAGCCTTCTTCACAAACCACTGTACCCTAATATTCAAAAAGTCACTGTTAAATGCACGACATAATCAAATAAGACGTTTAAAAATAACCAGTAGGAATAAAATAGGATAATAAGTTTACAAACATTTAGATAATAAAATAGGATAGAACATGTGTTAATGAAAGTATAGATATGAAAGAATCACCTTGTTGACTGCCAGTATTCACCATATCAGCAATACTCCAATTCATCAATTAGCAATTATAACTGTACATACATAAAACCTGTGAAAACGAAATTCAACAATTAGCAATTATAACTGTACATATATATATATGTGTGTGTGTGTGTGTGTGTGTGTGTGAAACTTAATTATATAAATTTAATTAACTTATATGGAACTTGATTAATTTATATGAAAGTCGATTAACTTAGTTAAGTTTTATAATATTGTTTAGTATTATTATTGCTATAATATTATTTTATTACTACTATTATTATTATATTATATTATTATTTTTCTTTTAAATTTAGTTAATTTTTATTAACTTGATTAATTTTTATTAAGCTTAGTCAATTTTTATGACAATTTAATAAAGATTCCAAAATAAAGAACATGATTTTTATAAAACTAAATTAATTTTCATAAACTTTAGTTAATTTAATTAAAAAAATTCAAATTTTGTTAATTTTTATAAAACTCAATTAACTTAGTTAATTTTTATATAACTTAGTTAAATTTGTATAAAACTTATAACATAGTTAATTTTTATAAAAATTAGTTAAATTTAATAAAGTAAGTAAATTCTTTTAATTTTAATTATTTTTTATATAACTTAGTTATCTTAGTTAAATTTTTATACTTAGTTAATTTTTATATTTATTTAAATTTTATTTAGATATTTAGATATACATTTACACGATCGAAACAAGATCGGATTTATATCATATATAACAAAATATACTTCATAATAGCGTACACATTTAAATGTATAAAAACATACCTTTTATTAGCAACTTAGCTAGCAATCTTCCATATAGCAAAGGAATATTTTGTGTACCTATATAACAAAGTAAAGTGAATTTATTATGCAATTCGCTCTTTGAAAATTAATTATGATATAAATATAATAGCTCCTTTCTACATCTCTACTACCAGCTGAACATAATAAGGTGATGAAAGGTTATCCAAACATATTTTTTTTCTTTATGCCGTAGTTTGTATCTATAAAACTGCACTCATGTGACACCACAGGAAAAATAAAATCTTACATTTTGAATTTTATGATTTTTATGCTCGTTGTATGTTTTGTAAATAAGAAGAAAAGAGAAATTGATGGAGAAAATAACATTTCCAGTTCAATAAACTGAAAAGATAAATCTATACATTGTGGAGTAACCCTGGAATCTGAATATGGACTATCTAGGTTCTGGAAGGTTGGATGAAAATCCTCTTAAGAAATGGATCGTAAGGGGAAAAAATGGTATCGTTTATGGTTGATGTACTTGTAGTGAAGTAGTCTAACCAATGTGATAATTTATTATGTGTTAAATGTTAAGCGTAAGTACAATACTCTTGAGCTGGGAATGGAAGGTGCGACTGATTAATGTGTGACCATATTGCTTGTGGAACCTGAAAAGATGAATTTAAGAAAATAAATTGTGAAGTTGAAGATACTTTTTGTAATAATTATTACATGTACTTATCTGTGTGTTATTTAGTATATACAGCTTTCAAGTCATGCAATTACGTCAAGCTCTGGAAAGTCCTCAATGACATGTATGCGACTATGACTAGTTGTCTGTTAGATAACAGAAATAGCCAAGGTTGTTTGAAGACACATTTTTAATATCAGACGTCCTACTTAGTTTAGTTTGCAGGCTCATATTGTCATAAGTCATAATAGGGTATAGACTAAATTGTTCAGCAAAAATACTGTAGATCTGCCTTTTTCAAAATAAATATAAAACAATTTTTGCAAGTTACCTTGCAGAATAAATCCTTTGTGTGAGCAGCGACATCCTCTCGCCTTTTGTATCAAGCATGATAAGCCTTCTCCACTAAAAGAAGCTCATCCGAGCTCCTCGAGAGGCCTTTTGTATCAAGTCTAACCAATGTGACTTGTACAGAAATATAAAATATCAAAGATAAGAAAAGAATGATATTTAGTAACTGGGAAATTTAGATGACAAGTTTACACTTTACAGTACATAAACGTTAATATTGTGCCTCTATACCAGACTGGTTTAAATAATAAACTGGATGTAATATGTGTGCACGAACAAAAATATCACCGTTATCCAAAAGATGTAGCATAATAAAAGAAAGTACTTGTGTGAGTTAGGCATACGGGCCATTTGACCCAAAAATGGTTAAAGAAATTTGGAGAGGATGGAACGGAGGAGAAGGACAAGCATACATAATTAATTGATAAGAAATTCTTTTATTGCTTCATAAGATTTCAAACCTTGAGGAGGATTGTAATCTGAAATTAGCTACTCCTATCAAGTATTAAACATTTTTAAGTTTTCGGAAACAAATGGAAAATCACCTTTTTTTAATGCATTTGCTTGGAAACCAAACCTTCTGAACATGTGCTAGAAGATGGGTCAGATTGCTCTTCAAGCCACGTACCCTCTTAAGATTTTTGGTGTTATCTTTCATAGTTAGCTCATCCAGTACAGGGTACGCCTCTCTCTCCAAGTCAGAAACATTTGAATCCAAGTAGGAATGTACCACTTCAAGTGCAATCTCTAACACCTGAAACTCAAATGGAAGCTCGTTTTCACCATTACATTCTTCACTGATATTGATTTCGTGTGGACTCTTGTGAGCAATTTTCCGCCTAAGTTGATCGACAAAACGAAGAACTTGACAAAGAGGATCAAGAAGCAGAATTTCCTTAGCGGTGACTATTGCCGTTATAAATTCCAAGTCGATGAGAATAACTCTCTCTCCTGCTGAAATCGATAACCAGGAGAAAATTAGAAGTAAAAATTTTAGAAGACTATAATTGTTATAAAAGTCAACCTTATAAATTTAATTTTTAATTAATTTTTTTTCTTATTGAACTACAACTTCAGACCTAATTTCAATTCAATATCTCATAGTTCAATATCTAACACAGATTTTTTTTTCTTGCTGAAATATCTAATTTTTTTTTCTTGCTAAAATCAAACGCATATCATCATACAATCAAACACACATAAACGCAAATATGACGAGTATTAAATTCTAAATGCAAATATGATGAGTATTAAATAGCAAATATGATGAGTATTAAATCTAATTTTTTTTTTCTTTCTCAAGGTTTTAAATTCTAAATGCAAATATGATGAGTATTAAATAGCTTTTAGATTTTATTAACATATGAACACACATACTCTGAAAGTCTGAAGATGTGTCCGTGTGTGAGGATTATTGTAATGATAAAAATTTGATATAGCGGTATCATTTAGAACAAATAGTTGTTTGCAAAAACTGTAAGAGTGCTGAAAAAATAATGAGAACACTTTAGCTTTTCGACTGTGAGAAAAAGATATTACCTAAGAGACTACCTGTTATTAGATAATGCAATAATGCAGGCCAATTTTTCAGTCTCATGATATACTTGAGCTTTATATTTTGTGCCAGTACACCTGCGTACCACATTTTTGAGCAGCAATGGTATGATGAAATTCAAAAATTAAATAAGAAAAGATTCACACAAATAGTGGGACAGAATATCTCAATAACAGTTAGTGAGTTACTGGTTAAGCTGTTCATATGTTCACAACTACTATCTTTACATGTAACGTATGTAAACCTACAAACACACACATGCTTGAACTATTCATATGCACAAGTGCAATGTGTTTAAACATATATTCCATGTGTTCCAAATGTCATTGGATTATTGAAGACCTTCCATGTGATATATATATATACAGACACAGCGAATACAAAAACTCGAGTATTTATACTCGATAATTTAGTATAAAATTTAACAACTCGGTAATTTTGTTCTCCATTTGTAAATAAATAGTAAACTTATTTAGAACATTTGTTTAGCTTTTTATTTGAACGCTATATAAAAAACGATCAAATTATTGTAAACAGGGGAATATTTCTAACAGTTAACTGGTTAAGTACTATTATTTCTAGCATGTGGCTAATAGTTTAAGATTATTCATAATCTTCATAGTTCGGTTTATATATATTTATGATTCAACAAAAAAAATATTAATTTTTCGTGTTAGTGGTATTTCAGGGGAATATTTCTAAATCTCGAGGGGCGTTCAATTACTGCTTAAACAGATTGGAAGTTACAAAATTGATAAGTGGGTTTGAATCACTGCTCTGGAAACTCAGTGCAAGAAGACTGAATAAAATCATTGCATTTTTTGGTATAACTTATCAGTAAATGGGTGAGATATATACATAATTTTTTGCACAAGAGTTGTATTACTAAGCTACTTTTATGTGAACTGATTGAAAATCATATGTTCTGTTATCTAAGGCTGTATGCTACAAAACCTGATATAGAAATGTTATTTTGGTTATAGCATCGAACCATATTACCAACAAAATGGACCAAATGTTGTTTAGTTGATCAGTGAGAAATTAAAAAGGAAATACGTTTTGATTAATAACATCCGAACCCAATAACACATACATGCCTTGAGCAACAACATATAACATTATAATATTGATGTTATTTACTCTAAAAATTTATCATTAATGGGCAGCAGCTAAAGCAATTTTCCCCCTTTCTTCTTGGTTGACCGAATTATACAAATAATCAAATATTTTATGAAAATAACAAAATTTAACAACTCCGAAAATACAAAATATGCAGTGATGAGATGAAACGTAGATGCTGCGAAAAATGGAGGAACAAACATCAATGACTGACTCCGTAATTACAAAATGGAATCCGTCCTGAAATGCATGTTTTTGACTATATAACGACTACAGGCATTGGAATCCTACTCTCATTGATGCATCAAGGATGATATTAAAATTCAGATTGTACTGCAATAATAATAGTTAAACATAAATAAGCATAATAACCGACTGTTTAAGAATTACACAGTAAAACAATCAATTTTTAATGAAGGCAATCAAAGAATTGAATTTTTTTTGTTCCAATGCAACACTCACAGGGACAATCAGAAACAAGTGTGTCCAATAGTGGTGCCAGAGTAGGAATCAGAAACCGACAAGTATTGGGGCTCTCATCCAAAAACCAACATCTTTGTCCTTGGCAATGAGAACTTGTCTAACAATGCACAGCAGCACACTGAAGATGGCAACAACTATTTGTCATCAAATGTACAACAAACAGCTTTACAAATTCTGTTTCATATATCACAAGAAATAACTATTTGCACAAGCAAAAGTTTTGTTCTGAAAAAGAAGCCCAAACTGTTGCTTAAGTGGGTTATACAGTTCCCTATGATTGACTTGGTAAGGTTTTCTAAACGATTGTAACAAGCAAAGGTTCTGTGCTTTATGCCATAATGCAACAAGCTCCACATTCCAATATTACTTGTGTCCTTATCTTTGTATGTTCTAGTACTTGCAGGCTAACTTAGGTACAGATTATGTTCCAGTGCATGAAACTAAATCAAATGTATATGAATAATTACTCATTTGCAAGTTCTAATTTTGCATTGGGATCTTCTGTTAGAACTCCAGCGACTAGGTTCAAAGTATTTTAATTATGTCTGAAATATTTATTACAGAGGTTAAGATAACTTGTATATGATATCAGGGCACTATATTTTCACTTGCATAATTAGCTGGTAAGTTCATAGTCAAAAGCTATAATGTTATAAGCTACGTTAATGCTGAAAACTAGTAATACTTTTTCAAAATATAGAAATAACTACTTTTATGAAGATTCATTTAAGCATTAAGTTTTTCCAACCGTTTTCCATTAGTAATCTTTCATAAGAGTAGCTTTCATCTACTGCTTAAGCATGAATATCACAAAAAAAATTAACCGTTCCTCACCATAACAAATTTTTAACTACAATAATAATAGTGGAAACCGAAAATTTAAAGAAAAACTGGCTAAGCACATATATCACAAAATAAGAAACAATAATTCATCTACTAATAACAAAAGGAATACTTAACTTTCAGCTCATAAAATCAATTATCCATAGGCGGAGCAAAATCAAAAATGGAGATATACGCAAAAGTTGAAAAATATATACCTAAAAAAGGTCAAAGTTCACGACAGTTGAGGAATCGAAGCACTACGTAGCGAAGTCGAGGGATCGTAGCAGCGGTGAGGTCGAGGAATCGGAGCAGCAGCGAACAATGAATTTGAGTAATGACGAGCAGCGTAGTTGATGAACGGCGAGATTAATTTAGGGATTTGGGAGTGAAGGGAGAAATGGGATATTCGCTGTAGAGAATGAAATATGACCGGGAGAGTTAAAATAGACGCGCCAGCATTTTCTTTTTAATCAATAGCGTGTGAGTGTGTTATAACTTTAGTATCAACAACTACTAAATAGCTAACGATAGCAAGTCATGCTACAGTGCAATCCTCTCATGCTATCAATAAACCATTTTCTTGTAGTGATTCCAAGTGTCTAGTCCTATAGATTGTAAATATATTTTTATCCTACATGCCCAATCTGCATAGTTACTGCCATTAAAAAGTGGTGGTCTAACAGTAGACTGACCTTCTACAAATGAACTAGTGATAGGGATAATAGAACCAGTGTTGGTAGTGTTAACAGTACCAGTGCTGCTAGCCATTTTGAAATTTTTTCAAAATTCAGATTATGAAAACTTTGAAAACCTTGCTCCGATACCTAATGTGAGAAATGCGAAATATGGATCTTAAGGCCAGGATTAACACTAGAGGGGGGTGAATAGTGTTTAAAGGAATTACTAAATCTTTTTGAGTTTTTGTTAATTTGAACACAAATGTATGCAATATTCAGATGCAGATATGATCACATAATCAAGCATAGATGTAGAAATAAAGTAAAATCTATAAAGGAAAGAATACAATGGGATTTATACTGCTTCGGAGTTACCCTACATCCAGTCCCGCACACAAGTACGAATTTCCTTTCAAAAGCAATTGCACAATTACACCCTCGATTTCAAGGCCACAACGTACACCGCTCCAGATTCACAATCCTATAGGTAGAGATACTTGATTTCAGGGGCAATGATGTGCACATAAATATGCATATTTTTACCAACATATTTAATCTAGTTAAATTAAATAAATGATCATATTGGGTATTTTAACTTGTTTTAACCAAAATCCATATTATTCCAAATTGTCACATATCCATCTTCATATATGGGCAAAATGGTCATTTGTGTGCATATATTTCTTTAAGAAAAATTAATTGGAAATTTATATATATTTGTGTAGGAATTTGATCTCAAGTAGGAGTGGTTTTATGAAGACACATGCATGCAAAATGAATACAAAGGAATGGAGATGGAAATAATTCAAAGTGAAGAACATGGAGGACCCCACCTACCTTAATGTACAAATTAGAGGCTAATGCACATGCTTATGCAATTAATGGCTTCATGTACACTTAAATGGTGATTAGTAGAAGCTAATGATTACTTGGCCTCTACACTTTCTCAAGGGTATTTTGGACATTCCTCAAAAATATGGATTAGGGTTTCATGCTTGTATAAATAACCCCTTATGTTTCATGTAACCTTCTCTCATCTCTTCTCTTAGTCTCTCTTAGTCTCTCTTCCTCTTTATTAGTTTTAGGCTCAAAATAAACAAAGCTTTTCTCTTTTCTTTTCATGGCTACTTAGCCATTTTTATTCTCATGTAATTTCTTTTTTTTTATGCAATTTAATATATGATCTTTTCCTTTCTTTGTTTATTTCCTTTCATGTTGTAGTATAGATCTCTTTTTCTTTTATGCAAATAGAATAGATCTCTTTTCCATTAGCTTTCATTTTTCTTTCTTTTTGCTTTCATGTTGCATGCTACTTGTGTTGATATGATAACACAAATGAGAGGCTAATCCCTTCAATTTGAGGGTAATGAAGCCTCTAATCATGTAGCTTCAACATTTTGATGTTTTATACTTTCTTTTTGTGCTTTAATGAGAATGTATGAAGTGGTTAACTTGTTTTTGCTTTGAATTTGATAGCTTATATTGTTGACATCAAATAGGCTATACTTAAACAATCACTAACACAAATTACCTCTTCATCTACATATGATGATGGTAATGAAGTGAATGTTGAGATTAAAATTTTATGGTCTATATTTCTAATTAATAGTTAATAGGCCATACTTAAAATAGATTTTGCTTTCAACTTTGTTATCATTTTTCATGTGAGTTAGTAAATGGTTTGAGGGGTGTGCTATAGTTTGATGGCTTATGTTGAGCTAATTAATAGCACAAATAGGTCATATTTATGATATGCACATCAATTAAGCTAACTAATGACAAAGAAAAGAGAGATCATAACTTCATTTTGTTGATTTATGTGATCTAGAGAGTGGAAGTTGCCTCTAAATTGTCTTAACACTCTCATATTTTTTATCTATTTTCTTTTGTCATTTTTCTTTTTTCTTTTAGTTAATCACTCTTTCAACTTTGGTTAATTTGATTGAGTAGAATTTTAAAATCGTCAATTCTCTGCGGATCGACCCGTATTCGCCACGTGCTACATTCGTACACCGTGCACTTGCGGTTATTTTTAATTTAAATTCGTTCGAAGGTTTTCTAAACCGATAGAATTTCCGTCGACGAACAAGTTTTTGGCGCCGTTGCCGGAGAATTGTTTTGATTTTGATTTTCTGTTCTTCGAATTATTTTTATTTGATTTTTGTTGTGTGTTTGTTTTGTGTGTGAATTTGCATTTTAAAAAAATTGTTGTTTGTTTGTGTGATTGTTTCTTGCATTTGTTTGTGTGTTTGTTTGCACTTGTTGTTAGTCCATTTCCATTTGCATTTCATTTTTTTTCTAAAAAAAATGCACAATTTAAAAAAAAATTATCATTTGCATTTTCTTTTACATTCACATTTTACATTTTCTTCACTCTTACAAATTTCTGTTGCAACTACAGTGCTGTACTTCAACTCTCTGTTCAACTATACAGTCACTGTTCTGCCTTTCTTCAACATCTCTGCCTACCTCCTCCAAGAAACCATCCACTCAGTTGCAACTGCCCATCACCTTGAATACAACACTCACCAATATCACATCTAGCAGACCACTTCCATCATTTCAACACCAAACCACATCATGTCATAAAAACTGCCACTACATTCATACCACCTCATTTCACCACAACATCCTCCTCCTGCTTATCTGCCAACCAAATCACTGTCCACATTCATCCTCAACATACATCACAACTCATACAATCATCAACTTCTAATAACCTGCCTGAACCATTCATACAACCTGCCTGACCCATTGCCTTGTCATTTCATTCACCATAGCACCATTCCTTCAACACAGTGCACAAGCATTCACTTCAACTAAGTGTTCAACACATCTGAACCACCCTCTTCCCAGCTACTCTAACCTGCCCCTACATTTACACTTCTGCCCATCAACCACAGTCGCTGCTCTTTTTTCCAACCACTCAATTCATCAACTATTCCTCTAGCATCCCCAGCAAATCATACCACAACTTCCATCACCAGATACACCTTCATATCAACTGCCATAACACTCTTCTTCTCTTCAACTACAAAACTTCCTGACATTCACTAAACACCACATCTCTGTTAACCACACCCCGCTTTCACCCATTTCAACAAGCAACCACATAGACTCGATCACCACTTCTACTCCTCCAACATACATCAGTGCTCAACACAACTCCTTTGCAACTTCACAACATACATACATCACCAAACAATTCATCTCCACAACTCCACAATTCCACTTCCTCCTCTACAGTGCGCTGTCTTGTTGCTTACACATTCCACCATCGCAAACAACATCTGCTGCAGCCCGAGTACACCCACCTTCACTACAGCAACAAACAACGACCATCTTCCCACTGCCAAGCTCATCCACCAAACAATAAACCCGACTTCACATTTGCATGCTCTCCAGCAGCCCTCTACCATCACCTTCTCAACATTCCCACTACCCCTAACATCACCGTGCCTTCAAGTTCATCCACAAAGACACCCAGTGCCGCGACTAGCAAACTCGGACCATAACCCTTCTTCCAAATTCACATCACCATCCCCAAACATCAACTCTACAAAACTCCTCTGCAATCAACTCCATCTAGCATCGAACATTCACCTCTGCAATCGACCAGAACGTGCGGCTACCCAATTCGAACATCGTCACTTTCTACCAAAAATCGAACAACCCCGAATTCGCGACCTCCCAATCAAACAACCACTTACGCAATCGTCGGAAATCAAAGCTTAAGTTTCGATTCAAGAATTCGAGATATTAGTGGATTCGACTATAAGTTTGAGAAATTAAAAAAATTTGAACTGGGAATATTTTTTTTGTTTTTTTGTTTGACGAGAAAACCAAGTCGATTTGTTTACAGCAGTTTTTCTTTAAAAAGAAGAGACCGTGTTTATTTGGGCCGGGTAAAAGAAGTTGCGGGTTCGTTTAAGTGGTAAAGTCCAATATTTTTTTTAGGGTAATTAGTTTGTTTTGAGTTGTAATTTTGATTTTCTTCCTTTTCTAAAAAGAACCCTTTGCTTTTGAATAGTTTTGAGCTTTTGAATAGTTTTATTCCAAAAAAAAGCAAGTTCTTTCCTTTGTTGTTTTTGTTTTATTTCTTTTGATTTCAACTATTTCGACCTTCCTTTATTTTAGTGCTTCTTTCATACTAAAAAAAATTGTATATGTCTTGATTTTCATTTCAGGTTGCCAAACCAGAATTCAGAAGGAGAAAATCTGCTGCCAAAAATAATTGCTTCGCTTCGCTTGTCAAAATAAAATAAATTGCTTGCTTGCTATATCTATTGCTTTTATTTGCCTTGCATTGTTGTTTTTTTGCATATATTTTAAAATAAAAATAAAAATAAAAATTGAAAAACAGAACAAAAATCCATTCGTAGTTACATCGTTAATACACGTTTAATTTCAGTTTTGCATTTCATTCTAGAATTGTGATTAACAGTAATGGTTAGACATCGATAACACTTAATTGTATATTGGCAAGTTGTCTTCTTTGAGCAATTTAAATTCTTGGTGTATAGGCTACGGTAGAATAATAACCATTTATAAATATTACGGTGATTCGTAAATATTATAGTGGTTGTTCCTCTGAAGGTACTTAAACCTTCGGCTGCATTGCTACGGTGATTCGTGGTGCACTGATAAATCCTGCCCGTTACCTGACTGAGAACTATCTTGTTGATTTAAGACAAGCTGTGTAACGACCCCGCTTCCTATGCCCAGGAAGAAGTATCGTTATTAAGAAAGAAAAGGGTGAGAAAATAGAAATGATAGAGAAGAAAGAACAACAACATCAGAATCTCACAGCGGAACGAATAAAATATATCAATCACATAAGTATTTACATAATATATAACATCAATCAGAGTGATACATATAGTACATCACATACTAGACAGTTATAAACACCTGTCTAGTTATACAACTCAATACACCATACATCACAGAGATACCACACAGCGGAAACTATATATATATATATATATATATATATATCTATAACGCTGAAGCCTCCTGCTCCATTGCTCCTCCAGAATTCGTCAAAGCTAACCTGAATCCCTTGGCTACCCGTAAAAATTTGGGTACCCGAGAGTTTATGAAAAACAGGAAATAAACTCCGGGTCAGACATGGGTATGGTATGAGTAACAGGTTAAAGTTGCTTAATTTTGAAAAATCCTTTGAAAACAAAAGGTATCACGTAAGACTTCCCACACATAAACATGGAAAAGTTTTTACCTTACGCTAACCAAAACATTTGATAGGAAATCCAGTGATATTATAATAGGTCTAGGGTTTTCAAGTAAATAAAAAATATCCGAAATTGTTACATGATTAAATTCCAGCTACTAGCCACAAAAGTGGGTAATACAATCAAAACCGTTGGCACTTATTGGATTTTGGATTCCATACAATGGCTGGGCTACTCGGGTACCGCCCGTCACAGTACGTGGCCTAGATCAACGTACCGAGGATCACTCCCGACCCCCTGCAACACAAGGCCGGAACCATTCCTTACTGAACAGTCCCGAATAAGATAAATCCCGCAGTTGGCTGCAGACCAACTGCCCACACAGCCGAATAAAAAGGGACATCTAGACAGGGGAATATCCTTGTCCTGCTTGGGCATGACCCACCTAACCTTGCTGCACCTCCCCTGTTTTAGCCATTCCCGGTTGATGAGGATTGAGGTTACGATTACCTTTATAGGACATATCTCTCAGAATGCTCATCGTCCGCCTGACGATGTGTTGAAAGCATTCAATCCATACAAGTTCGTTCTGGGTTCGAACGAAACCGAAGGCATCATCTCGTTACACTCGTTTTGGAATCACCCTCAGAGTTAACGACGATAACCCTTGCATTCTGAATCTTCATCTTCACTTCAGATTCACGACCTATCGTTAATTTGGAATCAATGTGGTTTTCGGATATTCCAAATAAGGAAAACCGATCCCGGTCTCATCGAAATCCAAAAACGTGTCTTTTAAGGCCAAGTTGTCTATTTAGTCTTAACAGTCAATTCAATATTATCAATATGCACAGATAGATAATTCACATCTCATAATAGATAATCACATTATCATCATAAAAAGATAATTAATATTATCATCCAAACAGATAATTAAATATTATCATACTTAAACTATACATCCATATCACATAGACATTATCCATCTCATTTCTGAGATCACAATCAAACAATGAAATATCAATATCATCCATAAGCAATGATTTATGAATCACAAGCTATAATTAATTTAAAATGAATTAAATTAACTACTTCCATTTTTAATTAATTTAAAATAAATTAAATTAACTATTCATTCCATAAATCCTGCTCTCACAATCATTAATTAAATTATAAATCAAATTAATTAATCATTCTCTAATTTCAAGAAGTAATTTAGTCTTGAATTAATTTCCCAAATGAATTATTCTAAATCATTCATAGTAGATTAACATTTGATTACTTCCTATTAGTTATTCCTTAATTAATAATTCTTAATTACATCATTAATTATATTAATTAATGATCTTCAATTTATATAAAATTGCTTTATTTAATTTAATTATATTAAGTGATTGAATCTCTATTTAAACACAATTATTAATCACTTTTGATTAATAACAAACCAGTAAATAACTACCCTTAATTACTTATTAATCATCCCATGATTAATTAATTCCATAAATTAATCCTTTGATTAATTATAAAAGAAATTACCCAAATTACTTCACTTACAAATTATCTTGTATTAATTTCATCAAGTAATTGATCATCTAATTACTATTCTAAGTAATTATACTCCATTAATTACACTAAGTAATTACACATACCAAATCATCAAATGATTTCTTAAATTAATTAATATTAATTAACTTAATTTAAATCTTATTATCCATTACTTATGTATTCAAATTAATCATCTTTGATTTATATATTCTTGACTGCATTCCAGTAGTTTTCCTTAATTTATTTACAGAAATTAATCTTGAATAAATCCATTAATTAATTACATTTATATCGATTTATTTCTATTTAATTATCTTGTTGATTTATTACTCTCAAATAAACCAATTTCTAATCCCATCATTAAATATATTAATGAATGATTTCTAATTACATTTTCATTTGTTAACTTTATTAAGAATACAAATCTTCAAATCACAAATATTAATCCTCTTGATTAATAACATATAGTAATTAACCGTCCTTAATCAATTATTTCCCAATAACAAGCTTAATCCCTTGATTAATTTCAAACAAGTAATTATACTCCAATTACATCCATTAACAACATCATCTGGAAATTTACTTTCAGTAATTATCCATCAATAATTTCTCTAAGTAATTTACTTCCAAAATATCTGTTAATTAGTCTAAATTAATTAACTCAAATCAATTTATACAATTAATAAGTAATTAATTTCTTAATTACTTTCCAAATAATTAACTACATTTAAACTATTACAATGATTACTATTGAATTAGTTAATCAATTTAAATTATTAAAATCAATTACATTAATTAATTATAAAATAATCTAGTTAATGATCTTCATTAACACTTATTTAATTATTTCTTCTAAAATAATTGACTTAGTTTAATCATTATTAATTATAAGTTAGATTAACCATTAAAAATTTATTAATTTAAATCAAAACCTAATCTATAGTTCTTAATCACATATTAGTTAATTAATTTATTAATTAACTTAATTACTACTTTTACTTATAATTACTAAATTAATTAATATCCATCATTAATTATTCTTACCTAATTAATCTTAAAAGTTAATGCATATAAAATTCTAAAACTTCATGAATTAAAGTAAACCATCTTATTATTGATTTGTTTTCAATTCCAATATGTTTAAAACATTTATTTCAATTTACTTTCTAACTAAAAACCAATTTATCCTTCATAAAGTTTTAAAACTAATTTATTATTATTTTTTTCTTTTTCAAAACCCTTTGTAAACTCACATGTTCAATTGCACTTAAAACTTATTTGAATATATTTAAATTATAAAACTTTATTTTATTTTCAAATTTAGAATTTCATATCTAAGTTCTTGTTATAAATTTTGGAGTAACTTGTTTAAATCTTTCTCAACAATTTATATTTCATTTTTGAAATTCAACTCTTTTTGAATACACCTAATCATCAAGCACTTTTAAGTTAATAAAATAATTTAAATTATGGAACTTTATTATTTTCAACTTTATTTCAAAACTAACTTAAATTCACAGTTAAACTTTGATTTAGAACTAGGTTTTAACTTTGATTTTAAATTTTAAAACAAAAGACTCGAAACAGTTGAAAACTGTTACAGGTTTAAACCTGAACATGTATAACCCGAGCACCCCCTCTGTTACTTCGAGTAACATACAAAGTTTCCCGAGAAAATCTGCAACCTACTTCGAGTTTCCCTTGCGCGAAAAATGAAATTAGAAAAAACACAAAACCTGGAAAAAACACAACCTCACTTTCTCCCCCAACCTGTCACCGTCTCGCGCCCAAAGCTACGACCACCGGAGGCCACCAAACTCCGGCTACCACACCGACCATCTTCCCTTTACCTCCCCTCCAAACCACGTGCCACTCGATCGCCTGCAGTGGCCGCTGCGATCAAAATTCCAAACACAGTAAAAGTTAGGTTTACAAACTTAATTCCATCGCCGTCCACGCCACGGCCATCTAACACCCTATCCCCTATTTTTCCTGGCCTCAGTGCACGCTCATCCACCTTCAGACAATGCTCAGACCACCCTAGTCCTTCCGGCCATCCACAGTTGCTCAAAAACCGAAACTTAAACAAACCCAAATTACACAATCACCCTAAAGCTTAAAATCCTGATTTGTATTTTAAAAATCCTCATTTCCAGAGAGGATTCAAGATAGATACCTGAATCGATGATTGGTAAAGTTCGAAATTTTGCCAATCTTAAGTTTGTTCTAAATTTTGGGTTTCCAGAGATAATTTTTAAGTTGTTTTTATCTCAACTAAATTTTTAAACTTAGTTTGAGATGATACAAACATCTTTTGCTTGAAACTGAAGTGTAATCATAAATCAGGAAAGAAGTAAATGATTTTTGATAGCAAGATTTTGTTTACAGAGAGTAACAGAGAACAAGCATATGCAAACACTTCAAGTTAGATTAAATAAATTTTAAACTTAAATTTTAAAGTTAAACAATCAAGTCTTGTTTAAATTCTATATACTAACAACCATCAGATCCAAAGGAATTGGATTCTTTGGTTTAGAAACCAAGCCTGAAACTAAAAACAGGAAGAACAAGTTCAACCACATCAATCCATCTATCCATCCATATATACACATGCATTCTCAAATATATATACACATACTTTAAACTTCACCTCAGATAAACTACATACAACCATAACTGAATATACTTAGGTATTTTAGAAAAGAAGTTACTCACCGGATATGTGAAAGAATAGAGGCTAGCTTGATAATGAAACAACCTGCAGTTAAAGTGTTGAATTCCTGTAAACCTCCTTTTTGCTTTCTGAATTTTTTTTGTTTTTTTTTTAATGAAGTTTTATTTTAGTTTTTTACTTAGTTCGAACTGATATGCATATTTATAGAAAAGAAAGAAGACGGGTATATTATTATGTCTCATACACTTGTGACCATACTTGTACAATATGGCATACATATCTAGTTTGTACAGATTTTTGAAACAAAGATATTTTAGATGGAGGCTGATATGAAATACTTTGTGTACTAAAAAGATTTTACATGAATGACTTTTGTTTGTTTGCTTAAGAATGCATTACTATCTTCTCTAGCAAGCTTCACACATATATTTATTTTGTTTTTATCTTGCTTTCCAGATACATTCAACTGATATGAAGATAAGTTAATATATACTTGCGTCTACAGGTTATAGTATTATGATGTTTGTACAACAAAACAAAGATATTTTATTTGCTGGAGGCTGAAGTGAAAACATTAAATGTGTATGTCCTTTATGCTTGTATGTGTTCAAAGACATATCTAATATTTGCCTTGCATACTTATTTGATTTTTGTTTTTCAGCCTGCACATATTTTAGATTTTGTTTGTACAATCTCATAATGGCCTAGATGCTTTAAACATATACATATATGTTGCAATTCATTTTTTTTTTATGTTAGTTTACAAACTTGAAAATTCTTTTGTTTCTAGTTTTAATTGTTGTCTTGTTATTGTATTTGAAATGTATGTGAATGTTATCATTTTTGTTTTGTTGTTTGAAAACTAAATGAACTTGATAGTTGTTATGTTATTGAAATTTAACCAATGTACTTACTTATATTTCTTTCCAATTTATCTTGTAGTCTTGTATTTTTTTTATATGTTCATTTTTATTTTATTTATTTTATGAAAACACATTTATCACTTTGACATGGTAGATAAATTAAATTATCTTTTTATTATAAACTACATATTTTATAATATATATTAGAGTATCGTTTGACAAAATTATATTAAAACTCATATATAATTTCAAATTCATAATTTAATCAAGCTATACTAAAAGAAAATAAAACAAATCCTTTTGTTAATAAATGTAAATTTTAATCTTTAGCTAAAATAAGTTTATAAACTATTTAAACATTTATCTTATGTATTTAAAACCCTATATTTATTTATTTATTAGCTTTGAAAAGTTTATATTAAATAAAACATAATTTCCAATTCACTAAAATGTATATTAGCATTTGAAACATAATTTATTAGTTAAACTTTAAAACAAATCTCATCTATTTACAATGTATACAAATATATACATATATAAATAGTTAACAAACAATAAATTTTAACAGATTTGATTTACCAATTAAATATTTATTAAAAGAAAAGTATCAATCCAGATTTAATTAACAAAAATATGTCAAATCAATTTAATATTTAATGCAGATTATTAAATTGATATTGCTAGAAAATTCCGGGTTGTCACATTCCTCCTCCTTTAAAAGTATTTCGTCCCCGAAATTTTAAAGCAAAGGTAATTTAATAATATATTTAAGATTTTAATTAATTTTAAATCATAAGCATATATCAATCACATGCTAACAATTATCACAACCAATCAACTCAATCAACAAAGCGAACTATCCATACAAAATTTTGGATAGAGCACCTTAGAGTTTTCCAGTATAATACCGGAATACTCGATCTATAGAATCCAAACAGTCTATACTACTAATCTATAGAACTCCTTTGAATCAGAGAAAATCCATCCAAAATCAAATCTCCGACTCCCAAATCCAAATTCCTCTGATGATCCAGAGCTGTCTTTATCTTAACTGATCAGCTCATCCTTTGCTGATAACTCCTAAAACAATCTGAATCTGAAAATAATATAGAATCAACCAAAACCAAGAATACGATCTTTATTATTCCCGGTAGAAAACAACTTCTCTTTTCCAGAAAAGAAAAACAAATGCACTCCCAACAGCTTCCGCTGCACAACTCTAATCTGGGGTAGATGAAAATGCTGATGATACACATAAGCACAAACTGGACATCACATTACAAAAATATGGTTCAACAGATCCAAAATAAAACTCAGAAGTTCCTCCAAAATTTGAGCTGCTTTACCAATTTCTCTCTCCGGAAACCATTCTATTACTAGGCTGAACTATCGGCACTACTTCTGAAATCCATTCGATACCAAACTCAACTCCTCAGATGTTAAGGTAAACCACTGACTTCTTCAAAGATATTCAGGAAAATTTCTGCCATCCCAGAGAGTATCAACTACCGCAAGTCACTTTTGCGATCAACCCAGGCTAATATCCCAAGAAAACTGTTCTCTTCTTACCAATCTGAACAGCTTAAACTTATCCAGCCAATCCATTGAAGAAATGGATTCACAAACTGCCTCTTAACTTCACTTCTAAGGAACTGCTGACAAATGACTTCCTCGCGTGCCGGCAGAACAATCTGAGCTGCAACACTGCTACCGATGCCAAAAATTTCTTAATCCAAAACTCCTCGGAAAACTCGGGCCTCAAATCCAAACACAACATTTAGCTGAACTCAACCTCAAAACTAACGCAGACACACTTCCTTATCCAAAGATCTTTGAGAACTTCTTCGGAAACAATCCATCGCTACTGCATCTCAACACACAACTACTACTTCTTGAGGTTCCAAAATAATATTCTAGCTTCTGCTCAACTCAAAAAAATCCAAATTCTACTCATCCAATCTTGTACAACAAAATGGACTCCAAATCTTAACAGTTTTTTTCAAGAGATTTGGTGAAATCCTTATACCACAAATTTACTCGAGACGGTACTAGGTCTACAGTCTCGTCAGATATACTTCTACCACAGGTAGTCACCACAACCCTACCTACCCTTATACTTATAATGGAAAACCCGAACAGGTAATCCAACAAACAGATAGAAATGAATATATATATATATATATATATATATATTAAAATTACAAATACACTCTCTCAGGAAAGAAATCACTCAAAAGCCTAGGTATTCACTCAACCTAGCGCTCTGATACCACTATAACGACCCCGCTTCCTACGCCCAGGAAGAAGTATCGTTATTAAGAAAGAAAAGGGTGAGAAAATAGAAAAGATAGAGAAGAAAGAACAACAACATCAGAATCTCACAGCGGAACGAATAAAATATATTAATCACATAAGTATTTACATAATATATAACATCAATCAGAGTGATACATATAGTACATCACATACTAGACAGTTATAAACACTTGTCTAGTTATACAACTCAATACACCATACATCACAGAGATACCACACAGCGGAAACTATATATATATATATATCTATAACGCTGAAGCCTCCTGCTCCATTGCTCCTCCAGAATTCGTCAAAGCTAACCTGGATCCCTTGGCTACCCGTAAAAATTTGGGTACCCGAGAGTTTATGAAAAACATGAAATAAACTCCGGGTCAGACATGGGTCTGGTATGAGTAACAGGTTAAAGTTGCTTAATTTTGAAAAATCCTTTGAAAACAAAAGGTATCACGTAAGACTTCCCACACATAAACATGGAAAAGTTTTTACCTTACGCTAACCAAAACATTTGATAGGAAATCCAGTGATATTATAATAGGTCTAGGGTTTTCAAGTAAATAAAAAATAGCCGAAATTGTTACATGATTAAATTCCAGCTACTAGCCACAAAAGTGGATAATACAATCAAAACCGTTGGCACTTATTGGATTTTGGATTCCATACAATGGCAGGGCTACTGGGTACCGCCCGTCACAGTACGTGGCCTAGATCAATGTACCGAGGATCACTCCCGACCCGCTGCAACACAAGGCCGGAACCATTCCTTACTGAACAGTCCCGAACAAGATAAACCCCGCAGTTGGCTGCAGACCAACTGCCCACACAGCCGAATAAAAAGGGACATCTAGACAGGGGAATATCCTTGTCCTGCTTGGGCATGACCCACCTAACCTTGCTGCACCTCCCCTGTTTTAGCCATTCCCGGTTGATGAGGCTTGAGGTTACGATTACCTTTATAGGACATATCTCCTAGAATGCTCATCGTCCGCCTGACGATGTGTTGAAAGCATTCAATCCATACAAGTTCGTTCCGGGTTCGAACGAAACCGAAGGCATCATCTCGTTACACTCGTTTTGGAATCACCCTCAGAGTTAACGACGATAACCCTTGCATTCTGAATCTTCATCTTCACTTCAGATTCACGACCTATCGTTAATTTGGAATCGATGTGGTTTTCGGATATTCCAAATAAGGAAAACCGATCTCGGTCTCATCGAAATCCAAAAACGTGTCTTTTAAGGCAAAGTTGTCTATTTAGTCTTAACAGTCAATTCAATATTATCAATATGCATAGATAGATAATTCACATCTCATAATAGATAATCACATTATCATCATAATAGATAATTAATATTATCATCCAAACAGATAATTAAATATTATCATACTTAAACTATACATCCATATCACATAGACATTATCCATCTCATTTCTGAGATCACAATCAAACAATGAAATATCAATATCATCCATAAGCAATGATTTATGAATCACAAGCTATAATTAATTTAAAATGAATTAAATTAACTACTTCCATTTTTAATTAATTTAAAATAAATTAAATTAACTATTCATTCCGTAAATCCTGCTCTCATAATCATTAATTAAATTATAAATCAAATTAATTAATCATTCTCTAATTTCAAGAAGTAATTTAGTCTTGAATTAATTTCCCAAATGAATTATTCTAGATCATTCATAGTAGATTAACATTTGATTACTTCCTATTAGTTATTCCTTAATTAACAATTCTTAATTACATCATTAATTATATTAATTAATGATCTTCAATTTATATAAAATTGCTTTATTTAATTTAATTATATTAAGTGACTGAATCTCTATTTAAATACAATTATTAATCACTTTTGATTGATAACAAACCAGTAAGTAACTACCCTTAATTACTTATTAATCATCCCATGATTAATTAATTCCATAAATTAATCCTTTGATTAATTATAAAAGAAATTACCCAAATTACTTCACTTACAAATTATCTTGTATTAATTTCATCAAGTAATTGATCATCTAATTACTATTCTAAGTAATTATACTCCATTAATTACACTAAGTAATTACACATACCAAATCATCAAATGATTTCTTAAATTAATTAATATTAATTAACTTAATTTAAATCTTATTATCCATTACTTATGTATTCAAATTAATCATCTTTGATTTATATATTCTTGACTGCATTCCAGTAGTTTTCCTTAATTTATTTATAGAAATTAATCTTGAATAAATACATTAATTAATTACATTTATATCGATTTATTTCTATTTAATTATCTTGTTGATTTATTATTCTCAAATAAACCAATTTCTAATCCCATCATTAATTATATTAATGAATGATTTCTAATTACATTTTCATTTGTTAACTTTATTAAGAATACAAATCTTCAAATCACAAATATTAATCCTCTTGATTAATAACATACAGTAATTAACCGTCCTTAATTAATTATTTCCCAATAACAAGCTTAGTCCCTTGATTAATTTCAAACAAGTAATTATACTCCAATTACATCCATTAACAACATCATCCGGAAATTTACTTTCAGTAATTATCCATCAATTACTTCTCTAAGTAATTTACTTCCAAAATATTTGTTAATTAGTCTAAATTAATTAACTCAAATCAATTTATACAATTAATAAGTAATTAATTTCTTAATTACTTTCCAAATAAATAACTACATTTAAACTATTACAATGATTACTATTGAATTAATTAATCAATTTAATTTATTAAAATCAATTACATTAATTAATTATAAAATAATCTAGTTAATGATCTTCATTAACACTTATTTAATTATTTCTTCTAAAATAATTGACTTAGTTTAATCATTATTAATTATAAGTTAGATTAACCATTTAAAATTTATTAATTTAAATCAAAACCTAATCTATGGTTCTTAATCACATATTAGTTAATTAATTTATTAATTAACTTAATTACTACTTTTACTTATAATTACTAAACTAATTAATATCCATGATTAATTATTCTTACCTAATTAATCTTAAAAGTTAATGCTTATAAAATTCTAAAATTTCATGAATTAAAGTAAACCATCCTTATTATTGATTATGTTTTCAATTCCAATATGTTTAAAACATTTATTTCAATTTACTTTCTAACTAAAAACCAATTTATCCATCATAAAGTTTTAAAACTAATTTTTTTTTCTTTTCCAAGAACCCTTTGTAAACTCACATGTTCAATTGCACTTAAAACTTATTTGAATAAATTTAAATTATAAAACTTTATTTTATTTCCAAATTTAGAATTTCATATCTAAGTTCTTGTTATCAATTTTGGATTAACTTGTTTAAATCTTTCTTAACAATTTATGTGTCATTTTTGAAATTCAACTCTTTTTGAATACACCTAATCATCAAGCACTTTTAAGTTAATAAAATAATTTAAATTATGGAACTTTATCATTTTCAACTTTATTTCAAAACTAACTTAAATTCACAGTTAAACTTTGATATAGAACTAGGTTTTAACTTTGATTTTAAATTTTAAAACAAAAGACTCAAAACAGTTGAAAACTGTTACAGGTTTAAACCTGAACATGTACAACCCGAGCACCCCCTCTGTTACTTCGACTAACATACAAAGTTTCCCGAGAAAATCTGCAACCTACTTCGAGTTTTCCTTGCGCGAAAAATGAAATTAAAAAAAACACAAAACTTGGAAAAAACACAACCTCACTTTCTCCCCCAACCTGTCACCGTCTCGCGGCCAAAGCTACGACCACCGGAGGCCACCAAACTCCGGCTACCACACCGACCATCTTCCCTTTACCTCCCCTCCAAACCACGTGCCACTCGATCGCCTGCAGTGGCCGCTGCGATAAAAATTCCAAACACAGTAAAAGTTAGGTTAACAAACTTAGTTCCATCGCCGTCGACGCCATGGCCATCTAACACCCTATCCCCTGTTTTTCCTGGCCTCAGTGCACGCTCATCCACCTTCAGACAAAGCTCAGACTACCCTAGTCCTTCCGGCCATCTACAGTTGCTCAAAAACCCAAATTCAGACAAACCCAAATTACACAATCACCCTAAAGCTTAAAATCCTGATTTGTATTTTAAAAATCCTCATTTCCAGAGAGGATTCAAGATAGATACCTGAATCAATGATCGGTGAAGTTCGAAATTTTGCCAATCTTAAGTTTGTTCTAAATTTTGGGTTTCCAGAGATAATTTTTAAGTTGTTTTTATCTCAACTAAGTTTTTAAACTTAGTTTGAGATGATACAAACATCTTTTGCTTGAAACTGAAGTGCAATCATAAATCGGGAAAGAAGTAAATGATTTTTGATAGCAAGATTTTGTTTACAGAGAGTAACAGAGAACAGGCATATGCAAACACTTCAAGTTAGATTTTGGTTCCAGATAAATTTCTCTTGTATTTTTAGTTAAATAAATTTTAAACTTAAATTTTAAAGTTAAACAATCAAGTCTTGTTTAAATTCTATATACTAACAACCATCAGATCCAAAGGAATTGGATTCTTTTGTTTAGAAACCAAGCTTGAAACTAAAAACAGGCAGAACAAGTTTAACCACATCAATCCATCTATCCATCCATATATACACATGCATTCTCAAATATATATACACATACTTTAAACTTCATCTCAGATAAACTACATACAACCATATGTGAAAGAATAGAGGCTAGCTTGATAATGAAACAACCTGCAGTTAAAGTGTTGAATTCCTGTAAACCTCCTTTTTGCTTTCTGAATATTGTTTTTTTTAATGAAGTTTTATTTTACTTTTTTACTTAGTTCGAACTGATATGCAGATTTATAGAAAAGAAAGAAGACAGGGGTATATTATTATGTCTCATACACTTATGACCATACTTGTACAATATGGCATACATATCTAGTTTGTACAGATTTTTGAAACAAAGATATTTTAGATGGAGGCTGGTATGAAATACTTTGTGTACTAAAAAGATTTTACATTAGTGACTTTTGTTTGTTTGCTTAAGAATGCATTACTATCTTCTCTAGCAAGCTTCACACATATATTTATTTTGTTTTTATCTTGGTTTCCAGATACATTCAACTGATATGAAGATAAGTTAATATATACTTGCGTCTACAGGTTATAGTATTATGATGTTTGTACAACAAAACAAAGATATTTTATTTGCTGGAGGCTGAAGTGAAAACATTAAATGTGTATGTCCTTTATGCTTGTATGTGTTCAAAGACATATCTAATATTTGCCTTGCATACTTATTTGATTTTTGTTTTTCAGCCTGCACATATTTTAGATTTTGTTTGTACAATCTCATAATGGCCTTGATGCTTTAAACATAACATATATGTTGCAATTCATTTTTTTATGTTAGTTTACAAACTTGAAAATTCTTTTGTTTCTAGTTTTTAATTGTTGTCTTGTTATTGTATTTGAAATGTATGTGAATGTTATCATTTTTGTTTTGTTGTTTGAAAACTAAATGAACTTGATAGTTGTTATGTTATTGAAATTTAACCAATGTACTTACTTATATTTCTTTCCAATTTATCTTGTAGTCTTGTATTTTTTTTATATGTACATTTTTATTTTATTTATTTTATAAAACACATTTATCACTTTGACATGGTAGATAAATTAAATTATCTTTTTATTATAAACTACATATTTTATAATATATATTAGAGTATCGTTTGACAAAATTATATTAAAACTCATATATAATTTCAAATTCATAATTTAATCAAGCTATACTAAAAGAAAATAAAACAAATCCTTTTGTTAATAAATGTAAATTTTAATCTTAAGCTAAAATAAGTTTTTAAACTATTTAAACATTTATCTTATGTATTTAAAACCCTATATTTATTTATTTATTAGCTTTGAAAAGTTTATATTAAATAAAACATAATTTCCAATTCACTAAAATGTATATTAGCATTTGAAACATAATTTATTAGTTAAACTTTAAAACAAATCTCATCTATTTACAATGTATACAAATAATACATATATAAATAGTTAACAAACAATAAATTTTAACAGATATCATTTACCAATTAAATATTTATTAAAAGAAAAGTATGAATCCAGATTTAATTAACAAAAATATATCAAATCAATTTAATATTTAATGCAGATTATTAAATTGATATTGCTAGAAAATTCCGGGTTGTCACAAGGTGTGATTATACAAATTTGGGTTAACTTAGAATAAATCATTTGTAATTAACCACTGCATTCATTTAGTTGCATTAGTTCATGCATATTTAAAAAAAATTCAAAATCCAAAACGAAAAAAAATTGTAAATATTCCTTTTCCTTTGAAATTTATTTTAATCCTTTTTCGTTGAAATTTCAAAAATCTAAAAAAATTTACAAAAACAAAATCCAAAATATATATATATAATCTTTTCAAAAGCCAAAAAAATTTGAAAATTCAAAAAAAAAAACAAAAATCAATTTTCCTTTTTGAAAAGTAAATTTTTTTAGTAAATATTTTCCCATTATAAAAAAACAAAAAACATTCTTGAAAATGTCCGAATTTCCATATTCACTTGAATTTTATAATAGTTGTGAAATTCAATATAATCCATATGATTTGACTTCGAATTCGTATGGATATTTTAACGACAACTATTCTTTAAATAATTCAAATTTTGAACAACAAAGTTTTCAAAACGATGAGCAACCTACTAATCTCGAAAATAGTATTTCATCTCTACTTGAAATCTCTATAAAACAAAATCAAATGATAAATGAGTTGTTTAATTCATATTTGTGCGATAACTCGAATCAAAGTTTTCAAAATAATCAAAATTTGAATTCACTTCAAAATTCAAACGATTTCGAGTATAACCCATGCCAATTCAATTTTGAACTCCAAAATGAATTTCAAAATCAAAACGAAAATGTGATCCACTTTTCAAATAATTTTGGCAATGGGAATAATCTCGACTATGCGATTGAAAAAATTTGTCCTCAACAAATCCAAATCGAAAATTGTCAAGTTAATAGCTACAAATTGGATTTTGTTGAACAAATGAACAAAATTTACGATGATCACACGGATTTGTTGTTTGAAACATATATGAAACAACGTGAAAAACAAAATCAAATCCCAACGTGTGACAAGTCAAATAATAATCCATCTTTTACCACAATTGACGATTTTCAAATAACAACTTTTGAAACTGAAAATGATGATCTTAATGAAGTTGTTGAAAACACGGTAATTGAGTTGGATTTCAATTCTTCTGATGGTGTGGAACCAAATTTAAAATTCAATCTTCCTTTTCTCAATTTCAAAAATTTGAATACAACAGCTTTGGATTTTGAACTTGAAGTTGTTGATAATCCAACAAAGGAAGACGAATTTAACGAACACGATTTCTTTGGACTTTTTGAAGATGGTTTGTTGGATTCCAAAGGGGACGATTTACATCACCATTTTGAAATCAATAATTTTGAAGAATTTTTCAATGACAAACTTGACTTTCAATTTGGTGAAAATAAACTTGAATTTCAATCAATCGTTATATATACCCCAAAAATCATCGAAAATAAAACAACTCGTACGATTTTTAATAAAACGACATTTGTTTTTTCAAATCCACATTAGACTTCAAAATCTTTTATTGTTTAGTTTTTCGAGCTTAAGTCGTGTCTCGTGTACTTGACGAGACAAATGAATCGATCTTTGGAAGACC
Organism: Allium cepa; assembly: GCA_030765085.1. Lineage (NCBI taxonomy): Eukaryota > Viridiplantae > Streptophyta > Magnoliopsida > Asparagales > Amaryllidaceae > Allium > Allium cepa. Next base: position 906,997,260 of record CM060929.1, on the reverse strand, counting down.
GTTTCATTTACATTTTGGCGATATACTTTCTGATGTCGTGTAAATAAATTTTATTTTCATGTAAATAATAATAAACGTTCCTTTCACTTGGGTTGACTGTGGGGACACGGTCAAAATCAAGTGTGGAGGGCGACTCATCTTCTTCTTGATATTTTAGGATTAATTTTTCATTTTTCTTCCAAAAACTCAAAAAAATTCCAAAAACAAAAGAAGATTTTTTTTAGTGTTTTTGATTTAATTTTAAAGAAACACTGTAAGATAAATATATGGTTTTGGTTTATTAAATTGAAATTATTGAAAATTTAATTGTCTTAACAAAAATAAAAATGAAGTTGTATTATAAATAACAATGGTTTAACTAGTATATAGGAAGATTCATACGTGTTAATTATGAAATACATCCTAATTGAAAATCTTTGTTTTAAAAGTGGTGAATTTAAAGTAGTGGATATAACATTTTTTTTGTCTTCTAAGTTAAATGGTGTTAAGATGATTTTGCAAAACTCTCTCTCACTTAAAAAAATAAAAAAATAATAAAATAATAATAACATCCAAAGTATTCACTCTCATTTAAAAGTCCTCACGGTTATGCATGGGTGAATTACTTGGAATCTTTGATTATGTGCTTTCATACTCATTTAAAAGTCCTCACGGTTATGCATGTATGGAACACATGTAAAAAAATAAACTTAATAAAAACCACCTACGGTCGATAGGTGTATGCACGAAAGTGTGTGCACTCGCCATGCTCTGTACTCCCCTCACATAAGCCCGAAAAGTAGTGCATGGGTGGTATATCTGGCCTCAGTTTACCTGAGCTAGGTGTGTAAATTTTCTTGCAAATAATGAGAGAGCAAGCAATTGAAATCCTAGCACTATTTTTACTTATTTGATTTTATTTGTTATTGAAAAGAAATGAAAATACCACTTTGATAAACTTTGATAATCAACTAAGGATCCATTTCATAGTTACACTGTGTTATTAAGCAAAACAACGAGTTAAACTACAGTCTATTTGTTATAATAACTTGATTTTTGTTGGAAATTTTGACGAGTAAATGACATAAATTTTCAAGATAATAACCAAAACCTCTATTTAGCTTATTAGTTTCAATTTAAAAATAAATCGTTCATTTGTAAATATTTTCAATTTTTTTTTTGCATTCATCTCTTTGTAAATAAATCTTGCATTTTGTAAATATTTTCATCTTGCATTTGGATTTTGTGGGTAGTATCCGCTGAAAACCCTCACGAGACAACACTCGTCCTACTGGGGACACCCAGAGGTTTAATGGCTTGTTGAATACGCTCAATGCAGTCGTGCTCCCTACGAAAACCGATTTATCTTAGCTTCCCTTTATTCGAGGATGAATAAAAAGATAAGTGTGGGGGTATTTGATGTGCACATAAATATGCATATTTTTACCAACATATTAAATCTATTTAAATTAAATAAATGATCATATTGGGTATTTTAACTTGTTTTAACCAAAATCCATATTATTCCAAATTTTCACATATCCATCTTCATATATGGGCAAAATGGTCATTTGTGTGCATATATTTCTTTAAGAAAAATTAATTAGAAATTTATATATATTTGTGTAGGAATTTGATCTCAAGTAGGAATGGTTTTATGAAGACACATGCATGCAAAATGAATACAAAGGAATGGAAATGGAAATAATTCAAAGTGAAGAACATGGAGGACCCCACTTACCCACCTACCTTAATGTACAAATTAGAGGCTAATGCACATGCTTATGGAATTAATGTCTTCATGTACACTTAAATGGTGATTAGTAGATGCTAATGATTACTTGGCCTCCATACTTTCTCAAGGTCATTTTGGGCATTCCCCAAAAATATGGATTAGGGTTTCATGCTTGTATAAATAACCCCTTATGCTTCATGTAACCTTCTCTCATCTCTTCTCTTAGTCCCTCTTAGTCTCTCTTCCTCTTCATTAGTTTTAGGCTCAAAATAAACAAAGCTTTTCTCGTTTCTTTTCATGGCTACTTAGCCATTTTTATTCTCATGTAATTTCTTTTTTTTATGCAATTTAATATATGATCTTTTCCTTTCTTTGTTTATTTCCTTTCATGTTGTAGTATAGATCTCTTTTTCTTTAATGCAAATAGAATAGATCTCTTTTCCATTAGCTTTCATTTTTCTTTCTTTTTGCTTTCATGTTGCATGCTACTTGTGTTGATATGATAACACAAATGAGAGGCTAATCCCTTCAGTTTAGGGGAAATGAAGCCTCTAATCATGTAGCTTCAACATTTTGATGTTTTATACTCTTTTTTTGTGCTTTAATGATAATGTATGAAGTGGTTAACTTGTTGTTTTTGCTTTGAATTTGATAGCTTATATTGTTGACATCAAATAGGCTATACTTAAACAATCACTAACACAAATTACCTCTTCATCTACATATGATGATGGTAATGAAGTGAATGTTGAGATTAAAATTTGATGGTCTATATTTCTAATTAATAGTTAATAGCCCATACTTAAAATAGATTTTGCTTTCAACTTTGTTATCATTTTTCTTGTGAGTTAGTAAATGGTTTAAGGGGTGTGCTATAGTTTGATGGCTTATGTTGAGCTAATTAATAGCACAAATAGGTCATACTTATGATAAGCACATCAATTAAGCTAACTAATGACAAAGAAAAGAGAGATCATAACTTCATTTTGTTGATTTATGTGATCTAGAGAGTGGAAGTTGCCTCTAAATTGTCTTAACACTCTCATATTTTTTATCTATTTTCTTTTGTCATTTTTCTTTTTTCTTTTAGTTAATCACTCTTTCAACTTTGGTCAATTTGATTGAGTAGAATTTTAAAATCATCAATTCCCTACGGATCGACCCGTATTCGCCACATGCTACATTCGTACACCGTGCGCTTGCTGTTATTTTTAATTTAAATTCGTTCGACGGTTTTCTAAACCTATAGAATTTCCGTCGACGAACAGGCAACAAGTTCACCCAATTGATTTCCAAGGCTACAATCACACCTTTTCTTACTTGATTGATTTCCAAGGCTAAAATCACACATTTTCTCGCTAAATTGATTACAAAGAAGTCTATAACTCTGAATAGCACTGAGATCTTGTTGAAATAGTGATAGAGAATCAAACCAGAAATGATCTAGTTAGATTCAATGTTGATTTCGCTTGAGTAATGGTAAGAATGTGTATAAAGAAACGTGGAAGAAGAAGAGGAGTGAAATTAGAGAAAATATGAATGAAAATACGTTTAAAATGCCCCTGTTTATAGTAGAACAACAGCCATGTCCATTCGTGAGAGGATATGACGAATTGCACTTCCTTTGAAATTTAGATTTCGAAACAAACTGCTACCATGTCGACATGGGTACTTGAGGATGTCGACATGCCTGAGGAAATTTTGGTAATTTGTTTTTTTTTGAAAATAACTTCTATCTTGTATTAACACTATTTTAAACTATATAAATATACTTAACTATAGTTAAAATACATAAATAAATATAGAGAATAATATTTTGGTATATATAAAATTTTACTATAATTCTATATTTAAATCTAAGTATAAATATTAAAAGTTAAATATATTATTATTAAAAGATAGTTTAAAACCAAGGATAATTTGATTTTGAAAATAAAGATTATTTTGAGGCTAAAAATATTTTATAACCACGATAGATGTTTTTAATTCTTTTAAAAGGAAGATTTTCAAAACATTTTGAAAACAAGATATAATTTTGTAAAACATTTTGAATAAAAGTCAGTGGATACAAAACAATGTTCCACTAGATTTTTCGTAGGTTCCATCCTACTTAGGGTTTTATCCCTTTAACAGTCTCGAAGTGGATTCCATTCCGTGAATAAATTGGATTTTAAGATGCCAGTGCGTTTCTAGGAGTTTTAACAAAATTCCTAATTAAATTACTTATATTGAAATCTTGAACTCTTGATAATCTTGATACTCATGAGTCTTCAATCTTAATATCTTGAATCTCTATACTGTATAGTCTTCATTCTTGGTACCTGCATGGTTAAATCATGCATATACATATATATATCTAAACTATAATGTTAGTATTTATATTTTATAATCTTATTCTAAGGTTGTTTTCATCAAAACCATCATCTGAAGGACTATGAATTCGAGGCTAGCGTTACCTTTTTAGAAACTTTCACTTAGAATGCTCACTGTCCTCTTGACGATGTTTTGAAAGCATACATCCATACAAGTTCGTTCCGGATTCGAACGGAACCGAAGGCCATATTCCCACTACATCCATTCTGGAATCACCATCAGGATTAGTAGCGATTAGCCCTTGCACTTCACTGCTCCAACTTCGACTCCCAGCTCATGTCTTCCTCATGAAATCGTTCAAACCGGATCGAAGTGGTTTTCGAGAAATTAATCTCGATCCTGGTCTTTTCGAAACGATCAGCGCATTGGCCAATATTGATAGTCCGTTAATTAACTATCAAATAAAATTCACAAACAATCATCAAATTTAACTAATTTTCCAAATTATTTATTTCAAAATATCTTCACAAGCTATTTTTCTACGCTTAAACTCTTGAAAATAGTTTTCAAATCACTTTTTTCTTGCGGAATAAATTTCCAAATATTGTTTATTTCCATTGAAAATCACCAAGTCTAAATAAATTAGATTTTAAAATAGTTTAAATTACTTTATCCAAAAGTATATGCATTAAAACATTTAAAATAAAAAATACTTAAAACACTTACTCAAAATAAAAGTTATGAAATACTATATTAATTCCCAAATGAAAACTTTAGTTAAAGCTACTTTATAGAATATTAATAATTATCTTTTAAATCATAATACCAATTTAAACTTTAAAATAAATTACTATTTAATCAACTTAATAAATATTTACTTTTAAAAATTTTAAAACCACTAAATAATAATTTCTTTCAAAAACATTCTTTAAAACCACTTTTAAACCTCTAACTTATGATTGAAAATTTGCTTTCAAAACATACTTGGCTTTTAAGGGAAATTCACTTTCCATTCCAAAATAATCCATTTAATCAGTTAATAAACCATCCTCGATTTATCCCAATTTTATTTATGTCTCAACCTGCAAATTTCTTTTCCACACTTTTTTTTAAAAATAAAACCCCTTTTTATTTTTAAAACAAATTACCATCTCCTTATAAATTCCCACCCTAAATCTATATTTCCAAATCATCCTCTGATAAATATTTCATTTTATTTATAAACCCTATTTATAAATTTCACAATCTCATTCTCCTTTAGTCACAGTTTCCAACCACTTAATCAGTTTTCAAATAAATTTTCAAAACTAACTCCATTTTAAAATAAATTCCTTTACTAATTTGTTTTAAAACCCATTAATTCCATATTTACTTCTATATTTATGATTTAAAATCTTATTTAAAATCTTAAATATTAATTTCATACTTAATTTTAAAATTCTCCCTTTATTTCTCCCAAACCATTTTAAATCCTGAATTAAAAATAAATTCTTCAATATTTAAGCAATACAATATAAGTTCTCAAAATCCATTTATTTCCATTTACTAAATATATTTTTCCCTATACTTGGAATTTATTCGATAGGATTTCAAAAATCAACTTTTATCCTTTTCCAAATTCCTTTTTTAATTTAACCAATTCTCTAAAATTATTTTACATAAATTTCTCTACTTTAATTTCCTTCCAAAAATCCAATTTTTATTCTTCTGATATCTTAAAATACTAAAATATATTTGGCCAAACCGTGGCATTCAATAATTTCAATTACCAATATAATCAATCACAGATTATCAATAAATCACATCACAGAATGTAACGATTGCGATTTTTCATTGCCGAAAAACCGAAACGTTATGGTTGAAGAAGAAGAAAGAGGTAGAAGAAGAGAGAAAAAGATAGAAGAAGAACAGAAAAAGATACTAGAACAATAAAACAATATCAGAATCTCACAATTCGCAGCGGAACAACATATAATAGTTAAATGAATATTCATTAAAACAAAAGAACTATACATTTTATACATTACATCACATTACATTCATTATTAGAGTTTACAACAAACAAACAACGGAAAAAAAATGCTACATACAATAGATAATATGCTACGCCATCCAGCTCGCCTCCAGATATCTGTAGCAACACCTGAATCCAGAATGACCTGATAACCTAACTCTAGACTGCCCGTGTGAAAATTGGTGGGCACCCAGAGTTTAGGAAGGGAGCAATAAACTCCAGGTCAGTCATGTGACTGGTGTGAGAACTAAAAACAGTTATTTATCTTTTAAACAAAGAATAAGAGAAATTTTAAAAGAAAATTCGTAATGCTTTTGGAAAATGAAACTACCATAAGGCCTCCCGCACACACACACACAATGCAAACGCAGAATCGGAGGAGATTTCTCCTTATGATAGTCAAAGATGCTTGATACGCATAAAATCAAATCATTTTTGATATTATTATTAGTGCATAGTGTAGAAAAATCATTTCGAAAGTAGAATATAAATCTTAGCCAACATATGACCATTATCGTATGCCTACTATAGCTACTATGTTCAATAGCAGGTTACCGCCACATTCCATAGGAGGTAATACAACTAAAACCGTACAAGTTACGTATTGTTTCTTTGGATTTCCAACAAATGGTTAGGCCAAGGAACTTCCCATTGCCACATGGAAACGCCTCTGGAATGACGTCCCGAGAACCTAACCGGATCTCCGCCAACACAAGGCCGGGTTACCCCTAACTGGGTAACTACTGACACAAATATGTCATTCCCCGATCGTAACCGATCTATATCCGAGGATCCCCAATTTCCAACAACCACAAAGTAATAAATTTGCAGTAACCACATGGGTTAAGTATCAGGGCTCCATACCATGATACCACCTCTATCCAGAAGGAATGACATACACTAAAGGGGTGCTACCCCCTAATAACCTTGCTGCATCTTTCCGGTTTTGACCATTTCCAGGGTGTGAGGCTCGATGTCTCGTCCACAAAGCCACGCTTTATACAAAAGCTGCTTTGGGTCAACAAACGATCAACGCAATGATCACCAAGATAGACGATCAAACAAATGATCCTATCACAAATGATCAATACAATGATCATTTCACAGCAACACTAAGTATATCACACTACCAAATTGGGAGTATATCACTAATGACCTTCAACTATATAACCTCTGAGCTCGTACGTCTCAGAGAAGGGTGTTAAGCTAAGAGAAAATTCTCCGCCACCAACAGAAATATATTTGAAAAAGAATCAGCTTTATATCTCAACTTGTAATGTCAGACATACAATCCATACAATTCTGTTCCGGGATCAAACAGAACCGAAGGCACTTCCAAAGAAGCCCTTGCAATCCGGATATTCATTAATCACGTCCGGACTTCCCGTCACTAAGGGTGATAAAACCTCTGTACCGAAGATCAGCCGATGCAGAGTAACTCGACGGTAATCCATCCGTTTTCACAAATATCCGGTCTTCAACACCGGTCTTCAAATGCAATTCATAACGATGTATTACATATTCAGAGTGGGTTATACGACCCCATGGTCCTTTCCCGGTTAACCCGAATAGTGAGCGCTTATTTAAAAACAAGTGTGGCATCCAATTCAAACAATCACAACAAATACCTATTTAAAGGTAAATATTGATAGTCGGTTATTTAACTATCAATAAAGATGAGCGGCATCATCAGATTCCAAATAATTTTCCAAATTATTTATTTCCCTAAAAATATCTTTACAAGATATAAAATTTTCCACACTTCAAAAATAAACAACGTTTCTTTTAAAACAAATTTTCCCTTTCCATTTATAAATTCCATAGTGAATTTATATTTCAAATTATCTACTGATCTACAGTTTTCAATAGGTTTTAATTATTCAATTCCAATTTATCTTCAAGAAGATAAATTCTCAAAAACGTCTCGTTTCATATTAGAAAAGCATTTCCATACTTATTTAATAATAAGTATTTCATAAATCTTATTTATTTTCAACAATTTGAAAATATTCAATATACTTAAACCATAGTTAAGTATATATTTCATTCGTTTAAGGAAAACGTTCTTTATTCACATTTATTTGGGTCAAAACGAATGTTGCGTAAAACATCGTTACGACAACACAAAAACACTAGTATAGGGATTCGAGATTAAATAGATATATAAATCCCAATACTATACAAAATATTTCCTTTCGGAAATCATTTACTATAACAACAGTGTTATAGTCCATTATTTCCTTATTTTCCTCGAAAACGTCAATTTCAACAATGAATGTTGAAATCTACGACTTCATTTCCTTCTATTTCTCTAAAACGTCTATTTCAACAATGAATGTTGAAATCTATGTTTTCGATACTTGATGCATTTTAAAACATCTTTAAATCGTTTTAAATTCTATTTAAAACATCCTTTTCCCAAAAGATATCCATTTTATTTAACGATATATTCACTGTTCAAAAACGTGAATATAACTCCTTTAATAAACTTTTATATTCAGTTGATCAAATTCAATTGATTACGAATTTATAAACAATGTTTATAAATTCTATTCCTATTTATAAACTTCGATTTATAAATTTCCTTTATCAATCCAATTCAAATTATACAACTCAATTTCATACCAAAGGTTCATATTATAAGTTGATTACTTATAATTCATTCATTCATTTACCAAATCGTTCTTTTTAAGCTTCACAAATTCCAAATCTTATTGCTTATAAGATTCTTTTATATTCCATGACAATTTCAACTTATAAAAAAAAATTCCTTTATTTACAATTTCTATATATATCTCATTTAAATGCCCAAAATCCATTTTATAAGTTAATGACTCATGAATCTTTTATTTTCAATATCTATTCATTTTATAACTTTCACAATTTATAAATCTATAATTTTCAATGATCCATTTTATACTTCATTTTAACACATAATAAACTCGTTTATACTTCCAATATTTTTATTTATAAATATCAATTTTATAAAATCTTTTATATTCATCCTTTATAATAATTCAAAAATCCAATTTTAAATTATTGTATAAATCTATTTATTTTTAAAACTACCTTTGGTTATATTTCACAAAAAAATCTTAAATTCTATAACTTTAAAAATTAAAATTTTAATTTAATTAAAAATGAATCAACTCAAAATTTCAATAAAAACATATACTTTGGAAAAAATCAATTCAAAATCCTTTATAATTCAAAATCGTTAAAAATACTTTTTAAAAATGGATCCGATGATGCAACAGCATCCAATGGTCAATCATGGCAACAAGTATCATATATCGATATGATAATCATAATCATCAAAATATTTATAAACAAATAAATATTTGTGAGGAATCCAGTTGGATCCCTCCAACCTGTTTCTCTGCAACCACAGACGTTAGCACAATACCCATTCCACTTCGAGGTGGAATATCGCGGTATATGCGATTTATAAAATATCATCCGTTTAATAACGGCGCAATAGGGCTCATCCGCTATACAATGCGGGAAATCAATCAACTTCAATATATACATATGCCAATATATATATATTGCTATATATAGATATATATCCTACTATATCTAATATCACAATCAAACAACAATCCATCAATCAGCAAATCTTAAATATAACTATTTAAAATTTAAATACCCTCTTGAGTGAGAAGTTCTCACCTTAGCTTTTATTTTGCAATCCATTTCCATCTTGACTCGATTTCACCATTTTAGACATTGTATAAATATTTACACAATTTATTAATATTCGAAATAGTTGAACCAATAAATTTCCCTTTAATAAATTTAATTACTAATGATTCAATTCAACCCAAAAATTAAATTTTAACTAGTTTCTTTTCAACAAAATATTTTATTTTGAAACCATAGATGCATACTCATAACTATATGGGTTTTGATTTTATATAACTACTTACATTTAAAATTCCTATTTTAACCTCCAAAATATTATACTTACTTCCATACATATATATAATTTAAACTTTGTAAATTGGAACCAAACAGTAAACATTCTTTACGGAAAGTATAGATATATATTTATGTAAATTAAATGTTTTATAAACCTACTATATTTTCAAACTCTTACATATATACTTATTTTATTTATTTATTCAAAACCCTTTCTGTTTTACTATAAACTGCACATATATATCTGTTAAACAAAACTGCTGTTGATTATTATATTTTTTTCCTGACTATATATACTTTAAAACGGAAATCTAAATTTATATAAACTGCTCGGCTCTTAAAATCACTATTTTTCTTCAAAATCTTATACTTACATTAAACAGTATTTCATTTCCTTTTCTGTAAAATTTTCCTTTTTCAATTAAAAAAAACTGCATGTAATATAATTTGTTTTCTAACCTGAATGTAAATTAAAACATTATTTTCTTCCTTCTATTAATTTATACAGCATATGTAATTTAAAATAAAATTAAAGTTACTACCTTATTGCTGCGATTTCGCTGCCGATACCCCAACCACCACGAATCAATTTCGCAAGCCCACAAAGTCAGTCGCCGAGCCTATGCCCTAGCCTCGTGAGCGCCGCCCACTTCTGACCTCGTGACGAACTAATCCCAGTTGCCGCGCTCGCCCATACCATCACGCTCCACGACCGATAGCTCGAGGTCGAGCTTCACCTACGCGCCACTACTCCACCGTGAAACTGCAGCCATCCTCCTCCTAGTCGCGACCTCCAATCACGACTCACTTGCAATGAGGAACTCGCGATTTTTGAAATCGATTCTCCCCCTCCTTCGAACTTAAATTGAACTCGGTTTTGTTTGTTTTTTTTTCTTTCCTTCGAACGACAGTGGCTTTGGCCATTTCCGTTTGTTTTTTTTTTCTTTTGATTTGTGGGCTTCGGCCAGTGATTGAAAGAGGGAGAACGAGATAGGTATATTTTAAAATGGAAAGGGAATGAGATTTCAACAGCGGCCATTTGATTTCTTTTTTTTTCTGTTTTGAAAGGATTTTCGTTAGATTTGTAACGAGTTGGGGAGACAAGGAGTACGAGATTTCTTCCTTTGCAGGGAATAGGTCTGCTAAAAAAAGTAGGGTGGCTGATGTTGACAAAGTTTAAAAATTTAAATTTAAATTGAATTTCGTTTTAAAATCTCAACGCGTTTACTCATCGTGTGCTCACATATCAAATCCGAAAAATAGGAAATTTGAAATTCGGTAATACTTCAATATTACGGACCCAATGGACCTGGTTTTGTCAAATTCCGAGACTGTGCCTCGGACGGCTATTTTTAAATATCGATTCAAACGATATATTTTTAAAACTAATCAAATCACTTTCAATAAATTAAATTCTATAATTAATCGCCAAATTCATTCTGATAATTTGAAATTCAAGTCAAACCATCATTCAAATATTTAAAAATAAATTAAATATTTCCAAATTAAATTGTTCAAAATCCTGGGTCGTTACAATCTTGCCCCCTTAAAAGAATTTCGTCCCGAAAATATTAGTTAGGAAGAAATGATCTTTAACTCGTCTACTATTTTTCACAATCCAAATAGTTTTATCAACTTACTAACCTAAATCTTTTTATTAAAGATCCATTATCATTCCAACTAGATTTCCAATTTCAATTATAAGTTCCAAACAGTATTGTTTACTTCAAAATTCAAATTTAAATTTAAATTCAAATTTCAAACTTTCAAAATTTTCTCAAAAATTTTCTAACACCCTAAATTTCCGAAAAATTTCACCAGCGTCTCCTTTGCGCGGCTCGATCGGTATGACTACAAAATGGCACCACGGCCCCTCAGAATCAAAACGGAAAAGAGAAAGCCAAGTGGCTGGAGAAGAAAATCATCAAATTTCATACTGAAATTGAAATGCGTACCTTTTTGTCGAGCAATTCAATTATATCTTTGAAATCAAAATCCCAATTCCATTTCTTTTAATACACCTGTATAACCTGCTAGTAGTAGTATCCAATTCCAACATTCAAATCATTTTGCACATTCCATTTCAAAATTTTCAATATATACTTCTTATATCATCTTTAGCTTTACTATTGAAGTTATACATTCATTTCCATTCAATTTTGCATTTCAATTTCATTTGCAATTCCTAAAGTTTCAATTCATCTTTAGTTGCTTACGACCAATTCATATGCCATTTTCCATTTAATTCAATAGTTTACAATTCATTTTTTTCATTCTATTCATTTCTAAGCAAAACGAATTCATATTCGTTCTAGTTTATAATTAATTTAAATTGATACCAATTCAATTTATCTTAGTTTTCCCATTGATTCTATGAATTATGATAATTCCATATTCATATTCATTCCATTTGAAATTATTTCACAAATTAATAAATTATCAAGTTAATTTACTTGAATTCAATCCATTTTATTTTATTTTCAAGTTTGGATTTTTATTCAACTTGATTTAAATCTCAATCCAATTCTATTTACTTACCAATGTTACCTCATTTATTCGTTCACAACACAAATTTAATCCCAATTCAATTTTATGTGAATTCAATTCCTTTGACTTAACTAGAGTTAAATTAAAATCCATATTAAATTTGTCATCTTTTAATTGGTGTTACTTACTAATTTACTAATTTTTTTATTTCATTTGAATTCAATTCTATTTGGATTCTACTTACCTTTCATTTATAATTATTGAATTCAATTCATTCAACTTGATTCAATTTCATTTTAACTTAATTCAAACCAAATCTCAAATATTTTACAAGTTATTAACTTGTTTATTCTTTCCATGATTATTTTAAATAGGATTCAAGAGTCCTTTTAACCCTTCAAAATTAATTTTCGAAATCAATTCAAATTATCTTTTGAATTTCCAACCTCAAACCCAAAATTTTCTAAACAAATTCTATTCAAAACAATTGGCAGCAATTTCTCTTTTGGAAACCCGAAAATGAACACCAATGATGCCATGGTCATCATCGGAATTATTTTCTAGTGACCAAAAAGAGTTTAGAGCTTTTCATTCCTTCAAAATACTTTTCAAAACCTTTGAAATTCATTTTCAAATCAAAATGGAATTTAATTTCTAAATTTCCAAATTCTTTCAAAACATTTCCAAAAACTTCCCTGGAATTCTATTTCTAATTATAAGTCACATTTGTAATTTACTTCTATTTCAATTTTCATGTAACAAGGATTTCAATTCTTATTCAATTTAAATGGTAATAATTTAATACAATCAATTCCTAACATCCATGCAACCATATACCATAATAATCTACAGAAAATCATTTCTTTTATACACAAAATAGCCTTGGGTAAAATTATTTCATTTACCCAATTTTTAAAACAATACTGTGTTAATTGTTCTACTCAAGTGTTTAGAAACCCTTTCGGCATAGTTTTGCAGACCGTGCTGACGAAGGTTCATATGCCACTCAATAAATCAACCAACACAATATAAAATCATTTTATATTCACTAACAAATACGCGCTCATATCTATTATTACACTCAAACTCATTCTAGAGTACTACTGACTCCATCTCTAATGAGTAACACCCAACAGAACCATGGTTGTCGCTTAACCATATGCTCTGATACCAAATGTAACGATTGCGATTTTTCGTTGCCGAAAAACCGAAACGTTATGGTTGAAGAAGAAGAAAGAGGTAGAAGAAGAGAGAAAAAGATAGAAGAAGAACAGAAAAAGATACCAGAACAATAAAACAATATCAGAATCTCACAATTCGCAGCGGAACAACATATAATAGATAAATGAATATTCATTAAAACAAAAGAACTATACATTTTATACATTACATCACATTACATTCATTATCAGAGTTTACAACAAACAAACAGCGGAAAAGAAATACTACATACAATAGATAATATGCTACGCCATCCAGCTCGCCTCCAGATATCTGTAGCAACACCTGAATCCAGAATGACCTGATAACCTAACTCTAGACTGCCCGTGTGAAAATTGGTGGTCACCCAGAGTTTAGGAAGGGAACAATAAACTCCAGGTCAGTCATGTGACTGGTGTGAGAACTAAAAACAGTTATTTATCTTTTAAACAAAGAATAGGAGAAATTTTAAAAGAAAATTCGCAATGCTTTTGGAAAATGAAACTACCATAAGGCCTCCCGCACACACACACAATGCAAACGCAGAATCGGAGGAGATTTCTCCTTATGATAGTCAAAGATGCTTGATACGCATAAAATCAAATCATTTTTGATATTATTATTAGTGCATAGTGTAGAAAAATCATTTCGAAAGTAGAATATAAATCTTAGCCAACATACGACCATTATCGTATGCCTACTATAGCTACTATGTTCAATAGCAGGTTACCGCCACATTCCATAGCAGGTAATACAACTAAAACCGTACAAGTTACGTATTGTTTCTTTGGATTTCCAACAAATGGTCAGGCCAAGGAACTTCCCATTGCCACATGGAAACGCCTCTGGAATGACGTCCCGAGAACCTAACCGGATCTCTGCCAACACAAGGCCGGGTTACCCCTAACTGGGTAACTGCTGACACGAATATGTCATTCCCCGATCGTAACTGATCTATATCCGAGGATCCCCGATTTCCAACAACCACAAAGTAATAAATTTGCAGTAACCACATAGGTTAAGTATCAGGGCTCCATACCCTGATACCACCTCTATCCAGAAGGAATGACATACACTAAAGGGGTGCTACCCCCTAATAACCTTGCTGCATCTTTCCTGTTTTGACCATTTCCGGGGTGTGAGGCTCGATGAAGTCTCGTCCACAAAGCCACGCTTTATACAAAAGCTGCTTTGGGTCAACAAATGATCAACGCAATGATCACCAAGATAGACGATCAAACAAATGATCCTATCACAAATGATCAATACAATGATCATTTCACAGCAACACTTAGTATATTACACTACCAAATTGGGAGTATATCACTAATGACCTTCAACTATATAACCTCTGAGCTCGTACGTCTCAGAGAAGGGTGTTAAGCTAAGAGAATAAATTCTCCGCCACCAACAGAAATATATTTGAAAAGAATCAGCTTTATATCTCAACTTGTAATGTCAGACATACAATCCATACAAGTCTGTTCCGGGATCGAACAGAACCGAAGGCACTTCCAAAGAAGCCCTTGCAATCCGGATATTCATTAATCACGTCCGGACTTCCCGTCACTAAGGGTGATAAAACCTCTGTACCGGAGATCAGCCGATGCAGAGTAACTCGACGGTAATCCATCCGTTTTCACAAATATCCGGTCTTCAACACCGGTCTTCAAATGCAATTCATAACGACGTATCACATATTCGGAGTGGGTTATACGACCCCATGGTCCTTTCCCGGTTAACCCGAATAGTGAGCGCTTGTTTAAAAATAAGTGTGGCATCCAATTCAAACAATCACAACAAATACCTATTTAAAGGTAAATATTGATAGTCGGTTATCTAACTATCAATAAAGATGAGCAGCATCATCAGATTCCAAATAATTTTCCAAATTATTTATTTCCCTAAAAATATCTTGACAAGATATAAAATTTTCCACACTTCAAAAATAAACAACGTTTATTTTAAAACAAATTTTCCCTTTCCATTTATAAATTCCATAGTAAATTTATATTTCAAATTATCTACTGATCTACAGTTTTCAATAGGTTTTAATTATTCAATTCCAATTTATCTTCAAGAAGATAAATTCTCAAAAACGTCTCGTTTCATATTAGAAAAGCATTTCCATACTTATTTAATAATAAGTATTTCATAAATCTTATTTATTTTCAACAATTTGAAAATATTCAATATACTTAAACCATAGTTAAGTATATATTTCATTCGTTTAAGGAAAACGTTCTTTTATTCACATTTATTTGGGTCAAAACGAATGTTGCGTAAAACATCGTTACGACAACCCAAAAACACTAGTATACGGATTCGAGATTAAATAGATATATAAATCCCAATACTATACAAAATATTTCCTTTCGGAAATCATTTACTATAACAACAGTGTTATAGTCCATTATTTCCTCATTTTCCTCGAAAAGTCTATTTCAACAATGAATGTTGAAATCTACGACTTCATTTCCTTCTATTTCTCGAAAACGTCTATTTCAACAATGAATGTTGAAATCTATGTTTTCGATACTTGATGCATTTTAAAACATCTTCAAATCGTTTTAAATTCTATTTAAAACATCCTTTTCCCAAAAGATATCCATTTTATTTAACGATATATTCACTGTTCAAAAACGTGAATATAACTCCTTTAATAAACTTTTATGTTCAATTGATCAAATTCAATTGATTACGAATTTATAAACAATGTTTATAAATTCTATTCCTATTTATAAACTTCGATTTATAAATTTCCTTTATCAATCCAATTCAAATTATACAACTCAATTTCATACCAAAGGTTCATATTATAAGTTGATTACTTATAATTCATTCATTCATTTACCAAATCGTTCTTTTTAAGCTTCACAAATTCCAAATCTTATTGCTTATAAGATTCTTTTATATTCCATGACAATTTCAACTTATAAAAAAAATTTCCTTTATTTACAATTTCTATATATATCTCATTTAAATGCCCAAAATCCATTTTATAAGTTAATGACTCACGAATCTTTTATTTTCAATATCTATTCATTTTATAACTTTCACAATTTATAAATCTATAATTTTCAATGATCCATTTTATACTTCATTTAACACATAATAAACTCGTTTATACTTCCAATATTTTTATTTATAAATATCAATTTTATAAAATCTTTTATATTCATCCTTTATAATAATTCAAAAATCCAATTTTAAATTATTATATAAATCTATTTATTTTTAAAACTACCTTTGGTTATATTTCACAAAAAAATCTTAAATTCTATAACTTTAAAAATTAAAATTTTAATTTAATTAAAAATGAATCAACTCAAAATTTCAATAAAAACATATACTTTGGAAAAAATCAATTCAAAATCCTTTATAATTCAAAATCGTTAAAAATACTTTTTAAAAATGGATCCGATGATGCAACAGCATCCAATGGTCAATCATGGCAACAAGTATCATATATCGATATGATAATCATAATCATCAAAATATTTAAACAAATAAATATTTGTGAGGAATCCAGTTGGATCCCTCCAACCTGTTTCTCTGCAACCACAGACGTTAGCACAATACCCATTCCACTTCGAGGTGGAATATCGCGGTATATGCGATTTATAAAATATCATCCGCTTAATAACGGCGCAATAGGGTCTCATCCGCTATACAATGCGGGAAATCAATCAACTGCAATATATACATATGCCAATATATATATATTGCTATATATAGATATATATCCTACTATATCTAATATCACAATCAAACAACAATCCATCAATCAGCAAATTTTAAATATAACTATTTAAAATTTAAATACCCTTTTGAGTGAGAAGTTCTCACCTTAGCTTTTATTTTGCAATCCATTTCCATCTTGACTTGATTTCACCATTTTAGACCTTGTATAAATATTTACACAATTTATTAATATTCGAAATAGTTGAACCAATAAATTTCCCTTTACTAAATTTAATTACTAATGATTCAATTCAACCCAAAAATTAAATTTTAACTAGTTTCTTTTCAACAAAATATTTTCTTTTGAAACCATAGATGCATACTCATAACTATATGGGTTTTGATTTTATATAACTACTTACATTTAAAATTCCTATTTTAACCTCCAAAATATTATACTTACTTCCATACATATATATAATTTAAACTTTGTAAATTGGAACCAAACAGTAAACATTCTTTACGGAAAGTATAGATATATATTTATGTAAATCAAATGTTTTATAAACCAACTGTATTTTCAAACTCTTACATATATACTTATTTTATTTATTTATTCAAAACCCTTTCTGTTTTACTATAAACTGCACATATATATCTGTTAAACAAAACTACTGTTGATTATTATATTTTTTTTCCTGACTATATATACTTTAAAATGGAAATCTAAATTTATATAAACTGCTCGGCTCTTAAAATCACTATTTTTCTTCAAAATCTTATACTTACATTAAACAATATTTCATTTCCTTTTCTGTAAAATTTTCCTTTTTCAATTAAAAAAACTGCATGTAATATAATTTGTTTTCTAACCTGAATGTAAATTAAAACATTATTTTCTTCCTTCTATTAATTTATACAGCATATGTAATTTAAAATAAAATTAAAGTTACTACCTTATTGCCGCGATTTCGCTGCCGATACCCCAACCACCACGAATCAATTTCGCAACCCCACCAAGTCAGTCGTCGAGCCTATGCCCTAGCCTCGTGAGCGCCGCCCACTTCTGACCTCGTGACGAACTAATCCCAGTTGCCGCGCTCCCCCATACCATCACGCTTCACGACCGATAGCTCGAGGTCGAGCTTCACCTACGCGCCGCTACTCCACCGTGAAACTGCAGCCATCCTCCTCCTAGTCGCGACCTCTAATCGCGACTCACTAGCAATGAGGAACTCGCGATTTCTGAAATCGATTCTCCCCCTCCTCCGAACTTAAATTGAACTCGGTTTTGTTTGTTTTTTTTTCTTTCCTTCGAACGACAGTGGCTTTGGCCATTTCCGTTTGTTTTTTTGTTTTCTTTTGATTTGTGGGCTTCGGCCATTGATTGAAAGAGGGAGAACGAGATAGATATATTTTAAAATGGAAAGGGAACGAGATTTCAACAGCGGCCATTTGATTTCTTTTTTTTTCTGTTTTGAAAGGATTTTCGTTAGATTTGTAACGAGTTGGGGAGACAAGGAGTACGAGATTTCTTCCTTTGCAGGGAATAGGTCTGCTAAAAAAAGTAGGGTGGCTGATGTTGACAAAGTTTAAAAATTTAAATTTAAATTGAATTTCGTTTTAAAATCTCAACGCGTTTACTCATCGTGTGCTCACATATCAAATCCGAAAAATAGGAAATTTGAAATTCGGTAATACTTCAATATTACGGACCCAATGGAACTGGTTTTGTCAAATTCCGAGACTGTGCCTCGGACGGCTATTTTTAAATATCGATTCAAACGATATATTTTTAAAACTTATCAAATCACTTTCAATAGATTAAATTCTATAATTTAATCGCCAAATTTATTCTGATAATTTGAAATTCAGGTCAAACCATCATTCAAATATTTAAAAATAAATTAAATATTTCCAAATTAAATTGTTCAAAATCCTGGGTCGTTACACAGAATATGAAATAAATTCAAACATTTGAGGAATCCAGTTGGATCCCTCCAACCTATTTCCCTACATCCACAGATGTTAGCACAACAATTTAAAATACCAATCCCGCTTCAAGGCAAGATATCACGGTATAAAGGGTGATCCGCTATTATGCGGGGCGCATAGGGTCTCATCCACTATATAATGCGGAAAATCAATCACTCCAATACACACACACACACACACACACACTATTTTATATAAATCACATCCACATAATTCAGACAATCAACCAGTAATTTAAATTTGAAAATTTAAATTTTAAAGGTAATCCAAATGAGTGAGATCAACTCATCTATGATTTTTGACTTGCAATCTGATCCAAACCAGCTTGCTTCTTCCTGATTTTAGACCATGTAAATCACTATATGGTTTTTATTAATATTTGAAGAAATCGAATGATAAATTTCTATTTAATAAATTTAATTAACCTATAATTTTATTTAAACTAAGATTTCCCTAAATAAGTAAATAAATTTTGAGTTACAAAAATAATTAATTAAGTTAATCGCCCTAATACACTATTTTTAAAATAAATAAGAAATTTAAAATGTATAATTATATATTTATTTTCCCTTTTAAAACTATATATATACACTCATAAAAAATAAAAATCTAATTTATATAAACTCAAACATTAAAAATCCCTATCCTTTCCCAAAACCTTATATGTGAAAATCTTTCCAAATCTGTATATATAAAACCAAAATCAACATCTTCTGGAAAAATATGTGTTATTAAAATAAACTAAATTATAGATTCAATATTTACAAATTTAGTTTAATAAAAAAGGATCTAGAATACCTCACTGTCTAAACTGCTCGAGCATCAAGCCCTTATCGTGCCACCGCCAAACTTCGACCAGACCACCTCACGAAAGCTTCTCCACTCGATCGCGAGCCTGCAGAACACGTCGCCCCCCTCATGCTCGCGCTTGCCGTACAAGCTTTCCCTCACGACTCGAGGCGCCACCCTAATAGTTGCGACCCAGCCCACTCGAACATCCATCTCGCGATGAGGCACTTGCCTGAAGCCCTCGAGCTTGAGCGCGAACATGAAAAGGCCATCACGTTCGACTGGGAAGAAATCGAATGATCTTAGGGGAGCGGCCATGAGAGGAGATAGGCTCACGATTTCCCCCATCTTTTTTTCCCATGGATCTCGATTTGATATGTTTTCTAAAAAAAAGATTCTCGGCTATACAAGTATTATGCTGTTATAAAAAAAAGACAAGAAATTACACGTATTAGGAAAAGTGTTAAAAAAAGATACGTGTCTTCAAAGGCCTGCTATAGTATTAAATGCAAAAATATTATATTTAAATTCAAATTCAAATTTAAATCATCCTGAACTTGTAGCTTAAAATCTTTACATCCTATCTAGGCGTGTCGTCAGGCGTTTATAATGTTATACCCCTATTCCTAACGCAATGGAAAAGGTTTCGAGTCCTAATTCGATCGTATGGAGAAGATAGCTGTTTGGACCCGGTTATATTAAATTTTCGATATAGATTTCAACGCATTTATCTATCGTACGGCCAAACGATCACTTCAAACACTACGAAAGTTGAAATCCGATAGTGATACACTATTACGGACCCAATGGAACTAGTTTCGTCGAATTCAAGACCGTGCCTCGTAAGCCTATTTTTAAATATCGATTTAAACGATAAAATTTCAAAACTTAACAAAACGCTTCCAAATTCAAGTTTAACACTTTTACTATCTTCAGTACTATCAATATAAATTTTACAAGCCTTTAAATTATTTTTAACAAGCTTAAAATTTTAGATTCAACCATTTACCCAATTTTCAATTATTTAATTAAACTATTAAATCGCTCAATAAATAGTGGCATTTGAAATTCACGTTAGAAATTAACTTTTAAATATTTAAAATCAATTAAATATTCCAATTTCAGATGTTCAAAATCCTGGGTCGTCACATTCCTCCCCCCTTAAAAGAATTTCTTCCCCGAAATTACTACTAGGAAGAATGGTCCAATACCCCTTTCTATTTTCCCAATACCAAACAGTTTTTCATCGACTTCCCAAAACAATCTTTTTATTAAAGATACACTAATGTTCTACTAACTTCCTAATTCAACCACAAATGACAATCAATATTACTTATTCAACCATTCAAATTATAATTCAAATTCAAATTTTAAATTATCCAAATTTTCTCATAAATTTTCTAACTCCTTAAATTTTCGAAAAATTTCGCCGGCGTGTCCTTTGCACGGCTAGATCGGTGCAACTACAAAATGCCTCTACGGGCCCCATATTTCAAAAGAAAACCAAAACGCCAAGTAGCTAGATCAGAAAATTATCAAATTTCATACAGAAATTTAAATACATACCTTTTGTTGAGCAATTCAATTTATCTTCCGAATTCAAAACTCCAATTTACTTTCAAATTTTAGTATGCTGAATTCAATTTATCTTATCCTAAACCATATTTGATTAACCATTTCTTTAATTAGTTCTACTTACTAATTTATACATATCTTAATGGATTTTATCTCCAAACTTAAATTATTTTTAGTCCACTTCGAATTAATCCTACCACTTCACTTTGCTTTACACAATTTGAATTAAATATCATCCCAATATTCAGTTTTAATTTATTTGCTTACCAATTTAAATCAATTAGTTTACCTGCCAATCTTATTTGCAATCCTTTGTTTTGTCTAGTCTAATTTGACTAAATTTCCATTCTTAAATATTGATATCCATCAACTATATTCCATCCATATCTGATCATAACATTACTTTGAATTAGCTCCATTTACTAATTTATTTCAATTTCCAATAAGTTTTAATTTTCAGAACTTTGTTCTTTTAATCCACTTAAACTATATTTTACAATTCCACTTTACTTATCATAATTCAAATTGATTCCAATATTAAATTTCCAATTCATTCGCTTACCCAATTAAACCAATGAGTCTACTTACTAATTCTAGTTTCAATTTCATTTGTTTACAATTTTAATTAGTTTGTTCAATTCACAAATTTATTTTAACTAATAAATTTTTATTTCAGTAAACATTCCATCCAGTTTATTTAGAATTTCCTCAAAATTCATCTTTACTTAACTTAATTCAGTTAAATTCCAATTCAATTCTAAATTTAAACTTCTATAAGTTTTCCAACTTTAATTACATTTCATTTACTAATCTTTTTACTTCATTTATTTGTTTTACTTCACTAGCTTATTTTGTTTTCATACTTATTTTAATTTAACTCTTCTTAAGTTAAATTTCTATTCTAAACAAATTTCAATCTTTTTATAAGTTTCCAATCTAATTTATTATTCCATGGACATTTTTAGTTAAATCCCCAGAGTTTAATAAATTTCTTATACATACAAAAATATTTTTGAAATCATATATATACACACACACATATACATATACATATACATACATATATATATACACACACACATATACATACACATATATATATAAATACCCAAACCAAATTATTCCTTGCATTCCAAAATCAAATCCAATCTTTGCAAACAACACAAATTCAAAACATTTTGGCAGCAATTCCTCCATTGGAAACTCGAAAATGAACATTGATGATGCTGTAGTCATCACCGAAGTTATTTTCCAATGACCGAAAGGATTCAACGCTTTTATTTCTTTAAAACCCCTTCAAATATTTTTAAATCCCAAATTTCACCAGATTTCAAATCCAATTCAAAAATATTTATGAAATAATATCACTATTATTCCTCAATAACCTTTGAAAATTATTTCAAACTCAAAAGGGATTTAAATTTTTCCAAAATTTCAAATTTCAAATCGTTTCAATCTATTTTCAAACATTACTCTAGAATTTTATCTCATTTTAATTATAAATCACGCTATAATTCACATTTAGAAATTTCATTTTGTTAATGAATTCATTTCTTAATCTTTGGTTATAATTTCAATTCTTTATTTAACTTCCACTTAACAATGATAATAATATAATATTATTGTCTTCTGACAACTAAGCAACCATATATATAGCAATAATAATTTACGGAAAATTATTTCTTTTATATACAAATTTGTTTGGTAAAACTATTTCATTTACCCTATTTTTAAACAGTACTGTGTCTGTTTATCTTGTTTAAGAGTTTAGAAACCCCTATTGATGACATGGCGTCCCACATATCAACCAGAATCCATAAACACCTAACCGATAAGTCAACACAATATGAAAACAATTTTTATATTCACTAACAAATATGCGCTCATGTCTATTAATACACTCAAACTCATTATAGAGTACTAAAGACTCTATTTCTAATGAGTAATCCTCACTAGAGCCAAGGTTCTCGCTTAACCCTCAGCTCTGATACCACTGTAATGACCTGTAGACCCGTACCCCTTGAGTCGACACTATTCTTCATCGTATCAACTCAAAGTGAATGGAAATAAGAAAATTAGGGTTAAAGAAGAAGGAGGTAAAAGAAGAGAAATAGAAACAATAACAGAATCGCACAATCACAATGGAATACTATATAATAGATAAATGACTGATCTTTATAAAAAGAAATATATCTATTATATACATTACATCATCAGAGTACAACATAATCAATAGTAAAATACTGGACAGTTATATTAACTTGTCACCAAAAACTGAATGCACAGCGTAATCTGCATAGCGGAAAATACATCAAGTACGTGTGATACGTCTCGTCATCCAGTACATCTCTTGGGCTCCGTAGCAGTCCATCCAATATCTATACTCTATAGTACTCGGTTTGACCCGAGCATTATAATAAAACAACACTCGAGTCAGCCTAGAAAATCAGTGTGAGAAAACACATTCATTTGTATTATTATAGTTTTCAAAATCATTTCAAATCAAAGGTATCTCGTAAGACCACGCCATAAATAAACATGTCGGGTTTTTACCTTACGATAACCAAAACATTTTTTTATGAAATCCTCTGATATTATAGTAGCGTCTATATAAAAATACTTATTCAAATAGCCGAAATTGTTACATTTATTAAATTCCAGCAATACTAGGTTCTGCAATCAAAACCGCAAAGGCATGTAGGGAGAATGGATTTCCAACTAATGGCTAGGCACTGGGGTACCACCTGTTAGGATATCTGGTCTAGATCAGCATACTGAGGATCCACCCTGATTCCCTGCAACACAAGATCGGAGCTACCCCTTACCGGATAGTCCGAATAAGATCATCCCGCGGTTGGGATCAGCAACCACCCACACAGCCGAAATAAAAAGGGACCTCTAGACAGGGATGACCTTACCCTAATTAGGAGCTACCCACTTACCCTTTGTGACGCCCCACCTCTATACCCACGCTAGCCAAGGACACTACGGGGTGATGCCATCAACTAGCATGGAGAATAAGGCTGTTGAGGAGCGATCATCCGTGTAATTGCTTTGAGTGAGCAACAATATGTCAGATAGTACTACAAACATAAGTCTGACATACCGATACAAACCCAAAGCTACTACACAGTGGCTATAATGTCTTCGGAAACAAATATAGAAATAAGCATAACATAAATCAGTCACAGACATCCATATCACAAAGGCGGAAATAGATATGAATATAACACATGAAAGTGTACATCAGAGTAGTGGTCAAACCAAATCCACAATATCACAAAAGAATGGTTACAAGTGCTAGACAAAAGAATACGTATACATCTAGGAGTCTATATCTCAAAAGTATACAACAAAAACCACTAATCTAAGTAGTTAGCCAAAAGTCAGGATGATAATCCCAGAAGTGAAGTCAAGCAGAAGCACCTGTAACATCTCGGTCTGACCCGAGTATTATTTATAAGAAAATAATAAACGGATCAGTCTAGCTATAAATATCAGATAAAATGATATAGAATAAGAGATATGACATAACTTATGATAACCATAAAGCCATACTGTGATAATTATGAATTTGAAATCAACAAGTGATTAATCAATATCACCGGAATATTCTCAAAGATCAAAAGGAATGTCATACTCAATATCTTCAGTCACAAAAGGTTAATGACACACAAATTCACCAATACACAAGTATTGATAACACATATCAATGAAAATCACGAAAATTGGTGAAACACAAATTTTAGAAATCATCAATGGAAATCCAGAAATCACAAAATGGGGAAGACCTATCACAAAACGGGGCCTGAAAACTCACCAACACGTGTATCACAAAAAGGGACGCTATTCCATGGTCGCTAACCATAGAGCCGGTGCAACGACGTAGTACAACGGTACGCCCGAGGAACCAGAAACTCGAATAGTTCAGAACAACAACATAGTACAACAGTACGCCCGAAGATCCGAACTCCATAAAAACGTGGGTCGCTAGCCCACAAGAATTGGGTCGAAACCCCAAGAAATAAATAGGTCGTTAACCTATAAAAGAAATGAAACGAAACTCAATAAGACGAGGTATTGTCCCCTACGTGGACAAAGAAACATAGCATATCGCTAGTCATAATCACAAAAATGATCATCATCGATCATCAAGAAGTGTCAAGTACAATAAGCTAGTAGATATAAAAGCTTAGCTTCATGTTCCATAACCACTAACTTAACTTAAATATTTACGAACAAATTGTAGATTTCCACTAGAAAATTGTCACAAAGATTCAATCGAACAAGTCCAAGAATTAAATGACGAAGCAAACACAAGTGTTCCATATCACTTGTTTTACTAAGTCGTTTAATTAGATTTCTCATACAAGTGAGGAAAAGGTTTGTATATACTAATAGAGTGGAAAACGGTTTTAAGAAAAGAGCTTTGTACTAAAATATTGTTGAAATCGCTTTGATGAAAGAGTTTTGATATTTACTACTAGTATTGAAACTTTTATATTTTTAAGGTGACAAATCACAAAAATGATTGTAGAAACAATCAGTCACAAAAATTCACATTCGAAGACGTGAATAAAATCCAAAGAAATCAATTCAAGCGATCCAAGTGTAAATACGTCTGCGACATAACATAGTTCAACGCAGGAAATTGGCGCGACCAACAGGGCACGGCCTAAGGGGGTGAACGACCTAACACGGTCGAGCTAAGCATTGGAGCGACCTAAGGAGGTAACATGGCGCGGCCTAACATGGCCGAGCGACCTAACAGCAAGGGATGGACAAAAGCATGGCGCGACCTAAGGAGCGCGGCCTAAAATGGCACGACCTAAACAGGATGCGACCTAAAATCACGCGCGGCCTAAAATGGCACGACCTAAACAGGACGCGACCTAAAATCACACGCGACCTAATAGTGCGAACGGGCTAACAGAAACAAGGCCGAGCGACTTAGGAAAGGGTGCGACCTAACGTTGGCGCGACCCAACATAGCGCGACCTAAAAGCACGTGTGACCAAAGGAGGTAAGGGTAAGCCGAGCGACCTAAGGAGCTAACGGCCTAAGGAAATGAAGTGCGACCTAACAGCAGAAGGCCGAGAAAATGGTGCAACAACCTATCCTAGGCGCGACCTGAGCACGAGCGACTTAGCAGGTGAACGATCTAAAGGTTAACAAGGCCGAATGACCTAAGAGAGCAACGGCCTAAGGGGTACGCGACCTACATCCTAAGGCCGAGCGACCTAACGACCAAGGGTGGAAAAATGACCTAAATGCAGGCCGAAAGTCCTTCATATGCAGGCTGAGCGACCTAAGGGTTTTGGAGCTCAAAACTCGCCCAATTTGCAACCGATCGAGCACGAACGCTAGGGGATTATGCCCATAGGCTACCCGGTCGTATTGGCTCCTCGATGCATCACCAAAAACATGTTCAAACATCAAAGATTGGAATTTTTAAGATTTGAACCCAAAACACTAAAAATTGAGATTTTCACCAATTCAATCCAAATCAATGGAAAATGCATATGTAAAAGTGTTAGGAATTCATACCCAACAATCGAAGATAGTTATAGACAAAGATGTGAGATAAAAATCTCACCTTTACACAAAACTTATGAAGAAGAAGCTTGAAAGCAAGGAAGAATCAACCCAAGAAGCTTGAATCAATGTCTTCTCTTTGAATTTGGAGTTGGATGTTGGATTTGCAAATGATCTTGAGCTTGGAGTTTTAATTTCTCATTCCTTCCTCCTTTTTTGATGAAGCTTGAGTGTTAGGAAATGAAACCAAAGTTATGAAGGGAAGGGGTTGAGCTAGAGTAAATAGTTTAGGCTAATGGGCTAAACCAAACCCAAAGTCCAAAGTGAAAAAGTAGAAAAATTCCGCTAACTCCAAAAATATCAAAGTTTATACTTAAAAAGATCGTAAATGGCGTTTTGAACTCAATGGAAGTGGTCCCGAGTCCAAATTCGACCGTATGAAAAAAAAGTAACTTTTTGGACTATAATCCAACTAAAGATAAAATATTTAAACAAAATATTTAAATATTCAATCATAAAATATGCGGGTTATTACATACTTCCCTCCTTAAAGAAATTGCGTCCTCGCAATATTTAAGAAGAAAATATAAGGTAACAACCATAAAAGCATATCAACACAAAAGAAATTTGAAGCAAGATATTCACCTCAAAGAGCATGAGAAAGTAAGTCCGGATGTGTTCGCTTGATGAACTCTCTTCATTCCCAAGAGCAATCCTTAGGTTTTAAGGACCATTGGACTTTAACAAGCGGAACATCTTTATTTCGAAGGCGCTTGACCTCCGAAGCAATAATACGAATAGGATGTTGCTCATAAGTTAAATTAGGTGAGACTTCAATTTCCTCCACAACACCAGGCTCAAGAATAGAATCGGAATCTCGAAGACATTTCCGTAATTGAGAAACGTGAAACACGTCATGAATAGCAGAAAACTGAGCCCGTAATAAAAGGCGATAAGCCATAGAACCAATACGTTCGGTGATAAGAAATGGCCCAATATATCGATGCGCCAATTTTCCCGATCGACTGAAACGTACAACACCCTTCATAGGTGAAACACGAATAAACACAAGATCTCCCACGGAAAATTCTATTTTCCTTCTCCGGTTATCGGCATAGGATTTTTGTCTACTCTGGGCTTCTTTCATTCTATGACGAATAAGATCAATCTTTTTTGTGGAATCACGAATAAAATCTGGACCTAAAACCAGCTTCTCACCGGCCTCAAGCAAACAAGAAGGAGATCGGCATGGCCTTCCATAGAGTGCCTCGAAAGGAGCCATACCAATACTAGATTGGAAGCTATTATTATAGGAAAACTCAACAAGAGAAATATGATCTTCCCAACTTCCACCAAAATCAAGAACACATGCACGAAGAAGATCTTCAAGGGTTTGATTCACACGCTCAGTCTGTCCATCAGACTGGGGATTATAAGCGGTGCTAAAATTAAGCTTCGTTCCTAAAGCCTTTTGAAGACTCTTCCAAAATCCACTAGTAAATAATGGATCACGATCACTAACAATAGAAGAAGGAACTCCATGCAATTTTACAATTTCTTTAATAAAGAGTTTGGCCAAGAAAGGAACGGTTTGATTGGACCGAACGGGAATAAAATGGGCGGATTTAGTAAGTCTATCGACTATCACCCATAAGCTATCATGACCCGAACGAGAAAGGGGAAGGCCGTTTATAAAATCCATGGAAATTTGATCCCACTTCCAAATTGGAATTTCTAAAGGTTGCAATAACCCTCCAGGCCTTTGATGTTCGGCCTTGACAAGTTGGCAAGTCATGCAACACTTAACAAAGTTAGAAATATCAGATTTCATTCCCTCCCAATAATAAAGTCGCTTAAAATCCGCATACATTTTACTACTACTGGGATGAATGGTAAATTTAGAACGATGAGAATTTTCTAAAATGTCTTACGAAGATCATTATATTTGGCACGATAAGTCTACCAAATTTTCGAATACCACCACGAGAATCAATATCAAAGTCTTTCAAATTTTCAATATCAATTTTATCCCTAAAACTTTGGTCAAGAAGAGCCAATCCGGGATCTAGCTTTTGACGTTCAAGAATGCGGTCTAAAAGAGAAGGATGTGCCTCAAGGCTACATAAAACAAGAGATGAACATAAATCAGAAACACGATCTCGAATCTCACAAGTGGATAAAATCCCGAGATCATTCCATTCGGACATCATCATGGAAACAACCGCTTGTTGCTTATGATTAAGTGCATCGGCAACACGATTACCCTTTCCGAGAGTATAAAGAATATCAAGATCATATGCTGCAAGTAATTCGAGCCAACGTTGTTGACGCAAATTAAGTTCCTTTTGGGAAAATAGATATTTCAAAGATTTATGATCGGTGTAAAGAATAAATTTTTCTCCCAAAAGATAATGACGCCAAATACGAAGAGCGAAAACAATAGCCGCGAGTTCTAAATCATGAGTGGCATATCTAGTCTCGGCTGGCTTCAATTTCCTAGAAGCATAAGCAATAACACGTTCTCGTTGCATAAGAACGGCACCCAAACCAACGCGACTAGCATCGGTATAAACAACAAAATCTTGGTTTCCCTCGGGAATAACAAGAATAGGAGCATCGGAAAGGAGTTCTTTTAATTTATGAAAAGAAGCTTCGCATTTGTCCGACCAAATGTATTGAACACCTTTCTTTGTCAAACTAGTAAGAGGCACGGAAATTTTGGAAAACTCCTTTATGAAACGGCGGTAATAACCTGCCAATCCGAGAAAACTACGGATCTCCGTCACACTCTCCGGTCTCTTCCAATTTTAAATCGCTTCAACCTTTGAAGCATCCATGGAAATTCCGGATTCGGAAATAATATGACCGAGAAACTTCACACGAGATTGCCAAAGTGGCATTTAGCAAATTTCGCTTTTAATTGATTGGTCCTAAGAGTTTCCAACACAATCCGAAGATGTTTTTCATGCTCCTCCTCGGTTTTAGAATACACAAGAATATCATCAATAAAGATGAGGACAAACCGATCGAGGAAGTCATTGAAAACTCTATTCATAAGGTCAACGAAATAAGCCGGAGCATTCGTTAAACCAAATGGCATAACAAGCCATTCATAAGATCCATAACGAGTACGGAACGATGTCAAAGTAATGCTATCCTCTGCGATACGAAGTTGACGGAAACCGGTAGCTAAGTCTAATTATGAAAAGACTCTAGCACCACTAAGTTGATCAAATAGATCATCAATCCGAGGTAAAGGATACTTATTCTTGATAGTCAGATCATTAAGCTTACGGTAGTCAACGGAAAGCCTAAGTGTACCATCGGATTTCTTCACAAAAATTGCCGAAGATCCCCATGGAAAGGAACTTGAGCGAATAAATTGCTTCGTCTCCAATTCGGATAATTGTTTACGCATCTCCTCATTTTCTTTATTAGACATACGATAAGGAGGACGAGTAATAGGTTGAGCTCCAAGAATGAGATTAATTCTGAACTCGATTGCTCGCTTAGGTGGTAATCCTAAAACGAGCTCAAATATGTCGAAAAATTCACGAGCAACGTGAATAAGAGAAATAATATCTTCCTCATCATCAATATCGTCGTCATGAGGATTTAATGTATATAAAGATGCAACCAAGCTGGAATTAAGATCAATAGAAATCTGCTTAACAGATTGAGGATGTCGAAGACGAATAGTCCGCTCAGGACATAGGATTTGGGCTTTGTAACGGTTAAGCCAATCCATTCCCAAAATCATTCCAAAGCCTAAGTAGCGCATGACATGCAAATCGGCTCGGAAAGAAAAATCACACAAAATAATCTCGACATCTTTACACAATAAACTGATTGTTGCGGATCCACCAACCGGATTCGCAATTCTCAGAGAAGTCATTAAACACATAACATCCAAAGAAAAAGTATCAACAAGTTCTTTTGATATAAAAGAATAGGACGCACCCGTATCAAAAAGAACTCGAATAGGATGATCACGAAATAAAATAATGCCATCAAGGATAGAATGAAAAGTACCTTGACCACGAGATGTGTTTCCAGGGGCTTTAGCAACATTAAGCTTTCCCTCCTTCCTGCCTTGAAGTTTGGGACAAGAAGATAAATAATGATCCGAACTTTTGCAATAGCGACAAAAGAGAGGTTTCGAATATCTATTGGCATAATGGTCTTTAGAACCACAATTGTAGCATTGCCCACTACTAGGGGTAGAATCCATTGCTACCGGAATTGCTTGCTTCCCTTTTTTGTTGGGATAAGACCCTTTGAACTTAATAGGCCTTTTCTTATTGTTGTTGAATTTTGGTTTGGCACCCACAACATCAGCATCACTCTCTTTATCTGCCTCTTCAAGTCGAAGAGCGATATCAACAAGTTGATCAAAAGAAACTTCTAGGTTTAGAAGTAGTGGCTTCTTGAGATTTTTATTCAAGCCATAGACGAATCTCTGATTTTTCTTCAATGGGGTATTAATGTATTCAACCCCGTATTTAGAAAGAGATTCAAAAGACGCGACATAGTCTGTCACAGAGGATTCACCTTGAACAAGGCCAATGAAACGACGAGCCAAAGTCACCTTCTCAGCTTCTGGCACAAATTTTAATTCGAAGCGTTCCCGGAATTTCTCCCAAGTAAGATCCGCTTCAACTATTTCAGAAACAAGAAGCTCATACCAATCTAATGCTCTTTCTTGGAGCATACTAGAGGCCACCTGAACACGGTAAAGATCAATAAGATTCATGCGAGAAAAGATTCGATCGCATGATCTTAGCCAAGCCTGAACTTCGATAATAGTCTCAGAACCTTTGAATGGCTTCCCACCCAAATTGGTATAATCGCTGCACAAACGTGCAAATCCAGACCTAGGGTGAGTAGACTCCAGATTAAATGCAGCTGCTTGAGCATTCCTCACTAGATCAAGAAGCTGCTGGGCAGACATAAATACTCCATCCTGGGGAGTTGCACGAGATTGACTGGCGCTGGGACGGTCAGGTCTAACCATTTCTCTTCCTTTAGAAAGAAAGAAAAGAGAAAGAAAAGGTTATCAACCAAATAAATATCAAGCAATCTTGATAGATAAAACAAGGAATCATAAGGAAAATAGGATGAATCGGTACGAAGACTCGAATTAAATCCTAAAGCACAATTCCTAAGATGGACTTAGGACGATGATCCTTGTTAGAATATTCTACATTGTTCCGAAGCTTGGCTCTAATACCAAGCTGTGACGCCCCACCTCTATACCCACGCTAGCCAAGGACACTACGGGGTGACACCGTCAACAAGCACGGAGAATAAGGCTGTTGAGGAGCGACCATCCGTGTAATTGCTTTGAGCGAGCAACGATATGTCAGATAGTACTACAAACATAAGTCCGACATACCGATATAAACCCAAAGCTACTACATAGTGGCTGTAATGTCTTCGAAAACAAATATAGAAATAAGCATAACATAAATCAGTCACAGACATCCATATCACAAAGGCGGAAAAATATATGAATATAACACATGAAAGTGTACATCAGAGTAGTGGTCAAACCAGATCCACAGTATCACAAAAGAATGGTTACAAGTGCTAGACAAAAGAATACGTATACATCTAGGAGTCTATATCTCAAAAGTATACAACAGAAACCACTAACCTAAGTAGTTAGCCAAAAGTCAGGATGATAATCCCAGAAGTGAAGTCAAGCAGAAGCACCTGTATCATCTCGGTCTGACCTGAGTATTATTTATAAGAAAATAATAAACGGATCAGTCTAGCTATAAATATCAGATAAAATGATATAGAATAAGAGATATGACATAACATATGATAACCATAAAGTCATACTGTGATAAGTATGAATTTGAAAATCAACAAGAAATTAATCAATATCACCAGAATCTTCTCAAATATCAAAAGGAATGTCATACTCAATATCTTCAGTCACAAAAGGTTAATGACACACAAATTCACCAATACACAAATATCGATAACACATACCAATGAAAATCACGAAAATTGGTGAAACACAAATTCTAGAAATCATCAATGGAAATCTAGAAATCACAAAAAGGGGGAGGCCTATCACAAAATGGGAGCCTGAAAACTCACCAATACGTGTATCACAAAAAGGGACGTTATCCCATGATCGCTAACCATAGAGCCGATGCAGCGACGTAGTACAACGGTACGCCCGGGGAACCAGAAACTCGAATAGTTCGGAACAACAACGTAGTACAACGGTACGCCCGAAGATCCGAACTCCATAAAAACGTGGGTCGCTAGCCCACAAGAACTGGGTCGAAACCCCAAGAAATAAATAGGTCGTTAACCTGTAAAAGAAATGAGACGAAACTCAATAAGATGAGGTACTGTCCCCTACGTGGACAAAGAAACATAGCATATCGATAGTCATAATCACAAAAATGATCATCATCGATCATCAAGAAGTTTCAAGTACAATAAGCTAGTAGATATAAAAGCTTAGCTTCATGTCCCATAACCACTAACTTAACTTAAATATTTACGAACAAATTGTAGATTTCCACTAGAAAATTGTCACAAAGATTCAATCGAACAAGTCCATGAATTAACCGATGAAGCAAACGCAAGCGTTTCATATCACTTGTTTTACTAAGTCGTTTAATTAGATTTCTCATACGAGTGAGGAAAAGGTTTGTATATACTAATAGATTGGTAAACAGTTTTAAGAAAAGAGCTTTGTAATAAAATATTGTTGAAATCGCTTTGATGAAAGAGTTTTGATATTTACTACTAGTATTGAAATCTTTATATTTTTAAGGTGACAAATCACAAAAATGATTGTAGAAACAATCAGTCACAAAAATTCACATTCGAAGACGTGAATAAAATCCAAAGAAATCAATTCCAAAGCCATCCAAGTGTAAATACGCCTGCGACATAACATTGTTCAACACAGGAAATTGGCGCGACCAACAGGGCGCGGCCTAAGGGGGTGAATGACCTAACACGGTCGAGCTAAGCATTGGAGCGACCTAAGGAGGTAACATGGCGCGACCTAACATGGCCGAGCGACCTAACAGCAAGGGGGGACAAAAGCATGGCACGACCTAAGGAGCGCGACCTAAAATGGCATGACCTAAACAGGACGCAACCTAAAATCATGCGCGACCTAATGGTGCGAACGGCCTAACAAAAACAAGGCCGAGCGACTTAGGAAAGGGTGGACCTAACGTTAGCGCGACCGAACATAGCGCGACCTAAAAGCACGCGCGACCAAAGGAGGTAAGGGTAAGTCGAGCGACATAAGGAGCTAACGGCCTAAGGAAATAAAGTGCGACCTAACGGTAGAAGGCCGAGAAAATGGTGCAACGACCTATCCTAGGCACGACCTAAGCACGAGCGACTTAGCAGGTGAACGATCTAAAGGTTAACAAGGCCGAACGACCTAAGCGAGCTACGGCCTAAGGGGTACGCGACCTACGACCTAGGGCCGAGCGACCTAATGACCAAGGGGGGAAAAACGACCTAAATGCTGGCCGAAAGTCCTTCATATGCAGGCGGAGCGACCTAAGGGTTTTGGAGCTCAAAACTCGCCCAATTTGCAACCGATCTAGCACGGACGCTAGGAGATTATGCCCATAGGCTACCCGGTCGTATTGGCTCCTCGATGCATCACCAAAAACGTGTTCAAACATCAAAGATTGGATTTTTAAAGATTTGAACCCAAAACACTAAAAATTGGGATTTTCACCAATTCAATCCAAATCAATGGCAAATGCATATGTAAAAGTGTTAGGAATTCATACCCAGCAATCAAAGATAGTTATAAACAAAGATGTGAGATAAAAATTTCACCTTTACCAAAATTTATGAAGAAGAAGCTTGAAAGCAAGGAAGAATCAACCCAAGAAGCTTGAACCAATGTCTTCTCTTTGAATTTGGAGTTGGATGTTGAATTTGCAAATGATCTTGAGCTTGGAGTTTTAATTTCACATGCCTTCCTCCTTTTTTGATGAAGCTTGAGTGTTAGGAAATGAAAGCAAAGTTATGAAGGGAAGAGGTTGAGCTAGAGTAAATAGTTTAGGCTAATGGGCTAAACCAAAGCCAAAGTCCAAAGTGAAAAAGTAGCAAAATTCCGCTAACTCCAAACATATCAAAGTTTATACTTAAAAAGATCGTAAATGGCGTTTTGAACTCAATGGATGTGGTCCCGAGTCTAAATTCGACCGTATGAAAAAAAAATTAACTTTTCGGACTATAATCCAACTAAAGATAAAATATTTAAACAAAATATTTAAATATTCAATCATAAAGTATGTGGGTTGTTACAGCCTTGCTGCATAATCCCTGATTTTCAGTCATTCTCGGTTGATGAGGTTCGAGGCTCAGCGTTACCTTTTTAGAACATTTCATTTAGAATGCTCACCGTCCTCCTGACGATGTTCTGAAAGCATTCACCCATACAAGTCCATTTCGGGTTCGAACAGTGCTGAAGACACTATTACTACTACATCCATTTTGGAATTACCCTCAAGATTAGTAGCGATTAGCCCTTGCACTTCACTGCTCCATCTTCGACTCCCAGCTCATGTCTTCCTCACGAAAGCGATCAAACCGAATCGAAGTGGTTTACGGGAAATTAATCTCGATCCCGATCTCTTCGAAACGATCAGCGCATTGGCCAATATTAATAGTCGGTTATTTAACTATCAAATAACATTCACAAACAATCATCAGATTTAAATAAGTTTCCAAATTATTTATTTCAAAATATCTTTTCAAGCTATTTTTCTACACTACAACTCTTGAAAATAGTTTTCAAATCACTTTTTTTTCTCGCAGAATAAATTTTCAAATATTGTTTAATTCCATTGAAAATCACCAAGTCTAAATACTTTAGATTTTAAAATAATTTAGATTGCTTTATCCAAAAATATATGCTTTAAAACATTTAAAATAAAAACCACTTAAAGCACTTATTCAAAATAAAAATAATGAAATACTTTATTAATTCCCAAATAAAAACTTTAGTTAAACTACTTTTAAAAATAAAGCTACTTCATAAAATATTAATAATTATCTTTTAAATCATAATACCAATTTAAGCTTTAAAATAAATTACTATATAATTAACTTAATGAATACTTACTTTTAAATAATTTAAAACCACTAAATAATAGTTTCTTTAAAAAACATTCTTTAAAACCACTTTAAAACCTCTAACTTATACTTGAAAATCTGCTTTGAAAACATAATTGGCTTTTAAGGGAAATTCACTTTTCATTCAAAAATAATCCGTTTAATCAGTTAATAAAGCCTTCTCGATTTACCCCAATTTAATTTACGTCTCAACCCATAAATATCTTTTCCACACTTTATTTTAATAAAACACCTTTTTATTTTTGAAACAAATTGCCATCTCCTTATAAATTCCCACCCTGAATTTATACTTCTGAATTACCCTCTGATAAATATTTCATTTTATTTATAACCCCTGTTTATAAATTTCACAATCTCATTTTCCTTTAATCGCAGTTTCCAACCACTTAATCAGTTTTCAAATAAATTTTCAAAACTTACTCCATTTTACAATAAATTCCTCTATTTGCCCAAATTTATTTTAAAACCTATTAATTCCATATTTACTTCTATATTTATGATTTAAAATCTTAAATATTAATTTCATACTTAATTTTAAAATTCTCGCTTTACTTCTCCCAAACCATTTTAAATCCTGAATTAAAAATAAATTCTTTAGTATTTAAACAATACTACATAAGTTCTCAAAGTCCATTTATTTTCATTTATTAAAAATCTTTTTCCCCATAGTTGGAATTTATTCGATAGGATTTCAAAAATCAACTTTTATCCTTTTCCAAATTCCTTCTTTAATTTATCCAATTCTCTAAAATTATTTTACTTAAAATTCTCTACTTTAATTTCCTTTCAAAAATCCAATTTTTATACTTCTAATATCTTAAAATACTAAAATATAAATTTGGCCAAACCATAACATTCAATAATTTCAATTACCAACATAATCAATCACAGATTATCAATAAATCATATCACAGAATATGAAATAAATTCAAACATTTGAGGAATCCAGTTGGATTTCTCCAATCTATATCCATGCATCCGCAGATGTTAGCACAACAATTAAAAATATCAATCCCGCTTCAAGGCGAGATATCAATGTATAAAGGGTCATCCGCTATTATGCGGGGAGTATAGGGTCTCATCCGCTATATAATGCGGGAAATCAATCACTCCAATATATATATATATATATATATATATATATATGTGTGTGTGTGTGTGTGTGTGTGTGTGTACT
This sequence comes from Allium cepa, assembly GCA_030765085.1. NCBI lineage: Eukaryota > Viridiplantae > Streptophyta > Magnoliopsida > Asparagales > Amaryllidaceae > Allium > Allium cepa. The sequence continues at coordinate 906,959,712 of CM060929.1, read as the reverse complement.
ATTATATATAATATCACATCCAGATAATTCAAACAATCAACCAATAATTTAAATTTAACAATTTAAATTTAAAAGGTAATCCAAATGAGTGAGATCAACTCGCCTTTAATTTTTGACTCGCAATCCGATCCAAACCAGCTTGTTTCTTCTTGATTTTAGATCTTGTAAATCATTATATGGTTTGTATTAATATTTAAAGAAATCAAATGATCAATTTCCATTTAATAAATTTAATTAACCCATAATTTAATCTAAACTAATATTTCCCTGAATAAATAAATAAATTTATAGTTAGAAAAATAATTAATTAAGTTAATCACCCTAATACACTATTTTTAAAATAAATAAGAAAATTTAAAACGTATAAGTATATATTTATTTTCCCTATTGAAACTATATATATATATACACACACACACACTCATAAAAAATAAAAATCTAATTTATATAAACTTAATCATAAAAATTCCGATCCTTTCCTAAAACCTTATATGTTAAAAATCTTTCCCAATCTGTACATATAAAACTGAAATCATAAACTTATGGAAATATATGTGTTATTAAAATAAACTAAATTATAGATTCAATATTTACAAATTTAGTTTAATTGAAAAGGATCGAGAATACCTCACTGTCTCAACTACTCGAGCTCGAGCTTCAAGCCCTCCTCATGCAGCCGCCAAACTTCGAAAAGACCACCTCACGCAAGCTTCTCCACTCGATCGCGAGCCTCCTAAACATGTCGCCCCCCTCATGCTCGTGCTTTCCATGCAAGCTTTCCCGCATGAGTCGAGGCGCCACCCAATAGTCGCGACCCAACCTACTTGAACATCCACGTCGCGATGAGGCACTTACCTGAAGCCCTCGAGCTTGAGCTCGAACACGGAAAGGTCATCACGTTCGACTGGGAAGATATTGAATGATCTTAGCGGAGCGGCCATGAGAGGAGATAGGCACGCGATTTCCCCCATCTTTTTTTCCCGTGGATCTCGATTTGATTTATTTTCCAGAAAAAGGATTCTTTGCTATATAAGTATTATGTTGTTATAAAAAACAAGAAATTATACATGTTAGGGAAAGTAGGAGACGTGTAAAAAAAAGATACATGTCTTCAAAGGCCTGCTATAGTATTAAATGCAAAAATATTATATTTAAATTCAAATTCAAATTTAAATCGTCCTGAACTTGTAGCTTAAAATCTTTACATCCTATCGAGGCAAGCCACCAGGCATTTATAATGTTACACCCCTATTCCAAATGCAATGGATAAGGTTTCGAGTCCTAATTCAATCATATGGAGAAGTTAGCATTTTGGACCCACTTATATCAAATTTTCGATATAGATTTCAACGCATTTATCTATCATACGGCCAAATGATCACTCCAAACACTACGAAAATGGAAATTCGATAATAATACACTATTATGGATCCAATGGAACTGGTTTTGTCGAATTCCAAGACTGTGCCTCGGAAGGCTATTTTTAAATATCGATTTAAACGATAAAATTTCAAAACTTAACAAAACACTTTCTAATTCAAGTTTAACACTTTTACTATCTTTAAAACTATCAATATAAATTTTACAAGTCTTTAAATTATTTTTATGAAGCTTCAAATTTCAGATTCAACCATTTACCCAATTTCCAATTATTTAACTAAAAAATTAAATCACTCAATAAATAGTAGCATTTGAAATTCAAGTTAGAAATTAACTTTTAAATAGTTAAAATAAATTAAATATTCCAATTTCAAATGTCCAAAATCCCAGGTCGTCACAATATATATATATATATGTATATATATATATGTATATATATATATATATATGTATGTATATATATATGTATATATATATATCTATATGTATGTATGTATGTATGTATGTATATGTATGTATGTATATTAAATACAAATTGTCTCGATTTACGTAGCTTAAAATCGCGACCTTCTATGGAGGCATGCCGCTAGGCATTCATAATGTTATAACCCCATTTCAAACACAATGGAAAAGGTTTCGAGTCCTAATTCGATCGTATGGAGAAGATAGCTTTGGAACTAGTTACTATATTGAATTTTCGATATAAATTTCATCGCGTTTATACATCGTACGATCACTCGATAACTCCGGATGCTACGAAATTTGAAATTCGGTATAATACAAAATTATGGATCCAATGAAACTTGTTTCCTCGAATTTCGAGATTGTGCGTCGGTGGGCTATTTTAAATTGTCGATTTAAACGATATATATTTTAAAATTGAACAGACCACTGTTAAATTCAATTTTAACCCATTTATTATCTTCAGTGTTATCAATATAAATTTTACAAGCCTTTAAATTATTTTTAACAAGATTAAAACCCAAGATTCAATAATTTACCCAAATTCCAAATATTAAATTCAAAAGTTGAATTGTCCAATGAATCGCTATATCTAAATCTTGAATCTATCCTATTAAATAAACCCAGTTTTTCCATATTCAAAATCAATTTATAATTCAATTTCATTATTAAATCATTTAAATATTCTACATTGAATGTTGAAAAATCCGGGCCGTTACAAACCATGTTGATTTAAATTTTAAGAAGTGTGATTTTGGAATATTTGTGATTTCAAAATAATTTTAAATAAATACCGAATGTTTGAATTCTAGATTTAAATAATTAAAAAATCATCAGGAAATAAGTTATAAACTTATAGATTGAGAATTATTCTAAATAAGGAAGGCAAAATATGATGATTGAATTTTGGAAATAATGTTTAAACATGAGTAAGTTAAAAAGAATAAATTTAACTTGGGCTAAGTTAAATAAAATTGGCTTGGAAATTATACTGATCGGGATTGAGATATAAAATTAAATAGAATTCAACTTAAGCTAAGTTTAAGAAATCAAATTTTAGCAATTTAATTGATTGTGATTTGTGTAACGACCCAGAATTTTTAATAATTTAAATTTGAATATTTAATTAATTTTAAATATTTATAAGTGAATTTTTAAGTCAAATAAATTTTAATTTGAATTATTGGATTTAATTGAATAATTTAATCGATAATTTAATACGTTAAATTATGGAAATAATTGGAAATAGAGTTAAATATGATAGAAAATGATTAGTAAAATTTTATTTTATCATGTTGAAGTTAGAATGATATTTTAGAACTTTTAAAATCGAATTAAAAGTTAATTTGTGAAAATTGAATATTTTAATATTAAATAATCGACTGTAAAATAGCCAATTTTTGAACAGTCTCAGAATTGAACGAAACCAGTTTCATTGGATCCGTAATAGTTAGTTATTACCGGATTTCAATTTTCGTGTCAATCGGAGTTATCGTTTGTTCGTGGCAGCTCGAAACGCATCGAATTATTTTTAATTTAAATTTGGCGAGTCAAAATAGCCATTTTTCAAAAAGTCTCGGATTTCGACGAAACCAGTTTCATCGGATCCGTAATGTGATATTATTGTAAGGTTTCAAATTTCAAGTCAATTGGATTTACCGTTTGTCCGGTACAAATTAAAACGCCTAGAAATCGATTTAAATCGGTTTAATTTAAATTGAACGTTTTCAGCCATAACTCGCACATACTTCCGAATTAGCTTCCGAAACCTGTTCCATTGTGTCCGAAACGCGGGATAAACCCTAGGTACGCTGGTTACGGCGTCTAAATCGGAGTTCGGAATTCCCGGGATGAATAGTGTTTACGCTTGGTTTTCTATAAATACACCACACACACAAATAAAAAAAATAAATAAAAACAAAACCCTAGCCCATAACTACAGCCGCCACTTTTGAATGAAGGGCCAGAAATTCGCAACTTTCATTCATCAATCTCTCCAAATCCATTCACATTCACGCGAAGTGTTCAACACGAAGATTGAAGAGCATGGAGAGAGCTTTAATTCCATACGGAGATGATCGGAAATGGAGTCGCGTAGGAGGAGCAATTGATGGCCGTTCTCATCAGTTTCGCACGCAAAAAGAGGGCTGTACACGTGGCCGAGTTTCACCTGGGGGGGGCGAACGTGGAGGAGGTGAGTGGCTTCGATTTGGGGGTGCTTGATCGTGTTCATGTCGCTTGAATCGGATGCAATATTAAACCCTAGTTCTAATGTTGGGTTCGGCCTTGGATTTGTGTCCTGGAGATGAATACGTGAAAGGGGAAGAAAGGGGGAGACGGCCAGATCTGATGAGGGTGGGATCCAATGGCCTGAAATGTTTGTAGGTTATAATATAAAAGTTTATGTTGAAATTAGTTAATATAATCGTGTACAAACTTGTAAATTACATAACTTTTTCATACGAGGTCGAAAAAATGCAAACTCAGTTGCGTTGGAATCGTATGGACGAGCACTACGCGATGGAGTTGGTTTGGAGTCGTTTGGAGTTAGTGAGAATTTCGGGTAAAATTAAACGCGCGTTTAATTTTATTCGAAATAAAAGCTAAAACGGGATTTAAAACCAAGGTGAGAATTTCTCACTCAATCGAATAGATTTCGATTTTATTTTAAATAGTTAGATTTAAAATATTTGAATGCATGTTTGAATGATGACTGTAAATTATTGATTGTTAAAATAGACATTATGCGCCGTTAGTAAGCGGATGTTATTTATTAAAAACATATACCGCGAATATTTCATAAACAGTGAAATTGGTATTATATATAATATCAATATATATATATTGGCATATGTATATATTGCAGTTGATTGATTTTCCGCATTTTTTTGTTTAGCGGATGAGACCCTATTACGCCGTTATTAAGCGGATAATATTTATTAAGAACATGTACCGCGATAATTTCGTACTGGAGCGAAATTGGTATTGTGCTAATGTTTTTGGATGCAGGAAAACAGGTTGGAGGGATCCAACTGGATTCCTCAACAGTTTTTATTTGATTTCAGATATTTTGATATTTGATGAATTATCATATCGATATATGATATCGTTGTTAGTCGTGATTGACTATCTGATGTGTAGCATCATTGGACCCAAATTTTGGGATTTTTAAATGATCTTTAAAATGATTTTTGAAAATATACTTTATTTCTGGAATTGATCCATTATAAATAAATAAACGTTATAATTTTTAAAGTTATAAAAATTATGGTTTTTGTGAAATATAGTTAAAAAGCTGATTTTTAGAAATACGATTAAAAGTCGATTTTTGAGAAATATGAACTAATGATTTTATAAAATAATTTAGATTGGATTTTTGAGTATATGATAAAAGTTTAAATATAGGATTTATAAAATTTGATTATTTTATAAATCAGAATGATGAAATTATAAAGGAATTTAAAGACGTTGTAAAAGAAAAATATAAATTGATTTGTATTAAAGATTTATAAATTGATAATTTATAAATTAGAACGTAGGAATTATAAAACGAGCTTTTATAAGTGTTAGAATAAATTGTGAATGAATTTCATAAATAGAATGAAATTTATAGAATTTTATACGGAGAAGTCATAAATGGAATTTTATAAGCAGTAAGTTTATAAAATTTATTATGTTGTTAAAATAATAGTTTTGGATAAATAAATGAATCTTATAAGTTATAAGATTTATAATTATGAAATTCTAAGGAACGATTTTGTGAAATAATCGTTTATAAGTAGTTAACTTATAATATGAACGTTTAGTTTATAATTTAGTTATAAACTGGAATATGTTAATAAAGGAATTTATAAAAAAAAGAAGTTTTTATAAATAAATAGAAATGGAATTTATAAACGTTGTTTTATAAATCCGCAAAGGACTTATTTTGACAAGTTAATTGTTATAACTTATAAATGGAGTTATATTCACGTTTTAGACAGTGAATAATCCTTTAAGTTAAAGTGAATAGAAATAATGGAATTTGTGAACATAGTATATTCACGTTTTTGAATAGCGAATAACATGTTAAAGAAAATGTTTTAGAATGTGATATTTTAAACAGAATTAAAACGATCTAACGATGTTTTAAAGGTGTTGAGATTCGAAACCATAGATTTCAACATTTATTGTTGAAATAGACGTTTTCGAGAAATAAAAGGAAATGGTGGACTATAACACTGTTGTCATAGTAAATGATTTCCGAAAGGAAATGTTTTGAATAGTATTGGGATTTATATATCTATTTTAATTTCGAATCCCTATACTAGTGAATTTGGGTTGTCGTAACGATGTTTTACGCAACATTCGTTTTGGCCCAAATAAATATGTTAAGTGAATGATTTCCTTAAAAGAATGAAAGATATACTTAATTTGATTTAAGTATATTGAATATTTTCTAAGTGTTGAAAATAAAAGATTGTGAATTACTTATTTAGTAAGTATGGAATTGTTTTCCAGTATAAAGTGAATATTTAGAATTTATCTTTTTGAAGATAAATTGAAATGAATGATTGAAATCATATATGCATGGATATTTTGAAATATAAATTCATTATGGAATTTATGAATGAAAAGTGGAATTTGTATGAAAATAAATATTGATTTATTTTTGAAGTGTTGAAACTATATATCTAGTAAAGATATTTTGGAAAATAAATAATTTGGAAAATTATTTGGAATCTGGTGATGTATGCATATCAATTGATAGTTCAATAACCGACTATCAATATTTCCCTTTGAATGGGTATTTGATGTGAATTGTTTGAAATTGAATGCACGCTTATTTTGAATAAGCGCTCACTATTCGGGTTAACAGGGAAAGGACCATGGGGTCGTATAACCCATTCCGAATATGTGATACGTCGTTATGAATTGCATTTGAAGATCGGTGTTGAAGACCGAGTATTTGCGAGAGCAATAGGATGACCTATCGATTGTCTCTGCACTGGGTCGCACCTGGTATAGAGATTCCTTAAGTGATGGGAAATTCGATCGGGATTGTGAATACCCGGAATTGCAAGGGCTTCGTAAGAAGTGCCTTCGGTTTTGTTCGATCCCGGAACAGACTTGTATGGATTGTATGCCTGACATTACAATTTGAGATATAAAGCCGATTTCTTTCAAATATATTTCTGTTGGTGGCGGAGAATTTATTCTTTGCTTAACACCCTTCTTTGAGACGTACGAGCTCAAAGGTTATATAGTTGAAGTTATCAGCGATATATCCCATTTTGGTAATGTGACATGCTGAGTGATGCTGAAATGATCATTGTGTTGATTATTGTGATAGGATCATTTATTTGATCGTCTATCTTAGTGATCATTGTGTTGATCATTTGTTGACCCAAAGCACGGCTTTTTGTACAAAGTGTGTTTTTGTGGACGTGACTTCGTCGAGCCTCACATCCCGGAAATGGTCAAAACAGGAAAGATGCGGCAAGGTTATTAGGGGTTGCTGTAGCTCCCCTTAGGGTATGTGCATTTCCTTCTGGAAAGGGGTGGTATCATGGTATGGAGCCCAGATACTTACTCATGTTGAAAACACTCTATTTACTATGGTGTGATGTTGGATATCGAGCGCTCGGTTGAAAAGGTCCTAAAGGACCGGGGAATGGCGTGCTCGTGTCAGTAGTTACCCAGTTAGGGGTAACCCGGCCTTGTGTTGGCAGAGATCCGGTTTGGTTCTCGGGGATGTCTTTCCAGAGGCATTCTCATGTGGCAATAGGAAGTTCCTTGGCCTGACCATTGTTGGAAATCCAAAGAAACAATACGAAACTTGTACGGTTTTAGTTGTATAACCTGCTATGGAATGTGGCGGTAACCTGCTATTGAACATAGTTAGCTATAGTAGGCATACGATAATGGTCGTATGTTGGCTAAGATTTATATTCTACTTTCGAAAGGATTTGTTATACATTATGCACTAGTAATAATATCAAATGTTATTTTAAATGCGTATCAAGCATCTTTGACTATCATAAGGAGAAATCTCCTCCGATTCTGCGTTTGCATTATGTGTGTGTGCGGGAGGCCTTATGGTAGTCTCATTTTTAAAAGCATTGCGAATTGAATTAAAAATATTCCTCTATTTTGATTTTAAAGATAAATAAACTGTTTTGAGTTCTCACACCAGTCACATGACTGACTTGGAGTTTATTGTTTTCCTTCCTAAACTCTGGGTGCCCACCAATTTTCACACGGGCAGTCAAGAGTAAGGTTTATCAGGATATTCTGGATATTCTGGAGTTGCTGGAGGCAAGCTGGATGGCATGGCGTATTACTAGTTTATATAGTATTTCTTTTCCGCTGCACTGTTTGTTGTTGTATGATGTTGTACACTCTGATATGTTGTGATGTAATGAAATGTAATGTAATAACTGATATGGTTCTTTGTTTAAAGATTATTCATTTATTATTATATGTTGTTCCGCTGCGAATTGTGAGATTCTGTTGTTGTTCTGTTGTTCCCTTTCTGTCCCGTTCTATTTTTAAAATTTTCTATCTTCTATTTTTCAAATTCTCTGTTTTCTAAAAATTCTCTATCTTCTTCTCTCTCTATTTCCTATCTCTTCTCTCTTCTTTCTTTTTCTTTTCTTTTTAAAACCCATAACATTCCGTGTTTTCGGCCTTCGATTTCTCGGCAGTCGATAAAGTGAGTGTCGATGTCGGATTTCCGAAGAACGAAAATCCGTACTGTTACATTTGGTATCAGAGCTCTGATGGTTAAGCGACAACCATGGTTCTGTTGGGTATTACTCGTTAGAGATAGAGTCAGTAGTGCTCTAGATTGAGTTTGAGTGTAATAATAGCTAAGAGAGCGTATTTGTTAGTGAATATAAAATTGTTTTATATTGTGATGATTGGTTTATTTAGTGGCATATGAACTTTCGTCAGCGTGGTCCGCAAGACTTTGCCGAAGGGGTTTCTAAACACTTGCATAGAACAATTCCGCACAGTATTGTTTTAAATTGGGTAAATGGAATAATTTTACCTTGATTTTATTTTATATATAAAGAAATAATTTTTCAGAATTATTAAAGAGTATATAAGTTGATTGTTAGGTTGTTTGAATAACCTAAATTAAAGAATAATTGTATAAGTAAAAGAATTATAAGAATTGAAATTATAATTAAAGTGATTTACAATTGTGAAATAAACTTGTATATATAAAAAGTAAAATTATATGAATATATGTATGAATTTAAGTTATGTAAAACCAAATGATGTTTAAATGGAATATAACTTAAGTGTTGTTGGATGGAATTGATTTTGGTATCGAAGTAAAAAAATCAAGTGGATTAAATGAATATGAACTTGAGTTATATAAATGAAATTCAACTTTGTAATTGCATGGAATAAATGGATTGAATGATAATCAATTGAATGTGAATAAAATTGATAAGAAATAATGAATATAAATGTTAATTCATTAAAATCTAATGTTATTAGAAGTTGAATGGTTGAATAAAAATCAATCTGATTAAACCAAATTGAATGAATATAAGCAAAGGAATTTGGATTGAAATTAATATACATTGATTGTTATATGATTGTTGATTGATTGTATGTAATTCATTAAGTGTTAATGAAATTGAAAACTATGAAATTGAATTCAAACTTGAAGAAAATAAGTTGAATAGAATTGAATGTGAATTAGATTTAATTAGTAAATGTAAACTAATTGAATTGAGAATGAATGTTAGTAAATCCAATGTAAATAAATCAAATGTGATTTAAATTGAAAACCAATTCATTGAATATTAATGAGAATATGAATGAATATTATTGGTTATGAATGTAGTTGGTTGATGGTTGAATATATATTGCTATTGTTGCATTTGCTATGTGACATATATAGTTATTATGAGATATATGTTGTATATTGAGACTATTTGCATATATGCATGTTCTCATGTTGTTTGTTGAGTTTAGTAGGTGCGGATCGCGTTTGCTTCGCATTTGGAGTTCGCTTTAGCGCTATATTAGCCGTATATGCTTGCTAATAAAATATAAGGTACATATCTCGGATTAAATATCGCACTTTTACACTTTTTTCCCTTCGGGATGCCTCATTACTTGATGAGATGTATATTTGTGATATATATACTGTCATTTTTTTTTTCGGATCGAGCCGCGCAAAGGAGACATGGCGAATTTTTCCGGAAATTTAAGGCGTTAGAAAAATTTTGAGAAAATTGGGAAAATTTTGGAAAACTTTAACTTTGTTTTAGAGTTGAAAGTTAAATGATATAGATTGTTTTTGAAAACATAACTAAGTATGATTTAAAAACTTAGTAAAGTTTTATAAGCAGTTTAACTTTAAATTTTGGAAAGTTAATAGATTTTGTAACCTTTCTTACTTGTAATTTCGAGGACGAAATTCTTTTAAGGGGGAAAGATTGTAACGACCCAGAATTTTTAATAATTTAAATTTGAATATTTAATTAATTTTAAATATTTATAAGTGAATTTTTAAGTCAAATAAATTTTAATTTGAATTATTGGATTTAATTGAATAATTTAATCGATAATTTAATACGTTAAATTATGGAAATAATTGGAAATAGAGTTAAATATGATAGAAAATGATTAGTAAAATTTTATTTTATCATGTTGAAGTTAGAATGATATTTTAGAACTTTTAAAATCGAATTAAAAGTTAATTTGTGAAAATTGAATATTTTAATATTAAATAATCGACTGTAAAATAGCCAATTTTTGAACAGTCTCAGAATTGAACGAAACCAGTTTCATTGGATCCGTAATAGTTAGTTATTACCGGATTTCAATTTTCGTGTCAATCGGAGTTATCGTTTGTTCGTGGCAGCTCGAAACGCATCGAATTATTTTTAATTTAAATTTGGCGAGTCAAAATAGCCATTTTTCAAAAAGTCTCGGATTTCGACGAAACCAGTTTCATCGGATCCGTAATGTGATATTATTGTAAGGTTTCAAATTTCAAGTCAATTGGATTTACCGTTTGTCCGGTACAAATTAAAACGCCTAGAAATCGATTTAAATCGGTTTAATTTAAATTGAACGTTTTCAGCCATAACTCGCACATACTTCCGAATTAGCTTCCGAAACCTGTTCCATTGTGTCCGGAACGCGGGATAAACCCTAGGTACGCTGGTTACGGCGTCTAAATCGGAGTTCGGAATTCCCGGGATGAATAGTGTTTACGCTTGGTTTTCTATAAATACACCACACACACAAATAAAAAAAATAAATAAAAACAAAACCCTAGCCCATAACTACAGCCGCCACTTTTGAATGAAGGGCCAGAAATTCGCAACTTTCATTCATCAATCTCTCCAAATCCATTCACATTCACGCGAAGTGTTCAACACGAAGATTGAAGAGCATGGAGAGAGCTTTAATTCCATACGGAGATGATCGGAAATGGAGTCGCGTAGGAGGAGCAATTGATGGCCGTTCTCATCAGTTTCGCACGCAAAAAGAGGGCTGTACACGTGGCCGAGTTTCACCTGGGGGGGGGGGGGGGGGGGCGAACGTGGAGGAGGTGAGTGGCTTCGATTTGGGGGTGCTTGATCGTGTTCATGTCGCTTGAATCGGATGCAATATTAAACCCTAGTTCTAATGTTGGGTTCGGCCTTGGATTTGTGTCCTGGAGATGAATACGTGAAAGGGGAAGAAAGGGGGAGACGGCCAGATCTGATGAGGGTGGGATCCAATGGCCTGAAATGTTTGTAGGTTATAATATAAAAGTTTATGTTGAAATTAGTTAATATAATCGTGTACAAACTTGTAAATTACATAACTTTTTCATACGAGGTCAAAAAAATGCAAACTCAGTTGCGTTGGAATCGTATGGACGAGCACTACGCGATGGAGTTGGTTTGGAGTCGTTTGGAGTTAGTGAGAATTTCGGGTAAAATTAAACGCGCGTTTAATTTTATTCGAAATAAAAGCTAAAACGGGATTTAAAACCAAGGTGAGAATTTCTCACTCAATCGAATAGATTTCGATTTTATTTTAAATAGTTAGATTTAAAATATTTGAATGCATGTTTGAATGATGACTGTAAATTATTGATTGTTAAAATAGACATTATGCGCCGTTAGTAAGCGGATGTTATTTATTAAAAACATATACCGCGAATATTTCATAAACAGTGAAATTGGTATTATATATAATATCAATATATATATATTGGCATATGTATATATTGCAGTTGATTGATTTCCCGCATTTTTTTGTTTAGCGGATGAGACCCTATTACGCCGTTATTAAGCGGATAATATTTATTAAGAACATGTACCGCGATAATTTCGTACTGGAGCGAAATTGGTATTGTGCTAATGTTTTTGGATGCAGGAAAACAGGTTGGAGGGATCCAACTGGATTCCTCAACAGTTTTTATTTGATTTCAGATATTTTGATATTTGATGAATTATCATATCGATATATGATATCGTTGTTAGTCGTGATTGACTATCTGATGTGTAGCATCATTGGACCCAAATTTTGGGATTTTTAAATGATCTTTAAAATGATTTTTGAAAATATACTTTATTTCTGGAATTGATCCATTATAAATAAATAAACGTTATAATTTTTAAAGTTATAAAAATTATGGTTTTTGTGAAATATAGTTAAAAAGCTGATTTTTAGAAATACGATTAAAAGTCGATTTTTGAGAAATATGAACTAATGATTTTATAAAATAATTTAGATTGGATTTTTGAGTATATGATAAAATTTTAAATATAGGATTTATAAAATTTGATTATTTTATAAATCAGAATGATGAAATTATAAAGGAATTTAAAGACGTTGTAAAAGAAAAATATAAATTGATTTGTATTAAAGATTTATAAATTGATAATTTATAAATTAGAACGTAGGAATTATAAAACGAGCTTTTATAAGTGTTAGAATAAATTGTGAATGAATTTCATAAATAGAATGAAATTTATAGAATTTTATACGGAGAAGTCATAAATGGAATTTTATAAGCAGTAAGTTTATAAAATTTATTATGTTGTTAAAATAATAGTTTTGGATAAATAAATGAATCTTATAAGTTATAAGATTTATAATTATGAAATTCTAAGGAACGATTTTGTGAAATAATCGTTTATAAGTAGTTAACTTATAATATGAACGTTTAGTTTATAATTTAGTTATAAACAGGAATATGTTAATAAAGGAATTTATAAAAAAAAGAAGTTTTTATAAATAAATAGAAATGGAATTTATAAACGTTGTTTTATAAATCCGCAAAGGACTTATTTTGACAAGTTAATTGTTATAACTTATAAATGGAGTTATATTCACGTTTTAGACAGTGAATAATCCTTTAAGTTAAAGTGAATAGAAATAATGGAATTTGTGAACATAGTATATTCACGTTTTTGAATAGCGAATAACATGTTAAAGAAAATGTTTTAGAATGTGATATTTTAAACAGAATTAAAACGATCTAACGATGTTTTAAAGGTGTTGAGATTCGAAACCATAGATTTCAACATTTATTGTTGAAATAGACGTTTTCGAGAAATAAAAGGAAATGGTGGACTATAACACTGTTGTCATAGTAAATGATTTCCGAAAGGAAATGTTTTGAATAGTATTGGGATTTATATATCTATTTTAATTTCGAATCCCTATACTAGTGAATTTGGGTTGTCGTAACGATGTTTTACGCAACATTCGTTTTGGCCCAAATAAATATGTTAAGTGAATGATTTCCTTAAAAGAATGAAAGATATACTTAATTTGATTTAAGTATATTGAATATTTTCTAAGTGTTGAAAATAAAAGATTGTGAATTACTTATTTAGTAAGTATGGAATTGTTTTCCAGTATAAAGTGAATATTTAGAATTTATCTTTTTGAAGATAAATTGAAATGAATGATTGAAATCATATATGCATGGATATTTTGAAATATAAATTCATTATGGAATTTATGAATGAAAAGTGGAATTTGTATGAAAATAAATATTGATTTATTTTTGAAGTGTTGAAACTATATATCTAGTAAAGATATTTTGGAAAATAAATAATTTGGAAAATTATTTGGAATCTGGTGATGTATGCATATCAATTGATAGTTCAATAACCGACTATCAATATTTCCCTTTGAATGGGTATTTGATGTGAATTGTTTGAAATTGAATGCACGCTTATTTTGAATAAGCGCTCACTATTCGGGTTAACCGGGAAAGGACCATGGGGTCGTATAACCCATTCCGAATATGTGATACGTCGTTATGAATTGCATTTGAAGATCGGTGTTGAAGACCGAGTATTTGCGAGAGCAATAGGATGACCTATCGATTGTCTCTGCACTGGGTCGCACCTGGTATAGAGATTCCTTAAGTGATGGGAAATTCGATCGGGATTGTGAATACCCGGAATTGCAAGGGCTTCGTAAGAAGTGCCTTCGGTTTTGTTCGATCCCGGAACAGACTTGTATGGATTGTATGCCTGACATTACAATTTGAGATATAAAGCCGATTTCTTTCAAATATATTTCTGTTGGTGGCGGAGAATTTATTCTTTGCTTAACACCCTTCTTTGAGACGTACGAGCTCAAAGGTTATATAGTTGAAGTTATCAGCGATATATCCCATTTTGGTAATGTGACATGCTGAGTGATGCTGAAATGATCATTGTGTTGATTATTGTGATAGGATCATTTATTTGATCGTCTATCTTAGTGATCATTGTGTTGATCATTTGTTGACCCAAAGCACGGCTTTTTGTACAAAGTGTGTTTTTGTGGACGTGACTTCGTCGAGCCTCACATCCCGGAAATGGTCAAAACAGGAAAGATGCGGCAAGGTTATTAGGGGTTGCTGTAGCTCCCCTTAGGGTATGTGCATTTCCTTCTGGAAAGGGGTGGTATCATGGTATGGAGCCCAGATACTTACTCATGTTGAAAACACTCTATTTATTATGGTGTGATGTTGGATATCGAGCGCTCGGTTGAAAAGGTCCTAAAGGACCGGGGAATGGCGTGCTCGTGTCAGTAGTTACCCAGTTAGGGGTAACCCGGCCTTGTGTTGGCAGAGATCCGGTTTGGTTCTCGGGGATGTCTTTCCAGAGGCATTCTCATGTGGCAATAGGAAGTTCCTTGGCCTGACCATTGTTGGAAATCCAAAGAAACAATACGAAACTTGTACGGTTTTAGTTGTATAACCTGCTATGGAATGTGGCGGTAACCTGCTATTGAACATAGTTAGCTATAGTAGGCATACGATAATGGTCGTATGTTGGCTAAGATTTATATTCTACTTTCGAAAGGATTTGTTATACATTATGCACTAGTAATAATATCAAATGTTATTTTAAATGCGTATCAAGCATCTTTGACTATCATAAGGAGAAATCTCCTCCGATTCTGCGTTTGCATTGTGTGTGTGTGCGGGAGGCCTTATGGTAGTCTCATTTTTAAAAGCATTGCGAATTGAATTAAAAATATTCCTCTATTTTGATTTTAAAGATAAATAAACTGTTTTGAGTTCTCACACCAGTCACATGACTGACTTGGAGTTTATTGTTTTCCTTCCTAAACTCTGGGTGCCCACCAATTTTCACACGGGCAGTCAAGAGTAAGGTTTATCAGGATATTCTGGATATTCTGGAGTTGCTGGAGGCAAGCTGGATGGCATGGCGTATTACTAGTTTATATAGTATTTCTTTTCCGCTGCACTGTTTGTTGTTGTGTGATGTTGTACACTCTGATATGTTGTGATGTAATGAAATGTAATGTAATAACTGATATGGTTCTTTGTTTAAAGATTATTCATTTATTATTATATGTTGTTCCGCTGCGAATTGTGAGATTCTGTTGTTGTTCTGTTGTTCCCTTTCTGTCCCGTTCTATTTTTAAAATTTTCTATCTTCTATTTTTCAAATTCTCTGTTTTCTAAAAATTCTCTATCTTCTTCTCTCTCTATTTCCTATCTCTTCTCTCTTCTTTCTTTTTCTTTTCTTTTTAAAACCCATAACATTCCGTGTTTTCGGCCTTCGATTTCTCGGCAGTCGATAAAGTGAGTGTCGATGTCGGATTTCCGAAGAACGAAAATCCGTACTGTTACAATTTGAATGGAATACATTAGTAAAGTAGACTAGTTAAATGAATTAAATTAGGATGTGAATGAATTGAATTAAAAAATAAAATTCAATTGAATTGAGAGACAAAATTGACTTAAAATTTTAACTTAAGCTAAGATGAATGAAATTGAGTTGAATTTGGATTGAAAATTAAAATGTAACAGGAATAAATAAACTTTAATAGCTTATAAAAGTAGAGATGAATGGAATAAAAATATACTTAGGCTATAAATAAATGTGTAATCTCGAGCTAAAAATAATAAGTGGATATATTCGAGTATAGAATTGATGGAAATGTGAAAAATAAGTTGTATGACTTGTAAAATTGAAAAGTGAAATAGAAAACCAAAAATAAAAAGAGTTTGATATTTTGGTAATGAAATAAAACCCAAACTTGAATTGTAAATAAAATTAAACTCAAGGAAGTTAAACAAAGTGAAATAAAAATCAAGTATTGGATTATAGAATGGAGGTAAACTTGTTAGATAATTAATTAGTTAATTGGATATAGAAGGGATATTAACTCGGCTAAATAATTTCGATTGTGGATAAAAAGTGAATATTAGAAGTGAAACTTAAGTAATGAATAAAATTTGACTTAGATTGTAAAAGAATGAAATATAAATCGAATGCTATCGAATAAAAGGGAATTTTATTGAAATAGAAATAGCTTGAGTTATAAATAAAAATTCAATTTGAGTATAAATGAATTAAATATGGCCTTGATATCATTTAAAGGAATTCTGGAATGAATTCGAGTATGGGATTAGAATTTGAAAGTGGAATTGAAAATCAAATAATAAAAATGGTTTGGTATTGTGGTGAAGAAATAAAAATCCTAACTTGAATTATGAAAATGAGTTGAGCTTAGGGAAAATGTAATAAAGCGATTTTTGAAAATAAATATCAAATATTGGATGATGAATTAGAAGTGAACTAATTAGCTAAATAAATTAATTAATTGAATATGCTAGGGGAACTTAACTTGGTTAAATAAAATTGGATTGTTAGTTAAAAATGGATTTTTGAAGTGAAGCTTGAGTTATAAATGGTATAGAATGAAATTGAGTTCTTATTAAATAAATTGGGTGGTAAAAGAAAATGGTATATGGATTGGTTGAAATGAAATAAAATTAGTATCGGAATCTTGTAATTTTTTTTATAAATATTATTTGGCATGCATTGCTTATGAAGCATATGTGTTTAAACATTTTAAATAAGTAAAATGTTATAAATTTCTAATATTTGGTACTTATATGTTTAAATTGAGTAAGTACAAGTACATGGAGGCCGTTTGGCTAGACTTTGGTCATGCTAATTGCAAAATAAATAAGCCGCTTGCTTAAAAATGCTAAATAAAGGTACGCCTATGCAATAAAATGATAAAAAATATAGGTATTGATATATATACTTTGTTTTTCGACTGTGTGGGTCTATGTGTGTGTGCGTGTGTATCCCTCTTGTCATATTGCAAAAGGCTCTCCATACAAGGGAGACTCTACCCAAAAAAATCAGAAATTTAGGGTGTTAGAAAAGTTTTGAAAATTTTGAAATTTTTTTGTTAACGACGAATTGATATCAAATTAAAGTTGAAATAAGGGTTTTTGGACCTTGAATTGAAAAAATATTGTTTGGTCGGAACCAATAGATTAGAAAAAAGTGAATTTCGAGTTTTAGCTAAGTGATTTTGTTAAGTTAATGGGTTTGGAGGATTTTCCTGCTTAGGAATTTTGGGGATGAAATTCTTTTAAGGGGAAGGAATGTAATGGCTTGGATATTTCGAAGTTTGATTTGGAATATTTAAATGGCTTTAAATATTGAATTTGAATTATTTCCTGATTTTAAATATATAAAAGTTAATATTGTACTTGAATTTTAAATATAATGATTTATTGGATAATTAAATTTTTGAATTTAATAATTGGAATTTGGTTAAATGATTGAATCTCGAGTTTTAAGCTCAATAAAAATAATTTAAAGGCCTGTAAAATTTATATTAATAATAATGAAGATAATGAAAGTTTTAAAATCAAATTTAAAGGTGATTTGATCAATTTAAAAGTATATCGTTTAAATTTACATATATAAATAGCCTTCCGAGACACAGTCATAAAATTCGATGAAACCAGTTCCATTAGATCCATAATAGTGTATTATTATTGTATTTCAAATTTCGTAGCGTTTGGAGTAATCATTTGATCGTATGGGATAAAAACGTGCTGAAATTAATATCAAGATTCAAAATAATAATTGGGTCCAAAACGCTATCTTCTCCATATGACCGGATTAGGACTCGAAACCTTTTCCATTATGTGCAGAATAAGGGTATAACATTATAGACGCATATTGGCATGCCTCGATGGGGGTTCTAGATTTTGAATTGTGAAACTCGAAACGTTTAAAATGTAAAAATATATATAAATAATTGACCAGACCTTTAAATTTCCTGTCATCTGTTATTGTGCCGTTTTCAAATCACTGTACACAAGCAAGCCCTACATGCAACCATCATTTCAAATATCACGTTTCCCCCCTCCATTTCAACTTAGCATAGTAGAAAAAAGAAAATAGAAAAATGGCAGAGCTTATAAAAAAAGAGAGAACGAGATAAAACGCGAGCCTCTCCCTTAGTCATTCTTATTTTTCACTGAGCCGACCTCGTTCTCGAAGGCGAGGCTGCATTCGTTCTTGGCCATGGTAGCGGAAGGCAGGTCGCGATCGATTGGGAGGCGTTCACACGCATGGCGGCGAGTGGAAGCGAGGCCGCGTTAGTGGTTTTTGTCGAGGCTAGGGTTTTGCGTTTGGAGGGAAGTGCGGCGAAGATTGAATCAATTTGGGGATAGGATCGGGAAGTATGGAAGTGGGCTCGAGCTTGAAATGAGGAGTGGATTCGAGTCGGGTTTCGAGAAGAAGTCGCGTTTTGGGAGGAAGTCGCGTTTTGGGAGGATAGGGTAACCAATGGCAGTGCGATGACAGTTTGGGATCGCGACGGTGGAGGTTGTAGAGGTCGGCAATAACATGAGGTGGCCGTAATGGACAAGGAATCAGGGTTTGGGAGGAGGTAATTCTATAATTAAAATTTAATGGCATAATTTATTTATTCAACTCAGAATTCGAAATTTCACAGCTAATAAAAATTTATTTAATTTGCGTACGAGATCTGAAATCATGAAGTCAATCCCGTTGGATTCACCACTGAGGAAAAAAATTCAATTTGGATGTTGGCAATTTAAAACTCAAAGTGAGAAAAATTCTGATTCTTTCAGATTACTAAAATTTATTTTAAATAGATAAAATAAATTATTTGATGCTTGGATGAATTTATATAATTATTGTCCATCGAAGGATATAATATATATAGTAGTATTAATATTAGTATTTGGAGTGATAATCCCGCACATTATAGCAGATGAGACCCTTTGCGCCCCACATAATAGCGGATGAACCTTTGTACCGCCATATCCCCCTCGAAGTGAGATTGGTATTTTTATATTGTATTAACATCTGTGGATGCAGGGAAACTGGTTGGAGGGATCCAATGAGATTCCTCAAATTATTTATTTATTTTTCATATATAGTGATATATGATTTTTGTAGAATAATCTATTATGGATTGTTGTGGTGATTGGAATTATTGGATGTTACTGTAGCACTGGCCTGAATTTTGATAATTCAAATACTATAAATATGTTTTTAAAATTTATGGAATTGAAGGGAATTTGATAATTAAAAATATATTGGAATTGGGTTTATTTTAAAGAAATTGAGTTAGAAACATAAAATTTATTTTGGCTATACATAGCTATTGCGAATAAATAAATGGAGATTTTTAAAATGAATTATATAAGAGAATTTATAAATGATAATTTGGAAAAAAAATAAAAAGCAGTCAAAATCAATAGTGAAAATAGATTGGAAGTGTAAAAGATATTTATAAGAAATGACTGTATATAACGGAATTTTATAAAAAAGATTTAGTTTATAAACAAGTTAAATAAAAAGGGGTTATAAAATTGATAAAGATATATATAAATAAAGGAATTCGATATTAGGTGATAATTGCACTATAAATTCATAGGGTAAATTTACATTAGAATATTGAAAACAGGGCTGAGAAAAATAGTAGATTCTATTCTTGAAATGAAAATGGTTAGGGAAGCGAAAATAAATCGATGTGTTGCGAAATCGAGAGGAAGTTATAAATTAAATTGGTTATTGAGATTTTAAGAATACATTTTAAAATTTTAAGAAGTGAGCTTGTTTAAAAAGGAAAATTTATTTATTTATTTTAAAACCATGGAATTTTAAATCAGTTGAGATCTAAATACTTCGGTAAGTAGATTTTCAAATGTTAAATATTTATTGAATAAAATTCTAACTTTAAATTCAGCTTTGGAAATTTATTTGTTCACCTAAAAATGAGTTATAGATGTTATAAAAGAGTTTTAAATATTTTAAGTAATAAGTTAAGCCTATTTTATATAAACTACTATTCTTTAAAGAAATACTCGTTATATATATATATATATATATATATATATATCGTTTCGAAGTGATTGAAAATTTATTTATAAATTCTCTCGAGAAGTGTAAACAAGTTTTAAATTAAGGATAAGGTTTTTATAGCAGGAATCTTATAAAAGGAATGTTAGAGACGTAAGAGAATTTCCCGATGTCTAGATGCGATAACTTTGGGAAGATTTTGAATTTATTTAAAGGAATTAAAAATGGCTGGTTGGGATTATTATAAATAAGTATAGTCAGATTGGAAATCGTAAGAAGAATTTATAAAAAATTCTGGGGACTTATGAGATACGTTTGAAATCTTTCCAGGTTAAATATTAAAATGATTTTTGGAAATTATACATATAAATATTTTCCTACGTATTGAAAGGGAGGTTTTGGAAATATTTTTGTGGAAAATATTTCTAAGTATTGAAATGGTGAAATATCCTGTTACGGATACAAGTGTTGAAATTGTTTTCAAATATAGAATATTGAAGAGATTTTATATATATATATATATATATATATATATATATATATACATATCTTTAAAAGATGTTTTGAAATGAATATTTTGGAGATGTATAAAATAAGGCATAGTGTTGCTTATGGATGTTTTATTGATAGTTAAATACCAACTATAATCGTTAACCTACTACGTTGATCGTTTCGAAGAGATCGAGATCGGATTTAATTATCCGAAAACCACTTCGATCCGGTTTGAACGTTACAAATGAATACCGTTAAGATGATGAAGGCGATGATTCGGTTTATCCAGACCAAGGACAACTTGTTTAGACGAATGCTATCAGAACATCATCATTGGTGGACGATGAGCACTCTAAGTAAAATTGTTTTCTTGAAAGGTAATGCTTAGCCTCGAGCCCCATAAATCTGGGATTGACTAAACCAAGGGAGATGCAGCAAGGCAAAGTGGGTCACACCCAAATTGGGTATGTTATCACCTTTCTAGATGTCCTCGAAAACCTATTATATATGGATATGGTTGTGCGTGGAAGGAGCGCTCGGTGGTAAAGGTGGGAACCTTGGGGTGATAACATATTCCATCTATCCAGGTCAGGGGTAAGTCAGTCATGTGTAGCAGGGGATACCGGCGTGGTCCTCGGTACATTGTTCTAGAGGTTCACTATGATGGGCGGTACCCCAGTGGCCCGGTCATTGGTTGGTATCCATTCCCCAATACGAGCATACAGTTTTGTTTGTAGAGCCTACTATGCTTGAATTTAATTAATGTAACAATTTAATCTAGTTGAATAAGTATTTGTATTTAGACACTATTATAATATCATTGGATTTTTTACAAAAAAAGTTTTGGTTATTGTAAGGTAAAAACCCATCGTGTTTATGTATGATGCGGACTTGCGAGATACCTTTGTTTTTCAAAGTATTTTTGTGATGATCCGCCTTTCATTCCGTAGAAAGACGTATCGTAGATGAGAAAGAAATAGGTAGAAAAGAAAATAGATAGAAAGAAAGAACTAAACAATCTCATAATCTCACAGCGGAAGGAAACAAATATATTACATCACATATATATTACACAGTAGTCATTAATACCATTCATTAGAGTCATTTAGTTTAACAACATCATATTAGACAAACATGATGACCTTTCTATCCATTACAACCCAAAATGAAAACAGAGATACTAATACAGCAGAACAGATATATACATATGTGTGTGTGTGTGTGTATACACGTCAAAGCCTCATGCTCCAAGTCTTCCTCCAAAATTCGTCAAGCCGACCTGGATCACTTGGCTACTCATAAAAACTAGAGTGCCCAAGAGTTTAAGAAAACAGAAAATAAACTACAGATCAGATATAGGTCTGGTGTATGTAAATGGTTTAAGTTGTTTAACTTGAAAAATCTTTTGAAATCAAAGGTATCTTGTAAGACTCACCGCAAATAAACACGTACGAGTTTTTCCCTTATGATAACCAAAACATTTGATAAGAAATCCAGTTATATTATAATAGCGTCTAGGGTTTCCAAATAAATTATTCACATAGCCGAAATTGTTACATTCATTAAATTCCAGCATAATAGGTATACAATCAAGTCCAAGGTCACTTCTTGGAGATTGGATTCCATACAATGGCAGGGTTATTGGGGTATCGTCCGTCATAGTACCTGGTCTAGATCAGAGTACCAAGAATCCCCCTTGATCCCCTGTAACACAAGACCGGAGCTACCCCTTACTGGATAGTCCTATTGTGGCCAACGACCGCCCACACAGCCGAATAAAGGGACATCTTGACAAGAGAAAATCTTGTCCTACTTGGGTGCTACCCACTTAGCCTTGCTGCACATCCCTTATTTTAGCAATTCCTGGTTGATGAGGCTTGAGGCTACGATTACCTTTATAGCACACATATCTTGGATTGCTCATCATCCTCCAATGATGATGGTCTGATAGCATTCGTCCATAAAAGTCCATTTCGTTTCCGAATGGAACTGAAGGCATTATCTCCGCTATACTCATTTTGAAATCACACTCAGAGTTAATGACAAATAGCCTTGCATTCTGAATCTTCATTCCCGATCTTCACTTAAGATTTCACGACCTAAAGCTTATTTTGGATCGTTGTGGTTTTCGGATAACAATTTGATATCCGATCCCGGTCTCATCGAAATCCAAACGTCGTCCTTTAAGGTCAAGTAGTTTAAGTAAAACAATTCAATTAAATTCAGAATGTCATATCCACAAAGAAATTTATCACAAACTTCTAAAACATCTCATATTAATCAACAGTTCAATTTAGGCATTTCATATCACTGAGCATCACAAATTATCATAATAGAGATATTAAATAATCAAAAACATTCAATACAATTTAACATTCATAGGCAAGATTAACTGTTCACACCATTTCTAATTAATTTAATTTAACCCAAAATAAATTAATTACTTATAACCCTTCTTAACTGTCATTAATTAATTGCATGCCATTTATATTTTATTTTAAATAACTATTTGGAATTTATTAACATATAAAAAAACTTATGACCTTTGATTAATTTAAAAGTTTAAAACAATTATCTTAACCATTTACTTAATTACATTATTAAATTTTATTTAATAAACTTTTGTAATTAACTACGTAATTAACATATATATAGTTATCTTAACTTAATTAAATTTAAGCTTAATTCATTAAATTAACATCATATTTTAACCTAGGTTTAGGGTTAAATTAAAAACCTTTAAATTACTTTATTTATATATTTTTTCGTCTAAATAAAAATATTTAACTTAAAATTTGATAAGAATTTCTTGAACTTTGTTTACATTTTCATTTTATTTTAATTTATAAAACAGAAAACTCGGCCCAAAGCCCAAATTCCCGACCCAAAATCTTCCCCCTCTTCTTCCTTCTTTAAAACTTGCTAAATCACTTGCACACAAACCCGTGCCCAACCTGATGCTTCCCCTCTTCTCCCCGACTCTCTCTCTCTTACTTGATCCTAACCTCTGCATACACAAAACAAAATCAACTGATATCAGTGCACCGTGCACATGCAAAGGCAACAGAGCCACTCCGACCATCATCGACGGTCCCACCAAGTCACCGACGATGTTCTCCCTCATTCTGACCATCGAGAACCCATGACTTAATCAGAAAAAAAAAGAGAAAAATCGAACAAAATCGAAACCAACAAGGACGAACCCGACACCTAAATCCACCTCGCATCGCCACCTCCGATCATCGAAAACCACGTCGCCACGCTTGGAGCTGCGCCAGACCCTCACCTTCCTTTTCCCCCAACTCTGATCCTACGCGACGTAGCCACGCCTCCACATTTACCTCGAAAATAGCATTGACCCAAATAGGGTCTTAAACCCTACATCGCCACCGATCATCCACCTCGCCGATCTAAAAATCCACCGGCCAATTTTCCCATAATCCTTGATCCTCATGCTACCCTCGACAACAACCCCGACTTTCCCAGAACCTCCGATCGCCGTAATTTTGCAATTGACCAGATACCGATCAACTCAAAATTCCCTTCCAATTTCTAACTTAAAATTTTTGATATTATCATTAAAAATCATATTTTTAAAGACGAATCAGATTATATATGAAAATCTTGAAAATATGGAGGTCGAATTTCTGAGATACTTGATTTTTACTGTAATTTCTTCTTCCCAGTAAAACTACTTGCTAATTACGCACAAAAAAATTTTTAAAAGTAAGATTTAGTTAATAAAAACACATTTCCTTTAAACACCATAAGCTATAATGGTTTATATGAAGAGGAATCATATTTTGAGTAAGTTTTTGGTCTGTTGAAACAATTAGAGACATGCACATCTAAGCACAAACATGCATATACACACACACACAGCAACTTCATACTGATATACACGCAAAGCATATTTATACATCCATATTAAACATTTTCACAACATTACTTCCATTATTTATCACATGCATCAGATAATTAAGTAATTTGGCTTTAAAAGGAGAAGTTTACTAGCCTAAAAATTTGAACAGAGGAAGCTTTGAAATTTGAAAAGATAATTTGATCTTTGAAACTGGAAGCTTGATCTATTTGGATTGACATGAACTTGAACTGAATCTTTATTTGTTTTAAGTTGAAAACTTGAAGAAGTTGTTTCAATTGTTAGGTTTGGTTTTTCTCTGGTTATAGGTTTGATAAAATGAAGAAAGAAAAGAGTTGAGGCATATATATAAGTGTAGCACCTGATTTCACATTTTCTTTTCCTTTTATTAAATTTTGAAAATGAAGAAATTCATTTAAACAAGGATTTTGACACTTGTATTAGTATGACATTCCTAGCTTACACATGTCTTAAGCAAATATCTTATATTTTATTTATGTTTTATTTTTACTTTTATATCTTCTTTTTATTTACCAAGTTTACTTAATATGATAAAACCCTTTATTTATTCTTATTTTAAGCTTATGCTATTTAACTATATATATACTAGTGTTTAAAAATGTAGAGTTTTAAAACTAATTTATTTTTAAGATATTTATTTCGAATTTCCAATCATAGTTTCCTATTCACAAATAGTAATTTGAAAGCATATTTTATTTCTTTGAAAGATAAGTTTGCAGATTTAAATAAGAAGATTATTAAATTAATTTTGCCAGAAATCTCGGGTTGTCACAATTTTGATAATGCTAATAATTCAAATTAAGTATGTATTCTCACGCTGGTTTTCTAGACTGACTCGAGTGTTATTTTATTATAATACTCAAGTCAGACCAAGTATTACAAATTCAGGATAGGATGCTATGGAGCTCAGGAGAAGAGCTGGATGATAAGACGTATTTTCGTAGATTTGTATTTCTGTTATGTGAGGACAACTTATATAATTGTTTAGATGATGTATTGATTGATGTACTATGATAATGAAATGTATATTAATAGTAAAGTTCTTGTATTTAAAATTATTATTATATATTATATTTTTTCCGCTGCAATTGTGAGATTCTGTATTGTTGTTCTATTTTTCTTCTACTTCTTTCTTCTTCTTTACCCTAGTTATTCGCTCCTTCATACATTTTGGGTTGAGCGAGGAAGAACTATTATCAACTCAAAGGGTACGAAACTATAGGTCGCTACAGAAATAACATAGGGAGCTATACAGAGGACGAGCATGTGGCTAGTGCTATTAATATACATTTCATATAATATATTTTGGAGCTATTTTTGTTATCCACTATGCAGTACAATAGTGCTATTATCAACACTGGGTTACTAGGGATAACTTTCTATTTGGAGTTATATTTATTTATATGCATTTATTACAAAATAAACCGCAATGTTATCGGTTGAATTCTATTAAATTATAGTGTAATCAACTGAAATATTTTATTTGTCTATCGTTTGGTTGCTTTTATATTCTCTTCATAATTTTTTTTGAAGAACTGCCTATCATATATCCCTTTTATTTCCACCTCTTACATAGGACAAATTAATCCAATGGCTAGTACATATCATGTCATGTTTTGTCGCTTACTGAGTACTCAGGTATTTATCTATATTTATATGAGATTATACAAAATAATGCATCCAAAGTTTAATTTTATGGTATGTATGATTCAAATCAAAACCTTTGTCCAATGGATGGGATATTTGAAGAAAATGAATCAAAATTTTCCTTAACAATTAGGTTTCATAAAATCTGGCAAAGATGATAAAATTCCTTATCAAGGTGAAAGCTTTATCGCATCGAGTTGGACCTGTATCCCATTTTACGTTGATTTGATTCCTATTTTTTCATGTGAAATCTTTAACACTGTTAATCAAAGTAGGTCATAACAGTAAGGCATAATAATGTTGAGAATTCAAATTTTTTCTTACTGTCTCTGTATTACAGACCAACTAGGCAACTAAATAAGAAAATGAGAAAATTAATTAAACATACAATCCATGCATACTGGTATCATAGCTAAATCCTTTTTTAGTAAAATAAAGTTTGATATCAAGTGTAAGGCATGTGAAATTCAAAGCATCTTTATTTGACATTAAATGACTTATAGACTAGAAATTGATGTTTTTTATATTAGTTGTCTCATTTTATTATAAGCTATCAGAATTGTAAATGTTATTTACTATTTTACTAGTGCAAGCCCATCCCATGCACATGTCATATTAGTAAAATGAAATAGAAACAATTAAAGCATCATTAGGATAGTTGCAAGGGAATTTTGAGACAAAATTAGAAGAAAAAATTTACCAAACAACACAATGATCTGTTGGATTGAAAGTGCAAAAAGAAAAGAATGCCGAATAATTATATGATGTGATCTATCAATGTCATGACAAGTAAATTTGCTTTTGAATCTTTATATTTAATAAAAACAGAGAAATATAAAAAAAGAAATCCAAATAAAGGTACATTTCTCAAAATGGAATAGATAATTTACATATGTTTTAAATTAATGCTAAAGTATGATTAAATTTGCAATTCCCATATAAGAGGTTAGAGAAAATAAGAAGGAAATGACCAAGATGTAACCAATTTGCTAAGAAAATTCAAATTTGTGACTTTTTATTTACTTGCATCTCGATCATACTATTTTAACTTTTTTCTAGATAATCATAAAAAAATAGAGAGGTTAGATTCAAATTTATATTGTAATGACTTGCCTTTTTGGACTTTTCAAGCAGACACGCATGCCAAACTCAAACCATTTGAAAGGGCAGATTGTACGGGGTGATAAGAAAAAGAGAGGAAAAAAACAAATACAGATCTCATAGTGGAATGTGAAAATATAATGATCAAATAATAGTTCATGAAGTTGTTTTAAAAATACATTTGATTATTCTTTACAAAACAAACATCGGAGTTACATAAACATGAATGGACAAATAAATGCAGCGGAACAACATGATGCAATGGAATATAATAAATAATACAAGTAAAATATTCATCTTCGTCTCTAGAAATAAGGTCATCAACCTTGAAATGCTCAGGCTGACCCGAGCGAATTGAAAGACAAAACACTTGAGTCAGAACTAAAAGATCTTATGTAACTTAAATCAATGGTAAATATGACTGTGACGACATCAGAGATGTTTACGAGGTTTGACATCTCCTATCTAGTCCCATGACCGACCTAGAGTTTATTGTTCCCTTTCTAAACTCTAGGCGCCCACTATTTTCCACACGGGCGGCCTAGAGTCAGGTTATCAATTGTTCTGGAGCGAAGTCAGAAAAGTATGTTGTGGAGATCAGGAGGCAAGCTGGATGGCGAGAGTATCACTAGTATATGATATTGTTTTCCACTATTGTTTTTTATATGACTTTGATGATGTATGTATAACCTGACATAGATCTTTTGTTTAAGGACTATTCATTTATCTATTATATATCATTTCGCTACCTACGAATGTGAGATTCTGATATTTTTTTCTACTTTTTCTTCTATTTTCTTCTTCTTTAGCATTAACGGTTTGGTTTTTCGGCATTCGATTGTTCGGCGTTTGATACATTGGACGTATTGATGTCGACTTTCGGGCGTCGAAAAAATCGAGTCGTTACAAATTACATTAATTTCAGTTGATTAAGTTTCAAAATAAGCTAAATGAATGTAATGAGAAGTAGGGCAATTATTTCCTATCTAATAGTAATTTAAACATGTTTATACATTATTGGATACAGACAGTAATTATACATTAAATTTCCACTAAATCCATTTGTTTGACTTTTCAATCTTGCTATTCAATCAATTATTACCCTAAGGATAAAATTAACATTAGTTTATCTCTTACTACATTAATAATTTAAAATTTCATCTTAATTTCCATTAATGTAGTATTTAATTACATTTATTTCCAATAAACAACTTTATTATAGCTTAAATTCCAATAGATTTATCAAACTTGACTACGGTTCTTTTTATTCAATCAATTATCATATTATGAATAAAATTTGCATTGGTTACATTTGATTGAATTAATATTCTACAATTTCCACCTTTTATTTGTATTAGTTATTATATTTCCCTTATATCGAATCAACTACATTATAATTTAGAATCTCAATTAATTAATTTATCTTGATTTCACTCTTTTATTAGATCAATTATCACCTTATGAATAAAATTAACATTTCTATTCATTTTATTACATTCAAAACTTTCTGTTATGGTCTTAACTAACATAAATGTAACATTTAATGGCATTCAATTGCAATTGATTAAATAAATTGGTAATACTAACAATTTGTCACTTTTCTACCTTTAGTACATTTGTAACTTTACTATTTACAAATAATTGTCATAGCTATTACTACCCCGCTACTATTATCAATTATAATTAATTACACCTTATTTCATTAATTAATCAACATTTGGATTTTCAGTTGCTCTTTTAATCCAATAATCCATTAATACATACTAAATTGGTTTACAACCTATATCAATTATTATTTTTTAGTTCTATTAATTAATTGAAATTGCAGTTATCAATTACCTTAAATTAATACTATTTCACTTTATTTCAGTTATATTCTTATTATTAAATCACAAACTTTTATTTCTTCCAACATTAAATTACAAAACTTTATTAATTAACAACTTTTTAATTGTTGAAATTTACGAGTCGCTACACTCTCCCCCACTCAAAACATTTTATCCTCAAAAAGGAAAAAGAAGGAAAAAGAAGAAATTAAGTAATCAACATATATTATTCAAAATATTAAATTTATAAACAATTAATTTACATAATTAAATAATATAAATAAAATATATCAATTAAAAAAAATTAAATCCTTTTATAGTCAAATTAATAAAAGTTTGGAAACATTTCACAAAATTTTCTAATTCCAAAATTCACGGGAAATTTTGGCAGAGTCTCCTTTGTACGGAGAGGTCTGGGAGAAATAGTAATATCAATAATAACAATATATATATATATATATCATATTTTTCAAAAATAATATATCCCAACCATGGGAAAACAATATAATACCGCTATAAAACCATAATCCAAGAGCGTACCTATTTGTCGGGCAAACAACGCTTATTTTATGAAACCAAAAGCGGTAGCAATTGCTTCCATAAATCTGTATTTCACTTATATAATCCAAAAGAGTTAATAACTATGTATAAAAGAGAAAAATATAAGTTGTTTTGAACTACTAATAAAACAAGTCACTACAACATAACAACAATCACTTGCAAACAAACAATACAAACATTATTTCAACAAAGAAAACAATCATCCATCCATTTCAACCAAAACAAATGGTTTGTTCGGGCTGACAACTTCAAATCATATAAAAATTATAAGTAAACTAATAAGTAAACCATACACTCAACTGTCATAGATAAAACTTTATTCATTATTCGTACATCTCTATACAAACAGAAGTATCGTTTCCCAACCAAACCATAAATCAAGCAAACAAGGAATTCACACATTTTTAAGTTGCTTTATTTATCTTCTTCATATCATTTATTGTTCATTTTGTTTCATAGAATGATTTTCTTCAATTCACATTTATTACTTACAAATTTTAAATTTCATTCATGTAAGGCTTATTTAATTAATTTACATTCTTTACTTATAGAAGTAATATCCATTTCAATTATTTGGTCACAAATGAATTCATTATTGGGGTATTATATACACTTATTTCATTTTACTTCAACTTTACAGTTTTGTTTGATTTTCTTTCTTCATTTACTTTTCTTTTCTCATTTATATAATGTTTGTTTTCAGTAGTTACATTCGTTATTACTTACAAAAGTTCATTTCTCCTTTATTCATACAGTACTGTTTTCTTTCATTTTATTGCTTTACATTTATTGCTTAAATTAGTTACTTTTATTTCAATTATTGGATTATACAATACTATGTAAGTTTTTGTACAATTCCATTTACCATTTATAGGTTATTTCTCCTTTTCACGTTTTCATATATAGTATTTTAGGACATTAAATTGTCATTTCAATATGTTCAGAAGTTATAACCATTCAATTTATATAGTATTCATTTTAACTTTAAATGGCTTTAATATTAAATTAAGTTTACAATTATTTACTTATAGTATTCCTCTTCTACTATTAAATCTAATTATAGATAGCTTAAAAATGTCAACTTAAGTTTATAATCATTTTTCTTACATTATTCACCTTTTATTACATTTAATTAGTAGCATTTCAAACTATTAACTTTAGTTTATAACAATTTATAACATTAGAATTCTTATTTATATTATTATTTACCTATATAATATTCTATTACATACCGTTATTAACAATTTAACTTTTAATAATTTGGAAATATGTGTGTGTGTGTGTATGTTTTTAGGAATGTAATTAAATATTACCCAAGTTTTTCTTATATATTTTGTTAACAAACGTCCAGTAGTTACCATTTCTTATTTTCATTTCCTTTTTTGGTTACAATTTACAAATTTTAAATTCTCTTATCTATTTCATTAATCATTTTAACATCAAATCTCTTATTTCAATTTTAGAAGTTTCCAATTATTAATAGAGTAAAGATTCCATTCATTACAATAATTTCTATTTCAAATTTTCAGAAACTTAAGAACTAAGTAACCGTGTTTCATTTCGATTATTTTAAAATAATAAAATATATATACTCGTATCTTTTATGTAAACCAAATCATATCTGGAATTCAAAATTTAGATTAATTTATCAAAACAATTGTGCAGTAAAATTACTACAACGGTCTTCCCACTTTGAAACTCGAAAATGAACGTCGACGATGTGTGCACTCATCACCGAAATTATTTCCCAGCAACAGAGAGGGGAATACAACTATTCCTTTAAAAATCACTTTCTTAAACTTCGTTTCAAATCATCTTGAAATATTAATATTAGAAAGTACTTCAGGATAATATTAATATTAATATTATATTCCAAAATCTTTCGAAAGAAATTTTCAAAATCTGAAACTTAAGTTCTCAAATTCCAATTTACATCAATTTTATTTGTAAATCTTTTTTTTCCATCAGTATTTATAAAATTTCGCTATTTAACAAAAAATATAACAACCAACTATATCATTATAAAAGTTATTATTTTATATACCAAATATATAATAGGCAGAATCATTTCATTTACCTATATTTCAAAACAATATTGTGTCGGTCCGTCCTATTTAGTGTTTGGAAATCTCTATCGATGTTATAGCGTCCTATGCACCGACCAGAATTTATAAATACAAAACGGAACAAATTAACACAATATAAAACCTTTTATAAAACTAAAAAATATGCCCTCTCATATATACACACACTCGGCGACTCATTCTAGGTATTACTACCTTATTCTATATGAGTCAAACCCCACAAAGCTAAGGTTATCGCTAAACCAAAGCTCTGATAACAACTGTAATGACCTTCTTTTTTGGGCATTTTAAGAAGACACACATGCTAGACTCAAACCATTCAAAAGGGAAGATTGTTATGGAGTGGTAAGAAAAAGAGAGAAAAAACAAATGTAGAATCTCACAGCGAAATGATAAAATATAATAATCAAATAACAGTTCATGGAGTTGTTTTAAAAATACATTTGATTATTCTTGACAACAAAAACAACAGAGTTACATAACATGAATGAATAAATAAATGCAGCAGAAAAACATGATGCAACGGAATATAATAAATAATACTATTACAATCTTCGTCTTCGTCTCCAGAAATAAGGTCTTCAATGCTGAAATGCTCAGGCGAACTTGAGTGAATTGAAAGATAAAACACTTGAGTCGGAACTAAAAGATCTTATGTAAGTTAAAACAACGACAAATATGAATGTGACGATGTCAGAGATGTTTACGAGGTTTGACATCTCCTATCCAGTGTCTAACGTGAGTGCAGTAACTTAAAAGATGTTCGGGATTCACATTTCCTAAGGATCCATTAAACTATCTACTATATAGTACAATACGCTATTATAATAATGTCTACAATAAAGTAAAGTATTAAAATAGCGTTAAGGTGTTACCCATATCCCTCTTAATATATTTTTATAATGTCGTAGTCTATACAGATATTGTAACTCCACTCGCAGATGGCTATCAGGGAAGGCGCTCTAGGGCGTGTGAACATGACACTCAAGGCAATGCCAAGGTGGATATACCAATTACGTATCCGGACTGGTGGTAATGCATAGCAGCTTCCACCTCGGAACACACTCCCAAATCAAAATCAAGGGTGGCCACCAATCAATCACAAAGTCAGAATATTATATCGAAGAAGTGTATCCGATAGGAGTAATGACCTCACTTGGACTGGCATGGCTCCTGTTTTGGTCACATCTAAGCTGACTCACGGGCGTCAGGGTCACATCATACCTCATACAGAAATCTTCGCCAACCATCCTACTTCATTTCTGGAATCTCCACCACGTACACGGTTGTTGAAGTGGTTTTCGGTATTGGCAGAGAGTATGACAATATCCTATCCTGGTCTCTTCAACCACCAAACGATTATTTCACAGCGGATGGTTCTTTTACATTTCAAAAGTCAATTCACACTTTATATCAAAATATCTTATTCTCAAAATCATATCACTTCCAAAACCATATTAACTTTGAAATCATATTCACCTTTAAAATCATATTGTTTCCGAAATCATAATTTATTTCAAAAATAATGTTCCCAATTAAGTAAAATCCTCACATCAAAATCATATCACTTTCAAAACCATATTAACTTTGAAATCATATTCACCTTTAAAATCATATTGTTTCCGAAATCATAATTTATTTCAAAAATAATGTTCCAAATTAAGTAAAATCCTCACATCAAAATCATAATATTCAATTAATTATAACATTTGAATCCCAACTTAGGTTATAACATCATTTAAGCGTATTAGCTTTTAAACCAATGGATTTGAATATAAACACTTCCCTCTACTTAGTTTGAAATTTTTTAAAATAGTTTAAATAGTTATATATAGTTAAAATAGTTATAATTAGTTAAAATACTCAACAATAGTTTAGTTATAGATTAAAGATACTGTTAAATTGGTTTAAGGTAGTTAAATAGATTTAAAATAGATTAAATATAATTAAAATGGATTAAATAGCTCTAAAATAGATTAATTAGATTTAAAATAATTTAAAATGGGTTAATTAGTTTTAAAGTTTGAAAATCTTAATAATTAAAGTCTTTAAAATAATATATTTTTAAAACGATTTATATTAAAATATGAATTTGAAATTTATATCAATTTAAACTATTTATTTCATTCCAACACATTTAGACCATTTCAATATCCTAAAATCCAATTTCAAATTTTCCAATTCAAATTCTCAATATAATATTTAATTCAATATCGCTTTCAATCCATATTCAAAATATCAATTTAAATTACTCCAATTTCAATATATTTCAAAGTTATATTTCAAATAATTTTAATAATTCGATTTCTATAAATCTCATTTATACTTAAAAAATTCGATTATGCAATTTCAATTAAATTTCTTTAAACAATTCCTTTAAACCAATTCAATTTCAACATAAAACTTGAACTTCATTAATAATTCAATTTATATAAATCAAGTCTCTATTTCAAAATACCAGTTAACTGAATTCAAATTTGAAAGATTCAAAATCATTTAATTTAACCAATCCGGTGTCCGTATATAATTTTCTACCTTTGGGTCAAGTGATACAGATATTTATCATTTTAATCTGTAATTTAAAATTTTACGGTTATATATCATTTCAAACCGAAATCCTAAATTTAAATAAAGTTCACAAAATCGCTCGAGTCTATCCTTTCAACCCATAACGATTTTTCCTAATTTATAGATCATTTGGTATGTATCATTTCAACCCATAGGGAACTTGCAATATTATTACAATATATAAATCGAACGTAACATCCAATCATCCAACATCAACAATCAACATCCATCATAATCATCATCCAATTTGACCAATAAATTTCAACAAGTAATAGGTTATCACTTACAGGTAATTAACTAGCGGTATTAAATTCAATAATAAATTAAATGACAATTTAATTCAAATAAATTCAAAATTAACTGAAATGACGATTTAAATATACCAAACAACCAAAATGAATTTCTAATCACATTAAATTAATTTAACGAACATAAGAAATTCTAGAAGTTGTGAGTGGGTTAAAACACTCATCTTTAATTTTAGCCCCTAAATATCCAGACAGAAGTGCAAAAACTCAGTTGTCTCCAAATTCAACTAAATCAATTTAATGTTGCCCGGAATTTAAATATGAATCCAACAGAAGAAATCGTGCGTGAATCGAAGTTTATATGCAAAAGATATTCATGTTATAAGAAATATTATTAAAATAAAAATTAGGATGTATAAAAAACTAAGAAAACAAATTTTAGTACTTACATTTTTCACAAGATTAGGCTTAAGGAATAGATTGAAGAACAACTAAGATGAGGACAGGACATATACAAAAATTGAAAGGTCACGTTTCATAAAAGAGGGCTTTTGGATTTGCTAGAATAAGAGCTTTTGAATATGAGGTGTCAGAAGGAACAAAACACAAATGAAGAAATAAGCTGCAGGTTATTTATAACAGGAAATTATTGTCAAGGACAAAATTTCACAGCTTTTTAGCCTCAAGGACAAACCTACAATATTTTATCCTGAAGGACAACTTTATGTAGGTATCAGTTTTTAGTTATTGATAGCAGTTTTTAGGTATCAGTTTGTAGTTATCGGTATCAGTTTTTAGGTATCAGTTTTTAGCTCGGTATCAGTTTTGTTGTCCTTATGAATAATTTTGGAAAATATTTGTCCTTGTGAATAATTTTTAGAAGAATGTTTGTCCTTGTGGTAAAAATATTGAGGTCGTGTCCTTGAGGAAAAAAATATAGAAATTTTTGTCCTTTAAATTAATTCCCCCTATTTATAATTAGAAAATGAAGGTGGGGGGACAAAAATAAGTGTCACTTTTTATTTTGAAAGCTCCAGGCATTAATAATCATAAGGGAATGTACGTAGAAATGGAAAGGTTTGCAAACAAAGGAAAGTAAAATTTTGTATACGTGAAAATGAGGTGGCAAGAATTAAATATGCCGTAAAAGTCCAGTCTTTGGTATTAAATAGAAGGGAAAATGAACAGATCAAGTATTAATAAAAAGGTGACTATTTTAAAACGTCATGCAACAATTAATAACAAAGAAATGAAGGGACCATGTACATTGCACAACCTTTTTCAAATTCAAATTTTCTGAAACGTAACTAAATTAATTTCATTAACTCAAATAATATTCAAATTTGTACGCATTAAGGTTTTTTATGTACGCATAATCAATTTTTTTTTCTTTCCTTAAAAATGAAAACTTTCAATTTGGTTTTCCCAAAATGAACTTTTATTTCCATTAAAACACCTTTTCGTTTAACACAAAACGTGCGTTTCTTTTATTAATATATTAATTGCAATTAACATTTTCTTTCCTTTTAATCAAAATATTTGAATTACATTAATTGCAATTACTTACAAAGTTAAATTGCGAAATAGACAACTAAAATGGATGAAAAATAGAAAAATTGTTTATTTATTCATGTTTATAAAAAAATTTATATACAAAAGTAAGAAATAACTTACTGAAATAGATTATTTTCTTATTCTTATAATAAATTTATAAGCAAAAAAACAGTTCAAATAAACATATATTTCTTCCTTTAAAATCAATCATTCTATTCTTTATTTTAATGAAATTAAACCTACATTTACAAATAAAACATTCAATTTATTTGACGTAAATGTTTATTTCGTTAAATAAACTTTCTTTATATATTCACAAAACATAAGCTACTTTTAATTACACCTATTAATTTACAATTTAGTATTCTCTCTCCTATTAATTGAAAATTTCCATTTACATTAATTTCAGTTGATTAAATTTCAAAATAGACTAAATAAACGTAATGAGAAATAGAGCAATTATTTTCTATCTAATGGTAATTTAAACATATTTATACACTATTTGGATACAGACAATAATTATACATTAAATTTCCACTAAATCTATTTGTTTGACTTTTCAATCTTGTTATTTAATCAATTATTACCATAAGAATAAAATTAACATTAGTTTATCTCTTACTACATTAATAATTTACAATTTCATCTTAATTTCCATTAATGTAGTATTTAATTACATTTATCTGCAATAAACCGCTTTATTATAACTTAAATTCCAATAAATTGATCAAACTTGACTTCAATTCTTTTTATTCAATCAATTATCGTATTATGAATAAAGTTTACATTGGTTACATCTGATTGAATTAATATTCTACAATTTCCACCTTTTATTTGTATTAATTACTATATTTCCCTTATTTTGAATTTTTGTCAATTGCGTTATAATTTAGAATCTCAAGTAATTTATTTATCTTGATTTCACTCTTTTATTAGATCAATTATTACAATATGAATAAAATTGACATTTCTATTCATTTTATTACATTCAAAATTTTCCGTTATGTCTTAACTCACGTAAATGTAACATTTAATGCATTCAATT
This sequence comes from Allium cepa, assembly GCA_030765085.1. Lineage (NCBI taxonomy): Eukaryota > Viridiplantae > Streptophyta > Magnoliopsida > Asparagales > Amaryllidaceae > Allium > Allium cepa. The sequence continues at coordinate 906,922,211 of CM060929.1, read as the reverse complement.
GCAATTGATTAAATAAATTGGTAATACTAACAATTTGTCACTTTTCTACCTTTATTAACATTTGTAAGTTTATTTACAAATAATTTTCATAACTATTACTACCTCACTACTATTATCAATTACAATTAATTTCACCTTATTTAATTAATTAATTAACATTTGAATTATCAATTGTTCTTTTAATCCAATTATCCATTAATACATACAAATTAGTTTACAACCAAAATCAATTATAATTCTTTAATTCTACTAGTTAATTGAAATTACATTTAAAGAAGTTATCAGTTACCTTAAATTAATACTATTTCACTTTATTTCAGTTATATTCTTATTATTAAATCACAAACTTTTATTTCTTCCAACATTAAATTACAAAACTTTATTAAATTAACAATTTTTTAATTATCGAAATTTACGGGTCGTTGCATATATAAAATATAATATTTGGATTATTTTGCTTAACTTTAAATTTATAAATTCACCTATATTCTTCTTAGTAGCAAAGTCATGTGTTTAAAATAGAAATTACGGCTCCAGTTAAATAGATGGATAGATATTTTAATCATTATACTTTTGCATCAATAATTGTTATTATTTTAGTATAATTTATGCATTTGTTTTAATTTTTCCATCTTATTGGTCTTATCTTGAAAGTTTGAAAATAATTTATTTTTTTTACTAAAAATTTAAATTTCAAAAATAGAACTCATAAGATTCAAACATAAAATATGATTACTTTTTTAGAATAGCTGCAACTAAACATTAATTTCGCATTATATTTTTATTTATTTCTTATTAATGGTTTCAAACTAACTAGACATTCAATTAGTACTCACCATTGGAATAACGTACCACACTTACTCCTAAAAAAGTTGTATTAATATCATTATTATTTTGTGTATGTTATTTTTTATCAGTGTTTGTTACCTAAAAACTTACAATAAAAGGATTTGAATTATATAATAATAAAATTATATAACAAAAAATAAAATCAATATGTTCGAACTTAGGTCTTGATAGAATAGAATGATTAAGGAAAATATATTAGTTACAAAATACATTAGGTAAAATGAGGTTATTGGGATTCAAACACAAGTGTTTCGTGAGAATAGAGCAAATCAATGAGAGAGGATTAATCAGATAATTTTCCTCGAAGTTATAACGAAAAAGGAAATATGTCAAATCTAATGCAATATTTCATAAAATGGATGGAAAAATAAAAATAACAGAACTTGCCAAAGATTGGTGGATGCCAGAATAAGATGATGGAACAGAACTACGTGTTATTGCCTTAAACAAAAAAATGCATAGCAAAAAAAAGGGTTATATATCTAATAAATAGGAAAATCATTATACCAAAGTTAACAGTGGTAAAAAAAGAAGAATAAATGATCATTAATAAAAAAAAACCGACGAAGGATCAATACCCATTTTATAGAGAAAAATGAAGAATTAATTTCACATGGAATATTTATATTCAATATTTAATGAAAAATAAGGGTTGAAAAAGGGTGAAAGAAGAATAGAACTTGAAAAAAAATATTATATGGAAATACGAAAAAATGTCTAAGAAGAAATTTATCATTTTGCAGAAAAAACAATCAACGGCACCTAAGTTACCTTTTCATTAACCTTTTTATTTGGGAAAAAGGAGGAGACCCGTATATATTTTTTCAAACATTAAGTAGCTTGGAATTTTTTGAAAATCATGTTGAAATATATAATTAGGCTTGATTTGGTCGTAGTGTATATATCATTACGTTAGTTATTCAATTGTGACAATTAAAAAATAATATCAAAACAAATTTATATCAAAACAAATTTATATCAATTAATCATTTCAGATCCAACCAAAATAATATTAACACTCAGAATAAAACATATATCAAGGTAAATTTTGCATTCAATCAAAATATACAAAAATAATTTAAAAATAGATTCAAGAAGTAGCAATGAATACATAATATATTTGAACTATATTAGATCTAAAGGCCATGAATCAATCTATGATGAAAATAAAACCTAAAAAGGCATGCCCTTTGTAACACCTTGATTTGAGATTTCTTTTTAAACCTCTATGTAGATCAACGACAAGCTTTGCAAGAGAAGGACGAACCACTTGATTATATATTTTATTTGATTTTTTATTTACTTTAGGTTGTGTTTTTCAAAATATGGAGAAGGTAATTTTAGCCATGGCAAGAGAGAAGAGATGATGGAAAAACAATTTTGGTAAGAAAGTGAATGAGAGAATTTGTTTTAATGAGGGAATGAAAACCTTTCTTCTTCTATCTTTAAAGTTTCCAATTTTAATTCTAAATTAATTTTTAATCTCATCTTATCAGTATTCATTTCCCTCTCTGATGGTACAACATCAATCTATTACATGGATAACTATTTCTCGAAGCTGTTACAGATTAACTACACACACGCACACACATATACATATACTTATGCATACGCATATATACACATATGCATACATGCATATATTTATATATATATATACATACATGTACATATATACAACTATATATATAGCTATGAACTTTCATATCATTTATTGGTATCAAATATGAAAAAGACAAAGTTGAACTAGCTAATATAATGCTATATACTCTATGAACTTTATATTGAAAGTAGAATGAAACTAGAATAAAAGAGTGAAATTTCTTGATTAGTATGCTTTGGCATTGATACTGATTATATTTTATGTTATAATTTTGATAATAAACAAATTCAGACATATATCATGCTTAAGTTTTTAAACTAACTACAAAAGGTACATATGGTCAATCCAACGGTTGAATTTGGATAAACCGAGTATTTCATTTCTAGTTCAGTAAATATTTTTATAGAAAAAAATGAAGAATAATTTCAGTTATAATATATAAATTCAATTTTTATTGCATTTTATAAAATATAAGGGTAAAAAAGAATGAGATAAGAACAGAAATTTGAAAAATAAGATTGGATGGAAATGAGGGAAAAAAAGGCCAAGAAGAAATTTATCCATTGGAAGAAAAATGAATCAATGACATTTGAGTTACATTTATGTCAACACTTTTATTTTGACAAAAGAGAGAAACTGGTATATTTTTTTCAAATACCGAGAAGCTTGAAATTTCTTGTACATCATGTGAAAATAGATTAATTAGGCTTGATTTTGTTCGTAGAATATATATCATTACATTAAGTGATTCAATTATGACAATAAAAACTTTATATAAAAAATCAAATCTGTAACAACTAATGATTTCAGATTCGATCGAAATAGAATTCTCAAGATTAAAACATATGTTAAAATAAATTTTGCAATTAATCACATACACAAAACAATTTAAAATAGATTCAATAAGTAGAAATGAATACATATATATCTGAATAAATTAGATCTGACCGTCATGAATGAATTTAAGATGAAAATTAAACCTGAAATGCATTGCCCTTTGTGACATCTTGATTTGAGATTTCTTTGGATCGGTATCCAACTTTATAAGAGATGGACGAACCACTTGGTTATTTATTTTATCCCATGTTTTCCACTAGTTTTGAGTTGTTTTCTAAAAATAAAGGAGGTAATCTTGGCCATGGCAAGAGATAAGAGAGGAAAAAAATTTAGGAAAAAAAATGAATGATAGAAGTTATTTCAATAAGAGAAAGAAAACCTTTCTTTTTCCCTCTTTACAACATCCAATTTTAGTTCGGAATTATTTATTAAACAAATCTCACCCATTAGTTTATCTCTCTTTTGGTTGGTTACATCATTCTATTACATAGATAATTATTACCAAAACCTTGTTAAACAAATAATTACAAGCCTTAAAGCATGTGGTCCGCGTGCAATTATGGCATGCACTTTGCACATGTATTGTTTTTTAAGGAATTGTATATTTTTAGCACATTCGATAGATAGTGTAATTAGTTTGAATTTCTATTTCTAATTCACAACACCTAATTTTTGTTACTTTGAATTTCTATTTATTATATTAATTGATAAAAAAGTGAATTTGAAAATCAAATTTATTTGTTAAAATCATATTTTTAAGTGATATTAAGATTTGTCAATATTTGCGGACAATTTGAATTTTTAAATTTAATTTAATTGTTAGATTCTATTTTTAAGTGATAATAAAATTTGACAATATTAGTAGAGAGTTATTTTGAATTTTTATAGAGAATATAATTGCTAGATTCTATTTTTAAGTGATATTTAGATTTCATAATATGAGGGGCGTTTTTATGTTCAGAGTGGCATAAAAAGTGTGACACCAAAGATGTTATAACTATTAAGTATACATATATATATACACACACACACACACATATGTATGTATGTATGTATTATATATGTATTATGTATGTACGTATATACAGCCACAAACTTTCATTTTCGTTTATTATTAGCAGATAAGAAAAGGACAAAAATGAATTAGCTAATGTAATGTTGTACACTCTATGAACTTTATATTGAAAATAGAATGAATCAATAAACAAGAATATAATAGAAATTAACGGTTTAAGTAAGATACAAATAAAAATTTCATGATGGTGTTAATAGTGATTGTATTTTACTTTATAATTTAAGTAATAATTAAATTCAAACATTTAAAATTTTAAACTAACCGTAAAAAGTTTATAAGGTTAATTCTGCTATTGAATTTGGAAAACGAAGTATTTCATTTTTTTTTTATTTTAACTATTACACGAGTTCAATGGTGGACAAAAAAAATTAAGATAAAATTATGGCTCTCCAACCAAATAATATAAATATCGAATTCTTGATTATTATACTTTTGATTTTTTTCATTCCTATTATTGTTACCATAATTGTTTACAAAATGGTACTCTTCAGGAAACTTTATATTTCAGAATAAGACCAATGAAATTCAAACAAAGATCGAGTTTATTCGAAATAGATACAACATATGATATTGTGTTATTAGAGCTTCAATTTTGAATTTAGTTTCTATTTAGAATGAGACTTAATAAAAAAGTTAATATTTTCAAATGAACTAAATTATTCTATACTATATTTAAGTAAATAAGGTCTACAAATTTGAACCTTGATGCTTCATTCAAACTAAATCAAGGTAAGGGAAGTTGTTCAGAGATATATTAGATGTAAGAGTGATTAGCGGGATTCAAACTTGTGATCTCATCAGAATATACTCAATCAAGTAGAGATGAGTATTTTAATTCTCAAATTACAAGAATAAAAAATTTATTGTGTTAGAACCAACTTTTTTATATGTAATATAAGATATAGTTTAAGTTTAGGGTAAAATAAAAATAACTAAATGTTTAAATAAACCATCATTCCCTAAATAGTAGTACAAATCATATCCAAAATATAAACTCAACACCATTTTGAATAATATGAATTCCAATAACCAAAACATTTCAACTCTATTATTCCTAGCATTACACAAAGGATTAATATTTTTAGACCAACCAAATATCTTTGACCACCTTTCAAAGACTTATAATAATAAGCATTAAACGTCAAAATGACCCTAAAATTGTAAGGAATTTCACGAACCAGTATTTTATTTTTATATAATAGTCGATACATTCTTTTTTTCATCCAGGCGGATTATAACTCTTGTAAACAAATGTCTACAAAGTCCTTTATCATTTCAAGCATCGAAGTCGATTTGTATGCAATTTAAATTGCAACTCAATTTTTTTTGTTTTTCCTATCCTAGTTGCATGTGGTTTAATATTCATGCATCATTGAAGAAGTTGAAAAGTGTGATAAATAAGTAATTGAAAATCAACAAGAGATAAATCAATATCACAATAATCTACTCAAGATAAAAAGGAATGTCATACTCCTAATTTCATTCACCAAGCCACAATAAATGACATATATCAATGCCCATCGTAAAAGTTGGTGAAACATAAATTCCAGAAATCAGCACACGAAATCCAGAAATCACAAGGAAAGGATCAACGACGTCGTACAGCGGGACATCCGATGAACCAAATCACAAAGACATAGCACGATGCTAGTCTAAAACACAAAGATGATCGTCATGATCAAAGAGAAGTGTCAATTACAATAAGCTAGTAAATATATGAGCTTAGCTTCATGTCCCATAACCACTAGCTTAACTTAAATATTTACGAACAAATTGTAGATCTCCACTAGAAAATTGTCACAAGAGGTTCAATCGAACAAGTCCAAGAATTAACCGACGAAGTAAATGCAAGCGTTTCGTACCACTTGTTTTACTAAGTCGTTTAATTAGATTTCTCATACGAGTGAGGTAAAGGTTTGTATATACTAATAGATTGGAAAACGGTTTTATAAACGAATTTGGTAATAAAATAGTATTGAAATCGTTTGAGGAAAGAGCTTTGATATTTACTACTAGTATAGAAAACCTTTATATTTTTAAAGTGACAAATCACGAAGAAGATTGTAAGAACAATCAATCACAAAAATTCACATACGAAGACGTGAATAAAATCCAAAGAAATCGATAAAGGGTCCATCGAAATGGATATTTAAAAATCCCTAAAAAAAGAGTCATCAAAGTCATAATAGATGATAACAACAAATAGGATTATCACGAATCAATTTAAATTGGAATTTCAATCCAAAAAGGGCAAATTGGACTCAAACAGCAGGTTCAGTCGACTGAACAGAGATTTCAGTCGACTGACCCTGTGCCTGGAAATTTTCCAGGTTCAGGAAACTTTCTGTTTCCAGTTTCAGTCGACTGTGCAGAATTTTTCAGTCGACTGAATCATGCCTGGAAACTCTCGGGTTTCAGGTTCAGTCGACTGAACAGAGATATTCAGTCGACTGAATCATGCCTGGGCTGTTTTTCAGCCTTATACAAATGAAGAGCAAACTCTTCCAAAATGCAACCGGACGAACATTGGCTCTAAGGGTTTATGCCAATCGGCAACCCGGCCCTATATGCTCCTCGATGCATCACCAAAAGCATGATCAAACATCCATAAAAAGGATTTCACACAAATTTGACTTAAAAGCTCAAAAATTGGAATATTCACAAAACCAATCCAAATCAAGAGCAAATGCACATGAAGAAGTGTTAGGAATTTATACCCAACAACCAAAGATAATTATAGTCATAGATGTGAGATAAAAATCTCACCTTTGCACTAAAATTTATGAAGATGCAGCTTGAAAGCAATGGCAAGAACAAGCACTCTTCAATCTCAACACTAGAAGCTTGAATCTAAGCTTAAAAGAGAAACATTCCCTAAATTAGGTTTAGGAAATTTCTGAAATTCAAAGAGAGAATGAGTTGGAGAAGAAGAAGAGGAAGCTTACCAATGGGTTCTCATGAACTTTGGAGCAAAGAGATGGATTTGCAAAGCAAGCTAGGGCTTTGGAGTTTTAATTTCCTCTTCCACCCTCCATTAACATAAAAGCTTGAGTATTAGGAAAATAGAAGAGAAGTGAATGAAGAGGAGAGTGTTGGAACTGAGTTAAGTGGCTAATTGGCTCAGCCCAACCAAAGCCCTAAGTGGGAAAAAGTAGCAAAAATCAACTTTCTCCAAACATATCGAAGCTTATACTCAAAAAGGTCGCAAACGGCATTTTGAACTCAATGGAGGTGGTCTCGAGTCCTAATTCGACCGTATGCAAATAGTAGGTTTTCGGACCAAAATCCGACGAACGGTGAAATATTTAAATAAAATATTTAGATATAAAATCGATAAATATGCGGGTTGTTACAGACTCCCCTCCTTAAAGAAATTGCGTCCTCGCAATAAGTAAGAAGGAAATATAAGAAGTAACAACCATAGAAGCATATTAACACAAAAGAAAATTTAAAATAGGAAGTTCACCATAAAGTGCACAAAAGAGTTAGCAAGAAATCTGGTGAAACTTCAATTTCCACAATAACACCGGGCTCAAGAATGAAAACCGGAATCCCTAAGGCATTCCCGTAGATAAAAGACGTGGGGAACGTCAAGAATAGCAGAAAATTGAGCCGGTGCAACGGCGTAGTACAAAAATGGTACGCCCGAAAAACTAGAAACTCAAACAATTTAGGACATCAGCGTAGTACAAAAACGGTACGCCCAATGAATCCAAGAAAAGACATCGATGTAGTACAAACGGTACATCCGATGAATCAAATAGCAAAGACATCGATGTAGTACAAACGGTACATCCGATGAATCAAAAGCAAAGACATCGATGTAGTACAAACGGTACATCCGATGAATCAAAAGCAAAGACATCGATGTAGTACAAACGGTACATCCGATGAATCAAAAATCAAAGACATCGATGTAGTACAAACGGTACATCCGATGAATCATAAAGCTAAGACATCGATGTAGTACAACGGTACATCCGATGAATCAAATAGCAAAGACATCGATGTAGTACAACGGTACATCCGATGAATCGAAAAGCAAAGACATCGATGTAGTACAAAGGTACATCCAATGAATCAAAAATCAAAGACATCGATGTAGTACAAACGGTACATCCGATGAATCATAAAGCTAAGACATCGATGTAGTACAACGGTACATCCGATGAATCAAATAGCAAAGACATCGATGTAGTACAATGGTACATCCGATGAATCGAAAAGCAAAGACATCGATGTAGTACAACGGTACATCCGATGAATCAAAAGCAAAGACATCGATGTAGTAAAAACGGTACATCCAATGAATCAAAAATCAAAGACATCGATGTAGTACAAATGGTACATCCGATGAATCATAAAGCTAAGACATCGATGTAGTACAACGGTACATCCGATGAATCAAATAGCAAAGACATCGATGTAGTACAAACGGTACATCCGATGAATCAAAAGCAAAGACATCGATGTAGTACAAACGGTACATCCGATGAATCAAATAGCAAAGACATCGATGTAGTACAACGGTACATCCGATGAATCAAATAGAAAAGACATCGATGTAGTACAACGGTACATCCAATGAATCAAAAATCAAAGACATCGATCTAGTACAAACGGTACATCCGATGAATCATAAAGCTAAGACATCGATGTAGTACAACGGTACATCCGATGAATCAAATAGCAAAGACATCGATGTAGTACAACGGTACATCCGATGAATCGAAAAGCAAAGACATCGATGTAGTACAAACGGTACATCCAATGAATCAAATAGCAAAGACATCGATGTAGTACAACGGTACATCCGATGAATCAAATAGCAAAGACATCGATGTAGTACAACGGTACATCCAATGAATCAAAAATCAAAGACATCGATGTAGTACAAACGGTACATCTGATGAATCATAAAGCTAAGACATCGATGTAGTACAACGGTACATCCGATGAATCAAATAGTAAAGACATCGATGTAGTACAACGGTACATCCGATGAATCGAAAAGCAAAGACATCGATGTAGTACAACGGTACATCCGATGAATTCAAAAGCAAAGACATCGATGTAGTACAACGGTACATCCGATGAATCAAATACCAAATAATTCGGAACATTGACGCAGTACAAAAACGGTACGTCCAATGAACCGAACACAATAAAAGGACATCGGACACAAGTCCTTAAAAGGAATGAGATAAAGCTCAATAAACGAAGTATACCAAAATGTCCGATGAACTTGATAGAAAAATAATTCCATTCAGACAACATCAAAGAATCAACCACTTGTTGCCTACGACAAAGCGCATTGGCAACACGATTTCCCCTTCGGGAATAAAAAGGAATATCAAGATCATAAGATGTCAGGAACTCGAGTCAACATGAAGTTCCTTATGAGAAAATAATTATTCCAAAGATTTATGATCGAGGTAGAGAACAAATTTCTCATCCAAAAATGATGATGCCAAATTCCAAAGGTAAAAACAATAGCCACGAACACTAGACCATGAGTGGCATATCTAGTCTCGATAAGCTATAAAGATTTAGAAGCACAAGTGATAGCACGTTCTCCTTCGTAAGAGAATGGCATTCCAAACCAATACGACTAGTATCGGTACAAATAGCAAAGTCTTGGTTCCCCTTCAGGAATCACAAGAAAGAATAAGAATATCGAAAAGAAAGGACTTCTTTTAAATAATTCTCTTTCCCGAAAAGTTAAAACTTCCAAAATTACATTTTTACTTTTATGTAATAATCTTTCTACAAAAATTTTACATTTTTACAAGTCAATATATTGTATCTGATTGTCACATCAAAGCGTTTAGGAAATTCCTATCGATAACGTTGATCAAGCGCATCGACCAAAATTCTTAAAGCACTCAACGGGCAATACAATCACAAAATCACCTTTTATAGGATAAATAAATCTCTTAAAATGTTTTAAGAATATTCTTTGTTCGTTTCAAGAACAAAAATCCAGTTTTACTTATAAATAAATCTTATGAAAAAGATTTGCAAAATTTTAAATTACTATTTTCATCCAAAATCAATAAATACAAGAATGGTCTCATCGAAATATTCATAGAATATTCGATTTATAAAATGGATGAAATGAGTTGGACAAATTGAATGACATAATAATTCATTCATAGGAATCATAATGAGTGCGGAATGCGGTAAGTGGAATGCTAATTTCCGCAACTCGTAGCAAATGAAAACCGATGGTAAAGTCAAACTCAAAAGACCTTAACACCACACAAAAGACTTCTTAGGTGATTATCCTAAGACAAACTCAAAAATACCGGAAAATTTCTCAAACTACATGAATGAGAGAAATAACACTTTCCTTATAAGTGGGCTTAAGGAATAAAATGATGCCATCTAGATGGAATCAAAATCACAAAGAAAAATAGAAATCTGCTTAACAGATTGAAAATGTCGAAGATGAGTAATCCACTCGGAAAAATAGGATATGGCTTCACAATGATTAAGCCAATCCTTGCAGAAAGGTCAATTCCGAAGCCAAAGCAAAAATATCGGCTCGGAAAGAAAAGTCACATAAAACAATCTCGACATCTAAACAAAAGCAAATTGAGTGTTGCGGATCTACCATCCGGATTCACAATTATCAATGAAGTCAATAAGCCCAAAATATTCAAAGAAAAAGAATTGACAAGTTCTTTTGATATAAAAATAATGAGATGAAACCCATATCAAAAAGAACTCAAATAGAAAGTTCACGAATTAAAACAATGCCATCGAGGATTGAATGAAAATACCTTGACCAAAAGTTGCAGCTTTCCTTCTCACTTGCCTGCAAGCTTAGGACACGAAGATAAAAGATGACCCGAACCTTTGCAATAACGGCAAAAGAGGGGTTTCGGGCACTCCCTTACATGGTGGTCTGTGGAACCACAATTGTAGCATCGTCCACGACTAGAGGTAGGAACATTTGCTACCAGAGTTTGTTGCTTCCCTTTCTTATTAGAATCGGGGCCCTTGAATTTGATAGGCCTCTTCAAGCTATTGTCGAAGTTCTGTTAGGCACGCACAACTTCAACATCACCTTCATTATCGGCCTCTTCAAGACGAAGAGCGATATCAATAAGCTGATCAAACGAAACCTCAAGTTTCAGGAGTAATGGCTTCTTAAGATTCTTATTCAAGCCATAGACAAATCTCTGATTTTTCTTCAATGGGGTATTAATGTACTCAACCCCGTATTTGGACAGAGATTCGAAGGATGCGACATAGTCTGTCACAGAAGATTCACCTTGAACAAGGTCTATGAAACGCCGGGCTAAGGTTACTTTTTCAGCCTCCGGCACAAATTTCAATTCGAATCTTCCCCGGAATTGCTCCCAAGTAAGATCCGCCTCAACGATTTCAGAGATTAAAAGCTCATACCAATCCAATGCTCTTTCTTGTAGCATGCTAGAAGCTACCTGGACTCGATGAAGGTCAATAAGGTTCATGCGAGAAAAGATGCGATCGCATGATTTGAGCCAAGCTTGAATTTCTATAACACTCTCGGATCCCTTGAATGGCCTTCCACCCAAATCAGTGTAGTCTCTGCACAAGCGTGCAAAACCGGATCTAGGATGAGTAGGCTACTGATTGGGACCGGCTGTTTGAGCGTTCTTGACAAGATCTAGAAGCTGTTGGGCAGACATAAAAACTCCATCCTGGGAAGTAGCACCAGATTGACCGGCGCTGGGACGGCCTGGTCTAACCATTTCTCGTCTTTAAGAAAGAAAGAAAGAAGAGGAAAAAGTTATTCTCAAAATGAATATCAAGCAATCTTGATAGATAAAACAAGAAATCATAAAAGAAAGTAGGATAGAACGGTACGAAGACCCGAATAAAATCCTAAAGCACAACTCCTAAGAAAGACTTAGGACATGATCCTTGCTAAATTATTCAACATTGTTCCGAAGTTTGGCTCTGATACCAAGCTGTGATAAATAAGTAATTGAAAATCAACAAGAGATCAATCAATATCACAATAATCTACTCAAGATAAAAAGGAATGTCATACTCCTAATTTCATTCACCAAGCCACAATAAATGACATATATCAATGCCCATCGTAAAAGTTGGTGAAACATAAATTCCAGAAATCAGCACACGAAATCCAGAAATCACAAGGAAAGGATCAACGACGTCGTACAGCGGGACATCCGATGAACCAAATCACAAAGACATAGCACGATGCTAGTCTAAAACACAAAGATGATCGTCATGATCAAAGAGAAGTGTCAATTACAATAAGCTAGTAAATATATGAGCTTAGCTTCATGTCCCATAACCACTGGCTTAACTTAAATATTTACGAACAAATTGTAGATCTCCACTAGAAAATTGTCACAAGAGGTTCAATCGAACAAGTCCAAGAATTAACTGACGAAGTAAACGCAAGCGTTTCATACCACTTGTTTTACTAAGTCGTTTAATTAGATTTCTCATACGAGTGAGGTAAAGGTTTGTATATACTAATAGATTGGAAAACGGTTTTATAAACGAATTTGGTAATAAAATAGTATTGAAATCGTTTGAGGAAAGAGTTTTGATATTTACTACTAGTATAGAAAACCTTTATATTTTTAAAGTGACAAATCACGAAGAAGATTGTAAGAACAATCAATCACAAAAATTCACATACGAAGACGTGAATAAAATCCAAAGAAATCGATAAAGGGTCCATCGAAATGGATATTTAAAAATCCCTAAAAAAATAGTCATCAAAGTCATAATAGATGATAACAACAAATAGGATTATCACGAATCGATTTAAATTGGAATTTCAATCCAAAAAGGGCAAATTGGACTCAAACAGCAGGTTCAGTCGACTGAACAGAGATTTCAGTCGACTGACCCTGTGCCTGGAAATTTTCCAGGTTCAGGAAACTTTCTGTTTCCAGTTTCAGTCGACTGTGCAGAATTTTTCAGTCGACTGAATCATGCCTGAAAACTCTCGGATTTCAGGTTCAGTCGACTGAACAGAGATATTCAGTCGACTGAATCATGCCTGGGCTGTTTTTCAGCCTTATACAAATGAAGAGCAAACTCTTCCAAAATGCAACCGGACGAACATTGGCTCTAAGGGTTTATGCCAATCGGCAACTCGGCCCTATATGCTCCTCGATGCATCACCAAAAGCATGATCAAACATCCATAAAAAGGATTTCACACAAATTTGACTTAAAAGCTCAAAAATTGGAATATTCACAAAACCAATCCAAATCAAGAGCAAATGCACATGAAGAAGTGTTAGGAATTTATACCCAACAACCAAAGATAATTATAGTCATAGATGTGAGATAAAAATCTCACCTTTGCACTAAAATTTATGAAGATGCAGCTTGAAAGCAATGGCAAGAACAAGCACTCTTCAATCTCAACACTAAAAGCTTGAATCTAAGCTTAAAAGAGAAACATTCCCTAAATTAGGTTTAGGAAATTTCTGAAATTCAAAGAGAGAATGAGTTGGAGAAGAAGAAGAGGAAGCTTACCAATGGGTTCTCATGAACTTTGGAGCAAAGAGATGGATTTGCAAAGCAAGCTAGGGCTTTGGAGTTTTAATTTCCTCTTCCACCCTCCATTAACATAAAAGCTTGAGTATTAGGAAAATAGAAGAGAAGTGAATGAAGAGGAGAGTGTTGGAACTGAGTTAAGTGGCTAATTGGCTCAGCCCAACCAAAGCCCTAAGCGGGAAAAAGTAGCAAAAATCAACTTTCTCCAAACATATCGAAGCTTATACTCAAAAAGGTCGCAAACGGCATTTTGAACCCAATGGAGGTGGTCTCGAGTCCTAATTCGACCGTATGCAAAAAGTAGGTTTTCGGACCAAAATCCGACGAACGGTGAAATATTTAAATAAAATATTTAGATATAAAATCGATAAATATGCGGGTTGTTACAAAAAGCACTTAGTGTTACTATTTAGGATTAACAAGGATCAAGAGATTTTAGCAAATTTTACTACTCAATCTCAAATGAAGATGATTATCAAATTATGTAATAAAGATACATATATACTTATCATAAGATTCTAATTATGTGTTCAAAATTATAATTGGTATAATTATAAAAGTTATTCTACAAAAAAAATTTAGTACTATAATGTAAAAACAATAATTTGTAGAAAAATCATTGGTTGTTTCATTGATTGTGACATATTACTTTTAACGCTATATTGGTAGCTTGGAAGATAATCATATTCATTTGAGTTTGAGTAGCAAAACCACCCAAGATCTTTCAGGTCATGTTTGTCCTCTTTAGAAACAATAGTGTTCATAAGTTCCAATGGTGCGGTCCAATAAACTATTCATAACTATCGTGGAAATTCTTGTTGATCCTCTTCTTAAATCAACTTTTCAAAGTGTTTAGTTATGGTTTTCAAGAAAATAAAGATAAAATTTAAATAATTATATTCTAGAAAGTATGTATTTTAAATAAAAATATTATGGTGAAATTCGAGATTTTTAGTAGCAATAACTTGTCCAAAAAGTTTTTATTTTCCTATAGTAGTTGGCTTTAAATAAGTATATAGTCTTACAGGGTTCTATTTTCCGAAAACAACTATCCTATTAAACAAAATAACAAAATTAATTCAAAAATCCATTGCATTTGGAAAACTCCTTTACTTAAATTTGAAAATAAAAATATAATACATAATTTTTATATATTTTTTAAACAAGTCCAAAAGGGTAAACTGGACTAATGTAAACAAAATTTAAAATTCAAATATGATTACATCTTTAATCAAGATAGTTAAATTTACAAATAATCTGTAACATCCCGTATTTTTAAGCCATTGAATTTGAACATTTAATTCGTTTTAAATGTTTAATGTGGATTCTTAATTGATTTTGAAATGAATGGATTCGGGTTCAATCAATGAAATAAGCTATAGATTTTAATTATAGTATTCCGGTTGAATTTGAATAATGGGAAATAATAATTCAATATTTGAAATTGGAATTTAAGGTGAATTTGGGTGTATACGGGTATAAAAATGATGTTTAAATATATTTTTAAGTTCAATTGGTTATAAATAATATTTTTTGATTTTTAGATGATTTAAAAATCAATACATTAATATTGGGGATTTTATATTAATTTAAAAATGAATTTAATATTATTAAAATGCAATTTAATTAGATTTTGGTCTGGAATGAGCCAGAATGATTTTTATTGTGTTTATAAATTTTATATGATTTATTGTTAAGTTAATAAAATTTTAAAAGTAAAATTTCAAGCGTTTTCGTCAATTACGAAAATCGTTCGATTTAATCGACGAGTTAAAATAGCCTTCCGGGGCATAGCCTCGGAATTTGACGAAACCTATTCCATTGGATCTATAATAGTTAGTTATTATCGCATTTCAATTTTCGTAACAATCAGAGTTGTCGTTTGACCGTGGCAGCTCGAAACGCATCGAAATCGATTTAACCGATTTAATTTTTAATTAATCGTTTAATTCCGTAACTCGCACATATGACCGAATTAGCTTACGAAACCTATTCTATTGTGTCCGGAACGCGCAAAAACCCTAGGAACGCCTGTCGGCACGTGAGATTTGGAGTTCGTTTGCGTAAGTGGTAAATTGATTGGAACGAGATTAAAATAATAATTAATAATATTATATATATTACAATTTCTTTTCTCAAAATCCTAACTTACAACGCAGCCGCCGCTTCTCTTATTCCATGGCCGAAAGTTAACGTGTTTTCCCCCTAAATTTTTAGCAATCCATCAGCTTTCAGGCGAAAGCTTCAACTAGCAAAACGTTAAGCTCGTCAAGAGCTCCAGATCCAATGGAGGATCTTTGCTATCATCGTTGGTGGAAGCCGGAAATGGAGGGGATGATGTCACCGTTCGAGCGCCGATTTCGTCACGCGGGGAGGACCGAGTTCGACGGTTCTCAGGATAAAGGTGGAGCGTGTGACGAGCTCCGCCGTGGTTGGTCCTGATCATAGCCAAGCGGGTCGGAATTGCTGCGGGATTTAGCAAATCGTGGGCGGCTATGGGTGCGTTTAAAACCCTAGACATGCGCTTGGAAGAAGATGGTACGGGACGTGTTTTTTTGGTATTTCAATTTAAATTTAAAAGGAAATTTGTTTTAAAATTTGTTCAAACTATAAAAATTCATATATGTTGCATACGTATTCAGAATTCGATAAAACTGGCGACGCTGGGATCGCAGCGACGAGTACTACGCGATGGTGCAGATCCGGATTCATTCCGGGCAAGTAGAAATTCGAGTTAAATCGAACGTCGTTCGGTTTAATTTAAATTTCGAACGCTCACCTAAACTCAAGGTGAGTTAATCTCACTCACATCTGGAATGTTAGCTAATTTAAGTAGTTAATAATTAATAATTGTGTGATTGGTTGAAATGTTTATTTATATCAGCCTGGATCGATTTATATTTATAGTGTTGTGCTAATATTTGTGGATGCAGGGAAAACAGGTTGGAGGATCCAACTGGATTCCTCACAATGTAGTAATTATTTTTTATAATTGATGATGATGCATGTTCTATATTGTGATTGATAAATTTTGGATTAAATTGTACTGTGAAATTGTGGGATAAACTATAAGCCCATAATGTTAAATTATAAAGAAATTTGGAGTTTTAATTATAAAGAAATTAAATTGGGTTTCAAAAGAAATTAAGAAATTAATAAATAAGGAATCTAAAAGAATGTAAAAATTAGAATCTGTTTGGATGGAAATTGGAAATTGGTAAATTTGGGATTTTAAATACCGTGGAAAATTTATCTATTGATAAATGTGAAGTATAGATTTCTGAAAGTGAATTCTATGGAAATTATAAATTTGTTTTAAAATAACGATGGGATTATTTGGCAAATGATTTTGAAATACATTTTCACCATCGGGATTTTATTTAGGAAATTCATAAGTATTATTTTCCTTTAATAAATTCTCACATGTTTTATTTAAAAGGTTTGTAAACCTGAACTTTTGGGATTGAATTTCCGGAAATGGAAATGTGGTTAAGCTTCGTAAGAAGTTATTTCAGCGAAAAAAGTAAATTTATATTATTAACCATAAAACTAAATTGAATAAATCGACAGAATTTATAAGAAGGATTTTCTGAGATGTTTAAGTGGAAATGAGTTCCTTGGGAAAACCAAGTTCGAGTTTTAAACAGATTTTATTAAAAGGAAGTCTAAAATTCAAACTTGTTTAAAGGAGTGTTTTGGAAATTATTGTTTTAAGTTAATTATTTATAAATTAGCGATAGTAAATATTTATAAATACCTTAGTAATTATTTTTACAAATGGATTTGTTTAAAAGGATAGTTTTGACCTAAGTTATTTGGAATTAGTATAAACCTTTTACAACTCTATTTTTGAATTTAGTTTAACTAAAACCTTATTTTTAAATCAAGTTATATCTTATAAAATAGTTTTACTTTAAATATTTCGAAATTATATTTTGAGTAAATAACTAGAAGTAAATTTGCATATTTTAAAGTATCTTTCAGTATAAATATTTTAACTGTTTTAAATCTAAATGTTTTGAACTTGGTTATTTCCAATGGGAATTAATGATAAAGGATTTACCTTGTAAAGGAAGAATTTTGGGAAATTGTTCTCAAATGGGTTTTGGAAATTTGAAAATATATCTTTTAAAGATATCTAAGGCAAATAAATAATGTGGGAAATTATTTATTGTGTGATGGATGTTTGTGAAAATTAATTGATAGTTAAATCACCGACTATCAATATTGGACAATGCGTTGATCGTTTCGAAGAGACCGGGATCGAGATTTATTTCTCGAAAACCACTTCGATACGGTTTGTACGTTTCGTGCGAAAAACGTGTTCGGAGTCAAAGATGGAGCAGTGAAGTGCAAGGGCTAGTCGCTACTAATCCTGAGGATATTTCCAAAATGGATGTAGTAGGAGTAGTGCCTTTGGTTCCGTTCAAACCCGGGACAGACTTGTATGGACGAATGCTTGCGAAACATCGTCAGGTGGGCGATTGGCATTCTAAGTGAAAACGTTCTAAAGGTAACGTTTAACCTCAAGCCTCATCAACCGGGAATGGCTAAAACAGGGGAGGTGCAGCAAGGTTAGGTGGTTCATGCCCAAGCAGGAAAAGATTTTCCCCTGTCTAGATGTCCCTTTATATTCGGCTTAGTGGGTGGTTGGTCGCGCCAACCACGGGGTTATCTTGTTCGGGACTGTTCAGTAAGGAATGGTTCCGGACTTGTGTTGCAGGGGAGCGGGCGTACTCCTCGGTACTCTGATCTAGGCCAGGTACTGTGACGGGCGGTACCCCAGTAGCCCAGCCATTGATGGAAATCCATTTTCCCTACGAGCCTTGTACGAGTTTTGTTTGTATTACCCACTTTTGTGGCTAGTAGCTGGAATTTAATAGATGTAACAATTTCGGCTATTTTATAAGTATTTGTAAATAGACCCTATTATAATATCAGAGGATTTCTATAAAAAGTGTTTTAGCTATCGTAAGGTAAAAACCCGACATGTTTATTTGTGGCGTGGTCTTACGAGATGCTTTTTTTTCAAGGGATTTTTGAAACTTTAATAATAATTTTGGATGCATTATTATCAGCTGGTATTCCAGACTGACTCGGGTGTTATCTCATTGTAATGCTCGGGTCAGACGGAGTATTATATGTACAGGACATGATGCTTTGAAGCAGCAGAGGAGTTGGAGTCCGAGACGTATTATACGTACTAGTATATATCCGCTGCTATGGTTGTATGGTACGTCTGATTGATAATAGTTGATGTATGATATACTCTGATGATATGATGTATAAAACAGTGATAGTTTTCATTTTTGTAAAGATCTATATTTACTATTATATTTTATTCCGTTGCGACTGTGAGATTCTGATATTGTTTAGTTTTCTTCTTCTTCTATCTCTTCTTCTTTAACCCTAATGGTTCGTAATTCTGTGCCACTTGAGTTAAGACAATGTAGAATAGTGTTGATTCAAGGGGTACGGATTTGCGGGCTGTCACACTTGGTATCAGAGCTTAGGTTGGCGACAACCTAGGCTTTGGTGGGGAAAATTACTCATTAAACAGAGTCAATAGTACTCTATATTGAGTTGAGTGTATTAATAGATAGGAGAGCGTACTTGTTAGTAAATATAAAATTGTTTTTATACTGTGTTGACTTATCGGTTGAGTGTTTATGAATTTTGGTCGGTGCGGGAAGTACAACCGTATCGGTAGGGGTTTCTAAACTCTTAAACCAGATAAACCGACATAGTATTGTTTTTAAAAGTGGGTAGATGAAATAATCTTACCCAAAATTATATTTTGATACAAAGGAAATAATTTTCTGAAATTATATATATATTTGGATGTTTGGTTGCTAATATTAAATAAGCAAATAAGAATCTAAAATTTAATCTAAAATTACAAATGGTTATAATCAAATAGATTCTATAGGTATAAATTATATAAAAGGAAGAATAACTAAATTAGAATTAAACCAGAATTTAAATCCCGGAAGTCTTGGAAAGAATTTTAAATGTAATGGAAATAAAGGTTTGGAGATTTAAATTCCTGGAAAAGTTTGGAACGTTTGCTAAAGGGTTTGAAGGCAATAATGAAATGTTGATATGGGAAGTATTTTTGAATGGAAACCATTTTGGAATGAATTTGGGAAGTAAGAAAGCACTGAACTCGCTTCAGTCGCTGGAAAATAATCCTGATGATGCTGGCCACATCATTAGAATTCATTTTCGAGTTTCTAAAGTGATGGATTGCTTCCCTAGTACTTGATTACGGTATTGTTTGGATTTGTTGGGTATACAAGTGGTTTTATAAATTTCAAAGGGAAATTTGTTTTAATAAAACCAAGTGTTTTGGAATTGGGAGATTTGATTTGATACCAGGGGTGTATGAGTTATTTATTATTTCAAATGGATTTGAAATAAAACCGGGTAATAGAATTCTGGAAAATTCTATTTAAATAATGTGCAGAATAAAATGAATCAACTATTGAGCTTATTAAGTGAAGTTGATATTAATAAGAAGGAAGAAATGAGAATTTTAATCTTGGAATTAAGATTTAACTTGAGTAATTGGAAGTGAATAAAATATATTGAAGTGAATAGAAAATTTGAATTTAACTTGGAATAAGTTAAATAAATTGAGCTTAGAATTAAATTGGTTTGGGTTAAATTAAAATGTAAGTTGGCTTTGAAATTGTGGGTCATTGAGAAATAAATTATACCCATGAGCTATTAAGTGTTATGCTTATAATTTGAGGTTGTGGATTTGAAGTTTGCAAAGAATTAAATTGGAAGAAATTTGTATCCTTAAGTATTCAGTGATACACATATATATAAAATTTGAAATTGTGATTATATGATGTAGAGGGATTAAAAAGAGCAATATGAGCTTTAAAATAAATAAGTTCGTGAACTTATAAATAGAGATGGGATTGTAATTCATAACGGGAATAGTTAAATGGCATGGTGAATTCAAACCTAGTCTCAAATAAAATGTAAATTGAAATACGGTAAAGTGAGATATAAAAGAAGTGAATGAACTTAAGTTAGTAAATATGTTTTGAACTTGTATATGGAGATTAAAATTTAGAATTTGAATTGAATATAAGGTGGAATGTAAATTGCTTAGAATTGCATAATGAAATTCATATTCTTAAGTTATTAAGTGTTATAATTTGAATTTGTGATTATAGAATGGAAATGGACTTAAATAAGCAATCTAAACTCTTGAATAGAAGTGAATTGTAATTCATTAATGGAAAGAGTTGAATGGTGTGGCAAATTCAAAATTTGACCATAGATGAAATGTAAAGTGTAAGGAAGCAAAGTGAGAATATAAAGGTGGATATTCTTAAGTTAGCAAATAAATTTTGAATTTATGTATGGGAAAAAAACAAATATGTTTTAATAATGAAATTGAAATATAATTTCAGTTGTGTAACAAATAATATTGAAGGAAATTTAGATTCTACTTAAAAGAGTGAAAAGGAAAGGTAGAAATTTAAATTTGCTAAATGAAATAATTGGAAAATGGCCATATTATAAATGAATTCAGAGTGAATTGAGGAAGTGAATTAAAACCTAATATGGATTAGGTTAGAGACTAAATTGAATTACAATTAAATGGAATGTGTATGGTAATGAATGGAATTTTGATAGTTTGATCAAAATTGGGAAAGTAAATAGAAATCCAATTGTGGCATGGGATTCAAATTTGTGATAACAAATAATGAAGTGTGAATGAAAAATGGAATTGGATTATAATAGAGAGGGTTGGAATTGTAAATAAATTGAAGTGTGTGAAATGATTGGAAGTGACCTTATTATCACTAAAAGATTTAAATTATTGGATATAAACTAGAATTGGATGAATATACTAATCAAGTTTAATGGAATTGGAATTTGATTGATTGAGAATCAAATGAAGAAAAAAATAAAATTTATATAAGAAGATAATGGAAATATTGTATGATTTAAACAGCATAAGAAAATTGAAAACAATAATGATGGATGAGCTTTATTAAGTAATCTTGAATGCAATCTGTTAGATAATTAAAACTAAATTACAAGTGAAATGGTATTAATTAATTATTGTGATAAAGAAAGGATGTGTGGGTTGTAAATAATCCAGGATGGAATGATATTAATATAAACTTAAGTAAAATGATGAACTTGGAGTGAGAATAAGAATGCGATTTAAAAATTGAAATAGATTAATGTTAGTGAAGCATATATTAATCATATTGAAATAGAAATGATTTGGTTGTAATTAATATAAATGGTATATAATGAACTTGAATGTAAATCATTTAAGTGAAATAAATGAAGTTAGTTTGGATGAAATTAGAATGGGTTAAAAATCTTGGTAAATGGATTTGAGTATAAATGTAAGTGAATCATAATAGAAATGCAAATGTAGCAAATTGAAGTAAAACTTGCTTGGTGAATCAATTCGAAAATTGGGTAAAGTATGAATTGGAATGGCAAAACTTGTTTGTAAATCTTTTGTGTGGAATAAAATGGAAATTGGTATTAGAAAAGGAACTTGTGCATGTTGTAAAATATGGTTTACTTATGGAATCATGCAAATTGTTGATTGGATTATGAAATGGCTATGTTTGGCTTACATTTATATTGGAAATGTTGTTAAAAAGTTCATATCTTTGAAAACTAATGAGTTTGTTGAGTATGGTACAGGTGCGGGAGGCGTTCGAGAGAGTTGGAGCACGTATATGCATTATATATTAGCTACTTGCTTTTAAAATTTGCTAAAAAGGTACGCCTACGCAAATATAATTGGGAAAATGGTATATTTATTGTGATATATTTTGGTTTCCGACCGCGTGGGTCGATGTATATATATTTATCTGTATCGCGATATCGCGAAAGCTCCTCCGTGCAGGGGAGACTCTGCCAAAATTTTCCGGAAATTTTGGGAGTTAGAAAATTTTTGGGATTTTGGGAAAATTTTGTCAACTTGGAAAGTTATTTTGAAAGCAAAGGTTAAAAATACAGGCTTTAGAGTGGATAAAGAAAATGGTTTTGAAATGGAGCTGAAACTTTTTGGGAAAGTAAATATAAGCTTTTAACTAAGCAAATTGGGTAGGTAAATGGGTTGGAGAGTATTTTCTACCCTAGCAAATTTCGGGGACGAAATTTTTATAAGAGGGGAGGAATGTAACATCCCGTATTTTTAAGCCATTGAATTTGAACACTTAATTTGTTTTAAATGTTTAATGTGGATTCTTAATAGATTTTGAAATGAATGGATTCGGGTTCAATCAATGAAATAAGCTATAGTTTTTAATTATAGTATTCCGGTTGAATTTGAATAATGGGAAATAATAATTCAATATTCGAAATTGGAATTTAAGGTGAATTTTGGTGTAAAGGGGTATAAAAATGATATTTAAATGTATTTTTAAGTTCAATTGGTTATAAATAATATTTTTTGATTTTTAGATGATTTAAAAATCAATACATTAATATTGGGGATTTTATATTAATTTAAAAATGAATTTAATATTATTAAAATGCAATTTAATTAGATTTTGGTCTGGAATGAGCCAAAATGATTTTTATTGTGTTTATAAATTTTATATGATTTATTGTTAAGTTAATAAAATTTTAAAAGTAAAATTTTAAGCGTTTTCGTCAATTATGAAAATCGTTCGATTTAATCGACAAGTTAAAATAGCCTTCCGGGGCACAGTCTCGGAATTCGACGAAACTAGTTCCATTGGATCTGTAATAGTTAGTTATTATCGGATTTCAATTTTATAGCAATCGGAGTTGTCGTTTGACCGTGGCAGCTCGAAACGCATCGAAATCAATTTAACCGATTTAATTTTTAATTGATCGTTTTATTCTGTAACTCACACATATGACCGAATTAGCTTACGAAACCTGTTCTATTGTGTCCGGAACGCGGAAAAACCCTAGGAACGCCTGTCGGCACGTGAGATTTGGAGTTCGTTTGCATAAGTGGTAAATTGATTGGAACGAGATTAAAATAATAATTAATAATATTATATATATATTACAATTTCTATTCTCAAAACCCTAACTAATAACGCAGCCGTCGCTTCTCTTATTCGATGGCCGAAAATCAACGTGTTTTCCCCCTAATTTTTGAGCAATCCATCAGCTTTCAGGCGAAAGCTTCAACTAGCAAAACGTTAAGCTCGTCAAGAGCTCCAGATCCAACGGAGAATCTTTGCTATCATCGTTGGTGGAAGCCGGAAATGGAGGGGATGATGTCACCGTTCGAGTGCCGATTTCGTCACGTGGGGAGGACCGAGTTTGACGGTTCTCAGGGTAAAGGTGGAGCATGTGACGAGCTCCGCCGTGGTTGGTCCTGATCGTAGCCAAGCGGGTCGGAATTGCTGCGGGATTTAGCAAATCGTGGGCGGCTATGGGTGCGTTTAAAACCCTAGACATGCGCTTGGAAGAAGATGGTACGGGCCGTGTTTTGTTGGTATTTCAATTTAAATTTAAAAGGAAATTTGTTTTAAAATTTGTTCAAACTATAAAAATTCATATATGTTGCATACTTAGTCAGAATTCGATAAAACTGGCGACGCCGGGATCGCAGAGACGAGTACTACGCGAAGGTGCAGATCCGGATTCATTCCGGGCAAGTAGAAATTCGAGTTAAATCGAACGTCGCTCGGTTTAATTTAAATTTCGAATGCTCGCCGAAGCTCAAGGTGAGTTAATCTAACTCACATCTGGAATGTTAGCTGATTTAAGTAGTTAATAATTAATAATTGTGTGATTGGTTGAAATGTTTATTTATATCAGCCTGGATCGATTTATATTTATAGTGTTGTGCTAATATTTGTGGATGCAGGGAAAACAGGTTGGAGGGATCCAACTGGATTCCTCACAATGTAGAAATTATTTTTTATAATTGATGATGATGCCTGTTCTATATTGTGATTGATAAATTTTGGATTAAATTGTATTGTGAAATTGTGGGATAAACTATAAGTCCAGAATGTTAAATTATAAAAAAATATGGAGTTTTAATTATAAAGAAATTAAATTGGTTTTCAAAAGAAATTAAGAAATTAATAAATAAGGAATTTAAAAGAATGTAAAAATTAGAATCTGTTTGGACGGAAATTGGAAATTGGTAAATTTGGGATTTTAAATACCGTGGAAAATTTATCAATTGATAAATGTGAAGTAAAGATTTCTGAAAGTGAATTCTATGGAAATTATAAATTTGTTTTAAAATAACGATGGGATTATTTGGAAAATGATTTTGAAATACATTTTCACCATCGGGATTTTATTTAGGAAATTCATAAGTATTATTTTCCTTTAATAAATTCTCACATGTTTTATTTAAAAGTTTTGTAAACCTGAACTTTTGGGATTGAATTTCCGGAAATGGAAATGTGGTTAAGCTTCGTAAGAAGTTATTTCAACGAGAAAAGTAAATTTATATTATTAACCATAAAACTAAATTGAATAAATCGACAGAATTTATAAAAAGGATTTTCTGAGATGTTTAAGTGGAAATGAGTTCCTTGGGAAAACCAAGTTCGAGTTTTAAACAGATTTTATTAAAAGGAAGTCTAAAATTCAAACTTGTTTAAAGGAGTGTTTTGGAAATTATTGTTTTATGATAATTATTAATAAATTAGCGATAGTAAATATTTATAAATACCTTAGTAATTATTTTTACAAATGGATTTGTTTAAAAGGATAGTTTTGACCTAAGTTATTTGGAATTAGTATAAACCTTTTACAACTCTATTTTTAAATTTAGTTTAACTAAAACCTTATTTTTAAATCAAGTTATATCTTATGAAATAGTTTTACTTTAAATATTTCGAAATTATATTTTGAGTAAATAACTAGAAGTAAATTTGCATATTTTAAAGTATCTTTCAGTATAAATATTTTAACTGTTTTAAATCTAAATGTTTTGAACCTGGTTATTTCCAATGGGAATTAATGATAAAGGATTTACCTTGTAAAGGAAGAATTTTGGGAAATTGTTCTCAAATGGGTTTTGGAAATTTGAAAATATATCTTTTAAAGATATCTGAGGCAAATAAATAATGTGGGAAATTATTTATTGTGTGATGGATGTTTGTGAAAATTAATTGATAGTTAAATCACCGACTATCAATATTGGACAATGCGTTGATCGTTTCGAAGAGACCGGGATCGAGATTTATTTCTCGAAAACCACTTCGATCCGGTTTGTACGTTTCGTGCGAAAAACGTGTTCGGAGTCGAAGATGGAGCAGTGAAGTGCAAGGGCTAGTTGCTACTAATCCTGAGGATATTTCCAAAATGGATGTAGTATGAGTAGTGCCTTCGGTTCCGTTCGAACCCGGGACAGACTTGTATGGACGAATGCTTGCGAAACATCGTCAGGTGGGCGATGGGCATTCTAAGTGAAAACGTTCTAAAGGTAATGCTTAACCTCAAGCCTTATAAACCGAGAATGGCCAAAACAGGGGAGGTGCAGCAAGGTTAGGTGGGTCATGCCCAAGCAGGACAAGATTTTCCCCTGTTTAGATGTCCCTTTATATTCGGCTTAGTGGGTGGTTGGTCGCGCCAACCACGGGGTTATCTTGTTCGGGACTGTTTAGTAAGGAATGGTTTCGGCCTTGTGTTGCAGGGGAGCGAGCGTACTCCTCGGTACTCTGATCTAGGCCAGGTACTGTGACGGGCGGTACCCCAGTAGCCCAGCCATTGATGGAAATCCATTTTCCCTACGAGCCTTGTACGAGTTTTGTTTGTATTACCCACTTTTGTGGCTAGTAGCTGGAATATGATAGATGTCACAATTTCGGCTATTTTATAAGTATTTGTAAATAGAACCTATTATAATATTAGAGGATTTCTATAAAAAGTGTTTTAACTATCGTAAGGTAAAAACCCGACATGTTTATTTGTGGCGTGGTCTTACGAGATGCTTTTGTTTTCAAGGGATTTTTGAAACTTTAATAATCAATTTGATGCATTATTATCAGCTGGTATTCCAGACCGACTCGGGTGTTATCTCATTATAATGCTCGGGTCAGACCGAGTATTATATGTACAGGACATGATGCTTTGAAGCAGCAGAGGAGCTGGAGTTCGAGACGCATTATACGTACTAGTATATATCCACTGCTATGGTTGTATGGTACGTCTGATTGGTAATAGTTGATGTATGAGATACTCTGATGATATGATGTATAAAACAGCGATAGTTTTCATTTTGTGTAAAGATCTATATTTACTATTATATTTTATTCCGCTGCGACTATGAGATTCTGATATTGTTTAGTTTTCTTCTTCTTCTATCTCTTCTTCTTTAACCCTAATGGTTCGTAATTCTGTGCCACTTGAGTTAAGAGAGGTAGAATAGTGTTGATTCAAGGGGTACGGGTTTGCGGGCTGTCACATAATCTGAATTTTTCAATAAAATTTCGGCCCATTATAGTACGAAGATTTATATTTCTTATGTTATAGTTAATGAAAATTAAATAATAAGCAAAATTGTATTTTTTTTCCCCTAACATCGTAGGGTAACGGTTACTAATTGCTGAAGTAACTATTGTATAAGTATAATTCTACTCATCAAACTTCTGCTTACTTCAGTTTTCTCAATACGGAATCCTTCGCATTTCTTCTCAATTTTCTTGCTACAAGAAAGTGTCTCTTTTACAACATTCTGGGCACCACCTTTTCAAATTTTTAATAAGTACTAGTGTAAGCCCGTAATTCACATATACGTTCATCGAATAAGCTAATCTAAAATTGGAGTAGAGAAATGGTTAATGATATGATATGGTAATTTATATTAGTACATGATAGAAGTGCAATAGGAAAAAATGCATACACTAGAGATTGAGCCAATGAGAAATTTCAGGTACACTTTAAAATACGTAGTAGCCACGGATATGTTCATATTTGATCAATAGACTCAGTAGTAGCATATCAAAATGAGATGTAGAAAAATGCAGAGCATAACCACAATAATGGGTTAATATCCCAAACATATAGAATGGAATTCAACCAAAGAAATCACGTAAAAATCAACATAGTTCTTCCCAAAACATAACAGTCATAATCAACACATAAAAGCCAAATTTTAGAATTTCACGTGTAATCATGTAGAATTTAAACTGCTTGAATACAATAATACTTTAGTTTGCTGCAATGATCCGTACACCCTCCCATATATAACCTATATAAAAGCAAACAATGGTGGTGCCCTCTTCTGTTAAATAAATAACAACCTGAAACCATGTAGTAATTGTAAAAAAAGAGTGAGAGTTGGCGAAATAGTAGTTAATAATACACACTACAACAAAATATATTTTTCACAGCATGATTAAGAAATTTTTTAATACAAATTTGCGATAATATAAATGGATTATTTAAAAAACTAAAAACATTTTCCAAAACGCTGCTTAAATTTCGATCTCCAACGTACCTCTCTCTCTCTCCAACATATCCCAATCCCTAATATAATTAAAAAATCAAACTCTTTAATGCGCTCAACTATCGATCTCTCTCCCTCTCAACCATTGATCTCTACAATATGCACCCACAACTCCCTCGTCGACCTCCAGAATATTGATCTTCCACAACCCTCTAGTTCTTCTCTGTTTTTGGCCTTTCAATAAGCCCATAGCCAATTTTTTTGTTAATCAAGAATGAATTCTTGCCCTACTTCATAAAACGAGCCGCCACTGCTCTTTCTTCTCCCTCTTTATGCCGTCCTTTTTATTTAAGTTCTCTGCTACAAGTTGAACTGCCGGCGACAGTGGAGGTAGGCTACGTTGGAAGGAGGTGATTTTGGGTTGTTTTGCTATTGCAATTTGGTGTTGGAGGCTTGATGGTGAGTTATTAGGTTTAGAATGGTGTTTTATGGTTGCACAGTTAAGATTGCAAATTCAAATTTGGGTGCGGTTTGGTTTTCTGATGAGTGTTTGGGTTGCGAGTTATGGTGAAGGAAGGAGTCGGCGTTGGAACTTGTGGCGCGATAGAGATCTAGTGATGCGAATTTGATGGCGTTAGGTTCTGGTGAGACAGTTGGCTAGGGTTGTGGAAGGAGGTGGTTGGCAGTGGTGCTTGATTAACTGTTCTAGTGTCAGTTATGAGTTTGATGAGGTGAGGTTGAGTTTGTTTTGGTTTCTGGTATGATGCTGAGATGGGAAAGTTTCTATAGAGGTTTGTGCATGTCTAGTCAGTGAATTTGGGATGGTTGCTCACGTTTGATGTGGTGGTGAATCTATGATTGGTGAAGGAGCCCAGGTATTAGTTGTGGGTCTAAAGGTGAGGCTATTATCCATTATCACTAATTTTCCAAAGTAGAAACATGTTTTTTATGTGAAATTTTATTGAAATCATATTCATTTTGAAATAGCACAACATTGTAATTATCCTATCTTTGTGAATTTTAAATGATTTGGTGCATGAAATATGTAATGTTGTTTCTGATGGGAAGCAAAATTAAACATAACAGTTTTGGTTCTGGCTTTACGAAGGTATCACCTTAACATATATTTTTCCGATAATATACGTTTAATTAATTTTTTTAGTGCAAAAGAATTTCACTTATATGCAAACAATTTTACATAGTAATTGAGACTATTTTTTTGGTTTGCAATTTTGTTTACTAGAGTACATCCATCTATATATCGGTTTGGTCCTATGTGAGTTATGCGTGTGCACATCATTATGCTTTGATCGCATAAAGTGGAAAGAGTACCAACTGAAATCCATACTTGGTTATGATATGAAAATTTACCTAATTAAAAATAATAGTGAATGATTAATGTATTAGTTCAGTTTTAAATTTATATTTGACAGTTTATATGTTAAATACATTTGCAAATGGTTGTTTGTCTATTCATTGAATTTTCACTAAGCTCTCTTTTTTGCAAATAGTTTTTTGTACAAGCTTCTTTCCAAATTGTATTCTACACAATTTGAAAAAATTATTATTCATTATTTGTCCATAGGAAACTAACATAATAAATTTTGGTATTAGCATGTCATAAAAGATACTTCCTGATGAAGCTTTTCTACCAATGATATTATATCCACTGTGCCATATAACTCACATGTTTCTCCTAGATATTTCCAAAGTTACATTTCGAGTCCAATTCCAATAGTCGGTTATTTAACTATCGAATAACAAACATTCAATCAGGAATTAATTCCAATGGAAAAACAACATTAGTTAATCACCAAGCAACACCAAGCCTTTTGTTAATAAATATTTTATTAAATTAGTTCACTTTGCAATACTTGAATCCAAATTCTTTTATAATGATTTATATAAACCCGTCCTCACTATTTCTCAATATTTGAAAAAATATATCCATATACTTATTTCAATGTTATAAGTATATTCACCACAAATTTGGACGATTACCCATTTTATTCAATTCAAAAACTACTTATATACCTTATTAAAATCCTTAACCATTTATAGAACTCCTTTTATAAATTTATGAACCCATTTTGAAAATTCCTGTTTTTAATATCTAAGACCATTTATAAAACCCCATTTAAAAATCTTGGAAACAGTTATAATTATATTCCAACTACTTACCTTTATATACTTATTGTATACCAGTAACATCATAAATAAATAAATACTAAAAACCATCTTAAAATAATAATTAATAAATTTAGAAACGTTCTTAAATAAATAAAAATAAATTATTTTCAACACTTTTCTAAATAATAATAAATTTATAAGACTTTATTGATAACTGTAACGACCCGCCATTTCGTACCATTCAAATCGACAATAATCCACACATGTCGAACTTGAATGATGCAAAATAACAAATTGTAAATAAATTTGGAGCAAATGAATCAAATAAACAGAATCACAGAAACAGAACAATCATAATAACTCGCAGTGGAATATAAAAATAACATCGTAGTTCATGAAGCTACTATAACAGAGTCTCAACCCAAATACATAATAACAGTCCGAAACAACATAATAGAAATCCCAAATACATAGAAGTTCACTAATACATGAGAAAAACTAGAACAGCTGAAATAGATATATAAGTAGATAGGCAGAATCTCCAGCAAAGACCAGCTCCAGAAAGAGAATCCAAAGCTATGAATACTCTGGCAGACCCAAGCGTAAAGAAAAACACAAAACACTCGAGTCAGGACAATATATACTTATATAATGTAAACCAATTCAAGTGAACTGTAATAAGGTACAAGTTATTTTTAGGATTTCTGGGACCGCCCATCCTCTAAGATCCGTTAAACTATTTACTATGTAGTAATATTGCGCTATTATAATAATGTCTATAGTAAAATAAACTTACTTTAAAATAGCATTCCGGGCTACCCATATCACCCTTCACACATAATAGTCCCAGTAGTCCATCCAGTATCAGCGTATCTCCAGATCGGAAGAGTACCCTAAATACTCCATGGGCTACGGGAGAAAAACATACTCGTAGTAAAGGCTCGGTATGGTAGGTGACATGGCACACAAGGCAATGTCAGGGTAGATATACCTATTACACACATAGGCTGGTGGTAACGTAGCAGCCACATATGCCCATCTCGGAACACACTTCCATATCAAAATCGAAGGATGGCCATCTAATCAATCACAAGTAAGAGTATAGTCTCGAAGGAATGTGTCCGACCAGAGGAGCTACCCCTTTTGGCTCGAGATCGCTCCTATTTTAGCCACCTTAAGCCAACTCACGGGATTCGGGTCCACGTAATATACCTCGAGAACGTCGCCACCATCCTACTTTATTCTGGAAACTCCACCGCGTACACAGTTGTTAAATTGGTTTTCGGTATCGACGAGAGTATGTCCATATCCGATCTCGGTCTCTTTAACAACCAATCGTTATTATAACCCTTAGTTATAATTTAAAAATCATAGTTTATACTTCAAAATAAAGTATCATTTCAAATACAAATCTTTATCAAAATAAAGATCTAATCATTTCCAAACCATTTCAATATATCAAAATATCATATCTTTCAAAATTCATTTCAAATCATTATTTGAATTCAAATCCAAATATATACATTTAAATATCCTTTTTAATTCAAAGATACCATTCATTTATTATCCTTTTTAATTCAAATATATCATTCATTTATTATCATTTCAAACCACCTTTCAAATAGTTTATATTTAAATCAAAACAATTCATTTAAACCATTTAAAAGTGAAGTCATTATATTTACAATCAAATATTCAGTCCCCAAATTTTAGACAAATTCTGAGCTCATTTATTTAAATCAAAACCTCAACCATTCATTTCAGCCTACCGCAACACTTATCAAGTGCTACTATAGCCCATTCACGTTAGAAAGCGCTCGAATATCATTTACGTTAGAAATAATAGCATTTCAAAATACTGTTAATTACATTTCCAATATTCAATATAATTTCGCAAACAATTAATCCTTTTTTTATCATTATAAACTAATAAAATCATATAATTTCACTTTTAAAACAATCATTTAAATATCATTATATTCGTGATTTTATAAGGTTAAATTTCCATTCAAAAATCAATATTTAATAATAATTCACATATTAAATTCACACATTCAATTTCAATTCTTTACAATTAAATTTTATATTAACATTTAAGTTTACATTTTAAATATAACTCATTTTCATTTTATTTACTTAACTTAAAATTTCAACTTTTAAACCAAATTCACAAATTTCCAATTTAAGTTACATTTCAAAATTCAACTCAATACTCATTCATTTAACATTTAACTTTATTCAAAAATAATTAATATATTATAAAATATCATTTTAAATTCATTTTAATTTAGAATATCATAAATTTATCATATTTCCATATTTAATTTAAATTCCATTTATCACCAAGTTATAATTCCAAAATAACTTATATTTCAAATTTTCTAACTTTACCATTAATTTATTTCACTTATAAATTTTCAGAAAATCAATAATACTTTACAAAAATCATTTTTAATTAATTTTTAAATCAAAATATTATAATATTTACATCTCAAACGTATTTTAAAAATTTTAGAAAAATTTATATTAACTACGGGTCCGTATATCATTTTCTATCCTAGGTAAAGTGATGCGGGTAATATATCATTTCAACCCGTAATTTACAAAGAAAAATCTAGGTTTTATCATTTCAAACCCGCAGTCCCAAGTAAATGAAATAATTTGAAAATCGTTCAGGCGTATCATTTCAGCCCATAACGATTTTCCCTTATTCTAAAGTCCGTTCGGGTATGTATCATTTCAACTCATAGTGATTCTAATCTAAAGGGAACTTGCTGTGTGATAAACTGATATAAATAACAGAACATCATAATATAATAGTAGCAGATGATATAACAGGTGTTTAAGCATGGGTGAACATCATATAATCATAGCATAGCAGATATAATATGGTGATGCATTCTACACATTCAAAAGTGGTTGATTTACTATTTATATTGGTATAAACTGTGTGGTGAGAATAACTCACTTGTATATGCTGGAGATGACAACAAACGAACGCACAACTGAGATCTTCAAAAGCACGATAGCAAGATAATGATTCGAGTTTGAGAGAGCCAAAGATTAATTGCCTTGAACACATTCAGACAAGAAAATACAAACAACATAAGTTTCAACCTAAAATACGATTAACAATGTTAGGAATAAATGCATAAAACAAAACCAAAGTCTTTGCACTTGCTTTCTACCACTAATGCTTTAGCTATAGGTCAGGTTTGCACGGCCAAAGTGTGTGGTAGGGTCTGGTTTAGGTTCAAATGGTAGGCCAAACATGTAAGAGATGATAGTGCAAAGGTATGTGAGCATGAACTACAAATTAATGCAACAAAACAAGATTTCAAGGCATCATAAGGCTTGGCTAGGCATATAGGGTGAAGTTTGTTCAAGTTTTGGTGGAGTTTGATCAATTATAGTGCATAGCCAATGGCTTAGGGCTGGACTGGAGGAGGTGGTGGTTGGTTCAGGTGATGGAGGAGGCGGCCATGGTGAAGGATGAGCAAGGTGCTGAGCATATAGGTGACGGAAATGCAAAGAACATAATGAAAACAAGAAAATTTGCATCGAAAAGAAGAAAAACAAATTACCAAGCTTTGCTTCACAAATGGCCGAGAGTTTTTGTGAGATGAGATGGAAAAATGTTCATGTGAAAATGAAAGAGAGAAGTCAGCTAAAGGTAGGAGTTATGGCAGCAAATATGGAAATGTGTTGGTTGAAATGTGAAAAGGTGTGAATACAAAAGGACTTAAGCAAATCAAAGGTCACAAACTCTTCGAATTACCATATTACCTTTTCAGCACACATTCACTTAGAATGCTCACCGTCCTCCAATGACGATGGCTGATAGCATTCGTCCATACAAGTCTGTTCTGGGTCCGAATGGAACCGAAGGAACTATCTCCACTACACTCGCATTGAAATCACCCTAAGAGTTAGCGATAAATTGCTCGTGCATTCTGAATCTTCATTCTGGATCTTCCCTTGAGATCTTCGTGACCTTGATTGTTCATTATGGATCAATGTGGTTTTTGGATAACAAATGATGTCCGATCCCGGTCTCATCGAATCCAAATGCCATCTTTTAAGGCCATGTCTTTTTAATAAAAACAATTCAATTTTAGAACGTCACATTCACATAGAAATTTCACCACAATATCAATTCAAATGAAACATCTCACGTTTATATTTAACTATTCAATTCAGGATACTTCATATCATAGAATAACTAGAAAGAACAAACTAGAGAAATCAAGGCAATCCACACGTATTGAACCATTTATAGTCTATAAATCAATCACAACCATTATCCATTTAATTTTAAGATACAAAATTAATTTTTTTTTCAAACCCTGTTTACTTAAATTAAAATTAATTACCAAAGTATTTATTTTACTTTAAATAAATTTTAGGAATTAATTAATAATTAACATATATAAATTAATCTAGGGTTTGATTAATTTAGAGTTTCAAATCATTTTATTTACATTAACCATCAACTAATTAAATTCCAAATTATTTCTTATCAATGGTGTTAATAAGTCATTAAGGCGATATGACAAAACTTAGTTCCTATATTTTATAAAAAATCAGGGGATTAAGGTTTTAAAATTTATTAGTTCAAGAGTAATTAGATTTTGGAAAATAAACCTTTAAGAATATTTATATTTAAAAAAATAACAGGCCCATCGGCCTAAAACTGAAAATATAGACAACCCTTCCCCCTATATCATCTCTTCTGTTTTAATTCATCCTGCTACCTCACTTGCACTAACTCCGACGTGCACGTGCACGCCCCAACGAAGCTGTGCCGACCTTCGTCGACTTCACCTCCAAGTCACCCCCGACCATCTGACTACCCCGGTCACCCAGATTTCCACGACAACCTTCACTTCGAAAACTCGATAGTAAAACCATACCCAGATAACCAACCCAATCACTTCCCAACCTCGTACCGATGCCTCCGACCACCGGAACCCAAGCCGCCTCGCCCGAAGCTTTATTGTAACAACCCTGGTTTTGGTAATTACGTGTAAATATTAAATTATAACGGTAGTTATAATTTGATATTGTGAATTAAAAATAAATTGGAGAGATAAAAATTCGTTAAAATTGTTTATTTCAAATAAACAATGGATTTGGAATAAATAAAATAGAATTAAGATAGTTTGGTTGGTAACAAATTGTGAATAATGGTAATATGTTGATTTGGGGATTAATTAAAGTAAAGATAAAATAATTTAAATCAACATTGTTTGCTGTAAATAAATATTAAATGTTAAAATAAAGTTTTAAAAACTTTATTATGTTAGTTTGTAATAAAAATGAGCATTATATGGTTTTAATTTGATGAAATGCAATAATTTCGGAAATTATTGCCAAACATTGAATTTTGTTAATTTTAATTAAACGTTTGAATTTAATGTGGATAATAATATAAATAAAAAAGCGGAATTTTGTTTAAAAATAATATTTGAATGTAAAAAAATGTTAATAAGGTTTGTCACATTTTTTTAGCAAAGGCTAGCGGGGTTAACAGGGCCCCTACCTGATTTTATTGCAGAAAACAATAAAATTACAAGGCTTGTCCAAAGAAGAGAAACAAGCATGGAAATGCACACAGAGATAAACTAGAAGAAAATAAAAAATAAAAAAACAAGCAAACTGAGCAAACTAAAGAAGAGAAACACCAAGACCACCAACTATCTCCTCACGCCTCCGAACCCAGTAGGAAAAGATGGTAATAACATCATAACTTCATAGATTTCTTTCTTCAAAACTTCCCATAACACATTTCCATCCTTCCTCTTCTTTTCAAAACAAATCAAATTTCTTTCTTGCCACACGATTGACAAGTATTTCTTCAGGCAGATTGTTATGCATCTAGCTTTCATAGTACGCCACCTAGTAGCTTTATAGATCATATCAAGATCCACAGCATTGATTCTGGACAGCAAGTTACACCCAGCAAGTTGCATCGTTTTGTCAAAAAGCATCGTAGTATAGGTACATTGTAGAAACAAATGGTGTGTGGTCTCTGTTGCATTATCACAGAAGAGGCGGTTCAAACCAGTATCAAAACCCATCTCCATCAACCTACTTTTAGTTAACAAGGCATTCTGAACAACTTTCCATAGCATCAGGTTATCCTTGGGTGAAGAATCAACAGACCAAATGACCTTACACCATTTAAAATCTAGGCTACTGGATCTTTGCAAATTCTTATACACAAGAGAAACAGTGTGTGCTTTGGCATTCCAATACACAGCATCAACATCCACAGCAGGATAGAGTTTACCTTGGATTTCATTCCAGTATGACCTAATGACTTGGTTTGAGGAGTAAGGAAGTTGCAAGTAACCATGGTTTATGTAATCAACAATAATGGCATCAAAGGATATTCCAGATTGAATCATTTGTTGGTTACTAAGAAGTTTATGCAATAAGACACCATTGGCAACCCACGGGTCGTACCAAAATTTAACAGCAGAAGAGCTAGCCATTCTATGAACAAGGAGAGGAAGTAATGTTTCATGCAAACCAAGAATCTTTCTCCATGTCCAACTACAAGTTTGAGGAACCGGCATAGTCCAGAATTTAGACCTACCAATTCTGTAAGTCCAAACCCACTGAACCCAATATGAATTCTTCCTGACCAATAGAGAGTTCAAATGAGTACTGAATGCAGCTATATTCCAATTGACAATATTCATAACTCCCAAACCACCAGATTTCAAGTCCTTCGCCAAGAGACTGAAGGAGCATGGCAGCGGTTTCCTGTTATTGATGGAACCAGTCCAAAAAAAATCTGAGCATTGCTCCTCTAACCATGTACAAAAGCTTGACTGGGAGAATAAAAGCTTTAGACCAATAAATAATCATGGAAAAAGCAACAGATTTTATAAGCACAAGCCTTCCTACCCGGGTTAAGAATTGGTTGGACCACTTGTCAAGCAAAGTAACAATTTTAGAGTATAGAGGTAGACAATCTACAGTCTTCAGTCTAGATGTTAATAGCGGGAGGCCAAGGCAATTCATATCAGTGACCAAACTTTGAAGTCCAGTAAATTGCATTATAGGGGTGGAAAGTTCAGTGGATATCCCCGCAAAAGATATACCAGACTTTGAACAATTGAGTTGCAAGCCAGTCATATTAAAAAAAATCAGACAAAGTATCTATAACACACTGTATTGAGGGAAGGTGAGGCTTTGTAAAAATCATTATGTCATCAGCAAACATTAGAGTAGTGACGTTTGTACGCTTACATTTGGGGTGATACCTGATCAGACCAGAAGAGAACTTGGTATTATATATCTTGTTAAGACTTCCATCACAAGAAGAAATAAGTAGGATGAGATAGGATCACCCTGCCTAATTCCTTGCCTACTCTTGAAATATCCTACAGGTCGGCCATTCAGAACAATGGAGAATCTAGGAGTAGATATACATTCATACACCCAACTATCAAAGGGCTTTGGAAAGTTCATTAAAGCCATAATATGAACTATAGAGGACCAGTGTATGGAGTCATAAGCTTTCGTGATGTCTAACTTTAACAAGCAGAAGGAGATGCATTTGTTCTCGCATACCCACAAAGAAGATCTTAGGCCAGAAGTATATTGTCAAATTAATTGTACAAGAAAATGATTTTTGTGTAAATTTTGGTGTTAAAAATAGTGTTTTATGTAATTAATGGTGTAAATTGAAGTATTTAAATAAAAATAAGAATTTCTTGATGAAAAATAATTTTAAATGGCTAAAATGTCTTTTATGTGTTGATAAAACATTTTGTTAAATATAAAGTGTGTTAGTGTTATTTTATAAAGTTGAAATTTCGTAAATATAAGTTGTTTTGTTTAAAATGCAAGTGTTTTGGTGTATTAGTAATATTTAGTGTATTAATCAAATTATTTTCTTATTGGGTTTAAGCCCAATTACGATCTTACCAAAGAGAAGCTTCTTCCCCTGAAACTTATTTTTTTGTACGTACTGTATAACCGACAACCAGAAGAAAATTAAGAGAAAGCTTCCTCTTTCAAAACCTAAGCTCCAAATCTCCAAATCTCTTCAATCTTTTGCTGTTGCTAATCAAGTTAAAGCTATTTTCCATATATAATCATTAAATAAACAAATCTATTTCATCAATTTCATATTTTGAGAAAGTTGATTGAATGTAATTTGTATTTTTGGGTTTGTCTGTCCTTTTACTGTTGTTTTACAGGTTGTTGAAGCTCCCTCTAGCCAAAAGCCTTCAACTTTTTCTAAGTTTGCACAAAATTAATCTTCATTTTGCTCAGGTGGCTGCTAAACTCACAAATATCTAGCTAAGACAAGAGTTTGATAGCCATAAAATGCTAAAATTCATTTTTAATGTTGATTTTCCGTGTGCTGCAAACACTGCCTGGCTTCGAATTTGAGACGTCATAACTATCTCATACCTTGTCCAAATTGCATGATTATTGTTGCAGTTTAAATTTTTGTTGTTGGTCGTCATGCATGTTAAATTTTAGGTCATTTCGACATATATAGCTTATAGAAACATGCTGCCGAACTTTGACTCGGAGCATGTTTTTGCCCAGATTTTTGCAGTGAAAACGCTGTCTGTGTCCAACTTTGAGACATCATATTTTTTCACGCTTTGTCTAAAATGCATCATTCTTAGTGCAGTTTAAAGTTGTGTTGTTGTATTTATGCATGTTAAATTTCAGGTTATTTCGACCTATATAGCTTATTCAAACATGTTTTCGAACTTCGACTCGGAGCATGCTTTTGCCTAGTTTTTTACAGTGAAAACACTGTCTGGGTTCAACTATGAGACATCTTATCTTTTACGTCCTTTGTCTAAATTGCATGATTATTGGTGCAGTTTAAATTTTTGTTGTTGATCTTTATTCGTGTTAAATTTAAGGTCATTTCGACCTATATAGCTTATAGAAACAAACTGCCGAACTTTGACTCGGGGCATGTTTTTGCCCAGATTTTTACAGTGAAATCACTGCCTGGGTCCAACTTTGAGACATCGTAACTTTCTCACTCTTTATCCTAATAGCATGATTATTTTTAGAAATCTGAAGTTTTCTATTATAGGCTTAGCAATTTTCAGCTTAATCCGATCTAATTTGGTCCTCTGTTTCATGCTTGAAAATTGAACCCTAGAGGGTTTTCAAGCCTGTGCATTTCGGTTTTTGAACTGTTGCAAACATGGCCTGAGTCCATGTTTGAGACAGTGTAACTTTTACATGTTCAGTCGGAATTCATTGATCCTTTTTTTTGTTTGAAAGATGATATTTTCTAGTTTGTGTACACTAATTTTTAGTTCAATCAATGATTTTTCG
This sequence comes from Allium cepa, assembly GCA_030765085.1. Taxonomy (NCBI): domain Eukaryota; kingdom Viridiplantae; phylum Streptophyta; class Magnoliopsida; order Asparagales; family Amaryllidaceae; genus Allium; species Allium cepa. The sequence continues at coordinate 906,882,453 of CM060929.1, read as the reverse complement.
ACCACATGTACTATAACCAAAAGTTGAACTCAGAGAAGATTTCAGACCTGGGTATTATTTTGGCTAAGTGTTTATGTTCTTTTTCCGTTCGATTTTTAACTTATACTTCATGTTTTGTGATATTTTTGAAATGTTTTGAGGGCTATGACGCCTATCAATAGGCTAGACAAGTTTTTATGAATTTGAAATTCAAATTTGATTTGAATTTGGATTGAATTTGAACGATGGTTTTGAGTGATTTCTTTGATTTTGAGCACAGTTTTTCCAAACAATTTTCAAATAATTTTTAAAATAAGTTGGCATTTAAAATAGTTATTATGTAATATTTTTAAATTATTTCAAGCTGTAAAATCTATTTATTCTCTATAATGAGGGAATTTTCAAATAACATCTTCAAAATTGATTTCAGAAATTGTTTTAAAAGCTTGTTTTCTCAAATAAATTATTTTATATATATAAAATACACACTTTAATACTATTCCAATGCATGAGAAAGAGATTTAAACGATTTAGTAAAACACGTGGTATGAGACATGTGCGTTTACTATTTCGGTTAATTTTGGACTGTACAATCAAAGATATTTGAGATTATTGATTATGAGATGTTTTTCCACTTTATGGCATATTTTGAGTTTTATAATTTTTATTTATTAGAATTATTTATGATGGCCAATATTTGGCAAGTATTATAGTTTGAGATCTCCTATGTAGGAGTATGGTCGATGAGAACCATCACGATGTTTTATTTACTTGCCAATGATATAAGGCAAGTCTTGAGTTTATGATTTCATATTTTGAAATTTATGGTTTATGAGGAACCATCATGATGTCTTCACTTGTCGATGAGATGAGACAATTTACGATGCCATTTAATACTTGTCGATGAGATGATACAAGTATGGTGTCTCTTTATCACTCACCAATGTGACTAGACGAGATATAATTTTCTAAGTTTTATGATGTTTCTAGTATGGCATCGACTAATGGCTAGTAAATCGCTAAGTGCGAATGTGCGGTATGGGATACATGTTAAAACTTTTCGAGTTCCTATCCATGAGTTTGTGATACATTCACGATGTTTACCTAAAAGAACTGCTTTGAGAGGTGTTAGCGACCTTGTCATGAGGATGAACTGCTTTGGGAGGTGTTAGAGACAAGGCTGCTAATATGGCTTGGAGAGGTGTCAGTGACCTTGTCATGAGGACGAACTGCTTTGGGACGTGTTAGCGACCTTGTCTGAGGCTTCGGCCGTTTGAGTTTAGCACGTGCAGCATTTCTTCGGCATTACAATCAGGATTTGGCCAATCCGGATTTTTTGAGTTTTCAGTTTTATTGTGATTTCACCTTTTTAAGGTATTTTATCACATTGATAGCTTAGTGCTATATGAGATGTTATATATATGGTGATTTCAATTATGATTTTTTGAACTCTTATTGAGTTCCTTGAGTCATGTGTCTGGATAATTTCAAGATTTTATAGGATATTTTGGGTTATGCCATTTTGACGAGTTGAGATTGAGATTTATATACATTTATACCGATGAGATGAGGTATAGTTGAATTTGGAGATTCATCTATAATTGTGTTTTGGATCATCCTATTTGAGAATGTTTTATGTTTACCATTTTAGCGAGAGTTTGTATTGATGTTTCTCCTTTTGAGGAGATACGGTTCATGGAAACCATGTAGACATTTTGGGATGTCGCCGATGATATGAGGCGCTTGTGTTTGATTTGAGTATTGAGTTTGAGTTACCTCCTTCGAGGTATTTGTTCACTTAAGTGGGGTTTGTTACTTAAGTGTTGAGCTTAAGAGTTTATCAATTCATTCTTCTCTTTTGAGAAGAAGTATCTTCATGTCTATTCTGCTTCATATTACCGATATTGACAAATTTGTGTAGCTTGACTGATCCGTGTATTTATACTCGGGTCAGACCAAGTTGTATCAGGTATCATCTATTGGACTTGGCTTAAAGTTGATGCTGGATATCAGCACTCCTTTCTCTCGAGTAATTTCTGTTCTTCCGCATACTCTGATGTATTTATATTTGATTCAATGTATATAGTGTGGTCGGGTACCATCTTTATTGTATTCATATTGTATTGTACTAAACATGTATCAGTGTATATGTATATATATATGATGTTGATTACTGATTCTGTGATGTGCTCTACATTAATTATTGTATTTTGATCTTATAGATCCGTTAGCCACTTATGGTTTTGGATTAATCATTTACTATGTATGTTGATCCATTAAGATAGAAAAGAAAAATCATATTGCATTTATCGACGTATTCAGTAGATGTTTAAGACAAAGTTATAGATGGTCTCCATTAACCAGCCCTATTCTCCGTTTTAGTAGACGGAATTACTAGTTAATTCTCTTTACTAAGGTAAGCCTCGGGATGGGGCACTACGACATGGTATTAGAGCTGTGGTCAGAACTAAGTAGAATAAACATAGAACAGTATGTATATCACAATACGTCGAAGTACAATACGAATGAATCATTGTCCTTTATTCAAGATTGTTTTCGAATCGTGCTTTGATTCTTGTTCGATTATTAGGATATGTCGAGATGGAATATGTCTAGGAATATATATTGTATTCTGTAGTATTCCATAATTGAGTTTGATGTTATCTTATCTTATGAATAATCTTATTGGGATTATTCTATTCTTATTTTTGTCGATGCGAGTGAGTTCGTATCGATGAAGCTTATTGATTCCTTAGAGTATTCTTGTTGTGTTTCTTTGAGAGTTGTGAATCGTATTGAGGGGATCCACAACGATTGGCTCGTTGTGAGCATTCTAAGATTTCTATTTGATGTTGCTTTTGTGAGTATTTTTTTGTACTCACAATCTTGAGATGCGTTTGATTTGAGATGGATTGACTTATTTGATATTAAGTCCAATCCTTTGTTTTATAGGATCCTATTGTATATTTAGGTTTTCTATTTTGATTGGTTTATTATTTCTACCACTTTAGAATGTTAATGATGATTTCAAAGTTTTTGAATTCACTCTTGAGTATCAATATGTTGATGATATACTCGAATTCCAACCAAGGTGACTTTTTTGAGTTTTAGTAAGTCTGTTTGGGTTTGATATCCAATCGGGCAATCGCGTGTTGAATTAACCTTATTCCTGGCTTTTAGCCTTTGGCTATCCTTCCACGAGGACATCCATTAAGGAATGAGGTGATTTTCTAGATTTTTCGAGTTTGATTGAGTTTATAGTTCAGTTTCTTTGAGTTATCCTTTTCAGATACTCGATCGGTGTTGTCCTTCGTAGCATTACTTTGTTTAAAGTAATGATTTGTTGTTTGTGGATTCTTCTCTTTTGAGAAGAATATCTTGCTTATCTTGTGTCTTGATGATTTCCAAGAGTGGCTCGTCATCTTGTAGGAGTTGACGAACACTCCATCTCCTTTTATTGATTTTGTTAATTAAGTATTCTAGGAATATCTCAATGCATTCTCTTAATGTTCTTGGTTTAATTTTTTGAACCTATATATATAGATATGAGTTTTAAAAAGAGAAATTGGAGTTTTGAGATATTTTAAAAATCAAAGAATGTTTGAGAATATATTTATATGAGTAGAATTCTTTCATAGAAACAATTTGAGAGTGTTGGATTATCCATCGAGTAGTTAAGAGTTCATGTCGATATGCGTGATCAGTGTTATCGATAGGAATCTCCTAAATGCTATGATGAGGCAATCAGACATGATTATTTTTGTTTTAAAGATTGAGATTTTGAAAATAATATTTTGAGATTAAATATTAAATTTTTGTTTGAATGGTAATTGCTGCCATTGATTTTAGAGATGAGTAATAGAGTGGCGAGACAGTTTTAATTGTTCAGTCAACTTTGTAGCCAACAGACATATTTATTCACTAGAGACTCAATAGCGAGGCAATGTCATTTATTTATTTTTAAATTATAAAGATGGGAATATAAATGAGATTATTTTTTAGCCGTGCTTTATTGGAAGTATATTTTGAGATTTTAGAATCTATATTATATACATTGGATGTTTTAAGGGAAGAGTAGAATAAGAGAATCTAAACCCTAAATTTATTTTAGGGGATATTATTATGGATTTACAAAATTATTTGGAAATAAATTTTGAAGTAAGAGAAGAAATTTGAATTTTAACTTTGAGTTTTAAATTACAAGCTATGTAATATAGTAAAGATTTCGAGAAATTTTCAAATATTGAAAAATTGAGGTTTAAAAATTTAAAATATGTTGAGATTTAAAATTCTAAATATCTTGGATTAAAAGATAATTAGAGCTTATATCCTTGTTCTTGAGTATATTCTATCTTTGACCTATTATCAACAACGTGCATTTTTCACCGTCGTTCGAGTTTGTTTGGCCTTGTGAGAAGCCATCTTGTGATTTATCTATCTGGTCTATTATGTATACCCTGTTGTGGGGATGTTTTTTCCGTATATTTATGTGGAATCTTATTGATGATCTTCGTTATTGCTTAGAGTTCGGGTTTAAGTGAATTTGATCCTGACTCTATTCGTAGAGTTTTCTTTTTGAAATCAATCATTTTCGATTGATTAGTTGTTGAGCATCTTATTGAATTTTGATTTGAAGATGGGATATCTTCGAAATTCTTTTGAGATACTTGGAAAATTTGATGGTTTGTTAATCACTATATTAACATTTGATGGGCCATAGGATTAACCAAGTGAGCTTTTCCTTATTTCTCTATACCATTCTATGTTGAAAGTTTGAAAGGTTTGAGTTTTGAGCTTGTCTTTTATCCTTTTTCGATTGTATTTTTGTGTTTTTTATGGCTCTTTGTCTAGAAAATTGCAGGGACGCAATTTTTATAAGGAAGGAGTCTGTAACAACCTTGGTTTTGGCAATTATGTGTAAATATTAAATTATAACGGTCGTTATAGTTTAATATTGTAATTTAATATTGTGAATTAAAAATAAAATGGATAGATAAAAATTTGTCAAAATTTTTTATTTCAAATAAACAATGGATTTGGAATAAATAAAATAGAATTAAGATAGTTTGGTTGGTAATAAATTGTGAATAATGGTAATATGTTGATTTGGGGATTAATTGAAGTAAAGATAAAATAATTTAATCAACATTATTTATAGTAAATAAATATAAAATGTTAAAATAAAGTTTTAAAAACTTTATTATGTTAGTTTGTAATAAAAATGAGCATTATATGGTTTTAATTTGATGAAATGCAATAATTTTCGAAATTATTACCAAACGTTGAATTTTGTTTATTTTAATTAAACGTTTGAATTTATATGGATAATAATATAAATCAAAAAGTGGAATTTTATTTAAAAATAATATTTGGATGTAAAAATAATGTTAATAAGGTTTGTCACATTTACTTGTACAAGAAAATGATTTTTCTGAAAATTTTGGTGTTAAAAATAGTGCTTAATGTAATTAATGGTGTAAATTGAAGTATTTAAATAAAAATAAGAATTTCATGATGAAAAATAATTTTATATGGCTAAAATATCTTTTATGTGTTGATAAAACATTTTGTTAAACAAAAAGGGTGTTAGTGTTGATTTATAAAGTTGAAATTTCGTAAACGTAAATTGTTTATTTAAAATGCAAGTGTTTTGGTGTATTAGTGATAATTAGTGTATTAATCAAATTATTTTCTTATTGGGTTTAAGACCAATTACAATCTTACCTAAGAAAAGATTTTTCTTCTCAAACTTCTTTTTTTTGTACGTACTGTAAAACCTACAACCAGAAGAAAATTAAGAGAAAACTTCCTCTTTCAAAACCTAAGCTCCAAATCTCCACATCTCTTCAATCTTTTGTTATTGCTAATCAAATTAAAGCTATTTTCCATAGGTAATCACTACATAAACCATCCTATTCCATCAATTTCAGATTTTGAGAAAGTTGATTGTTTGTAATTTGTATTTTTGGGTTTGCATGCCCTTGTACTGCTGCTTTACAAGTTGTTGAAGCTCCCTCTAGCCAAAGCCTTCAACTTTTTCTAAGTTTGCAAAAAATTATTCTTCATTTTGCTCAGCTGAGTGCTAAACTCACAAATATCTAGCTGAGACAAGAGCTTGATAGCCATAAAATGCTGAAATTCGTTTTTAATGTTGATTTTTCGTTTGCTGCAAATACTGCCTGGCTTCAAATTTGAGACGACATAACTATCTCATACCTTGTCCAAATTGCATGATTCTTTTTTCATTTAAATTTTTGTTGATGGTCTTCACGCATGTTAAATTTTAGGTCATTTTAACCTATATAGCATATAGAGACATGCTGCCGAACTTTGACTCGGAGCTTGTTTTTGCCCAGATTTTTACAGTGAAAACACTGCCTGAGTCCAACTTTGAGGCATCGTATTTTTTCGTGTTTTGTCTAAATTGCATGATTATTAGTGCAGTTAAAATTTTTATTGTTGGTCTTTATGAATGTTAAATTTCAGGTCATTTTCACCTATATAGCTTATAGAAATATGCTGCCGAACTTTGACTCGGAGCATGTTTTTGCCCAGATTTTTACAATAAAAACACTGCCTAAGTCCAACTTTGAGATAACCTATCTTTTTCACGCTTTGTATAAATTGCATGATTATTGGTGTAGTTTAAAGTTTTGTTGTTGGTCTTTATGCATGTTAAATCTCAGGCCATTTCGACCTATATAGCTTATAGAAACATGTTGCCGAACTTTGACTCAGGGCATGTTTTTGCCCAGATTTTTACAGTGAAAACACTGCCTGGGTCCAAATTTGAGATATCATAACTTTCTCACACTTTATCCAAATTGCTTGATTCTTTTTCTCGAAAGCTAAAGTTTTCTATTATAGGCTTAGTAATTTTCAGCTTAATCCGATCTAATTTTTCCCTCTGTTTCATGCCTGGAAGTTGAACCCCAGAGGGTTTTCAGGTCTGTGCATTTTTGGTTTTTGAACTGTTGCAAACATGGCTTGAGTCCATGTTTGAGACAGTGTAACTTTTTCATTTTCATTCGAAATTCACTGATTCTTTTTTCTTTGAAAGATGAAGTTTTCTAGTTTGTGTACACTAATTTTTAGTTCAATCAAAGATTTTCGGCCACCTTTATTATATTCGAAAGTTGAACCCAGAGAAGATTTCAGACTTGGGTATTATTTTGGCCAAGTGTTTTTATGTTCTTTTTCCGTCCGATTTTTAACTTATACTTCATGTTTTGTAATATTTCTGAAATGTTTTATGGGCTATGATACCTATCAATAGGCTAGCCAAGTTTTGATGAACTTGAAATTCAAATTTGACTTGAATTTGGATTGAATTTGAATGACGGTTTTGAGTGATTTCTTTGATTTCGAGCATAGATTTTTCCAAACAATTTTGAAATAATTTTAAAATAAGTTGGCATTTAAAATAATTATTATGTAATATTTTTAAATTATTTTAAGCTGTAAAATCTATTTATTATCTATAATAAGGGAATTTTCAAATATCGCCTTCAAAATTGATTTTGAAAAATTGTTTTAAAAGCTTGTTTTCTCAATTAAATTATTTTATATATAAAATATATAATTTTATACTATTCGAACGTATGAGAAAGAGAATTAAACGATTTAGTAAAACACGTGGTATGAGACATGTGCATTTACTCTTTTGGTTAATTTCGGACTTGTACAATCAAAGCTATTTGAGATTATTGATTCTAAGATGTTTTGCCATTTTATCGCATATTTTGAGTTTTATAATTTCTATTCATTGGAACAATTTAAGATGGCTAATATTTGGAAAGTATTATGGTTTGAGATCTTCTATGTAGGAGTATGGTCGATGAGAACCATCATGATGTTTTATTTACTTGTCAATTACATAAGGCAAGTCTTGAGTTTATGATTTCATATTTTGAGATTTATGGTTTATGAGGAACCATCATGATGTTTTCACTTGTCAATGAGATGGGACAAGTTACGATACCATTTAATACTTTTCAATGAGATAAGACAAGTATGGTGTCTCTTTATCACTCGCTAATGAGACTAGGCAAGATATAATTTTCTGAGTTTTATGATGTTTCTAGTGTGGCATCGATTAACGGCTAGTAAATCGCTAAGTGCGAATGTGTGGTATGGGACACATGTTAACACTTTTTGGCTTCCTATCCATGAGTTTGTGACACATTCACGATGTTTACCTAACAGAACTACTTTGAGAGGTGTTAAATACCTTGTCATGAGGACGAACTGCTTTGGGAGGTGTTAGCGATCTTGTTAGGGCTGACGAAATGGCTTGGAGAGGTGTTAGCGACCTTGTCATGAGGACGAACAGCTTTGGGAGGTGTTAGCGATGTTGTTTGAGGCTTCGGCCATTTGAGTTTACCACGTGCAGCATTGCTTTATCATTATAACTAAGGATTTGGCCAATCCGGATTTTCTAAATTTTCAGTTTTATTGTGATTTCACCTTTTTAAGATGTTTTATTACATCGATAGCTTAGTGCTATATGAGATGTTATATATATGGTGATTTCAATTATGATGTTTTGAACACTTATCGAGTTCCTTGAGTTATGAATCTAGATAATTTTAGGATTTCATAGGATATTCTAGGTTATGCCATTTTGACGAGTTGAGATTGAGATTTATATACATTTATACCGATGAGATGAGGTATAATTGAATTTGGAGATTCATCTATAATTTTGTTTTGGATCATCCTATTTGAGAATGTTTTATGTTTGCCATTTTGGCATTTGTATTAATGTTTCTCCTTTTGAGGAGATATGGTTCATGGAAACCATGTAGACATTTTGGGATGTCGCCGATGATATGAGGCACTTGCGTTTGATTTGAGTATTGAGTTTGAGTTACCTCCTTCGAGGTATGTTCACCTTAGTAGCGTTCGTTACTTAAGTGTTGGGTTTATTTGTTTATCGATCCATTCATCTCTTTCGAGAAGAAGTATATTCATGTCTATTCTGGTTCGTATTACCGATATTGACTGATTTGTGTAGCTAGACTGACCCATGTATTCATACTCGGGTCAGACCGAGTTGTTTCAGGTATCATCTATTGGATTTAGCTTGAAGTTGATGCTGGATATCAGCTCTCATTTCTCTTGAGAAATTTCTGTTCTTCCACATACTCTAATGTATTTATATTTGATTCAATTATATGGTGTGGTCGAGTACCACCTTTGTTGTATTCATATTGTATTGTACTAAACATGTATCAGTGTATATGCATATATATGATGTTGATTACTGTTCTGTGATGTGCTTTACATTTAGTTATTGTAATTTGTTTTGATAGATCCGTTAGCCAGCTATAGTTTTGGATTAAGCATTTACTCGGTATATCGATCCATTAAGATAGGAAAAAAAATCATATTGCATTTATCGATGTATTCAGTAGATTTTTAAGACAAAATTACATATCGTCGCCCATAACCAGTCCTATTCTCCGCTTTAGTAGATGGAATTACTCGTTAATTCTCTTTTACATTCATCTTTCTCCCCTCTATCTTTTCCCCCTACAGCCTCACGTCCCTACCCCGACGCCGCAATCCCAAGAAAAACAGCCTCGACCAAAACTAGAGCCTAAACCCTAGTTCCCCTCCGACCAAATGCCTCGCCGAAAAAAAAATACCCCACTATTTTTCTTGAGATCCACTACCACCCAGCTTCTTCTGACCACAACCTCGACACCTACTGCCACCAACATCGCCGGAAAACGACCAACAACCAAAAATCGATCATCACTCTCCACCTCGATAAATACGAAACTAAAAATCATGAAAACAGTACTAAAGTTCATTAATTCCAATGCTGATTCCATTCATGTAGGTGAAAACATAAATTATAGTGATCGAATTTCTGGCAATATTGAGTTACCTATTGTAATTTTTACTTTCCAGTGTTATTACTTGATAATAATTTATGAAATCATTTGTAAATAAAAGTATACTTGAATACAAACATAAATCCTTTAAACATCATAACCTAAAACTATCTAGAGGAAGAGAAATGGATTTTTGAAAGTTAAACACGACAGGAAAGAAACAGAACAGAAGTAAGAATGTTGTACAGGCTTTTACATTCATCCATATATATGCATATATACATCTATTTCTATGCGAGCAACTTATCAGATACTGTTATTTATTTTATTTCTAAACATACTCATAGACTATAAGAAAATTTTTTCGTTTTAAAAAGTTTACTCACTATGAATTTCCTTTGAACAGAGCACTTGTTTTCGGAAAGGATGTTGCTAGCTTTGTTGATGATCCTCTCTGTTTACTTAAGTGTTTTTTATTTTTCCTAACTTGTAGTGGTAGTATGTTTTTTGTTTATTTTAGCTAGCTCGAATTAATAAAAGTGTGAAGCAAAGTAGAGGTATATATAAGAGAGGGAATGTCGTAGTTCTTCTGTATATAGTAAGCTTCATTTTACCTTTCTTTTATTCTATTTTATTCTTTTATTTTTCTTTGATTAGAGGTTGTTTTGACCTGATTTGATTATTTGGAAAAGATTTGACTTATTTGAAATGGGATTTGATACATTATGTACTTGAGGGAATGTGCATTAAATGTTGTGTTCCATTTTGTGTTTACATACATATCTTCATTCTTATGTACATACATACTGCATACATATGTACACAATATATTTTGTCTTGTTTGCCTTATACATATACATATACATATATTCATATATACCCATCATTGTCATTTGAATAAGTTTTCACTTATGTTACATATAAACAAATATAAGCCACTTATATAAATTTATTCCTACTTTCATACATATATTTTACTTTAAATTTTTATAGTAAACTTAAGTATAAATATCTAATTATATTCCTATATGTAATTATATAAAGTAGTAGAAAGGTTTTAAATATTTTTGAGAAACTTATTTTTAAACTATCAAACCGTAGTTTCTCCTCCCCCAAATATATATATTTATATAGATAAACTGTAAATAACTAGAATATATTATTTGTTTTAAATGAAAAAACTTGTATTATCCATAATTAAGTTAGAGAATTATCAAAATAATAGTTTCAAAATTATGGGTGGTTACAAAACTAGTATCGTTACCCGATCTACTAGTGCAGACCCTGATTATGATCTTAGGTTAGGAACCTCTGCTTTCCTTACATAGCTATAGCTATGATCAAAAACTTTGCTCCCATACCAAAAACCATTATCAAGTGTTTGCCGTCAAAAATCGAGTAATAAATCAATAGATTTAACGGTGTGAAACACCTCAAAGCCTTGTACTCGAGTAATAGATCAAACTATATGGAGAGAAAAATGATCAACATCCATTCTAACGAACCGTATTTTTCGGATAATTAATAATGTTGAATTAAATAAGGTTTTAGAATTTACTATTGTGAGAAATTAAAAATTTATGATTTATTAATGAGAAAAATCATTAGAACATGATTTAGTAATGTTGTTTGGATGTTATTGAAACTAGTTTAATGTAATTTCAACCAATCGAAATAATTGTAAAGTTAATTTGATTATAATTGTAAATAAGGAATTAAATTGGTAATTAATGGAATTAATAAAAATTGAAATACTACAATTAATATGGTAAAAGATGATAACTGTAAATATGAATGTAATAAAATGTAAATTAATGTTAGTTATATTCAAAAGGTAATGGTTGATTAAATAATAAGAGTGAAATCAAAATAAAAGAATTTATTCGAATTTAAATTATAATAGAATAGGTTTTATTCGTACTGTATTTTAAAGATTTAATTTATGGATATTTAAATATTGGATTTAACATGGAAACTATATTGTGAAAGATTATTAATTTCTGTGTAATGAGAAACAATGAAAATTGTTAACTATTAAATTTGAATTTAAAAGTAATTAAACAAATGTCATAAAAATTTATTTAACTAACATGAAAATAGCCATATTGGCCACTGTCTTGGATTTCGATGAAACCAATTTCATCAGATCCTTAATTGTGAGTTATTGTAGGATTTCAAGTTTCATATAGATCAGACTTATCGTTTGATCGTGCGAGCTCGAAACGCATAGTAATCAATTCATAGAATTTGTATGAATATAACCTATTTAGGAACTCAATTCTGTATATAATGGAATTTGGATTTGAAACTAGTTCCATTGAGTTTAAAATTATCGAAAACCCATATTTCGATATATTAGATGACCCATTTTTGTTGCGAAAATGAAACGGGTTTACGGGCCATAGTTACTGTTTCGATCAAATTCAATACAATATGTTCATTCGTCCTTATCTATCCCCATATATACAAATAGATTTCTTTTCTGAAACCCTAGCAGCCTTTCTTATTTTTATACATACTATTTTTCCATCTGCTCCATCCTTCTTCCAGATGGAAGACAACCAAAACCGGATTCCCAAATTCAATTTCAAATCAAAATCAAATCGAAAAATTTAAACTCTTCAAACCACGGCAAATTATATATCGCTAGAAAGCACTCGACGCACGTAATCTATTAATACTATTCTTTTTTACAACCGAATCGTGGTTTGGCCAGAAATTAATGATTTAGTTTTGGCCGTTCGTATTAGGGCAAAGATTCAACGATGGATTTAAAACGATTTGTCAATCGGGAAGTTGCGGTGGGTAGAGGTTGTCAAGGCTAGTTCATTTGTATGGCTACATCTTGTCGAAGATGCTTCAATTCACCAAAAATCGAGGAAGAAGGATGCGCCGGCCCGAGGTGCCTGGAGGCGTTAAGGATTGTCGCGAAGTTGGATCTGAGGGGTTATGAGCACAGGCGATGGTGTTTGCATGGAGATGGTGGCGGCTGTTGCGTATAGAGTTTGCGTAGGAGTGAATCGCGTGTGCTTGGGTTTATGAGAAGATGGTAATTATAGTTTTTCCCTTTAGTTTATTTTAATTGAAATTAAATCTTATAACTTCTAACGTTGATAACTTTTGCATATGAACTCGGTTTTGTATGCAATTTCTTCCATTGCGATCGTATTGGAATTCCGGACAACTTGTAAATGGTTTGGCTGCATTTTAAGACAATTGAAATTTTTGGATTTAATTGAATTTTTAATCAATGATACATCAAAGGTGAGTGATTTAACACACTAAAGAATAGTGTATTATCTTATGTTAATTAAATTAAATTTATGTTGTGATTAGAAATTTATTGATGGTTGTTTATTATATTTTAATTTTCATTAAATTTTCATTTGAATTTACATTGTTTAACTGCCATTTAAGTTAATGCTGAATTTAATTGCCAGTTAAATACCTAATAATGATAACCAATTTATATGTTGTGATTTTTTGGCTGATTTGAATGATGATTGGGATGGATGTCTAATTGTGGATATTTGGAAGATTGGATATTATAATTATTCTATATGTTGTTATCACACTGCAAGTTCCTTTAGTTGTTGTTAGGAAAACACTATGGGTTGAAATGATACATACCCAAACGATCTTATAGATTAGGAAAAAAATATGTGACGACCCGTCTTTCATTCCACAGAAAGACGTATCATCATAAAGAAAGAAATAGGTAGAAAAGAGAATAGAAAGAAAAACGATATCAGAATCTCACAGCGGAAATGAAAATATATAATATATCACATAACTATTACATAGTCATTACATATCAGAGTTGCACAGTTACAACATCATCACATTAGATAGTCGTAAAGACCTGTCTATCCATTACATTCCAAAATACAATAGACATAAGACACGAACACAGTGGAAATAGATATATAGATACGCCAAGACACCTGCTCCAAGCTTCCCAAAATTCATCCAGCCAAACCTAATCACTTGGCTACTCATAAAAATTTGAATCCCCAAGAGTTAAAAAGAAACAGAAATAAACTCCGAGTCAGACATGGGTCTGGTGTGAGTAAACGGTTAAGTTGTTTAACTAAAAAATCATTGAAATAAAAGGTATCTCGTAAGACTCTCCACAAATAAACACGGACAAGTTTTTCCCTTACGATAACCAAAACATTTGATAGGAAATCTAGTTATATTAGAATAGTGTGTAGGGTTTTCAATATAAAATACAGAAATAGCTGGAATGCTTACCTCTCACGTTCCAACATAGTTGGGCACAATCAAAACCGTACAGGCACTTATTGGAGATTGGATTCCATACAGGCTATTGGGGTACCGTCTGTCACAGTATGTGGTCTAGATCACTATACTGAGGATCCACACTGATCCTCTACAACACAAGATCGAAGCTACCCCTTACTGGATAGTCCGAACAAGACAACCCCGCGGTTGTGGCCAAACAACTGCCCACACAACTGAATAAAAGGGACCCCTAGACAGGGGAAAATATTATCCTCTTTAGATGCTACCCACTTAGCCTTGCGTGCACCTCCCCTGTTTTAGCCATTCCTAGTTAATGAGGTTTGAGGCTATGATTACCTTTCAGGACGCATACCTTGGGATGCTCATCGTCCTCCATTGATAATGGTCTGATAGCATTCATCTACACAAGTTCGTTCCGGGTTCGAACGAAACCGAAGACACTATCTTGCTAGACTCATTTTGGAATCACCCTCGAAGTTAACGACAATAGCCCTTGCACTCTGAAACTTCATCTCGATCTTCACTTGAGATTTCACAACCTATCGTTTAACTTGGATCGATGTAGTTTTCGGATAATCCAATTTGATATCCGATCCGGTCTCATCGAAATCCAAACGCTGTCTTAAAGGCCAAGTTGTTTAAGGTTTAAACAATTTAATTTAATTCAGAACTTTGTATACACACAGCAATTCAGCACAGATAAATAACACACTTTTATCACAGCTATCCAAAGTATATCACATCATAGAATGTCATATATTATCATACTATAAATATCAATCAATCCAGGCATTCTATACAATCAATCATCCATAAGCAAGACTTATTAATCCATACTATAATTAATTTAATTAACTCAAATTAAATTAATCACTTAAGAATTAATCACCTAACCCTGCTTAATTAATCGTTAATTAATTACAAACCATTGGAATTAATTAATCATTCTTTAATTACTTTTATAAATCAGTTAATTAATCTTTAATTACTGATTAATTACCCTTAAATTATTTATTGATATATCCTTTAATTATTAATTAATAAACCTCAATTACAAATTAATAAATTTAATTATTAATTAATAAACCCTTAATTACAAATTAATTAATCCTTAATTACCAGATAATTAATCCTTAATTACAAATTTATTAATCTCTAATTACTTAATTGATTAATCCTAATTACAAATTAATTTATCCTTAATTAATTAACTTATAACCCTTAATTATTAGTTAATTAGTTAATTCTTAATTATTGAAGAATGAATTTCTCTTTAATTACTTCATTAATTTAATTAATCTTCAATCATCACAAACCTTACTTAACTTTAAGATAAACCATTATCTTATTAATTACTTAATAATCATAAACATCTAAATTTAAAACATTTAATCTTTTAGTTAACTATTTAATTAAACCATTTAATTTAAGTTTTAGAAAATAACTTAAGAATCTAACCTAATTAATTTAAGTAAAATAAATCCTGCAACTTCCCTAAACCAAATGTTTAATAAAAACATTTATTATATATAAAACAAATTTAAGAAAAAGGTTTAAACTTGATTCATTTTAAATCTTAAAAAAAACTTGATTATATTTAAATTTATAAATTATAATAGTTTACTTCGGGTTCAACCCGATTCTTACCCGAGCCAAACCCCGAGACAATTCCCTTTTTTTTAAACTTGTTAAAACTTTAATCTGTTAACATGTCTTAACACTCACGTTCATACTCGAAGACGAACCCAAGCAAAACTTGCCTTTCCCTGAGACCTAACCTCCCTTCCCAAAACCACTGACACACAAGCCTCGTCGTGCACGTGCACCGATGAACGATGCCATTTCGATCATCGTTACTACCTCCAGCACGTCACTGACCATCTCCACCTTCGATCCCGACCACCCATACTCCAATACAAACTCAAAATCGACTGGGACAGAAATCAACACCCAAAAACCACTCTGACTTGACAATACCGACCACCAACACTTCCGAGTCCCTGTCTATAGCTTCGCCATGCAACCCTACGTCGATCACCCTTGCTCCGATGAACCCCGGTGCTACGCTAACGTTGTAGTCGCCCAAACTTCAACCTCGACCAAAACTGGGTATTAAACCCTACTCCGATGCCTAGCCGCCGCCACGGTGGTTTAAAAAAACCACCTACCATTTTTCCCTCACTCGTCTACTCCCTCGCTACCACCAGCCGCGAATCGAGGCCTCACCACCCCCAATCACCAGCAATTGCCCAAAACCTAGTTTCTGATCAACCACTAAGTTCTCACTTAAAACCAAACTAAAAATTGCGATTTAACTTTTAAAAATCATGATTTTTGATGGTGATTTTGATTATATAAGTAAATAAAAGAATTGTGATGCTTGAATTTAACATGTTCCCAAAGTTTTCGCTGTCTTTTCCATTTTCCAGATAATATTCGAACTATTCTTGCTTAGAAATATTTTTAAACTTGGTTTTTGTTAACACAATCATAACCTATTTAAATACCAAAACCTATAAGAGATTAGATAAGAAGATTTGGAATTTTGACTAGATTTTTAGCCTGTAAATATAAAACAGAGATATATATAAAAACATGCACAATTTAACAACTTCATATTTATAGACATGCAAGCCTAATTCTTACTCATGCAGCAATTTATCGCATCAATCTTCATATATTCATCACATGCCACAATTAAAATAGGAATTAGTTTTGTTTACCCACCTGTTAAATGATGATCGGAGAAGTTATAAACTGAGTATGCTTGATTTTTAAACTGGAAACATGAAAATGCTTGAAATCTTTTGAAAATAGGATAATGCTTTTGATCTGAAGCTTAGATGTTGAAATGATCTTGCTTGATTTAGTTTTGAAGATGAAATCTTGATTTAACTGAGATGATTTTGCTACAGGTTGTAGATTTGGAAAAGATTGATTGCTGTTTTGAATTTTTTTTGGTTTGTAGCTACTGATTTCTTGAGTTTGAAAAAAATGAAGACAGGAAAGAAATAGAGAAAAGGATAGTATATATATATTTATATCCTTGTTTTATGATTTTTAAAAATAAAAGAAAATAAAGAGAAATTATGACACGTGTTAAAATAGCTAACATTTGTTAAAACTACATGCTAATATCTCAACACTTGTATTATGCATGTGTTTATTATTTTTAAATGTTTTTATAAAACTTTTATATTTAATTTTCTGTTTAGTAAATACATTTCTTAATTTATATTAATAAAAACTTTTAAAGAAAATAATATAAAACTAATTATATACTAATATATATCATATATTTATGTTTTATATCCAATTTATTATAAGATATTTATCCAATTGAATTTCAAATTCTAATTCTAATTGTATTCAAAATCAACTCACATATATACATATATATACAGCACGTAATTTATTTGTTTAAAAAATAATTAATTCCATTTTAAATCTGCTTATATATTATATACATATAAACAACCCATTATTATTTGTTTTAAAAGAATAATTTTGCCAATTTTAAATAATTTATAAAAGAAGATTATCACATTTTATTTGCTTGAAATTCCAGGATATCACATTCCTCCTCCCTTAAAAGAATTTCATCCCCGAAATTTAAAAGCAAAAGATAATCCAAAAACTTTTATTTCAAACAATCCAAGGCATACATATGAGTCATACATTAACAACCAAACAAACAATTCATTCAAACAAACATTACTAAATATCCGGATACAAATCCGGATAGGCTTTCCTAAATCTATCCAGAGTTTCTCAGGTACAGTCTCTGGGATCCTCGCTAACTGAACCTTGACCAGCTTCACCACTTTGTTTATGAGCTGTTTCTCATCTTGATCAACTATCTAGACTGGATGCCTGATTATAGATAAGTCCGGTTCGATCTCTAAGACTTCTTGCACTGCCAGCTCCACAACTAGAGATGGGTCGTACACGTATTTCCTCAAATGAGAAACATGAAAAACATTGTGAATTCTAGCCATCCGGACTGGCAACTCAATCCTATAGGCCAAAGCACCAATTCTCTCAAGCACTCAAAACGGTTGAATATATCTCGGGGCAAGCTTTCCCGTCTTTCCAAATCTTATTACTCCTTTTATCGGGGAAACCTTGACAAAAACCAAATCTCCAACTTCAATTTCAAATTGCCTTCGTCTCTTGTCCGCATAACTCTTCTGGTGATCCTGGGCTGCTTTCATTCTCTTCTTGATCAGCTCCATCTTCGAAGATGCCTCTTGGATCAAATCTGGCCTAAAAACAAGACAATCTCCCGACTCTACCCAACAGGACGGTGATCTAAAAAGTCTCCCATACAAAGCTTCATAGGGTGCCATCTTAATACTCGCCTGATAACTATTATTGTATGAGAATTCCACTAAATGCAGATGGTCCTCCCAAGATCCACTGAAATCCAAAACACAAGCCGTCAACATTTCCTCAAGAATACGATTCAGCCTTTTTGTTTGTCCATCGGTCTGGGGATGATACGCTGTACTCAAACTCAATCTTGTACCTAAAGCTGTCTGCAGAGCCTCCTAAAATTTACTGGTAAAGATGGGATTAGGGTCACTAACTATGCTGGCGGGGACTCCGTGCAACCTGACGATCTCCTTCAAGAAAATCTCTGCCAAAAATGCTGCAGTTCTGATTGCCTTAACCAGAATAAAATGGGCAATCTTGGTCAGCCGGTCTACGATTACCCATATTCCTTCATTTTTTTTTCTGGTCCTTGGCAAACCATCGACGAAATCCATCGATATCATTCCGCTTAGGGACTTCCAAAGGCTACAACAATCTTGCGGTCTTCTTTTGATCAACTTTCACATACTGACAGATCGCACGACCATTCACGAAAGTAGCAACATCCTTCTTCATGCCCGTCCTCCAGAAAACTCTTTTCATATCGTTATACATCTTTGAGATCTCCGGATGGATACTCAACCTTCATTTATGGCTTCTTGCAATACTTCCTGCCTCAAGCAATCAACATCTGGCGCACACAAATGTCCGTTGATCCTCAAATCTCCTTGATCGTCTATCTTGAAATCCAAATATCGACCATCCTTGGCTCCAAGAATCAGTTCCTCAAAAGTTCTATCCTGCATCTAACTGCTTATGATCTTTTCCTGTAGAGACGGAACAACTTCCAAAATAGACAGAACTGTGTTCCTACTCAGAGAATCCGCCGCTACATTTTCTTTCCCTTGAGTATAGAGGATATCCATATCATAAGATGCCAAAAATTCTACCTACCTCTGCTGCCTCAAATTCAGATCCTTCTGGAAGAAAAGGTACTTCAAAGGTTTATGATCGGTGAAAAGATCGAACTTCTCTCCCAACAGATAGTGTCTCCAGATCTTCAAAGCAAAGACGATGGCCAACAATTCCAGATCGTGTGTAGCATATTTCTTTTCATGTGGCTTCAATTGCCTGCTCGCATACGAAATCACTTTCTCATTCTGCATCAGCACTGCACCTAGCCCAACTCCACAAGCATCCGTGTAGACTTCGAACTTACTCTTATCATCAGGAATAGCGAGGACAAGTGCACTGGTCAACCCTGCCTTCAAATCCAACAATGCCTCTTCACACTTGGGGGTCCACCTAAACTTTGCTCATTTCCTAGTCAACTTGGTTAAGTGCGAAGAAATCTAAGAGTAGTCCCTGATAAATTTCATGTAGTACCCTGCTAAATCCAGAAAACCATGGACTTCTGTAGTAGTCTGCGATTGCTTCCACTCTTGAATAGTTGCTACCTTGGCCAGATCTACAGAAATACCCTCACCAGAAAAAAATGCCCCAAGAATCTCACTTCCGACTTTCAAAATGGCACTTCGAAAACTTAGCCTTCGGAACATGCCTCCTCAAAGTCTCCAACACTATCTCCAAATGTCGCTTATGCTTCAGACTTGTTGTAACAACCCTAGATTTTTATAAATATTTTAATTTCAAATTTATTTCATTTTGAAATTATTTCAAACTTATTTTATTCCAAACATTTCATTTGTAAAAATAAATTTTGATTATTATATGAATTATAATTACAAACTGGTATAAATTGAATATTTTCCTGTAAAATGGAATTGTGGTCAAAACTGGTCAAACTTTGACTTTTAAATTTTAAATTTATATATTTAAATTCTTAAACTTTATCTTTTATTATGAAAATATATTTAATAAATTGAATACTGCTTTTCATTTCGATGAAAACGGAGTTATATTGTGAAAGTTATGTATATTTCAATATTGAGTACAATTTGTTTTATTAGCAATTTTGTCTATTTTAAACTATATATAAATCATATTTTTCTTTTCTATATTTTATTTTAGTATGTTTTAATATTTTATTTTATGTATATTTTGTCTTCTAATATTTTTTAAAGTGATAATAAATTTTTTTTCCAAAATTTGCTGTATTTATTTCCTATTTTAAAGGCAGTTTTCTATTTTTCTGCTATTTTCTTCATTTAAATTATATTTAATTAAAATTTATATATTTATTTTTTTAATGCATCTTTTATTTTATGCTATTATCTTTGTTATAAATATTTTTACAAGTCCATATAAATTTCCAAAGTTCATTTTGTTTATTTTCCCTTTTTCTAGACTAGTTTGCAATTTTTGCTGTTTTATTAATTAAATTATATATAATTAATATTTATTTATTTATTTTACTTATTTACTTTATTTCTGAGTTTATTTATCTTTATTATCAGTATTTTTATGTAATTATAAATTAAAAATGAATTAGTGGAAATTTGAACGGTTTCAAACTTTTAAAATTCAAAGGTCCTTTTATCTTCCGACCTTTCACTTTCTCAACCTCCTCCTTAATTGTTTTTGCCGTGCATTTCCTCCTATCTTTCAGCGTCTTCGTCGTTTTTCACGAGCATATCATTTCTCAAACATTTCTCAACAAAAAAAATCACGGCTTCCAATTTTTTTTCAAAGTTTTTAGGTAAATTCTTCTTCTTTTCTTGTTTTTCTATGTTTTTCTATTGATTTTGCAATGGTTCTCTACCTTCGTGGCTCCACTCCTCCTCCTCCAGGCCTTGGCTGACCACCACCACCCCCTTCCTCTGACCATCACGCATCCTAGTACCCCTCCACTTCAGACCGAGCCAACCCAAGGTATAGATCACCACAAAATCCACCAAAAACCATCACTATATACACTAGATGAGCCACCTTTGCCAACACCTCCTTCTTCAACCACTAGCCGCCACTACCTCAACCACCACCTCTGGCCTAACCTCCATCCTCTGCCACATCAACCACCACCTCCTGGAGTCACTGGCCATGCCCCAAAGCTTCTGGCCGAGCCAAACTTTAGCAAAGAGCTGATGTATGTTGCCTTGTTTTGCCTTGTGTTGAAGTTTTATGCACCTAGATCCATGAACCCACCTTCAACACATGTAGGCCGACCAATAGGGAACCCAAAATAGACCCAATCCCCTGTGTTAGCTGAGCCAAACTCATCCCTAACTAAAGTACTTGAGGTTGAGAACAAGTGCAATTCAAATGGATATGGTTTGGGGTGTTGTTTCTAATGTTATTAATGATAAAGTGTGTTGTAACTTATATATATATATATATATATATATATATATATATATATATATATTGTATTGTTTTGTTTAAATGTTTCAAGGGGTATAGCTTTGACTCTCCACTCTCAAAATTGTAGTAGTGTTGTCATTCCTTCGTAGTGTCAGTATTGTTGCTTTGGTAGCAATCTCCAGCTTTGAACAGGTGAGTAATTCTCACCAGACAATATGTGCATATATAACTAGTAAATTGACCCCTTTTGAATCTGTAAAATGCATTATCATGTTACACCAGCTATATTATGATTATATGATGTTCACCCATGCTTAAACACCTGTTATAACATCTGTTACTGTTATATTATGATGTTTAGTTATTTTTATCAGTTTATCACACTGAAAGTTCCCTTTAGATTAGAATCACTATGGGTTGAAATGATACATACCCGAATGGACTTTAGAATAGGAGAAAATCGTTATGGGCTGAAATGATAAGCCTGTATGATTTTCAATTATTTTCATTTACTTGGGATTGCGGGTTTGAAATGATCAAACCCGGGTTTTCTTTGTAAATTACGGGTTGAAATGATATATTACCCGTATACTTTACCTAGGCTAGAAAATGAAATACAGACCCGTTGTTAAAATATGTTTTTCTAAAGTTTTTAAATTATTTAAGAAATGTAAATATTATAATATTTTGATTTAAATTTGATTAAAAATGATTTTTGTAAAGCATTATTGATTTTTTGAAAATTTATAAGTGAAATAAACAAATGGTAAAGTTAGGAAATCTGAAATGTAAGTTATTTTGGAAATTATAATTTGGTGATAAATGGAATTTAAATTAAATATTAAAATATGATAAATTTATGATATTTTGAATTAAATGAACTAAAAATGATTTTTATAATATATTAATGATTTTTGAATAAAGTTAAAATGTGAAATGAATGAATATTTTAGTTGAAATTTTGAAATATAACAAAATTTGAAAATCTGTGAATTTGGCTTAAAAGTGAATTTTAAGTTAAGTAAATAAAAATGAAATTAAGTTATATTTGAAATTTAAACTTAAGTAAGTTAAATTTAATTTAATGAATTTAAATTTAATGTTGGAATTTAATAAGTGAATTATCATTAAATCTTGATTTTTAAATGGAGATTAACTTTATAAAATCATGAATATAAGGGTATTTAAATGATTGTTTTAAAAGTGAAATTATATGATTTTATAAGTTAAAAATGATTCAAATAAAAAAAATATTTGTTTGTGAAATTATACTTAATATTTGAAGTTAATTAACTGCATTTCTAAAATGTTATTAGTTCTAATGTAAATGATAATACAGTATTTGTAAATGCTGTAGTGGAAAATAATGAACCAAATGGCTAAGTTTAATTAAAGGCTATTATAGCATTTTTGTAAGTGTTATAATTATTGAATTTAACTAAGTTTTATTGAAACTGATGTAACTCTATTATAGCATTTTTAAATGCTATCTTTTGTTAAATTGAACTGTTTTGAATGTAACTTTCTGTAGCAATTTCTAAATGCTGCGAAAGTTGAATTTCCATCTGTTTTAATAAACTAAGTGAATAAATTAATTTTGAAAGACTAAAATTTTGGAAATTTAATAATTTAATTATTAAATATAATAACTTCATTCTATGATTTAAAAAGGAAGTACTTTATGTCGAAATATAAACTATTTTGAAATGTGTTTTGTAATGGTATTTAAATTAAATAAAAATGAATGTGGTTTGGAAGATATTATATTTTTGATATTTTGAAATGGGTTTTGAATGATATTGAATTTTGAAATGATATTTGATTTTGAAGTATAAAATACCATTTTGAAATTTTAACCACGGGATGTATTTAATTTATAGTTTAACTGATCCTTAGAGGATGGACGATCCCAAGCATCCTTTAAGTTATTATGCATTACTGCTACAGTTCATTTGAGTTGGTTTACATTATATAAGTATATATTGTCCTGACTCGAGTGTTTTGTGTTTCCTTTACGCTCAGGTCAGCCTGAGTATTTACAGCTTAGCTTTGGATTTCTTTTCTGGAGCTAGGAATTGCTGGAGATTCTGCCTGTCTAGTTATCTATCCTTCAGTTTCAGTTGTTCTATTTCAGCTTTGGTATTGATAAACTGCTATGTAATTGAGATTTCTGTTGTATATGTTTTTCAGACCGATATTATGTATTATGTTTTGAGAGTTTGTTATAGTAGCTTAATGAACTACTATGGTACTTTAATATCCGCTGCGAGTTATTCTGATATTTCTGTGTCTGTGATTCTGTGATTGTATTTCATTTGCTCCAAAATTATTTACAATGCGATATTTTGAGCAATTCAAGTCTGGCACGTGTGGATGCGAATGGCTGAAAATATCGGGTTGTTACAGTTGGTATCAGGGCATTGGTTTTAGGCAAACCATAGCCCGCGGAGCAAAACTCATTAGAGATATGGAGAAATACCCTAGAATGAGTGAAATCAATCTCAGAATCCTTTCCTTGTGAGAGAACATATTTTCGAAGTATAAAATGATTTCCAAATGATTTTTAAAGGATTTTCAAAGATTATTTTGGTATAAAAATTTTCTTATTTTGGAATCAAGATTTTCTGAACTTCATTTCTTCTGTATCCACCTTGTTAGAAATCTCTTAGTTAGGATTCTTATCGATTAGGATTCCTTGAACTGTGGAACGCTCCCACTTATTTAGAAATCCAGTCTTGTCTTCCCTATTTTTTACCCTTTTGATTTTGGACATTCCTTAACCCCACTTTGGAATGACCTCTCTAAAGAGCGGTGATTCCGTAAATCTTTGAATGATTTGTAAAGGGGTGAAATTCCTTTACAATTGGCATTGATTCACCGGAGATTTCTGTATCCTCGGATGTCGATGCTATCTATCTCCTTCTCTATCTGGATCCTATATCTGGCGGTCGAATGTCGATTTGCCTCAGATTTCCAAATTCGTTATATTCCGGAAGTCACCGTTGACCGGTTAAGGTTGCCAATGATTTTTATAGGCTTATCCATCTTCTGTTCGATAATTAAATTATCTCATCTTCGTTTGAGTTTATCTTTGAACTAGAATTCTATTTGATTAGAGTTCCTCTAATTTTGAATCTTTGTTTGTTTGAAAGCTTTCCTTCAATCATCCTTTGGAAATTTGTGTTTGATTGTATTTTGAAATTGTGCATACATCGAAATTTATTAAGGATGACCATATATTGTATATAAAAAGTGAAATGTTTTCAATAAGGATTATATACCTTTTAAAATGAAAATTTGAAGCTTTGAAAGGATTTGAAATTTTGAAATTTATAAGAAACTTGATTTATACAAAAATGATTTATAACTGAAGGGTTTTGAATTTGAATTTCGAGGAATCGAATTCCAGAGTTTTGAAATCAGTTTTAAGATTTTGGAAAATATATAATAATAATATGATTTAAAGATATATTTTTTTCAAATAAGAAATGTTTCAAATGTATTCGAATGAATTTCAATGATTTCGAAGGAATTTCAAAGAAGTTTTTTAAAGTTAATTGAAGTCCAGAACTCATTTATGTTACTGGAAAATAATTTCGGTGATGAATGCATGCATCATCGACATTGATTTTCGAGTTTCTGAGTGTGGGAGAGGCCACTCTAGTAGCTTTGCTATGCGAGTGATTTTGTGAAACCAATTTTGATTTCAGATTTCGAAGTATGGTTTGATATTCGAAAGATAGATCTGTATATATATATTTGAAAAGATTTAAAGTAAGCCGCTGTTCAGTCCTCGAGTTTCAGATTTTGAAACCTAACTTTTGAAATTGATTTACTAATTTAGTGTTGATTTCTAACTCTTGGATTGAAAATATGATTTCTTCGACTATTTTAAGATTCGAGCACTTCCAAATCAAGGTTAACTTTTCAAAGCTAATTTTTTTTGAAAGGTATAAGGTATTTGATAAAGAATATAAGTTTAGTTTGTATGTTTCATGTATGAAATAATATGATTTTTATAAGTTGAAACTATTTTGTTAAGTGAATAAATAAGACTATTTTGAATTATACTAATATGAAATTTAGTTTTGAAATGTTTTGGATAAAAATTAGTCTTCAAATGTTTGAGAAAAATTTGGTTTTAAATGTTTTAACTAACATCTTTATGAAACTATTTATTTAACAAGTTGGAATAGATACGTAAGTTGTACGTATGCTGTTTTATTCGCATAATTAATTTGATTCAAGTTTGAGTACACAAGTTCGAGGTGAATTACACCATTTCGTGTTAGGATTTTTCATTTGAGTCTTGATGGCGAACATTTGATATGGATTTTGGGCTTGATTCTAGAATTCTCTATCATAGTATATGGCTATGCAAGGAGACTGATGGCTTCTAGTCGAGAAACCATATCGAAATCCGCATTAGGGAAGTCGAATGGACAATACTAGTTCGATAGTGAACTTTTATGACCAAGCGAGCGATCGAATGTAATGTTGCGAAATGATGACATATGTAAGTAATAATGAAGTAAAATTTGAGATATATGAAATTATAAAATTTAGTTTGAAATATGGTATATTTAAGCCTTGAAACATATTTAAGATTGAATAGTTTATTTTGTAAATCAAATCTATATTTGGAATTTGATAATTGAAATGGTTTTGTTGGACAACTAAATTGAATTTAAACTGATGGTTTGAATGGAATTAAAATTTGGAAATTTTAGATTTTGGTTTAATTGAATAAATTTGTGAAATGTAAAGAATTAAGGGAATGTTTTATGATTTCAAATGTATCATTTCAAAATGTTATGATTCACAAAGTGTAATGATTTCAAGTATTTGGTTTCGAAAGATTTATAACTTTGAAAGTATTATGATTTTTAAAGTGAATATATGTTTGAAATGGAAATGAACTTGTTTGACCTAAATTTTGTTGATTTGGAAATTTGGATTATTTTCTAAATCTATTGTTTGAGAAACTTTGAAACTAAATTTATGTAATCATATATGATTATGAAACTGAAACATTATTGAAACGAATTAAAATTGAGAACCTTAATTATTTAAATACTTTGATTTGGGAGTTATCAAACTTATATAAAATTGATTTGTATAAGTATGCATTAGATTTGAAAACTATTGATTTGAAAACTGTTGATTTGAAAAGGTACCCAATTTTGAAAAGTGAAATCTTATATAATCGAAATCTACATAAGTGTGATTTGATATACTATTGTTTTGAAAAGTATTTGATTTGAAATGAAATCTTATATAAAATGGACTTTATATAAGTATGATATTTGGAAGTGATTTTGAAAGTACTATATGATACATATTTTCGAAGTAAAGATATGGAAGTGCCTTCTGCTTGATATCCGCTTTGTGGCCACACTGTGGATTCATTCTATCGATATTATTCTCTTTCTTTGATTTGGGTTTTCCAGATACGATACTCGAATGTCCATCGAATTCCATGGCGATCTCCATGGTCTTATAATCGTGACTGCATAGCGCAACTACCTGGCTGAGCTGGTCTGGGGGTACGGATTGTTTCCTGGGGGATCCAGGCGTAACCATTGTGTATCCTGCACTTTATGTAGGTCGCATTAGTAGCAAAACTGCCTGGCTGAGATGGCCTAGGGGTACGGATTGTTTCCTGGGGGATCTAGGTGTAACCATTGTGTATCCTGCACTCTACTAGTCATCATGGCATAACTCGCAGGGCTGAGAAAGCTTACGGATACAGATTGTTTCCTGGGGGATCCAGGCGTAACCATTGTGTATCTGCGATCCATAGTTAGACAACTATTTCGGTTTGGTTGATTTGTTTGGATTGTACTTTCCATATCTGTTTTTAAAAGTGTTTTCATTATTTTCACTGGGTGTTGAAACAAGTCTACCAAGTACCTAGAGAATTCTAGCTTCGCGTCTGATCAACGCATAGCCAGAGTCTGTAGGAACGAAAGTAAACTTGTTAAGACATCGAGTTATAAAAGTATTTTGATAAAAGTATCTTGATAAAGTACTATATAAAGAATATTTTGATCAGTTATTTTCCCTTCTAAAAATTTAAAATGTTTTAAATATTGTTTACCTTGAACCATCAGATTTGAATCAAATGACTATTCATCATATTATAAAATGTTTAAAATGTTACGAAATTTTGGTTGAAATGTATAATGGTTTAAATAATGGTTCACCCTTGTCTTCCAACATGCTTTCCTTCTTAGCTACTTTTTCCTACCTTCTTTTGGGATTTCTTCCAACCTATTGTTCATTCTAGTTGTTTCTCCGCTTCCTTCGTTTTCGTGGACGAAAAGATTTGAGTGGGGGAGAGTGTAACAACCCTAGATTTTTATGTATATTTTAATTTCGAATTTATTTCATTTTTAAATTATTTTAAACTTATTTGATTTCAAACATTTTATTTGTAAAAATAAATTTTGATTATTATATGAATTATAATTTCAAACTGGTATAAATTGAATATTTTCCTGTAAATGGAATTGTGGTCAAAACTGGTCAAACTTTGACTTTAAAATTTTAAATTTATATATTTAAATTCTTAAACTTTATCCTTTATTATGAAAATATATTTAATAACTTGAATACTGCTTTTCGTTTCGTTGAAAACGGAGTTATATTGTGGAAGTTATGTATATTTCAATATTGAGTACAATTTGTTTTATTTAGCAATTTTGTCTATTTTAAATTATATAAATCATATTTTTCTTTGTTATATTTTACTTTAATATGTGTTAATATGTTATATTATGTATATTTTGTCTTTTAATATTTTTTAAAGTGATAATAAAAAAAAATCCAAAATTTACTGTATTTATTTCCTATTTTAAAGGCTGTTTTCTATTTTTCTGCTATTTTCTTCATTTAAATTATATTTAATTAAAATTTAAATATTTATTTTGTTAATTCATCTTTTATTTTATGTTATTATATTTTTTATAAATATTTTTACAAGTCCATATAAATTTCCAAAGTTCATTCTGTTTATTTTCCATTTTTTAGACTAGTTTGCAATTTTTGCTGTTTTATTAATTAAATTATATATAATTAATATTTATTTATTTTGTCTACTTATTTACTTTATTTCTGAGTTTATTTATGTTTATTATCAGTATTTTTATGTAATTATAAATTAAAAATGAATTAGTGGAAATTTGAACGGTTTTAAACTTTTAAAATTCCAGGGTCCTTTTATCTTCCGACCTTTCACTTTCTCAACCTCCTCCTTAATTGTTTTTGCCGTGCATTTCCTCCTATCTTTCAGCCACTTCTTCATTTTTCATGAGAATTTCATTTATCAAACATTTCTCAACAAAAAAAAAATCACGGCTTCCACTTTTGTTCAAAGGTTTTAGGTAAATTCTTCTTCCTTTCTTGTTTTTCTATGTTTTTCTATTGATTTTGCAATGGTTCTCTACCTTCATGGCTCCACTCCTCCTCCTCCAGGCCATGGCTGACCACCACCACCCCCTTCCTCTGACCATCACCCATCCTAGTACCCCTCCACTTCAGGCCGAGCCAACCCAAGGCATAGATCACCAAAAAATCCACCAAAAACCATCACTATATACACTGGATGGGCCACCTTTGCCAACACCTCCTTCTTCAACCTCTAGCCGCCACTACCTCCACCACCACCACCTCTGACCTGAGCTCCACCCTCTGCCACATCAACCACCACCTCTTGGAGCCACTGGCCATGTCCCATAGCTTCTGGCCGATCCAAACTTTAGCAAAGAGGTGATGTATGTTGCCTTGTTTTGCCTTGTGTTGAAGTTTTATGCACCTAGATCCATGAACCCACCTTCAACACATGTAGGCCGACCCCTAGTGAACCCAAAACAGACCCAATCCCCTGTGTTAGCTGAGCCAAACACACGCCTAACTGAAGTACTTGAGGTTGAGAAAAAGTGCAATTCAAATGGATATGGTTTTGGGTGTTGTTTCTAATGTTATTGATGTTAAAGTGTGTTGTAACTTATATATATATATATATATATATATATATATATATATATATTGTATTGTTTTGTTTAAATGTTTCAAGGGGTATAGCTTTGACTCTCCACTCTCAAAATTGTAGTAGTGTTGTCGTGCCTTCGTAGTGTCAGTATTGTTGCTTTGGTAGCGATCTATAGCTTTGAATAGGTGAGTAATTCTCAACAGACAATGTGTACATATATAACTAGTAAATTGACCCCTTTTGAATCTGTAAAATGCATTATCATGTTACACCTGCTATATTATGATTATATGATGTTCACCCATGCTTAAACACCTGTTATAACATCTGTTACTATTATATTATGATGTTCTGTTATTTTTATCAGTTTATCACACTGCAAGTTCCCTTCAGATTAGAATCACTATGGGCTGAAATGATACATACCCGAACGGACTTTAGAATAGGAGAAAATCGTTATGGGCTGAAATGATAGGCCTGAATTATTTTCAATTATTTTCATTTACTTGGGATTGCGGGTTTGGAATGATCAAACCCGGGTTTTCTTTGTAAATTACAGGTTGAAAAGATATATTACCCGTATCACTTTACCAAGGCTAGAAAATGAAATACAGACCCGTTGTTAAAATATGTTTTTTAAAATTTTTAAATTATTTTAGAAATGTAAATATTATAATATTTTGATTTAAATTTGATTAAAAATGATTTTTGTAAAGCATTATTGATTTTCTGAAAATTTATAGGTGAAATAAACAAATGGTAAAGTTAGGAAATCTGAAATGTAAGTTATTTTGGAAATTATAATTTGGTGATAAATGGAATTTAAATTAAATATTAAAATATGATAAATTTATGATATTTTGAATTAAATGAATTAAAAATTATTTTTATAATATATTAATGATTTTTGAATAAAGTTAAAATGTGAAATGAATGAATATTTAAGTTGAAATTTTAAAATATAACAAAATTTGGAAATCTATGAATTTAGCTTAAAAGTGAATTTTAAGTTAAGTAAATAAAAATGAAATTAAGTTATATTTGAAATTTAAACTTAAGTGTTAAGTTAAATTTAATTTAATGAATTTAAATTTAATGTTGGAATTTAATAAGTGAATTATCATTAAATCTTGATTTTTGAATGGACATTTAACTTTATAAAATCATGAATATAAGGGTATTTGAATGATTGTTTTAAAAGTGAAATTATACGATTTTATAAGTTAAAAATGATTTAAATAAAAAAATATTTGTTTGTGAAATTATAATTAATATTTGAAGTTAATTAACTGCATTTCTAAAATGCTATTAATTCTAATGTAAATGATAATACAGTATTTGTAAATGCTGTAGTGGATAAGAATGAACCAAATGGCTAAGTTTAATTAAAGGCTATTATAGCATTTTTGTAAATGTTATAATTGTTGAATTTAACTAAGTTTTATTGAAACTGATGTAACTCTATTATAGCATTTTTAAATGCTATCTTTTGTTAAATTGAACTGTTTTGAATGTAGCTTTCTGTAGCAATTTCTAAATGCTGCGAAAGTTGAATTTCCATCTGTTTTAATAAATTAAGTGAATAAATTAATTTTGAAAGACTAAAATTTTGGAAATTTAATAATTTAATTATTAAATATAATAACTTCATTTTATGATTTAAAAAGGAAGTAATTTGTTTCGAAATATTAACTATTTTGAAATGTGTTTTGTAATGGTATTTAAATTAAATAAAAATGAATGTGGTTTGGAAGATATTATATTTTTGATATTTTGAAATGGATTTTGAACGATATTGAATTTTGAAATGATATTTGATTTTGAAGTATAAAATACCATTTTGAAATTTTAACCACGGGATGTATTTAATTTATAGCTTAACTGATCCTTAGAGGATGGACGATCCCAAGCATCCTTTAAGTTATTATGCATTACTGCTACAGTTCACTTGAGTTGGTTTACATTATATAAGTATATATTGTCCTGACTCGAGTGTTTTGTGTTTCCTTTACGCTCGGGTCAGCCTGAGTATTTACAACTTAGCTTTGGATTTCTTTTCTGGAGCTAGAAATTGCTGGAGATTCTGCATGTCTAGTTATCTATCCCTTCAGTTTCAGTTGTTCTATTTCAGCTTTGGTATTGATAAACTGGTATGTAATTGAGATTTATGTTGTATATGTTTTTCAGACTGATATTATGTATTATGTTTTGAGAGTTTATTATAGTAGCTTAATGAACTACTATGGTATTTTAATTTCGGCTGCGAGTTATTCTGATATTTCTGTGTCTGTGATTCTGTGATTGTATTTCATTTGCTCCAAAATTATTTACAATGCGATATTTTGAGCAATTCATGTCTGGCATGTGTGGATGCGAATGGCTGAAAATATCGGGTCGTTACACTTGTAATAGACAATAATGTCATCGATGAACCCGAGAGCGAACTTATTCAGCACATCTCGGAAAACTCGGTTCATCAAATCCGCAAAATAGGCAGGAGCGTTGGTTAGCCCAAAAGGCATAACCATCCACTCATAAAAACAATTGGGTCCCCTGAACGCAGTCAAGTGTATACTGTCCTCGACTACCCTTAACTGGTGGAAACTCGAAGCTAAATCAACTAGGAGAAAACAGAAGCTCCATGAAGTTGATCAAAAAGATCGTCTATACAGGGCAATGGATACTTATTCCTAATAGTAACCTTATTCAACTCCCGGTAATCCACATAGAATCTCAATGACCCATCTGGCTTGGTCACAAAGACTACAGCAGAACCCCAACTGGAAAAACTTGGCCGGATCAAACCTTTCTCTAAGAAATATTGGGTCTGCTTCACCAGCTCTTCTCTCTCTCTCGGCGCCATCCTTCTACTGGGTTGAAAACAGGTATTGCTCCCGAAACAAAGTCGATATGAAACTCTATATCCCGATGTGGGGGCAAACATTTAACTTGCTCGAAGACATCCGAAAAATCTTTGACCACTTCAATGGACTCTGCGCCTTCTGTAGATGCCTCAATTCCATGCAAAAGATTACTCAAGTGAACTCCAGAACTATCGCAAGTCACTTTTGCGATCCTTCCAACTCAGTTTCCAAAGATAAAATTATCTCTTCACAAATCAAAACAGCCTTATGTTTATCCAACCAATCCATTCCCATAAAGGTCAAACTCTTTAAAATCCAACATAAATGGGTCGCAAGAAAAACTAAGAGACATATAAGAAATTCTTAGGCCTCTACAGATCTTATCTAACTTGGTTACTCCCCTTATAGGATTAGATACAAAAATAGGACGGTCTACCAAATTAGGGGAAAGATGAAACTTCTCTACCGATTCCAAAGAAATAAAACTAAGAGATGCACCAGAATCGAACAGAACTCTAATCAAATTGCCATTTAAAAGCAAAGTACCTTCTAGAACTCCTTTTCCTTTGGAAGAAGAAGTTGATGGTCCACCTTCAAGAGCAAATACCTTATTCTGCTGGGCCTTCTGAAGAAGTGGACAAGCCTTCACCATGTGCATCGGCTGATGACAGTTGAAACACAAAGATTTCTGAACCAGTGCAGAACCGGGTCTATTCTGAAGCTGCTACTACTGCTGAGATCTACCCTTGGGACATTGCTTAGCCAAATGACCTCTTGCTGACACACATAACACTTACGAGGTCCATTGTTGCCTCCTTGTTTCCCTTTGCCTTACTTTTTCTAATTTGGGTTGAATTTCCTTTTGTTTGGATTGGAAAAAGTTCCACTTGGTGCTGCTGCAGATGCCAAAATTTTCTTGTTCATAAGCTCCTCATGCCTCAATGCCATAATAATCAACTCCACGAATGATCCCTTAAGGTGTGCCGTCATCTTCTCGTGGAACTCAGGCCTCATCCCCAGCACAAATATCTCATTCTTCTTGAGGGGCATGTCAATCAAACAAGGTCCGTAGCCAGATAATTTGTTGAACTTAGTCTCATATTCTGAAACTAACATACTCCTTTACTTCAGATCCAGAAAATCTCTGTACAGACGAGTCTTTTCAGCTGTTGGCACGAACCGTTCCTCAAATAGTTCCTTAAACTGACTCCGAGAAATATCATCCTCCGAAATATCACCGTAACTGCATCCCACCCTGTATAGATAATACCCCGTTATTACCCCGCTATAAGCCCGCAATATCACATAGTGGATTTCTACTGCTATGATTTTTCCATATAGCCCCAAAATATAGCCTTTGCGCTTTAATCCCCGCTATTTCTGCTATATCCCGTTATTCCCGCTATATTTTGCTATTTCCGCTATATCTTATTTAATAAAATGAATTAAAAATTACATTTATACATTATAAAAATTATGAAACCAATTTATTTGATTTAATTTTTAATATATTTTCAGAAATAAAAATACTCTAATATTCTACTAAATTCAATTATGTTATATAACAGTTTTACGTTTATTTAAAGTATATTCGCACATGTTTTTTGTTTAAAATCATTTATGTATTAATTATAATTCAATTGAATGATAATTTTTCATTTAATTACCATTTATATATTTGTAAAAACATTAAGTACTTGTTTTATATGCTATTTTAGAGCTATCCGCTATATCCCGCTATATCCTCGTTGTATCCACGTTATGACTTTTTGCACCTCCACCGCTTCGAATCTGCCGAGCGCTTTAACTGCACAGATCCCACCAAGTTGTAACTCCTTCATGAAGTTGCCACCATGCCATCTGTCTCTTTTTCTCATCCGACGGATCCAAACTCTTAAAAATGCGCTCACATGACCGTAACCAAGCCTGAACTTCTATGATGGACTCCGATCCTTTAAAAGGTCTTCCTCCCAGATTGGTGAAAACCTAACACAGAGCAGCAAAACTTACTCGAGGCGGCATTGGATTCACAGCCTCGCTAGCAATCGCACCTCTTCCATTAGTGGTCGTCGTGTTGCCTATAATCTACCTCTCCTTCCTCTAGAACTCATTTTGGCAAGCTGGACAGGTAACCCAACAATTTAGATAGGTATATAGATATATAAAAATTACAAATATGCGCTCTCAAGATAGATACTACTCCAAAGCCTAAGTATTATCTTAACCTAGCACTCTGATACCAACTGTGATGACCCGCCTTTCATTCCACAGAAATATGTATCATCATAAAAAAAGAAATAGGTAGATTAGTGAATAGATAGAAAGAAAGAACAACAATATCAGTATCTCACAGCGAGAAACAGAAAAATATAATATGTCACATAACTATTATATAGTCATTACATATCAGAGTTACACAGTTACAACATCATCAATTAGACAGTCGTAATGGCCTGTCTATCCATTACATTCCAAAATACAATAGACACAAGACACCAACACAGCGGAAATAGATATATAGATACGCCAAGACACCTGCTCCAAGCTTCCTAAAATTCGTCCAGCTAAACCTGATCACTTAGCTACTCATATAAAATTGAGTACCCAAGAGTTTAAGAAAACAAAAATAAACCCTAGGTAAGACATGGGTTTGGTGTGAGGAAACGGTTAAGTTGTTTAACTTGAAAAACCTTTGAAATAAAAGGTATCTCGTAAGACTCCCCACAAATAAACACGGACAAGTTTTTCCCTTATGATAACAAAAACATTTGATAGGAAATCTGATTATATTATAATAGTGTCTAGGGTTTTCAACATAAAATACAGAAATACCTGGAATGCTTACATCTCACGTTCTAACATAGTTGGGCACAATCAAAATCATATAGCACTTATTGGAGATTGGATTGCATACAATGGCAGGGCTACCGGGGTACCGCCCGTCATAGTATGTGGTCTAGATCACCGTACCGAGGATCCACCCTAATCCCCTACACCACAAAACTAGAGCTACCGCTTACTGGATAGTCCGAATAAGACAACCCTGCGGTTGTGGCCAAACAACCGCCCACACAGCCAAATAAAAGGGACCTCTAGACAGGGGAAAATTTTATCCTACTTGGGTGCTACCCACTTAGCCTTGCGTGCACCTCCCCTGTTTTATCCATTCCCGGTTGATGAGGCTTGATGTTATGGTTACCTTTCAGAATACATGCCGTGGAATTCTCATCGTCCTCCATTGACGATGGTCTGATAGCATTCATCCATACAAGTTCGTTTCGGGTTCGAATGAAACCGAAGGCATGATCTCGCTACACTCATTTTGGAATCACGCTCAGAGTTAACGACCACAGCCCTTGCACTCTGAAACTTCATCTCGATCTTCACTTGAGATTTCACGACCTATCGTTTAACTTGGATCGATGTGGTTTTCGAATAATCAAATTTGATATCTGATCCGGTCTCATCGAAATCCAAACGCCATCTTAAAGGCCAAGTTGTTTAAGGTTTAAACAATTTAATTCAATTCAGAACTTTATATACACACAACAATTCAATGCAGATAAATAACACACTTTTATCATAGCTATCCAAAGTATATCACATCACAGAATATCACAGATTATCATACTATAAATATCAATCAATCCACACATTCTATACAATCAATCATCCATAAGAAGGACTTATCAATCCATACTATAATTAATTTAATTAACTCAAATTAAATTAATCACTTAAGAATTAATCACCTAACCCTGCTTAATTAATCATTAATTATATACAAATCATTTGAATCAATTAATCATTCTTTAATTACTTTTATAAATTAGTTAATTAGTCTTTAATTAATGATTAATTACCATTAAATTATTTATTGATTTATCCTTTAATTATTAATTAAAAACCTTAATTACAAATTAATAAACCTTAATTATTAATAAATAAACCCTTAATTACAAATTAATTAATCCTTAATTATTAATTAATAAACCCTTAATTACGAATTAGTTATTCCTTAATTACCAGTTAATTAATCCTTAATTACAAATTTATTAATCTCTAATTACTTAATTAATTAATCCTAATTACAAATTAATTAATCCTTAACTAATTAATTTATAACCCTTAATTATTAATTCATTAATTAATTCTTAATTATTAATGAATTAATTTCTCTTTAATTACTTCATTAATTTAATTAATCGTTAATCCTCAAAAACCTTAATTAACTTTAAGATAAACCATTATCTTATTAATTACTTAATTATCACTAACATCTAAATTTAAAACATTTTATCTTTTAACTATCTGTTTAATTAAACCATTTAATTTAAGTTTTAAAAAATAACTTAAGAATCTAACATAATTAATTTAAGTAAAATAGATCCTACAACATCCCTAAACCAAATGTTTAATAAAAACATTTACTATATATAAAACAAATTTAATAACAAGGTTTAAACTTGATTCATTTTAAATCTAAAAAAAATGCTTATATTTAAATTTAAAACTATTATAATTTACTTCGAGTTTAACCCGATTCTTACCCGAGTCCAACCCCGAGACAATTCCATTTTCTTTTTCTTTTTTTAAACTTTTTAAAACTTTAATCTGTTAACATGTCTTAACACTCACGTTCATACTCAAAGACGAATCCGAGCAAACCTTGCCTTTCCCCGAGACCTAACCTCCCTTTCCAAAACCACTGACACATAAGCCTCGTCGTGCACATGCACCAATGAATGATGCCATTCCGATCATCAATACTACCTCCAACACGTCATTGACCATCTCCACCTTCGATCCCGACCTCCCATACTCCAATACAAACTCAAAATCGACATCGAGCTAATATGGTCAAACTGGGAAAGAACTCAACACCCAAAACCCAATCCGACCCGACAATGCCGACCACCAACACTTCCAAGTCCTGGTCCATAGGTTCATCGTGCAATCCTGTGTCGATCCCCCTTGCTCCGATGAACCCCGGTGCTACGCTGACGATGCAGTCGCCCAAACTTCAACCTCTACCAAAACTGGGTATTAAACCCTACTCTGACGCCTAGCGGCCACTACGGTGGTTTAAAAAACCACCTACCATTTTTCCCTTACTCCTCTAATCCCTCGCTACCACCAGCCGCGAACTCGAGGCCTCACCACCCCCCGATCACCCGGAATTGCCAAAACCCAATTTCTGATCAACCACTAATTTCTCACTCAAAACCAAACTAAAATTGTGATTTAACTTTTAAAAATCATGATCTTTGATGGTGATTTTGATTATATAAGTAAGTCAAAGAATTGTGATGCTTGAATTTGACATGTTTCCAAAGTTTTCACTGTCTTTTTCATTTTCCAGATATTATTCGAACTAATCTTGCTTAGAAATATTTTTAAAACTTAGTTTATGTTAAAACAATCATAACCTATTTAAATACCAAAACCTATAAGAGATTAGATAAGGAGATTTGGAATTTTGACTTGATTTTTACCCTATAAATATAAAACAGAGAGACATATATATATATATATATATATATATATATATAGACTTGCACAATTTAACAACTTCATATTTATAAACATGCGAGCATAATTTTTACTCATGCAACAATTTATCACATCATTCTTCATATATTCATCACATGCCACAATTAAAATACGAATTAATTTTGTTTACTCACCTGTTAAATGATGATCAGAGAAGTTATAAACTGAGTATGCTTGATTTTTAAACTGGGAACTTGAAAATGCTTGAAATCTTTTGAAAATAGGATAATGCTTTTTATTTGAAGCTTAGATGTTGAAATGATCTTGCTTGATTTAGTTTTGAAGATGAAATCTTGTTTTAACTGAGATGATTTTTCTATAGGTTGTAGATTTGAAAAAGATTGACTGCTGTTTTGATTTTTTTTGTATATTGTTTACAGGCTACTGATATCTTGAGTTTGAAAAAAATGAAGATAGGAAAGAATTAGAGAAAAGGATGGTATGGATATATTTACATCCTTGTTTTATTATTTCTAAAAATAAAAGAAAATAAAAAGAAATTGTGACACTTGTTAAAATAGCTTATATTTGTTGAAACTACATGCTAATAACTTAACACTTGTATTATGCATGTGTTTATTTTTTAAATGTTTTTATAAAACTTTTATATTTAATTTTCTATTTAGTAAATAAATTTCTTAATTTAAATTAATAAAGTCATTTAAAGAAAATAATATAAAACTAATTATATACTAATAAAAATCATATATATATATATATATATTAAATCCAATTTATTATAAGATATTTATCTAATTGAATTTCAAATTCTAATTATATTCAAAATCAACTCACATATATACATATATATACAACACATAATTTATCTATTTGAAAAATAATTAATTCCATTTAAAATCTACTTATATATTATATACATATAAACAACCCATTATTATTTGTTTTAAAAGAATAATTTTGCCAATGTTAAATAATTTATAAAAGAAGATTATAACATTTTATTTGCTTGAAATTCCAGGATATCACAAATTCGTTATGGGTTGAAATGATAAATTGGAGCGATCGAGATTGCGGGTTGAAATTATATACTCATTAATTTATATGTATTGCGGGTTGAAATGATATATATCTGTAACACTTGACTGTAGGATAGAAAATCATATGCGGACATCAGATTGGTTAAGTTAAATGATTTTAAATCCTTAATTTTTTTATCCAATTAAATGATATTATGAAATAAAATTAGATTTATATGAACTGAATTATTTTCAAAATCCAACCTTTCAAATGTTGAAATTGAAATTGGTTTGAACGAATTGTTTTAAGAATTTAAATTAAATTCTTAAAATTGAATTTTGAAATTTAAATGATATTTATCAAAATTGTGTTATTGCAAACATTTGAATATCTAAACTTTGAAACATATTGAATTTGAAGTGGGTTAAATTTGTAGTTCAAACATGGATTTGAAATCGATATACATTGAAATGGTTTTTAAGGAAAATTTGAATTTGTGACGACCGAAATTTTTGACCTTTGAAAATCGACGTCAATACCTTCACCGAATTACACGTCGGACAATCAAATGCTGTAAATACCAGATCATAGAGAAAAGAAGAAAGAGGTAGAGGGAGAAATAGAACAATAACACAGAATCTTATTATCGCAACGGAACAATATATAATAGATATAACATATCTATAAACAAAAAGAACTGTAATTGTTATTTATACATTACATCATCAGAGTATAATACATCAATAACACAATATTGGATAGTTATAATAACTCGTCCTCACAAAAGCTGAATATACAGCCTACAATACACAGCGGAATAAAAACCAAGTAAGTGTGATACGTCTCTTCATCCAGCTCGTCTCCTGAGCTCCATAGCACCTACCATGTATCTGTAATACTCAGTCTGACCCAAGCATTATAATAAAATAAAACCCGAGTCAGTCTAGAAAACCACCATGAGAAAACACACTAAAAATTGAATTATTAAAGTTATCAAAATCCTTTGAAAATCAAATGTACTCGTAAGACCACACCACAAATAAACAGGACGGGTTTTTACCTTATGATATACAAAACATTTCCAATAAAATACTCTGATATGATAATAGTGTCCAAGTAAAAATACTTATTCAAATAGCTGAAATTGTTACATTAATTAAACTCCAACATACTAGGCTCTACAATCAAAACCATAAAGGCACGTATTGGAGAATGGATTCCATACGAATGATTGAGCGCTGGAGTACCACATGTCACAGTATACATCTAGAAAGAGCGTACCGATGGCCGCGCCGAGATCCCCTACAACACATGACCGGACTATACCTAACTTGGATAGATCGTATATGCTATCACCTCGGGTGTTCCCACCCTCTTTCGAGCTCCTTTCATACATCGTAGTAATAAAATTAAATCCATCAGTATCTCTAAAGGTGATAAACATACCCCCAAATAGGTGCAAACCACTTAACCTTGCTACATCTCCCATGATTTTTAGTAATTCCCAATTGATGAGGCTAGTCTATGATGACCTTATTAAGGAATTTTCGCTTAGAATGCCAACTGTCCTCCAATGACAATATACTGATAGCATTCGTCCATACAAGTCTGTTCTAGGTCCGAATGGAATCGAAAGCGTTATTCCTACTACATCTATTTTGGAATAATCCTCAGTATTAGTAACGATTAGCCCTTGCACTTCACTGCTCCATCTTTGGCTCCATGCTCTTGTTTTCACATCGAAAACGTACTTGTTGGATCGAAGTGGTTTTTGGATAACATATTTGATCCCGGTCTATTCGAAACAACGTTCGATATTTTCCAGTAAACTCAACCTCGGTTCTTTAGAAAATAAACAAACGAAAATAAGGTCATAGATCACCTCCTAACCGTTAGTGGACGGATTTCTTTATCAACGTCCTAGAAGAACGAAAACGAGGTTATATGTAAAGTATAGCACCTCGAATGGTAACTGTACCACATAATTCTCATATTTCTCCTAGAAATTCCCAAAGTTATATTTTTGGTCCAGATTTGATATTCGGTTATTTAACTATCAAATAAACTATCATTCAACCACATATTCTATTTTCCACTGAAAATACCAAGACTCATTTTTATTTAATCTTAATAAACTAAATCTTTTTATCCAAAATATATACTTATCTTATCGAATTTATAAATACGCAAACTTTCTCTTTTTCAAAAATATTTGAAAACCCTTTTCAAAATAATATGGAAAGTACCAATGTGTTATCAAACCATGGATTCATAGCTCAATGGTTACGACTATATCCAGAGAAATCTAAGGCTTAACTATGGGCACTCACTGCCTCTTATTTCGCCATGTGGTTATACCATTACTTCCTCAAAACTTTATTTAAAATAATACTTATGAAATTTTTATAAGAAAATTTCAAACAAATTTTAGGCAAATACTCTTTAAAATAAAAGATATTATAAAATATTGGATATTGAATAATTTACCCCTTTCAAATAATACTGCTGATTAATCATTAAATAATAATTAACTTACTATAAACTAACTTGATCAATATTTAAATATACTTTAAATGAATTTTTTAACAACTAAATAATTGATTTTTTGAAATATTCTTTAAACACAATTAAATTCTCTAGTTAATACTTAAAAATCGCTTTTTAAAATAAACTTATCTCCTCATAAAAAATATATTTTTCGACTCCCATATAACCAGTCCAATATAAATAAATCCTTCTCTATTTATTTCTAATTTAATTTACATCCCAATTTCGTAAATCCCTTTTCACGTTTCTAAAAATAAATCTACCATTTATTTTTAACCCGATTTATGCATCTCCTTATAGATCCTCACCGTAAATTTATAACTTCAATTTATCCACTGATAATCACTTTACTTTATTTATAAACTTCGTTTATAAATTCCATAGTCTCATTCCCCATTTAAAATGAGTTCACAACACTTAATCGATTTTAAATCAATTTCTAATTTAAATTTCATTTCAAATCAATTTCTCTAAAATAACCCAGCTATATTCCAAAATCACTACATTCTGATTCCACTTTCTTTTTATAATTTAAAATCCTATTTAAAATCTAGTACGACAATCCCATATTTTATTTTCAAAATTCCCTTTTTATTCTTCCAACTATTTAAATCTAAATTTAAAAATAAATCCTTTTATACTGAAACAATACGACTTAAATTCTATTATTTAAAAATCCCTTTTATTTAAATTATTCTAAATCTCTATTTTTTTACATCCCAAATAAAATTTCAAAATCAAACTATTTACTTTTTCCCAACTTCATTTCTAAAATTAATCCAAATTTCACTATAGATATTTTTACTCCAAATTTTATTTTAATATCTCATTAAGTTCAA
Source organism: Allium cepa (assembly GCA_030765085.1). Taxonomy (NCBI): domain Eukaryota; kingdom Viridiplantae; phylum Streptophyta; class Magnoliopsida; order Asparagales; family Amaryllidaceae; genus Allium; species Allium cepa. The sequence continues at coordinate 906,840,017 of CM060929.1, read as the reverse complement.
TTCCCATATTTATGGTATTTTAAAATAACAAAATTTAAACTAGTAATATCATAGCACCAAATAAACTCAAATCATGCTATAACTAGTCATAGATTTTTCAACATACCGTACCACTGAATATGAAAATAATTTTAACATTTTTAAGGAATCCAGTTGGATTCCTCCAACCTGTTTCCCGCATCAACAGATATTAGCACAATATAAAAATACCAATCCCACTTCAAGGGGGATATCGCGGTATATAGGGTCATCCGCTATTATGCGGGGCGCAAAGGGTCTCATCCGCTATATATATGCAGAAATATCAATCACTCTAATATATACTACTATATATAATATCATAATCAACTGATAACAATTTATCAATTCTATCAATCAATCAACAATTAATTTTAACTATTTGAATTTGATTACGATAGTCCAAAATTGAGTGAGATTAACTCACTTTGATTTTATTGTCCCTTTCGCGTTCCGTTTTCAATTAAACTCGAATGCATTTGAATTTATCTGAAAATCCCGCAAATTCCAAATTTGTCCAAACCATTTTCTATGCGTAGATGACGACATCATGGTTCCAACGCCTCTTGAATCGTGCAAATCAATCACAATTTAATTAAATCAAGCACAGTTTTATTTTATAAATCAAACACAATTTAACTAAATCAAATGCTATAGTCTTTAAACTAACTTAATCAATGCTTAAATATACTTAAGCGAATTTTTAACAACTAAATAATTAGTTTTTTGAAATATTCTTTAAACACGCTTAAATTCTCTAGTTAATACATTTAAATCCCTTTTTAAATAAACTTAACTCCTCAGAAAAAAATATTTTTCAACTCCCATATAGACAGTCCAATATAAATAAATCCTTCTCGATTTATTTCCAATTTAATTTACGTCCCAATTCCGTAAATCCTATTTCACATTTCTAAAAATAAATCTACCATTTATTTTGTAACGACCCGCTGCTCTGACCGCCTCTAGTCGGTAATTAAACCAACTAGACACGTTCAAATGACGGATTGTTATTTAGTTTATAGAGTTTAAACAGAATCAGCCACAGAATCACAGAATAATAATAACATTTCACATAAATGAATTTTTCTTTTATATACAAATATCAGAGTCTATACAATGAATTACATTTTATACAGCGGAACAAACATATATCTTTTTAAAGTACAAGAAAAATTTTCTGAAAAGCTTTAGTGAAGTGCTTTCCCCTCTCTCTCTAACTTCGCTACGAGAAAATTTCCAAGCTGTAAAAATACTCGGTCTGACCCGAGTATTACATTCAAAAGAAAATAATACACGGGTCAGTCTAATTCAAACTCAGTTATTAGTGCATAGAAGCAATAATAATTAAACAGAAATTAGATGACAATCAAAGATAAATTTACCTATCCGATCCTTTACAAAGAAATCGGATAACGGTAAATATAACACTTAAATAGTGTTAAACAATAAATCAGCAGATTGAAATCATCAATGAAGATAGATGAAAAGATTTTTTTTTTCTTTTAAAAAGATAATTTAGAAAAGCATCAAAACTTGCCTAAACGGCAGTTTAAACCAAAATCATCAATTTAAAACAAATCAATTAAAATAATTGAAAAAGTTACTTAAAAACATCAAAATCGATTGGCTGCCGTACACACACGCGTGTACGGCCTTGCCAATACGGCATATGAAATACGCAAAGAAATCAACAAATCAAAACAAAGAAATCAACGAATCAAAATCAATACTGCGTGGCTGCAGTACACGCACGCGTGCACTGCCTCGCCACAACAGTGAAAAAAATAGAAATTAGCACAAGGTCAAATCCGAGCTACAAGTTGGATTCAACTCAAGTGAATTCGAAAACAAATCCAAATGTAATAACTCGGGTCAATGAGCACATTGTGTATGCAGACCAGATTAGAGTGACAACAAAACAAGCTCAACCAAGTTAAGTGCAGATACCCAACAATAAATCTCAGGTCAGATATTATTCCAATTGTGCAGACCACAGGGCAAAGCCCCTTCATCAAATTCACACACACAAGCATGATTTTTGTTTCAAAAATCATTATTTTTACAAGGGGTTCACATAGTGTTATTAAAGTTAAGATTCGGAAAGTTTTGAAATTCTCGAAAAGCTTGAAGCGTGACAGTACTTCACTGTTTTCAGGAAGAAAGAATATGCATGTTGTTTTCAATACATCACTAATATCAAATACGTGTTCAAAAAAAAACAAATTTTCAACTTGTTTTCAATTCATTTCAGAAGGAATAAGTGGAGAGTAGATTGGGCTTTAACCATAGGTTTTTTTTCTTTTACTGTAAACCAGAAAGCTAAGGAACCAGGGAAGGGAAAAAAATCATTTCCAGGCATGCATTCTTGGGTTTGTCAAGTTTCTCTTCTTTTTTTTTTCTTTTTTTTCTTTTTTTTTCTTCTTTCCTAAAGTTAGACAGGAACTAGCATTTTGAAACATCAATATGCAAATCAGTGAAACAACAATGCAAGACTAAAGTGCAACAGAACAACTCCAAATGTATCAGTGCATGAAGACTGAAACAACATCAAAGCATCACATACATATGTATGTACATGAGAAATGGCCAAGACTACAAGTACAAGGCATAGAAACTGCATAGAAACTGCATCAGATCAACAGTTACATGAAGAAAAACATGCATGCAACATGAACTGCAGACAAACAAAAGAATGATGCAAGCACATGTACAACAACAAGTCCAGCTACAACAAGCAGTGCAGACCACAAAGAAATGCCACCAATCTTAGCAAAAAATACAAGAGTAGTGGCAACATAGAGCATACCAAATTGAAAAAAAATATCACTGCAATATGCACAGGGCAGTGTTGCAAACAACATGAACACGGTATAGGCAGTGAACATGTGGAAATCAGGCTACAGTAGCCAACCAGTATCAAATGCCATCAAGTAAACAAGACTCAAGACAGTACAAATCCAATAATATATGCACACACATACAAATAAATGTATGCCTATATATACAGACCTGAACAAATAGGGGACAGATCAAAGCCACTATTTAAAACAAATTGACGCAGCAATCATGATTCAAGTTCAAATATACAGGTATAGCTAGCAAAAATCAAAATGGACAGCAGCTACTACACAGATGCAAGAAGGTCAAGTTATCACACTCAACACAGTGCAAGCACAAGTGCATTCAATAGGTCAAACCCAAGCAAACTCGGGCTCAACACAATTGGATCATTTAGTATTAAACAAAAAACAAATTCTTATAAGGACATAATGCACGTACACGGTGCATAGCAAAACAACTCAGAGTTTCAGATGAACCAGTAAACAAAAAAGCTATAACTGAAAATGAAAAATCAGTTTTTTTTTTTTTTTTAATAATCAATGATCGAACAGCAGGTCAAAAACATTGGACAAATCAAGTTAAAGACGAATGCAACAAGCAATCTGATCCAGTTTAGCAAAATTACCAACATCTAAACAAAGTCGAACGAAATCGACAACGTTCAAGAAATTCTACTGCAACATTTTCAATCAAACCCGAATTCAACATCGAACCAAATCAAAACCCTGATCAAAGAATAGGCCGAACGAGTCAGAGACAAGATTGTCAAGAATCGAGCAGCTCAAACCCGAGTGTATCAAGTATCAGGTTATACAAAATTGGAAAAATTAAAGAAATAATCACATTAAAATCATCTCAAGCCTCTAAACAAAATCGAATGGCCGAGGCCCAATATAAACAAAATCATCAAAAATTCAAAGCACTGATAGCCCAGAATAAAGCAACGAAATTCACGAATTAGAACAAGCTAGGAAACACTAGAAGCTCAAATTAGATGTGAGTAAAGAATATTACTCACCTTGCTTCGAAGCGAAGAGCACGAATTTGGGTCGAAGCCGATTGCCGAAGCCCCTTATTTTGAAAAGCCCTAACTTTGTGAAGGCGAAGAACGATGCCGCCATTCGATCGAGCTATTGAAGTTGTCACCTTCGATTTACACGAGCCCTAGTTTGAAAGAGAGACGAACGAAAAATCACGAGGCTGCCATTTTTTTTCTTTCGTTCGTTTAATTTATCTGCTTAGGGTTTTCAAATGAATGGAGATAAAAAAAAAAGGAAAGGACCAAGCGTACAGGGTAGGGTGATAATTTTTCTCCCCGTAGGGTGGCTAGTAGGTACGCGTTATGTACAAAAGATCTTGTAATCTTCTTTTCTTTCTTATTTTATCTTATTATCTTTTTCTTTTATAAGTACAAAAATTTGTTTTGTTTTATTATCTTCCTTAGTAAGCTTCATAGATATATATTGTTTTTTTTGAAGTTCAACTATCAAGCATCAATTTATGTTATTAAAATCAACCATCAATTTATAAATTTACATAAATAAAAATTCTTAAATCCAAAATATTTTTCTAAGTCATTAGTTTGAATTTAAAATACAAATTTAATATTCAATTTCAACTCCAAAGTCAAATTTAAATTTTTATTCAACTTTGTATAGATTAAATTTTAGTATTTAATCGTCAAATTCATAGTTATATTGGGAATTCAATTTAAATCATCATTCAATTATTTAAAATTAATTAAATATTTTCAATTTAAATTGTTCAAAAATTCAGGATCGTTACATATTTTTAACCCGATTTATCCATCTCCTCATAAATCCTCATCGTAAATTTATAACTTCAATTTATCTACCGATAATCACTTTACTTTATTTATGTACTTCGTTTATAAATTCCATAGTCCTATTTCCCGTTTAAAACGGTTTCACAACACTTAATCTATTTTAAACCAATTTCTAATTTAAATTTCATTATTTAAATCAATTTCTCCAAAATAACCCGGCTATATTCTAGGATCACTACATTCCAATTCCACTTCCTTTTTATAATTTAAAATCCTATTTAAAATCTAGTACGACAATCCCATGTTTTATTTTCAAAATTCCATTTTTATTCTTCCAACTATTTAAATCTTGATTTAAATGTAAATCCTTCTATACTAAAACAATACCACTTGAGTTCTATTATTTGAAAATCCCTTTTATTTACATTATTGTAAATCTCTATTTTTTTCACTTCTCGAATAAAATTTCAAAATCAAACTATTTATTTTTACCCAACTACATTTCTTAAAATTAATCCAGATATCACTATAGATATTTTTACTCCAAATTTTCTTTTAATTTCTTATTAAGTTCAATTTACACAGTTATGGTATTTTAAAATACCAAAATCTAAACTAGTAATACCGTAGTACCAAATAAACTCAAATCACACCATAAGTAATCATAGATTTTTCAAAATATCATATCAATGAATATGAAAATAATTTCAACATTTTTGAGGAATCCAGTTCGATCCCTCCCACCTGTTTTCCTGCATCCATAGATGTTTGCACAATATAAAAATACCAATCCCACTTCAAGGGGGATATCGCAATATATATGGTCATCCGCTATTATGCGGGGCGCAAAGGGTCTCATCCACTATATATACTAGTGTGTAACCCGTGCGTTGCACACGGTAATATTGTTAAAAAATATTATTTATATTTTAATTATTGCTAAAATATATTTTATTATGTAATATATGATAAATTTATTTTGATGTATTAATCATAAACTAAAATGACGTACGATGCTCTGATATAAGGTTGAAGTTCAATACTCGTTAACTATATATCTTTGTAAAAATTAATGTTCTAATTCAAAAAAATTATAAATTAAAATTGCTAATACTGTATATTTAAATAATTTATGTTATGTGATATATATATGAGCGAATATGTAATTTCACCATTTTGTTAATGTGATTGTTGTATATATATTGAATTATCATCTTTTTGAAGGATTTATAAATGGATTAATGAACATTAAATAATTGAATTTATTTGAATAATTTGAAATAATGATCGACATAACTAATTAAGTATAAGGAGTTAAAGGAGAAAAAGTTAAAATTGAGAAGAGCATAGATCTTATAGTTATCTTATTTGCATATGAACTTTTTTTTGAATCAGACATGAACTTTTATTCAGTTCTAAGTTTTCTTTTTTGAACAATTTTATCCTTGTAGTTAAACATATATTTCATGTTCTTATAAAAGGGTCATGCTTACAACTTTGATAGTTGCAAAATAATATTATGTAGTATTTAGTTGAGTTATGAGTTGAGTATGGTTTGGTAACATGTTAAAAGTGAGAATGTGTATAATCTAATTTTTATCCGTTTAATCTGTGCGTTCACATAGTAATGTTGTAAGGTATAAATTTATCTTTTAAATGTTGCTAAAAAGAAATTATGTTATGTAATGTATGATATTTTTCTAAGGTAAATGAATTAGAAATTGAAAGAGTTATTATTATTTATGTATATACATTTTATGTTATGTGATTGAAATATCTTCATATATCAGAATAAAGAAGAAATTTTTTTATTATTTTTATCATATACATGAATATTGTGTGCATTGAAATCCTTTTATTTTAGGATTTATTAGAAGGATTAATAAATATTAGTTAATCATGGGTATTTCAATACTTAAAATTTAGATTACATAATTAGTTAAATATATAGACTTGAATGTAAAATATTAAAAGAAAATTAAGAAGAGTTTCTAAATAATTGTAAAAAAAATTAAATTTTTAGGTATTTGAAGTTAATAGAATTTTATAGTGCATTGTATTATAGATTCGTTTAGTAAATAAATCATAAACAAATTCATTATTGTTACTAATATATATAATTTATGTTATGTGATTTATATATATTTGTGTCTAAATGAATTTTTTCACCACTTTATTGACGCGCTTATAAAATTCATATTAAAAATTTCATCTTTTAGGATTTATTAATAAATGTTAGTTGATTAATTTTATCGATTAATTTAAATTTTGGATTATGTATTTAATTTAAATGTGTGGACTATAATGTGAAATTTTGGAAGCGAACGTTAAGTATTTGTAAATAATTGTAGATGTTTTTTAAGTAGGTATTCGAATGTAAAATAACGTAAAAGTTTATTAGAATAATTATAAAGTGGTAAATAATAGAGTTTTGAAAATAATATATCCACTTTGAGAGAGAACTAAGGAGAATATAGATAACTCCTAGAATCAATGAGAGAGATTCAAATTCTTCTGCTTTACTATTATTTAATAGATGCGGGAATATCAGTCACTCCAATATATATATACTTCTATATATAATGTCACGTTCAACTGATAATAATTTATCAATTCTATCAATCAATCAATAATTAATTTCAACTATTTGAAATTGATTACGGTAATCCAAAATTGAGTGAGATTAACTCACTTTGATTTTATTATTGCTTTTGCGTTTCGTTTTCAATTAAACTCGAATGTGTTTGAATTTATTTGAAAATCCTACAAGTTCCAAATTAGTCCAAACTATTTTCTATGCGTAGATGAAGACATCGCGGTCCCAACGCCTCTTGAATCGTCCGAATCAAACACAATTTAATTAAATCAAGCACAATTTTATTTTATAAATCAAACACAATTTAATTAAATCGTCCGAACCAAACACAATTCAATTAAATCAAATGCTATAATTAAATTAAATCAAACACAATTTTATTTTATAAATAAAAACCCATACCCAACATACACAAACCTAGCCCAACAAGCCCACACGAGTCTTCTTCCCTAATGCCACTTCTTGCATGTGAAAAATGACAAGGCATGCACCCAAACACTGGTATGGAGCACCGGCCAACCATATTCAATGCCGTCGATTTCATCGACTTTCTCCTTTGAATCTCCATCTGATCATGCCCATAACCTTGAACTCGGCCTCCTACAAAAAATCACGACCTGCGTCTCTCTCCTCTCGACCATGCAATGTCACACGTCCCTCAAAGTTGGCGCGCCTTACGTAAACCCGCGCCCAGATGCTATTCGACGAGGATAATCCAAATATGACACCCATATCACCAATCAACTCTTTAATCTCAACCAAATTCCAACCATAGGTTTTGAACTCGAGATGTAATAACCCGCATATTTATGATTATATATTTAAATGTTTTATTTAAATATAGCATCATTAGTCGGATTAAAGGTCCAAAATCCTACTTTTTTTAAACGGTTGAATTAGGACTCAAGCCTACTTTCACTGAGTTCAAAACGATGTTTACGACCTTTTTGAGTATAAACATCGATATGTTTGGAGTTGATTAGAATTTTGAAATTTTTTATTTGGGGCTTTAGGTATGGGTTTCAGCCCACTAAACCAACAAAAGAACCCAACTCCTCAATTTAATAACCCTAACTCCACCCCCTCTTCATTCATTCATTCTATTTTTCTAACACTCTCAAGCTAAAGGGAAATGGGGGAAAGAAGAGGAAATTAAAATTCCTAAACCCTAGATTACTAAAAAATTCAAGATTCAAGCTCTAATATCAAAGAGAAGCTTGGGTAAGCATCCTATTCTTCTTCTTCTCCACCTCAATCTCTCTCTAATTTTCGGAAAATCCTATAACCTAATTTAGGTAGTATTTGCATTTGATCATAGATTTAGGATTCTTGAAGTTAAGTGGAGGAGAGATTGATCTTGCCTTGTTTTAAAGCTTCTCATTCGTTGTTTTCGGGTTTAAAGGTGAGTTCTTGAACTCACATCTATGTCTATAGAAATCATAGTTGTTAGGTATGAATTCTTAACATCTATTGTAACGACCCAGTATTTTCAACCATTCGCATCCGCACATGTCGGACTTGAATTGTTCAAAATACCGCGTTGTAAATAAAATTTGGCAAATCTCAAAATATACAGTAAATAATTAATCACAGAATCACAGACACAGAATCAGAATACTCGCAGCGGAATTTAAAAATACTTAGTGGTTCATGAAGCCACTATAAATAGTCTCAATCAAATAAAAATTACATACTCTTTAATCCAAATATAGTTTTAAATCATCAGTAGAACAATCCAAATGTCCACTAGTCTTGATTTCATAAATTTAGATAAAGAACTGGAAGGGAAGTTTGCCAGCAGCTTGAAAGTGATCTACAGAAATCCTAGCTCCGGGATGAAAACTGAACTGCAACTCAGGCTGACCCGAGCGTAAAATAAAACATAAACACTCGAGTCAGGACATACATACTTATATAGTGTAAGCTAATTCAAGTGTACTGTAATATAGAGCAAGTAACTTAAAGGATGCTTGGGACCGCCCATCCTCTAAGGATCCGTTAAACTATTTACTATGTAGTAATATTTCGCTATTATAATAGTGTCTATTAGTAAAATAAACTTACTTTTAAATAGCGTTAAGGCTTTACATTTTCCACCTTAACACATAATATATTCCCATAGTCTATACAGTACCGTAATCTCCCTCGGAATGGGCGTCGTCAGAGGGCACTCCATAGGTATGGTACAAAACCAAAATCGTATAAGGCGCGCTAGGGTAGGCGACACGGCACAACTAGGCAATGTCAGGGTAGGTATACCAATTACGCTTCCGGACCGATGGAAACGCGCAACGCGCAGCTGCCGCCCACCTCGAACAACACTCCCAAATCAAAGGTGCGCACCAAAACAATAACAAAAGTAATAGAATGGCATACGAAGAAGTGCGTCCTCATTAATCCGTCAATCGCTCCTGTTTTAGCCACCTTATGCCAACTCACGGGAGTCGTGTCCACGTATTTACCTTAAAGGAAATGTGATGACCACCCATGACTCCCGCACCATACAAGGAAATAGTGCGCTGTAAAGTGTGCCAGGCAGCCACGGATGATCGTTAGGATAAGGTAAACACAGAATAGTCTATCGTATGACTCATAGCGCATGGGTAAAATATAATAGAAAGTATACATAGTGAAGCTCTAACAGAAGTCTCATCATATAAGCTCATAACAATTTGATACAAACATCTGAATAGCCAATACATCAAGCCTCACTACATAACACTCAGAGAATCATACAAACAGCGGAATACCCAGTACATATAGTAAGAAAAAAATATGCAAAAGCCTCCTGCTCGTCTTCGTCATCAACAGCGTTAGTCACTAAGAACAGCACCTGTCACCTGCTACCTAGTCTGCCCATCCCAACATGGATGAACAGCCCAAGGTAATAAGAGTTAAACATAAAACCTTGAGTCAGACAAAAGTCTTAGTGAGCAGTAAATCAACTATCAAACATACCAAAAGAGTATAAAGGGTACAAAGGAATAGGAACCCAACCATCCCACTCCACCTCTTTCTACAGTGATAGCCCCCAGACACACTAAGCAAAACAAACATAGCAAAGCAGACAATTAAAGTAAAGCAATTATCACTCGAGTCAAGGTCGATGTTTTCCAAGTACAAACCACCAAGGCCTAAACCAAGATCAGATAAGCACCCACAAAACATCGCTATTGAGACCGAGTGACAATACAACCAAACATCCATGACCCTAGCTATCATTGTTATCATTGCCTTGATACCATCGTTAATTGAATGACCGGCACATTCTTTCAGTCGTCAGTCAAGGGCTAATGGCAACCTCGGTTCTAGACACAACTCCGCACGTCATCGCAGCCCGTGCCTAGGAATTTTCGCAACTACCCAGAGTACTAGCACATCGTCGCAGCCCGTGTTTGGGACTATCGAATCTGCCCAACGTACTCTTGCTTTGAGCATGCTAGAACCTTCAACAACGATGAAATCTCAGCCTCCTAGTTATCCTCCTCAACGACTATTCTCATACTAGCCCAAGCACCTCTCGAGCCCACCATTATCAACCAACTCGAACCGCACCATCGAGTTATCAACATGCTTGGGATGATCCCGTCTGGATTAAATCAAGGCTATCTCACATCATGCTTTGCTTCATCGCATCATAGCAAAGTCCATCATCATCGAATCTATCCATATGAACTTTAACATCCGCTTCATATGCCACAAGCTACTTTCACCACTCAAGAGCCTCTCCACTTAGCTTTTGAATCATCTTCGACCAACTTGTCCAAATCAACTATTAGCTAATTTGCAACAATCTATCAATCAAATCAATCATTAATCCAAGCAGTCAAACATTCAAGATCTAATATGCAATTATACAAGAATGGCAATTTCGTAATTAAAATGTCCAAATCTAACAAGTATGAATTATAAGCAAATATCTCTAAAACTTGATGAATAAACTTATATAAGTTAACATGTAGCAAAATGGGTATCCAAAACTTCATAGACAGTGGATCTACATGCAGACTTAAGGAAAATGCAAGAAATCTCTATCTTTAACACATAAACAAGCCACCGATCCAATATACTCCTTTGGGTCCGTGTGAGAGATAACTACCACTCACCGAATCACCTAAACACCTCAAAAGATAACAACTTCAGATCTGGACAGCAAAGGATCTAGCTTGATCCGACAAGATTTCCCTTCAAACGATGAAATCTCTCTTCGATGGATGTAGACCTTCAACTTTGACTCTTGGATCTTCGATTTGATCTTCAATCTAGATGAATGGAAGCACAAGATTAAAGTGGAGAAAAGAAGTGAAGCAGTGTTGTAGTCGAGCTCTCAAAATGGCAGCACTTCGTCGCTTCAAAATCCGGATTCCAAAAATGAAGATAGGCACTCCTATTTATAGGCTGAAATCCTTAACTTGTATGCCCCCTTAAGCCGGTCACAACTCATCAAGACCCATGACTTACGACTTAAGACTTACAACTTAAGACTTGCGACTTAAGGCTTACGACTTAAGGCTTACGACTTAAGGCTTACGACTTAAGGCTTACGACTTAAGGCTTACGACTTAAGGCTTGCGACTTAAGGCTTGCGACTTAAGGCTTGCGACTTAAGGCTTGCGACTTAAGGCTTTCGAATTAAGGCTTTCGACTTAAGGCTTTCGACTTAAGACTTACGACTTAAGACTTACGACTTACGACTTAAGACTTACGACTTAAGACTTACGACTTAAGACTTACGACTTAAGACTTACGACTTAAGACTTACGACTTAAGACTTACGACTTAAGACTTACGACTTAAGACTTTCGACTTAAGACTTACGAACAACAATTCTACGATCCTTCGATCCGTAAAAATACGGGTCGTTACATTCTCTCCCCCTTAGGAATTTCGCCCCCGAAATTCCAAACAAACAAGAGCAATCAAAACTATTCTACATGCCTACCATCCATAGCAATCAACAAACCATGCATCCAATTACTAGCCTAGCATGCATAATTCCAAGACTAGAACAAGTTACAAATTCATGAGATGTCACGACACCTTAGGGCCATACCTCGAAGAGTTCAGGATGAGCTGCCTTCATCCTCTCTTCCTCCTCCCATGTACAGTCGTTAACATCATCACTCCATTGTACCTTAAGCAACTTGACTACCTTCCTCCTCAGCTGTTTCGTGTCAGTTTCCACAACACGAAGCGGCTTACGAGGTCTTCTAATAACTGGATCAACTTCCAAATCTTCACAGCTATCAGCAGCAACCACTGTATTTGGGTCGTGCACATACTTCCGTAGATACGACACGTGAAAAACATTGTGCACACCCGACATCTTTTCTGGTAACTCCAACTTATAAGCGAGCTTTCCAATTCGCTCGACGATCGGGAATGGTCCAACAAATCTCGGAGTCAATTTTCCTTTCTTCCGAATCGAATAACATTCTTTAGTGGAGAAATCTTCACAAAAACCATATCTCCTATGTCGAATTCCAAATCTTTTCGACGCTTATCGACATAACTTTTCTGACGATCTTGGGCTGCTTTCATTCGTCGCTGAATGGTCTCTATACAATCTGAAGTCTGTCGAATCATTTCGGGCCCAAGTATCAGCTTTTCTCCAGTTTCCAACCAGCATGTCGGAGAGTTACACGGTCTTCCATACAATGCCTTATATGGTGCCATACCAATACTTGACTGGTAACTGTTATTATATGAAAATTCCACCAAATGAAGATGATCTTCCCATGATCCTCCGAAGTCCAAAACACATGCTCGGAGAAGATCTTCCAAAACTCGGTTGACTCTCTCGGTCTGACCATCTGTTTGGGGGTGATAAGCTGTACTCAAACACAATTCAGTTCCCAAAACTTCCTGGAAGCTCTTCCAGAATCCACTAGTGAACAATGGGTCTCGATCGCTCACTATACTCTTAGGAATACCATGGAATCGAACTATCCACTTAACATACAACTCAGCCAATTTCGATGCAGTCCTAGTTGATCGAACAGGAATAAATTTTGCACTCTTAGTCAAACGATCTACGATGACCCAAATCCCTTCATTTCCTGCTCTAGTTCTAGGTAGTCCATCGATAAAATCCATCGATATTTGCTCCCACTTCCATGTAGGAACTTCTAATGGCTGAAGCAATCCACTTGGCTTCTTCTGTTCGGCTTTTACCAACTGGAAGTTCATACACTTGGAAATAAAATTTCCAACATCCTTCTTCATACCTTCCCAGTAATAGGTTCTCTTCATATCCCGATACATCTTATTTCCACCTGGATGAATTGTCAACTTTGAGTGATGACTTTCCTTCAAAACTTCATTTCTCAATTCATCTATATCGGGAACAACCAGTCGTCCTTGTTTCCGAAGCCAACCCTCTTGATTGACCTCGAATCCTTTATCCTTCTCTGGGTCCAATCCAGATTCCAAATCACGGATAATCTTGACAAGCTTATCGTCTCGCTTTTGACTCTCGTCAATTCTTTCCACTAGAGTAGGTCTTATCGATAAGTTTGTCAACATCTCAGGTTCCAATTCACATGTAGGCCTGAAGTCAAATCCAGCCAAATACTGAAGACTCTTCCATTCCGAAAACATGGCTCCCAAACCTGCATGTCTTCGACTTAACGCATCTGCCACTGCGTTACCTTTTCCCGGAGTATAGGCTACACCAAAATCATATGATGCTAAATACTCTAACCATCGTTGCTGTCGAAGATTCAAATCCTTTTGGGAGAAAAGATACTTCATTGACTTATGATCTGTAAACAACTCAAATCGAACTCCCAATAGGTAATGTCTCCACATCTTCAAAGCAAATACAATCGCCGCTAACTCCAAATCATGAGTCGGATAATTCCTTTCATGCGGCTTCAGTTGTCGACTTGCATATGCAACAACTTTATCCTTCTGCATTAGCACTGCTCCAAGTCCAGTACCACATGCATCGGTGTAAACCACTATCTCATCATTTCCACTTGGAATAGCCAAAACAGGAGCACTTGTCAATCGCTCTTTCAGGATTCCGAAAGCTTGCTCACACTTAGCATCCCATCTGAACACTTGGTTCTTTTTCGTCAACCCTGTTAATAGTGCAGCTATCTTGGAAAAGTCTTTGATAAACCGACGATAATATCCTGCTAATCCAAGAAAACTTCTCACATCAGATACATTCTTAGGTCTAACCCAATCCTGGATTGCTGCCACCTTAGCGGGATCAACCGCTATTCCATTTCCAGAGATAACATGGCCTAAGAACCTTACTTCACTCTTGCAGAAGTGACACTTCGAAAACTTAGCCCTCAGCTGATGTTTTCGCAAGATTTCCAAAACAATACGCAAATGCGTCTTGTTCTCTTCTTCAGTCTTGGAATAAATCAAAATATCGTCCACAAACACAAGTACAAACTTGTTCAACTGATCCCTGAACACTCTATTCATAAGATCCACAAACTATGCTGGTGCATTGGTCAATCCAAACGGCATTACCAGCCACTCATAGAAACCAGATGGTGTCCTAAAAGCAGTCTTCGACACACTATCCTTTGCCACTCTCAACTGGTGAAATCCCGTTGCCAAATCCATCTGAGAAAACACCTTAGCTCCGTGAAGCTGATCAAACAAGTCATCTATTCTCGGCAATGGATACTTGTTCTTCTTAGTCACTTTATTCAGCTCACGATAGTCCACACACAACCTCAACGATCCATCCGCTTTGTTTGCGAACACAACTGGTGCACCCCATTCGGACACACTATGCTGAATGAATCCTTTCTGTAAAAGGTCATCAACTTGCACCTTCAACTCTTGTTGTTCCCTAGGCGCCATTCGCCTAAGCGGCATCACAACAGGTCTGGCTCCTTCAAATAGATCGATACGAAACTCGATCTCTCTATGCGGCAGTAACCCTTTGACCACGTCAAAGACATCCTCAAATCCATTCACGATAGGCACCGATGACAGTCCATCCCATGGAACAACCAGCGAATACATGAAGCTCATGAAGACGCCTTCTTCATGCTTACATCGTATCACAACCTTTCGACCCTCCACATTCTCGACTGTCACCTCCAGCCTCTTGCAATCAACCCTTGCCGCATACTTCCTAAGCCAGTCCATACCCAAAATAATTCCAAACCCCACAAAGTTCAGAACAAAACAATCACAAACAAAAGAGCAATCATGACTCGATACAACTAGACCACGGCATATCATACACAAACATGACGAACCCCCAACTGGATTAGTCACAACCAATGGTCTATCAACAATATCCGGTTCCAAACCCAACCGGCCTACAAGTTCACTACAAACAAAGGAATGCGACGCCCCAGTATCAAACAACACTCTAACTGGAACACCACAAATGGAAAGAGTACCTTGAACCACCACACTCTTCCCCTTCTCTTCTGCAGTAGGAGCTTTCGAAGATGATGGAACAGCCCCCAAAGCATAAGCTTGCACAATCTACTTGTCCTTCCTCGGTTCCGGACAATTCTTTCTGAAATGCCCCGGCTTATCACAGTTGTGGCACTTCGCCGGCGCTTTCTGATTCTTACAATCCCTGGAGAGATGGCCCTTCTGCTGGCAATTGTAGCAGGTCACTTCACCCTTCGGCTTCTTTTGACCATTCTTACCCTTCTACTGCTGCTGCTTCCTCTTCTTGTTTCCACCTTGCTCCTTGGTCACAACAACAACAAATCCTTCCTTAGGAAACAGATTCTCATGCCTGAGAGCCTTCTCCACAAGCTTCTCAAACGGATCATCCAAATGACCCATCAACTGCCTCCCAAGATAACTGTCCAGGCCTGTCACAAACTTCTCATTCTTCTGATAAGGGGATTCAATATATGACCGAGCATACTTGGACAAAGCTTCAAACTCAGAAACATACTCAAGAACTGGTCTTCCACCTTGCTTGAGCTCCACAAACTTCTTAAACAAAACAGATTTCTGAGCTGTAGAAATGAACTTAGCTTCAAATCTGACTTGGAATTGCTCCCAAGTGATCTCTTCCTCTGGAGTATCAATGGTGATAGAGTTCCACCAATCAGAAGCTCTTCCCTGAAGCTGTCTTGATGCAAGCTTCCTCTTAGTCACATCCTCAATTCCCAAGTCACCAAAGATCCTTCTACAAGCATCTATCCATCTCTGGACTTCTATGGTTGATTCTGTTCCCAAGAAAACCTTCCCTCCAAGAGCAGTATAGTCCTTACAAAGCTTAGCAAAATCCACTGGCTTGGGGCTTGAACCTGAACTCCAACATCTACCGATGGCCCCGGAGCTGGCATCCTTCTCATGATCGAAGTCATCATAGCCTCGAACATAGAAGCATAATCAGCAGCCCCCTCAACAGCATGGCCTCCCCTAGCAGCTGGTCTCCCTCTTCGACTCATTCCTAATATCGAAAAGAAATGATTAATATACCCTAAGAAACAACTGCATAAGAAGTTCAAATCCTTCTAAGCTACTATATTATATATATAGTAATCATCCATCAAAATTACAATTACGTCTCTCATACGTAGTTACATCAGCGAGCGTTGGCTAAAATCGATTAACCAAAGCTCTGATACCAAATGTGACGACCACCCATGACTCCCGCACCATACAAGGAAATAGTGCGCTGTAAAATGTGCCAGGCAGCCACGGATGATCGTTAGGATAAGGTAAACACAGAATAGTCTATCGTATGACTCATAGCGCATGGGTAAAATACAATAGAAAGTATACATAGTGAAGCTCTAACAGAAGTCTCATCATATAAGCTCATAACAATTTGATACAAACATCTGAATAGCCAATACATCAAGCCTCACTACATAACACTCAGAGAATCATACAAACAGCGGAATACCCGGTACATATAGTAAGAAAACAATATGCAAAAGCCTCCTGCTCGTCTTCTTCATCAACAGCGTTAGTCACTAAGAACAGCACCTGTCACCTGCTACCTAGTCTGCCCATCCCAACATGGATGAACAGCCCAAGGTAATAAGAGTTAAACATAAAACCTTGAGTCAGACAAAAGTCTTAGTGAGCAGTAAATCAACTATCAAACATACCAAAAGAGTATAAAGGGTACAAAGGAATAGGAACCCAACCGTCCCACTCCACCTCTTTCTACAGTGATAGCCCCCAGATACACTAAGCAGAACAAACATAGCAAAGCAGACAATTAAAGTAAAGCAATTATCACTCGAGTCAAGGTCGATGTTTTCCAAGTACAAACCACCAAGGCCTAAACCAAGATCAGATAAGCACCCACAAAACATCGCTATTGAGACCGAGTGACAATACAACCAAACATCCATGACCCTAGCTATCATTGTTATCATTGCCTTGATACCATCGTTAATTGAATGACCGGCACATTCTTTCAGTCGTCAGTCAAGGGCTAATGGCAACCCCGGTTCTAGACACAACTCCGCACGTCATCGCAGCCCGTGCCTAGGAATTTTCGCAACTACCCAGAGTACTAGCACGTCGTCGTAGCCCGTGTTTGGGACTATCGAATCTGCCCAACGTACTCTTGCTTTGAGCATGCTAGAACCTTCAACAACGATGAAATCTCAGCCTCCTAGTTATCCTCCTCAACGACTATTCTCATACTAGCCCAAGCGCCTCTCGAGCCCACCATTATCAACCAACTCGAACCGCACCATCGAGTTATCAACATGCTTGGGATGATCCCGTCTGGATTAAATCAAGGCTATCTCACATCATGCTTTGCTTCATCGCATCATAGCAAAGTCCATCATCATCGAATCTATCCATATGAACTTTAACATCCGCTTCATATGCCACAAGCTACTTTCACCACTCAAGAGCCTCTCCACTTAGCTTTTGAATCATCTTCGACCAACTTGTCCAAATCAACTATTAGCTAATTTGCAACAATCTATCAATCAAATCAATCATTAATCCAAGCAGTCAAACATTCAAGATCTAATGAGCAATTATACAAGAATGGCAATTTCGTAATTAAAATGTCCAAATCTAACAAGTATGAATTATAAGCAAATATCTCTAAAACTTGATGAATAAACTTATATAAGTTAACATGTAGCAAAATGGGTATCCAAAACTTCATAGACAGTGGATCTACATGCAGACTTAAGGAAAATGCAAGAAATCTCTATCTTTAACACATAAACAAGCCACCGATCCAATATACTCCTTTGGGTCCGTGTGAGAGATAACTACCACTCACCGAATCACCTAAACACCTCAAAAGATAACAACTTCAGATCTGGACAGCAAAGGATCTAGCTTGATCCGACAAGATTTCCCTTCAAACGATGAAATCTCTCTTCGATGGATGTAGACCTTCAACTTTGACTCTTGGATTTTCGATTTGATCTTCAATCTAGATGAATGGAAGCACAAGATTAAAGTGGAGAAAAGAAGTGAAGAAGTGTTGTAGTCGAGCTCTCAAAATGGCAGCACTTCGTCGCTTCAAAATCCGGATTCCAAAAATGAAGATAGGCACTCCTATTTATAGGCTGAAATCCTTAACTTGTATGCCCCCTTAAGGTCACAACTCATCAAGACCCATGACTTACGACTTAAGACTTACAACTTAAGACTTACGACTTAAGACTTACGACTTAAGGCTTACGACTTAAGGCTTACGACTTAAGGCTTACGACTTAAGGCTTACGACTTAAGGCTTGCGACTTAAGGCTTGCGACTTAAGGCTTGCGACTTAAGGCTTGCGACTTAAGGCTTGCGACTTAAGGCTTTCGAATTAAGGCTTTCGACTTAAGGCTTTTGACTTAAGGCTTACGACTTAAGGCTTGCGACTTAAGGCTTGCGACTTAAGGCTTTCGACTTAAGGCTTACGACTTAAGACTTACGACTTAAGACTTACGACTTAAGACTTACGACTTAAGACTTACGACTTAAGACTTACGACTTAAGACTTTCGACTTAAGACTTACAAACAACAATTCTACGATCCTTCGATCCGTAAAAATACGGGTTGTTACAGGAAACGTCACCACCATCCTGCTTCATTCTGGAATCTCCACCGCGTACACGGTTGTTAAAGTGGTTTTCGGTATCGACAGAGAGTATGCCAGATATTCGATCCCGGTCTCTTTAACAACCAAACGTTATTATAACCCGTGATTACAACTTTTAGAAATGGTATTTATACTTTAAAAATCAAAATAAGTTTCAAATACATTTCAATACCATAATATCATTTCAACCATCATTTATTTAAACATCAGTCATTTTATTTAATATAAAATACCATTTAAATCTATTCAATTTACTTAGGAATTAATTTGCCTTTCAACTCACATTTAAAAGTTAAATTCTTCCATTTAAAACCATTTAAAGTCAATTCCTTATTTTTATCAATTACACATTAAATTCCAAAATTTGAGCATTTTTCCCCAAAGATTATTTTCATTTATTTTAAACAATCCGAAAATTCAGTTTCCGTAGCATTTATGAAATGCCACCTAAAGTTTGTAAGTCAAAACAGTTCATTTATAAAAGACAGTATTTAAGTGCTGTAATAAATTATTAACTTAACAATCAAATTTTAAATTCCCAAATATAACTTATTATTAATTATTTTCTTAACTAAAACTCACCTTTTACAAAATTTCAGAATTTCCCAAAATAAGTTATATTCCAAAAATTTTACTTAAACATTTATTTACTTAACATTTTGACTTATTCAAAAATCATTATAAATTTTATAAAAATCCTTTAAATACATTTGAACCAGAATATTATAAATTCCCATTTAAAATATTTTTAAACATTTCAGAAAAATATTATATAAACCACAGGTCTGTATATAGTTTTCTAGCCTAGGTCAAGTGATACGGATTTATATCATTTCAATCCGCAATTTACAAAATCCCGAGTTCAATCATTTCAAACCCGCAATCCCAATTTAACAAATAAATAATTAAACAATTAAATAAATGAACAAATGATTATCGTTCAGGCCTATCATTTCAGCCTATAACGATCTCAAATTTACAGGGAACTTACAGTGATGATTAAATCAGTAAATAAGCATTACATTGTATAACTGCAATAATATTACAATAGATAAACAACTGATGAGGTGTCAATTTAAAATGAGGTTTAACATCATACGTTATATCACAGGCAGATAAAATTTAATAAATAATTTACAAATACACTTGTGATAAATCACGGATATATAGGTATGTTTGTCTGGTGAGAAATACTCACTTGAATGCTGCAGAAAGTTTGATTTCCAACGATGGTAACACTTGGAAAAAAGAAAACGCACAGAAGCACGATCAAACTGATGCAGAGGCTGCGACCAGATTTATATTTTGAAAAGGGAACGAATCAAAACTAAGAAAATTTTTAACCCGAAATTCTCAAAACAAAAGGGAACGAATGGAAATAAATTCGCCCCATAGGCTCGACTACTCCACCACACGGTTAGACTACGTTCTCAAAGCTCGGTTCAAAATTTTGCCCGTTACTTACTTTCACCCCTTTTTATTTCTACAAGTGGCAGAAACACTAATAATTTAAATCTAATTCTCGGCATCATAAAAGAATTTTATGCGCATAACGTTGATAATACATATACACTCACAATACAAATTATATGAACACTTCTTCACTAGTACAAAAAAAACCCTCCTACAGCCGATTCTTATATTTGGTTATTCAATTATTATTATTATTAATTATTTTCCTTCTCTAACTACTGTTGTAACCTAGTTTGGACACTTATGACCCACACGCATACTTTCTCCTCCATTCATATTTTTTTTATTCTACTCTATTATATTTTGAGTAAAGTTTAAATTTTATTTCTAAAATAAATTGGTCAAATTCACTACTGAAAATCTTGAAGGATGGCTAGATGACATAAAACCTTGGTTATCAGTTTAGGAAAAAATTTCGTGCAATTTTATTTGGAGGAGAGGCTGACATCAGTAGTAAAGGAGGAGGGCAGGGATATAGTGGTGAAGGAGGAGTCATAGCCTAAGGTGGTGGAGTTTTAAGCCTTTGCGTGAACAAAAAAAAAGAAAAAATGGAAATAAAGAAGAAGAAAGCAAAGGAGGAAGAAGGAAAAATATAAACATAGGCCATACCTGATGCTGCATGCGAGAAGAAGCTGAGATGAAATGAAAAATTATGTGAGGCTTGAATTTATAGGAGAATATTGGGTTGCTTTGTATGCAAGGAAATGGTGAATGAGATCAGGGAACAATATATGCAGAGGTTATTGATTTTTGCAGAGGAGATTTTTTTTTCCGTGAATTAAGTGTAGATAAATGGTAAGGTAGGATAAATTTCGAAGCTAAAATGCACATTCTTTTTGATTTCTTCTCAGAGGATATTTGCGTGATTTAAGGTGAACAAAAATAGGAAGGAAATAAAATTTTAAATTAACTGCACGGTGGCTTGGATTTACACAAAGAAACAGACAGGAATATTAGGCAACATTTGTACACGTTTCTTTTCCCCTTTAAAAATTTTGGAAATAATTACGTTTATTAAAAAGAAGAAACGGTAAAGTTTTGGCAAAGATTTTATGACAAATTTAAACAGATATTGAATGCGTTGATAAATTTTTGGCAAAGATAAAATTTTGATTTGAACGTGTAAAAGAAGGAAGCTGCATGATTTTCCTTTGATTTTTCAGAAATCTCGTTCTACAGGTGAGGAAATAAATTTCTTTCATTGATTGCAAACGTTTCCAGTGGCAAACGTTTTATTTTGTAAATGCATTCTTACGTGCACGAATTTAGGAAGAGGAAAAACAAATATCTAGGAAATATTTGCTCTTGCTTTAAATAAGAAGTAAATGTGACTGGGGTGGAGAAACAGCAAGAATTTATTGCTGAGAATGGTAAAAGGAAATCACAGATTATATACCTATTAACCAAATGAAGTTGTACATGGATTTGAAATTTTTATAATCAGCATTGATTTATAAGGAAACAGCAAAGTTTTACTAGACAAAGATTTATAACAAATTTAAAGCAAATTGAATGCGTTGATTTTTATTATCAATACGTTTTCCTATATACGCTATTTATACCATTAAATATCGTACCCTCTTAAATGCGAAATTATCAGTTTATTAATATGCTATAAATTCTTAACATTTATTACTAAATTAAAAAGATAAAACTTTGGTTACATCTCTCTCTGATTCTTATTACCATTAAAAGGCGATTTATTATCCAAATGGACCAAATATTACAAATTTTTAAAGCAAGTATATAATCCAATTTTTTTTTTATTAAAATTCTCATTTAGAGTTATCCTTAAACAAAGTGAAACTTTCATTTATTATTTAGCATTTTGGAAATGATTTGATCAAATTAAAATATATATAAATTGGGAAGTAAATTTTAATAGAAAGAGAAAAATAAACGTAAGAAATATGGGTAAAGAGAAAAACGCATATGAAATAGGCAAGCAGATAGAAGAATGGATACTGCGCATGACTGAGATTTAGGAGAAAATTGTGTTTTGAAAAATGAAAGAAATAAATTTTGTTGAATGGAAAAAAAATCTATGGAAATCAAATTTTTAAAGCAATGCGTTGAATTTAGAGGCAACATACTTGATTTGAACGCTAGAATATTCCTTCCCTCTAAAACACATGCCACTGATAAATTTACTCATTTACACTAAGGTCATATTTTTAAGAATGTGTACCATAGCCATAATATTTTATGCCCAAAATATACCAAAATAACGGATTAAAATTCTATATGTTTTCTTATATATATATATACGGTATGTATTCCCTAAATTTACTCGCTCTTTAAATGCGTAATTACCCAGTTCATTTATACACTAAAAAAAATTTAAAATTTACTACTTAAATGGAATAAAATTTGTTTACATTTTTTCCTTCTGATCTATTTACCATTGACAAAGAAATGTATTATTCAAAATATTACTTAACTTTAAAGGGTAGATAATCCATTTTATAGCTAAGGTAAAAATTATTGTGTTGTTTTAACAGTCCAGAAAAATAGAAAATTGGAGAAAGTTTATAAAGTTGAACAAAGAAAAATGTTGATTCTTAGAGTAAAGAAACGGAAAAGAATATTTGATTTGAACGTTATTGAAAATCAATGGGTTCTATTTATTAAATAAGTGGAGTCAACGGAAAGAAAATTTATTCCTTTCCCACTTAAAATGCATGTATACTGATTTATTTGATTATTTTTATCCAAGGTAATAAATTTAGAAGCGTGAAAAACCGATGCAAAACTCGCGCCCAGTTTCATAATAAAAGTGACGCTTTTTTAAATTTACGCGTTCTCTTATGTAGTAAATATACGTTAAAAATATTCCATCGATAACACGCATTTTAAACGCGTAATTAAATAGTTTATTTATACACTAAAATTTTTTCAAATCTTATTTAATCAAAACTTGATTTTGCTAGAAATTAAGTTATTTACCATCTTTGACAAAAAACCCAAATTTCCAATTAAAGTTAATTCTTAACCACGTCAAAATTTCAGATATCTTATTATTTAATTAAAAATTTGATCAATTGTTTTTTTTTTATAATCACTTTAAAATTTAGATTTTTATATAATAAACCCCAAAGTTTTAAAAATACAAGTGAAAAATACTTGTTAAAAATTTTGGGCTATTACACTCTCCCCCACTCAGAACTTTTCGTCCTCGAAAAGGAAGAAGGTAGGGGAATAGAAACAACCTGAAAGAAAACTAAATTGAAACTTAAATTAGAATCATTAGTCTAAACAATAAAAATTCAATTTTAAATTAATCATTGATTTCATCAATTTATACTTAAAATTTTAACATTTATTTATTTACATATTTACTTGTATAATACCCCTACACTTAAAAAATCATTTCTTTTTATCCAAATTTTACACAAGGTATTATAACATTCTAATTTAAAATGTTTAATTTTAATCCAAATTTGAAATGGTAATTTAACTTAATTGTTAAAGTAAATTTACCATTTCCTAAAATAAACTAAATTCCCCATTTAGTTTCTTCTTTATTCCAAACTATAGTTAAATTTATTTCTCTCAATATATTTTTCTCATCTATGTCAAATATGTTTACACTTATTACAACTGTTTAAATTTATTCTTAGTTCCTTAACATCATTTTATATTGAAAATTATTCCATTACCCTTTTATTTTATTTACCTCTGTTAATCTTTTTATAACTAGAATTTAAGTGTATAACATTTATTATAACCACTCAAATTTTATTTATAAATCTTTTTATATTGTATATTATCCAATTACATTGTTAACTTCTGAAAATCAAGGTAGGTTATATTGAAATGAAATTGAGTATTATACAAATAAAACTTTTAAATTCAATTATCTCAAGTTGGAATTATTTATTCAAAAATTTGATTTTTTTTTATTCCTCAAGATAAAATTTAAGAATTAAAACCCAAATAAATATATGTACATAATATGTCAAATCAAATTTAAATCATATATCTATATATTATAAATCAAGTCATATTTTAGAGATTCAAATCAATTAAATTCTCAAGGTAACACTGTAGCCAGACTACAGAATGGTCTTTTTACTTCAAAACTCGAAAATGAATGTCGATGATGTTGCTATCATCACCGAAATTATTTCCTAGCGACAAGGAGAAGAGCACTGATTTTTAAACCTTTAAAATTCTTTGGAAACAAATTTTTATTCGAAAATAATTTAAATAATATCTCCCTTTAAAATTTTAAACAGAAGGTTTGAAACCATCGAAAATTGAATTCTCAAGTTCTGGTTTTAAATTCATTTATGTTTCCAAATTAATTTATAACCATTTGTTTATATTCAATTATTTATATTAGACAAAACACATGGTCTATAAAACCATAAATAAAATCAAAACTATTATCTCTTGACAACTAGTTAAATTAATTATAAAATTCTGAAAATTATACTTATATATAATATTAGATTTTTCTCAAATATAGGAATAAATTTTTCAAACAAGGATAGAGATTCAAATTTGATGGATTCAAATAAAAGAGAATTTTGATTTAAAGATAAATTGGAATCAGAAGATCCAATGATTAAATAACAGAATAAGGAAGTAGATAAGTTTATATAAATCGCGGGCAACCTTAACCTGGTCAACCGTGACTTAAAGAGTCAGATCGAATGTAGATTTACCATTCGATCCGAAGAGATAGAGTTCGGAATAACCAAAGATACTAGCATCTAAACCGAGGTTAAATATAAATCTTTGGTGAATCAATGCTAATTGTAAAGGAGTTTCACCCCTTTATTAGAATATTGGCGAGACCGCCAATTCACTATAAAGATCATCCGAAGTGGAGTTATGGGATACTCCAGAATCGAAAGAAAATGAATAGTGAGGGACACGAATGAACTTCGGAACCGCAGGGAACGTTCCAAAATTCAAAATGGAAGAGATTCAAGCTCAAATGAAAGTGATTCTGTAAATCAAATTTACCATACATTCTAAGTTTTGCCTAGAGCGAAAGCTCTGATACCAAATGTAACGACCCAGTATTTTCAACCATTCGCATCCGCACATGTCGGACTTGAATTGTTCAAAATACCGTGTTGTAAATAAAATTTGGCAAATCTCTAAATATACAGTAAATAATTAATCACAGAATCACAGACACAGAATCGAAATACACGCAGCGGAATTTAAAAATACTTAGTGGTTCATGAAGCCACTATAAATAGTCTCAATCAAATAAAAATTACATAGTCTTTAATCCAAATATAGTTTTAAATCATCAGTAGAACAATCCAAATGTCCACTAGTCTTGATTTCATAAATTTAGATAAAGAACTGGAAGGGAAGTTTGTTAGCAGCTTGAAAGTGATCTACAGAAATCCTAGCTCCGGGATGAAAACTGAACTGCAACTCAGGCTGACCCGAGCGTAAAATAAAACATAAACACTCGAGTCAGGACATACATACTTATATAGTGTAAGCTAATTCAAGTGTACTGTAATATAGAGCAAGTAACTTAAAGGATGCTTGGGACCGCCCATCCTCTAAGGATCCGTTAAACTATTTACTATGTAGTAATATTTCGCTATTATAATAGTGTCTATTAGTAAAATAAACTTACTTTTAAATAGCGTTAAGGCTTTACATTTTCCACCTTAACACATAATATATTCCC
The DNA here is from genome assembly GCA_030765085.1 of Allium cepa. Taxonomy (NCBI): domain Eukaryota; kingdom Viridiplantae; phylum Streptophyta; class Magnoliopsida; order Asparagales; family Amaryllidaceae; genus Allium; species Allium cepa. Next base: position 906,813,606 of record CM060929.1, on the reverse strand, counting down.
ATAGTCTATACAGTACCGTAATCTCCCCCGGAATGGGCGTCGTCAGAGGGCACTCCATAGGTATGGTACAAAACCAAAATCGTATAAGGCGCGCTAGGGTAGGTGACACGGCACAACTAGGCAATGCCAGGGTAGATATACCAATTACGCTTCCGGACCGATGGAAACGCGTAGCGCGCAGCTGCCGCCCACCTCGAACAACACTCCCAAATCAAAGGTGCGCACCAAAACAATCACAAAAGTAATAGAATGGCATACGAAGAAGTGCGTCCGATCAGAGATGCTACCTCATTAATCCATCAATCGCTCCTGTTTTAGCCACCTTATGCCAATTCACGGGAGTCGGGTCCACGTATTTACCTTAAGGGAAACGTCACCACCATCTTGCTTCATTCTGAAATCTCCACCGCGTACACGGTTGTTAAAGTGGTTTTCGGTATCGACAGAGAGTATGCCAGATATCTGATCCCGGTCTCTTTAACAACCAAACGTTATTATAACCCGTGGTTACAACTTTTAGAAATGGTATTTATACTTTAAAAATCAAAATAAGTTTCAAATACATTTCAATACCATAATACCATTTCAACCATCATTTATTTAAACATCAGTCGTTTTATTTAATATAAAATACCATTTAAATCTATTCAATTTACTTAGGAATTAATTTGCCTTTCAACTCACATTTAAAAGTTAAATTCTTCCATTTAAAACCATTTAAAGTCAATTCCTAATTTTTATTAATTACATATTAAATTCAAAATTTTAAGCCTTTTTCCCCAAAGATTATTTCCATTTATTTTAAACAATCCGAAAATTCAGTTTCCGTAGCATTTATGAAATGCCACCTAAAGTCTGTAAGTCAAAACAGTTCATTTATAAAAGACAGCATTTAAGTGCTGTAATAAATTATTAACTTAACAATCAAATTTTAAATTCCCAAATATAACTTATTATTAATTATTTTCTTAACTAAAACTCACCTTTTACAAAATTTCAGAATTTCTCAAAATAAGTTATATTCCAAAAATTTTACTTAAACATTTATTTACTTAACATTTTGACTTATTCAAAAATCATTCAAATTTTATAAAAATCCTTTAAATACATTTGAACCAGAATATTATAAATTCCCATTTAAAATATTTTTAAACATTTCAGAAAATTTTTATATAAACCACGGGTCTGTATATAGTTTTCTATCCTAGGTCAAGTGATACGGATTTATATCATTTCAATCCGCAATTTACAAAATCCCGGGTTCTATCATTTCAAACCCGCAATCCCAAGTTAACAAATAAATAATTAAACAATTAAATAAATGAACAAATGATTATCGTTCAGGCCTATCATTTCAGCCTATAACGATCTCAAATTTACAGGGAACTTACAATGATGATTAAATCAGTAAATAAGCATTACATTGTATAACTGCAATAATATTACAATAGATAAACAACTGATGAGGTGTCAATTTAAAATGAGGTTTAACATCATACGTTATATCACAGGCAGATAAAATTTAATAAATAATTTACAAATATGCTTGTGATAAATCACGGATATATAGGTATGTTTGTCTAGTGAGAAATACTCACTTGAATGTTGCAGAAAGTTTGATTTCCAACGATGGTAACACTTGGAAAAAAGAAAACGCACAGAAGCACGATCAAACTGATGCAGAGGTTGCGACCAGATTTATATTTTGAAAAGGGAACGAATCAAAACTAAGAAAAATTTTAACCCGAAATTCTCAAAACAAAAGGGAACGAATGGAAATAAATTCGCCCCATAGGCTCGACTACTCCACCATACGGTTAGACTACGTTCTCAAAGCTCGGTTCAAAAATTTGCCCGTTACTTACTTTCACCCCTTTTTATTTCTACAAGTGGCGGAAACACTAATAATTTAAATCTAATTCTCGACATCATAAAAGAATTTTATGCGCATAACGTTGATAATACATATACACTCACAATACAAATTATATGAACACTTCTTCACTAGTACAAAAAAAACCCTCCTACAGCCGATTCTTATATTTGCTTATTCAATTATTATTATTAATTATTTTCCTTCTCTAACTACTGTTGCAACCTATTTTGGACACTTATGACCCACACGCATACTTTCTCCTCCATTCATATTTTTTTTATTCTACTCTATTATATTTTGGGTAAAGTTTAAATTTTATTTCTAAAATAAATTGGTCAAATTCACTACTGAAAATCTTGAAGGATGGCTAGATGACATAAAACCTTGGTTATCAGTTTATGAAAAAATTTCGTGCAATTTTATTTGGAGGAGAGGCTGACATCAGTGGTAAAGGAGGAGGGAAGGGATATAGTGGTGAAGGAGGAGTCATAGCCTAAGGTGGTGGAGTTTTAAGCCTTCGCGTGAACAAAAGAAAAAAGAAAAAATGGAAATAAAGAAGAAGAAAGCAAAGGAGGAAGAAGGAAAAATATAAACATAGGCCATACCTGACGCTGCATGCGAGAAGAAGCTGAGATGAAATGAAAAATTATGTGAGGCTTGAATTTATAGGAGAATATTGGGTTGCTTTGTATGCAAGGAAATGGTGAAAGAGATCAGGGAACAATATATGCAGAGGTTATTGATTTTTCCAGAGGAGATTTTTTTTTTTTCCGTGAATTAAGTGTAGATAAATGGTAAGGTAGGATAAATTTCGAAGCTAAAATGCACATTCTTTTTGATTTCTTCTCAGAGGATATTTGCGTGATTTAAGGTGAACAAAAATAGGAAGGAAATAAATTTGTAAATTAACTGCACGGTGGCTTGGATTTACACAAAGAAACAGACAGGAATATTAAGCAACATTTGTACACGTTTCTTTTCTCCTTTAAAAATTTTGGAAATAATTACGTTTATTAAAAAGAAGAAACGGTAAAGTTTTGGCAAAGATTTTATGACAAATTTAAACAGATATTGAATGCGTTGATAAATTTTTGGCAAAGATAAAATTTTGATTTGAACGTGTAAAAGAAGGAAGCTGCATGATTTTCCTTTGATTTTTCAGAAATCTCGTTCTACAGGTGAGGAAATAAATTTCTTTCATTGATTGCAAACGTTTCCAGTGGCAAGCGTTTTATTTTGTAAATGCATTCTTACGTGCACGAATTTAGGGAGAGGAAAAACAAATATCTAGGAAATATTTGCTCTTGCTTTAAATAAGAAGTAAATGTGACTAGGGTGGAGAAACGGCAAGAATTTATTACAGAGAATGGTAAAAGGAAATCACAGATTATATACCTATTAACCAAATGAAGTTGTACATGGATTTGAAATTTTTATAATCAGCATTGATTTATAAGGAAACGGCAAAGTTTTACTAGACAAAGATTTATACCAAATTTAAAGCAAATTGAATGCATTGATTTTTATTATCAATACGTTTTCCTATATACGTTATTTATACCATTAAATATCGTACCCTCTTAAATGCGAAATTATCAGTTCATTAATATGCTATAAATTCTTAACATTTATTACTAAATTAAAAAGATAAAATTTTGGTTACATCTCTCTATGATTCTTATTACCATTAAAAGGTGATTTATTATCAAAATGAACCAAATATTACAAATTTTTAAAGCAAGTATATAAACAAAAAAAATTTTATTAAAATTCCCATTTAGAGTTATCCTTAAACAAAGTGAAACTTTCATTTATTATTTAGCATTTTGGAAATGATTTGATCAAATTAAAATATATATAAATCGAGAAGTAAATTTTACTGGAAAGAGAAAAATAAACGTAAGAAATATGGGTAAAGAGAAAAACGCATATGAAATAGGTAAGCAGATAGGAGAATGGATATTGCGCATGATTGAGATTTTGGAGAAAATTGTGGTTTGAAAAATGAAAGAAATAAATTTTGTTGAATGGAAAAAAAATCTATGGAAATCAAATTTTTAAAGAAATGCGTTGAATTTAAAGGCAACATACTTGATTTGAATGCTAGAATATTCATTCCCTCTAAAACACATGCCACTGATAAATTTACTCATTTACACTAAGGTCATATTTTTAAGAATGTGTACCATAGCCATAATATTTTATGCCCAAAATATACCAAAATAACGGATTAAAATTCTATACGTTTTCTTATATATATACGGTATTTATTCCCTAAATTTACGCGCTCTTTAAACGCGTAATTACCCAGTTCATTTATACACTAAAAAAATTTAAAATTTACTACTTAAATGGAATAAAATTTGTTTACATTTTTTTCTTCTGATCTATTTACCATTGACAAAGAAATGTATTATTCAAAATATTACTTAACTTTAAAAGGTAGATAATCCATTTTATAGCTAAGGTAAAAATTATTGTGTTGTTTTAACAGTTCAGAAAAATAGAAAATTGGCGAACGTTTATAAAATTGAACAAAGAAAAGTGTTGATTCTTAGAGTAAAGAAACGGAAAAGAATATTTGATTTGAACGTTATTAAAAATCAATGGGTTTTATTTATTAAATAAGTGGAGTCAATGGAAAGAAAATTTATTCCTTTCCCACTTAAAATGCATGTATACTGATTTATTTGATTATTTATATCCAAGGTAATAAATTTAGACGCGTGAAAAACCGATGCAAAACACGCGCCCAGTTTCATAATAAAAGTGACGCTTTTTTAAATTTACGCGTTCTCTTATGTAGTAAATATACGTTAAAAATATTCCATCGATAACACGCATTTTAAACGCGTAATTAAATAGTTTATTTATACACTAAATTTTTTTCAAATCTTATTTAATCAAAACTTGATTTTGCTAGAAATTAAGTTATTTACCATCTTTGACAAAAAACCCAAATTTCCAATTAAAGTTAATTCTAGACCACGTCAAAATTTCAGAGATCTTATTATTTAATTAAAAATTTGGTCAATTGTTTTTTTTTATAATCACTTTAAAATTTAGATTTTTATATGATAAACCCCAAAGTTTTAAAAATACAAGTGAAAAATATTTGTTAAAAATTTTGGGCTGTTACATCTATTTCATGTCCATTTGTTTTTGAATTGAATTGGTTTGGTAAAGTTTCCAATTTTCGGTATTTTGAAGTCAAAATCTATGAAAATCCTAACACGGATGTTTTGACATGTTATTTGGAGCGTATTGATAAGTCTATGGGCATGGTTTGTCGCTTGGGATATATCCTTAGCCATCGTCGCTCGTTCGATCACTTCGAAGTTGATTTGGCCATCAATGGCCGCGGCAAAATATTGCCCCGAGCTTCAGCTCGGCGTCTAGTAAGAAGCTCAGGCGTCTAAGGCTACGGAAATAAAATTTCAGTCTTTTAGCTCAAACGTTTGAGCTTATATCCTAGACGTCTGGGCGATCTAGAAGGAAATTCCAAACCTTCGGCTCAGACGTCTGGGAAACCACGAGACATCTAAAGCTGTTAATTTCTGCCAAATTTACTATTTTTGAGTAGATTTTCGTTTTATCGATTTTTGGTTGATCCGGTTGGTCGTTGTCATGTATTACCGACTTTGATGACTTCTTTTCTAAATTTTTGGGAATATCCATTTGATGGATTAGATATCGATTTTTATCGATTTAATTCACTTTATTGTATGTGAATTTTTGGTGATTTATTGTTTTTACAATCATTTCTATGATTTGTCACTTTAAAATACGAGGGTTTCTATACAAGTGGCAAATATTCAAACTCTTTCACAAAATTGATTTCAATATTTCTTTTAATACAATGCTCATTTCAAAAACATTTTCTAATCTATCAGTATATACAAACCTTTACCTCATTCGTATGAGAAATCTAATTAAATGACTTAGCAAAACAAGTGGTATGAAACGCTTGTGTTTCCTGCGTCGGCTAATTTTGGACTTTCGATTGAAATCTCGTAACAAGTTTTTGAGTGGAAATCTACAATCTGTTCATAAATATTTATGTTAAGCCAGTGGTTATGGGACATGAAGCTAAATTTATTTATTTACTAGCTTGGTGTAATTTACACTTTTATTGATCTATGATGATCTTTTTGTGGTTTAGGCTAGCGATATGCGATGTCTCTTCGTTCGTGTGGGGGACTATACCCCGTTCTTTGGAGCTTTGGCCCACTTTTATAGACTAGCGACCTATGCGTTCTATGATGTTCGGTTCATCAGACGTACCATTGTACTATGCCATTGTTCTGGCTTTTTTGAGTTTCAGGTTCCTCGGGCGTACTGTTGTACTACGTTGTTGCACCGGCTCGATGGTTAGCGACCATGAATAGCGTCCCGTTTGTGATACACGTGTTGGTGAGTTTTCATGCTCCCGTTTGTGATAGGCCTTCCCGCTTTGTGTTTCTGGATTTCTAAATTGTTGGTTTCTGGAATTTGTGTTTGACCAATTTTTGCGATTGGCATTATTGTGTTTTGTCAATATTTGGGGTTTGGTGAATAAGCTAAAAATGTGATACTCTTTTTTTGTATATTTGAGAAGATTTGAGATATTATATGATTTTTGTTGTTATCATATATATTTGTTGTAGATTGACATTATTGTTATCATATATTTTTGTCAAAATATTTGTTGCAGATTGACATTATTGTCATTATATATTTTTGTCATATCTATTATCTTATCTCATCTTATATAACAACTATAGATAGATTGATCCGTTTATTATTATTTTTTAAATAATACACGGGTCAGGCATAGGTGATTCAGGTGCTTCTACTTGACTTCTTATCTGGGGCCATCATCTGACTTTTGACTAACTACGTTAGCTTAGTAGTTTTTGACTTTTATACATCTGAGATAGAGACTCCTTGATGTATACATATTCCTTTGTCAAGCACTTTTACCTATTCTTTTGTGATGTAATGGATCTTGTATAACCACTACTTTGATGTACACTTCTATGTGATATATTTATATCTATTTCCGCCTTAGTGATATGAATATCTGTGACTGATTTGTGTTATGATTATTTTATATATTTTTTCTGAACACCACATAGCCACTGTGCAGCAGCTTTGAGTTTGTATTTTATATGTCAAATTTCCTCTTGAAATGATATGCATGATATACTATCTGACATATCGGTACTCGCACAAAGCAATTACACAGATGGTCGCTCCTCAACAGCCTTATTCTTCGCGCTAGTTGACGGCATTACCCTGTAGTGTTCTTGGCTAGTGTGAGCAAAGTGGTGGGGCTTCACAGCTTGGTATCAAAGCCAAACTTCGAAACAATGTAGAATAATCTCGCACGGATCATTATCCAAAGTCTCTCTTAGGGATGGTTCCTTAGGATTTAATTCGAGTCCTGGGACCCGTTTTATCATATTTTCTATTATGATGCCTTGTTTTATCAATCAAGTTTGTTTGATACTCATTCTGAGAATAACCTTCTTCTTCTTTCTTTCTTAAAGAAGATAAATGGTTAGACCTGGCCGTCCCAGCGTCGGTCAATCCAGCGCTACTCCTCGAGATGGCATATTCATGTCTGCCCAACAGATTTTGGATCTTGTAAAGAATGCCCAAGCTGTCGGACCTATTCCAGAGCCTTCTCATCCTAATTCTTGGTTTGCACGCTTGTGTAGTGATTATACCAATTTGGAAGGAAAGCCATTTAAGGGTTCCGAAAGCGTTATAGAAGTCCAAGCTTGGCTTAGAACATGCAATCGCATCTCTTCTATCACGAATCTTATAGATGTACATTGAGTCCAATGAAGAAATCCGAAGGTACACTTTGGCTTTGCTTCGACTACCGCAAGCTTAATGATCTCACCATCAAGAACAAATATCCCTTACCTTGGATTGATGATCTTTTCGATCAACTTAGCAGTGCTAGAGTCTTTTCACAGTTAGACTTAGCAACCAGTTTTCATCAGCTTTATATTGCATAGGATAGTATTCCTTTGACATCGTTCTGTATTCGTTATGGATCTTATGAATTGCTTGTTGTGCCATTTGGTTTAGCAAATGCTCCACCTTATGTCGTTGACCTTATGAATCGAGTTTCTAAAGACTTCCTCGATCAATTTGTTCTCATCTTTATCGATGATATTCTTGTTTATTCTAGAACCGAGGAAGAGCATGAAAAACATCTTCGGATTGTATTGGAAACTCTTAGGAGCAATCAATTGAAAGCAAAATTTTCTAAGTTCTACTTTTAGCAATACCGTATGAAATTTTTAGGACATATTATTTCAGAATCTGGAATTTCCTTGGATCCTTCGAAGATTGAAGCAATTCAAAATTAGAAGAAACCAGAGAGTGTGACGGAAATTCATAGCTTTCCTGCATTGGCAGGTTATTACCATCGTTTCCTAAAAGACTTTTCTATAATTTCCATACCTCTTACTAGTTTTAAAAAGAAGGGAGTTAAGTACGCTTGGTCAGCCAAATGTGAAGCTTCTTTTCATAAATTAAAAGAACTCCTTTCCGATGCTCCTATTCTTGTGATTCCCGAATGGAACCAAGACTTGATTGTCTATACCAATGCGAGTCGTGTTGGTTTGGGAGACGTTCTCGTGCAAAGGGAACGTGTTACCGCTTATGCTTCTAGACAATTAAAGTCTGCCGAGACAAGATATGCCACTCATGATTTAGAGCTCGCGATCGTTGTTTTCGCCCTTAGAGTTTGGCGGCATTACCTTTTGGGAGAGAAATTTGTTCTCTACACCAATCATAAATCTTTAAAGTATTTTTTCTCTTAACTGGAACTTAATTTGCATCAACGACGTTGGCTCGAATTCCTTGCATCTTATGATCTTGATATTATTTATACTCCCGAAAATGGGAATCGTGTTGCCGATGCCCTTAGTCGTAAGCCACAAGCGGTTGTTTCTATGATGATATTCGAATGGAATGATCTCGAGACTTTTTCCACTTGTGAGATTCGACATTGTGAGTCCGATTTATGTTCATCTCTTTTGTTATGTAGCCTTGAGGCTCATCCTTCTCTTTTTGACCGCATCCTTGAAGCTCAAAAGCATGATCCCGAATTAGCTTATTATAGCCAAAGTTGCCGGGATAGGAATATTGAAGGTTTGAAAGACTTTGAAATCGATGCACGCGGTGGCATTCGAAAATTTGGTAGACTTATGTGTCAAATATTTGTGATCTTTGTTTAAAGACATTTTGGAAGATTATCATCATTAAAAATTTACCATTCATCCCGGTAGTAGTAAAATGTATGGGGATATGAAGCGTCTTTATTTTTGGGACGGGATGAAATCTGATATTGCTAACTTTATTAAGCATTACATGACTTGCCAACTCATTAAGGCCGAGCATCAAAGGCCTGGTGGGTTATTGCAACCTTTGGACATTCCAGTTTGAAAGTGGGATCAACTCTTCATGGACTTTATTGACGGTCTTCCCCGTTCTCGTTCGGCTCATGACAGTCTGTGGGTGATTGTGGATAGACTTACAAAATCCATCGATTTTTATCCCGTTCGGTCTAATCAGACCATACCTCTTTTGGCCAAACTCTATGTTAAAAAAATTGTTAAATTGCATAGAGTTCCTACTTCTATTGTTAGAGATCGTGATCCATTGTTTACTAGTGGATTTTGGAAGGGTCTTCAAAATGCTTTGAGAATGAAGCTTAATTTTAGCACCGCTTATCATCCTTGGTCGGATAGAAAAACAGAGCGTGTGAATCAAACTCTTAAAGATCTTCCTCGTACTTGTGTTCTTGATTTTGGTGGATGTTGGGAAGATCATATTTCTCTTGTTGAGTTTTCCTATAATATTAGCTTCCAATCTAGTATTGTTATGGCACCTTTCGAGGCAAATTACAGAAGGCCATGCCGAACTCCTTCTTGTTGGCTTGAAGTCGGTGAGAAGCCGGTTTTAGATCTAGATTTTATTCGTGATGCCACTGAAAAGATTGACCTTATTCATCATAGGATGAAAGAAGCTCAAAGTAGACAAAAACCCTATGTCGATAACCGAAGAAGGAAACTAGAATTTTCTGTGGAAGATTTGGTATTTATTCGTGTTTTATCTATGAAGGGTGTTGTGCGTTTCAGTCGTTCGGAGAAGTTAGCACCTCGATACATTGGTCCATTTCCCATCACCGAACGTATTGGTTACATGGCTTATCACCTTTTATTACCGGCTCAATTTTCTGCTATTCATGACGTGTTCTACATTTCTCAACTACAAAAATGCCTTAGGGATTCCGATTTTATTCTTGAGCCCGGTGTTATTGAAGAAATTGAAGTTTCACCTAATTTGACTTAAGAGCAACATCCTATTCGTATCGTTGCAATAGAGGTCATACGCCTTCATAATAGAAACGTTCCACTTGTGAAAGTTCAATGGTCCTCAAATCCTAAGTACTGCCCTTGGGAATCTAGAAAATTCATCGAGCGAACACATCTGGACTTACTCTTTCATGCTCCTAAAGGTGAACTTCTCACTTCAAATTTTTCTTTGTGTTGATATGCCTTTATGTGGTTGTTACTTTTTTTACCTCTTAAGTATTGCGAGGATCCAATTTCTTTAAGGAGGGGAGTCTATAACAACCCCTATATTTTACGATTACATATTTACATGTTTTATTTAAATATAGCATCGTTAGTCGGATTAAAGTCTGAAATCCTACTTTTTTTAAATAGTCGAATTAGGACTCGAGACTACTTTCATCGAATTCAAAATGGCATCAACGACCATTTTAAGTATAAACATCAATTTGTTTGGAGTCGATTATAATTTTGATATTTTTATTTGGGGTTTTGGGTTTAGGTTTCAGCCCACTAACCTCGCAAGAGAACCAAACTCCTCAATGTAATAATCCTAAGTCCACCCGCTCTTCATTCATTCATTCTATTTTCCTAACACACTCAAGCTAAAGGAAAATGGGGGAAAGAAGAGGAAATTAAAATTCCTAAATCCTAGATTACTAGAAAATTCAAGATTCAAGCTCCAAAATCAAAGAGAAGCTTAGGTAAGCATCCTCCTCTTCTTCTTCTCCACCTCAATCTCTCTCCAATTTTTAGAAAATCCTATAACCTAATTTAGGTAATATTTGCATTTGATCATAGATTGAGGGTTCTTTAAGTTTAGTAGAGGAGAGATTGATCTTGCCTTGTTTTAAAGCTTCTCATTCGTTGTTTTTGGGTTTAAAGGTGAGTTCTTGAACTCATATCTATGTCTATAGCCATCATAGTTGTTAGGTATGAATTCCTGACATCAATTTCATGTCTATTTGCTTTTGAATTGAATTGGTTTGGTGAAGTTTCCAATTTATGGTATTTTGAAGTCAAAATCTATGAAAATCCTAATAAGGATGTTTGGACATGTTATTTGGAGCATATTGATGAGTCTATAGGCATGGGTCGCCGCTTGGCATAAATGCCTGCCATCGTTGCTCGTCCGATCGCTTCGAAGTTGATTTGGCCGTTAATGGCCTAGGTAAAAAATTGCCTTGGGCTTCATCTTAGAGTCAGGTAAGAAGCTCACACGTCTGAGGCTATGGAAATAATATTCCAGTCTTTCAGCTCAGATGTCTGAGCTTATATCCCAGACGGCTAGGCGATCTGGAAGGAAATTCCACACCTTCATCTCAGATGTCCGGGAAACCACCAGACATCTGATGTTGTTAATTTCTTCCAAATTTACCATTTTTGAGTAGATTTCCATTTTATCGATTTTTAGTTGATCCGGTTGGTCATTGTCATTTATTATCGACTTTGTTGACTTATTTTCTGGATTTTTTGAGAATATCCATTTGATGGATTTGATATCGCATTTTATGGATTTAATTCACTTTGTCGTATGTGAATTTTTTATGATTGATTGTTTTTACAATCATTTCCGTGATTTGTCACTTTAAAATATGAAGATTTCTATACTAGTAATAAATACTCAAACTCTTTCACAAAAATGATTTCAACATTTTTTTTAATACAAAGCTCATTTCAAAACATTTTCTAATCTATTAGTATATACAAACCTTTACTTATGAGAAATCTAATTAAATGACTTAGCAAAACAAGTGGTATGAAACACTTGCACTTACTTCGTCGGTTAATTTTGGACTTATTCGATTGAAATCTTGTGAAATTTTTTCGAGTGGAAATCTACAATCCATTCATAAATATTTAGGTTAAGCCAGTGGTTATGGGACATGAAGCTAAACTTATTTATTTACTAGCTTGGTGTAGTTAACACTTTTTTTGATCTATAATGATCATGTTATGGTTTAGTCTAGCAATATGTGATGTCTCTTTGTCCGCATGGGGGACTGTACCCTGTTCTTTGGAGCTTCGGCTCATTTTTATAAGCTAGCGACCAATGTGTTCTATGAAGTTCGGTTCATCGGTTGTACCGTTGTACTACGTCGTTGTTCCCGCTTATTTGAGTTTCAGGTACCTTGGGCGTACCGTTGTACTACGTTGTTGCACTAGCTCGAAGATTAACGACCATGGGATAACATCCCGTTTGTGATACATGTGTTGGTGAGTTTTCATGCTTCTGTTTGTTATAGACCTCCTCCCTTTGTGTTTTCTGAATTTCTAAATTGTTGATCTCTAGAATTTGTGTTTCACCAATTTTTGCGATTGGCATTATTGTGTTTTGTCAATATGTGGGGTTTGGTGAATAAGTTAAAGAATGTGATATTCTTTTTTTGGATATTTGAGAAGATTTGAGATATTATATGATTTTTGTTGTTATCATATATATTTGTTGCAGATTGACATTATTCTCATCATATTTTTTTCCATATCTCTTATCCTATCTCATCTTATATGATAATTATATATAGACTAATCCGCTTATTATTTTTCTTTTTAAATAATACTCGGGTCAGACCGAGATGCTTCAGGTGCTTCTATTTGACTAATTATTTGGGACCGTCATCTGACTTTTGGCTAACTACTTTATCTTAGTAGTTTTTCACTTTTATACATATGATATAGAGACTCTTTGATGTATATATATTCCTTTGTCTAGCACTTGTACCTATTCTTTTGTATTGTTGTTGGTCTTGTATGACCACTACTTTGTTGTACACTTCTATGTGATATATTCATATATGTTTATGCCTTAGTGATATGAATATACGTGACTGATTTGTGTTATGATTATTTTATATTTGTTTCCAAAGACCACATAGACACTATGTAGTAGCTTTTAGTTTGTATTTGATATGTTAGATTTCCTCTTGAAATGATATCAAGATATACTAGCTGGCAAATCGGTGCTCGCATATAGCAATTACACAAATGGTCGCTCTTCAATAGCCTTATTGTTTACGCTAGTTGACGGCATTACCCTGTAATGTCTTTGACTAGTGTGAGTATAGAGGTGGGGAATCACACGAGCTCATCTTGGTTGTCAAATACTAGAAAAAAGCCGCAAATCCCAAAACTTATACCAGATTGAAGGAAATGTTGAAACTTGATTTTTAAAACCTATTTTGGATTTTTTATCAAGTATTTGAGGAGAAAGGAATTTTTGAAGCTTTGATTTTATTTTATTTTTTGCTTTTACTGTCAATGTGAAAGCTCGGCTATACATTTTAAAGAGGAGGGAAAATATGCCTTGCGTGTTGCTTGCTGGCTACAGTGTTTTGAGGGTTAGAGAAAAGAAATAATGTGAATAAAAGGTCAAGTCAATTATATATATATGTATATATTAATTAAATCTCCAAATTATCTCGATTACGCAGCTCAAAATTTTGAACCCCTATCGAGGCATGTCGCTTGGCGTTCATAATGTTATACCACTATTTCGAACGTGATGGAAAAGGTTTCGATACCTAATTCGATCGTATGGAGAAAATAGCTTTTTGGACCCAATTATTATATTGAATTTTTGATATGAATTTCAAAGTGTCTCTAACCCGTACGGCCAAACTATAACTCCAAACACTATGAAATATGAAATCCGATAATAATACACTTTTAGGAATCTAATGGAACTGGTTTTGTCGAATTCCAAGTTTGCCCCGAAAGGCTATTTTTAAATGTTAGTTTAGACGGTATATTTTTAAAGCTGTACAAATAACTTCTAAATTCCATTTTAAAACTTTTATTATCTTCCTTATTGTAAATATAAATTTTATAAGCCTTTAATTTTTTTACAAGTTTAAAACTCAAGATTCACTATTTTAACCAATTCCAAATAATTAAATTCAATAATTTAGTTATCAATAAATAGTTATATTTAAAATTCAAGTTAAAAATTAACTTTTAAATATTTAAAATCGATTAATTATTCCAATTTCAAATATCCAAAATACTAGGTCGTTACATTCCTCCCTCCTTAAAAGAATTTCGTCCCCGAAATTCCAAGGTAAGAAGAATGGTCCAAAACTCGTTAACTAATTTTCCTAAACCCATCAGTTTAAACAACTTTCCAAATAAATTTATTGTAAACACAATATATCACCTTTACTAACTTTCAAATTCATCCATATATTTTGAACTAATATTATACCCTCAACCATCCAAATTATAATTTAAAACCAAATTTTAAATTATCAAAATTTTCTTCTAATTCTTTCTAACTTCTTAAATTTTCGAAAAATTTCGCTAGTGTCTCCTTTGCGCGGCTAGATCGAAATAACTACAAAACGCCTCTATGGGCCCAAATCATCAAAGAAAACAAAAGCCAAGTGGCTCAATCGGAAAACCATCAATTTCATACAACAATTTAAACACATACCTTTTGTTGGGCACTCAAATTTAACTTCTGAAATCGAAGACATCAATTCATCTTTTGTTTTTAAATGCCTAAATCCACTTACCAATAGTATTCAATCTAACAATTCTAAATCTTTTTATTCATTCCTTTTAAAAAAATTCGATATTTGCTTTACTTATGCCCATACGATGTACATATATAATCCGAACACAATATCAACTCTGATAGCTCACTTAATCACACAATTTCACTTCCGAACTAGTATCGTTCACACGACTCTCTAAGAGGGACTCAATTCTGGTTTCTTGATCGGAAACCATCATTCTCCTTGCATAGCCATAACTATGATAGAGAATTCCAGAATAAATTGAAAATCCATATCCAGGGTTTGCCATCGAAAATCGAGTGAAAAATCCCAACTCGGATGGATATAACTATCTCAAAATTCTATGCTCGAATCTGGATCAAATTGCTATGCGAATAAAATAATAAATGTACAACTTACGTATTTATTTCCAATTGATTATTCGCTATATCCAATTCTTTCTATCCACATTAATTTTAATTTCCATTCACTTATTCATAATTATCCTTTTACACAACTTTTATTTAATCTTCACCCAAATACATATTCAGTATATTTTCTAATACCAATTTTTACTTAAGAACTTCACCATTTACTTCTTAAGTCTATTATAAACATTTTAAACAATGTTCTTAGATTTATTCCCACATCATCACTTTGGTTTATATCCATTTCCATTCAAATTAAATTTTCAACGTCATTTGGACTCAATTTAACCTCCACTTACTAATTTATTTCCAATCAAATTTAATATTGAATTTTATCATTCATCCCTCAAACCTATTTTATCCACTAATTATTTTAATTAGTTCCATTCACTAATTTGTTCATCCACTAATTTATTTCCAACTTAATAAATTTTATTTCAGTAACTATTCCATATAGTCTACTTAGGCTTAATTCCTCAATTTACTCATATTAACTTAATTTAAGTTAAATTTCACACCACAAAATCAAATTTTTAAAATTTCTTAAGTTATCAAACTTACTAATATTCTATTCACTATTTTCTTCCAATTCACTTCATTCAGTTAGTTTACTTTAATAATTTATTTCATTATCACACTCACTTTTATTTAGCTCTTCTTAAGTTAAATTTTATTCCAAACAAATTTCAAATTCTTAAAAGTTTTTAAACTCATTTACATCCCATAAAGCACTTTAGATCAAACTCCAGAGTTTTAAAAAATTACTTAAGTATTTCAAAATCATTTTTTGAAATCGCATATACCCAAAATCCTTGGTATATCAAATCTTCCCTTTGGATTTCAAAACCAAAACTAGTTTTTCAAACAAACTCCAATTCAAATCATTGAGATAGCAATTTCTCCCTTGGAAACTCGAAAATAAACATCGATGATGCTGCAATCATCACTGAAATTATTTTCCAGCGACCGAAGTGAGTTTAATGCTATTATTTCCTTTAAAAACCATTTCTACTATTTTAATTTACAAATATTTCCCAAATAACATCACTGTTATTTTCCTAGACTTCGAAAATCATTTTCAAATCTAATAGGAAATTGAATTCCCAAATTTCCAACTTTGAGATCCTTTTAAATCTATATTTAAACATTCCTCTAGGATTTCATTCCATTTCAAATTATAAATTACATTTATAAACTCATTTTTTTTTTTTTACAAATTCTATTTTTTCTATATAAATTTCTTTCTCGCCTTTGATTATAATTTTAATTTTTTACTTAATCACCACAACAACAAATGATAATAGTTTATTATTATCATTTCCTAACAGCCAAGCAAACCATATATAACTATAATAATTTTTGCAAAATTATTTCTTTTATATATAAAATTAATTTGGGTAAAATTATTTCATTTAACCCATTTATAACAATACTCTGTCAAATTGTTCTGTTATAGTGCTTAGAGATACTTATCAATAACGTTATTTACTCGTATTGATCAGAATTCTTAAGCCACTCAACAAACCAATCAACACAATATAAAACAATTTTATATTCACTAACAATTACATGCTCATATCTATTAATACACTCAAACTCATTTAGGGTGCTACCACTACGCCATAGATGGCCTATGCAACGAAAATACAAGATGTTGCTAGTTACAATGTAACGATAGCTATGTTGATTTTTGTCTATTACAACATTAGCTTCAGAATGTTAGCATAGATATCAACACTATGTTGCAGTAGCTATGTACTTGTAAAAATATTATAAAACATGAGTAGACTCAAAAAAACCGGCCTGAAATCATTTTTAAAGCGGAAGCAAAAACAAAGCTCGTTCTCCTTTCCAACGGGATCCGATTACGCCGCCGCTCTGTCGTTATCCCTCCCTTTCGCCATTAGAGACAAATTCTTGTTCGCCTCCCTCTTCAATTCCTTTTCAAACGTGTCTGCATCCTCTTCCGCTTCCACTCGCACCGCCACCGTCTCTTCCTCCTCTCCGTTCTCGATTGGGACCTTATCGAGTCAATCGCCACCGTCGCCGGTGAACCTATTTCCAGCGTTCGGAGATCGCAGTTCTTTTGGTCAGTGGGCTTGGCTCGTGAAGAATGTTGAAGTTAAGGCGGTGACCTCACCGCCTATTGCAAAGAAATCAGAAGAGGAAGCGGTGAACTCACCACAAGAAAAGAAATCGGAGGCAGATGCTGTGATCGAACAGCCGGAAAGGAAGATAGAGAAGGCAGTGTTACAGCCGATCAAAGAAGACGATGAAGAAGCAACTGCAGCAAGGATTTCATCGCTGAATCTAGAGAAAGAAGTTGAGGCGGTAGCTTCACCTTCTGGTTTGAATTGGGTTGGACAAGAAATGCATTTGACTGGTAAATAATTCTTTGTTCAATATGTCGATTAATATGTTAGTATTAATTCACGTCGTTTGTTCGTTTCTTGATTTGTAATTTGGCTGAAAACGTATGTTCCTTTGATTAAATACATTGGCTTTGCGTTTGTTTCTTGCTTTACAACTTGATGTTATGAACAAAATTTATGAGTAAATTGCACTATGAAGTATGAACTCAAGCGTTCAAAACTTGGAATACCCTGGTAAAAGCAAGAAATATACTTTCAAAAATTAAACCTATCGGATTGTATTACGATCGTAAAATTCAATCTATTATAATATCACAAGGCAAATAAGTTACTAGCTACTAATAATTATTTCATATGGTTAAGGGTTATTATAATTATCATTAAGTAAGAACAAGTTTATAATCATATAACAAACCTCATCTTGCATATACAATAACTTCACTTGCTACAGCAGAAGTGTATGGGCGAATTTTTGTCTTAGGACATTGCTCACGCAAGCCTCTCTTCATATTCAAGTCAGTTTCTTTGATTTATTTTTATGCTTAGTTTCTGTACTTTGTTCCATACAGTTGTGCTCTGGAATGATTTGCATACATAACTATCCATTCCGGTATTTTGTTGTTCGTCCGTTTATGTAAATTAGTTGATCTTCTTCTGCATAACATTTATGACTAACTACTACTTGTTTATTAAGAATAAACAAGAAGTTAAGATATTTGCATGGACAGAAAAAGTTATATAACAGTCATTATTAGTGAATTTTGCTTGGCAAGTATGCGTATGTTAAGCATATGTCATATATTTTCCTATGGGTATGTACTAGAGTTATTTAGTAAATGTAGGAAAAAAATTCTTAATGTGTGTGTGGGTAAAAGTGGACTCTCTGGACTCTACATGTACCATGGTTGAAATAAGATGGACAGTGGAAAATGAAACTGTGAAAGAATAGGAAGATACCAAAAGGAACAAAGAATAGGAAGTCTGCTCCTTCTCATCACTAGCTCTATCATGCAACTTTGTTGTTGCCTGAATTCTATCACTGCAGGTATGTCATCTATTCAATTTTATTTCATCTTTGTTGAATCGAGTTGGATATAAGGATGATTGGTTTTAGGATCTTAATAGTAGTTGAATTCTGAAAAGTTAAATAGTGGATGACTGTATTTCTAATTTGGATGACTATATTTATTTGCTATTAGGACGTGTAATTGAAGTTGAATTCTGAAAATAAAAAGAGTTTAGAGATATATAATCCTTAAGCAGTGGCACGAACACAATATAATGCAATTCGCAAAAGATACGCAGATCAGCAGTATAAATCATGTAAACGAAGGCTAAAACTGAGTTGAATTGAGGATGAAGCATTCAAATCTGGTATCAAACAGGTAATAAGGATCTAAATTGAGTTGCTAGCTTGAATTGTCGAGGTTTTGTGATGATTTGTAGTGCACCTGAGTTAAATCCAGCTTGTAGCTCGGTTTTGACGTTGTGCTGATATCGTGACTTAACTTGAGTTGAACCTGGTTTTTGATTTGGGTTTGACCTTGTGCTCACCTGTCCCTGTAACTTTATCAAGTGTATATCAGTGTGCATGGCCTTGTGGCATATACAGTGATGCACTGTGTATATCACAAGCTGTTCGTGTTTGATGAATTCAAAATTAAATGATGAAAAACTACCCAAATAACCGAGGCAAATAATATTTTCAAAATCATATTTTGTTTTACACTGCAAAAGTATTTTCTTTTCAATTTTACTACGTAAGTATGTATTTTTACAGATTGTTTAGATGCCGGATTCAATCTGGAATGAAGTTGAAGATAAATTATGAGTGAACGAGCGATATGTAGTGAGGACATTTGTTAATGAAAGATTGTGATGTAATTGAATTTGTATTGTAATCAAAATTGTGTATGTATAGTGAGAGCTCGAATTTGTACTATTCAAAACTGTAATAAATATTTGTTTGAATAAAATATCAGTTTGAATTTAAACTATGTGTTATTTATTTTATGCAGTAAATATTTATTTAATTCTGTGAAAATAAAATAGTACATTAATCATATACTCGCATATTCAAACAGTTGTGGGGCCCACTTTTTAGTAAATTTGGTACCTGTGGCAATAACAAAATCGATGTTGTCCTAGGGCCGCAAAGATGTTGCCTTTGACTCTATGACAACATGGCAAAATGAATCACCAAGAATGTGTTGCCTTTGCTCTTTTTTAGTCTACAACAACATTTTTTGTCACTTTCTGCATCACTTCTTGGTGTTGCAGTATGCAATCTATGGCGTAGTGTACTGACCCTATCTCTAATGAGTAATTCCCACCAAAGCCAAGGTTCTCGATTAATCTTTAGCTCTGATACCAAGGGTGACGACCGAAATTTTCGACCTTCGAAAATCGACATCAATACCTCCACCGTATTGCACGATGGACAACCGAATGCCAGAAATTCCAGATTGTTAGAAAAGAAGAAAGAGGTAGAGGAAGAAACAGAACAACGGCACATAATCTCACAATCGCAGCGGAACAATATATAATAGATATAACATGTCTATATACATAAAGAACTATAACTGTTATTTATACATTACATCATCAGAGTACAATACACCAATAAAACCAAATTGGGCAATTATAATAACTCGTCCTTACATAAGCTGAATATACAGCCTACAATACACAGCGGAATAAAAACCAAGTATGTGTGATACGTATCGTCATCCAACTTCTCCTAAACTCCATAGCATCCTACCATGTGTCTATAATACTCAGTCTGACCCAAGCACTATAAAAAAATAACAACCGAGTCGGTTTGGAAAACCAGCGTGAGAAAACATAATCAAATTTGAATTATTAAAGTTATCAAAATCCTTTAAAAGTCAAATGTATCTCGTAAGACCATGCCACAAATAAACATGATGGATTTTTACCTTACGATAATCAAAACATTTCATATCAAATCCTCTGATATTATAATAGTGTCTAAGTACAAATACTTATTCGAATAGTTGAAATTATTGCATTAATTAAATTCCAGCATACTATGCTTTATAATCAAAACTGTAAAGGCGCGTATTGGAGAATGTATTCCATACGAATGACTAGGCGCTGGGGTACCACCTGTCATGGTACACGTCAAGAAACAGCGTACTGAGGACTACGTCGGGATCTCCTACAACACAAGATTGGACTATCCCTAACCTGGATAGACCGAATATGCTATCACCCTAGGTGCCCCCACCCTCTTTCGAGCTCCTTCCATACATCATAGTAATAAAATAATATCGGCGAGTATCTAGAAAGGTGATAAACATATCCTAATTGGGTGTGACCCACTTAGCCTTGCCGCACCTTCAAAATCAAAGTGGAAACGAAAGGAGAGTCACGCATCTCCCTCCTCCTTTATCTACAGATTGACATTACATTATATATAAAAAAATCGAAATCGGCACCAAAATCACGATGTGAGGGTGAGTAAGGTGGAGTAGCGACATCATTGATAAGCTCGAGGGCAGCGTTTGCATTCGAATAGGGATGGTGCTGGGCCGCGTGGACGAATGAAAGGCGGCACACTTGATAAGGAAGCTATGGGAGATGGTTGAGTCGAGGGAGGTGGAAGTGCGACGGAAGCGGCGATGAGCCTTATGAAATTCATGTGGACGGTGGGTGTTTGTTCTCGCATTCGAGCAAAAAATTTGATTGAAGGCATTTGTGATGGAGTTTGCTTGTTTGGGGTTTGACAGAGCTTGGGTGGTTGGTGGGGGAAGACACACTTATGGTGCTTAGCGCATACGAGGTGCAGTCGAAGTTTGAAGGGGAAAGCGACTGATGAGGGTATCGATGGCTGCAGCAGTGTCTCGAGTAGGGCTTCTGAATTTTGGGTTTTGGTGAGCACGACTAGAGGCCAGAGCTTGGTTGTTGTAGGCGCGATTTCAACAAACGATGGGGAGTATAAATCTGCAATTTAATTTAAGCATGTAATTAGTTATTTGATTAAGGATTAAAAAATTGAAATAACTAATAAAATTTTAATAAATTTGCGTACTAGGTCCAAATCGTGGAAACAAGTCGAGATGGGAACAGTTTGCAAATTTAAAAATCAAGGTGACAAAATTCTCACTATTTGGATTACTAGAATTTATTTCAAATAGTTAAAATAAATTATTGTCTGCTAGATTGAATTTAGAAATTATTATCTGTTGAATGATATTATATATATATATATAGTAGTATATACATTAGTAGTTGAATTTATTTCTTGCCATTGGAGCGGATGAGACCCTATGCGCCACGCTTAATAGTGGCTGACCCTATATATACCACGATATCCCACCTCGAAGCAGAATTGGTATTTTATGTTGTATTTGCATTTTTGTTAGATTATTGTGTGATTTGAAAGTAATGGATGTTATGGTAGTTTGGTCCTAGATTTTGTATTTTAAATTTACCAAAAATGTATGGTAGAATTATGAAAAAATATTAAAGGGAAATTTGGAAGTAAAGTATTTATAAGGAATTATGGATTGATTAAAGAAATGAAATTAGGAGAAAAAAATAATTTGACTTTAAATAAATACTTAACTACTTTGAAATATTATAAATAGAGATATCGGAATATTATATAGGGGGAATTGATTTAAAGGACAAAATTTCGTATATTTTTAGCCTCAAGGACACGACCTCGATATTTTAAACACAAGAACAAACATTCTTCTAAAAATTATTTAAAAGGACAAACATTCTTCCAAAATTATTCATAAGGACAAACATTCTTCCAAAACTGCTACCTAACTAAAAACTGATACCTAAAAGCTGCTACTGTTAACTACAAACTGATACCTAAAAAATGCTATCAATAACTAAAAATTGATGCCTAAAGAAAGTTGTCCTTCAGGCTAAAACACAGAAGGTCTGTCCTTCAAGCTAAAATGCTGAAAATTTTTGTCCTTCACAATAATTTTCTGTATTATATATAGGATTTTAAAAATAAATTTCAAATTTATACTTGTTTCAAATATAAAGAATTTTTTTTTAATCAAGATTTTTAATAAATCGAAGGATAGAAGTAAATTAGAAAATAAGTATAACGGTGGTTATACTGAACCTTAAATTAGATTTCTAAACTACGGACTAGAAGTGGAATCGGAAATAGTTGGGTTTTAAAAATAGAGGCTGGGTTATTTAGGAAATTAATTTATAAATGGAAATCAATTTAGAAATCAATTTAAATTAGAATTTAAGTTATATAAACTGTTATAAGAGAAAAATGAGACCGTGAGGTTTATAAACAATGTTTATAAATAGAGAGAAATAATTATCGGGTGATAAATGGAAGATATAAATTCACAACGAGATTTATAATGTGATGGGTAAATTGGTTGGAAATAAATAATAGATTTATTTTTAAAAGTGAAAAAAGGATTTACGAAATTAGGTCATAAGTCAAATTGGTAATAAATCGAGAGAGGTTTCTAAATATTGGATTTGCTATATTGGAGTGAAAAATATATTTTTATCGAGAAGTTGAGTTGTTGTAAAAGGAAGATTTTAAATTATTAACTAGGAAATTTTAAAAAGTGTTTAAAAATATTCTAGAAGAAAATTAAGTTATTTAGTAGTTCCAAATTGTTAAAGTATAATTAATTATTTATTAAATTAGTTAAAATAAGTTGATATTAAGTTAATTATTATTTGAGAATAACTATTATTATTATCTTTAAAAAAAGATAAACTATTCGATACTAGTATAGTTTATATAATAACTTTTATTTAAGGGTTTTGCTTAAGTTAAACTTGGAAAATTATTATAGAAGCTTTTTTTAAATTATTTTTTAGAGAATTTTTAGATAAAGTTTTCGGAAATTAATGGTATGCTTACATGGCGAAATCGAAGGCAGAGATTGTCTGCAGTTAATACTTAGATTTCTTTGGGATAGGGACATAACCATTGAACTTTGAATCCATGGTTGATACCGCATGGTACTTTTCTGTATTCACTGTGTGCAACGACCTGGTATTTTCAACCATTCGCATCCGCACATGTCGGACTTGAATTGCTCAAAATATCAGATTGTTAATTTATATTTGGCAAAACTCTGCATATACAGTAAAAATCAATCACAGAATCATACATGTAGAGTAATATAACAATAAGCAGTGGAATAGAATGAATAGTAGTTCATGAAGCTACTATATAAACAACAGATTATGAAACAAAATACAACAAAATATCTCAAATACAAAGTAGCCTCAAACACAAAAGTAACCGATAAGTCTGGATAGCAATAAATGGAAACAACTGAAAGCTGAATAGATATAAATGGATCTTCAAGCAAAGCTCCAAAGCTCCAAAGGAGAGCCGCAAATGCTGTGGCACTCAGTCTTACCCGAGTGTAAAGCAAAACACAAAACACTCGAGTCAGAATTAACATTCTTATATAAATAAATCCAACTCAAGTGAAATATCAATTGAAATACAAGTAACTTAAAGGATGTATGGGATAACCATCCTCCAAGGATCCGTGGAACTATCTACTATGTAGTAATATACACTATTATAATATATCTATGGTAAAGTAAACTATTAAAATAGCGTTAAGGCGTTACCCATATCCCCCTTAACATATTTTTATAATATCGTAGTCTATACAGATACTGTAAACTCCACCCGCAAGTGGGCTATCATGGAGCGTTCCATAGGTACGACACAAAACAAACTCGTAGAAGGCGCGATAGGGCATGTGACACGGCACGCGAGGCAATGTCAGGGTAGATATACCGTTTGCGGATCCGGACTGGTGGTAACGCATAGCAGCTGTTATCTCGCTTTTTGGCAAAGCCGTGATACCAAAGGATTGATCGAAAACAAAGGACAGTTCGTCTCAGAGATTGGTCATACTTTGCTTCACTATGGACATCGTTGAATTTTGTACGAGTCCAGATTGAGCTACAATTGATAGGACATGACAAGAAAGATAATAGAAGTCAGCATCTCAAATTTCAAGTCAATCCGAGTTCATACGCTCAAATTATGATCGATTCAATTTGAAGGGAAAAGCCCAGATTTCGTATCCGTCACTGTGGGTGATTTCGTATCCATCACCTAACTTTGGTTCGAATCGATCACTTTCGTATCGGTCAACTTCGAATCCATCGAGTTGCCTCGGATTCGACTCCATCGACTTCGAATCCATCAAAGTGTCTTGGTTCATTTCAACCAACTTCGAACCCATTGGCAGAAGGCCCACTTCGCATCCATCGACAGATTACCTACTTCGTATCGATCAACTTCCATGAGTTCGTATCGATCAGGAGCGGCCGTGTTCGAATCCATCGAGTTCGTATCGATGGACTTCGTACCCATCAGCAGATGAAGCACTTCGTACCCATCAGCCAGTGTCTGCTTCGCATCCATCAGATCATCGTCCTTCGTATCCATCGAAGTGTTCAAGTTCGCATAGATTGACTTCGTATCCATGGAGAAGCTACAAAGCTCGTATCCATCAGAGAAAGGCTTGTTCGTATCCATCAGCCATCGGTTGTTCGACTCCATCAGTGAAGCCTTGTTCGAACCCATTGGTGAAGCTCCATTCGAATCCATCAAGCCAAGGTGGCATGTCATCCATCGATGCGAACGCGCCGAGATATATGGAGTCGACGCGGTCAACTCGGTGTGAAGACCGGATCGAGTCGAAGTTTGCGCTCCAAGTCATCACAAAGGCGCGTGCCACCATCGATTCGAAACCATCGGTTCGAAGAGATGGATTCGAACCAAACAGCCACTCGAAGATCCCCATTTCGTATCGACCGTATCTCTCAATCTACTGATCCAAATGCCATGAAATTTTCACAGGAGCTTGCATGCATGATGAAGAATGTCTCCACCAAATTTCAGCCCAATTGGACATCATCTTGATCGATACGAAATGACTTCGTATCGATCACAGATGGACTTGAACCTTTCTGAGGTTGGTCGCGTGGGCCCACTCACATGCCAGAAAAAGTCTCCCGAGATTTGAGCGTGATCTCAGCCTCCTACGCCTATAAATAGAGCCCCAGAGCCAACAGAAAAAAGATCTTTTGACTCTCAAGCGCCCAGACTCTGCTGGATTGAGATCTCCATCATCCTACAGCATACTTTTGCTGTTGATTTCGAATTTCCAGTTGTAACTTGCTGTCGATTGCTGTAACAACTTGTAATCATTGAAAGAGAATCAATAAAATTGCAAAAAACTTCACAGTGGACGTAGGCAACACGCCGAACCACTATAAATCGTTTGTCTACACATTTACATTACTGTTGATTGGAGTTTTTGTTAGATAACACTCGTTTTCAATTTACATTCTTCATTATTATCTCTTCAACGACTCCCGAAGAGTGTTGTGACCAATTTTGGTGCAAACACTTTGGTGCTTTCACTGAGAAAAACCCAGTTTTTCTCCCGTTCGTTGGATTTGTCATCGATACCGGATTGCATAAATCTAAGTGAGAGATCCAGATTTCACTTTCAGATTCCTTCCATTCTATTCAGATTTGCAAAGATCTAGGAAAGGAGTCCACTTCTCAAGATGGTTAGCACAAGAACCGCTTCTACCGCCGCTGGTCAAGAAGGCTGGGATAGACAGAATCCCGCCCAACTACCTCCACCTAATCAAGAAGATACCGGCCATTCCGATCCATCAGGTCCGGTTACTAGACAAGAGTTTCAGACATTGCTCCAGGAACTAACTCAAAGTCGGCAACAGCTAGCTGAGCAGTTGCGCGCTAACACTGAATTAGCTAATCAACTAGATCGCCAAGGGCGTAGAAGATCCAGAAGGGACCATGCATATCGCTCCTCCACTAAAAGTTCTGCTTCATCCGACTACAATCATAGATCTACCCGTCCCAGGCTAGAGGGAAATTATGCACAGGCAATTGACCACCAGCCAGCATTGACTGTTGGACAGTTAAGTGTTGGCCCTTCTCCTAGTTTTCATACTGGGCCCTCCTCCCGAGGGGGCACTGTTCCACAAAACAACACAGACAACCGTGCCACTACTACCACGGCTGATATAGGGATCGATACCCATAACCAACACGGACATACTCCTGAACCGTACGTGCCAGAAAACGTTGAGCCAAGGAGGCGAGACACGGACCGTTGACAGCGCCCGGTCCAACCTCGCAATGTGGAACCCGACCACACTTCGGCCCAACGTGCACAAAATGCTCCGATGCCAGACCTTTCAGCCATAATACGCCAAATGATTCGTGAGAGTCAGGTTTTGACAAATGACGATTGGGGAATCTCCCAAGTCATACTCCGTCACGGATGAAATTTTATATGCTGAACCCCCTCGGCGATTCAGAATGCCGACTCTGCCCATGTACGAAGGGAATTCCGACCCCAATCAACATATCCTGAAATATGAATGGTCGATGAGTGTTGCAAGAGCTGATGATGTAGTAAAGTGCCGTAGTTTTCCCATTTCTCTAGGAGGCATCGCAACGATGTGGTTTACACGATTGCCTCCTTGATCAATCTCTTCGTTCGACCAGCTGGCTACTAAGTTTGTCGAGTGGTTTCGTATGCACGTCGCCAGGCCTAAAGACGTTAATACTCTATCCAGTGTCACTCAAGCTCCCGGAGAGACACTCAGGCGATATTTGAAAAGATTCCATACTGCATGTGCGGAGATCAGCAATTCGGACGATAACTCCATCCTTATGGCGTTGACTAAGGGAATCGACCCCGATTCTGAGTTTGGTAACTGGTTGGCTGGAAAACCACCTGCATCATTGGACCGTTTCCACGCCAAGGCGGCTCAATTCCTGAGAAGGGAAGATGCTAAACAGTCTAGGAAGCAAACTGATGCATGGCCAAGCACAGAAGGAATCCAAAGCAATGCCGCGATCAAACAGTCCGGTGAGAGCTCCGGAAAAGTTCAGCTGAACGTTAAAAACAAACAAGCTCGGCGGAGAGAGAGCGTGAATCAAAATAGAAAACGAGATCAAAATCGCGGCCCACAGCGCAAGAACCCTATGTTTGACAGTTATACTCCTTTGAATACGTCACTGGAGAACTTGTATTTACAAACCTGTAATACAATTCAGTACCAAAAGCCTGCTCCAAGACCGTCGTCAGAAAGACAAATCCAAACGGGAAAATTTTGCAAGTTCCATGAAAGCTACGGGCATGATACAAATGAATGTCGTCACTTACAAGATCTCGTCGAAAAATTAATCAGAGAAAGGAAACTGGAACAGTTTGTGCGGGAACTGCAGCCTGGAGAAGCGGGCCCATCAAACCAAAATAATGAACCCAATCGACCGAGACATGAGGACTCCACTTGTCCCCGCGGAAGATTGGCCATCAGTGGCGGACAAACTTTTTCAGGAGCCTAGAACGACGAAGATCTTCGTCACTGTTACACATGACAGACTCATTCAATCTATGAATACTTTGCAATTTCCTTTACATTATGAAATTTGAATATGTAATAAGGCACTGACTTTGCCATGTTTTTCCGTTCCATCAATAAATTACTATCTCTTCAAGCTAGAGCTGTGATTCACCGAATGCAACATTCAACAATCACGACACACGAAGAGCTAAGTTCCATCGAACAATGGAACTTATTCAAATAACGAGTGACTGTGATACGACCGACCACTCACTAAGTGAAACCTCATCTCGGGGGCAAGCCATCACATCAAAGGCTGAACTGGACCGACACACGACAGTCCTATAACTAACTCCAAATTCCCAGAGTGCGAATCGAAGTATAAACATCAAATAAATCATTCCCAGAGTGCGAACGGACTCCAAATTCCCAGAGTGCGAATTGGAGTATAAACATCAGATAAATCGTTCCCAGAGTGCGAACGGACTCCAAATTCCCACAGAGAGAATTGGAGTATAAACATCAAATAAATCATTCCCAGAGTGCGAACGGACTCCAAATTCCCAGAGCGCGAATTGGAGTATAAACATCAAATAAGTCATTCCCAGAGTGCGAACGGACTCCAAATTCCTAGAGTGCGAATTGGAGTATAAACATCAAATAAATCGTTCCCAGAGTGCGAACGGACTCCAAATTCCCAGAGTGCGAATTGGAGTATAAACATCAAATCCATCGTTCCCAGAGTGTAAACGAATTCCTAAAAAGCCCAAATAGGTGTGACTGACCATCTATCGGCTGATTCCAACTTCCCAGAGTGTGAATTAGAGTATAAACATCTATTCCAGGTTCCCAAAGTGCGAACCGACACATCAATGTCAACTCCAACTTCCCAGAGTATGAATTGGAGTATAAACATCTATTTCAGGTACCCGGAGTGCGAACCAACCCATCAATGAAAACTCCAACTTTCCAGAGCGTGAGTTGGAGTATAGACATCAATTCCAGGTTCCCAGAGCGCGAACCGAAGCATCCGTGCTAACTCCAAGTTCCCAGAGCGTGAATCGGAGTATAAAATTACAGGTTCCCGGAGTGCGAACCCAAACATACATGCTATCTCCGAATTCCCAGAGTGTGAATTGGAGCACAAATACCAAGTCAAAGTTCCAGGAGTGCGAACCGAAATATCAGTACTAACTCCAAGTTCCCAGAGCGTGAAGTGGAGTATAAACATCAATTCCAAGTTCCCGGAGTGCGAACCGTATTACAAACATCGATAACTCTCAAATTCCCAAAGTGCAGACCGAATTATCGATCTCAAATTATCCTAAGTCCCCAGAGTGTGGACATGTGCTTAAGATTTGCAATAAGTGTGATCAACCACTAAAATACAAACGTTGTTCCCCGAAACTGGGGGGGCAAAAAAGCTAAGTGTTAATCACTAACCAAAGCAATACAATGTTCAAAGTTCGACTCATTCATCAATCACAGCATGTGACCAAGATTTTCAGACTTGGCAGATAAAACAAACTCTACTTGACGGTAAAATTACCACAAGTACACTGGACTGAAAGCTAAACACTACAAATACTTAAGCACAAAAGAAATGAGAATTAAAACAAAGAAATTGAATTTTATTTCAACTAACTGTATGTGAAGATTCATGTACAAGTTCTTCCAAAAAATCCTACTAGCGGGGGGCCAAGCCTGCATCTATACATAGCCTACAAAAGAAAAATTCCTAACTGCCAAAAATACATCAGAGGGGATCGTCTACTTTTTCATCTTTGATTTTCTCTTCAGCGCGGAACCACTGGAACCGCTAACAGTCTTCCGCTTCGACCCCGTACCCTTTGGCGGATCTTCCTCTGACGAAGGCATGATATCGATATATTCCTCCGAACTTGAACTTAAAGGAATATTCTCTTCTGGAGGAGTCGGAGGAGTCGGTTCAACCACCGGGGGAGGAATGGGCGCGCTGGTTCCGACACGCGTGTCCCCGAAAGATGTCACTGCAAGAGGAGTGGGGCCAACCGCCGTAGTAACACACTCAGAATTACCGCCGTGTGCTGCCACTTCCATCTCTGCTTCGAGTTGAGCAAGTATCTCAGCCTCACGAGTAGCACGAGACTCACGATAGGTAGCGGTGGACTGTGACGACGCAATAGAAGCAGGTGGGAACGTGCCAAGAACTAATGGCATGTCAACAAAGGGATCACTGTGCTGGCTCAAGAGTTCATTCATCATTTGTTCATCGAAAGTAATTGAACCCCCCTGTGTCACCTCGGTCGGCGCGGCTGTCGTCGTGGCGATCGCTTCAGTAATAATAGCCTCCTGTTCTTGATGTGGCTCTTGGACTGCAGGAGGCGCTGTCGATGTAACTTTACTCACTGGACAAGAAAGAAAAGAAGTTGCCAGAACACGCTTCAATACAAATACTTCAGTTCATACACGCAGTAGATTTGTGTAGAGTACCTTCCTCAACTTGACTTGTAGCTGACTGAACAGCTTCAGAAGAATGCTCCCTTATGGGAGATAAGCGTGGCTGCTCAGGGTCATAGCATGGGACCAGTTGCGGTTCAGTCGCTGGCGTTGGTTCCAATCCAGATGAAGTAATCGTCTCTGAACTTGCAGATGGATGCGCAACGCCAGACCCCTCACCAAATTCCAAGTGTTGGGTGCACAGTCTCTCTTTAGCATGAGAGATCATGAAATCGTGGAGAACCTTCTTCTCTTCATCAGTTAATATACGGTTCTCCAACTCGAACTCATGAAAAACTTTGCCTAGCTGTGATTCTTTCTCTTCTTCGACTAACAAGTTCCAGGCGTTGAATAAATGCGTTGGATAATCATCAAGCCATGTCAAATTTCTGTGCCTCAGCACATTAGCATTATAAGTAACGAAAAGTTCTTCTATCTTTGTCTCTAGCTTAGTCTCCGCTTGACGAACTTTCTCGTCAACTTTGGCTTCTGTCTCACGGACCTTTTCCAAGGCTGCATCTCTTTCTCTCCGAAATTCCACCGCCTGATCACACGCTTCCTGTGTGGAAACGTTAGCGGTGTCCCCCTCCTTCATAATCTCTGCAACCTTGGCCTTGAGCTCGTTTATCTCTTTCAAGGCCGCATCTCGCTCGGCAGTTACGATGGTATTTCGGTGGCCCATGTCCTCCACCGTAGCGTAATGCTCACGCTTCATCCTATCCATCGTTGCCTGAGCTTCACCTGCTTTTTTGAGATCTTCAATCTCTGACTTTCAAGAGGACTCGGCCTCACTGCCGAGCGCCTGAATAATGCGGTCCTTTTGA
This sequence comes from Allium cepa, assembly GCA_030765085.1. Taxonomy (NCBI): domain Eukaryota; kingdom Viridiplantae; phylum Streptophyta; class Magnoliopsida; order Asparagales; family Amaryllidaceae; genus Allium; species Allium cepa. The sequence goes on along the minus strand of CM060929.1, from coordinate 906,782,383 downwards.
CCATGTTCTTTCTCCAACTTCTCGATCGTAGCCGCTCGATCAAAGGCCACCTTTGATGCTTTCTTAGCGGTCTTCGACTATTCTTGATACCGAAAGAATACGTCCGAGAGATAGTCATGCATCATAGGTGCAACTGTCGACGATATCCTTTTTAGATGCGGGGGAAAGACGAACCCGTCAAAGCAAATTTCAGGAAATTCTTTCCTCAGTTGAGCAAGCCTAACCGCTCCTTCCCCCGAAGGCTCCGTCAATGTCTGCTCTGTTGATGAGGAGGCCGCGATCTCCTTTCTGCGATGAGCATCCGACCTCGATGGTTGGGAAGGCGGCTTGGGCCGTGAAGTTTCCGGAGGCCTCGAAACATGAACCGGAGGCGGTGCAGGAGCTCTAGGAGGTGGCGTGCGAGATCAAGACCGACGCCTATAATCTTTATATCGGTCAGAGCGCTCATGACTCAAGCGCCCATAATCATAGTCTCTATCTCCTTCCCTCCTATGTGATTCATAATATGAAGAAGACTGGCGTTTCTTACGAAGACTGCCAAGCATCGAACCTCTGCCGGACATGGTATCTGCGAAGCAAAAAACATAAAGAAAAATTAGTAATCTCTCACAGTGAACGTATAAACTTAGAAATCGTGTAGTACCGTGAAGTGTGAATGTGGGTGCAACCCCCAACCAACCAGATGTGTCAACCGCACTAGTGGGCAGAGACTCGCTCAAAACTAAGGCTTCTGAAAGTTCTTCCAATCCGACATCATGCTGCAAGGACACATCATCCGGAATTGGAATATCGGCGAGCTCTTCATAAAGATTCTCAGTTCTTGGGGGAGACATCTCCGAGAATCTAATTCCGGAGGCAGGTCGAACCGTGACAACCGATTTCCATCTCCCCTTCTTAGTTGGCTTAACAACGGCTGCCTTGCCTTTTCTTTGCTCTTCGGTATCTTGGGCTACATCCGCAGATTCGCCCAACGTCTCCTCATCCGTGTAAGTTCTCTCAGAGTCAGCCTCCTCAATTATGACAACTTTAGGTTTTCTTCGTTTGACTCGTTCTTTTGAGGCGGTTCTTAAGACACCGTTAAGCATTATGCTTTGTCTCCGCTCAATCAACCCAAGGATTCTGAGATTCCTGTCTGTCAATAGCAACTCAATATTCCTCTCTTACTTGGGATTTCTTGAAAACCCAAACTATCTCCTTGAAACGTTCACCTTCAGGTGGCTGAATTACGGCTGAAAAAGAAAAAGAGTTGTGAGTTCAACTTCGAATACATCGGTTTTATCAACTACCCGAAAAAATAGCAATACTTACGTCTAAATAGCCATCGCTGAGCGAACCCTGGGGGGCACTTAACATAAAACCATTCCTTCCTGAAGTAGCTCAATCTAGTCCAAGCCCCTGTGATCACTTGGCAATTTCTTACCGCCTCCAGGAATGTGAAAGATGGACTATCGGCCCGACTCTTAAAGTTAAACAAGTATCTGATCTCAATTGGGAGTGGCGGTCGATATAGATACTCCATAAATGCAATGAACAAGCTATTGAGTGACGCATATCCATTCGGATGCAACTGAGATGGGGCGATCCTCAATAACGACAATACTTCTCTTATATACTGGTTAAACGGAGGGAGTATCCCAGCTGCGCATGCGTGGCAACTGAATGCGGTATATCCCTCCGGTGGATTGGCGGTCTATCATTTGGCCCCGGCAGTAGCACGTCATCCATCAACAAACCATGCCTTAAACATATTCTTCCAAGCATGTCTTCCGAAATGTTAGACGGAACAGAGTCTGATGGGTTAATAATGAAGGAGGCGTCAGGTAACTCATCCGGAGCTGGACCAATAACTTCAACCTCAATCTCCGGCACTTTAAGCACGGGAGGGACCGAACTCTAAGTTTCTTGCGGTTGCGAACTTGAAGTTTCCATAACTAGCTAACTAACGAGAAATCATCATTAGATGCTAAAAAGCCCATGCATTCCCTGGTGTAAAGTGCATGAATGTGTCGTGCAGTGCTGTGCATTACTTGGGCAAATTCTATAGAGTAAACTGGAATGTATGAACGACAAAACTCTAAAAATCAAACCGGAAATGACCGTCATCGCTGACCGTCACAACCGTGCCATCCAGATGCAAACGATCGATCCAAGTTAAAGTTTGTTACATTTTTATTAAGTTATAGTTCCATCGACGAGCTTCGAAAGGTAGTCCGATATGTTGTTCTACGGTCAAGTTCAGTCTTGAAAGGCAGAAGCTCGTCGTAGTCAAGTATATTGATGTGCAAAAGTTCTCTAAATTCGTCTAATTTCAACTTGGAATCGGTCACTGCAGTTCAAACTCGTATCGAGTCAGAGATGCATCATCAACCATGTTCGAAGCGATATGTTTCGTATCGATCAAAAGGCACACCATTTCGTATCGATCCGAGAACACTGGCTTCACATTGATCGCCGCTCTCACATTCGTATCGATACGAAATCGCATACTCTCCTTCGATTTGAAAACTCCACAACTCCTTCTCCAAACAGGCCTCAACTCCATGGCCGCGCTCCATCCCCAATCTTGCTCTCATCCATCCAGATCTTAAATTCATCAAAACTGATCATGAAAGCAAGAAGGGTGGATTGAGGTTTCTAGTTTCATCGTTCAAAACATGATTCTATCCATTAATCACCTGATTTTAATGTTTAATTCTGAAGGTTAGAAGGCCTGAATCGATTCGAAGGGTAAATAGTTGTTTTCTCTTGAACTCTCTATCGATACGAAGGAAAGAGGCAACAGTAAAAGTAAAATGTGAAAAAATGGCTAAGTCCACACTATTTATACGAAGCCATAGGAGAACGGGTCGATTCACCTCCCGGTCCATGTGATCAGTCACCACCGGTCACCCTAGCGTTCGAGTCGAATGGTAGTTTCGAATCCATCGTCGAAGATTTCTATCGATTCGAAATAGACAACGGATCCATTGATACGAAGCAAACAGCAAGGACAACTGAAGATTGCGAACTCCATCGGCTCGAAGCCCTCGTTCACATCAACAAGCTCGGAACTCCATCCACTGCATATCGATACGAACAACAATTTCGTATCCATCAAAAACCTATCGATATGAACAACAATTTCGTATCCATCAAAACCAAACGATACGAACAAATATTTCGTATCCATCCAAACCTATCGATAAAAACAGATGTTTCGTGTCCATCAAAACTCATCGGTACGAACGGACGTTTCGTATCCATCCAAGCTCATCGATACGAACTATCATTTCGTATCCATCATTTCTACTTGCATCGATATGAAAAACTACTTTACAACCTTTTACATCGATTCAGGAGAGGATCGATACAAGAGGATAGTCAAATACAACCATCAAGCATTGTTTCAACTCAAATTTCCAAATCGGTTCAGGAGAGAATCAATACGAAATTCAATAAGAAACAAAACTAACAACGACTCGTGAACGCACAACGTTAATGAGAGTCAAATTAACATATGTGCATGTATGTCGGACTAGTATTCGATTTTAAACATTCACAGGGATCGAATACTCATCTTGTTATGATTACAACAACCAACAGCCAAGCACTATTATATAGCAATCAATCATATCAACGCAAGGTTATAACTTTCGATAAAAGAGAGCAATGATTGTTCAGAGAGAAATTGCAGCTTTTCAAAGCACGTCATGTTTCCACAAGATGTACTTTGGGGGGCTAATGTTATACCGCTTTTTGGCAAAGCCGTGATACCAAAGGATTGATCGAAAACAAAGGACAGTTCATCTCAGAGATTGTTCATACTTTGCTTCACTATGGACATCGCTGAATTTTGTCCGAGTCCAGATTGAGCTACAATTGATAGGATATGACAAGAAAGATCATAGAAGTCAGCATCTCAAATTTCAAGTCAATCCGAGTTCATATGCTCAAGTTATGATCGATTCAATTTGAAGGGAAAAGCCCAGATTTCGTATCCATCACTGTGGGTGATTTCGTATCCATCACCTAACTTTGGTTCGAATCGATCACTTTCGTATCGATCAACTTCGAATCCATCGAGTTGCCTCGGATTCGACTCCATCGACTTCGAATCCATCAAAGTCTCTCGGTTCATTTCAACCCACTTCGAACCCATTGGCAGAAGGCCCACTTTGCATCCATCGGCAGATCTCCTACTTCGTATCGATCAACTACCATGAGTTCGTATCGATCAGGAGCGGCCGTGTTCGAATCCATCGAGTTCGTATCGATGGACTTCGTACCCATCAACAGATGAAGCACTTCGTACCCATCAGCCAATGTTTGCTTCGCATCCATCAGATCATCATCCTTCGTATCCATCGAAGGGTTCAAGTTCGCATCGATTGACTTCGTATCCATGGAGAAGCTACAAAGCTCGTATCCATTAGAGAAAGGCTTGTTCATATCCATCAGCCATCAGTTGTTCGACTCCATCAGTGAAGCCTTGTTCGAACCCATCGGTAAAGCTTCATTCGAATCCATCAAGCCAGCAAGCCAAGCTGACGTGTCATCCATCGATGCGAACGCGCCGAGATATATGGAGTCGACGCAGTCAACTCGGAGTGAAGACCAGATCGAGTCGAAGTTTGCGCTCCACGTCATCACAAAGGCACGTGCCACCATCGATTCGAAACCATCGGTTCGAAGAGATGGATTCGAACCAAACAGCCACTCGAAGAGCCCCATTTCGTATCGACCGTATCTCTCAATCTACTGATCCAAATGCCATGAAATTTTCACAGGAGCTTGCATGCATGATGAAGAATGTCTCCACCAAATTTCAGCCCAATTGGACATCATCTTGATCGATATGAAATGACTTCGTATCGATCAAAGATGGACCTGAAACTTTCTGAGGTTGGTTGCGTGGGCCCACTCACGTGCCATAAAAAGTCTCCCGAGATTTGAGCACGATCTCAGCCTCCTACGCCTATAAATAGAGCCCCAGAGCTAACATAAAAAGGATCTTTTGACTCTCAAGCGTCCAGACTCTGCCGGATTGAGATCTCCATCATCCTACAACATACTTTTGCTGTTGATTTCGAATTTCCAGTTGTAACTTGCTGTTGATTGCTGTAACAAATTGTAATCATTGAAAGAGAATCAATAAAACTGCAAAAAAACTTCACAGTGGACGTAGGCAACACGCCGAACCACTATAAATCGCTTGTCTACGTATTTACATTACTGTTGATTGGAGTTTTTGTTAGATAATACTCGTTTTCAATTTACATTCTTCATTATTATCTCTTCAACGACTCCCGAAGAGTGTTGGGACCAATTTTGGTGCAAATAGCAGCTGCTACCGCCCACCTCATGGCACACTCCCAAATCAAAGGGTGCACCTAATCAAATACAAAAGAAATAAAATGGTATCGAAGAAATATGTCCGATAGGAGGAATGACCCCACTTGTCCCGGCATGGCTCCTTTTTTAGCCACATTAAGCTGACTCACGGGAGTCAGGGCTACATAAATACCATATAGAATCATCATCAAACCATCCTACTTCATTTTAGAATCTCCACTACATACATAGTTGTTAAAAAGGTTTTCGGTATTGGCAGAGAATGTGACAATATCCGATCTCAGTCTCTTTAACAACCAAACGTTATTATAACACCGTGGTCATTTATTTCCAATCATATCTCCAAACCAAAATATCATGTATATTTCAAAACCATATCAATACGATATCATTATTCACTTAAAATAATAATCATTTCCAAAATCATAACACTCAAAAATTAACACTTCTGAAATTATAACATTTTGGAAACCATAACACTTAGGAAATCATAACACTTGGAACTCATAACACTTTGAAAATTCATAGCACTTTGAAATCATATTACTCCCACTTAAATAGTTTAGATATTAAAATAGTATATATAATAAAATAGTTTATAAAATAAATAATTAGTATTTTGAAAATAGTTAAAAGTCAAAATAGCTTATATTTAATTAATTTATAAAGTAAAATATTAAAATAATTTTAAATGTATTTAAAATACTTTATATATTAAAATAGTTTCCTCAAATTTAACAAAACGATTCAAATCAACTCGAATTCCAAAATTCAATTTAATTTAAATCTCAATTCAGCAAATTCAATTCAGTTCAAACCATTAAAAATTTATATCGATTTCAAATACATATATAAACTACAATTTAAACCAATTCTATTTCAATAGATTTCAAAGCTTAAATTCATTTATATTTCAAATTCAACCTTACTATAATTTAATATTGAAAAATTCAATTAGTCAATCCAATTTCATTTAAATAAAATCTTGAATTACAATTTATGTAAACTAAATATTCCCTTCATTTTATTTACTTATAATATTCATTTAATCACTTTAAATCAAAATCAAGCTATAAATCATATCTTTAAAATATCAAATTCAATAAGTTTCAAATCGGTTTTATTTAAGAAAAATTCAAAAAATTCAAATCGATTTCTATTTCTCTTTCCAACTTAAGTTACTAAAATTATTATAAAATCTATATTAAAGATATAATATATAAAAATCAGTATTTATTAAAACGATATATATTTCTTTTCAAAACCTTGGAAATCATTTTACACACACACACACACACCCCAACGGTGCCTGTATATAATTCTCTATCCTATGGTCAAGTGATACAGATATTTATCATTTCAATCCGCAATTTTGAATATCCATGGGTATATATCTTTTCAACCCATAATCCTGAATTCAATTGAATGGAAACTGCTTGGGTTTATCATTTTGTGATGACCCGGATTTTTAGACCATCTAATATTGAATGATTAACCCATGTAATTAATGGAATATTAGATTGAATTAGTCGAATAAATAAATTTCTAAGAATTAAAAATATCTGGATATATATAAGTTAATTTAAAAATAATATTAAATATTTACATTTATTTTAATGGCGGCTGAGCAATCTAATGGCGATTTTTCAAAGGATAGAGGACGTCCACCTGATAAAGGTGCTCTTTGCAAAGACGCCGATCTCAACACGTATCGTTACAAAGGGAAAGCAATACTTACGGAGGAAACATCGATGGCAAATCGTCTTGACCTGGGACGCGACGGATTGTTCCACAACAATCAAAATATCACCAAAGTGATTCGTCCATCCAGAGATCCAAATTTGGGGGGGGGGGGGATAAAACCCGATCTAGATCTGGATTCTCACAGGTTCAAGGCGATCGTTTCAATAGTAGCACTGATGCGTATACATGGAAATCGATCCAGAATGAAATAAAAGCAGGAAACGCTAAATCTTGGAAGGAAGTGGCGAGTGGAGGAGTAGGGGAGAAACATGACGAATATTTGGATCTTCATTATATTCAACCAGTCTTGGTTAATGATAGAAGGAAAGCCATGATTACAGAATCTGCAGTGAAAAGATCAGATAATAAATGGGAACACTCGATTATCTTCTATGTATACGGTGTTAGACCTTATCATATGCATCTAAAAGGATATATAGAACAAGTATGGAAACCAACTAGGAAGTTTCAACTGCTATCAAGAGAGAACGGATTTTTCATAATACGATTTGATAACAAACTGGATTGCGACAATGTGCTGAAAGGAGGACCCTACTTGTTTGATAATAAAGTTATTATTCTGAAAAAATGGGTGAAGGGAACTAGATTTAGAAAAGAACTTTTAACAACTTTACCTTTATGGATAAAACTTTCTAATCTCGAACTTGAACTCTGGGACAAAGAAGCATTGAGTGCCATTGCAAATGTGCTGGGAAAACCAATTAAAATGGACAAAATTACTGCAGATGAATCCAGAATTGCTTTTGCAAAAATATTGGTTGAAATGCAAGCAAGCGACGAGTTTCCCAATGAAGTAACAGCAGTTTTGTATACTGGGGAGGAACTTAAAATTAAAGTAGAATATCTATACAAACCCCACAGTTGCAAAGAATGTAAAGTGTTCGGTCATACCAACCAACAGTGCAAGATTAAAAATAAAGAACAGTGGATACCAAAAGATAAAGATAATGTCACTAACATTTCTTTATCTGGACAGACTGAACTATGCAACAACTCAGAACAGACATTAGGAAATGTAAATGCAGTACAAACAGTAAGAAGTACTAATCATGAGTCTAATGATGAAATAATAAATGTAGACGAGGAAATTACAATTGATGGGTTAGCAAACCCCACATTACAAAATCAAAACTTTATAGAGCATGTTGAAAATATAGAAAATAATTGTAATAAGGAATTGCGTGCCTCTTCCCTCTGTGAGATTCCTGCAGTTGAAATAACAATTGAAAAGAATTTAGTGAAGGAAATTTCTTTAAAATCGAGAGAGAAGAGTACAGATTCACCAGTGTTAAAGGATTCCAACGCCATGAACCATGATAGAACAGACATTACACCTGCAGAAAAGGTGCAAATAGATGATCGAACCACAGAAGGTCTGGTAGAAGACTTGAGCGAATCTGAAGGAGAGGAACTCATAAGAAATCTTGCAAGAGAAGAAAATGAGGTCTGCCAACCAAAAAAACTGGAAGATGTCTCGAACTGTGTGGACAAAAACAAATTTTTTTATGAAGAAATTGAAATTGCTGAAATGCAAAAGGTTAAAAGTAGAAAAGCAAAAACAACCATTGCTCCTCCTAAAGCAAACACAAGGAGCCAAAGTAAGTCTAAATAATGAACATTGTTTCTTGGAATGTTAGGGGTTTAAATGCTAAAAATAAACAATTTGAAGTGTTTAAATTCCTAACAAAATATAAGCCATCTATGGCTGGCTTACTAGAAAATAAATTAAGTAGTTCACATATTGAGAAACTGGGGCATAATTTGCAAAGAAACTGGAAAATGATAGATAACAATGACTGCGGCAGCAATGGTCGTATTTTAATTGTCTGGGATTCAAACATTTGGAAGTTTCAAATTGAGAAAAAATCATGTCAACATATCTCTCTTCTAGCAGAAAATACGGGTGGCTTTATATGTAGAATATCATTTGTTTATGCTAGCAATTTTATTAAAGACAGAAACAAACTATGGGAAGACTTAATTGATGAATCAGGAGCTGTGAATTCCCCGTGGATCATCCTAGGGGATTTCAACAATATTTTATCTCCATCTGACAAAAAGGGTGGTTCAACTGTTCCTTACAATCAGATGGCTGGTTTTAACAATTGCATTACTAGAGTGGGACTGTTGGAACTACCTATCATAGGTTTTAAATACACCTGGAGGAAGAAAGGGGTAGCCTCAAAAATTGATAAAGTGTATGAAATCACTTATTAATGGGGTCTAACCCTGGGATCACATCATTTGGGATCTCAAACGCTATCAGTGACCACATCCCAATTTTTATAAGTTTCAATAAAGAGGTCATAAATCACAAAAACACTCCATTTAGATACGTGAACTCATGGCATTTGAGAGAAGGATATATGAACTGCTTTCAAAATGCTTTAGATAACTACCAGTCAAATAATTCCCTCGCTTCAAAAATGCACAAATTCGTGGAATTCATCAAAGAATGTAAATCCAAGCTGAAAGATTGGAATCTCAAGAATTGCATAAAGGGTAACCTTCTAAAATTTCATGAAGAAGAATATCAGAAATGCCTCAAAGATTGCGATGCAAACCCTACAGACACATTTTTATTCGATAAACTCAGAAACGCTTATAATAACTGGAAATTCCAAAGTGAGGCAGAATTTTTAAAATTAAAACAGAAAGCAAAAATTGATTGGTTGACAGAAGGGGACTCGTGCACAAAATTCTTTCATGCTAAGATGTCACAAAGAAAATATATCAACAACTGGAACCAGATAATTATGAGTAATGGGGAAATCCTACAAGATGCTGAAAAAATTGAATCTGAGGCAATAAGTTTTTATACTTCCATTTTTCACTCTACACAATCACTTCCTAGTAATTTCTCGGATATTCAATGCATGAGTAAAATAAATGATAGGGGCAGAAATAAACTTACCTCTAATATCACAATCGAGGAAGTCCAAAAAGCTGTTTTCTCAATTGCTGATGATAAGAGCCCTGGTCCTGATGGTTTCACATCAAAATTTTATAAAATCCACTGGAATGAGTTGAAATATGACATGCTGGATTTAATACAAGAAGTCTTTTATACTGGTAGAATTGAAAAAGGGCTAAACCATACATTTATTACTCTAGTTCCTAAAATCAAACAGCCAACCATTATGTCTGATTATAGACCTATTTCATGTTGCAATGTCTTATACAAAATCATATCCAAAATTATCTGTAATAGAATAAAGCCTTTCTTACCTCTTCTTATATCAGAGAATTAATCTGCCTTCATTCCAGGAAGATACATTGCTGAAAATGTCCTGCTCGCACATGAACAAATAAGACAATTCAATAGAAGAGGAAGTGATAGAATGTGTATCAAGATTGACCTTCAAAAGGCTTATGACATGATTAACAGGGAATTTATTTGTCACATGCTGAACATGATGGGTTTTCCTCACAATTTGATTAAACTGATAAGAAAATGTATCTCAACTGCTACCTACTCTATTATAATTAATGGAAGGCCAAAAGGATTTATTCACAGTAACAGAGGGTTGAGACAAGGGGATCCCCTATCCCCTTATCTTTACTGCATAGCTATGGAATTTTTTTCTTTGATGATGTATAAAGAACACAAGGCAGGCAATTTTCAACCAATCTTTAATCAAGACCCTTGTGTCACTCACCTCTTATATGCTGATGACCTAATGATATTTTCTAAAGCTAAACTTAAACATGCTAAAGTCATCAAAGACATTATGAGGAAGCTTAAGGATTTGACAGGACTTAATATAAACAATTTGAAATCAAAAGCTTATTTTAGCAGAGGGGTGACCAATAGAAATTTTCTACTCAACATTTTGGACATGAAAGAAGGAATCCTGCCTATCAAATATTTGGGAGTTCCCTTAACATATAACAAGGTTCACTACAATGATTGTGGAAATCTTTTAGACAGGATACAAACCAGAATGAATGGATGGGACTGCAAACTTTTATCTATGGCGGGTAAGATTGAACTTATTCACTCAGTTATCACACCTATGGTACTATACTGCATGATGACTTACCAACTACCTATTACCACTATAAATAAAATTAATAAGATATGTGCAAATTTTATATGGGGTGGCAAAACACATAAAATTGCATGGGACATCCTCTGTAGACCGAAAAGAGAAGGAGGGGTGGGCTTGAGAAATTTTAAGGATATCAGAACCGCTACTGCTCTTAAAATACTATGGCATTATGTTAACAACAACAACTTATGGGCTAAATGGATGAGAAATAGATATTGCAAAGAAAAACACTTCTGGACTATGGAAATTGACAACAATAGTTCATGCACCTGGAAATCTATTCTTAAACATAGGCAGATGGGGCTACAACATATTCAAAGGAGCATAGTAGATGGTCAAGACACACTGTTATGGCACGACCCATGGATCAACAATGAAATATTAGTCAATATCCTTGGGTGGGATGTACTTGGTTTAAATGGTGGGGATAATATGAAGGTCAGCAGCATAATACAGAACAACACCTTAAGACCACAAATCTTACACTTTACCAGGCAAGTTAACCAAATCAGGGAAGTAAAATTGTCTAATATAAAAGAATCTGATTACTGGAGTTGGAACAACAAACCAAATGGTTTCAATTTCTACTCAGCTTGGGACAGTTCCAGAATACATTATCAACCTATTAATTGGTCTAAAATTATATGGAACCATTGTAACAGCCCTAAAATGAGTTTATGCACATATAAAGTTATTCTCAACAGAATTCCTACCAAGGACAAGCAGATAGAATGGGGTTACTCAGTAGATCCTATATGTATGCTATGCAATTGCGAACCAGAAAATAGAAACCACCTGTTTTTCCAATGTCCATACTCGGCATATCTCTGGAGTCGCAGTAAATTGAAGCTTGGGATGAATCGAACTAGTTCTATGCTGGTAGAAGAGGAAGCGATTGATTTGTATGACTTGTTCAAAACAGATAACCAAATCAAAGAACTCGCCTTTTGTAGTTTTGTCACGATTATTTTCCACATTTGGAGAGAAAGAAACGCCAGAATTCATGAAGGTAGAGAGACTGATAAGATTCAACGATGGAACTACGTGGAGATTGATATTAAATATCAGATGTTGAAATGCAAGAAGAAGACTAAAAGATCTAAAGAAAATGAGGAAATTTTAGAGAGATGGTGTATTGATTTAGTGGATAACGGTTAATTTCGTTTTGGCTAATCTTGGAGTTGTGAAATGCAGTTCAGTCATTGTATTGTTTTCTTAATCATTTCATGTTTAGGGTTGATACTTGTAATTGTTGTGACTTAGTTGCTAATCTGTAAAATATTATATTCAGATATTAATAAAGCACCGCACTCTTTTTTCCTTACCAGATATCACGTTGATAACTAGTAAGGTTTTTAATGAGGCGGTTTACCCATTTTCAAAAAAAAAATAATAATATTAAATATTGAATTTTAAATTACCGGATAAAATTAAATTTTGAACTTAACATACAAGCCTTTCCTCTCACCCGTCATGGCTTCCGATGAATCCTCTCACCCTCCTATTCCCTTCGCACCTTCACTATCATTCTCAGACATCTCCTTTATCCCTCCAAAATACTTACGTCTACCTCACTATCCTTCCGTCCTGTTTCTTGCCTCCCCCTCGTCCTCCCATGCTGATGCTCTACGTCCCTCTCCCCCTGGCTTAGGTGGTAATCCACCTGGCTACTCTCGGCCAACCCTGAACAAAGTGAGAACATACGCGCAAGTGGAAGCCAATCCTACCCAGGAGCCTCTCCTCCCAACTCCCAGGCAATACAACCGTAGGCATCCCTTCCCTTTCTTCGCTTCTTACCGCCAAACTTGGGATTTTTTAAAATCAAATAAAAGATGCTTCCGTTGCGCTGGCAATGGCCACATGGTGACTAATTGTAGGGAAGCGAAGATTTGTTATTTCTGCGGATATTTTGGACATTATTACTCCCGCTGTCCTTCCAGATTTTCTGCATTGGGAACCGCCAAAAACCCTTTGGTTTCCGCAAGTACTCATCCCGCTTGCAGTGATACATCTAATCCACTTTTTGTCATTTCTGCTACCGAAGCCGCACATGACAAACCGTCCGTTCATTCCCATTCTGGCCCTACCCCGAAAATTACTGAACCCAATCGAATTTCTCCCTCTCCCTTCACACACAGTGGCATCCATCCTATTCCCTCTTCCCCCCAGAACCCGCATATCACTTCCCAATGGCTGATTTTTCCCTGTACATCACCGCTACAATTATCGGCGGTGCCTGGACTATTGAAACTCTCAGTAAAATTCTTCAATCCGCCTTTGGGCATAGAGAATGGCCAATCTGGTTTCTCGACAACAACCGCTTCCTTATTGCCTACCACTCCGCATCTATCAAAAATTTGGCCCTTACCCGAAAAATCCTCACCAAAGCAGGGGGCTCCATCTTCCTAGAAGCCTGGCCAGAATATGAAAAGCCGGCCCCAATTGTCCTCGAACCCCCAAGCTGGGCTACGATCAAAGGAATCCCAGAGTTTCTTAGACACAACCCTGATGTTGTGCAAGCGGTTATCAACCCGGTGGGCAGATTCACAGAATTTGACAGATGTGATTGGTCAGAATTCGATCGTCGACTTCTATATACTATTATGCAGTTCCTAGTTGGGGTCCCATCTTCATCATCATATAGAGTTCGCCTTAATGACGCGGATTACCTCATCACCGTTTCTAGATGGGAACACGCTCATCCACGCACCAGGCCGGAGAAGTACCTTTTGGGCCTAGAATATGAAAGAGATATGAAATGCTTCAACGACCCGCTAGGTATACCATCAACCGACCTGGTTTCAGATGATCATTTCGATGCAATGAACTTTGAACCTGCCTCGCCCACCTTCCCCCTCCCTATGCAGCTCAATATGGAAGAAGAAGCCAACAGCATCCTCGGTCCCCCTACCATCCCAGCCCCTTAACGTTGGGACCCACTACTAGATCTGGATCTCTCGATGCCTTTCCACCTCCAAGCTCCTTCTTTGCAACTTGTTCCTATTGATGACCATCGCTAGCTCCCGACCCCACCCGCCTTCATCTCCAGGCATCCACCCAATCCCCTTTCCCTGAACCCTCCCCCTTGTTTGATCACAATCTGGCCTCTCCCTCATCCCCGATACCGATAAAACCAAGGAGGAATGATTTGACTCCGGCGCGTGTTAGAAGAAGCACGCGGAACTCAAGATCCCTACCTGGTCATACAGGTTGTTTCTATAAAACTGTTGTTTTTCTTTCTGCTAATTCTAAATTAAACAGAAATCTAGCACATTGCATGGGGGTAACTATACATGATGAACATTACACTGCCATGCAAACCCTAGAACAGGAGAGATTGTCTTTTACCCAATGAAAATTGTATCATGGAATATTCATGGACTAGGGGACCCCTCTAAGAGACATTCAATCTATCTATCCTTGCCCCCCTTAAACATAGACATCCTTCTGCTTCAAGAATCTAAAATATCCGATCCAACTCCTTCTCAAATTAGACAATTAGTTGGTTCCAATCTCATAGGCTATGCACACTCCAACGCTATTGGCTCTAGGGGGGTCTAATCACCATGTGGAACAAATCTATTTGGTCCCTCTGTCAAGTCATATCCCATCCCTCTGTCCTCCATGTAGCGCTCAGACACGTACAGTATATGGCCCCCACATGATACAAGAAAGATTAAAACTTTGGTCGGGCTGCGTGGAATTTGCGTCATCTATATACGGCCCCTGGGTAATAGATGGGGATTTTAATACAACCAGATACCCAAATGAAAGAAGCCTTGAAAATCTTTCACTTGACTCAGATGATTTCAATGCCTTCATCAACTCCAGTTCACTTATTGAGCCCCCAGTCAACAATCGACATTTTACCTTGACCAATAAGCGTCAATCGCCTTCTCTCGCTAAGCTCGATCAATTCCTTTTCAATCCATCCTGGGAAGATATCCATCCTCTCTCCAACTGCATCGGCCTTGCCACCATCCTATCTGATCACTGTCCTCTCTGTCTTGACTCAGGCACCCTTCCTACCTCCAAGGGTCCTTTTAGATTTGAACGGCTCTGGCTACTTGAACCCTCTTTCGAGGACATTATCAAATTGGTATGGGATCAGCCCACCAAGTCCTCCTCGGCCACTGCACGTGTAGTATGTAAACTCAGATCCTTAAGAAAACTCCTCAAGCCTTGGGCGAAATCCATCTGGGGCTCCCTCCGTAAACGCATAGCCGCCATTCAAAATGAAATTCTAGCCCTAAATATCCAGGAAGAATCTCTTCCCCTTGACAACTGTGACACACTCAAACTCTCAAACCTAAAAGCCGAGCTTGAATGAATTATGAAACAGAAAGAGATTGGATGGAAACAATGGTCCAAAGCCAAGTGGCTGAAAGAAGGCGATAAAAATACATCCTACTTTCACAAATTAGCAAATGGTCGCCGCATGTCCCTTTTCATCCCGGAAATAATGCCGAACAACATCCCAATCACCGACGCCTTCGAAATTTCAAACTTCTTTACTGACTTTTACCACTCCATCCTCGACAAACCCTCGCCTCCCCTTCCTCCCATAGATTGGAACCTTCTATATCCAAACCCTTCGTTAGTTCCTATTGACTCACCCTTCACAGAAGAAGAGATCCTGGCCGCCCTCAAGGGCATGGACGACGACAAATCTCCGGGGCCAGATGGTTTTGGCCCGTTCTTCTTCAAACACTTCTGGGGAGTTGTCAAGGGAGATATCCTAGACATGTGTGTCGAATTCTGCTCTAATCCTATGGCCATAGCTCGCCTAAACTATGCCAATATTGTCCTCCTGCCAAAATCCGTTGGAGCCAACACCTTATCAGCCTTCCGACCTATTAGCCTTCTGAATACCACGTTTAAACTGATTACCAAAGTCCTTGCCAATCGTCTTCAAACCTTTATGGAATCGTTAGTTGGTGTGGAGCAATCAGCCTTCATCCAAGGTAGGAACATCCTAGACTACGTTGCGGCAACACAAGAAATAATCTCCTCCTGTCATTCGAACAACACCCCTGGGGTCCTGCTAAAACTAGATTTCTCCAAGGCTTTCGATTCAGTGAATTGGAATTTTATTATTGAGCTCCTTATACATAGAGCTTTTCCATCTACATGGTGCAATTGGATCAAATGCATCCTAAATTCGAGCCTTTCATCGATTCAGATTGGCGGCTCACCTGGAGGGCTCATTAAATCTGCTCGGGGTCTCAGACAGGGAGATCCTCTCTCTCCGCTCATCTTTGTCCTAGTGACAGATGTATTTAGTCGTATGATCAAACTGGCAATATATGACAATTACTTTGCTGGTATCTGTTCCCCCAACTCTAGTCCTAACTCTCGCCCTAATCTTATGATTTCCAACCTCCAGTTCGCAGATGACACTATCCTCTTCGTCACTCCCTCTCCTGATCACATCCACTGTCTTAAAGTCCTACTTACACCTTCGAGCTCATCTCCGGCCTATCAGTTAATTTTAATAAGAGTTCTGTCATCATGCTTGGAAACGCTGACCATCTCGGTCCCACATGTCCTCCTCCCTTAACTGCTGCCTTGGCACCTTTCCTTTATCCTATCTAGGCTTCACCCTGTGCCCCACCAAGCTTCACCGATCTGACTGGACCCCCCTCATCTCCAAACTTGAATCAAGACTTGTAGACTGGAAATCAAACACTCTATCGACTTCGGGAAGACTGGTCTTGGTTAAAGCTGTACTCTTGGCGCTTCCGCTCTACTGGCTCTCGTTCCACAAGATTCCCTGCTGGGTATCCAAAAAAATTGATGCTATTAGACGCTCCTTCCTCTGGAATAGGGGGAAAGACAAATGCCTTGTCAACGGGAAAATTGTATGCATGCACGAGGATCACGGCGGACTTAGCATTACCACCCCGTCTTCCCTCAATTAGGCACTTCTAGCAAAATGGCTCTGGCGTCTCTTCTCGCCAGGTCGGTTCATCCGGAAAGACTGGATCTTGACATCCCACTACAATGATGACCCATTTTGTGCTCTTTATTTCGCTCCACGTCTCATGCCTTCCTCATTTTGGTCAGGTGTCCTAGCATCAGTGGATCGTATTAAACCCCTAATCCAGGTGAACATAGGCAATGTCTCCAATTGTCTTTTCTGGTTTGACACCTGGCACAGCCTCTCCCCTCTAAGCCTTTCCTTTCCATCCTTCTTTTCCTACTCCAACATACCCCACCTGACTGTGGCGGATGCTTTCACCCTAGGCCTACCTAGTTTATGTCCGCCAACCCTTTTTGCCGAAGACACCTTCATGGAACTCCTTTCCACCCTCCGCCTGCTACAATCTGTAACCCTTGACTCCTCAACGGTGGACAGACACATATGGGCACTATCTCCCTCAAGAGGCTTTTCTGTATCCCAAATCTCCTCTTTCCTAAACCACCCTGGTAGACTATTCTTCTTCGCTCATGTCTGGAAATGCCACATCCCTCCCTGCATCAAATTCTTTCAATGGTGTCTCATCCATCGACGCATAAATACCAAAGATCGTCTCTTACGCTTGAACATCACATTTGATTAGAATTGTGTCTTCTGTAACACTGAAGCTGAATTGATCCGTCATCTTTTCTTCTAATGCGACATATCTTACTATATATGGGTTTCGGTTTGCGTACACAACCTAGGGCAAACATACACAATCACAGACTTTTTTGATCATTGGCAATACTGTGCACCGAGCCATCACCTAGACATTCTTCTAGCCATCTTTAGGTGGGTCATTTGGAACGAGAGAAATGCCTTCGTCTTCAACAAACCCACCAACTCGTGTTTTAACATATGCAATAAAATTTCTAATATATTTGCGTATTGGACAGGCTCTTCCTTCTCGGCACCGTTCATACTTCGGCTTCCATCATCTCGGTCCCCATCGGTCGAATCCGTAGGCAGTGCAACGCCAGATGCACCGACTAATTGCCCTGGCTGCAGCTAGTGGTTTGATTGTTTTCGCCGCCGACTCTTTAGGATCTCTCTCTACAGTAGTACTTCTTTGCTTTGCTGGTTAAGCTAGGTCTAATTATGTATATTTGAAACCTCCTGGTCTGTAATTTCATGCTGGCATGCTGTTTTTGATCTTTAACACTGATTATGCTGCTTTTGTTTTTGCCATCGATCGGGCCTGTTGATCGACCTAAGTAATTATATATATATATATGTATATATATATATATATATATTATTAATCATTTATTTAGTTTCATTCTACACATCCGTTCTCTTAAAAAAAATTACTGGATAATAAGTACTACAGGAATGCGAATATAATTCCACCATTTAAAATTAAGACAAAAATATCCATAGGTATATATATATGTGTATATATATATGTAAATATATGCAAGCTTATGGTGTTTGATAAAATATATAGGTATATAAATGTGTATATATATGTATGGATGCTTATATGAAGAAAAATATAGGAAAATTGTGATGCCCCACCCCGAGACCCACATTAGTAAAGAGAATTAACGAGTAATTCCGTCTACTAATGCAGAGAATAGGGCTGGTTAAGGGCGACCGAATAGTAATGCACTAGCTAATGACTAAGTATGTCGATGCTTACCATTTTTTTTCCGAATCTCAAGTAGTCGACATACTCAGTGATTAACTAATACGATACTACATGGCTAACGGATCTATTCAGAACAAAGCACAATAACATCATAACATGTCACAGAAACAGCAGTCACAGATAATATATACTGATACAAAACCAAACACCCGATGTAATATCGTTCGTCACATAATATATTACAACAACATCCATAAAAGAATATATACATGAAGTGGAAATAAAAGGTCCAACAAAAGTGGAGATATCCGAGTCCATAGTCATGAGCCCACAAAAGATAGCAAAACGGATCCAAACATAAATGATAGTCATCCAACCTAACCTGCAACTCGGTCTGACCCGAGAGATAAACACACGGGTCAGGCAACTGAATCTTATCGTTAGAAAGGAAATACGATAAGGTATAAGGGAAACATACATCAAGGGACCAATAATTGATAAGAATGACTAAGGTTGATATCAAGAATTGTCTATCTCTAAGATGGTATAATTCTACACTTACTTGGGTTAATACTAGGGGATTCGTGCATATAAAGAAAACATCCAAATATGATTCATGAATAAATAAACTTCTCAAAGTGGTAAATGAAACCCAAGTATAAAACCACAAAATTGAAATCACCAAAATCCTCAAGAACTCATATTTCGCCTTATTCATCTCTATAAGGCTAAGTAAACACATCAAAATATGGTGAAATCAAAATTCTCTTAGCTCATAAAATAAATCTCAGATTGGCCACTAATTACATGCTAAAGCATGTTGCACGTGCTAAAGTTCTCAGACTAGTGCTAGTAATATAGTTAGGTACCCAACAGAGATCTCAGAGGCGACCGAGGTCACCTTTTTCGGATTTCTCAGATTCTCAGATGACCCGAAAGTCATAACACTAGTAATTCTAGAATGTGTTGCTAACTTTCGGAGAGGAATCTGGAAAGTATTAACCTGTGTCCCATACCATACGTTCGCACTAAACAGTTTACTAACCGTTAGTCAAATCCACATTAAAATAGAAACTCAGATGTTCACAAAAGTCATATACCTTGTCTCATATCATCTACATATGGTATAAAATACTAAGCTCAAACTATTCGCAAATCAAGTGAAAAAAAACAAATCATCAGAAAACTCATCAACCAAAGCAAATACAACACACAAGACTACATGCAAGTGCTCAAGACAACGATCTTGCATCAGCTATTTCGACCCTTAAATCACAGAATTTCAGAAAGTGATACACATAAAAGTTGTCACATTCTTCTTCCAGTTTCCAAAACTTTAAAAATTATAGGATTTGGATAAGAAACGCAAAAGTTATGCACAAAATACCAGCTCAGGTTTGCACAAAACACTGAGTACCCTGCAACAACAGGACAACGAGTTTGCAAGAGGTTTTTCAACATTTTAATCAACGAATTTCAGAAAGTGATACAAATAAAAGTTGTAGCTATATCTCTATGCTTTCCGAAACATCTAAAATTATCTAATTTGGCTTAGAAACGAAAAAGTTATGTACGATCTCTTTTCAGTTTCAAAATAGACAGAAATAAGCTATGAATTTTTTCAACCTGAGGCAAAATTCAGCTATACTTACTGTACTTAGCAAAGGAGACGATTTTTGGCAAGAAGAGTTGAGCTTTCAGTGCTCTGTAGCTTCGATTCCACCTATAGAAGCTAGAAGAAAGCCATGCAAACCAAAAAGAGGGGTAAATAAAAGTTACAGTACATGAAAAATGGATTTCTCCTCAAATTGGAGAGATAAATAGATTAGAGATTACCTTCTCTTGTTTTCTTGAATGAAAATCTATCTAATTCGAGCAATAAAATGGAGATTTGGATGAATTCTAAGTTGAGGAGGCCATTTGCAAAGCTTCAGGAAGTTTTTCTGAGGAAGGAGATGAAAGAAGAAAATGAACTGTACGTTCATTTTCCTGTTTCTCATCCAGAAGCTTCTCTAGGCAATGGGTTTGGGCCAAAAGCAATAGCAACCCAATAACACATAATCAAATTTTAGTTTATCAAATTATGTTCATGTCATTTATTTAAATCTGCATAACTTCTCCAATTTAAATCCAAATTTAGCAAACTTGGACTTGTTGGAATCGTCTCAACACCCAGATTCCAAATAAAAATGTAAAAAAACCAAATTTTACACTTTTATTATTTATTTTACTGATATTACTAAATCTAACCATTTTCTACACTTTTACAAAATAAATTGCAATTTGATACAAATTGATTAAATATAAACGCATATTACATTCCAATGAATGTAAATACATGTTCTAACACTAATAAAATATTTTGCGTCATTATTAATCATATTCCCCATGAATAATTATTATATTAACCAATTCTCATATATTTAAATTAATAAAATAGCAATATTGGCAAAGAAAGATCATAATATTGCACACATTATTAATTTTTAATTAAATGTACCCAAAACAGTACATTCAACATTCATGAAATAAAGTAAAACTTTATTTCTCTCATGTTTATCATTTTATTTAGCCCAAGCTAACCCAAATCCATTGTTTACTAAAATAAACAATATTTTCTACGTATTAGTCCAATTAATTCCAATATTAAATTAAAATCACCATTATAATTTAATATTCAAGGTAATCTCAAAAACCAGGGTTATTACAAAAGTGTATAAATGTGAATATGTGTATATATATAATAGCAATGTTTACAAAAGCAATGTGTATAAATTGATGTATGTAAGATGATATATATATATATATATGATAGGTAAAAAGGTAAATAAGTAGATATATAAACATATGATATGTGGATACATACATACATACATACATACATACATACATACATACATACATACATACATACATACATACATATGCAAGCATATGAATATGCCTATGTGAAATAAAATATAAGAAAATTTTATATAAATACATATATGTAATTAAGCAATGTATATAAATATACACATATAAAAAGTATTTGTAATATAGGGGAGGCAATATCAAATCCTAGCCTACAAAACATTTCATCAAGGTCAAAACAAAATCTAAGGCATGACATAAGAAATCAAATCAGGTTTATCTTTTCAAATCAAAGTAATAAAAAGAAAAGAGAGAATGAAATAGCCTGTAAAAGAGGGTGCAGCTGTTTCTTCCCTCTTCTTCTATTTATATCATTTCATAGTTGCCTTAACATCCTCACAAGCAAAATATATACCTCCCACTATTTCTTTTATTTCATTGATTCGAACTAAGTAAACAGATAAACATCACTGCCATTTCAAAAGCTTAAAGAAAACAAATCCAAAGCAATTTAAAACTAAAGAAATTCAAAACAACTCAAGCAACATAAGATCATCAAAAGCAAGCTAGCAGTTTCAAAACAGCATATTGTTCTCTGCCTTACAAAGAAATAAAACAGTGAGTAAATTTCCACTTTAGAAATCAATTTTTTATATATAAATATGAGTATGTTAAAGATGATATAGAATAACAGTATATGGTTATATTGTTTGCAAAGGAAGAATATAGATTTGCCTGTATATGGATGTTTGTAAATGCCTGTACATCATCTTGTCTGCTCTGTTTAGTTGATTCCTGACATGCTTAACTTTTTCAAAAATCCATACCTCCTCTTTAATACTTTTAAAAGATGAGATGTTAACAAGTAAGTTGTTTATTTTCGATTCAACTTTGTATAAAAATTAGCTTTATTAAATATTATAAAATGTAGAGGAATAAAAATGCTAATGACAGTAGGACACCAAACACTTCGAGAAATTCGGTGATTTTAATTTGATTTTTCATGGATATAAATGGGACCGACACCTAAAATAATGAATTTTAGTTGTTTTTATGGTTTTTAGTCGCGTAATTGGTGAGGTGAAGTGGTTTGAACGAATTCTGGTCGTTGGCCGAATTCCGACGAGGTGACCGGTTTTGGGGCGAGGCAGTTGGTAGGAAGTGGGGTAGATGGAGGAACTACATGGGAAAAATGCCGTTGAATTTTTCTACGGCTGGGGGTGGCCAGGCAGGATAAAAGTAGGGTTTTGTTGTGACTTATGTTGTGGTTCGGTTGCAAGGAGGTGGCGATGTAATAAGGTGGCTATAGTCGATCGGTCCAGGGGTAAAGAGAGGGGAGCTTGAGGCGAGCCTCTCGGTGGAATTGGGTGGTGATTGGTGGCCATTGGCGGTGGGATGAGGGGTTTGAAGGTGATGTCTCTGGTCGGGATTTGGGCAGGAAGGTCAAATTTCGAGGGAGGTAGTGGTTGCGTGTTCCAAGTGGTCAAGAGAGTGGCGGGGATCGAGAGTGGTAGGTGAAAAGGATCGATGGTGTGTTTCGACGACCAGGGGATGGGTGCACGTGCACGTTCTTCGTGCATAGTCTCAAGTCTTCAGCTAAAAAAGAATAATTGGAGAGGGGAGAAAAGAAGAATGAGAAGGAATGAAAAGGGATGGGCCGAATAGTTGGGCCGAAGGAGATAAGTGAAGGAAAAATAATTTAAAGAAAAGAAAACAAAAAAATGGAAAAATAAAAGTAAAGCAAAAGAAGAATGAAAGGAAAGAAAATGAAAAGAATAAAATAATAAAAGAAATAAAGAAAATATAGAATAAAAGAAATGTTGAAAGAACAAAAGGGAAATGTAGAAAAGGAAAGGTAAAAGAAAGGTAGAAAAAATAGAATTTATAATAGGAAAAATTCGTATTCCCAATGATTTAAAATGAATGGTATCTTATAATTTTAAAGGGATAACTCAACGGAAATAAATTATGTATTCGAACTTATGATAATGGTTGGTATTTTATAATGTTTATTATTTAATAAACGTTTAGTTTGAAATTAATATGGTTTAAATACAAATAAAAACGGTTAATCAAGTCAATGTTAAAACCATGAGTAATCGTTTGGATATTGATTTATAGGTCGTTAATTGGGTTAATGATCTATATCTTCGCTTAATTCTATGAGATATTTATTTCAAATTTAAATGGTGAGACTAAAGCAATGATATGTTTAAGTTGAATTAAGACATCTGTAATAAGTTGCCGAAAATGGTATTGTTACCCTAAATAACAAATTGTTTATTTTAAACAATCTGCCCCTTTAAAATTGGTCACTTGATTTTGAGGAGACCTGGATCGGATATCAGCAATATCCGGAACCACTTCGATTTAATAATCACTATAAATCTTTACGGGTTTGATTCGTAGAATCAAATAGGTTGGAACTTAATAAATTAAATAAATCCGACTGTTTGAATAAATAACTGCACTTGGATATTATTTTAATAATGGATTTAGTAACAAGTATTGGTTATAGCAAGATAAGAATTCGTAATGTTGGGCGAGTTACCTTAATTTTCAAACACGTTTTTACAACTTAGTATTTCAATTTGAATGGGTTTACTCACGCTGGTTTCCAGCCTGACTCGGGTGTTACTTTATTGTAATACTTGGGTTCAGACGGAGTATTACAGATTTTCAAGTTAGGATGTTATGGATCTTAGGAGAAGAGCTGGATGGCAGAGACGTATTTACTATATTCAGCTGTATATTAGAGGTTGTATTGATAGTATTCAGGGTTAAGTTGTTACAACTGTCCAGATTCATTGTACTCTGATATATTATGTGTATATAATCAGTTACAGCTTTTCTTGTATAAGATATTGTGATTTGTATATTATATTTTGTTCCGCTGCGATTGTGAGATTCTTTGGTGTTGTTTTTTGTTTCTTCTTTTACCACGTTTTCTTTTTAACCCTAATAGTCTGATGTTTTTGGCACTCGATTGCTCGGCAATCTATACAATGAACATATTAGTGTCGATTTTTGAGGTCGAAAATTTCAGGCCGTTATATTTTGGTATCAGAGCTGAAGGTTAAGCGAGAACCTTGGCTCTGGTAGGGATTACTCATTAGAGATAGGGTCAGTAGTACCCTAGAATGAGTTGAGAGTATGTATATGAGGGCGTACTTGTCATTTTCTTATATAATGATTTTAAAAACGGTTTAAAAAAAATGTATGATTTTTATATAAGCTTATATTTTGAAATGTAAAGAAATAGTTTTTCTAAATATTGTAGTATATTAAAGAATTTGGTTGTTGTAAATAAAATAAGATTATAAGATTTAAGTAGTAAAACACATATAACCGAATAGAAATTTGGACAAGGATTAACTATACAAATAAGTTAAGCTAGAAATGGAGTCAAACCTAAATTTAAAATTTTGAAAATTTACAAAAGTGTTTTCAAAGTGTTTGAAACGAAGTAAGTTACCCTGGCTATACTTTTCCAGTAAATCATGATAAAATATATGGTGTGTTTGGTTTCTATATATGATAGTTATCATAAAATTTGTTGTTGTGTCTTAATAAAGGATATTTATTACGGGATAAATGATGATAAAACATAATGAAATATTTTAAGGAAGTAAAAATATATATAAGTATGATTTATAAATTGAAATGGATTTAAATTGTTAAATTTTAAATCTAAGTCCAGAAAATTTTGAAATTGTTTCAAGGTGTTAAAAAGATATGATAAATAATATTATTCAGGATATTTTGAGTAAAAGAATCTTGTTTTAAAATAAGAGTTGTTTGAAATTTTGAAGGAAATTATTGAATTGAAAACCAAGAATGGTTTAAAATTTGAAAGTAAGACTTGGTATGTAAACAAAATAGATATGTATATATATGATGCAAAGATTGATTTGAGATAAAACGGATTTCGAATTTTGCAAAAAAAATAGATTATCGCAATAATGGATTGGAAATACACACACACACACACATATTTGGGAAACAAGAACAAAAGTTGGAAATTCTACCAATCAAAGTCTAATATAGTTTAGAAAGTTCCACTAGAATCCAGTCTAAAAGAGTGATGGCTAAAAGTGAACAATGGAAGGCAAGACGCAGGGAGCGGAGAGCTGCTGCACGTAAGGAACGAGAAGAAGCAATACATGAGTATGAGAAACATGTTAAGAAAAGTGCTGGACTAGGGCCTTATGATAATGTCACCTGCTACATATGTTAGAATAAGGGTCATTATGCAGCCAAGTGCAGTAAAACAAGGAAGGAATTGAAGGGTATATTCCAATGGTTTCGCTCCGAGATATAATGCTTTAAGTGTCATAAGAAAGGACATTTCCTAAACCATTTCCCCGAAGTGAGGAAGTTGAAACGTAAACCCGTAGAACCAGTCAACGATCGACTATTGCTATCATTGTAAGATGAAGGGACACATCGATAGGAATTGCCCCAAGAGACGGAAGAAGAGTAAGGTTGTGGAACGTCCTACAGGAGGCGTGAAGGTTACCTAGATAGATGGAAAGGTAGAAACCTTTTGTGGTAGATGTTATAAGTGGGAACATCCTGTTGAAAAGTGCATGTTCGAGCTTTGCCCATTGAAAGGAAGTCCCTAGGGAGGATTCTTGTAAAAAAATACTAGGGCTTTGTTCTTTTCTAAACCTCTAGGTGATGGTGAAGGCGACTAGATTTATGACTTCTGTAAAGTTCTTATTTTGGATAAATGGATGTAATGTTTGAGCTACTAGTGTGTCATCTATTAATGAGTGGAATATTTCGTGGCAGTACGTTCTAATATAAAATCACTTTTTATTTATTTGAGAATGGAATTGAAATTAATTCAAATTGAAATTTAATTGGAATTGTAATCAAAGTCGAATAAGTTTGAATTTAAGATATGAATTATTTTGAATTAGAATGGCAATCGAAGTTAATTCAAATTGAATTGGAATTGAATCAATTTAAATGGAAGTGGAAATTGATTGGAATGGGAAACTAGGAGATTGAACAGTTTGGCTCTTAACTATTTTTAAATAAACTATTTTAATATAAACTTTCTAAAATCCATTTCCTAAAATATTTAGATTTATTTGATCTCTTCAAGCTATTTACTATACAAAACATTCTTTTTAAAATTCAAACTATCTTATACTTACTATTCAACCATTTTGCAACTATTTTGCAGCAATCTAATTATTCTACAACTATTTTGCAACTAATAACTATTTTATAACTACTTAACTATTTACTACTATTTTACAACTCTACCATTTTACAACTACTTATCCATTTTAAACCTTTCAAGCTATTTTCTAAATTAAAACTGGTCAGAAAAGAGGCTGTTTATATTAAAAAGCCGATTGAGATAAGAACTGAAGTAATAACCCAAATGGAAATTGAAGCAATTGTGAAGAGAAAGCAAAACTAGATATTGAAGTAAAGATGATTTTGAAATGGAAAAGTATATTTTGAGAAATATATGATGGATAAGAGTGGAGGTTGGATAACACTATAACTAAAAGTTACTTTATAAAGAATAAGCAATGTGGCAAATAAAGGAAATCAATCTTGAATGTTGATTTGGCATAAATAAAGTTATATACATTTGTTATATACTTAAAATTCCCTTGTTGAATCTATAACCACAAGAAAAGATCTATGAAAATTATTTGGAGTATAAAAAGGAATTTATATAAGTATGAAGTGATGCAAAGAGTTTTCATATTGAAGGAATAAACTTATATATATATACATATATATAGGATTAATTTTTGAGGATGGAACTGGGAAAAAGTTTTTGTAACCCGTTGATTTCGAAAGGCTTTTGATTTTGGGAAAAAGAAAATTTTAGGAATTTAGAAACCAAGTTTAAGAACTATCAATTTTGAGATATCGATTTTGTGTAAATGGGATTTATATGTGATTCATATAAAGAGTATGTTTTAAAAAATACTATACGTGTATAGTATAAAGTTTTGAGAACGCTATGGGGAAAAACGCGATCCCATTTAGAGTTGAAACTTGTAGTAGGTGATCCACGGGGTGGTTCTGCCTTGAGCCCTAAGGCGGGTTCAAAATTTTGATCCCAGAGGATGTCCGGACTAAACTGTAGTTCCTGTGGATTGTTGTCGGGGTAGCGAAAGTCGAGAGCGATGATGCCTACAGAGACATTGGGGTATGCTGTGACGATAGTGTTACTCTGATGTAATTGCGATTTACCGTGTTCCATTGCATAAGTCGGGCGGCAATAATTGCCTAAAGTCTACGTTAGATTTTATTGGGAGAGCGACGTAACTTCTGTAGATTGCGATCTATGAGGACATCGCGGAAGTCATGTGGCAGTCAGTGCCTACAGGCTACATTGGGACTCGATTGATGTAGTCTGCGATCTACGTGATGAAGTTTCATTTAGCAGCGAAATTCGAGGGCGTTGATGCCTACAGTTACATGGTTTTTGCCGTGATGGCAATTTAACCCTGGGTGTAGCTGCGATCTGAAAATCAGTATTTATTAAAACCACATATATTTCTTTTCAAAGCATTGGAAATCATTTTCAAAAAATATATATATATAGACCAACGGTGCCTGTATATAATTCTCTATCCTATGGTCAAGTGATACGGATATTTATTATTTCAATCCACAATTTTAAATATCTACGGTTATATATCTTTTCAACCCGCAATCCAAAATTCAATTAACTGAAAATCACTAGGGTTTATCATTTTGTGATGACCTGGATTTTTAGACGATCTAATATTGAGTGATTAACTGATGTAATTAATGGAATATTATATTGAATAAGTCAAATAAATAAATTTCTAATAATTAAAAATATCTGGATATATATATAAGTTAATTTAAAAACTATATTGAATATTGAATTTTAAATTACTGGATGTAATAAGTACTATAGGAATGTGAATATAATTCCACCATTTAAAATTAAGAAAAGATATCCATAGGTATGTTTATATGTGTGTTAATATATGCAAGCTTATGGTGTTTGATAAAATATATAGGTATATAAATGTGTATATGTATGCATAGATGGCTATATGAAGTAAAATATAGGAAAGTGTATAAATGCGAATATGTATGTATATATACAATAGCAATGTGTATAAATTGATGTATGTAAGATGATATATATATATATATATATATATATATATATATATATGATAGGTAAAAAGGTAAATAAGTAGATATACACATATGGTATGTGGAAATAAATATACATACACAAGCATATGAATATGCCTGTGATGACCCTGACTCGGCCTTCGAAAATTGACACTCAAATACATCACCCGTATTCGAATGCCGTAGATTCAAACGTTGAGTCAGGTTCGCCGGAGCTTATAATAACATTAGGTGATAACAACACAACGGAAAAAAATGAATAACTTTTATTGATACACAACATTTGATACAAAAATGGTACAAATGAAATGATCAACATTATCGGAGATAGATACAACAGCGGAAATAATAAGACAGCAACGACAACGGAAAAAAATATCTTCAATGCCAAAGCTCCAAAACACCAAACAAAGAAGCTCGAACCACCATCATGCTGAAGTGAAGCAAATCCAGTGCACAATGCGATTGCCAAAATCCAAAGGCTGAATGCTATCAAATCAGCATCTACTATCCGACTATCTGAAAACCTGACTCTAGGCAGCTCTTGTGGAAAATTATGGGTACCCGAAGTTTAGAAAGGGAACAATAAACTCCAGGTCAGTCATGGGACTGGTGTGAGCAAACAAAAACAGTTTATTTGAACAAAAAAAAACAAAAGAAAGAAATTTTTCGTACTTTTTGGAAAATGAAACTACCATAAGGCCTCCCGGCACACACACAATGCAATCGCACACTTGGGGGAGATTTCTTTTTATGATAGTCAAACATGCTTGATACACAAATCCTTTTGATATTATTATTAGTGCATAGTGCAGAAAATATTTTGAAAGTATAATATTAATCTTAACCAGCAATGGTTAAGCTAAGGAACTTCCTAACCAAATGGGTACGCCCCTGGAGGGACGTCTCAAGAACTTAACCAGCTCTCTGCCAACAAAAGGCCGGGTTACCTCTGTAACTAGGTAACTACTAACACGAGTATGCCATCCCCCGGTCGTCACCGACCTTTATTCGAGGATCCTCAACACCAACAAATTCCAACAACCACATAAGTTAAGTATCTGGGCTCCATACCATGATACCACTTTTTATCCAGAAGGAAATGCACATACCCTAAAAGGCTTGACCCTCATAACCTTGCCGCATTCTTTCTGTTTCAACCATTTCCGTGTTGTGAGGTTCGACGAAGTCTCGTCCACAAAGCTACGCTTTTCACAAAAGACATGCTTCGATCAACAACACTTAGCATTCCACATTACCAAATTGGGAATATATCGCTAGTAACCATCAACCACATAACCTCTGAGCTCGTATGTCTCAGAGAAGGGTGTTAAGCCATGAGAACAAATTCTCCACCACCAAGCAGAAATGTATTTGATAGAAACCAGCTTTGCATCTCAAAGTGTGGCGTCATACATACATCCATACAAGTCCATCCTGGGTCTAAATAGAACTGAAGGCACTTCAAAGAAGCCATTGTAAATCAGGGTATTTACAATCTCGATCGGACTCCCCATCACATATGGAGATCTCTATACCGAAGCAACTTAGTACAGAGTCATTTGATAGGTAATCCTTTCGATTTCGAAAACACCCAGTCTTCACCACCATCTTCAATTGCTATCCATTTCATCGTATCATTATTAGGAATGGGTTTAGATTTCCAATGAGTGGTTAGGCTAAGGAACTTCCTCAACGAATGGCACGAGAACTTAACCAGCTCTCTGCCAACATAAGGCCAGGTTACCTCCTTAATTAGGTAACTACTGACACAAGTATGCCATCCCCCGGTCGTCGTCGACCTTTATCCGAGGATCCTCAACACCAACAAATTCCAACAACCACATAAGTTAAGTATCTGGGCTCCATACCATGATACCACATTTTATCCGAAAGGAAATGCACATACCCTAAACGGTGCGACCCTCATAACCTTGCCGCATTCTTCCTGTTTCAACCATTTTTGGGTTGTGAGGTTCGACGAAGTCTCGTCCACAAAACTATGCTTTTCACAAAATCCATGCTCTGATCAACAAATGATCAACAGAACTTAGCTGTCACTTTACCAAATTAGGAATATATCACTAGTAACCATCAACTACATAACCTCTGAGCTCATACGTCTTAGAAAAGGGTGTTTAGCTAAGAGAATAAATTCTCCGCCACCAAACAGAAATGTATTTGATAGAAACTATCTTTACATCTTAAAGTGTAACGTCAGACATACATCCATACAAGTCCATCCTGGGCCTGAATGGAACTGAAGGCACTTCAAAGAAGCCCTTGGAAATCAGGGTATTCACAATCCTGATCGGACTCCCTATCACATATAGAGATCTAAATGTCCGAGCAACTCAGTGCAAAGTCATTCGATAGGTAATCCTTTCGCTTTCAAAAATACCCGGTCTTCACCACCTTCTTTAATTACTATCCATTTCGTCGTATCATTATTCGAAATGGGTTTTAGGACATAAAGTCCTCTCCCGGCTAAACCGAATAATGAGCGCTAATTTTAAAAAGAATATGGATATATTGGGATCTTAGTTAAGTCACAACTTTCAACACTTGTTTCCCAAAACCTTTCTCTTGAATGGTTTAAACAATTTTCCACTTTTCATCTTTTAAAATAAAACATTAACCCTTTAAGATCCTTTTCAATTTGAAGCAATGTTCACTAAATCTTTAACAAAGATTCATTCATAGTTTCTAAATTCCATTTCAAACTTGAAATCTTTTCAAAAAAACGGGGAATTCTTTCCTTATATGAAATCCATTATCATTTGAAAAGAAAAGTTTTCATTTCAAGAAAATCCGATTAAATATACACAAGTTATAGCCTTTAAAAGTATAAACCAGAAAACCAGCGAACTATCGTATCATCGGCAAGTTCTATTTGGATTACATTCAAATTTTCAAAACAATTTATTTAAACAAAAAGTGGTTTAAAATCCATATATATATATTGTATAGTATAACCCTTTCAAACCAAAATTCCCAAAATAATTTCAAAACTTAAATAAGATATATTATATTTAAACTAAATTTCAATTTCAAAACTTCCTTTTCAAAAGCTTTTCATATTCAACTCAATTTCACTTCCAAACCAATTGGATTCAAAATTCAAATTTTAAAATCATTCTGAATAAAATAATATAAATTTAAAATATCTGTGACTTAACCATTTCCTCGTGAAATCATATTTGTGTGTGTGTGGTGTAGTCCAAGGGTTTTACATATAACAATAAAAATATCATAACCATCATCAATTCAAGCACAACAATATTGATAAGTGGTATAATCCCGTAACGCTTATCTTTCATTCATAGATAGACAAGTAATATCATCACAGATATATAAATCCCAGTTTGCAGCTCAACCCACACAATTCATATCACAGAATGTCACACATCAGGAATATCAAACAATCCAACCATTTAATGCAATAATCAACCATAAGCAAGATCAATTAGTTGTTCAATCCCTAATTAATTCAATTTCATTTCCAATTAAATTGATTACTTATGAATTAATTACCCAATCCTGCTTAATCAACATTAAATAATTATAATCCATTGGCTATTATTTTAATTAATAAATGAAATGAATTAATTATCCTTAATTATTCAACTTTATCAATAATCCTTAATTAATTAATTAATTATCCCTAATTAATCACATAAATTAATTAACCTTGAGTTAATTACACTAATTAATTTACCCTAAATTAATAATTAACTTTTAAATAAATTAACCTGTAACTACAAATTATCTTTTAATTAATTATTATTTAATCACTTGATTTATCATCCTTTAATCATTAATTACCTTAATTACTTTCATTAAGAAATTAACCTTTAAGCAATTAATCCTTAATTAAGCAATTAATCATCCTTTAATTACTTATCTTTTAATTAATCGCATTAAGTAATTATTCATTAACTAATCACCTTAATTAATGAAATTATGCAATTAACTCTTTAATTAATCTCGTTGAGCAATTATCCTTTTCATTACTTGATTAATCAACTTTTAAACATTAATTAATTGATAATCCTATGATTAAGTACATAAAATAATTAACCCTTTAATTACAAATTAATCTTTGATTATTACTTGATTAACCTTTAATTAAGTAACTAATTTCCAAATTTATGATTTAACCCATTTATCTTAGTTAATTACATTAAAAAAATCCATTTGGAAACGATTAGGAATCACATTGATTAATCACTTAATATATAATTATTTTAAAACTAAAATTTGATCTTTAAAACATTTAATCTTTGAAACAAATTTATTATAAATCCATAAATTAACTTAGTACCTTAAGTT
The DNA here is from genome assembly GCA_030765085.1 of Allium cepa. Classification (NCBI taxonomy): domain Eukaryota; kingdom Viridiplantae; phylum Streptophyta; class Magnoliopsida; order Asparagales; family Amaryllidaceae; genus Allium; species Allium cepa. The sequence goes on along the minus strand of CM060929.1, from coordinate 906,749,343 downwards.
AATTAACAACTAAAAAAAACATCTTTATCTTTTTTTTGATCCACTTCTTAATTAAGCCATTTAATTTATTTTAAATAAGCTTAAGAATTTATTAATGAATATATATATATATATATATATATATATATTAAAACATTTTAAACTTGATTAACTAAATTTACTATTGTTTTTAAACCTTGTTCATCTTCTTATGCTTATTAAAACTTGATTAAAACATTTACGTTGTTTTATAACTTATTAATACTTGAAAACTTGATCAACTTTTATTCTTATAACCAGGTTACTTAAACACGAAACAAAATCCGAGCCACACTTACAAAACACTCGAGCCATACCCCGAGTTTCACGAACATCACCTTTCATCGAGACCAACACCTGAAAACTTTGATCCAGACCCGAGCTACTTCTTTCTTCCCCAAATCCGCAAACCATACCCAGATACGAGTGATACCTCACATACGTGCACATGTCACCACCGACGATCTGATCATCTTTGCAGACACTGTCAGGTCACCAATGACCCATACGAATGATACGACCACCTAGCTCCGACCAACTCGCCCTAGAACCAAATCGAGCCAAACGATCAACTCCAGGAACTCAAACACTCGTTGAATCCGCCTTACTCCGACGATCTAGTTCACCAAAATCCATGCCGATCCACCAGAACCTTCGCCTTCGACCCATGCATCAATCCTCCTAGGTCCGATCGACCTCGATGCAACCTAGACGATGAAATCACCCCGCAAACAACGTAGACCAAACAGGCTTTCAAACCCTATTTCGATGCTTCCTGGCCGCTCCGACCACCTGAAAATCCTACAAGTATTTTTCCCTCGATCCTCATCCTTCACGCCAACTCCAACCATGATTACGACTATTCATACCACGCCGATCATCGAAATTCGATGAATAAGCAAATATTGATCATCTCGAGATATCTCAATAATCACAAGCTTAAAAATTATGAATTTATTATCAAAATTCATCAATTTCCACTACGAATCAGGTTATAGGTCAAAATACGATTTCCAGACAATTGATTTTCTGCCTTGGGTTGATTTTAATTCCTATTTTTATATTAATTACTAAATTTAAATAATGGAAATTATTTTAAAGGTTGATATTACACTCTTATAATTACTTTTCCTTTAGAAATCTTTGCCAGAAAATGTTTAGATAAAGAGATATTGATTTGTTTGGATTAAGGTGAACCTGTAGCTTAAGAATAGGGCTCAACATATTCATACACACAGACCTGCATGTCAAAGTATGCATATATTCAAACATGCATGCATAATAAACAAAACATATTCATAACACACTTCAAATGCTAATCCAAAAACAATAATATATTGACAGGTTCAAGTGAGTTTGCTCACCTGTTTGAAAAGCAGAGAACCTAGAAACTTGAAACTGGAAGTGTTATAAAACTTGAATTTGATCCGCCACTTGATTTGTTTAAGTTGCTCTGAAGCTTGGTGATGTTAGATTTCTTTGATTCTGAACTTTGATATATATTGAATTGAATCTGATCTGATCTATGTTGAGTTGAGTTGCTCTGATCAGGTTTAAATTTATTGCTGTTTGAATTTGATTTTTGTTCTTTGGTTTTAGTTTAATACCTTTCTTAGGTTTTTGATTTGAAAATGAAGATAAAAGAGTGTTGAACTGAAATAACCTCCTTTCTAATATGTATTTATATTTCAAATTAAAAGAAAGAAAAGATTTTCCACTTGTTAATTAAGCTAACACATGTAATATGCATGTTATTCTAATTTTCACAAATGTCATATGCATAAAATTTTATGTTTAAACCCTCCATTTATGTTTTCTTATTTAGTTTTATATTTTCTTATATTTATGTAATACATTTTCTATTTAGTTTAAATATATACAAAACTAAATTTATTTCTAGTATAAAAGAAAAGTGTTTTAAACCTTTTAATTAATTCTCATTTTAAATCTTAAACTTATGTTATTATTTTTTTAAATGAATGATGTTTATCTCATTGATTTCAAAAGAGATATATATATATATATATATATATATATATATATATATTAACTCTTTCCATTTATTCTTGTCTACATATTATATTTTCAATTTTTAGTTATATATATACATATATGTTTTATATCTTTATTCATACATTTTCTATTACTTTAAATCAATGCATATCCTTTTATAAATATTTATATTTACACATTTTCCTATTATTTGTAATTATAGAACTTTTAAAGAAATTAGATTTTTTTAAAACTACTTGTATATATAAATAAATAATCACATAAATTTTATATATATACATAAGAATTTAACTTAAAATAGCATTTTGAAAATTATTATATTAATCTCAAATCATAAATTCCAAATATATATATTACATATATATATATATGTTATGATTAGAAAACAAATTTTATTAATCTTAATATATGGAATATTTAAATTTAATTTATTTTCAAAAATATTTACCTTTGAGTTTCAAATTCATAATTCAGTTTAAAATCAATTTGTATACATAAATATATAAATAAACAATAGATATCTTATTTAATTTGGAAAATATCAAATTAATTCATAATTTAATTCAAAATTTTATATTAATTACCAATTTAAATTTGGCTTAAAACCGGGATTGTTACAGATTGCCCCTTAAGACAATTTTGTCCCCGAAATTTGCTAGACAGGGAGATAACAAAGAACAGATGAACACATCAGAAATAGAGAATTGGATTACTGGATCAAAATGAAATATTCATTATACATTTTGTTTACGAAATCAGAATATTATCAACAAATATGAGAATGATCTCATACAATACTTCACGAAATATTCAAGTCATTAGGTCTATGAAATACGCAGGTGCAATGGTTAGTCCGAAGGGATAACTAACCATTCGTACAATATATCTGGACCCCAGAAAAATAGACAAATGGATATAATCCAATTTAGCTTTATATTTGTAATATCTCGGAATTTTGGACAATTTAAATTTAATAATCTGGGTTTAAATTTAAATTGAATTGATAATTTTTGTTAATAAATTTGGTTTGATTTAATAATTTTCTTTATTTAAATATTTAATTTGTGAATTTATTTTTAATAAACTAATAAAATTGTTTTCTATTTAATAATGTATATGTATTTATATATATTTTAAATAGATAAGTTGTTAAATTAGTTTTAATGTTTTGAAAAAGGAATTGAGATTTATTTTTGAATTTAAGATTTTCAAGAATATTTAATAAAATACTATATGATTTTTAAATATAATAAAAAAATGTTTTAATTGGTTTAAAATTCATTTTTGACTTAAAGGTTGAATATTAAAATAAGTTACAAAATGTTTGTGTTAATTCTTTTTAAATGTTGATTGATAATTTTGATTTGTAAATGTAATTTGAAATTTAAAATACAATTTAAAATGCGAACATGTATTCATGTAAGTTATTGTAAACTCTTATATAAATTTATTTTAATTGTTTAAAAATACAAGAACTAATTAATTTAATTTAAACATTCATTAACACTTAATTAAATAACTAATTACTTGAAAAGAGACATGTGTATATAATTTAAAATTTAAGTAACATGTGTTAAAAATTTATGTAAGTAAATTAACATGTGTCCATTCTTTTTACATGTGTCAAATTTTGTTTTTCTTTAATTTTAAATTAAATCAAAATATTGTTTTAAAACTTGCATTCTTTCTTCCTTGCCTTTTTCTCATTTTCATTTCTTAACTAAAAGAAAAACATTCTCAACTGAATATTCTTCATACCAAAATTTAAATCCCTGTAACATCTCTTTGAATTAGAACCCATACATTTCATTTCCAAAAGCCTGTAACTCCTCTTTAAAACCTGCAAAATCAAAAATCAAGACCCTGTAACTCCTAAAACCCAAAATACAAACCTGCATGCAACCATGAAAAAGCAAAACAAACTACAGCCTGCATTTTTTTTAAAAATGACCTGGGGATTTGCATCTGCAACTATGTACAAGCAAAGGTCTGCATTTAACTCTTTAAATCTGGAAGCAAGTAGCACAAGGGACTTCAAAGTGTGCTCTACATGTTCAAAATCAAAGTTCTGTCTGCATAACAGGTGAGTAACTCATTTAAGTTTTATTAAATAGGAAAGGCTGTGCATGTTTTATAAATTGCAAATATACTCATATGAGTTTGCTATGAATATCTTACCTATAAATATTTCCTGTGTTCAAGCTGATGACTATGCATGCGTGTTTCTGCAAATTTTCAAACTCATGTTGATCCCTGAGCTTTTCCTTTAGCTTGTTGTTATTATGATCTAAACAATAGAACAAAGATTGTTTATTTTAGAATAGAATAAGTTTTAAATCTCATATAAATCAAACAGAATTATCTGTAACCTGGAAATCAGGTTACACAGAGCAACAATTAATTTAGAGTAAAATTCAAATGTTATAATTTAGTGTTTCAGGTTTATTAATAGAAACAACAAATGAATTTATGAATTCTAAATCAAATATTATAATTTATAGTGCTGTGAAACAAGTGCAGTAATGAATGCACCGTATTTCACAATTTGGTTGAGCACAGTTGAAACTTGCATTGGATCTGGATGAATTTGATTCTGTTGATAGAGTAGCTATCAATAATTATAGGAAAAATTCTAATTTGGATTACAAATAAATTTTGGTGATGAGTTTTGGGGATGTCAGTATGAACCCTAGTTTTACTCGGTATAAGGGATTTAAGTGCTGCTGCTTCATCAGTGATTCGAGTTCAAAGATCCTTGGAGTATGGATAGAGGATGTGTTGATGGAGTTGTCGCCAGAGTTGGAAGGGTGACGGTGGTCGGAGGTGATGGGTTGAAGCGTTGACAGGTTGACCACTGAAAGAGGGATAAGTTTCCAGGTTTTGGTTTAAAAACTTGAATTCAAATTCAAGTTGTATTATGGGATTTTGAGGGTTGAAGGTGAATGAGGGGATTTTGGTAGATGGAGGATGGCCTGAGATGATGGCCAGTGAAGGCCGGAGTAGGAGAGTGGTTGCACAAGGGTGTTGTGCATGTTGGTGATGATGGGGTACGTTATTGAGTTGCAGGTTTTTTTGTACTCGGGTTGGTCTCGGGTAAATGGGAAAGGAAACTCGAAGCCAGTATGTTGTTTTCTCGAAGTAAGATAGTTGTAACTCGGATTGTTTCAATGCTTCAGGGTTTTAGGATTTGCAGAATTTTTATTTCCAGGTTTTAAAAATTTTAAAAGTAAGTTTTTTTTTAAAAATAAATTTAAAACCTGAATTAAGCATAAAACTTAAACTGAATTTAAATATGAATTCAAAGTTTGAATTCTGGGTTTTGTAATGATTTGAGTTTTTTTTTAAAAAACAAGTGTTTCAGGTTTTAGCATTTATACAATAATATGTTTCCAGGTTTATCAAATTGATGTAAAAAGAAATGCAAAACAAACTCTGAAACTATGTTTGAATCTAGAATTTAATTTAAATTCAATAAGTTTTAAATTTTATATCTTTGAATTAAATTAGAAATGTTTTTAAAATTCTCTTAAATTCTAATTTGATTTTAAACAAAACAGAAACTGTTTCCTGTTTTCAGATTTAAAAGTAAGTTTAAATTTGTAAAATTAAGTTCAAACAGGGAATTTGCAAACCTGGAATGTAATTATGTATTCAATAATTTAAATCTTGGATTTTTGAAACAGTTTGAATTCAAAATTTAAGACGTTTTAAAATTAAAACAGAAACTGTTTTTCTGTTTTAAATTTAAAGGCAGATTATAAAAAAATGCAACTGAAATTTTAAATAAGTTTAAATCTGGAAAACTGAACTTTTGAGTAAATGAATCTGAGATGAATTTAAAACTGGAAATTTAAATTTAGTTTTTAAACTTTTTAAAGTATAAAGAAACATTGGTTTGTATTTAAAACTATAAGTTTTAATTTATGAAATAAAGTTTAAAATAAGTTTAAATTCAGTTTAAAACCTGAGATTTGACTCTAATGTCAGTTTTTTTAAAATTTAATAAGTTTTTAAATTTAAATGTGTTTTGACTACTTTAGAAAGTTTAAATAATTTGAATTTGAAAATGAAGATGGAGATGTAAGTAAAGTTTTAAATATTTAAGATTTAAATCTGGAATGAAAATCTGAATTGTGTTTCAGTTTTAAATTTAAAAAGAAATTTTTAAATTTGAATGTTTGTTGAAACAATTTGTTTAAAATACTTTGTATAAAAAGAATGTTTCTTAATTTTGAACTTAAGAAATTGGTTTCATTTAAATTATTAAATTAATTTAAATGGAATATTAATTATTACTTAATTTATAATGTGGATATTTAATTAAGTAATTAATAATTTTTAAGTTAGATAATTAAGATTTGAAATTAATTAATTAAGGTTAATTAATCTATAATTAAGGATGATTAATTAAATTGTAATTTATGATTAAGATTTATTTAATCAAGTGATTAATGATTAATTAAGTTTTTAATTAACACATAATTAATTAATAATTAGAGATTAATTAAATTGTAATTAAAGATTTATTAATTGATAATTAATAATGATTAATTGAAATTAATTCTTAATTAAGCAATTAAGAAATGTTAATGAAGGTCATTAACATAAAGATTATTTAACAACTACTTAATGTGATTAATTTTAATAATTAATTAGATTAATTAATTAATCATAATCAATTGTTTAATTACTTAATGAAAATAATTAAAGAATTAATTACTTGGTGTAATTAATTTGATATATGTGATTAGTTTAGATTAATTAAGTTAAATTAATTTAAACATTTGTGGATTATTGATAACTACTTATGTAATTTATGAATTTGTAATTACTTAAGGAAGTAATTAATTAATAATTACAGGATGTAATTAAAAATATTTATTATAGAAGTAATTTGGATTTAAATTACTTTGAAAATTTATCAAGTGATTAATGGGAATAATTAATTAAGAATAATTAATTTATGGGATGAGAAATTAAGGTAGTTAATTACTGAATGGTTATTAATCAAAGGTGATTAATATATATGTTGTTTAAATTGAGGATTAATTACTTATGTAATTAATTTATATTTAGAGACTGATTAAATGTGGTTAGAAATCATTAATTAATTTATTAATGATGTAATTTGGAATTTATTAATTAAGGTATAATTAATATTAAACGCTAATTACTTATTGTAATTAGAGATGGTTAATCGATAAGGATTAATTGGAATAAATATTGAGATGATGATTTATAAATTGATTTGTAATCAATTGATGGTTAAGATAAGCAGAATTTTAATGATGAAGTAATTAATTTAATTTATTTTAAACTAATTAGAGATTAAGTAATTAATTTAATTCATTTTAAATTAATTATAAATGGTGTGATCATTAGATAGTTGCTTGTGATTGATGAATGGTATTGGTTGCCATGTATGGGTTGTAATCTTAGTTATGAGATGAGTAGTGTATGTGATATGGATGCATTGGTTGCTTTGGATGATAGTATGGATATCTGATTATGATATGTATTACCTGTTGATAATGATAAGGTTGATTTTCTGTTGTGTGATGAATTATCTATCTGTATATATTTAGATAATATAAATGAATTGTTTTAAACTTAAAACAACTTGGACCTTAAAAGACACGCTTTGGTTTTCGATGAGACCGGGATCGGGTTTCCACATTTGGAATCCGAAAACCACATCGATTCCAAATAACGTTAGGTCGTTAATCCAAGTGGAGCGAGTGAAGACTCGAGGTGTAAGGGCTACACATCAGTATAACTCTGTGGGTGATTCCGTAATGAGTTTGACGGAATAGTACTTATAGATTCGAGATGGTGATTCAGAGTGCAAGGGTTATTGTCGTTAACTCTGAGGGTGATTCCAATATGAGTGTAACGAGATAATGCCTTCGGTTTCGTTCGAACCCGGAACGAACTTGTATGGATTGAATTCTTTCAGAACATCGTCAGGTGGACGATGAGCATTCTAAGTAATATGTCCTATAAAGGTAATCGTAGCCTCAAGCCTCATCAACCGAGAATGGCTAAAACAGGGGAGGTGCAGAAAAGCTTCGTGGGTAGCCCCCACTTGAGAGCAAGATTTATCCCTGTCTAGAGGTCCCTTTATTTTCGGCTTAGTGGTGCGGTTGCTGATCACAACTGCGGGGTTGTCTTGTTTGGAACTGTTCAGTAAGGAACAGGTCCGGCTTTGTGTTGCAGGGGATTGGGAGTAATCATCGGTACGGTGATCTAGGCCACGTACTGTGACGGGCGGTACCCCAGTAGCCCAACCATTGATGGAATCCAAAATCCAATAAGTGCCAACGATTTTGATTGTAAACTTATGTAGCTGGAATTTAATAAATGTAACAATTTTGGCTATTTCTTATTTACTTGAAAACCCTAGACACTATTATAATATCATCGGATTTCCTATCAAATGTTTTAGTTAGCGTAAGGTAAAAACTTTTCCATGTTTATGTGTGGGAAGTCTTACGTGATACTTTTTCTTTTCAAAGGTTTTTCAAAGTTAAGCAACTTTAACCTGTTACTCACACCAGACCCATGTCTGACCCGGAGTTATTTCTGTTTTTCTATAACTCGTGGGTACTCAAATTTTTACGAGTAGCCAAGGGAATTCAGGTTAGGATGCAGGATTAGCTTTGACGAATTGTGGAGGAGCATATGGAGCAGGAGGCTTCTGCGTATAGTTATATAGTTTTCCGCTGTGTTGGTGTCTCTGAGTGTTTGTCTGATATGTATTGAGTTGTAATAACTAGACAGGTGTTTATAACTGTTTAGTATGTGTTGTATATGTCTATGTAACTCTGATATTTGATGTATACTATGTAATACTTATGTTATTAATATAATTTATTCGTTCCGCTGTTGAGATTCTTGTGTTGTTTCTTCTTTCTCTTCTTTCTTTTCTCTTTTCTATCCCTTTCTTTCTTAAAGATGATGCGATTTTTCGGGAGTGGAAAGTCGGGTCGTCACACTTAGTATCGGAGCATTAGGTTGAGTGAATACCTAGTCTCTGTAGTGGTGTCTATCTTGAGAGAGCGTATTTGTATTTTTAATATATATAATTGGTTCTACCTATTTGTTGGGTTACCTGTTCAGGTTTTCCCAATGTAAGTTATAAAGGTAGATGAGGTAGAAGTGTGTGTAACACGACTACCATTGGTTGGAGTTTGATGGATGAGGTTGGTAGTGTACTTGTCGAGACTGTAGACCTAATACCGTCTCGAGAAGTATTGTTTGGTATAAGGACTTCATCGATCTCTGAAGGTAACCTGTTAAGGTTCGGAATTCATCTTTGAAGTACAGAGTTGAGTTTTGATCTGTCGGTAGGGCAGAAGCAAGCAAGTGATGATATCTTGATATCCCAGGAAATTGTAGCTGCGTGATGAGATGCAGTGACTATGGATATTTCCGAAGGAGTTTCTTTGGAATAAGAATAAGAAGTGAGTCTGCTCGGTGATGTGGCTGAGTTTAGCAGAGTGTTATGAGTTGGTAAGGAGTCTTTTGGCTGAGTAGTTTTTCTGAAGTGGAGTTCAGAAGCAGCAGAGTGGATCTTTTTCTCTAGTAAGTTGGCTAGGTCGGCTTAAGCTGTTCTGATGATAGAGAGAGAAGTTTTCTTTGGATTTAGGCTGAGTTGATCGCAAAAGTGACTTGCGATAGTATGTTCTTTTGAATTGTTGGAGATTTCTGGATTTCTTCCAGGAAGTCAGAGGTTTGTCTTCATCTGGAGATCGAGTTTCCTTTCCAGGATTGGAATAGGTGGTTCAGTTAGTAAATGGATGGTTCTTGAGATAGAAGTTGGTGAAGCAACTCATGTTTGGGAGAAACATCTGAGTTTTCTTATGGATATGTGGAACCATATATTTGTGATGGGTTGTCTAGTCTGTGCTTGTGCTGTTCTTCAGTATTTTCTTCTGTTTCGGATCAGAGTTGTGCAGCGGAAACAGTTTGGGGGTTTTTCGGATGGGGAGAAGTTTGTTCTGCCTTCTGTTGTTGAGAAACAGGGTGAGTGTTCTTGGTTTAGGATTGATCTTGAGGAGATCATTGGATTGTTTTGATTCAGTCTGTTTTTAGTGGAATCAGCGTAGAGTTGAGCTGATCAGGATGGGTGTTGGTAGCTCAGAATCGTCCGAAGAGTTTTTATGGATAAGAGGCAGAGAAATTCGGATTCTGGAATCGGAGATTTGTTTGGGATAAGTTTTTCTCTGATTCAAAGAGCTATAAGTTTGGGAAGCTAGCTCTGTAGTGTTTTGGATTTCTTCTGTGTTTTGGTTAGATCAGTGTTTGGTTTCCTAGTGTTGAATTGCCAGTTTGGATAACTGGAATTCAGGGTGTTTCACGTATCTCTGAGGGAGTACGTGTTTGATATTTCTGGTTGTAGAACCAACAGTTTAGGATGGATTGGTCGTTGAGTCAGACTCGTTTGTAGTCTGATATTCTGTATAGAATTGTTGTTAGGAGCTCTGTAGCTTAGTAGTATTGATTGTTTGGATTCTATAGAGCGAGTATCCCGATATATATATATATATACCGGGGAAACTCGTGAAGATTTTATCCAAAATTCTTTTGGATAATTAGATTTGTTCTGATTATGTGAATTGGTTGCTTTGGTTGTTGGCATATGATTAACATATGCTGTGTTTTAAATAAAATCTGTAAATAGATTATTAAATTATCTTTGTTTTAAATTTCGGGGACGAAATTCTTTTAAGGGGGAAGGATTGTAATATCCCGGAATTTTGGACAATTTAAATTTAATAATCTGGGTTTAAATTTAAATTGAATTGATAATTTTTGTTAATAAATTTGGTTTGATTTAATAATTTTCTTTATTTAAATATTTAATTTGTGAATTTATTTTTAATAAACTAATAAAATTGTTTTCTATTTAATAATGTATATGTATTTATATATATTTTAAATAGATAAGCTGTTAAATTAGTTTTAATGTTTTGAAAAAGGAATTGAGATTTATTTTTGAATTTAAGCTTTTCAAGAATATTTAATAAAATACTATATGATTTTTAAATATGAGAAAAAAATGTTTTAATTGGTTTAAAATTCATTTTTGACTTAATGGTTGAATATTAAAATAAGTTACAAAATGTTTGTGTTAATTCTTTTTAAATGTTGATTGATAATTTTGATTTGTAAATGTAATTTGAAATTTAAAATACAATTTAAAATGTGAACATGTATTCATGTAAGTTATTGTAAACTCTTATATAAATTTATTTTCATTGTTTAAAAATATAAGAACTAATTAATTTAATTTAAACATTCATTAACACTTAATTAAATAACTAATTACTTGAAAAGAGACATGTGTATATCATTTAAAATTTAAGTAACATGTGTTAAAAATTTATGTAAGTAAATTAACATGTGTCCATTCTTTTTACATGTGTCAAATTTTGTTTTTCTTTAATTTTAAATTAAATCAAAATATTGTTTTAAAACTTGCGTTCTTTCTTCCTCGCCTTTTCCTCATTTTCATTTCTTAACTAAAAGAAAAACATTCTCAGCTGAATATTCTTCATACCAAAATTTAAATCATTGTAACATCTCTTTGAATTAGAACCCATACATTTCATTTCCAAAAGCCTGTAACTCCTCTTTAAAACCTGCAAAATCAAAAATCAAGACCCTGTAACTCCTCAAACCCAAAATACAAACCTGCATGCAACCATGAAAAAGCAAAACAAACTACAGCCTGCATTTTTTTCAAAAATGACGTGGGGATTTGCGTCTGCAACTATGTACAAGCAAAGGTCTGCATTTAACTCTTTAAATCTGGAAGCAAGTAGCACAGGGGACTTCAAAGTGTGCTCTGCATGTTCAAAATCAAAGTTCTATCTGCATAACAGGTGAGTAACTCATTTAAGTTTTATTAAATAGGAAAGGCTGTGCATGTTTTATAAATTGCAAATATACTCATATGAGTTTGCTTTGAATATCTTACCTATAAATATTTGCCTGTGTTCAAGTTGATGACTATGCATGTGTGTTTCTAGAAATTTTCAAACTCATGTTGATCCCTGAGCTTTTCCTTTAGCTTGTTGTTATTATGATCTAAATAATTGAACAAAGATTGTTTATTTTAGAATAGAATAAGTTTTAAATTTCATATAAATCAAACAGACTTATCTGTAACCTGGAAATCAGGTTACACAGAGCAATAATTAATTTAGAGTAAAATTCAAATGTTATAATTTAGTGTTTCAGGTTTATTAATAGAAACAACAAATGAATTCATGAATTCTAAATCAAATATTATAATTTATAGTGCTGTGAAACAAGTGTAGTAATGAATGTACTGTATTTCACAATTTGGTTGAGCACAGTTGAAACTTGCACTGGATCTGGATGAATTTGATTCTGTTGATAGAGTAGCTATCAATAATTATAGGAAAAATTCTAATTTGGATTACAAATAAATTTTGGTGATGAGATTTGGGGATGTCAGTATTAACCCTAGTTTTACTGGGAATAAGGGATTTAAGTGCTGCTGCTTCATCAGTGATTCGAGTTCAAAGATCCTTGGAGTAAGGATAGAGGATGTGTTGATGGAGTTGTCGCCAGACTTGGAAGGGTGACGGTGGTCGGAGGTGATGGGTTGAAGCGTTGACAGGTTGATCACTGAAAGAGGGATAAGTTTCCAGGTTTTGGTTTAAAAACTTGAATTCAAATTCAAGTTGTATTATGGGATTTTGAGGGTTGAAGGTGAATGAGGGGATTTTGGTAGATGGAGGATGGCTGAGATGATGGCCAGTGATGGCGGAGTAGGGGAGTGGGTGCACAGGGGTGTTGTGCATGTTGGTGATGATGGGGTATGTTATTGAGTTGCAGGTTTTTTGTACTCGAGTTGGTCTCGGGTAAATGGGAAAGGAAACTCGAAGCCAGTATGTTGTTTTCTCAAAGTAAGATAGTTGTAACTCGGGTTGTTTCAGTGCTTCAGGGTTTTAGGATTTGCAGAATTTTTATTTCCAGGTTTTAAAAATTTTAAAAGTAAGTTTTTTTTTCAAAATAAATTTAAAACCTGAACTAAGCATAAAACTTAAACTGAATTTAAATATGAATTCAAAGTTTGAATTCTGGGTTTTGTAATGATTTGAGTTTTTTTTTTAAAAAAATGTTTCAGGTTTTAGTATTTATACAATAATATGTTTCCAGGTTTATCAAATTGATGTAAAAAGAAATGCAAAACAAACTCTGAAACTATGTTTGAATCTAGAATTTAATTTAAATTCAATAAGTTTTAAATTTTAGATCTTTGAATTAAATTAGAAATGTTTTTAAAATTCTCTTAAATTCTAATTTGATTTTAAACAAAACAGAAACTGTTTCCTGTTTTCAGATTTAAAAGTAAGTTTAAATTTGTAAAATTAAGTTCAAACAGGGAATTTGCAAACCTGGAATGTAATTATGTATTCAATAATTTAAATCTTGGATTTTTGAAACAGTTTGAATTCAAAATTTAAGATGTTTTAAAATTAAAATAGAAACTGTTTTTCTGTTTTAAATTTAAAGGCAGATTATAAAAAAATGCAACTGAAATTTTAAATAAGTTTAAATCTGGAAAACTGAACTTTTGAGTAAATGAATCTGAGATGAATTTAAAACTGGAAATTTAAATTTAGTTTTTAAACTTTTTAAAGTATAAAGAAACATTGGTTTGTATTTAAAACTATAAGTTTTAATTTATGAAATAAAGTTTAAAATAAGTTTAAATTCAGTTTAAAACCTGAGATTTGACTCTAATGTCAGTTTTTTTTAAAATTTAATAAGTTTTAAAATTTAAATGTGTTTTGACTACTTTAGAAAGTTTAAATAATTTGAATTTGAAAATGAAGATGGAGATGTAAGTAAAGTTTTAAATATTTAAGATTTAAATCTGGAATGAAAATTTGAATTGTGTTTCAGTTTCAAATTTAAAAAGAAATTTTAAAATTTGAATGTTTGTTGAAACAATTTGTTCAAAATACTTTGTATAAAAAGAATGTTTCTTAATTTTGAACTTAAGAAATTGGTTTCATTTAAATTATTAAATTAATTTAAATGGAATATTAATTATTATTTAATTTATAATGTGGATATTTAATTAAGTAATTAATAATTTTTAAGTTAGATAATTAAAATTTGAGATTAATTAATTAAGGTTAATTAATATATAATTAAGGATTACTAATTAAATTTTAATTTATGATTAAGATTTATTTAATCAAGTGATTAATGATTAATTAAGATTTTAATTAACACATAATTAATTAATAATTAGAGATTAATTAAATTGTAATTAAAGATTTATTAATTGACAATTAATAATGATTAATTGAAATTAATTCTTAATTAAGCAATTAAGAAATGTTAATGAAGGTCATTAACTTAAAGATTATTTAACAATTAATTAATGTGATTAATTTTAATAATTAATTAGATTAATTAATTTATAATAATCAATTGTTTAATTACTTAATGAAAGTAATTAAAGAATTAATTACTTGGTGTAATTAATTTGATTTATGTGATTAGTTTAGATTAATTAAGTTAAATTAATTTAAACATTTGTGGATTATTGATAACTACTTATGTAATTTATGAATTTGTAATTACTTAAGGAAGTAATTAATTAATAATTACAGGATGTAATTAAAAATATTTATTATAGAAGTAATTTGGATTTAAATTACTTTGAAAATTTATCAAGTTATTAATGGGAATAATTAATTAAGAATAATTAATTTATGGGATGAGAAATTAAGGTAGTTAATTACTGAATGGTTATTAATCAAAGGTGATTAATATATATGTTGTTTAAATTGAAGATTAATTACTTATGTAATTAATTTATATTTAGAGAGTGATTAAATGTGGTTAGAAATCATTAAGTAATTTATTAATGATGTAATTTGGAATTGATTAATTAAGGTATAATTAATATTAAATGCTAATTACTTATTGTAATTAGAGATGGTTAATCAATAAGGATTAATTGGAATAAATATTGAGATGATGATTTATAAATTGATTTGTAATCAATTGATGGTTAAGATAAGCAGAATTTTAATGATGAAGTAATTAATTTAATTTATTTTAAATTAATTAGAGATTAAGTAATTAATTTAATTCATTTTAAATTAATTATAAATGGTGTGATCATTAGATAGTTGCTTATGATTGATGAATGGTATTGGTTGCCATGTATGGGTTGTAATCTCAGTTATGAGATGAGTAGTGTATGTGATATGGATGCATTGGTTGCTTTGGATGATAGTATGGATATCTGATTATGATATGTATTACCTGTTGATAATGATAAGGTTGATTTTCTATTGTGTGATGAATTATCTATCTGTGTATATTTAGATAATATAATTGAATTGTTTTAAACTTAAAACAACTTGGACCTTAAAAGACACGTTTTGGATTTCGATGAGACTGGGATCGGGTTTCCATATTTAGAATCCGAAAACCACATCGATTCCAAATAACGTTAGGTCGTTAATCCAAGTGGAGCGAGTGAAGACTCGAGGTGTAAGGGCTATACGTCAGTATAACTCTGTGGGTGATTCCGTAATGAGTTTGACGGAATAGTACTTATAGATTCGAGATGGTGATTCAGAGTGCAAGGGTTATTGTCGTTAACTCTGAGGGTGATTCCAATATGAGTGTAACGAGATAATGCCTTCGGTTTCGTTCGAACCCGGAACGAACTTGTATGGATTGAATGCTTTCAGAACATCGTTAGGTGGACGATGAGCATTCTAAGTAATATGTCCTATAAAGGTAATCGTAGCCTCAAGCCTCATCAACCGGGAATGGCTAAAACAGGGGAGGTGCAGCAAAGCTTCGTGGGTAGCCCCCACTTGAGAGCAAGATTTATCCCTGTCTAGAGGTCCCTTTATTTTCGGCTTAGTGGTGCGGTTGCTGATCACAACTGCGAGGTTGTCTTGTTTGGAACTGTTCAGTAAGGAAGGGGTCCGGCTTTGTGTTGCAGGGGATTGGGAGTAATCCTCGGTACGGTGATCTAGGCCACGTACTGTAACGGGCGGTAGCCCAGTAGCCCAGCCATTGATGGAATCCAAAATCCAATAAGTGCCAACGGTTTTGATTGTAAACTTATGTAGCTGGAATTTAATAAATGTTACAATTTCGGCTATTTCTTATTTACTTGAAAACCCTAGATACTATTATAATATCATCGGATTTCCTATCAAATGTTTCGGTTAGCGTAAGGTAAAAACTTTTCCATGTTTATGTGTGGGAAGTCTTACGTGATACTTTTTCTTTTCAAAGGTTTTTCAAAGTTAAGCAACTTTAACCTGTTACTCACACCAGACCCATGTCTGACCCGGAGTTATTTCTGTTTTTCTATAACTCTTGGGTACTCAAATTTTTATGAGTAGCCAAGGGAATTCAGGTTAGGATGCAGGATTAGCTTTGACGAATTGTGGAGGAGCATATGGAGCAGGAGGCTTCTGCGTATAGTTATATAGTTTTCCGCTGTGTTGGTGTCTCTGAGTGTTTGTCTGATATGTATTGAGTTGTAATAACTAGACAGGTGTTTATAACTGTCTAGTATGTTTTGTATATGTCTGTGTAACTCTAATATTTGATGTATACTATGTAATACTTATGTTATTAATATAATTTATTTGTTCCGCTGTTGAGATTCTTGTGTTGTTTCTTCTTTCTCTTCTTTCTTTTCTCTTTTCTATCCATTTCTTTCTTAAAGATGATGCGATTTTCAGGGAGTGGAAAGTCGGGTCGTCGCAATATTTTGTTAACCAATTATTTCAATTAAAATTTCAAATTCATTAAAGTTAAGAATGAAAAAATGATGGGAAACTGATGAAGAGAATATGAAATAGGAACCTATCTACAATGATTCGCAGGGCTACCACCACACCAAAGCTTCTTCTTGTAGCTGCCAGTAAACCATCAAAGAATTGAAATGGGATGATGATCCAAAGAGATTAATGGGAAAAGCAGTTCCTTATTGTTGCAGGGTATCGACCGTTTGCAGTGGTACTCCCGTGTCCACTATCTAGTCTTCTTCTAGCACCCATACTCACTATCAGTGAATAGTAAGAGAATTGACTGAGGCATACAGATGAGATATCTTAGGGATACTCTTTCTAGGTCATTTATAACCCTATCTCTAATGAGCCACCTAATGTGTTATACTCCTGAGCTAAAGTTCTTACTCAACCTTCACCTCTGATACCACTTGTGACGACCCTGACTCGACCTTTGAAAATCGACACTCAAATACATAACCCGTATTCGAATGCCGCATATTCAAACGTTGAGTCTGGTTCGCCGGAGCTTATAACAACATTAGGTGATAACAACACAGCGGAAACAAAATGAATAACTTTTATTGATATATAACATTTGATACAACAATGATACAAATGAAATGATCAACATTATCAGAGATAGATACAACAACGGAAATAATAAGACTGCAACAGCAGCAGAAAACAACATCTTCAATGCCAAAGCTCCAAAATACCAAACAAAGAAAATAGAACCACCATCATGATGAAGTGAAGCAAATCTGATGCACAATGCGATTGTCAAAATCCAAAGACTGAATGCTATCGAATCTACATCCACTATACGACTATCTGAAAACCTGAGTTTAGGCTGCCCGTGTGGAAAATTATGGGTACTCAGAGTTTAGAAAGGGGATAATAAACTCCAGGTCAGTCATGGGACTGGTGTGAGCAAACGAAAATAGTTTATTTGAACAAAAACAAACAAAAGCAAGAAATTCGCCATGATTTTTGGAAAATGAAACTATCATAAAGCCTCCGGGCACACACACAATGCAATCGCACACCGAGGGAAGATTTTTCCTTATGATAGTCAAACATGCTTGATACAAAAAATCCTTTCGATATTATTATTAGTGCATAGTGGAGAAAATATTTCGAAAGTAAAATATTAATCTTAGCCAGCATAGGTACCATTATATTATTCCTACTATAGTTACCACCCGAGGTGGTAGGTTGTAACGACCCTGATTTTATTACCGTCGTAATAAATATTTTTAAAGTCTGTAACGACCGTGATTTTATTACCGTCGTAATAAATATTTTTAAAATCTGTGACGACCATAATTTTTGAATTACTATCAGAGTGAATATTTTAAATAGAAATTTTTTAATTAAAATTTGAAGAAAATATAATGTTGCAAAGTCAGTAAACGCTTAACTTTGTGAATGGAAGAGTGCACTGCATTTTTCCTTCATGTGCAAGCAAAGTTGAGATAATTTTCTCCTGACCGATCTAAAATCAAGTTTATAACTGTGCAAGTGTGAACACATTTGTGTTTTGAAAGATTTCACATACATTTGACCCAGGTTGCAAAGTGACCTGTATAATATGAATGATACTCATACACGCATCACTCAGGTAACTCACTTTCATAACGCACGCCTCACGTATCCATACCCTGCGCAGCTGTCATACTTAATACACTATTCACACAAGAAAAAGATTTGCATATAAGGTGAATTATGCAACAAATGACCACACTTTAGAATGCAAGTGGTAATGCAAAGCATGTTCACAGAAGCAAATCATAGTGTGAACGCAAGTGTGTATCATCAGATGATGGCCAATACTCAAATACTTTGACTTACCGATGGAAGAAAGAAAATAATATTTCTCTGTAAATTTATTTTTCCCTTCAAGCAGAGCTCTGAGAGAATTAATGGCAACATCTCACAAATTTTTGCTTACTTCCATCTCCAGTTCTAACTGAATTCGAAGCAAAGAAAAGTGAGTTCATTCTCACACTTCTAAGTTATAATCAGTAATTCTCCGACCTTGTTTTAAAAACATGGGTTTCTTTGATTTCGAATTCCACTTTTGTTGTGATTTTTGTATCTGATCTACCTCCTGTGTTGTGCACTACTTTTGTCTAATACTCTGGCCTTGTTGTTCAGTGTAAATCTGGTACATAGTTCATTAGCCTCCGTGAAAAACATGCAGAGGCATCATGCAAGCTTTAAAATATAGTTTATATTGTTTCATAAAAGTTGAAGTGTTTTCCTTCCTTCTGCATACGTGCGTAATTATTTTGCAAAGTTGAAGTGTTTTACTTCCTACTGCATGCGTGTGTATGTAGTTTACAATATTGAAATGTTTACCACTTAGCTACACACGTGAAGAAGTACTTTGCAGTATTGAAATGTTTACCTCCTAGCTGCATGTGTATGTATGTATTTTGCAGTATTGAAATGTTGCTTCCTAGCTGCATGCGTGGGTATGTATTTTGCAATATTTAAATGTTGCTTCCTAGTTGCATGCGTGTGTAAGTAGTTTACAATATTGAAACGTTTTACTTCCTAGCTGCATACTTGGGTAATTATTTTTGCAAACATTGAAATGTTCAGGTTGTCATTATACTTGTTAGAATTCACGTTTTCATCAAATAGTTCTGTCCAACATTGAAATGTTCATTTTTGACTTGGTTTTGCTGCATTTTACTTGTATAGTCATGCATTTAAAATTTTTGAAAGGTGTTTATATTGTTGCCAGTCTAGTTTTAAACCGTATTAATGCTCCGTTATTTTTATAACGAAATCCTTACACCGGTGTCATATTTTTGAAGCGCGGTGTTTTGGTAACATTTTCGATGAATGAAAATTTACTGTTATTTTAACGTTAGTAACCGTTAATTTAAAGCGACTTTTCAAGCGGTTAGCCCGCAACACTGATTTGGTATCTGTTTTACGGTGTTTTGTGAAGCGCAATTTCCTCGTCGAAATTGCTATAGATGTTGCTGTTTTAATCACGTATTTCAAAAATCATTTTAAAATAAAATTGTTTCCAAAATTTTTACAGTTTGCGCTTTCAAAAGAATGAAGAAGCGATTTAAACGATTCAGCAAAATTAAGGCCTATGAACCCTTACTTTTACGGATTCGGTTAATTCCGGACTTGTCCGTTTGAGAACGTAAAATATTATTTATTTGAAATACACAATCTTGCACTTTAAAGGAAATGATGAAGAGATTTAAACGATTTAGCAAAAGTGCAAAGTATGGAACCATACTTTTACTATTTCGGTTAATTGCAGACTCGTTAATTGAAATGTTTTCTTTTTTGATGATTTTGATTGTTTTATTTGGCTTCGAGCCACTCTGCTGGACCTTCGGGTCATTTGTTGGACCTTCGGGTCATATGTTGGACCTTTGGGTCAATACCAGTACTAGACATTCGGGTCATTTGTGGACCTTCGGGTCATTTGTTGGACCTTCGGGTCATTTGTTGGGCGCCAAAAATATAGTACTTGGTAGGCTTCGGCCATATGAGATGCACGTGCGGCGTAGCTAAAACTCGCCATCTACTGGGATCGATCCATCTTTTATGTTGATTTTCTAGTTATCTTATTTTGATTTCTAGATTCTGCGTATTGTTGTTTTGAATTCAATTGTGAATTTAAAAGCTGATTTTGACGATGTTTAATGGGATTTCTTCCTTTAAACTATGCAGATTACTATGTTGAAGTCTCACCCGAGATTATAATTTTGCGTATAGTCTCATCCGAGATTATAAATTTGCGTATTGCTGTTTTAAATTCAATTGTGAATTTGAAAACTGATTTTGATGGAGTTTAAATTGAGATTTCTTCATTTTAAACCACGCTGATTATTTATGCTGTATAGTCTCATTCGAGACTATAATTATTTATTTAAGTGTTGTTTATCATACACTTATTTCTGAGAATAATTAGACTGATCCGCATATTATTTTCTTTTAAATAATACTCGGGTCAGACCGAGTTATTTCAGGGTAGTCGCTACCTCTGGTTTTGTCGCAGCTTCAGCTTTTGGGGTTTCACATCATCTTTTGTCTAGCTTTCAAGGAGTTCTTTTGGTTTATTGACTCACATCTTATGTATGTTGATGTATATGTATATGTACATTTGGTTGATGTGAACTATCGATTGTTATAGCATGTATTCCAGACTTGTCTTCCGCTATATATATCTGATATTTCTATTCTGATGTGGTTGTACTTACCTATGTTGTTGTTATTATGAGTTGTTCTGGATTTTTCTTTAGCCACCGTAGTTTCGTTTTAGATTAGAATTGAATTTATATCTTTGGGAGTAATTTATACAACTCCTATCGATGTAACCAATGCTCACCTAAAGCATAACTTACTGATGGTCGCTTCCAACAAGCCTTATTCTTCGCAATAGCAGACGTTATTCCTTATAATAACCTTTGTTATTGTGAGCATAGAAGTGGGGAGTCACAGCTTGGTATCAGAGCTGAGATTCAAAACAAGTTATAATAAACACGAAACAGAAGCAGAATGGAATGTGTTACAATTATTTGAGGGTTTTATTGGTGCCTTTCGAATCTATTCCTTCATGTTTTTTTAATCTTTATCCTCTTTAACACCTTAGATTATGACTAGGAATATATCTCATATTTCCGTAGTATTCCATTTTTTAAATTCTTTTTCAATCTTAGATTTGAAAGTAGGACATTAGGTTCTTGATGGTCTTACTGCTCCTAAGGGTTTCAATTCCGGGAAGCTTAATGTTGCTTAAGCTTCTGGTGATTTTTCTTAGTCCAAAGGTATTACTCCTTCTGTTTTGGAAGGTTTTATTTTATTTCATTGTCGTTCTATTAGAGTTATTTTCGATACAGGTGCATCGCATTCATTCGTGTCAAAGGAGCTTGTTGATGTTATTCCTTTGGATGTTGTTACTCTTTGCGACCATTTGAGGATTGTGAATCCTATTGGAGGATCCATTACTCTTGGTATGTTGTGTGTTGATGTTGAGATTATTTTGTGTGGCTTTTCCCTTTCATGTGAATTTGCATGTTATGGATTATCTTTATTTTGATATAATTTTGGGTATGGATTGGCTCGTCCGTTATGAAGTTCAATCCTATGTCCCAAAAGAACTTTGTATCTCAAGCATCTCTATGTTATAATGCAGTTATCTATTGTATTTCGAAGTATGGACCATCCTTCGAATGCTATCATTTTCCTTCGAATCAGAGGATGTCTTAGCTAATATTTCAGTTGTTTGTGATTTTTTTTGATGTCTTTGAGCATATTTCGTGTTTACCGCCGAATTGGGAAATTGAGTTCCGTATTGATCTTATCTCTAGTGCTCATCCTGTTAGTCGTCCTCCTACGAGGATGTCAGCTATGGAAATGAGGAACTCAAGCAACAATTATCTGAGTTGGAAGCCAAGCGATTTATTCGTTCTAGCTCTTCTCCCAACTCGACCTTACCATCAATTTTCATTTGAATATGAGTTGTGGAAGATAGCATCCCTTTTATCGCATTTCGCACTCGTTATAATTCTTATGAATGACTTATTATGTCATTTAGTTTGCCCAGCTTATTTCATCCATTTTATGAATCGAGTATTCTACCAATATCTCGATGACTCCATTTGTGTAACTATTGATTTTGGATGAAAACATCAATTTAAAATTTTGCAAATCTTTTTCATAAGATTTATTTTCCAGTATAATTGGATTTGTGTTTATCATATAGAAGATAATTTTATGATTGTATTGCCCATTGAGTGCTTTAAGAATTCTGGTCGATGCGCTTGATCAACGTTATCGATAGGAATCTCCTAAACGCTTTGATGAGACAATTTGACACAATAATTGACCTATAAAAAAAGTAAATTTTTCTAGAAAATGATTTCATAAAGATAATTGTAATTTTGGAAGTTTTATCTTTTCAGGAAAGCAGATTATTTGAAAGCACTCTTTTCAGATACTCTTATCCTTGTGATTCCCAAAGGAAACCAAGATTTCATTAATTGTACCAGCACTAGCCGTATTGGTTTCGATGCAGTTTCTCATGCATTAAGATAGCGCAGTTGCCTATTCTTCTAGACAGCTAAAGTCTAACGAGATTCATTATGCTACCTATGATTTGAGTTAGCCGCCATAGTTTTTGCCCTAAAGATTTGGAGACCTTATTTATTGGGCGAGCTTTTTGTTCTCTTCACTGATCACAAATCTCTGAAGTATTTATTCACTCAGAAAGAGCTTAATATGAGGCAACAACGTTTGCTCGAATTTCTTGCTTCATATGATTTCGATATTCAGTATACCCCTGGTAAGGGTAATCGAGTTGCTGATGCGCTTTGTCGCAAGCAGCAGGTTGTTGTTTCCATGATGCTAGCAGAGTGGAATATTTTGGAAGGTTTATCTCTTTGTGATATTAGACATCGTCCTTCAGTTTCTGATTCTCCCGTGCTTTTATTTAGCATGGAAGCTCGTCCTAGTTTGTTGGATCGTGTCGCCGATGCCCAGAAACATGATCCACATATTGCTTTTCTTATTCAGAGTTGTAAATCGGAATCCCGAAGTGATAATCTAAAGGATTTCGATATTGATATTCATGGTTGTATTCAGAAGAAGGGTAGATTGATCGTGTCTGATATTTCTAATCTTAGAAATGACATTCTTAAGGACTGTCATCGTTCTAAGTATACTATCCATCCGGGTAGTAGTAAGATGTATGCTGATATGAAATGCTTATACTATTGGGAGGGTATGAAGCGTGATATTGCAAGTTATGTAAGTCGCTGCATAACTTGTCAACTTGTTAAAGCAGAACACCAACGTCCCAGTGGTCTTTTGCAGCCTCTTGAGATTCCATTATGGAAATGGGATCAGATTTCCATGGACTTCATTGATGCTATACCTCGTTCGAGGTCGGGCCATACCAATATTTGGGTGATTGTTGACGGATTGACCAAATCAGCCCATTTTATTCCTATCAAGTCTAATCGGATTACTTCTTGACTTTGGTGGTAGTTGGGGAGACCACTTATCTCTTGTTGAATTCTCTTATAGCAACAGTTTTCAATCCAGTATCGGTATGGCCCCTTTTGAAGCTCTTTACGGAAGACCGTGTCGATCACCATCTTGTTGGTTGGAATCGGGGGAAAAGTTAGTTCTCGGCCCCGATTATATTCGTAATTCTTCTGAGAAGATTGATATTATCAGACAGAGAATGAAGGAGGTTCAAAATAGGCAGAAATCTTATGCCGATCATCGTAGGAAGCCTTTGGAATTTTCTGTTGGCGATCTTGTATTCATTCGTGTTTCCCCGATGAAGGGTGGGGTACGTTTTAGTAGCTCCGTGAAATTGGCTCCTCGTTATATTGGACCGTTTCCTATTACGGAACGTATTGGCCCTGTAGCTTATCGTGTATCGTTACCTATTCAGTTTTCGGGTTCACGACGTATTTCATATATCTCAGCTTCGTCGATGTCTTCGAGATTCGGATTCTAGTATTGATCCTCCTATGTTGAAAGATTTTGAGATCTCACCCGACTTGTCTATTGTGCAAAATCCTATTCGTGTGCAAGCTACGGAGGTGAAACGCCTTCGGAACAAAGAAGTTTCGCTTGTAAAGATTCAATGGTCCGCAAAACCCCAAGGATTGCACTTGGGAAACCAGAGAATTCATCGAGCGTTCTTACCCCGGTTTTCTCTCTTATTCGGGTGGAGGTGAGCATTCTTATTCATCTTATCCATTTTGAATCTTTGTTGTGACGAATTATGTACGTTATTGACTGCTTCTAGTATGAAAATTGCAGGGACGCAACTTTTATAAGGGGGAGTTTGTAACGACCGTAATTTTATTACCGTCGTAACAAATATTTTAAAGTCTATAACGACTGTGATTTTATTACCGTCGTAATAAATATTTTTAAAATCTGTAACGACCGTTATTTTTGAATTACCGTCGGAGTGAATATTTTAAATAGAATTTTTTAATTAAAATTTGAAGAAAATATAATGTTGCAAAGTCAGTAAACGCTTAACTTTGTGAATGGAAGAGTGCACTGCATTTTTCTTTCACGTGCAAGCAAAGTTGAGATAATTTTCTTCTGACCGATCTAAAATCAAGTTTACAACTGTGCAAGTGTAAACACATTTGCATTTTGAAAGATTTCACATACATTTGACCCAGGTTGCAAAGTGACCTGTATAATATGATTTATACTCATACACGCATCACTCAGGGAACTCACTTTCATAACGCACGCCTCACGTATCCATACCCTGCGCAGCTGTCATACTTAATACACTATTCACACTAGAAAATGATTTTCATATAAGGTGAATTATGAAACAAAAATCCACACTTTAGAATGCAAGTGGTAATGCAAAGCATGTTCACAGAATCAAATCATAGTGTGAAAGCAAGTGTGTATCATCAGGTTTTATATTTGAATATCATCATCTTTCTGTCTGTCACTAGACAAGTATTGCAGTGTACAATATTTCAAAATACACTTTTGCATTAAATGCAAAGTGTAGCAGATGATGGCCAATACTCAAATTCTTTGACTTACCGATGGAAGAAAGAAAATAGTATTTCTCTACAAATTTATTTTTCCCTTCAAATAGAGCTCTGAAAGCATTAATGGCAACATCCCACAAATTTTTGCTTGTTTCCATCTCCGATTCTAACTGAATTCGAAGCGAAGAAAAGTGAGTTCATTCTCACACTTCTAAATTATAATCAGTAATTCTCCGACCTTGTTTAGAAAACATGGGTTTCTTTGATTTCGAATTCCACTTTTGTTGTGATTTTTGTATCTGATCTACCTCCTATGTTGTGCACTGCTTTTTTCTAATACTCTGGCCTTGTTGTTCAGTGTAAATCTGGTACATAGTTCATTAGCCTCCATGAAAAACATGCAGAGGCATCATGCAAGCTTTAAAATATAGTCTATATTGTTTCATAAAAGTTGAAATGTTTTCCTTCCTACTGCATACGTGCATAATTATTTTGCAAAGTTGAAGTGTTTTACTTCCTAATGCATGCGTGTGTATGTAGTTTACAATATTGAATTGTTTTACTTCCTACCGCATGCGTGTGTATGTAGTTTACAATATTGAAATGTTTACCACTTAGCTACACACGTGAAGAAGTACTTTGCATTATTGAAATGTTTACCTCCTAGCTGCATGCGTATGTATGTATTTTGCAGTATTGAAATGTTGCTTCCTAGCTGCATGCGTGGGTATGTATTTTGCAATATTAAAATGTTGCTTCCTAGTTGCATGCGTGTGTAAGTCGTTTACAATATTGAAATGTTTTACTTCCTAGCTGCATACTTGGGTAATTATTTTTGTAAACATTGAAATGTTCAAGTTGTCATTATACTTGTTAGAATTCACGTTTTCATCAAATAGTTCTGTCCAACATTGAAATGTTCATTTTTGACTAGGTTTTGCTGCATTTCACTTGTATAGTTATGCATTTAAAAATTTTGAAAGGTGTTTATATTGTTGCCAGTCTAGTTTTAAACCATATTTTTGCTCCGTTATTTTTATAACGAAATTCTTACACCGGTGTTATATTTTTGAAGCGTGGTGTTTTGGTAACATTTTCGATAAATGAAAATTTACTGTTATTCTAATGTTAGTAACCGTTAATTTAAAGTGACTTTTCAAGCGGTTTGCCCGCAGCACTGATTTGGTATCCGTTTTTATGGTGTTTTGTGAAGCGCAATTTCCTCGTCGAAATTGCTACAGATGTTGCTGTTTTAATCACGTATTTTAAAAAACGTTTTAAAATAAAATTGTTTTCAAAAGTTTTACAGTTTGCGCTTTCAAAAGAATGAGGAAGCGATTTAAACGATTCATCAAAATTAAGGACTATGAACCCTTACTTTTGCTAATTCGGTTAATTCCGGACTTATCCGTTTGAGAACATAAAATGTTATTTATTTAAAATACACAATCTTGCACTTCCAAGGAAACGATGAAGAGATTTAAACGATTTAGCAAAAGTGCAGAGTATGGAACCGTACTTTTACTATTTCGGTTAATTCTGGACTTGTTAATTGAAATATTTGCTGTTTTGATGATTTTGATGGTTTTAGTTGGCTTTCGAGCCACTCTGCTGGACCTTCGGGTCATTTGTTAGACCTTCGGGTCATATGTTGGACCTTCGGGTCAATACCAGTACAAGACCTTCGGGTCATTTGTTGGACGCCAAAAATATAGTACTTGGTAGGCTTCGGCCATATGAGATGCACGTGCAGCGTAGCTAAAACTCGCCATCTGCTGGGATCGATCCATCTTTTATGTTGATTTTCTAGTTATCTTATTTTGATTTTTAGATTCTGCGTATTGTTGTTTTGAATTCAATTGTGAATTTAAAAGCTGATTTTGATGATGTTTAATGGGATTTCATCCTTTAAACTATGTTGTTTACTATGTTGAATAGTCTCACCCGAGATTATAATTTTGTGTATAGTCTCATCCGAGATTATAAATTTGCGTATTGCTGTTTTAAATTCAATTGTGAATTTGAAAACTGATTTTGATGGAGTTTAAATTGAGATTTCTTCATTTTAAACCACGCTGATTATTTATGCTGTATAGTCTCATTCGAGACTATAATTATTTGTTTAAGTGTTATTTATCATACACTTATTTCTGAGAATAAATTAGACTGGTCCGTTTTTTTTTAAATAATACTCGGGTCGGACCGAGTTATTTCAAGGTAGTCGCTATCTCTGATTCTGTCGCAGCTTGAGCTTTTGGGGTTTCACATCATCTTTTGTCTAGCTTTCGAGGAGTTCTTTTGGTTTATTGACTCACATCTTATGTATGTTGATGTATATGTATATGTACATTTGGTTCATGTGAACCATTGATTGTTATAGCATGTATTCCAGACTTGTCTTCCGCTATATATATCAGATATTTCTGTTCTGATGTGGTTGTAATTACCTATGTTGTTGTTATTATGAGTTGTTATGGATTTTTCTTTAGCCACCGTAGTTTCGTTTTAGATTTGAATTGAATTTATATCTTTGGGAGTAATTTATACAACTCCTATCGATGTAACCAATGCTCGTCTAAAGCATAACTTACGGATGATCGCTTCTAACAAGCCTTATTCTTTGCAATAGCAGATGTTATTCCTTATAATAACCTTTGTTATTGTGAGCATAGAGGTGGGGCGTCACACAGGTTATACAACTGCAATCATAAAGGGCTCGTGTTGTTTTGTTTAGATTTCCAATGAGTGGTTAGGCTAAGGAACTTCCTCAACGAATGGCCCGAGAACTTAACCAGCTCTCTGCCAACATAAGGCCTGGTTACCTCCTTAACTTGGTAACTACTAACACAAGCATGCCATCCCCCGGTCGTCGTTAACCTTTATCCGAGGATCCTCAACACCAACAAATTCCAACAACCACATAAGTTAAGTATCTAGGCTCCATACCATGATAAAACATTTTATCCGAAAGGAAATGCACATACCCTAAATGGTGTGACCCTCATAACCATGCCGCATTCTTCCTGTTTCGACCATTTTCGGGTTGTGAGGTTTGACGAAGTCTCGTCCACAAAACTATGCTTTTCACAAAAGCCATGCTCTGATCAACAAATGATCAACGGCACTTAGCTGCCACTTTACCAAATTGGGAATATATCACTAGTAACCATCAACTACACAACCTCTGAGCTCATACGTCTCAGGAAAGGGTGTTAAGCTGAGAGAATAAATTCTCCGCCACCAAACAGAAATGTATTTGATAGAAACTATCTTTACATCTCAAAGTGTAATGTCAGACATGCATCCATACAAGTCCATCGTGGGCCTGAATGGAACCGAAGGCACTTCAAAGAAGCCCTTGGAAATCAAGGTATTCACAATCCCGATCGAACTCCCTACACATATGGAGATCTAAATGTCGGAGAACTCAGTGCAAAGTCATTCGACAGGTAATCCTTTCGCTTTCAAAAATACCCGGTCTTCACCACCTTCTTTAATTGCTATCCATTTCGTCGTATCAATATTCGAAATGAGTTTTAGGACATAAAGTCCTCTCCCGGCTAAACCGAATATTGAGCGCTAATTTTAAAAAGCATATGGATATATTGGGAACTTAGTTAAGTCACTACTTTCAACACTTGTTCCCCAAAAACATGTTTTGAATGTTTTAAACAATTTTCCACTTTTATCGTTAAAATAAAAGATTCACCCTTTAAGATCCTTTTCAATTTGAAACAATGTTCACCAAATCTTTAATAAAGATTCATTCATAGCTTCCAAAATAATTCAATTTCAAACTTGAAATCCTTTCAACAAAAACTGGGAATTCTTTCATTATATCAGTGCCGTTATCATTTGAAAACAAATGCTTTTCGTTTTAGGAAAATCCAATTAAATATACACAAGTTATAGCCTTCAAAGGTATAAACCCGAAAATCAAAGAACTACCGTATCATCAGCAAGGTCTATTTGAATTAAATTCAAATTGCCAAAAAAAATTATTTAATATACTTCAAAAAATGGTTTAATATATATATATATATATTGTATAACTTGTATAACGCTTTAAAACCAAAATTTCCAAAATAATTTCAAAACTTTAATAAGATATAATATATTCAAACTAAATTTCAATTTCAAAATTTCTTTTTCAAAAGATTTACATATTCAACTTAATTTCGCTTCCAAACCAATTGGATTCAAAATTCAACTTTAAAAATCATTTTGAATAAAATAATATTATTCAAATTTCTGTGACTTAACCAATTCCTCGTGAAATCCATATTTGCGTGTGTGCGGTGTAGTCCAGAGGTTTTACATATAACAATAAAAATATCACAACCATCATCAATTAAAGCACAACAATATTGGTAAGCGGTATAATCCCATAACGCTTATCTTTCATTCACTGATAAACAAGTAATATCATCACAGATAAATAAATCACAGTTCACAGCTCAACCCACACAATTCATATCACAGAATGTCACACATCAGCAATATCAAACAAGCCAAGCATTCAATACAATAATCAACCATAAGCAAGATCAATTAGTTGTTCAATCCCTAACTAATTCAATTTAATTTCCAATTAAATTGAATACTTATGAACTAATTACCCAATCCTGCTTAATCAACATTAAACAATTACAATTCCATTGGCTATTATTTTAATTAATAAATGAAATTAATTAATTATCTTTAATTATTCAACTTAATCAATTATCCTTAATTATTTGATTAATTATCCCTAATTAACCACATAAATTAATTAACCTTGAGTTAATTACATTAATTAATTGACCCTAAATTAATAGTCAACCTTTAAATAAATTTAACCTTTAATTAAAAATTATCTTTTAATTAATTATTCATTAATCACTTGATTTATCACTGTTTAGTCATTAGTTATCCTTAATTACTTTCATTAAGAAATTAACCTTTAAGCAATTAATCCTTAATTAAGTAATTAACTACCCTTTAATTACTTATCTTTTAATTAATCACATTAAGTAATTACTCATTAACTAATCACCTTAATTAATGAAATTAAGTAATTAACTCTTTAATTAATCCCATTGAGTAATTATCCTTTTAATTACTTGATTAATAAACTTTTAATCATTAATTAACTGTCCATGCGCTAATTACATTAATTAATTGATAATCCTATGATTAAGTACATAAAATAATTAACCCTTTAATTACAAATTAGTCTTTGATTATTACTTAATTAACCTTTAATTAAGTAATTTGTTTCCTGGGGAATTGTCCAGGCAACTAAGTACTCGGCCTTCCCTATCGATCGGACAAACTGGAGCATTCGGCATTGAGAAGCATCCGGTATTGAATACCGTTCGGCCGAAGAAGAACGCTCGGCATCAAGTTACGTCTGGCTCCTGGAGCGTTCGACACTGAGAAGCATTCGGTATTGAATATCGGTCGGCCAAACAAGAATGCTCGGCATAAGGTCGTTCGACCTCCAGAATATCGTTCGGTCAAATGCATCGTTCGGCCAAAGATACCATTTGGCCAAAGATATTGTTCAGCCAAAGGCATTGTTCGGTCAAGCTATCGTTCGGTCAAAAGACATCGTCCGGCATATCAAGTACGATGGCATACTATATCGTTTCGCATCCACACCTTGTTCGGCATGTCATTCCTTCTGGCACAAATCTTGTTCGGCAACGAACTGCCGTTCGTCATTCAAGGTCACTAAGTAGAAATGGATGGTCGGCATTCAGAGTGTCCGGCCCCACCTTGTTCGGCATAAAGGGGAGGCTCGACATTTGGTCATTCGGCCTCTTTTGTTCGGCGCACAGAGACTGTTCCATTTGGGCCAGGATATTCAGCTACCTGGCCTACCAGGGAAGTCCAACTCACCTTTGTCTATAAATAGAGGGGCAGAGGCACAGAAAAATAGATGAGATTTTAGAGAACACCGGGGAGACTCTGCCATTTTCAAGACTTATTCCAGACTTGTTTCTTTGTATCTTGCAACTGTATTCAAGTACTTAGAAGCGGATTGTATCTGTAATCAAGTATCAAGGAAAGGAATAAAGATCAACTTCAAAGTGGACGTAAGCTACTACGCCGAACCACTATAAATTTGGTGTTCTTACTTTCTGCATTTAAATTTACATTCTATTCTCTGTTTTAATTTACTTTCTTCATTAATCTCTCTACACAATCTTTCTAAGGGTGTTAGTGACCAATTTTGGTGCTAACATTTTGGTGCTTTCACTGAGAGCTGAATTCTCAGGCTATTAGGATCTACTTTGCAGCTACTGGATTGCATAAATCCCCCGAAGGAGATCCATAATCATTCATAAGGCATCTGTTGATTCTACTCAGAGTTACAACCAACAACTCTACCATGGGAAGACCACGGACCAGATCAGCCTCTCAAAATGCAGATGCCCACGAAACTGCTAGTGTGCAACAATTGGGAACTAGCAATCAGCAAGCAATTCGAGTCACAGGGCCCTCCAACCTAAACCAAGCGGAAGTTGTTTCCCGAGCAGAGTTCGATGATTTGGTAAGAGAGCTTAAGGAAAGTAGAAGGCAACTTGCTAAGCAGATGCAAGCCAATGCTAACCTCATAACTCAGCTTACTCAGCAGCAGCATCAGAATGCTGGAGGTAGCCCTGTCCCTTACTCCGAAGATGATAGTTCGACTTCAGCTGATGAACCTCCTAGCCGTAGACGCCGTAAGGGTGAAGATGCACAAGCGGGTGCCATTGATCGATCTACTAGAAATCAAGCCCGTGAAGAGACCGGACGCCCGAATCTCCAAAACCCAAATCGGACGGGACATCAACCTGCACGGTCCCGTGGAACGGAACCCAACCTCCCATCTTCCATACAAACCCCGGATTTGATAGCTATGGTCAAGAAGTTGATGAAAGAGAACCAAGGTCTAACTAATGAAGACTGAAGAGTGCTTAAAGTCATACTCCCTTCACAGATACCATTCTATAGGCTGAATACCCAAGAAAGTTCAGCATGCCCACCATTCCAGCCTATGAAGGGAAGACTGATCCTAGACAACATGTGATGAGGTATGGATGGATGATGGATTCTACAAGAGCCAATGACGCGACCAAGTGTAGGTGCTTCCCAATCACTTTGTTCGGAATTGCCACCATGTGGTTCACTTGACTCCCACCTCAATCTATATCCAGCTTTGACGAATTAGCGGTGAAATTCATAGAACAATTCGGGATACGCACCACTCGCCCAAAGGACGTGATGTCCTTATCAAGCATAATCCAAGCTCCGGGAGAGTCATTAAAAGAATCCTCACAAAGGTTTTATGTTGCTGCTATCGAGGTGAGCAATCCTAACGACCACGCCATTTTGATGGCAGTAATGCGTGGAGTGGATCCAGAATCTGAATTTGGAGATTGGTTGGCGGAAAATCCCCAGCTACGCTAGAACGTTTTTATTCGAAAGCTCATCAGTTCATAAGGAGGGAGGAAGCTCGGTGGACAAGACGAGACGAGGCACCAGGGCCCGTTCAGGAGTCTGTGAAAAGAAACATCGTCGTGAAGGAAACCAGCTATAATTATGGAAAAACTCAAGTTAACATCCAAAACAAGCGTGGACAGTTTAAAGGTTCCGGAGGTGGAAATCTCGGAAATAAAAAAGAAACAGGGAGATGGAAATCGAGGATCCCAACATACAATGAATACACCCTCTTGAACGCATCTCTTAAGAACATCTATTTATCAACTTGCAACACTTTCCAGTATAGAAAGCCACGCCCAAAGGAATTGACGGAGGAACAGAAGCGGACCGGGAAGTATTGCCGTTTTCACGAGTCCTATGGGCATAACACAAAGGAGTGTAGACACCTCCATGATGCTATAGAAAAGCAGATTAGACAGAAAAAGCTGCAGGAATTTGTCAAAGACCCACAGGACGGGAGGCAAGAAACATCGGACCCTGGACGTGGGCCGACCCCACACGAACCAAAAAAAGCTACTCGAACTGTGGGCAAATTGGTTATTAACATGATTGCTGGCGGACCTCATCCTGTGGATAAGAATTGGTTGGAGATGGATCGATATGCTAACTCTTTAAGACATGCGGAGTACGAATGTTGTTAGAATATGGAGGATGGGACTCCTGCTAAGCAGCAGTGCACGATGGATGATGATATCGTATTCAGGAGCAGAGATGCGGATAAGGTAGAGGCCCCTACCATCGAACCAATGGTCATATCTGCGACCATCGGGCCGGTATTCGTAAAGAGAATTCTAATTGATTGCGGATGTTCCGTTAACATCATCTTCCGAAAGACATACGACCAAATGAAGCTGGAGACTAAGGATTTGAAACCATCCAAAACCAGAATCCATGGCTTTAATGGCGCAGCGACAGATGCAATGAGATATGTGGCGTTACCAGTTGAACTGGGACAAGGTGAACGCAGAAGAGTGCGAATCCTACAACTCATTGTCTTGGATGTTGATTCCCCATACAATGTATTTCTGGGTCGTCCAGCCCTGGTGGAATTTAGGGCGGCTTTGGCCCCTTGGTGTTTGACGTTAAAATTTCCAATAGACAAAGGGGTTGGAGTGGTACACGGTGATCAGGCAACCGGCCGTGCATGCTTTGTAGCTGAGCTCAGAGAGGCACATCGTAGGGAGAAAGGAAAGTTTGCGGACAGCTCTGTCCGCATCCAAAATTCTGATGATTGACAACTAGCGCCCGAGCCCTGGCTCGTGCGACATTCTCGGATCCATAAAGACATAGATCCAAGAGATGATGATGGGAAACCCAGGGAAACAAATGCGGCACCGGCTGAACTAACCATTGACATCTCAGTTAGCTGCAACGACCCATCACGTGTTCTTAAAATTGGATCACAACTCGACCCCGTGGTGGCCGAGAACCTCACTGACTTCCTCCAAGCAAATCTTGATGTTTTTACTTGGACACATTCTGATATGCATGGGATTTTCCTGCAATTGCGAGTCATATGTTGAACATAGACCCGAAGCATGTACCTGTGAAACAAAAAAGGAGAGGCATGGACCCGGAGAGGTTTGCAGCTCTCAAAGAGGAGGTGGACAAACTCAAAGCCAACGGGTTCGTCCGCGACGTCCTCTACCCTAAATGGGTATCTTACCTGCTGTTAGTAAAGAAAGCAAACGGGAAATGGAGAACTTGTATTGATTACTCTGATTTAAACAAAGCATGCCCGAAAGATAGCTTTCCGTTACCAAGAATTGACCAACTGGTCGATTCAACAGCCGGACATGAGCTACTGTCCTTTATGGATGCATACTCTGGATTCAATCAAATCCATATGCATGTTCCCGACCAAGAACACACCAGTTTCGTCATGAACGTCGGGCAGTATTGCTATGTAGTAATTCCCTTTGGATTGAAGAACGCAAGAGCAACTTATCTGCGTCTGATGAATCGAATGTTAAAAGATCGGATTGGCAAAACAATGGAAGTTTCTGTGGATGACATGCTTGTGAAGTCGTGGCAGTCAAACGACCACATCCGAGACTTAGCGGAGATGTTCGATGTACTCAGACACTACGGGATGAAGATCAATCCTCTGAAGTGTTCATTCGGCGTAGCTTCAGGAAAGTTCTTGGGTTTCATTGTGAACGCATGGGGAATTGAAGCTAACTCGGAGAAGATCCAGGCTATCCAAGATATACAGATACCCAGAACCATAAAGCAGGTGCAAAGCCTGAATGGAAAAGTGGCTGCGCTAAGTCGATTCATATACAGAGCTACGGACAAGTGTATTCCCTTCTTCGACATTATAAAGAAAGGAAAGAAAACTTCAAATGGACGTCCGACTGTGAGAAAGCATTTCGAGATCTGGCAAGGCACTTAGAAAGTCCCCATGTACTGTCAAAGCCAATAGACCACGAAATGTTGTATGTATACTTGGCGGTATCCCAGCATGCTATCAGTACAGCCTTGGTTCGCGAGGAAGACCGGATTCAAAAGCCAGTTTACTATGTCAGTAAATGCTTGACAGGGGCGGAAAGAAATTATCCAAAGATTGAGAAACTAGCCTATTGTTTGGTGATTGCATCACGCAAGCTTCGCCCCTACTTTCAAGCACACTCAATCGGTGTCTACATTGACCAACCCTTGCGACAGGTACTCCAACGACCGAAAACTTCCGGAAGGATGCTAAAATGGAATATTGAGTTAAGTCAGTTTGATATTACCTATCTTCTACGAAGGTCCATACAAGGACAAGTACTAGCTGACTTCGTTGTTGAATTCACTGTGCCAGATGAACCGAGCATTCACAGTGTCATACCTCCCGTTCGATGGAAGATGTACACCGATGGTGCATCTAACGACCATCGCTTGGGGTCTGGCGTAGTCCTTGTGACTCCGGAAGACCGATTAATTTGCTACGCTTTGAAGCTTGAGTTTGCAGCGACAAATAACGAAGCCGAATATGAAGCATTGATTGCTGGCCTAAGACTTGTTAACGAACTGGGAGTGAAGTCAATTGAAATCTTCTGTGACTCGCACCAAGTAGTATATCAAGTGCGGGGAGACTATCAAGCGAAGGGACAAAGACTGGCTCCATACCTTGCTCGTGTTCAAGAGCTGCTGGCGAATCTGGAATATTACGACATCTCGCATGTCCCACGCGAACAAAATAGAGAAGCCGATTCGTTGGCAAAATTCGCAAGCACTGTTGGTGCACAGCAAATGGGATTGTTCCCTGTTGAGACCCTCCATGCTCCGAGTATAGAGATGATGGAGATAGATCTCGGTTAGAAACCAAACCTGAGAAGGAATCATGGTTGACCCTGATTAGACAGTACTTGCTACAAGGGGATTTACTTGAAAAGAGGAATGAAAGACGCCAAGTCCTTCGTAAGGCTTCGCGTTATGTAATACATGACGGGATAATGTACTGGAGGGGATTCTCGACCCCCTTACTCCGGTGCGTGGCCCATAATGGGATAAAATGAGTATTAAAGGAAGTCCATGAGGGAGAGAGCGGTGACCACACTGGGGGGCAAACGTTAGCAAAGAAAATCCTCCGTTACGGATACTATTGGCCAACTGTCAATCGGGATGCCGCAGATTATGTGAGAAAATGTGACAAATGCCAGATATATGCAAAAATCCCGAGAGCTCCACCAACGGAGCTCACATAAATGGTTAGTCCCTGGCCATTTGCGATCTGAGGGATCGACCTAGTTGGCTCTTTACCCTTAGCCAAAGGTGGAGCGAAATATGCAATAGTTGCAGTCGACTACTTTACCAAATTGGCAGAAGTAGAGCCTCTGGCCACGATAACCACCAAGAAGGTTATAAATTTCGTTGTCTGAAATATCGTATGCCGTTTTGGCGTTCCACGGACTATGGTCACGGACAATGGAACTCAATTCGAGAGCTAGGAGTTCAAAGAATTTCGCCAGAAATATGGTACTGAGAAGAAATTTGCAGCAGTTGCTCATCCAAAGGCGAATGGACAGGTAGAAGCCGTAAACAAAATAATCAAGTCCATATTGAAGAAACTTTTGGAAAAGGCTAGAGGAAAGTGGGTGGATGAACTCCCGACAACGCTTTGGGCTTATAGAACTAAACACAAAACCGAGACTGGTCACACTCCCTTCGCATTGGCATATGGCACGGAAGCTGTCAAACCCGTGGAACTTAAAGTTCCATCACATCGGGTAACTCATTACGACCCTGAGTCGAACCAGAATCTCTTATTAGAATCGTTGGACTTCGTTGACGAAAAGCGCGAGGAAGCCAATTTTAGAGCGGCCGCATACAGACATACAGTCGCTAAATATTATAACGAAAAGGTCCGACCGATAATTTTTGGCGTGGGAGACCTTGTTTTGAAACGGGGTTTTCCAGTCCCATCTCATATGAATCCCGCATGGGAGGGTCCGTACGTCATCGAACGGAAGCTTGGAGAAGGAGCTTTCAAGCTATCGACCGTCAATGGTACGACGCTCCCCCGAGCATGGTACGACGCTCCCCCGAGCATGGAACAACGAGCACTTGCGGCATTATTATACTTAGTCTATTTCTCTCATGTATTAGCTGCATTTATTTCCAGTACGCTTTTATTTCTAGCCCTTGGCATGTATTAAGACAATTAAGCTTGCTCTCGTCAATAAAGGCTTGAAGCCATCTTTTCCATGAATTACTAATGTCTCTACAAATGATGATCCTGTGACAGGCAAATAAAATCGTGATTATCCCGGCAAACATGCGAGCACGCACCGGACACCAAAAATCTCCAAGTCCCCGGAGTGCGGAATGGAGTACTCTAAGTCCCCGGAGGGCGGACTCGAGTATAAACGACTTAAAAATCTCCAAGTCCCCGAAGTACGGACTGGAGTACTCTAAGTCCCCATAGCGCGGACTGGAGTATAAACGACTCAAAAATTTCCAAGTCCCTGGAGTGCGGACTGGAGTACTCTTAGTCCTCGGAGCGCGGACTCGAGTACAAACGATTAAAAATCTCCAAGTCCACGGAGTGCGGACTGCAGTACTCTAAGTCCCCGGAGCACGGACTCGAGTATAAACGACTTAAAAATCTCCAAGTCCCCGGAGTGCGGACTGGAGTACTCTAAGTCCCCGGAGCATGGACTCGAGTATAAACGATTAAAAATCTCCAAGCCCCCGTAGTGCGGAATGGAGTACTCTAAGTCTCCGGAACGCGGACTCGAGTATAAACGACTTAAAAATCTCCAAGTCCCCGGAGTGCGGACTGGAGTACTCTAAGTCCCCGGAACGCGGACTTGAGTATAAACGACATAGAAATCTCCAAGTCCCTGTAGTGCGGACTGGAGTACTCTAAGTCCCCGGAGCACGGACTCGAGTATAAACGATTACAAATCTCTAAGTCCCTGGAGTGCGGACTGGAGTATTCTAAGCCCCCGGAGCATGGACTCGAGTATGAATGATTTAAAAATCTCCAAGTCCCTAGAGTGCGGACTGGAGTACTCTAAGTCCCCGGAGCACGGCCTCGAGTATAAACGACTTAAAAATCTCCAAGTCCTCGGAGTGCGGATTGGAGCACTCTATGTACCTGAAGCGCGGACTCGAGTATAAACGATTAAAAATCTCCAAGTCCACGGAGTGCAGATTGGAGTACTCTAAGTCCCCGTAGCTCGGAATCGAGCATAAATGATTAAAAATTTCCAAGTCCCCGGAGTGCGGACTGGAGTACTCTAAGTCCCCGGAGCGTGGACTCGAGTACAAACGGATTAAAAATCTCCAAGTCCCCGGAGTGCGGACTGGAGTACTCTAAGTCCCCGGCGCGCGGACTCGAGTATAAACGAATTAAAAATCTCCAAATCCCCGGAGTGTGGACTGGATTACTCTAAGTCTCCGTAGCGCGGACTCGAGTATAAACGACTAAAAATCTCCAAGTCCCCGGAGTGCGGACAGGAGTACTCTAAGTCCATAGAGCGTGGACTCGAGTATAAACGACTTAAAAATCTCCATGTCCCCGGAGTACGGACTGGAGTACTCTACGTCCTCGGAGCGTTGACTCGAGTATAAACGACTTAGAAATCTCCAAGTCCCCGGAATGCGGACTGGAGTACTCTAAGGTCCCGGAGCGCGGACACGAGTATAAACAATTAAAAATCTCCAAGTCCTCGGAGTGCGGACTGGAGTACTCCAAGCCCTCGTAGCGCAGACTCGAGTAATAATGACTTAAAAATCTCCAAGTCCCCGGAGTGCAGACTGGAGTACTCTAAGTCCTCGGAGGGCGGACTCGAGTATAAACGACTTAAAAATCTCCATGTCCCCGGAGTGCGGACTGGAGTACTCTAAGTCCCCGGAGCGCGGACTCGAGTATAAACGACTTAAAAATCTCCAAGTCCCCGGAGTGCGGACTGGAGTACTCTAAGTCCCTGGAGCGTGGACTCGAGTATAAACGATTAAAAATCTCCAAGTCCCCGGAGTGCGGACCGGAGTACTTTAAGTCCCCGGAGCATGGACTCGAGTATAAACGCTTAAAAATCTACAAGTCGGCGGAGTGCGGACTGGAGTACTCTAAGTCCCCGGAGCGTGGACTCGAGTATAAACGCTTAAAATTCTCCAAGTCCGCGGAGTGCGGACTGGAGTACACTAAGCCCCCGGAGCGCGGACTCGAGTATAAACGACTTAAAAATCTCCAAGTCCCCAGAGTGCGGACTAGAGTACTCTAAGCCCCGGAGCGGACTTGAGTATAAACGACTTAAAAATCTCAAAGTCCCCGGAGTGCGGACTGGAGTACAGTAAGTCCCCGGAGAGCGGACTCGAGAATAAAGACTTAAAAATCTCCAAGTCCCCGGAGTGCGGACTGGGGTACTCTAAGTCCCCGGAGCGCGGACTCGAGTATAAATGATTAAAAATCTCCAAGTCCTCGGAGTGCGGACTGAAGTACTCTAAGTCCCCGGAGCGCGGACTCGTTTATAAATGATTTAAAAATCGCTAAGTCTCCGGAGTGCGGACTGTAGTACTTTAAGTCCCCGGAGCGCGGACTCGAGTATAAACCACTTAGGAATCTCCAAGTCCCCGGAGTGCGCACTAGAGTACTCTAGGTCCCCGGAGCACGGACTCGAGTATAAACGATTACAAACCTCCAAGTCCCCGTAGTGCGGACTAGAGTACTCTAAGCCCCTGGAGTGCGGACTCGAGTATAAACGACTTAAAAATCTCCAAGTCCTCGGAGTGCGGACTGGAGTACTATAATTACCCGGAGCGCGGACTCGAGTATAAACGATTAAAAATCACCAAGTCCCCGGAGTGCGGACTGGAGTACTCTAAGTCCCCGGAGCGTAGACTTAAGCATAAATGATTAAAAATCTCCAAGTTCCCGAAGTGCGGACTGGAGTACTCTAAGTCCCTGGAGCGCGAACTCGAGTATAAACGAATTAAAAATCTCCAAGTCCCCGGAGTGTGTACTGGAGTACTCTAAGTCCCCGGAGCGCGGACTCGAGTATAAATGATTAAAAATCTCCAAGTCCCCGGAGTGCGGACTGGAGTACTCTAAGTCCGTGGAGCACGAACTCGAGTATAAACGACTTAAAAATCTCCAAGTCTCCTGAGTGCGGACTGGAGTACTCTAAGTCCCTGGAGCGCGGACTCGAGTATAAACGACTTAGAAATTCCCAAGTCCCCGGAGTGCGGACTGGACTACTCTAAGTCCCCGGAGCACCGAAGTACAGACTCGAGTATAAATGACATAGAAATATCCAAGTCCCCAGAGTGCGGACTGGAGTACTCTAAGTCCCTGGAGCGCGGACTCGAGTATAAATGATTAAAAATCTCCAAGACCCTGGAATGCGGACTGGAGAACTCTAGTCCCCCGTAGCGCGGACTCGAGTATAATCGACTTAAAAATCTCGAAGTCCCCGGAGTGCGTGGAGTAGTCTTAGTCCTCGGAGCGCGGACTCGAGTATAAACGATTAAAAATCTCCAAGTCCCCAGAATGCGGGCTGGAGTACTTTAAGTCCCCAGAGCGTGGACTCGAGTATAAACGCTTAAAAGTCTCCAAGTCCGCGGAGTGCCGACTGGAGTGCTCTAAGTCCCTGGAGCGCGGACTCGGGTATAAACGCTTAAAAATCTCCAAGTCCGCGGAGTGCGGACTGGAGTAATCTAAGCCCCCGGAGCGTGGAGTCGAGTATAAACGACTTAAAAATCTCCAAGTCCCCGGAGTGCGGACTAGAGTACTGTAAGCCCACGGAGAGGACTCTTGTATAAACGACTTAAAAAATCTCCAAGTCCCCGGAGTGCGGACTGGAGCACTATAAGTCCCCGGAGCGCGGACTCGAGAATAAATGACTTAAAAATCTCCAAGTCCCCGGAGTGCGGACTGGAGTACTCTAAGTCCCCGGAGCGCGGACTCGAGTATAAGCGATTAAAAATCTACAAGTCCCCGCAGTGCGGACTGGAGTACTCTAAGTCCCCGGAGAGTGGACTCGAGTATGAACGACTTAAAAATCTCCAAATCCCCGGAGTGCGGACTGGAGTACTCTAAGTCCCCGGAGCGCGGACTGGAGTATAAACGACTTAGAAATCTCCAAGTCCCCGTAGTGCAGACTGGAGTACTCTAAGTCCCTGGAGCGCGGACTCGAGTATAAACATTACAAATCTCTAAGTCCTCGGAGTGCGGACTGGAGTACTCTAAGCCCCGGAGCGCGGAATCGAGTATAAATGACTTAAAAATCTCCAAGTCCTCGGAGTGCGGACTGAAGTACTCTAAGTACCCGGAGCGCGGTCTCGAGTATAAACGATTAAAAATCTCCAAGTCTCCGTAGTGCGGACTAGAGTACTCTGAGTCGCCAGAGCGCGGACTCGAGTATAAACGATTAAAAATCTCCAAGTCCCCGGAGTGCGGACTGGAGTACTCTAAGTCCTCATAGCGCGGACTCGAGTATAAACGAATTAAAAATCTCCAAGTCCCCAGAGTATGGACTGGAGTACTCTAAGTCCCCGGAGCGCGGACTCGAGTATAAACGATTAAAAATCTCCAAGTCCCCGGAGTGCGGACTGGAGTAATCTAAGCCCCCGGAGCGCGGACTCGAGTACAAATGACTTAAAAATCTCCAAGTCCCCAGAGTACGGACTGGAGTGCTCTAAGTCCCTGGAGCGTGGACCCGAGTATAAACGACTTAGAAATCTCCAAGTCCCCGGAGTGCGGACTGGAGTACTCTAAGTCCCCGGAGCGCCGAAGCACGGACTCGAGTATAAACGACTTAGAAATATACAATTCCCTGGAGTGCGGGCTGGAGTACTCTAAGTTCCCGGAGTGCATACTCGAGTATAAGCGATTAAAAATCTCCTAGTCCCTGGAGTGCGGACTGGAGTACTCTAAGCCCCCGGAGCGCGGACTCAAGTACAAATGACTTAAAAATCTCCAAGTCCCCGGAGTACGGACTGGAGTACTCTAAGTCCCCAGAGCGCGGACTCGAGTATAAACGACTTAAAAATCTCCAACTCCTCGGAGTGTGGACTGGAGTACTATAAGTCCCCAGAGTGCGGACTCGAGTATAAAAGATTAAAAATCTCCAAGTCCCCGGAGTGCGGACTGGAGTACTCTAAGTCCTCGGATCGCGGACTCGAGTATAAACGATTAAAAATCTCCAAGTCCCCGGAGTGCGGACTGGAGTACTCTAAGTCCCCGAAGCGCGGACTCGAGTATAAACGAAATAAAAATCTCCTTGTCCCTTGAATGCGGACCGGAGTACTCTTATTTCCGGAGCGTGGACTCGAGTATAAACGACTTAGAAATCTCCACGTCCCCGGAGTGCGGACCGGAGTACTCTAAGTCCCCGTAGCGCGGACTCGATTATAAACGATTAAAAATCTCCAAGTCCTCGGAGTGCGTACTAGAGTACTCTAAGCCCCATAGCGCGGACTCGAGTAATAACGGCTTAAAAATATCCAAGTCCCCGCAGTGCAGGCTGGAGTACTCTAAGTCCCCGGAGCGCGGACTCGAGGATAAAAGACTTAAAAATCTCCAAGTCCCGGAGTACGGACTGGAGTACTCTAAGTCCCCGAAGCGCGGACTCGAGCATAAACGACTTAAAAATCTCCAAGTCCCCGGAGTGCGGACCGAAGTACTCTAAGTCCCCGGAGCGCGGACTCGAGTATAAACGATTTAGAAATCTCCAAGTCCCCAGAGTGCGGACTAGAGTACTCTAAGTCCCCGAAGCGCGGACTCGAGTATAAACGACTTAGATATCTCCAAGTCCCCGGAGTGCGGACTGGAGTACTCTAAGTCCCCGGAGCGCTGACTCGAGTATAAACGATTATAAATCTCCAAGCCCCTGGAGTGCGGACTGGAGTACTCTAAGCCCCCGGAGCACTCTAAGCCCCCGGAGCACGGACTCGAGTATAAACGACTTAAAAATCTAGAAGTCCCAGGAGTGCGAACTGGAGTACTCTAAGTCCCCGGAGCACGGACTCGAGTATAAACAATTAAAAATCTCCGAGTCCGCGAAGTGCGGACTGAGTACTGTAAGTCCCCAAGCACGGACTCGAGTATAAACGCTTAAAAATCTCCAAGTCCGCGGAGTGCAGATTGGGGTACTCTAAGCCCCCGGAGCGCGGACTCGAGTATAAACGACTTAAAAATCTCCAAGTCCCCGG
Organism: Allium cepa; assembly: GCA_030765085.1. Lineage (NCBI taxonomy): Eukaryota > Viridiplantae > Streptophyta > Magnoliopsida > Asparagales > Amaryllidaceae > Allium > Allium cepa. The sequence goes on along the minus strand of CM060929.1, from coordinate 906,705,851 downwards.
AGTGTGACTGGAGTACTCTAAGCCCCCGGAGCACGGACTCGAGGATAAACGACTTTAAAATCTCCAAGTCCCCGGAGTGCGGACTAGAGGACCCGAGTATAAATGACTTAAAAATCTCCTAGTCCCCTTAGTGCGGACTTGAGTACTCTAAGTCCCCGGAGCGCGGACTCGAGTATAAACGACTTAAAAATCTCCAAGTCCACAGAGTGTGGACTGGAGTACTCTAAGTCCCCGTAGCGTGGACTCGAGTATAAACGATTAAAAATCACCAAGTCCTCGGAGTGCGGACTGAAGTACTCTAAGTCCCCGGAGCGCGGACTCGAGTATAAATGACTTAAAAATCTCCTTGTCCCCGGAGTGCGGACTGGAGTACTATAAGTCCCCAGAGCGCGGACTCGAGTATAAACGACTTAGTAATCTCCAAGTTCCTGGAGTGCGGACTGGAGTACTCTAAGTCTCCGGAGCACGGACTCGATTATAAATGATTAAAATTCTCCAAGTCCCTGGAGTGCGGACTGGGGTACTCTAAGCCCTCGGAGCACGGACTCGAGTATAAACGAATTAAAAATATCTAAGTCCCCGGAGTGCGGACTGTAGTACTCTAAGTCCCCAGAGTGCGGACTCGAGTATAAACGATTAAAAATCTCCAAGTCCCCGGAGGGCGGACTGGAGTACTTTATGTCCCCGGAGTGTGGACTCGAGTATAAACGCTTAAAAATCTCCAAGTCGCCGTAGTGCAGGCTGGAGTACTCTAAGTCCCCGAAGCATAGACTTGAGTATAAACGATTAAAAATCTCCAGGTCCCCGAGTGTGGACTGGAGTACTCTAAGTCCCTGGAGCGCGGACTCGAGTATAAACGACTTAAAAATCTCCAAGTCCCCGTAGTGCAGACTAAAGTACTCTAAGTCCTCGGAGCGCAGACTCGAGTATAAACAATTTAAAATCTCTAAGTCTCCGGAGGGCGGACTAAAGTACTCTTAGTCCACAAAGCGTGGACTAAAGTACTCTTAGTCCATGGAGCGCGGACTCAAATATAAACTATTTAGACGACCAGGTCCGCTGAAGACGGACTGGATATAAATTACTTGAAGAAATCGAGCCTTCGACGTGCGTATTAGAAAATATTCTAAGTGCTTGGGGCACGGAAGAAAAAACAGATAGTTCTCAAAGAATTTCCGAGCTATATGAAAGTGAACCGAGAGGCCTATTATATTCACCCTATATGTTAACTTTGACCTTCAGTTGCGATTTAAACATGTAAGTGCCAACTGTGATTTCAACATATATGGATATCAAACTTACATCCATCTCTTCGTTTATTTCTCTATTTATTTGTGTAGGCGTTTATTATATTCATTGGAATTTATTTGCTTATATCTTTTATAAAGAGTTGGAGAAAATTAAGGGTATACGTTACTTTGTTAAATCCTTGCTTTTTAATTTTCTCCCTCTTTATTAATTCTTAGCGTTTCTCACCTATCATAGCAGTGCATTACTCTATCAAATCACGTACAAAATCTTCCTAAATATCTCACTTCTTCATTTGCCTCTTCTGATTGGAAGATATTACATAAGTTTCTTTTATTAAATAGGAAATAAATCTCATTCATGCACTGGCCTCTTTATTTCTTGCCTTTTTATTTCCTACCTCCTTAATTATCTTCTAGCCATGCATTTTATTTTCTTTAAGCCGTGAGAAACTTTCCATTCACTTCATTTGTCATTTGCGTGCAAACAAAGAAAATATACAAGATTCCTCATCCTTAAATTGTGCCTTTTAATTTCCTAACCATTCATTTTCTAGCATTTACATCTCTAGCCATCCACTCTCCATATCTTTAGCCGTTCATTGTTTCTGTAACCCTAGCCGCCACTTTTATTATTATTTCACGTGAAAACTTTCTTATCTCATTTCCATTTGCGTGACAGAAAAATAAAACAAGCACTGAATTTTCATGGCTTCTCCTTACTTTCTTCTTCCTTTTTCTTTTGATTTTCTCTTTGGTTTTCATGCTAGCTCGGCCTCCACCTCCTAGCCTACCTCTCCTTCTCATCACCACCACATGACCACAAACATCCCTAGCCATGAGTTTGTGATGCCTAGACCCAACCCAAAACTAATGGCCGAGCCCACTTGGTGGTTGAAAGCAAGGTTATGTCCTCTTTGATTCGTAATTGCATTGTTTAATCCATCTTTTGTTGTGTTGAATTTTATTCTTATGATTTGTGTATTTATTATATACAAGATATGGATCTTGACTCTCCATCTACTCAAAATTTTGGTCGTGCCTTGTCGTGCTTTGTGGAGTTTCAATTGTGCATTGTGAATTTGATTCTAGCTTTTAAAGGCGAGTTTTATCACTCTAGACATATGTACTAATATTATTGTGGAATAATGACAGGTGGATCTGTATAAATTGATATGTTATTCATACATGCCTATGACATATTTATATGATGTTTAATGTTGTTTGTATGACTGTTCCATCATCTGATATGGTATGTTATATTGTATTGTTCATTTTATTTACTGTATCACTACATGTTCCCTATCATTATGGGTTGAAATGATACATACTCGGACGGACTTTAGAATAAGGAAAATCACTATGGGCTGAATTGATAGGCTCGAGTGATTTTATTGATTTCTATTGTATTTATTTTACTTGGGATTGCGGGTTTGAAATGATAGAACCCGAATTTTCTTTTATATTACGAATTGAAATGATATATATCCGTATCACTTGACCTAGGTTAGAAAATATTATACAGGCCCATGGTTAATATTTTTAAGGTAATATTTTCCTAAAAATTTATTAAGTATTTTGAATATTTAGAAATATGAAATTTTACCTTGAAATTTGATTTAATGATTTAAAATATAAAGAGATATTGGCTTTCAACAAGTTAAATTTTTATAAGTTGATGATTGGTTTAGATTGTAATTTAAAAATCTTTATTTGGTTTTAATGGTAATTTAAAGAGCTTTAATTGTAATTAAAGTTAATTAATATGGAATTTTAAAGTCTAGCCAGGTAATTGCAAATAATTTTTATTTTATGAAATGGATATGTTTGTATAATAAATGATGTCTTTTGAATTGATAAAATGAAATACAGTTTTAATTGTACATTTTGTAATAAATGTATTTAGTCTGAAATCATAGTTTAATTGATGCCTAAATGAATGAATTTGCAAAGAAATTGATCGTTATATTTACTAGGATAAATTACTTTATTTATGAAATGGAAATGTTTGGAAATTGAATAATTATGATTTAAGTGGAAAAATGTATTTTCAAACTATGAATTAACTTGATAAATGGAAATTTGGTTTTAATTGAAATTGTTAAGTTAAGTAAATAAATGGGAATTTAGTCTTATTTATGAAGTGGGTAATTTAAAATAAAGTGATAAGTTATTTGTTGAAATAAAAGAAGTAAAAAAATGTGTTTTTGACTTAATAAATGAATTATATTTTAATTTGCATATTTATTGATAAAATTTTATTTTATTAAATCATAAGTTAAATGATATCCAAATGAATATTTTGAAGTGGGAAATGTTATTTTTATAAGTTAAATTGGCTAAAAATAGGAATTTTAAAGTAGTTGAAATATACAATGTTTTGAAAAGTTTATAATTGAATGAATAAACTTATAAATGCTAAGATTTGATCATCTATTCAGGTTTTCACGTTCCTTTTTCAAAAATGGGGTCCCCTCCACCTTCTATTCTTCTTCCCTCTAAACAGTCCCATCCCCTTTCTCCTCTTCAACCCTGTCCTTCTTCTCCGATTCTTGTACCACCGTCGGCTTCTACCCATCTCCCTGTGTCAGTCCCCTCTACATCCTTTGTCAGTAATACTGTAGTGCCTGCAAATGTTGCAGATGCTATTCCTAAACCTTCTCCTCTTCTCCCTGTGACCATTCTCCCTTCTTCAGCTCCTTTACTACCTCAACCTTCACCTACTCTTCCTCGTTCTTGGAATTCACTCTTTAAAGCAAAGCCCAGCAATGCAGGGAAATATGTACCTCGTGATTTTCAACTTGACTTTATTGGTAACTCAATTGTGCCATCACCTGATGTTATTCAGGCTGGCAATTCTATGTGGAAGGAGTATCTTGTTGGTTTTTTCCTTGATAACCCTCTCCCTTATGCTACTGTGGTGTACTATCTCAAAAAGGTTTGGAAACTTCGTGGTTCAATATCTGTAAAGTCAGATGGTTTTTTGTTTCTCTTCAAATTTACTAATGATGAAGATAGGTCAAGAATCGCTGAATCTGATCCTGTAGTTATGGGAAACAAGCTTTTTATAGTGAAGCCATGGGATGAGAACATTGGCAATACTTGTAGTAGTATAAAATCAGTTCCAGTTTGGATTAAGCTTTACAATATTCCACTTTATGCTTGGTCACAATTGGGTATCAACTGGTTAGCTTCAAGAGTAGGGAAACTTCTTTGTTTGGATGCGTCAACTGAAAAATTTGAGCGCATATCTTTTGCGAAATGTTTAGTTGAAGTAACTCCAAATCGAGATTTACCTAATGATTTTTCAGTTCGAATGTTAAATGGTTCTGAGCAAATTGTTAAAGTTGAATATTTGTGGAAACCTGAAATATGTATTGAATGTAAAGAGTTTGGTCATACTGTAGAAAGTTGTAAGAAAGTTGAATGTGTAGGTGTTGTAGAGCAATGTTTAGAAAAAGAGCAGCCGAATACAAGTGATGGAGGAATGAATAATATGAAGAAGGGGCAAAGTATAGTAAAGCAGGACAGAGTGAAACAGATATGGCAAAAGGTTGTTAAGAATAAGGGGAAAAAAGTTGTAAATTGTGAGCAAAAAGAAGTAGTTTCTCTGAAGAAATCAGGTGAAAGTGGAACTGTAATACATGATGGTCCTGAGCAAAGCAATAAAGAAAATGGTAAGGAGAGTCTACTACCCAGTGTTGAGCAAAGTTGCACAGTAAGCACACAAAACCAGTACAACTTGCTACACTGTGCAGATAATGAATGTTATATATTGGAAATGTATGATGGGGAGGAAGGAGAAATTACAGGTGAAGACAAAAGTAGACAAGAACACAATGTGACAACCAAGTATCATAAAGAGAATGAAACTAATGATGAACAAAATGAATTATGTACACAAATTCAGGTTGCTAGACCTAGTGTGCAGGAAAGTAATAATAAACTTTCCACTCCAGTAAAGAATGGAATAGGGGTTGTTAATGTTGCAACTGAAGAATATGCTCACACACAAGTAAATGCAACTGATTTTGATAGAAGTTGGTGTCAATCTTTTGAAACACAAATCTATCAACTTATAACCTCCTTGCATTCTGCTTCTGTTCAAATTCAACCACCTACCTCTCCACATTACAAATTCTCAATACAGCTTCCTGGTTGGCCTACATCCAATTCAAACAAACAATCTCAATCAGCATCACTTCATGTCCCTCCCACTCATACGAAATCTCAACCAACCTCTCCCCGGTCTGTACCAAGAAGGAAAATTGAAACAAGGTCTCTGTCAGCTCAGAGGAGAAATAGCAGCACCCAAAATCAATAATTTTTAATGTTAAAAAATATTGCATCTTGGAACATAAGAGGAGCCCATAATAATTTGAAACTTGATCAAGTGAAAAGATATATATCAGAGCGTAACATTTGTATTTTTGGCCTTCTTGAAACTAAGCTCAATAGTACTTTATCCCAAAAAGCAGCAAACTACATTAATCCAAAATGGTCAATACATCATAACCTTGAAGCTGCTACTTATGGAAGAATTCTTGTCATTTATGATCCTACTGTTACAACTCTTTCTCCTATTCTCTCAGCTAGGCAGTATATTCACTTTCATGTCCATGTTTGTCAATCTCAAACCTCTTTCTACTTAACTTTTGTATATGCTGATAACTCTGTCATCTCTAGAAATGCTTTCCTTAATTCATTGCCACCTTTAAGACAAGCATCTCACCCCTGGCTTGTTCTAGGTGATTTCAACTCCTGTTTTGCTTATGATGATAAATTTGATGGATCTCCTCTTCTACCTAGAGACATTGAATCTCTCAATCTTGTAGTTCATGATTCTGATTTGTTATTGGTTAACAAATCTGGGGCTAAATTCTCATGGAATAATAGTAGTAGAAGTGGTATTCGTATCTTCACTACTATTGACCATGCTTTTAGTAATTTACAATCTCTCAATCAATGGCCCTGTCTCTCTGTCTTACTTCCACAACCTATTCTTTCAGATCACTCCCCCCTTGTCCTATCTTTTGGGAACCATTTGAGGAAGGAAAAAAGAAGTTTTAAATTTTTTAATGCCTGGTCCAAGCATGAACAATTTTTGAGCATTGTTAAACAAGCAAACTCTGAATTTATTTGTTATGGTAACCCTATGTATAAATTTTGCAGGAAATTAAAAAGTATCAAGCTTGCTATCAAACTGTGGGTATCTACTACTTTTGGTTCTGGTAGCCTACTGTCCACTACACTGAAAGAGCAGCTGAAGATTAAACAAGAGTACATGATGGACCACCCACTTGATATCCAAGCATCTGCTGAAGAGGGGAAATTACACGAGGAAGTACACATTGCCCTCACCTTATAAGCAAGCATGAAGAGGCAGCAATTGCACAAAAAATGGATAGTTGAGGGGGATAGAAATACTAAATTCTATCATGATTCTATTAAAGTTAAGCATTCTAGAGAGAATATTTTTACTATTACTGATGAACATGGTTCACTTTTTAACACTGCAGACACTGTTGATCAAGCATTTATCCAATACTACACCAATCTGTTTAGCAATGCTAATGGTTTCATTCCTGATTTAAACCTCATATCCACACTTGATCTACCTTGCATTTCTACTATGGAAGCTTCCTCTCTTATTTTTCCTGTTACTAATGAAGAAATCAAAGCCACCCTTTTCTCTATGAACAAGCAATCAACAGGAGGCCCTGATGGATTAAATGTCATCTTCTTCATAACAACTTGGAATGTTTTAGGTGATGATTTTTGTGCTGCAATCCACAACTTTTTCAATAAGTGTAAGTTGCTTGGAGAAGTCAATAGCACCAACATTGCCCTGATCCCTGAGGTCACTCCTCTTATAAGTGTAACATCATTCAGACCTATTTCTTGCTGTAATGTTGTTTACAAGTGTATATCAAAAATCCTAGCTTCTCGTCTTGTCAAAGTACTGCCTTCTGTTGTTTCCAATAACCAATCTGCATTTATACCATCTAGAGACATAATTGATAATGTTCTCCTTGCTCAAGAATTACTCCAAGGTTATGGAAGGAAGAATGTGGTTACAGCAGCTACTCTTAAACTTGATATAACCAAGGCTTATGATTCAATCCATTGGGATTCTATTGTTAGGATATTGGCAGTGATGGGGTTCCCTAAAGCTTTTGTGTCCTGGATATATGTATGTATATCTACCCCATCCTTCTCTGTAGTTATAAATGGCAGACCTGTTGGTAATTTCAGAAGTAGTAAAGGAATTCGCCAAGGTGACCCAATATCATCATACTTATTCTTGATGGTTATGGAAGTGTTAACTGTAATTCTTAGAGATAGGTACAAACATAAATTCATTAAGTATCATCCTAAGTGCTCTGATTTACAAATTACCTCAATTATGTTTGCTGATGATGTTATGTTGTTTACCAAACCTGAAATGCCTTCTTTGAATGGTGTTTTGGAAGTTTTGCATGAATTTCACAGTATGACAGGGCTCTCTATTAATCATGGCAAGACTTCTCTTTTGGTCACTGAGGTTAGTCAAATGCAGGCTGCTGCTCTTCATAATCAAACTGGTCTCTCTAGCATGACTAATGATATGAGGTATCTTGGTCTACCTTTAATATCTAAAAGAATAACTAAGGCTGATTGCATTCCCCTTTACAATAAAATCACCTCTGCATTATCTAGTTGGGACAATAGGAGCTTGTCACAGAGTGGTAGGCTAGTTATTATTAAATCTGTTGTTTTTCCCGCTTTGGTCTACTGGGCTAGAACCATTTTCCTTCCTGTTAAAATGTTGCAACTAATAAGGTCTGCCATGATTAGATTTTTTTGGACAGGAAGTATACACAACAGAAAGATTGTGCCTTGTTCCTTTTCTAGAATTGAGACACCTTTGAAACTTGGTGGGCTGGGAGTTATAGATATCAGGAAATGGAATACATCTGCTATTAGTAAGCAATTTGATGTCCTTCTAAATAAGAAGAATAGTTTGTGGGTTAGTTGGACATGGAATCACAGCATAAAGAATAAGCATTTTTGGACTATGGAAACACCACAGAACTGCAGCTGGATTTGGAGAAGTATGTTGAATCTCAGGCATGTTTTCCACCCTATGGTACTATATCCCATAAATTCTACAGTGGCTGTTAGCTTTTGGCATGATCCATGGGTTAGTATTGGTCATATCCTCTATAATGTTTGTGATCATGCTCAGATAATACAGTCTGGTATACACCAAAATATATTAGCTAATGACTTTTTACATAATGGTAAAATAATGTTACCAACCATCAGTAATCAAGTGCTTAAGCAGATGTGGGATGATATACAACAGCATATATACAGTGTGAAGCAGGATGCTTGTGTTACTTGGGATAATAAGTTACACACAGTTAAAACTGTATACAATTATGTTACTGATAGCGATCCACTTCCAGGTGCTAAATGGTACAATGTGATATGGAATTCTGATTCAACTCCAAAAGAAAATTTAATGATGTGGAAAGTCATAAATCAGGCTTTACTTACAAGAAGTGTTATCAGTAGTTATGGTATGGTTTGTTCCAAATTGTGCTTGTTCTGTCAACTTCATGATGAGTCTACTGATCATATTTTCTTTGGTTGTCCTGCTTTACACTTCATTATAGACAGGATAAGTTGTATTACTGGTTATCATTTATCTGGTTCTACAACTAGTGCACTCTGGCATATAATCTATAAAGCAACTAAGTGGAGAAAGGAACAAGGAAGAGCTTTAGCTGTTGTATTGAAAATAAGTATGTCTGTGATCTGGGCAGAGAGAAATTCTATGGTTTTTGATAATTTTAGAAGAACTGATGCTTTAATATGGAAAGATATCAAGTCTCGTACTCATTCTCAGCTTGATTTTTGTGCTGCTGATTTCCCTCCTTCACTGGTTGAAGCTTGGGGATGAGTCTATTGATTTTGTTATTTTTTTCTTTTACATGATGTTGTACTTTTTTATTGTCTTGCAATAAAACTGGTAGGGGCCCAGTTAACCCCGCTGGCTTTGCCAAAAAACTTATAAATGCTACAACTTTGAAATGAATATTATTTGACATTGAATTTAAATGGTTATATGAATCTTATTTGGAAGATATTTACATTGAATGTAGATGGTCTAAACAAATATGTTTCAAAATGTTTGGTTTCAGAGTTGTTATAACTTGAAAGTAATATGGCTTCGGAAATGAAATTATTGGAAATTGTACTTAATTAAGAATTGTCTTTAAATATATAAATTTGGAACTTATTGAAATTGAAGATTTGAGAATATTACTTTATAAAGTGTTTTGGGTTAAGATGATTTAATGGAATATTTAAAGTTTAATAAGTTGAAGGAAATATCCAGTGACCTAGAAATTTAGGTTTTATTTAAATGACATATTAATTTGGTTTTGAGATGGAATTGACATATTGATTTGGTTTTGGAATAAAATAATATAGTATTTAGCTTTTAAATGGATCTTATTTTGGAAGGTATATGGATTTGGAAATATTGCCATTTTTTAAAAATGGATATTACTTTGGAAAGTAATGGTATTTAATCTCTAAATGGTTTTGGAATAGAAATATTTTGAAATAAGTATCCATGGGTAATAATAACATTTGGTTGTTAAAGAGACCGGGATTGGAAGTTGTCATACTCTCTGCCAACTCCGAAAACCACTTTAACAACCGTGTACGCGACGGAGATTCCAGAATGAAGTAGGATGATAGTGACGTTCTACTGAGGTATGTACGTGGACCCGACTCCCGTGAGTTGGCATAAGGTGGCTAAAACAGGAGCGCTTACGGGCCAGTCAGGTATCCCCTCTTATCGGACGCACTCCTTCGATACCATTCTATTACTTTGTGATAGATTGGAGCCCTTTGATTTTTTTGGAGGTGTGGCTCGAGGTGGGCGGTAGCTGCGCGCTATGCGTCACCATCAGCCCGGATGCGTAATTGGCATATCTACCCTGGCATTACCCAGTTGTGTTATGTCACCAACCCTAGTGCGCCTTGTACGAGTTTGATTTGTGTCGTACCTATGGAGTATCCTCAGTAGCCTCCCGATCAGGAGGTATTACGGTACTGTATAGACTACTCGCACTATTACGTGTTAAGCTGGAAAGTGTAAAGCCTTAACTCTATTTAAAAGTAAGTTTATTTTACAATAGACATTATTATAATAGCGAAATATTACCACATAGTAAATAGTTTAACGGATCCATAGAGGATGGACGGTCCCAAGCATCCTTTAAGTTACTTATACCTTATATTACAGTTCACTTGAGTTGGTTTACATTGTATAAGTATGTATGTCCTGACTCGAGTGTTTTGTGTTTTGTTTTACACTCGGTTCAGACTGAGTGATACAGCATTAGAGACTCACCTTCGGAGTTGGAGTTTTGCTTAAAGATCCAGCCATCTATTTCACTCTCAGTTATCCAGTTGATTCAGTGTTGTATTCAACATTTTACTTGATTATCATCTTGTTATTTCTGTTGTATCTTGTTTAACTCTGATGTACATGTATAGTAGCTTCATGAACTACTATTTCTTTACTTCCGCTGCATTATATTACTCTTTGTCTGGGATTCTGTGATTTATTTATTTACTGTATATTCAGATTTTTGCCAAATTTATGTTTACAATTCGATATTTTGAGCAATTCAAGTCCGACATGTGAGGATGCGAATGGTTGAAATATCAGGTCGTTACAATGGTAGTTCGAGCTTCTTGGTTTGGAGCTTTGGCATTGAAGACTTTGTTTTTCCGCTGTGGTTGTTGTCTTATTATTTCCACTGTTGTATATATCTCTGACTGTGTTGATCATTTCATTTGTATCATTGTTGTATCAAATATTGTGTATCAATAAAAATTATTCTTTTATTTCCGCTGTGTTGTTATAACCTAGTGTTGTTATAAGCTCTGACGAACCATACTCAACGTTTGAATCTGCGACATTTGAATATGGATGAAGTATGGATGTCGATTTTTGAAGGTTGAATCAGGTTCTTTAGATTTGGTATCAGTGCTGAAGGTTGAATAAGAACTTTAGCTCAAGAGTATAACACATTAGGTGGCTCATTAGAGATAGGGCTACAAATACCCTAGAGTAAGTATATCCTTAAGATATCCGTTCGTATGCCTTAGTTAATTCTCTTACTATTCACTGATAGTGAGAATGAGTGCAAGAGGAGGACGAGGTAGGGGACAGTGGAGTACCATTACCAATGGTCGATACCCTGCAACAACAAGGAAAAATCTTTTCCCATCAATCTCTTTTGTTCATCGTCTAATTTCAATTTTTGATGGCTTCCGGGCAGCTACAAGAAGAAGCTTTGGTGTGGTGGCGGCCCTGCAAATCTTTCTATGTTGTATAAAGTTCCTATTTCGTATTGTCATCATCAATTTCCTATCAGCTTTTCATTTTTAACTTTAATGAATTTGAAATTTTGTTTGAATAAATTAGTTAACAAAATATGAAGTTAAATTAGATGGAATCCATTTGTCTGATCTTTTTGGGTTCAGATATATTCTATGAATGTAGCTATGCCCTTCGAACTAACCAGTGCCCCTGCATATTTCATAAATCTGATGAACCGAGTGTGACGATACCAATTTGAGCACTCGAAAATCGACATCCATACTTCACCCGTATCCGAATGCCGCAGATTCAATCATTGGAATCTGTTGCACCAGAGCTTATAACAACATTAGGTGATAACAACACAGCGAAAACAAAATGAATAATTTTATTGACACACAAAATTTGATCAACAATGATACAAATGAAATGATCATAAACATCATAGATAGATACAACATCGGAAAACACAGTAGCGGAATGATATCTTCAATGCCAAAACTCCAAACATCAAACCTAGAAGCTCGAACCACCATCAAGCTGTAATGAAACATAATGCGATCGCCAAACCAAAGACTCCAAAGATTGCCAAAAGCTACACCTACTAGCTGACTATCTGATAACCTGACTCTAGGCTGCCCGTGTGGAAAATTATGGGCACCCAGAGTTTAGAAAGGGAACAATAAGCTCCAGGTCAGTCATGGGCTTGTTGTGAGCAAAAAAAAAACAGTTTTATTTTGAACAAATAGAAAAAAGAGAAATAAAAGAAATTCGCTATGCTTTTTGGAAAATGAAACTACCATAAGGCCTCCCGCCACACAAACAATGCAAGTGCACATTTGGAGGAGATTTCTCCTTATGATAGTCAAACATGCTTGATACGAAAAATCCATTTTGATATTATTAGTGCATAGTGCAGAAAATATTTCGAAAGTATAATATTAATCTTAGCCAGCATACCACCACTATGGTATACCTACTATAGCACCATGTTCAATAGCAAGTTACCACCACATTCCAGGGCAGGTTATACAACCAAAACCGTACAGGGCTCGAACTGTTTTGTTTGGATTTCCAACAAATGGTCGGGCTAAGGAACTTCCTTCACCGAATGGGTATGCTTCTAGAGGGATGCCCCGAGAACCTAACTGGTTCTCTTTCAACACAAGTGTAACGACCCTCCATTTCATACCATTCTAATCGACAATAATCCACACATATCGGATTTGAATGATGTAAAATAACAGATTGTAAATAAATTTGGAGCAAATGAAATCAAATATACAGAATCACAGACACAGAACAATCAGAATAACTCGCAGCGGAATATAAAATAACATGGTAGTTCATGAAGCTACTATAACAGAGTCTCAATCCAAATACATAATAACAGTCTGAAACAACATAATAGAAATCCCAAATACATAGAAATTCACTAATACATGAGATAAACTAGAACATCTGAAATAAATACAAATATAGATAGGCAGAATCTCCAGCAAATACCAGCTCCAGAAAGAGAATCCAAAGCTGTCAATACTCAGGCTGACCCGAGCATAAAGCAAAGCACAAAACACTCGAGTCAGGATAATATATACTTATATAATGTAAACCAACTCAAGTGAACTATAATAAAGATACAAGTAACTTAAAGGATGCATGGGACAGCCCATCCTCTAAGGATCCGTCAAACTATTTACTATATAGTAATATTGCGCTATTATAATAATATCTACAGTAAAATAAACATACTTTAAAATAGCGTTCTAGGCTACCTATATCACCCTTCACACATAATTGTCCTAGTAGTCCATCCAGTATCAGCATATCTCCAGATCGGGAGATTACCCTAAATACTCCATAGGCTACAGGAGAAAAACAAACTAGTAGTAAAGGCTCGGTATGGTAGGTGACACGGCACACAAGGCATTGCTAGGGTAGATACACCAATTACGCACACGGGCTGGTGGTAACGTAGCAGCCACTACGCCCACCCTTAACAACACTCCAAAATCAAGTGGTGCGCCCAATCGATCACAACAGTAATAGAATGGTATCGAAGAAGTGTTCCCAGCCAGAGGTGCTACCTTCCTTGCCCGAGATCGCTCCTGTTTTAGCCACCTTAAGCTAACTCATGGGAGTCAGGTCCACGTAATGTACCTCATGAACATCGCCACCGTCCTACTTCATTCTGGTATCTCTACCGCGTACATAGTTGTTAAAGTGGTTTTCGGTATCGACAGAGAGTATGTCTATATTCGATCCCGGTCTCATCAACAACCAATCGTTATTATAACCCATAGTTATAATTTTAAAAATGGTATTTATTTCAAAAATAAAATATCATTTCAAATCCATTTCAAAACATCATATCTTTTCAAATCCACATTCATTTTATTCAAATTTAAAATATCATTTCAATTCACATTTCAAAATAGTTTGTATTTCAAATCGAATTACTCCATTTAAATCGTTAAAATGAAGTTATTACATTTAATAATTAAATTATTAAATATCCAAAATTTTAATCATTCAAAGTTCGTTTATTCAATTAAATTTATCAAAACAATGAAAATTCATCTTTCGCAGCATTTAGAAAATGCTACAGAAAGTTACATTCAGACAGTTCAATTTAACAAAAGACAGCATTTAAATTGCTGTAATAGGGTTACATAAATTCAAATAAACTTAGTTAAATTCAACAATTATAGCACTTGCAAAGTGTTATAATATACCCTTATTAAAATTTAGCCATTTGGTTCATTTTACATCAACTACAGCATTTACAAATGCTGTAATATCCTTTACATTGGAAATAATAGCATTTCAGAAATCCTGTTAATTAAATTTGAAATATTCACTATACTTTCAAAACAGTTAAATTTTTATTTAAATCATTTTAAACTCATAAAATCATATATATTCACTTTTATAACCATCATTTAATTTTCCTCAAATTCATGATTTTATAATGTTAAATTTCCATTTAAAAATCAATATTTAATAATAATTTACTTATTAAATTCCAACATTCAATTTCAATTCATATAATTAAATTTTAACTTAACACTTAAGTTTAAATTTTCAAATATAACTAACTTTTCATTTTATTTACTTAACTTAAAATTCACCTTTAAACAAAATTCATAAATTTCCAATTTAAGTTATATTCAAATTCAACTTAAATATTCATTCATTTCACATTTTAACTTTATTCAAAAATCATTAATATATTATAAAAAATCATTTTAAATTTGTTTTAATTCAAAATATCATAAATTTATCATATTTCACATTTAATTTAAATTCCATTAATCACCAAATTATAATTTCCAAAATAACTTACATTTCAGATTTTCTAACTTTACCATTAATTTATTTCACTTATAAATTTTCAGAAAATCAATAATACTTTACAAAAGTCATTTTTAATTAAGTTTAAATGAAAATATTATAATATTTTCATTTCTAAAATATTTTAATTTTTTTAGAAAAACTTATATTAACTACGGGTTTGTATTTCATTTTCTAACCTAGGAAAAGTGATACGGATAATATATCATTTCAATTCGTAATTTACAAAGAAAACCCGAGTTTTATCATTTCAAACCCGTAGTCCCAAGTACATGAAATAATTTTAAAATCGTTCAGGCTTATCATTTCATCCCATAACGTTTTTTCCCTACTCTAAAGTCCGTTCGGGTATGTATCATTTCAACCCATAGTGATTCTAATCTAAAGGGAACTTGTAGTTTGATAAACTAATATAAATAACAGAATAGCATTATATAATAGTAACAGATGATATAACAGGTGTTTAAGCATGGGTGAACATCATATGATCATAACATAGCAAATATAATATGGTGATGCATTTTACAGATTCAAATGAAATCAGTTTACTAATCATATAAGTATAAAACTGTCTGGTGAGAATAACTCACTGGTATAAGATGGAGATGACAATCGAATGCACAAACTAAGATCAACAAAGCACGATAGCATGAAAAAGATTTGAGATTGAGAGAGCCAAAAATTAATTGCTTTGAACACATTCAACCAAAACAATATAAATAACATAAGTTTTCAACCCAAATTCCATTAAACAATGTTATAAATGATTGCATAAAACAAAACCAAAGCTATTGCACTTGCTTCCAACCACTTGTGCTTCAGCCTAGGGTTAGAAACACATGGCTAAGCATGGGTTAGGATCTGGTCTTCGGGTTCATAGGGTAAGCCAAACATGGGTTTGATGATGGTGCAACATTGGGTGCATGAACTACACAACACAAAGGCAACACACATGGTTTTCAAGCAACAAATGTGCTCGGCCAAAGGCAACAAGGGCACAACCTGGTTCAGGTGGGGGTCAGGGGATGATGTGTCAGTGGTGTCAGGTCAGGTAGGGGCTGAAGATGGTGGAGCAAGTGGCGGCCAAGGTGGAGTTTGAGGCGGTGGAACCTAGATGTGCTCGACTAGGTGGTGCAAGTGTAGTTTGGTGCATTTGTGTGGTGGATCTACTTCATGGGATGACTCGGCTTGGCTATGGGGTTGGAGAGGAGGTGGTGGAGGCGGCAAGGTGGCTGGAGATGGCAGGACGCACCAAAGAGATGAAGAAAGCAAGTGCAAATCACAAAATTCAAGTATAAAACAACGAAAAAGAAAAGAGATTTTACCAAATTTTCTTGAACAGGAAGAGGCCGATTTTTTTTTGTGAGATGAGAAGTTTATTTTACGTGAAAATAAGATGGTGAAGTGGTCGACTGAAAGTAGTGAGGAGTTAAGGCAGCAAATAATGAAAAGGTGTTGGTTTAAATGAAAAGACAAGAATATAAAAAGCCTTAAGCAAATCAAAGGTCACAAAAACTCTTCAAATTTCCCCATTTTCTTTTGAAATTTTAAATAACTGAAATATATATATAAATTCAAATAAAAACATGAAAATTTAGTAAATAAACAAAAATAAATAAATAAATATTAAATATATATAACTAAATTAAGAAAAATGGCAAAATTTACAAACTAGTCTTAAAAATACGAAAATAAATGCAAAAAATTTTGGAAAATTTCTACGTAATTGAAGAATATATATAAATAAAGATAAGAACACAAAAATAAAATGCATGCATGAAAATAAATAATTTTAACTAAATATAATTAAATGAAGAAAATAGCAGAAAAATGGAAACTAGCCTTTAAAAATAGAAAATAAATGCAATAAATTTTGGAAAAAATTTATTATCACTTTAAAATATTTATAAATGAAATCTTACAATAAAATAAATTTAAAATAATTTGAAAATAAAGTAAAGTTAAATTTAAATTATGTTCAAAAATCTAGGGTTGTTACACTCTCCCCCACTCAAATCTTTTCGTCCTCGAAAAGAACAGGTAAGGAAAATAAAGAGAAACAAGATAGAAAACAAAATAGTACCTGAAACGAACAATTACGGATTCGAAGCACGAATGCTCTCCCCCATTTCCCAAGAACAATCTCGATCGTCAGTACTCCACTGTACTTTGACTAGATTAACAGATTTCCTTCTGAGCTGCTTCGTACCTCTGTCGCCAATACGAAGTGGCTTCCTCTCAACAGTCAGATTAGGCTCAATATCCGAACTATCAAGAGCAGAAGGATGAACAATAAGAGATGGATCATGAAGATGTCGGCGAAGATGCGAGACATGGAATACAACATGCACTCCAGAAAGCTTTTCGGGCAAATCTAGACGATAAGCCAAAGAACCAACTCTTTCCACAATACGGAAAGGACCAATGAACCTAGGAGAAAGCTTCCCTCTACGACCAAAATGAATGAAATTCCTCAAGAGAGAAACCTTAAGGAACACCTGATCACCAAAAGAAAATTCCAAATTCCGCCTATGCCTATCAGCATATTTCTTCTGACAATCCTGAGCGGCTCCTAACCTCCTTTTAATCTCCTCAACCCTCTCAGAAGCTTCCAAAATCACATCAGGACCAAGAACCAAACGATTACCGGATTCAATCCAGCAAGATGGGGATCTATAAGGTCGTCCGTATAGAGCAGCAAACGGAGACATTTTGAGACTAGCCTGAATGCAAAGATGGAATGAGATAGATAAAAAAATCAAGAATAGACTGGAAAAATTAAGATAAGATTATACCTGATAGCTATCATTGTAGGTGAATTCGACAAGATGGAGATGATCTTCCCAAGATCCTCCATTATCAAGCACACAAGCACGAAGAAGATCCTCGAGAATCTGATTCACTCTTTCTGTTTGACCGTCGGTCTGTGGATGGTAAGCAGTGCTTAGAT
The DNA here is from genome assembly GCA_030765085.1 of Allium cepa. Taxonomy (NCBI): domain Eukaryota; kingdom Viridiplantae; phylum Streptophyta; class Magnoliopsida; order Asparagales; family Amaryllidaceae; genus Allium; species Allium cepa. The sequence goes on along the minus strand of CM060929.1, from coordinate 906,687,910 downwards.
TCAGACGAGTACCCAAAGATTCCTGAAAAGCTTTGCAAAACTGACTGGCAAAGATAGGTTCACGATCACAAACAATACTGAGAGGAACACCATGGAGACGAATGACCTCTTTCATATAGATCTCAGATAACTAGAAGCAGAACGAGTAGATTTGACTGGAATGAAATGAGCGAACTTTTTTTGAGGAGAACGGATGTGTAGCATGGTACTACAAAGACGATTAATAATATATATAAGTTAATAGGTCGATCAACAGGCCTGGTCGATGACAAAAACAAAAGTAGCATGACTAGAGTTAAGGTTACAAAACAGCATCCTAACATGAAATTACAGACCAGGAAGTTTCTAATATACATAATTAATCCTAGCTTATCCAGAAAAGAAACACTGCTGCAGAGAGAGATCCCAAAAAGTCGACGGCGAAAACAATCAAACCCTTAATTGGAACCAGGGTGACCAGTCGGCGCTACTGATGATGCACTGCCTACCGATTCAACTGATGGGGACCGAGCTGATGGAAGACGAAATCTGAAAGGTGCTGAGGAGGAAGAGCCTGTCCGATACGCAAAGGTATTAGAAATTTTACTACATATGTTAAAATACGAATTGGTGGGTTTGTTGAAAACGAAGGCATTTCTCTCTTTCCAAATGACCCGGCTGAAGATAGCTAGAAGGATGTCTAGTTGATGGTTCAGTGCACAGTATTGCCAATGATCAAAAAAATCTATGATTGTGTGAGTTTGCCCTAGATTGTGTATGCAGACCGAAACCCATATATGGTAGGATATGTCGCATTCGAAGAAAAGGTGACAGATCGGTTCAGCTTCAGTGTTACATAAGGCACAATTTGATCAGATGTGATTTTCAAGAGAGAGAGGCGATCTTTGGTATTGATGTGTCCATGAATGAGTCACCATTGAAAGAATTTGATACGGGGAGGGATGCGACATTTCCAGACACGAGCAAAGGAGAACATTCTACCAGGGTGGTTTAGGAAAGAGGAGCATTGTGATACAGAGAAGCCATTTGAGGGAGATAGTGCCCATGTGTGGTGGTCCACCGCTGAAGGGTTAAGGGTTACAGATTGCAGCAGGCGGATGGCGGAAAGGAGTTCTGAGAGGGTGTCATCGGCGAAGAGGGTTGGGGGACATAAACTAGGTAGGCCAAGGGTGACAGCATCCGCCACAGTCAAGAGAGGTAGGTTGGTGTAGGAAAAGATGGATGGAAAGGAACAATTTAGCGGGGACAGGCTGTGCCAGGAGTCATACCAGAAAAGGAAGTTAGAGCCATTACCTAGGTTCACCTGGAGAAGTGGTTTAACACGATCCACTGATGCAAGAACACCAGACCAGAAGGGGGAGGGCTTGAGGTGTGGAGCGAAGTGGAGAGCACGGAATGGGTCAGCATTGTAGTGGGATGCTAGGATCCAGTCTTTCCAGATGAACTGACCAGGCATGAGGAGACGCCAGAGCCATTTTGCAAGAAGCGCCTGATTGAAAGCAATCAGGTTGGTAATACCTAGTCCACTGTGGTCCTCGTGCATGCATGCAATTTTCCAGTTGACAAGGCATTTGGCTTTCCCCCATTCTAGAGGAAGGAGCGTCTAATAACATCAATTTTTTTGGATACCCAACTGGGAGTCTTGTGGAACGAGAGCCAGTAGAGAGGGAGCGCCGAGAGTACATCTTTAACCAAGACCAGCCTTCCCGAAGTCGATAGAGTGTTTGCTTTCCAGCCTGCAAGTCTTGATTCATGTTTTGATATAAAGGGGGTCCAGTCAGATCGATGAAGTTTGGTAGGGCGCATGGTGATGCCTAGATAGGATATTGGATATTGGAAAAGTGTCAAAGCAGCAATTAAGGGAGGAGGAGATGGAGGGGCCGAGATGATCAGCCTTTCCAAGCATGATGACAGAACTCTTATTAAAATTAATTGATAGGCCTGAGATGAGCTCGAAAGTGTAAAGGAGGACTTTAAGGCAGTGGATGTGATCAGGAGAACGGGAGATGAAAAGGATGGTGTCGTCTGCGAACCGGAGGTTGGAAATCATTAGGTTAGGGTAGGAGTTAGGGGGACAGATACCAACTAAGTAATTGTCAGATATTGCCAGTTTGATCATGCGATTAAAGACATCTGCCACAAGGACGAAGATAAACGGAGAGAGAGGGTCTCCTTGCCTGAGACCCCGAGCTAATTTGATGAGCCCTCTAGATGAGCCACCGATCTGGATCGATGAAAGGCTCTAATTTAGGATGCATTTGATCCAGTTGCACCATGTAGGTGGAAATCCTATGTGCATAAGGAGCTCAGTAATAAAATTCCAATTCACTGAATCAAAGGCCTTGGAGAAATCTACTTTTAGAAGGACCCTTGGGGTGTTGCTCGAATGACAGAAGGAGATTATTTCTTGTGTTGCCGCAACACAGTCTAGGATGTTCCTACCCTGGATGAAGGCTGACTGTTCTACTCCAACTAGCGATTCCATATAGTTTTGGAGGCGATTGTCCAGGACTTTGGTAATCAGTTTAAACGTGGTGTTCAGAAGGCCGATGGGTCGGAAGGCTGATAGGGAGTTGGCACCAACGGATTTAGGCAGGAGGAAATATTGGCGTAGTTTAGGAGAGCTAGGGCCATAGGATTGGAGAATAATTCGACACACATATCTAGGATATCTCCCTTGACAACCCCCCAGAAGTGCTTGAAGAAAAACGGGCCAAACCCATAGGATTGAGCGAACTTGGTCAGTCTGTCCACAATAACCCGGATACTCTCATTACCCTTCTAAGTCCTTGGTAAACCATCTATGAAATCCATGGAAACCTATTCCCACTTCCAATTGGGAATCTCAAGAGGCTGCAACAAACCAGGGGTCTTCTGGTGATTGGCTTTGACTGGCTGACAAGTCGCACACCGACTAACAAAGATAGAGATAAGAGAATAAAGAAAGAAAGGCTTACATTGATCGCAACGATCTTGACTGGATCAACAGAAACTCCATTACTAGAAACAATATGCCCGAGATATTGGACTTCATCCTTCCAAAAATGGCATTTATAAAATTTAGCCTTCAATTGATGATTTCTGAGTGTCTCTGGAACATATTTCAAATGCAACTCATGATCTTTCTTGGTCTTAGAGCGGACAAGGATATCATCAACAAAGACTAGCATAAATTTATTAAGCACATCATAAAAGACACGATTCATCAAATCAACAAAGAAAGCAGGAGCATTAGTCAAACCGAAAGGCATGACTAACCATTCATAGAACCCATTCTCAGTGCGGAAAGTAGTCTTCGGAATCCTATCCTCGGCAACCCTGAGCTGATGAAAACCAGTGGCAAGATCAAGCTGAGAGAAAACTGTGGCACCACAAAGCTGATCAAACATGTCATTGACACGAGGCATTGGATATTTGTTTTCATAGTGAGCTTGTTCAGCTCCCTATAATCAACACACATCCGAAGAGAACCATCAGACTTGGTGAAACAAACCACCGTGGCTCCCCATTCAGAAAAACTAGGCCTAATCAAACCTTTGGAAGACAAGTCCTCAATTTTCTTTCCCATCTCAACCTTCTCGCGGGGTGCCATTCTTCTAGGGGGAAGAACAACAGGTCGAGCACCAGGAATAAGATCAATCCGAAAATCAATTTCCCGGTTCGGAGGTAAAGAAGTGACTTCACCAAATACATCGGGATATAGTCTCACCATAGGAGTTGAATCAGATCACTAGGAGAAGAATCCATAGAATAAATAAAGTTGCCAGTAAAATCTAGAGGCATGCAACACTGAATAATCAAGGAATTCCCTTGATCATCAACAAGGCAAACAGACCAGGCTTTACAAGAGATACGAGAATCATGCTGCACTAACCAATCCTGATCAAGCAGTAAATCAAAAGCATCGAAGCCCAAAACGTAAAAATCACCACAAAAGCGATGATCAGCATGGAGAAGTTTCACTCCTCGACAAATCCTATTAAGGTTAGAAGGACCCCTAATAGGATTTGAAACACATAATGGAATAGAAGCATACTTAGGAGATAGGAGATGCTCAAACTTATCACACAAATCAATAGAAATAAAACTGTGTGAAGCTCTAGTATCAAACAACACACGAACAGGATGATGGAATAAAGTAAATGAACCCTGGAGAGTACCTTGGTCATCACTAGGAGCAGGAGCAGGTGGAGGAACTGGAGATGAGGCAGAAGTGACAGCAAATATACCAGAAGGAATACCCCTCTGCTGGGTAGGGCAGTCCTTCTTAAAATGACCAGGCTAGAGACAGATATGGCAAAAATCACGCCTAGCCAACTGAGCAGGTGGAGGACCAGCAACACCAGCTAAGGTAGGACAGCTATTGGCATAGTGTCCATTCCGATCACACCTAAAGCAAGTGATAGAGGAGAGATCAACAGGTTGCCTCTGAGGAGGAGCAGATGATGAAGATCCCAAAGCAGGACGCTTTTGCCAATTCTTCTTCTGCTGATGAAAATTAGGCATACGCTTCTTGGAATTAGTAGAGGAAGATTGAGAGGGAGGAGCACCAGAAGCAGCAGGACCTTTAGATGTGGGGTTCTCATAGCGAATAGCCATATCCATAAGCTGGGTGAAAGAGCCATGAACATGAGAAATGAGGCGACTATAATACTCTGGACGAGCACTAGCAATAAATTTCTCGTTCTTCTTGAGAGGAGTATCAATCAGGCTAGGACCGAACTTGGAAAGTTCATTGAACTTCCTCTCATACTCAGCAAAAGACATGCTACACTGCTTAAGATCCATAAATTCACGATAAAGCTGAGATTTCCCAGCTTATGGCATCCATTTTGCCACAAAAGCCTCTCTGGAAAAGAGATACAGAACAAGCTTACGATAGATTCAAAAGAAAAGGAAAAAATAGGAACAAAATTCAAGGTAACACAAAGGATACCTAAACTGCTCCCAAGTGATATCAGCCTCGACGGTGTTAGGCGTAACAGACTCCCACCAATCTAGAGCAGAATCACGCAACTGCCAAGCTGCTAACTAACGTTTCTGGGCATTAGTAATATCAAGACCAGTAAATATCCTCTCAAGACTCTGCAACCACAGCTGAGCCTCAATGATGCTCTCTGAACCGGTGAATGGGGTTCCACCAAATTGAGAGAATTCCTTACAAAGAAAAGTGAATCGAACAGGAGCAACAGGCTGAGGAGCTGGGGCAATACCACGACCCCTACCTCTGGCATTTCCTCGATTCATCCTGAAAAATATCAAGAATGAATTTAGGGCAAGATAAAGACAAGCCGAAGATAAATTAAGATAGAACAACAGAATACACTTGGATGAATATCCTAAAGGAGAAAAATCTAACAAGGTAGATACGAAAGAAAGGAAGTTAAACAAACATTGAAAATCCTTCAAAACAAGAAATTTTTTGCATATCAAAATAATCTTTGAAAATATTTTTGAAACAATTTGAAAAATCATTTTATACTTTGAAAATACGTCTCTCACAAAGATATGATTCTTAGATTGATTTCACTCATTCTAGGGTAGAAGTACCCTATCTCTAATGAGTTTTGCTCCGTAGAGGCAATGGTTTGCCAAAAACCAAAGCTCTGATACTAACTGTGATAACCCGCCATTTCGTACCATTCAAATCGACAATAATCCACACATGTTGGACTTGAATGATGTAAAATAACAGATTGCAAATATATTTGGAGAAAATGAAATCAAATGCACATAATCACAGACACAGTACAATCAGAATAACTCGCAGCAGAATATAAAATAACGTAGTAGCTCATGAAGCTACTATAACAGAGTCTCAACCCAAATACATAATAACAGTCTGAAATAACATAATAGAAATCCCAAATACATAGAATTTCACTAATACATCAGATAAACTAGAACAACTAAAACTGAAATAGATATAAATATAGATAAGCAGAATCTCCAGCAAAGACCAACTCCAGAAAGAGAATCCAAAGCTGTGAATACTCAGGCTGACCCGAGCGTAAAGCAAAACGAAAAAAACTTGAGTCGGGACAATATACACTTATATAATGTAAACCAACTCAAGTGAACTGTAATAAAGATACAAGTAACTTAAAGGATGCGTGGGACCGCCCATCCTCTAAGGATCCATCAAACTATTTACTATATAGTAATATTGCGCTATTATAATAATGTCTACAATAAAAGAAACATACTTTAAAATGGCGTTCCGGGCTACCCATATCACCCTTCACACATGGGAATTGGTTAGTCCGAAGGAATAACTTTCCATTCGTAGAATAAATCTGGACCCCTAAAAACAAACAAATGGATTCAATCTAATTTAGCTCCATATTTTATTAACCAATTATTTCAAATAAAATTCCATATTCACTAAAGTTAAGAATGAAAAGGTTGATGGGAAACTGAAGAAGAGAATACGAAATGGAACCTTTTCTATAGCGTAAACAAAGATTCGCAAAGCCATCACCATACCAAAGCTTCTTCTTGTAACTGCCAGGAGACCATCAAAGAATTGAAATTGGATGACGATCAAAGGAAGGGAAAAGTTGTTTCCGTTGTTACAGGGTACCGACCATTTGTAGTGGTACTCCCCTGTCCCATATCTTGTCCTCTTCTTGCACTCATCCTCACTATCAGTGAATAGTAAGAGAATTTACTGAGGCATACGAACAGAGATCTTAGGGATACTCATTCTAGGGCATAGATATCCCTATCTCTAACGAGTCATCTAATGTGTTATACTCCTGAGCTAAAGATCTTACTCAACCTTCAGCTCTGATACCAAATGTGATGACCCCTCTTTTAGCGCTCGAAAATCGACATCCATACTTCACCCGTATTCGAATGCCGCAGATTCAATCGTCAAAATCCAATTCGCTAGAGCTTATAACAACATTAGGTGATAACAACACAGCGGAAACAAAATGAATAATTTTATTGATAAACAACATTTGATACAACAACGATACAAATGAAATGATAAAAATTATCAAAGATAGATACGACAGTGGAAAACACAGCAGCGGAAAGATATCTTCAATGCCAAAACTCCAAACATCAAACCAAGAAGCTCGAACCACCATCAAGCTGTAATGAAACACAATGCGATCGCCAAACTAAAGACTACAAAGACTGCCAAAAGCTACACCTACTAGCTGACTATCTGATAACCTGACTCTAGGCTGCCGGTGTGGAAAATCGTGGACACCTAGAGTTTAGAAACGGAACAATAAAATCCAGGTTAGTCATGGGACTAGTGTGAGCAAACAAAAATAGTTTTATTTTGAACAAAAAGAAAACAAAGAGAAATAAAAGAAATCCGCTATGCTTTTTGGAAAATGGAACTTGCATAAGGCATCCCGCTACACACACAATGCAACCACACACATGGACGAGATTTCTCCTTATGATAGTAAAACATGCTTGATACACAAAATCCATTTTGATATTATTATTAGTATATAGTGCAGAAAACATTTCGAAAGTATAATATTAGTCTTAGCCAGCATACCACCATTATGGTATACCTACTATAGCTACCACGTTCAATAGCAGGTTACCACCACATTTTCCATGGCAGGTTATACATCTAAAACCGTACAGGGCTTGTATTGTTTTGTTTTGTTTTTCAACAAATGGTTTGGCTAAGGAACTTCCTTCACTGAATGGGTACGCCTCTGGAAGGACGCCCCGAGAACCTAACCGGCTCTCTTCCAACATAAGGACGGGTTATTTCTGTAACTAGTACTACTAACACGAGTATGCCATCCCCCGGTCGTCACCGACCTTTGTCCCGGGATTCACCATTAAATTGCAACAACCACATAAGTTAAATATATGGGCTCCATACCATGATACCACTTTTTATCCGGAAGGAAATGCACATACCCTGAATGGCGCGACCCTCATAACCTTGATGCATCCTTCCTGTTTTAACCATTTCCGGGTTGTGAGGTTCGACGGAGTCTCGTCCACAAAACTACGCTTTTCATAAAATCCATGCTTTGATCAACAAATGATCAACAACACTTAGTATGCCACATTACCAAATTGGGAATATATAACTAGTAAATATCAACTACATAACCTATGAGCTCGTACGTCTTAGAGAAGGGTGTTAAGCTAAGAGAATAAATTCTCCACTACCAAATAGAAATGTATTTGATAGAAACCAGCTCTACATCTCAAAGTGTAACGTCAGACATACATCCATACAAGTCCATCCTAGGTCTGAATGGAACTGAACGCACTTCAAAAGAAGCCCTTGCAAATTCGGGTATTCACAATCCCGATCGGACTCTGTAACAGACACGGATTTTCGTTGCCGAAAAACCGAATAGTTATGGGTTTTAAAAAGAATTTAGAAAAAGAAAAAGAGAGAAGTAGAGATAAGAAGATAGAAAATCGAGGGAGAAAAGAAATTTGAAAATAAGAGAATAGAAAAATTTAAGATAGAAGCATTTTAAAAATAGAACGGATAGAACAGAAACAACAGAACAACAACAGAATCTCACAATTCGCAGCGGAACAACATATAATAATAAATGAATAATCTTTAAACAAAGAACTATATCAGTTATTACATTATCATCATATTACATTACATCAAATCATCAGAGTGTACAACAACATACAACAACATAACAGCGGAAAAAGAAGTACTATATACTAGTAATACGCCATGCCAACCAGCTTGCCTCCAGCAACTCCAGAATATCCAGAATATCCTGATAAACCTAACTCTTAACTGCCCGTGTGGAAATTGGTGGGCACCCAGAGTTTAGGAAGGAAAACAATAAACTCCGAGTCAGTCATGTGACTGGTGTGAGAACTCAAAATAGTTTATTTATCTTTAAAAAATCAAAATAGAGGAATATTTTTTTTTCAATTCGCAATGCTTTTTAAAAATGAGACTACCATAAGGCCTCCCGCACACACACACATGCAAACGCAGAATCGGAGGAGATTTCTCCTTATGATAGTCAAAGATGCTTGATACGCATTTAAAAGAACATTTGATATTATTATTAGTGCATGGTGTAGAGGAAAATCATTTCGAAAGTAGAATATAAATCTTAGCCAACATACGACCATTATCGTATGCCTACTATAGCTACTATCCAAACAGTGGTGACCACCATAAGTGAATAGCAAGTTCTACAACTAATACCGTACAAGTTTCGTATTGAGAATTGGATTTCAAACAAATGGTCAGGCCAAGGAACTTCCCATTGCCACATGAGAATGCCTCTGGATGGACATCCCCGAGAACCAAACCGGATCTCTACCAACACAAGGCCGGGTTACTCCTAACTGAGTAACAACTGACCGAATATGCCATCCCCCGGTCCTTTGGGACCTTTATCCGAGAGCTCTCTAATCAATTCACACAATCATAAAAACAAAGTGTTTCAACATGAGTAAGTATCTGGGCTCCATACCATGATACCACCCTTTTCCAGAAGGAAATGCACATATCCTAAAGGGCGCTACCCCTCATAACCTTGCTGCATCTTTCCTGTTTTGACCATTTCCGGGATGTGAGGCTCGACGAAGTCACGTCCACAAAAACATACTTTATACAAAAGCCATGTTTTGGGTCAACAAATGATCAACACAATGATCACTAAGATAGACGATCAAATAAATGATCCTATCACAAATAATCAACACAATGATCATTTCAGCATCACTCAGCATGTCACATTACCAAACTGGGAATATATCGCTGATAACTCCAACTATATAACCTTTGAGCACATACGTCTCAAAGAAGGGTGTTAAGCAAAGAATAAATTCTCCGCCACCAACAGAAATATATTTGAAAGAAATCGGCTTTATATCTCAAATTGTAATGTCAGACATACAATCCATACAAGTCTGTTCCGGGATCGAACAAAACCGAAGGCACTTACAAAGAAGTCCTTGCAATCCGGATATTCACAATCCTGATCGGATTCACCATCACATATGGAGAACTCAATACCGGAGCAACTCGGTGCAGAGTCAATCGATAGTTCATCCTATCGCTCTCGCAAATATCCGGTCTTCAACACCGATCTTCAAATGCGATTCACAACGACGTATCACATATTCGGAATGGGTTATACGACCCCATGGTCCTTTCCCGGTTAACCCGAATAGTGAGCGCTTATTCAAAAATAAGTGTGCATTCAAATTCAACAATTCACATCAAATACCCATTCAAAGGGAAATACTGATAGTCGGTTATTGAACTATCAATTGATATGCATACATCACCAGATTCCAAATAATTTTTCAAATTATTTATTTTCCAAAATATCTTTACAAGATATATAATTTCAACACTTCAAAAATAAATCAATATTTATTTTCAAACTAATTTCACTTATTATTTATAAATTCCATAATGAATTTATATTCCCAAAATATCTATGAATAACCGATTTCAATTATTCATTTTCAATTTATCTTTTCATATTGGAAAACATTTCCATACTTATTTATTCATAAGTAATTCACAAATCTTTTTATTTTCAACCTTGGAAAATATTCAATATACTTAAATCAAATTAAGTATATATTTCATTCTTTAAGGAAATCATTCACTTAACATATTTATTTGGGTCAAAACGAATGTTACGTAAAACATCGTTACGACAACCCGAAATCACTAGTATAGGGATTCGAAATTAAAATAGATATATAAATCCCAATACTATACAAAACATTTCCTTTCGGAAATCATTTACTATAACAACAGTGTTATAGTCCACTATTTCCTTTTATTTCTCGAAATCGTCTATTTCAACAATAAATGTTGAAATCTATGGTTTCGAATCTCAACACCTTTAAAACATCGTTAGATCGTTTTAATTCTGTTTAAAATATCACATTCTAAAACATTTCCTTTAACATGTTATTCACTATTCAAAAACGTGAATATACTATGTTAACAAATTTCATCCTTTTTATACTTTTTAACTTAAGGGATTATTCACAGTCTAAAACGTGAATATAACTCCATTTATAAGTTATAACAATTAACTTATCAAAATAAGTCGTTTGCGAATTCATAAAACAACGTTTATAAATTCCATTCTATTTATTTATAAAAACTTCTTTTTTTATAAATTCCTTTATTAACATATTTCAGTTTATAACTCAACTATAAACTAAATGTTTATATTATAAGTTAAATACTTACAAAACGATTATTTTAAAAAATCGTTCTTTAAACTTCATAATTTTTAAATCTTATAACTTATAAGATTCATTTATTTAACCAAATTTATTCTTAAATTAACTTCACAAATTTATAAATCTTACTATTTATAAATTTCATTTATAACTTCACCATTTATAATTCTATAAATTTCATTCTTTAATGAAATTCATTTTCACTTCATTCAAACACTTATAAAAACTCGTTTTATAATGTCTATATTTCAATTTATAAATATCCATTTATAAATCTCTAAATATAATTCAGTTTATATTATTATTCTGAAACGTCTTTAATTTCCTTTATAATTTCACCATTTTGGTTTATAAAATAATCAAATTTTATAAATCCTATATTTAAACTTTTTATAACAAATTTAAACATCCCAGTTTAAACTATTTTATAACATCATTAATCCATATTTCTCAAAAATCAGCTTTTAACTATATTTCACAAAATCATAATTTTTAAAACTTTAAAAATTATAACGTTTATTTATTTAAAACTGATCAATTCCAAAAATATAGTATATTCTCAAAAATCACTTTAAAATCATTTTAAAATCCCAAAATCTGGGTCCAATGATGCTACACATCAAATAGTCAATCACGACTACAACGATATCATATATCGATATGATAATCCATCAAATATCAAAATATCTGAAAATCAAATAAAAACTGTTGAGGAATCCAGTTGGATCCCTCCAACCTGTTTTCCTGCATCCAAAAACATTAGCACAATACCAATTTCGCTCCAGTACGAAATTATCGCGGTACATGTTTTTAATAAATATTATCCGCTTACTAACGGCGTAATAGGGTCTCATCCGCTAAACAAAAAATGCGGGAAATCAACAACTGCAATATATACATATGCCAATATATATATATTGATATTATATATAATACCAATTTCACTGTTTATGAAATATTCGCGGTATATGTTTATATTAAATAACATCCGCTTACTAACGGCGCATAATGTCTATTTTAACAATCAATAATTTACAGTCATCATTCAAACATGCATTCAAATATTTTAAATCTAACTATTTAAAATAAAATCGAAACCTATTCGATTGAGTGAGAAGTTCTCACCTTGGTTTTAAATTCCGTTTTAGCTTTTTATTTCGAATAAAATTAAACGCGCGTTTAATTTTACCCGAAATTCTCACTAACTCCAAACGACTCCAAACCAACTCCATCGCGTAGTGCTCGTCCATACGATTCCAACGCAACTGCTTTTGCGCGTTTTCGACCTCGTATGAAAAAGTTATTGATTTTACAAGTTTGTACACGTTTTATATAAACTAATATACAACATAACTTTATAATTTTAACCTCCAACTAATCTTAGCCCTTGGATCCAAAGCCCACACCATCAGGCCGTCCCCCCTTTCTTCCTCTTTTCCTCACGTTCACGTTCCAGTATCAAGAAACTTTGAGGCCGAACCCATAATGCAAATCTAGGGTTTTATATTACTTCATCCATACTCGATGATTCTTCGATCAAGTAGTTGCAACTTGAAGCCACTCACCTCCTCCACGTTCAGCCCCAAGCACCTGTAGCTCGGCCATCTCCTCCACCTGGGAATGCATGCGCAGGTCCCCCCCTGTCGGCCCCCCTATCTCCCACTACAATGCTCCATTTTAGATCATAGCCGTTGAAAACGTAGTACTCGAGGAGATCTTCAACTTTGTAGTTGAACTTTCTTGCAAATTCTTGATGGATTTAGAGAAATCAAGGGGGAGAGGAGATTAATTTCTGGCCATAGGTTATGAATGTGGCGGCTACTAACTTTAGGGTTAGGGTTTGTATATTTTTTTTAATTTATGAAGGGTGTGGGTGTGTATTTATAGAGTTTCGTTCGACACTATTCACCCGGAAATTCCGAACTCCGATTTAGACGCCGTAACCAGCGTACCTAGGGTTTACCCCGCGTTCCGGACACAATGGAACAGGTTTCGAAAGCTAATTCGGAAGTATGTGCGAGTTATGGCTGAAAACGCTCAATTTGAATTAAACCGATTTAAACCGATTTCTAGGCGTTTTAATTCGTACCGGACAAACGGTAAATCCAATTGACTTGAAATTTGAAATCTTACAATAATATCACATTACGGATCTGATGAAACTGGTTTCGTCGAAATCCGAGACTTTTTGAAAAATGGCTATTTTGACTCGCCAAATTTAAATTAAAAATAATCCGATGCGTTTCGAGCTGCTACGATCAAACGATAGCTCCGATTGACACGAAATTTGAAATCCGGTAATAACTAACTATTACGGATCCAATGGAACTGGTTTCGTTCAATTCTGAGACTGTTCAAAAATTGGCTATTTTACAGTCGATTATTAAATATTAAAATATTCAATTTTCACAAATTAATTTTTAATTCGATTTTAAAAGTTCTAAAATATTTCTATAACTCCAGTATGATTAAAAATAATTTTCCAAATTATTTACAATCATTTTTAACTCAATTTTCAATTATTTCCAAAATTTAACATATTAAATTATCGATTTAATTATCCAATTAAATCCAATAAATCAAATAAAAATTTATTCGACTTAAAAATTCACTTATAAATATTTAAAATAAATTAAATATTCAAATTTAAATTAATAAAAATTCTGGGTCGTTACAGACTCCCCATCACATATGGAGATCTCTATACTGGAGCAACTCAGTGCAGAGACATTCGACAGGTAATCCTATCGTTCTCGAAAATACCCAGTCTTCACCGCCATCTTCAAATGCTATCCAATTCGTCGTATCATTATTCGAAATGGGTTTTATCACATAAAGTCCTCTCCCGGCTAAACCGAGTAATGAGCGCTTGTTTTAAAAGCATATGAATATATTGGGATCTAAGTTAAGTCACAACCTTTATCTCAAAATCTTTCCTTTGAATGGCATAAACAAATCTTTTAAACAAAAGATACAACTTTAAGATCCTCTTCACTTTGTAAACAAAGTTCACCAATCTTTAACAAAGATTTATTCATAGCTTTCGAAACAATTTTTAATTCGACTCACCCATAACTTGAAATTCTTTCAAAAAAAACTGAAAGTTCTTTCATCATATGAAAGCCATTATCATTTGAAAACAAATGCTTTTCATGTTGGGAAAATCCGATTAAATTTGCTCAAGTTAAAGCCTTTAAAAGTATACATTGGAAAATCAGCGAACTGCTGTATCCTTGGCAAGTTCTATCAGAATTAATTTATATTCCCAAAATAATTTATTCAACATACTTCAAAATGATTTAAAAATTCATATATATATATATATATATATATATATATGTTGTATAACTTGTATAACCCTTTCAAACCATAATTTCAAAAATAATTTCAAAAACTTAAACAAGATATATTATATTCAAACTAAATTTTAAATTTCAAAACTTCCTTTTCAAAAGCTTTTCATATTCAATCCAATTCCATTTCCAAACTATTTTCGATACAAAATTTAACTTAAAAATCATTTCAGCATTTGAATAAAATAATATTAAATTTAAAATATCTGTGACTTAACCAATTTCCTGTGCAATCCATATTTGTGTGTGTGGTGTAGTCTAGGGGTTTACACACAACAATAACATATCACAACCATTATTAATTCAAGCATAACAATGTTAATAAGCGGTATAACATTATAACACTTATCTTTCATTCATAGATAAAAAAGTTATATCATCACAAATAAATAAATCATAGTTCACAGCACAATCCACACGATTCATATCATATAATATCACACATCAGAGATATCAAACAGTTCAAACCATTCAATAGAATTCAATCATCATAAGTAAGATTAATAAATCACCTGGTTATAATTAATTTAAACTAGATTAATTACTTATGAATAAATTACCAAACCTGGCTTAATTAACATTAAGCAATTACAAACCATTTGTGATTATTATAATTAATTAATAAAATTTATTTATCAATCTTAATTATCCATCTTAATTAATTATCCTAATTAATCAATTAATTATCTTTAATTAATCACATAAATTAATTAAACTTAAGTCAATTAAATTAATTAATTAACCCTCAATTACATTAATTAATCATCCTTTAATTAATTAATTAACCTTTAATCACTAAATAATTAACCTTTAATTACTTAATTATTCTTTAATTAATTATCCTTAATTAATTACATTAATTAATTAACCCTTAACCAAATATTAAGTAACCTTTAATCATTAATTAATTATCCTTAATTACCTTCATTAAGTAATTATCTTTAAGTAATTAGTTACCCTTAATTACTTACATTAGTTAATCTTAATTAATTAATTATCCTTTAATGTAACTACACAAAGTAATTATCCCTTAATTACTTTCATTAATTAATTTACCTTTAATTAATTAAATATCCTTTAATTATCAATTAATTATCTTTCATTATTTAATTATCATTAAAACCTTTATTTAATAAACTATGGTAATAAATCATCATAAATAAATTAACTTAAGTCACTTAAGTTAACTGATAATTGAAAGCATTTCATTTCCTTAATTAGCTATTCAATTTCAATATTATGTTTATTTGAAATAAACTTTAAAATAAATGTTATATATTATGTATATATTAAAATGCTTTAAAACTTAGTTAATTTGAAATAATTTCTTAATAAACTTTAACTAATTCCAAAATTACAATAAAACATTTGTTGTTTTGAAGGAATTAATAATAAGTTGTTTAAATTTGTTTTGAATTTAAATATGGAAAAACTTGTTTAATTAAAAACTCAGACCCGAGATTTACTTCGGGTATCAACCCGAAACAATGCATGTTTCCCTCGAGGCCCTCTTCGAGTTAAATCTCAAAATCCCCGTGTTTTTTTTTCAAAACTTTGTTATGTGTTAAAAATTTAAACCCTGTAATACCCACGAACAATTCCGCATCCATACTCGAGCCACCAACCTAATCCCCCAAGAGCAACTTCGAGACAAACTTTATCTTCTCAAACCTGACACACAGATGCACATGTGCACGTGCACCATTACTCCGACCACCTCTGATCCTTGCCGAGATTACCCACACATCGTCGACAACCTCGCCGATGCTTCCATCTGCCCAGATCGATGAACTCGTGCCAAAATAAAAATCGAGCCAATCAGCACCTTCCAGGAACCCAACTGATCAACCAAAACCTCCTCATTCCGACGATCTCGGCCACCAACAACTACACCACCTCGACCAGAGCAGCGCCACTCGTCAACGCTTCGATCCCCCCTGGTGCGATCACCTTCGATCAACCATCGACAACCAAACCCGGTCCTTAAACCTTATTTCAACGTCGTTCGACCACCACGTTCACTTAAAAATTCATCCACTATTTTTCCAACAATCTGTATCCTCCAAGCTACCTTCGACATCAGACACGATGGACCCGGACCCGCCGATCGATGGCAATTGACGAAAAGGCCAAAACCGATCAACTCGCAAATGCATGTGATTTCCAAACTTCAAAATTATGATTTTATTTTTAAAATTCATGTTTTATGAAGGGGAGCAGGATCAAGCAATCAAAACCCAAGTTTTAATCAACTAAATTTTGAACAAAATTTGATTTTTACTTTGTTTTTACATTTCCCAATAAACCCATTCATTTTAATACTTAAATATATTTTTAAATTTTTTATCTAGCAAATTCAAGCATGTGTTGTTTAAACATCAAAGCCTATAAGTGAATAAAGGATGAGATTTTGAATTTTGAACTAAATTTAAACCCTGTAAATTTTGGACAGAGGCCTGGGTGCTGTACATAGACATGAACATCAATTTTCTACATATATAAACACATGCATGCATATTACACATTCATACAAGCATATTTACATCATAATTTCAAGTACCAATCCAAACACCAAAATATATAATAGGTTTAAGTTGTTTGCTCACCTTTACTTGGAAAACAGAGAGAACAAACTTCTGTTCTTTTTTTCCAGAACTGATTTGATGGTTGAAAAGCTCTTGTATTTGCTTGCTTTTGAAAACTGAAACTTGAATTGATTTTGAACTTTGACCATCTACTTTGATTTTGTTGAATTTAGACTACTCAAAGCTAAGATGATCTTTGCTTTGGTTTTCCAGGTTTGATTTTTGAATTTTGCTTCAAAAATTTGGGATGTAAAAGATTGTTTGAATCTTGTTTTTCTGGTTTGTATGTTTTGATTTGTAGTTGTACTCAGGTTTTGATTTTTTTTTTCCTTTTGATTTCGTTGATCTCAGGTTTTGTTTTAGAAAAATGAAAATGAGAGAAAAATTTAATTTTGAACTGAAATGAGGAAACCAGGTTTTTCTTTACTAATCATTTTATTATATATTTTTAGTTCAAGTTGAAATAAACATTTTGCCATTTGTTAATGTAAGCCAACACTTGTAATTACAAATTATATTAAGCCTACACATGTAATATGCATGATCTTATTACTTACACATGTCATTTACAATAAATTTATGTTTAAACCCTTTATTAATTAATTTATGAATTACATGTATTATGAATATATATATTTATAAAAATTTCGTATTATATAATTATTTAGTTATAACATATATACATGCTTTATGTTTTTAACTTTAACATATTTATAACTTAGTTCATGTGTAATTTAAAAAGAAAGAGTATTATCTTTGTTGTCTAAAAATATAAAATTTAACTTGAAATATATATTACATATGTATATTATAACAAATTTTTATTAATTTTAAAATTTAATGTTTTCGAATCCAATTTATTTATAAGATATTTGTTTTTGAATTTCAAACCAAAATTCTATTTACAATCAATTTATATACATATATATAAATAAATAAACAAATATCTTATTTAAATTGGAAAAATTCAAATTAATCCACCAATTAAATCAAACAATTTATATTAATTATCAAATTAATTTTGACTCAAAAACCGGGATCGTTACACCTAGTATTTTGTGAAGTATTGAATAAGTTCATTCTCGTATCTATTGTTGATATTCTGATTTGGTGAGCCAAATATATAATAAATATTTCAGTTTGATCTAGAAAGCTATTTCCCTATCTCTGTTCGTTTATTTGTTCTTTGTTGTCTCCTTGTCTAGAAAATTTTGGGGATGACATTTTCTTAAGGGGGGAATCCGTAACGATCCCTTTTTAAATAAAATTTAAATTGGTAATTAATATAAATTTTTGAACTAAATTATGTATTAATTTGGAATTTTCCAAAATAAATAAATATATGTGTTTGTTTTGTAGATTGTAATTTGAAATTTGATTTAAAATTCAAAAATTAATATGTTGAAAAATAAATTGGATTTGAAAAACACTATATTTTAAAATTACTAAAAGTTTGTTTGTAATTATAATATGTACATACATATATATATACACACACACAAATTATGATTTGAAAGTTTTATTTTGAATTTGGTATAAAAAATTTCAAAAGTTGTTCAAAGTTAAATTCTATATTTAAAAAAAATTAAATTATAATATATATGTTGTTTATTTATCAATGTATAATTTATTTTAAAATCATTTTCTTGCGATAATATAAATATATAAATAAGAGAAAATGTATGTAAATAAATACTAAAATAATATATATATATGTATATATATATATTGAAAATATAATATAAAAAGGCATAATACACTTTTCTTTTATACTAGTAATAAACAGTTTGTATATGTATATGTTAA
This sequence comes from Allium cepa, assembly GCA_030765085.1. NCBI lineage: Eukaryota > Viridiplantae > Streptophyta > Magnoliopsida > Asparagales > Amaryllidaceae > Allium > Allium cepa. Next base: position 906,668,970 of record CM060929.1, on the reverse strand, counting down.
TAAACATTAAACATATAAGAATATGAACATGAATTAAAAAAAACATAAACCTATGCAAAATATAAAATTTAATAAAGGAGTTTAAACATAAAAGTGATTGTTTTTTACATTTGTAAAAATTATAATAACATGTATTAACATGCATAAGAATTAATATAACTTAGTATTACAAGTGTAGGCTTAATAAACATGTGTAAGTATAAAATGATTTGAAATTAACTAGTGGCAATTAACTTTCTTTTAAAATTTAACTTATAAAATATAAATGTTAAGAGGAAAACCAGGCTTTATATAGTTCAAAATATCTTCATTCTTTTTCTGAATCTTCTTTCATTCTTTCAAAATAAAAAAACTGAAAATTAAATAAAAAGAAAGAATAAAATCAAAACCTGAAAGCAAAGTCATGAGAAAATCTAAAGGCCTGAAGCAATCCAAAATTCAACTCAGTATTTCAACAAAACAACCTCTGTTCAATTCATTTCAACCTAAAACAAAGCATTTCAGTTCAAAAACAAGATCCAGGACAAACAAATCTTCAACCTGATGCAAATCAAACTTCAACAATCAAGTTTCTGATTTAAGTACAACAATTAAAATAACTTCAATCTGATCAAACATCATTTACAAATCAAAATTAGTTCGGATCAACATCAATCATTTCTAGGCTTTCTCTGTTCTTTATTCCAGGTGAGCAAACTATTTAAATTTGTTTACAGAACTTGATTGTTTGTGACTGATACTTGAAGTGTGTTGAAAAAGATGTTTATATAGATATAAATATGCTTGCATGTATGTGAAATATGAAGAAATGTTTGAGCATATATGTATACATGCAGATATGCCTTGTTTTAGTTTACAAGTTAAGAAATCAAGTTTAAAAAATTAAATCTTATTCCCAAAACTTTTTCAGACTTTGATGTTCAAACAAAAAATGTTTGAATTAACATAATCTAAGTTTTAAAAATATTTTCAAATATAATTGGCTAAAGTTTTTTAGAAAAATCATGAAATAAAGTAATAATCAGACGCAAATTAAAATATGAATTTCTAGAAATCAAGATTTGATTTTAACACTTGATTCGTATTGCAAAATTATGATTTTTGATAATCAATTCATGATTTTTAAGTTCGTATATTTGGAGATATTTCGAGATGATCAAATTTTGGGTTTTCGTCAAATTTCGATGATTGGTGGAGAAGTGGGTCTCGTGATCATGCCTGAAGATGGCTCGTGAGTCAGGGTTCGAGGAAAAATGCTTGATGGATTTTTAGGTGACAGTGATGTCGTAACGTCGGTGAACTAGGGTCTTAGGAGCTGTTTGGGTTAGCTAGGTTTGCGAGGCCATACCGTCGTCGGCGTCGCATGAGGTTAGATGGGACTAAGGGGAATAGGAGCGCGGTTCCACGGTGGAGGTTTGGTCGTGATTACGAGGCCTCTGATGACCTATGGTGGCGGTACGTGATAGTTTTCGACGATCGAGTTCGGGTACCTGAGGTGCTCGATGTCTCGATTCAATTCAGGTGATTTACATGGGTTGTGGGTGGTCGTTGTAATGAACCGTAATTTTCAATAATTTAATTGTCAATTTTATTTAATGTTTGTTATCAAATATTGGAAAAACAGGTATTTGTGATTCATTAATGAAATAATAACTTAAACGAGATGTAATAATGCTAACTAAGTTAATTATTAACTATTTGAATGAAGTTACAATTAATGGAATTAATGTAAATGTTATACTATGTTATAAATCGAATATAAGAAAACAAATGTAAATATTGAATTAACTAATGAAATAATATATATTGAATGGTAATTGAATAAAATCAATTCAATGTCATGTAAGTGTAAATTTAAGAAATAATTAGAAATAATGTTAATTCTAATCATAATATGACAATTGGTTGAATAAAAATAATGGATATCAAGATTTATTGATTTATTGGAATTTAAAACTTAATAAATGGATAAATTGCAAATAAATAAAATTTAATATTTAATTATTACGTTAATAGGAATTTAGATAAAATCTGAGGATACTAATGTAATGGATCATGAACCAATTGTAAATTTCATCCATTTGATAATTTATTGAATACAGAATTTAAAATCAAATAAATGATTAACTGGAATTTCAATTCATAATTAATGAATATATAAAAATTGAAATTTAATTACGGTAATGGGTAAATCAATTAACTTTGAATTGATATCTAAGTTTGTTTAAATTGCTGTAATCGTTTAAGAAATCAAAAATGATGGAATCTATGAATTTTTAAATTTGAATTGAAAAAGCATTTAATTTAATTTAATATTAGTTTAATTAATTAACTGAAAAATAGCCATTTTGGCCACTAACTGGGATTTCGATGAAACCAGTTTCCGTACTGGTGAATTATTGTAGGATTTCAAGTTTCGTAGCGATCGGATTTGTCGTTTGACTGTACGGGCTCGAAACGCCTAGAAATAAATGAAATTGAAATAAATTGAAATCAATTTGAAATAACTTGATTTTATTATAACTTCTTCATACGATGGAATTTGGACCTGAAACCTATTATATTGATTTTAAAATATTTTAAAACATCTATTTTGATATATTGTTTGGCCCATTTCCGTTTTGAAGTCAGAACGGGCTTTTCGGGCCATTTGTCGTTCAACTTTCAATCCAAATCAACCCGGTCCACTCTAATTTCAGCTCCACATATTTATATCCTGTTATAAACCCTAGCAGCCTTTCTATTTCTCATTTCTGTACGTACATAAATTTCTTTTGTTTCTCTTTCCCAATGGCAGGCAAACCCTGAATTGCACAATCCAATTTCAATATCAAATTCAAATCAAAATTTCAAACTCCACACACTATATCAAATTTTATATGGATTTGAAGCTCTCGAAGAGCGCATGTCAATTCTGCTATTCTTTTTCAATTTGGATTTTTGTGTGGCCGAAATTCGAGGAATCAACCTCGGTCGTTCATTGGGATTTTGATCAACTACGATGGTTTCTGAAATCATTAGAGGGGTTTTGTAGAGCTCGCGTCGTGGAGCAAATCAATGGTTGTCGCAATGGGTATGATGGTCGGAGGCAGTCAGTATTGGTGCTTTAGGGTTTGAAAATCTTAGGAAATCGGTGGCGGCGCACGTCACTAGGGGAAGCCGGAGGCGGTGTCGTGCCATTTGAAGGTGCGACAGGGGTTGACGAACTCATGGATGGTGGCGACATGCCCTACGGCGGCACATAGAGAGAGAGAATCGAGGTCAATCTGCAGGTTCAGGTGGTCAACCGGGGCGCTGTGTTGAGTGGTTCGAACGCATGGTACAGTTCGACGTGTGTTATTATAATCATATTTTATTTATTTTGAAATTCAATCGTTCAAATCTATATAACCTTTACATACGAGGTCCAATTCATGCGCGGTTTTCTCCGCGAGGTTCATATTGGAATTCTGGACATTTTGGCTCCGGTTTGGACAGATTCGAATACTATTTGAATTTTGGATTTAAATTGGATTTAATTCAATTTAAATTCAAAAGGTGAGTGTTTTAACCCACTCACAACTTCTAAAATTTCTTATGTTTGTTAAATTGATTTATGGTGTGATTAGAAATTTATTTATGACTGTTTAGCATATTTTTAATCATCATCTCAGTTAAATTGAATTTATTTGAAATAAATTGTTGTCTAGTTTATTATTGCATATAAACTGTCAGTTAAATTGTTGTTTAATTTATTATTGAATATAAACTGCCAGTAAATACCTGTTATTTATTATCTATTCTATATTGATGTTATTGTTTGAATTGGATGATGATTGTGATAAATGTTTGATGATTGATATTGGATAATGGATGTTGTATTTTATATTGTTATAAACTGCAACTTGTTATGGATTTTTATTTAATTTGGGATTGCGGTTTGAAATGATATATAAGCGTATTTATATTTTAAATTACGGATTGAAATGATAAATATCCATATCTATTGACAATAGGATAGAAAATTATATACAGACACCGTGGTCTATATACAAAAATATTTTGAAATGATATCTATGGTTTTATAAAGAAATATATGAGTTATATAAATATTGATTTTAGACGTTATATAAATGTTATTTTATTATTGATTTTTCGCTATGTATAAATTTGTTTTGAAATATAAGTAAGTTAAATAATAAAGTTTGATTGTTTTATATAATATGGTTAAGTATATGTTTAAATTATATTGTATATATAGTTTATAATGACTTAAATGAAATTAAGGATGGAAGATAAATATGAAATTTATTTGAATTAAATTATTCAAGAATTATACTCGAATAAATTTGATTTGAAATTTAAATAAAATTGAGATTTTAAAGGGTACGATATTTATAATTTGATTTTATTTTAGAGTGATTTAAATGAATATCAAGTTTATTTAAATGAATATACCAAGTTAAATAAATTGAAAGAATATCCAATTATTTGAAGTTTAAAGGTTTTACTTAAATGATATTGGATTATTAAGTAAATATTTAAAATCTAAATAATATATATATGGAATTAGCGAAGAATTAGTTTTGAAATGATGGAATATTTAATGCTTTGAAATATATGGAAATTGAAATGGTTTATTTGGGGGTTCAAATTTGTATTTGGAATTGATTTGTGAAATTGAAGAAGCTACTTTATTATATAAAGTAATTTAATATTTAAACCATTTAAGTGGTGTAGTTATGTTTCAAAATCTTGATTTTCAAAGTATTATGATTTGAAAGTGTTATACTTTATGTGGTTTGATTTCGAAGTGTTATAACTTTGAAAGTGCTATGATTTTGGAAAAAGGATGTATTTGAAATAAAAATGATATTATATTGATTTGGGCTTTTATAAAAATGATATCATATTGATATGGTTTTAAAACGGAAATGATATAGTACTTATATGGTTTTGAAATGGATATTATATGCGGTTTTGAAGTATAAATTTATTTTGAAATGACCTGATGTTATAATAACGTTTGGTTGTTGAAGAGACCGGATCAGAAGTTGTCATACTCTCTGCCAACTCCGAATACCACTTTAACAACCATGTACGCGGTGGAGATTCCAGAATGAAGTAGGATGGCGGCGGCATTCCTTTAGGGTATATACGTAGACCCGACTCCCGTGAGTTGGCATAAGGTGGCTAAAACAGGAGTGATCGACGGGCTAAGAAGGTAGCACGTTTTATCGGACACACTCCTTCGATACCATTCTATTACTTTGTGATTGATTTGGGCCTTTTTGATTTTGGGATGTAGCTCGAGGTAGGCGGTAGTAGCTGCTACGCGTTACCACCGGTCCGGAAGCGTAATTGGTATATCTACCCTGGCATTTCCTAGTTGTGCCGTGTCACCTACCCTAGCACGCCTTGTACGAGTTTGGTTTTCTCCTATAGCTCGTATGGTATCCTCTGGTGGCTTTCCGATCAGGAGGAACCATGATACTGGATGGACTACTGGGACTATTACGTGGTAAGGGCTATATGGGTAACCCCTTAACGGTATTTAAAAGTAAGTTTATTTTACTATTAGACATTTTATAATAGCTTATATTACTATATAGTAAATAGTTTAACGGCTCTTTAGGAGATATAAATTTCGAGCATCTCTTAAGTTACTACACTCATGTTTGATATTGGATAGGAGTTGTCAAATCCCATAAACATCTCTGACGCCGTTCCACCCATATTATTTACCATTGATTTAACTTAATTAAGATCTTTTAGTTCCGACTCGAGTGTTTTGTCTTTTCAATTCGCTCTGGTCAGTCTGAGCATTTCAGGATTCGAAGACTTTATTTCTGGAGGACGAAGACGAAGATTTTATTACTATTATTTATTATATTATTCCGCTGCATTCATACTATTCCGCTGCAGTGTAATTATTATTCTCTGTTATGTGTAACTCTGATTCTATAATGTATTAGTATAATCAAATGTTTTGTAAACAGCTTCATAAAATGTATTTGACCATTATACTTTGTCATTCCGCTGCAAGATTCTATTTTGTTTTATTTCCTTCTCTGCTTTTCTTATTCACCACAATAACAATTTGCCCTTTTGTATGGTTTGAGTCTGACGTGTGTGGTTTATCATCAATTTAAAACGTACAAAATGGCGGGATGTTACAGTCGTGATGCTTGCGTAGATTGTCGGCGACATGGAGATGATCTTGATGATGACCGGAGGGAACCGGTGTGACTATGCACGTGCACGTGCATGTGTGTGTATCTGAGTGTATTGGAGATGATTGGGAAAGAAAAGGAGAACTCGTAGTTGAATTCGAAAAAGGATCGGGTCAGGCTCGAGTATACGTGAGTGTGTTAATAGGTTTTTAAATTTTGAAAATAAAGAAAAAAGTTAAAAATAAATGATGAGAGGAGTGACTCTAAGATTTGCTCGGGGAAAACTGGTTTGGGCTCGGGTAGGGACTCGAGATAGTCTCTGGTCCGGTTTTTTGAAATTTTAAATAAACAAGTATTTTTTTCAAATTTAAATTAAAATAAGTTTAAAACACTTTCTTGTTAATTCTTTTAAAACAATAAATGTTTTATTCTAGTTTTGGAATTAATTAAAGGTTTAAAATAAATTATTTTTAAGTTAATAAAAATTTAAAGTATTTAATTATATATTTATTATTTTAAATTTATTCTTAAGTTATTTAAATAAGTTTAAATAATATAATTAAATGATTAATTAAAGAAGGTGAAATGATTTTATTATTATTAATTAACTTTGAGGTCTTAAGTTAATTTATGTGTTAATTAATTAATTTAAATGGTTATTTAAATAAGATTTTTAAGATAAATGGTTTATCTTTTGATTAATGAGGGTTTTGGGTAATTTCTTGATGTAAATAATTTAAAAGATGATGATAATTACTTAATGTAATTAATTAATGGTTAATTAATTAATTTGATTAATTAAAGGTTAATTAATTAATTGTTTATTGGTTAATTACTTAATTAAAGAGTGATTAATTAATGATAAGTAATTCAAGGGCAATTACTTAATGTAGATTAATTAAGTATAATTACTTAGTATATTTCATAAAAGATTATTACATATTGTAATTGATTGAGAATAATCAATGGTTAATTAATAATAACTACTTAAAGGCTAATGACTTAATTAAGGATAATTAAATAATTAAATGGTAATCAAATAAGGGTTAATTAATTAATGTAATTAATTTAAGGTTAATTAATTTTTGTGATTAATTAAGGATAATTAATTAAGGGTTAGTTAATTAATTAAATTAAGGTCAATTAATGTGCTTAATGAAGTAATTAAGGATAATTACTTAAGATGAATAATTAAGGTGGATTAATTAATTTCATTAATTAATTTATATAATAACAAATGGTTTGTAATTAATTGATGTTAATTAATCAGGTTTGGGTGATTAATTCATAAGTAATTAATATATTTTGGGTTCATTAAATTAATTACAAATCAGGTGATTAATTGATCTTGCTTATGGATGACTGAATTCTATTGAATGCTTTGAGTTGTTTGTTATCTCTGATGTGTGATATTCTGTGATATGATTGTTTTGGATTGAGCTGTAAACTGTGATTTATTTATCTGTGATAAATTGACTTGTTTATCTGTGAATGAAAAGATAAGCGTTATAGGATTTTACCGCTTATCCATACTATTGTGATTGAATTGATGATGGTTGTGATATTTTATTGTTGCCTGTGAAACCCCTGGACTACACAACACACACACAAATATCGATTTCACGAGAAATTGGTTAAGTCATTGTTTTTTGTATTTAATATTATTTTATTCAAAAATGGTAAAAGAATTTCAAAGTTGAATTTTGAATCCAAAATGGTTTGGAAATGGAATTGGGTTGAACATGAAAAACTTTTGAAAAGGAAGTTTTGAAATTGAAATTTAATTTGAATATACTATATCTTGTTTAAGTTTTGAAATTATTTTGGAAATTATAGGGTTATACAAGTTATGCAATAAATATATATATGGAATTAAAACCATTTTAAATAAATTGTTTTGGGAGTTTAAATTTAATTCAAATAGAACTTGCCGAGTATACGGTAGTTCGCTGATTTTCTGATTTTACTTTAAAAAGCTATAACTTGAGCATATTTAATCGGATTTTCCCAAAACGAAAACCTTTGTTTTCAAATGATAATGGCTTTCATATAAAGGAAGAATTCCCAGTTTCTGTTGAAAGGATTTCAAGTTATCGGTGAATAAAATTGAAAATAGTTTTGAAAGCTATGAACAAATCTTTGTTAAAGATTGGTAAATCATGTTTCAAATTGAACTGGATTTTCAAAGGTGAATCTTTTGTTTAAAAAATTAAAGTGGGAATTTATTTAAACCATTCAAAGGAAAGGTTTTAGGCTAAAAGTTGCGACTTTACTAAGATCCCAATCTATCCATTTTCTTTTAACATAAGCGCTCATTATTCGATTTAGCCGGGAGAGGACTTTATGCCATAAAACCCATTCCCAATAGTGATACGACGAAATGGATAGCATTTAAAGACCGTGGTGAAGACCGGGTATTTTCGAGAATGAAAGGATTACCTGTCGAATGACTTTGCACTGAGTTGCTCTGGTATAGTGATCTCCATATGTGATTGGGAGTTCGATCGGGATTGTAGATACCCGAATTTGCAATGGCTTCTTTTGAAGTGCCTTCGGTTGCATTCAGACCCAGGATGGACTTGTATGGACGTATGTCTGACGTTACCCTTTGAGATGTAAAGCTGGTTTCTATCAAATACATTTCTGTTTGGTGGTAGATAATTTATTCTCTTAGCTTAACACCCTTCTCTGAGACGTACGAGCTCAGAGGTTATGTAGTTGATGGTTAATAGTGATATATTCCCAATTTGGTAATGTGGCATACTAAGTGATGATCGTTTGTTGATCGAAGCATGGCTTTTGTGAAAAGCGTAGCTTTGTGGACGAGACTTCATTGAACCTCACAACTTGGAAATAGTCGAAACACGAAGGATGCAACAAGGTTATGAGGGTCGTGCCCTTTAGGGTATGTGCATTTCCTTCTAGATAAAAAGTGGTATCACGGTATGGAGCCCAGATATTTAACTTATGTGGTTGTGGGAATTTGTGGGTGTTGAGGCCTCGGATAAAGGTCAGTGATAATCGAAGGATGGCATACTCGTGTTAGTAATTACCTAGTTACAGAGGTAACCCGGCCTTGTGTTGGCAGAGAGCCGGTTAGGTTCTCGGGGTGTCCCTCCTCAGGCTTACCCATTTGGAAAGGAAGTTCTTTAGCCTATACGGTTTTAGTTGTATAACCTGCCATGCAGCATGGTGGTAACCTGCCATAAGACATGGTAGTTATAGTAGGTATATTGTAATGCTAGTATGCTAGCTAAGATTTATATTATACTTTCGAAATGTTACTGCACTACGCACCAATAATAATATCAAAAGGATTTTCATGTATTAAGCATGTTTGACTATTATAAGGAGAACTCTCCTCCAATTGTGCGATTGCATTGTGTGGGTGGCGGTAGGCCTTATGGTAGTTTCATTTTCCAAAAAGCATAGAGAATTTCTTTTACTTCTTTTGTTGTTTGTTTTTGTTCAAAACAACTATTTTTGTTTGCTCACACCAGTCCCATGACTGATCTGGAATTTATTGTTCCCTTTTTAAACTCTAGGTGTCCACAATTTTCCACACGGGCAGCCTAGAGTCAGGTTATCAGATAGTCAGCTAGTAGTTGTAGCTTTTGGCGATCTTTGTAGTCTTTGGATTGGCGATTGCATTGTGCACCGGATTTGCTTCACTTCAGCATGGTGGTGGTTCGAGCCTCTTGGTTTGGTGTTTTGGAGCTTTGGGATTGAAGATGTTGTTTTCCTACTATTATTGCTGTCTTATTATTTCCGCTGTTGTATCTATCTCTGATAGTGTTGATCATTTCGTTTGTATCATTGTTGTATCAAATGTTGTGTATTAATAAAAATTATTCTTTTGTTTCCGCTGTGTTGTTATCACCTAGTGCTGTTATAAGCTCCGACGAACCATACTCAACGTTTGAATTTGCGGTATTCGAATACGGGTGGAGTACGGATGTCGATTTTCGAAGGTCGAGTCAGGGTCGTTAGATGCTGTTTCAAAATCAAGAGCATTTCCTGTTTTCAATTTCAAAAGTCTGCTCTGCTCAAACAAAATACTTAGTGAGTAAACTAATTTTTAAATGCTTGAATCTGTTTAAATCTTGATGCATGTGATAAATTTGTGAAGTAATGTTGCGAAAAATGTTTGCATGAATGTAAATATGCTTGCATGTAGTATGTATGAAGATAATTTGTGTGCATGTCCGTACATACATACATACATACATGCCTCTGTTCTAGTTTTACAGATCCAAAACAATTTCAAAAATCAATTTCTCTTCCCCTAGTCTCCTATAGGTTATGTTGTATAAACAATATGTGTTTGAATTAACTAAGTCTAAATTTTAAAAATATTTTTAAGTGAAGATAGAAGGTAGAATTACTGGGAAATAGAAAGTACAGTAAAAATAAAATTAAGTTCGAAAATTAGTTGTTTAAATCTTGGGTTTTGATTTCATCACCTGATTTGTATTCAAGAACTATGATTTTTAAAAGTAAAATCAAGATTTTTAGTTTTGTTTTTGGGTAGAATTCTCGATTGAACGGAAATTGGGATTTTGTCAATTTCTGGCGATTGAAGGGTGATGGAGTCTCGTGTTCATCACTGGAAGTAGCTTAAGGGTAGGGGGTCTTGGAAAAAATGGTGACTGAGTTTATAGATCACTATGGAGGTTGATCGACGTCGTTGTAGGGTCTTAGGACCTGTTTTAGTCGACGTCGTTCTCAAGGTAAGTTCGTAATCGTGGGAGCGTCGGACTCGTTTGGAGTAGGGGGAATCAGAGCGTGGGTCAGTGGCGAAGCTCTAGACCCGGTGGCGAAGGTTCTAATGACCGGAGGTGGCAACACGTGGAGGTTCTTGGGTGATAGGTTCGTTCCAATGGGGTTCATTTGTGCTCGATTTCGATTTCGAGTTTGTTTCTAGGTTTTGGCTGGTCAAACTGTTAGAGAGGGTTGCCGATGATGGGTAGGGGGTAGCAGCGATGGACGAAGCATCAGAGATTAGGTGTGCAGGTCCACACGTATCTGTGTGTCAGTGTTAGGATTTGGGTTGCTGTAGGAAGAAGAATAGTCTCGAGAGAGAGCTCGGGGAAAAGAATGGTTGGCTTCGGGTGTGTACGTGAGAGTTTTAACTGTTGTAACAGTTTTTTAAATTTAAACAAACAAGTTTTAAAAAAAGATAAAAAAGAAAAGGAAGAAGAAAGAAAGGGTTGGGAAAGATGGAGATTTGCTCGAATGATTGAATGGAATCTCTTTGGGGCTGGCCCGAGTGTTGTTAGGAAGGGAATTTTTTTTTACCTAAGTTTTCAAAAGTCAAAATAAAACAAGTTTAAACAATTTCTTAATTAATTCTTTTAAATAATAAATGTCTTATTTAAGCTTTGGGTTAGTTAAAGGTTATAAAGTAAATTATTTTAAATTAATTAGTTTAAAGTATCTTATTATGTGTCCTTTGTTTAATTCTTGAGTTTATTAAAATAAAATAAAATAAAATAGTATAATTAAGTAGTTAATTAAAGCAGGTAAAATGCTGTTAATTATTAATTATCTTAAAGTCTTAAGTTAATTCATATGTTAATGATAAATTAATTACAAAGGTTTATTAAATAAAACTGAAATAATAATTAAGTAGAATGATTAAGATAAATGGATTATATTTTAATTAATTAAGGTCTTCAGTAACTTTGAATGATAATTAATTCCAATAATTAATTAAAATAAAATATAAAAGGATTGTATTTAGTCAATAACAATTAAGAAGGGTAATAAATAACTAATTTAATTTGACCAAGTTATCTTGTTTGTGGATGATTAAATTGTATCGAATGCTTGGATTGATTATTATCTCTAGTCGGATAATTTGTGATGTTATGTGATATGAAATGACTGGATTGATCTGTTAATAAATGTGAATCATTTATTTAATTAACATATCTGTGATAAATTTCTGTGTGTATATGACATTCTGAAGTAAATTAAATTTGCTGAAACTTAAACAATTTGCCTTATGGGACGGAGTTGGATTCGAAGAGATCGGGGTCGGATATCAGCATTATCCGAAACCACTTTGATTAGTAATATATAATTATTTTATATTTATTTTTAGAATCAAAAAGGCTGGAAAGGAATAAATTAGCTAAACTTGTCCATTTAAACTAAGTAACATTATGTGAAATAAGTGTTGGCTTTAACAACATAAAATCTCGTAGTAATGAACGAGTTACCTGGGTTTCAAAAAGTTTTACAACTTAAAGTATTCCATATTTAATGGGTTTACTTACACTGGTTTCCAACTTGACATGGGTGTTACTTTAATGTAATGCTCGAGTCAGACCGAGTATTACATATTTTCATGTTAGGACATTCCTGCGCTAAGGAGGCGAGCTGGATTGAAGGAACTTATGGAGTATATTCCGCTGTGTTTTAAAGCTTGTATTGATAGTAGTCAGGGACAAATTGTTACAACTGTCCAATTTACTTGTGAAAGATTGTACTCTGATAAATTGTCTGTAAATTGACAGTTACAACTTTTTCTTTGCATAAATGCAATTATTTGATATTATATTTTGTTCCGCTGCGATTGAGCGATTCTGTGCTTTGTTTTCTGTTTCTTCTCCTACCTCTTTTTCTTATTTACCCTAACAGTCTAGAATTTCTGGCATCGATTGCTCGGCACTCTATACAGTGAAAGTATTAGTGTCGAATTTTTGGGATCGAAAATTTCGGGTCATTACAACAAGGCCACCTCGCCGTGTTTCGATCCACGCCAGCCACCACCAAATCACACTTTGCCCACTTCCCATAAGACATCCAACTCTCTGACCACTACATTTTCGAAGCCTAATTCGACCATCATCCCGTTCTAGTTCCAAAACATAGCACACACATCGACCACATCTCGCCACATTCTATCACTAGAATTCACATTGCCGCCGCCACCATTACCCCCGCGTCCTCCTCTCCCTTCCACGCCAACCCCGGTCGCACTCAGTCACCACCACCATGAAAACGACATGAAAAACCCAAACCCACTCCAACGTGGACCTTGTACCCTAAAACGCCATGCCATCTCATCCCAAAGTCAAATTCTAAAATTCACCACGGTCAACTTCTTCCCTTCGATGCGATGCTCCTCCTCAGCCCAACCACACCTCCCCTCGTCGACCCTAACGTCGGAAAATATTTTTTAGTGGAAACAATCGTCTTCGAATAACTCTATTCTTAGGCTAATAAAAATCATATTTTCATTGCTAAAAATCCTATTTTTAGATGGCAATCACATCTATGATTTTGAATCGATGATTTGAACTTATTGGGTTTTGTCGAAAACTGAGTTGCATACTGTAATTAAGACATATTTCACTATATAGTCCATGAGATGTAACCAAACTATTTTTAGTACAACATATACTCAATAATGATCATTTCACTAGTTTACACCATCATCAATCAAATAAGATTGAGGGGCATTGATTTTTAAAGACTAAGCATACATAGATTTTAGCTCTGCTTATATATGACAGAGTGTTAAAAGACATTTCCAGGTATTCAAAAAAATTATTCTCACCTTAAACATTGCTTTATTTTCTTTGAAACTTCAATTTGAAGCCAAAATATGATCTAGATCTTGATTAACTTCGCCCAGTTTTGTTTTGGATCCAAATAGAAAGCTTTGTTCTCCTTTTGTTTTACAGAGCTTTATATATTTACAGTGTTTTTATTCTCTTTTTTCTTTCTCTACATTTTTTAGTTTACAGACTTTAAGCAACTAAAGCTACCCACCGAAGCTCATATATATACAAGTTTTGCAGGAATAAGGTGATAAGGTATACATATAATTTTTTGGCTTAAAAGAATTTGGTTGTACAAGATATTTTGTACAGTAATGGATTCGAAAAAGAAAAGAGTTGAGGTTACGTATTGTTTTGAATTTGAAATGAAATCAAAATAAATTTTTTGGTCTTTATTCTTTTGGCCAAATAATGTTTTATGTGTGCATATATACATTTTTTCCCATTTCCCTCTTTTTTTCCTTTATATTTTTTCCTATGCTTGTTTTACTTTGCTGAATTTTCCTTTTGTCTTGTACAGCAAGCTTCATGGGTAAATTTTTGTTCAGCTTTTACATGATCTACCCTTTTTGTTTATTAACTTTTTACTTGATTTTTAACACGCTTCGTATATATCTTGAAAACAATTTGCAAAGTGTTTTAAAAAAGATAATTTTAAGACTCCACCTTCATACTTATTTTTATTTAAAAATATATACCTCAAGCAATGAAAATTCTCGCTATTTTAATTTTAAAAGTAAGAATCACATATTTGTTAAAACATGCGTTATGAGAGACTTTCTTTTTGAAATCGTCTTATAGATTTTCTCATTTCTAGCCTCATCTATTTCATGCATATCTCTTCTTTCAGTTCTCAATATGTGTAAATAAATATTATTTTTAATAAGCTATATTTATTTGGTTCATACACACACACACACACACATATATATATTACTTACCATTACGTATATTATTTTCAACATACCATGTTTATTTAGTTTATAGCATACAATATTTATTTATTTACAAATACTATAATTTTCCTTTTTGAACTTATTTTTTTTATGTATGCATTCTTCTTAACCAATATGTGTGTATATATCTATATGAAAATCCAATTTTAAACTCTTTCTATTTGTAATACATTGTATTTTCCACAAGCCGTATCTTTCTATTTATAATTTATCCTTTTCTTATCTCATCTATACTTATTTGAATTGAATTTCTTTCCAAATTATATATATATATATATATATATTCTGTTGTCCTGAATATATGTGTATATATATAAAGAATTTCCAATTAAATAAATTTCCTATTTTATAAATAAAAATCTGGAAATTCAAATATTATCTTGTTTTGAAAACTATATATTATTATAAATTGTTATTTAACAAGGATTTTTATTTGATTAAAACACCGTATTATTGAATATTAAAAAATAAAATTCAAAACTTGAGACATCAGAATTCCCGGGTCATTATATTCCCGCCCCCTTAAAAGAATTTCGTCCCCGAAATTTTTGTAACCAGGCTAGTAAACATAACTAATC
Source organism: Allium cepa (assembly GCA_030765085.1). Classification (NCBI taxonomy): domain Eukaryota; kingdom Viridiplantae; phylum Streptophyta; class Magnoliopsida; order Asparagales; family Amaryllidaceae; genus Allium; species Allium cepa. Next base: position 906,653,713 of record CM060929.1, on the reverse strand, counting down.
GAATTTTAATTTATTAATGAATTAATAAACACCCATATCACACTAGTCAATATATATTTCCAAATATCAGTTACACTTATTATCCACTGGAATACTTTCACAGTTACTGTCATCATATACACATACATGTAACTAGTCATACCAAACATCTACTAAGATACTTTACTGTACTACAACCCAAAAAACACGACGTCTATAGGCTATGAGTACTTACTAATAGGGTATACACTACCAAGAGAGCACCTAACCCAAACCAACACTCACTGCGGACTCTCTCCGCCCGAGTCCGCCACTTCGGATCCTTTCAATTCCATAGACTCAATATTGTTATCCGAAACCCATGCAAACACCAGGCTTGGTTCCTTGTGATGGTTATCCCCATCTACAACTGGCTCATTCTCAACCTCACCCATTTCCCAGATGATAGCATCGTCATTTTTTGATTATGTTTCTTCCTCTGCTTCAAATTCCTCTTTATCCTCAAATTCCTCATTGTCCTCGAATTCTTCCTCTTCCTCGAATTCCTCCTCAAATTCTTCTTTTTCCTCAAATTCCTCCTTGGGTTCCTCTTCTGCTTCTTCCTTAGGCTCCTCTTCTTGAGCGATAGCTGTTCGACAGGCTCTATTCCCTCCTCTAACTCTTCCTCATAAATCGATGGCTCGAAAGATCCTTCAGAATCCTTTTAATTGAGTCATGATCGCCATTCTTCTAGCCTTTGAAAGTGCTTCTCCTTAATCGATATAACGATTTCTCTACAATCAATTAACAAAACGAAGAATGAGATCCTAAGGTTTCAGGAATTCATATATGCTAAAGAGTACATATATAGGTTTGCACTTCAAATAACTTTCCCTTTTTAAATTGCCACCATTCAAAATTTGACTTAGGTAATAAAAAAATAATTTTCCTCAAAAAATTTGTTTGAAAAAACTTTCTAAAATCATCGTAGTTTTTAATTCTCCCTTTTATAAATCAATTATCATAAAATTATCTTTTATCTATGAAACCCTACCTAAAACATTTATTTTTAAAATATTCAAAATTCCTTTAGTAAACAAAATTTACTAAAAATCCAAATTTCCCAAATCTCCTACTTACAGGACTTAGATCACTAAGGAAATATTCAAGTCAAAAGGACCGACAAAAGAGGATACTCAGATCTAACGGTTATGACCACTCAATCTCTAGATGATAAAATATTATCATCACTTATCAAGCAAAACCTCAAAGTACTATATATTTTTAAAATCATGCCTTTTATATAAAAATATATTTTGGGTAAAATTATTTCATCTACCCTCTTAAAACAATATTGTGTCCATTAGCCTTGTTCAAGTGTCTAGAGATCCCTATCAATTACTTTAGCTACTCATATTGACCAGAATCCATAAGCCACTCATCCGGCAAATTAACAAAATATAAAAACATTTTTATATCACTAACAAATACACGCGCTCGTATATATATACACACTCAGACTCATTTTTGGGTACTACTGACTTATCTCTAATGAGTAACCCACTAAAGCCTAGATATTCGCACAACCTAAGCTCTAATACCACGATGTCATGACCACTTTTTCTGTACAGTTTGAATTGACACTTTACCACAATTGTCCAGTCCAGTTTGAACAAAAAAGCAGAGAGTAAGAAAAGAAAGTAGAAAGAAGATAGAAAAAAACAAAACAACATAGAATCTCACAACAGAAATGAATAATCTATAATATAGAATTAGTCTTTACTTAAAAAAACTATAACTCAAACATATAAAGACATTATTCAGAGTATGCAAATAGAATAGTAAGTTTGGTATTAGAGGCTAGAGGCTATTCAACCATCTAAAGAAGCGACCACTTTCCGTCGTGGCACCACACTAGTACCTCGAATTTGCTTTTATAGCCAGCCTTTCGATTGCAACCAACCGCTCTAGGTATTGTAGGGGTAAGAGTCTCTTCCTCGCCACCAAACACGAAGCGAGAACCCTCTATCATGTTGTAATGAAACAAATCAAATCCCAGTCTCTTCGAAACAACATTCGATATTTTCCTATAAACTCAACCCCCGAACTTTAGGAAATAAACAGACGAAAATAAGATCGAAGATCACCTCCTAAACATTAGTGGATGGATTTCCTGATCAACGTCATAGAAGAATGAAAACGAGTTTATACATATAGTATAGCACCTCGAACGGTAACTATACCATATAATTCATGTATTTCTCCTAGATATTCCTAAAGTCATATTTTGGGTCCAGATTTGATATTCAGTTATTTAACTATCAAATAAACAATCATTCGACCAAATATTCTATTTTCCACTGAAAACACCAAGACTCATTTTTATTTAATCTTAATAAATTAAATCTCTTTATCCAGAATATATAATAATCTTATCGAATTAAGTAAATTCGCAAACTATCCCTTTTTCAAAAATATTTGAAAACCCTTTTCAAAATAATATGGAAGTACCACTGCAGAATCAAACCACGGATTCATAGCCGAATGGTTACGTCTCTATCCTAGAGAAATCCCAAACTTAACTGTAGGCACTCACTGTCTCCGATTTCGCCATGCGGGTATACCATTACTTACCGAAAACTTTATTTAGAAATTTTCAAAATAATACTTATGAAATTTATATAATAATTTGTCCAAGTAAAATTTAGGCAAATACTCCTTAAAATAAAAGATATAATAAAATATTGGATATTGAGTAATTTACCCCTTTAAAATAATATTGCTGATTAATCTTTAAATAGTAAATAACTTACTATAAACTAATTTGATCAATATTTAAATATACTTTAAGTGAATTTTTTAACAATAAAATAATTAATTTTCTAAAATATTCTTTAAACACTCTTAAATTCTCTAGTTAATGCTTAAAAATCCCTTTTAAAAATAAACTTAACTCCTCAGAAATAAAAAATTTCAACTCCCATGTTGCCAGTCTAATATAAATAAATCCTTCTGGATTTATTTTTAATTTAATTTACGTCCCAATTCTGTAATTCCCTTTTCACATTTCTAAAAATAAATCTACCATTTATTTTTTACCAGATTTATCCATCTCCTTATAAATCCTCACCGTAAATTTATAACTTCAATTTATCCACTGATAGTCACTTTATAAAAACCATTATCTCATTTTCCGTTTAAAACGGTTTCACAACACTTAATCGATTTTAAATCAATTTCTAGTTTTAAATTTCATTTTCTAAATCAATTTCTCCAAAATAACCCAATTGTATTCCAAAATCACTACATTCTGATTCCACTTCCTTTTTATAATCTAAAATCCTATTTAAAATCTAGTATGACAATCCTATATTTTATTTTCAAAGTTCCCTTTTTATTATTCCAACTATTTAAATTTCGATTTAAAAATAAATCCTTTTATACTTAAACAACATCACTTAAGTTCTATTATTTAAAAGTCCCTTTTATTTACATTATTCCAAATCTTTATTTTTTCACTTCCTGAATATAATTTCAGAATTAAGCTAATTATTTTTCCTCAACTTCATTACTTAAATTTAATCCTAATTTCACTATAGATATTTTTACACCAATTTTTTTTTAATTTCTTTTTAAATTCAATTTATACATTTATGGTATTTTAAAATACCAAAATCTAAACCAATAATGCCATAGCACCAAATAAATTCAAATCACGCTATAATTAATCACAGATTTTTCAACATATCATATCACTGAATATGAAAATAATTTCAATATTTTTGAGCAATCCAGTTGAATCCCTCCAACCTATTTCCCTGCATCCATAGAAGTTAGCACAATATAAAAATACCAATCCCACTTCGATGGGGATATCGCGGTATATAGGGTCATCCGCTATTATGCGGTGCACATAGGGTCTCATCCGCTATATATATGCCAAAATATCAATCACTCCAATATATATACTACTATATGTAATAGCACATTCAACTGATAATAATTTATCAATTCTACCAATCAATCAACAATTAATTTTAACTATTTAAAAATAGTTAGTGTAATCCAAAATTAAGTGAGATTAACTCACTTTGATTTTATTGTCGCTTTCACGTTCCTTTTTCAATTAAACTTGAATGCATTTGAATTTATCTACAAATCCTGCAAGTTCCAAATTCGTCCAAACGTTTTCAATGCGTATATGACGAAATCACGGTCCCAACCTCTCTTGAATCATCCGAATTGGACCTTATGCGAGAGAGATAAACACTTTATAAGTTCATTAATAATTAAATCAAACACAATTTTATTTTATAAATAAAAACCCATATCCAACATACACAAACCCTGCCCAACAAGCTCACATGCGCCTTCTTCCTCAATGCCACTTCTTGCACATGAAAAATGACCAGGTCGAGTATGCCAAACACTAATACGGAGCTCTGGTCACCCATATTCGACGCCATCAATTTCATCGAGTTTCTCTTCTGAATCTCCACATGACCATACCTATAACCTTGAACTTGGTCTCCTATAGAAAATCGTGACCTGCTTCTCTCCACTCTCGACCGTGCAATGTCGCACATCCCTCAAAGACGCCGTGCCTCAAGAAAACGCGCGTCCAAATGCTATTCGACGAGGAGAATCCAAATACGACAACCATATCACCAATTGACATTTTAATCTCAACCAAATCCCAACCCTAGTTTTTGAACTCGAGGTCATCTTTGTTGTTGAATACCAGGACAAGGCTATAAACTCCCAAAACATATACTAGGTTGAAGAGAATATTGAAACTTGATTTTTAAAACATGTTTTGGATTTTTTTATCAAATATTTGAGGAGAAAGGAATTTTTGAAGCTTTGATTTTTTTATTTTACTTTTAGTGTGAAAACTTGGCTATACATTTTAAAGAGGAGGGAAAAGATGCATTGTGTGTTGCTTGCTGGCTATAGTGTTTTGAGGATGAGAGAAAAGAACGGATGTGAATAAAAGCTCAAGTCAATTATATATATATATATATATATATATATATATATATATATATATATATAAATTAAATTTCCAAATTGTCTCGATTACACAGCTCAAAATTTCAAACCTCTATTGAGGCATGCTGTTAGGCATTCATAATGTTTTACCCCTATTCCAAATGCGATGGAAAAGTTTTCGAGTCCTAATTCGATCGCATGGAGAAGATAGCTTTTTGGACCTAACTATTATATTGAATTTTCGACATGAATTTCAGCGCATTTCTAACCCGTACGTCCAAATGGTAACTCCAAGCACAACGAAATTTGAAATCCAATAATAATACACTACTATGGATCCAACGGAACTAGTTTTGTCGAATTTCGACACTGTGCCCTAGAAGGTTATTTTTAAATATTAAATTAGACGATATATTTTTAAAATTGAAAAATCTGTTTTAAATTCCATTTTAAAAAATTTATTGCCTTCCTTATTATAAATATAAATTTTATTAGCCTATAAAGTTTTTTTAACAGGTTTAAAACTCAAGATTCGCTATTTTAACCAATTCCAAATAATTAAATTCAATAATTTAATTATCAATAAATAGTTATATTTGAAATTCAAGTTAAAATTAGCTTCTAATTATTTTAAATCAATTATTTATTACAATTTCAAATATCCAAAATTCCAGGTCGTTACAGAGTTGAAATCTTTGGTCTTTTGAATTGAAATGTTGAACTGAGATCGATTTAAATTGAATTTTTCAAACTAAAGTTGATTAAGATAAACTACTTTCAGTATTCTAATATATAAACTACTTTTAATGTATCTATAATATAAGTTGATTTTTTGAACTAAAGTTGATTTAAATTGAACGTCTATACTATTTTTAATGTATAACTACTCTAACATATAAACTACTTTCAATATTCAAACTATTTAAGTTGGAACTGTTAGGATTTAGATTTGACTGATTTAAATTCGAATATTTTGATATGATTGTTTAACCTGTTTTGTGGTTATGATTTTGATGATGAATATGATTTAAAGTCAATAATGATTTGGAAAGTGAATAAGATTTCGAATGTGATATAATTTAAAAGATGAACACGATTTATAGTGAATAATGATTTCAAAAGTGATATAATTTTGAAGTGAATATAATATTTTGGTATCAAATATGAATCGATTTTGGAAATATAGAAGAACAAACCAGTGTGAAATAAGCGTTTGGTTGTTAAAGAGACCGGGATCGGATATTGTCATACTCTCTGCCAATACCATTTTGTAGATTTGCACTGGTGGTAATGCATAGCAGCTACTACTGCCCACCTCGAAACACACTCCCAAAATCAAATCAAGGGTGGCCACCAATAGAACACAATGTAACAAATATGGTATCAGAGAAATGTGCCCAATCAGTGCAGTGACCTCACTAGCCTCGGCGTGGCTCCTATTTTAGTCATATCAAGTTGACCCAAGGGGATCAGGGCTTTCTTCATACCTCATACAGTAGAGTTCGCCAGACCATTCTATTTCATTTTGGATTCTCCACCATGTGCACAATTGTTAAAGTGGTTTTCGGTATTAGCATAAAGTAAGACAATATCCGATCCCAGTCCCTTTAACAACCAAACACTTAGTTTAAATCGTTGGTTCTTTAACATTTCAAGAACTGATTCATAATTCAAAATATCATATTCACTTCAAAATCATATCACTTTCGAAATCATTATTCACTTTATTCATATTCATTTTCAAAATAATTATTCACTTTCGAAATCATGACCACAAAATAGGTTAAACCATCATATCAAAATATTCGCATTTAAATCAATTAAATCTAAATCATAACTGTTTCAACTTGAACAGTTTGAATATTGAAAGTAGTTTGTAACGACCCAGAATTTTTGTCGTCTTGAGTTTTGAATATTAATTTTTAATATTCAATAATACGGTATTTTAATCAAAACAAATCTCTGTCAAATGAAAAATTGGTAATAATAAATAGTTTTAAACCAAGATAATATTTGAATTTTTCAGTTTTTATTTATAAGATAGAAAATTGATTTAATTTGAATTTTATAAAAAAGAAGAGTTATATGTAAATTAGAAACAAATTCATGATTAAAAGAAAAGAATGTATTATAAATAGAGAGATTTTAAAATTGGATTTTTCTTACACACACACATTAGCTAAGAAGAATTTAAAATATGTATAAACTAAGTAAAAATGGTATGTTAAAAACAATATATGTAGTGAAAAACGAAAAGAAGGAATGTATATAAAATTATTATATGATGAATATGAGAAAAAATTTAAAATCATTTTTAAGTCATTTTAAAAGGGAACCTTTAACAAAATCATGTTTTAGAAAAAATGTTATTTTCATACATTAAAATATAATAGCAAAACTTCTATTGCTTGAGTTATATGTTTTTAAATATAAAATAGATATGAATATGAAGACCTAAACTATTTATTTAAAAACCACTATACATCTTGTTGTCAATATATATATATATATGGAAGAATATTAAAATCTAAAGAGAGTTTAACTAAGTAACAAAGGCAAAATAAAAATGAGTATACAAGTGTAACGATGCGGATATTCCACCGTTTGTTTTTGAATATTTAAACGGTTTTAATATTGGATTTGGAATTATAATTTAGTTAGTAAGGTTTTAAAACTGAACCTTAAGTGATTTTGTAGAAATTGAAAATTGTCGATTCAATCGACGCATTATAATAGCGATCCGATGTACAGTCTCAAAATTCGATGAAACTAGTTTCATTGGATCCGCAGTTGTGTATTATTTTTGGATTTCAAATTTCATAGCGTTGGGATTACCGTTTGGTCATAAAGGATAGAAACGCGTTGAACAAATATCGAAATTTAGTATAATAATTGGGTCCAAAAAGCTATCTTCTCCATATGGTTGAATTAGGACTCGAACCCTTTTCCATTGCATTCGGAGTAGGGGTATAAATTTATAAACGCCTGGCGACATGCCTCGATAGGGGTTCGAGATTTTAAATTAGGAAAATCAAAATATTTTAAAATTTTAATTAAAATAATGTCTAGTCAAACTTTCCTTTCAGCTGGTATTACATCATTTCACTAAACCCATTTACTTATTCAAACACGCCACCATTCATTCCTTCGGTTCTTTTAAATCACATCCTCTCCCCCTCTTTTCAAATTAAATCAACGAAGAAGAAAACTTGCTATCTTCAATTTAAATTCGCATACATCTCCCCCTTTCTCCTCCGTTCAAATCGAGATCATAGAAAGAAAGGGGACGAGAATGAATCTCATATAAAAAAAGAGGGAAATCAAAATCGAATCATTCCAAAAAATATGTATAAACTTAAATCGCAACTGTAGGAGCTACGGCGAGGCAATGCATGACTCGATCGACTATGGGGTTGGAATAGCGACTGCTGGGGTTTGCATGATGAGCAGTGTTTTTTGAAGTTGTCATTGTTGCGAGGGGCGACCTGGGTCTCGCTTTCGATTGCAGGTGTTCAAAGAAGTGGAATAGAGGGTTGGCGATGGTGGAAGAGGTTTGGGCTTTAATTTCAAGGTCACGTATAGCGCATGCGAGTGTAGTGCTTGTGATGTAGGAAGTCGTGAATCAAAAGGCAGAGGATGTCGTCGAACTTGGAATTTCCATTGGACGAGGAGGCGGAGCTCGGAGGGAAGAAGTCAAGGTTAGGGTGTAATTAAGTTATAATTAAAGTAATTTGTGAAGATTTAATTATATTTATAATTCTATTATTTTATAACTGCTTATTTCGTTCATATGAGGTCCAAAATTACGAAACAAGCAGCACCAGAAATCATATCGAAGAATATCACGCTGTGAAACTGGTTTGGGATTTTTCAGAGTCCGCTGGAATTTTAAATTAAATTGAACCTTGTTCGATTTGGTTTAAAATCTGGATATTCGGCAAATAAAAGTCAAGGTGATAAATTCTCACTCATTTGGATTTCCAAATTTAAATTTAAATCGTTAAATTTAATTATTGGATGCTTCATTGAATTGATAAATGATAATTATGATTGGATGATTATAATATGTATATATAGTAGTATATATAATAGTAGTTGGATTTATTTTCCGCCTATTGGAGCGGTTGAGACCCTATGTGCCTTGCATAATAGCGGATGATTCTGTGAGAAAATGCGGATTAAGGATCTTAAGGCAAAGATTAACACTAGAGGGGGTGAATACTATCAATAAAGAATTACTTAATCTTTTTGAATTTATGTTAATTTAAACACAAAAGTATACAATATCTAGAAATAGGAATAATCACAGAAACAAACACAGATGCAGAAATAAAATAAAAGCAGTAAAGGAAAGAACACCGGAATTTATTCTGGTTTGGAGTTACCCTATATCCAGTCCCGCAACACAAGTACGGATTTCCTTTCAACAATAATCGTACAATTACACCCTCGGTTTCAAGGCTACGAGGTACACTCTCCAGAATTTTGATCCTCTGGGGAGACATACTTGAATTTCTGGCCACAAGTTTACCCAATTGATTTACCAAGGATACAATCACACCTTTTAAATTTTGATTGATTTCTAAGGTTACAATCGCACCTTTTCTCGCTTAATAGATTACAAAGAAGACTAAATCTTGTAGAGATAGTGATAGAGAATCAAACTAGTAGTAATCGAGTATGATTCAATGTTGATTTCGGCAGAGTAATGATAAGAATATGTATTAAGAAAAGAGGAAGAAGAAGAGGAGTGAAAACCAGAAAAAAGTGATTAAAAATTCATTGAAACTGACCCTTATTTATAGCAACATCCATGACCATTCATGAACAGTTATGGCGAATAGACACTTCTTTCGAAATTTGAATTTTTGAACCAAAGTGTGACCATGTCGACCTGGTCACCCAAGGCATGTCGACATCCCAAAGCTATTTTTGATGTTTTGATTTTCTTTTGAAAATAACCTTTATATATATTAAAACTATTTTAAACTTTATAAATATACTTGAACATAGTTGAAATTCATAAGTAAATATAGAGAATAATATACATAGATTTTAACTATAATTTTATATTTAAATCTAAGTGTAAATATTAAAAGTTAAATATATTATTTAAAAAGATAGTTTAAAATCAAGAGTAAATTGACTTTGAAAATAAAGATGTTTTTGAGGCTAAAATTATTTAAAATCAGGATCGAGGGTTTTGAATCTTTTTAAAAGGAAAGTTTTGAAATAATTTTGAAAATAAGATAATTTTGTAAAATCATTTTGAATTAAAATTAGTGGATACAAAACAATGTCCCACTAGATTTTCGTAGGTTCCATCCTACTTAGGGTTCCATCCCTTTAACGGGCTCGAAGTAGATTCCATTCCACGAATAAATTGGATTTTAAGATGCCAATGCTTTTCTACGAGTTTTAAGAAAAATTCCTAAAAAATACTTATTCTTGAAATCTTGAACTCTTGATAATCTTGATACTCATGAGTCTTCTATCTTGATATCTTGAATCTCTATACTATACAGTCTTCATTCTTAGTACCTACATGGTTAAATCCTGCATATACATATATAACTAAACTTACAATGTTAGTATTTATATTTTATAATCTATTCTAAGGTTTTTGTCATCAAAACCATCATCTCACGGACTAACAATCTCCCCCTTTTTGATGATGACAACCTTTGTTTATAAAATATTACTTCTATGCTAATTACTCCCCCTAAAACTAATAATTCCCCCTTAATCTATGCCTAACTACCCTATTTTATATTTCTCCCCCTTTGTCATCAAAAAAACTTACTCCCCCTTTTAAAACTATTACTCTATGACATGTGATTATAATGATAGTGTTACAGTAAATAATCAACATTTAAATCTAATACTAAAACATAGTCCTAAACTATTAACTATCCTAACTAAGAATTCTCAATAATAATAATAATTAAAACACATATAAGAACACGAGTTATTTATTACGAATATGGTTGTATTTACATTTGCGTTTGGAAAACATAAAAACAAAAACAACAACGAGAAGAAAGAGAAGAAACTAATGTGTGTTTCTGAACATAGGAGATCTATGAATCGAACAGTTTGGATAGTGGAAACAGAAATTTCCACGTTGTTCGACGAGATTCCCATTTTTGTCGAACCACACTTCTCCAACACACACTACTTGGTCATCATCCTCCTCGTGTGCTTCTTCCATAGGTTCTTCTTCTTCTTCTTCGTCGCTGGCCTCATGTTCTTGATTGAGGGAAGAGTCTTCATCGATCAAGATAGGGTTGGCCTGGTTGTCCATTAGGAATTTTGCAAATTCCTAAGAATTTTGCCTTGCCTTTCCTATTCTTTTGCCATATGAAGTTGAGTTACTTGAACTTCAGTTAACATCTGAAGTACATCCTTCATACACTCCTCCATTTTCGTTATACGTGCGAGATTGGTGCATTGGAATGGACTAAAAGTAGAATAGGGGAATGGGAAAGTTGATTTTATGTTTGATTTTGAAGATGAAGCCATTATTTTGTATATTTCAGAAGAAAGAATGAAGAGAAAACAGAGAGAATGAATAAAAAGTCGAAATTGAGAAGAATATAAAACAAATTTTTGAATTTTGGTGGGAAAAATTTTAAAAACTTAAAAACGTTATATGTCGACATGTATACCTAGGGGATGTCGACATGGTCTATATATTTTAACTCTTTGATTTATTTTTAATATTAATTATTAATTATATTTTTTATTTATATTTTATATTTCAGTTATAGAATAAATTCCTAATTCTCTTCTTAATTTAGTAAATATTGTTTCATTTAAAGGTTTTGTTAAGATATCTGCAATTTGATTTTTAGAATTGATATAATCGAGAGTAACTACTTCCTTGTTTATATTATCTCTGAGAAAATGATGTCTGATATCAATATGTTTAGTTTGAGCATGTTGAGTAGTATTTTTGGATAAATTTATTGCACTAGTATTATCACAATAAATTGGCGATGTCAAGATATTTAGACCATAATCTTTTAAAGTTTGTTGCATATATATTACTTGAGAACAAGCCAAAGCAGCATAAATATACTCTGCTTCAGTTGTTGCTAAAGAAACTGTGTTTTTCTTTTTACTAAACCAGGAAACCAGAGAATGTCCTAAAAAGTGACATGTTCCACTTGTACTTTTTCGTTCTGATTTACAACCAGCATAGTCAGCATCACAGTAAGATATTAATTCAAAAGAATCATTTTTAGGATAAAATAAGCCATAATTAGTTGTGTGTTTAACATATCTTATGATATGTTTTACAGCTTTTAAGTGGGTCTCTTTAGGTTGAGATTGATATCTTGCACAGAGACAGACACTATGCATGATATTAGGTCTACTAGCAGTAATATAGAGTAATGAGCCAATCATTCCTCTATATAATTTTTGATCTACATCTTTCGAGAGATCTTCTTTACTAAGGTACTTATTGGTTGCCATGGGAGTGGGTTTTCCACTCACAGTAGTCAAACAAAATTTACTAATTAGGTCTTGAGCATATTTTTCTTGACTAATAAAGATACCATTATCTAATTGTTTTATTTGTAATCCTAAAAAGAAATTTAATTCACCCATATGACTCATTTCAAACTCCTTTGTCATTATTTCAGAGATTCTTTATTCATTTCAAAATTAGTTGAACCAAAAATGATATCATCTACGTAAACTTGTACTAGTTGAATATCATTTTTATTTCTTTTAACAAAAAGAGTATTATCTACCTTACCAATTTCAAAATTAGATTGTAATAAATAAGATCTTAGTCTATCGTACCAGGATCTAGGAGCTTGTTTTAGACCATATAATGCTTTCTTAAGTTTGTAAACATGATTTGGAAATTTATTATTTTCAAAAAGAGGTGGTTGTTCAACATATACTTCTTCTTTTATAAAACCATTTAAAAATGCACTTTTAACATCCATTTGAAATAATTTGAACTTATTATAATTTGCGAAAGCAAGTAGAATCCTAATGGCTTCTTATCTTGCTACGGGAGCAAAGGTTTCATTAAAATCTATTCCTTCTTCTTGACAGAAACCTTGAGCGACTAATCGAGCTTTATTTCTAACTACCTCTCCTTGATCATTCATTTTATTTTTGTAAACCCATTTAGTTCCAATTATAGTTTTATTTTCTGGTCTAGGAACAAGTACCCAAACATCATTTCTGGTAAATTGATTTAATTCTTCTTGCATAGCCAAAATCCATGAATCATCAGTTGATGCTTCTTTTGGATTTTTGGGTTCAATAGTTGATATAAAAACTACATTACACATTTGACTTAGTTGATTTCTAGTTTTAACAACATATTGCATATCTCCTAGTATATTTTCTATAGGATGATCTTTTAAAAATTTAGACCATCTATTAGGATGATTAATTTCATTATTAGTTTCAATTGATTCTTGGTTTTGAGTGATTAAATCCTCTTCATCATTTGTATCTTCAAAAAATTTGAAATTTTCATCAAATGAAACATGCATTTTTTCTTCAATGGAATTAGTTTTTAAATTAAATACTCTGTACGCTTTACTTCTATTAGAATATCCGATAAAGATACCTTTGTAGGATTTAGGATCAAATTTATCTAAATTATCTTTTGTATTTAAAATAAAGCATTTACTTCCAAAAATTCTGAAATAAGATACCTTAGGTTTCTTTGAATTAGGAAGTTCATAAGATGTCCTATTAGTTAGAGGTCTAATTAAAATTCTGTTCAAGATTTAACAGGCAGTAGCAACTGCTTTTGCCCAAAAATTCTTTGGTAAATTACTATCTGAAAGCATAGTTCTCGCACATTCTTGAATCGTCCAATTTTTACGTTCTACTACTCCGCTTTGTTGTGGAGTTCTCGGAAATGAAAAATTGTGAGTTATTCCCTTTTTATTGCAGAATTCCTCAAACTTTTCATTTCTAAATTCACCACCGTGATCACTTCGAATAGTTATAATTTTTAGAGAAAATTGATTTTGAATTCTTTTCGAAAATGCCTTAAAACATTCAAAAGTATCGCTTTTTTTGTTTCAAATATATTTTCCATGTAAATCTAGAATAATCATCTATAATTACAAAGACATATTTATTATGATTTATTGATAGAGTTTGAGATGGACCAAATAAATCAAGATGAAGTAATTCAAGATGTTTTGAAGTTGAAATCATATCTTCAACTTAAAAGAACTTTTTCTATGTTTTACTAATTGACAAGCATCACATAAACTATCTACTTTAAAATTCATTTTAGGGAGACCTCTTACTACATCATGTTTTGACAGTCTAGACAAGAGTTTGAAATTAAAATGCCCAAATCTCTTTTGCCAAATCCAAGGGTCACAGGTTATCATTCGAAACTTTCATACTAAGAATATAAATATTCTTTTTCCTGACTCCCTCAGGTATAATGGTTGAATTATTATCTTCAATATGACACTTATCTATTTCAAATTTAATTTTATATTCTTTATCGCATAGTTGACTTATACTTAGCAAGTTATGTCTCAGATTCTTAAATAGTAAAACATTAGAAATAGTAGGAGTTTCAGAATTACCGACTTTGCCGATGCCGATCACATATCCTTTTGAATTGTCTCCAAAGTTAACCAGTCCTCCGTCTTTGTATATTATATCACTCAGTATATCTGGATTGCCAGTGATGTGTCTAGAACATCCACAATCGAGTATGCATTTGTTCTTTCTGATCTGTACAATTTGTCCGTTGTTGATTGATTCCTCAACACCCATAAAGCATGACTCCTACACATCAAATAATCTTGGTAGACAACTTGAATTTGAATATTGATTATATGAAGACTTATGAAACAATAATGATTTGAATACTTCTAAATTAGTATTAATGAATATAGCCATTTTAAAAACTTTTCAAAAAATCAGATTATGAAACTTTGAAAACCTTGCTCTAATACCAATTGTGAGAAAATGCGGATTAAGGATCTTAAGGCTAAGATTAACACTAGAGGAGGGTGAATAGTGTTAATAAAGAATTACTAAATCTTTTTAAGTTTATGTTAATTTAAACACAAAAGTATACAATATCCAAAAACATGAATAATCACAGAAACAAACGCAGATGCACAAATAAAACAAAAGCAGTAAAGGAAAGAACACGCCGGATTTTATACTGCTTCAGAGTTACCTTACGTCCAGTCCAGCAACACAAGTACGGATATCCTTTCAACAGCATTCGTACAATTACACCCTTGGTTTCAAGGCTACGAGGTACACCCTCCAGAATTTCGATCCTCTGGGTAGAGATACTTGATTTCCGGGCCACAAGTTTACCCAATTGACTTACCAAGGCTACAATCACACCTTTTCCCTTTTGATTGATATCCAAGGCTACAATCACACCTTTTCTCACTTAATAGATTGCAAAGAAATCTATAACTCTGAATAGCACTGAGAATCTTGTAGAGATAGTGATAGAGAATCAAACTAGAAGTAATCGAGCATGATTCAATGTTGATTTCGGCAGAGTAATGATAAGAATATGTATTAAGAAAAGAGGAAGAAGAAGAGGAGTGAAAACAAAAAAAAAGTGATTAAAAATTCGTTGAAACAGACCCCTATTTATAGAAGAACAACATCCATGACCATTCATGAAGAGTTATGGCGAATAGACACTTCTTTTGAAATTTGAATATTTGAACCAAACTGTCACCATGTCAACATGGTCGCCCAAGGCATGTCGACATCCCAAAGTTATTTTTGATGTTTTGATTTTCTTTTGAAAATAACCTTTATATTATATTAAAACTATTTTAAACTTTATAAATATACTTGAATTGGTTAAAATCCATAAGTAAATATAGAGAATAATATATATAGATTTTAACTATAATTTTATACTTAAATCTAAGTATAAATATTAAAAGTTAAATATATTATTTAAAAAGATAGTTTAAAATCAGGAGTAAATTGACTTTGAAAATAAAGATGTTATTGAGGCTAAATTTTTTTAAAATCAGGATCGAGGGTTTGGAATCTTTTTAAAAGGAAAGTTTTGAAATCATTTTAAAAACAAGATAATTTTGTAAAATCATTTTGAATTAAAATTAGTGGATACAAAACAATGTCCCACTAGATTTTCGTAGGTTCCATCCTACTTAGGGTTCCATCCCTTTAACGGGCTCGAAGTGGATTTCATTCCACGAATAAATTGGATTTTAAGATGCCAGTGCTTTTCTACAAGTTTTAACAAAAATTCCTAAAAAATACTTATTCTTGAAATCTTGAACTCTTGATAATCTTGATACTCATGAGTCTTCTATCTTGGTATCTTGAATCTCTATACTGTACAGTCTTCATTCTTGGTACCTGCATGGTTAAATCCTGCATATACATATATAACTAAACTTATAATGTTAGTATTTATATTTTATAATCTATTCTAAGGTTGTTGTCATCAAAACCATCATCTCACGGACTAACAGATCCTATATACCATAGTATCCCCCTCGAAGTAGGATTAGTATTTTTGTTGTTATAACGTCTATGGATGCAGGGAAATAGGTTAGAGGGATCCAACTGGATTCCTCAAAAGTTTACATTGATTGTTTATGATATATAATAATATATGATGTGTTAGAATATTTTGCTATAGAATATTATTGTATGCTATAGCAGCACTAGCCTAACTTTTGGTATTTTAAATACCATTAGTATTATATTAGGAATTTAAAAGGATTAAAAAGGAGATTTTGGATATAAAAATCTTTATATTGAAATTGGATTTACTTTTTAAAAAATTGATTTGGAAAAAAAAATTTGACTTTGAGTTATACTTAACTATTCATAAAATGTTTAAAGTAGAAATTCAAAATTATTTATATAAAGAATTTTCATTAATGTATTTTCAAATGGTATTTCTGAAAAATATGGCAAAAAAGCTGAAATTGGAATTTTAAACGAGTTCAAGAAATAATTGGAGTTTACTGAATAATAGACTGTAAATGGGATTTTAACAGAAATCGATTTATAATGGATTGATTAATATAAATTTGTTATAGATTTGGAAATGAGTTTATAAATTTATAAACGATGTTTATATATAAAGTAAATGATATTAGTTGATAAATTGGAATAAAAATTCATAGTGTGTATTTTTATCAAGATATGTAAATAGTTTCAAAAAAAAAATAGTAGAGTCTATTTTTGGAAAGTGAAATGGCTAGGGAAATGTGAAAGGAGATCGATGTGTTGTGAATCGAGAGGGACTTATAAATTGAAAATTTGTTATCGAGATTTTAAGAATAAATATTTTTGTTTGGAAGTTAAGTTTATTATTTTAAAGGGAAATTTTGTTTACTAAACTATGGAAATTTTAAACTACTTGTATTAGAATATTTCAGAAAGTGGGTTATTCAAAAAAATTATATTAGTGAAAGAAAATTTAAGTTTTTATTAATATGCTTGTAAATGAATTGTTTTTATTTAAAATGAATTCGAAATGAGTTATCTATACTTAATTAAAGGTGCTCAGATATTTTAATAGTACATAACCATGTTTTGAAATCCAGTTATTTTTATTTAAAATATTTATTACACACACACACACATATATATTTGGTTTAAAGGCAAAGGCTTGAAGCGATTTATAATTACCTCGAGATTTGTAAGTTAAGTTGGTAGATGGAGAGTGGTTTGAAAAAGGAATGTTACAACGAAATGCTGAAATTTAAGTTAATTTCCAAGGTGATTAAATATAGAAACTAAAAAAATGAGTTTTGAATTCATAAAAGGAGTTTGAAATTGGAATGTTGACTTGGGAAATTTAAAAGGAAGTTAATTAACAAATTATAGGGCTTATAGAATTTGTTAAAAATGAGTCATGAGATTTACAAATGAAACTTATGAAGGATTTGTGAATTATGAAATAACTGGAATATTTCCTAAGATATTGAACATAAACTGATTTTGGAAAACATACTTATAATTATTTCCAAAGTATTGAACTGGAAGGATTTGGAATATGTCTCCTACGTGATTATTATTATTATAGAAATATTTCAAGTAGTGAAATGTCAATGGAATCAAGGGAAAATATTTCTAAGATATTGAGATGGTTTAAGAAAATCCTTTTATGGGTATTAGAATTTGAAGTGGTTTTCAAATTTTGAAATATTGGAAGAAATTTGAATGTATATCTTATAAAGATATATTGAAAATGAATTTTGGAAGAAAAAAAATTATTATAAGGCCTGATGTCTACTTATGGGTGTTATATTGATAGTTAAATAACCGACTATCAATTTTGGCCAATTTCATTAATCGTTTCGAAGAGACCGGGATGCGATTTAATTATTCAAAAACCATTTCGATTTGGTTTGAATGTTATGAATGGATATCGTGAAGATATGATGATGGTGACTCAGTGTAATGACCCGCAAATCCAGACCTCTTTGAGTCAACAATATTCTCCATCAGTTCGACTCAAATTGGACGGAAATACAAACCATTAGGGTTAAAGAAGAAAAAGGTAAAAGAAGAAGAGAAAACAACAACATAGAATCTCACAATCGCAGCGGAACAATATAGAACAGATAATAACTGATCTTTATACAAAAGATAGTTGTAACTGTTTATACATTACATCTTTAGAGTGAAATACAATCAATAGCACAAAACTGGACAATTATAGTAACTTGTCCTCACAAAGTTGAATAGACAGCATACATACACAGCGAATTATAAGTCAGATGCGAGATATACGTCTCTGTCATCCAGCTCGTCTCCTGAGCTCCATACATCATATCATGTATGTATAATACTCGGTCTGACCCGAGAATTATGATAAAATAACATCCGAGTCGTCTGGAAAACCAGCGTGAGAAAACACACTCAATTGAATTATTAAAGTTTTCAAAATCCTTTAAAATCAAAGGTATCTCGTAAGACCACGTCCAAAATAAACATGCCGGGATTTTACCTTATGATGACCAAAACATTTTATATCAAAATCCTCTGATATTGTAACAGTGTCTAAGTACAAATACTTTATTCAAATAGTTGAAATGCTTGCATATCACGTTCCAACATAGTTGGGCATAATCAAGTCCGTACGACTCTTATTGGAGATGGGTTTCCATACAATGGCAGGGCTACTGCAGTACCACCCGTCACAGTACCTGGCCTGGATCAGCGTACCAAGGACCACTCCCGATGCCCTACAATACAAGACCGAAGCTACCCCTTACTGGATAGACCGAATAAGATTACCCCACGAATGGGATCAACACCCGCCCACACCGTCGAAAAAGGGACTCTAGACAAGGATTATGTTATCCTACTTGGGTGCTACCCACTTAGCCTTGCTACACCTCCAATGTTTTAGCCATTCTCGATTGATGAGGCTTGAGGCTATGATTACCTTTTTAGCACACATTCTCTTAGAATGCTCATCGTCCTCCAATGACGATGGTCTGATAGCATTCGTCCGTACAAGTATGTTCCCGGTCCGAACGGACCGATGGCACTATTCCTACTACATCCATTTTGGAATCACCCTTAGGATTAGTAGCTATTAGCCCTTGCACTTCACTGCTCCATCTTCGACTCCAAGCTCTTGTCATCCTTAAGAAAATGTACTCTTGGAACAAAGTGGTGCTCGGATCACAAATCCAATCTCGATCTCTTCGACACAACGTTTTCTATTTTCGGTAAACTCAACTCTGGTTCGCTAGGAAATAAACAAACGAAAATAAGATCGTATATCACCTCCTAACCGTTATTGGATGGATTTCCTTAAAAACGTCCTAGAAGAACAAACGACTTTTTACGTGAAGTATAACACCTCGAAGGTAACTTTACCATATAGTTCTCGTACTTCTTCTAGATATTTCCAAAGTTATATTCGGGTCCAGAATTTGATAGTTGGTTTTTTAACTATGAAATAAACAATCATTCATCCAAATATTTTATTTCCCCTAAAAAACACTAGTCTTATTAAATTTAGATTTTTAAATAAATTAAATCACTTTAATATACACTTAAAATATTTGAAATAAAGCTACTTAAGTTCTTTATTCAGAATAATACTTACGAAATTCTATAAAAATTCTCCAAGTAAAACTTTAGCCAAAAACTACTTTTTAAAATAAGGTGCAAATATTTAATAATTATCCTTTATTTCATAGTACTAATTTAACCTTTGAAAATTATTAACTACTATGACTTACTTAAATAAATATTTACTTTGACAATTTTAAAACAATTAAATAATAAATTTTTCTAAAAACATTCTTTTAAAACACTTTTAAAACTTCTAACTTAAACTTTAAAATCTTTCCTTTAAAATATACTTAACTTTTCAGGAAAATACATTTCCAATTCAATAAAACTGGTCTTGTCATTTATAAATCATACTCGATTTATCTCCAGTTTAAATTTACGTTCCAACTCCATAAATTTCCTTTCCCACATTTTAAAAAATAAAAATACTATTTATTTTTAAAACAGATTACCATCTCTTTATAAATTCCCGTCGTGAATTTATAATTTTCTAATCATCCACTAATAAATGTTTCATTTTAATTATAAACCCAGTTTATAAATTTCGTGGTCTTATTCCCCTTTTAATCACTGTTTCAAACACTTAATCGATTTTCGATTGATTTTTTGAATTAAATACCAGTATAAAATTTACTTCTTGATATACTAAATTTATTCCAAAACTCCCTAATTCTTGATTCACTTTCCTTTTCTTATATAAAATCTTATTTAAATCTTAAACATTAATTTCTTACTTTATTTCAAACTCACCTTTTGTTTTTCCTAACTCATTTAAATCTTACATTTAAAAATATATTACTTCGTACTTAAAAACAATATTGCTTAAGTCCCAATTTTTAAAGTCCTGTTATTCATATTTATTCATAACCTCTATTTTTCTATATTCCGGAAGTGATTAAATAGGATTTAAAAATCAAACTATTTATTTTCCTAATTTTTTCTTTTAATTAATCCAACTTACCTGTAGATACTTTACCTAAATGTAACAACCCGCATATTTAACGATTTTATATTTAGATGTTTAATTTAAATATAGCGTCGTTAGTCGGATTTTGGTCCGAAATGTTACTTTCTGCAAATGGCCGAATTGGAGCTCGAAACCATTTCCATTGAGTCCAAAATGGCGTTTGCGATCTTTTTGAGTATAATCTTTGATATGTTTGGAGTTTGTGAAAATTTGGCTACTTTTTCTATTGGGTTTGGGGTTGGGTTCAGCCCACTAGCTCACTTAACCCCCTAGCTCAACCCTTCTCTTCATTTCATCTTCATTTCATTTCTTTCTCTAGCTAAAACTGGAATGGTGGAAGGGAAAGAGAAATAGAAATTACCAAGCCCTAGTTTCTCCTTTGTAACTTGATTCTTGCTCCAAAATCAAAGAGAATCCATTGGTAAGTTCATCTCCATCTTCTCCATCTCTTCTCCTCTTCAATTTCAGTAAAATCATAACCCTAACTTAGGAAATACTTGCTTTGATTCTAGATTGAAGCTTGTAGTGTTGAAGTGGAGTGTAGTTGGTTGATTCCTTGCAATTGTGCTTCTTCACCTTCTTTGTTTTGTGTAAAAAGGTGAGTTTTGAACTCACATCTACTTCTCTTGATTTCATTGATGCTGGGTATGAATTCCTAACACCTTGTTCATATGCACTTGCATTTGGTTTGGGTTGAATTGGGGAATAATCCAATTTTTAGTGCTTTGGGTTCAAATCTTTGAAATCCTAACTTTGATGTTTTGATCATGTTTTGGTGATGCATCGAGGAACATATAGGGCCGGGTTGTCGATTGGCATAAGCCCTTAGAGCCAATGTTCGTCTGATTGCATTTTGGGAGAGTTTGCTCTTCATTTGAATAATGCTGAAAAACAGCCCAGGCATGATTCAGTCGACTGAAAACTCTGCACAGTCGACTGAACCTGTAACCCGAAAGTTTCCAGGCATGATTCAGTCGACTGAAAAACTCTGCACAGTCGACTGAACCTGGAAACAGAAAGTTTCCTAAACCTGGAAAATTTCCAGGCACAGGGTCAGTCGACTGAAAACTCTGTTCAGTCGACTGAACCTGCTGTTTGAGTCCAATTTGCCTTTTTGGATTGAATTTCCAATTTGAATCGATTCATGATGACCCCATGTACGATTATCAATTGTTTTGACTTTGATGGTCCCTTTTAATTTTAATCGACGGATTTTTATAAAATAATCTCTCAAATCGCATTTAAAAGTTCGTTTCTCTAATTTATAAATTCTATTTAAAACACACACTTTCGCACTTCGAACGAAGTGGAAGGATGATTAAATGGTTGGGCAAAACACGGACCATGAATCTGTGCGTTTATCTTTCCGATTAATCCTCGACCTATTCGATTGATTATTTTGACCTTCGGGTTTGGTTTATCGATGATATGAGGTAAACTTTGTATTGCTTTGAGTGTGAAAGGGACTGACGGACAGTAAACCGTTTAGTGCGAACGAGTGGTTATGGGACATACGTTAACACTTTTCGGATTCCTTTTCGAGAGTTGTGACACATTCCGCCAGTTAGTGGTGTCCAGTACTGGGTCTTCGACCTTCACCACTACGGTTTGTTGCCTCTGGGATAGTGTCTTCGGACTGTCTCCCTAGGTTTGTTGCCTTCGGGTATGTTGCCTTCGGGTGTGTGCCTTCGGGTTTGTTGCCCTATATAGTTTCACTCTGATGATGGCCTTATGTGCCGCATGGGTGATACTTGGGTTTGGAGTCTTCGGGCTCATGGATCCTTGTTTGTACAGTACTGAGCTCGAGCAAATTTTATGATGTTTCATTGATATGTATATTCCCTTGGTATCGCCCTTCGGTGTTGGTCTTTTTGAGCCGCATGGAGTATGGCGATTACCTTGTGGAACTTGTATACCTTATGGGTATTTGTTATTGCCTTCTGGCTTGTTTTGGGATAGTTGTATCCTTTGTTTCTATATGTTGCCAATGATATGAGGCTTGTTCTATATGATTCATCTCTTGTTGGTGATTGTGTTATCTCCCCTAGAGATATTTATTATACTGTATGACCTTGCAGGTCTATTATTGTTCAGTTTATCTAACTGCTTTGTTATCTAGACTGACCCGTGTATTTTATACTCGGGTCAGACCGAGAATTTTCAAGTTAGGTGCTTTTGGACTAGCCTATTTTGCTTCCTCATGGAGTATTCGCTAGCTTCTTTTTGTTATAGCGTCTTTTGTAGTCCTTATCTATTGTAACTCTAATTTATACTCTTTCGTCTCGTCTGTATATTGTGGTCTCCTGTACCACTTGATATGTATTATTTTGTATACTCTGTTGTGTATCTGTGTATGTGTATATTATGATCGACTGTTCTGTGATGTATATTACATTTGAGTTGTTATATTTTCTTCTGATAAATCCTATAGCCATTGTAGTTTTGCTTTAAATATTTATTGAATAGGTCGAATTTTAATGTGTTTCTACTTTTCGACGTATTTAGTGAATAGTTAAGGTAAGATTGCACATGGTCGCTTCCATTATACTCTATTTTCCGCGTTAGCCGACAGTATTATCTATGTAATACTCTTTGTTAACGAGGCCCTCGGAGTGGGGCGTCACACTAAACATTTCCTTTCTATTTTCTTTAAAAAAATCCACTATATATATTGTGATATTTTAAAGTACCAAAATATTCAGCAAAAACATAGCATTCAATAACTTCAATTTCAATATAATCTACCATAGATTATCAAATAAATCATATCACTGAATATGAAATAAATTTCAATATTTTTAGGGAATCCAATTGGATCCCTCGAACCTGTTTCCCTGCATCCACAGATGTTAGCGCAATATAAAAATACCCATCCCACTTCAAGGGGATATCACGATATAAAGGTTCATCTGCTATTATGCGGGGAGCGCAGGGTCTCATCTGCTATATAATGCGAGAATATCAATCATTTAATATATATATACACTACTATATATATTATCATCCAATAGATAAATTATAAATTTATCAATCAAGTTAGGCATGCAATAATTTAAATTTAACATTTAATTTTAATAAAGTTAATCCAAATGAGTCAGAAAATCTCACCGTTATTTTTGTCTGTAATCCACTTCAATCTAGACGTGGTTTCATGATTTTTGACCTTGTATAAATATTATATAGTTTATTAACACTTTAAGTAATCGAACAAATCAATTACCTTTTCAATAAATTTAATTAACTAATAATTTATTTTAAAGTAATAATTTTATTTTAAACTAATTTTTCTATAATAAATAAGTTTTAGTAACTAAATAATTAAATAAGGTAATGAAACAAATTAATCACCATAATATATTATTTTAGAATAAACTAGTAAATTTATAATTTGTATATGAATATTTGTTTTATTTTTATCTGTTTGCACAAAAAATGGACAAACACCTCCAAGTCGTATTATTTAGTTGATTATATGTGATTTTCAATGATTTTAGATGAGTATATAAATATAAAAGAAGTAGGGGCTGAAATGTAAATGACACGCGGATTTATAGTGGTTCGGCCAGAATGTGCCTACGTCCACTTTATATGTTATTATCTCTTTCCTTCAGATTACAAGTACAATGCTTCGTATATGAGTATATGAAAGTAGTTTGAAAGTTCCTTCCTTGCTTGAGCTCTCAAACTTGTCTGCCATTGTTGTACCCCTGCCCCTCTATTTATAGAGTGCTAGGGGGCAGGGGTCTTGGAAGTATATAGCTGCTGGTGGGCCCGGGCTGAAGCAATCTGGCCTTGTAGCATTCTGGTTCGGCGAGCCTTTTATTCGGTATGGAGCTTGGACCGGTGATGGAGTGGGATGGTGGATCATTCGGTGGTGAGGTTTGCAGTTGGTCCGGTGGTGCTATGTGGTCCGGTGGTAGTGTGGAGATGGAGTTTGGACCGGTGTTGGTTCTCGTCCGGTAGTGGAGGAGAAGCTTTGGTTCGGCTGAGGGGTGGTCCGGTAGTGGTACCTCATCATCTGGTTCGGTGGTGTGGAGGCGAGGCTATGGTTCGGCATGGTCTCATTCGGTAGTTGGGCCTTGGTTTGGACCGGCATGGAGATGTGGGGGGTTGGTCCGGTGGCCTTCGTGCCGAATGGAACTGCTGCCAAGGGGATGTTGGATGGGCTTTAGCACTTGAGTACATGGAGATGCCGAATGAACCTCGCATGGGGATGCCGAATGGAACTTTGGACATGAGTGTTGAATGAACTCCTTACTGGGTGGAATGGGGGTTGCCAGCCCGGGTGAAGTTTACGCTTCTCGGTCTCGAGACCTTCTGGGTGAGAATCCGCCCAACATTTGCCCCCCAAAGTGGGGCACGTGCTTGCATGTGTCGCGCTTTGTTTCCCTGTAGTGGGCGTGATTTGTAAAACGACATAATCTGGGTGTCCATATCCTTTGGGTGTCCTGCAAAGGAAATTATAGCTTCAGTGTGATTTCAAATGATGACCGTTCGAGCTCGTTATCGATGCCAGGTCCACGTTCGAGTGGTTCCCCGGATCGTTTTCAAGGTGGTTTATCGCCAGCTCAGAGCATGCCTAGGGATCGTTCGCGATCCCGTACATGTGTAAGTAGCTTAGCCATTCCATAATTATCAAATATCCGTTTCACCTATGAGTTTAAAAAGGCGTGTCAAAGTGCAAATTCTCACGACGATTGGGTTAATAGCCATTCAGAGCGTGCCTATGTACCGTTCGTGGTCGCGTACACGTGTAAATGATTAACCTTCATTGGTGAGAGATTTACGACTCATCCATCGTTATCATATTCTCTACTTTGTTAGTAGGTTCTAGAGTTCGGTACTTATCTGAGTGAGGCGCCTGTGTGCCCCCTGTTTCTTGTTTCTGCTGGTAGAGGCAGCTTCATTCGGTTTCGAGATGGCTCAGGTTTCATTCAGTTGGAGGCTGGTCCGGTATGGATAGTTCCATTCGGTTTTCATTCGGTCCGGTATGTCGAATGCCTTGGTCCGGTCCTGAGCTCGCCTATATATAGAGGCCGTACCCCCCTCGTTTTTCATTACCGAACGAGTAGAGCCGAACCATATTGTGCTGCCGAACCAAAGTCTTCGCCGAACCAGCTTATACCGAACCAGGTATGTATACTTTCTGCCGAATGAACCTTTGCCACCGAATGGCCCTGTTTGCCGAATGTGTACGGAGTGTATTGAATAGCCGAATGAGGTATGCCGAATGACATGCATGCCGAATGACATGTATGCCGAATGACATGTATGCCGAATGAGCATTGGAGTTTGGTGCCGAATGAACTCGTCTTGCACCGCCGAATGAGACTTCATACTTGAACCTTGAGCGGAATCTTATGCTTTTATATGCTTTCTTTAGATACTTGCTTGTTTATCTTTCTATATTTCTTGCTCTAACACCGTGTTTTTCTTGTGCTGCAGAAAATGTCTCGCAAAGCGGAAACACGATCAGACAGAAAGAAGTCTAGAGGCACAAGAGAGCCCTCTTCTTCCTTGCCCCCAGTCCAATCAGGATCCGAGCAACATCGACCCATTCCAAGGTCTCTAGTGGATGGATATGGTCCACAGGAACTTTTGATCTCCCCCCCTGATTGCTTTCCCAGCTCCTTAAAGGAGGAGCAACTTGACGTCATATCCCGTTCCTTTGGGATAGATAGGGCTCTTATGCTGCTGCCAGGAGATGGGGTGATGCCATATAATCCTCCCGAGGGCTACTTCGCTTTTAGCAGATACCATTGCATGTGCGGCGCTATCCCCCCTATCAACGCTTGGATAGTAAGCTTCACCACCTATTTGAAGGTGGCTCCTTTCCAGCTCCAGCCTAACTCATATGCCATCCTGGTGAGCCTCTTCGTTATCTTCCAGAGGAGGTACGGGCGTACTCCTTCTAACCGGGAAATCCGATACTTGTACAACCTGAGAGGCTATAAGAAGGGGTCTCCGTATATTAGTCTGGAGGCGGCCGTGCCCTTCAAACCAGTTCTGGACTTGTATTCCAAGTTTACCATGTTCAAGAAAGAGTGGTTCTTCGTCAAGGACGATGCTGTCTCTTTCCGCCTTTTCACTTCCGGCTGTAAGATTGATTTCATTTATATTTTTCATGTGTTTTGACTGTAGTGTTTTTTCTGACATGCTTCTATTTCTGGCTAGCGACAGGTGGTATTGCAGTCGTGGAGGACGATTCCTTAGTGCGAATGGCTGCTGAACTAAAGGCTATTCCGGCACGGGACCGGTCGGCCTCTTTCTTGATCAGGAACGCAACCCTCTTGGAGTATAATTTGATCTTACCGCGCCAGTCCGTGGTTAAGCAAAGGGATACGGCTGAGGAGAGGGCTGCTAAAGCTAAAGAGGGGGCTACGATAAAGAGCAGTAAGAGGGAGCCTTTCGCAGCGCGTCCTGCGGTTGGGGGGAAGAAACTGAAGAAGTCCGACGGCCCTTCTCCAAGTACTTGCCCGACTGTCCCGGAGGAGGAAGGTGTGGAAGAGGAGGAAGGAGGCGAAGTTGGAGAAGGGTCGGAGGGTGGAGGAGATGGCGACGGTCAAGGTGGTAGTGGTGTTGCCGCTCTAACCTCTGAGCAAGACCTCGAACTGGATGAGGCTCTCCGTCGGGCCTTCGGGGAGTCGGAGGGAGAGTCGGGAACGGAGAAGGGAACGGAGAAGGCAAAGGAAACCGGCAAAGCTGTGGCTGGCACTGACCCATCCTCTAAGGGTTCCTCAGCTAGGGTGACTCTGGCGACGCAAGGTGAACTTTTGTCTTCTGCCGATTCCATTTTCGATAGGGACTTAGAAATTTTTTACGGTTCACTTCCGTCCTGGAATGAGATCCAGGACTTATTGCAGTTTCCCACTCCTCCGCCGGGTTTGTATAATAGATGTGTCTCCTCACTTTTCTTTCTTTTTAACTTAGCACATTTTTTGAATTGCGGATTATTGTATGTTCGTAACACTTGTTCTTTATTTCAGGGGCAGGCCCGGCAGTTAAAACGTCGGATGTTCGACATCGTCTTGAACAATTTAAGTCGAGGAGAGCTTCTGCGAAACCTTCTACTGATCGCACTGGGGACGTAGTCAAGTACCGCCCTCTTCTTGGGGTCATCGAAGAGGGCATTCAGAAAAGGAAGCGGAGCCGTTCCTTATTTGAGTCTTCTTCTGCTTCGCAGCTTCCTACTCCGCCTCCCCTTACTCAGCCTCCTCGTGATACTACGGAGGAGAGCACGGAGCCCTGCCCCCCTCCTCCTTCTTCCAAGAGTTCTACTGTCATTCATATAAGGCGTCCCGATGTGCCTCGCCCCGTGCCTCGTGACCCTTTTGCCGGTCATCCTGATTTAGACCCAAGTTTTCGGGACATTTCATTCGATAAGACCACGGGCGAGCACCTACTTCCCCGCAACCCCATGGTAAGAGTGTTGGACGAGGCCAAATCTTTAGATCTTGATTTACTTACTACACGGGTAGTCACCATGGGGGATGAGGCCAAGGCTAATATCGACCGGGTGGCCGTAGAGACCAAGAAGTTAATGGAGCATCATGCTAAGTTGGTCAAGGCCGGGGAAGAGATCGGGAGTGCTAACATTCGGTTGAGGTTAAAGGTTGCCGATCAGGCCAAGCAACTCGCCGACCAAGCCATCCAGATTTCCCAGCATGAGGAAGCCTCCAAGCGTCTGAAAGAGACCATGGAGAAGGCCAGTAGGGCGGAATTACGGAAGATGGAGGTCGCTTGCAGGGAACGGATTAACATAGCTATCGCAACGGTGGATGAGGTTCGAAATGCGGATCTCGAGCGGGTGGAGGAGTTGTCAGGGAGGCTCGAGGCTGCGGAGATGGCCCAGGCCGAGTTGAAGGAGGAGATGGAGGAGATGAGGAGATCCCTCAAGTTGAAGGAAGAGGAAATGAGGAGGTCACTCCAGGCTGACTGCTTGAGATACCAATCAGAGAGGGACGTCGCCATCACCAAGTTGCAAGCTTCCGAGGCCCGGGTGAGGGAGTTTGAGGAAAACGAGGGGATGATGGATGAGATGTTGCAGGATATGTACTTCCACACTTGGAAGGAGGGCGGCTTGTCTTGGATGGACGATTACCCTCGGGTCATGGCCAAGGTGTATCTCCAGGCTTTAGAGGAGGCCAGGGTGAATGCGGGTAAGGAAGGCGGAGAGGCTTTCAACTTGAGTGCGGTCACTGCTCAGTTCTCAAAGGAGGAGCAAGCGGCGGTGAAGGAGGGGATGCGGCTACTCGCTGCAGAGGAAGCGGGCGTGCAGTTGGATGATGAGGATCAAGCGGCGGATGCTGGTGAGTTATTCTTTTCCCTTTCTTTTCTTTTCGTGTTTTCATAACTTGATCGTTCGTTTAATGAGTTCCTCTTCTGATCTGGACAGGTGGGACTTCAGATCCACATGCTGGGGGCTCCGATCCTGCGGCTAAGTAGGCTGGGGGAGTTGGTGATGGAGTGTGGATGCATCTGCCATCTTTTCGTTTCTTTTTTATCACTGTTCATGTTAGTCTTTGATATGCAACTGTAATAAAATTATTTGCAAAGAATAACTTCGTGTGATCTTATAATATAAGCTGATTTTGTCATGTTTAAATGTTGTTGCTATCTTTATGTGCTGTGTGAGAAGTATAATTATGTATATGCCTGTGATTCCACTTGTGTTTGATGTTAAGTTTTTGCTTGAAATATAATTTCACGTTTTGCAATGTCAGTGTATGAATAAGTTATAGTTGCGCATTTATGTACAAGAGAAGAGAGTACCGCCCTTTATGTTTTATTTGCAGGCGTCAGCTTTGAGTGTCTTGTGTAACTGTTCACGGGTATAGCCGAGCGCCCTGCTACCCAGCACGCAGGCTTAGAGCCTCATGAGTGAATGCTTCCTATTTGGTTTCCTGTACTTTAGAGTTTGTTATACAGGATAGGAGAAAAATATTTAAATGAAATGGAAATATAGTAAAAGTAAAACTTCCAGTCACGGAAGGCCGTCGATGTGCTTAAGTTCGTGGCAAACGGGTTTTGTAGTCACTTTCCCTAGCTGTGGGTCTTGGAGACATTTGTCACCCATCTTACGCCTCCGCGGGGAGTTTTCTTTTTTACCACAGCCGCACTTAAGACACATCGGAGCCGAGATCGCGCACGGTAACTACCCGAACCATTATGGTCCGTAATCGTGGGTATTATTCGATTTACCGTGGCCGGCTAGCGTGGGTGCCGTTGGCCGTGAACTACCCCTGGCTGGCCACACCTTATGTTGGGGCTTAAAGTAGGTTCACAGTTACCGGCGAGCCGAACGCCGTAATGAGCTGCCATCGGCTATAGTCGGCCTTTATGATGACTTATAATCGGCTCATTACAGTTGGCTTTGAGGGCAGGCGCGCAATGAGTTAACCCGCAGCAGAGGGATGCTGGAGCAAAAGAGTCTCATTGGCGAGTGCATAGAATCGTAGCGTACCTGTTAGGCCTAGTCCAGATGAGGCCGCGGTGCGTCTTGAGTGGAGATGCCATAGGATTTTGTTCAACAGAAAGGGATAAAACTTAACAAGTAGCCAAGACATAAGGGAACAAGTTAAAAAGAGACAAGATTTTTTAAAGTGGTTCGGCACGAAAATGCCTACGTCCACTGATTCTCTTTGTTAATTCACTTCATATGGGCAGTACAAGTTAAGAAAAGTATCGACGGAGGTGTCGGATGTTCCATGCCCTCTGGAACACCTCTCCGTCCACTGTTGACAAAATGTAAGCTCCGTTGTGGAGATCTTTGTGAATTACATATGGTCCGTCCCAGATGGGGTCCAGTGCCCCGGGGCGCGGAAAGATTCGCCTGAGGACAAGATCTCCTTCTTGTAAGCTGCGATGCTTGACTTTGGAATTGTATAGTGCTGCCACTTTTTGTTTGTGAGCTGCTGCTTTGAGTGCTGCATCGTTTCTCCTTTCCTCAATCAGTTCCAAAGACATGAGGAGGAGTTCTTCGTTTTCTTCTGGGTTGTAGTGGATCCTACGGTGGGAAGGCACAATAGTCTCAACTGGGAGCATTGCCTCCGATCCATATGCCAAAGAGAAAGGAGTATGTCCCGTTGATGTTCTGAAAGATGTGCGGTATGCCCATAGTGCCGTAGGAAGTTCGTCCACCCAAGCGCCTTTTGACTTTTCAAGTTTCTTCTTGATTAGGGTTTTGAGAATTTTGTTGACAGCTTCAACTTGTCCGTTTGCCTGAGGGTAAGCTACTGATGAGAAGCTTTTATGAATTCCATGCTCTTGGCACCAGTCGGCAAATTCTTCGCTGTCAAATTGGAGTCCGTTGTCTGATACGATCTTGAGGGGGACTCCATACCTGCACAGAATGTTTTTGATCAAGAAGTTAATAATTTTTGCTGAAGATATTTTATTTAAAGGTTCCGCTTCCACCCATTTGGTGAAATAATCGACTGCCACTATAGCATATTTGGCTCCGCCTCGGCCCGTTGGCAGTTCGCCAATTAAGTCAATTCCCCATACAGCAAAGGGCCAAGGGCTGGTCATTTGAGTAATTTCGTTTGTGGGCAGTCGAGGGATCTTGGCGAACTTCTGACATCTGTCGCATTTCTTAACGAAGTCTAGGGTATCTTTGTTTAGTGTGGGCCAGTAATATCCATATCGGAGTATCTTTCTTGCCAAAGTCTGTCCTCCAGTGTGATCTCCGCATCCTCCCTGATGGATGTTTGTTAATATCTCCTTGGCTTCCCTTTCGGCGACGCATCTTAATAAGGGGCTAGAGAAGCCACGCCGGTAGAGGATGCCTTCTTGTATTGTGTAGTGGGGAACTTTTCTCAAGATCTTCTTGGCTTCGTCACGCCTGTCGGGTAGTATGCCATCTTGCAAATATTTCCGGATAGGAGTCATCCAGGTTCCTTCTTCGATTGCAGTTATCAGATTTACTTGTTCGAAACTTGGGGCTAGCTGCCTTGAGATTGCTGGTGC
This sequence comes from Allium cepa, assembly GCA_030765085.1. Taxonomy (NCBI): domain Eukaryota; kingdom Viridiplantae; phylum Streptophyta; class Magnoliopsida; order Asparagales; family Amaryllidaceae; genus Allium; species Allium cepa. Next base: position 906,621,762 of record CM060929.1, on the reverse strand, counting down.
TCCGGGAATGGTGCTGTCCTTCATGCTAGCTTGCTTTGCAAGTTCATCTGCCTCTTGGTTTTCTTCTCGAGGAATGTGTTTGATTAGATAATGGTCCAATTGATCGAGCAGCAGTTTGGTTTTCTTTAGGTATGCTGTGAGTCGTTCTCCTCGAGTCTGGAATTCTCCTAGTACCTGGTTTACGATAAGCTGAGAATCACTATGAATACATAAGGAATTGATTCCAATTTCAAGGGCCAGTTCCAATCCCGCTATTACTGCTTCATATTCAGCATCGTTGTTAGTGGCCGTGAACTCCAATCTCAATGCATAGTACAACTTTCTTCCCCTGGGGGTGATGATCACAATACCTGCCCCCGAGCCTTGTTCGTTCGATGCTCCGTCTACAAAGAGGTTCCACTTGATGTTTTTTGCTACTTCAGATTGTTCCTTGCCTTCGTTGATAGTGAATTCGGTAATGAAATCAGCCATGGCTTGTCCTTTGATAGCGGTACGAGGATGGTAGGTGATATCATACTGACTTAGTTCGATGCACCATTTGAGGAGTCGCCCAGAAGTGTCAGGACGATGGAGCACTTGTCTTAGTGGTTGATCGGTTAGAACCCTGATGGAGTGAGACTGGCCTCTGCCCCTGTAAATCTCTTACTTACAAAGTAAACCGGGCGTTGTGTGCGGTCTTCTTCTCTTACCAAGGCGGCGCTTAGAGCATGAGATGATACAGCGAGGTATAGGTATAACACTTCACCTTCATTTGGAGTTGAGAGTACTGGTGGTCTCTGAAGGTGTTTGATTAGGTTGAGGAAGGCTTTTAAGCATTCGTCGGTCCACTCGAACCTCCCTTTGTCTTTCTTTAGTGCTTCGAAGAAAGGGACACACTTGTCAGTTGCCTTGGAAATGAATCTGCTTAGGGCGGCCACCTTTCCGTTTAGGCTCTGCATTTCTTTTCGAGTGGAAGGTATCCTTATTTCTTTTAAAGCTCGGATTTGTTCAGGGTTTGCTTCGATTCCTCTGGCGTGGACGATGAATCCTAAGAATTTTCCCGATGATACTCCGAAGGAGCACTTTAGAGGATTCAGCTTCATTCCATATCGGCGAAGTACCCGAAACATATCGTCCAGATGGCTTACATGGTCGTTGGCTTTCCTGGACTTCACCAACATGTCATCCACATATACTTCCATAGTACGTCCTATCAGTTCTGCGAACATTTTGTTGACGAGGCGTTGATAGGTAGCTCCAGCATTTTTGAGTCCAAAAGGCATGACTTTGTAACAATATAATCCGCGGTCGGTGATGAAGCTAGTGTGGTCCTGATCGGGAGCGTGCATGGGGATCTGGTTATATCCGGAGTATGCATCCATAAAAGATAGGAGTTCGTGCCCAGCTGTGCTGTCCACGAGTTGGTCAATTCGGGGAAGTGGGAAGCAGTCTTTCGGGCAAGCGTCATTCAGATTGGAGAAGTCAATACATGTTCGCCACTTTCCATTGGCCTTTTTTACTAGCACTGGGTTAGCGATCCATTCTGGGTAGATGGCTTCCCGTATGAAGCCATTAGCAAGTAGATTTTTTACTTCCTCATCAAGGGCTGCTGATCGCTCTGCCCCCATGCTCCTCTTTTTCTGCTTTACTGGTACCTTGGTGGGATCGATGTTCAACATGTGGCATGCTACGTCTGGGGAGATTCCTGTCATATCGGCATGGGTCCACGCAAATACATCTAAGTTGTGGCGGAGAAAGTCAATGAGTTGATCCTTCAATTCCGTTTTCAGCTGAGATCCGATTTTTAATAGTCTACTTGAATCATGCTTATCTACCGATACGAATTCCATAGCCTCTGCAGGCTCGGCGGTAGCCTCCTCCTCATTATCCCTGGGGTCTAGTTCATTGAAGGGATCGCTTGTGTATCGAAGAGGAGGGGCTTTCTTTAGTTGCTATGCCTCCAAGCTTTTCATGCAGAGAGTAGTCTCTGCATCTTTTCCTTTATTCTTTCTGCGGTTATTGCGAAGTTCAGTTACGTAGCAGTCTCGGGCAGCACCTTGATCTCCTTCTACTTCTCCTACTCCGTTGTCTGTTGGAAATTTCATTTTCAGGCACCAGGGGGCTAATACAATCTGAAAGTCAGACAAGGCTGGTCTTCCCAAGAAAGCGTTGTAAGCCGAGTGGTTTTCTATTAGTACGAACGTTTGTTTTCGCACAACGGAGCGGGGATGACTTCCTATTTCGACGAAGAGGTCAAGTTGCCCGAGGGGCATTTTTGCATCTCCGGTGAAACCGTGCAGTGGTTTGTCACAGGGGGATACATCCTTCATTGATAACTTCATTTTGTCGAAAGCATGTCTGAATAGGATATTTACGGAGCTTCCTGTGTCTATTAGAATCCGAAAAACTTTAGCTGGACCGAACCAGGCAGAGATGACCATAGGATCCATATGTGGGTACTGTCTTCCTTCCAAATCACGCCTACTGAATATGATGTCGTCGTTCTCTTTTCGTTTCGGGTGGCGTTCTTCCGTGATGGAGTTAACATAGCCTTCTGCATTTCTAAGCGACTTGCCGTACCTTTCCATCTCTGCCCAACTTCTGTCGGCGATGTGTGGTCCTCCTGAGATGGTAAGGACCACTATCTTCTCTTGACTAGAGCCACTGGTGTTGTGATTGTTGCGATTCCCTCCGCCTACTTCTGGGAGGGGTTGCTTTGAGTTCTCATTGGCAGGAGTTGGAGTCCTGTTCTGACTTTTCACATAACGTTCCAGTCTTTTTCTTCTAATGTGTTCTTCGATCAAGTCCCGAAGATGGTGGCATTCATTGGTGTCATGTCCGTGGGATTCGTGGAAGCGACAGAACTTTCCGGACTTGAGTGCGTTATCTGATTCTTTCTTGTGCGGGGGGCGCTTGTATCCGAGTTCGCCCTGAGTGGCTAGGTAGATGTTTTCAATTGTTTCATTCAAAGGAGTGTAGGAGTCAAATCTTGGCCCTGGTCGATATTGGCGCTTCTCAACCTTTCTGCCCCCAGCATTGTCTCTAGATTCATTTCTTCGAGCGTCCTTAGCTGCAGTGGGAACCTTGTCCTGAACTATCTTGCCTTGTTGCCCTGACTGCCTCTCCGTAGCAGCGTCTTCAAGTCTCATATACTTTCCAGCTTCATGGAAGAAATCAGGCAAGGTAGCTGGTTTTTCCTTAGTTAATCTTCTGGCAAACTTGGTGTCTGGATGTACACCACTACAGAGGGCCATTAGAGTGAGTTTTTCATCGGCATCTTGAACTGCTGCCGCTGCGGCGTTGAACCGTGTTAGATATTGTTGCAGCGTCTCTCCGGATTTCTGTTTGACATTGGATAGAGAATAAGCATCCCTGGGTTGTTCCACATGGATGCGGAACTGGCTAATAAACCTTTCTTTTAACATCTCCCATGAGCTGATGGATCCTTGGGGTAGATGGCAGAACCAGGAGGTAGCTAGATCTGATAGGAATAGCGGAAAGCATTTACATAATACTCCTTCTGTTGCTCCACTCATGAGCATATGCTGGGTGTATCTCTGCAGGTGTACGATGGGGTCGGAAGTTCCTTTGTAAGGTTCCATGGTTGGCATTTTCCATTCCCGGGGAGTGATGGCAGTTTCGATATTTCGGGTAAAGGGACTGGTGACCCTAGCGCCTATTCCCCGGTCCCTTTGCTCCCGTTGGACACATTCTCTGAATAATCGTGCCATTCGTTCGTCAGAATTTGGAGCGGACAAAAATGAGCTTGGCTCTTCCCTGCGGGATCTATCTCGTCCAGATGACCTGTAGGGATGGTACAATCTATCACTTCGAGCATTATCCAGTGGTTGTCTTTGGCTGCTTGGATGCACGCTAGGACCAGCTACAGTTGCCCCCTGCCTTGATCTTCCCCTGTGGGGTTCTGTTTCGAGCACATCCATGGGGTCAACTTCGGGCTGGGTCCTAGCTCGGCTCCGTTCAGCGGGGTTTCTATGATTAGGTGGCATGACTGGCTCAGCTACATCCGACCCTCGCCTGGTGCCTCCCCCGCTGGGCTCGGCACCAAGGGCTTCCTCGAGTCGGGATTCGGGCTGAGTCCGGGCGCGACCCCTATCATTGTTGTTTCTGTTGATAGCTTCTTCGAAGAGTGAAGACCTTTGTTGCCTCCGGGATCCTCCGGATTGGGATTCACCCCATGATTCCGTGTTGCGGTTGGACTCTTCAGCATCCCTTAAGCGTGACATGAGTTGGTCCACCAAAGTTTCTTGTTGGGATGTGAAGCGGTTAGTTACTTCAGCCACAACCCTGTCCAGATCTGCCCTAGTGATTGGTTGTTCCGTTGCGGGACCAGTTGGATTCTCTTGATTTTCATCTGGTACTGCTGTTGAAGTGGGCTGATCTGTGATTGCTGGATCTGGAAGGCTGCTAGTTGCGATGTTCTTTCCTTTGTTAACATCCCTTCTCTGTTTGGAAGGCATGATTTCTAAGCAACGAGTGATGTTGTTAGGAAGAAGGTAGAGTGGGAGAAGATGAAGCTGGAGTTCAGTTCTCAGTGAAAGCACCAAAAATGTTTGCACAAAAAATGGACAAACACCTCCAAGTCGTATTATTTAGTTGATTATATGTGATTTTCAATGATTTTAGATGAGTATATAAATATAAAAGAAGTAGGGGCTGAAATGTAAATGACACGCGGATTTATAGTGGTTCGGCCAGAATGTGCCTACGTCCACTTTATATGTTATTATCTCTTTCCTTCAGATTACAAGTACAATGCTTCGTATATGAGTATATGAAAGTAGTTTGAAAGTTCCTTCCTTGCTTGAGCTCTCAAACTTGTCTGCCATTGTTGTACCCCTGCCCCTCTATTTATAGAGTGCGGTAGGGGGCAGGGGTCTTGGAAGTATATAACTGCTGGTGGGCCCGGGCTGAATCAATCTGGCCTTGTAGCATTCTGGTTCGGCGAGCCTTTTATTCGGTATGGAGCTTGGACCGGTGATGGAGTGGGATGGTGGATCATTCGGTGGTGAGGTTTGCAGTTGGTCCGGTGGTGCTATGTGGTCCGGTGGTAGTGTGGAGATGGAGTTTGGACCGGTGTTGGTTCTCGTCCGGTAGTGGAGGAGAAGCTTTGGTTCGGCTGAGGGGTGGTCCGGTAGTGGTACCTCATCATCTGGTTCGGTGGTGTGGAGGCGAGGCTATGGTTCGGCATGGTCTCATTCGGTAGTTGGGCCTTGGTTTGGACCGGCATGGAGATGTGGGGGGTTGGTCCGGTGGCCTTCGTGCCGAATGGAACTGCTGCCAAGGGGATGTTGGATGGGCTTTAGCACTTGAGTACATGGAGATGCCGAATGAACCTCGCATGGGGATGCCGAATGGAACTTTGGACATGAGTGTTGAATGAACTCCTTACTGGGTGGAATGGGGGTTGCCAGCCCGGGTGAAGTTTACGCTTCTCGGTCTCGAGACCTTCTGGGTGAGAATCCGCCCAACATTATCTTTGAAACTTCATATACTAAAAATAACTTATATAGATTCAAAAATCAAATTTTTATATAAATTCCTATATTTTCTAAAATCTTATATATATATATACATACATATATTTATTGTTTCCTATATATGTATGTATGTATTTTTATTAAATTAAACAGAATTGTTTTCACCTTACTGTAATTATCTATTTTTTCCCTAACCTATATACATACATACATATATATTAAATTTAAAAAAATCCTATGCCTTTCTGCTGAAACCACCCCCATCGCTGCATCATCGATGTCGACTTCCTTCCCTTTGCTCAACACCATCGCCCGACTCCAATCACCACACTCTAGCTCGAACTCCCATCACATAACCCATATCCTCGCGTCGCCATTACCATAGCCGACCTTATGTGCGCCCTCAACAACTCCCAACCTTAAAGCGACGCGGCCATAAGAGCTACCGGCTATGCGAACTCGATTAGCCCACAACCAGTCGTAGTTGCGACCTTGCAACGACTGCCTACCCTCTTCCCCGAGTCGACTTGCTCGAGCATGAGATCAATCGAGCTCTCCCTTCCCTTCTTCTCCCATTTTGAATTCGATTTCGCCACTCGCTCTCTTTATTTTTTTATTTTTTTGAGACAACTTCGTGATTTTGAATAAAGATAAGAGGAAAAGGAGGGGGCTTGCGAATTTGTTCGGCCATTATTTTCTTTTTGAAATGCTTTTATTTCCTTTTTTGAATTGTTTAACGGTCGGCCGTTTGAAGAAGAAAGGGGGAGACGTGATGTTTTAAAAGAAGGTTGCGTGTTTGAGGAATGCTTAGTGATTTGAAAAAGATAACAACTAATGTGAACGAAATCATGAGCAGTCAACTATATATATATATATATATATATATATATATATGTATGTATGTATGTGTGTATGTATTCAAATCATCTCGAATTTGCAACTTAAAATCTCGATCTCCTGTCAAGGCATGCCGCTAAGTGTTTATAATGTTATACTCCTATTCCAACTACAATGGAAAAGGTTTTGAGTCCTAATTCGATTGTGTGGAGAAGATAGCTTTTTGGACCCAATTATTATTTTGAATTTTCGATAAAAATTTCAGCGCGTTTAAATACCGTATAACCAAATGAAAACTCCAAATGCTATGTAATTTGAAATTCGATAGTAATATACTATTACGAATCCAATGGGACAGGTTTCATCGAAATCCGGGACAGTGACCTGGAAGGCTATTTTTAATTGTCAATTTAAACGATATATTTTTAAAACTGAACAAATCACTTCGAATTCCAATTTTAAAACTTTTATTACCTTCAGTATTATCAATATAAATTTTACAAGCCTTTAAATTATTTTTAACGAGCTTAAAAACCAAGATTTTGTATTTCACCTAATTTCCAATTATTAAATCCAATAATTTAGTTACCCAATAAATAATTATATTTGAAATTAAAGTTAAAAATCAACACCTGAATATTTAAAATTAATTAAGTATCCCAATTTAAAATATCCAAAATTCTGGGTCGTTACATTCCTTTCCCCTTATAAGAATTTCGTCCTCGAAATTGCTAGTTTATGAAGAATGGTCCAAAACCCATTAACTATTATCCTACATCCAAATACTTTTTTGACAACTTCCCAAAACCATCTTTTTATTAAAGGCACACTATCACCCTTACTAACTTCCAAAACTCATCCATAGCTTACAAACGATATTACTTACTCAATTTTTCATATTAGAATTTAAAATCAAATTTAAAATTATAAAAATTTTCCTCAAAATATTTTCTAACTCCTTAAATTTCAGAAAATTTCGCCAACGTCTCCTTTGTGCGGTTAGAGCAAACAACTACAAAATTGCCTGTGATGCCCCACCTCTATACCCACGCTAGCCAAGGACACTACGGTGTAATGCCGTCAACTAGCACGGAGAATAAGGCTGTTGAGGAGCGACCATCCATGTAATGGCTTTGTGCGAGCATCGATATGCCAGATAAAATATAACTTGCATTTCTTTTCAAGAGGAAATCCGACATGCCGACACAAACTCAAAGCCACTACACAGTGGCTATAATATCTTCGAAAACAAATATAGAAATAAACATAACACAAATAAGTCACAGATAATTCGTATCACAAAGGCGGAAAAAGATATGAATATTACACATGGAAGTGTATATCAGAGTAGTGGTCAAACAAGATCCACAATATCACAAAAGAATAGTTATGAGTGCAAGACAAAAGAATGTGTATACAACCAAAAACTACTAATCTAAGTAGTTAGCCAAAAGTCAGGATAATAATAAGCCCAGACGAGGAGTCAAGGAGAAGCACCTATAACATCTCGATCTGACCCGAGTATTATTTAATAAGAAAATAATAAACGGATCAGTCTAGCTATAAATATCAGATGAAATGATATAGAATAAGAAATACAACAAAATCGAATAATAACCAAAATGCCATACTATGATAAGTATGTAATTGAAAATCAACAAGAGATTAATCAATATCACAAGAATCTTCTCAAAGATAAAAGGGATTGTTATACTCTTTATTCCATTTACCAAACCGTAAATATTGACAATTATATCAATGCCAATCACAAAAGTTAATGACACACAAAATTCACCAATGCAAAAATAATGATAAAGCTTATCAATGTAAATCACGAAAATTGATGAAACACAAATTCTAGAAATCAATCAATAGAAATCCAGGAATCACAAAAAGGGGAAAGAGGCCTGTCATTAGAACGGGAGCATAAAAACTCACCAACATGTGTATCACTAAAACAGAAAGCTATTCCGTGGTTGCGAACCATTAATTTTGAGCCGAGGCTCCACTAAAACGGCCCGTAGACCATGGGTCACTACCCCAACAAGCCGAAGCTCCACTAAAAACGGGGTTTATTCTCCCTCGCAGATAAAGAGACATCGCACATTGCTAGTCTAAATCACAAAATGATCATCATTGATCGATAACTGTAAATTACACTAAGCTAGTAAATAAATGAGTTTAGCTTCATGTCCCGTAACCACTAGCTTAACTTAATTATTTATGAACAAATTGTAGACTTCCACTCGAGGTTAAGTGTAAATTACACTAAGCTAGTAAATAAATGAGTTTAGCTTCATGTCCCATAACCACTAGCTTAACTTAATTATTTATGAACAAATTGTAGACTTCCACTCGAAAATTGTCACAAGAGATTCAATCGAACAAGTCCAAAAATTATCCGACGAAGCAAACGCAAGTGTTTCATACCACTTGTTTTACTAAGCCGTTTAATTAGATTTCTCATACGAATGAGGTAAAGTTTGTATATACTAATAGATTGGAAAACGGTGTAAAAACAAGCTTTGTAATAAAATAGTGTTGAAATCATATTGATGAAAGGATTTTGATATTTACTACTAGTATTGAAAACCTTTATATTTTGAAGTGACAAATCACAAAAATGATTGTAGGAACAATCAATCACTAAAATTCACATTCGAAGACGTGAATAAAAATCCAAAGTAATCGATACTGAATCCATCAAAATGGAAATACCCAAAAATTCCAAAAATAGAAGTTATCAAAGTCGACAAAGGTGATAACAACTAATCGGAGAAGAAGAATCTATTAAAGATTGGAATAGCAAAGCAAAATGAGCATAAATAGTCAAAATAGGGAAACAGGAGCAGGTCGGTTGACCGGACTTCCTGAGTCGGCCGACCAAAATAGAAACTGAGAGTTTCGGCTACAGCTTCGGTCGACCGGCCCAGGGGGTTCGGTCGGTCGAACCTGATGCCTTGCATTTTTCTGCCCTATTAATTGAAGTGAAAACTCTCCTAATTCGCAACCGGTCAAGCACGGACGCTAAGGGATTATGCCCATCGGCTACTCGGTCCTATTGGCTTCTCGATGCATCACCAAAAACATGTTCAAACATCAAAGTTAAGATTTTAAAGATTTGAAACCAAAACACTAAAAATTGGGATTTTCACTAATTCAATCCAAACCAAAAGCAAATTCACATGAATAAGTGTTAGGAATTCATACCTAACAATCAAAGATAATCATAGACTTAGATGTGAGATAAAAATCTCACCTTTTCACAAAATCAATAAAGGAGAAGCTTTTAAAACAAGCTAAGATCAATTCCTCTTCAATAACAACTCAAGAAGCTTAAATCTAAGCTTACAAGTAGAATATTTCCTAAGTTAGGTTTAGGAAATTCTGAAATTGAAAGAAGAATGAGTTGGAGAAGAAGAAGGAGATGCTTACTAATGGCTTCTCTTAGAATTTGGAGCTGGTGCTTGGATTTTGCAAATGAACTAGGGCTTGGGGTTTAAATTTCCCATTCCTCTCTCCATTTTTGATGAAGCTTGAGTGTTAGGAAAATAAGAATGATGTGAAAAGGAGAGGTGGACTGAGCTAGAGTATAAGTGGGGTTAATGGGCTGAAACCCAACCCAAAGCCCTAAGAGAAAAGTAGCAAAATTCTACTATCTCCAAACATATCGAAGTTTATACTCAAAAAGGTCGCAAACGGCATTTTGAACTTAATGGAAGTGGTCTCGAGTCCTAATTCGACTGTTTACAAAAAGTAGCGTTTTGGACTAAAATCCGACGAACGATGCTATATTCAAATAAAATATATAAATATACAATCGATAAATTTGCGTGTTGTTACAGACTCCCCTCCTTAAAGAAATTGCGTCCTCGCAATATTTAAGAAGAAAATAAAGAGTAACAACCATAGAAGCATGTCAACACAAAAGGAAATTTGAAATAAGAAGTTCACCATAAAGAGCACGAGAAAGTAAGTCCGGATGTGTTCGCTCGATGAATTCTCTAGATTCCCAAGAGCAATCCTTAGGATTTAAGGACCATTGAACTTTAACAAGCGGAACATCTTTATTTCGAAGGCATTTGACCTCCGAAGCAATAATACGAATAGGATGTTGCTCATAAGTTAAATTAGGCGAAACTTCAATTTCTTCCACAACACCGGGCTCAAGAATAAAATCAGAATCTCGAAGGCATTTCTATAATTTAGAAACGTGAAACACGTCATGAATAGCAGAAAATTGAGCCGGTAATAAAGGGCGATAAGCCACGGAACCAAGGCGTTCGGTGATGGGAAATGGACCAATATATCTAGTGCCAACTTTCCCGATCGACTGAAACGTACAACACCCTTCATAGTTGAAACATGAATAAACACAAGATTCCCACAGAAAATTCTAATTTCCTTCTCCGGTTATCGACAAAGGAATTTTGCCTTCTCTGAGCTTCTTTCATCCTATGACGAATAAGGTCGATCTTTTCTGTGGAATCACGAATAAAGTCTTGACCTAAAACTAGCTTCTCACCGGCCTCAAGCCAACAAGAAGGAGATCGACATGGTCTTCCACAGAGTGCCTCAAATGGGGCCATACCAATACTAGATTGGAAGCTATTATTGTAGGAAAACTCAATAAGAGAAATATGATCTTTCCAACTTCCATCAAGATCAAGAACACATGCACGAAGAAGATCTTCAAGATTTTGATTCACATGCTCGGTTTGTCCATCGGACTAAGGATGATAAGCGTAGCTAAAATTTAGCTTTGTTCCCAGAGCTTTTTGAAGACTCTTCCAAAATCCACTAGTAAACAATGGATCAAGATCACTAACAATAGAAGAAGGAACTCCATGCAATTTTACAATTTCTTTAATAAAGAGTTTGGCCAAAAGAGTAACAGTTCGATTGGACCGAACAAGAATAAAATGGGCGGATTTAGTAAGTCTATCCACTATCACCCATAAGCTGTCATGAACCGAACGAGAACGGGGAAGGCCGTCAATAAAATCCATAGAAATTTGATCCCGCTTCCAAATTGGAATTTCGAAAGGTTGCAATAACCCACCAGGCCTTTGATGTACGGCCTTAATGAGTTGGCAAGTCATACAACACTTAACAAAGTTAGCAATATCAAATTTCATTCCCTCCCAATAATAAAGTCGCTTCATATCTGCGTACATTTTACTACTACCGGGATGAATGGTAAATTTAGATCGATGTGAATCTTCTAAAATATGTTTACGAAGATCACAAATATTTGGCACGATAAGTCTACCAAATTTTCGAATACCGCCACGAGAATCAATATTAAAGTCTGTCAAACCTTCAATATCAATTTTATTTCTAAAATGTTGGCCAAGAAGAGCCAATTCGGGATCTAGCTTTTGAGCTTCAAGAATGCGGTCTAAAAGAGAAGGATGAGCCTCAAAGCTACATAAAACAAGAGATGAACATAAATTGGATACACGATCTCTAATCTCACAAGTGGATAAAATCTCGAGATCATTCCATTCGGATATCATCATGGAAACAACCGCATGTTGTTTTCGGCTAAGCGCATTGGAACACGGTTTCTGTTTCGGGAATAAAAAGAATATCAAGATCATAAGATGTTAGGAACTCAAGTCAACATGAAGTTCCTTATGAGAAAATAAATATTCCAAAGATTTATGATCGAGGTGGAGAACAAATTTCTCCCCCAAAATGATGATGCCAAACTCTAAAAGCGAAAACAATAGCCGCGAGCACTAGATCATGAGTGGCATACCTAGTCTCGATCGACTTTAATGATTTAGAAGCACAAGTGATAGCACGTTCTCTTTTGCAAGAGAACGGAATCCAAACCAATACGATTAGCATTGGTACAAAAGATAAAGTCTTGGTTTCCTTCGGGAATCACAGGAATAAGAGTATCGAAAAGAAAGAATTTAATCTTCGTTCCCGAAAAGCTCAAAATTTTCAAATTTACATTTATATGTAATAATCTTTCTAGAAATTACATTTCTACAAGTCAATTTATTGTGTCAGATTGTCTCATCAAAGCATTTAGGAAATTCCTATCGATAACGTTGATCAAGCGCATCGACCAGAATTCTTAAAGCACTCAATGGGCAATACAATCACCAAATCATCTTCTATATGATAAATAAGTCTCTTAAAATTTTTAAGAATATTCTTTGTATGTTTTAAGAACAAAATCTAATTATACTTATAAATAAATCTTATGAAAAAGATTTGCAAAATTTTAAATTTTGTTTTCATCCCAAAATCAATAAATACAAGAATGGAGTCATCGAGATATTCGTAGAATAGTCGATACATAAAAATGGATGAAATAAGCTGGATAAATTGAATGACATAACAAGTCATTCACAAGAATCATAACGAGTGCGGAATGTGGTAAGTGGAATGCTAACTCCCACAACTCGTAGCCAAATGAAAATCGGTAGCAAGGTCGAACTAAAAAGACCTTAACACCACCCAAAAGATTGCTTAGGAGATAATCCTAAGACAAGCTCAAAAATACCATAAAATTCCAAAAACTACCCGAATGAGAAAAATAACGTTTTCCTCATCTTGTGGGTTTGAAGAATAAAAATGATGCCATCAAATTGGAATCGAAATCACAAAGAAAAATGGAAGTCTGCTTAACAGATTAAAAATGTCGAAGACGAATAGTCCACTCGGGGCATGGAATATGGCTTCATAAAAATCAAACCAATCCTTTCACAAAAATCAATTCCGAAGTCTAAGTAACGCATAACATGCAAATCGGCCTGGAAAGAAAAATCACATAAAATAATTTCGACATCAATAAAAAGCAAGCTGAGTGTTGCTGAGCCACCAACCGGATTCACAATTCTCAAAGAAGTCATCAAGCCTAAAATGTTTTAAAGAAAAAGAATCAATAAGTTCTTTTGATATAAAAATGATAAGATGAACCCATATCAACAAGAACTCAAATTGGAATATAACAAAACAAATGTCATCAAGGATTGAATGAAAAATACCTTGACCAAGAGAAGAGTCACTAGGAGCTTTAAGCTTTCCCTCTCTCCTACTTTGAAGTTTGGGACATGTAGATAAGTAATGACCCGAGTCTTTGCAATAGCGACAATAAAGGGATTTCGGGCACTTAATTATATAATGGTCCGTGCAACCACAATTGTAGCATTGTCCACGATTAGAAGTAGGAGTCTTGGCTACCGAAGTTTCTTTCTTGCTTGGAAGTTTGGGGCATGCAGAAATATGATGACCTGAATTTTTGCAATAACGACAAAACAGTGGCTCCGGACACTCCTTTGCATAGTGGTCCTTAGAATTACAATTGTAGCATCCTCCATGATTAGGGATTGGACTCTTTGCTACCAAAGCAGTTTGCTTCACCTTCTTATTGGGATAAGGGCTTTTGAACTTAATATGCCTCTTCTTGGAAATCCTAATATCACCATCACTTCCTTTACCAACCTATTCATGTCGAAGAGTGATATCCACAAGCTGATGGAAAGGAACTTCAAGTTTCAAAGGTAGAACCATTTCGGGGTTCTTACTCAAAGTACAGATAAACTCTTGATTCTTTACAAGATCCAAAAGTTGCTGGGCAGACATGGATGCGCCATCCAGAGAAGGGCTACTGGATTAACCAGCGCTACGACTACTAGAACTAACCATTTCTTCTTCTTTAAGAAAGAAAGAAAGAAGAAGAAAAAGGTTATTTACAAAATGAATATCAAGCAATACTGATTGATAAAACAAGGAATCACAAAAGAAAATAGGATAGGACGCTTCAAAGACCCGAATAAAATCCTAAGGCACGACTCCTAAGATGGACTTAGGACGATGATCCTCGTTAAATTATTCTACATTGTTCTGAAGTTTGGCTTTGATACCAAGCTGGGACGCCCCACCTCTATACCCACGCTAGCCAATGACACTACGGTGTAATACCGTCAACTAGCACGGAGATTAAGGCTGTTGAGGACCGACCATCCGTGTAATGGCTTTGTGCGAGCATCGATATGCCAGATAAAATATAACTTGCATTTCTTTTCAAGAGGAAATCCGACATGCCGACACAAACTCAAAGCTACTACACAGTGGCTATAATATCTTCAAAAACAAATATAGAAATAAACATAACACAAATCAGTCACAAATAATTCGTATCACAAAGGCAGAAAAAGATATGAACATTACATATGGAAGTGTATATCAGAGTTGTGGTCAAACAAGATCCACAATATCAAAAAAGAATACTTACGAGTGCAAGACAAAAGAATATATACACATCAATGAGTCTATATCTCAAATGTATACAACCAAAAACTACTAATCTAAGTAGTTAGCCAAAAGTCAGGATAATAATACGCCCAGACAAGGAGTCAAGCAGAAGCACCTATAACATCTCGGTCTGACCCGAGTATTATTTAATAAGAAAATAATAAACGGATAAGTCTAGCTATAAATATTAGATGAAATGATATAGAATAAGAGATATAACAAAATCGAATAATAACCAAAATGCCATACTATGATAAGTATGTAATTGAAAATCAACAAGAGATTAATCAATAACACAAGAATCTTCTCAAAGATAAAAAGGATTGTCATGCTCTTTATTCCATTTACCAAACCATAATATTGACAATTATATCAATGCCAATCACAAAAGTTAATGACACACAAAATTCACCAATGCACAAATAATGATAAAGCTTATCAATGTAAATCACGAAAATTGATGAAACACAAATTCTAGAAATCAATCAGTAGAAATCCAGGAATCACAAAAAGGGGATAGAGGCCTGTCACTAGAACGGGAGCATAAAAACTCACCAACACGTGTATCACTAAAATGGAAAGTTATTCCATGGTTGCGAACCGTTAATTTTGAGCCGCGGCTCCACTAAAACGGCCCGAAGACCATGGGTCGCTACCCCACCAAGCCGAAGCCCTACTAAAAACGGGGTTTAGTCTCCCTCGCACACAAAGAGACATCACACATTGCTAGTCTAAATCACAAAATGATCATCATTGATCGATAAGTGTAAATTGCACTAAGTTAGTAAATAAATGAGTTTAGCTTCATATCCCATAACCACTAGCTTAACTTAATTATTTACGAACAAATTGTAGACTTCCACTCGAGGTTAAGTGTAAATTACACTAAGCTAGTAAATAAATGAGTTTAGCTTCATGTCCCATAACCACTAGCTTAACTTAATTATTTACGAACAAATTGTAGACTTCCACTCGAAAATTGTCACAAGAGATTCAATCGAACAAGTCCAAAAATTAACCGACGAAGCAAACGCAAGTGTTTCATACCACTTGTTTTACTAAGCCGTTTAATTTGATTTCTCATACGAGTGAGGTAAAGGTTTGTATATACTAATAGATTTGGAAACGGTTTAAGAAACAAGCTTTGTAATAAAATAGTGTTGAAATCATTTTGATGAAAGAATTTCGATATTTACTACTAGTATTGAAAACCTTTATATTTGAAGTGACAAATCACAAAAATGATTGTAGGAACAATCAATCACTAAAATTCACATTCGAAGACGTGAATAAAAATCCAAAGAAATTTATACCGAATCCATCAAAGTGGAAATACCCAAAAATTCCAAAAATAGAAGTTATCAAAGTCGACAAAGGTGATAACAACTAATCGGAGAAGAAGAATCGATTAAAGATTGGAAGAGCAAAGCAAAATGAGCATAAATAGTCAAAATAGGGAAACAGGAGCAGGTCGGTTGACCGGACTTCCTGAGTCGGCCGACCGAAATAGAAATAGAGAGTTTCGGCTACAGCTTCGGTCGACCGGCCCAAGGGGTTCGGTCGGCCGAAACTGATGCCTTGCATTTTTCTGCCCTATTAATTGAAGTGCAAACTCTCCCAATTCACAACCGGTCGAGCATGGACGCTAAGGGATTACGCCCATCGGCTACCCGGTCCTATTGGCTCCTCGATGCATCAACAAAAACATGTTCAATCATCAAAGTTAAGATTTTAAAGATTTGAAACCAAAACACTAAAAATTGGGATTTTCACCAATTTAGTCCAAACCAAAAGCAAATGCACATGAATAAGTGTTAGGAATTCATACCTAACAATCAAAGATAATCATAGACTTAGATGTGAGATAAAAATCTCACCTTTTCACAAAATCAATGAAGGAGAAGCTTTTAAAACAAGCTAAGATCAATTCCTCTTCAATAACTACTCAAGAAGCTTAAATCTAAGCTTACAAGTAAAATATTTCCTAAGTTAGGTTTAGGAAATTCTGAAATTGAAAGAAGAATGAGTTGGAGAAGAAGAAGGAGATGCTTACTAATGGCTTCTCTTAGAATTTGGAGCTGGTACTTGGATTTTGCAAATGAACTAGGGCTTGGAGTTTTAATTTCCCATTCCTCTAGAGCTTGGATTTTGCAAATGAACTAGGGCTTGGAGTTTTAATTTCGCATTCCTCTCTCCATTTTTGACGAAGCTTGAGTGTTAGGAAAATAAGAATGAAGTGAAGAGGAGAGGTGGACTGAGCTAGAGTATAAGTGGGGTTAATGGGCTGAAACCCAACCCAAAGCCCTAATAGAAAAGTAGCAAAATTCTACTATCTCCAAATATATCGAAGTTTATACTCAAAAAGGTCGCAAACGGCATTTTGAACTCAATGGAAGTGGTCTCGAGTCCATTCGACTGTTTGCAAAAAGTAGTTTTTTGGACTAAAATCCGACGAACGATGCTATATTTAAATAAAATATTTAAATATACAATCGATAAATTTGCAGGTTGTTACACTGCCTCTACGGCCCCAAATTTTCAAAAGAAAACAAAAGCCAAGTGGCTAGATCAGAAAACCATCAAATTTCATATTATATTTTAAACACATACATTTTTGTCGTGCAACTCAAATTTTATTTATGAAATCAAAACATCAATTTATCTTTTGGCTTTAATTACATGCACCCCACTTAGCAATAATATCCAATAACAGAATTCAAAATTATTTTATTCATTTCTTTACAAAATTTTCAATATTTGCTTTTTTTAAGCCTGTACGATGCACATATATCATCCGTACACAATATCAAATCAGATCGCTCACTCGATCACCCAATTTCACTTCCGAACTAGTATTGTTCACCTGACTCTCTAGTGCGGACTCAGATCTGGTTCCTTGATCAAAAACTGTCATTCTTCTTACATAGCCATAGACTATGATAGAAAATTTCATAATTAATCAAAAACCATATTCAGGGTTCGCCGTCGAAAATCGAGTGAAAAATCCCAACTCCGATCCATATACTATCTCGAATTCTGTGCTCGAATCTGGGTCAAATCGCTATGCGAATAAAATAATATACGCACATCTTACATATTTATTTCCAATTGATTATTATTTATATCAATTTCTTTCTATTCATATTTATTTCAATCTCCATTCACTTATCCACACTTACCCTTTTTCACACCTTACAGTTTAATCTTCATTCAAATATTAACTTAATATATTTCTAATACCAAATTTACTTAAGAATTTCACCATCCATTTCTTAAGTCTATTAAAAATATTCTATACAACTTCATGTATTTATTTTCCTTTCACTATTAAAGTTTTTATCAATTTTTATTCAATTTTCATTTTCAATTCCATTTGAATTCAATTTACCTTCCCTTCACTAATTTATTCCCAGTCAAGTCCAATATTGAATTTTTATATTTGATTCACTAATTTATCCCACTTCTCAACCAAATCTTATTCCGAACTTTTACTTTATTCAGTCTACTTTATTTAACACAATTTAAATTAGATATCATTCCTATATTCAATTTCACTTCCATTTTTTACGAATTAAATTAATTTGTCCATCCACTAATTCATTTCCAGCTCAATAATTTTTATTTAGTCCAACTTAACTAAATTTCTATTTCACTTTATTTAGCATAGATAAATATCATATCCATATCGAATTTCAATTTTATTTACTTACAAATTAACTATTAGATTTTTTTATCACAACAACTTTTTTTTCTTTCATTCATTTAGCCTACTTAGGCCAATTTCCTCGAATTTCTTTTATTCGAGCCTGGTTCTATTTCAATAATCACATTCCAGATTTTATAAGTTTCAAACCTGTTTATATTCCATAAACATTTTTAAATAACTTCCAGAGTTTAAGCAATTACTTAAGCATTTCAAATCATTTTTGAAATTAATTTATCCCAAAATCCCTTGGTATATCAAATTATTTCTTTGAATTTCTAAACCAAACCCAGTTTTGCACAAAGTTTCTAATTTAAAACATTTGTGTAGCAATTTCTCCCTTGGAAACTCGAAAATGAACATCGACGATGCTGTAGTCATCACCGAAATTATTTTCCAACGACTGAAACTAGTATAGTGCTTTTACTGTTAAAACATTTCAAATATATTTAAATTTCCAAATCTCACCAGATTTCATACCCAATTTAAAATACTTCCGAATAATAACATTATTATTTCTCCAAAGCTTTTGAAAATCATTTTCAAACTCAAAGGGAATTGAATTCCTCGAATTTTCGAATTTCAAATCCTTTCAATCTATATTCAAATATTACTCTTGAATTTTATTCCATTTCAATATCACATTTAGAATTCACATTTACAAATTCAATTCTATTATATTAATTTAGTTCCTTAACTTTTGGTTATAATTTTCAATTCCTTATTCAGTTTCCACAACAACAATGATAATAGTCTAATATTATCATTTCCTAGCAACCATGCACACCATATACACTATAATAATTTATGAAAATTATTCCTTTATATATAAAAATAATTTGGGTAACATTATTTCATTTACCCCATTTTAAAACAATGCTGTGTTGATTTACCTAGTTTAAAAGTTTAGAAATATCTATCGACACAATTGTCCAGACTTTACCGACCAGAATTTATAAACACTAAATCGATAAGCCAACACAATATAAAACAATTTATTTTCACTAAAAATACGTGCTCATATCTATTAGTACACTCAAACTCATTTTAGAGTACTGCTGACTCTATCTTTAATGAGTAATCCCCACCAGAGCCAAGGTTCTCACTTAACCTTCTGCTCTGATACAAAGTGTAATGACTCGCAAATCCGTACCCATTTCAGTCGACAATATTCTCCATCAGTTCAACTTAAATTGGACGGAAATACAAACCATTAGGGTTAAAGATAGCTGTAACCGTTTATACATTACATTATCAGAATACAACACAATCAATATCACGATACTGGACAGTTATAGTAACTTGTCCTCACAAAGTTGAATATACAGCATACCATACACAGCAGAATATAAATCAAATACGGGATATGCGTCTCCGTCATCTAGTTTGTCTCTTGAGCTCCATAGTATCCTATCCTATACCTGTAATATTCGGTCTGACCCAAGCATTATAATAAAATAACACCCGAGTCGGTTTGGAAAAGTAGCATGAGAAAACACACTCAATTGAATTATTAAATTTTACAAAATCCTTTGAAATCAAAGATATCTCGTAAGACCAAGCCACAAACAAACATGTCGGGCTTTTACCATACGATAACCAAAACATTTTATATCAAAATCCTCTGATATAATAATAGTGTCTAAGTACAAATACTATTCAAATAGATGAAATGCTTGCATCCCACGTTCCAGCATTGTTAGGCACAATCAAGTCCGTACGACGCTTATTAGAGATTGGTTTCCAAATAATGGCATGGCTATTGGCGTACCTCCATCACAGTACTTGGCCTAGATTAGCGTACCGAGGACCACTCCTGATCCTCTATAGCACAAGATCGAAACAGCCCCATACTGGATAGTCCGAATAAGATCACCCCATGGACGAGATCAGCACACGCCCACACAACCGAAAAAGGGTCTCTAAGGATGACCTTACCCTACATAGGTTCTACCCACTTAGCCTTGCTGCAACTCCCTTGTTTTAGCCATTCCCGGTTGATGAGGCTTGAGGCTACAATTACCTTTTTAGCACACATTCGCTTATAATGCTCATCGTCCTCCAATGATCATGGTCTGATAGCATTCGTCCATACAAGTCTGTTTCCAGTCCGAACGAAACCAAATGCACTATTCCTACTACATCCATTTTGGAATCACCCTCAGTATTAGTAGCAATTAGCCCTTGCACTTCACTGCTCCATCTTCGACACCAAGCTCTTGTCTTCCTTATGACAAAGTACTCGTCGGATCGAAGTGATGCTCAGATCATAAATCCCATCCCGGTCTCTTCTAAATAATGTTCGCTATTTCTGGTAAACTCAACCCCGGTTCTCTAAGAAACAAACAGACGAAAATAAGATCCGAGATCACCTCCTAACCGTTAGTGGACGGATTTTCTTAAAACGTCCTAGAAGAACGAACGGGTTTATACGTACAATATAGCATCTCGAATGGTAACTGTACCATATAGTTCTCGTACTTCTTCTACATATTTCCAAAGATATATTCGGGTCCAGAATTTGATAGTCGGTTATTTAACTATCAAATAAACAATCATTCATCCAAATATTTTATTTCCTTTGAAAAACACCAGGTATTATTAAATTTAGATTTTTAAATAAATTAAATCACCTTATCCGAAAATATATACTTAAAATATTTTAAATAAAGCTACTTAAATTCTTTATTCAAAATAATACTTATGAAATTCTATAAAAATTCTCCAAGTAAAACTATAGCTAAAAATTACTTTTTAGAATAAAGTATAAGTATTCAATAATTATCCTTTATTTCATAATACAAATTTAACCTTTAAAAATAATTAACTACTTTGATTAACTTAAATAAATATTTACTTTAACAATTTTAAAACAATTAAATAATAAATTTTTGTACAAACATTCTTTTAAAACTTCTAATTTAAACTTAAAAATCTTTCCTTTAAAATATACTTAACTTTCCAGGAAAATACATTTCCACTTCAATAAAACCGGTCTTGTCACTTATAAATCCTTCTCGATTTATCTCCAGTTTAAATTTACGTTCCAACTCCATAAATTTCCTTTTCCACATTTTAAAAAAAACCACTATTTATTTTTAAAACAAATTACCATCTCCTTATAAATTCCCATTGTGAATTTATAATTTTCAAATTATTCACCGATAAATATTTCATTTTATTTATAAACCCAGTTTATAAATTCCACATTCTCATTCACCTTTTAACCACTATTTCAAACACTTAATCAATTTCAATCAATTTTCTGAATTAAATTCCATTGTAAAATTTACTTCTTCATTTACCCAAATTTATTCAAAAACTCCCAAATTTCGGATTCACATTCCTTTTCTTATATAAAATCTTATTTAAATCTGAAAAATCAATTTCATACTCTATTTCAAATTCTTATTTTATTTTTTCCAACTCATTTAAGTCTTACATTTAAAAATATATTCCTTCGTACTTAAAAGCAATATTTCTTAAGTCCTTATTTTCATAAACCTTTTATTCACATTTGTTCAAAATCTCTACTTTTTCCATATTCCGAAATTGATTAAATAGGATTTAAAAATCAAACTATTTATTTTCCTAATTCTTTTCTTTTTACTTAATCCAAATTATCTAAATACTTTCCTTAAACATTTCCTTTTTTTTCTTTGAAAAATTGAGTATTTATATTTTTGATATTTTAAAGTACCAAAATATTCAACAAAACCATAGCATCCAATATCTTCAATTTCAATATAATTTATCATAGGTTATCAAATAAATCATATCCCTGAATATGAAATAAATTTCAATATTTTTAAGGAATCCAATTGGATCCATCTAATCTGTTTCCCTACACTCACAGATGTTAGCACAATATAAAAATACTCATCCCACTTCGAGGGGATATTGCGGTATAAAGGGCTATCCGCTATTATGCGGGAATTATAGGGTCTCATCTGCTATATAATGTTGGAATATCAATCACTCCAATATATAATTACTACCATATATAATATCATCCAATAGATAAATTATAAATTTATCAATCGAGTTATTATGCAATAATTTAAATTTACAATTTAATTTTAACAAGGTAATCCCAATGAGTGAGAAAATCTCACCGTTATTTTGTTTGCAATCCACTTCAAACTCGACTTGGTTTCACGATTTTTGACCGTGTATAAACATTATATGGTTTTCAACATTTTAAATAATCGATCAAATCAATTACCTTTTTAATTAATTTAATAAACTAATAATTTAAACTTAACTAACAATTTAATTTTAAACTAATTTTCCTATAATAAATAAGTTTTAGTAACTAAAATAATTATATAAGTTAATTAAACAAATTAATCACCATAATACATTATTTTAGGATAAACTAGTAAATTTAAAATTTGTATGTGTATATTTGTTTTATTTTTTCTTTGAAACTTTATATACTAAAAATAACCTATATAGATTTAAAAATCAAATTTTTATAAAATTCCTATATTTTCCAAAATCTTTTATATATACACATATTTACTGTTTCATATATGTGTGTGTGTGTGTATTTTTATTAAATTAAAACAAAATTGTTTTCACCTTACTGTAATTTTATATATTTTTCCTAACCTATATATATATATATATTATATATATAACGGCCCGAAATTTTCGACCTCGAAAATTCGACACTAATACGTTCACTGTAGAAGTGCCTAGCATCCGAATGCCAAAAATCCCAGATTGTTAGGGCAAAGAAGAATAGAGGTAGAAGAAGAAACAGAAACAAATCACAGATTCCCACATTCGCAGCGGCAAATATAATATCAAATAATACCAGTTATACAAAGAAAAACTGTATTAGTTAAATTACATTCAATACATCAGAGTTACATCCATTACACAAAACTGGATAGTTAAAATTAACTTGTACCAGAAATACAAACAATAATATACATAAAGAAATACTCCATAAGTCCTACCATCTAGCTCGCCTCCTAAGCTCCAGAACGACCTTACCTGAAAATCTGTAATACTCGGTCTGACGCGAGCATTACATCAAAGTAACACCCGGATCAGGCTGGAAACTAGCGTGAGTAAACCCATCTATCATGAAATACCAATGCATTATGACTATTTAAAACACGGGGTAACTCGTACTTTATTACAAGTTCATAACTTGTTATAGTCAACACTTATTTCACAAATCAATCTCTAAGTAGCCTTACTTAGTTTCAATCGCCCATATTATTCCATTCCAGCCTATTGATTACACATATCAAATCTATAAAGAATTATAGTAGATTTCAAATCGAAGTGGTTTCGGGTATTTAGTGATACCCAATCTCGGTCTCTTCGAATCCCATGCCATCTTAACAAAGTTATTCAAGTGAAATACAATTCAAACTTTAAATACAGTGTGTCGCTTTACATAGCAACTCATCTCGATAGATAACCACATTATCACTATATAACCCAATCATATCAAAAAAAATTCATATCAGAAATATCAAATAATCCAATGCATTCAGTATCATTCAATCATTTATAAGCAAGATTAATTAGTCACAACCTTTCTAATTAATTTAAATAAATTATTACTTCAATCACTTTATTTTTAATCCAGCTCACTAAATCATTAATTAATTACAAATCATACCTTAATTATCCTCTTTAGTTACATTAAGTAATTAGCCTTTAATCTTAAGTAACTTACCTTTAATTACTTTCATCAAGTAATTATCCCATCAATTAATTATCCTCAATTAATTAACCTTTAATTATTAATTAATTAATCCTCTGACTACTAATTAAATTAATTAATCCTTGATAAATTTATCTTTTAATTTTAAGTAATTAATATCTAATTACTCAATTAGTTTATCCTCAATTACGAATTATTATCTCTAATTAATTAAATCAATTACTTAATTAATTAATTAATCTCTAACTATAAATTACTTAACTAATTAATTCTTAATTATCAATTAAGTAATCTCTAGTTAACTAACTAGACCCTTAATTACAAATTAATTAACCTCCAATTAATTAACTTAACCCTTAGTTATAAATTTATTAATCCTTAATCACTAATTAATTAAATTCAATTAACTTAAATTACTTAATTTACTTAATCCATCTCAACCTATTAAAACCTTAATTAGCTTTTAAGGTAAACCATTATCCTTTATTAATTACTTAACTATCATTAGCATATATAAAACATTTATCTTTATAATTAACTTACCTAGTTAAATCATTTAGTTAAGTTTTAAAATAAAATAACATTTTAACTTAACGAAATAAGGTTAACAAAATAAGGTTAACAAAATTATAAAACTCCCAAATCCAATATTAAGAAAACATTTAATAAGAATTTTTTTAAACTAGATTATTTAAATTTTCAAAACCTTGCTTTAAACTTTTAAAAAAAAAACTGGTTTTAAACCTACTTCGGCTTCCGATGATGACTCGAGTCCTGACCCGATACCACTGCTTTCTTCTTCTTTTTTAAAAAAAACTTGTTAAAAACTTAAACTCATAAACATGATTCACACTCACGTTCTACTCGAGTTTTACTTGAGTCACCATTCCACATGCTCGAGCTTCCCTTCGAGTCAAAACCCCTACCCAAACCACTGACAACATCAGACACCTGTGCACCTGCACAGATGATTGTGACGACGATGACCACCGTCGACACCTTCAACCCATCGACGATCTCCAGATCCTTCGATCCCGACCCCCAAATCACCTGCACGAGCCCACGATCATGATCGAGCAATCTCAGTTGAAACTGGAACCAAAACCCAACGCCAAAACCCTCTCGAACCCACGTCTCCGACCACCAGATATCGTGCAACCACGTCCTCGACTTCGCCAGACATCCATGCAACTAATGCCCCAGGTCCGATGCCACTTGATTTACAAGAGACAGTGCAACAAACCAAAACCCAACCTCGTTCCATTTTGGGTTTTAAACCCTAAATCATCCAAATTCCGACTCCACAGTGATGAAGAAAATCATCCACCATTTTTCTAAGCTCATTGACCTCCTTGCCACCTCCAAAAGTGGTCCCGACCCTCTACATCACTCTGATGACCCACAATAGCTCAAAACTCACTTTTTGACCAAACTCGAAATGCCCACTCAATACAAATAAAAAAATTGTGATTTCCATTTTAAAAATCCTAATTTTCAAAGTAGATGCAAGTTATAAACATGAATCAGCAACCCATGATGATGGATTTTAACATGTTGTAAAGTTTTCTACTGTTCTTCTTGTTTTCTAGAAAATTTTCAAACTGAATTTGCTTAAAAATATTATTAAAACTTTGATTATGCTTAAACAAAGATATCTTGTTTAAATTCTTCATCCTATAAAAGATTATATAAAGAGATTTTAAATTTTGATTTATTTTTAAACTCTGAAGTTAAGAAACAGGGATATACACAGTTATACAAACATGCACACTTCAACACATACAAATATACAAAGACCACACTTATATATACACATGCAAAATAATCTTCGTCGCCGAAATTCACATGCAATAAACATTTATCTACTTAAGCTTTTTAAATAAAAGTTCACTCACTAGTTTGAAACGATGAACAGAGCTTTAAACTGAGATGTTGAAATTTGAAAAAAATGCTTAAACTTGTTGCTGGAACTTGATGATGAGATGATTTAAGACTTTTGATTTTAGGTTTGCTTGCTTTGTTGATTTTTGTTACAGGCTTTGTTTGAAAATGTCTTACAGGTTTTGGCTTCTGATTTGTATAATGTTTACAGGGTTTTGAACTTTCTTTGTTTTAATTTTTCTTATGGATTTTCTGGTTTGAAAATTGTTTAAAAGCTTTGAGTTTTCTTTGCTTTGAAATGAAGATAGTAAAAAGAAGTGAAGAAAGAAGATAGATGTTTATATAGTGTTAATTAGGATTTATTTAAAATTAAAGGAATTAAAAACAAATTTTTGACACATGTTAATTTCCTTAACATTTGTCATTAACATGCATTATTTTACTTACATTTGTTAAATTGTACTTATTTAGCTTATGTGTAATTATGAAATTTTTAATTATTTTTTATTTGTTAATATAAAGATCTTGTATTTATTTTACTATTAAATAAGTAGTTTCTTAATTTATATAAGTAAAACCTTTTAAAAATAATAATATAAAAACTAATTATATTCTAAATAAAATCATATATAAGATATTTAATTCCAAAATGTATTTAAAATATCTATCTTTTAAATTTCCATTTAAATCCAGATTCAAATTCAAATTCAATTTATAAATTTTAAGTAATTATATTGGGAGATTATCAAATAAATATTCACCTAGATAGAAATATTTATTATCAGATTTATTTGTTCAATCTATAAATTAATATTTTTCAATAGTTAAATCGGATAATTATCCAATTATCTGATGCCCAAAAATCCGAGTTATCGCATTCCTCCCCCCTTTAAATCTTTTCG
This sequence comes from Allium cepa, assembly GCA_030765085.1. Classification (NCBI taxonomy): domain Eukaryota; kingdom Viridiplantae; phylum Streptophyta; class Magnoliopsida; order Asparagales; family Amaryllidaceae; genus Allium; species Allium cepa. Next base: position 906,594,996 of record CM060929.1, on the reverse strand, counting down.
TCCTCGAAAAGGAATGAAGCCAGAATTTATTCAATACTTAAAATCAGATAAATCACCTTTTTGATCATTTTTAGAACACTTTAAAAATCTATATACTATTACTAATATAGTTTTTATAAAAATACTTTTATAACTCGATGTTTCAACAAGTCCATCCTCGTTCTCAAAGAAATTCGGTCATACGTTGATCAAGCGTAGGACTGAAAATCAATAAGTACTTGGTAAACCTATTTTCAACACCTAGTGAAAATACCTAGAAAATATTTATTGAAAATATAAAAAACAAAAATAGAGGAAACATCTTTGATGAGAATGCTCTGGAAATCATCACCCCCTCCATGGTCGCAGTTAACCCGATGGTTACGTTGCCATCCTGGCAAAATCCACAGATAACTATAGTCACTCTGTGGACCTCGATTACACCATGGAACCCGCTTTAGATCGCAGCTACATCTGGGGTTACATTGCTATCATAGCAAAAATCCATATAACTGTATGCATCAGTGCCCTCGAATTTCGTTGCCAAAAGAATGAAATGTTACAACCCGCATATTTTACGATTGAATATTTAAATATTTTATTTAAATATTTCATCGTTAGTCGGATTATAGTCCGAAAAGCTACTTTTTGCAAACGGTCGAATTAGGACTCGAGACCACCCCCATTGAGTTCAAAATGACGTTTGCGGCCTTTTTGAGTATAAACATTGATATGTTTGGAGTTAGTAGAATTTTGCTACTTTATCACTTTGGACTTTGGTTTGGGTTTCAGCCCTATATCCTAACACCAGCCCTAGCTCCACCCCCACTTATCTTCATTCACTTCATTTTCCTAGCACTCTCAAGCTCTAGATAAAAATGGTGGAGGAAAAAAAGAAATAGGAAATCCTAAGCCTAGTTCCATTTGCAAAATCTAAGCTTTAACTCCAAATTCAAAGAAGAAGCTTTGGTAAGCCTTCTCTTCATCTTCTCCAACTCGTTCTCTTTTCAATCTCAGAAATTCCTAAACCTAACTTAGGAAATGTTTCTCTTTTAAGCTTGGATTCAAGCTTGTTGGGTCGGAATTGAAGAGCGATTGTCCTTGCCATTGCTCTATAGCTTCTTCTTCATTTGTTTTGGGTTTAAAGGTGAGATTTTTATCTCACATCTATGTTTATATCTATCCTTGTTGTTAGGTATGAATTCCTAACACTTATTCATGTGCATTTGCTTTTGGTTTGGATTACTTGGGTGAATATTCCAATTTTTGGTGTTTTGAAAGCAAAATTATGAAAATTCTTATATGGATATTTGGACATTGATATTGGAGGCATATCGAAGAGCCATTAAGGCTGGGTTGTCGCTTGGCATAAATCCTTCGTCGTCGTCGCTCGTCCGATCGCTTCCGATAATTATTTTGGCCATTATTTGCCTAGGTTCAGAAAACTGCCCGAGCAACAGTTTCAAACGTCTGAAAACCTTATTTCTGACATCTGAATATTATACTGGGAATTTTTATTCCTAGTATTCAGACGTCTGAATCAAAGGTTCCAAACGTTTGAATTGGTTCGAATTGAACCAGAGAAGAAATAGGCTTAAAATTGGCATTTCCAGCGTCTGAATTTATAGGTTCAGATGTCTGAAATATGTTCTGGAAAATATTTTATTTTCCAGATTCAAACGTCTAAATCATGCACTTCAGACGTCTGAATCTGCTTGTTTTTTCCCTATTTTTCCTATTTAGCTTGAGTTTTCAAATTTAATCGATTTGTGTTGATTCCCATTTATTGTTATCATTTATTATCGACTTTGATGATGTTTTCTTTAGGATTTTTGGAACATCCACCTTGATGGATTCGGTATCGATTTCTTTGGATTCTATTCACGTCTTCGAATGTGAATTATGGTGATTGACAGTTCGTACAATCATTTTTGTGATTTGTCACTTTAAAAATATAAAGGTTTCAATACTAGTAGTAAATATCAAAACTCTTTTATCAAAATGATTTCAACACTATTTTATTACAAAGCTCGTTTCTTAATCCGTTTTCCAATCGACTAGCATATACAAACCTTTACCTCACTCGTATGAGAAATCTAATTAAACGGCTTAGCAAAATAAGTGGTATGAAACGCTGGCGTTTACCTCGTCGGTCAATTCTTGGACTTGTTCGATTGAACCTCTTGTGACAATTTTCGAGTGGAGATCTATAGTTTGTTCGTAAATACTTAAGTTAAGCCAGTGGTTATGGGACATGAAGCTAAACTCATTTATTCACTAGCTTAATGTAGTTGACACTTCTCGATGATCATTGATGATCATTTTATGTGATTTAGACTAGCTATATGTTATGTTTCATAGTCCACGTAGGGGACGGTACCTCGTTTTATTGAGTTTCGCCTCATTTCTTTTATAGGCTAACGACATATGTATTATTTGGAGTTTCGACTCAATTTTTGTGGGCTAGCGACCCATATTCTTTTGTGGAGTTCGGTTCATCGGACGTACTTTTATACTACGTCGTTGTTCCGGCTTATTAGGATCAGCGGGTGTACCATTGTACTACGTCGTTGTTTCAAATTATTTGAGTTTCCGGTTCCTCGGATGCACCGATATTTTACTATGTCGTTGCATCGACTCTATGGTTAGCGGCCATGGGATGGCGTCTCGATTGTCATACACGTGTTGGTGAGTTTTCATGTTCCCGTTTTGTGATAGGCCTCCCCCTTTTGTGATTTCTGGATTTCTAATTGATGATTTCTAGAATTGGTGTTTCACCAGCTTTTATGATTGGCAGCGATATGATGTCAATATTTGTGGTTTGGTGAATAAAATAAAGAATATGACATTCTTTTTGATGTTATGAGACTCTTGATATATTGTATGATTTTGGTAGATGTTCTAATGTACACTTTTCATAGTATGGCATAATTGTTATCATACGTTTTTGTCATATCTCTTGTTCAATATCATTTTACCTGATATTTGTAGATAGACTGATCTGTTTATTATTTTCTTATTAAATAATACTCGGGTCAGACCGAGATGTTACAGGTGCTTCTGCTTGACTCCTCATCTGGGAATATTATCTGACTTTTGGCTAACTGCATTAGCTTGGTAGTTTTTGTTGTTATACACTCTAGATATAGACTCGCTGATGTATACTTATTCTTCTTTCTGGCACTTATATCTATTCTTTTATGATATTGTGGATCTTGAATGACCTCTACTCTAATGAACACTTTTAAGTGTTATATATTCATATCTATTTCTGCCTTTGTGATATGGATATCTGTGACTGATTTGTGTTATGCTTATTTCTATATTTGTTTTTCGAAGATCATATAGCCACTGTGTAGTAGCTTTGAGTTTGTATTGGCATGTCGGATTTCTTCTTGAAATGAAATGCATGTAGTACTATCTGACATACTGGTGCTTGCACAAAGCAATTACATGGATGGTCGCTCTACAACAGCCTTATTCTTCGCGCTAGTTGACGACATTACTCCGTAGTGTCCTTGGCTAGCGTGAGTATAGAGGTGGGGCTTCACAGCTTGGTATCAGAGCCAAACTTCGGAACAATGTAGAATAATTTAACAAGGATCGTCGTCCTAAGTCCATCTTAGGAGTCGTGCCTTAGGATTTAATTCGAGTCTTCGTACCGTCTTATCCTATTTTCTTTTGTGATGCCTTGTTTTATCAATCATTATTGTTTGATATTCATTTTGTGAATAACCTTTTTCTTCTTCTTTCTTTCTTTCTTAAAGAAGAGAAATGGTTAGACCTGGCCGTCCCAGTGCCGGACAATCCAGTGCTTCTCCCCAGGATGGAGATTTTATGTCTGCCCAGCAGCTTCATGATATTGTAAAGAGTGCTCAAGGAGCCGGTTCTATTCCAGAGCCTACTCACCCTAAGTTTGGATTTGCACGCTTGTGCAACGATTATACCAACTTGGGTGGGAAGCCATTCAAAGGTTCTGAAACCATTATTGAAGTCCAAGCTTGGGTAAGAACATGTGATCGAATCTTTTCTCGCATGAATCTTATTGATCTTCACCGAGTTCAGGTGGCCTCTAGTGTGCTCCAGGAAAGAGCATTAGACTGGTACGAGCTTCTGATTTATGAAATAGATAAAACGGACTGTACTTGGGAGAAATTCCGAGAACGATTGGAATTAAAGTTTGTGCCAGAAGCTGAGAAAGTGACTTTTCTTGTCATTTCATTGACCTTGTTCAAGGTGAATCCTCTGTGGCAGATTATGTCGCATCATTCGAGTCACTTTCTAAATACGGGGTCGAATACATAAACACCCCATTGAAGAAGAACCAAAGATTTGTCTATGGCTTGAACAAAAATCTCAAGAAGCCATTACTTCTAAAATTAGAAGTTTCTTTTGATCAACTCATTGATATCGCTCTTCGTCTTGAAGAGGCGAATAGGGAGAGTGATGTTGAAGTTGTGAGTGCCAAACCGAACTTCAACAACAACAAGAAAAGGCCTATCAAATTCAAAGCCCCAAATCCCAAGAAGAAAGGGAAGCAAGTAGCTTCGGTAGCAAGGACTCCTACCCCTAGTAGTGGGCAATGCTATAATTGTGGTTCTAAGGACCATTATGCCAATAAATGTCTAAAACCTCTCTTTTGTCGTTATTGCAAAAGTTCGGGTCATCTTTTATCTTCATGTCCCAAACTTCAAGGCAAGACGGAGGGAAAGCTTAATGTTGTGCAAGCCCCTAGTAACACTTCTCGTGGTCAAGGTATTTCTCATTCTATCCTTGATGGCATTATTATGTTTCATGATCAACCTATTCGTGTTCTTTTTGATACGGGTGCATCCCATTCTTTTATATCAAAAGAGCTTGTTGATATTTTTTCTTTGAGTGTTATGACTTTAATGACCTCTTTAAGAATTGCGAATCCGGTTGGTGGATCCGCAACACTAAGTTTACTTTTTAAAGATGTCGAGATTATTTTGTGTGATTTTTCTTTTCGAGCCGATTTGCATGTCATGCGTTACTTTGGCTTTGGAATGATTTTGGGAATGGATTTGCTTAACCGTTATGAAGCTCATATCCTATGTCCTGTGCGGACTATTTATCTTCGACAACCATAATCTGTTAATCGGATTTCTATTGTTCTTAAAGATTCGTATTCTACTTTGGCAGCCTCCTTATACTCTCTAAATCCTCTGTGATGACGATAATGATGATGAGGAAGATGTCATTTCTCTTATTCATGTTGTTCGTGAATTTCCGACGTATTTGAGCCCATTTTAGGACTACCACCTAAGCGAGAAATTGAGTTCAAAATTAATCTCATCCCTAGAGCTCAACATATCACTCATCCTCCTTATCGCATGTTCAATAAGGAATAGGAGGATATGTGCAAACAATTATCAGAATTGGAGACGAAGCAATTTATTCGCTATAGTTCCTCGCCTTGGGGAGCTACGGCTATTTTTGTGAAGAAATCCAATGGTACACTTAGGATTTGCGTTGACTACTGCAAGCTTAATGATCTTACTATCAAGAATAAATATCCTTTACCTCGGATTGATGATTTATTCGATTAACTTAGTGGTGCTAGAGTCTTTTCACAATTGGACTTGGCAACCGGTTTTCATCAGCTTCGTGTTGCAGAGGATAGCATTCCTTTGACATCGTTGCGTACTTGTTATGGATCTTATGAATGGCTTATTATGCCATTTGGTTTAACGAATGCGTCGGCTTATTTCGTTGACCTTATGAATCGAGTTTCCAAAGACTTCCTCGATCGATTTTGTGACGACCCGACTTTCTACTCCCAGAAAATCGCATCATCTATTAAGAAAGAAAGGGATAGAAGAAGAAAAGAAAGAAGAGAAAGAAGAAACAACACTAGAATCTCAACAGCGGAACGAATAAATTATATTAATAACATAAGTATTACATAATATACAACATCAATCAGAGATACACAAAATACACATCACATATACTAGACGGTTATAAACACCTGTCTAGTATTTACAACTTAATACAAACACAACACAGAGAACACACAGCGGAAAACTAGATATCTATAACGCAGAAGCCTCCTGCTCCATTGATCCTCCAATATTTGTCAAAGCCAACCTGAATCCCTTGGCTACTCGTAAAAATTTGAGTACCCAAGAGTTTAAGAAAACAAAGATAAACTCCGGGTCAGACATGGGACTGGTGTGAGTAACAGGTTAAGGTTGCTTAACTTTAAAAAAAAAAACTTTTTGAAAAGAAAAGTATCACGTAAGACTTCCCATACATAAACATGGAAAAGTTTTCACCTTACGCCAACCAAAACATTTGAGAGGAAATCCGGTGATATTATAATAGTGTCTAGGGTTTTCAAGTAAAATACAGAAATAGCTGGAATGCTTACATCTCACGTTCCAACATAGTTGGGCACAACTAAAACATACGGCACTTATTGGATTTTGGATTCCATCAATGGCAGGGCTACTGGGGTACCGCCCGTCACAGTACATGGCCTAGATCACCGTACCCAGGATCCACCCTAACTCCCCTACAACACAAGGCTGGAACCATTCCTTACTGAACAGTTCCGAACAAGACAACCCTGGCAGTTGTTGCAATCAACCGCCCACACAGCCGAATATAAGGGACCTCTAGACAGGGGTAAATCTCACACTCAAGTGGGGGCTACCCACGAAGCCTTGCTGTACCACCCCTATTTTAGCCATTCTCGGTTGATCAGGCTTGAGGCTATGATTACCTTTAGAGAACACATCTCTTAGAATGCTCATCGTCCACCTGACGATGTTCTGAAAGCATTCAATCCATACAAGTTCGTTTCGGGTTCGAATGAAACTGAAGGCATTTTCTCGTTACACTCATTTTGGAATCACCCTCAGAGATAACGACAATAACCCTTGCACTTTGAATCTTCATCTTCACTTGAGATTCACGACCTATCGTTAATTTGGATCGATGTGGTTTTCGGATATCCAAATATGGAAACCCGATCCCGGTCTCACCGAAATCCAAAACGTGTCTTTTAGGTCCAAGTTGTTTTAAAGTTTAAAACAATTCAATTCATCATCTATATACACACAGATAAATAATACACAACATCACAATAGGTAACCAACATTATCATCACAACAGATAATCCATATTATCATTCCAAACAGATAATTCATATCATCAACTCAATGCAACCATAGCATTCAAATCACACAACATCATTTATCTCATAACTGAGATCTCAACCATTCAGGGTAATCAGTATCAATCAACATTCATAAGCAATGACTTATTAATCATCATTATAATTAATTTAAAACGATTTAAATTAATTACTTCTTCCTTAATTAATTTAAAACAAATTAAATTAATTACTCATCTATATAAATCTTGCTTACATATTCCTTAATTAATTACGAAATAATTAATTAATTACCCTCAAATAAATTACCCTAATTAATCATCTTGATTAATTACTCTTTAATTACATTCAAGTAATTAACCTCAAATTAATTCCACCAATTAATTAATCCAAACCAAATTCAGTAATTAACCTGTAATTACTTCATTAATTAACTAATTATAGTTAATTACATTAATTCTTAATTAATTACATTAATTAATTCCTTCATTGATTAATTGTTCTTATTAATCAATCCCTAATTACATCATTAATTATTTAAATTAATGATCCCAAATTATTCATTTATAATCATCCTATTAATTTAATTATCAATTATCCATATTGATTAATCACTCTTGATCAATCACATTAAGTAATTAACTTAATCAATTTCATCTCTTAATTATCTTCAAATAACTCAATTATCAAAACCCAAATTAATTACACTAAGTAATTAATTATTAATTACTTACTTAAGTAATTATTCTGTATACTAATTACATATTAGTTACACAAGGTAATTAAATTCCAAAACTCCTCCATTATCCAAGTATCTTTCTATTAAATTACATCAAGTAATTTATCTACTTAATTACTTCACTAAGTATTTATTCATTTTTAATTACATTGGTAATTATTCTCAAATCAACCAGTGATTTATTTAAATTAATTAGACTTAATTACTTAACTTAATTGTAAAAATAAACTTAAATAATTACAATCAGTAATTATTTTCCCTAATTACTTTCATTAAGTAATTATACTTAAACAATTCATACGATTATTTAAATTAGTTAATACAATTAATTGTTAAAATTAATCACATTAAGTAATTATTAAATAATATTAAGTTAGTGACCTTCATTAATCAATAACAAAACTTTAATTACTTTTCTAAAATAATTAACTGAATTAATCAATATTAATTCTTAATTTATTTATAGAACTCATTAATTAATCTATAATTATTAAATTAATCAAGTGATAATCAAAAACTTAATTAATTGTTAATTACTTGATTAATAAATTCAAATCATTATTTTAATTAAATCAAACCTTATTTAATTAATTGATTTCTTAATTACAATTTAATCAAGTTTAATTAACTTACTAATCCTTTTACTTAATTAAATAAAACGCTTGATTATTTAATTAATTAACCTAATTATTAATTTATTAAATTAATTAATTACAAAACTTAATTACCTTGATCAATTAATAAATTATTAAGTTCAAATCAACTTAATGAAAATCATTAATTTCATTAATGATTTAAGTAATTTAAAAATAATGTGCTTTTAAATTTTCTCTAAATTCCATTTTAATATTAAAATTTAAAATGAAATCCATTTTTAACTTAAACAAGGTTTAAGTATTTAAAAACTCTTTAGTTTTCATTTTAAAGAATCACTTATCTTCTAAAGTAATTTTAGAAGAATAGTTTTAACCATATTCAATTTAAATAAATTTAAAATTTTACTTTAAATATATTCAAATGATTTGAAACATTTAAATTCAAAAACTTATTTTATTTCAAAACTAGAATTCAAATCATGTTTCAGATTTAGATTCAAATATTTAAATTTCAAATCCTGTTTTAAATTTCATTTCAGATTTATAAAACATATGTTATAAAATACTAAAATATTCAAACTTAATTATAACATTAGAATTTATCAACTTATTTCCTTTTGGAAACTTTCAGATTCAGATTTCAAATTTGAATTCAGGATTTCAAATCCAGATTTTAACTTAAATGTTAAATCTTGTTTTAAAATCTTATTTCCAGATTTATAAATCACTTTATAAAATACTGTACAGGTTTTATTATTTTTTTAAATATTTTATTTCTGCAAATTATTTATTTGAAGTTTGGAATCTCAATTTCATTTGAATTCATAATTTAAACTCTCTTTGCTTCCCATTTATTTAAATTTTGATTAAATTTTTAAAAACCTGAAATAGTCAGGTTACAGAAAACAAAATCTGAAACAACGATCTACTCGAGCACATCAAATCTTCCTTCGAGTCTTATTCAATTTTCTTTGAGTAAAAACTCGAACTTCTTGAGCCAAACGCGAGAATATCAACACCAAAACTAACCCACTTCACCAGAAAATAGAAGTGCACGGCGCACGTGCACCGTGACGCCGATCAACCCCGACACCTCACCAAACCTCCATCTCATCGGCAACCACCCCCGCTCCAATCTATGTCCACCAGATCATCTCCAATCATCTGAAATAAAAATCCAGCCCCCACTCCAAACCTGGAAACAAAATCAGGTCCACCCCTCAAAACCTGGAAACCTCTCGCACTCGAAACTCTGACCATCGCAGTGCCTCCATCTTCGGCCATAGCTTCAACCACCACCCCTCTAGCCACCTCCAAAACCTTATGCCACTCGATGCTCCAGAGGAGTTACACTGATCCAAAACTCCAAAGCACCCAAAACTAGGGTTAAAAACAGAAAACGCCCACCATCATCACCACAGTGATCATCCACCTCATCTACCATTTTTCCCATCACCACCTTTGCCTCCTCGATCGCCACGAGCAAGCCCGACCACCCAGATAACAGAGATCACCCAAAAATCCTAGAATTCCCATTTACTGATGAACTGGAACTGCTCCTTAGATTAATTGTTAAAAATTATGATTTTGGGTTTAAAAATCATGTTTTCTCATCAGTTTTCAGATCAAAAACTTAAATTAATAAACTAAGGTATTTTAATTTTTACAAACCTCATGTCTTCCTGACCCTTTTTGGTTTCCGGAGCAAGTGAAATTTATTTTTAACTTAATTAAATTTTTATGCTTACTTTTATGATAAAACAAACAGTTTTTGTTTGTAACTTAAATCATAACAATGGCTAAGTCCAAAAAATAGGAGTTTAAATTAAATCAAAAATCGAGTTTAAAACTAAAAGGAGAGGATCAAAGGTATATGCACACATCTTATCCCAATATCTACAGATAATTCATAGATATATATACAGGAACCTACTTATCACAGGTCATACTCATCACAGAATAAATCATACAACCATGTTAAACTTAAATTATTTTAACAAAAATGTTACTCACCTGATTTCAACAGAGCCATCATTGATTTTTGAAAAGCTTCTGAACCCTGTCCTTGATTTAATGTTGCAGGTTATGCTAATTGAACTGAAGTGCTTCTTATTTTAAATTCATGCATGCAGATCATTTTTATTTACTAAGCTGATGATTTCCAGAGATGCAAATGCAGTTGGTCTTTAGGTTGAAAAAAAAATGCAGACTTGATTTTTGCAGAAATTTATTTTGCAGGTTTGATATTTTTGGTTTGAGGAGTGTTACAGATCTTAGATTTGCTTTTTGAAATGGATTTGTAGATGTTTGCTTTAGTTTGGAATTTTGGTTTGGGTTGCAGATTTGGTTTTGAGGGGTTTTGAGTTTTCAGATTTTTTTTCTTTGTTTTCAACTAGCTTTTGATTTTAAAAGAGAATAAAGGAAAATAAAAATGGTTAAAGGGCTGAAATTTATTTTAATTCAAAATAAAGAAGAAGATCGAACACAAATGACACTTGTCATGTTTCCTTATTTTTAAATAAACACATGTAGCTTGATTATATTCATAAGTTAACACATGTCTTTTACTTAATTTAGTTATATTTTCTTTTTATTTAAATGTTAGATAAACCTTTAAACTTAATTTATTTATATTTATGTAAATATACATGTGAATTACTTATTTAAAGAAAATTTAGATATAACAAATTATAAATTAAAACTTATATAAGTATTTTAGAGAATCTATTAATTTGAATTCATAATAAAATTCCAAATTCAAATTGATCCCTTAAATTCCAAATTAAAATCAATTTATTCAATTTAAAATGATAAATTTTGTTTCTTTATTTTAATTCTTTTTTTATATTTATGGAAAAATGATACATTTATTAATATGGCTTGAAAATAATCAATTTAACAAATTTTATATGATTTATAAAAAGATTATAAATCACTTTTATTAATAAATAAATTTAAACCATATGCTATTTGTATTTTAGACTTATATAAAATATTTCTAAATCATATTAATCAAATAATATTTAAAAAGAAATAAAATAAACTTTTATTTAAATTTAAAACAAAAATTAAGCTAAGACAAATTTTAAAAAATTTAATATTTATTTTAAATATTTACAAACCATATAGTTATTAATTTAAATAACTTTGAAAAACTTAAACTTAATTTAAAACATAATTTCCCAATTACTCAATATATTATTAGAATTTAAAAAACAAAACTTTATTTATTTATTAAATTCCAAAACAAAGTTTATCTATAATATATATACATTATAATTAAAAACATTTGTTTAGTTTTTAAAAGGTAAATCACTAATTAAATATTTATTTATCTAGATTATTAAACCAGTTCATATATTTTATTGATCAATATTATCAAATCAATTTTATTTTATATAAAGATTATTAAATTGATATTGTCAAAATTTCCGGGATATCACATTCCTTCCCCCTTAAAAGAATTTCGTCCCCGAAATTTAAAACATAGGTAATTTAATAACCTATTTTAAAGATGTTTAATTTCAAAGCACAAGCATATATCAAACATATGCTAACAACCATAGCAATCAATTCATCCAATCAAACAAAATTAACTATCCAAACAAAATTCTAGATAGAGTTTCCTCTCGTTTCCCATGTAAGCACCGGGTTACTCGCTCTATAGAACCCAAATAATCAACACTACTAAGCTAAGAACTCCCACTCATCTAGATCTACCACTGAACAAGACATCAGACTACGAACAAGTCTGACTCAACAACCAAATCTCCCAGAATAGCTGATTCCAAAACTAGAAATAGATCATACAAGTACTCCCTCAGAGATACGTGAAACACATCGAATTCCAGTTGTCCAAATAGGCAATTCAATCCAGAAAATCCAACACTTATCCAAAACAGAATGCAAAAGAAATCCAAAACATTTTCGAGCTAGCTTACCCAACCTTACCAAAATTTATAGCTCCAAAAACTAAGAAATTTATCCAAAATCAGATCTCCGACTCAGATCCACAAAACTCTTCGGTCGATCTCGAGCTGCTTACCTCATACCTGATTTGCTCAATCCTTACTGATGTCTCAAGAACAAACTGGACCAAATCCAATCCACCAGAATGATCCTCCAGGATCAATCAAGATCAAAAACAACTCCACTCACCACCATCAGAAGGAAACAAACTTCTCCTATCTGAAAAAGAAAAGCAGATGTACTCCCAAACTACTTCCGCTGCACAACTCTGATCTGGAGTAGAAAGAATGCTGATGAAGATCATAAGCATAATTGGACAACATAACCAAGAAGATCTATGATAACCAAGAGAAAACTCAGAAGTTCCTCCAATCCTGAGCTGCTTCAACAAACTCCATCTCAAGGAACCAACCTTCAACTCGTTGAACTACCGGTACCACATTAAGAAAACCGAATCCCTAGATGGGGACAACCTCTTACTTCCCTGAAAACATTAAGAAAAATCTCCAACAATCCAAGAGAATACTCAATCATCGCAAGTCACTTTTGTGATCAATCCAAGCTAAAATCCAAAGAAAAACTGTTCTCTCTTTACCAATCAGAACAGTTTATGCTGATCTTGCCAATCCATCGAAGAAATGGATTCTACTTTACTGCTTCTAAACTCCACCTCCAATAAACTGCTAAGCCAGAAAACTCTGCCGACACACAAAACACTCCGAGCTGCACTGCTGACACCAATGCCAAAGAATTCCTATTCCAAAGCTCTTCGAGAAACTCAGACTTCAAACCAAACAGAAACACCCTGCTGATCTCAGCCACAACACCAAAGCAGACCTACTTCCTTAAACTTGTTCCAAAGGAATCATCTTCGGAAATATCCACAGTCACTGCATCTCATCACGCATCTACTATTCCCTGAGGTATCAAGATACCATCACTCGCTTCTGCTCAGCCAACAGATCCAAACGCTACTCATCCAACTTCAAAAATGAACTCCGAACCTTAACAAGTTACCTTCAGAGATCGATGAAGTCCTTACACCACTGCAAAGCTCACTCGAAGCGGTATTCGGTCTATGGTCTCGACAAATACACTTCCAATCTCAAACATTCAAACTCCAACCAATGGCAGTCGTGTTATACACACCACTACCCCAGTCTACCCTTACAATCCATATTTGAAAACCCGAACAGGTAACCCAACAGAAAGGTAGAAATAAGTATACATATATAAATATATTAAAAATACAAATACACTCTCTCAAGATAGACACCATTCCAGAGCCTAGGTATTCACTCAACCTAATGCTCTGATACCAACTGTGACGACCCGACTTTCTACTCCCAGAAAATCGCATCATCTACTAAGAAAGAAAGGGATAGAAGAAGAAAAGAAAGAAGAGAAAGAAGAAACAACACTATAATCTCAACAGCGGAACGAATAAATTATATTAATAACATAAGTATTACATAATATACAACATCAATCAGAGATACACAGCATACACATCACATATACTAGATGGTTATAAACACCTGTCTAGTATTTACAACTTAATACAATCACAACACAGAGAACACACAGCGGAAAACTAGATATCTATAACGCAGAAGCCTCCTGCTCCATTGCTCCTCCAAAATTCATCAAAGCCAACCAGAATCCCTTGGCTACTCGTAAAAATTTGAGTACCCAAGAGTTTAAGAAAACAAAGATAAACTCCGGGTCAAACATGGGTCTGGTGTGAGTAACAGGTTAAGGTTGATTAACTTTAAAAAAACCTTTTTTAAAAGAAAAGTATCACGTAAGACTTCCCACACATAAACATGGAAAAGTTTTTACCTTACGCTAACCAAAACATTTGATAGTAAATCCGGTGATATTATAATAGTGTCTAGGGTTTTCAAGTAAAATACAGAAATAGCTGGAATGCTTACATCTCACGTTCCAACATAGTTGGGCATAACTAAAACGTACGACACTTATTGGATTTTGGATTCCATCAATGGCAGGGCTACTAGGGTACCGCCCGTCATAGTACATGGCCTAGATCACCGTACCGAGGAGCCACCCTAACTCCCCTGCAACACAAGACCGGAACCATTCCTTACTGAACAGTTCCGAACAAGAAAACCCCGGCAGTTGTTGCAATCAACCGCCCACACAGCCGAATATAAAGGGACCTCTAGACAGGGGTAAATCTCACTCCCAAGTGGGGGCTACCCACGAAGCCTTGCTGCACCTCCCCCGTTTTAGCCATTCCTAGTTGATGAGGCTTGAGGCTACAATTACCTTTAGAGAACACATCTCTTAGAATGCTCATCGTCCACCTGACGATGTTCTGAAAGCATTCAATCCATAGAAGTTCGTTCCGGGTTCGAATGAAACCGAAGGCATTATCTCGTTACACTCATTTTGGAATCACCCTCAGAGTTAATGACGATAACCCTTGCACTCTGAATCTTCATCTTCACTCGAGATTCACGACCTATCGTTATTTTCGATCGATGTGGTTTTCGGATATCCAAATATGGAAACCCGATCCCAGTCTCATCGAAATCCAAAACGTGTCTTTTAGGTCCAAGTTGTTTTAAAGTTTAAAACAATTCAATTCATCATCCATATACACACAGATAGATAATACACAATATCACAATAGGTAATCAACATTATCATCACAACAGATAATCCATATTATCATTCCAAACAGATAATTCATATCATCAACTCAATGCAACCATAGCATTCGAATCACACAACATCATTTATCTCATAACTGAGATCTCAACCATTCAGGGTAATAAGTATCAATCAACATTCATAAGCAATGACTTATTAATCATCATCATAATTAATTTAAAATGAATTAAATTAATTACTTCTTCCTTAATTAATTTAAAACAAATTAAATTAATTACTCATCTATATAAATCTTGCTTACATATTCCTTAATTAATTACAAAATAATTAATTAATTACCCTCAAATAAATTACCCTAATTAATCATCTTGATTAATTATTCTTTAATTACATTCAAGTAATTAACCTCCAATTAATTTCACCAATTAATTAATCCAAACCAAATTCAGTAATTAACCTGTAATTACTTCATTAATTAACTAATTATAGTTAATTACATTAATTCTTAATTAATTGCATTAATTAATTCCTTCATTGATTAATTGTTCTTATTAATCAATCCCTAATTACATCATTAATTATGTAAATTAATGATCCCAAATTATTCATTTATAATCATCCTATTAAATTAATTATCAATTATCCATATTGATTAATCACTCTTGATCAATCACATTAAGTAATTAACTTAATCAATTTCATCTCTTAATTATCTTCAAATAACTCAATTATCAAAACCCAAATTAATTACACTAAGTAATTAATTATTAATTACTTACTTAAAGTAATTATTCTGTATACTAATTACATATTAGTTACACAAGGTAATTAAATTCCAAAACTCCTCCAATATCCAAGTATCTTTCTATTAAATTACATCAAGTAATTTATCTTCTTAATTACTTCACTAAGTATTTATTCATTTTTAATTACATTAGTAATTATTATCAAATCAACCAGTGATTTATTTAAATTAATTAAACTTAATTAATTAACTTAATTATCAAAATAAACTTAATTAATCACAATCAGTAATTATTTTCCCTAATTACTTTCATTAAGTAATTATACTTAAAAAATTCAAATGATTATTTAAATTAGTTAATACAATTAATCATTAAAATTAATCACATTAAGTAATTAATAAATAATATTAAGTTAGTGACCTTCATTATTCAATAACAAAACTTTAATTACTTTTCTAAAGTAATTAACTGAATTAATCAATATTAATTCTTAATTTATTTATAGAACTCATTAATTAATCTATAATTATTAAATTAATCAAGTGACAATCAAAAACTAAATTACTTATTAATTACTTGATTAATAAATTCAAATCATTATTTTAATTAATCAAACTTTATTTAATTAATTGATTTCTTAATTACAATTTAATTAACTTACTAATCCTTTTATTTAATTAAATAAAACCCTTAATTAATTAATTAATTAACCTAATTATTAATTTATTAAATTAATTAATTACAAAACTTAGTTACCTTGATCAGTTAATAAATTATTAAGTTCAAATCAACTTAATGAAAATCATTAATCTCATTAATGATTTAAGTAATTTAAAATATTGTGCTTTTAAATTTTCTCTAAATTCCATTTTAATATTAAAATTTAAAATGAAATCCATTTTTAACTTAAACAAGGTTTAAGTATTTAAAAACTCTTTAGTTTTCATTTTAAAGAATCACTTATCTTCTAAAGTAATTTTAGAACAATAGTTTTAACCATATTCAATTTAAATAAATTTAAAATTTTACTTTAAATATATTCAAATGATTTGAAACATTTAAATTCAAAAACTTATTTTATTTCAAAACTAGAATTCAAATCATGTTTCAGATTCAGATTCAAAAATTTAAATTTAAAATTCTGTTTTAAATTTCATTTCAGATTTATAAAACATATGTTATAAAATACTAAAATATTCAAACTTAATTATAACATTAGAATTCATCAACTTATTTCCTTTTGGAAACTTTCAGATTCAGATTTCAAATTTGAATTCAGGATTTCAAATCCAGATTTTAACTTAAATTTTAAATCTTGTTTTAAAATCTTATTTCCAGATTTATAAATCACTTTATAAAATACTGTACAGGTTTTATTATTATTTTTAAATATTTTATTTCTGCAAATTATTTATTTGAAGTTTGGAATCTCAATTTCATTTGAATTCATAATTTAAAACTTGCTTTGCTTCCCATTTATTTAAATTTTGATTAGATTTTTAAAAACCTGAAACAGTCGGGTTACAGAAAACAAAATCTGAAACAACGATCTACTCGAGCACATCAAATCTTCCTTCGAGTCTTACCCTAATTTTCTTCGAGTAAAAACTCGAACTTCCCGAGCGAAACGCGAGAATATCAACACCAAAACTAACCCACTTCACCAGAAAATAGAAGTGCATGGTGCACGTGCACCGTGACGCCGATCAATCTCGGCACCTCACCAAACCTCCATCTCATCGGCAACCACCCCCGCTCCAATCTACGCCCACCAGATCATCTCCAATCACCTGAAATAAAAATCTAGTCCTCACTCCAAACCTGGAAACAAAATAAGGTCCACCCCTCAAAACCTGGAAACCACTCGCACTCGAAACTCCGACCATCGGAGTGCCTCCATTTTCGGCCATAGCTTCGACTACCACCCCTCTAGCCACCTCCAAAACCTCATGCCACTCTATGATCCAAAGGAGTTGCACTGATCCAAAACTCCAAAGCACCCAAAACTAGGGCTAAAAACAGAAAACGCCCACCATCATCAGCACAGTGATCATCCACCTCATCTACCATTTTTCCCATCACCACCTTAGCCTCCTCGATCGCCACGAGCAAGCTCGACCACCCAGATAACAGAGATCACCCAAAAATACTAGAATTACCATTTACTGATGAACTGCAACTGCTCCTTAGATTAATTGTTAGAAATTATGTCTTTGGGTTTAAAAATCATGTTTTCTCATCAGTTTTCAGATCAAAAACTTAAACTAATAAATTAAGGTATTTGAATTTTTACAAACCTCATGTCTTCCTGACCCTTTTGGGTTTCCAGAGCAAGTTAAATTTATTTTTAACTTAATTAAATTTTTAAGCTTACTTTTATGATAAAACAAACAGTTTTTGTTTGTAACTTAAATCATAACAATGGCTAGATCCAGAAATAGGAGTTTAAATTAAAATCAAAAACTGAGTTTAAAACTAGAAGCGGAGGGTCAAAGATATATGCACACATCTCATCCCAATATCTACAGATAATTCATAGATATATATACAGGAACCTACTTATCACAGGTCATACTCATCACAGAATAAATCATACAACCATGTTAAACTTAAATTATTTTAACAAAAACGTTACTCACCTGATTTCAACAGAGCCATCATTGATTTTTGAAAAGCTTCTGAACCCTGTCCTTGATTTAATGTTGCAGGTTATGCTAATTGAACTGAAGTGCTTCTTATTTTAAATTCATGCATGCAGGTCATTTTTATTTACTAAGCTGATGATTTCCAGAGATGCAAATGCAGTTGGTCTTCGGGTTGAAAAAAAAATGCAGACTTGATTTTTGCAGAAATTTATTTTGCAGGTTTGATATTTTTGGTTTGAGGAGTGTTACAGATCTTAGATTTTCTTTTTGAAATGGATTTGCAGATGTTTGCTTTAGTTTGGAATTTTGGTTTGGGTTGCAGATTTGGTTTTGAGGGGTTTTGAGTTTTCAAATTATTTTTCTTTGTTTTCAACTAGCTTTTGATTTTAAAAGAGAATAAAGGAAAATAAAAATGGTTAAAGGGCTGAAATTTGTTTTAATTCAAAATAAATAAAAAGATCAAACACAAATGACACTTGTCATGTATCCTTATTTTTAAATAAATACATGTAGCTTGATTATATTCATAAGTTAACACATGTCTTTTACTTAATTTAGTTATATTTTCTTTTTATTTAAATGTTAGATAAAGCTTTAAACTTAATTTATTTATATTTATGTAAATATACATGTGAATTACTTATTCAAAGAAAATGTAAATATAACAAATTATAAATTAAAACTTATACAAATATTTTAGAGAATCTATTAATTTGAATTCATAATAAAATTCCAAATTCAAATTGATCCCTTAAATTCCAAATTAAAATCAATTTATTCAAATTAAAATGATAAATTTTATTTCCTTATTTTAATTCTTTTTTTTATATTTATGGAAAAATGATACGTTTATTAATATGGCTTGAAAATAATCAATTTAACAAATTTTAAATGATTTATAAAAAGATTATAAATCACTTTTATTAATAAATAAATTTAAACCATATGCTATTTGTATTTTAGACTTATATAAAATATTTCTAAATCATATTAATCAAATAATATTTAAAAAGAAATAAAATCAACTTTTATTTAAATTTAAAACAAAAATTAAGCTAAGACAAATTTAAACAATTTAATATTTATTTTAAATATTTACAAACCATATAGTTATTAATTTAGATAACTTTGAAAAACTTAAAGTTAATTTAAAACATAATTTCCCAATTACTCAAATATATTATTAGAATTTAAAAAACAAAACTTTATTTATTTATTAAATTCCAAAACAAAGTTTATCTATAATATATATACATTATAATTAAAAACATTTTTTTAGTTTTTAAAGGGTAAATTACTAATTAAATATTTATTTATTCAGATTATTAAACCAATTCATATAATTTATTGATCAATATTATCAAATCAATTTAATTTTATATAAAGATTACTAAATTGATATTGTCAAAATTTCCGGGATATCACAGATTTGTTCTCATCTTTATAGATGATATTCTTGTGTATTCTAAAACCGAGGAAGAGCATGAAAAGGATCTTCGAATTGTGTTGGAAACTCTTAGTAGCAATCAATTAAAAGCAAAATTTTCTAAATGCCACTTTTGGCAACCTCCTGTGAAATTTCTTGGTCATATTATTTCTGAATCAGGAATTTCCATGGATCCTTCAAAGATCGAAGCGATACAAGATTGGAAGAGACCGGAGAGTATGACGGAGATTCATAGCTTTCTTGGATTGGCAGGTTATTAGCGCCGGTTCATAAAAGACTTTTCTAAAATTTCTGTGCCTCTTACTAGCTTGACAAAGAAAGGAGTTAAATACATTTGGTCGGACAAATGTGAAGCTTCTTTTCAAAAATTAAAAGAACTCCTTTCCAATGCTCCTATTCTTGTGATTCCCGAGGAGAACCAAGATTTTGTTGTTTATACCGATGCTAGTCGTTTCAGATTGGGTGCCGTTCTTATGCAAATAGAACGTGTTATTGCTTATGCTTCTAGGCAATTAAAGCCTGCCGAGACTAAATATGCCACTCATGATTTAGAACTCGCGGCTATTGTTTTCGCCCTTCGAATTTGGCGTCATTATCTTTTGGGAGAGAAATTTGTTCTCTATACCGATAATAAATCGTTGAAGTATTTATTTTCTTGGAAGAAACTTAATTTGCTTCAACAACGTTGGCTCGAGTTCCTTGCATCTTATGATCTCAATATTCTTTATACTCCCGGAAAGGGAAATCGTGTTTCTGACTCCCTTAGCCGAAAGCAACAAGTGGTTGTTTCCATGATGATATCCAAATGGAACGATCTCAAAACTTTGTCCACTTGTGAGATTCGAGATTGTGAATCCGGTTTATGTTCATCTCTTGTTTTATGTAGTCTTGAGGATCATCCTTCTCTTTTAGACCGCATTCTTGATGCTCAAAAGCTGGATCCCGAATTGGCTTTTCTTCGCCAAAGTTTTAGGGATAAAATTGATATTGAAAGTTTGAAAGACTTCAATATTGATGCTTGTGGCGGTATTCAAAAATTTGGTAGACTTATCGTGCCAAATATTTGTGATCTTCGTAAAGACATTTTATAAGATTCTCATCGTTCTAAATTTACCATTCATCCCGGTAGTAGTAAAATGTACGCGGATATAAAGCGACTTTATTATTGGGAGGGAATGAAATTTGATATCACTAACTTCGTTAAGCCTTGCATAACTTGCCAACTCATTAAGGCCGAGCATCAAAGGCCCGGTGGGTTATTGCAACCTTTAGTCATTCCAATTTGGAAGTGGGATCAAATTTCCATGGATTTTATTGACGGCTTTCCCCGTTCTCGTTCGGGTCATGATAGCTTATGGGTGATAGTTGATAGACTTACTAAATCCTCCCATTTTATCCCCGTTTGGTCTAATCGGACCGTTCCTCTTTTGGCCAAACTCTTTATCAAAGAAATTGTTAAACTGCATGGAGTTCCTACTTCTATTGTTAGTGGTCGTGATCCATTGTTTACTATTGGATTTTGGAAGAGTCTTCAAAAAGCTTTGGGAACGAAGCTTAATTTTAGAACCGCTTATCACCCCCAGTCCGATGGACAAACCGAGCGTGTGAATCGAACTCTTTAAGATCTTCTTTGTGCATGTGTTCTTGATTTTGATGGAAGTTTGGAAGATCATATTTCTCTTTTTGAGTTTTCCTATAATAATAGCTTCCAATCTAGTATTGGTATGGCACCTTTCGAGGCACTCTATGGAAGGCCATGCCGATCTCCTTTTTGTTGGCTTGAGACCGGTGAGAAGCTGGTTTTAGGTCCAGATTTTATTCGTGATTCCACAGAAAAGATTGACCTTATTCGTCATAGGATGAAAGAAGCCCAAAGTAGACAAAAATCCTATGCCGATAACGGAAGGAGAAAATTAGAATTTTCTGTGGGAGATTTTGTGTTTATTCGTGTTTCACCTATGAAGGGTGTTGTGTGTTTCAGTCGATCAGGAAAATTAGCACCTCGATATATTGGTCCATTTCCCATCACCGAACGTATTGGTTCAGTTGTTTATCGCCTCTTATTACCGGCTCAAATCTCTGCTATTCATGAGGTGTTTCACGTTTCTCAATTATGGAAATGTCTTCAAGATTTCGATTCTATTCTTGAGCCTGGTGTTGTTGAAGAAATTGAAGTTTCACCTAATTTGACTTATGAGCATTCGTATTATTGCTTCGGAGGTTAAACGCCTTCAAAATAAAGATGTCCCGCTTGTGAAAGTTCAATGGTCCTCAAATCCTAAGGATTGCTTTTGGGAATCTAGAGAATTCATCAAGCGAACCTATCCGGACTTATTCTCTCGTGCTCTTTAAGGTGAACTTCCTATTTCAATTTTTTTTTCGTGTTGATATGCTTTTATGGTTGTTACTTTTCATTCATTTATTTCTTATGATTGTGAGGACGCAATTTCTTTAAGGGGGGAGTCTGTAACAACCCGCATATTTTACGATTGAATATTTAAATATTTTATTTAAATATTTCATCGTTAGTCGGATTATAGTCCGAAAAGCTACCTTTTGCAAACGGTCGAATTAGGACTCGAGACCGCCCCCATTGAGTTCAAAATGACGTTTGCGAACTTTTTGAGTATAAACATTGATACGTTTGGAGTTAGTAGAATTTTGCTACCTTATCACTTTGGGCTTTGGTTTGTGTTTCAGCCCTATATCCTAACACAAGCCCTAGCTCCAACCCCACTTATCTTCATTCACTTCATTTTCCTAACACTCTCAAGCTCTAGATAAAAATGGTGGAGGAGAAAAAGAATTAGGAAATCCTAAGCCTAGTTCCATTTGCAAAATCCAAGCTTTAACTCCAAATTCAAAGAAGAAGCTTTGGTAAGCCTTCTCTTCATCTTCTCCAACTCGTTCTCTTTTCAATCTCAGAAATTCCTAAAGCTAACTTAGGAAATGTTTCTCTTTTAAGCTTAGATTCAAGCTTGTTGGGTTGGAATTGAAGAGTGATTGTCCTTGCCATTGCTCTACAGCTTCTTCTTCATTTGTTTAAGGTTTAAAGGTGAGATTTTTATCTCACATCTATGTCTATATCTATCCTTATTGTTAGGTATGAATTCCTAACATTTATTCATGTGCATTTGCTTTTGATTTGGATTGCTTTGGTGAATATTCCAATTTTTGGTGTTTTGAAAGCAAAATTTATGAAAATTCTTATAGATATTTGAAAATTGATATTCTAGGCGTATCGAAGAGCCACTAAGGCTGGGTTGTCGTTTGGCATAAATCCTTAGTCGTCGTCGCTCGTACATTAGCTTCCGGTAATTATTTTGGCCATTATTGGCCTAGGTTCAAAAATGTGCCTGAGCCACAGTTTCAGACGTCTGAAAACCTTATGTCAAACGTTTGAGTATTATACTGGGAATTTTTATTCCCCAGTATTCAGACGTCTGAATCAAAGGTTCCAGACGTCTGAATTGGTTCGAATTGAACTAGAGAAGAAATAGACTAAAAATTGGCATTTCTAGACGCCTGAATTTATAGGTTCAGACGTCCGAATTATGTTCTGGAAAATATTTTATTTTCCAGATTCAGACGTCTGAATCATACACTTTAGACATCTAAATTTGCTTGTTTGTGCCTATTTTTTCCTATTTAGCTTGAGTTTCCAAATTTAATCGATTTGTGTTGATTCCCATTTCTTGTTATCATTTATTATCGACTTTGATGACGTTTTCTTCGGGATTTTTCGAACATTCACCTTGATGGATTTGGTATCGATTTCTTTGGATTCTATTCACGTCTTCGAATGTGAATTATGGTGATTGATTGTTTCAATAATCATTTTTGTGATTTGTCACTTTAAAAATATAAAGGTTTCAATGCTAGTAGTAAATATCAAAACTCCTTTATCAAAACGATTTCAACACTATTTTATTATAAAGCTCGTACCTTAAACCGTTTTCCAATATACTAGCATATACAAACCATTACCTCACTCGTATGAGAAATCTAATTAAACGGCATAGTAAAACAAGTGGTATGAAACGCTAGCGTTTACCTCGTCAGTTAATTCTTGGACTTGTTGATTGAACCTCTTGTTAAAATTTTCGAGTGGAGATGTACAATTTGTTCGTAAATACATAAGTTAAGCCAATGGTTATGGGACATGAAGCTAAACTCATTTACTTACTTTCTTAATGTAGTTGACACTTCTCGATGATCTTTGATGATCATTTTATGTGATTTAGACTAGCTATATGCTATGTTTCTTTGTCCACGTAGGGGACGGTACCTCGTTTTATTGAGTTTCGTCTCATTTCTTTTATAGGCTAACGACCTATGTATTATTTGTAGTTTCGAACCAATTTTTGTGGGCTAGCAACCCATATTCTTTTGTGGAGTTCGGTTCATCGGACGTACTTTCGTACTACGTCGTTATTTCGGCTTATCAGGATCAGCGGGCGTACCATTGTACTACGTTGTTGTTTCGAATTATTTGAGTTTCTTGTTCCTCGGATGTACCGATATTGTACTACGTCATTGCATCGGCTCTTTGGTTAGCGACCATGGGATAACATCCCGTTTGTGATACACGTGTTGGTGAGTTTTCATGCTCCCGTTTTGTGACAGGACTCCTCCTTTTGTGATTTCTGGATTTCTAATTGATGATTTCTAGAATTTGTGTTTCACCAGCTTTTATGATTGGCAGTGATATGATGTCAATATTTGTGGTTTGGTGAATAAAATAAAGAATATGACATTCTTTTTGATGTTATGAGACTCTTGAGATATTGTATGATTTTGGTAGATTTTCTAATGTATACTTTTCATAGTATGGCATTATTGTTATCATACGTTTTTGTCATATCTCTTATTCAATATCATTTTACCTTATATTTATAGATAGACTGATCCGTTTATTATTTTCTTATTAAATAATACTCGGGTCAGACCGAGATGTTATAGGTGCTTCTACTTGACTCCTCATCTGGGAATATTAGCTGACTTTTGGCTAACTACATTAGCTTGGTAGTTTTTGTCGTTATACACTCGAGATATAGACACATTGATGTATACTTATTCTTCTGTCTAGCACATGTATCTATTCTTTTGTGATATTGTGGATCTTGAATGACCTCTACTTTGATGAACACTTTTAAGTGTTATATATTCATATCTATTTCTGCCTTTGTGATATGGATATCTATGACTGATTTATGTTATGCTTATTTCTATATTTGTTTTCCGAAGATCATATAGCCACTGTGTAGTAGCTTTGAGTTTGTATCGGCATGTCGGATTTCCTCTTGAAATGAAATGCATGTTGTACTATCTGATATACCGGTGCTTGCACAAAGCAATTACATGGATGGTCGCTTCTCAACAGCCTTACTCTTCGCGGTAGTTGATCGCATTACTCCGTAGTGTTCTTGGCTAGCGTGAGTATAGAGGTGGGGCGTCACATGAAACTTCTCCACTCCACCATAGATCGCAGTCTACCGATGTTACGTTGCCTTCCCGGCAAAATCAAACGTAGATCGTTGACACTCACCTCCTCACGATTTCCGCTATGGTCCACGGGAGATCGCAACGACATCGAGTTACACTATCGTCATAGTATAACCCAAATGCCTCTATAGGCATCTGCGCCCTCGACTTTCGCTACCCAAAAATCCTCAGGAACTTTAGTTTGTCCGAACTTTCTCCTAGGATTCACTTTAGAGCCTCCCCCTTGGGGCTCAAGTCTGTACCAACCTATGGTACTCCTAAGAAGTTCATTTCAAGGGAGCGCCTTTTTTTCCAAAGCCATTCTCGAAACACTTTATACTATACACATATAGTATTTTCCAAACCATACACCTAGTATGAATCCCATATAAATCTTCTTTTCTCAAGATCGATTATTCCATAATCGATAATTCTCAAACTACTTTTCCAATTTCCAAAATTGATTTTTCCCAAAAATCAAAAGCCTTTCCAAAATCCATAGGTTCTAAACCTTTTTCCCAAAATCATTCTCATAAGATCCTTTATATATATAAATATATATAACCTTGAAAAATCTTTTGAATCACTTCATACTTGTATAAATTTCCTTTTTATACTTCAAATACTTTTCAAAAACCCTTTTCTTCTTGCAATAGATTCAACAAGGGGAGTTTATCAAATATATATAACTTATTTATACCTAATCAAATATTCAAATTTGATTACTCTTTATAAAGTTATTAACGATATTACCTTTGTTTATAAATGAACCTTTAATCATAGAAATATCCAATTTCCATTTTATTTCATCATTTATTGTTCAAAATATACTTTTCTATTTCAAAAATCATTTTACAGTTCTTATCCACAAATTTTCAATATCAGCTTCATTTAAACCCGTACGAAGTACATATATCATCCGTATACTATATCAATCTGATCGCTCACTCGATCACATAATTTCACTTCCGAACCAGTATCGTCCATCCGACTTCCTAGTGCGGACTTAGATCTAGTTTCTTGATCAAAAACCGTCATTCTCCTTACATAGCCATAACTATGATAGAGAATTTCAAGAACCAATCAAAAATCCATATCCAGGTTCGCCGTCGAAAATCTAGTGAAAAATCCCAACTTGGATCGATATACTATCTCGAAATTCTATGCTCGAATCTGGATCAAATCGTTATGCGAATAGAATAATATACGTAATCCTACTATCTATCTTTATTGATTATTAGCTAAATCAGTTTCTCCTTTCTATTCAAATTCCCTTATATTCTTATTCATTTATTCACAATTGCCTCAATTTCCATTTGAATTATCACTTCAATTCTTATCTCAATTAATAATTAATCATAAACAGTTTGCACTCTAACCAGCTTATATTTAGAAAATAGCTTGAAAAGTTAATAATGGATAAGTAGTTGAAAAATAATTATTAGTTTGTAAAATAGCTATAAAATAGTTAAGTAGTTATAAAATAGTTATAAAATAGTTAGATAATTGCAAAATAGTTTTAAATAGTGATTAGTTATAAGCAATTGAAAAATAGTAATTAGTTTATAAAACAGTTGTAAAATAGTTAAATAATGCTAAAAATAGTTGTAAAATAAGTATAAAATAGTTTGGCTTTAAAAAGAAAGGTTGTCATACAGTAAATAGCTTGGAAAAAAATAGGTTTATATTAAAACAATTTATTTTGAAAATAGTCCAAAGCCGAACTATACAACTTTCCAATCTCCATTTCCAATCAATTCCATTTAAATTTTCAATTTCTTTTGAATTGATTTAATTTTTATTCAAAATAAATTAATTTCATTTCCTAGTTTCCATTAAATTGATCCAATCCCAATTCAAGTTGAATTAATCTTAATTTCTTTTCTAAATTCAAATCAAATTCCATTTGAATTTAATTATTCAACTTTAATCACAATTTCAATTAATTCAAATAAATTCCAAATTGAACCAATTTCAATTCATTTCAATTCCAGTTTGAATTAATCCCAATTCCAATCTCCATTTTTAAATCATCTCAAATTATATAAATTCATGTTAAATTTTCAATTGCTGGTTTAATTCCTTTAAATCAAATTAATCTTTACTTTAATTTAACAAATAAAAATTTTAAACAATTAAATTCTGAGTCCAATTTTCGAAATTCCATTTAAATTTACCTATACTTCTTCATAAACTTATTTCTACGTTTAAATCTTAGTTCAAATCCATTTTAAACAATTTAATCTTTCAAAAACCAATTTATTACCCAAATTCAATTTTGAAACCAATTTTCAGCAATTTCAGTTGCAATTTTATTTTAAACATTCAAAACTTAAGTTCAAAGTGATTTCACTTTCACAAGTTCAATTTTTATCTCAAAAATCAAAAATACTTAATTAATTTCAAATTAAAGTTTTATTTTCATTTAATTTCTACAATGGATATAAAATATCATAATCCACTTCTTAATTCATTTTAAATAAACCAATTCACAGTATCATAAATTATTGATAACAACAGGATGATATTAGGATAAGTCAAAGTAAATAAACATCTAATTTATTTAAACATCCACCAATAGCATCTATTACCCATTCCCAGAACTCAAACCCGTTTGAGATCTTATATATCTCCCTTCTAAATCAACTCATTTAACTTCCCTAAGATAAATCTCAATTTCATCTTGAAATTTCCAAATTAGGTTGTTCATTCAAACTTATTTAACTTCCTCCAAGTTAAATTCAATTTGATCCCGTTAACCTTACTCAAATTTGAATTCTCCATTTCAAATTTTGAATTTCTATCAATATTCTTTCTTACTTATAAGTTCAAAGACTTATATCACTTTGGGTTTTTACATCACACTTCTAGGAAAAAAATCGAAACTCAATACTCTAGAGTTTATTTCAAATCATTTTTGATATTATGTATCCACACATATACATATTTATTTCTTAGCCCACTAAGCCATGCTTTAAAATTTAAACAACCTTTGGTTTTAACTCAAAACAGTTTTCTTTAAAGCTTTCAAACAACTTCTTACTTTAAAAAAAATTAAGATCATCTTAAAAATATTCTGAATAATATCATTTCTTTTAACATTTTGAAAGCAATTTCAAATGTTTTAAGCTTAAAATTCAAAACTTCAAAATTTAAATCCCTTCCCATTTACAAGTCATTCTTACCAAATTTTTACTCCTTTAACACATTTCATTTTGCTTTAACAATGTTTACTAGAAAACAAACATCCCATTATTAAACACAATAACTATTCCATATTCTGGTTTGAAACCAATTCTAATTCATCTTATTTGTATAGTTCATTTTATTCAATTCACATTTTGATATATATATATGTGTGTGTGTGTGTATCACTTAATTCTTATTCAATTTCAATATCCAACAACCAATTATTGCTTTATATATAAAATATAAGCTTTTATAAAAACATTCACTAAAACCATTTTTAAAACCTTTATATAAGAAAATAACAAGTACGTTCTCATACACACACACACACACTCAACTCATTCTAGGACACCACTGACCCTATCCTTAACGAGTACACCCACCAGAGCCAAGGTTCTCGCTTAACCTTCTACTCTGATATCAAATGTAACGGCCCAAAATTTTCGACCTCGAAAATTCGATACTAATACGTTCACTGTAGAAGTGCCGAGCATCCGAATGCCGAAAATCCCAGATTGTTAGGGTAAAGAAGAACAGAGGTAGAAGAAGAAACAAAAACAAATCACAGATTCTCACATTTGCAGCGGCAAATATAATATCAACTAATAGTAGTTATACAAAGGAAAACTGTATCTGTTAAATTACATTCAATACAACAAAGTTACAGCTATTACACAAAACTGGACAGTTAAAATTAACTTGTCCCAGAAATACAAAAAATAATATGCACGGTGGAATATTCCATACGTCCTGCCATCCAGCTCGCCTCCTGGGCTCCAGAATGACCTTACTTGAAAATCTGTAATGAAAGTAACACCCAGGTCAGGCTGGAAACCAACGTGAGTAAACCCATCTATCATGAAATACAAATGCATAAAGACTATTTAAAACCAAGTGTAACTCGTACTTTATTACAAGTTCCTAACTTGTTATAATGAACGCTTATTTCAAAAATCAATCTCTAAGTATCCTTACTAGTTTCAATGGCCTATATTATTCCGCTCCAGCCTATTGATTACACATATCAAATCTATAAAGAATTATAGTAGATTTCAAATCGAAGTGGTTTCGGGTATTTACTGTTACCAGACCCCGGTCTATTCGAATCCTATGCCATCTTAACCAAGTTATTCAAGTGAAATACAATTCAAACTTTAAATACAGGGTATTGCTTTACACAGCAATTCATCTCGATAGATAGCCACATTGTCATATTCAACTTAATCATATCATTAAACTTTTCGTATCAGAAATATCAAATAATCCAAGCCATTCAATATCATTCAATCATTCATAAGCAAGATTAATTAGTCACACCCTTTCTAATTAATTTAAATAAATTAAATTAATTACTTTAGTCACTTTATTTTTAATCCTGCTCACTAAATCATTAATTAATTACAAATCATTAATTAATCATCCCTTAATTATCCTCTTTAATTACCTTAAGTAATTAGCCTTTAATTAATAACACAAATTAATTAATCTTCACCCATTCACATTAATTACATTTATCCTTAATTAGTTACTCAAATTAATTATCCTATAATCACTTACATTGATTAATTATTCTTTAATTAATCATACTCGTTAATTTACTAACCCTTAATTAATTTCCTTAATTAATCAATCCTTTAATTAATTACACTAAGTAATTAATCCTTAATTACTTCCCTTAAGTAATTTACCTTTAATTACTTTCATCAAGTAATTATCCCATTGGTTAATTATCCTCAATTAATTAACCTTTAATTATTAATTAATTAATCCTTTAATTACTAATTAAATTAATTAATCCTTAATAAATTTATCTTTTAATTTTAAGTAATTAATTTCTACTTACTTAATTAATTTATCCTTAATTACGAATTAATTAACTCAATTACTTACATAATTAATTAATCTCTAATTATAAATTACTTAACTAATTAATTCTTAATCATTAATTAATTAATCTCTAATAAACTAACTAGACCCTTAATTACAAATTAATTAACCTCCAATTAATTAACTTATAACCCTGAATTATAAATTTATTAATCCTTAATCCCTAATCAATAATTAATTAAATCAATTTAACTTAAATTACTTAATTGACTTAATCCATCTCAACTTATTAAAACCTTAATTAGCTTTTAAGGTAAACAATTATCCTTTATTAATTACTTAACTATCATTAGCATATATAAAACATTTATCTTTATAATTAACTTACCTAGTTAAATCATTTAGTTAAGTTTTAAAATAAAATAACATTTTAACTTAACAAATTAAGGTTAAAAAAATATATAACTACCAAATCCAATGTTAAGAAAACATTTATATAAAGAAATTTATATGTGAATTTTTTTAAACTAAATCATTCAAATTTTCAAAACCTTGCTTTAAAAACTTTGTCTTAAAAACTGGTTTTAAACCTGTTTCGGATTCAACCCGATGATAACTCGAATCTTGACCCGAGACCACTGCTTTCTTCTTCTTTTTTAAAAAACTTGTTGAAAACTTAAACCTTGAAACATGATTCACACTCACGTTCTACTCGAGTTTTACTCGAGTCACCATTCCACATGCCCGAGCTTCCCTTCGAGTCAAAACCCTACCCAAACGACAGGCAACATCTGACACCTGTGCACCTGCACAGATGATCGGGAAGACGATGACCACCGCCAACACCGTCAACCCATCGATGATCACCAAATCCTTCGATCCCGACCCCCAAATCACTAGCACAAGCCCACGATCATGATCGAGCAATTTCAGTCGAAACTGGAACCAAAACCTATCGCCAAAACCCTCTCAAACCCACGTCTCCGATCACGAGACATCATGCATCCATAACTTCAATTTTGCCAGACATCCACGCAACTAATGCCCCAAGTCTGATGCCACTCGATTCACCAGAGACTCTGTAGCAAACCAAAACCCGACCTTATTCCATTTTGGCTTTTAAACCCTAAATCATCCAAATTCCGACGCCACGGTGATGAAGAAAATCATCCACCATTTTTGCCAAGCTCGTCGACCTCCTCACCACCTCCATAAGTGGTGCCGACCCTCCACATCACTCCGATCACCCACAACAGCTCAAAACTCACTTTCTGACCAAACCCACAGTGCTCACTCAATACAAATCTAAAAATTATGATTTCCATTTTAAAAATCCTAATTTCAAAGTTGATTCAGGTTATAAACATGAATCAGCAAACCATGATGATGGATTTTAACATGTTCTTAAGTTTTCTACTGTTCCTCATGTTTTCCAGAAAATTTTCAAATTGAATTTGCTTAAAAATATTCTTAAAACTTTGATTATGCTTAAACAAAGATATCTTGTTTAAATTCTTCATTCTATAAACGATTTTATGAAGAGATTTTAAATTTTGATTTATTGTTAAACTGTAAAGTTAAGAAACAGGGATATACACAGTTATACAAACATGCACACTTCAACACATACAAATATACAGAGACCGCACTTGTATATCCACATGCAAAATAATCCTCATCACCGAAATTCACATGCAACAAATATTTATCTAATTAATCTTTTTAAATAAAAGTTTACTCACCAGTTTGAAAAGGTGAACAGAGCTTTAAACTGAGAAGTTGAAATTTGACAAAACTGCTTGAACTTGTTAACTAGAACTTGATAATGAGATGATTTAAGACTTTTGATTTTAGGTTTGCTTTCTTTGTTGATCTTTGTTGCAGGCTTTGTTTGAAATTGTCATATAGGTTTTGGCTTCTGA
Source organism: Allium cepa (assembly GCA_030765085.1). Classification (NCBI taxonomy): domain Eukaryota; kingdom Viridiplantae; phylum Streptophyta; class Magnoliopsida; order Asparagales; family Amaryllidaceae; genus Allium; species Allium cepa. The sequence continues at coordinate 906,562,672 of CM060929.1, read as the reverse complement.
TTTGTGTAATGTTTACAGGATTTTGAAGTTTCTTTGTTTTGATTTTTCTTGTTGATTTTCTGGTTTGAAAGTAGTTTAAAAGGTTTGAGTTTTCTTTGCTTTAAAATGAAGATAGTAAAAAGAAGTGAAGAAAGAAGATAGATGTTTATATAGTGTTAATTAGGATTTATTTAAAATTAAAGGAAATAAAAACAAATTTGTGACATTTGTTAATTTCCTTAACATTTGTCATTAGCATCCATTATTTTACTTACATTTGTTAAATTGTATTATTTTGCTTATGTGTAATTATGCAATTTTTAATTTTTTTTATTTGTTGATATAAAGCTTTTGTATTTATTTTACTATTAAATAAGTACTTGCTTAATTTATATAAATAAAACCTTTTAAAGTAAATAATATAAAAAGTAATTATATTCTAACTAAAATCATATATAAGATATCTAATTCCAAAATTTATTTAAAATATTTATCTTTTAAATTTCAATTTAAATCTAGATTCGAATTCAAATTCAATTTATAAATTTTACGTAATTATATTAGGAGATTATCGAATAAATATTCATCCAGATATAAATATTTATTATCAGATCTATTTATTCAATCTATAAATCAGTATTTTTCAATAGTTAAACAAGATAATTATCTAATTATCTGATGCCCAAAAATCCAAGTTATCACAATATATATGTATATATTAAATTTAAAAAAATCCTATACCTTACTACCAAAACCACCCCTCCTCGCTCCATCATCGATGTCGACATCCCTTCCTTTTCTCAACAACATCGCCCGACCCCCATCACCACACTGTAGCTCGAACTCGCATCAGGCAACCCACATCCTCACGTCGCCGTCACCAAAGCCGACCCTACGTGCGCCCTCAATAACTCCCAACTCAAAAGCGTCACGACCACTAGGAGTAACTGGCTTCGCCAACTCGATTCGCCCCCATCCAGTCGCAGTCGTGACCTTGCGACGACTGCTAGCCCCTTCCCCAAGTCGACGTGCTTGAGCACGAGATCAATCGAGCTCTCCCTTCTATTCATTTCCCTTTTCGAATTCGATTTTGCCTAAAAAAAAGCTCGCTCTCTTTATTTTTTTCTTTTTCTAAGACGAGTTCGCGAATTTTCTAAGACGAGTTCAAGAGTTTGAATTCATTTATACTCTAGTCCGCACTTAGGAGACTTAGAGTACTCTAGTCCACGCTCTAGGGACTTGGAAATTTTTTGAATGTTTATACTCTAGTCTGCACTCTAGGGACTCAAAGTACTCTAGTCCGCGCTCTAGGGACTTAGATATTTTTTGAATTATTTATTGATTGACTTTTAATTTTGTGCAAGCATTCATACGCCAGACAGAATAATGCCATTTAATTTTTCGCTACGAAATTATAACATACAGAACATCAACATTTCATAGAAAAAAGGCTTCAAGTCGTTGTTGATCATAAAAAATAGGAGCAAACTAAATTGTCTTATTACATGTCAGAAACAGAGAACAACAAAAGAAACATATACTAGAAACAATTGCTACTAAAATGCAAAAGAAACGGACTAAGTGTAATAACGACGCAAATGCTCGTTATTCCATGCTCAAGGGAGCGTCACGCCATCAAGGGTCGCTAGCTTGAAGGTTCCTTCTCCAAGCTTATGTTCTATGACATATAGACCTTCCCACATGGGACTCATATGTGAAGGGATTGGAAAAAATCGCTTCAAAACAAGATCACCCACATCAAAGATTCTTGGTTGAACTTTTTCATTAGAATATGAAGCAACTTGGTACCAATACACAGCCGCCCTTAAATGAGCTTTTTCACATTTTTCATCGACGGATTCCAGTAATAGATCCTGATTCGTCCTAGGATAATAATGAGTCACCCGGTGAGATTGAACTTCAAGTTCCATGGGTATAACAGCTTCAGTGCTTTGTGCCAAGGTGAATGGTGTAAGGCCAGTCTCGGATTTATGGGTGGTTCTATAGGCCCAGAGCATTGTCGGAAGCTCATCCACCCACTTGCCTCTGGCCTTCTCCATGCGTATTACCAATATGGACTTGATTATTTTGTTTACGGCTTCAACTTTTCCATTGGTTTTAGGATGAGGAACTGCCGCAAACCTTTTTTCGCTGCAATATCTTTGGCAGAATTCTTTGAATTCCCTACTCTCAAATTGAGTTCCGTTGTCCGTAATGATATTTCGTAGGAGGCCAAAATGGCATATAAGGTTTCACACAACAAAATAGATGACCTTTTCGGTGGTGATCCTAGCTAAAGAATCCGCTTCTGCCCAATTTGTGAAATCGTCGACCGCAACAATTGCATATTTTGCACAACCTTTGGAGATTGGCAAGGAGCCTATTATATCGATACCCTATATTGCGAATGGCCAGGGGCTAACCATTTGCATGAGTTCCGTCGACGGAGCTCTCGGGATCTTTGCATACTTTTGACATTTGTCGCATCTTCCTACATAGTCCATGGGGTCTCGATTCATGGTCGGCCGGTAGTATCCATAGCGGAGGATCTTTTTGGCTAGCGTCTGCCACCCAGCATGGTCGCTACATTCTCCTTCATGAACTTCTTTTAAGACCAGCTTTACCTCATCGTGGGCGATGCACCGAAGTAAGGGAACTGAGAATCCTTTACGATACATTATCCCATCCACCATTACATACCCCGAGGCTTTGTGAACGACTTGTCGTCTCTCGTTCTTTCTCACGGGCAAAGTCCAATGTAGCAGGTATTGTTTGAAAGGGGTTATCTATGACTCCTTCTCAGTTTTTGTTTCTAAGACAAAATACACTTCCATCTCATTTATACTCGGGGCATGTAAATTTTCGATGGGAACTAAGCCCATCCGTTGTGCATCACCGGTTCTTGCGAATTTTGCCAATGATTCGCCTTTCCCATTTTGTTCACGTGGGTATGCGAAATATCATAATATTTATGGTCTGCCAACAGTTCTTGTACTCGAGCAAGGTATGGGGCAAGTCTCTACCCCTTTGCTTGGTAGTCTCCCCGTACTTGGTACACCACCAATTGTGAGTCACAAAAGATTTAAACCGATTTTACTATGAGTGCCCTGGTAAGTTTTAAGCCAGCAATCAATGCTTCATATTCGGCTTCATTATTTGCAACTCGGAAATCGAGTTTCAAAGCATAACAAATTGATCAGTTTTCGAGAGTTATAAGAATAACACAGCCCCAGAGCAATGGTTGTTGGATGTCCCATCAGTGTACTGCTTCCATCGAATAGGGGAAACTACATCACAACTACTTGGCTTGTCTGATATGATGAATTCTGCAATGAAGTCTGCTAGCGCTTTCCTTTGGGAAGCCATCCGGGGCAGGTAGGTGATATTGAATTGACTCAACTCAATGTTCCATTTGAGAAACTTCCTCAGGTTTCTAGTCGTTGGGGCACCTGTCGCAGAGGTTGATCGGTATAAACACTAATCGGGTATGCCTGTAATTGCGGACGGAGCTTGCGTGATGCAATCACCAAGCAGTAGGCCAGCTTCTCAATCTTAGGACAATTACTCTCCGCCCCCGTTAGACGTTTACTAACATAGTACAATGGCTTTTGAATTCGGTCCTCCTCACGAATCAAGGCTGTACTGATGGCATGTTAGATATGGCCAAGTAAACATATAGTTCCTTATGGTCTGCAGGCTTTGATAGAACCAGAGGCCCCTCCAAGTGTCTCACCAGAGCTTGGAACGTATCCTTACAGTCCGACGTCCATTTAAAATTTCTCTACCCTTTCCGTATCACATCGAAGAAAGGAATACACTTATTGGTCACTCTTGACATGAATCGACTCAATGCGGCGACTATTCCATTCAGGCTTTGTACTTGCTTTATATATCCAGGTTAGCTTCAACTCCCCATACATTGACAATAAAACCCAAAAACTTTCCCAACGCACCACCAAATGAACATTTTATGGATTGATTTTCATTCCGTAGTATCTAAGTATATCGAATCTTTACCAAATATCGAATGTGGTCATTTGACAACCATGACTTCATGAGAATGTCATCCGCGTAGACTTCCATTGCTCTACCAATTTGGTCTTTAAACATACGATTCACCAGACATTGATAAGTTGATCCTGCATTCTTCAACCCAAAAGGCATCACTACATAACAGTACAGTCCAATGTCCATGACAAAACTAGTATGTTCCTAATCTGGAATGTGCATTCGGATCTGATTGTAGCCCTAATACACATCCATAAATGACAATAATTCGTACCATGCTGTCGAGTCGACCAGCTGATCAATTCTGGGTAAAGGGAAACTATCCTTAGGGCATGCCTTGTTTAGATCTGAGTAATCAACATCGGTCCTCTATTTCCCATTCCCCTTTCTCACCAGTACGGGGTTTGATGCCTATTTAGGGTAGAGGGCGTCGCGGACAAATCCATTTTCTTTGAGTTTGTCCACTTCCTCTCCGAGAGCAGCAGACCTCTTTGGGTCCATACCTTTCCTTTTTGCTTCACCGGCATGTACTTCGGGTCTATGTTCAACATATGACTTGAGATGGCGGGAGAAATCCCTCACATATCAGAGTGCGTCCAAGTGAAAACATCCGGATTTTCCCGGAGGAAATCGGTAAGACCCTCAATCATTGAGGGGTTAAGTTGTGATCCAATCTTAAGCACCTGTGATGGGTCATCATGGCTGACTGGAATTTTAATCTCAGTTCAGCTGGTGCTGCTTTTGCCTCCCTGGATTCTTCATCATCATCCCTCAGATCTGTCTCTATAGATCCCAGCATATTGCCCGAGCCAAGGCTCGGGCATTACTTGTCAATTCTCTATAACACAAATGCGGACAGAGTTTTCCGTACCCTTTCCCTTCTCACTTTTCTGGGCCTCTCTCAACTCAAACACATAACATGCATGACCATTCGCTTGATCGCCATGCACTACACCAACTACTCTATCCATCGAAAATTTCAAGATTTAACACCACGGGGACAAAGATGCCCTAAACTCTGCTAGGGTCGGTCGGCCTATAAATACTTTATACGGGGAATTAACATCTAAAACGAGGAACAGTAGGAACCACACCCTCCTGCTTTCACCTTCTCCTAATGCAACTAGTAATTCAATGAAACCTATTGCATCAGTGGTTGCATCATTAAAACCATGAATGTGGGCTTTAGATGATTTCAGATGCTTTGCCTCCATCTTCATTTGGTCATACGCCTTTTTGAAGATAATATTCACAAAACTCCCACAATCAATCAGTATCTTTCACACAAAGTGCCGGCCCAATCGTGGCTGACATGACCATCAAGTCAATGGTAGGTGTCTCTACTCGATCGGCATCCCTAGTCCTGAATACTATATCATCTGTCATCATTTGCTGCTATTTCGTTGGGGTCCCATCTTCTATGTTCGAGCAGCATTCGAAATCTGCATGCTTTAGGGAACTAGCATAGTGTTCCATTTCTTGCCAACTCTTGTCTGCTGGGTAAGTTCCATCGACTATCGTGTTTATTACCAGTCTATCTCCAATCCAAGCGGAATCCTCAGGTCGATGCAAAGCCTGCCCACGATTGGGCTTGGATGTCCTCTGTCCGCCTTCCTGTGGATTCTTAACAAACTGCTGTAACTTCTTCTAGCGAATCATCTTTTCTATAGCATCATGGAGGCGTCTACATTCTTTGTTATTGTGACCGTAGGTCTCATGGAAGCGACAATACTTTCAATCCGCTTTTTTCCTCAGTGGATTCCTTTGGGTGTGGCTTTCAGTATTGGAATGTATTACAAGTTGATAAATATATATTCTCCAAAGATGCATTCAGCGGAATGTATTCATTATAGGTTGGGATCCTTGGTTTTCACTTTCTTGTTCCCTCTTCCTTCCGAAAATTCGTCCTCTGAATCCTTTAGACTGCTTCAGCTTGTTTTGAACACTGAACTGGACCTTTCCAGAATTGTCGCCAGATTGTTTTACCACAATGTTGCTTTGCACCGTCTTCTTGCCAGGCCCTGATGCACTACCTCGCCTTGTTCACCTGGCTTCCTCCCTTCTCATGAATTATTTTGCCTTTGAATAAAAATGTTCTAGGGTGGTCGGAGGTTTTTCTTTCCAGCCAATCACCAAACTATGAATTCGGATCTACTCCTCGCATCATGGCCATAAGAATAGCATGGTCATTCGGGCTGCTAATTTCGATAGTAGCAACATGAAATCTTTGCAAATATTCCTTTAACGACTCCTCTAGGGCCTGGATTACATTGGATAAAGACATCACATCCTTTGGGCGAGTGGTATGAGTCTTGAACTGCTCCACAAATTTCATCGCTAACTCATCCAACCTGGAGATAGATCGCGGTAGCGATTCCAGATAAGGTTACTGGGAAACATCTACATTTAGTCGCATCATTTTCCCTAGCCGAGTCCATCATCCACTCGTATCTCATTGCATGCTGTTGGGGATCAGTCTTCCCTTCATAATCTAGAATAGTTGGCATACTAAACTTCCGATGTTACTCAGCCTATGGGATAGCATCTATGAATAGAGTGTGGCTCCTAGATATGCCCCAATCATCGTTGGATAAGCCCTAATTTTCCCTCATCGGTTGTCTGATCAAAACTGATAAGTCCGGGGTTTGGATGGGAGGTGGTAAGTTGGAATCCGTCCTGCGTGATCACTCCGGTTGGTGCCTCCTCGGTTGGCGATCTACCAAATGTGTATCCTAAGGACCTAGTTCTTTATGACCCTGATGAGCCGGTCTGCCAGCTTCCACCCGTGCCCCAGATCCTATGTTTTCCATTCCAACTTGAGTGCGATTTCCCAGGTGTAGGTGAGTGGCCATAGTTCCAGGTATGGAATCTGGACCATTCCTGTTGGATTGCTCTACTGCACCTCTTTATGTTGTTTCAATCTTACGGCATCTATGCTTGTGATGTTAATCTGACGAAGCAGAACTGTCAGATGATGAGTCAGAAGTAGGGCTTCCCCCAACATTTTGATGCTGTGGTTGAGCGATCTGGGTCATTGGATTGATGTTAGTTTGAATTTGCTCATTAATCCGTCTCCTGCTCTCCACGAGCTCTCTTGTCAACTCATTGAAATATGCCCTGGTGACAGCTTCTAATTGGTTTAGGATGGTGGCGGCCCCTGCGCCTGTATTAGCTTGTTGATTACTAGATCCCACCTGTTGGACTTTGGCGGTCTTGTGGACATCCGCATTGTGGAGGTTGATCTGGAACGTGGTCTTCCCTTATTATAGTTATCGTCAGAACTCTGAATAGAATCTATGAACTCTTGAAAATGAACTTGGATCTCCAACGGGGGATTTCTTCAATCCAGTCGCGACAAAGTAGATTCTAACAGCCTGAGAATGCAATTCTCGGTGAAAGCACTAAAATGTTAGCACCAAAATTGGTTACTAACACCGTTGAGTAGAATTATTTAGAGAGATTAATGAAGAAAATATATTAAAATAGAGGAATATCACAGTAGAATGCAATAAGAACAACAACAATGAGAACACCAGAATTATAGTGGTTTGGCATAACTGCCTATGTCCATTTTGAATGTAATCTTTTTTGCTTCTTCAAAAAATTAGCCGAGCAACAAGTGTCGAACCAGTGTGTCTTAACAAATGACTCCAAGCAACTTCTCAAGGGTCTAGAAGTGAATAGTGGCATGACTCAAAACAATGAAATGCCGATCGCTTTGCTTTGAGGTAGAACTGATGGCTACTAACTCTACTAATATGCACCGAACCAGATACACCGACAAACACGTGCCAAAATACTCCTGACCAAACGACATATGCAAAACCATCTAGGTCGATCCATCTTGCCTTTCCTTCCTTGGCCGAGCAATAACTGCTGACCCATCAAGGCCGGGCCCAAGTCAGCGGAATGGTCGAACCAAATCCATACCGATCCACTATGTCCAAAATCATTTCGACCGAATCACTTGCTCTTGCCAATTTTGGCCGAACTGTCCTAGCTTGACTCCAGCGCCATGCTGCCTTGGCCGAGCCAGTGCTAAATATACTGAGCCATGTATAGGCCGACCCATACATTAGTTACACTGGTCTCTTATACATCCACCTCTTTCTTAGCTCAAGTCTCGTCTAAGTTCAACCATAGGCTCTACGACCATCACCATGTAGCCGAGCCAAAGTGTCGGGGAACATAGGGCATGTTTCAGTTTAGGTTATTTGATTTTAAATATTTAAATAATTTTTAACTTGAATTTCAAATATAATGATTTATTGGACAATTTAATTATTGAATTTTATTAATTGAATATTAATTAAATTTTTGAATCCTAAGTTTTAAGCTTGAAAAAAAATGTTTTAAAGGCTTATATAATTTATATTTATAATAATTAAGATAATAAAAAATTTAAAATTGAATTTAAAAGTGATTCTTTCATTTTAAAAATAATTAACGTATATAAATAGCCATTCGGGGCACAGTCCCAGAATTCGACCAAACTAGTTCTATTGGATCCGTAAAAGTGTATTATTATCGGATTTCAAATTTTGTAGCATTTGGAGTTATCCTTTGATCACATGGGATATAAACACGCTGAAATTAATATCAAAAACTCAATATAATAACTGGGTCCAAAAAGCTATCTTCTCCATACGATCGAATTACGACTCAAAACCTTTTCCATTGTGTCTGGAATAGGGGTATAACATTATAAACGCCTAGCGGTATGCCTCGATAGGCGTTCGAGGTTTTGAGTTGCGTAAAATGAGACATTTGAAAATTTAAATTTTATATTTTGACTAGTCAACAGCCGTATTATATCCTTTCATCTCCTATAACACGCAACATACCGATCACGTTTTCTCTTTCCCATCTTTCCTTTTTCTTTCTTAAACCATCATTAAAAAAGAAAAAAAGAGGGAATTCAAACCTTCAAAGGGAAGAAACCATCTCAACTACATACACACACATCCTGAATTAAAAACATTGGTATCAATTAGTCATCTTCATTTTACTCTGCTTTCGTTCTAAATGGAGGAAGTAACAAAATAAGTTCCATCACTCCTCGTAAATCTTCCAATTTCAATTTATGTAACTTGTATCCACTTGGATTTCAATTGGGATGGGTTCGCAAAGGGTGCAGCATCAATTCATGGGTTCAGTAGTTTAATGGAGATTTGAAAGGTTGGTGATTGGTTTCGAAATCATGGAGGGTGGGAGTGGTTGCAGACGTGATTTGGGAGTGGGTGGCTCCACCTTGATGATCGCAATTTTGGCCTAAAGCAAGGTGTTTTAAAACTGAAGTCGCGATTCACGGGGAACTCGCGAGCGTAAGCATTGGCAATAGAAAGGGGAAGGCCAGTGGGAGGTGATCGATGGGGTCGATCGACATTGGAGGGTATAGCTTGATCAACCTCATCTTCTAGCCACATCAGAGGAGTACTGGTCATGCCTAACAGCCATGGTGGTGATTTAATCAAGCGACTGTCATAGTCACGGTGAGGCAGCGCATATGGCCACGTGTGTTTCAAGGCAGCAGTAGATGTCGGCACAGGAAGGAGGTGACTCGGTCGTCGTAGTTGGCGACGAGTAGGGCAACATGCCATTATGGTGAGAGTTTGTTAATTTATTTTATTATCATTCAATAATAAAATTGTTAAGGTGAAAATGAAAATTTAAACTTCAATAACTTATAATTTAATAACGATTATATATGAGGTAATTAGGTTGCTAATTATTAGTTTTTATGTCAATTGATAGGTTAATTAAATTCGTTAATAGGTAATTAATTTAAATTAAGTGATTAGTTGATTAATTTTAATTAAAGGTGAAATCGCTAATTTATATAAATTCGAAATTTACTTGTACGAAGTTTAAATCGAATTGAATTAGTCGGATGTGGGTTCGGAGCTGCTAAAGTTGTGCAAAAGGATTTAAATTTGGAACGATTAGAAAATTAAAAATTAAGGTGAGTTAATCTCACTCAAATTTGGATTACTGCAATTAATTTTAAATAGTTAAAATTAATTATTGGTTGTTTGTTGAATTTGATAATTATTATCAGTTTGGATGCTATTATATATATATAGTACTATATATATATATTAGTAATTGGAGTGAATGTTCCCGCATATTTTAGTGCATGAGACCCTGTGCGCCTTGCATAATAGCGGTTCACCCTATATACCACGATATCCATCTCGCAGTGGGAGTGGTATTTTTATGTTGCATTAACATCTGTGGATGTAGGGAGGCAGGCTGAAGGGATCCAACTGGATTCCTCAAAAATGTTGAATTCAATCTCATATATATTGATATATGGTCTTTTTGTATAATCTGTGGTAGATTATAGTGTGATTTGAATTTATTGGATGTCAGGGTAGTTTTCGCCTAGATTATGGTATTTTTAAATGCCAATAATAAACGTTTGAAATTTGGAAAGAAAATAAAAAAGGAAATTGGAAGCAAAAATATTTATAGTGAAACTGGATTAATTAGGAGAAATGAATTTGGGTAAAATAAATAATTTGATTTTAAATTTGTACTTAATAATTTCAAAATATGGAAAATAGAGATTTTGGAATAATGTAAATAAAAGGATTTTAAATAAAAAGCTTAACCGATATTTGTTAAGTGTAAAAGGATTTTAAATAAAAAGCTTAACCGATATTTGTTAAGTGTAAAAGGATTTATTTTCAAAATCGAGATTTTAAATAGTTGGGAAAATAAAAGAGAAATTTGGAAATAAAACATAAAATTGTTATACTAGACCTTAAATAAGATTTTAAGTAATGAAATGGAAGTGGAATTGGAATTTGTTTTGGTTTTGGAATATAGTTGGGTTATTTAAGAAATTTATTTGAAAACGGAATTAAATTTAGAAATCAATTTAAAATCGGTTAAGTATTGTGAAACCGTTATAAACGGGAAATGAGATTATGGGATTTATAAACAAGGTTTATAAATAAAGTGAAGTGCTTATCAGTAGATAAACTGAAGTTATAAATTCACAGTGAGGGTTATAAGGAGATAGGTAAATAGGCTTAAATATATGTGAGATTTACTTTTGGAAATGAGAAAAGGGGATTTATGAAATTGGGACGTAAATCAAAATGGTGATAAATCGAGAGGGAATTATAAATATTAGACTGGCTATACTAGAATTGGAAAAAAAAATCCGAGGAGTCAAGTTTGTTTTAAAAAGGAGGATTTTTAATTATTAACTTGGTATTTTAAAAAGTGTTTAAGAATATTTCAGAAAATTAATTATTTAGTTCTTAAAAATTGTTTGAAGTATATTTAAGTTAGCTCATAAAGAGTTGATATTAAGTCAATTATTATTTAAGAACTAATTGGTATTTTATTTTAAAAGATAAAATGTTCAATATTAAATTTTTATATAATAAATTTTATTTAAAGAGTATTTGCCTAGGTTTAACTTGGAAAATTTATATAGAAATTTTATAAGTATTATTTTTAAAAATTATTTAATAATGTTTCCAGAAATTAATGGTATACTTTCATGGTGAAATCGGAGGCAGTGAGTGCCTGCAGTTAAGTTTTGGATTTCTCCAGGATAGAGACATAACCATTAAGTGTGAATCCATGGTTGATACCGTAGTGGTACTTTCCATATTATTTTAAAAGGGGTTTCAAATATTTTTGAAAAGGATAGTTTGGGAATATACTAAATTCGATTAGATAATTATATACTTTTGGATAAAGAGATTTAATTTATTTAAAGTTTAAATTAAATGAGATCGTGTTTTTCAGTGGAAATAAAATATTTTGTTGAATGGTTGTTTAATTGATAGTTAAATAACCGATTATCAAATCTGGACCCAAAATATAACTTTGGGAATATCTAGGGGAAACACGGGAATTATATGGTACAGTTACCGTTTGAGGTGTTATACCGTACGTCGAAACTCGTTTCGTTCTTATAGGACGATTATAAGGAAATCCAACCACTAATGGTTAGATGGTGATCTCTGATCTTATTTTCATCCGTTTATTTCCTAATGAGCCGGCATTGAGTTTACCGGAAATGTCGAACGTTGTTTCGAAGAGATCGGAATCGGATAAGTTATCCGAAAACCACTTCGATCCAATGAATGCATTTTCGAAGTGAAAACAAGAGCATGGAGTCAAAGATGGAGAAGTGAAGTGCAAGGGAAAATCACTACTAATCCTGAGGATGATTCCACAATGGACGTATAGTAATAGTGCCTTCAGTTTCGTTAACCAAGAGCGGACTTGTCTGGACGAATTCTATTAGTACAATGTCATTGGAGGAAAATGAGCATTCTCAGTGAAAATTCCTTTTAAAGGTAATCGTAGTCTCTAGCCTCATTAACCGAGAGTTACTGAAAATCAGGAGAGATGTAGCGAGGCTAAGTGGGTCGCACTTAATTAGGGTAAGTTTATCACCTCTCTAGATACCCTCGGATATTATTACTATGGTGTGCATAAGAACTCAGAAAGGATGCGAAAACCCAGGGTGATAGCATATTCGATCTATCCAGGTTAGGGGTAGTCCGGTCTTGTGTTGTAGGGGATCCAGGCGTGGTCCTCCATACATTATTCTAAATGTGTACTATAACAGGTGGTACCCAAGTCCAAGTCATTCGTATGGAATCAATTCTCCAATACTTGCCTTTAGGATTTTGGTTGTAGAGCCTAGTATGCTGGAATTTAATTAATGTAACAATTTCAGCTATTTGAATATGTATTTGAACTTAGAAATTATTATAATATCAGAGGATTTGGTATAAATTGTTTTGGTTATCGAAAGGTAAAAACTGTCGTGTTTATGTGTGGCGTAGTCTTACCAGATACCTTTTGTAACGACCTGGCATTTCGAACCATTCGTGTCCACACATGTCGGACTTGAATTGCTTAAAATATCAGATCGTTAATTTATATTTGGCAAACTCGTCATATATGGTAAATAAATCAATCGCAGAATCACAGACACGGAGTTTTATAACAATAAGCAAAAGAATAAATGGTAGTTCACGAAGCTACTATATAAACATCAGAATTTGGAATAAAATGCAACAGAATATCTCCAATACAATGTAGTTTCGAATACAAGTAGATGACAAATATGAACAAAACAACTGGATAGCTAAAAGCTGAATAAATGTAGATGGATCTTTAAGCAAAGCTCCAAAGCACTTTAAATAATATTCATTTTCGAAAATCATAACACTTTAAAAACCATAACACTTTCGAAATCATAGCACTTTCAAAATCATAGCACTTTATATGTTGAAAATAGTTTATGTATATTGAAATAGTTATATATTAAAATAGCGCATTTATATTAAAGTAATTTATACATCAAAAATAGTTCATAATTAGAATTGTTTATTCTAATTTCACCAATCAATTCAAATAAACAATAATTCCAAAATTCAATTTAATATATCATAGTTCAGTAATTTCAATTAAAAAGGTTAGCAATTCAAATTCTTAATAAACCATTCCAATTTATGACGATTTCAAATCTCGTTTTAAATCATCACTTCAATTCCAGTAAGATTCATGGTTCAAATATTCAAGCATTTACAATATAAGTTTCATTTATATTTCAACATTCAATTTTAATTTTATTCAAATTGGAAAGTACTCACTCAATCATTTTAATAACAATTTATTAAAATCCCCATTTAAAATTTTAAATCAATATTAAATATTCAATCTCAGTTATTTTAAAACTGAGAATATTCATTTTATTAAGTTATAAATCAGATTTTTTTAATTTCAAAATCAATAAGTTCAAATAAATTCTTATTTAAATTCAATTATTAACCAATTTAAATTCCAAGTCAACATTCATTTATCTTCCAAACCTTTATTACTAACGTTATAAAATTCAATTTTAAAATATTAATATAAATTTAAATTAATATTTAAACATATTATAAACCAATTACGTTAAATTTTTAGTAAATTAAATCATATTGTTAAATGTATTTGTATTAATCTATTTTTATATATTTTTAAAATAATAAAATTATAAGAAAATCTTAAAATCATATTTTCATATAAATTAAAAATTTCAAAACATATTGTTCGAATTTACTTGTTACTTATAATATTTTTATTAGGAAAAAATTAATTTGAACAATTTGTTGCCTAAGTTTTCTCTAGTATAACCTTCAATTGCAAATTCATCTTAACATGACTTTTTAACCTTTTGAATATTCAGGTAAGTTATATGTTATAAAATGCAATTGGGTATTATACCATTTAAATTTTTGTCCTAGTTTAATTGTTTCAAGTTCTTTCAAATTAAATTTCTCATTTTAGACACCCTAATTTATTCAAAATTTTGCTTTATTTAAAAAAATTTAAAACCGTTATTTAACATTTAATTTTAGAATTAAATTCCCAGTTTCACTTCAAACCATTTGAAATATATATATATATATATACACACACATATACCTATTTATTTTATAAATCAACTCATACTCAAGAAATTCCAATCAAATCCATCTTTTGAACAAAAGTGCAGTAAAGCTACTAAGTGGTCTCTCCACTTTGAGACTCGAAAATGAATGTTGATGATGTTGCAGTCATCATCGAAAAAAATTCCAACGACAAAAGAGGAGAGCACTGATTTCCTTCTTTTAAAATTTCTCTAAAAACAATTTTCTCTTCCAAAAATACTTTCAAATAGTATATTTCAAACTTTGAAAACCAAACTTAGAAGAATACTGGAAATTAAATTCTTAAATCCTTAATTTAAATTTAGTTCATTTTCAAATCAAATAAACCCTGTTTATAAAATTTCAACACCTTATTACATATAAAAATAGAAAATTATTTAGTAGTGTTGACAAAAATAATGAATGATAATCTAGTATTATCACTCCTAACAACCAATTTAATTATCTATTCGATTTCAAAAAATTATACCTTTATATATAAAACATAATCATACAAAAATTATTTCCATTTACAAATTTTGAAAAAAATATTATGTCAATTTGCTCTGTTCAAGTGTTATGAAATTCCTATGATAGCACTGGCCAGATGAATCGATCGAAACCCAAAATTCAAACTTAACAACTCAAACAACACAATATAAACCATTTTATATTAATTACAAATACACTCCCTCACACAATGATTCAAGAATGGATTTTAGATCAAGCATGGAGATTCAAATTTAGAGGGATCCTAATTACAAAGAATTCCAATAAGGAAGATAGACTCGAAACAAAGATGAGATAGATAGATTGCAAAAGAGAAAAGATGGATAGACTTATATAATCGTGGGCGACCTTAAAGGGGTTAACCGAGATTCTTGGAATAAGATTGATGTAGAGTTCAATTTCCCAAATGGGAGGAAGAGAAGTGACTTCACCAAAACATCAGGGTAGTCCCTGACTATCGTGGTGGAGTCAAGATTACAGGGGAATTACCCTGATTGTCTACTAGAGACGGTTCAGGTTTTGCAAGAAAAAATAACGTTTAAACCGGGGACATAGAAATCTCCGGTGGATCGACGCTTATTGTAAAGGAGGTTTACCCCTTTACAAATCATATAGAGGTCGACGAGACCGCCGATGGGGTTTGTCACACCAAGGATGGAGTTGATAGTTTAGGTTGGAGCTATGGGATGCTCCAGTATCAAAAGAACGCAAACAGGAGAAGAAAAGAATGAATTTTCCGAATGAATGGGAAAGTTCCAAAATTCAAAGGAAATATGAATCAAAGATGAGGAGTTCAAGCTCAAACGAAGGTGATTCTATACTTATTTTTTACTCCATTTGCCGAGTTTTGCCTAAACCATAGCTCTGATAACATTTGTAACGACCTGGTATTTCGAACCGTTCGCATCCACGCATGTCGGACTTGAATTGCTAAAAATATCGAATTGTTAACATATATTTGGCAAACTCAGCATATACAGTAAATAAATCAATCACATAATCTTATACACGGAGTTTTACAACAATAAGCAATGGAATAAATAATAGTTCATGAAGCTATTATATAAACATCAGAATTTCGAATAAATTACAATAGAATATCTCCAAAACAATGTAGTCTCGAATACAAGCAGATGACAAATTTGAACAAAACAACTGGATAGCTGAAAGTTGAATAGATATAGATGGATCTTCAAACAATGCTCCGAAGCTCCAAAGGTGAGTCTCAAATGCTGTGACACTCAGTCTGACTCGAGTATAAAGCAAAACCCAAAACACTCGAGTCATTATTAACATTTTTATATTAATAAATTCAACTCAAGTGAAATGTCAACTAGAATACAAGTAACTTAAAGGAGAGTTAGGATTCCAACCTCTAAGGATCCATGGAACTATCTACTATGTAGTAAAATACGTTATTATAATACATCTATAGTAAAGTAAAACTATTAAAATAACGTTAAGGCATTACCCATATCCCCCTTAACACATTTTATATATTCCCATAGTCTATATAGTATCGTAACTCCCCTCGTAAACTAGAGGGCTATCAGTGGGCACTCTAATGGTATGATACAAAACAAACTCGTAGAATGCGCGATAGGGCATGCGACACAGCACTCGTGGCTATGCCATGGTAGATATACCATTTGCACTCCCAGACTGGCGGTAATGCATAACAGCTACTACTGTCCACCTCGTGGCATACTCCCAAATCAAAGGGTGCACCCAATCAAATCACAGAAGCAATAGAATGGTATCAAAGAAATGTGCCTGATCGGAAGAATGACCCCACATGTCGTGGTATAGTTCCTGTCTTAGCCGCATTAAGCTGACTCATGGGAGTCAGGGCTACGTAAAATACCATATAGAATCATCGCAAAACCATCCTACTACATTCTGGAATCTCCACCATGTACACGGTTGTTAAAGTGGTTTTCGATATTGGCAGAGAGTATGACAATATCTGATCTTGGTATCTTTAACAACCAAACGCTTATTTCACATCGTGGTCTTTTCATATAGTTCATACTTCATATCAGAATATCATATTCATTTCAAAACCATATCAATTTTGATATATTATTCACTTTAAATAATATTCATTTCCAAAAATCATAGCACTTCTGAAATAAAAACACTTTTAAAATCATAGCACTTTATATATTAAAAATAGATTATATATATTTAAATAGTCATAAATTAAGATGGTTATATATTAAAATAGTGTAACAACCCGATATTTTCAGCCATTCGCATCCACACATGCCGGACTTGAATTGCTCAAAATAGTACATTGTAAATAAATTTGGAGCAAATGAAATACAGTCACAGAATCACAGCCACAGAAATATCAGAATCACTCGCAGCGGAAATTAAAATACCATAGTAGTTCATGAAGCTACTATAACAAACTCTCAAAACATAATACATAATATCAGTCTGAAAAACATATAAAATAGAAATCTCAAATACATAGTAGTTTATAAATACCAGAGCTGAAATAGAAAAACTGAAATTGAAAGGGAACAGATACTAGACAAGCAGAATCTCCAGCGATTCCTAGCTCCAGAAAAGAAATCCAAAGCCAAGCTGTAAATACTCAGGCTGACCCGAGCGTAAAGTAAAACACAAAACACTCGAGTCAAGACATATATACATATATAATGTAAACCAACTCAAGTGAACTGTAGTAAAAATGCACAATAACTTAAAGGATGCTTGGGACCGTCCATCCTTTAAGAATCAGTTAAACTATAATTTAAATACATCCCTGGTTAAAATTCCAAAATGATATTTTATACTTCAAAGTCAAATATCATTTAAAAATTCAAAATCATCCAAAAATCCATTTCAAAATATCAAATATCGTATCTTCCAAACCATATTCATTTATTTAAAATACCATTTCAACACACATTTCAAAATAGTTTATATTTCAAAACAAATTACTTCATTTAAATCATGAAATGAAGTTATTATATTTAATAATTAAATTATTAAATTTCTAAAAATATTATTTTTCAAAATTCATTTATTCACTTAAATTTATTAAAACAATGAAAATTCAACTTTTGCAGCATTTAGAAAAATGCTACGGAAAGTTACTTTTTAAAACACTTCAATTTAACAAAAGACAACATTCAAAAAAGTTGCAATAGGGTTGCATTAATTCAAACAAAACCTTAGTTAAATTCAACAATTATGCACTTACAAAGTGCTATAATAGCCTTTAATTCACTTTAGCCCTTTGGTTCATTATTATCAACTCAGCATTTACAAATGCTGTAATATCATTTACATTAGAAATAATAGCATTTCAAAAAAATGCAGTTAGTTAACTTCGAATATTCAATATAATTTCACAAACAATTATATTTTTATTTAAATCATTTTTAACTTATCAAATCGTATATTTTCACTTTTAAAACAATCATTCAAATACCCTTATATTCATGATTTTTATAAAGTTAAATTTCCATTCAAAAATCAAGATTTAATAATAATTCACTTATTAAATTCCAACATTAAATTTAAATTCATTAAATTAAATTTAACTTAACACTTAAGTTTATATTTTCAAATATAACTTAATTTCATTTTTATTTACTTAACTTAAAATTCACTTTTAAGCCAAATTTAAAAATTTCCAATTTTATTTGCATTTCAAAATTTCAACTTAAATATTCATTCATTTCACATTTTAACTTTATTGGAAAATCATTAATATATTATAAAATCATTTAAATTCACTTTAATCCAAGTTATCATGAGTTTATCGTGTTTCATATTTAATTTAAATTCCAATTATCACCAAATTAAAGTTTCCCAAAATAACTTACATTTCAAATTTTCTAACTTTAGCATTTATTTATTTCACTTATAAATTTTCAGAAAATCAATAATACTTTACAAAAATCATTTTTAACTAAGTTTAAATCAAAATATTATAATATTTACATTTCTAAAATATTTAAAAAAATTTAGAAAAACATATTTTAACTACGGGTCTTTATATCATTTTCTACAATAGGAAAAGTGATACGGGTAATATATCATTTCAACACGTAATTTACAAAGAAAACCCAGGTTTTATCATTTCAAACCCGTAGTCCCAAGTAAATGAAATAATTTGAAAATCGTTCAGGCCTATCTTTTCAGCCCATAAAGATCTTCCACTATTCTAAAGTCCGTTCGTGTATGCATCATTTCAACCCATAATGATTCAAACCTAAAAAGGAACTTGCAGTGTGTTAAACTGATATAAACAACAGAACAACATTATATAACAGCAACATATAACATAACAGTTGTTTAAGCATGGGTGAACATCATATAATCATAGCATAGTAGATATAATATGGTGATGCATTTTACAGATTCAAAAGTGGTTAATTTACTAGTTATATATGTATACACTGTCTGGTGAGAATATGTCACTGGTTTGAGCTGGAGACACAACGATGAATGCAGAAAATGAGATCCAAACAAGCACATAATACGACACAGAGATGAGTGGAAGAGCCAAAGTATCAATTCCCTTGAATATAAGTAACACAAAACAATATACTATACATAAGTTTTCAAATTCAAATACGATAAACTAAGATAGAATTGACTGCACAAATCAAAGCAAAACTGCTATGCACTTGCTTCCAACTTCCATAGGGTTCGGTCATAAGTGAAAATCAAGGCTAAGGAAAGGTTTTTGGATTAGGTTTGGATTGCTAAGGGTCGGCCTATCATGGTTTTAAGGTGATGCAAAGTGGTGGTGATGGAAACTACACTAACAAGGCAACATACATGGTTTCAAGGCCAAACTAAGCTCGGCCAAAGGCATAAAGGTCATGACCTTCACTGTGGGGTCCAAGATAATGATGTGGACGAGATTCCAAGTGGTGCTGGAGGTGGTGGAGGTGGTGTTGGTGGCGGCCATGGGTGGTGGAAGTCGATGTATGCATGGTAGTGCTCGGCTAAGGAAAAAAAGTGGAGTTTTGTTGGAATTTAGGTGATGGATCATCCACTAGGTAGCACGGCTTGGGGTTTGGCCAGAGAGGAGGTGGTGATGGAGGTGTTCTCAGGTGATGGTGAAGGCGGCAGGGCATGGTGACGGAGGTGGCCGAACCTATGATGAAGGAGATCAAGTGCAAATCATTATCAAAGAAGAATAAAAGTAAAACAAAAGAAAAGAAAAAGATTTTTACCCAAACTTTCCTCAATAGCAATGGTCGAATTTCTTTTGTTCAGAAATGAGAAAAGAAAGTACGTGAATGGTAAATGGAGTATGCGGCTGAAAGATGTGGATAATAAAGGCTAATTGATGAAAAGTTATGTTAAATGTGGAAGGGTGGAAGATAAAAGAGGCATAGGAAAGTCAAAAGTCAAAACCTTTTCAAATTACCTTTAATTTATTTACATAAGTTTAAATTACTGAAAATAATAATAATTTCAGTTTAAATTTCGAAAATGCAACAAAATATAAATTATAAATAAATAAATAATTATATATGATAAAAATAGGAAAATATCTTAGAAAATGCAAACTAGTCAAGAAAATTTGAAAATAAACAGAATAAATTTAGGGAAAATTCTATAGACTTGGAAAATATTTATAAACAAAGATAAGAACATAAAATAAAAATGCATTCACAAAAATAAATAAATATAATTTAGTTAAATATAATTTAAATGAAGAAAATTGTAGAAAAATAGAAACTAGCCTTTAAAAATAGGAAATAAAAGCAATAAATTTTGGAAAGATTCTAACATCAATTTAAAAATCTTTTTAAAAATAAAATATATACCTAACATGTCATATAACACATATTAGAACATGATTTGAAAAATAAAAATATTATTTATATAAATTAAAATAGATAATTTTATTAAATAAATCAATATACACCCAATATTGTATAGATCAGATTTCAACGAAACGAAAAGTAGTATTCTCAAAATTTAATCTATTTTCATAACAAATGATAAAATTCAAATATTTAAATTTTAAATTTAAAGGTCAAAGTTTGACCAGATTGACCAAAATCCACTATTTTTTGGAAATATCCTATTTATTCAGGTTTGAAATTATAATTCACACAAAATTCAAAATATACTCCTAAAATAACAAAATTTATTCATTTTAATAAATGTAATAAAGTTTTTAAATCAGGAGTTTCAATTTAAATAATAAAAATAAACAATTAAAATAATCACAAAATATCGGGTTGTTACGAATAATGTGTACATATTAGAATAATTTATATATCAAAAATAGTTCATAATTAGAATTGTTTCTTCCAATTTCACCAATCAACTCAAATCAACAAAAATTCCAAAATTCAATTCAATCAATCCCAGTTCAACAATTTCAATTAAAAAGGTTAACCACTCAAATTCCCAATAAACCATTCCAATTTATATTGATTTCAAATCCCGGTTTGAACTATCACTTCAATTCTAAATGATTCACAGTTTAAATATTCAAGCATTTACAATATAAATTTCATTTATATTTCAACATTCAATTTTAATTTTATTCAAATTGGAAAGTACTCACTTAATCATTTTAATAACAATTTATTAAAATCCCCATTTAAAATTTTAGATCAATATTAAATATTCAAAAATGAGAATATTCATTTAATTAAGTCATAAATCATATTCTTCAAATTTCAAAATCAATCAGTTCAAATAAATTCTTATTTAAATTCAATTATAACCAATTTAAATTCCAAGTCAACATTAATTTATCTTCCCAACCTTTATTATTAAGTTATAAAATCCATTTTTAAAATATTAATATAAATTTCAATAAATATTTAAACGTATTATAAACTAATTAAGTTAAATTTTTCGTAAATTAAATTTTATTATTAATTGTAGTTTTATTATTCTATTTTTTTATATTTTTAAAATAACAAAATCATAAGAAAATCTTAAAATCATATTTTCAAACTAACTTATAAATCAAAATTTCCAAAACATATTATTTTAAAATCAAGATTTTATATACATAAAAAATAGCCTATATATTTTATTTTAAAATCAATATTTATTAAAACCATATATTTCCTTTCAAAACTTTGGAAATCATTTTTCAAAATATAGACCAACGGTGTCTGTATATAATTATCTATTCTATAATCAAGTGATAAGGATAATTATCATTTCAATCCGCAATTTAAATATCTATAGGCATATATCATTTTAACCCGCAATCCCAAAAATTTAAAATCAATGAGAAAATCGCTTGGGTTTATCATTTCAACCCATAACGTTTTTCCTCTATTCTAGAACATCGTTCGAGTATGTATCATTTCAATCCATAGGGAATTCTAAATTAACAGGGAACTTGCAGTGCGAGAACAAATATGACAGAATATAACATATCAATAACAGGCATATATCATTAGTGATAAATTAATGAAATATATGCAACAGGATATGGTGTCATTTATCACAGCTGAACAATTGCAGATAATAACATCTCATGTTTTTAAATTAAATACCAGCAATTCAATTTTAATAGCATATTTGAATTGTCGTTTCAAGTGAAATCAAATTTACTAAATATGAGGATGTTAATCGTGAGTGATTGCTCACTATTCGAGGATAGAGAGAGAACAGGACAATCATACGAAATAAACCACGAATTTGAAAATCGACAACTCCAAACAATAAATGTAAAAGTGAAGTAACTGAACGTGGATTTGATGGATGAAGTTGATAAATAGGGATTGATGAGAACAGGTCAACTAGCCGGATATAAACCGAACAAAATATATGTTATATTTATATATAAAAATAAATTTTCTCTAAAACCAACTTCAAAAACATATATTTAAAAATAAAATATACATTTTCAAATCAATGTTTTAGTTAAACACATATAAATAATATTTCCATATATATATATATTAAATATTAATATTTCTTATAAATCATTATTATTTCTATGCATATATATATATATATATATATGTAAGCTACCCAAAATCATGTACAACCTGTATATATTTATATATAATGAAACATATGTAAGCTCCTTCAAACAAATCTATGTAGACCACTATATACATGTGCGGACAAAAGTATATATACGAACATACTTAGTAGGTATAAACAAAATATGCAAACATATATATTTAAAAAATTATATGGAAACAAATCCTTTGATACAACATTTATATAAACAACTCATATAACTTTACATATATAAACGAGCCTATCATATAATTTATATAACATATATATATATATATATATATATATATGAACTCAATAGATAAAATAAAATTATACAAACTTATATTATATCAAACGGATCATATATGAACAAATATATTATATAAAATAATTTTTTTTAAAGGAGGAAGGCAGTAGTTTTCACATCTATGCAGACCTATATACATTGTCGAGCAATGATTACGGGCTGATACAGACATATGTGCAGACCCAAGATATATATGCAGACATATTCAAATATACAACCTATATGTAACCCATAACGAATGATATTATAATGATATATATAAAAGAAATCAAAATAACTATGTACATAAAATCTATATATATATATATATATATATATATATTGCATACCCGATATAATATATCACAGTACTATGTATATAAGCATCCTTTTTATCATCTTTGAAAGTTAAACACATATAATAAAACTTTTATAATCATATATCCCTAAAAACATTTATTCCCAAAATATGTACGTAAGTAGCTAATATATATAAACTCACTGTAAACAAAATTTTATAAACCCATATACACACACACACACTCTTAGGAACACATCGTATATATATACCTTTGTACATTGACTAATATGGAAACTTCTGATACCATAGACACTTCATATATTTAACTAATATGTAAAATATATGCCTATATACATCTAACTAATATATACTAACCTATTACTCATATAGATATGATGCGGCTGCTTGTTGTCTTTAGTGACGTGGAGGATCTAGGGTAGCCGAGCATTTCGCGATGATGAGCATGACGGGGTTGGAAGGAGATGAGGCGGAGCTATGGCTCTGTTTGATTAGGGAGGAGGGGAGGATATCGATGGGCTTTGGGCTATAGCATGGTGTGGCAGGGTGGTGGTTTGTGTCGTTCGGTGAATTGGTTCGGGTTGAAGGTGGCTACGGCTATGAGGAAGGGGTGGTCAATGATTGGGTATTGGCATGGAGGTTGAAGATGTGATTGGAGGTTGGAGCACATTTGAAAGGTGGAGGGGTTGTCTGGTCTGGAGCTTGGCAGGAGGTGATGACGCGTAGGGAGGGAAGGAAGAATGGTCACAGGGATCATACATATGGATGCATATCATCAAACATATTGATGCATATCATCATACATAATTCTTCTTCTATGAATAAAACAGAAGATAGCAGGCTTCAAAGAAGAAGGCAGAGCAAATAAAATGAGAGCATGTAGGAAATGTAAAGGTACAAGCTAGTATAATATATATAATTTTTTTTTTCAAAACACAACACAGAAGAACCAGGGAATACATAGTGGAAATGGACCAGCAAATAAATATTGGAACCAGTGTGGAAAAGGAAAAGTCGCCATAAATACTAGAAATCATAGACGATAGTGGCTATTCATTTTGCGTTGGAAAATAGAAGTGTATGGGAAGACAAAAGGTCCAAATGAGGAACCGATATGACTGATCGGTTGATCGATTTCGTCGTGTCCCGAACTTCGAAACACATGAACTAATATACTACGAAGATCAGCATGATGATACGATCAATACATATATATTAGCGATACGACCATGCTATCAAAAGTCGATATGTCGTTGCTAAACTGCTGACAATTCATCGAAAATAAGATAAACTTGGTTAGAGAAGTCCAAATTTGGCAAAACGAAATATTACAACTCACTCAGAAAATGACTTACATTTTTATTACATACAAATATTTAGCTTTCGATAATATTTTATTTTCATCAAATTAGCTGATACTAAATTGAAATTGAAATTTACACACCAGAATTAACATTGATGTTTTCCAATGAAAATTTTCCATTTGTTATGTCTAAATAGACATATTCCAAATATCGAATTTTCATTGCAAAATTTTATAGTCTTAATTTCACAAAATTTCAGTTAATTACGTTACAAAAATCGTTAAAAAAATTTGGGTCGTTACACCTATGTTTTTCAATGGATTTTGATAACTTTATTAATTCAAATTGAGTGTGTTTTTCTCACTCTGGTTTTTCAGACTGACTCGGGTGTTATTTTATTATAATGCTCGGGTCAGACTGAGTATTCCAGGTTCAAGATTGGATTCTATGGAGCTCAGGAGTCGAACTGGATGGCAAAGAAATATTGCACGTATTTGATTATATCCCACTGTGTATTGTAGGCTGTATATTCAGCTTTTGTGAGGACAAGTTATTATAACTATCCGGTATTGTGTTATTGATGTGTTGTACTCTATTGATGTAATGTATAAATAAAAATTATAGTTCTTTTTGCATAAAGACCAGTTGTTATCCACTATATATTGTTCCGTTGCAATTGTGACATTGTGCATTGTTGTTTCTGTTTCTTCTTCTACCGTTTTCGTCTCTTCCTTAACGATCTTGTATTTTCGGCATTCGATTTCTCAGCATGTAATACATTTAATATATTGATGTCGATTTTTAAGCATCGAAAATACGGGCCTTGACGGTTTCTTCATCATAGCAAAGGATGGTAGCACCAGAGTTTGCCGCACCTGGCATAGGAATGACTTGTGAAGTGGCGATCATGTTGGTGGAGATGTCAGGCGCTATCGTGCCAGAGGCGATGGGAAGTGGGAGATTAGGCATCGTCTTCTCTTTGTTTTACTCCTAGATGTGCTCAAAATTTGGGAAGGGATGATCTGTTTTTATTTTAGGAGGTGGTGGTGTATATGCGACGATGGCACTGGTTGTAGAAGTGATAGGCGATGGGTGACCGACCTCGAGTTAGTGGTTGGTGAGTGTATCTCGCTGTATTTGTATACATATCATGCGTTCACAAGGGAGGCTCGAAGATTTGGGAAAACATTATCGAATTCTTGTTAATGGGTTGCCGAATAGAGGAGCTGAGGTCTCGAGTTTTGCGAGATGGTTTTTGAGTGTGTGACCGATAAAGGCAGCTAGGCCGTTCGAAGTTGGGTGGTTGAGTTTTCTTGGTTGCAGCTGGAAGTTGAAAAGGAAGAAGGAGAAAAAAAATGAGGAAACGGGTCTGGTGGATATGGGTGGGCTTCGACCCATGTAACGATCCGCAAATTTAACGATTTTCATAACGTAAATAACTAAAATTTTATAAAATTTCAAATAATTGAATTTGGAAATGAAAATTTGATATTTGGAATACGTCTATATAAACATAGCAAATGAAATTTTTTTATTGATAAATATGAAAGTTTATTTTATTGTGTATTTTAATTTCAATTTGAAAGCAATTAATTTAATGATAATAAATGTTTTCGAAATCTGAATATTTTTAAATGGTATAAATGTAAACTACTTTCTGAGTGAGATGTCATATTTTGACTTCTTTAGCTTCGTTTATCTTATTTTCAGCGAATTTGCAGCATTTTAGCAGCAAAATATCTACCTTTGGTAGAATGGTCATATCGCTCATATCTGTATACCATTCCGATCTCCGCATCGTGCTGATCTCCATAGTGTATTCAATTTTGCATTTCGGTATCCGGTACGCGACGAAAGCTGCGTAAAGTTTTAATGTATCGGTTCCTCATTTGAGCCTTTTGGCTTTCTTTGTCCTTTCAGTGTCAATTAGGTAAAGTTAATAGTCGTTGGCTATTAATATTCCCAAATGTCATATAAGACTTTTTCTTTTCCCTGGTTCCAACGTTTCTGGTTCGTTCCTTTTCTATGCGTTCCATTTTCAAGCGTTCTCTCTCTTTCTCTAATGTTACTTAAGAACTAGAATATTATAGTATATATATTGTGGACCTGCTCTGTCGGTTCTTTTGTTCATTTTTGTGTCGTGACCCTTTGCATCCTCCATCTCCACTTCATTCCACTCTAACAACTCCTCCCCCAGGCTAGCACCAAAGAAGCACCCCATATCCCATATACGCAAACAGCATGGCTCCACTTTCCACCACCAAGCGCCACCTGCACATCAGCAATTCCCTTGCTTGTGCATCTCCCTTTCCACAACTATAGCTCAACCTCCAACACCATAGTCTACCAATCAACTGACCCTTCACACGCACCCAGACTTGCCAACAATGTCCTCCGACCGGATCGGCTCACAGCTCCGCAGCCACCACGGCCATTTCCCCTCTCTCTCCACACATATTCAATCACCCCTTCACCCACAACCATCCACCACCATCCTCGTTGAACAACGAAACAGCCGAAACTCTACCTCCCTCTCATGTCTCCACCAAGTCCAGCCTTGTCTTCTATTGTTGTCGAGCTTCTACCCCTTGCTTTCTTTGTTCCGTTTATACATATAGAGAATCAAAGTTATATGTAAGGTTATATATCTGTTTATATATATTAGTTAAACATATATATATATATATATATATATATATACACGTATATATGAGTAGGTTCTGTCCTCTTGGGTACTATATTAAAAATGCATTATTTATATATGGGTTTGATTCAAATGTTGATATGTGTTCTGATTTCAATATATATATATATATATATATATATATATATATATAGTTTGACTTTTAGAAACTTGTTGTGTATTTCAATGATATGTATTTTGTAGTTTATATATGTAAGTTTATATAACTGTATATATATAATTGTTTGATTTTATACATATATATATAGGGTATATGTTATATATAAACTGTTTTATATCAACATGTAGGTGTTCGTTTGTATATTGATTTTTTTGGGTACTATTTAGTATTATATATATAATCTGTTACATGAGTTATAATATTGTTATATATATGTTTATATATGCTTGTATTAGATAAGTTGTATGGTATATAATTTATAATAAACTAAGTTGTTTGTTATATATATAAATATAAACAATAAGATCTGTACATGCTCACAGTAGTATAAATATGATTATGGTATAAAGTATACCAGAGAGTTCATATAAAAGTATGTGTATAGAGTATTATATATGTATATATGTGTGTGTTTTGGATTTTAAGACATGTGTTTAGCTATTGAGTTCAGGTTTGTCATATATGTATGTTATGGGCTTTCCTATGTATTGTGTTTGAGATTCTAGCTTTATATATGTGTGTGTGTGTTTTGGTCTCAAATATATGTGTTTACATCAAGTAAATGATTTTGTTATATAGTATATATAGATTTTAGGTTAATATATCTTAATATTTTATTTTATTTTATATATAAAGATTTATTTTGATGACAGTTTTAAAATATAAGTATATAGTGATTTTATTTTTATATGTGTTTATGTAAATGAGTATATGAGTTTGGTTTCAATTATATATATGGGAACTTTATTTGTGTTTAAATTAGTTATCGATTTGAAATTATATGTTTTAAATTGATTTTTACAAATTATATGCATAACATATATTTATTTCATTGATCTCTAGTCCATCTTGACTTACCATCTCAATATCGATTTATCGTAGCAATTCCTAGCTTGTCATGTCCCTTGTCGTGCCCATGTCCGTGTGCATATCCATATCAGATGCTTCTCATTCCATGTTCTCCAGCCTCGAAAGGTGAGCAATCACTGACGATTAACATTCTTATATATAGTAAATTTGATTTCGTTTGAAATGACAATTGAAATATGATGCTAAATTGAACTGTTAATTATATAATTGCTCTATATGATATGCCATTATCTGTAACTGTTCACCTGTAACATATGACATCATAACCTGTCATTTGTATTATGATTTAATTTTTTATTGATGATATATGCCTGTTGTTGATATGTTATATTATTATCTTATTTGTTCTCAATCTACAAGTTCTATGTTAATTTAGAATTTCCTATGGGTTGAAATGATACATACCCGAATGATATTATAGAATAAGGGAAAATCGTTATGGGTCAAAATAATAAACCCAAGCGATTTCCTTTGAATTTGAAATTTTGGGATTGCGGGTTGAAATGATATATACCCGTAAATATTTAAATTGCGGACTGAAATAATAAATTTACGTATCACTTGACCATAGGATAGAAATTATATACGGACACCGTTGGTCTATATTTTGAGAATGATTTCCAAAGTTTTGAAAGGAAAAAAATATGGTTTTAATAAATATTGATTTAAAAAAATATAATATATAAAAATGTTAGTTTTATATATGTCCAAATTATAGATTTTGAAAAAGTATATGCTTTGGAATTTTAAATTTATAAGTTAGTAATTAAATTAAATTTTTAAGATTTTTTTTTTAATTTTATTTTCTTAAAATACATAAATAAGATTTAATTTAATAAATTTAACTTAATTGTTTATAATATGTTTAATGATTTATTTAAATTATATCAATGTTTTAAAAATAGGTTTTTATAACTTTAATAAATAAAGGTTAGGAAAATAAAGAAAAATTGACCTGAAATTTAATTGGTTAATAATTGAATTTAAATCAAAATTTATTTGAACTCATTGATTTTGAGATTTTGAAAATTTTGACTTATAAGTTGATTTGATAAAAAGTGATAAAATGAATATTCTCAAATTTTAAATAAAACTGAGATTGCATGTTTAATATTGATTTAAATATATAAGTTGGGATCTTAAATAAAATGTTATTAAAATGGTTAAGTGAATATTTTTCACTTTGACTAAAAGTTTAAGTTAAAATGTTGAAATACAAATGAAATTTATATTGTAAATGTTTGAATATTTAAACTTGAATTTTTGAACTTTAAATTGAGATGGTTAAACTATAATTGATTTAAATTGAATTTTGGAATTTAAGACTATTTGAATCGATTTGTGAAATTGGAGGAAACTATTTTTATCATATAAAATATTTTTAATATATAAATTATTTTAATTTATAACTATTTTATTATATTTACTATTTTCGACATCTAAAGGTTTTAGTGGACTGTTATGATTACGGAATTGCTATGATCTCATAGTGTTATGATATCAAAATGTTACGATTTCAAAGTGTTATGATTTCAAAGTGTTATGATTTCAAAAGTGTTATGATTTCGGAAGTGTTACAATCTTTGAAAATGTTACGACTTTGAAATGAATATTATTTTAAGTGAATAATAGTATCAAATTTGATATGGTTTTGAAATGAATAAGATACTTTGATTTGGAATATGAACTATTCAAAATGAAATGATCACGGTATGAAATAAGCATTTGGTTGTTAAAGAGATTGGGATCAGATATTTTCATACTCTCTGCCAATACCGAAAACTGCTTTACAACTGTGAACGTAGTTGAGATTCTAAAATGAAGTTGGATGGTTTGATGAAAATTCTATATGGTATTTACGTAGCCCTGACTCACGTAAGTTAGCTTGATGCGGCAAAAACAGGAGCCACGCCTGGCCAAGTGAGGTCATTCCTCCTATCGAACACATTTCTTCGATACCATTCTACTACTTTTGTGATTTGATTGGGTGCAGCTTTGGTTTAGGAGTGTATTTGCGGCAAAAATGGTCACTAAACCCAATTATCGATGAAAGCATCCGTTTACAATCACAGATCACTGATAATAAATATGTAGAGAATTAAAAATGAAGAACACTTAGAAAATTACGAAGAAAGCAGTAAAGAACACAGAGTTTATGATGGTTAGGCAATTCGGCCTACGTCCACTTCGAATTTGATGATTTTATTGATTTATCCTTGTTGACTACAACGATTTACAACTGATTACAATAGCAAAATTCCGGTACAATGATGAATCTGGCGGAGTTTGGACGTAGAAGAACCAAAAGTCCCTTTTCTCTAGGCTCTGGGATGCTATTTATAGGCGTGGGTTGCAAATATCTCGCTCAGATCTTGAGGGACCTCTTCCGGTACGTGCACAGGCCCATGCGATCGATCCCCTGTGATGTTGACTCGATCTATGATCGATATGAATGTATTTCATATCGATCAAGATCTTGCCCGATCGAGTCGAGATCCATCATGAACATTCTTTAGGTCGTACGTAAGTTCCTGTGAAAATTGGTGGCATTTGGACTTATAGATTGAGAGATATGATCGATGCCAGTTCATGTTTTTTAAAGGCTGTCTCCTTCGCATCAATCACCTCTGCCTTGTTCGTATCAATCGCCTCTACCTTGTTCGTATCGATCACCATTGCACTGTTTGTATCGATCGCTATTGCACTATTCGTATCGATCACCATTGCACTATTCGTATCGATCGTGATGGATATGAAATGACAACCACTTGATGGATATGAACCAATATAGCCGATGGATACAAATAGTAGAGGATTAAGGATACAAACAATTGAGGCCTGATGGATACAAACAGTAGAGGATCGATGGATACGAACAGTAGGGGATTAATGGATATGAATAGTTGAGGCCTGATGGATACGAACAGTTGAGGCTTGATGGAGACAAACAATAGGGGATTGATGGATACGAATAGTTAAGGCTTGATGGATATGAACAGTTGTGGCCTGATGGACACGAATAGTAGAGGATTGATGGATACGAACAGTTGAAGGCGAACAAATGGATTCCTTTAGCTTGCATCGATCATATCTTGAGCATATAACCTCGGATTGACTTGAAATTTGGAGTGTAGGTTTTCATATCTTTCCTTGTCATGTCTTATCAATTATAGCTTAATCCGGACTTGAACAAAATTTACCTACATCCATAGCCGATCTATACATAACTGGCAATCGAGGAAAACTGTCTTTGGTTTCCAGTTAGTCTTTTGGTATCATGGCCTTGCTAAAAGGCGAGATAAAACTTCCCGCCCAAAACATGCCTTGCGATAGAAAGGTGTGTCTTGTAGCCATAAGATGGATGTTCATATCATATTAATGACCTATAAAGAAATTGACAGTCTTACCTGACCGTGAACGGCGATCGTTCGAGATCGTATTTCTTTCGAGGTGGTATGTGACCGTTCGAGGTCGGGTGCCGTTCGCGGTGAATTATGACAGTTCGCGATCGGGTGCCGTTCGTGGCGAATGGTGACCGTTCGCGGTCGGCTGTCATTCGAGACGAATTGTGACCGTTCATAGTCAAGTGCCATTCGAGGCGAGTTAGGATCGTTTGCGATCGGGTGCCGCTCGTGGCAAATTATGACCATTCACGGTCAGATGCTCTCCAAGACGAGTTGTGTGTGACCGGTGGAGGGGAACTTAGTATCATTAATGTCAGATTTCACGTTCGAGTAAATTTCTGACTTGTTTGTTATAGCGGTTTATCTCCATCTCAGAGCATGCTTAAGGGCCGTTCGTGATCTCGTACATGTGTAAGTGTCTTAGCCATTATGGAATCACAAACAGCAGATTTACATTCAAAATGAGTCTTTCAACAAAAATGTCCAACAAAACCAAATCCAAATATGAGATATAGAAAACAAAAGCAGCATAGAGACGTCAAAGTGCAAACACCTATAGCGATACGATTAGTAGTCATACCAGAGCATGTCTGAGGATCGTTCGCGGTCATGTACATGTGTAAATAAGTTAATCGCATTGGTGTGGAGTTTTCCACTTATTCGTCATTATTTCAATCAGTTGATGACAAGCTGACGCCTCGATCATAAGTTGTTCCCAGATGATGTACATTTTAGAAAGGAATTTGAAGTTTTAAATATATTTTTGAATATTTAAACAAGTGGTTTATGTAAAGGAAATCCCTTTATTTTTGCAAGGTTGAATCCTTTTCAAAAGTTACGGTTTTTAAGTATGATTTGGACGGAAGTTTAAATTTTTGTTTAAAAGAGGTTTGAGATTTATATAAATGGGTTTTAAAGGATTATTTGATATAATAAAGCAACTGGCATTTTATAAAAAGGGAAACTCTTTTATTTCCAAAATCAAACATTCGTTTGAAAGTAATGATATTTAAGATATGTTTTAAATAAAAAGTAAAGTACATTGTAAGTATTTTTAATAATCCTAGAAATTGAAAAGGGCAAGTTTGGAACTATAACCTCTGTGTTTATTAAATGGTTTTCAGAAAATAAAAAGAAGTTATGGACTATAATCTTCTAGTTGTAGTAAAAGATTTTGGGAAAGTGGAAAATAAAGTTTGTTTTATAATTCATTGTTATTACACATAATTGTATAGAATTTATGAAGTCTTATACTTATCATTAAGCTTCGAGGCTGGTAAACTTCTACCTATCCCAAAGATAAGAATGTTGTCGAGTCAAGATTTTAGAGGTAATAATACCCCAATTTGAATGACTATTGTTAACCAAAGGACGGTTTAATTTGAAAACAAAGATTGACGTTGAATATATGAAGTATTGTTTCCATATAAGAGTTCAGTTAATTATGGAAATTAAATAATCTTATAATTGACACTAAAGTCGATGAGTAGATTAGTCCTCTATTTGTGAGACCTAGAATTGAAGTCTTTAGCTAAGGCAAGCTAGTGCAACCAGTGCCTTGAATTACCTGGCTTTGTGTTTGGGTGGGATAGAGTAAGTCGAATTATCGAAAAAGTGAAAATTGTAGGAGATCGGGTTTCCATAAATGATCTTTGTAACTTATAGTGGTATGGAAAGTACTTTTTTCATACTTAATATCAAATTCCAAGGTATGAAACTCATCTCTATCTATGAGAGTTTAAGAATGTATGTCAAGGCAGGGATAGTATGCTAATTTATCCGACTTCATTATTTATCGAGGGAGCATGAGTTTGTAATTGGAAAGTGTGATACATATATTTAGTCTAATTTCCATACGACCCTGTTAATTACACAAGAGAAAAAAAGTGGTTTAAATTAATAAAATAATTATTTAAAGAGGTTTAGTGGTTGCTTATGTGTTTAATCAGGCTTGGTTTCCATATGAAACTAAATCTTTGATTTGATTGCCTGCATGTTTGATAGTTAAATAACCGACTATCAAATCTTGGCCAGTTTTGACTTAGGATGTATATAAAAGCTTCATGTGTTTATGTATTTTGAGATCCCTCGGGAGAACTCATTTCGGTGATATGACTCTCGCTTTAAGGGTGGATATTCGAGATCCCCTTGGGACTCTTATATCGTCCGCTTACTTCTGAAAGAACCTGGATTGAGTCAACCAGAAACTAACAATTATTGGTTCGGAGAGACCGAGATCAGATAAGCATGAGTTATCCGACAACAAATTTGAATTGGCATAAACATCAAATTAAAGAATTCTTGACGATGATGGAATCGAAGAGGAATTTCTTTGAAGTGCAAGGGCTACTTGCTTCTAATCCTAAGGATGTAGTAGAAGCAGTGCCTTCAATTTGTTCATATCCTGAACAACTTGTATGGATGAATGCTAGCATTGCATTATTGTTTGGAATGCAGTATTAGAATTCCAAGTGGGATTTTCTAAAGAAAAAGGCAACCTTTGACTCATAGGCCTCATACCCAGTAATGACAAAAATAGAGGATATGCTTCAGGGGTATATGGTCCACTACCATTAGGAGCATCATTTCTTGATCTAGATCGATATTTATGTATTTCAACACATGTGCATAGAGAAAAGGATAGGGCTAGGGTCCAATGTTTACAGCTTCGATGCCTGAGGGATGATGTAATCTAGCTATGTCATGTCCGAAGGGTATGTCGGCTCTGATTTGCAAGGGTTGCAAACGTTTTGCTGTCTTGGTAAATTTTATCTATAGATGTACCGTGGTAATTGTACGCTGATACCTTGTCATTATTTGAAATCTAATCTCCAATACACGCTTTACGGTTTTAGTTGTAGAACTTATTGCCGCTGAATCTAATTATGGTAACCATTCAGGTTATGATTAAATATTTATTTAAAACCCTCTACATTATTATAATATCACAAGATTTCTTATGAAAATGGTTGGTTATCATAATGTAAAAACCCGTCCATGTTTATATGCGGTGTGACCTTACGATAAACCTTTATTTTTAAAGGGTTTTATAAATATAAAAATCCATAATATTTGAGTTTCTCACGTTGGTTTACCAAATTGATTTGAGAGTTATTTTCTTATAATACATGGGTCAGACTCGAGTATGTTTCCAGATTTAGTGATGGATGCTTTGGAGCTTCAGGAGGTGAGCTGCGTAGAGTATAATGGTTTATGATTTTTGTTAGATGATAATAAACATATATATATATATATATATATATATATAAATATATATATTCATTAAATATGTTTGTCATAGTACTATGGAAGTATTAGAGAATGAAATAAATAAATCATAATTTCAAATTTTATTCAAACAAATATTTTATTTCATTATAATTTCAAATAGTACACATTGAGCTTCCACTATATTTACACGTTTAAATACAATACATTTTTTCATTCTTTATACAACAAACTCTCATGTACATTTCACTAACTCACTCTTGAATTTGTCTTTGATATTTTCTTGCTTCAGCTGTCTTCTTTGTAGTAATCTGCTATATCTGTCAAATGAATAATGAATTAAAATGGGAGAAGAAACAAACCAAAATCGCAAAAATAAAATTAGAAGGGAATACTGATATTGTCTCAGTTTATGGGTTCGTTTATTTTTATATTTCATATAGGGACTAAAAATAAATGCGCATGAGCAACTTATGATATGCACAATGTATCGCCGTGAATATCACAAGGCCGAGCATTGACTAAATAGTAGGGCCAAATGTGACGTTAAGCCAAACAACTCAATGCAAAGTAATTGCAAAGGCCAAGCCCAAAGGCTCAACATAGGGCAAGTAAAAGTGTACATTTATGCCACCATGGTTCAGCTCAACTCATGTACAAAAGTAGGCAAGGTAATTTACAAAACTAGTATCAAAATGGAGCGAAGGCACACAGGAACAAGGGCCAAAGAAAGAGGGTGTATGCTCTCAAAGATGCACACAAAAAGAATGAAGACATAAACAAAACAATTTAGAGAAAATGGTATAGGGACAATACTAATGCAACCAGAATTCAAGTGTACTAAACAGGCTAAAGAGGAGAAACAAAGCACTCAAAGGTCATGGTAAAACAAGGTTTCAGTAGAGTACAACCAAACTCATGGTCAATCGAGTATAGAGACAAATGGAAATAAAAGACATTTCAACATAAATCAAGGTAGGCAATATTAGTACATAAGCAAAACAAGAAGAAGTGAGTATAAGTGCACCGAGAAAAACTCAGGACATGTTTAGGCTAAAGTGAGTACACATATACACATGCACCATTTCAACAAAACAGTGTAAATAGACATCAAAAGGAAGAATGCACAAGATCAAATAATCAACTCACACTGGGGAAGGTAGTGTATCAGTGATATGCAAGCATGTGTATAAGTAAAATCATCAAGCAAGGTGCAACACGTGAATCACATATACAATTACCAAACATAAGTTCATCAATGCTCCAACATATCAATAGTAAACTATCATCTCAAATGAAAACTATAGGACTCAACAACTGTAATGACCCATAAATTTTCAATAATTAAGTTTGGTTATTTTAATTAAAATTGAGTAATTAAATTTAGAAGAAAACAAAAAAATTATAATTTATATTGAAGCAAACGTCAAAAAGGTAATGTAGCTATGGTAAATTAAATAAGACTTGGTGATTTAATAATTGGAAAAATAAATTTGCGTAACTTATTTATGAAATAATAAATAAATTAAAATGTAACAATGCTAATTATGGTTAATAATTAATAGGATGAATGAAATGACAATTAATGAATTTATTTAAATTTGTAATGTTATAATGGAATTATTGTATTTATGTGTGTTGTTGATAATGAACGTATTTAAGTAGGTTATTATGATATTGTTTGGAAGTGAAAAAACATATAAGTATGAAACCAAGTAAGTAAATTAATTAAGAATATAAATAGTAATTAATGAACATATTTGGCAAATATAATTTAATAGATGAAATGATACAAGTCAATGTTAATTACACCCATAAATGTCAATTTATTGAATAGCAAGATTTTAAATCAAGTAAACGGATTTGTTAAGATTTTATTTGATAATTAAAAGAATTTAGTGTGAAATCAATTGTAGTTATTTGACTAAATTTGTGCAGTTAGGGTAGATTTGATTTGTCATTGAAGATTGTTAATTCCATAAGATGTAACCAATGTTAATATTATTTATAATATAACAAGTGGTGGGTTTAAGGAGTGAAAATCAAGATTTATTAATTTATTTGGAATTTAAAATTCAATAAAAGGATTGATTGCAAATAAGTGGAATTTAATATTAAATTATTACATTAATGTGAAATGTAATACAAATGGTTAGGGGTGTCAAATTTGGTAAACTAAGGTAATTATTAATAAATTAAATGAACTCCAATTCAATGGAAATAATGTAAATATATACTTAGCTACAAATTGAATATATGAAAACAAATGTAAGCATTGAATTAAATTAATGAATTTAAATTATAATAAATGGTCACTCAATATAATCAATGTTCTGTAAGTAATTATAATATTAGTTTGGAGGAAATAAATTTAAAGGTAGTGAATGAAAAGAAAACAAGGTAACTAAGTTTATAGAATATTAATGAACTTAATAAAAGTTTTGGATTGAAACAAATCACTCCATTGAAATCCAAATTATATTAAGTGTAATTTTTGTAGCAATTGTAGTAATTGACTTAACTAGTGCAATACCAATTAATTAAAGCAATTAGTTGGATAAGAATAATGGAAATCAAAACTTTATTTTATTTAATTGAATTGAAAAATTCAATTATTAGATTAATTGCAATCAAATGAAATTGAAATAGTGAAATAATACTTTATTTGAAATGAAGATGGAATATGAGGAAATTTATGTAAAAGTTTTGAATCCAATGTTAAATCCATCTATTTGACAATAATGAATGGAATAACGATTTGTTAATTTAATTTAATAGAAATTTCGAAAATTAAATTTATCATTTCTGAATTTGAATGGAATTGAGGAATATACTGAAATCGATAAGTTAATCAACTTTAAATTGACTTTAAATTTGTTTAAAACATTGTAATTGACCGAGAAATATAAAAGTGATAAAATTGGTCAATTTTAAGATTGAAACTAAAAATTGGATTTTATTAATTAATTATTAAACTATTTAATTAATGGAAAAATAGCCATTTTGGCCACTGACTCGGATTTCAACGAAACTAGTTTCATCGGATCCGTAATGATGAATTATTGTAGGATTTCAAGTTTCGTAGCGATCAGACTTGTCGTTTGATCGTACGGACTGGAAACGCCTTGAAATAAATGAAATTGAAAACAATTGATATCAATTTGAAGAAAAAAAATTAGCATAACTTCTTCATACGATGGAATTTGGACTTGAAACCATTTCCATTGCGTTTAAAATATTTTAAAACATCTATTTTGATATACGGGTTGACCCACTTTCGTTCCGGAGTCGAAACGGTGTTTTGGGCCACTTTGTCGTTAGCGCGTATATCTATTTTATGCAATCCATCTATTCTACCTTTAGCTTTGTCTATAAAAACACTGTTATAAACCCTAGCAGCCTCTCATTTTCATACGTTCTAATTAGCTCCTCCTTCCAATGGCTGCAAACCCTAAATTCTCAATTACAATTCAAAAATCCGTGAAATTTCCAACTCCTTAAAAAAATTCAGAAAAATTATATATCGACGCTTTCGACGTACGCATCTCAAAAATGAAATTCGTTTTTCGATTCGATGCACCGTTTATCCAGAATCTCTAAATCAATTCTCAGCCGTTCATCGCGCGTCGATGCACGTTGTCGGATCGACGAACCATTTGTGGGTTTTGGAGAGTGGACGATGGGGAGTGCATCCGTGGTGTTTGTTCTGCGATTTGACAGCTGGATTTGGCAAATAAATTCGATTAGGGTTTGGAGTTTCTAGCGGCGGCGACGTCAAGGGCGGGGCGCGGGGGCGCGTTGGGGGCGGCTCGCCAAGGATAGGTCAAAGGCGGTGGTCGGAGGTTTCTTGGTGGTCGGAGGCGATCATGGTTCGTGGTCAAAGATTGGTCAAAGTGGTTCATCATGGGTTCGGGTGCTTGCGTTTTTCCGTGTGCGTGGGTTGTTGTGTTAGTTTCAGGGAGGAAACGTGAAGAGTGACATGGTAGTGAGGTAAGTTAATGTGTTCTCTCTTTTTAAAAAAATATTGAAATTCAATAACAATTATCGCGATATCATACGAACACCAATTCACGCGCGGTTTTTTTGTTAGCATCGTATTGAAATTCCGAACATTTTGGCACTGGTTTGGATGAATTCTGAGACTGTCCAATTTTTGGGTTTAAATTGGATTTAAATTCAATTTAAATTCGAAAGGTGAGTGTTTTAACCCACTCACAACTTCTAAAATTTCTTATGTTTGTAAAATTTATTTATAATGTGATTTGATATTTATTTATAACTGCTTGGTATATATTTAATCATCAACTCAGTTAATCGCATTTATTTCGTTAATTAATTTATTTTTGAATATAACTGCCAGTTAATTACTTGTTATATATTATCAGTTATATATTGATATTGATTGATTGTTTTGGATGATGATTGTGATGGATGTATGATTTTTAGATGGAGGAATGGATGTTTTGTTTATATCATCATAATCTATGAGTTATTATGCATTTTATTTCATTCGGGATTGCGGTTTGAAATGATATATAACCGCAAATTTTTATTTTAAATTACGGATTGAAATGATAAATATCTGTATTACTTGACCATAGGATAGAAAATTTTATACAGACACCGTGGTCTATGTATATAAATATTTTGAAATGATTTTTCTATGGTTTGGAAAGAAATATACGGTTTAATAAATATTAATTTCTAATATTATAAATATTAAATTTATATATTAAATTTATTTCTTGGTTTAAGCTATGCATAAACTTGTTTAAGTATAAAAGGAGTTAAAATAAATGTTCGAGTCTATTAAGATATAATACGGTCAAACATTTATTTAAATTTATTTATAGAATTATAATGACTTAAAGAAATTTA
Source organism: Allium cepa (assembly GCA_030765085.1). Taxonomy (NCBI): domain Eukaryota; kingdom Viridiplantae; phylum Streptophyta; class Magnoliopsida; order Asparagales; family Amaryllidaceae; genus Allium; species Allium cepa. The sequence continues at coordinate 906,522,624 of CM060929.1, read as the reverse complement.
ATGTTAGAAGATAAATACGAATTTGATTTGAATTAAAGTATTTAAGAATTATCCTCGAATAAGATTGATTTGAAATTTAAAGAAATTTGAGATTTTAACAGGTATGACTCGTATAACTTGATTCTGGTTTAGAGGATTTAAAAGAATATCAACCACTTTAAATGAATATTATCAACTTAATTTAAATAGAAAGTATATACTGTTGTTTGAAGTTTAAGGCTTTGCTTAAATGATATTAGATTTATTTAGTAAACATTTCAAATCTAAATAATAGTAATTAAAATTGATATATATGGAATTATCAAAGAATTAGTTTTGAAATAGTGGAATATTTAAAGCTTCTAAATATATGAATTGAAATGGTTTATTGAGAGATTCAAATCGGTATTTGGAATTTATTTGTAAAATTAAAGAAGCGGTTTTATTATATAAAGTAATTAAATATTTAAACCATTGCAGTACATTAAGTTATGTTTCAAAGCCATAGATCTCAAGGTATATAGACTTCTTGAAAAGGATATATGTGAAATAAAATGATATCATATTGATTCGGGTTTTAAAATAGAAATGATATCGCAATTATATGGTTTTGAAATGGATATTTTATCCGGGTTTTAACGTATGAACTATTTTAAAGAGACCGCGGTGTTATAATAACGATTGGTTGTTGAAGAGACCGGGATCGGAAGTTGTCATACTCTCTACCAACTCCGAAAACCACTTTAACAACCGTGTACGTGGTGGAGATTCCAGAATGAAGTAGGATGCTGGCGGCGTTTCCTTTGAGGTAAATACATGGACCCAACTCCCGTGAGTTGGCACAAGGTGGCTAAAACAGGAGCGATCGACGGGTTAATGAGGTAGCACCTCTGATCGAACACAACCCTTCGATATTATACTTTTGGATTGATTCGGCGGCCACTTTTGATTTCTTTGATTTGGGGGTGTTGTTCGAGGTGGGCGGTAGCTGCGCGCTACGTGTTACCACTGACCCGGAAGTGTAATTGGTATATCTACCCTGGAATTGCCTAGTTGTGCCATGTCACCTACCATACCGAGCCTTTACTACGAGTTTGTATTTGTGTCATACCTATGGAGTGTCTTCTCGTAGTCACCCGATCAGGAGATATGCGGGCACTGTATAGACTATTGGCACTATTACGTGTTAAGGTGGAAAATGTAAAGCCTTAACACTATTTTAAAGTAAGTTTATTTTACTAATAGACATTATTATAATACGAAATATCACTACATAGTAAATAGTTTAACGGATCCTTAGGAGATGTGAATCCCAAGCATCTCTTATGTTAATGCACACACGTTAGACACTGGATAAGAGATGTCGAATCCCGTAAACATCTCCGACGCCGTTTACACTCATATTTATTTACCGTTGATTTAACTTACATAAGACATTTTAGTTCCGACTCGAGTGTTTTGTCTTTTCAATTCGCTCGGGTCAGCCCGAGCATTTCAGGATTGAAGGCTTTATTTCTGGAGGACAAAGACGAAAATTTCATTATTATTATTAATATACTATATTGTTCCACTACACACTGTATTCCGCTGCATAACCACAGGTCCAAGGATCGAAACCTGACTCTGATACCAGATGTAACGCCCTACTTTTTTGCACGATTTAAATTGACGATAAACCACACACGTCGGACTTAAACCATACGGAAGGGCAGATTGTTATAGGGCAAATAAGAAAAAGTAGGAAAAGAAAAAAACAAAATAGAATCTTACAGCGGAACGATAAAATATAATAATCAAATATATAGTTCATGAAGCTGTTTTATAAACATTTGATTATATTTATACAATACATATCAGAGTTGCACATAGCAACGAATAATAATCGATGCAGCGAAATATAGTGTGCAGTGGAACAATATAGTATATAATAATAATGAAATCTTCGTCTTCATCCTCCAGAAATAAATCCTTCGATCCTGAAATGCTCGGACTCACCCGAGCGAATTGAAAAGACAAAACACTCGAGTCAGAAATAAAAGGTCTTATGTAAGTTAAATCAACGGTAAATAAATATGAGCGTAAATGGCGTCGGAGATGTTTACTGGATTTGACATCTCCTATCCAGTGTCTAACGTGAGTGCATTAACTTAAGAGATGCTCGAGATTCACATCTCCTAAGGATCCGTTAAACTATTTACTATTTAGTAATATTTCGCTATTATAATAATGTCTATTAGTAAAATAAATTTACTTTAAAATAGCATTAAGGCTTTGCATTTTCCACCTTAACACATAATAGTGCCAATAGTCCATACAATGCCAAAATCGAATTTTTATATTGTTATCCCGAGAGCAAAACCAATATTTGCTGTGTCCTTGAAGCTGAAATGAAATTGGCCATAATATTTTCTTTTCTTAACCGATTTTGATAATTTTAGATGCTCCGGAAAGAACAAATCATGTGTTACAACTTTTATGTTTTGAGTTTTCTATAATTTTAAGGTTAGCTATGTCCAAATCTATTTTTTCTACTATTAACCCGAGAGCAAAATCAATATTCACTCTGTGTTTGAAACCGAAACGAATTTGACCATAACTTCTTCGTTTCTTAACAAAATTGGATAATTTTGGATGTTTCAGAAAGCTTAGGTCATGTGCTACATGTTTTATTAATTGTATTTTCTAGAATTTTGAAGTTCTCTTGGTCACAATTATGGTTGCATGTTGTTGTCCTGAGAGCAAAATGATAGAAACAACAATCGTTGACCTTAGATTGTATTAGCTCATTTTTGCTCTCATTCTCTTCGGTTTTGATGATGTTTTTGAGATATTTTGAGAGCTATGATGCCTACCAGTAGGCTAGCTATATTTAGAGAATTTTAAATTCAAATTTAAATGGAATTTGAATTGATTTTGGGTTGAATTTGAATTAAATTCGTATTGAATTCAAGTTATCGGTTTTGAGATATCCTTATTAGTTTTCATTGCTTTCGAGAACGGTTTTCACTAAACCATTTTTGAACTACATGGACATTTCAAATTATTATTACATAGTATTTTTTTAATTATTTTTCTAATTAAAGATTGTTTTATTTCCTATAATAAAGGAATTTCAAATATTGGTTTTAATAATCGTTTTCCGAAAATCGTTTTAAATTTCTATTTCTCTAATAAAATTATTTTATAAATAAAATTACTTATTTTTATGAATTTAGGATTTATAAGAAGGACAATTAAACAGTAAAGTATAACATGTGGTATGGGACACATGGATTTGCTTTATTGCTTAATATCGGACTTATACGATCGAAACCCTTTCGATGAACTATTTGAGATGATTTAAGATGTTATTAAATTTTGGGTAGATTATTTGGTCCAAGAACTCCAATTTAGGAGTATATTCGATGAAGGACTATTTTAAGATGTGTTTCTTAATCGCCGATGAAATGAGAAGAATTAAGAGCTAAAAATTCCTATTTGGAATTATGGTTATAAATAACCATCTAGATGTTATTTTGACTTGCCAATGAGATAAGGTAAGCTTGTTTATGATGATTTTACGATGTTGAGATGTATTATGATAGTTTTTACTTGTTTATGAGAAGAGACAATTCACAATGCCCGTAGTAATCGTCAATGAGATGTGACGAGCATAGTATTGTATTTACTTGCCAATGAGACGAGGTCGAGTATATTTTCTTGATGTTTATGATGTTTTACTAGTGTGGTACCAACTAACGGCTAGTAAACCATTAGGGGAGAATGTATGATATGGAACGTATCTTAACACCTATTGGGTTCCTATCCGAGAAGTTGAGACACATTCACGATGTTTACTAGTACTACAGACCATGACTACTCAATTGGAGTCATCATGGTGTAGTTGCTACTCCGATCATCACGATGTTATTAACTCGGGTCTTTGTGACTGGGCGTCATTATGTTGTTATGGACTATAGTCATTCACAATGTTCACAATGTTAAGATGTTATTTGACTCTAGTCATCACGATGTTTATGGTACCAAATAGCAGTACGAGTCACGATGAAGCGCACGTAGCATTGCTTCGGCATGCAATCGAGGATTTGTCCAATCCAGGATTTCTTTGAGTTTTGATGTTTTAGACTTCACCGTCTTTAGATTATTATTATATTGATAGCCTAGTGCTAAATGAGATGTATACATATATGGTGAAATCATTTATGATGTTACTCTTTGATTGAGTTATTTGCATTATGGATCGATGATTTGATGACTTTATAGACTACTTGATGTTACGATGGAGTTGAGATGTATTTATAAATTTATACCAATGAGATGAGGTATAAATGATTATGAAGAATCTTTTATGATGAGTTTTAGTGATGGATTTGAGATGTATCTATATTCATACCGATGAGATGAGGTATGAATAAGTATAATGCTTCTTTTATGACTGGGTTTTATATTTCCTTGAATGATCCTTGGGATGTGCCAATGAGATGAGGCACATCCATATGTGTTTTATTCTATGTATGAAGGATATGTACCTTTGATGTATTTTTATATTGACAACCACTTCTAAGAAGATAGTTGAATCATTTAATTAAAGTCATTATCCATATTCTTTTATAATGCTGATGATATGAGGCGAAAGCTATGTTTATTGAGCCTTATCTTTAAATCTATGCTCGTCGTTGTTCCATTTGCTTAAGTGTCAGTTATGCCACTTAAGTATGACTTTATGATCATTATCTCTTCTACTTTCCAAGAAGAGATGTTGTCCTTTCTTATGATGTTGAAACCCTATTTAGGGCATGACATCCTTTAATAATAAAAAAAAGGATACCATAGCTTCCACCTACTTATCCTTATCGATTATTCTGTTTAACTGATGATTTTAGATAGCCTGACCCGTGTGTTTTCACTCGGGTCAGACCGAGTTGTTTTAGGTATCATCTATTGGACTTAGCTTGAATTAGATGTTGGATATCAGCTCTTCTTTCATTTGAGTAGTTTATTTCTTCCGCATACTCTGATGTTTTTACATTTGATTCGATGTATATGGTGTGGTCGTGTACCACCTTTGTTGTATTCATATTGAATTGTACTAAACATGTATCAGTGTATATGTATATATATAATGTTGATTAGTGTTCTATGATATGTTTTACATTTAGTTATTGTATTTTGTTCATATAGATCCGTTAGCCACCTATAGTTTTGGATTAAGCATTTACTGGGTATGTCGATCCCCTTTTGTTGAAAAGTAAATTTATATTGCATTTATCGACGTATTCGATAGATGTTTAAGATAAAATTATATATGGTCGCCCTTAACCAACCCTATTCTCCGCTTTAGTAGATGGAATTACTTGTTAATTCTCTTTGCTAAGGTGGGTCTCAGGGGTGGGGCGTTAAAGCTTGGTATCAGAGTTTTGGTCAGAACAAAGTAGAATAAACACAGAACAGTATGTATATCATGATACATCGAAGTACAATACAGGTGAATCATTGTCCTTTATTCAAGCTTGTTTTTGAATCGAGCCTTGATTCTTTTTTGATTTTTGGGATCTCTAAGATGGAATATGTCTAGGACTATAGATATATTGCATTCCGTAGTATTCCATAATAGAGTTTGATGTCATCTTATCTTATATAAAATCTTATTTGAGATTTTTAGATTCTTATTTTTGTCGATACAAGTGAGTTCGTATCGATCGAGCTGATTGATTTCTTTGGGCATTCTTGTTGCATTCCTTTTAGAGTTGTGAATCCTATTGAAGGGATCCACAACGATTGGCTTGTTGTGAGCATTATGAGTTCTTTATTTGTTGCTGTTTTAGTGAGCATTTGTTTATTACTCACCATCTAGAGATGTATTTGACTTGAGATGGATTGACTTATTTGATGTAAAGTCTGATCCTTTTGTTGTTATAAGATCCTATATTTATTTTGGCATCCTAATTTGATTGGTTTATTATTTTTGTCACTTGGAATGTTAATGATGATTCCAAAATTTTTGATTTCATTCTTGAGTATCGATATGATGATTATCCATCTCAAATTCCAGTCATAGTGACTTTGTTGAGTTTTTGAGTCCATTTGGAATTGACATCCAATTCGAAAATCGAGTGTTGAGATAACCTTATTCCTGGCTCTTAGCTATTCGGTTATCCTTCCATGAGGATATCCACTGAGGAATGAGGTGATTTTCTAGATTGTTCAAGTTTGGTTGAGTTTGTCATTCAGCTTCATTTGAGTGTTATTTTCAGATACTCAATCAATTTTATCCTTTGTAGCATTACTCCATTTGAAGTAGTCATTCGTGGATTGTCCTTCGAGAAGAATACCTTCTTATTCTGTATCTTGATGATTTTTGGGAGTGGCTGGTGACATCGTAAGATTGACAAACACTCTATCTCCTTCTGTTGATTTTGAGAATCTAGTATTCAAGGAATATCTCGATGCACTCTCTTAATGTTCTTTGGTTTGAGTTTTGAAGCATAAAAATATGAGTTTTAATGAGAAATTTAAGCTTTGAGATATTTAAAAAAAATCAAAGAATATTTTGAGAATATATTTACAAGAGTAGTATTTCTTTTATAGAAATAATTTTTGAGTGTTGGGTCGTCCATCGGGTAGTTAAGAGTTCTGGTCGATACACCTGATCAACGTTATCGATAGGAGTATCCTAAATGTTATGATAAGGCAATCAGACACGATGGTTTGTGTTTAAAAATTGAGATTTTGAAAATAATATTCTGAGATTAAATATTAAATTTATTTCAAAAGGTGATTGCAACCATTAATTGTAGAGACGAGTAATAGAGTGGCGAGGCAGTTTTGATCGTTCGATCAACTCTGCAGCCAACAGATATATTTATTTATTAGAGATTCAAAGGCGAGGCAATTCCATTTATTTATTTTTAAATTATAAAGATGAGAATATAAATGATATTATCTTTGAGTTGTGCATTATTGGAAGTATATTTTGAGATTTTAGAATCTATATTGCATACATTGGATGTTTTAAGAGAAGAGTTAAAAGAGAATTTGAAGATTGTTTTTAAACTATATAAGTGGTTTGGTAAAAAGAATAAAGAGAATTTAAACCTTTAACTAATTTTAAGGAATATTCTTATGGATTTACAAATTTCTATGGAAATTAATATTGAAGTAAGAGAAGTAATTTGGACTTTTAATTTGAGTTATAAATAACTTACTAAGTAATATAGTAAAAAGTTTGAAAATTTTCAAATGTTGGAAATTGGGATTTAAAATTTAAAAGATGTTGAGAGTTTAAAAGTTCTAAATACCTTGGATTAAAAGATAATTCGAGCTTATATCCTTATTCTTGAGTATATTCTATCTTTGAGCTTTTATTAACGACGTGCATTTTTCACGGTCATTCAAGTTGATGGCCTTGTGAGAAGCCATCTTGTGATTTATCAATCTTGTCTATTGTGTCCACCCCATTGTGAGGATGTTCTTTCCGTATATTTATGCGGAAAATCTTATTGATGATCTTCTTTATTGCTTAGAGTTTGGGTTTAAGTGAGTTTGATCCGGACTCTATTCATAGAGTTTTGTGAAATCTAACATTTTTGATTGATTAATTGTTGAGCATCTTAATGAGTTTTGATTCAAGACGGGAGATCTTAGATATTCTTTCGAGTTGTTTGGAAAATTCGATGGTTTGCTAATCACTATACAAGCATATGATAGGCCATTGAATTAACCATGTGAGTTTTTTCTTGTTTCTTTCTACCATTCTATATTGAGAATGAATGGTTTGGAATTTGAGCTTTCCTTATCCTTCGATGATTGTATCTTTAGTGTTGTCTACAGCCTTTTCCTCTAGAAATTGTGAGGACTCAATTTTGTTAAGGAGGGGAGACTGTAGCAACCTGGATTTTGGAGAATACCGTTAATACTAAATAATAATGCAAATAATAATTTAATATTGTGATTATAAATGAATTAGAGGAATGAAATGTGAGTTATTATTTAATTTATATAAACAGTGTTTTGATGAATAAAACTTAGGATTTTAATTTATGAGAGTTAATTTATCTCATAAGATGTTGTGTCAACATATTGATGTTTGAAATAAATATGAGTGAAAATAAGCTTAGAATATTTTATTTGGGAAATTGGGTTGAAAATAAATGATGTTAGTTGTTTATTGAGTCAAAATGGGAAGTATTGAAATTTTATTCCCATAATAGCCTTTTATAGTGAATAAAAAAGGCAAATGAGAAGAAAATGAATTTTTCAAAGTGTATTAATGATTGAAAATAGTGTTGTAATATTTTAAAAAGTGTTAAAACATTTAATACACTTATTTTAGTTAAGAAATAATTTTTATTTGACTCAGATTGTTTAAAATTGTGGTCTTTTTGTCTAAAAATAGCAATATTGTCAAATATTGTGTAAATTAATAGTTTATTGGGAAAATAATATTTTTAAGTGTAAAAAAAATAAAATTATTGTGTTAATCATGTTGACCTTGTTAAAATATGAAGAATGTATTTTTGTCTCATGTAAAAAGAAGTTAATATGAGAATGTTATGTTAAAAATGGTTTAAAACCTATATATATTAGCCTAAATACTTTTCTAAGTACGAGAATGGACTAATTGGGTATGGTAAACATCCAATAACCCAAATTCTAGAGTTTTTTGATGAAATACATTCCTTTTCTTCCAAAAATCATTACAGTAAAACCTAAATCAGAAAAGAAAAAGCTTCAAAGTACAAAACAATGGCTACCCTCTTCAAAATTAAATCTTCCAAGCTCAATCTTTGCAAATTTAAAAGCCTAATTCAAGTTAGAATCATAAAAGAAGGTAATCTCCGACATATTCTATCTTAAAATCCATCTAAAACCCTTGAATTGTTTAATGTAAATTTTGTTTTGATCAATTTATTCTTTGCATGTATTGTTTTTCTATTTTCAGGTGTTTAGGGCTCCAATCTTATGCTAAAGGCTCAACCTTGCTTGAAAATCCTTACTTATTCACTGAAAATCAATAGGCAAGTGTAAAAGCTTACAAATTCTAGCCAAAAACATGGTTTTGAGTTGAATTTTCGTATTAATAACGTTACGTTTCGTCTTTGTTATTTTCTATTTTCTGTTGCCAAATAGTTTTGGCCATAACTTTTTCATTTTTTATCCAAATTTCATAATTTTGGATGTTATGAAAAGCACAGACAAAGGGCTACCAGTTTCATGTTATAAGTTTTTTAAAATTTTGAAGTATGCTTGATCAAAATCATGCTTGTTTGTTGCTGTCCTGAGAGCAAATGACGGCAACAACAATCACAAGTCTGAGAAATTATTTTGGCCATAACTCATTCGTTTCTTAACCGATTTTGATAATATTGGATATTCTTGAAAGCTTAAATCATTTTCCACAACTTTTATGTATTGATTTTTCTATAATTTTGTGGTTAGCGATGTCAAAATCGAATTTTTATATTGTTATCCCGAGAGCAAAACAAATATTTGCTCTGTCCTTGAAGCTAAAACGAAATTGGCCATAACGTTTTCATTTCTTAACTGATTTTGATAATTTTAGAAGTTTCGAAAAAATAAATTATGTGTTACAACTTTCATGTTTTGATTTTTCTTTAATTTTCTGGTTAGCTATGTCAAAATCTAATTTTTTTACTGCTAACCCGAGAGCAAAATCAATATTCGCTCTGTGTTTGAAACCGAAACGAATTTGACCATAACTTCTTCGTCTCTTAACCAAATTTGATAATTTTGCTTGTTTCGGAAAACTTAGTTCATGTGATACATGTTTTATTCATTGTATTTTCTATAATTTTGAAGTTTATTTGGTCAAAATTATGGTTGTATGTTGCTGTCCTGAGAATAAAATGACAGCAACAACAATCGTTGATCTTAGATTGTATTAGCTCGTTTTTGCTCTCATTGTCTTCGATTTTGATGATGCTTTTGAGATTTTTTGAGAGCTATGCTGCCTACCAATAGGCTAGCTATATTTGAAGAATTTGAAATTCAAATTTAAATGGAATTTGAATTGATTTTGTGTTAAATTTGAATTGAATTCGTATTGAATTCAAGTTATCGTTTTAAGATATCCCTCTTAGTTTTCATTGCTTTCGAAAACGGTTTTCACTAAACATTTTTGAATACATGGACATTTCAAATTATTATTACATAGTATTTTTTTAATTATTTTTCTAAATAAAGATTGATTTATTTCCTATAATAAAGGAAGTTCAAATATTGGTTTTAATAATCGTTATTCGAAAATCGTTTTAAATTTCTATTTCTCTTATAAAATTATTTTATAAATAAAATTGCTTATTTTTATGAATTTCAGATGTATAAGAAGGACAATTAAATGGTAAAGTATAACATGTGGTATGAGACACATGGATTTGCTTTATCGCTTAATATCGGACTTATACGATCGAAACCCTTTCGTTGAACTGTTTGAGATGATTTAAGATGTTATTAAATTTTGGGTAGATTATTTGGTCCAAGAACTCTAATTTAGGAGTATATTCGATGAAGGACCATTTTAAGATGTGTTTCTTAATCGCCGATGAAATGTGATGAATTAAGAGCTGGAAATTCCTATTTGGAATTATCGTTATAAATAACCATCTTGATGTTATTTTTTACTTGCCAATGAGATAAGGTAAGCTTCTTTATGATGATTTTATGATGCTGAGATGTATTATGATAGTTTTTACTTGTTGATGAGAAGAGACAAGTCACGATGCCCCTAGTACTCATCAATGAGATGAGACGAGCATAGTATTGTATTCACTCTCCAATGAGACGATGTCGAGTATATTTTCTTGATGTTTATGATGTTTTACTAGTGTGGTACCAACTAACGGCTAGTAAACCATTAGGGGAGAACGTATGGTATGGGACGTACGTTAACACCTATTGGGTTCCTATCCGAGAAGTTGAGTCACATTCACGATGTTTACTAGTACTACAGACCACGAGTACTCGATTGAAGTCATCACGGTGTGGTTGCAACTCCGATCATCATGATGTTATTAACTTGGGTCTTTGTGACTAGAAGTCATTATGACATTATAGACTATAGTCATTCACAATGTTCATGATGTTAAGATGTTATTTGACTCCAGTCATCATGATGTTTATGGTACCAAATAGTAGTACTAGTCACGATGAAGCGAGCGTAGCATTGCTTCGGCCTGCAATCGAGGATTTGGCCAATCCGGGATTTCTTTGAGTTTTGATGTTTAAGACTTCACCGTCTTTAGATGATTATTATATTGATAGCCTAGTGCTGTATTAGATGTATACATATATGGTGAAATCATTTATGATGTTTGTTATCCCACTTTTTGGTCAAAACTGGAATATCAACAAATTGGCAAGGGATGATGGATATCAGGATTGAAGATCGGTTGGAATCAAGTCTATGATCTATATCATCAAAATTTGGTTGAACTCCGATCGGGACGAAATTGATTGGAAATGATGATATGGACTAGGAAAGGCTATGTTTCAAATTTCAGGTTAATGGGAGTTCGTATGAAGGAAATTTGATCGATTCAAGGTAGGAAGGATGTGCTGTTCGAACCCATCAGCACGCATGGATGGTTCGAATCGATCAGGGGTTACGTTCGTATCGATACGGTTCGTATCGATACCACATCGAATCGATACACTTCGTATCGATCGGCATGGTTTCGACTCGGTTACTTCGTATCGATCAGAAGGAAATGTGGAGGATCTTCGAATCCATTTGCTTTATATGGATCAGGATGGGTGCAGATGGCTCATTTGGACTCCAGTCTCTTTCGTATCCATCAGGTGAGAGCTTCATTCGAATCCATCAGGTGAGGCCTCGTTCGTATCCATCCTTCACGACCACTTTGTATCGATGTCCCCATACTCGTTTCGAGTCGACCATATCACGTGGGATTGATTCGAAGTGAACTCCTGGGACCAATGCGAAGAGAGACACGAGTTAATGGATACGAGCATGACCGTTGTAAAGTTATGGATAAGGACGAAGCGTGGAAAATGGATACGAACGCGTTGTCAGGAAGGGAAGCATTCAACATGGCGACAAAGGTGGATCGACCCAGAGAAATAGCGCCACGTCATCGATACGCACGCGCTTTGGATGGATTCGAAGAATGGATTCGAAGCATGGGTTCGAAGCATGGATTCGAAGGCGACAGGCAGCGGACAACCCCAAATTCAAACCCATCATATCTTCCGAAACGTTGATCCAAATGCATTGAAATTTTCACAGGAGCTTACATACATGTTGAAGAATGTTCACACCAAATTTCACCTCTATTGGATGCATCCTTGATCGATTCGAACCTTACTTCAAATCGATCCCAATGTGGGCCCAATCTCTAGAATTCGGCCATATGGGCCCCCCTCACGTGCTAGAAGCGGTCTATCGGATTTTTAAGAGAAATATCAGCCTCCTACGCTTATAAATAGACCCCCTGGTCATTCAGAAAAGGGGTCGGAGGATTTAGAGAGAAGAAGCACGCCCGAACGCTGCCAGAATCATTCCATATCGTCATTTCAACCATTGATTTCGAATTTGGACTTTGTAATTGCTGTAATCACTTGTAACCGATAAGGATAATTAATAAAGAGGATAAAACTTTGGAGTGGACGTAGGCCGGAGATAGCCGAACCACTATAAAACTTGTGTCACAGCTCGTCATTTTTGATTTGCTGATTATTATTTGCTGAGATCTGTTACTTGTGTTTGAATATTGTTGATTTGTATTCATACACTGGTGCTTTCACGGTATCTGGGGTTTGTGACCAATTTTGGCGAAAACACTTTGGTGCTTTCACCGAGAAAGACTAGCACCCGCTACATCAGATTTGAAAGTTGGATTTGGAGATTTTAAAGAGTTTGGATTCAAGGACAATGACTAGGAAAAATAGTAGAAGGCAAAGGGCTGAGAGAAGCTAACAGGAAGGAAGTCAACAAGCATCCTCCGAAGATGGGGAAGGACAGGCTTCAATCTACATAACTCGGGATGAAATGGAAGCTATGACGAATTCTTTGCAGGAGAGATTGTTGAAGAACCAGCAGGAAATGATGCAGACCTTCTTTGAGCAAATGAGAGCTGCGGGGATGCAAAACTTAGGAACAGGTACAGCCGCTGTGGATGCAGGACGGGGGACTAGGGTCATGGAACCCAATGGAGGACGAGATACGGAGCCAGAAGGCAATCATCAAGGGTTTGGGGGCAGGCCCACGGGATCCAACACAGGAGGACCTCTGGAAGGGGTTCAACAAGCTAGAGCTAACGTTACTGCTAGTGAACCACACGAGGAATATGTACCAGAGTTCCCTCGGAGGCATGGGGGCAACCCCCAACAGACAATACCGGATTAGTAGAAATCATCAGAAGAACTATGCGAGGTGGTTTGACCAACGGAGACTTGGAGGGAGTGAATAGGAGTCCGTTTGCTCGGGAAATAAGGATGGCTCAGAATCCACCTAAGTTTAATCTACCTAGCGTGGAGGTATATGATGGTAAGGCAGACCCAACTGATCATTTGATGAGGTACACCAGACACATGGAAGTGCTGGAGGCATCAGAGGAAGTGATGGCCCGATGCTTCCCTTTGTATCTAACGGACGTAGCTGCAATGTGGTTTAGGCAGCTGGGAGAAGGATCTATCAGGACTTGGAAGGAATTGGTGGAAAAGTTTTTGGGTCAGTTTCGGGTTCACATCAAGAGGCTAAAGAATGTGATGACATTAACATCAGTAAAGCAAAGGATGGATGAATCGCTTAGAGCTTTTCTAACTCGATTCAGTGCGGCGGTCATTTCGGTGGATCGGCCTGATCCATCGATGGTTTTAATAGCAGCGGTATCAAGAGTCAGGGAGGACTCGGATTTCAAGGTATCTCTGATACGAGATCCCCCACAGGATCTCGACGAACTCTTTCATGAGGCAGAAAGGTTCCTTCGGTAGGAAGATGCGACTACGGATTTAAAGGTGAAAAGGGTTAATGCAACTCAGGATGTAGGACCGTCCAACAAAGGTTCGGATAAAGACAGAGGAAAAAGGAAGTTGGACGATGATTTTGGAAACGCTAGGAAGCGAGGGAAGGATCCAAAGTTTTCCACATACACAGGATTGAACGAGATGCTAGAGCGGATATACTTAGATACTCGGAATCGCCTTCCCTATCGGAGGCCAGCTAGGAGAGAACCATCAGAACGAGAGAGGACATCAGGAAGGCACGGCCTCTTTCATGATTTAGATGGACATGATACCAACAGCTGCAAACACTTAAAGGATATAATAGAGGAGCATGTAAGGAATGGGCAGTTGCGGCAATATATCGAAACTCGGAATGCAACGGTGGAGCAGGAGCAACCACCGACTACCTCACACCGTGATGATGTGAGGCCCAGGGATGATGGTCGATTGATCATCCACTGATCAGGATAATATGAAATAACTAGCGAACTACTGGCGAGCAATCTAGTCATTTACACGTGTACGGGGACGGAGATAGCCCCTAGGCATGCTTTGAATGATGATAAACTGCGATGCTGTGGTTTGTGAAATTTATCTTTTGCTTTTTGATTGGACACTGCTTTTCTTTGTGGATTTGGTTTTGGAGTTTGGATTGAACTCTTGGTTTTGCTTGCTTTTTGATTTGGTTTTTCCTTTGGACGATTGTTTCGGTTTTGGATGCTGGTTTGGATTTCTGATTCTTTGGTTTTGATTTGGATTTTGGGATTTGGATTCTGGGTTGGATTTTGATTGGGTTTTTATCTGGTTTTTGATAAACGGTCGTCAGGTATGGATTATGCCTGGCAAGGGGTGAGTCACTTTGCCCGAACGTGGTAAATTGGCTCATTCAGGTCGTCAAGTATGGCTATGCTTGGTAAGGGTCCGGAGTGACTAGGATTCGGCCTAGGACTTAGGCCCTGTATTATCAATTGTTATTTTCTGGTCGTTGAGTATGGACTATGCTCAACAGGCATTCGGAGAGACCAGGATTCGGCTTAGGACTTAAGACATGGCTTTGAACAACGTCCAGGGACACTGGACCACGGTCGTCAGGTGTGGATTGCGCTTGGCAAGAACCCGGAGAGGTTAGCTCAACGTCCAGGGACACTGGACCACGGTCGTCAGGTGTGGATCACGCTTGGCAAGAACCCGAAGAGGTTATGGATTCGGATATCGACCCGGAGAGGTCCTGGATCTGGTTATTGGCTATTGGATAAGGATGGATTAGGACTCGGCTGTTGAGTTCGGATGGATATGGAATTGGCTAAGGCTTTGGTTATGGGATTTGGGATTGGGCATCGGCTCGAAGCAGTCAAGGATGACATACACTGGCGATATGGCTATGGACTTTGTATATTGGGATCGGAACTATTCAAAACACGCCTTCTTATCAAAAGGCATGTTTTGGGGGGCAAAGTGTTATCCCACTTTTTGGTCAAAACTGGAATATCAACAAATTGGCAAGGGATGATGGATATCAGGATTGAAGATCGGTTGGAATCAAGGCTACGATCGATATCATCAAAATTTGGTTGAACTCCGATCGGGACGAAATTGATTGGAAATGATGATAAGGACTAGGAAAGGCTATGTTTCAAATTTCAGGTTAATCGGAGTTCGTATGAAGGAAATATGATCGATTCAAGGTAGGAAGGACGTGCTGTTCGAACCCATCAGCACGCATGGATGGTTCGAATCGATCAGGGGTCACGTTCGTATCGATACGGTTCGTATCGATACCACTTCGAATCGATACACTTCGTACCGATCGGCATGGTTTCGACTCGGTTACTTCGTATCGATTAGAAGGAAATGTGGAGGATCTTCGAATCCATGTGCTTTATATCGATCAGGATGGGTGCAGATGGCTCATTTGGACTCCAGTCTCTTTCGTATCCATCAGGTGAGAGCTTCATTCGAATCCATCAGGTGAGGCCTCGTTCGTATCCATCCTTCACAACCACTTCGTATCGATGTCCCCATACTCGTTTCGAGTCGACCATATCACGTGGGATCAATTCGCAGTGAACTCCTGGGACCGATGCGAAGAGAGACACGAGTTAATGGATACGAGCATGACCGTTGTAAAGTTATGGATAAGGACGAAGCGTGGAAAATGGATACAAACGCGTCTTCAGGAAGGGAAGCATTCAACACGGCGAAAAAGGTGGATCGACCCAGAGAAATAGTGCCACGTCATCGATACGCACGCACTTTGGATGGATTCGAAGCATGGGTTCGAAGCATGGATTCGAAGGCGACAGGCAGCGGACAACCCCAAATTCGAACCCATCATATCTTCCGAACCGTTGATCCAAATGCAATGAAATTTTCACAGGAGCTTACATACATGTTTATGAATGTTCACACCAAATTTCATCTCGATTGGATGCATCCTTGATCGATTCGAACCTTACTTCGAATCGATCCCAATGTGGGCCCAATCTCCAGAATTCGGCCATATGGGCCCCCCTCACGTGCTAGAAGCAGTCTACCGGATTTTTAGGAGAAATATCAGCCTCCTACGCTTATAAATAGAGCCCCTGGTCATTCAGTAAAGGGGTCGGAGGATTTAGAGAGAAGAAGCACGCCCAGACGCTGCCAGAATCATTCCATATCGTCATTTCAACCATTGATTTCGAATTTGGACTTTGTAATTGCTGTAATCACTTGTAACCGACAAGGATAATTAATAAAGAGGATAAAACTTTGGAGTGGACGTAGGCCGGAGATAGCCGAACCACTATAAAACTTGTGTCGCTGCTCGTTATTTTTGATTTGCTGCTTATTATTTACTGAGATCTGTTATTTGTGTTTGAATATTGTTGATTTGTATTCATACACTGGTGCTTTCACGGTATCTGGGGTTTGTGACCAATTTTGGCGCAAACAGTGTTATTCTTTGATTGAGTTATTTGCATTATGGATCGATGATTTGATGATTTTA
Organism: Allium cepa; assembly: GCA_030765085.1. NCBI lineage: Eukaryota > Viridiplantae > Streptophyta > Magnoliopsida > Asparagales > Amaryllidaceae > Allium > Allium cepa. The sequence goes on along the minus strand of CM060929.1, from coordinate 906,505,676 downwards.
TAGACTACTTGATGTTAAATGGAGTTGAGATGTATTTATAAATTTATACCAATGAGATGAGGTATAAATGATTATGAAGAACCTTTTATGATGAGTTTTAGTGATGGATTATAGATGTATCTATATTCATACCGATGAGATGAGGTATGAATAAGTATAATGCTTCTTTTATGATTGGGTTTTATATTTCGTTGAATGATCCTTGGGACGTGCCAATGAGATAAGGCACATCCATATGAGATAAGGCACATCCATATGCGTTTTATTCTATGTATGAAGGATATGTATCTTTGATGTACTTTTATATTGACAACCACTTCTAAGAAGATAGTTGAATCATTTAAAGTCATTATCCATATTCTTTTATAATGTTGATGATATGAGGCGGAAGCGATGTTTATTGAGTCTTATCTTTAAATCTATGCTCGTCGGTGTTCCATTTGCTTAAGTGTCAGTTATGCCACTTAAGTATGACTTTATGATCATTATCACTTCTACTTTCTAAGAAGAGATGTTGTCCTTGCTTATGATGTTGAAACCCTATTTAGGGCATGACATCCTTTAATAATAATAAAAAGAACACCATAGCTTCCACCTACTTATCCTTATCGATTATTCTGTTTAACTGATGATTTTAGCTAGCACGGCCCGTGTGTTTTCACTCGGGCCAGACCGGGTTTTTTCAGGTATCATCTATTGGACTTAGCTTGAAATTGATGTTGGATATCAGCTCTTCTTTCGCTTAAGTAGTTTATTTCTTCCGCATACTCTGATGTTTTTACATTTGATTCGATGTATATGGTGTGGTCGTGCACCACCTTTATTGTATTCATATTGAATTGAACTAAACATGTATCAGTGTATATGTATATATATGATATTGATTACTATTCTGTGATTTTCCTTACATTTAGCTATTGTATTTTGTTTTGATAGATCCGTTAGCCACCTATAGTTTTGGATTAAGCATTTACTGGGTATGTCTATCCCCTTTAGTTGAAAAGAAAAATTATATTGCATTTATCGACTTATTCGGTAGATGTTTAAGACAAAATTAAAGATGGTCGCCCTTAACCAGCCCTATTCTCCGCTTTAGTAGACGGAATTACTTATTAATTCTCTTTACTAAGGTGGGTCTCGGGGTGGGGCGTTACACTCTATTAGGCCAAGTTCTTTTTATTTATTAATTTGTTTGGGCTTATATTTATAGTTAGGGTTTCTTTTACATTATTTGTTATTTGTTTTTAACTTTGTAACACTATAGTTTTCAACTAGGTATGAACTACGAGGTGTAGTTTGAGAGTTTGCGAATTGGTGGCGGAGTTGTGGTAGGGTTTGAGCATAGGGTTAGAACAATCAGGTTAGCGAAGATCACAAGTTTACATGGTCTATAAGCGTAAGATTGTTTAATTACTAATAGAATCCTAGGGGACAGTAGGCAGGTTTTGCTGAAGCTAGGTAAGATTTATGTGTCACTTTTATTTCCATATTTACTTTTTTTATTATCCGTGCGGCAGTTTTTATTTATACGTAAACTTTTTAATAGACTCTATTCACACCCTAGGGCAATTCGATCCTACAAGTGGTATCAAAGCTAAGTAGGAATATTTCACTTTTTTGACTTTACTTAGTTTTAATAATGATTTTCCTAAAAGTTGATCTATTGCTAGGCCACCCATGTTTAACAATGTCAACTATTCATGACGGAAAAGTATGAAGAAAATTTTACTAGACACCGTAGATGCATGGGATATAGTCGAAACTAGTTATAATCTCCCTTTGGTAACTATAGATGGTCATGAATTTCATAAGCCAAAAGATAAGTGGAATGCAAATGAGCTTAGGTTACATCGTTCTAATGCTAAGGCTATGAATTATATTATTTATACGTTAGATAAAACTGAATGCAATCGTGTTTCTCACCGTTAAACTGTATAGGAAATTTGGCATACACTTGAAGTGAGTCATGAAGGAACATCGCAGGTCGAGGAATCTCATCTAGCTATGCTCAAAAATAAATATGGGAATTTTGTGATGAAAGACGAAAATATAAAGAAGGTGCATAGAAGATTTTCAAATATAGTGTTCAAATCCAAAATGCTAAGAAAGACTTATTCAAAATTGGAGAAGGTCCGCTAATTAAAGAATCCTTTCAAGGAACTTTGAAGCAAAAGTGACTACAATTCAGGAATCCAAAGATTTGAAATAGCTTAAATTGGAGGAGATAATAAGAAATCTTATGACTTATGTGATAGGACTAAAGGGTAGAGAAGAATATGAGAGTGGAATCGCTTTAAAAAGTAAAACCGATAGTGACTGATGACGATGTCGTGGCTGAGCTAGCACTATTAGTAAAACAATTCAGAAAGTGGACTCGAAAGCATGGAAATCTAGCAATAAACAAAAGGATAGAAACCAAAATTACCAAAGTTCTGGATGATTCTAAAAAAGGAGAAATCATAGATGTAAGTGGCCATGTCACATCAAGCCAAATTGTCCATACAACCGATTTTACAAAGTAAAGAAGCAAAAACGAAGGACTTTCGCAGCGACTTAGGATGAGATTGAAGAAGAAGAGGAGTATAATGATAATGAATAAGAAGCCAATATATACCTGATGGTAGAATCAAGCGATAGTGATGAGGAAGCAAATGAGGTAGCTCACTTATCCCGTGTGATTTACTCTTGGTATACCATGAATTAAACTCAAAACTCTATAGATTTCAACAATGGCATAATAAACTAGAATCTGAGAAAATAATCTGCTGGGTATAAATAATAAGTTATAATTGACGATTGAAAATATTAAAAAGTTTAACAGAGTGTGAAAAGTGTCAGTCTTTCGGGGAAGAAATTAATAAGTCTAAGAATAAAATTAGAAGTCTCGAAAATAAAATTTTGACCTTGAAAATAATGATGACATAAAAAGTTAAATTCCTATCAAAAGATGCATATCACTTTTAAATGATAATTATGCACTTAAAGGTTCAACAACTTGAATCAACAATAAGAAATTTTTCAAAGGGAGAAAAATCATTGAATATGTTGTTAGGAAGTCGAAATTTTGTTGATATCAGAAAAGGACTTGGATTTGATAAAGTAGAACTGATTAAGAAAAGAAATTTTTATTTTTCAAAGTGTTTAGTTTGTGGAAAAATAGGTCATAATCAAAAAAAATGTTACAATAGAAACAAAAACAAAACTGTTAATCAAATTTGGGTTCCAATGATATAATGTGAATATTTTGAAATTTAAATAATTTTGGATTCCCAAGGGTACAATTTTAGATGCTAATGGTTTGTCATTAGACAAGTTTAGGTAACCAAAAGCTACAAATGATTATAAGAGTGGTTCTACATCCTTTGTTAGACCACTCGACTCTTTTAGCATTTAGGTATAAAAGCGGGCTAAGGAACAACCCCGATAGAGAGAGGTTTCGAGTTGTTCTATATGATTAAATAAAACTCAAATTTTCCTTATCCTAGAAAAATAAGGTGGAGATCTGCATGTTTTGGATAATACGACATCGAAGATAAGTAAGGTATGATCTCTAAACTCTGTTTTTGTTTTCTAATTGTTAATTCTGTTTTTATTGACACTACTTAGTATAATTGTGACATATTGAGCTCCTTAATTTCGATTTGCAAAATCCAAGATGATTTAGAAATAAACATAAAATTCTACAAGTTTTTTGTTTTCCATTTTTCCATAATTTGAGCTTAAACTATTGAAAAACTGCAAATCGTTTGTAATATTGTTTGAAAATAGTTTAGAACTTCTTAACACCACTATAGTAATTCAATCGTAACTTATCATTACTCTAATTTTTAAAAATTTGAAGTTTTGTAAAGCTAACAAATTACACGGCAAACTTACCGATTTGATTTTTGCTGATTCATTTTGGAAGATATTGAAAAATGCAATCTTTTTAGCACATTACTTTAAAGATGTTTCTGGTTTACGCAAATAGGTTGTAGTATATTAGTCATGACTTTTGATCGATTTATCATTTGAAATCAATTTTGACGAATGGAATTTTTTAGTGCCTACAACTTTTATTTTTTGTGCTAAATCAAATTACAAACGTAAAGCTTTCACATAGTGGTTTTGATTGGATTGAATTTTCAAAATAGAAAGCTTCTATTGATTTGGTAGAATAGTTAACTTTTATTATCGTGTTCACAACTAAGAATTTTGCAGTTGGAGAAATGTGCGTGTTTTTTCTTTAATATTTTTTTTTTGCCTTTGACCCTATAAATGGTCTTGCTAAAAGTTTTAAAAATCAATTCAATTGATGTTGAGGAGTACATAGTCAACATAGTTAATAATAATATCATCTTTGGGTAGTCTGAATACAAGTGGTATCAAACATCATATTGAAATCATATTTGTTGTTGATTTATTATTTCAACTAGTAGACAATTTCACAAAATCCCCTATGGAAAATTAATTTTCACATATTTTAACTTAAGATTTTACTTAGATGAACACACTCTTGTTTATTTTAGTAAGTGTTTTACTCTAGAAAAGATGATTTTTAACCAATTAAACTATTTTAAAACTTATCAAAATTATTACTATTGTATTAGAAAGTGATGGATAGTGATTAAATTTATGTTTTGATAACGAGAGGAAGTGTAATTTAAAATTTCATCAAAATTAAATGAAGTTTATAATATTTTTAATTAGTACTTATTCCATGATCATTTCTATACTATCATTCTTCTTACACTCCATACACCAAATTAATATAGTATGTAGAAATTGGTATTTTAAAGAAAATAAGAAATTATATTCCTATTTCAAAGCAAGAAATTATATTTTTAATGGAATTTTAAAATTATACCTCAAAGGGTTCACTCGTATTTAAAAATCCTCATAGTTATGCATGGGTAAACGGCTTTATTCTCTATATATGTGCTTCCATTCTCATTTAAAAGTCCTCACAATTATTGTAATGAAATGTAATTTAATCACTTTATAATTTAATATTTAATATATTTTTAAATAATTATTTAATAAATATTATAACACAAATATAACTCTTTTAAATAATAAACTAGTGATACTGAAATTGTTTTCAAAATGTGTTTACAAAATTAATCAGTCCAAAGAAAAATTAGAAAATGTGACCGAAAATCGTTTTTCGAATTTTCGGTGTCTAAAAGTTGTTGGAAATGTTGTGTAGATTATAGTTAACATATTTACAAATAATACAAGTATGAATAAGGTAGTAACATAGTAAAAATTTATTTACTTAAGTAAAAGGGGGCCTGAATTTAAAAAAGAAAAATAAAGTTTCCATGACTATAAAGATCAACTTAAGTACATAAGAACACTCTTTTACTGAATGTATGTTCTCATGTGTGTACTTGGATGGGATGAGTGAGAGGAAGGGGAGGGATAACATGTAAATAAGAGGAAGGTTGGTGATGTGGTGAATGAAATGTGGAGTGTAGTGTACTTTGAAATCATTATGGGTATTTTTAACCTTTCACTTATTAAATTTATATAAAAATAATTCCTTGTTCACATTTCTCATTTTAACTTTCAAAACTTTACCATCTTCCATCTTAAGCTTTCTTACCTTTCCATGACCTCTCAAAAAAATTACAAGTTAGAAATGCCATTTCTTTTTCACCTTTTCCTTTAACAAAATCACTAAAACTCCTTTCTTCTTCTCTACATCACTATTTCCACCAAAACAAGAACTAGGCCACCATTTTTGCACTACGACCGAGCCAAATCAATGCTGATTCGACCCCAACCCACCTTCTTTGGTCTTAAAGTTGAGATTTTGCAAAGGGAAACTCCGTCCGTATGTCGGATGCAAGTTTAGTTGAAGTTTGATTCGATTTGTGAGCAAAATCCCACTTTTTTCAATAAAGTTTTGACCTTTATTTTTGTGGTGCAATATATGTTATTGCTTGTGTTTATATGTTCTTAAAAGTGATTGGTTATTGGCTTGCTTACCTCTTTAAAAGTTGGCATCTTTGGTAATTAGTAAAAAAATTGAGCTTAGTTGAAAAAGTTTAAATAAGTAACGTAATTGATGTCATCTACATGTTCTATAATTTTCATTTACTTATGTCTCTATACTCATACTTATACTATGTGATGGTTCAATAAATAAAAGATTTGTGAAAGCATTTACAAAAGTGTCCATATAGCGATTATCGATCGACACGTTTAAAACCAACATTTCTTTTAGAATCTTTGGTTTAGAACTTGTGCTTGGGTTTTACAAGGTTAATTAATCACTTTAATAATTATGGTTTAACTTTAACTAATAATTTTTTAATGATGGCTTGATGCTAGTCAATTATTTAATAATGATATTTTAAATTTAATTAATCGTTTTAAATAGTGATGATTAATGTTAATTAATTATTTAAATAATGACTTGACCAAGATTAATGAATGATTTTATTAATGATTTTTAAAATTAATTAACTATTTGATTAACGATGTACTAAAGTTAGTTAATCATTTTGCTAATGATTTTTAACATTAATTAATCACTTTAATAATAATGTTTTAAATTTAATTAATCATTTAAATGATGGTGTTTAAAATCAATTAATTATTTTAATAATGATGTTTAAGGGTTAATAATAATGTTTTAAAATTTATAAATTACTTAAACAAGGATGATTAAAATTAATTAATCATTTTAAATAGTGTTGTTTGAAGTAATTAATCCAGATTAAAGCAAACTAATTATTTTAAATAAAAATGTTTGAAATATTTAATCATTGACTAAAATTAATTGATCATTTTAAATAATGATACTAAAGTAATAGATTTGGGATTAAAGTACAATCGTTGTGACAAAGTTGTTTAAAGTTAATGTTTTGAAATGTGAAACACTAGAAAAAATTTGATTTTAAAAGTAAAAATTCGATTCGGTTATGGAAATGAAGTTTCAGTAATGCAATATAGCTTATATGGAAAGGATTTAGTCATACTCTTAACACTAAATGTTGAGGAAGAAACTCATTTCTATCTCGAAGGTTCAAGGCAATGCCTAGAGGTGACACTACCTCAACTTGCCCGGCTTCATTTTATACCAAGGATAGCAGAAGTTTTGGAATCGATGAGTAGTTGCAAGAATATGAAATTTTATTTCCTTATACGATAATTTTTAATTATCCCCGATAGTTGATTTATTAACTACCGGTTCAGATTTCTTCCTTCAGTGCTGCCAATTTAAGACCATTTGTTGCTCATTTGAGCATTGTTATCCTTTGTCGAAAATGATGAAGACCAGAAATCGAGTGGGGGTTAAGTTATGTGGGGTTGCTCCCATTAGGGTATATTCCTATCTACTCCAGGTTGGTTTCAGTTATATGTGCATTAAGATGTAAAATACTTGGATTCTCGGTAAGATTGGTAGCACCTGGCTTGAAGTTCCAAAAAAGAGTCACAAGATAGGGTTACCCTCTCAAGTATATTGATTAGAGGTATATTGTCGGTATGATTGGTGCACCCTCCTAGTCATTTATTAAAAAGTTCCCTTTTTTCTTTGATTCTAATTTTTTGAATTTACCTCTTTCTTAATTGCATCGGTAATTTCATGAGCACTTCATGATGTTTAATTATTTATATCCATTGTTGTGACTAGATGTTGTTATTGTGAGGGGAAATCCGTTCCTAGTTAGTCGCGTGGTCTCATATACCATATTAATTTCCACATTTTATTTTAAAAATTTGCTCACTGCATACTTATTGTCTAACCCGATTTGTTTGTTTCTGTAAAATATCTGGAACTCAATTATGTTTGAGTAGTCCAAGAGTAGCAGGTTTTTCTTTGGGCTCTTTAAAGATAATAGTCGAGTAGGAGGCTCCTTTATCTATCTAGTTATCTATTTCCACTATATAATCATGTATATGTATTTTGTATCAGAAAGTGTATAGGAAGAGTGTATAATTGCCTGGTCTGATAGATGTAATACCTTTTTGTAACTCTGATAACTCCATGTTAGGCGTAACCTGAAGCACTAAATCACCATTGTATTATGTGTCACCATCCCAATGTGAGACTTTTTTGTTCTTTCTGTTATGTGCCGGTATGTTCTTTTATTTTACCCTATGACAACTCGTCTTTCGGATGCTTGGGCAATGACACGTGAACACCTAAGTTGTGTTAAGTGTCATTTTTAGGATTAGGATGGTGGGTCGTCACAGTTGGTAATAAAGCTTCGGTTGAGCAATCACCTTAGCTTGATTGGGGTACAACTCATAATGATGGGGTAAGTGACGCCCTATAATGAGTTAATCTTGAGAGAGCATATTTATAATTTTCTTTATAATAATAATATGCATCCCCTAAAGTCTCATTCTAATCCATTCGCGTTGTTTTCCTTTGAACTCTTTTAATCCTATTCTTGTGTTTATAGGTATCTATTATTTGACTAGGTTATGAAAGATGAATACAAGAAGAGGAGGAAGGGATGGATATGGAACTAGCATATCTACAAATGGCAAAGCAGATAGGAATCAGCTGCTGGTCGCATAGAGAAAGTGGTAGCATAGGTTTTACTGATGATATTCTTCAAGTGTAGACTTGGCTTAGGTCCCATGAAAGGTTATTTGGAGACCATAAGTTTGAAGATGCAGAGAAACGTCTGTTAGCATCATTACAGCTTTAGAAATACGCTGTGGACTAATGGGATTCTATAACAACTAATACTAAAGAGGAGGATTTCTGTTGAGCATAATTTTAAGCATTATCTCATTTTGGGCTTAGATTTATAGATACACCGCCTAAAAAGAATGAAGAGGTTTGTGAAAGGGACGCGACCAGAGTTCCATCGAGAAATGACTAATCATGTCAATTGTATATTCATTAACTTTATCAGTATGGCTTTGAGGTTTGAGGCTCTTGATATTGCGGAAGGAGTCCAGATATGAGTAGTTCCATCAACGAATGCCAAAACTTTATCAGTGATACCAGTCATAGGCAAGCAGAATTTCAAAGGCAAAGGAAAAAAGCAGTGGTCGGGAAAGAAATTTGGAGGTGGAGCCCCAGCACAGAAGAAGTTGCGGGACTTGTCCAAAATTCTTTATTTCAAATGCAACAAGATAGGTCACTTCACCGGTTATTGCACTAACCCTCCTAGGTATCAAATCTTGTATAATTATCATACGAAAGGACACAAAGAATGAGTGCTCTTTTTCAAAGAAGGAGTCACAAGGATAGGCTTTGGCTATTGAGGAGATATTATCTACTTCTTCAGGACAAAAAGTGATACAGGTGTTGCAAGGTACACTATCCATCCATGGTCTTCCTATTAGGATATTATTCGATACGAGTGCTTCCCATAATATTATTTCTATTGATCTAATTGATAAACTTAAATCCATCCTTTTGAGTAATCCTCTTTATATGTCGAGCCCTTTTGGGGGTCCGACAAACCATGACACCATGTGTTTGCATGTACCTATCTCTTATAGAAATAATCTCTTTCTCTCCGATCTATTTGTTCTTTGGTTCATGGGTTTTGGAGTGTTGTTGAGAATGGATTGGTTATCTATGTTTAACACCATCTTGGATTGTGGTAGAAGGAAGGTCGTGGTAAAAGATGCAGTAGGAAGAAGCATCGATATGTTTTGTTAAGAGCCATATGAAATGATGAGTTGTTTTTTCTATTCAGTTGAAGTAGCTAAGGAAAAGCATAGGGACACACCTATTGTGCAGGATTTCATGGATGTTTTTAATAAAGTGCAAGGTTTACCTCTCTACAGTGAAGTTAGTTCCATATTGATTTGATTTCAGAAACCTAACCTATTGTTCAACCTCCGTGAAGATTGGCTCCAAAAAAAGGCGAGACTTAGAAATCCAAACATTCGACTTGTTGCAGAGTGATAAAACTTTTATTTCTTGTTGGGGATCGCTTATCATCTTTGTAACCAAGGAGGACGATTCTTTAAGGTTTTGTGTAGACTACTGAGAGTTGAATAAAATAACTATTAAAAATAAATACATTCTACCAAGAATTGACGACATGTTTGATCAGCTCCACGGTGCTTGTATATTTTCCCAATTGGGTCTTTCCACTGGCTTTCACCAAATAAGGGTAGCAGAGGAAAGTATGGCCTTAGCATCTTTTTAGACTCTAGATTGTTTCTTCGAGTAGTTAGTCATGACTTTTGGGCTGACTAATGCACATGCTTTCTTTGTGGACAACAAATCGAGGGTTCCAAGATGTTCTTAATAAATTTATCCTTGTCTTTATTGATGAAATTTTGGTTTATTCAAAAATTGAGGAGGAGTATGGGTACCATATCCAACTTGCACTCGATACCCTTAGGAACCATATATTGAAGGCTAAGTTCGCTAAATGCTATTTTGGAAATCTGAAGTTAGGTTTTTGGGCACGTTGTTTAAGGAGAAGGCATATCAGTTGATCCAGCTAAAGTTGTTGCAGTTCAAGACTGGAAGAAGCCTATAAATGCGATGGAAGTTAGAAGTTTCTTGGGAATGGATGGTTTTTACCGTAGCTTCATCAAAGATTTCTCAAAGATTTCTTCTCATCTAACAAATTTAACAAAAAAAGATGTTAAATTCGTGTGGACGCCTAAGTGTGATCAAGCATTCAAGGAATTGAAAGAGAAGTTGACTAGCGATCCTGTTTTGACTCTTCCAGATAGGATTAGGGGTTTAACGGTATTACAGATGCTTGTAATTTTTGTTTGGGAGCAGTGTTGATGCAGTATAGGGAGGTTATTGCCTATGCGAGTCGACGGCTAAAGCCACATGAGAAAAAAATTATGTTATGCGTGATTTGGAGCATTTGGCTATTGTCTTCACACTTAAGATATGGTGGCATTATCCTCTAGGAGGAAACTTCGAGTTATACATGGACGACAAACCCTTCAGGTATCTTTTTACCTGGATAGATTTTAATTTAGGGCAGCAGAGATGGCTGGAGTATCTCATTTCTTACGGTTTGGAAATTCTATATATCCCTAGGAAAGAAAATGGTGTTGCAGATGTGTTGAGTAGGGATGTTGCAATGGTTGCTAACTTGAAAGTCAAGCAAGTACCGATGTAGAGGATTATGGCTAGTCAAGAAGAAGGTCCTATTTTGGCTCGACTCAGGAAGGATATCCAAGATGGTATTGAATCTAGTTTTGAGATTGATCCTAGGGCATATTGAGAGTGAATGGTTATATCTATGTTTCGAACGTTGATGGTCTTAGAAGAGAAATTTTAGCTGAATGTCACATTCAAGGTTACGTTTCCATCAAGGAGTGACAAAGACGTTCAAGGTTATGAAGAGAGTATTCTGGTGGACTGGGATTAAAGTACAATCGTTGTGACAAAGTTGTTTAAAGTTAATGTTTTGAAATGTGAAACACTAGAAAAAATTTGATTTTAAAAGTAAAAATTCGATTCGGTTATGGAAATGAAGTTTCAGCAATGCAATATAGCTTATATGGAAAGGATTTAGTCATACTCTTAACACTAAATGTTGAGGAAGAAACTCATTTCTATCCCGAAGGTTCAAGGCAATGCCTAGAGGTGACACTACCTCATCTTGCCCGGCTTCATTTTATACCAAGGATAGCAGAAGTTTTGGAATCGATGAGTAGTTGCAAGAATATGAAATTTTATTTCCTTATACGATAATTTTTAATTATCCCCGATAGTTGATTTATTAACTACCGGTTCAGATTTCTTCCTTGAGTGTCGCCAATTTAAGACCATTTGTTGCTCATTTGAGCATTGTTATCCTTTGTCGAAAATGATGAAGACCAGAAATCGAGTGGGGGTTAAGTTATGTGGGGTTGCTCCCATTAGGGTATATTCATATCTACTCCAGGTTGGTTTTAGTTATATGTGCATTAAGATGTAAAATACTTGGATTCTCGGTAAGATTGGTAGCACCTGGCTCGAAGTTCCAAAAAAGAGTCACAAGATAGGGTTACCCTCTCAAGTATATTGATTAGAGGTATATTGTCGGTATGATTGGTGCACCTTCCTAGTCATTTATTAAAAAGTTCCCTTTTTTCTTTGATTCTAATTTTTTGAATTTACCTCTTTCTTAATCGCATCGGTAATTTCATGAGCACTTCATGATGTTTAATTATTTATATCCATTGTTTTGACTGGATGTTGTTATTGTGAGGGGAAAGCCGTTCCTAGTTAGTCGCGTGGTCTCATATACCATATTAATTTCCACATTTTATTTTAAAAATTTTCTCACTGCATACTTATTGTCTAACCCGATTTGTTTGTTTCTGTAAAATATCTGGAACTCAATTATGTTAGAGTAGTCCAAGAGTAGTAGGTTTTTCTTTGGGCTCTTTAAAGATAATAGTCGAGTAGGAGGCTCCTTTATCTATCTAGTTATCTATTTCCACTATATAATCATGTATATGTATTTTGTATCAGAAAGTGTATAGGCAGAGTGTATAATTGCCTGGTCTGATAGATGTAATACTTTTTTGTAACTCTGATAACTCCATGTTAGGAGTAACCTGAAGTACTAAATCACCATTGTATTATGTGTCACCATCCCAATGTGAGACTTTTTTGTTCTTTCTGTTATGTGCTGATATGTTCTTTTATTTGACCCTATGACAACTCGTCTTTCGGATGCTTGGGCAATGACACATGAACACCTAAGTTGTGTTAAGTGTCATTTTTAGGATTAGGATGGTGGGTCGTCACAGTTGGTAATAGAGCTTCGGTTGAGCAATCACCTTAGCTTGATTGGGGTACAACTCATAATGATGGGGTAAGTGATGCCCTATAATGAGTTAATCTTGAGAGAGCATATTTATAATTTTCTTTATAATAATAATATGTATCCCCTAAAGTCTCATTCTAATCCATTCGCGTTGTTTTCCTTTGAACTCTTTTAATCCTATTCTTGTGTTTATAGGTATCTATTATTTGACTAGGTTATGAAAGATGAATACAAGAAGAGGAGGAAGGGATGGATATGGAACTAGCATATCTACAAATGGCAAAGCAGATAGGAATCAGCTGCTGGTCGCATAGAGAAAGTGGTAGCATAGGTTTTACCTCCTCAGAACTTCATGACTTTGTACAAGAGTTGCACCAATTTGGGTGGGAAGCCATTCTATATTACTGATGATATTCTTCAAGTGCAGACATGGCTTAGGTCCCACGACAGGTTATTTGGAGACCATAAGTTGGAAGATGCAGAGAAACGTCTGTTAGCATCATTACAACTTTAGAAATACGCGGTGGGCTAATGGGATTCTATAACAACTAATACTAAAGAGGAGGATTTCTGTTGAGCATAATTTTAAGCATTATCTCATTTTGGGATTAGATTTATAGGTACACCTCTTAAAAAGAATGAAGAGGTTTGTGAAAGGGATGCGACCAGAGTTCCATCGGGAAATGACTAATCATGTCAATTGTATATTCATTAACTTTATCAGTATGGCACTGAGGTTTGAGGCTCTTGATATTGCGGAAGGAGTCCAGATATGAGTAGTTCCATCAACAAATGCCAAACCTTTATCAGTGATACGAGTCATAGGCAAGCAGAATTTCAAAGGCAAAGGAAAAAAGCAGTGGTCAGGAAAGAAATTTGGAGGTGGAGCCCCAGCACAGAAGAAGTTGCGGGACTTGTCCAAAATTCTTTATTTCAAATGCAACAAGATAGGTCACTTCACCGGTCATTGCACTAACCCTCCTAGGTATCAAATCTTGTATAATTATCATACGAAAGGACACAAAGAATGAGTGCCCTTTTTCAAAGAAGGAGTCACAGGGATAGGCTTTGGCTATTGAGGAGATATTATCTACTTCTTCAGGACAAAAAGTGATATAGGTGTTGCAAGGTACACTATCCATCCATGGTCTTCCTATTAGGATATTATTCGATACGAGTGCTTCCCATAATATTATTTCTATTGATCTAATTGATAATCTTAAATCCATCCTTTTGAGTAATCCTCTTTATATGTCGAGCCCTTTTGGGGGTCCGACAAACCATGACATCGTGTGTTTGCATGTACCTATCTCTTATAGAAATAATCTCTTTCTCTGCGATCTATTTGTTCTTTGGTTCATGGGTTTTAGAGTGTTGTTGAGAATGGATTGGTTATCTATGTTTAACACCATTTTGGATTGTGGTAGAAGGAAGGTCGTGGTAAAAGATGCAGTAGGAAGAAGCATCGATATGTTTTTTTAAGAGCCATATGAAATGATGAGTTGTTTTTTCTATTCGGTTGAAGTAGCTAAGGAAAAGCATAGGGACACACCTATTGTGCAGGATTTCATGGATGTTTTTAATAAAGTGCAAGGTTTACCTCTCTAAGGTGAAGTTAGTTCCATATTGATTTGATTTCAGAAACCTAACCTATTGTTCAACCTCCGTGAAGATTGGCTCCAAAAAAAGGTGAGACTTAGAAATCCTAACATTCGACTTGTTGCAGAGTGATAAAACTTGTATTTCTTGTTGGGGATCGCTTATCATCTTTGTTACCAAGGAGGACGATTCTTTAAGGTTTTGTGTAGGCTACTGAGAGTTGAATAAAATAACTATTAAAAATAAATACCCTCTACCAAGAATTGACGACATGTTTGATCAGCTCCACGGTGCTTGTATATTTTCCCAATTGGGTCTTTCCACTGGCTTTCACCAAATAAGGGTAGCAGAGGAGAGTATGGCCTTAGCATCTTTTTAGACTCTAGATTGTATCTTCGAGTAGTTAGTTATGACTTTTGGGCTGACTAATGCACATGCTTTCTTTGTGGACAACAAATCGAGGGTTCCAAGATGTTCTTAATAAATTTATCCTTGTCTTTATTGATGAAATTTTGGTTTATTGGAAAATAGAGGAGGAGTATGGGTACCATATCCAACTTGCACTCAATACCCTTAGGAACCATATGTTGAAGGCTAACTTCGCTAAATGCTATTTTGGAAATCTGAAGTTAGGTTTTTGGGCACGTTGTTTAAGGAGAAGGCATATCAGTTGATCCAGCTAAAGTTGTTGCAGTTCAAGACTGGAAGAAGCCTATAAATGCGATGGAAGTTAGAAGTTTCTTGGGAATGGATGGTTTTTACCATAGCTTCATCAAAGATTTCTCAAAGATTTCTTCTCATCTAACAAATTTAACAAAAAAAGATGTTAAATTCGTGTGGACGCCTAAGTGTGATCAAGCATTCAAGGAATTGAAAGAGAAGTTGACTAGCGATCCTGTTTTGACTATTCCAGATAGGATTAGGGGTTTAACGGTATTACAGATGCTTGTAATTTTTGTTTGGGAGCAGTGTTGATGCAGCATAGGGAGGTTATTGCCTATGCGAGTCGACGGCTAAAGCCACATGAGAAAAAAATTATGTTATGCGTGATTTGGTGCTTTTTGCTATTGTCTTCACACTTAAGGCATGGTGGCATTATCCTCTAGGAGGAAACTTCGAGTTATACATGGACGACAAATCCTTCAGGTATCTTTTTACCTGGATAGATTTTAATTTAGGGAAGCAGAGATGGCTGGAGTATCTCATTTCTTACGGTTTGGAAATTCTGTATATCCCTAGGAAAGAAAATGGTGTTGCAGATGTGTTGAGTAGGGATGTTGCAATGGTTGCTAACTTGAAAGTCAAGCAAGTACCGATGTAGAGGATTACGGCTAGTCAAGAAGAAGGTCCTATTTTGGCTTGACTCAGGAAGGATATCCAAGATGGTATTGAATCTAGTTTTGAGATTGATCCTAGGGCATATTGAGAGTGAATGGTTATATCTATGTTTCGAACGTTGATGGTCTTAGAAGAAAAATTTTAGCTGAATGTCACATTCAAGGTTACGTTTCCATCAAGGAGTGACAAAGACGTTCAAGGATATGAAGAGAGTATTCTGGTGGACTGGGATGAAGCGAAATGTTTTGATCTTTGTGAGTCAATGTGTAAACTGCCTGCAGATTAAGAGTGACCAACAGAAGTTAGCTGGACTGCATCAGCCGCTTAAGATGCGAAAGTGGAAGTAGGAGCAGATCTCTATGGAATTTTCAATGGACTTCCTAGGTCAAGAAGATGGAACAAAAGTATTTGGGTTATAGTCGATCGGCTAACCAAGGGTGCATATTTCATTCCTGTTAATCCGACTAGGACTGCTAAAGATCTAGCTTGTTTGTATGTGAAGGAAATTTTAAGGCTTCAACGGATTCCTTATAGTATTGTAAGTGACCGAGATTCGATATTCTCTAGCAAGTTCTAGATGGGGTTGCAACTGCCTTAGGGACCGAGTTGAGTCTGAGTACAGCTTATCATCCTTATATAAATGGGAAGAAAGAGACAGTGAACCAAATCTTGGAGGATTTATTATGAGCATGCATTCTTGACTATAAAGGCTCTTGGAAAGATCATTTACCCTTGGTCGAGTTCACTTACAACAATAGCTATTAGGCAAGTATCTGCATGACCTATGTCGAAGATCTTCTTGGTCATCCATGTCGTTCTCCTTCATGTTGGGTGGAGTGTAATGATAGGATTGTTCTATGGCCCAACATAATCTTAGAAGCGAGAAGGTAGATGATATCAAAAGGAAGATGTAGAAAGTGCAAAATTGATAGAAGTGTTATGAGGACTGAAGGCGCCAGGACCTTGAGTTGGCAGTGGAAGATTTGGTGTTTGTTAAGGTTTCTCTATTGAAGAGCGTTATGAGGTTTGGGAAATCAAGGAAGTTAGCCCCTCGATTTATTGCCCTTTTCCCATTTTGGACCGGATTGGTAGACTTTTTGATAGAGTGAGGTTACCAGATAGACTATCAAATGTGCATACCATATTCCACATATCTCAATTATGTAAGTATGTACATGACCCTTGGTCGATAGTAGAACCAAAAAAATGAAAATTTAGAAGTTTAGCCTAGCCTAACCATCCTTAGGTGACCTATTCTTATCATCGGTCGAGATATAAAGCAAGAGGATGAAGGAAGTGAACCTTAGTATGTCCAGTGGAGTGATGATGATAGAGATTGGGAAACCGAAGACTATATTAGGGACTTTTATCCTAAGTTGTCGTAATTGTTTGCATTATGTTGTATTTTTTAGTATGCTCATCAGTTGTGGTAGGGTCACTTTGTTTGTTCCTGTTTGAGTTAACAGTATCATTTATGTTCCTTTCGGTATCTATTGTTGTATATGATAAATTTCGGGGACGTAATTTTCTGTAAGGAGGGGAGGATCTAACGATATGTAATTTAATCACTTTAAAACCAATATGTAGTATATTTTTACATTATTATTTAATAAATATTATAACAGAAATAAAAAAATAATAATAAACTAGTGATAGTGAAATGGTTTCCAAAATTTGTTTACAAATATAATCAGTTCGGTGTAAAATCGAAAACGTGACCGGAAATCATTTTCAAAATTTTTATTTTTCGGTGTCTAAAAGCTATCGAAAATGTTATGTAGATTATAGTTTACATATTCACATGTTTACAAATAATACAAGTATGGATAAGGTAGCAATATAATAAAAATGTATTTATTTAAGCAATAGGGAAGTCTGAATTTAAAAAGAGAAAAAGAAAGATTTCATAAGTATAAAAATCAACTTACGTACATAAGAACACTCTTTTATCCAATGGATTTTCTCATATGTGTACTTGGATATGATGAGTGAGAGGAAAGGAAGGGATAACATGTCAAATAAGGCGGAGGATGGTGATGTGGCAAAAAAATGTGGAAGGTAGTGTAATTTTTAATCATAAAGGGTATTTTTGACCTTTCACTTATTAGATTTATATAAAAGTAATTCCTTATTTTTCTCATTTCTCATTTTCATTTTCAACAATTTACCATCTTCCATCTCAAGCTTTCTTACCATTCCATGGCTTTCTAAAAAATCCAAGGTAGAAATGTCATTTCTTTTTCACTTTTTCCTTTAACAAAATTACTAAAACTCCTTTCTTTCTTCTCCACATCATTATTTCCACCAAAACCACCACTGTTACACCATGGATGAGCCCAACTAAACCTAGGCCGATCTAATCCACCTTCCTTTGGTCTTAAAGTTGAGATTTTTGAAAAGGAAAATGCGACGACCCAGAATTTTGGACATTTGAAATTGAAATATTTAATTAATTTTAAATGTTTGAATGATATTTCAACTTGAATTTCAAATATCAGAATGAATTTGGCAATTTAATTATTGAATTTAAATCAGTGAAGTTGGATAAAACTTTCAATCTTCAGTTTTAAACTGAATAAAAATATTTCAAAGGCTTGTAAAATTCATATTGATAATACTGAAGATAATAGAAACTTCAGAATTGAATTTGGGAATGATTTGTTCAGTTTGAAATTTTATTGTTTAAATCGATATTTAAAAAATTGCCTTCCGAGGCACAGTCTCAAAATGCAACGAAAGCAGTTCCATTGGATCCGTAATATTGTATTATTATCGGATTTCAATTTTCGTGGCATTCGGAGTGATCGTTTAGCCATATGATAGGCAAACGCGTTGAAATTTATATCGAAATTTAATTTAATAATCGTTCAAAAAGTTATCTTCTCCATACGATCGAATTTGGACTCGAAACCTTTTCCATTGCGTTCGGAATAGGCGTATAACATTATAAACGCCTGACGACACGCTTCGATTGGGGGTCGGGATTTTGAGTTGCAACTATCAAGGCAACTTCAATTTAAATTTGAATTTAAAATTTTATATTTTATACATTTGTATTTAATATCATATTATTTCCTAAGATAATTACACGTTTCAACATTCGAGTACGTGCCACCTTCTTTAGCATGCGTTCGTTTTAAAGAAAAAAATAATCGAACAAAACATTTCTCTGTTCAAAATAAAACCCAACCGAGTTTTCAAAATCTCAAAAAAAAAAAAGTAATTGATGGCCGCTCGTTCCTTTATCAAATCCTTCTTCCCCATTTTTCCCCAAATTGAACGAACGAAAACCCTTCGTTCATAAATAAAAAAAAGAAATTTAAAATGTGAATGTAAATTCTTTATATCGAATTTATGAGGACCATGTGAATGTGAATGTATAAATTCACATGGTCCTCATAAAATCTAAAGAAATTTAAAATGTGAATGTATAAATGGGATTTATAAATTGAAAATTTCCTAGTTATCGATAAAATAAATTCGAGATGAATTGAGAAAGGAAAGTTGAAATTTAAAATGCATAAGTGAATAAAACTAATTTAAGTAAAATTTGTAAATGGAAGGGATTTGATAAATTAAAATCAAATCAAGGATTTAAATTGGGAAGTGTTACAAGAAAAAAAATTTTGAATTTTGAATTGAAATAACTTAAGTAAATATTCGATCAAATGGAGCTAAATGTTAATAAAGGAATTAAAATTAGTTGGTGAAACTAATTAAAAGAATGACAAATGTAATATGGTTTAAAATGAATTGAATTCAATATTTATAAATGAAAGGTAAAATGAATTCATATGGAAATTTGGAATTGTTGAATATGCGCTTTGCGCTATATGATTTTTGTTTGATGATAATAAACATATATACATTCATTTAAATGTATTTGTTAATGTACTATTTTTCATAGAATAAATAAATATTTGTTGAATAAAATAAATTACACAGAATTTGAATTTGAATTCAAACAAAACAAGTTAAACAGATTTTGAATTCAAACAGAAATTTTATTCAAACAAATATTTATTACAATTTTGAATAGTATGTATTTGGTAATGTACTATTTTGTTTTTTCATAGATTAAATAAATATTTGTTGAATAAAATAAATTACACAGAATTTGAATTTGAATTCAAACAGAACAAGCTACACAGATTTTGAATTCAAACGAATATTTTATTCAAACTAATATTTATTACAATTTTAAATAGTACAATTTCATGCTCTCACTATACATATACATTTTTGATTACAATCACATCACATTTCATATTTACAGTTAACGTCACTACATATCACTCACACTCGTGTTTTTGTCTTCAACTGCATTCCGGTTTGAATCCAGCATCTGAGTAATCTGCAAAAATATTTTCAAACGCAGTAAAATTGAAAGAGAAATATTTTTGAAATTTGAAAGAAACGATGATTTTGAAAACATTGTTTGCCTCAGTTATTTGGGTTGTTCGTCATCATTTTTGACTGTGCAATATCTGTGCATATCAGTATTTTTTATCAGGGACAGGTAACTATAAGTGGCTGTAGTACACACGTGTACATTCGTATACGTGTGCACTGCCTCGCCAACTCGTGTGCAAAAATCAAACAAAAGCACAGAAATCAAAAACAAGGTCAAACCCAAGATAGGTTCAACTCAAGGCAAATGAATAGACAAAGCAATTGACTACAAACAGTTCAAGACTAAAGCCACTAACAAATGCAACAGCAACATGCTTAAAGACTCCAGCACGACCAAGTATGGAGTGTACAAATGCAAATGTCCAAACAACAACATGATGTGAATCAAGTTCAAGGCAGTAGTGTATATGAACACAATCAAACTACAACAGGCCAGAGTGATACAAGGTCAGGGAAGCAACCAGGATGGAGCAGAGACAATGCAACAGATCAAATGGCACAGTGAACCACTGATTTGAAGAACATACGAATCAAAACAAAGAATATGGACTGCAACAAACATGAAAATGAACCAAAGTAATACAACATCCCCAAAATCAGTGACACAACAACAAATAATGCAAACAACAAAATACAGTGTCAAGCTCATGAGGATGCAGACACCAAGTTCAACAACATACAAACAAGCATGCAACAACAAGCTTGCAACAGAGAGCATATGCATCAACATAACAGCAAAGACCACATGCCACTGGAGAAAATGTATCACTAGCATACACTACAGGGATGAACACTCGAGAATGGATAAGTCAAGACAGCTACAACACAAGTACAGGTGAAACCATACTTGACACAGTGGCAACACTGGAAGCACACGAGCTAATGAAGACTGCATGAATCAAGCTCAGTGGCAAATGCATAAATATATCAGAGTGAAACATTTGAGTTGCAACATGAATGAAAAGAACCAGACACAACAGTGAAAGTGCAGACCAAATGCAATTTGAAACAAAACCAAGCATGATACAGGTGGACAGTGAAGGCAGCAATACACCACCAAGTAAATGCACAGCATAAATAAGACCAAACTACATAAGTAACCTCGATGACAGATGTGCATTTATCAAGAACACAATAAAGCAATACAGAATAAAATACAAAGGCATAGCAAGAGTCACAAGACCATCAAGCAGTGAGCAAGTGCAAATCGAGCTCCAGAAATAACAAATGCAGACACAAATTTCAACAGTGCAGTGATTACCAAGTCATAAATCAAGTATAAAAAAATGCAGTGGTATGCAGCAGAGACAATATAAAAGCAATGGTGATGGCCGAAGGTAATACAGAGTAGTGGATTCGCATACCCAAAATCAAGTCGAAGTCAAACATTATTCAGCATCAAGCCAAAGCCGTGATCAAAATTTCAATGTTGAACAAGTCAAAATCGAAGCCGTCTCAACCAAGCATCAAAAATACGAAATTGACAAAGTCAGATCAATCCCAAGCATCAAAACATAATCAAGCGGCCAGAGCAAGTAAATTGACGAATTCAAACGAACGTAATTCGAGGAATACGAACGCATATAAAAGCCCCAAATCATCATCGGCATAAGTATGAGTTCGAATACAAAAATCAAAAAGGAACAGAGCTAAAAATCTTACCCGAAGCAACAAACGAACTCATCAAAGCAACCGAAGTAAGCAACAAGGATTCGATCGAACAAGACGACTTGCAATTAATCACTGATTCGATCAACTTAAAGTCGGTGCTTCAAAATAGCCCTACACCTCAGAGCTAAGAGAAAGCCGCAAATTTCCAGAGAAAAGAATATCAAGCACGAGCCCTAATTTTAAGATCGAAGAACGAAGACGAATGCTGCCATTATTTTTTGCAATAAAGAAAAAAAGGGGATCAGGCTGGAGATAACAAAGAAAAAAAAAATAAGGAACGGGTTTAAGTGGGTCGGCCTTATTTTCTAAAGGCTTTATTTTTTAATTAGGGTTATTTTTAGGGTTTAGGGTTATTTATTTATGTGTCTTTTAATTATCGTTTTTATTTTTCGAATCAAAACTTTGTAAATCACCACCTAGGGTTTAGGTAGTGTCAGATTGTCTAGTTAGAATTAGTTCAGTGAGCAGGGTGTGCGAGTTTGCAAAATTCTATTGTAGACGGGAGCAGAGTTTGCGAGTAAGCGAAGCTCTATAGGCGGGAGGCAAAGTTTGCGAGTAAGCGAAACTCTATAGGCGGAGCAGGGTGTGCGAGTCTAGTAGAGTGTTTGTGAGCGTGGAGCAAATGTTTGCGAGCAGGGTGTTTGAGTCTAGTAGAGTGTTTGTGAGCGTGGAGCAAATGTCCGCAAGTCTAGTAGAGTGTTTGTAAGCGTGATACTGTTTAATTCTAATACAAATCTGTGAATGAAGTAGTAGGCAGGGGTTGCCGAAGCTGGGTAAATTTTGTGTGTGATTTACTTTACTGCATATTTATTTCTGTAGTTTATTTCTGCGTTTAAATCGAGAAAATTTGCTATAACCCTATTCACCCCCCTCTAGGGTTAATCTAGATCCTACAAGTGGTATCAGAGCCCGGTAATTTTTTTTTAACTCTAGGGTCATGAGTCTACAAAATAATGCTTTTTCTGAGGGGCAATCTATTGCTAGGCCACCCATGTTTAACGGGAACGATTATGCTTATTGGAAAGTTAGGATGAGTATTTATCTTAGTTCCGTTGATTATGATGTTTGGGATATTATTGAAACTGGCTATAAACCTCCCACTATAATCGTTGGTGGTACTGAGATTCCTAAACCTAAGGATAGGTGGGATGCTAACGATAAGAGATTGAAAACGACAAATGCTAAAGCCATGAATGCTTTGATATGTGCTCTTGATAAAAATGAATTTAATAGAATTTCTCATTGTACAACAGCACAGGAAATCTGGCATACTTTGGAGGTGACACACGAAGGAACTTCTCAAGTCAAGGAGTCTCGTCTAGCCCTATTCAGCAATGAATACGAGAACTTTGTGATGGACAAAGGCGAGAGCATAAAAGACATGTTTGGACGTTTTTCAACCTTGGTATACAACGCTAGAGCGCTTGGGAAGGTCTTCACTGAGGTAGAGCTTGTGAGGAAGGTGCTACGAGTTTTACCAATGAACTTTGAGGCAAAAGTCACAGCAATCCAAGAATCGAAAGATCTGAGCAAACTAAGCATGGAGGAGTTGATTGGCAACTTGATGACATATGAGCTTGAGTTAAAAGCAAAGGAAGAACGCAACAACTCCGAACCAAAGAAGAAGACGATTGCCTTAAAGAGCAAAGAAGAAAGCGATGAAGAAGATCCAATTGAAGAGCTTGCAATGGCTGTCAATAATCTTAGAAGATGGTCAAGATTCAAGCCACGCAAGAAGAAAACAAAGGGCAATAGGTCAAAAGATTCCGAAAATTCTGATAATGAACTGACGTGTTATAACTGCAATAAGCCTGGCCACATCAAACCAAAATGTCCACTTCTCAAAAACAACAAAGAAAAGAAAAAGGCGAAGAAGGTATTTGCAGCGACTTGGGATGATGAAGAAGGAGAGGAAGCTTCGGATAGCAGCTCAGAGGAGGCTAACTTGTGTTGCATGGCAAAATCAGAATCAGAAGCAACCTCCGACGAATCTAGTGAGGCAGGTGAGTTTTCTTATAAAGAACTTGTTTTTATGTGTTCTTATCTTACTAACGTAGTGGATACTCTTGAATCTAAAATTGAAAAACTGAAATCTGATAGGAGAGAATTTGCTCGTGAAAATTTTAGGTTAAAAACTGAACTTGAAAATATTCAAAACCTAGAATGTAAAAAATGTAAGGTTTTAGATTCAGAATTATCAAAACTGAGAAATAACTTTGAAAGTCTTGAAAATGAAAACTTGAATCTTAAGGAAACCATCGACACTAGGAGAAAGGATTTTATAAATCGATGCACCTCACTTGTCACTGAAAACTCAACATTAAAAACCAGAGTCCAAAATCTTGAGAAATCCCTGAACAACTTTTCAAACGGAGAAAAATCTTTCAAAATGTTATTGGGAAATCAAATTTTTGCTAACAATAGAAAAGGACTAGGTTTTGGGAAATCACAAAATGATGATAATGCAAAAAGTAAAAGTGTTTTTGCTCAATCTGAAATAATTGGAAATCATATTGAAAATCATAGTCATAGGAACACAAAATTTAATCAAGTCAATTTAATGAGCACGTTTTGTAGAGAATTTGGACATAATCGAAATAATTGTTTGTATAGACCCAAACACGTAAAAACTATACCAATTTGGGTTCCAAAAGGCACAAATATAAAATCTTTGAAAGTCAAACAAATTTGGGTGCCAAAAGGAACATATATAAATAGTTTTGGGTCTCCACAAACATATGTTTCATATTCTGCCACTAACAATCATGGACCTATAAAAACAAATAGGTCACATAAATCTTTCATCGTGTAGGTGTGGTGGCAGGCTAAGGAACAACAACAGTGTTCTCTGGATTTCGGCTGTTCCAGAAACACAACGGGCGACAAAGCAAAGTTCCTTAGCCTAGTTCAAAGGTGACAGAATCACAATGGGCAATCACGAAAAATTATCGTAAAGGTAAATCAGGTAATTGTTTTTAAATGTGATTATCTGCACCATATTCTAAATTAAAATCAACCAATATTGAGATAAACAAAAGATGATGATTTTGATGCTATGATTTTTTTTAAAAATATTGAACAATCACCTTTAAATAGAATCACTTGGAGTAATTATGATGGTTGACTGATTCAGACTTAATTGATATGATTTTTTTTGTGATTTTGTTCTTATTTATGACATTGATTTGTGCTTAAATGATGAACAATCGGATTTTCAATTTTGAACTAATTTATATAAATTTGTTCGATCAAATGATGGTAGTTGATTACTCATGAATATAATTGTTTATCCTATGGTTTCTGAAATTAACATCATGATATTTGTTTGAGTGTTAACACGGCTTAAATTCAAATTCAAAAGAATTGATGTTAAGTTTGAAATTCTTGGTGCACACTTCATGTTTTGGTCAATCAAATCCAACGAGTGAATATTGAGTGAAATTTAAATTCAGATGCAGATTACACTGGTAATAGGTTGATAGAAAAATTACTAAGTGTAACGTGATTAATTTTTGAAACATTCATTTGCTGCATCATTTTTTTTAAAAGAAAATATCTGCATATTTTTCACTTGAAATAATTTTCAAATAGCAGAAAATTTTCTTATAAACCCCCCCTCGAGAAAATCATGTTTGACCATATTTACAGCTTAATCATTTTTGAAAAATTGATTTTATAATTTTTAATTTGATTTTAAATGACAAATTTGACTAATCTGACTCCCTTTGATTATCGAAAAGATAAATAGTGATTGAAAAAGAGATGAGTGTTGATATTTATCATATATTATAACTCGAGAAAGTATAATTAGAAAATTTCTTTAGAATTTCATAACAAGAGTTATAAAAACTTTCTGTTGGGTAAAAATTCCATCACCATTTCTATTTCTATCATCTTTCTATCGACCATCACTCATCAAGATCATATTTAGTATGTAAATTTATGGTAGTTTACAAAGAAAATCATTTGTTCTTCAATATCTTTAAATCTGTGAAGGAAATTATTTGTGCTTCAACTTATTATATTTAGCAATAAAAATAAATATCCAAAGTATTCACTCTCATTTAAAAGTCCTCACGGTTATGCATGGGTGAATTACTTGGATTTTTGATTATGTGCTTCCATGCTCATTTAAAAGTCCTCACGGTTATGCATGTATGGAACGCATATCAAATTTAATTGATTTAATAGACAAGTTGATTCTAATCCCATTTAAAAGTCCTCACGGTCATGCGTGGTTAGAAGATACTTGATTTCATTTTTAAATTAAATTGTAATACTACTAATCTCATTTAAAAGTCCTAACGGTTATGCATGGTTAGTAGATATTCAAATTTCCAGAAATAAATATACCACAAATAGACATATCTATATGAATTTTTGATGATTTTATCTCCATCACTTCTGAAAGTGGAATATGCGCTTGACAAGGGTAATTATGATTTTTGTTTGAGTTTTATTGAAATTTGATATTTATATTTAATTGAGTTAAATGTTTGATTCATGTCTATCACTTCATCCCTATTTTTATAACACTGTTATTCTTTTGCTGATAACAAAAGGGGGAGAGAAAAGTTAAGATTTTGTCAAATAGAATCAAGCAAAGGTCAAATAACTTTCAATTTGCATATAGGCTCATTTACATATTTTTATTTGTATGCATATATGTAGGGGGAGCATCACATAAAAAGGAAGCATTCAAATAGGGGGAGCAAATGAAATTATCAAATACATTTAATATATTCAAAATCTTAAATATATGTTTGTTATCATCAAAAGGGGGAGATTGTTGAATATGCGCTTTGCGCTATATGATTTTTGTTTGATGATAATAAACATATATACATTCATTTAAATGTATTTGTTAATGTACTATTTTTCATAGAATAAGTAAATATTTGTTGAATAAAATAAATTACACAGAATTTGAATTTGAATTCAAACAAAACAAGTTAAACAGATTTTGAATTCAAACAGAAATTTTATTCAAACAAATATTTATTACAATTTTGAATAGTATGTATTTGGTAATGTACTATTTTGTTTTTTCATAGATTAAATAAATATTTGTTGAATAAAATAAATTACACAGAATTTGAATTTGAATTCAAACAGAACAAGTTACACAGATTTTGAATTCAAACGAATATTTTATTCAAACTAATATTTATTACAATTTTAAATAGTACAATTTCATGCTCTCACTATACATATACATTTTTGATTACAATCACATCACATTTCATATTTACAGTTAACCTCACTACATATCACTCACACTCGTGTTTTTGTCTTCAACTGCATTCCGGTTTGAACCCAGCATCTGAGTAATCTGCAAAAATATTTTCAAACGCAGTAAAATTGAAAGAGAAATATTTTTGAAATTTGAAAGAAACGATGATTTTGAAAACATTGTTTGCCTCAGTTATTTGGGTTGTTCGTCATCATTTTTGACTGTGCAATATCTGTGCATATCAGTATTTTTTATCAGGGACAGGTAACTATAAGTGGCTGTAGTACACACGTGTACATTCGTATACGTGTGCACTGCCTCGCCAACTCGTGTGCAAAAATCAAACAAAAGCACAGAAATCAAAAACAAGGTCAAACCCAAGATAGGTTCGACTCAAGGCAAATGAATAGACAAAGCAATTGACTACAAACAGTTCAAGACTAAAGCCACTAACAAATGCAACAGCAACATGCTTAAAGACTCCAGCACGACCAAGTATGGAGTGTACAAATGCAAATGTCCAAACAAGAACATGATGTGAATCAAGTTCAAGGCAGTAGTGTATATGAACACAATCAAACTACAACAGGCCAGAGTGATACAAGGTCAGGGAAGCAACCAGGATGGAGCAGAGACAATGCAACAGATCAAATGGCACAGTGAACCACTGATTTGAAGAACATATGAATGAAAACAAAGAATATGGACTGCAACAAACATGAAAATGAACCAAAGTAATACAGCAGCCCCAAAATCAGTGACACAACAACAAATAATGCAAACAACAAAATACAGTGTCAAGCTCATGAGGATGCAGACACCAAGTTCAACAACATACAAACAAGCATGCAACAGCAAGCTTGCAACAGAGAGCATATGCATCAACATAACAGCAAAGACCACATGCCACTGAAGAAAATGTATCACTAGCATACACTACAGGGATGAACACTTGAGAATGGATAAGTCAAGACAGCTACAACACAAGTACAGGTGAAACCATACTTGACACAGTGGCAACACTGGAAGCACACGAGCTAATGAAGACGGCATGAATCAAGCTCAGTGGCAAATGCATAAATATATCAGAGTGAAACATTTGAGTTGCAACATGAATGAAAAGAACCAGACACAACAGTGAAAGTGCAGACCAAATGCAATTTGAAACAAAACCAAGCATGATACAGGTGGACAGTGAAGGCAGCAATACACCACCAAGTAAATGCACAGCATAAATAAGACCAAACTGCATAAGTAACCTCAATGACAGATGTGCATTTATCAAGAACACAATGAAGCAATACAGAATAAAATACAAAGGCATAGCAAGAGTCACAAGACCATCAAGCAGTGAGCAAGTGCAAATCGAGCTCCAGAAATAACAAATGCAGACACAAATTTCAACAGTGCAGTGATTACCAAGTCATAAATCAAGTATAAAAAAATGCAGTGGTATGCAACAGAGACAATATAAAAGCAATGGTGATGGCCGAAGGTAATACAGAGTAGTGGATTCGCATACCCAAAATCAAGTCGAAGTCAAACATTATTCAGCATCAAGCCAAAGCCGTGATCAAAATTTCAATGTTGAACAAGTCAAAATCGAAGCCGTGCCAACCAAGCATCAAAAATACGAAATTGACAAAGTCAGATCAATCCCAAGCATCAAAACATAATCAAGCGGCCAGAGCAAGTAAATTGACGAATTCAAACGAACGTAATTCGAGGAATACGAACGCATATAAAAGCCCTAAATCATCATCGGCATAAGTATGAGTTCGAATACAAAAATCAAAAAGGAACAGAGCTAAAAATCTTACCCGAAGCAACAAACGAACTCATCAAAGCAACCGAAGTAAGCAACAAGGATTCGATCGAACAAGACGACTTGCAATTAATCACTAATTCGATCAACTTAAAGTCGGTGCTTCAAAATACCCCTACACCTCAGAGCTAAGAGAAAGCCGCAAATTTCCAGAGAAAAGAATATCAAGCACGAGCCCTAATTTTCAGATCGAAGAACGAAGACGAATGCTGCCATTATTTTTCGCAATAAAGAAAAAAAGGGGATCGGGCTGGAGATAACAAAGAAAAAAAAATAAGGAACGGGTTTAAGTGGGCCGGCCTTATTTTCTAAAGGCTTTATTTTTTAATTAGGGTTATTTTTAGGGTTTAGGATTATTTATTTATGTGTCTTTTAATTATCGTTTTTATTTTTCGAATCAAAACTTTGTAAATCACCACCTAGGGTTTTGGTAGTGTCAGATTGTCTAGTTAGAATTAGTTCAGTGAGCAGGGTGTGCGAGTTTGCAAAATTCTATTGTAGGCGGGAGCAGAGTTTGCGAGTAAGCGAAGCTCTATAGGCGGGAGGCAAAGTTTGCGAGTAAGCGAAACTCTATAGGCGGAGCAGGGTGTGCGAGTCTAGTAGAGTGTTTGTGAGCGTGGAGCAAATGTTTGCGAGCAGGGTGTGCGAGTCTAGTAGAGTGTTTGTGAGCGTGGAGCAAATGTCTGCAAGTCTAGTAGAGTATTTGTAAGCGTGATACTGTTTAATTCTAATAGAAATCTGTGAATGAAGTAGTAGGCAGGGGTTGCCGAAGCTGGGTAAATTTTGTGTGTGATTTACTTTACTGCATATTTATTTCCGTAGTTTATTTCTGCGTTTAAATCGAGAAAATTTGCTATAACCCTATTCACCCCCCCTCTAGGGTTAATCTAGATCCTACAAGTGGTATCAGAGCCCGGTAATTTTTTTTTTAAACTCTAGAGTCATGAGTCTACAAAATAATGCTTTTTCTGAGGGGCAATCTATTGCTAGGCCACCCATGTTTAACGGGAACGAATATGCTTATTGGAAAGTTAGGATGAGTATTTATCTTAGTTCCGTTGATTATGATGTTTGGGATATTATTGAAATTGGCTATAAACCTCCCACTATAATCGTTGGTGGTACTGAGATTCCTAAACCTAAGGATAGGTGGGATGCTAACGATAAGAGATTGAAAACGACAAATGCTAAAGCCATGAATGCTTTGATATGTGCTCTTGATAAAAATGAATTTAATAGAATTTCTCGTTGTACAACAGCACAGGAAATCTGGCATACTTTGGAGGTGACACACGAAGGAACTTCTCAAGTCAAGGAGTCCCGTCTAGCCCTATTCAGCAATGAATACGAGAACTTTGTGATGGACAAAGGCGAGAGCATAAAAGACATGTTGGACGTTTTTCAACCTTGGTATACAACGCTAGAGGGCTTGGGAAGGTCTTCACTGAGGTAGAGCTTGTGAGGAAGGTGCTACGAGTTTTACCAATGAACTTTGAGGCAAAAGTCACAGCAATCCAAGAATCGAAAGATCTGAGCAAACTAAGAATGGAGGAGTTGATTGGCAACTTGATGACATATGAGCTTGAGTTAAAAGCAAAGGAAGAACGCAACAACTCCGAACCAAAGAAGAAGACGATTGCCTTAAAGAGCAAAGAAGAAAGCGATGAAGAAGATCCAATTGAAGGGCTTGCAATGGCTGTCAATAATCTTAGAAGATGGTCTAGATTCAAGCCACGCAAGAAGAAAACAAAGGGCAATAGGTCAAAAGATTCCGAAAATTCTGATAATGAACTGACGTGTTATAACTGCAACAAGCCTGGCCACATCAAACCAAAATGTCCACTTCTCAAAAACAACAAAGAAAAGAAAAAGGCGAAGAAGGTATTTGCAGCGACTTGGGATGATGAAGAAGGAGAGGAAGCTTCGGATAGCAGCTCAGAGGAGGCTAACTTGTGTTGCATGGCAAAATCAGAATCAGAAGCAACCTCCGACGAATCTAGTGAGGCAGGTGAGTTTTCTTATAAAGAACTTGTTTTTATGTGTTCTTATCTTACTAACGTAGTGGATACTCTTGAATCTAAAATTGAAAAACTGAAATCTGATAGGAGAGAATTTGCTCGTGAAAATTTTAGGTTAAAAACTGAACTTGAAAATATTCAAAACCTAGAATGTAAAAAATGTAAGGTTTTAGATTCAGAATTATCAAAACTGAGAAATAACTTTGAAAGTCTTGAAAATGAAAACTTGAATCTTAAGGAAACCATCGACACTAGGAGAAAGGATTTTATAAATCGATGCACCTCACTTGTCACTGAAAACTCAACATTAAAAACCAGAGTCCAAAATCTTGAGAAATCCCTGAACAACTTTTCAAACGGAGAAAAATCTTTCAAAATGTTATTGGGAAATCAAATTTTTGCTAACAATAGAAAAGGACTAGGTTTTGGGAAATCACAAAATGATGATAATGCAAAAAGTAAAAGTGTTTTTGCTCAATCTGAAATAATTGGAAATCATATTGAAAATCATAGTCATAGGAACACAAAATTTAATCAAGTCAATTTAATGAGCACATTTTGTAGAGAATTTGGACATAATCGAAATAATTGTTGGTATAGACCCAAACACGCAAAAACTATACCAATTTGGGTTCCAAAAGGCACAAATATAAAATCTTTGAAAGTCAAACAAATTTGGGTGCCAAAAGGAACATATATAAATAGTTTTGGGTCTCCACAAACATATGTTTCATATTCTGCCACTAACAATCATGGACCTATAAAAACAAATAGGTCACATAAATCTTTCATCGTGTAGGTGTGGTGGCAGGGTAAGGAACAACAACAGTGTTCTCTGGATTTCGGCTGTTCCAGAAACACAACGGGCGACAAAGCAAAGTTCCTTAGCCTAGTTCAAAGGTGACAGAATCACAATGGGCAATCACGAAAAATTATCGTAAAGGTAAATCAGGTAATTGTTTTTAAATGTGATTATCTGCACCATATTCTAAATTAAAATCAGCCAATATTGAGATAAACAAAAGATGATGATTTTGATGCTATGATTTTTTTTAAAAATATTGAACAATCACCTTTAAATAGAATCACTTGGAGTAATTATGATGGTTGACTGATTCGGACTTAATTGATATGATTTTTTTTGTGATTTTGTTCTTATTTATGACATTGATTTGTGCTTAAATGATGACCAATCAGATTTTCAATTTTGAACTAATTTATGTAAATTTGTTCGATCAAATGATGGCAGTTGATTACTCATGAATATAATTGTTTATCCTATGGTTTCTGAAATTAACATCATGATATTTGTTTGAGTGTTAACACGGCTTAAATTCAAATTCAAAAGAATTGATGTTAAGTTTGAAATTCTTGGTGCACACTTCATGTTTTGGTCAATCAAATCCAACGAGTGAATATTGAGTGAAATTTAAATTCAGATGCAGATTACACTGGTAATAGGTTGATAGAAAAATTACTAAGTGTAACGTGATTAATTTTTGAAACATTCATTTGCTGCATCATTTTTTTTAAAAGAAAATATCTGCATATTTTTCACTTGAAATAATTTTCAAATAGCAGAAAATTTTCTTATAAACCCCCCTCGAGAAAATCATGTTTGACCATATTTACAGCTTAATCATTTTTGAAAAATTGATTTTATAATTTTTAATTTGATTTTAAATGACAAATTTGACTAATCTGACTCCCTTTGATTATCGAAAAGATAAATAGTGATTGAAAAAGAGATGAGTGTTGATATTTATCATATATTATAACTCGAGAAAGAATAATTAGAAAATTTCTTTAGAATTTCATAACAAGAGTTATAAAAACTTTCTGTTGGGTAAAAATTCCATCACCATTTCTATTTCTATCATCTTTCTATCGACCATCACTCATCAAGATCATATTTAGTATGTAAATTTGTGGTAGTTTACAAAGGAAATCATTTGTTCTTCAATATCTTTAAATCTGTGAAGGAAATTATTTGTGCTTCAACTTATTATATTTAGCAATAAAAATAAATATCCAAAGTATTCACTCTCATTTAAAAGTCCTCACGGTTATGCATGGGTGAATTACTTGGATTTTTGATTATGTGCTTCCATGCTCATTTAAATGTCCTCACGGTTATGCATGTATGGAACGCATATCAAATTTAATTGATTTAATAGACAAGTTGATTCTAATCCCATTTAAAAGTCCTCACGGTCATGCGTGGTTAGAAGATACTTGATTTCATTTTTAAATTAAATTGTAATACTACTAATCTCATTTAAAAGTCCTAACGGTTATGCATGGTTAGTAGATATTCAAATTTCCAGAAATAAATATACCACAAATAGACATATCTATATGAATTTTTGATGATTTTATCTCCATCACTTCTGAAAGTGGAATATGCGCTTGACAAGGGTAATTATGATTTTTGTTTGAGTTTTATTGAAATTTGATATTTATATTTAATTGAGTTAAATGTTTGATTCATGTCTATCACTTCATCCCTATTTTTATAACACTGTTATTCTTTTGCTGATAACAAAAGGGGGAGAGAAAAGTTAAGATTTTGTCAAATAGAATCAAGCAAAGGTCAAATAACTTTCAATTTGCATATAGGCTCATTTACATATTTTTATTTGTATGCATATATGTAGGGGGAGCATCACATAAAAAGGAAGCATTCAAATAGGGGGAGCAAATGAAATTATCAAATACATTTAATATATTCAAAATCTTAAATATATGTTTGTTATCATCAAAAGGGGGAGATTGTTGAATATGCGCTTTGCGCTATATGATTTTTGTTTGATGATAATAAACATATATACATTCATTTAAATGTATTTGTTAATGTACTATTTTTCATAGAATAAGTAAATATTTGTTGAATAAAATAAATTACACAGAATTTGAATTTGAATTCAAACAAAACAAGTTAAACAGATTTTGAATTCAAACAGAAATTTTATTCAAACAAATATTTATTACAATTTTGAATAGTATGTATTTGGTAATGTACTATTTTGTTTTTTCATAGATTAAATAAATATTTTTTGAATAAAATAAATTACACAGAATTTGAATTTGAATTCAAACAGAACAAGTTACACAGATTTTGAATTCAAACGAATATTTTATTCAAACTAATATTTATTACAATTTTAAATAGTACAATTTCATGCTCTCACTATACATATACATTTTTGATTACAATCACATCACATTTCATATTTACAGTTAACCTCACTACATATCACTCACACTCGTGTTTTTGTCTTCAACTGCATTCCGGTTTGAACCCAGCATCTGAGTAATCTGCAAAAATATTTTCAAACGCAGTAAAATTGAAAGAGAAATATTTTTGAAATTTGAAAGAAATGATGATTTTGAAAACATTGTTTGCCTCAGTTATTTGGGTTGTTCGTCATCATTTTTGACTGTGCAATATCTGTGCATATCAGTATTTTTTATCAGGGACAGGTAACTATAAGTGGCTGTAGTACACACGTGTACATTCGTATACGTATGCACTGCCTCGCCAACTCGTGTGCAAAAATCAA
The DNA here is from genome assembly GCA_030765085.1 of Allium cepa. NCBI lineage: Eukaryota > Viridiplantae > Streptophyta > Magnoliopsida > Asparagales > Amaryllidaceae > Allium > Allium cepa. The sequence continues at coordinate 906,471,318 of CM060929.1, read as the reverse complement.
ACAAAAGCACAGAAATCAAAAACAAGGTCAAACCCAAGATAGGTTCAACTCAGGCAAATGAATAGACAAAGCAATTGACTACAAACAGTTCAAGACTAAAGCCACTAACAAATGCAACAGCAACATGCTTAAAGACTCCAGCACGACCAAGTATGGAGTGTACAAATGCAAATGTCCAAACAACAACATGATGTGAATCAAGTTCAAGGCAGTAGTGTATATGAACACAATCAAACTACAACAGGCCAGAGTGATACAAGGTCAGGGAAGCAACCAGGATGGAGCAGAGACAATGCAACAGATCAAATGGCACAGTGAACCACTGATTTGAAGAACATATGAATGAAAACAAAGAATATGGACTGCAACAAACATGAAAATGAACCAAAGTAATACAGCAGCCCCAAAATCAGTGACACAACAACAAATAATGCAAACAACAAAATACAGTGTCAAGCTCATGAGGATGCAGACACCAAGTTCAACAACATACAAACAAGCATGCAACAGCAAGCTTGCAACAGAGAGCATATGCATCAACATAACAGCAAAGACCACATGCCACTGGAGAAAATGTATCACTAGCATACACTACAGGGATGAACACTCGAGAATGGATAAGTCAAGACAGCTACAACACAAGTACAGGTGAAACCATACTTGACACAGTGGCAACACTGGAAGCACACGAGCTAATGAAGACTGCATGAATCAAGCTCAGTGGCAAATGCATAAATATATCAGAGTGAAACATTTGAGTTGCAACATGAATGAAAAGAACCAGACACAACAGTGAAAGTGCAGACCAAATGCAATTTGAAACAAAACCAAGCATGATACAGGTGGACAGTGAAGGCAGCAATACACCACCAAGTAAATGCACAGCATAAATAAGACCAAACTGCATAAGTAACCTCAATGACAGATGTGCATTTATCAAGAACACAATGAAGCAATACAGAATAAAATACAAAGGCATAGCAAGAGTCACAAGACCATCAAGCAGTGAGCAAGTGCAAATCGAGGTCCAGAAATAACAAATGCAGACACAAATTTCAACAGTGCAGTGATTACCAAGTCATAAATCAAGTATAAAAAAATGCAGTGGTATGCAGCAGAGACAATATAAAAGCAATGGTGATGGCCGAAGGTAATACAGAGTAGTGGATTCGCATACCCAAAATCAAGTCGAAGTCAAACATTATTCAGCATCAAGCCAAAGCCGTGATCAAAATTTCAATGTTGAACAAATCAAAATCGAAGCCGTGTCAATCAAGCATCAAAAATACGAAATTGACAAAGTCAGATCAATCCCAAGCATCAAAACATAATCAAGCGGCCAGAGCAAGTAAATTGACGAATTCAAACGAACGTAATTCGAGGAATACGAACGCATATAAAAGCCCCAAATCATCATCGGCATAAGTATGAGTTCGAATACAAAAATCAAAAAGGGACAGAGGTAAAAATCTTACCCGAAGCAACAAACGAACTCATCAAAGCAACCGAAGTAAGCAACAAGGATTCGATCGAACAAGACGACTTGCAATTAATCACTAATTCGATCAACTTAAAGTCGGTGCTTCAAAATACCCTTACACCTCAGAGCTAAGAGAAAGCCGCAAATTTCCAGAGAAAAGAATATCAAGCACGAGCCCTAATTTTCAGATCGAAGAACGAAGACGAATGCTGCCATTATTTTTCGCAATAAAGATAAAAAGGGGATCGGGCTGGAGATAACAAAGAAAAAAAAAATAAGGAACGGGTTTAAGTGGGCCGGCCTTATTTTCTAAAAGCTTTATTTTTTAATTAGGGTTATTTTTAGGGTTTAGGGTTGTTTATTTATGTGTCTTTTAATTATCGTTTCTATTTTTCGAATCAAAACTTTGTAAATCACCACCTAGGGTTTAGGTAGTGTCAGATTGTCTAGTTAGAATTAGTTCAGTGAGCAGGGTGTGCGAGTTTGCAAAATTTTATTGTAGGCGGGAGCAAAGTTTGCGAGTAAGCGAAGCTCTATAGGCGGGAGGCAAAGTTTGCGAGTAAGCGAAACTCTATAGGCGGAGCAGGGTGTGCGAGTCTAGTAGAGTGTTTGTGAGCGTGGAGCAAATGTTTGCGAGCAGGGTGTGCGAGTCTAGTAGAGTGTTTGTGAGCGTGGAGCAAATGTCTGCAAGTCTAGTAGAGTGTTTGTAAGCGTGATACTATTTAATTCTAATAGAAATCTGTGAATGCAGTAGTAGGCAGGGGTTGCCGAAGCTGGGTAAATTTTGTGTGTGATTTACTTTACTGCATATTTATTTCTGTAGTTTATTTCTGCGTTTAAATCGAGAAAATTTGCTATAACCCTATTCACCCCCCCTCTATGGTTAATCTAGATCCTACAGGAATCAATTTAAATATAACTGGCTATAAACCAAAGTGGTGAATTGGAAATAAATAGAAGAAGCGTATAGAATAATAATCTTAAACTTAAGAATAAATGGTAAATTTCTTAACTAAAATTTAGAGTTGGAAATATTCAAAATTATTAAATGGAGGATAAACTGGAAATTGTGAAATGGTTTAAATTGAACTGAATGTGAATATGGAATGCAAAATGAATTGAATAAAATCAATTGGACATGAAATAGAATAAAGAGTAAATTGAGTTTGTATCAATTTAAATTAGTTATAAACTAGATTGGATATTCTATTAAGTGAATATTGTCGAAATTTGCATAGAAGTGGTTGTTATTTGACGCAAACGAGTATGTATAAAATTCTAAGAGTTAATAAAAGCAAATCAAATTGATTTTTTTTAATCAATTGAAATAGATATGAGTTCATTTCATTTAAAAATAAATTGAATGAAAGAAAGTGAGTTGTAAATCACTTGAATTGAATAGAAGTGGTATGTGAATTGATTATAAGCAATTAAATTTGTATCGGAACCATATAAACTGCTTATGGGAACTATTTTGAATGTATTGCTTGTGAAAACTATGTGTTTACTATTGGAAATAAGTGAAATGTGAATAAATTTCTTATATATGTCACTTATGTGTTTAAATTGAGTAAATACAGGTACAGGAGGGCCCTTTGGCTGGATTTGGTCATGCTAAAATGCTAATAATAAACCGCTTTGCTTAAAAATGCTAAATAAGCTACGCCTGCGCAATAAAAAAATAGGAAATATGAACTGTTTTTTCTTTTCCGACAGGGTGGGTCGATGTATATATATTTATATCTTTTGTGAAATTGCAAAATCTCCTCCGTACAAAGGAGACTCTGCCAAAATTTTCCGAAAATTTTTGAAAAAAAAATTGTTAGCGACAAACGATTTCAAATTGGAAATTGAAATAAATTAGTGAATGAAACTGAATTAAAATAATAATATGAATCAGTTATAATTGAAAGATAAAATTCAATATTCATAGTAGAAGATAAATTGAATTCAAATACAATTGTAGTGTAAATTGAATTAAAATAAAAATGCAAGATTAAATGAAAATGGATATGTGACTTCAATAGTGAAGTAAAAATTGTACAAGAAGCATATATATTGAAAATTTTGAACATTGTAATTGGATATTATGGATATCAGGATATGCAGGTGTATTAAAGGAAATGGAAGTGGGATTTTGATTTTAAAGATAAAATTGAATTGCTCGACAAAAGGTATGTATTTAAATTTCTATATGAAATTTGGTGATTTTCTTGTCACACCACTTGCCTTTTTGTTTTCTTTTGGGATTTGAGGGCCTGTGGTGCAATTTTGTAGTCGTACCGAGCTAGCCGTGCAAAGGTGACGCTTGCGAAATTTTTCGAAAATTTCGAGAGTTAGAAAAATTTTGAGAAAATTTTGAAAGTTTGAAATCTGAATTCAAATCTAAATTTGAATTGGGAAATAAACGATATTTTTTTTGGAATTTATAATTGAACTTGGAAAGTGAGTTGAAATGAATCTTTAATAATAGGATTTGGGTTGATGAATTGATAAAACTGTTTGGGTTGGAAAATATTACACGGGTTAAGGTCCATTCTTCTTAACTAGTAATTTCGGGAGGAAATTCTTTTAAGGAAGGAAGGATGTGACGACCTAGAATTTTGGACATTTGAAATTAAAATATTTAATTAATTTTAAATGTTTGAATGATAGTTTAACTTGAATTTCAAATATCAGAATGATTTGGCAATTTAATTATTGAATTTAAATTATTGAAGTTGGATAAAAATTTGAATCTTCAGTTTTAAACTGAATAAAAATATTTCAAAGGCTTGTAAAATTTATATTGATAATACTGAAGATAATAGAAGCTTCAGAATTGAATTTGGGAATGATTTGTTCAGTTTGAAATTTTATTTTTTAAATCAATATTTAAAAAATAGCCTTCCGAGGCACATTCTCGAAATTCAACGAATCCAGTTCCATTGGATCCGTAATATTGTATTATTATCGAATTTCAATTTTCGTGGCATTCGAAGTGATTGTTTAGCCATACGATAGGCAAACGCGTTGAAATTTATATCGAAATTTAATTTAATAACTCATTAAAAGGTTATCTTCTCCATATGATCGAATTTGGACTCGAAACCTTTTCCATTGCGTTCGGAATAGGCGTATAACATTATAAACGCCTGGCGGCACGCTACGATTGGGATTCGAGATTTTGAGTTGCAACTATCAAGGCAACTTCAATTTAAATTTGAATTTAAAATTTTATATATATACATTTGTATTTAATATCATATTATTTCCAAAGATAATTACACGTTTCAACATTCGAGCACGTGTCACCTTCTTTAGCATGCGTTCGTTTTAAAGAAAAAAAATCGAACAAAACATTTCTCTGTTCAAAATAAAACCCAACCGAGTTTTCAAAATCTCAAAAAAAAAAGTAATTAATGGTCGCTCGTTCCTTTATCAAATCCTTCTTCCCCATTTTTCCCCAAATTGAACGAACGAAAACCCTTCGTTCATAAATAAAAAAAGAGAGCGGGTCGCGCGCGCTCGTGAGAGGAGCTCGAGGCTTAGCATGATGACAACGGCAACCGGGTAGCTCGAGGTGGTTGAATTCGAAGGCTAGAAGGCTCGCGCGCGCGTTAGGAAGGAATGCGACAGTTCGAATTGCAGAATGGGGACGCGACCTCGTATCGCGATTGGCGGCTAGGGTTTGGGCTCGATACCGCCGATGGGTCGCGGTGGTGAGGCTGCGATGGCGGCAAGCAGGCTAGGGGTTCGAGCATGGAGCAGCACGCGATTTAGGTGGTGGTTCGTGTTGTTTTGGGGGCGAGTTTTGCGAGCAGTGGTGGGGCAGTAATGTATCGTGTTTATTTTAATTTAATTTAATTTATACCGTAGATTAGAGTAAATAAAAAAAATATACATGCAGAAAAGTTAAAGTAATAAAATTTGTTAGTTGATTAAATTTATTAAAGGGGAATGAGTTTAAAACAAAATTCTTAGTTAATTAAAATTATAAAATGCTGATAGATTATCTTAAAGAAAAGAATAAAAATAAAATATACAGATACATATTTTTAAAGCACTGTTAAGTTTTAAAATCAATATATGTATGGACAATCTCCTTTTTATTAATTAATAGTGAATTATTTGTTTTGTTAATCCATTTAAATTGTTTTGTTAATCTATTTACAAAAAAATAGTTTAAACCAAGACTATTATTTTAAGATATAGTTTTTGGTTAATTAATTTATTTAAAACGAAATTTAATAATTAGTTAAATAATATTATTAAAAGAAAATAAGTGTTCAAATTTGTTTGAATATTAATAAAATTATATAATTGTTATGCAAGGTATTAAATCGAGAAAATCGAGTCAAGATGGAAAATGGATTGCATGCATAATCCAAGGTGAGATCTTCTCACTCAAAATTTTAATTGAAAATTCCAGTTATTGATTGATCGTGGAATTGTGATAGTTAAATTAAAATTGATTGATTGTGTGTTTGTATAATTTATTTATCATTAGTTATATTAGTTTAGACCCTAATGCGCCGCATAATAGCGGATAATATTTTATAAATCCCATATACCGTGATATTCCATGTTGAAGTGGAATGGGTATTTAATCGTGTGCTAACGTCTGTGGATGCAGGGAAACGGGTTGGAGGGATCCAACTGGATTCCTCAAATATTTGATTTGTTTCGTATGTTGTGTTATGATTATTTATAATCTGTGTATGATTATTTATGTCTGAAACCGTTGAAGGCCGTAATTCAGCCGAATATATTTCTGGTATCGTAGGATACCAGAAATAAATAGTTAATTAATTTTGAAATGTAGATAGAAAATTTATAATGAATTCACTCAAAGGAATCGGGTGAATTTTAAAAGAAGGAAATTTAAATAGATAAAGTTTTATCTTTGGAAACTTATAGAATAAATTCCAAAAAGATGGGAAATACTTTTTATAAAGAAATTTCGAGTAATGTTGTTAAATAGTTGAAGAATTTATTTAAGATACGGATTTTAAATAATTTAAATAGATAAAGAATTTATTTCAAAAGGAAATAAATTTAGAAATAAAATTTGGGATTTAATTTGGAGTTGAAATTAATCTTAAAAAAAATTCGGGAATTAATTTGGAGTTAGAATAAATCTTAGGAACCGATTAGGAAATTTGGTTTGGTGTGTTGGAAATAATTTTGGGAAATCAATTTGAAATTGATTGATATTGGAAAATTAATTTGGGAAATCAAATTGGGATTTGATTTTGTGTTTGAAATAAATTGGAAATCAATTTGGGTTTTGATTTGGTTTGAAGGTGATATTTGGGAATCTATTTAAAATTCATACATCAGTTGATATTTGGAATGTAAATTCACAATGGGAATTTATAAAAGAAGAGAAATTGTTTAAAAACAAATATTGGTTTATTTTTAAAGTATGGAAAGAAATTTACAAATTGGAATGTAAATTTAAAATAAATCGAGAAGATTTATTAATTTATTTTGAATGGACCAATTTATACTGGGAAAAGAATTATTCCTTGGAAAGCCGAGTATATTTTTAAAATGGGTTTTGAATAGAAAATTAAAAGTTTTAGATTTGGTTCTAAAAATAATACTGTTGGAGAAATTAGTTTTGGGAAATTATTTAAAGTAAAAAAAAAATTTATTTAATTAATTATATAAGGATTATTTAAAAGATTAAATTGATTTTTGATTTAGAAAATAGGTATTTAAATATTTATACTCTATCTACTAATTTTATTTTCAAATCAGTTTTTGGGCTTGAATTTTTATATGAGGTATTAGTGCAATATTTTTCATAACTAATATTTAAGCAAATATTCTAAAATAGTTTATTTTAAATGTTTCCAAGTATATTATGAATAAGTATTTTATATTATTTTAAATTATTTGAAATCGGCAGATTTTCAGGGGAAATGAATACATATTTGGAAATGTTTTCCGCGTAGGGAAAAATTGATTTGAAATTGTTTTTCAAATAGATGAAGTGTGAAATTTTATCTTGCGAAGATATGTTGAAATTAAATAATTTGGAAAATTATTTGAATCCAGAAATTGTTATGAATGATGATTGATAGTTAAATAACCAACTATCAATATTAGCCTTTTTAAATGGCATTTGAATTCGGATGCGACCGGGAGTCGAATTCCAAATGGATATTCGAAACCCACATCAAACCTTTGTGATTGTGATGGATCTTTTGTTAAAAGATCAAAGTGAAATTGTGGTGATTTGTTTGAATCTGAATGAACACTTATTTTTAAAATAAGCGCTCGTTATTCGGATTGGCCGAGAGAGGACCTTCTGTCATAAAACCCATTCCGAATAACGATACGACGAAATGGGATTGCAATTGAAGATGGTGTTGTAGACCGGGTATTTTCGAAAGCGAAAGGATACCTGTCGAATGTCTCTGCACCGGGTTGCTCCGGTATAGAGATTTTATCACCCTTTGTGATGGGGATTCCGGACATGATTAGTGAGTATCTGGATTGCAAGGGCTTCTTTTGAAGTGCCTTCGGTTCTATTCGATCTTGGAACGGACTTGTATGGATGTGTGTCTGACGTTACACTTTGAGATGTAAAGCGGGTTTCAATCAAATACATTTCTGTGGGTGACGGAGAATTTATTCTCTTAGCTTAACACCCTTCTTTGAGACGTACGAGCTCAGAGGTTATGTGGTTGATGATTACTAGTGATACATTCCCAATTTGGTAATGCGGCATACGAAGTGCTGCTGATATTTTGTTGATCGAAGCATGGCTTTTGTGAAAAGCATAACTTTGTGGATGAGACTTCGTCGGATCTCACACCCCGGAATGGTCAAAACAGGAAGGATGTGGCAAGGTTTTAGGGGGTAGCTCTCCTTAGGGTATGTACATTTCCTTGTGGATAGAGGTGGTATCATGGTATGGAGCCCAGATACTTAACTTATGTAAATATCGCAAATATATATATATTACTTTGTGATTGTTGTTGTTGAGGATCCTCGGATAAAGGTTGTTTATAACCGGGGGATGGCATACTCGTGTAGTAGTTACCTATTTTTGCAAAGGTAACCCGGCCTTGTGTTGGCAGAGATCCGGTTAGGTTCTCGGGGAGTCCATCCAGAGGCGTACCCATGCGGCAACGGGAAGTTCCTTGGCCTGACCATTTGTTGGAAGTCCAATTCCCAATACGAATCCAGTATGGTTTTAGTTGTATAACCTGCCATTTATTCATGGTGGTCACCACTATTTAGATGGTAGCTATAGTAGGCATAGTGCGAAATGCCTATGTTGGCTAAGATTTATATTATACTTTCGAAATATTTCCCACACTATGCACTAATAATAATAATATCAAATGATTTTTGCGTATCAAGCATATTTTACTATCATAAGGAGAAATCTCCTCCAATTCTGCGTTTGCATTGTGTGTGCGGCGGGAGGCCTTATGGTAGTTTCATTTTCCAAAAAGCATTGCGGATTTCTTTTAAAAATCTTTTGTTTTCCTTTTAGTAGAGAATAACTGTTTTAAGATCTCACACCAGTCTCATGACTGACCTGGAGTTTATTGTTCCCTTTCTAAACTCTGGGTGCCCATAATTTTCCACACGGGCAGCCTAGAGTTAGGTTATCAGGTCATTTTGGAATTCAGGAGTTGCTGTGGAGATCAGAAGCAAGCTGGATGGCGTTTCGTATTACTAGTATATGTTATATTTTCTTCTGCTGCTGTTGTTGTACACTCTAATAATGTGATGTGAGGTAATAACAGATATGATTCTTTGTTTAAAGATTATTCATTAATATATTATATGTTGTTCCGCTGCGAAATGTGAGATTCTGTTCTTCCTCTATTTTCTTCTTCTTAAACCCTAACGGTTCAGTTTTCTAGCATTTGATTGCGCGGCATTTGACACAGTGGACGTATAAATGTCAACTTTCGAAAGTCGTTAAAACCGGGTCGTTACAGGAAATTCCGTCCATATGTCAGTTGCAAGTTTGGTTGAAGTTTGATTTGATTTGGTTACTTTTTGGTGACCAAAATCTATCTTTTCAACAAAGTTGTAACCTTTATTTTAATGATGCAAATATATGTCGCTTCTTATGTTTATATGTGTCTAAAAGTGATTGGTTATCGGCTTGCTTACCTCTTCAAAAAGATGCCATCTTTGTAATTAGTAAATGATTTGAGCTTAGTTGAAAATGTTTAAATAAGTAACATAAGTGATGCCATCTACAGTTCTATAGTTGTCATTTACTTTTGTTCCTAGCTCATACTTACACTATGTCATGCATGGATAAATAAATGACATAGGAAAGCATTTTCAAAAATGTCCATACAACGACTATCGCTATATCGGCACTTTTGAAACCAACCACTCTTTTGGAATCTTTGGTTTAAAACCTGTGCTTGGGTTTTACAAGGTTGATTGATTATTTTAAAAACAGTGGTTTAATTCTAAATAATCATTTTTATAATGATGGCTTAAGATTAATTAATTATTTTATAATGATATTTTAAATTTAATTAATCATTTAAATAATGATGATTAAGATTAATTTATTATTTAAATAATAATGTGATTAACATTAATTAACTATTTCATTAATGATGTTTAAAATTAATTATACATTTTAACTAATGATGTGTAAGGCTAATTAATTACTTGATTAATGATGTATTAAAGTTAATTAATCATTTTGTTAATTACGTTTTAAGATTAATTAATCACTTTAATAATAATATATTAAATTTAATTGATCATTTTAAATAACCATGATTATAATTAATTAATCATTTCAATAATGATGTTTAAGGGTTAATAATAATGTTTTAAAGTTAATAAATCCCTTAAACAATGATAATTAAATTAATTACACAGGTTAAATAGTGTTGTTTGAAGTAATTAATCAGGATTAAAGCAAACTGATTCTTTTAAAAAAATGTTTGAAACAATTAATCATTGATTAAAGTCAATTGATAATATTATATAGTGATATTGAAGTAACTGATTTATGACTAAAGCATATCAATCATTGTGATAGAGTTTTTTAAAGTTAATACTTTCAAATGCTAAACCTCATCAAAAGTTTGGTTTTAAAAGTAATTTGATTCGAATATGGAAACGAAGTTTTCGTAATTCGATATCACTTATATGGAAAGGATTTGGTCATACTCTTCATAATAAATGTCGAGGCAGGAACTCATTTTTGTCTTGAAGGTTAAAAATGCATCAAGGCAAAGCCTAGAGATGGCACTACCTCAACTTGCATGGCTTCATATTCGATCGAGGGAAAGCACAATTTTGGAATCGGCTAGCGGCGAGAATATGAAATATTATTTCCACATATAATCATTTTTAATTATCCACGATAGTTGATTTATTAACTGCCGGTTTAGCTTTCTTGTTTGAGCATCATCAACTTAAGAAGATTTGTTGCTTGTTTAAGCATTGTTATCCTTCGTCAAAAATGAATAAAACCAAAAAATGAGTGGGGGCCAAGTTATGTGGGCTTGCACCCATTAGGGTATATTCACATGTACTCTAGGTTAGCTTCCAATATATATGCAATAAGATGTATATTACTCGAATTCTCAGTAAGGTATTGGCAGGGTACCTCTTGGAGTTCCCACGAGGTGTCACAAGAGAGAATAACCTTTTCAAACATATTGACTAGAGGTATACTTTCGGTAAAGGGGGCGCAACCTACTTTGTCATTTGTTGAAAAATTTCCCTTCTTTCCTTTGATTCCAAATTTTTTTAAATTTACCTCTTTCTTAGTTACATTGAGAAGTGCCATGAGCACTTCACGATGTTTAATTATTTGTATCCATTGTTGTGATTTGATATTGTTATTATGAGGGGAAGTCCGTTCCGCCGTTAGCCACGTGGTCTTAAATACTGTATTTGTTTCCACCCTTTTATAGAGATTTTCTCATACCAGACTTATTGTCTGACCCGAATTGCTTGCTTTTGTAAACTCTTTTGTACGCAGTTTTATTTGAGTAGTCCAAGAGTGGTAGATTTTTCTTTAGGCTCTTTGAAGACGATGGTCAAGTCGGAGGCTCCTTTATCTATCTAGTTATTTATTTCTATTGTATGATTATGTATGTGTATTTTGTATCAAAAAATGCAAAGGTAGAGTGTATAACCGCCTAGTCTGACAGATGTAGTACTTTTGTGTAACTCTGATAAATCCATGTTAGGGGTAACCTGATGTATTACTGTTTATGTGTCACTGTTCCGATGTGAGACTTTTTTTACTTTCTATTCTGTTCCGATCCTTTCTTATATTTTACCCCATGGCAACTCGTCTTTTGGATGCTTGGGAAGTGACACATGAAACCGAAGTTTTGTTAAGTGTCATTCCTAGGGTTCAGAATGGTGGGTCGTCCTAGTTGGTATCAGAGCTTCGGTTGAGCCAATAACTTAGCCTGATTGGGGTAAAACTCATTAGAGATGGGGTAAGTGATGCCCTAGAATGTGTTAATCCAAAGAGAGAATATTTGTAATTTTCTTTGAAATTATAATATTTATCCTCTAAAGTCTCGTTCTAGAGCCACTGATGTTGTTTTCCTTAAAACTCTTATGATCCTTTTCTTGTGTTCTATAGGTATATGTTATCTATCCAAGTGATAAAAGATGAATAGAAGCAGATGATGAAGGGGTGGACATGGAACTAGCATAGCTATATATGGTAGAGCAGCTAAAAATGTCCCGGTTGTACGTCCCATAGAGGAAGTGGTAGCAGAGGTTCGACCTCCTAACAACTTTGCAACTTTATACAAGAATTACACCACTTTGGGTAGAAACCATTCTATAGTACTGAGGATATTCTTAGAGTGTAAACTTGGATTAGTCCTGTAAAAGGACATTTGGAGACTTTAGGTTGGGAGTTACAGGGAACAAATTTTAGCATCGCTACAGCTTCAAAAATTGACGATGGACTAGTGGAATTGTACAACATCTAATACTCCAAAAGAGGAGTTCTCTTGAGCATAAATTTATTGAATTATCCCAATTTTGGATTTCGATTTATAGATACACCGCTTAAAAAGAATGAAAGGCTTATGAAAGAGATGCAACTAGAGTTCCATCAGGAAATGACTAATCATGTTAATGGTACATTCACCAACCTTATCAGTATGGCTTTGTAGTTTGAGGCTCTTGATCTTGAGGAAGGAATATAGAACGGAGTAATGCCAATAATCAACACCAAGCCTTTATCGGTGGTGTCAGTCGAAAGCAAGCTGAATTTCAAGTGCAAAGGTGAATAGCAATGGTCAAGAAAGAAACCTAGAGATGGAGCCCTAGCATAGAAGGAGCCGCGGGACTTGTCCAAAATTCTTTATTCATCACTTCGCAGATCGTTGCACTAACCCTCCTAGCGATCTAATCTACTACAATTGTCATAAGCAAGGAAATATGAAGAATGAGTGCCCTTTTTAGAAGAAGGGGTCGTAGGGTTAGGCTTTTGCTATTGAAGAGATACCTACAATTTCTTCAGGATAGAAGGTGAAGCAAGCATCCCAGGGCATACTATCCATCCATGATCTTCCTATTAGGATATTATTCGGTACGAGTACTTCCCATAATATTATTTCAGTTGATCTCATTGATAAACTTAATTTAAACCCATCCTTTTGAGTAATATTCTTTGTGTTTCGAGCCCTGTTGAGGGTCCGACAAACCTTGAAATTGTGTATTTGCATGTACCTATCTCTTATCGAAATCATCTCTTTCTCTCTGATCGGTTTGTTCTCTGGTTCATGGTTTTTGGAGTGTTTTTGAGAATGGATTAGTTATCTAAATTTAATGCCATCTTGGATTGTGCTAGATGGAAGGTCGTGGTAAAAGATGCGGAAGGAAAAAGCATTTATATGTTTTGTGAAGAGCCTAATGAAGTGATGAGTATTTTTTATATTCGCTTGAAGTAGCTAAGGAAGAGTAGCTTAGAGATATATCTATTTTTGGGATTTCACAAATGTTTTCGATGAAGTACATGGTTTACCTCCCTCCATGAAGTGGAGTTCCGTATTGATTTGACTCCAGGAACCGGACAGATTATTCAACCTCTATGAAGATTGTCTCCAAAAGAAAGGAGAGAGCTAGAAAGCCAAACTTTCAACTTGTTGCGGAAGGAATTGATAAGACGTAGTACTTCTAGTTAGTGTTCACTAGTCGTCTTTGTTACTAAGGCGGATGGTTTTATATGTAGAATACTAGGAGTTGAATAAAAGAAATATTAAAATACATACCCTCTACCAAGGATTAACGGCATGTTTGATCAACTCCACGCTGCTTGGATATTTTCCCAATTGGATCCGCCACTGGTTTTCACCAATTGAGGGTAGTAGAAGAGAGTGTGGTCTTAACAAGTTTTAGGACTCCAGATAGTTTCTTTGAGTGGTTAGTCATGTTGTTTGGGCTCATTAATGCAACCGCTTTCTTTGCATACTTAATAAATCGAACGTTCCGAGATGTTCTTGAAAATTTGTCCTCGTCTTTATTATTGACATTTTGGTTTATTTGAAAATTAAGAAAGAGCATGAGTGCCATCTCTAAGTTGCACTCGATACCCTCAGGAGCCATATGTTAAAGTCTAAGTTCATTAAATGCCATTTTGGAAATCTGAAGTTAGGTTTTTGAAGCATGTTGTTTCAAGAGAAGGCATATCAATTGATCCAGCTAATGTTGTTATTGTTTAAGACTAGAAGAAGCTAATAAATGCGACGGAATTTAGAAGTTCCTTGGGATTGGCTCGTTTTTACCATAGTTTCATCAAAGATTTCTCGAAGATTGCTTCTCATCTGATGAAGTTAAAAAAGAAAGATGTTAAGTTCATGTGGATGCCCAAGGGTGAGCAAGCATTCAAGGAATTGAAAGAGAAGTTGACTATTGCTTTTGTTTTGACTATTCCAAATAGGAGTAGGGGTTTACTGGTAGATACAGATGCTTGTAGTTCTTGTTTGGAAGTAGTTATGATGTAGCATGGGAAGGTTATTGTCCATGTGAGTCGATAGATGAAACTACATGAGAAAAAATTATGTTATGCATGATTTGGAGCTTTTGGCTGTTGTCTTTGCACTTAAGATATGGAGGCATTATCTTCTAGGTGAAAAGTAAGAATTATGCATGGACCAAAAATCCTTGAAGTATATTTTTACTAAAAATACTTGAATTTGAGGCTGCAAAGATGGTTGGAGTTTCTCGCTTCTTATGATTTGGAAATTCTATACACCCTTGGGAAAGCAAATGCTGTTGTAGATGCATTGAGTAGGAATGTTGCATTAGTTGCTAACTTGGAAGTCAAGCCAATATTGATGGAGAGATTTATGGCTAGTCAAGAAGATCCTATTTTAGCTTCATCAAGAATTATGTTCAAGAAGGTATTGTTTCTAGTTTTGAGATTTATCACTGGGGCGTATTGAGAATGAAAGGGCATATCTGTGTTCTAAATGTTGATAGTCTTAGAAGAGAAGTGTTAGCTAAATGTCATCGTTCAAGGTTACCTTTCCATACAGGAGTGACCAAGATGTTCAAGTATATAAAAAGAGTGTTCTGGTGGAAGGGGATGAAGCGAGATGTTTTGATCTTTGTGAGTCGGTGTCCAAATTTCCATCAGATTAAGAGTGACCAACAGAAGTTAGTTGTACTGCTTTTGTCACTTAGGATCCCGAAGTGGAAGTGGAAGCAGATCTCTATGGACTTTATTAATGGAGTTCCTAGGTCAAGAAAAGGAACAAAGGTATTTGGGTTATAGTCGATCGACTGATCAAGAGTGTTCATTTCATTCATGTTAAGCTGACTAGAACTACCTAGGTCTGGCTAGTTTGTGTGTGAAAGAGATTACGAGGCTTCATGTTATTCCTTGTAGTATTGTAAGTGACTGAGACCCAATATTCACTAACAGGTTTTGGTAGGGACTACAAACTATCTTAAGGATCGAGTTGAGTCCGAGTATAACTTATCATCCTCAAACAGATCAGCAGACAGAGAGAGTGAACTCGGTCTTGGATGATTTATTGCAAGCATGCATTCTTGACTTTGGAGGCTCTTGGGAAGATCATTTACCCTTGGTCTAGTTCACTTACCACAACAACTATTAGGCAAGTATCGGCATGCCCTTACGAAGCTCTTTATGGTCGTCCATGTCGTTCTCCTTTATGTTGGGTGAAGTATAGTGATAGGAATATTGTTGGGCATAACATTATCTTAGAAGCAAGTGAGAAGGTAGCTGATATCAGAAGGAAGACGAAAGAAGTGTAGGATCGGCAGAAGTGTCATGCGGATCAATGGCGCAGGGATCTTAAGTTTGTAGTGGGAGATTCAATGTTTGTAAAGGTTTCTCCGTTGAAGAGTGTCCTAAGGTTTGGGAAATTAGGGAAATTGGCTATTGATTTATTAGCCCTTTTTCCATTCTGGGCTGGATTTGTAGACTTGCTTATAGAGTGAAGTTACCAGATAGACTATCGGATGTACACAACGTATTTCATGTATTTGAGTATATACATGACCCTTCATCGATAATTGAACTGGCACAGCAAGAGGATTTGGAAGTTCAGCCTAACCAAACCGTTCTTGTGCAGCCTATTCATATCATAGCTCAAGATAGAGCAATTGAAGGAGAAGGAAATGAATCTTGTTAAGGTCAAGTGGAGTGAGGATGATATGAATTTTACTTGGTGAGGACTATATTAAAGACTCGCATCCTAAGTTGTTGTCATAGTTCTCTGTATTACGTTGTATTTTTTAGTGTGATCGCTGGTTGTGGTGGATTCACTTTGTTTGTACCTGTTTGAGTTAATGATATCATTCGGGTTCCTTTTGGTGTCTACTATTGTGCATGATAAATTTCGGGGATGAAATTTCCCATAAGGAGGGGAGGATGTAATGACACATAATTTAATCACTTTAAAATTCAATATGTAGTATATTTTTAAATAATTATTTAGTAAATATTATAACACAAATAAACCTCTTTTGAATAAAAAAACTAGTGGTAATGAAATGGTTTTCAAAATTTATTTACGAAAATAATTAGTTTAAAGAAAAATTGAAAACATGACTGGAAATCATTTTTTTACTTTTCGAATTTTCGATGTCTAAAAGTTAACGGAAATGTTATGTAGATTATAGTTAACATGTTTACATATCTACAAATAATACAAGTATGGATAAGGTAGTAATATAGTAACAATGTATTTACTTAAGTAAAAGGGGAGTCTGAAATTAGAAGGAGAAAAGGAAAGATTCCATGAGTTTAAAAATCAACCTAAGTACATAAGAACACTCTTTTTCCCAATAGATTTTCTCATGTATGTACTTGGATGGGATGAATGAGAGGAGAGTGAGGGATAATATGTAAAACAAGGGGTAGGATGGTGATGTGGCTAAAGAAATGTGGAGGGTAGTGTACTTCGAAAACATTAAGGGTATTTTGACCTTTCACTTATTAAATTTATATAAAAGTGATTCCTTATTTTCATTTTCAACACTTTACCATCTTCTATCTCAAGCTTTCTTATCTGTCCATGGCTACTTAAAAACAAAATTTCAATTTAGTAATGTCATTTCTTTTTCACCTTTTTCTTTAACAAAATCACTAAAACTCCTTTCTTTCTTCTCTACATCGCTATTTCCACCGAAACAAGAGCCAAGCACCATTTTTGCACCATGGACAAGGCTAACCAGCCTTAGGCCTACCCCAATCCACCTTATTTCAGTCTTAAAGTTGAGATTTTGCAAAGAGGAACTCCGTTCGTATGTCGGATACAAGATTGTGGAAGTTGATTCGATTTGGTTACTTTTTGATGAGAAAAATCTCACCTTTTTCAATAAAGTTGTGACCTTTATTTTTACGATGCAAATATATGTTATTAATTGTATTTATATGTGTTTAAAAGGGATTGGTTGTTTAATTGCATACCCCTTTGAAAAGTTGGCATTTTTGGTGATTAGTAAGTGATTTGAGCTTAGTTGAAAAGGTTTAAATAAGTAACATAAGTGATGCCATGTACATGTTCTATAGTAGACATGTTCTTTTGTTTCTATGCTCATACTTATACTATGTGATGCTTGAATGAATAAATTACATGTGAAAGCATTTTCGAAAGTGTCCATATGGCGACTATCGCTATATCGACATTTTTGAAACCAACATCTCTTTTGAAACCAACATCTCTTTTGGAATCTTTGGTTTAAAACTTGACCTTGGGTTTTCCAAGGTTAATTAATTACTTTAATAATGATGGTTTCATTTTAATTAATCATTTTTATAATGATGGGTTAAGGTTAGTTAATTATTTAATAATGATGCTTTAAATTTAATTAAACATTTTAAATAATGATGATTAATGTTAACTAGTTATTTAAATAATGATGTGATTAAGGTTATTAACCATTTTATTAATGATGTTTAAAAGTAATTAATTATTTTTATCAATGATGTTAAGGATAATTAATTTTTTAATTAATGATGTATTAAAGCTAATTAATCATTTTGTTAATTATGTTTTAAGATTAATTAATCACTTTAATAATAATATTTTAAATTTAATTAATCATTTTAAATAACGATGTTTAAAATTAATTATCATTTTAATAATGATGTTTAAGGGTTAATAATAATGAAACACTTAAATAAGGATGATTAATATTAATTACTCATTTAAAATCAATATTTTCAAATGTGAATTTTTGCAATAAAGTTGGTTTAAGGTCAATATTTTCAAATGTGAAACCCGAGCATAAGTTTGGTTTTAAAAGTAAAAGTTCGATTCCGTTATGCAAACAAAGTTTCTATAATCCAATATCGTTTATATGAAAAGGGTTTAGTCATACTCTTAACACTAAATGTCGAGGCAGGAACTCGTTTCTATGTCGTCGGTTGAAAATATCATCAAGGCAATGCTTAGAGGTGACACTACCTCAATTTTCCCGGCTTCATTTTCAACCGAGGGTAGCATAAGTTTGGAATCGACGAGTAGTGGCAATACGATCATTTTTTATACCCTGATAGTTGATTTATAAACTACTGTCTCGGCTTCCTTCTTTGAGCATCGTCAATTTAAGACGATTCGTTGCTCATTTATGCATTGTTATCCTTTTTCGAAAATGACTAAAACTAGAAAGCAAGCGGGGTCCAAGTTATGTGGGGTTGCTCCTTTTAAGGAATATCGCATCTACTCTAGGTTCTTTTTAGATATATATGCACTAAGATGTAAAAATGCTTGGATTCTCTATAAGGTTGGTGGGGTCCATCTTGGAGTTCCCAAGATGAGTCGTAGAAGCGAATGACCCTCTTAAATATATATTGACTAAAGGTGTACTTTCAACAAAGGGGGTGCACCCTCTTAGTCATTTGTTGGAAAAAATGTCTTCTTTCCTTTGACTCCAATTTTTTTGAATTTACCTCTTTATTAATTGCATCTAGAAGTGTCGTGAGCACTTTGTGGAGTTTAATTATTTGTATCCACTATTGTGATTAGTATTATTATTCTAAGGAGAAACCCATTCTGCAGTTGACGACGTGATCTCATGTACTGTATTAATGTCTACCCTTTTATTTAGAGATTTTCTCATACTAGACTTATTATCTGTCCTGAGTTGTTTGTTTTTGTAACCTCTTGGTACTCAATTTTATTTGAGGAGTCCGAGAGTGGCAAGTTTTTCTTTGGGCTCTTTGAAGATGATTATCGAGCAGGAGGCTCCTTTATCTATCTAGTTTTATATTTCTGTTGTATGATTATGTATGTGTATTTTTATCAGAAAGTGTAAAGGCAGAATGTATAACTTCCTAGTCTAATTGATGTAGTACTTTTGTGTAACTTTGTTAACTCCATGTTAGGAGTAACCGGATGTACTATCTTACTGTTGTATTATATGTCACCATCCCAATGTGAGACTTTTCTATTCTTTATATTCTATTCTGATCTGTTCTTTTATTTTATCCTATTACAACTCATCTTTCGGATGCTTGGGGAACAATACATGAACACCAAAGTTGGGTTAAGTGTCGTTCTCAGGGGTCAAAATGGTGGGCCATCGCAGTTATTATGCTTAGAAAATACGTAACATTATTTTTTAAGCAACTATTAACGTTATTTAAAGTCCTAACAGTTATGCATGGTTAGAAAGCACTGAATTTTTTTGAAAAGGGAATTATTAAGCATAACACACTACCGTCATTATATTCTTCCTAAGGAATAAACCATTCAGTGGAATTTGCGCCAAATTAGTAAACCATTATATTTTTGTTTGATTAATTGGAATTTGCAATATATATCTCTCTCTCGTTGTGATTATGATTTTAATCAAAATTCATCACTATTTCTATTATTATTATTATTGATGATAACAAAAGGGGGAGAGAGGTTAAGATTTTGGTAGTTGAGTTATAACCTTACTGATATTTGAGAGTTGTTTTTATTATTTAAGAGTTGTTTTTACAATTAATTGATAGATAAAATTTTATTTTCTAAATTGGATGTATCTATGTTGGTGGAGTCTAGCGTAGGGGGAGCATCTAAATAAGGAGTGCTTAAACATATCACAACAGACACATTTTTTTAATTCAAAATCTTAATATATGTTTGTAATCATTAAAAAGGGAAGATTATAGAGTATAATGGTTCATGATTTTTTTTTGATGATATTAAACATACATATTCATTAAATAAGTTTGTTATAGTACTATGGCAATGTCACGGAATGAACTAGAATTCCAAATTTTATTTAAAGAAATAATTTATTTCATTATAATTTCAAATCGTGAAAATTGAGGTTCCACTATATTTACACGTTAAAATACAACACATTTTTTCAGTCTAATATATAACGAACTCTCATATAAATTTCACTCACTCACTCTGGAATTTGTCTTCGATATTTTCCTGCTTCAACTGTCTACTTTTCGATCATCTGTTATATCCGTCGAATGAATAATGAAGTAAAGTGGAAACAAAACAAATCAAAATTGCAAAAATAAAATTAGAATTGAATACTGATATATCTCAGTTTGTAAGTTTATTTCTTTTTATATTATAGACAAGGAAAAAAATAAATGCACACGAACAACTTATGATATGCACAGTGTATTTCTATGAATATCACAAGTCTGAGCATTGATTAAATTAAAGGGACAAATGCGATGTCAAGCCAAATGGCTCAACAAAAAGTAGTTGCAAAGGTCAAGCCCGAAGTCTCAACACAGTGAAAGTAAAATTATACATTGGTGTAGTCATGGTTGTGCTCAACTCATGCATAAAACAGCAAAATAAACAAACAAAACTATAATCAAAATGGAGCAAATGCAGATAGGCATAAGGGTCAGGAGCAAGGGGTGTACGCACTCAAACATCCACACAATAGGAATGAACACACAGATAAAATAGTTCACAGCAAATGGTATAGGGACACACACCAATGCAACCAAAATTAAACAATACTGATCAGGCTAAAGAGGAGCAGCAAAGCACTCAAAGGTCATGGGCAAACAAGGTTTCAGTAGTGTAACGACCTAGAATTTTGAATGCTTCATATTTAAATATCTAAATTATTTAAATATTTGAATTTTTGATTAAATTTTATTAAAATTATTTAATAAGCCCTTCAACTCACATTTACATCATAACTAATGATGGGAACTTGTTTTGGAAAAATGTTTACAAAACTATATTCTTCGAAGAGCAATCGATAATGTGATCGAAAATTGGTGTATCGATAAACAACTTTTGGATTGGTATAAGTTGTTTGAACTCTTGTGCACTCAACTAATGATCAAATGAACACATTAGCAACCAATTAACACACTCTCCTCTTTACAAAGCTTGGAATGTTCTAGAAAGTTCTAATAGGATAAGAGATATTATCATGGCAAGGGTAAAATTGTAAAATCAATAAACGAGAAGCGACATAAATTTTTCATTATAAGAAGTAATTAATGTTATTTGGGTTTTGAGGGTTTTTTTTTCTTTTTCCATCAAATTCTAAGGCTATATAAGGAGGGGTACACCCTTCTGAATAAATCACAAATAATTACAAAGCTTGAGTTGTAAAATCAATGGCATCTTCTCCTTCATCATCATCTCTAATGTTTTAAAAAGAAAAATTTGCAAATCAACTTCAAATCATTTTCATTAAGCCAAAAAAAAATGAAGAATTGGAGCCAAACTCCCATAAACCCCAATGGCCGTGAGCTACATGTCGGTGAAGAAGGAAGAAGAGCAAGGTAAAAGTAAGGAGAAGGAGGAGGAAAGGTGGTTGCAAGGATGTGTTTTGACTTGGAATCTTGGATCTTGGTTAGGTGAGTTAAGACCTCACTTTGAATGAAAAATATAACACATATATGTTGTTTTGATTATGGTTTTGTTATTTGAATTGTTAACAACTTATGTTAAAAACGATGGTTAACTTCTAACTTTAAAAGCAAGTGATATTTATGATTCATGTACATGTACTAGAATAAATTTGGAATGGACTTGAATGGACTTATATGACATATGAGTAGGCCTTGAATAAAGAATATAAGTTGTAGTCGAACATAGGTTGGAATACGACATGGATTTAGAAGTGCACTTACATCGACAGTCGTTATAGATGTAGTTTGGAATTACCTTGTTTTTGGCAATTGTTATGGAACTTTATGGAGAAATACTTAGGAATTTCTTGCAATATTTACATTGTTTTAAATGTACGTTTTTTGCTATTAAAATATTAAATAGTAAAAAGTTAAGTAACATCTCGAATACAGCCAAAACATCACAAAACAGCCTCGTATAACCTTCAGTTTTGCACTTCAAATGCTTCAAAAAAGACTTTAAGTTTAAGCGCTTTGTTTTGCTCTTTTTAAAAGTATTTCTCAACTCTTATTAGATTACTTTAAAAGTAGTTTGAGATTTATATGAATTTTTAAGAATTAGTTATGAAATTATATAAAAAGAGTGTTTTGAAGTAAACATGATTTTCTATGTTTTCAAGTAAATTACAAAATGATTATTTTTAAGTGATATTTTGTATAAATGTTTTAAAAATATTATAAGTACTTTTAGTAGAAAATATCTTATATAAATATATAAATATTTTAGAAAATAACTTATATAAATATCTTGGAAATCTCTTACATAAGTATCTTGTGAAATATCTTATGTGACGACCTACCTTTTTGGACGGTTTAAATCGACAATAAACTGCACATGTCTAACTCAAACCATTCAAGCGGCAGATTATCAATGGGATTTAATAAGAAAATAAGGGAAAAGAAGGGAAACAGAATTCAAAATCTCGCAGTGGAGTGACAAAATATAATAATCAAATAAACAGTTCATAAAGCTGTTTTACAATATACATTTGATTACACAATTTTTACAACATAATAAGAGTACAATCAACAAACATACCCAAATAATGTAGTGGAAAAATAATAGTAAATACGGTCTAGCAAACTCCATCTTCATCTTCAAGGAATAATGGCTTCAACACTGAAATACTCAGGCAGACCCGAGCATAACGAAAAGATAAAACACTCGAGTCAGAACTAAAAGTTCTTATGTAAGTTAAATTAATAACAAGTAAATATGAGTGTGATAGCTTCAGAGATGTTTATGGAATTTTCCACCTCCTATCAAGTGTACAACATGGGTCAATAACTTAAGAGATGTTATAGAATTTTCAATCTCCTAAGGATTCGTTAAACAATCTATATGTTGTAAGATACGTCATATATGTAGTGTCTAATCAATAAAATAAATATTTTTTCTTAGCGTAAAGGCTTTACATTGACCCCTCTTGACACATTTTTAAGTAAGTAGTCTATGCAAGTCCTATAACACAACCAATAATGTCGGTAGCCAGTGAGTCCTCTATAGGTACCACACTAAAACAAAATCATAGTGGGCATGTATAAGGATAAAAGTATGACAAGGCACGTGAGGCAATGCCCAAGGTAGTATACTACCAGTTCAGGTGGCAGGACTGGTGGTAACGCGTCATAGCCACGACCATCTGCTGCGTCCAACACTCCCATAATCAAATCAAGGTGCACCGATCAAGTCAAAATCAATATAGTAATGTGAAGAAGTGTGTCCGCTAGGGGTAGCTATCGCACTTGGCCCTGATAAGCCATCTTGTTTTAGTCATTTCAAATTGGCACAGGGTCATCCATCATCGCTCTTTTTCTTCAAATCCAACAATCATTTGCCAATCTAACCACTTCATTCTAGATCAACAACCACGTACACAGTTGTTAAAGTGGTTCCTGTATTAACAGAGAATATGCCAATATTTGGCCATGGTCTCTTTAAAAACCAAACGTTGTTTTACACACCGATTAGTTCTTTTAAATTTCATAAACAAGTCATACTTCATATCCAAATACCATATTCATTTTAAAATCGTTTCAAATTCAAAATAGGTTATACCTTCACATCAAAGCATTCGTATTCAAATCAAAGATTTAAATCTAAATAATTCCCAATTTGTAACAGTATGAATATTGAAAATAGCTTTGAATAATTAATATAGTTTGAATATTGAAAAAAGTTTAAACAATTAAATTATTTTTAATCTTGAAAATAATTTGGAATAGTTAAAATAGTTTAAAAAAAAATGGAAATGGTTTTAAATATAAAATAGTTTTAATATTAAAAATAGTTTTGTCAATTAAAGATAGTTTATATTTGAGAAATAGTGTTGATAATTATAATAGTTTATAAAACTATTTCTTTCCACAACAATTTGAACTCATGTTCCAATTCCAAACACAATGAATTCAATTTTTTCAACTTCCTATTCTAGTAAACTTCATGTTCAAAATTCAATTTAAATCAACCTCAATTCAACCGATTTCCAACTTACTTCAAACACAACTTAAATGATTTATCCAAAGGGTGAAAGTGTCAATTAAAATTCTTGTTTTTAAACAATTTAGTTTAAATCCACTTTAGATTCAAAATTTTGAAATGCCAATTTAAAACCACTTTATTTAAACTAAATTCAAAGTTTAAATTAAAGTTAAAACCTTTAAAATAATTCACTTCCTGTAAGTTTAAATCATATTTTAATCTCAACTTAAAGAATTCAAATTAAATCTTTAAACAATTTCAATTAACAGTTTCAATTTAAACATTTCAAAACTCCAATTTAGAAAATAATTTAATTCTTATAAATCCAATTTTTATTTTCTTTAAAACAATATCATTTAAACCAGTTTAAATTCAAGATGTTGAAACCATTAATTTAACCAATTCGACGTCCGTATATAATTTTCTACCCTATGGCCAAGTGATGAGTTAATTCAAATTTAATTACATGGATGAATATATATGATTTCAACCCAAAATTAAATGACATTGGTGTATATCATTTCAACCTATTTCTTTGTTAATTCGAAAAATTCAAATGACAATTTATAGGATGTTAAATAATAAATGAGGTAATAACGAGATTATATCAAAATAAATCAACGACCATACATCCAACATCAATCAATAAATATCCAATTGCAATCAACATCCAAATCAACCAATATCACAACAGTTACTAATTATCAATTGTCGGTGTTTAACTAGCAATTAATTTTCAATATTAATTTAAATGTCAATTTAATTCAATATAAAATTAAAATTAATTTAAATGTCAGTTTAAATTACCAAACAACAGCCATTAAAATTCTTATCACTTCGTAAATTCAATTCAACTAAAATAAGAAGATTTAATGTTGTGTGAGTGGGTTTAATCACTCACTTCTGGTTTGAATCCCATTAAAAATTCAATAAAAGCCCAAAATCTCAACAGTCCCCAAACTCAACCAAACCAGTTTCATGTTGTCTAGAATTTCGATAAGGGTCAAACAGAAGAAACATGCGTCAATCAGAGCTTGAAAAAGTTATTGACATGAGAAGACTGAATTTTAAATTTTAAATTTTAAAATATACAAGGGCACAAAAGTAAATAGCCAAACCTCTCAAACCCTAGCTAATATCAGCTCAATTCCTATGGCCGCCAACCTCTTCACGTTGCTGTCGCACTTACAAGCCACCATAGGCCAATCGGACCAGGCCGTTGAGAAGCCCTAACCGAGCCATACCTAATGGACCACATCTCATTAGCTGTGCCCCCGTGCCTCCTCCATGATCGAGATTCGGCCATAGATCATCAAATTTCGACGAAGATCGACACCTATGGCATGATCGATGCTAATGGATCATCTTTGCTTGTCGTCCTCTACGCCGCAGCGAATTCTGATTGAGCTGTCTGTCAATGAAGATCCACCGTCAATCGTAAAGCACTTATATAGATTGCCGAGGAAAGACTTCCAATTTATGAAAAAATGGACCCTCCAATCAAAAATGTATTATATACATAGATTCCATTCGTCGAGAGCTTCACGAGGATATATTTATATGATAGGGTTTGAGCAGTTTGAATTTTTAGATTTGATTTGTAGTCGGTAATCAGGGTTTAGGAAAATCTACATTGAGAAGGAACTGATTATAACTAAATTTGTACATACAAAAAATAGAATCGAAATCTGTTAGGGGCTATAACAACATATATATATATATATATATATATATATATAGGCAAAGATTGAACTAGAATGGATGGAGCAGATCGATTGGGCCAAAGCGATAAGCCTAAAAAGCTCGTTTCGTTTCCGAAACGAATATAGGTCATCATATATATCGAAATATTGGTTTACAATATTTTTAAACTCAATGAAACTAATTTCAAACCCTAATTCTATAGTATATAGAAGTTAGCTTTAAAATCAAATTATATTTATTTCTATGCGTTAATTAAACGAATTATTATTAAATTGATTGAATCACTTTTAAAATTCTAAATTTAAAGTTTCTATCATCATTCTTGATTAAAGAGGGATTAATAATCTTTTAAAATACAATTTTCCATGTTAAATACAAGATTTAAATATTAACTTAATTTCAATTTTAAATTACAATAGTTATAAATCCAAGTTCATCATATTTTAATTTCCAAACAAATTCTTTTATTTTGATTTATATATTGTTAATATTACATCAAGTTTCCTTTTCAATTAAGACATATGTTCCCTTCTTATTTCCTCAGTTTTCTCTTTTATTTAAATTCAAACATATGTTTCTATTATTATATTAATTAATTGAAATTAATGTTCCCTTTCCTTTAATTTGAAAGATTTCAATTACATTTAATTTCTCATTGATTACCAAATTAATTGATTTAAATAATGAGGTGAGAAATAAAAAATTATAACAACTTAGTAATTTAAACACATTTATAAAATTATTTTTTACGAACAAAGGTTAATAAATTTATGTACTAAATAATTGATTTCATACTCCACATTAAAACCAATTTCAATTAATAATATATAATTACATCAATATTCTACCAATTGATGTGAATGCTACTAATCTAGTTGATTCCATCACAAGAGATGAATTCTAAATTCTGATAAGAGAGCTAGTGGATAACCGTCGGCAGTTGAATCAGCAGATTCAAGCCAATTTCTATCTAATGAACCAACTCGGTCAACAACAATGCGAGAAAGCTAGGACGAACCTTATCCCTTATTCTATATAAGAAAGTTATAGTTCAGCAGATGATTATCACAGATGTAGACGGTGCAAAATTGATGGATATCACTTAGAAGCTTTAGGACATCATCATACAAAGCAATATAGTCTACGCAGACCGATCATTGCCAATCCCTCCATAAGGATCAGTGATGTTCCCTCCTCTAAAGGATCAATGCAGACCAATTTCCTTCTCGAAAAGACAATGAAACGAATGTACGTGATATACATCGAGAGGATGTTGAGTCAAAAATGCATGGAATGGCCCATAGACATCGATCAAACCATTCACGTGAGGTGGAGCACGACCATTGCTTAGCTCCAACTACCCAAACATCTGACTTGTCGGCTATGGTCAGACAGATACTGAGGGAAAGCCAAGGTTTGACCAATGATGATTGGAGGATCTCGAGAATCCATACCCTGTTCACTAACAATATCTTACATGGAGAGTATCCAAGGAGGTTCATTATGCTATCGATGCCTTCCTATGAGGGAAAAAATGACCCCAGTTAGCACATCATGAGATATGAATGGCTGATGGATTCCACATAAGCTGATGATGCAACAAAGTGCAAATGTTTTCCTATTACTCTCTCTCGCATAGCGATGATGTGGTTTATGAAATTACCCCCACAACCAATCTTTAGATTTGATGATATAGCAACGAAGTTTGTGGAGTAGCTCCGTGTGCTTGCAACACGCTCCACAGATGTAATGTACCTATCCAGCATGGTCCAGACTTCGGGAGAATCGCTGAAAGAATATTTGGAGAGATTTTATACGGCTGTCACATAAGTCAACAATCCAAATACCCATTCAGTACTGATGGCAGTAACGTGAGGGATTTATGATGACCCGCCTTTCTATCCTCAGAAAGACGTATCGTCAATAAGAAAAGAATGGGATAGAAATAGAAAAGATAGAAAGAAAGAATAACAACATTAGAGTCTCACAGCGGAACGGAACAAAATATAATACATCACATAACTATTACATAGTTTTACATATATCAGAGTTACACAACATTATACAACAAGACAGTCATATACATATCTGTCAATACATACATCTCAAAATACAACATACACTAACTAACACGGCGGAACTAGGTAGATAGATATATACGTCTGGACTCCTGCTCCAAGCTCCTCCAAAACTCAACACTCCAAAAACTATCACTTGGCTACTCATAAAAATTTGAGTACCCAAGTGTTTATGAAAAACAAAATATAAACTCCGGGGCAGACATGGGTCTGGTGTGAGTAAACGGGTTAAATTTGTTTAACTTTGAAAATCATTTGAACATAAAGGTATCACGTAAGACTTCCCACACATAAACACGGGTAAGTTTTTACCTTACGCTAACCAAAACATTTTATTAGAAATCCAGTGATATTATAATAGTGTCTAGGGTTTTTAAGTAAATAGAAAATACCCGAAATTGTTACACGATTAAATTCCAGCTACTAGCCACCAAAGTGGGTAATACAAATCAAAACCTTAGGGTCTCGTAGGGAAAATAGATTTCCATCAATGGCAGGGCTACTGGGGTACCGCCTGTCATAGTATGGGGCCTAGATCACCGTACCGAGGATCACTCCCGACCCCATACAACACAAGGCCGGAACCATTCCTTACTGAACAGTTCTGAACAAGATAACCCCGCAGTTGTGGCCAACAACTGCCCACACAGCCGAAATAAAGGGACATCTAGACAGGGTTATATCTCGTCCTGCTTGGGTGCTACCCACCGAACCTTGCTGCATCTCCCCTGTTTTAGCCATTCCCGGTTGATGAGGCTTGAGGCTACGATTACCTTTATAGAACACATTTCTTAGAATGCTCATCGTCCGCCTGACGATGTTCTGAAAGCATTCAATCCATACAAGTCCGTTCGGGGTTCGAACGAAACCGAAGGCATTATCCCGTTACACTCATTTTGGAATCACCCTCAGAGTTAACGACGATCACCCTTGCACTCTGAAACACCATCTCGATCTTCACTTGAGATGCCGTGACCTATCGTTTAATTTGGATTGATGTGGTTTTCGAAATATTAAATTGACACCCGATCCCGGTCTCATCAAAATCCAAACGCCATTTTAAAGACCAAGTTGTCTAATAGTTAAACAATTTAAATTCAATGTTTTGAATTCACATAACATTTATCATAGATAAATCGTACACAACATCACAGATATATCCAGAATATATCACAAAGTATCATAAAATATCACCAAATAGATATCACAATCAATCAAATAGAATCATTAATTCATATCAAATTTAGTTTAATTAACTTAACTTAATTAATTACTTAAGAATAAACCATTTTATCCTGCTTAGTTAATCACTAATTAATCAACTTATTAAATTTATTAATTTCTTCTTAATTACTCACTTAATTAATTATTTCTTAATTACTAATTAATAGCCTTAATCATCAATTAATAAAACTTAATTACCCATTTATTTATCACTAATTATTTAATTAATCATTAATTACCAATTAATTAATCATTAATCCTTAATTAATTACTTAATCAGTTAACTACTATTTATTTATTAATTAACTTTAAGTAGTTAATTAAAATTCTTAAGTTCACATTGATTAAACACAAAATTATTAATATCAATCGTTAATTACAAATTTATTTAATCTTAAATTACTTAGTTAATTACAATTATAAATTAATTTACATTCTTAATCAACTTGCAATATACTTTAATTATTTGTCAAATCTCTCTTAATAATTTTTAAATCTTAACTTAAAGCTTGCCCACACTGTTAACTTCATTAATACTAAACTTTGTTTAACAAAATAACTTAAAAGTTTATTAAGTTAATCCACCGGAAATTTAAACCCGAGGTAAATTACCTGTTTACTCGAGTAAAACTCGAGTTTCTCCTATTTTTCCCTGCGTCCTTCTTCTCCTCGCATACTTTCTTCTTCTTCTACTCTTTCCTTTTGTTTTTAAGTTTTAATTTAAAACTGCTGTACTACGCAAGTTTACTCACGCACCCAGGTCACTCGAAGCAACCTCCCCATTTTCTCAAGTAATAACTCTAGACGATCATTACTCGAAGTTTGCTGACACCACTCGTTGCCGTGCATGTGCACGGCACTTCGTCGTCGCTTCGGCGAACCATGACGTCTCCGGCAAGTCACAAAACTACACTACAACCGAAGGCAAAACACGATTCGTCACGACAAACTCGAAATCGAAATTACCCCTTTCGTTCGAAACAGCAACTTGACCTCACCGAACATAAACGCCTCGACCTACTAATGCCGATCATCAGTGGCGACCAAACTCCGCCCACACCTTGGCCATACCCTCCTCTATCATCCCCTAGAAACTCATGCAACTCGGTCGACCCGAGGTGACAAGATCGCCTCGCTTGCAGACCACTGCAAAACTCGATCCAAAACCCTAAACTCGTCTCTACCCAATAATTCATGCAATAGATAATTTTTTTAACAATTTTTCTGGATTCGTAAATCATCAAGCTAGCTTTACAACAAATTCCAGCATCTAAGATTTGTTAAATCATCATAAATTGATGAAAAAGCATTTTTGGTTCATTTATGAACTGAACCTTGTATACTTATCTAAAAATCATCATTTTTTTTTAAAAATCCTACTTTTGAATGTTTATTCAAGATCTATAATCAAATTAACAATTTAAAATATTTGAATTTTAACATAGGATTCTTTTCTACTACAAACTTGAATAAACGGAATCCATGTTACACTGTCAACC
Source organism: Allium cepa (assembly GCA_030765085.1). NCBI lineage: Eukaryota > Viridiplantae > Streptophyta > Magnoliopsida > Asparagales > Amaryllidaceae > Allium > Allium cepa. The sequence continues at coordinate 906,440,510 of CM060929.1, read as the reverse complement.
TTCAAACAATTTCCAGGCTATGATTTTAAGTTAAACAAACTTATTTAGTTTAAAATCCTAAGTTTAAAATGTTTATATGAATAAGTATTAGTTTTTCTCTACTTTCTTTGCTCAGAAACTTGAAATACTAAAGAACATGACATAGTAAAGCTTCCAGTATAACAGAAAACATTACAGAACTACTTATTTACAATATAAAGCAAGCACAAGATTTTCATGAACTAATTATCAAGATTTAAATTTCAAAGATAGTATGTTTACTCACCTTTGAAATATTGTTGAAACAGAGAACAATTCTTGTGGAAGAGCTGGAGTTTGAATTCCTATAAATCTTCCCTACTTCTGATTTTTGAATGAAATTTAAGTTTGTAAAATAAGGATGTTTATTTTTCTTCTTCTCAGGTTTGCTAAATTATGGAACGAACAAGAATAAGATGGTGTATATATAGAGGAAATAGGTTTGAACAGGGATATGTATTGCTGGTATAAAATATTTGATCAGAGATTTTTCTGTGCTTAATTAGTGCAATTTTGAAGTGATATTTGTATATTTCGACTGGCCTTATTTTTATGCTGAGATGATTTCTTTTGCAATTTGAAATGACAAATGTTGTGCTAGCATTAAATGCATATGTCTTCCTATATGTTTACATCTAATTATTATTTGTTGATATTTATATTTTTGTACAAAGATATTTTGTATATGAATAGTTTGTCTCTTTTGCATTGCTTATATATAGATCACACAGGTTATCCTTTCTAACTTTTCTTATATGTTTATGTAAAGTTGTTATAGTTATCGTTTGGACTTATGTATCGATTTTTGTCTCAGCTAAACATAAAATTGTTATAGTGTATATTTATCTTATGTAACCACATAACCATATAATTTATTATTAACATACATTCTTAGTTTTATCTCTATTTATAGTTTAACTTTCAAATATTTGATTTATGACATATATTTGTACTTATATTTTATATTTATATTTAATATTGCTAGGATTGTTTTATTTTAAACATTATTATTTAGACTACATTTTATATATGTATTATATTAAATGTCAGTAATGTAGAGCCTTTAATTTAATTGAATAAGACAGATTTTATTATAAATATTTTTGAAAGTTCAATTTTAAATTTTCAAATCAAAATTTCCTTTACAAAACATATACACATACATATATAACTAGTAAATGTCCAAAAATCTTATTTATTTATAGAATGAAAAGCTTGTATTTTATTTGAATTAGATTAAATACTTATTATAATACTATGGCCAAAATCCCGGGTCGTTACATTCCTCTCCCTTATAAGAATTTCGTCCTCGAAATTTAAAACAAAAGATAGTTCAAAAGCTTTTATATTAACAATCCAAACATACATATCATCCATACAATAATAATCAACCAAACAGTCTATCCTAACGAACATCACTAGTTATCCGGACACAAATCCGGATAGGCTTTCCTAAAACTATCTAGAGTTTCCCAGGTACAATCTCTGGGATCCTCGCTCCACTGCACCTTGACGGGCTTCACTACTATGCTCCTGAGTTGCTTCGCGTCTTGATCCACAATCCGAACAGGACTCCTAAGCACAGTCAAATTTGGCTCGACCTCCAAATCTTCCTAGACTACTGGTTCTACAACTAGTGATGGGTTATGAACAAATTTCCTTAGATGGGGTACATGAAATATATTATGAATTCCATACATCCGTTCTGGCAATTCAATTTTGTAAGCTACTACACCAATTATTTCCAGTACCCGTAATGGTCCTATATATCTTGGGGCAAGTTTTCCCGTCTTTCCGTCTAATAGCACCTTCGATCGGGGAAACTTTGACAAAGACTAAATCTCCGATCTCAAATTCCAATGGTCTTCGCCTTTTATCTGCATATTTCTTCTGACGGTCCTGCGCAGCTCTCATTCTTTTCTTGATAAGCTCAACTTTCGCAGAAGCTTCTCGAATCAAATCTGGTCCAAGCACAAGGCGATCTTTCGATTCTATCCAATAGGATAGGGATCTACACGGTCTTCAATATAGAGCTTCATAAGGAGCCATCTTAATACTCGCTTGGTAACTATTATTATAAGAGAATTAAACTAGATGAAGATGGTCTTCCCACGATCCACCAAAATCCAAAATACAAGCTCGCAACATATCCTCTAGAATACGATTAAGCCTCTTTGTCTGTCCGTTTGTCTAAGGATGATAGGCTGTACTCAATCTAAAACTCGTTCCCATAGTTGATTACAGTGCCTCCCAGAATTTGCTGGTGAAAATTGGATCACGATCACTTACTATACAGATAGGAACACCATGCAATCTGACTATCTCCCTCAAGGAAATCTCTGCCAGAGAACCTGCAGTACGAGTTGCCTTAACCAGTATAAAATGGGCGCTCTTAGTTAAACGATCCACAATAACCCATATTCCTTCGTTTCCTTTCTTGGTTCTATGAAAACCGTTGATGAAATCCATTGAAATCATCTTCCACTTCCACATCGGAATTTCCAAAGGTTGCAATAATCCGGTTGACTTCTGCTGATCTCCTTTAGCTTGTTGGTAGATGGCACAACTATTAACGAACCCAGCGATATCTTTCTTCATGCCCGGCCGCCAGAAAACTCTTCTCATGTCTTTCTACATCTTTGAGATTCCCGGATGAATATTTAATTTGGAGCGATGACTCTCAGATAAGACCTCCTATTTCAGTTCCTTGAAATTCGGAACACAGATCCTCTCGTTGATCCTCAGTGTCCCTTGGTCATCAATCTTGAAACTGGAACACTGACCCTTCTTAACTTTCCTGATGATTCGTCTTAATCTATTATCTGATTCTTGCTTGCTCGCTATCCTTCCCAGAAGAGATGGAACCACTTTCAAAAGAGATAGAATTGCATTCCTGCTAAGAGCATCAGCTACACCATTCGCCTTTCCCGGGGTATACAGAATATCCAAATCATAGGATGCCTGAAACTCGACCCACCGCTGTTGCCTCAGATTAAGATCCTTTTGAGAGAAAAGATATTTCAATCGTTTGTGATCCGTGAATAACTCGAACTTCTCTCCCAAAAGATAATGCCTCCATATCTTTAAAGCAAAAACAATGGCAAACAATTCAAGATCGTGCGTAGCATAGTTCCTTTCATGTGGCTTCAATTGCCGACTCACATACTGTGACGATTCGAATTTTTCGCATTCGAAAATCGACATCCATACTTCACATTATACTCGAATGCCGCAGATTCGATCGTTCAAATTCGAGTCGCCGGAGCTTATAACACATTAAGTGCAACACAGCGGAAGAAATGAATAACATATTTCAATGTACAACATTTGATACAATATCTGATACAACAGAATGATACAATGAACATCAATATACATCAGAGTTACAAAGAATAGCAGCGGAAATAAAAGATAACACTAGCAGCGGAACAAAATCTCCAATAGAAATAGTAGTCTTCAGAAAAGAACGCCAAATAGCAATAGCAACTCCAACCAAATATCTCAATCCAGAAGCTCGAGCCACCAACAAGTGTTGCACTGAGCTAAGCAAGTCTCGTCCGCAAGCGATTGCCAAATCCTAGGCTGAAAGCCATCGAATCTACACCTACTACTGATTATCTGAAAACCCCAACTCCAGACTGCCCGTGTGGGAAAATAGTGGGCACCCAGAGTTTAGGAAAGGAACAATAAACTCCAGGTCAGTCATGGGACTGGTATGAGCAAACAAAAACATTTGGTCTTTTAAAACAACAAAAGAATTTAAATTTGAAATCCGCAATGCTTTTTGGAAAATGAAACTACCATAAGGCCTCCCGCCACACACACAATGCAAACGCAGAATTGGAGGAGATTTCTCCTTATGATAGTCAAATATGCTTAATACGAGAAAATTTCTTTGATATTATTACTATAAGTGCAAAGTGTGGAAAACCATTTCGAAAATATAATATAAATCCTAGCCAGCATACGACATTTCGTCGTATGCCTACTATAGCTACCATGTTCAATAGCAGGTTACCGCCACATTCCATGGCAGGTTATACAACTAAAACCGTACAGGGCGCGTATTGTTTTGATTGGATTTCCAACAAATGGTCAGGCTAAGGAACTTCCTACTGTCAATGGGATCGCCTCTGGTGGGACGTCCCGAGAAACTAACGTTACGGTTAGATCTCTGCCAACACAAGGCCGGGTTACCTCTGTAACTAGGTAACTACTACACGAATATGCCATCCCCCGGTCCTTTGGGACCTTTATCCGAGGCGCCTCAAAGCAACAACCACACAGTAAATGAGATTGGAGCAACCACGTAGGTTAAATACCAGGGCTCCATACCTGATACCACCCTTCACCAGAAGGGAATGACACACCCTAAAGGGAGCGACCCTCATAACATTGCCGCATCTTTCCTGTTTCGACCATTTCCGGGGTGTGAGGTCCTGATGCAGTCTCGTCCACAAAGCTACGCTTTGGCACAAAGCCATGCTTTGGGTCAACAGATGACCAAAGCAATGATCACAAAGATAAATGATCAAACAAATGATCATATCCCAAATGATCAACCAATGATCATCACACAACAGCACTCAGCATGCCACATTACCAAATTGGGAATATATCACTGATAAATATCAACTACATAACCTCTGAGCTCGTACGTCTCAGAGAAGGGTGTTAAGCTGAGAGAATAAATTCTCCGCCACCAGGCAGAAATGTATTTGATAGAGATCAGTTAATATCTCAAAGTGTAATGTCGGACATACAACCATACAAGTCTGTCCCGGGTCCGAACAGAACCGAAGGCACTTCCGAAGAAGCCCTTGCAAATCCGGATAATCCCTAATCACGTCCGGACTTCCCATCACATATGAAGATCTCTATACCGGGGATCAGCCAGTGCAGAGACAATCGACGAGTTACCCTTTTGTTTTCGGAAATATCCGGTCTTCACCACCGGTCTTCAATTGCTATCCATAACGTCGTATCACTATTCGGAATGGGCTATATGACACAAGGTCCTCTCCCGGCTAAACCGAATAATGAGCGCCATATTTTAAAACATATGGATATGGGATTTTAGTTAAGTCACAACTTATAAAATCCAAAACTTTTCTTTCAAATGGTTAAACAAATTACCATTTTAAATCTTTAAACAAAAAGATTTATTTCACAAAGTTTCACCTAATTTCACAAAGATCTATTCATAGATTTCAAAACAACTTCCATTTCAATTGGATTAACTCAATAAACCTTTAAATTAAAGATTTAATTTATAGCTTTCAAAACACGTTCCAAAGATTTATTTATAACTTGGAAAACCATTTTCATTTCAAAACTTGAATTCCTTTTAACACACATTGGAAATCCATTTCTTACATGAAAGCTTCTATTATTTGAAAACGACAGTTTTCGTTTCAGAAAAGTCCGATTTATACAAGTTGAAATCTTGGGTTAATTTTAAATTTCAAAACATCACCTTTTAAAATGGTTTAAAAACCCCATATAAACCCATTTATAAGTTGGATAACTTTTTAAAACCCTAGTTTCCAAATCATAGAATTCAATTCAATTATTGAATTCAAATTTAACTCAAATTATTTAAATTTCAAAACTCAATTAAGTTATTCACATAACTTTTATTTTTTTGAAATTCATTTTTTTCAAAAAACTTCAATTCTAATTCCAAAACTATTTTGGATTCAAAAATTCAAATTTTAAAACAATTTCAAAATCTGTGACTTAACCCATTTCCACGTGCAATCCATATTTGTGTGTGTATAAGTGTGGTCCAGGGGTTCAACACAATAGTGCACAACATCATCATCACAGATTCAATCATAAAGATAAGCGGTATAACCCATAACGCTTATCTATATTCACAGATTCATAGATAAAGTAAATTATCAATCACAAAAATTCACTAATATGATTCGATGTGGGTTTCGGATAACCAGCTGGAATCCGACTCCCTGTCGCATCGAAATTCAAATGTCGTTTTACGGGTCAAAGGGTTTCATATTCATACAACAGTATATTCATCACAAATATAGCAGATCAGCACAAAGTATCACATAGCATCACATCACATATCAAATATATCAATCCATCATACAACATTCAATAACAATCAGCATCTACAATTACGATGAATAAACTGGGTGGTTTTAAATTTATTACCTACATGATTACTTTCATTTATTAGTCCTAATTAATTAACTATCCATATTTATTCAATTAATAAATCTTCAATTAATTTAAAATCTAATATCATTCAATTAATGATTTCTTAATTACAAATTAATTATTCTAAGAAAAATTAATCTTAAACTTTAATTAATCAAATTAAAACCCTTAATTACTTTAATTAATTATCCATTTCATTAATTAATTAATTATATTAATTATCCATTTGTACTACCTTAATAATTAAATGAATTACAAATCATTAAACTTTTCTTTATCTTTAGATAAACATTCCTTATTTAAATTATGCATTTAAAAACAAAATGTTTTTTTAATTTACATTAAATTCCATTAACATTTTCTTTAAACTCAAGACTCAAATTTGTCTTAAATAAGAGTTTAAAACAATACACAACTTAATCTTATATGTTTAAAAGAAACATATACTTTATTAATAAGTTTAAAACAAATTTAGATCTCAATTCAACTTGAATTCAAATAAATTTAAAAATTGCTTTAAAATCTCAAAACTGAAATATAACTTCCATTTTCAATTTAGTTTAAACTCTTTAAAACTCTTCCTACAATTTCACCTTCCATTCAAATGTAAATCATTTGAAAGAAATTTAAACTTAAATTCTTTACTTTAAAACTGAAATTTAAAAATAGATTTAAAAACTCAGAATTTGAATTCATTTTTAAATCCTTAATTTTAAACACTTAACCTTTCAATTCAATATGCAAAACAACAATGCATTTTATACTTGAGAGTTTAAAATCAAATTTGAATTGAGAAACATAAATGATTTCAAATTCTCAGACAAACAAAATTTGAATTCATTTTCAAACTTTTCAAATTTAACTCCATCTCAAACTCCACTTGCAATTTAAATTTAAATTTTACATATAAAACAGAAACAGTCTTTCTGTTTTATTAAGAAAGATCAAACTTTGAATTTTTCCCCAGAATTTAAACTATTTCAAAAAAAAACATAATTCAAACTTATTTGAATTCATATTTGAATTCAGTTCCAAAATCCAAAGTCACAGTTGTAGTTTGCAAAATATTTCAAATTTTATAAAACTGAAACAGTTTCCTGTTTCTTTATATATTTTTTTTTATTTTTAAACCAAATTTGAATTCTGCATTTAAATTATTACAAAATAAGAATTCAAACAATTTGAATTCATTTTCAGACTCAAGTTAGATTCTAAGTTCAGAATTTCAGATTAAATTTAAAACTTTATTAAAAAAAAATTCCTAAAAACAGAACAGTTCTGTTTAATAAAAGCCTGAACAATGCAACTCGAGGCAATCCCTTCTACTTCGAGTCAGTTACCCAGCTCCTTCGAGTTATCTCCCCCTTTCCCCGAGACAAACCTGTGTAAAAAAAAAAATGTACTGCAAATCAAACATCAACTCCAACCTGAAACAGGCCAACACCACCACCCTTCAAACCTGTCAACGCCGATATTTCACAACTCCGGCCATCATCAACGACCAAACTCCGGCAGTAACTCCATCACTATACCATCCATCAATCCCCAAAATTGCATGGAACTCGATTCATTCTAGATGCAACAGTTTCCACTTTTCCCTAACCCAGTAAAATAGGGTTCTTACTGCAATTCCCAAATACAAAACCCAAAATAGAATTGTAAATCAAATTCAAAACTTTTCTACAAATCTTGGATAGTTCCGGCTTCTTCAGTAGCAAATTCAAATCAAACAAATGCCAATATCCACAGTGTTTGTCAAATATGTATAATACTGTGACTTAAAACTGTTCTTAGTTTACAGTATTACAAATACTAATTTTTGATTTAAAATTCATTCATTCACTTGATGTTTTGAGTTCTATTTCTACAACATTGATTTGAAATGTTTTATATATTTACTTATAAAATTTCCTATGCCCTGGTATTTATTCCAGTAAGTAAAATTTGAATTTTACCTTAATGAAATTCTAGAATCCAAACTATAAAACTGCCCTACCATCATAGTTAAATTCTAAAATCTAACAAAGACAAATTAATTATATAATAATTTAATTAGAAACTAGAAATAGAAAACACACAGATCATAGCAATGTAGACAGCATGCATATATACATATGTACTTCATATATCAGACAGTAGGCATTAATTATATGAACACTATTTATCTTAGCATGCAACAGTTTTAATCCTTAAATTTATAAAGAAAGTTACTCACCTTATTTATAAAATGCAGAGCACATTGCAGAGTACCAGACTTGAAAATATGAAATGCAGGCTCTTTTAAATCTTTGATTGTTGCTTTTTAAAACATGCAGGCTTCTACTTGATGTATGCAGGCCTCAAATTTGTTATGCAGGTGCCAGAGTTTTCAAATGCAAGAACATGCAGAGCTTCAGATCCAAACACATGTTGCAGACCTCACTGTTTCAGATGCTTTCATGTTGAAATGCAGGTTCTATTATTGAATTTGCAGATGCAAAGAAATGCAGGTCTGAATATTTTCTTTTGAAGTAGATTTGTGTATGGCAGCTTCATATTTTTTATTTGCATTGTTTTTGGAATTTCCAATTTGAAGTTTTGCTTCAGGGTTGAATCTCTAACCTGATCCTTTTTTTTTTTTTCTAATTTTTCAGGTTGAAAAGCTTTGCACTGGCTTGATTTCGAACTGTTTTAGAAATGAGTTGTTTTAAACTTTGATTTCTCATATCTGAGCAAATTTTTTGAGAAAGGTAAAAGTATCTTGACTTGTCTCTTCTTTTTTGTTCATGTTTCCAAAGACCAAATCCAAAAGAAAAAGATTTTCTTGCCACTTGTCTAAATTCAAATAAGTTTATGTTTCAGCCTTACTTTATTTTTAATGTGTAAACATGTTTCTATGTTTTTTTGTTTATTATTTTCTACTTACATCAATTTGAAGAAAGAATGATTTTAGACTAATTATATTTTTAGTAGATAAACACATATATAATAGTATTTAGTTCTAAACAATTGTTTCGAAAATCATTTATATCTAATTCAAAATAAAATTTTCAAAATAAATATTACCAATTTCTACTAGTATAAAATTATGTGGTTTTAAAAATCCAAATTTATAAATATATACATATTTATTCAAATTATAGTGCATTCTTATCTCTAATATAATTATCCTTAAATCCAATTTTTTTTTGTTATTATAAGATACTTATCCTTAAATTCCAACCAAATTTCTATTTATAATCTAAAATTTTAAGTTTATTTTGTAAATCTCAAATTAATTCACAATTAAATTCACAGTTTAAATTCAAAATCAATTTAATTATTGAATTATTTTGGCTAATATTTCAGGAATGTTACAGATTCCCCTCCTTAAGAAAATTTCGTCCTCGAAATTTGAAAGTAGGAAGACAACCAATGATGGATAGATACACAAGGATAGATAATCGACTCATAAATCAGGCCGATTAACTATTCTGCATTTGGCTTACCAAATAAGAATATCAACAATAGATATGAGAACAATCTCATATAATATTACACAAGATATTTGGGTCCATCGGTCTACGAATATGCAAGGGCATTGACTAGTTCGAAGAGATAACTAATCGTTCGTAGAATATATCGGATCCCAGAGAATAGATAGATGGATCAAATCTTCATATTAGTTAACCAATTTACTAATTTAAAATTTCCAATTTATTTAATATTTTCAATTTCAAATTCATTAGAGTTTAGATCGAAAAGCTGATAAGAAACCGATGATGATACGAAGTAAGAATTTCCTACAACAATGCGTATGGCCATCATCACACCGAAACTTCTTTCTGGAGCAGCTACGAAGCAATCAAAAGAATTCGAAATCGAATCAAAGGAGATTGATAGAGAAAAGATATTCCCACTGTTGCAGGGTATTGACCATCTGTAGTGGTACTCCCCTGCCCCTATCTCGTTCTCTTCTCGAACTCATACTCACTATCAGTGGATAGTAAGAGAATTTACTGAGGCATTCGAACGGATATCTCAGGGATATACTCATTCTAGGGTTTACTTCACCCTATCTCTAATGAGTTACTTAATGTGTTATACTCCTGAGCTAAAGTTTTAACCTTCAGCTCTGATACCAAATGTGACGATTCGAATTTTTCGCGTTCGAAAATCGACATCCATACTTCACATTGTACTCGAATGCCGCAGATTCGATCGTTCAAATTCGAGTCGCCGGAGCTTATAACACATTAAGTGCAACACAGCGGAAGAAATGAATAACATATTTCAATGTACAACATTTGATACAATATCTGATACAACAGAATGATACAATGAACATCAATATACATCAGAGTTACAAAGAATAGCAGCGGAAATAAAAGATAACACTAGCAGCGGAACAAAATCTCCAATAGAAACAATAGTCTTCAGAAAAGAACTCCAAATAGCAATAGCAACTCCAACCAAATATCTCAATCCAGAAGCTCGAGCCACCAACAAGTGTTGCACTGAGCTAAGCAAGTCTCGTCCGCAAGCGATTGCCAAATCCTAGGCTGAAAGCCATCGAATCTACACCTACTACTGATTATCTGAAAACCCCAACTCCAGACTGCCCGTGTGGGAAAATAGTGGGCACCCAGAGTTTAGGAAAGGAACAATAAACTCCAGGTCAGTCATGGGACTGGTATGAGCAAACAAAAACATTTGGTCTTTTAAAACAACAAAAGAATTTAAATTTGAAATCCGCAATGCTTTTTGGAAAATGAAACTACCATAAGGCCTCCCGCCACACACACAATGCAAACGCAGAATTGGAGGAGATTTCTCCTTATGATAGTCAAATATGCTTAATACGAGAAAATTTCTTTGATATTATTACTATAAGTGCAAAGTGTGGAAAACCATTTCGAAAATATAATATAAATCCTAGCCAGCATACGACATTTCGTCGTATGCCTACTATAGCTACCATGTTCAATAGCAGGTTACCGCCACATTCCATGGCAGGTTATACAACTAAAACCGTACAGGGCGTGTATTGTTTTGATTGGATTTCCAACAAATGGTCAGGCTAAGGAACTTCCTACTGTCAATGGGATCGCCTCTGGTGGGACGTCCCGAGAAACTAACGTTACGGTTAGATCTCTGCCAACACAAGGCCGGGTTACCTCTGTAACTAGGTAACTACTACACGAATATGCCATCCCCCGGTCCTTTGGGACCTTTATCCGAGGCGCCTCAAAGCAACAACCACACAGTAAATGAGATTGGAGCAACCACGTAGGTTAAATACCAGGGCTCCATACCTGATACCACCCTTCACCAGAAGGGAATGACACACCCTAAAGGGAGCGACCCTCATAACATTGCCGCATCTTTCCTGTTTCGACCATTTCCGGGGTGTGAGGTCCTGATGCAGTCTTGTCCACAAAGCTACGCTTTGGCACAAAGCCATGCTTTGGGTCAACAGATGACCAAAGCAATGATCACAAAGATAAATGATCAAACAAATGATCATATCCCAAATGATCAACCAATGATCATCACACAGCAGCACTCAGCATGCCACATTACCAAATTGGGAATATATCACTGATAAATATCAACTACATAACCTCTGAGCTCGTACGTCTCAGAGAAGGGTGTTAAGCTGAGAGAATAAATTCTCCGCCACCAGGCAGAAATGTATTTGATAGAGATCAGTTAATATCTCAAAGTGTAATGTCGGACATACAACCATACAAGTCTGTCCCGGGTCCGAACAGAACCGAAGGCACTTCCGAAGAAGCCCTTGCAAATCCGGATAATCCCTAATCACGTCCGGACTTCCCATCACATATGAAGATCTCTATACCGGGGATCAGCCAGTGCAGAGACGATCGACGAGTTACCCTTTTGTTTTCGGAAATATCCGATCTTCACCACCGGTCTTCAATTGCTATCCATAACGTCGTATCACTATTCGGAATGGGCTATATGACACAAGGTCCTCTCCCGGCTAAACCGAATAATGAGCGCCATATTTTAAAACATATGGATATGGGATTTTAGTTAAGTCACAACTTATAAAATCCAAAACTTTTCTTTCAAATGGTTAAACAAATTACCATTTTAAATCTTTAAACAAAAAGATTTATTTCACAAAGTTTCACCTAATTTCACAAAGATCTATTCATAGATTTCAAAACAACTTCCATTTCAATTGGATTAACTCAATAAACCTTTAAATTAAAGATTTAATTTATAGCTTTCAAAACACGTTCCAAAGATTTATTTATAACTTGGAAAACCATTTTCATTTCAAAACTTGAATTCCTTTTAACACACATTGGAAATCCATTTCTTACATGAAAGCTTCTATTATTTGAAAACGACAGTTTTCGTTTCAGAAAAGTCCGATTTATACAAGTTGAAATCTTGGGTTAATTTTAAATTTCAAAACATCACCTTTTAAAATGGTTTAAAAACCCCATATAAACCCATTTATAAGTTGGATAACTTTTTAAAACCCTAGTTTCCAAATCATAGAATTCAATTCAATTATTGAATTCAAATTTAACTCAAATTATTTAAATTTCAAAACTCAATTAAGTTATTCACATAACTTTTATTTTTTTGAAATTCGTTTTTTTCAAAAAACTTCAATTCTAATTCCAAAACTATTTTGGATTCAAAAATTCAAATTTTAAAACAATTTCAAAATCTGTGACTTAACCCATTTCCACGTGCAATCCATATTTGTGTGTGTATAAGTGTGGTCCAGGGGTTCAACACAATAGTGCACAACATCATCATCACAGATTCAATCATAAAGATAAGCGGTATAACCCATAACGCTTATCTATATTCACAGATTCATAGATAAAGTAAATTATCAATCACAAAAATTCACTAATATGATTCGATGTGGGTTTCGGATAACCAGCTGGAATCCGACTCCCTGTCGCATCGAAATTCAAATGTCGTTTTACGGGTCAAAGGGTTTCATATTCATACAACAGTATATTCATCACAAATATAGCAGATCAGCACAAAGTATCACATAGCATCACATCACATATCAAATATATCAATCCATCATACAACATTCAATAACAATCAGCATCTACAATTACGATGAATAAACTGGGTGGTTTTAAATTTATTACCTACATGATTACTTTCATTTATTAGTCCTAATTAATTAACTATCCATATTTATTCAATTAATAAATCTTCAATTAATTTAAAATCTAATATCATTCAATTAATGATTTCTTAATTACAAATTAATTATTCTAAGAAAAATTAATCTTAAACTTTAATTAATCAAATTAAAACCCTTAATTACTTTAATTAATTATCCATTTCATTAATTAATTAATTATATTAATTATCCATTTGTACTACCTTAATAATTAAATGAATTACAAATCATTAAACTTTTCTTTATCTTTAGATAAACATTCCTTATTTAAATTATGCATTTAAAAACAAAATGTTTTTTTAATTTACATTAAATTCCATTTAACATTTTCTTTAAACTCAAGACTCAAATTTGTCTTAAATAAGAGTTTAAAACAATACACAACTTAATCTTATATGTTTAAAAGAAACATATACTTTATTAATAAGTTTAAAACAAATTTAGATCTCAATTCAACTTGAATTCAAATAAATTTAAAAATTGCTTTAAAATCTCTAAACTGAAATATAACTTCCATTTTCAATTTAGTTTAAACTCTTTAAAACTCTTCCTACAATTTCACCTTCCATTCAAATGTAAATCATTTGAAAGCAATTTAAATTTAAATTCTTTACTTTAAAACTGAAATTTAAAAATAGATTTAAAAACTCAGAATTTGAATTCATTTTTGAATCCTTAATTTTAAACACTTAACCTTTCAATTCAATATGCAAAACAACAATGCATTTTATACTTGAGAGTTTAAAATCAAATTTGAATTGAGAAACATAAATGATTTCAAATTCTCAGACAAACAAAATTTGAATTCATTTTCAAACTTTTCAGATTTAACTCCATCTCAAACTCCACTTGCAATTTTAATTTTAATTTTACATATAAAACAGAAACAGTCTTTCTGTTTTATTAAGAAAGATCAAACTTTGAATTTTTCCCCAGAATTTAAACTATTTCAAAAAAAAACATAATTCAAACTTATTTGAATTCATATTTGAATTCAGTTCCAAAATCCAAAGTCACAGTTGTAGTTTGCAAAATATTTCAAATTTTATAAAACTGAAACAGTTTCCTGTTTCTTTATATATTTTTTTTTTTATTTTTAAACCAAATTTGAATTCTGCATTTAAATTATTACAAAATAAGAATTCAAACAATTTGAATTCATTTTCAGACTCAAGTTAGATTCTAAGTTCAGAATTTCAGATTAAATTTAAAACCTGATTAAAAAAAAATTCCTAAAAACAGAACAGTTCTGTTTAATAAAAGCCTGAACAATGCAACTCGAGGCAATCCCTTCTACTTCGAGTCAGTTACCCAGCTCCTTCGAGTTATCTCCCCCTTTCCCCGAGACAAACCTGTGTAAAAAAAAATGTACTGCAAATCAAACATCAACTCCAACCTGAAACAGGCCAACACCACCACCCTTCAAACCTGTCAACGCCGATATTTCACAACTCCGGCCATCATCAACGACCAAACTCCGGCAGTAACTCCATCACTATACCATCCATCAATCCCCAAAATTGCATGGAACTCGATTCATTCTAGATGCAACAGTTCCCACTTTTCCCTAACCCAGTAAAATAGGGTTCTTACTGCAATTCCCAAATACAAAACCCAAAATAGAATTGTAAATCAAATTCAAAACTTTTCTACAAATCTTGGATAGTTCCGGCTTCTTCAGTAGCAAATTCAAATCAAACAAATGCCAATATCCACAGTGTTTGTCAAATATGTATAATGCTGTGACTTAAAATTGTTCTTAGTTTACAGTATTATAAATACTAATTTTTGATTTAAAATTCATTCATTCACTTGATGTTTTGAGTTCTATTTCTACAACATTGATTTGAAATGTTTTATATATTTACTTATAAAATTTCCTATGCCCTGGTATTTATTCCAGTAAGTAAAATTTGAATTTTACCTTAATGAAATTCTAGAATCCAAACTATAAAACTGCCCTACCATCATAGTTAAATTCTAAAATCTAACAAAGACAAATTAATTATATAATAATTTAATTAGAAACTAGAAATAGAAAACACACAGATCATAGCAATGTAGACAACATGCATATATACATATGTACTTCATATATCAGACAGTAGGCATTAATTATATGAACACTATTTATCTTAGCATGCAACAGTTTTAATCCTTAAATTTATAAAGAAAGTTACTCACCTTATTTATAAAATGCAGAGCACATTGCAGAGTACCAGACTTGAAAATATGAAATGCAGGCTCTTTTAAATCTTTGATTGTTGCTTTTTAAAACATGCAGGCTTCTACTTGATGTATGCAGGCCTCAAATTTGTTATGCAGGTGCCAGAGTTTTCAAATGCAAGAACATGCAGAGCTTCAGATCCAAACACATGTTGCAGACCTCACTGTTTCAGATGCTTTCATGTTGAAATGCAGGTTCTATGATTGAATTTGCAGATGCAAAGAAATGCAGGTCTGAATATTTGCTTTTGAAGTAGATTTGTGTATGGCAGCTTCATATTTTTTATTTGCATTGTTTTTGGAATTTCCAATTTGAAGTTTTGCTTCAGGGTTGAATCTCTAACCTGATCCTTTTTTTTTTTCTAATTTTTCAGGTTGAAAAGCTTTGCACTGGCTTGATTTCGAACTGTTTTAGAAATGAGTTGTTTTAAACTTTGATTTCTCATATCTGAGCAAATTTTTTGAGAAAGGTAAAAGTATCTTGACTTGTCTCTTCTTTTTTGTTCATGTTTCCAAAGACCAAATCCAAAAGAAAAAGATTTTCTTGCCACTTGTCTAAATTCAAATAAGTTTATGTTTCAGCCTTACTTTATTTTTAATGTGTAAACATGTTTCTATGTTTTTTTGTTTATTATTTTCTACTTACATCAATTTGAAGAAAGAATGATTTTAGACTAATTATATTTTTAGTAGATAAACACATATATAATAGTATTTAGTTCTAAACAATTGTTTCGAAAATCATTTATATCTAATTCAAAATAAAATTTTCAAAATAAATATTACCAATTTCTACTAGTATAAAATTATGTGGTTTTAAAAATCCAAATTTATAAATATATACATATTTATTCAAATTATAGTGCATTCTTATCTCTAATATAATTATCCTTAAATCCAATTTTTTTTTGTTATTATAAGATACTTATCCTTAAATTCCAACCAAATTTCTATTTATAATCTAAAATTTTAAGTTTATTTTGTAAATCTCAAATTAATTCACAATTAAATTCACAGTTTAAATTCAAAATCAATTTAATTATTGAATTATTTTGGCTAATATTTCAGGAATGTTACACATACGCTATTACCCATCCATTTTGCATCAGAACTGCTCCCAGACCAACTATACAAGCATTTGTATAAACCTCAAATTTGCTCTTCCCATCCGGAATAGCAAGCACCGGTGCACTGGTTAGCCTCGTCTTCAACTCCTGGAAAGCTTCTTCGCACTGGGATGTGCACTTGAATTTAGCTCCTTTCCTTGTCAGCTTAGTTAGATGTGAAGAAATCATGGAATAATCCTTGATAAACTTCCTGTAGTAGCCAGCCAAACCCAGAAAACTGTGAACTTCCATCGGTGTCTCCGGCAGCTTCCACTCCAGAATAGTCTCAACCTTCGCTGGGTCTACAGAGATACCTTCTCCAAAAACAATGTGCCCCAAAATTTTGGCTTCCGATTTCCAGAAATGGCACTTCTAGAACTTCGCCTTCAACACATGCCTCCTCAGAGTCTCCAACACTATTCTTGTAACAACCCGATATTTTCAGCTATTCGCATCCACACATGCTGGACGTGAATTGCTCAAAATACCGCATTGTAAATAAATTTGGAGCAAATGGAATACATTCATAGAATCACAGACACAGAAATATCAGAATAGCTCGCAGCGGAAATTAAAATACCATAGTAGTTCATGAAGCTACTATAACAAACTCTAAAAACATAATACATAATATCAGTCTGAAAAACATATACACTAGAAATCTCAAATACATGGCAGTTTATAAATACCAGATCTGAAATAGAACAACTGAAACTGAAAGGGAATAGATAACTAGACAAGCAGAATCTCCAGCGATTCCTAGCTCTAGAAAAGAAATCCAAAGCTAAGCTATAAATACTCAGGCTGACCCGAGCGTAAAGTAAAACACAAAACACTCGAGTCAGGACATATATCTATACTATAATGCAAAACCTTGGTCAAAGCAGTCAAAGTGAAGCCTTTTTGACACTTCCCATCTTGCCCATATTGCAAACTCCAACCACAAAATGCCTGGAGGGCACAACTTTATTTTCAACACCAGACCATCCCGCGTCCCAACACCGATATCATCCCACGTCTCCCTAACTACCTTTCCCCTTCTCTTTCCTTTTCCTCCCTGCATTTCTTCTCCCCCTCCTCACTTTTCTTCCCCTTCAAAAACATTTCCCCTTTGCCTTTTCCCACTCTTCACCACGACGGACCTCAATTTTCCAATTTTGGTTCTTATGCCGCTGTCAAACCGCGAGGCTTATGCTCCATCATAACTGGACTAAATAAACTTTCTATCTTCTTCATCAATCTGCAAGGCAACGGATCTGAAGCGCTAGAGGTTGCCGCTCTCAACTTTGGTCGCGTAAGTGATTTTTTTTAAGTTATCGGTTGGAAGCTTTTATTTTTTAACTTCATAATTTAATGTACATCTGATTCTCAGTAAACTCATTCTACAATTTTGTTACCTACAAAAACCATACTTTTTATTCTTTTAGACCAAAGTAAAGTTAGGTGTTGTACTAATATGAGTGAAGATTGTTTGCTACGATTCTATCTCGGTTTCTGACTGTTTTATTTGTTGTCGGGCTACAGTTGTGTCATCTAAAGACTTCATCAACAAAAAGGCAATTTAGGCTGAAAAGATCCTTTTTATTTTAATTGTTCTTCTGCATAATATTACGGGAGTATTCCTTCTCGCCTTGGTTGTTTTGTTCAGTAATGAATAGTGGATAACGTTGACAGTCTGCAATTTGATTTTAATAGCATCAATTTGTACATTTCTGAAATTGTCCTATACAAGATTATTGGTATTCTAAGTTGAATCACCTAAGTTAAACATGACATACTTTCTTTTCTTTTACTGTTAAATACAGGTACGTATTTAAACTAATTGAAGTGAAGATGGTTTGCTAGCATTTTATCTCGGTTGCTGCGTGTTTATCAGTTGTGCGACTATAGATGTGGCATCCGAAGACTTGCTTCATATGGAAAAGGTAATTTGAATTAAGAATATCATTTTGATTTCAATTATGGAAATTTATCTAAACATCTCCAAGTCACTCTTTCTATCAAAGAGTTGTGGCATTCTAGGTAGTTATTAACATATATTTTTTTACATTTTAAAACTTTGATTTTGTATATATTTTGCGTTAGACTAGAGTGTTCAAATTAATTGCAATAAATTTAGTTGTGCTCACGAATTATATTGCGATTTTTTTCATTTCTTCTCTAAATTTCATTTTCCGCTGAAATTTTACTTATGTAACATGAATTGGTTTGTCATAGAGCTCATTGAGAAACATATCGTTTTTACTGTTTCATGGGTTCTTAAATTCAATTTTGAAGTAAGATTTGCATTTGAGTGAAAAAGTGATTTGGTTAATGAGTATATAAAATAGGAGTGATCGATTCTTCTTTTCAACATCTTAAGAACATAAGAAGATGTAGTAGCTCTAGGCCTACACTAATCGTCCAAAGATCGCGTTGTTCTTTAACGTAAATAAATATGGAAAAAACTTGATTGCATATATTCCTTCTAGGTAGGAAATGGATATGTTGATTGACAGGAAATAACTTTCTTCTAAAATGATGACAACTTAATTTTATGAATTAGCGACAGCATTATATCAATTGAGGTATTGTAATCAATATTTAGTGTTTGCATTTCTTTAGAAAACAGTCTATATTTACATATAATTACATGTGTTTTTCTTTTTCTTTTTCTCCTTTCCTCTTAACATGAAAAATGGATCTAAGGAGGTCAACATCGCTGATTTTCCATCATCAAGATGGTGTGTATGATGAAAACAGTAGCATTTTCATCTAACATTTATTTTTTCCTGTTTATAGCTATTTTTGATCCTCTATAGTTGAAACATTATTGCCAGGTGTCAAATTGGACACTTCAGCTTGCAGCCTATTGGAAGCTAAATGACAGGAATCACGGGCTCCTTGCTAGACAATGCAAGACAATTCACAGTGCATGCAAGTAAGCTTTTATGTCTATTGTAGTTCAATTTTTCTTTTTCATTTCATATTTTTAACACTTGATTAGTTAAGGTGTGTATGCATTTGGTTATTGGTTTTGATTGGGTTAGTTAGGGTTTGATTTCATTGACTGATCTTGATTGCATTGGGCTTGAAGGGAATAATTTTATAAGGCTGTCGATATCATAATCATGCAAATTCAAATTCTGTACAATGCTAATTCATTACCTATTATCATGTTATGAACTTTGTTTTGAAAATTTTGTGATAATTTATATCATATTACAGATTTGATTTATTTTTTGCATACGCGTTCATGTAAAATGATTTTCCATGTATGACATAAATTGACACCACTGTCTGTTATGTTCCGATAACATTGTCAATAAATTTTTTAAAGCCGCTCTGTGCTTAGCATCTACAGACCTACTTCCTTCAACAAAAGGAATGTAATTCATGTTGCGATAAGGACAGAAGGTGAAGACTAACTTGAAAAACTTTAGGGTAAAGGGACTAAGTGAGACAGTCATTGTACCGTATGATTCATACCCAATACATTCTGGTTTTTTTTTCAATGGACCCTCTTCTCTCCCGTATCACTGTCATCTCATGTATACAATAAAGGTGTTAAGCGAAACTAAAAGTAGTTGAATGAGATAAATGCGAGTGGTTTTTCTTCAACTTTGATGATTACAACTTATGTTTTATTATCTTCACAGCAACTGATCCTATTACTATAGCATTTTATTTGCTCATGAGACTTAACACTTTTATACGAACAATCCATCGTTATTTCTACCTCTTCTACCGAGTGCTTCTACAATTGTTTCTATTGATTCTTAGGAAGCAAAGGATATTTTGATACAGGAAATGAGTATGTTGCGTGCAGAATTCATGTGCAAATAGTGGAATGCAGTAACTTAAGTGTTCAATTCAAAAAATAGCGTTCTTTACAGATCTTTCTCTTTTTGTTAGAGGATGCCATAACAAATGTTTAAATGAAAAAAGACAAGTCATTGTGGTACTGTAGCCTGGAAATGTATTTTTTAAGAATAATCCTTCTCTAATCAGTGAGAAAAACTCTTGCGTCATCAAAAGGAAAGGATTGACCTCAATCAGCCTTTAGCATTGTAATTGGGGAAAAAAAGCCTGTAAAAATAGAAAGCTTACTAAAAGGATGTGTATTATTATTATTATTATTATTATTATTATTATTATTCGGTGAATGGAAAATTAATTTAGTTTTTTAGCAATTCTATACTACAATACTCACATGCATAATGTGTGTATGTGAACACTATTTATCGTGTCAATTAAGCCGAGTTTACTCGATTTCAGACTTCAAAAAGTGGACAAAAAAAAGGCCGCTGGCAAAATACATAAAATGATTCATGCAATTTCGACTATTATGTAAAACATTACTTTTCATTTACATATATGATTTCTACCTATAACTATATAGACTTGAAAAAAAATGAAAAAAAAACTTTGTGATTTGAAAATAATTATTGATATTTGTACAAAAGAAATTCAAATAAATGAAACACCAAAACAAGAATTAAATAATAACAACTGAAATACAGATAGTTCGTCGGAAATTTGGAATTTAAAATTTTAATTGCAAGCATAGATAGAAATGGAGTAATAGATGTTAGAAGGGTGATTTTGTCATTTCAAATTGATATTGTCGAGTAATATGAAATGAATTAAATTTATTAATAATAGAGGTTACTTATGACAGAATGAAATAGTTTGTCTGATGTATTTTGTAGGTTTTAATGAAGTTCCAAACTACAAATTCTTCTTCCAAGATCTCCGCATCATCTCAACTGAAAACTAGAAACTTCAACCAAGTGAAAATTTAATTTTAGGTCTTAAACATTTTCAGCAAAAACCATGTAAGGTATCAATCTTCTAATTCTACATATTAAATTTTATACATTTGCTTTGTTTACAGATGATAGCATGGCGATTTTGATAGCTTTCCAGGCCCAAGAACTTGACATCACAGGTTTGACGACTGTGTTTGGTAATTGTCATACTGAAGTTGCCACTCGCAATGCATTACTTTTGGTATAACTGTCTTTCAATATTATTATTTTTAAACTACTTCTTTATTTTTTCTACTGTCGAGCATATCCTTGATTATATGCTGTTTACATCATGCAAAAGGATAGTGTGAGACAGCAGGACGTCCTGGAAAACCAGTAGTAGAAGGTAGTCATGACCCACTAAAGGTATTTTACCTTTTTAATTCCTGATATAGTGCAATGCACATGGCTTGCATGAAGTATCATAATACAGCTACATGTTCAATATATTGTTCTAACTTAGCTGTAAATTATAGGGTGGGATGCCCCGTGTTTGTGACTTCGTACATGGAACTGATGGTTTAGGCAATTTATTTCTGCCACTCCCTCCAGGACAAAAAATTGATAAAAGTGCGTCTGAGTTTTTGGTTTCAAAATTTCTACATATCCTGATGAACTTTCTGTGCTTGCATTGGGACCTATATAAAATAGCTGCTTTTTTTTTAGAAATTAGAAAGTTCAGCTTAAAAATTATGTAAGGATGGAGCATGTCATGCGGTTCTTTTCTTGAAAAGTTTGTTTGGTTTTTTGTTGCTGTATGTATATATGACCAAATACATGACTGTGTAACGTAATGAGTCACAAATAAAAGGATTTAGTACTACACTATTATATTAAGTCTAAAGCACTGAAAAGTTTTTTCGTACTATTGAGTTATATCTTCTGTTCTGTACTGTAATTAAACTATAACATGGATTTTGTGGTGGAATAGATTACAAATGTCAACAACAGGTTTGAGTGTTTGGATTTTGCAGTGTACTGTTATAAGTGTGTTTGGCTTTGTTATACTTAGGACACATGGGTTGAGTAGAGATTCTTTACGTACTGCATGCAACAATGGGATTATGATATAACTACTATATGTTGTCAGGCTTGTACACACCGCGTCCATTACAGTACTTTCTTCATTTAACAATTCGTCGTTTGGCGCCAAACCAATTTTGTTAAACCCTATCATCAGAGGAAGAGGTGCCAGCCATAGTGGAAGAATCGACTGATGATTCAACTGAAGTTGTGGAGGTCGCATTAGCCTTCACAACTTAAAGTTGCCCTTTTTTTAGAAAAAAAGACCGAAACTCATCACTATAGGCGATGATAGATACTTAATATTGTTAATAGTATTCTCCATAAATATTGTTTAAAAATGCATTGTTTGTGTGGATTTGTTCTTTTTCAAATACTGCATCAACAAATGAATGTTCGTTTTATTGCATTTCTTGCCGCATCAATCTACTTCCTGGCCGCTTCAAACTTCTCATTCGTTGCTGGCCAGCCTATATAATTAGACCAAAATTAATATACAGCCATACACTACTGCAACTGTACAGAAAAGAAGGGAAAATATAAAACACACATACACAGACACACACGTACGCCGACATACACACACACACACACAGATATATATATATATATCTGTGTACATATGTACGTATGTGTGTCTGTGTCTATATATATCACCAGCATAACGGTAGCACACACAAAATTTTTCGCACTTCCTTCTTGGCACACGTCCAACGGACGTGCCATCATACTCGTACTTATATAATGTAAACCAACTCAAATGAACTGTAGTAGAAATGCACATTACTTAAAGGATACTTGGGACCGCCCATCCTTTAAGAATCAGTTAAACTATAATTTAAATACATCCCGTGGTTAAAATTTCAAAATGGTATTTTATACTTCGAAGTCAAATATCATTTAAAAAATTCAATATCATTCAAAAATCCATTCCAAAATATCAAAATATCATATCTTTCAAAACCTCATTCATTTTTATTTAATTTAAATACCATTTCAAATCACAATTCAAAATGGTTTATATTTCAAAACAAATTACTTCATTTTAAATCATTAAAATGAAGTTATTATATTTAATAATTAAATTAGTAAATTTCCAAAATTTAAATCTTTCAAAGTTCATTTATTCACTTAAATTTATTAAAACAATTAAAATTCAACTTTCACAACGTTTAGAAAATGCTACATAAAGTTACATTCAAAACAGTTCAATTTAACCAAAGACAGCATTCAAAATGCTATAATAGGGTTACATTAGTTTCAAATAAACTTAGTTAAATTCAAAAATTATAGCCCTTATAAAATGCTATAATAGCCTTTAATTAAACTTATCCATTTGGTTCTTATTATCAACTACAGCATTTACAAATGTTGTAATATCATTTACATTAGAAGTAATAGCATTTCAAAAAAATATAGTTAATTAACTTCAAATATTCAATATAATTTTACAAACAATTATATTTTTATTTAAATAATTTTAACTTATCAAATCACGTATTTTCACTTTTAAAACAATCATTCAAATACCCTTATATTCATGATTTTATAAAGTTAAATTTCCATTCAAAAATCAAGATTTAATCATAATTCACTTATTAAATTCCAACATTAAATTTAAATTCATTAAATTAAATTTAACTTAACACTTAAGTTTAAATTTCAAAATATAATTTATTTTCATTTTATTTACTTACTTCAAAATTCACTTTTAAGCCTTCACAAATTTCCAATTTTAGTTATATTTCAAAATTTCACTTAAATATTCATTTCATTTCACATTTTAACTTTATTCAAAAATCATTAATATATTATAAAATCATTTAAATTCACTTTAATACAAATTATCATAAGTTTATCATATTTCCAAATTTAATTTAAATTCCATTTATCACCAAATTATAATTTCCAAAAAAACTTACGTTTCAAAATTTCTAACTTTACCATTAATTTATTTTACTTATAAATTCTTAGAAAATCAATGGTACTTTACAAAAATCATTTTTAATTAAGTTTTAAATCAAAATATTATAATATTTACATTTCTAAAATATTTTAAAATTTTTAGAAAAAATATACTTTAACCACGGGTCTGTATATAATTTTCTAGCCTAAGTAAAGCGATACGGGTAATATATCATTTCAAACCATAATTTACAAAGAAAACCCAAGTTTTATCATTTCAAACCCGCAATCCCAAGTAAACTAAATAATTTGAAAATTATTCAGGTCAATCATTTCAGCTCATAACGATTTTCCCCTATTCTAAAGTCCGTTCGGGTATGTATCATTTCAACCCATAGTGATTCTAATCTAAAGGTAACTTGCAGTGTGATAAACTGAAATAAATAACAGAATAGCATTATATAACAGTAACAGATGATATAACAGGTGTATAAGCATGGGTAAACATCATATGATCATAATATAACAGATATAATATGGTGATGCATTTTACAGATTCAAATGAAATTAGTTCACAAGTCATATAAGTACAAAACTGTCTGGTGAGAATAACTCACTTGTATAAGCTGGAGATGACAATAAGCAAATGCACAACTGAGATCTTCAAAAGTACGATAGCACGATAATGATTCGAGTGGGAGAGCTAAGATTAGTTTCCTTGAAAACAAATCAAACAAAACCATATAACAATCATAAGCTTTCAAACCAAAAAAACGATTAAACTATGCTAGAATAACTGCATAAAACAAAGCTGAAATGCTTTGCACTTGCTGCCAACATCCCTTAGGCTCGGCCATAAGGTGGAATACATGTCTAAGGCAAGGTTTTAATCAGGTTGTGGGTGGATATGGGTCGGCCTACATGGGTTTGTTGATGGGAAAAAGTGTGGTGAGCATGAAACAACTACAAAACAAAGCAAGGCCACTACAACATGGAATCAAGGCACTACAAGGCCACGGCCAAGGCCACATGGGCACGGCCATCTCTGGTATGGTCAAGAGGATGGTGTGGCAGTGGGTTTCAGGTCATCCATGGGTGGTGGAGGTGGAGTTGGTGGCGGCCAAAGGAAGGTTGAAGGTGATGAAGGCATAGGTGTTGGCTATAGTGCATATAGGTTTTTGGGTAGATTTAGGTGGAGCTTCACCATAGAATAGCTCGGCCTGGCTATGGGTTAGAGAGGAGGTGGTGGAGGCTGGGTCAAGTAGCGGTGGAGGCGGCAAGGTGGCTGGAGTGGTGGGGCCGAACCTGAAGTAGAAGAGAGCAAGAGAAAAATCATATAATTCAAGCATAAAAAATAAAAAAAATAAAAGAAGAATTTACCCAAAAATTTTCACAAGAAGAGGCCGACCTTTTTTTTCATATTTGAGGAGAAAATTCACGTGAAAAATGATAGGGAGAAGTGGTCGGCTGAAGTAATGAAGTGATATGGCAAAAAAGTTTGAAAAGATGTTGGTTGGAATTGAAAAGGTGGGAATACAAAGAGCCATAAGAATTAAAAAGTCACAAAACCATTCACATTTCTCTATTTTATTTATATAAATTTAAATAACTGAAAATACTTATAAAGTCAGTTAAAAATCAAAAATATAACAATTAAACAAAATATAAATAAATAAATATTAATTATATATGATTAAATTAAGAAAATAACAAAGAAAATGTAAACTAGTCTTGCAAATTTGAAAATAAATGGAACAAACTTTGGAAAAAATTTATGTACTTGAAAAATATTTATAAATAAAGATAAGAACATAAAATAAAAATGCATCCACAAAAATAAATAAATAAATTTTAATTAAATATAATTTAATTGAAGAAAATAGCAGAAAAAAGGAAACTAGCCTTTAAAAATAGGAAATAAATGCAATAAATTTTGGAAAAATTCTAACATCGCTTTAAAAATGTTTTAAAATAAAATATATACCTAAAATGTCATATAACACATATTAGAACATGATTTGAAAAATAAAAATGTTATTTATATAATTTAAAATGGACAATTTTATTAAATTAATTAATTTACATACAATATTGTAAAAAGCATAACTTTCACAATACAAATCGGATTTCAATGAAACGAAAAGTAGTATTCTTGAAATTTAATTTATTTTCATAATAAATGATAAAATTCAAAAAATTAAATATTTAAATTTTAAATTTAAAAGTAAAAGTTTGACCAGATTGACCAAAAATCCACTTTCTGGAAAATATTCTATTTATTCAGGTTTGAAATTATAAATCACACAAAATAAAAATATACTTTTAAAAATTAAAAAAATTATTCATTTAATAAATATAATAAAGCTTTTAAATCAGGATTTTCAATTTAAATAATTAAAATAAACAATTAAAATAATCACAAAATACTGGGTTGTTACAATTCTCAAATGCTGCCTGTGCTCTTCTTCCGACTTAGAGTAGACCAGGATGTCATCAATGAACACCAGAATGAACTTATTCAATACATCCCAAAAGACTCGATTCATCAGGTCAACAAATTAGGCAGGAGCGTTGGTTAACCCGAAAGGCATAACCAACCACTCATAGAAACAATTCGGTCCCATAAATGCAGTCAAGGGAATACTGTCCTCAGCTACCCTCAACTGACGGAAACCTAAAGCTAAATCCATTTAAGAAAAGACAGAAGCTCCTTCAACTGGTTAAAGAGATTATCAATATGAGGAAGAGGCTATTTATTACGGATAGTCACTTTGTTCAATTCTCTATAATCTACACAGAACCGTAGCGATCCATCCGATTTGATGACAAACACCGCAGCAGAGCCCCAACAAGAAAAACTAGGCCTAATCATTCCCTTCTCCAAAAGATCTTGATTCTTCTTAACTAACTCCTCTCTCTCCCTAGGAGCCATCCTCCTACTAGGCTAAACCATTGGCACTGCTCCTGCAATCAAATCAATGCGAAACTCTATCTCTCGATGTGGAGACAGACACTTAACTTCCTCAAATACATCAGGAAAATCTTGGACCACATCGATTTCTTCAACCTTCTCTTGAGAAGTCTCAACTCCATGCAAAAGACTACTCAAGTGAATTCCAGAATTATCGCATGTCACTCTGGTAATTCTACCCAAATCAGTTTCCAGCGAAACTGTTCTCTCATCACAATTCAGAACCGTTTTATACTTATCAAGCCAATCCATCTCCAATATAAGGTCAAACCCCATAAAATTCAACACATAAGGGTCACAAGAAAAACTATGGACATATAGGAAATCTTCAAGTCCTTACAGATCATATCTAATTTGGTTGCCCCTCCTATAGGATTAGATACGAAGATGGGACAGTCTACAGTACTAGGGGTAAGAAAGAACTTCTCTACAGATTCCAGAGAAATAAAACTCAAAGAAGCACCCGAATCAAACAAAACTTTAATATCCTTTCCATTTAAAAGTAGTGTACCTTCCAATACTCCCTTGCCTTTAGATGAAGTAGATGGTGCACCTTCCAAAGAAAATACCCTATTCTGCTGAGCTTTATGAAGTAACGGGCAATCCTTGATCATACGACCTAGTTGGAGACAATTAAAGCATAAAGATCTCTGAACTAAAGCTGAACCCGGTCCACTATAATGCGGTTGTTGCTATTGTTTCTGAAATCCTTTTGTGGGACACTTATTCGCCAAGTGACCTTTTTGTTGACATATATAGCATTTGCGGGGTCAGTTGTTACTTCCATGCTTCTTCTTGTTCGGTTTCCTCCAATTGGGATTGAACTTCCTCTTATTCGGATTAGCAAAATTCCCTCCCGATGCTGCTACTGGTGCCACTGATTTCTTACTCATCAAATCCTTTTATCTCAGTGCCATATCAATTAAATCGATAAAAGATCCTTTCAAATGCCCCGTCATCTTTTCATGAAATTCTGGCCTCAATCCTTGCACAAACATTTCGTTCTTTTTAAACGGAGTATCAATGAGCCCTGGTCCATAGCAAGAAAGTTCATTGAATTTGGTCTCATACTCCACTATAGACATGTTACCCTGCTTCAAATTCAGAAAATCCTGATATAGACGAGTTTTTCCCTGCCGTTGGCATAAATTTCTCCACAAATAACTCCTTAAATCTTTCCAATGAAATGTTATTCTCAGAGATATTTGCTACCGTTGCATCCCACCAGGCTGCTGCGCCTCCCTGCAATTGCCATGACGTCATTTCCCTTTTTCGCTCCTCAGACAACTTCATACTCTTAAATATGCGTTAACAAGAGCGTAGCCAGGCTTGAACTTCAATTATCAATTCTGACCTATTAAATGATTTGCCTCCAAGGTTGATGAAGTCTTTGCATAAAGCGGCAAAACTAACTTGAGGCGGTACTTGATCTACAGCCTCACTAGCAGTTTGACTTCGTCCATTATCAGTCGAGGTACTGCCCCAACCTCTACCTCTCCTTCCAGAACTCATGTTGGCCACCTGGACAGGTAACTCAACAAGTTTAGATAGGTATATAAGTATATAAAAATACAAATACGCACTCTCAAGATAAATATTACTCCAGAGCCTAGGTATTATCGCAACCAGTGCTCTGATACCAACCGTGATGACCCGCCTTTCTAACCTCAGAAAGACGTGTCATCAATAAGAAAAGAAAGGGATAGAAATAGAAAAGACAGAAAGAAAGAATAACAACATCAGAGTCTCACAGCGGAACGGAACAAAATATAATACATCACATAACTATTACATAGTTTTACATATATCAGAGTTACACAGCATTATACAACAAGACAGTCATATACATATCTGTCAATACATACATTCCAAAATACAACATACACTAACTAACACAACGGAACTAGATAGATAGATATATACGTCTGGACTCCTGCTCCAAGCTCCTCTAGAATTCAACACTCCAAAAACCCATCACTTGGCTAGTCATAAAAATTTGAGTACCCAAGAGTTTATGAAAAACAAAATATAAACTCCGGGTCAGACATGGGTCTGGTATGAGTAAAGGGGTTAAAGTTGTTTAACTTTGAAAATCATTTAAAAATAAAGGTATCACGTAAGACTTCCCACACATAAACACGGGTAAGTTTTTACCTTACGCTAACCAAAATATTTTATAGGAAATCCAATGATATTACAATAGAGTCTAGGGTTTTCAAGTAAATAGAAAATAGTCAAAATTGTTACATGATTAAATTCCAGCTACTAGCCACCAAAGTGGGTAATACAAATCAAAACCGTAGGGTCTCGTAGGGAAAATGGGTTTCCATCAATGGCAGGGCTACTGGGGTACCGCCCGTCACATTACAGGGCCTAGATCACCGTACCGAGGATCACTCCCGAACCACTACAACACATGGCCGGAAACATTCCTTGCTGAATAGTTTCGAACAAGATAACCCCGCAGTTGTGGCAACAACTGCCCACACAGCCGAAATAAAGGGACATCTAGACAGGGGTATATCTCGTCTTGCTTGGGTGCTACCCACCTAACCTTGCTGCATCTACCCTGTTTTAGCCATTCATGGTTGATAAGGTTTGAGGCTGCGATTACCTTTATAGAACACATTTCTTAGAATGCTCATCGTCCGCCTGACGATGTGCTGAAAGCATTCAATCCATACAAGTTCGTTCCGGGTTTGAACGAAACCGAAGGCATTATCCCGTTACACTCATTTTGGAATCACCCTCAGAGTTAATGACGATAACCATTGCATTCTGAAACACCATCTCGATCTTCACTTGAGATGCCACGACCTATCGTTTAATTTGGATCGATGTGGTTTTCGGAATACCAAATTGACACCCGATCCCGGTCTCATCGAAATCCAAAGGCCATTTTAAAGGCCAATTTGTTTAATAGTTAAACAATTTAAATTCAATGTTTTGAATTCACATAACGTTTATCACAGATAAATCGTGCACAACATCACAGATATATCTAGAATATATCACAAAGTATCACATAATATGACCAAATAGATATCACAATCAATCAAACAGAATCATTAATTCATATCAAATTTAGTTTAATTAACTTAACTTAATTAATTACTTAAGAATAAACCATTTTATCCTACTTAGTTAATCACTAATTAATCAACTTATTAAATTTATTAATTTCTTCTTAATTACTCACTTAATTAATTAATAGCCTTAATCATTAATTAATAAAACTTAATTACCCATTTATTTATCACTAGTTATTTAATTAATCATTAATTACCAATTAATTAATCATTAATCCTTAATTAATTACTTAAGTAGTTAACTACTATTTATTTATTTAATCTTTAATTACATTGATTAAACACAAAATTATTAATATTAATCTTTAATTACAAATTTATTTAATTTTAAATTACTTATTTAATTACAATTATAAATTAATTTACATTCTTAATAAACTTACAATATAATTTAATTATTTGTCAAATCTCTCTTAATAATTTTTAAATCAAATCTTAACTTAAAACTTGCCTACATTGTTAACTTCATTAATACTAAACTTTGTTTAACAAAATAACTTAAAAGTTTATTAAGTTAATCCACTAGAAATTTAAACCCGAGGTAAACCCCCTATTTACTCGAGTAAAACTTGAGTTTCTCCTATTTTTCCCCGCGTCCTTCTTCTCCTCGCATACTTTCTTCTTCTACTACCCTTTCGTTTTGTTTTTAAGTTTTAAGTTAAAGCTGCTGTACTACGCAAATTCACTCACGCGCCCAGGTCACTTGAAGCAACCTCCCCATTTTCTCGAGTATTAACTCGAGACGATCATCACTCGAAGTTTACTGACACCACTAGTTGTCGTGCACGTGAACGACATTTCGCCGTCGCTTCGGCGAACCACGATGTCTCCGGCAAGTCACAAAACTACACTACAACCGAAGGCAAAACACGATTCGTCACGACAAACTCGAAATCGAAACTACCCCTTTCGTTCGAAACAGTAACTCGACCTCACCGAACATAAACGCCTCGACCTACTAACGTCGACCATCAGTACCGACGCAACTCCGCCCACACCTCGACCATACCCTCCTCTATCACCACGTTTACAGACCACTGCAAAACTCGATCAAAAACCCTAAACTCGTCTCTACCCAACAATTCATGCAATAGATAATTTTCTTAACATTTTGCTAGATTCGTAAATCATCAAGCTTGCTTTACAGCAAATTTCAGCATCTAAGATTTGTTAAATCATCAGAAATTTATGAAAAGGCATTTTTGGTTCATTTATGAACTGCACCTTGTATACTTATCTAAAAATCATCATTTTTGTTTTAAAAATCCTACTTTTGAATGTTTATTCAAGATCTATAATCAAATTAACAATTTAAAATATTCGAATTTTAACATATGATTTCTTTTTTTACTGCAAACTTGAATAAACAGAATCCATGTTATACTGTCAACCTTCAAACAATTTATGATTTTAAGTTAAACAAACTTATTTAGTTTAAAATCCGAAGTTTAAAATGTTTATATGAAGAAGTATTAGTTTTTCTCTACTTTCTTTTCTCAGAAACTTGAAATACTGAAGAACATAACATGGTAAAGCTTCCAATATAACAGAAAACATTACAGAACTACTTATTTACGATATATAGCAAGCACAAGATTTTCATGAACTAATTATCAAGATTTAAATTTCAAAGATAGTATGTTTACTCACCTTTGAAATATTGTTGAAACAGAGAACAATTCTTGTGGAAGAACTGGAGTTTGAATTCATGTAAATCGTCCCTGCTTTTGATTTTTGAATGATATTTAAATTTGTAAAATAAGGATGTTTATTTTTTTCTTCTCAGGTTTGCTAAGTTATGGAATGAACAAGAATAAGATGGTGTATATATATAGGAAATAGGTTTGAACAGGGATATGTATTGCTAGTACAAAATATTTGATCCGAGATTTTTCTGTATTTAATTACTGCAATTTTGAAGTGATATTTGTATATTTCGGCTGGCCTTATTTTTGTGTTGAGATGATTTCTTTTGCAATTTGAAATGACAAATGTTGTGCTAGCATTAAATGCATATGTCTTCCTATATGTTTACATCTAATTATAATTTGCTGATATTTATATTTTTGTACAAAGATATTTTGTATATGGATAGTTTGTCTCTTTTGCATTGCTTATATATATCACAGAGGTTATCCTTTCTAAACTTTTCTTATATGATTATGTAAAGTAGTTATAGTTATTGTTTTGACTTACGTATTGATTTTTGTCTCAGCTAAACATAAAATTGTTATAGTGTATATTTATCTTATGTTACGACATAACCATATAATTTATTATTAACATACATTCTTAGTTTTATCTCTATTAATAGTTTAACTTTCAAATATTTGATTTATAACATATATTTGTGCTTATATTTTATATTTATATTTAATATTGATAGGATTGTTTTATTTTAAACATTATTATTTAGATTACATTTTGTATATGTATTATATTCAATGTCAATAATGTAGAGCCTTTAATTTAATTGAATAAGATAGATTTTATTATAAATATTTTTGAAAGATTCTATTTTAAATTTTCAAATCAAAACTTCCTTCACAAAACATATATATATATATACACACACACATATATAACTGCTATATGTCCAAAAAACTTATTTATTTATAAAATTAAAAGCTTGTATTTTATTTGAATTAGATTAAATACTTATTATAATACTATGGCCAAAATCCCGGGTCGTTACAGATTGATCAAGAATTAAACTTTGGCTATTGGTTAATTGGAAAACCACCCAAAATGTTGGAGCGTTTCTATGTAAAAGCGGCTCAAAATTTGAGGAAAGAGGAAGCTAGATGCTCTAGGAAGAAGAATATTATGGGGGCATATGGAGGAGTACATAATAATATTACAGTGAAGCAGTCTAGTGATAGTTTTAGGAAAGGTCAAGTGATTGTCCAAGATAAACTGAATCAGCAAAATAAAGGCGATGACAGGAACTGTGAAAGAAAAAAGGATTCTGAAAGAGGAAAGCCTAGGATTCCAATGTATGGTATATACATACAACTAAATACATCTCTAGAGAACGTTTATTGGTCTGTTCGCAATACCATGTAGTACAGGTAGCCGCCTCTAAAAGAATTTATGGAGAAACAGAAGCAGACTAGAAAATATTGTGGATTCCACGAATGCCGTAGACATAACACAAATGAGTATAGGCATCTCCAGGATATAATCGAGAAACTAATTTGAAAAAGAAAGTTACATCATTTTGTTAAAGCCCAACAGGATGGCGGAAAGGGGACATCCAACATCGACGGAGGACAAGCTTTGCATAGGGCTCGGAAACCAGCTTGGACTAGTGGAAGATTAGTGACAAACACGATAGTTGGAGGATCGCATCCAGCAGATAGAGTTGGCATGAGATGGAGCGTTATGCTTGCGCGATCAAGCATATAAATTTTGAATGTTGTTTGAATACAGAAGATGGAGCTCTAGCAAAACAACAGCGTACAATAGCTGATGACATTATGTTTAGAAATAGAGATGCAGAT
The DNA here is from genome assembly GCA_030765085.1 of Allium cepa. Taxonomy (NCBI): domain Eukaryota; kingdom Viridiplantae; phylum Streptophyta; class Magnoliopsida; order Asparagales; family Amaryllidaceae; genus Allium; species Allium cepa. Next base: position 906,406,543 of record CM060929.1, on the reverse strand, counting down.
ATGGTGATGGCACCGGCGATTGACCCAATGGTCATTTCGACCATGATCAGCCTTGCCTTAATGGTAATGATTTTAGTTGATTGTGGAAGTTCTGTTAATACAATTTCAAGAAGGGTTACAATCAGATGAGAATGGAAACTAAGGATTTAAAAGCATCTGAAGCCCATATTCTTGGCTTTAACGGTGCTACAACCGAATCTGTCGGATATGTCGAACTGCCCGTGGAGTTGGGAGACGGTGGCCGTAAGAGAGTGTGGATTTTACCATTTGTTGTCTTGGATATTAACTCTCTATACAATGTTTTTCTGGGTCGACCAGCCCTAGATGAATTCAAGGCAGCTCTTGCCCCGTGGTGTTTGACTTTGAAATTCCTAACTGATAATGGTGTTGGAGTTGGTGCATGATGATCAGGCGATCAGACATACTTGTTATGTGGCTAATTTAAGAGATGCTCAACGCAAGAAGAAAGATAAGGGTGTGGATAACTCTCTTCACATCGAAACCGCCAAAGGTTGAAAACCAGTGCCTAGGACTTAGCCCGGGAGCCGTAGTCGGTTCTATAAAGGAATAAATCCAAGGGATGATGAGGAGGAGCCTATAAAGACCAAGGCTGCACCTACTGAGTAGACAATCGACAAAACGGTCAGTCAAGATGATCCATTACGGGTCCTAAAGATCAAATCACGGCTCAGCCCCCCGTTGATGAAAGAACTTATTAGTTTTCTCCGAATGAATCTTGACGTGTTTGCTTGGACTCACTCTGACAAGTGTGGGATCTCCCCTGCCAATGCGAGCCATGCATTAAATATCGACCCGAGGCATGTCCTGGTGAAACAAAAAAGGCATGGCATGGATTCGAAAGGATCTACTGCCCTTAAAGAGGATGTGGATAGGCTAAAAAACAATGGGTTTATTTGCAACACCCTCTACCCAAAATGGATATGTCCTATACTTGAGAACAACAAATGGAAAGTGGGAGGCCTACATTGTCTATTCGGACTAAAAAAAGGCATGTCCAAAAGATAGTTTTTCCCTCCAATGATCGACCAACGGTAGACTCAAATATATGACACAAGTTGCTATATTTCATGGATGCATACTCTGGATATAACTGAATCCCAATGCACATCCCCGATCAGGAGCACACTAGCTTCTTTACCGATGTCGAATTATATTGCTATGTGGTAATGTCGTTTGGATTGAAGAATGCTTTGACGACCTATCAATGTTTAAATAACAAAATGTTTAAAGAATAGATTGGAAAGATTGTGGGGGTATATGTGGATGATATGCTCATGAATTCATGACGATCGAGTGACTACATCAAAGACTTGGCAAAAATGTTCGATATCCTCTGATATTAGAAAATGAAGATCAATCCTTTGAAGTTTCTTTTGGCATTGCATCAGGAAAGTTTTTGGGTTTCACCATCAATGCCTACGAATCAAAGCTAATCCCGAGAAGATTCTAGCAATTCATAATATCCAAGTGTCTAAGACCATTAAACAAGTATAGAGCCAAAATGGTAAGGTTGCCGCCCAAAGTTGATTTGTTTCTAGAGCTACTGATAAATGCATCCCTTTCTTCAACTTGATTAGAAGAAAGAAAAGGAAATTTGAATGGATGTATGATTGTAAAGACGTATTCCAAGCTTTGGTGACTCATTTAGAAAGGACTCCCATCTTGTCAAAGCTAGTGGATCATGAAGACTTGTATATCTACTTAGCCATTCGGTATATGTTATAAGTGTCGCACTACTTCGTGAAGAGAATCGGATCCAAAGGCCAGTCTATTATATTAAAAAACAACTAATAGGAAAGGAACTATCCAAGGATAGAGAAATTAGTGTATAGCTTGTTGATTGCTTTACGAAAGCTCCGCCTCTATTTTCAAGCTCATTCTATCAATGTTTACACCTTCTAGCCATTACGACAGGTCCTACAGCTACCTAAGATGTCTTGAAGGTTACTCAAGTGGAACATCAAACCGAGTCAATTCGAGCATTACTTATCTTCCTCGAAGAGCTATCCAAGGACAGGCACTGGTGGACCTTATAGAAAAACTCACTGCACAAGATGGTCCCCTAGAGAGCAGTGGAGCCCATTCCATTTGGTGAAAATGTATACTAATAAAGCATTCTATGATTGTTGTTCTGCAGCCGAAATCATGTTAGTAACTCTGAATATCGATCAATTTACTACACTTTGAAGCTTGACTCCCCTGCAACGAACAATGAAATGGAGTATGAAGCTCTGATTGTTGGACTTAAACTTTCCAGAGAATTGGGGATAAAACTCTTGAAATCTTTTGCGACACACGACTGGTAGTATATCAAGTCAGGGGAGATTATTAAGCTAAAGGACTACAAATCATCCCATACCTTATCCGAGTCCAAGAGCTATTGACTAGCTTTTAGTATTATGACATCACACACATCCTTGGGATCAGAACAAAGAGGCTAACTAATTAGCAAAGTTTGCTAACATTGGGGATGCACAATATATTTTCTTGGCTCTAGTCGAAGTACTAGACGCTCCGAGCTCAAGCTAGATGGAAATCGACTAGGTACTAGAGATGGATCCAAAAAAGGACTCGTGGATGACTCTGATTAGAAAAATATTTGCTATAGGGAGTCCTTCCTTAGCAAAGGAATAAAAGGCGGCAAGTCCTTCGCAAAGTCTCAAGATATATCATTCAGGAATGAGTTATATATAGAAAGGGTTTTTCCATTCCCTTGCTCCAATGTATCAGCCACAATGAAATAAATTGAGTCATAAAGGAAGTCCACTAAGGGGAATATGGAGATCACACTAGGGGACAAACCCTAGCAATGAAAATACTACGTTATGGGTATTATTGGCTGACTGTCAACCGAGATGTTGTTGATTACGCTAGGCGATGTGACAAGTGCTAGATATATGCAAAAGTTCCGAGAGCGCTGCCAACATAAATCATACAAATGGTCCATCTGTGGCCGTTTTCCTTATGGGGTGTAGATATTATCAGTTCCTTATTGATCTCAAAATGCAGTGTGAAGTATGCCATCGTCGTAGTTGATTACTTCACCAAATGCGTCGAAGCGGAACCTTTAACCATGATCAAAACAAAGTAAGTAATCAACTTCATTATCCGGAACATCATCTATCATTTTAGCCTTCCATAAAATATTATGATTGACAATGGAAGATAATTGGACAGCGCTGAATTCAGAGATTTTTGTCGTCAACATCATATTGAGAAGAGATTTGTGGCGGCTGCTCACCCTAAAGCTAATGGGCAAGTTGAAGCTATGAACAAAATCATAAAATCCATTCTAAAGAAGCATTTGGAAAAGGCTAGAGGCAAGTTACTGGATGACCTCCAAACAGCATTATGGGCTTACATAACCACCCGCAAGTCCGCGACTGGCCATACTCCATTCACTCTTGCTTACGGCTCTGAAGCCATCTTTCTTGTGGAATTCGAAGTTCCTCCTCATCTAGTAACCTACTACGATCCTAGAACGAATAGAGATATTATTTTAAAATCTCTAGACTTTGTAGATAAGAAGCACGAAGAAGCTAATTTGAGGGCAGCTACACATTGACACCGAGTCATCCGATGTTACAATACTTAAGTCTGACCTAGAACCTTTAAAATCGGCATCTCATCTGGAAATGGGTCTTTCCTGCTCCATCACACATGAATCCTATTTGGTAAGGACCGTATGTCATTGAACAAAGGCTTGGAGAAGGAACTTTCAAGCTAGTGATTGTTAATGCAATTACACTCCCAAGAGCGTGGAATAGCGATCATTTACGATGCTATTTCACTAAGTTTATTCTTGTTCAATTGTATTCAATTTACGAATTTGCTTTAGCATTTGATTTTCCAGATATGTAATAAGACTGATTATGTCATTTCTTTCCATTTGGAAAATAATGTTTGAATAACCATAGCATTGAATTACTTCAATTTCAGCAAAACCATAGCATTCAATAACTTTAATTTCAATATAATTTATCACAGGTTATCAAATAAATCATATAACTGAATATGAAATAAATTTCAATATTTTTAAAGAATCCAGTTGGATCCCTCTAATATGTTTCCCTACATCCACAGATGTTAGCATAGTATAAAAATACTTATCCCACTTCGAGGGGATATCGCGGTATAAAGGGTCATCCGCTATTATGCAGGGATTATAGGGTCTCATCCGCTATATAATGCTGGAATATCAATCACTCCAATATATAATTACTACTATATATATAATATCATCCAATAGATAAATTATAAATTTATCAATCAAGTCATCATGCAATAATTTAAATTTAAAATTTAATTTTAACAAGGCAAGCCAAATGAGTGAGAAAATCTCACTGTCATTTTTGTTTGCAATCCACTTCAAACTCGACTTGGTTTCACGATTTTTGTCCTTGTATAAACATTATATGGTTTTCAACATTTTAAATAATCGATCAAATCAATTACCTTTTTAATTAATTTAATAATTTAATAATTTAATTTTGACTAACAATTTAATTTTAAACTAATTTTCCTATAATAAATAAGTTTTAGTAACTAAAATAATTATATAAGTTAATTAAATAAATTAATCACCCTGATACATTATTTTAGAATAAACTAGTAAATTTAAAATTTGTATATGTATATTTGTTTTATTTTTTCTTCGAAACTTTATATACTAAAAATAACCTATATAGATAGAAAAATCAAATTTTTATATAAATTCCTATATTTTCCAAAATCTCATACACATACACATATATTTACTGTTTCATATATATACACTAATACGTTCGCTGTAGAAGTGCCTAGCATCCGACTGCAAAAAATCCCAGATTGTTAGGGTAAAGAAGAACATAGGCAGAAGAAGAAATAGAAACAAATCACAGATTCTCACATTCGCAGCGGCAAATATAATATCAAATAATAGCAGTTATACAAAGGAAAACTGTATCAGTTAAATTACATTCAATACATCAGAGTTACAACCATTACACAAAACTGGACAGTTAAAATTAACTTGTCCCAGAAATACAAACAATAATATACATAACATAATACTCCATACATCCTACCATCCAGCTCGCCTCCTGAGCTCCATAACGACCTTACCTTAAAATCTGTAATACTAGGTCTGACCCGAGCATTACATCAAAGTAACACTCGACTCGGGCTGGAAACCAACGTGAGTAAACCAATCTATCATGAAATACCAATGCATGAAGATATTTAAAACCCGGGTTAGCTCGTACTTTATTACTAGTTCATAACTTGTTATAGTCAACACTTATTTACAAATCAATCTCTAAGTATCGTTACTTAGTTTCAATGGTCCATATTATTCCATTCCAGCTTATTGATTACATAAATCAAATCTATAAATAATTATAGTAGATTTCAAATCGAAGTGGTTTCGGGTATTTACTGATACCCAACCCCGGTCTCTTCGAATCCTATGCCATCTTAACCAAGTTATTCAAGTGAAATACAGTTCAAACTTTAAATACATGGTGTCGCTTTACACAGCAATTCATCTCGATAGATAACCACATTATCACTATTTAACCCAATTATATCAAAAAAAATTCATATTAGAAATATCAAGTAATCCAAGGCATTCAATATCATTCAATCATTTATAAGCAAGATTAATTAGTCACACCCTTTCTAGTTAATTTAAATAAATTGAATTAATAACTTCAATCCCTTTATTTTTAATCCATCTCACTAAATCATTAATTAATTACAAATCATTAATTAATTATACCTTAATTATCCTCTTTAGTTAGATTAAGTATTAGCCTTTAATCTTATGTAATTTACCTTTAATTACTTTCATCAAGTAATTATCCCATTGATTAATTATCATCAATTAATTAACCTTTAATTATTAATTAATTAATCCTCTAATTACTAATTAAATTAATTAATCCTTGATAAATTTATCTTTTAATTTTAAGTAATTAATCTTTAATTACTCAATTAATTTATCCTCAATTATGAATTATTATCTCTAATTAATTAAATCAATTACTTAATTAATTAATCACTAATTATAAATTACTTAACTAATTAAATCTTAATTATCAATTAATTAATCCCTAATTAACTAACTAGACCCTTAATCACAAATTAATTAACCTCTAATTAATTAACTTATAACCCTTAATTATAAATTTATTAACCCTTAATCATTGATTAATTAAATTAATTTAACTTAAATTACTTAATTAACTTAATCCATCTCAACTTATTAAAACCTTAATTAGATTTTAAGGTAAACCATTATCCTTTATTAATTACTTAACTATCATTAACATATATAAAACATTTATCTTTATAGTTAACCTACGTAGTTAAATCATTTAGTTAAGTTTTAAAATAAAATAACATTTTGACTTAACAAAATATGGTTAACAAAGTTATATAACTTCCTAATCCAATGTTACGAAAACATTTATATAAGAAATTTTTTTAAACTAAATTATTTAAATTTTCAAAACCTTGCTTTAAAAACTTTTTAAAAAAACTAGTTTTAAACCTACTTCAGCTTTAACCCGATGATGGCTCGACTCCTGACCTAATACCACTACTTTCTACTTATTTTTTTTTAAAAAAAACTTGTTAAAAACTTAAACCCTGAAACATGATTCACACTCACGTTTTACTCGATTTTTACTTGAGTCACCATTCCATATACCCGAGCTTCCCTTCGAGTCAAAACCACTACCCAAACCACTGACAACATCAGATACCTGTGCACCTGCATAGATGATTGTGACGACGATGACCACCGTCAACACCTTCAACCCATTGACGATCACCAAATCCTTCGATCCTGACACCCAAATCACTAGCACAAGCCCACGATCATGATCGAGCAGTATCAGTCGAAACTGAAACCAAAACCCATCGCCAAAACCCTCTCGAACCCACGTCTCCGACCACCAGACATCACGCAACCACATCCTCAACTTCGCCTGACATCCACGCAACTAACGCCCCAGGTCCGATGCCACTTGATTCACCAGAGACACTACAGCAAACCAAAACCCAAGATCATTTCGTTTTGGGTTTTAAACCCTAAATCATCCAAACTCCAACGCCACGGTGATGAAGAAAATCATCCATCATTTTTGCCAAGCTCGTCGACCTCCTCGCCACCTACAGAAGTGGTGCCGACCATCTACATCACTCCGATCACCCACAACAGCTCAAAACTCACTTTCTGACCAAACCTAAAATGCCCACTCAATACAAATCTAAAAATTGTGATTTCCATTTTAAAAATCCAAATTTTCAAAGTAGATGCAGGTTATAAACATGAATCAGCAAACCATGATGATGGATTTTAACGTGTTCTTAAGTTTTCTACTGTTCTTCCTATTTTCCAGAAAATTTTCGAAATTTTCAAACTGAAATTGCTTAAAAATATTCTTAAATCTTTGATTATTCTTAAACAAAGATACCTTGTTTAAATTCTTCATCCTATAAAAGATTATATGAAGAGATTTTAAATTTTGATTTATTTTTAAACTCTAAAGTTAAGAAACAAGGATATACACAGTTATACAAACATGCACACTTCAACACATACAAATATACAAAGACCACACTTATTTACACATGCAAAACAATCTTCATCACCGAAATTCACATGCATCAAACATTTATCTACTTAAGCTTTTTAAATAAAAGTTTACTCACCAGTTTGAAAAGATGAACAGAGCTTTAAACTAACATGTTGAAATTTGAAAAAATGCTTGAACTTGTTACGGGAACTTGATGATGAGATGATTTAAGACTTTTGATTTCAGGTTTGCTTGCTTTGTTGATCTTTGTTACAAGCTTTGTTTGAAAATGTCTTACAGGTTTTGGCATCTGATTTGTATAATGTTTATAGGGTTTTGAACTTTCTTTGTTATGATTTTTCTTGTGGATTTTCTGGTTTGAAAATAGTTTAAAAGGTTTGAGTTTTCTTTGCTTTGAAATGAATATAGTAAAATGAAGAGAAGAAAGAAGATAGATGTTTATATAGTGTTAATTAGGATTTATTTAAAATTAAAGGAAATAAAAACAATTTTGTGACATTTTTTAATTTCCTTAACATTTGTCATTAGCATGCATTATTTTACTTACATTTGTTAAATTGTACTTATTTATCTTATGTGTAATTATGCAATTTTAAATTATTTTATATTTGTTAATATAAAGCTCTTGTATTTATTTTACTATTAAATAAGCACTTTCTTAATTTATATAAATAAAACCTTTTAAAAAAATTATACAAAAACTAAATATATTCTAAATAAATTCATATATAAGATATTTAATTCCAAAATATATTTAAAATATTTATCATTTAAATTTCAATTTAAATCCAGATTCAAAATCCATTTATAAATTTTAAGTAATTATATTGGGACATTATCAAATAAATATTCATCTAGATATAAATATTTATTATCAGATTTGTTTGTTCAATCTATAAACCAGTATTTTTCAATAGTTAAATCAGATAATTATCCAATTATCTGATGCCTAAAAATCCGGGTTATCGCATTCCTCCCCCCTATAAATCTTTTCGTCCTCGAAAAGGAATGAAGCCATAATTTATTCAATACTTAAAATCAGATAAATCAATTTTTTGATCATTGTTAGAGCACTTTAAAAATCTATATACTATTACTAATATAGTTTTTATAAAAATACTTTTATAACTCGATGTTTCAACAAGTCCATCCTCGTTCTTACAGAAATTCGGTCATACGTTGATCAGGTGTAAGACAGAAAATCAATAAGTACCTGGTAAACCCGTTTTCAACATCCAGTGAAAATAGCTAGAAAATATTTATTGAAAATATAAAAAACAAAATAGAGGAAACATCTTTGATGAGAATGCTCTGGAAATCATCACCCCCTCCATGGTCGCAGTTAACCCGATGGTTACGTTGCCATCCCAGCAAAATCCATAGATAACTGTAGGCACTCCGCGGTCCTCGATTACACCATGGAACCCACTTTAGATCGCAGCTACATTTGGGGTTACATTGCTGTCACAGCAAAAACCCATATAACTGTATGCATCAGCGCCCTCGAATTTCGCTGTCAAAAGAATGAAACTTCTCCACTCTACCATAGATCGTAGTCTACCGGTGTTACGTTGCCTTCCCAGCAAAATCAAACGTAGACCGTTGACACTCACATCCACACGATTTCCGCTATGGTCCATAGTAATCGCAACGACATCGAGTTACACTGTCGTCAGAGTATAACCCAAATGCCTCTGTAGGCATAAGCGCCCTCGACTTTCACTACCCAAAAATGTCAGGAACTTCAGTTTGTCCAGACTTCCTCATAGGATTCACTTTAGAGCCTCTCCCTTGGGGCTCAAGGCAGTACCAACTTATGGTACTCCTAAGAAGTTCATTTCAATGGTGCGCCTTTTTCCCCAAAGCCATTCTCAAAAAACTTTATACTACACACATATAGTATTTTCCAAACCATACACCTAGTATGAATCCCATGTAAATCTCCTTTTCTCAAGATCGATTATTCCATAATTGATAATTCTCAAACTAGGCTTTCCAAATTCCAAAATTGATTTTCCCCCAAAAATCAAAAGCCTTTCCAAAATCCATAGGTTCTAAAACCTTTTTCCCAAAATCATTCTCATAAGATCCTTTATATATATATAAATATATATATAACCATGAAAAATCTTTTGAATCACTTCATACTTGTATAAATTTCCTATTTATACTTCAAATACTTTTCAAAAACCCTTTTCTTCTGGCAATAGATTCAACAAGGGGAGTTTATCAAATATATGTAGCTTATTTATACCTAATCAAATATTCAAATTTGATTACACTTTATAAAGTTATTAACCATATTAACTTTCTTTATAAGTGAACCTTTAATCATAGAAATATCCAATTTCCATTTTATTTCTTCATTTATTGTTCAAAATATACTTTGCTATTTCAAAAATCATTTTACAGTTCTTATCCATAAATTTTTAATATCAATTTCATTCAAACCCTACGATGTACATATATCATCCGTACGCTATGTCAATCTGATAGGTCACTCGATCACATAATTTCACTTCCGAACCAGTATCGTCCACCCGACTTCCTAGTGCGGACTCAGATCTAGTTTCTTGATCAGAAACCGTCATTCTCCTTACATAGCCATAACTATGATAGAGAATTTGAAGAACCGATCAAAAATCCACATCCAGGTTCGCCATGGAAAATCCAGTGAAATCCCAACCCGAATCGATGTACCATCTAGAAGTTCTATGCTTGAATCTGGATCAAATCGTTATGCGAATAGAATAATATGCGTACAACCTATGTATCTATCTTTATTGATTATTAGCTAAATCAATGTCTCCTATCTATTAACATTCCCTTCGATTCTTATTCATTTATTCACAATTGCCTCAATTTCCATTTGGATTGTCACTTCAATTCTGATCTCAATGGTAATTAATCATAAACAGTTTGCACTCTGACTAGCTTATATTTAGAAAATAGCTTGAAAAGTTAATAATGGATAAGTAGTTGAGAAATAATTATTAGTTTGTAAAATAGCTGTAAAATAGGTAAGTAGTTATAAAATAGTTAGATAATTGCAAAATAGTTTTAAAATAGTGATTAGTTATAAGTAATTGAAAAATAGTAATTAGTTTACAAAACAGTTGTAAAATAGTTAAATAGTTCCAAAAATAGTTGTAAAATAAGTATAAAGTAGTTTGGCTTTAAAAAGAAAGGTTGTAATATAGTAAATAGCTTGGAAAAAAATAGGTTTATATTAAAACAATTTATTTTGAAAATAGTTCAGAGCCGAACTGTACAACTTCCCAATCTCCATTTCCGATCACTTCCACTTAAATTTTCACTTTCTTTTGAATTGATTTAATTTTTAAATTAAATTAATTTCATTTCCCAATTTCCATTAAATTGATCCAATCCCAATTCAAGTTGAATTAACCTCAATTTCTTTTCTAAATTCAAATCAAATTCCATTTGAATTTAATTATTCAACTTTAATCACGATTTTATTTAATTCAAATAAATTTCAAATTGAACCAATTTCAATTCATTTCAGTTCCAGTTTGAATTAATCCCAATTCCAATCTCCACTTTTAAATCATCTCGAATTATATAAATTCATGTTAAATTTTCAATTGCTGATTTAATTCCTTTAAATCAAATTAATCTTTACTTTAATTTAACAAATAAAATTTTTAAACAATTAAATTCTGAGTCCAATTTTCAAAATTCCATTTAAATTTACCTATACTTCTTCATAAACTTATTTCTAAGTTCAAATCATAGTTCAAATCCATTTTAAACAATTTAATCTTTCAAAAACCAATTTATTACCCAAATTCAATTTTGAAACCAATTTGCATCAATTTCAGTTGCAATTTCATCTTAAACATTCAAAACTTAAGTTCAAAGTGATTTCACTTTCACAAGTTCAATTTTTATCTTCAAAAATCAAAATTACTTAATTAATTTCAAATTAAATTTTTATTTCCATTTAATTTCTACAATGGGTATAAAATATTACAATCCACTTCTTAATTCATTTTAAACAAAACAATTCACAATTTCATAGATTATTGATCACGGCAGGATGATATTAGGATAAGTCAAAGTAAATAAACATCCAATTTATTTAAACATCCACCAATAGCATCTATTACCCATTCCCAGAACTCAAACCCGCTTGAGATCTTATATATCACCCTTCTATATCAACACATTTAACTTCCCTAAGTTAAATCTCAATTTCATCTTGAAATTTCCAAATCGGGTTGTACATTCAAACTTATTTAACTTCCTCCAAGTTAAATTCAATTTAATCTCGTTAACCTTACTCAAATTTGAATTCTCCATTTCAAATTTTAATTTTCTATCGATATTCTTTCTTACTTATAAGTTCAAAGATTTATATCACTTTGGGTTTTTATATCACACTTCTAGGAAAAAAAATCAAAACTCAATACTCTAGAGTTTATTTCAAATCATTTTTGATATTATGTATCCACACATATACATATTTATTTCTTAGCCCCCCAAGCCATGCTTTAAAATTTAAACAACCTTTGGTTCTAATTCAAAACAGTTTTCTTTAAAGCTTTCAAAGAACTTATTACTTTAAAAAAAATAAGATCATCTTAAAAAATATTCTGAATAATATCATTTCTTTTAACATTTTGAAAACAATTTCAAATGTTTTAAGCTTAAAATTCAAAACTTCAAAATTTAAATCCCTTCCCATTTAGAAGTCATTCTTACCAAATGTTTACTCCCTTAACACATTTCATTTTGCTTTAACAATGTTTGCTAGAAAACAAACATCCCATTATTAAACACAATAACAATTCCATATTCTGGTTTGAAACCAATTCTAAGTCATCTTATTTGTGTAGTTCATTTTATTTAATTCCCATTTTGAGATATATATATATATATATATCACTTAATTCTTATTCAATTTCAATATCCAACAATCAATTATTGCTTTATATATAAAATATAAGCTTTTATAAAAATCATTCACTAAAACCATTTTTAAAACCTTTATATAAGAAAATAACAAGTACACACACACAGATATATATATATATATATATATATATATAGACACACACACTCAACTCATTCTAGGGCACCACTGACCCTATCCTTAATGAGTACACCCACCAGAGTCAAGGTTCTCGCTTAACCTTCTACTCTGATACCAAATTTAACGGCCCGAAATTTTCGACCTCGAAAATTCGACACTAATACGTTCACTGTAGAAGTGCCGAGCATCCGAACGCAGGAAATCCTAAATAGTTAGGGTAAAGAAGAACAGAGGTAGAAGAAGAAACAGAAACAAATCATAGATTCTCAGATTCGCACTGGCAAATACAATATCAAATAATAGCAGTTATACAAAGGAAAACTGTATCTGTTAAATTACATTCAATACATCAGAGTTACAGCCATTACACAAAACTAGACAATTAAAATTAACTTGTCCTAGAAATACAAACAATAATATACACAGCGGAATACTCCATACGTCCTTCCATCCAGCTCGCCACCTGAGCTCCAGAATGACCTTACTTGAAAATCTGTAATACTTCGTCTGACCCGAGCATTACATCAAAATAACACCCGGGTCAGGCTGGAAACCAACGTGAGTAAACCCATCTATCATGAAATACCAATGCATAAAGTCTATTTAAAACCCGGGGTAACTCGTACTTTATTACAAGTTCATAACTTGTTATAGTCAACACTTATTTCACAAATCAATCTCTAAGTATCCTTACTTAGTTTCAATGGTCCATATTATTCCGTTCCAGCCTATTGATTACACATATAAAATCTATAAAGAATTATAGTAGATTTCAAATTAATGTGGTTTCGGGTATTTACTAATACCCGACCCCGGTCTCTTCGAATCCCGTGCCATCTTAACCATGTTATTCAAGTGAAATACAATTCAAACTTTAAATACAAGGTGTCGCTTTACATCGCAATTCATCTCGATAGATAACCACATTATCATATTTAACCCAATCATATCATTAAACTTTTCATATCAGAAATATCAAATAATCCAAGGCATTCAATATCACTCAATCATTCATAAGCAAGATTAATTAGCCACACCCTTTCTAATTAGTTTAAATAAATTAAATTAATTACTTCAACCATTTTATTTTTAAGCCTTCTCACTAAATCATTAATTAATTACAAATCATTAATTAATCATCCCTTAATTATCCTCTTTAATTACATTAAGTAATTAGCCTTTAATTAATAGCACAAATTAATTAATCTTCACCCATTCACATTAATTACATTTATCCTTAATTAATTACTCAAATTAATTATCCTATAATCACTTACATTGATTAATTATTATTTAATTAACCATACTCATTAATTAACTAACCCTTAATTAATTTCCTTAATTAATCAATCCTTTAATTAATTACACTAAGTAATTAATCCGTAATTACTTCCCTTACGTAATTTACCTTTAATTACTTTCATCAAGTAATTATCCATTGGTTAATTATCCTTAATTAATTAACCTTTAATTATTAATTAATTAATCCTTTAATTAGTAATTAAATATACTAATCCTTAATAAATTTATCTTTTAATTTTAAGTAATTAATTTCTAATTACTTAATTAAGTTATCCTTAATTACGAATTAATTAACTCAATTACTTAATTAATTAGTCAATCTCTAATTATAAATTACTTAACTAATTAATTCTTAATCATTAATTAATTAATCTCTAATTAACTAACTAGACCCTTAATTACAAGTTAATTAACCTCCAATAAATTAGCTTATAACCCTTAATTATAAATTTATTAATCCTTAATCATTAATTGATTAAATTAATTTAACTTAAATTACTTAATTAACATAATCCATATCAACTTATTAAAGCCTTAATTAGCTTTTAAGGTAAACTATTATCCTTTATTAATTACTTAACTATCATTAGCATATATAAAACATTTATCTTTATAATTAACTTACCTAGTTAAATCATTTAGATAAGTTTTAAAATAAAATAACAATTTAACTTAATAAATTAAGGTTTAGAAAATTATATAATTTCCAAATTCAATGTTAAGAAAACATTTATATAAAGAAATATATATAAGAATTTTTTTTTAAATTAAATTATTTAAATTTTCAAAACCTTACTTTAAAAACTTTTTTTAAAAACTATTTTTAAACCTACTTCGGGTTCAACCCGATGATGACTCGAGACCTGACCCGAGACCACTGTTTCTTTTTTTTTTTAAAGAACTTGTTAAAAACTTAAAACCTGAAACATGATTCTCACTTACGTTCTACTCGAATTTTACTCGAGTCACCATTCCATGTGCCCGAGCTTCCCTCCGAGTCAAAACCCCTACCCAAACCACGGACAACATCAAACACCTGTGCACTTGCACAGATGACTGTGAAGATGATGACCACCGTCGACACCTTCAACCCATCGACGATCACAAAATCCTTCGATCCCGACCCCTAAATCACTAGCACAAGCCCATGATCATGATTGAGCAATCTCAGTCGAAACTGGAACCAAAACCCATCGCCAAAACCCTCTTGAACCCACGTCTCTGATCACCAGACATCACGCAACCATGTCCTCAACTTCGCCAGACATCCACGCAACTAATGCCCCAGGTCCGATGCCACTCGATTCACCAGAGACACTGCAGCAAACCAAAACCCGACCTCGTTCCATTTTGGGTTTTAAACCCTAAATCATCCAAATTCCGATGCCACGGTGATGAAGAAAATCATCAACCATTTTTGCCAAGCTCGTCGACCTCCTCGCCACCTCCATAAGTGGTCCTGACCCTCCACATCACTCTGATCACCCACAATAGCTCAAAACTCACTTTTTGACCAAACCCGCAATGCTCACTCAATAAAAATCTGAAAATTACGATTTCCATTTTAAAAATCCTAATTTTCAAAGTTGATTCAGGTTATAAACATGAATCAGCAAACCATGTTGATGGATTTTAATATGTACTTAAGTTTTCTACTGTTCTTCCTGTTTTCCAGAAAATTTTCAAACTGAATTTGTTTAAAAATATTCTTAAAACTTTGATTATGCTTAAACAAAGATATCTTGTTTAAATTCTTCATCCTATAAAAGATTGTATGAAGAGATTTTAAATTTTGATTTATTTTTAAACTCTAAAGTTAAGAAACAGGGATATACACAGTTATACAAACATGCACACTTCAACACATACAAATATACAGAGACCACACTTATATATACACATGCAAAACAATCTTCATCATCGAAATTCACATGCAACAAATATTTGCCTACTTAATGTTTTTAAATAAAAGTTTACTCACCAGTTTGAAAAGATGAACAGAGCTTTCAACTAAGATGTTGAAATTTGAAAAAATGCTTGAACTTGTTTACTGGAACTTGATGATGAGATGATTTAATACTTTTGATTTCAGGTTTGCTTGCTTTGTTGATCTTTGTTACAGGCTTTGTTTGAAAATGTCTTACAGGTTTTGGCTTCTGATTTGTATACTGTTTACAAGGTTTTGAACTTTCTTTGTTTTGATTTTTCTTATGGATTTTCTGGTTTGAAAATAGTTTTACAGGTTTGAGTTTTCTTTGCTTTGAAATGAAGATAGTAAAACGAAGTAAAGAAAGAAGATAGATGTTTATGTAGTGTTAATTAGAATTTATTTAAAATTAAGGGAAATAAAGCAAATTTGTGACACTTGTTAATTTCCTTAACATTTGTCATTAGCGTGCATTATTTGACTTACATTTATTAAATTGTACTTATTTTGCTTATGTGTAATTATGAAAATTTTAATTATTTTTTTATTTGTTAATATAAAGCTTCTATATTTATTTTACTATTAAATAAGTACTTTCTTAATTTATATAAATAAAACCTTTTAAAGAAAATAATATAAAAACTAATTATATTCTAAATAAAATCATATATAAGATATTTAATTCCAAAATATATTTAAAATATTTATCTTTTAAATTTTAGTTTAAATACAGATTCAAATTCAAATTCAATTTATAAATTTCACGTAATTATATTAGGAGATTATCAAATAAATATTCATCCAGATATAAATATTTATTATCAGATTTATTTATTCAATCTATAAATTAGTATTTTTCAATAGTTAAATCAGATAATTATCCAGTTATCTAATGTCCAAAAATCCAAGTTATCACAATATATGTATATATTAAATTAAAAAAATCCTATACCTTACTGTCGAAACCACCCCTCCTCGCTCCATCATCGATGTCGACATCCCTCCCTTTGCTCAACACCATCGCCCGACTCCCATCACCACACTCTAGCTCGAACTCGCATCAGGCAATCTACATCCTCACGTCGCCATCACCAAAGCCGACCCCACGTGCGCCCTCAATAACTTCCAACCCAAAAGCTTCGCGGCCACTAGGACTAACTGGCTTCGCCAACTCGATTCACCCCCATCCAATCGTAGTCGCGACCTTGCGACGACTGCCGGCCCCTTCCCCGAGTCGACGTGCTTGAGCACGATATCAATCGAGCCCTCCCTTCTATTAATTTCCCTTTTCGAATTCTATTTTTCCAGAACAAAAGACAGGGAAGCTCGCTCTCTTTATTTTTTCTTTTCTAAGATGAGTTCGCGAATTTGAATCGTGGTAAGAGGAAAAGGAGGGAGCTCGCGAATTTGTTCGGCCATTATTTTCTTTTTGAAATGCTTTTATTTATTTATTTTGAATTATTTAACAATCGGCTTTGAGGAAGAAAGGGGGAGATGTAATGTTTTAAAAGAAGGTTGCGTGTTGAGGAATGCTACAGTGATTTGTAAAAGCAAACAACTGATGTGAATGGAATTTTGACCAGCCAACTATATGTGTATATTTGAATACAAATCATCTTGAATTTGCAACATAAAATCTCGATCTCCTATCAAGGCATGCCGCTAGGCATTTATAATATTATACCCCTATTCCGAACTCAATGGAAAAGGTTTCGAGTCCTAATTCAATCGTATGGAGAAGATAGCTTTTTGGATCTAATTTTTATTTTTTATTTTAGATAAAAATTTCATCGAATTTAAACACCGTACGACCAAATGATAACTCCAAATGCTATGAAATTTGAAACCCGATAATAATACGCTATTAAGATACAATAGGACTGGTTTTGTCGAAATCCGAGACTGTGCCTCGGAAGACTATTTTTAAATGTCAATTTAGACAATATATTTTTAAAACTGAACAAATTGCTTCCATTTCCAATTTTAAAACTTTTATTACCTTCAGTATTGTCAATATAAATTATACAAGCCTTTAAATTATTTTTAACAAGCTTAAAAATTAGGGTATGTTATCACCTTTCTAGATACCCTCGGAAATATATATATATATATATAAATTATGGATATGGTTGTGCATGAAAAAGGAAGCACTCAATTTTTAATGGTGGGAACACCCAGGGTGATAACATATTCGGTATTATCCAGGTTAGGGGTAGGCCAGTCTTGTGTAGCACGGGGTCCTGACGAGCTCCTTGGTAGATTTTTCTAACGGTGTACTGTGATGGACGGTACCCCAGTAGTCCAGTCATTGTATATAATCCATTCTCCAATATGACTCTTTACGGTTTTGGTTGTAGAGCCTAATATGTTGGAATTTAATTAATGTAACAATTTCGGCTATTTGAATAAGTATTTATACTTAGACGCTATTACAATACCACTGGATTTTCTACAAAATGTTTTGGTTATCGTAAGGGAAAACCCGTCCTTTTTATGTGTGACGTAGTCTTACAAGATACCTTTGTTTTTCAAAGGGTTTTGATAAATTTATTAATTCGAATTGAGTGTGTTTTCTCATGCTAGATTTGAAACTGACTCGGGTGTTATTTTATTATAATGCTCGGGTCAGACCGAGTACTACAGATTCAGGTTAGAATGCTATGGAGCTCGGGAGATGAGCTGGAGGAGTTCAAACGCATATCATGTACTTAGATATTTCCGCTGTGTGAGTAACGTATATCAGGATAAGTTATTATAATTGTCCAGATTGATGTATTGATTATTGTAGTCTGATGATTGCAAGTATAAAATAGTTACAGGTTCTTTGTACAAAATCTGTTATTATATATTATGTTTTATTCCGTTGCTTTTGTGAGATTCTGTGTTGTTATTGTATTTTCTTCTACCACTTTCTTCTTTACCACTAGCAATCAGTATTTCCGGCACTTGAATATTCGACATGTTATACAGTGAATGCATTAATGTCAATTTTCGAGGGTCGAAAATTCGAGGCCACTACACTTGATATCAAAGCTAAAGGTTAAGTGAGAATCTTGGCTTTGGTGGGGTATTACTTATTAACGATAGGGTGAGTAGAGCCTTAGAATGAGTTTGTGTGTATTAATAGATAAGAGCACATATTTTTATTAGTGAATATAAAATGTTTTTTGTTGTGTTGATTTATCTGTTGAGTGGCAAATAAATTCTGGTCGAATAGTGGGAAGCCACTAAATCCAAAAGAGTTTCTAAACACTTGAACATGATAAACAGAAAAAGTATGGTTTTGAAGCAGGTAAATGAAATACTTTTACCCAAACTATACTTTGATATAAAAGAAATAACTTTTTTGAAATTATTATATTATAAATTGACGTGTTTGGATGTTATAACCAAAACAAGATTATAAAATTGAAAGTGGTTATACATAACCAAATGATAATTGTATAAGTATGGATTATACAATTGAGTTAAAAGTAAAATTTGATTAAAAACCAGAATTAAGAAAATGAAATCCCGAAGATTTTTGGAAAGCTTTTCCAAGGCATTTGAAACAAATATGGTGATATTATTTTTGGATTAGAAAATGCTTTAAATTGGATTTAAAAATGGATTTTAGAATTGATGAAGCACTGAACTTGTAGGATCGATTTCACCCTAGAGGGGGGGGTGAATAGGGTGATAGTATAAATTATACAATTAATTGCGGAAGCTTATAAAATAATTTCAACACAGATCACAGAACAATAGCAGCACAGATAATAGCAGAATAATAAATGCAGAAATAGAACGACACAGAATTTACCCAGCTTCGGCCAAACCCTACCTACGTGCTGCCCCCAAGGTTTCTACTAGAAATTAGATAGTCCCTCGCTTACACACGTAAACTCACGACACACGCTATCGACTAAATCTAACTCTACGCTCAAAACCCTGCCACAACTCAGCCACTGAGTTGCGAATTCTCAAGCTACGCCACGTAGCTTGTCCCCTAGTCACACGACTAGAAATTTAAAATGGTTTGGAAAAGAAAATACAATTAAAAACAATTTAAAACAAACTAAACTCAAAAAAACCTAATTATAAAATACACAAGCCCGTAAAATAACAGGCCGGCCCCCCTTTTATATTTTAACCCGTTCGGTGTAAAATCGAAAACGTGACCGAAAATCATTTTCAAAATTTTGATTTTTCGGTGTCTAAAAGCTATCGAAAATGTTATGTAGATTATAGTTTACATATTCACATGTTTACAAATAATACAAGTCTGGATAAGGTAGCAATATAATAAAAAATGTATTTATTTAAGCAATAGGGAAGTCTGAATTTAAAAAGAGAAAAAGAAAGATTTCATAAGTATAAAAATCAACTTACGTACATAAGAACACTCTTTTATCCAATGGATTTTCTCATATGTGTACTTGGATATGATGAGTGAGAGGAAAGGAAGGGATAACATGTCAAATAAGGCGGAGGATGGTGATGTGGCAAAAAAATGTGGAAGGTAGTGTAATTTTTAATCATAAAGGGTATTTTTGACCTTTCACTTATTAGATTTTTATAAAAGTAATTCCTTATTTTTCTCATTTCTCATTTTCATTTTCAACAATTTACCATCTTCCATCTCAAGCTTTCTTACCATTCCATGGCTTTCTAAAAAATCCAAGGTAGAAATGTCATTTATTTTTCACTTTTTCCTTTAACAAAATTACTAAAACTCCTTTATTTCTTCTCCACATCATTATTTCCACCAAAACCACCACTGTTACACCATGGATGAGCCCAACTAAACCTAGGCCGATTTAATCCACCTTCCTTTGGTCTTAAAGTTGAGATTTTTGAAAAGGAAAATGCGACGACCCAGAATTTTGGACATTTGAAATTGAAATATTTAATTAATTTTAAATGTTTGAATGATAGTTCAACTTGAATTTCAAATATCAGAATGAATTTGGCAATTTAATTATTGAATTTAAATCATTGAAGTTGGATAAAAATTTGAATCTTCAGTTTTATACTGAATAAAAATATTTCAAAGGCTTGTAAAATTCATATTGATAATACTGAAGATAATAGAAACTTCAGAATTGAATTTGGGAATGATTTGTTCAGTTTGAAATTTTATTGTTTCAATCGATATTTAAAAAATAACCTTCCGAGGCACAGTCTCAAAATTCAACGAAAGCAGTTCCATTGGATCCGTAATATTGTATTATTATCGGATTTCAATTTTCGTGGCATTCGGAGTGATCGTTTAGCCATATGATAGGCAAACGCGTTGAAATTTATATCGAAATTTAATTTAATAACTCGTTCAAAGAGTTATCTTCTCCATACGATCGAATTTGGACTCGAAACCTTTTCCATTGCGTTCGGAATAGGCGTATAACATTATAAATGCCTGACGGCACGCTTCGATTGGGGGTCGGGATTTTGAGTTGCAACTATCAAGGCAACTTCAATTTAAATTTGAATTTAAAATTTTATATTTTATACATTTGTATTTAATATCATATTATTTCCTAAGATAATTACACGTTTCAACATTCGAGCACGTGTCACCTTCTTTAGCATGCGTTCGTTTTAAAGAAAAAAAATAATCGAACAAAACATTTCTCTGTTCAAAATAAAACCCAACCGAGTTTTCAAAATCTCAAAAAAAAGTAATTGATGGCCGCTCGTTCCTTTATCAAATCCTTCTTCCCCATTTTTCCCCAAATTGAACGAACGAAAACCCTTCGTTCATAAATAAAAAAAAGAAATTTAAAATGTGAATGTAAATTCTTTATATCGAATTTATGAGGACCATGTGAATGTGAATGTATAAATTTACATGGTCCTCATAAATTCTAAAGAAATTTAAAATGTGAATGTATAAATGGGATTTATAAATTGAAAATTTCCTAGTTATCGATAAAATGAATTCGAGATGAATTGAGAAAGGAAAGTTGAAATTTAAAATGGATAAGTGAATAAAACTAATTTAAGTAAAATTTTTGTAAATGGAAGGGATTTGATAAATTAAAATCAAATCAAGGATTTAAATTGGGAAGTGTTACAAGAAAAAAAAAATTGAATTTTGAATTGAAATAACTTAAGTAAATATTCGATCAAATGGAGCTAAATGTTAATAAAGGAATTAAAATTAGTTGGTGAAACTAATTAAAAGAATGACAAATGTAATATGGTTTAAAATGAATTGAATTCAATATTTATAAATGAAAGGTAAAATGAATTCATATGGAAATTTGGAATCCAGTTTAAATATAAGTGGTTATAAACCAAAGTGGTGAATTGGAAATAAATATAAGAAGCGTATAGAATAATAATCTTAAACTTAAGAAATAAATGGTAAAATTCTTAAGTAAAATTTAGAGTTGGGAAATATTCTAAATTATTAAATGGAGGATAAACTGGAAATTGTGAAATGGTTTTAATTGAACTGAATGTGAATATGGAATGCAAAATGAATTGAATAAAATCAATTGGACATGAAATAGAATAAAGAGTAAATTGAGTTTGTATCAATTTAAATTAGTTATAAACTAGATTGGATATTCTATTAAGTGAATATTGTCGAAATTTGCATAGAAATGGTTGTTATTTGACGCAAACGAGTATGTATAAAATTCTAAGAGTTAATAAAAGCAAATCAAATTGATTTTTTTTAATCAATTGAAATAGATATGAGTTCATTTCATTTAAAAATAAATTGAATGAAAGAAAGTGAGTTGTAAATCACTTGAATTGAATAGAAGTGGTATGTGAATTGATTATAAGCAATTAAATTTGTATCGGAACCATATAAACTGCTTATGGGAACTATTTTGAATGTATTGCTTGTGAAAACTATGTGTTTACTATTGGAAATAAGTGAAATGTGAATAAATTTCTTATATATGTCACTTATGTGTTTAAATTGAGTAAATACAGGTACATGAGGGCCCTTTGGCTGGATTTGGTCATGCTAAAATGCTAATAATAAACCGCTTTGCTTAAAAATGCTAAATAAGGTACGCCTGCGCAATATAAAAATAGGAAATATGAACTGTTTTTGCTTTTCCGATAGGGTGGGTCGATGTATATATATTTATATCTTTTGTCAAATTGCAAAATCTCCTCCGTACAAAGGAGACTCTGCCAAAAAATTTCGAAAAATTTCGAAAAAAAAATTGTTAGCGACAAACGATTTCAAATTGGAAATTGAAATAAATTAGTGAATGAAACTGAATTAAAATAATAATATGAATCAGTTATAATTGAAAGATAAAATTCAATATTCATAGTAGAAGATAAATTGAATTCAAATACAATTATAGTGTAAATTGAATTAAAATAAATTTGAAAATGCAAGATTAAATGAAAATGGATATGTGACTTCAATAGTGAAGTAAAAATTGTACAAGAAGCATATATATTGAAAATTTTGAACATTGTAATTGGATATTATGGATATCAGGATATGCAGGTGTATTAAAGGAAATGGAAGTGGGATTTTGATTTTAAAGATAAAATTGAATTGCTCGACAAAAGGTCGTATTTAAATTTCTATATGAAATTTGGTGATTTTCTTGTCACACCACTTGCCTTTTTGTTTTCTTTTGGGATTTGAGGGCATGTGGTGCCATTTTGTAGTCGTACCGAGCTAGCCGTGCAAAGGTGACGCTTGCGTAATTTTTCGAAAATTTCGAGAGTTAGAAAAATTTTGAGAAAATTTTGAAAGTTTGAAATCTGAATTCAAATCTAAAATTGAATTGGGAAATAAACAATATTTTTTTGGAATTTATAATTGAACTTGGAAAGTGAGTTGAAATGAATCTTTAATAATAGGATTTGGGTTGATAAATTGATAAAACTGTTTGGGTTGGAAAATATTACACGGGTTAAGGTCCATTCTTCTTAACTAGTAATTTCGGGAGGAAATTCTTTTAAGGAAGGAAGGATGTGACGACCCAGAATTTTGGACATTTGAAATTAAAATATTTAATTAATTTTAAATGTTTGAATGATATTTAACTTGAATTTAAAATATCAGAATGAATTTGGCAATTTAATTATTGAATTTAAATTATTGAAGTTGGATAAAAATTTGAATCTTCAGTTTTAAACTGAATAAAAATATTTCAAAGGCTTGTAAAATTTATATTGATAATACTGAAGATAATAGAAGCTTCAGAATTGAATTTGGGAATGATTTGTTCAGTTTGAAATTTTATTTTTTAAATCAATATTTAAAAAATAGCCTTCCGAGGCACATTCTCGAAATTCAACGAATCCAGTTCCATTGGATCCGTAATATTGTATTATTATCAGATTTCAATTTTCGTGGCATTCGAAGTGATTGTTTAGCCATACGATAGGAAAACGTGTAACAACCCGATATTCGTGTCGAATTATAATCGACAATTTAAACGATTAATATTGACACAAATTTCCAATTGAAGTTTTTAAATTTGGATTTAAAATTCTTTTACAAATTTTAAGTAAAATTTTATCGGGCTTTAAAATAAATTCTCGGCCCACATTTAAATGTTTGAAGCCGGGGAAAATAATTTGCAAAAAAAAAAAAAAAAAAAAAAGTAGCCCTTGTTTTTTTAATTGGGCCGTGATAAATTGCAAAAGCAATAAACAATCCCCTTTCCCCCCTTTTTATTCCATTTTTTCATTCTTTCGGCCCGTCCCCTTTTCTTCTGCTTGTGAAAAATGGCGGCCTCTCGTTGTCGAATTAGGGCTTCGGCTTCTTTCTGGGATTAGGGTTTCGATTCCGATGGTTGCTCGTCTCGCGTGGCTGCTGCGGTGTGCTTGGCCTCAATTCGTCGACTAGGTGAGACTTTCTCACATCTAATTCACTCAAAATATGAGATTTCGTTCGTTTTTGTTTTCGTGGTCATCTTTGTTTCGATATTGGGTTATTGACTGTGTAAATTCGTATATGTGAGTGATTCTGTTCACTCACGTTTCTAATTCCTACTCGAGTTCTTCGTTGTTGCTTAGATGTGTTGTTTTCTTTGATTTAATTAAAATCATATAAAATGATACTTTGCAATGACCTGTTCTTATTTGTGCTTGGGCTACATTCGACTTATTTGATGTTGCACATCGTTTTTGGTTTGATTCGAACTTTATTACTTTGATATCGGCTTACACTATTTGCATAGCCACTTATACTTGCTGTAGCATGCTTGAACTTGGCTGCATTATCCATATGAGATTATTCGATTTTGCTGTGCACACTCTTGTGTTGCGGTGTTCATTCATATTTTGTTATAATCAGTGAACTATCATGTGTAGCTTGCTATGTATATAAAACTAGAAAACACTGTACTGCCTTGTAAGTTGTTGCAAGTTTGTAACTGTAACATTTGAATTGTTTAGATTTATACATTTTCTGGGATTCTGTGTTTGGAAAATTATCTTGTGTCGAGGCAGTATACACAAGTGTTTACACTTGTGTATATGTGCAGACACATGGATCTGCAGAATTTGATGAGTTGAAGGGTTTTTATACTGATTTGTTCGAGTATTCTTTTCAGAAGTTTTTGGGAAAGTTTTTTTTTATAAACTTATTTTGATGAATTATCTATATATATGCACAAGCATATATAGAACCGGAGTTCTGATTTTTGTATGAAATTCTCATATCTGAGTACATACATGTGTTTACCTGTTTTCTGGCAAGTTGAATGTCTTGAGTATGAAAAGCAAAAATGGGTTTTTCGTATATTTCTATGTTATGGTTTTTCTGAAATCAAGTTAATTTGAATATCTGAGTTTTTATCTTGAATCTGGGTATCTGTGTTTTGATAGAAATGTTCTTCTTTGATATAAAATGTATATTTTGGAAGAAAATGGAGTTTATGGGGAATTTGGATTTTTGGGTGATTTTGTGTTTTGAGGTTGATGATTTCGTGTTTTCTGGGTATCACTGCACTGTTGTATCTTGTGGTCACCACGGTTTGCTTCGTAGTGACTTCGGATACTTGATTTAATATATATGTGTGTGATTTTGTGTTAACTTTTTGGTCTCTGCCCTTTTGCTTTGCGAACACAATTTGGATTTTTGGTTGAAATTCCATTTATGAACATAAATATACCTGCTGTTATCTATAGGTATCACTGCACCTAATGCCGAGCACATATTTGTGCTGTTGTCAGGCTATATTAAATCTCTGTTTGCCTGGTTCACCTCTGTTGATTTCATTGGTGACTGACACTGCTCAGTTGCTTGTATCAACCCCATTTCCAGGTTACATGTAATCTTGTTGAAGTTGGTGAACTAGTGTTCTTGTGGTTTGCTGTAGCAATTCATCACACTTGAATTGCATTTGAGTTTCTTTTCAAATCCATCTTCTTGCTTCTTACTACTATGTGCACTTGATTTAGTTGTACACTTACTGTGCACATTCCATGTTGCCATTTCTATATCCATTTTGTTAAGGCGCTGTTCGTTATGTACATTCAAATGTGTACATATTTTTCTTTCATTTGGTGGAAGTTTTAACTGTTGCCATCATGTACAGTCTGTTGTACATTGCTCTTCATATTAGTGCATTGGGTCCTTATTCCTTTTAGTGCATACTGTATATCTTTGTGTGCTAGTTTCCATGCACATTCTCCATGTCTGCCTTCTTGACCATTGAGGCCGTGGTATTTGATATTTGAATCTTCATTGATTTCGGTTCGTTGATCATTGGGTACATCGTCACTGTAGTGGCACGGCAGTGCACGCAAGCGTGAACTGCAGCCACACCGTATGGTTTTGTGATATTCTATTTTGTTTTGATTTATTAATCTTATGCGTAGTTCATATGCTGTAGCGGCGAGGCAGTGCACGCGTGCGTGTACTGCAGCCCTACTCGACTTAATATTTTAATTGGTATTTAAATGTTTTGAACTGTTCTGTTTATTTCAATTCAATATTCTGAATTGCATTCTGATTTGGTTTAGTTACTGTCGTCTATTCATTATTTGATTATTATTGCTTCTGTGCACTAATAACTGAGTTTGAATTAGACTGACCCGAGTATTATTTTCTTTTGAATTTAATACTCGGGTCAGACCGAGTATTTACAGGTTGTAGATATTCTGCTTTGGGTTGCTGCTAGAGCTATGAAGTTCTTTCATATCTTTTGGAGTAGTCGTCGTCATTTGTAGTAGTATGTAAAATTGTATAGGAAGATATGTATTCATGTATATTATATACGTTAATGTACTTGTATATGTAACTTCCTTAGTCGACTGTTGTAGTTGTATCATATGTACTGTGTGAATGTATTGTAACTGACATCAGTTATTATATATATATGAGACTTTCTGTTTCATCTGTGTTCCGCATTTATATTATCTGTGTTGTTATTTTATATTTACTGTTCTAAACTATTACGAACCATCGTAGTTCGTTTTATACTGGAATTGGGGTATGTCGATGGGAGAAAATAAATCAGAGATGAAAAATGAAAGAATATATATATTTATATCACTTCCATCGAGATAACCAATACTAGTGTAAGGCCAACTATTGATGGCCGCTCCTCAACAGCCTTATTCTCCGTGCTAGTTGACAGCATTACACCGTAGTGTTCTTGGCTAGCGTGGGTATAGAGGTGGGGCGTCACAGCTTGGTATCAGAGCCTGGGGTTTAGAACAAATATAAAACATAACTTAGATAGTACATGTGTTACAACTATTTGTCGATGTTTTATTTCACATCTTTATCTTAAGATCATCTTTGATTTGTTAGGAATGAATTCCTAACGCTTATTCGTGAGCATTGCTGCTATTCTCTGTCGCACTTGCTCACTTGAGTTTACACTTCTAAGTATCAGTGTATATATGCTCTATCAAGTTGCATATTGCTGCAACTAGTACCCACTTCGATTTGAACTCGCATTGTTTATTCGAACTGCTATATATATGCATTCTTATCTCTGATTCGTGTACTTAATGCAGTTTCCATACAATTGGGTTTTGGGTATCAATCTTTGAGACAAATTGCATTCCAATTGTTGATCGGTTCTTCTTTTCCGGTTAGTTGTTATCACCTTTGTCGACTTTGACAACTTCTATTTCAGGAATTTTGGGTATTCCTACTTTGATGGATTTGGAATCGAAATTCTTTGTATTTTATTCACGTCTTCGAATGTGAATCTTAGTGAATTGATTTGGTTTTCGAATTTAATCGATTCTTGATTATTTCCCGATTTGTTGCTATCATTTATTAGCAACTTTGATGACCTTTTCTTCGGGATTTTTGTGAACATACCTTTCGATGAATTCGGTATCGATTTCTTTGGATTCTATTCACGTCTTCGTATGTGAATTCTTGTGATTGATTGTTTTTACAATCATTTTTGTGATTTGTCACTTAAAAATTATAAAGGTTTCAATACTAGTAGTAAATATCAAAAACTCTTTTATCAAAATGTTTTCAACTCTATTTTCAATACCAAACTCGTTTTTGAAACTGTTTTCCAATCTATTAGTATATACAAATCTTTATTTCACTCGTATGAGAAATCTAATTAAACGGCTTAGTAAAACAAGTGGTATGAAATGCTTGCGTTTACTTCGTCGGTTAATTGTTGGACTTGTTCGATTGAATCTCTTGTGACAAATTTTATTAGTGAAGATTTACAGTTTGTTCGTAAATATTTAAGTTAAGCAAGTGGTTATGGGACATGAAGCTAAACTTTTATATTTACTAGCTTAGTGTAAATGACACTTCTCGTTGATCATGACGATCATTTTTACGGTTAGACTAGGCCTCATCGGTGTGATTTCGTCTCACACATACCTCTTTTGATTTTTGGTTAGTCTGGACCTCAATCTGTGTGATTTCGACTCACACATGTGGGGTAGCGCCCCACGGTCTTCGGGCCATTCGTGTGTCAAAATTAATGGCTTGCAACCATGAGATAGCGTCTCGTTATGCGTTGCACGTGTTGATGATTTTTCATGCTCGCGGGTAGGTGAGATTCCGTGCTCCCGTTCTCGCTTTGCGTTGCACGTGTTGATGATTTTTCATGCTCGCGTGTAGGTGAGATTCCGTGCTCCCGTTCTCGCTTTGCGTTGCCCGTGTTGGTGATTTTCATGCTCACGTGTAGGTGAGATTCCGTGCTCCCGTTCTCGCTTTGCATTGCACGTGTTGGTGATTTTCATGCTCATGTGTAGGTGAGATTCCGTGCTACCGTTCTCGCTTTGCATTGCACGTGTTGGTGATTTTCATGCTCATGTGTAGGTGAGATTCCGTGCTCCCGTTCTCGCTTTGCGTTGCACGTGTTGATGATTTTTCATGCTCGCGGGTAGGTGAGATTCCGTGCTCCCGTTCTCGCTTTGCGTTGCACGTGTTGATGATTTTTCATGCTCGCGTGTAGGTGAGATTCCGTGCTCCCGTTCTCGCTTTGCGTTGCCCGTGTTGGTGATTTTCATGCTCACGTGTAGGTGAGATTCTGTGCTCCCGTTCTCGCTTTGCGTTACATGTGTTGATGAATTTTCATGCTCGCGTGTTGGTGAGTTTCCATACTCTCCTTTGAGTTTTCATACTCCGTTTGAGTTTTCATACTCCGTTCGAGTTTTCATACTCCGTTCGAGTTTTCATACTCCGTTCGAGTTTTCATACTCCGTTCGAGTTTTCATACTCCGTTCGAGTTTTCATACTCAGTTCGAGTTTTCATACTCCGTTTGAGTTTTCATACTCCGTTTGAGTTTCCATACTCCCCTTCGAGTTTTCATACTCTGTTCGAGTTTTCATACTCCGTTTGAGTTTTCATACTCTGTTCGAGTTTTCATACTCCGTTCGAGATTTCATACTCCGTTTGAGTTTTCATACTCTGTTCGAGTTTTCATACTCAATTTGAGTTTTCATACTCAGTTTGAGTTTTCATACTCCGTTCGAGTTTTCATACTCGCGTTCGAGTTTTCATACTCCGGTTCGAGTTTTCATACTCTGTTCGAGTTTTCATACTCCGTTCGAGTTTTCATACTCCGTTTGAGTTTTCATACTCTGTTCGAGTTTTCATACTCCGTTTGAGTTTTCATACTCCGTTTGAGTTTCCATACTCTCCTTCGAGTTTTCATACTCCGTTCGAGTTTTCATACTCGCGTTCGAGTTTTCATACTCCGGTTCGAGTTTTCATGCTCGCATTCGAGTTTTCATACTCCGGTTCGAGTTTTCATACTCGCGTTCGAGTTCTCATACTCTTAGCTTGTGTTTTCTGGATTTCTTGTGAGGATTTCTAGAATTTGTGCTTCACCAATTTTCGTGATTTATATTGATAAGTTTTATCAATTCTTGTGCATTGGTGAATTCGTGTGTTATTGACTTGTTATGAATACAAGTTTAGGGTATGATACCCCTTTCTATCTTTGAGAAGGTTCTTGTGACCTTTTTGATGAACGAAAATTCATTGGTATTATATTTTGATGCCAATTATTTCGATGAAATTTTGACGTATGTCGAAGTTGCTACTGACATTGCTATTTTAATCACGTGTTTTAAAGATTTGTTATTCTTCAAAATATTTCAAAATATAAATCAAAATTGTTTTCAAAATCTTTACGATTTGCGCTTTCAAAAGAATGAGGAAGCGAATTAAACGTTTCAGAAAAATCGAGGACTATGACCCCTTTCTTTTACTGATTCGCTTAATTCTGGACTTGTCCGTTTGAGAACGTAAAATGTTATTTATTTAAAATACACAATTTTGCACTTTCAAGGAAACGATGAAGTGAATTAAACGATTTAGTAAAACTCGTGGTTATGGGTCATGTGCGTTTGCTATTTCGGTTAATTTCGGACTCGTTAATTGAAAAATTTGTGATTTGAAATTTGATTACCGTTGTGGTAATTTCTGATTATCGTTTTGATAATTGGATGTTTATGATTTCTGATTTATCGTTTTTGAAAATCAGATATTTATTGTTTCTAATTATCTATTGATAATTAGATATTTGAGATTTAATTGTCGTTTGTGATAATTAAATATTTGTGATTTAAGATTGATTTTCGATTTAGATAATCGAATATTTGTGATTTGAGATCTTTGAATTATCTATTGATAATTAGATTTTGTTGATAATTTGTGAATTTCCTTTATGAAATTAAAAGATTTCTTTGGCGTTTATATTGTACTACGCCAGTCTACCGGCTCAATTTTCTGCTATTCATGGCGTTTTCCACGTCTTCCAATTACGGAAATGCCTTTGGGGTTTCCAATCTTTATTCTTGAGCCCGGTATTATTGAAGAAATTGAAGTTTCACTAGATTTGACTTTGAGCAAACACGTTCTGGCTTGCTCCTTCATGCACTTTATGGTGAACTTCATATTTCGAATTTCTTCATCTTGTGATGATATTCTCTTTTGGTTGTTACCTTTTGTCCATATATTCCTTAAGATTGCGAGGACGCAATTTCTTTAAGGAGGGGAGTCTGTAACAACCCGATATTCGTGTCGAATTATAATCGACAATTTAAACAATTAATATTGACACAAATTTCCAATTGAAGTTTTTAAATTTGGATTTAAAATTCTTTTACAAATTTTAAGTAAAATTTTATCGGGCTTTAAAATAAATTCTCGGCCCACATTTAAATGTTTGAAGCCGGGGAAAATAATTTGCAAAAAAAAAAAAAAAAAAGTAGCCCTTGTTTTTTTAATTGGGCCGTGATAAATTGCAAAAGCAATAAACAATCCCCTTTCCCCCCTTTTTATTCCATTTTTTCATTCTTTCGGCCCGTCCCCTTTTCTTCTGCTTGTGAAAAATGGCGGCCTCTCGTTGTCGAATTAGGGCTTCGGCTTCTTTCTAGGATTAGGGTTTCGATTCCGATGGTTGCTCGTCTCGCGTGGCTGCTGCGGTGTGCTTGGCCTCAATTCGTCGACTAGGTGAGACTTTCTCACATCTAATTCACTCAAAATATGAGATTTCGTTCGTTTTTGTTTTCGTGGTCATCTTTGTTTCGATATTGGGTTATTGACTGTGTAAATTCGTATATGTGAGTGATTCTGTTCACTCACGTTTCTAATTCCTACTCGAGTTCTTCGCTGTTGCTTAGATGTGTTGTTTTCTTTGATTTAATTAAAATCATATAAAATGATACTTTGCAATGACCTGTTCTTATTTCTGCTTGGGCTACATTCGACTTATTTGATGTTGCACATCGTTTTTGGTTTGATTCGAACTTTATTACTTTGATATCGGCTTACACTATTTGCATAGCCACTTATACTTGCTGTAGCATGCTTGAACTTGGCTGCATTATCCACATGAGATTATTCGATTTTGCTGTGCACACTCTTGTGTTGCGGTGTTCATTCATATTTTGTTATAATCAGTGAACTATCATGTGTAGCTTGCTATGTATATAAAACTAGAAAACACTGTACTGCCTTGTAAGTTGTTGCAAGTTTGTAACTGTAACATTTGAATTGTTTAGATTTATACATTTTCTGGGATTCTGTGTTTGGAAAATTATCTTGTGTCGAGGCAGTATACACAAGTGTTTACACTTGTGTATATGTGCAGACACATGGATCTGCAGAATTTGATGAGTTGAAGGGTTTTTATACTGATTTGTTCGAGTATTCTTTTCAGAAGTTTTTGGGAAAGTTTTTTTTTATAAACTTATTTTGATGAATTATCTATATATATGCACAAGCATATATAGAACTGGAGTTCTGATTTTTGTATGAAATTCTCATATCTGAGTACATACATGTGTTTACCTGTTTTCTGGCAAGTTGAATGTCTTGAGTATGAAAAGCAAAAATGGGTTTTTCGTATATTTCTATGTTATGGTTTTTCTGAAATCAAGTTAATTCGAATATCTGAGTTTTTATCTTGAATCTGGGTATCTGTGTTTTGATAGAAATGTTCTTCTTTGATATAAAATGTATATTTTGGAAGAAAATGGAGTTTATGGGGAATTTGGATTTTTGGGTGATTTTGTGTTTTGAGGTTGATGATTTCGTGTTTTCTGGGTATCACTGCACTGTTGTATCTTGTGGTCACCACGGTTTGCTTCGTAGTGACTTCGGATACTTGATTTAATATATATGTGTGTGATTTTGTGTTAACTTTTTGGTCTCTGCCCTTTTGCTTTGCGAACACAATTTGGATTTTTGGTTGAAATTCCATTTATGAACATAAATATACCTGCTGTTATCTATAGGTATCACTGCACCTAATGCCGAGCACATATTTGTGCTGTTGTCAGGCTATATTAAATCTCTGTTTGCCTGGTTCACCTCTGTTGATTTCATTGGTGACTGACACTGCTCAGTTGCTTGTATCAACCCCATTTCCAGGTTACATGTAATCTTGTTGAAGTTGTTGAACTAGTGTTCTTGTGGTTTGCTGTAGCAATTCATCACACTTGAATTGCATTTGAGTTTCTTTTCAAATCCATCTTCTTGCTTCTTACTACTATGTGCACTTGATTTAGTTGTACACTTACTGTGCACATTCCATGTTGCCATTTCTATATCCATTTTGTTAAGGCGCTGTTCGTTATGTACATTCAAATGTGTACATATTTTTCTTTCATTTGGTGGAAGTTTTAACTGTTGCCATCATGTACAGTCTGTTGTACATTGCTCTTCATATTAGTGCATTGGGTCCTTATTCCTTTTAGTGCATACTGTATATCTTTGTGTGCTAGTTTCCATGCACATTCTCCATGTCTGCCTTCTTGACCACTGAGGCCGTGGTATTTGATATTTGAATCTTCATTGATTTCGGTTCGTTGATCATTGGGTACATCGTCACTGTAGTGGCACGGCAGTGCACGCAAGCGTGAACTGCAGCCACACGGTATGGTTTTGTGATATTCTATTTTGTTTTGATTTATTAATCTTATGCGTAGTTCATATGCTGTAGCGGCGAGGCAGTGCACGCGTGCGTGTACTGCAGCCCTACTCGACTTAATATTTTAATTGGTATTTAAATGTTTTGAACTGTTCTGTTTATTTCAATTCAATATTCTGAATTGCATTCTGATTTGGTTTAGTTACTGTCGTCTATTCATTATTTGATTATTATTGCTTCTGTGCACTAATAACTGAGTTTGAATTAGACTGACCCGAGTATTATTTTCTTTTGAATTTAATACTCGGGTCAGACCGAGTATTTACAGGTTGTAGATATTCTGCTTTGGGTTGCTGCTAGAGCTATGAAGTTCTTTCATATCTTTTGGAGTAGTCGTCGTCATTTGTAGTAGTATGTAAAATTGTATAGGAAGATATGTATTCATGTATATTATATACGTTAATGTACTTGTATATGTAACTTCCTTAGTCGACTGTTGTAGTTGTATCATATGTACTGTGTGAATGTATTGTAACTGACATCAGTTATTATATATATATGAGACTTTCTGTTTCATCTGTGTTCCGCATTTATATTATCTGTGTTGTTATTTTATATTTACTGTTCTAAACTATTACGAACCATCGTAGTTCGTTTTATACTGGAATTGGGGTATGTCGATGGGAGAAAATAAATCAGAGATGAAAAATGAAAGAATATATATATTTATATCACTTCCATCGAGATAACCAATACTAGTGTAAGGCCAACTATTGATGGCCGCTCCTCAACAGCCTTATTCTCCGTGCTAGTTGACAGCATTACACCGTAGTGTTCTTGGCTAGCGTGGGTATAGAGGTGGGGCGTCACAAAACGCGTTGAAATTTATATCGAAATTTAATTTAATAACTCATTAAAAGGTTATCTTCTCCATACGATCGAATTTGGACTCGAAACCTTTTCCATTGCGTTCGGAATAGGCGTATAACATTATAAACGCCTGGCGGCACGCTACGATTGGGGGTCGGGATTTTGAGTTGCAACTATCAAGGCAACTTCAATTTAAATTTGAATTTAAAATTTTATATATATACATTTGTATTTAATATCATATTATTTCCTAAGATAATTACACGTTTCAACATTCGAGCACATGTCACCTTCTTTAGCATGCGTTCGTTTTAAAGAAAAAAAAATCGAACAAAACATTTCTCTGTTCAAAATAAAACCCAACCGAGTTTTCAAAATCTCAAAAAAAAAGTAATTAATGGTCGCTCGTTCCTTTATCAAATCCTTCTTCCCCATTTTTCCCCAAATTGAACGAACGAAAACCCTTCGTTCATAAATAAAAAAAGAGAGCGGGTCGCGCGTGCTCGTGAGAGGAGCTCGAGGCTTAGCATGATGACAACGGCAACCGTGTAGCTCGAGGTGGTTGAATTCGAAGGCTGGAAGGCTCGCGCGCGCGTTAGGAAGGAATGCGGCAGTTCGAATTGCAGAATGGGTCGCGACCTCGTATCGCGATTGGCGGCTAGGGTTTGGGCTCGATACCACCGATGGGTCGCGGTGGTGAGGCTGCGATGGCGGCAAGCAGGCTAGGGGTTCGAGCATGGGGCAGCACGCGATTTAGGTGGTGGTTCGTGTTGTTTTGGGGGCGAGTTTTGCGAGCAGTGGTGGGGCAATAAGGTATCATGTTTAATTTAATTTAATTTAATTTATACCGTAGATTAGAGTAATAAAAAAAATATACATGCAGAAAAGTTAAAGTAATAAAATTTGTTAGTTGATTAAATTTATTAAAGGGGAATGAGTTTAAAACAAAATTCTTAGTTAATTAAAATTATAAAATGCTGATAGATTATTTTAAAGAAAAGAATAAAAATAAAATATACAGATACATATTTTAAAGCACTGTTAAGTTTTAAAATCAATATATGTATGGACAATCTCCTTTTTATTAATTAATAGTGAATTATTTGTTTTGTTAATCCATTTAAATTGTTTTGTTAATCTATTTACAAAAAAATAGTTTAAACCAAGATTATTATTTTAAGATATAGTTTTTGGTTAATTAATTTATTTAAAACGAAATTTAATAATTAGTTAAATAATATTATTAAAAGAAAATAAGTGTTCAAATTTGTTTGAATATTAATAAAATTATATAATTGTTATGCAAGGTCTTAAATCGAGAAAATCGAGTCAAGATGGAAAATGGATTGCATGCATAATCCAAGGCGAGATCTTCTCACTCAAAATTTTAATTGAAAATTCCAGTTATTGATTGATCGTGGAATTGTGATAGTTAAATTAAAATTGATTGATTGTGTGTTTGGATAATTTATTTATTATTAGTTATATTAGTTTAGACCCTATTGCGCCGCATAATAGCGGATAATATTTTATAAATCCCATATACCGTGATATTCCACGTTGAAGTGGAATGGGTATTTAATCGTGTGCTAACGTCTGTGGATGCAGGGAAACGGGTTGGAGGGATCCAACTGGATTCCTCAAATATTTGATTTGTTTCGTATGTCGTGTTATGATTAATTATAATCTGTGTATGATTATTTATGTCTGAAACCGTTGAAGGCCGTAATTCAGCCGAATATATTTCTGGTATCGTAGGATACCAGAAATAAATAGTTAATTGATTTTGAAATGTAGATAGAAAATTTATAATGAATTCACTCAAAGGAATCGGGTGAATTTTAAAAGAAGGAAATTTAAATAGATAAAGTTTTATCTTTGGAAACTTATAGAATAAATACCAAAAAGATGGGAAATACTTTTTATAAAGAAATTTCGAGTAATGTTGTTAAATAGTTGAAGAATTTATTTAAAATGCGGATTTTAAATAATTTAAATAGATAAAGAATTTATTTCAAAAGGAAATAAATTTAGAAATTAAATTTGGGATTTAATTTGGAGTTGAAATTAATCTTAAAAAAATTTCGGGAATTAATTTGGAGTTAGAATAAATCTTAGGAACCGATTAGGAAATTTGGTTTGGTGTGTTGGAAATAATTTTGGGAAATCAATTTGAAATTGATTGATATTGGAAAATTAATTTCGGAAATCAAATTGGGATTTGATTTTGTGTTTGAAATAAATTGGAAATCAATTTGGGTTTTGATTTGGTTTGAAGGTGATATTTGGGAATCTATTTAAAATTCATAAATCAGTTGATATTTGGAATGTAAATTCACAATGGGAATTTATAAAAGAAGAGAAATTGTTTAAAAACAAATATTGGTTTATTTCTAAAGTATGGAGAGAAATTTACAAATTGGAATGTAAATTTAAAATAAATCGAGAAGATTTATTAATTTATTTTGAATGGACCAATTTATACTGGGAAAAGAATTATTCCTTGGAAAGCCGAGTATATTTTTAAAATGGCTTTTGAATAGAAAATTAAAAGTTTTAGATTTGGTTCTAAAAATAATACTGTTGGAGAAATTAGTTTTGGAAATTGTTTAAAGTAGAAAAACAAAATTTATTTAATTAATTATATAAGGATTATTTAAAAGATTAAATTGATTTTTGATTTAGAAAATAGGTATTTAAATATTTATACTCTATCTACTAATTTTATTTTCAAATCAGTTTTTGGGCTTGAATTTTTATATGAGGTATTAGTGCAATATTTTTCATAACTAATATTTAAGCAAATATTCTAAAATAGTTTATTTTAAATGTTTCCAAGTATATTATGAATAAGTATTTTATATTATTTTAAATTATTTGAAATCGGCAGATTTTCAAGGGAAATGCATACATATTTGGAAATGTTTTCCGCGTAGGGAAAAATTGATTTGAAATTGTTTTTCAAATAGATGAAGTGTGAAATTTTATCTTGCGAAGATATGTTGAAATTAAATAATTTGGAAAATTATTTGAATCCAGAAATTGTTATGAATGATGATTGATAGTTAAATAACCAACTATCAATATTGGCCTTTTTAAATGGCATTTGAATTTAGATGCGACCGGGAGTCGAATTCCAAATGGATATTCGAAACCCACATCAAACCTTTGTGATTGTGATGGATCTTTTGTTAAAAGATCAAAGTGAAATTGTGGTGATTTGTTTGAATCTGAATGAACACTTATTTTTAAAATAAGCGCTCGTTATTCGGATTAGCCGAGAGAGGACCTTCTGTCATAAAACCCATTCCGAATAACGATACGACGAAATGGGATTGCAATTGAAGATGGTGTTGTAGACCGGGTATTTTCGAAAGCGAAAGGATACCTGTCGAATGTCTCTGCACCAGGTTGCTTCGGTATAGAGATTTTATCACCCTTTGTGATGGGGATTCCGGACATGATTAGTGAGTATCTGGATTGCAAGGGCTTCTTTTGAAGTGCCTTCGGTTCCATTCGATCTTGGAATGGACTTGTATGGATGTGTGTCTGACGTTACACTTTGAGATTTAAAGCGGGTTTCAATCAAATACATTTCTGTGGGTGACGGAGAATTTATTCTCTTAGTTTAACACCCTTCTTTGAGACGTACGAGCTCAGAGGTTATGTGGTTGATGATTACTAGTGATACATTCCCAATTTGGTAATGCGGCATACGAAGTGCTGCTAATATTTTGTTGATCGAAGCATGGCTTTTGTGGAAAGCATAACTTTGTGGATGAGACTTCGTCGAATCTCACACCCCGGAATGGTCAAAACAGGAAGGATGTGGCAAGGTTTTAGGGGGTAGCTCCCCTTAGGGTATGTACATTTCCTTCTGGATAGAAGTGGTATCATGGTATGGAGCCCAGATACTTAACTTATGTGAATATCGCAAATATATATATATATATATATATATATATATATATATATATATATTACTTTGTGATTGTTGTTGTTGAGGATCCTCGGATAAATGTTGTTTATAACCGGGGGATGGCATACTCGTGTAGTAGTTACCTATTTTTGCAAAGGTAACCCGGCCTTGTGTTGGCAGAGATCCGGTTAGGTTCTCGGGGAGTCCATCCAGAGGCGTACCCATGCGGCAACGGGAAGTTCCTTGGCCTGACCATTTCTTGGAAGTCCAATTCCCAATACGAATCCAGTACGGTTTTAGTTGTATAACCTGCCATTTATTCATGGTGGTCACCACTATTTAGATGGTAGCTATAGTAGGCATAGTGTGAAATGCCTATGTTGGCTAAGATTTATATTATACTTTCGAAATATTTCCCACACTATGCACTAATAATAATAATATCAAATGATTTTTGCGTATCAAGCATATTTTAATATCATAAGGAGAAATCTCCTCCAATTCTGCTTTTGCATTGTGTGTGCGGCGGGAGACTTATGGTAGTTTCATTTTCCAAAAAGCATTGCGGATTTCTTTTAAAAATCTTTTGTTTTCCTTTTAGTAGAGAATAACTATTTTAAGATCTCACACCAGTCTCATGACTGACCTGGAGTTTATTGTTCCCTTTCTAAACTCTGGGTGCCCATAATTTTCCACACGGGCAGCCTAGAGTTAGGTTATCAGGTCATTTTGGAATTCAGGAGTTGCTGTGGAGATCAGGAGCAAGCTGGATGGCGTGGCGTATTACTAGTAAATGTTATATTTTCTTTTGCTGTTGTTGTTGTACACTCTAATAATGTGATGTGATGTAATAATAGATATGATTCTTTGTTTAAAGATTATTCATTAATATATTATATGTTGTTCCGCTACGAAATGTGAGATTCTGTTATTATTTCTGTTCTTCCTCTATTTTCTTCTTCTTAAACCCTAACGGTTCAGTTTTCTGGCATTTGATTGCGCGGCATTTGACACAGTGGACGTATAAATGTCAACTTTCGAAAGTCGTTAAAACCGGGTCGTTACAGGAAATTCCGTCCATATGTCAGTTGCAAGTTTGGTTGAAGTTTGATTTGATTTGGTTACTTTTTGGTGACCAAAATCTATCTTTTCAACAAAGTTGTAACCTTTATTTTAATGATGCAAATATATGTCGCTTCTTATGTTTATATGTGTCTAAAAGTGATTGGTTATCGGCTTGCTTACCTCTTCAAAAAGATGCCATCTTTGGTAATTAGTAAATGATTTGAGCTTAGTTGAAAATGTTTAAATAAGTAACATAAGTGATGCCATCTACATGTTCTATAGTTGTCATTTACTTTTGTTCCTAGCTCATACTTACACTATGTCATGCATGGATAAATAAATGACATAGGAAAGCATTTTCAAAAATGTCCATACAACGACTATCGCTATATCGGCACTTTTGAAACCAACCACTCTTTTGGAATCTTTGGTTTAAAACCTGTGCTTGGGTTTTACAAGGTTGATTAATTATTTTAAAAACAGTGGTTTAATTCTAAATAATCATTTTTATAATGATGGCTTAAGATTAATTAATTATTTTATAATGATATTTTAAATTTAATTAATCATTTAAATAATGATGATTAAGATTAATTTATTATTTAAATAATAATGTGATTAACATTGATTAACTATTTCATTAATGATGTTTAAAATTAATTATACATTTTAACTAATGATGTTTAAGGCTAATTAATTACTTGATTAATGATGTATTAAAGTTAATTAATCATTTTGTTAATTACGTTTTAAGATTAATTAATCACTTTAATAATAATATATTAAATTTAATTGATCATTTTAAATAACCATGATTATAATTAATTAATCATTTCAATAATGATGTTTAAGGGTTAATAATAATGTTTTAAAGTTAATAAATCCCTTAAACAATGATAATTAAATTAATTACATAGGTTAAATAGTGTTGTTTGAAGTAATTAATCAGGATTAAAGCAAACTGATTCTTTTAAAAAAATGTTTGAAACAATTAATCATTGATTAAAGTTAATTGATAATATTATATAGTGATATTGAAGTAACTGATTTATGACTAAAGCATATCAATCATTGTGATAGAGTTTTTTAAAGTTAATACTTTCAAATGCTAAACCTCATCAAAAGTTTGGTTTTAAAAGTAATTTGATACGAATATGGAAACGAAGTTTTCGTAATTCGATATCACTTATATTGAAAGGATTTGGTCATACTCTTCATAATAAATGTCGAGGCAGGAACTCATTTTTGTCTTGAAGGTTAAAAATGCATCAAGGAAAAGCCTAGAGATGGCACTACCTCAACTTGCATGGCTTCATATTCGATCGAGGGAATGCACAATTTTGGAATCGGCTAGCGGCGAGAATATGAAATATTATTTCCACATATAATCATTTTTAATTATCCACGATAGTTGATTTATTAACTGCCGGTTTAGCTTTCTTCTTTGAGCATCATCAACTTAAGAAGATTTGTTGCTTGTTTAAGCGTTGTTATCCTTTGTCAAAAATGAATAAAACCAAAAAATGAGTGGGGGCCAAGTTATGTGGGCTTGCACCCATTAGGGTATATTCACATGTACTCTAGGTTAGCTTCCAATATATATGCAATAAGATGTATATTACTCGAATTCTCAGTAAGGTATTGGCAGGGTACCTCTTGGAGTTCCCACGAGGTGTCACAAGAGAGAATAACCTTTTCAAACATATTGACTAGAGGTACACTTTCGGTAAAGGGGGCGCACCCTACTTTGTCATTTGTTGAAAAATTTCCCTTCTTTCCTTTGATTCCAATTTTTTTTAAATTTACCTCTTTCTTAGTTACATTGAGAAGTGCCATGAGCACTTCACGATGTTTAATTATTTGTATCCATTGTTGTGATTTGATATTGTTATTATGAGGGGAAGTCCGTTCCGCCGTTAGCCACGTGGTCTTAAATACTGTATTTGTTTCCACCCTTTTATAGAGATTTTCTCATACCAGACTTATTGTCTGACCCGAATTGCTTTCTTTTGTAAACTCTTTTGTACGCAGTTTTATTTGAGTAGTCCAAGAGTGGTAGATTTTTCTTTAGGCTCTTTGAAGACGATGGTCAAGTCGGAGGCTCCTTTATCTATCTAGTTATTTATTTCTATTGTATGATTATGTATGTGTATTTTGTATCAAAAAGTGCAAAGGTAGAGTGTATAACCGCCAAGTCTGACAGATGTAGTACTTTTGTGTAACTCTGATAAATCCATGTTAGGGGTAACCTGATGTATTACTGTTTATGTGTCACTGTTCCGATGTGAGACTTTTTTACTTTCTATTCTGTTCCGATCCTTTCTTTTATTTTACCCCATGGAAACTCGTCTTTTGGATGCTTGGGAAGTGACACATGAAACCGAAGTTTTGTTAAGTGTCATTCGTAGGGTTCAGAATGGTGGGTCGTCCTAGTTGGTATCAGAGCTTCGGTTGAGCCAATAACTTAGCCTGATTGGGGTAAAACTCATTAGAGATGGGGTAAGTGATGCCCTAGAATGTGTTAATCCTAAGAGAGCATATTTGTAATTTTCTTTAAAATTATAATATTTATCCTCTAAAGTCTCGTTCTAGAGCCACTGGTGTTGTTTTCCTTAAAACTCTTATGATCCTTTTCTTGTGTTCTATAGGTATATGTTATCTATCCAAGTGATAAAAGATGAATAGAAGCAGATGATGAAGGGGTGGACATGGAACTAGCATAGCTATATATGGTAGAGCAGCTAAGAATGTCCCGGTTGTACGTCCCATAGAGGAAGTGGTAGCAGAGATTCGACCTCCTAACAACTTTGCAACTTTATACAAGAATTACACCACTTTGGGTAGAAACCATTCTATAGTACTGAGGATATTCTTAGAGTGTAAACTTGGATTAGTCCTGTAAAAGGACATTTGGAGACTTTAGGTTGGGAGATACAGGGAACAAATTTTAGCATCGCTACAGCTTCAAAAATCGACGATGGACTAGTGGAATTGTACAACATCTAATACTCCAAAAGAGGAGTTCTCTTGAGCATAAATTTATTGAATTATCCCAATTTTGGATTTCGATTTATAGATACACCGCTTAAAAAGAATGAAAGGCTTATGAAAGAGATGCAACTAGAGTTCCATCAGGAAATGACTAATCATGTCAATGGTACATTCACCAACCTTATCAGTATGGCTTTGTAGTTTGAGGCTCTTGATCTTGAGGAAGGAATATAGAAAGGAGTAATGCCAATAATCAACACCAAGCCTTTATCGGTGGTGTCAGTCGAAAGCAAGCTGAATTTCAAGTGCAAAGGTGAATAGCAATGGTCAAGAAAGAAACCTAGAGATGGAGCCCTAGCATAGAAGGAGCCGCGGGACTTGTCCAAAATTCTTTATTCATCACTTCGCAGATCGTTGCACTAACCCTCCTAGCGATCTAATCTACTACAATTGTCATAAGCAAGGACATATGAAGAATGAGTGCCCTTTTTAGAAGAAGGGGTCGTAGGGGTAGGCTTTTGCTATTGAAGAGATACCTACAATTTCTTCAGGATAGAAGGTGAAGCAAGCATCCCAGGGCATACTATCCATCCATGATATTCCTATTAGGATATTATTCGGTACGAGTACTTCCCATAATATTATTTCAGTTGATCTCATTGATAAACTTAATTTAAACCCATCCTTTTGAGTAATCTTCTTTGTGTTTCGAGCCCTGTTGAGGGTCCGACAAACCTTGAAATTGTGTATTTGCATGTACCTATCTCTTATCGAAATCATCTCTTTCTCTCCGATCTGTTTGTTCTCTGGTTCATGGTTTTTGGAGTGTTTTTGAGAATGGATTAGTTATCTAAATTTAATGCCATCTTCGATTGTGGTAGATGGAAGGTCGTGGTAAAAGATGCGGAAGGAAAAGGCATTTATATGTTTTGTGAAGAGCCTAATGAAGTGATGAGTATTTTTTATATTCGCTTGAAGTAGCTAAGGAAGAGTAGCTTAGAGATATATCTATTTTTGGGATTTCACAAATGTTTTCGATGAAGTACATGGTTTACCTCCCTCCATGAAGTGGAGTTCCGTATTGATTTGATTCCAGGAACCGGACAGATTATTCAACCTCTATGATGATTGTCTCCAAAAGAAAGGAGAGAGCTAGAAAGCCGAACTTTCAACTTGTTGCGGAAGGAATTGATAAGACGTAGTACTTCTAGTTGGGGTTCACTAGTCGTCTTTGTTACTAAGGCGGATGGTTTTATATGTAGAATACTGGGAGTTGAATAAAAGAAATATTAAAATACATACCCTCTACCAAGGATGAACGGCATGTTTGATCAACTCCACGCTGCTTGGATATTTTCCCAATTGGATCCGCCACTGGTTTTCACCAATTAAGGGTAGTAGAAGAGAGTGTGGTCTTAACAAGTTTTAGGACTCCAGATAGTTTCTTTGAGTGGTTAGTCATGTTGTTTGGGCTCATTAATGCAACCGCTTTCTTTGCATACTTAATAAATCGAGCGTTCCGAGATGTTCTTGAAAATTTGTCCTCGTCTTTATTATTGACATTCTGGTTTATTTGAAAATTAAGAAAGAGCATGAGTACCATCTCTAAGTTGCACTCGATACCCTCAGGAGCCATATGTTAAAGTCTAAGTTCATTAAATGCCATTTTGGAAATCTGAAGTTAGGTTTTTGAAGCATGTTGTTTCAAGAGAAGGCATATCAATTGATCCAGCTAATGTTGTTATTGTTTAAGACTAGAAGAAGCTAATAAATGCGACGGAATTTAGAAGTTCCTTGGGATTGGCTCGTTTTTACCATAGTTTCATCAAAGATTTCTCGAAGATTGCTTCTCATCTGATGAAGTTAAAAAAGAAAGATGTTAAGTTCATGTGGAAGCCCAAGGGTGAGCAAACATTCAAGGAATTGAAAGAGAAGTTGACTAGTGCTTTTGTTTTGACTATTCCAAATAGGAGTAGGGGTTTACTGGTAGATACGGATGCTTGTAGTTCTTGTTTGGGAGTAGT
Organism: Allium cepa; assembly: GCA_030765085.1. Taxonomy (NCBI): domain Eukaryota; kingdom Viridiplantae; phylum Streptophyta; class Magnoliopsida; order Asparagales; family Amaryllidaceae; genus Allium; species Allium cepa. The sequence continues at coordinate 906,361,986 of CM060929.1, read as the reverse complement.
TATGATGTAGCATGGGAAGGTTATTGTCCATGTGAGTCGATAGATGAAACTACATGAGAAAAAATTATGTTATGCATGATTTGGAGCTTTTGGCTGTTGTCTTTGCACTTAAGATATGGAGGCATTATCTTCTAGGTGAAAAGTAAGAATTATGCATGGACCAAAAATCCTTGAAGTATATTTTTACTAAAAATACTTGAATTTGAGGCTGCAAAGATGGTTGGAGTTTCTCGCTTCTTATGATTTGGAAATTCTATACACCCTTGGGAAAGCAAATGCTGTTGTAGATGCATTGAGTAGGAATGTTGCATTAGTTGCTAACTTGGAAGTCAAGCCAATATTGATGGAGAGATTTACGGCTAGTCAAGAAGATCCTATTTTGGCTTCATCAAGAATTATGTTCAAAAAGGTATTGTTACTAGTTTTGAGATTTATCACTGGGGCGTATTGAGAATGAAAGGGCATATCTGTGTTCTAAATGTTGATAGTCTTAGAAGAGAAGTGTTAGCTAAATGTCATCGTTCAAGGTTACCTTTCCATACAGGAGTGACCTAGATGTTCAAGTATATAAAAAGAGTGTTCTGGTGGAAGGGGATGAAGCGAGATGTTTTGATCTTTGTGAGTCGGTGTGCAAATTTCCATCAGATTAAGAGTGACCAACAGAAGTTAGTTGTACTGCTTTTGTCACTTAGGATCCCGAAGTGGAAGTGGAAGCAGATCTCTATGGACTTTATTAATGGACTTCCTAGGTCAAGAAAAGGAACAAAGGTATTTGGGTTATAGTCGATCGACTGATCAAGAGTGTTCATTTCATTCATGTTAAGCTGACTAGAACTACCTAGGTCTGGCTAGTTTGTGTGTGAAAGAGATTACGAGGCTTCATGTTATTCCTTGTAGTATTGTAAGTGACTGAGACCCAATATTCACTAACAGGTTTTGGTAGGGACTACAAACTATCTTAAGGATCGAGTTGAGTCCGAGTATAACCTATCATCCTCAAATAGATCAGCAGACAGAGAGAGTGAACTCGGTCTTGGATGATTTATTGCAAGCATGCATTCTTGACTTTGGAGGCTCTTGGGAAGATCATTTACCCTTGGTTTAGTTCACTTACCACAACAACTATTAGGCAAGTATCGGCATGCCCTTACGAAGCTCTTTATGGTCGTCCATGTTGTTCTCCTTTATGTTGGGTGAAGTATAGTGATAGGAATATTGTAGGGCATAACATTATCTTAGAAGCAAGTGAGAAGGTAGCTGATATCAGAAGGAAGACGAAAGAAGTGTAGGATTGGCAGAAGTGTCATGCAGATCAATGACGCAGGGATCTTAAGTTTGTAGTGGGAGATTCAATGTTTGTAAAGGTTTCTCCGTTGAAGAGTGTCCTAAGGTTTGGGAAATTAGGGAAATTGGCTATTGATTTATTAGCCCTTTTTCCATTCTGGGCTGGATTTGTAGACTTGCTTATAGAGTGAAGTTACCAGATAGACTATCGGATGTATACAACGTATTTCATGTATTTGAGTATATACATGACCCTTCATCGATAATTGAACTGGCACAACAAGAGGATTTGGAAGTTCAGCCTAACCAAACCGTTCTTGTGCAGCCTATTCATATCATAGCTCAAGATAGAGCAATTGAAGGAGAGGGAAATGAATCTTTTTAAGGTCAAGTGGAGTGAGGATGATATTAATTTTACTTGGTGAGGACTATATTAAAGACTCGCATCCTAAGTTGTTGTCATAGTTCTCTGTATTACGTTGTATTTTTTAGTGTGATCGCTGGTTGTGGTGGATTCACTTTGTTTGTACCTGTTTGAGTTAATGATATCATTCGGGTTCCTTTTGGTGTCTACTATTGTGCATGATAAATTTCGGGGATGAAGTTTCCCATAAGGAGGGGAGGATGTAATGACACATAATTTAATCACTTTAAAATTCAATATGTAGTATATTTTTAAATAATTATTTAGTAAATATTATAACACAAATAAACCTCTTTTGAATAAAAAAACTAGTGGTAATGAAATGGTTTTCAAAATTTATTTACGAAAATAATTAGTTTAAAGAAAAATTGAAAACATGACTGGAAATCATTTTTTTACTTTTCGAATTTTCGATGTCTAAAAGTTAACGGAAATGCTATGTACATTATAGTTAACATGTTCACATATCTACAAATAATACAAGTATGGATAAGGTAGTAATATAGTAACAATGTATTTACTTAAGTAAAAGGGGAGTCTGAAATTAGAAGGAGAAAAGGAAAGATTCCATGAGTATAAAAATCAACCTAAGTACATAAGAACACTCTTTTTCCCAATGGATTTTCTCATGTATGCACTTGGATGGGATGAAAGAGAGGAGAGTGAGGGATAATATGTAAAACAAGGGGTAGGATGGTGATGTGGCTAAAGAAATGTGGAGGGTAGTGTACTTCGAAATCATTAAGGGTATTTTGACCTTTCACTTATTAAATTTATATAAAAGTGATTCCTTATTTTCATTTTCAACACTTTACCATCTTCTATCTCAAGCTTTCTTATCTGTCCATGGCTACTTAAAAACAAAATTTCAATTTAGTAATGTCATTTCTTTTTCACCTTTTTCTTTAACAAAATCACTAAAACTCCTTTCTTTCTTCTCTACATCGCTATTTCCACCGAAACAAGAGTCAAGCACCATTTTTGCACCATGGACAAGGCTAACCAGCCTTAGGCCCACCCCAATCTACCTTCTTTCAGTCTTAAAGTTGAGATTTTGCAAAGAGGAACTCCGTTCGTATGTCGGATACAAGATTGTGGAAGTTGATTCGATTTGGTTACTTTTTGATGAGCAAAATCTCACCTTTTTCAATAAAGTTGTGACCTTTATTTTTACGATGCAAATATATGTTATTAATTGTATTTATATGTGTTTAAAAGTGATTGGTTGTTTAATTGCATACCCCTTTGAAAAGTTGGCATTTTTGGTGATTAGTAAGTGATTTGAGCTTAGTTGAAAAGGTTTAAATAAGTAACATAAGTGATGCCATGTACATGTTCTATAGTAGACATGTTCTTTTGTTTCTATGCTCATACTTATACTATGTGATGCTTGAATGAATAAATTACATGTGAAAGCATTTTCGAAAGTGTCCATATGGCGACTATCGCTATATCGACATTTTTGAAACCAACATCTCTTTTGAAACCAACATCTCTTTTGGAATCTTTGGTTTAAAACTTGACCTTGGGTTTTCCAAGGTTAATTAATTACTTTAATAATGATGGTTTCATTTTAATTAATCATTTTTATAATGATGGGTTAAGGTTAGTTAATTATTTAATAATGATACTTTAAATTTAATTAAACATTTTAAATAATGATGATTAATGTTAACTAGTTATTTAAATAATGATGTGATTAAGGTTATTAACCATTTTATTAATGATGTTGAAAAGTAATTAATTATTTTTATCAATGATGTTAAGGCTAATTAATTTTTTAATTAATGATGTATTAAAGCTAATTAATCATTTTGTTAATTATGTTTTAAGATTAATTAATCACTTTAATAATAATATTTTAAATTTAATTAATCATTTTAAACAACGATGTTTAAAATTAATTATCATTTTAATAATGATGTTTAAGGGTTAATAATAATGAAACACTTAAATAAGGATGATTAATATTAATTACTCATTTAAAATCAATATTTTCAAATGTGAATTTTTGCAATAAAGTTGGTTTAAAGTCAATATTTTCAAATGTGAAACCCGAGCATAAGTTTGGTTTTAAAAGTAAAAGTTCGATTCTGTTATGTAAACAAAGTTTCTATAATCCAATATCGTTTATATGAAAAGGGTTTAGTCATACTCTTAACACTAAATGTCGAGGCAGGAACTCGTTTCTACGTCGTCGGTTGAAAATATCATCAAGGCAATGCTTAAAGGTGACACTACCTCAATTTTCCCGGGTTCATTTTCAACCGAGGGTAGCATAAGTTTGGAATCGACGATTAGTGGCAATACGATCATTTTTTATACCCTGATAGTTGATTTATAAACTACTGTCTCGGCTTCCTTCTTTGAGCATCGTCAATTTAAGACGATTCGTTGCTTATTTATGCATTGTTATCCTTTTTCGAAAATGACTAAAACTAGAAAGCAAGAGGGGTCCATGTTATGTGGGGTTGCTCCCTTTAGGGAATATCACATCTACTCTAGGTTCTTTTTAGATATATATGCACTAAGATGTGAAAATGCTTGGATTCTCTATAAGGTTGGTGGGGTCCATCTTGGAGTTCCCAAGATGAGTCGTTGAAACGAATGACCCTCTTAAATATATATTGACTAAATGTGTACTTTCAACAAAGGGGGCGCACCCTCTTAGTCATTTGTTGGAAAAAATGTCTTCTTTCCTTTGACTCCAATTTTTTTGAATTTACCTCTTTATTAATTGCATCTAGAAGTGTCGTGAGCACTTTGTGGAGTTTAATTATTTGTATCCACTATTGTGATTAGTATTATTATTCTAAGGAGAAACCCATTCTGCAGTTGACGACGTGATCTCATGTACTGTATTAATGTCTACCCTTTTATTTAGAGATTTTCTCATACTAGACTTATTATCTGTCCTGAGTTGTTTGTTTTTGTAACCTCTTGGTACTTAATTTTATTTGAGGAGTCCGAGAGTGGCAAGTTTTTCTTTGGGCTCTTTGAAGATGATTATCGAGCAGGAGGATCCTTTATCTATCTAGTTTTATATTTCTGTTGTATGATTATGTATGTGTATTTTTATCAGAAAGTGTAAAGGCAGAATGTATAACTTCCTAGTCTAATTGATGTAATACTTTTGTGTAACTTTGTTAACTCCATGTTAGGAGTAACCGGATGTACTATCTTACTGTTGTATTATATGTCACCATCCCAATGTGAGACTTTTCTATTCTTTATATTCTATTCTGATCTGTTCTTTTATTTTATCCTATTACAACTCATCTTTCGGATGCTTGGGGAACAATACATGAACACCAAAGTTGTGTTAAGTGTCGTTTCTCAGGGGTCAAAATGGTGGGCCATCACAGTTATTATGCTTAGAAAATACGTAACATTATTTTTTAAGCAACTATTAACCTTATTTAAAAGTCCTAACGGTTATGCATGGTTAGAAAGCACTGAATTTTTTTGAAAAGGGAATTATTAAGCATAACACACTACCGTCATTATATTCTTCCTAAGGAATAAACCATTCAGTGGAATTTGCGCCAAATTAGTAAACCATTATATTTTTGTTTGATTAATTGGAATTTGCAATATATATCTCTCTCTCGATGTGATTATGATTTTAATCAAAATTCATCACTATTTCTATTATTATTGTTATTGATGATAACAAAAGGGGGAGAGAGGTTAAGATTTTGGTAGTTGAGTTATAACCTTACTGATATTTGAGAGTTGTTTTTATTATTTAAGAGTTGTTTTTGCAATTAATTGATAGATAAAATTTTATTTTCTAAATTGGATGTATCTATGTTGGTGGAGTCTAGCGTAGGGGGAGCATCTAAATAAGGAGTGCTTAAACATATCACAACAGTCACATTTTTTTAATTCAAAATCTTAATATATGTTTGTAATCATTAAAAGGGGAAGATTATAGAGTATAATGGTTCATGATTTTTTTTTGATGATATTAAACATACATATTCATTAAATAAGTTTGTTATAGTACTATGGCAATGTCACAGAATGAACTAGAATTCCAAATTTTATTTAAAGAAATAATTTATTTCATTATAATTTCAAATTGTGAGAATTGAGGTTCCACTATATTTACACGTTAAAATACAACACATTTTTTCAGTTTAATATATAACGAACTCTCATAAAAATTTCACTCACTCACTCTGGAATTTGTCTTCGATATTTTCCTGCTTCAACTGTCTACTTTTCGATCATCTGTTATATCCGTCGAATGAATAATGAAGTAAAGTGGAAAACAAACAAATCAAAATTGCAAAAATAAAATTAGAATTGAATACTGATATATCTCAATTTGTAAGTTTATTTCTTTTTATATTATAGACAAGGAAAAAAATAAATGCACACGAACAACTTATGATATGCACAGTGTATTTCTATGAATATCACAAGTCTGAGCATTGTTAAATTAGAGGGACAAATGCGATGTCAAGCCAAATGGCTCAACAAAAAGTAGTTGCAAAGGTCAAGCCCGAAGTCTCAACACAGTGAAAGTAAAATTATACATTGGTGTAGTCATGGTTGTGCTCAACTCATGCATAAAACAGCAAAATAAACAAACAAAACTATAATCGAAATGGAGCAAATGCATATAGGCATAAGGGTCAGGAGCAACGGGTGTACGCACTCAAACATCCACACAATAGGAATGAACACACAGATAAAATAGTTCACAGAAAATGGTATAGGGACACACACCAATGCAACCAAAATTAAACAATACTGATCGGGCTAAAGAGGAGCAGCAAAGCACTCAAAGGTCATGGGCAAACAAGGTTTCAGTAGTGTAACGACCTAGAATTTTGAATGCTTCATATTTAAATATCTAAATTATTTATATATTTGAATTTTTGATTAAGTTTTATTAAAATTATTTAATAAGCCCTTCAACCCACATTTACATCATAACTAATGATGGGAACTTGTTTTGGAAAAATGTTTACAAAACTATATTCTTCGGAGAGTAATCGATAATGTGATCGAAAATTGATTTATCGATAAACAGCTTTTGGATTGGTATAAGTTGTTTGAACTCTTGTGCACTCAACTAATGATCAAATGAACACATTAGCAACCAACTAACACACTCTCCTCTTTACAAAGCTTGGAATGTTCTAGAAAGTTCTAATAGGATAAGAGATATTATCATGGCAAGGGTAAAATTGTAAAATCAATAAACGAGAAGCGACATAAATTTTTCATTATAAGAAGTAATTAATGTTATTTGGGTTTTGAGGGGTTTTTGTTCTTTTTCCATCAAATTCTAAGGCTATATAAGGAGGGGTACACCCTTCTGAATAAATCACAAATAATTACAAAGCTTGAGTTGTAAAATCAATGGCATCTTCTTCTTCATCATCATCTCTTATGTTTTAAAAAGAAAAAGTTGCAAATCAACTTCAAATCACTTTCATTAAGCTAAAAAAATGAAGAATTGGAGCCAAACTCCAATAAACCCCAATGGTCGTGAGCTATATGTCGGTGAAGAAGGAAGAAGAGCAAGGTAAAAGTAAGGAGAAGGAGGAGGAAAGGTGGTTGCAAGGATGTGTTTTGACTTGGAATCTTGGATCTTGGTTAGGTGAGTTAACACCTCACTTTGAATGAAAAATATAACACATATATGTTGTTTTGATTATGGTTTTGTTATTTGAATTGTTAACAACTTATGTTAAAAACGATGGTTAACTTCTTACTTTAAAAGCAAGTGATATTTATGATTCATGTACATGTACTAGAATAAATTTGGAATGGACTTGAATGGACTTATATGACATATGAATAGGCCTTGAACAAAGAATATAAGTTGTAGTCGAACATAGGTTGGAATACGATATGGATTTAGAAGTGCACTTACATCGACAGTCGTTATAGATGTAGTTTGGAATTGCCTTGTTTTTGGCAATTGTTATGGAACTTTATGGAGAAATCCTTAGGAATTTCTTGCAATATTTACATTGTTTTAAATGTACGTTTTTTTCTATTAAAATATTAAATAGTAAAAAGTTAAGTAACATCTCGAATACAGCCAAAACATCAAAAAACAGCCTCGTATAACCTTCAGTTTTGCACTTCAAATGCTTCAAAAAAGACTTTAAGTTTAAGCGCTTTGTTTTGCTCTTTTTAAAAGTATTTCTCAACTCTTATTAGATTACTTTAAAAGTAGTTTGAGATTTATATGAATTTTTAAGAATTAGTTATGAAATTATATAAAAAGAGTGTTTTGAAGTAAACATGATTTTCTATGTTTTCAAGTAAATTACAAAATGATTATTTTTAAGTGATATTTTGTATAAATGTTTTAAAAATATTATAAGTACTTTTAGTAGAAAATATCTTATATAAATATCTTGGAAATCTCTTACATAAGTATCTTGTGAAATATCTTATGTGACGACCTACCTTTTTGGACAGTTTAAATCGACAATAAACTGCACATGTCTAACTCAAAACATTCAAGCGGCAGATTATCAATGGGATTTAATAAGAAAATAAGGGAAAAGAAGGGAAACAGAATTCAAAATCTCGCAGTGGAGTGACAAAATGTAATGATCAAATAAACAGTTCATAAAGCAGTTTTACAATATACATTTGATTACACAATTTTTACAACATAATAAGAGTACAATCAACAAACATGCCCAAATAATGTAGTGGAAAAATAATAGTAAATACGGTCTAGCAAACTCCATCTTCATCTTTAAGGAATAATGGCTTCAACACTGAAATACTCAGGCAGACCCGAGCATAACGAAAAGATAAAACACTCGAGTCAGAACTAAAAGTTCTTATGTAAGTTAAATTAATAACAAGTAAATATGAGTGTGTTAGCTTCAGAGATGTTTACGGAATTTTCCACCTCCTATCAAGTGTACAACATGGGTCAATAACTTAAGAGATGTTATAGAATTTTCAATCTCCCAAGGATTCATTAAACTATCTATATGTTGTAAGATACGTTATATATGTAGTGTCTAATCAATAAAATAAATATTTTTTCTTAGCGTAAAGGCTTTACATTGACCCCTCTTGACACATTTTTAAGTAAGTAGTCTATGCAAGTCCTATAACACAACCAATAATGTCGGTAGCCAGTGAGTCCTCTATAGGTACCACACTAAAACAAAATCATAGTGGGCATGTATAAGGATAAAAGTACGACAAGGCACGTGAGGCAATCCCCAAGGTAGTATACTACCAGTTCAGGTGGCAGGACTGGTGGTAACGCGTCATAGCCACGACCATCTGCTGCGTCCAACACTCCCATAATCAAATCAAGGTGCACGGATCAAGTCAAAATCAATATAGTAATGTGAAGAAGTGTATCTGCTAGGGGTAGCTATCGCACTTGGCCCTGATAAGCCATCTTGTTTTAGTCATTTCAAATTGGCACTGGGTCATCCATCATCGTTCTTTTTCTTCAAATCCAACAATCATTTGCCAATCTAACCACTTCATTCTAGATCAACAACCATGTACACAGTTGTTAAAGTGGTTCCTGTATTAACAGAGAATATGCCAATATTTGGCCATGGTCTCTTTAAAAACCAAACGTTGTTTTACACACCGATTAGTTCTTTTAAATTTCATAAACAAGTCATACTTCATATCCAAATACCAGATTCATTTTAAAATCGTTTCAAATTCAAAATAGGTTATACCTTCACATCAAATCATTCGTACTCAAATCAAAGATTTAAATCTAAATAATTCCCAATTTATAACAGTATGAATATTGAAAATAGCTTTGAATAATTAATATAGTTTGAATATTGAAAAAAGTTTAAACAATTAAAATATTTTTAATCTTGAAAATAATTTGGAATAGTTAAAATAGTTTTAAAAAAATGGAAATGGTTTTAAATATAAAATAGTTTTAATATTAAAAATAGTTTTGTCAATTAAAGATAGTTTATATTTGAGAAATAGTGTTGATAATTATAATAGTTTATAAAACTATTTCTTTCCACAACAATTTGAACTCATGTTCCAATTCCAAACACAATGAATTCAATTTTTTCAACTTCCTGTTCAAGTAAACTTCATGTTCAAAATTCAATTTAAATCAACCTCAATTCAACCGATTTCCAACTTACTTCAAACACAACTTAAATGATTTATCCAAAGGGTGAAAGTGTCAATTAAAATTCTTGTTTTTAAACAATTTAGTTTAAATCCACTTTACATTCAAAATTTTGAAATGCCAATTTAAAACCACTTTATTTAAACTAAATTCAAAGTTTAAATTAAAGTTAAAACCTTTAAAATAATTCACTTCTTGTAAGTTTAAATCATATTCTAATCTTAACTTAAAGAATTCAAATTAAATCTTCAAACAATTTCAATTAACAGTTTCAATTTAAAAATTTCAAAACTCCAATTTAGAAAATAATTTAATTCTTATAAATCCAATTTTTATTTTCTTTAAAACAATATCATTTAAACCAGTTTAAATTCAAGATGTTGAAACCATTAATTTAACCAATTCGACGTCCGTATATAATTTTCTACCCTATGGCCAAGCGACGAGTTAATTCAAATTTAATTACATGGATGAATATATATGATTTCAACCCAAAATTAAATGACATAGGTGTATATCATTTCAACTTATTTCTTTGTTAATTCGAAAAATTCAAATGACAATTTATAGGATGTTAAATAATAAATGAGGTAATAACGAGAATATATCAAAATAAATCAACGACCATACATCCAACATCAATCAATAAATATCCAATTGCAATCAACATCCAAATCAACCAATATCACAACAGTTACTAATTATCAATTGTCGGTGTTTAACTAGCAATTAATTTTCAATATTAATTTAAATGTCAATTTAATTCAATATAAAATTAAAATTAATTTAAATGTCAGTTTAAATTACCAAACAACAGCCATTAAAATTCTTATCACTTCGTAAATTCAATTCAACTAAAATAAGAAGATTTAATGTTGTGTGAGTGGGTTTAATCACTCACTTCTGGTTTGAATCCCATTAAAAATTCAATAAAAGCCCAAAATCTCAACAGTCCCCAAACTCAACCAAACCAGTTTCATGTTGTCTAGAATTTCGATAAGGGTCAAACGGAAGAAACATGCATCAATCAGAGCTTGAAAAAGTTATTGACATGAGAAGATTGAATTTTAAATTTTAAATTTTAAAATATACAAGGGCGCAAAAGTAAATAGCCAAACCTGTCAAACCCTAGCTAATATCAGCTCAATTCCTATGGCCGCCAACCTCTTCACGTTGCTGTCGCACTTACAAGCCACCATAGGCCAATCAGACCAGGCCGTTGAGAAGCCCTAACCGAGCCATACCTAATGGACCACATCTCATTAGCTGTGCCCCCTGTGCCTCCTCCATGATCGAGATTCGGCCATAGATCATCAAATTTCGACGAAGATCGACATCTATGGCATGATCGATGCTAATGGATCATCTTTGCTTGTCGTCCTCTACGCCGCAGCAAATTCTGATCGAGCTGTCTGTTAATGAAGATCCACCGTCAATCGTAAAGCACTTATATAGATTGCCGAGGAAAGACTTCCAATTTATGAAAAAATAGACCCTCCAATAAAAAATGTATTATATACATAGATTCCATTCGTCGAGAGCTTCACGAGGATATATTTATATGATAGGGTTTGAGCAGTTTGAATTTTTAGATTTGATTTGTAGTCGGTAATCAGGGTTTAGGAAAATCTACATTGAGAAGGAACTTATTATAACTAAATTTGTACGTACAAAAAATAGAATCGAAATCTGTTAGGGGCTATAACAACATATATATATATATATATATATATATATATATATATATAGAGGCAAAGATTGAACTAGAATGGATGGAGCAGATCGATTGGGCCAAAGCGATAAGCCTGAAAAGCCCGTTTCGTTTCCGAAACGAATATAGGTCATCATATATATCGAAATATTGGTTTACAATATTTTTAAACTCAATGAAGCTAATTTCAAACCCTAATTCTATAGTATATAGAAGTTAGCTTTAAAATCAAATTATATTTATTTCTATGCGTTAATTAAACGAATTATTATTAAATTGATTGAATCACTTTTAAAATTCTAAATTTAAAGTTTCTATCATCATTCTTGATTAAAGAGGGATTAATAATCTTTTAAAATACAATTTTCCATGTTAAATACAAGATTTAAATATTAACTTAATTTCAATTTTAAATTACAATAGTTATAAATCCAACTTCATCATATTTTAATTTCCAAACAAATTCTTTTATTTTGATTTATATATTGTTAATATTACATCAAGTTTCCTTTTCAATTAAGACATATGTTCCCTTCTTATTTCCTCAGTTTTCTCTTTTATTTAAATTCAAACATATGTTTCTATTATTACATTAATTAATTGAAATTAATGTTCCCTTTCCTTTAATTTGAAAGATTTCAATTACATTTAATTTCTCATTGATTACCAAATTAATTGATTTAAATAATGAGGTGAGAAATAAAAAATTATAACAACTTAGTAAATTAAACACATTTATAAAATTATTGTTTACGAACAAAGGTTAGTAAATTTATGTACTAAATAATTGATTTCATACTCCACATTAAAACCAATTTCAATTAATAATATATAATTACATCAATATTCTACCAGTTGATGTGAATGCTACTAATCTAGTTGATTCCATCACAAGAGATGAATTCTAAATTCTGATAAGAGAGCTAGTGGATAACCGTCGGCAGTTGAATCAGCAGATTCAAGCCAATTTCTATCTAATGAACCAACTCGATCAACAACAATGCGAGAAAGCTAGGACGAACCTTATCCCTTATTCTATATAAGAAAGTTATAGTTCAGCAGATGATTATCACAGATGTAGACGGTGTAGAATTGATGGATATCACTTAGAAGCTTCAGGACATCATCATACAAAGCAATATAGTCTACGCAGACCGATCATTGCGAATCCCTCCATAAGGATCAGTGATGTTCCCTCCTCTAAAGGATCAATGCAGACCAATTTCCTTCTCGAAAAGACAATGAAACGAATGTACGTGATATACATCGAGAGGATGTTGAGTCAAAAATGCATAGAATGGCCCATAGACATCGATCAAACCATTCACGTGAGGTGGAGCACGACCATTGCTTGGCTCCAACTACCCAAACATCTGACTTGTCGGCTATGGTCAGACAGATAGTGAGGGAAAGCCAAGGTTTGACCAATGATGATTGGAGGATCTCGAGAATCCATACCCTGTTCACTGACAATATCTTACATGGGGAGTATCCAAGGAGGTTCATTATGCTATCGATGCCTTCCTATGAGGGAAAAACTGACCCCAGTTAGCACATCATGAGATATGAATGGCTGATGGATTCCACATAAGCTGATGATGCAACAAAGTGCAAATGTTTTCCTATTACTCTCTCTCGCATAGCGATGATGTGGTTTATGAAATTACCCCCACAACCAATCTTTAGATTTGATGATATAGCAACAAAGTTTGTGGAGTAGTTCCGTATGCTTGCAACACGCTCCACAGATGTAATGTACCTATCCAGCATGGTCCAGGCTTCGGGAGAATCGCTGAAAGAATATTTGGAGAGATTTTATACGGCTGTCACATAAGTCAACAATCCAAATAACCATTCAGTACTGATGGCAGTAACGTGAGGGATTTATGATGACCCGCCTTTCTATCCTCAGAAAGACGTATCATCAATAAGAAAAGAATGGGATAGAAATAGAAAAGATAGAAAGAAAGAATAACAACATTAGAGTCTCACAGCGGAACGGAACAAAATATAATACATCACATAACTATTACATAGTTTTACATATATCAGAGTTACACAACATTATACAACAAGACAGTCATATACATATCTATCAATACAAACATCTCAAAATACAACATACACTAACTAACACGGCGGAACTAGGTAGATAGATATATACGTCTGGACTCCTGATTCAAGCTCCTCCAAAACTCAACACTCCAAAAACTATCACTTGGCTACTCATAAAAATTTGAGTACCCAAGTGTTTATGAAAAACAAAATATAAACTCCAGGGCAGACATGGGTCTGGTGTGAGTAAACGGGTTAAATTTGTTTAACTTTGAAAATCATTTGAACATAAAGGTATCACGTAAGACTTCCCACACATAAACACGGGTAAGTTTTTACCTTACGCTAACCAAAACATTTTATTAGAAATCCAGTGATATTATAATAGTGTCTAGGGTTTTCAAGTAAATAGAAAATACCCGAAATTGTTACACGATTAAATTCCAGCTACTAGCCACCAAAGTGGGTAATAAAAATCAAAACCGTAGGGTCTCGTAGGGAAAATAGATTTCCATCAATGGCAGGGCTACTGGGGTACCGCCTGTCATAGTACGGGGCCTAGATCACCGTACCGAGGATCACTCCCGACCCCATACAACACAAGGCCGGAACCATTCCTTACTGAACAGTTCCGAACAAGATAACCCCGCAGTTGTGGCCAACAACTGCCCACACAGCCGAAATAAAGGGACATCTAGACAGGGTTATATCTCGTCCTGCTTGGGTGCTACCCACCGAACATTACTGCATCTCCCCTGTTTTAGCCATTCCCGGTTGATGAGGCTTGAGGCTACGATTACCTTTATAGAACACATTTCTTAGAATGCTCATCGTCCGCCTGACGATGTTCTGAAAGCATTCAATCCATACAAGTCCGTTTAGGGTTCGAACGAAACCGAAGGCATTATCCCGTTACACTCATTTTGGAATCACCCTCAGAGTTAATGACGATAACCCTTGCATTCTGAAACACCATCTCGATCTTCACTTGAGATGCCATGACCTATCGTTTAATTTGGATTGATGTGGTTTTTGAAATATTAAATTGACATCCGATCCCGGTCTCATCAAAATCCAAACGCCATTTTAACGACCAAGTTGTTTAATAGTTAAACAATTTAAATTCAATGTTTTGAATTCACATAACATTTATCATAGATAAATCGTACACAACATCACAGATATATCCAGAATATATCATAAAGTATCATAGAATATCACCAAATAGATATCACAATCAATCAAATAGAATCATTAATTCATATCAAATTTAGTTTAATTAACTTAACTTAATTAATTACTTAAGAATAAACCATTTTATCCTGCTTAGTTAATCACTAATTAATCAACTTATTAAATTTATTAATTTCTTCTTAATTACTCACTTAATTAATTATTTCTTAATTACTAATTAATAGCCTTAATCATTAATTAATAAAACTTAATTACCCATTTATTTATCACTAATTATTTAATTAATCATTAATTACCGATTAATTAATCATTAATCCTTAATTAATTACTTAATCAGTTAACTACTATTTATCTATTAATTAACTTTAAGTAGTTAATTAAAATTCTTAAGTTCACATTGATTAAACACAAAATTATTAATATCAATCTTTAATTACAAATTTATTTAATCTTAAATTACTTAGTTAATTACAATTATAAATTAATTTACATTCTTAATCAACTTGCAATATACTTTAATTATTTGTTAAATCTCTCTTAATAATTTTTAAATCAAATCTTAACTTAAAGCTTGCCCACACTGTTAACTTCATTAATACTAAACTTTGTTTAACAAAATAACTTAAAAGTTTATTAAATTAATCCACCAGAAATTTAAACCCGAGGTAAATTACCTGTTTACTCGAGTAAAACTCGAGTTTCTCCTATTTTTCCCTGCGTCCTTCTTCTCCTCGCATACTTTCTTCTTCTTCTACTCTTTCCTTTTGTTTTTAAGTTTTAAGTTAAAACTGCTGTACTACGCAAGTTTACTCACGCACCCAGGTCACTCGAAGCAACCTCCCCATTTTCTCAAGTAATAACTCGAGACGATCATCACTCGAAGTTTGCTGACACCACTCGTTGCCGTGCATGTGCACGGCACTTCGTCGTCGCTTCGGCGAACCACGACGTCTCCGGCAAGTCACAAAACTACACTACAACCGAAGGCAAAACACGATTCGTCACGACAAACTCGAAATCGAAATTACCCCTTTCGTTCGAAACAACAACTTGACCTCACCGAACATAAACGCCTCGACCTACTAACGCCGATCATCAGTGGCGACCAAACTCCGCCCACACCTCGGCCATACCCTCCTCTATCATCCCCTAGAAACTCATGCAACTCGGTCGACCCGAGGTGACAAGATCGCCTCGCTTGCAGACCACTACAAAACTCGATCCAAAACCCTAAACTCGTCTCTACCCAACAATTCATGCAATAGATAATTCTTTAACAATTTTTCTGGATTCGTAAATCATCAAGCTAGCTTTACAACAAATTTCAGCATCTAAGATTTGTTAAATCATCATAAATTGATGAAAAAGCATTTTAGGTTCATTTATGAACTGAACCTTGTATACTTATCTAAAAATCATCATTTTTTTCTAAAATCCTACTTTTGAATGTTTATTCAAGATCTATAGTCAAATTAACAATTTAAAATATTTGAATTTTAACATAGGATTCTTTTCTACTACAAACTTGAATAAACAGAATCCATGTTACACTGTCAACCTTCAAACAATTTCCATGCTATGATTTTAAGTTAAACAAACTTATTTAGTTTAAAATCCTAAGTTTAAAATGTTTATATGAATAAGTATTAGTTTTTCTCTACTTTCTTTGCTCAGAAACTTGAAATACTAAAGAACATGACATAGTAAAGCTTCCAGTATAACAGAAAACATTACAGAACTACTTATTTACAATATAAAGCAAGCACAAGATTTTCATGAACTAATTATCAAGATTTAAATTTCAAAGATAGTATGTTTACTCACCTTTGAAATATTGTTGAAATAGAGAACAATTCTTGTGGAAGAGCTGGAGTTTGAATTCCTATAAATCTTCCCTACTTCTGATTTTTGAATGAAATTTAAGTTTGTAAAATAAGGATGTTTATTTTTCTTCTTCTCAGGTTTGCTAAATTATGGAACGAACAAGAATAAGATGGTGTATATATAGAGGAAATAGGTTTGAACAGGGATATGTATTGCTGGTATAAAATATTTGATCAGAGATTTTTCTGTGCTTAATTAGTGCAATTTTGAAGTGATATTTGTATATTTCGACTGGCTTTATTTTTGTGCTGAGATGATTTCTTTTGCAATTTGAAATGACAAATGTTGTGCTAGCATTAAATGCATATGTCTTCCTATACTTTTACATCTAATTATTATTTGTTGATATTTATATTTTTGTACAAAGATATTTTGTATATGAATAGTTTGTCTCTTTTGCATTGCTTATATATAGATCACACAGGTTATCCTTTCTAACTTTTCTTATATGTTTATGTAAAGTTGTTATAGTTATCGTTTTGACTTATGTATCGATTTTTGTCTCAGCTAAACATAAAATTGTTATAGTGTATATTTATCTTATGTTACCACATAACCATATAATTTATTATTAACATACATTCTTAGTTTTATCTCTATTTATAGTTTAACTTTCAAATATTTGATTTATGACATATATTTGTACTTATATTTTATATTTATATTTAATATTGCTAGGATTGTTTTATTTTAAACATTATTATTTAGATTACATTTTATATATGTATTATATTAAATGTCAGTAATGTAGAGCCTTTAATTTAATTGAATAAGACAGATTTTATTATAAATATTTTTGAAAGTTCAATTTTAAATTTTCAAATCAAAATTTCCTTTACAAAACATATATACACGTACATATATAACTAGTAAATGTCCAAAAATCTTATTTATTTATAGAATGAAAAGCTTGTATTTTATTTGAATTAGATTAAATACTTATTATAATACTATGGCTAAAATCCCGGGTCGTTACATTCCTCTCCCTTATAAGAATTTTGTCCCCGAAATTTAAAACAAAAGGTAGTTCAAAAGCTTTTATATTAACAATCCAAACATACATATCATCCATACAATAATAATCAACCAAACAATCTATCCTAACGAACATCACTAGTTATCCGGACACAAATCCGGATAGGCTTTCCTAAAACTATCTAGAGTTTCCCAGGTACAATCTCTGGGATCCATGCTCCACTGCACCTTGACGAGCTTCACTACTATGCTCCTGAGTTGCTTCGCGTCTTGATCCACAATCCGAACAGGATTCCTAAGCACAGTCAAATTTGGCTCGACCTCCAAATCTTCCTGGACTACAGGTTCTACAACTAGTGATGGGTTATGAACAAATTTCCTTAGATGGGGTACATGAAATATATTATGAATTCCAGACATCCGTTCTGGCAATTCAATTTTGTAAGCTACTGCACCAATTATTTCCATTACCCGTAATGGTCCTATATATCTTGGGGCAAGTTTTCCCGTCTTTCCGAATCTAATAGCACCTTCGATCGGGGAAACTTTGACAAAGACTAAATCTCCGATCTCAAATTCCAATGGTCTTCGCCTTTTATCTGCATATTTCTTCTGACGGTCCTGCGCAGCTCTCATTCTTTTCTTGATAAGCTCAACTTTCACAGAAGCTTCTCGAATCAAATCTGGTCCAAGCACAAGGCGATCTTTCGATTCTATCCAATAGGATAGGGATCTACACGATCTTCCATATAGAGCTTCATAAGGAGCCATCTTAATACTCGCTTGGTAACTATTATTATAAGAGAATTAAACTAGATGAAGATGGTCTTCCCATGATCCACCAAAATCCAAAACACAAGCTCACAACATATCCTCTAGAATATGATTAAGCCTCTCCGTCTGTCCGTTTGTCTAAGGATGATAGGCTATACTCAATCTAAAACTCGTTCCCATAGTTGATTACAGATTCTCCTAGAATTTGCTGGTGAAAATTGGATCACGATCACTTACTATACAGATAGGAACACCATGCAATCTGACTATCTCCCTCAAGGAAATCTCTGCCAGAGAACCTGCAGTACGAGTTGCCTTAACCAGTATAAAATGGGCGCTCTTAGTTAAACGATCCACAATAACCCATATTCCTTCGTTTCCTTTCTTGGTTCAATGAAAACCGTTGATGAAATCCATTGAAATCATCTTCCATTTCCACATCGGAATTTCCAAAGGTTGCAATAATCCGGTTGACTTTTGCTGATCTCCTTAAGCTTGTTAGCAGATGGCACAACTATTAACGAACCCAGTGATATCTTTCTTCATGCCCGGCCGCCAGAAAACTCTTCTCATGTCTTTCTACATCTTTGAGATTCCCGGGTGAATATTTAATTTGGAGCGATGACTCTCAGATAAGACCTCCTATTTCAGTTCCTTGAAATTCGGAACACAGATCCTCCCGTTGATCCTCGGTGTCCCTTGGTCATCAATCTTGAAACTGGAACACTGACCCTTCTTAACTTTCCTGATGATTCGTCTTAATCTATTATCTGATTCTTGCTTGCTCGCTATCCTTCCCAGAAGAGATGGAACCACTTTCAAAAGAGATAGAATTGCATTCCTGCTAAGAGCATCAGCTACACCATTCGCCTTTCCCGGGGTATACAGAATATCCAAATCATAGGATGCCTGAAACTCAACCCACCGCTGTTGCCTCAGATTAAGATCCTTTTGAGAGAAAAGATATTTCAATCGTTTGTGATCCGTGAATAACTTGAACTTCTCTCCCAAAAGATAATGCCTCCATATCTTTAAAGCAAAAACAATGGCTAACAATTCAAGATCGTGCGTAGCATAGTTCCTTTCATGTGGCTTCAATTGCCGACTCACATACGCTATTACCCATCCATTTTGCATCAGAACTGCGCCCAGACCAACTATACAAGCATCTGTATAAACCTCAAATTTGCTCTTCCCATCCGGAATAGCAAGCACTGGTGCACTGGTTAGCCTCGTCTTCAACTCCTGGAAAGCTTCTTCGCACTGGGATGTGCACTTGAATTTAGCTCCTTTCCTTGTCAGCTTAGTCAGATGTGAAGAAATCGTGGAATAATCCTTGATAAACTTCCTGTAGTAGCCAGCCAAACCCAGAATACTGTGAACTTCCATCGGTGTCTCCGGCAGCTTCCACTCCAGAATAGTCTCAACCTTCGCTGGGTCTACAGAGATACCTTCTCCAAAAACAATGTGCCCCAAAATTTTGGCTTCCGATTTCCAGAAATGGCACTTCTAGAACTTCGCCTTCAACACATGCCTCCTCAGAGTCTCCAACACTATTCTTGTAACAACCCGATATTTTCAGCTATTCGCATCCACACATGCTGGACGTGAATTGCTCAAAATACCGCATTGTAAATAAATTTGGAGCAAATGGAATACATTCATAGAATCACAGACACAGAAATATCAGAATAGCTCGCAGCGGAAATTAAAATACCATAGTAGTTCATGAAGCTACTATAACAAACTCTAAAAACATAATACATAATATCAGTCTGAAAAACATATACACTAGAAATCTCAAATACATGGCAGTTTATAAATACCAGATCTGAAATAGAACAACTGAAACTGAAAGGGAATAGATAACTAGACAAGCAGAATCTCCAGCGATTCCTAGCTCTAGAAAAGAAATCCAAAGCTAAGCTATAAATACTCAGGCTGACCCGAGCGTAAAGTAAAACACAAAACACTCGAGTCAGGACATATATCTATACTATAATGCAAAACCTTGGTCAAAGCAGTCAAAGTGAAGCCTTTTTGACACTTCCCATCTTGCCCATATTGCAAACTCCAACCACAAAATGCCTAGAGGGCACAACTTTATTTTCAACACCAGACCATCCCGCGTCCCAACACCGATATCATCCCACGTCTCCCTAACTACCTTTCCCCTTCTCTTTCCTTTTCCTCCCCGCATTTCTTCTCCCCCTCCTCACTTTTCTTCCCCTTCAAAAACATTTCCCCTTTGCCTTTTCCCACTCTTCACCACGACGGACCTCAATTTTCCAATTTTGGTTCTTATGCCGCTGTCAAACCGCGAGGCTTATGCTCCATCATAACTGGACTAAATAAACTTTCTATCTTCTTCATCAATCTGCAAGGCAACGGATCTGAAGCGCTAGAGGTTGCCGCTCTCAACTTTGGTCGCGTAAGTGATTTTTTTTAAGTTATCGGTTGGAAGCTTTTATTTTTTAACTTCATAATTTAATGTTACATCTGATTCTCAGTAAACTCATTCTACAATTTTGTTACCTACAAAAACCATACTTTTTATTCTTTTAGACCAAAGTAAAGTTAGGTGTTGTACTAATATGAGTGAAGATTGTTTGCTACGATTCTATCTCGGTTTCTGACTGTTTTATTTGTTGTCGGGCTACAGTTGTGTCATCTAAAGACTTCATCAACAAAAAGGCAATTTAGGCTGAAAAGATCCTTTTTATTTTAATTGTTCTTCTGCGTAATATTACGGGAGCATTCCTTCTCGCCGTGGTTGTTTTGTTCAGTAATGAATAGTGGATAACGTTGACAGTCTGCAATTTGATTTTAATAGCATCAATTTGTACATTTCTGAAATTGTCCTATACAAGATTATTGGTATTCTAAGTTGAATCACCTAAGTTAAACATGACATACTTTCTTTTCTTTTACAGTAAAATACAGGTACGTATTTGAACTAATAGAAGTGAAGATGGTTTGCTAGCATTTTATCTCGGTTGCTGCGTGTTTATCAGTTGTGCGACTATAGATGTGGCATCCGAAGACTTGCTTCATATGGAAAAGGTAATTTGAATTAAGAATATCATTTTGATTTCAATTATGGAAATTTATCTAAACATCTCCAAGTCACTCTTTCTATCAAAGAGTTGTGGCATTCTAGGTAGTTATTAACATATATTTTTTTACATTATGAAACTTTGATTATGTATATATTTTGCATTAGACTAGAGTGTTCAAATTAATTGCAATAAATTTAGTTGTGCTCACGAATTATATTGCGATTTTTTTCATTTCTTCTCTAAATTTCATTTTCCGCTGAAATTTTACTTATGTAACATGAATTGGTTTGTCATAGAGATCATTGAGAAACATATTGTTTTTACTGTTTCATGGGTTCTTAAATTCAATTTTGAAGTAAGATTTGCATTTGAGTGAAAAAGTGATTTGGTTAATGAGTATATAAAATAGGAGCGATCGATTCTTCTTTTCAACATCTTAAGAACATAAGAAGATGCAGTAGCTCTAGGCCTACACTAATCGTCCAAAGATCGCGTTGTTCTTTAACGTAAATAAATATGGAAAAAACTTGATTGCATATATTCCTTCTAGGTAGGAAATGGATATGTTCATTGACAGGAAATAACTTTCTTCTAAAATGATGACAACTTAATTTTATGAATTAGCGACAGCATTATATCAATTGAGGTATTGTAATCAATATTTAATGTTTGCATTTCTTTAGAAAACAGTCTATATTTACATATAATTACATGTGTTTTTCTTTTTCTTTTTCTCCTTTCCTCTTAACATGAAAAATGGATCTAAGGAGGTCAACATCGCTGATTTTCCATCATCAAGATGGTGTGTATGATGAAAACAGTAGCATTTTCATCTAACATTTATTTTTTCCTGTTTATAGCTATTTTTGATCCTCTATAGTTGAAACATTATTGCCAGGTGTCAAATTGGACACTTCAGCTTGCAGCCTATTGGAAGCTAAATGACAGGAATCACGGGCTCCTTGCTAGACAATGCAAGACAATTCACAATGCATGCAAGTAAGCTTTTATGTCTATTGTAGTTCAATTTTTCTTTTTCATTTCATATTTTTAACGCTTGATTAGTTAAGGTGTGTATGCATTTGGTTATTGGTTTTGATTGGGTTAGTTAGGGTTTGATTTCATTGACTGATCTTGATTGCATTGGGCTTGAAGGGAATAATTTTATAAGGCTGTCGATATCATAATCATGCAAATTCAAATTCTGTACAATGCTAATTCATTACCTATTATCATGTTATGAACTTTGTTTTGAAAATTTTATGATAATTTATATCATATTACAGATTTGATTTATTTTTTGCATACGCGTTCATGTAAAATGATTTTCCATGTATGACATAAATTGACACCACTGTCTGTTATGTTCCGATAACATTGTCAATAAATTTTTTAAAGCCGCTCTGTGCTTAGCATCTACAGACCTACTTCCTTCAACAAAAGGAATGTAATTCATGTTGCGATAAGGACAGAAGGTGAAGACTAACCTGAAAAACTTTAGGGTAAAGGGACTAAGTGAGACAGTCATCGTACCGTATGATTCATACCCAATACATTTTGGTTTTTTTTCAATGGACCCTCTTCTCTCCCGTATCACTGTCATCTCATGTATAAAATAAAGGTGTTAAGCGAAACTAAAAGTAGTTGAATGAGATAAATGCGAGTGGTTTTTCTTCAACTTTGATGATTACAACTTATGTTTTATTATCTTCACAGCAACTGATCCTATTACTATAGCATTTTATTTGCTCATGAGACTTAACACTTTTATACGAACAATCCATCGTTATTTCTACCTCTTCTACCGAGTGCTTATACAATTATTTCTATTGATTCTTAGGAAGCAAAGGATATTTTGATACAGGAAATGAGTATGTTGCGTGCAGAATTCATGTGCAAATAGTGGAATGCAGTAACTTAAGTGTTCAATTCAAAAAATAGCGTTCTTTACAGATCTTTCTCTTTTTGTTAAAGGATGCCATAACAAATGTTTAAATGAAAAAAGACAAGTCATTGTGGTACTGTAGCCTGGAAATGTATTTTTTAAGAATAATCCTTCTCTAATCAGCGAGAAAAACTCTTGCGTCATCAAAAGGAAAGGATTGACCTCAATCAGCCTTTAGCATTGTAATTGGGGAAAAAAAGCCTGTAAAATAGAAAGCTTACTAAAAGGATGTGTATTATTATTATTATTATTATTATTATTATTATTCGGTGAATGGAAAATTAATTTAGTTTTTTAGCAATTCTATACCACAATACTCACATGCATAATGTGTGTATGTGAACACTATTTATCGTGTCAATTAAGCCGAGTTTACTCGATTTCAGACTTCAAAAAGTGGACAAAAAAAAGGCCGCTGGCAAAATACATAAAATGATTCATGCAATTTCGACAATTATGTAAAACATTACTTTTCATTTACATATATGATTTCTACCTATAACTATATAGACTTGAAAAAAAATGAAAAAAAAACTTTGTGATTTGAAAATAATTATTGATATTTGTACAAAAGAAATTCAAATAAATGAAACACCAAAACAAGAATTAAATAATAACAACTGAAATACAGATAGTTCGTCGGAAATTTGGAATTTAAAATTTTAATTGCAAGCATAGATAGAAATGGAGTAATAGATGTTAGAAGGGTGATTTTGTCATTTCAAATTGATATTGTCGAGTAATATGAAATGAATTAAATTTATTAATAATAGAGGTTACTTATGACAGAATGAAATAGTTTGTCTGATGTATTTTGTAGGTTTTAATGAAGTTCCAAACTACAAATTCTTCTTCCAAGATCTCCGCATCATCTCAACTGAAAACTAGAAACTTCAACCAAGTGAAAATTTAATTTTAGGTCTTAAACATTTTCAGCAAAAACCATGTAAGGTATCAATCTTCTAATTCTACATGTTAAATTTTATACATTTGCTTTGTTTACAGATGATAGCATGGCAATTTTGATAGCTTTCCAGGCCCAAGAACTTGACATCACAGGTTTGACGACTGTGTTTGGTAATTGTCATACTGAAGTTGCCACTCGCAATGCATTACTTTTGGTACATAACTGTCTTTCAATATTATTATTTTTAAACTACTTCTTTATTTGTTCTACTGTCGAGCATATCCATGATTATATGCTGTTTACATCATGCAAAAGGATAGTGTGAGACAGCAGGACGTCCTGGAATACCAGTAGTAGAAGGTAGTCATGACCCACTAAAGGTATTTTACCTTTCTAATTCCAGATATAGTGCAATGCACATGGCTTGCATGAAGTATCATAATACAGCTACATGTTCAATATATTGTTCTAATTTAGCTGGAAATTATAGGGTGGGATGCCCCGTGTTTGTGACTTCGTACATGGAACTGATGGTTTAGGCAATTTATTTCTGCCACTCCCTCCAGGACAAAAAATTGATAAAAGTGCGTCTAAGTTTTTGGTTGACAAAATTTCTACATATCCTGATGAACTTTCTGTGCTTGCATTGGGACCTATATAAAATAGCTGCTTTTTTTTAGAAATTAGAAAGTTCAGCTTAAAAATTATGTAAGGATGGAGCATGTCAAGCGGTTCTTTTCTTGAAAAGTTTGTTTGGTTTTTTGCTGCTGTATGAATATATGACCAAATACATGACTGTGTAACGTAATGAGTCACAAATAAAAGGATTTAGTACTACACTATAATATTAAGTCTAATGCACTGAAAAGTTTTTTCGTACTATTGAGTTATATCTTCTGTTCTGTACTGTAATTAAACTATAACATGGATTTTGTGGTGGAAGAGATTACAAATGTCAACAACAGGTTTGAGTGTTTGGATTTTGCAGTGTACTGTTATAAGTGTGTTTGGCTTTGTTATACTTAGGACACATGGGTTGAGTAGAGATTCTTAACGTACTGCATGCAACAATGGGATTATGATATAACTACTATATGTTGTCAGGCTTGTACACACCGCGTCCATTACAGTACTTTCTTCATTTAACAATTCGTCGTTTGGCGCCAAACCAATTTTGTTAAACCCTATCATCAGAGGAAGAGGTGCCAGCCATAGGGGAAGAATCGACTGATGATTCAACTGAAGTTGTGGAGGTCGCATTAGCCTTCACAACTTAAAGTTGCCCTTTTTTTAAAAAAAAAAGACCGAAACTCATCACTATAGGCGATGATAGATACTTAATATTGTTAATAGTATTCTCCATAAATATTGTTTAAAAATGCATTGTTTGTGTGGATTTGTTCTTTTTCAAATACTGCATCAACAAATGAATGTTCGTTTTATTGCATTTCTTGCCGCATCCATCTACTTCCTGGCCGCTTCAAACTTCTCATTCGGTGCTGGCCAGCCTATATAATTAGACCAAAATTAATATATAGCTATACACTACTGCAACTGTACAGAAAAGAAGGGAAAATATAAAACACACATACACAGACACACACGTACACCGACACACACACACACACACACACACACACACACACATATATATATATATATATCTGTGTACATATGTACGTATGTGTGTCTGTGTCTATATATATCACCAGCATAACGGTAGCACACACAAAAATTTTCACACTTCCTTCTTGGCACACGTCCAACGGACGTGCCATCATACTCGTACTTATATAATGTAAACCAACTCAAATGAACTGTAGTAGAAATGCACATTACTTAAAGGATACTTGGGACCGCCCATCCTTTAAGAATCAGTTAAACTATAATTTAAATACATCCCGTGGTTAAAATTTCAAAATGGTATTTTATACTTCGAAGTCAAATATCATTTAAAAAATTCAATATCATTCAAAAATCCATTCCAAAATATCAAAATATCATATCTTTCAAAACCTCATTCATTTTTATTTAATTTAAATACCATTTCAAATCACAATTCAAAATGGTTTATATTTCAAAACAAATTACTTCATTTTAAATCACTAAAATGAAGTTATTATATTTAATAATTAAATTAGTAAATTTCCAAAATTTAAATCTTTCAAAGTTCATTTGTTCACTTAAATTTATTAAAACAATGAAAATTCAACTTTCACAACATTTAGAAAATGCTACATAAAGTTACATTCAAAACAGTTCAATTTAACCAAAGACAGCATTCAAAATGCTATAATAGGGTTACATTAGTTTCAAATAAACTTAGTTAAATTCAAAAATTATAGCCCTTACAAAATGCTATAATAGCCTTTAATTAAACTTATCCATTTGGTTCTTATTATCAACTACAGTATTTACAAATGTTGTAATATCATTTACATTAGAAGTAATAGCATTTCAAAAAAATATAGTTAATTAACTTCAAATATTCAATATAATTTTACAAACAATTATATTTTTATTTAAATAATTTTTAACTTATTAAATCACGTATTTTCACTTTTAAAACAATCATTCAAATACCCTTATATTCATGATTTTATAAAGTTAAATTTCCATTGAAAAATCAAGATTTAATAATAATTCACTTATTAAATTCCAACATTAAATTTAAATTCATTAAATTAAATTTAACTTAACACTTAAGTTTAAATTTCAAAATATAATTTATTTTCATTTTATTTACTTACTTCAAAATTCACATTTAAGCCTTCACAAATTTCCAATTTTAGTTATATTTCAAAATTTCACTTAAATATTCATTTCATTTCACATTTTAACTTTATTCAAAAATCATTAATATATTATAAAATCATTTAAATTCACTTTAATCCAAATTATCATAAATTTATCATATTTCCAAATTTAATTTAAATTCCATTTATCACCAAATTATAATTTCCAAAATAACTTACGTTTCAAAATTTCTAACTTTACCATTAATTTATTTCACTTATAAATTCTTAGAAAATCAATGGTACTTTAAAAAAATCATTTTTAATTAAGTTTTAAATCAAAATATTATAATATTTACATTTCTAAAATATTTAAAAATTTTAGAAAAAATATACTTTAACCACGGGTCTGTATATAATTTTCTAGCCTAAGTAAAGCGATACGGGTAATATATCATTTCAAACCATAATTTACAAAGAAAACCCGAGTTTTATCATTTCAAACCCGCAATCCCAAGTAAACGAAATACTTTGAAAATTATTCAGGTCAATCATTTCAGCTCATAACGATTTTCCCCTATTCTAAAGTCCGTTCGGGTATGTATCATTTCAACCCATAGTGATTCTAATCTAAAGGTAACTTGCAGTGTGATAAACTGAAATAAATAACAGAATAGCATTATATAACAGTAACAGATGATATAACAGGTGTATAAGCATGGGTAAACATCATATGATCATAATATAACAGATATAATATGGTGATGCATTTTACAGATTCAAATGAAATTAGTTCACAAGTCATATAAGTACAAAACTGTCTGGTGAGAATAACTCACTTGTATAAGCTGGAGATGACAATAAGCAAATGCACAACTGAGATCTTCAAAAGTACGATAGCACGATAATGATTCGAGTGGGAGAGCTAAGATTAGTTTCCTTGAAAACAAATCATACAAAACCATATAACAATCATAAGCTTTCAAACTAAAAAAACGATTAAACTATGCTAGAATAACTGCATAAAACAAAGCAGAAATGCTTTGCACTTGCTGCCAACATCCCTTAGGCTCGGCCATAAGGTGGAATACATGTCTAAGGCAAGGTTTTAATCAGGTTGTGGGTGGATATGGGTCGGCCTACATGGATTTGTTGATGGGAAAAAGTGTGGTGAGCATGAAACAACTACAAAACAAAGCAAGGCCACTACAACATGGAATCAAGGCACTACAAGGCCACGGCCAAGGCCACATGGGCACGGCCATCTTTGGTATGGTCAAGAGGATGGTGTGGCAGTGGGTTTCAGGTCATCCATGGGTGGTGGAGGTGGAGTTGGTGGCCGCCAAAGGAAGGTTGAAGGTGATGAAGGCATAGGTGTTGGCTATAGTGCATATAGGTTTTTGGGTAGATTTAGGTGGAGCTTCAACATAGAATAGCTCGGCCTGGCTATGGGGTTAGAGAGGAGGTGGTGGAGGCTAGCTCAAGTAGCGGTGGAGGCGGCAAGGTGGCTGGAGTGGTGGGGCCGAACCTGAAGTAGAAGAGAGCAAGAGAAAAATCATATAATTCAAGCATAAAAAATAAAAAAATAAAAGAAGAATTTACCCAAAAATTTTCACAAGAAGAGGCCGACCTTTTTTTTTCATATTTGAGGAGAAAATTCACGTGAAAAATGATAGGGAGAAGTGGTCGGCTGAAGTAATGAAGTGATATGGCAAAAAAGTTTGAAAAGATGCTGGTTGGAATTGAAAAGGTGGGAATACAAAGAGCCATAAGAATTAAAAAGTCACAAAACCATTCACATTTCTCTATTTTATTTATATAAATTTAAATAACTGAAAATACTTATAAAGTCAGTTAAAAATCAAAAATATAACAATTAAACAAAATATAAATAAATAAATATTAATTATATATGATTAAATTAAGAAAATAACAAAGAAAATGTAAACTAGTCTTGCAAATTTGAAAATAAATGGAACAAACTTTGGAAAAAATTTATGTACTTGAAAAATATTTATAAATAAAGATAAGAACATAAAATAAAAATGCATCCACAAAAGTAAATAAATAAATTTTAATTAAATATAATTTAATTGAAGAAAATAGCAGAAAAAAGGAAACTAGCCTTTAAAAATAGGAAATAAATGCAATAAATTTTGGAAAAATTCTAACATCGCTTTAAAAATGTTTTAAAATAAAATATATACCTAACATGTCATATAACACATATTAGAACATGATTTGACAAATAAAAATGTTATTTATATAATTTAAAATGGACAATTTTATTAAATTAATTAATTTACATACAATATTGTAAAAAGCATAACTTTCACAATACAAATCGGATTTCAATGAAACGAAAAGTAGTATTCTTGAAATTTAATTTATTTTCATAATAAATGATAAAATTCAAAAAATTAAATATTTAAATTTTAAATTTAAAAGTAAAAGTTTGACCAGATTGACCAAAAATCCACTTTCTGGAAAATATTCTATTTATTCAGGTTTGAAATTATAAATCACACAAAATAAAAATATACTTTTAAAAATTAAAAAATTTATTCATTTAATAAATATAATAAAGCTTTTAAATCAGTATTTTCAATTTAAATAATTAAAATAAACAATTAAAATAATCACAAAATACTGGGCTGTTACAATTCTCAAATGCTGCCTGTGCTCTTCTTCCGACTTAGAGTAGACCAGGATGTCATCAATGAACACCAGAATGAACTTATTCAATACATCCCAAAAGACTCGATTCATCAGGTCAACAAATTAGGCAGGAGCATTGGTTAACCCGAAAGGCATAACCAACCACTCATAGAAACAATTCGGTCCCATAAATGCAGTCAAGGGAATACTGTCCTCAGCTACCCTCAACTGACGGAAACCTAAAGCTAAATCCATTTAAGAAAAGACAGAAGCTCCTTCAACTGGTTAAAGAGATTATCAATATGAGGAAGAGGCTATTTATTACGGATAGTCACTTTGTTCAATTCTCTATAATCTACACAGAACCGTAGCGATCCACCCGATTTGATGACAAACACCGCAGCAGAGCCCCAACAAGAAAAACTAGGCCTAATCAATCCCTTATCCAAAAGATCCTGATTCTGCTTAACTAACTCCTCTCTCTCCCTAGGAGCCATCCTCCTACTAGGCTAAACCATTGGCACTGCTCCTACAATCAAATCAATGCGAAACTCTATCTCTCGATGTGGAGGCAGACACTTAACTTCCTCAAATACATCAGGAAAATCTTGGAACACATCGATATCTTCAACCTTCTCTTGAGAAGTCTCAACTCCATGCAAAAGACTACTCAAGTGAATTCCAGAATTATCGCGTGTCACTCTGGTAATTCTACCCAAATCAGTTTCCAGCGAAACTGTTCTCTCATCACAATTCAGAACCGTTTTATACTTATCAAGCCAATCCATCCCCAATATAAGGTCAAACCCCATAAAATTCAACACATAAGGGTCACAAGAAAAACTATGGACATATAGGAAATCTTCAAGTCCTTACAGATCATATCTAATTTGGTTGCCCCTCCTATAGGATTAGATACGAAGATGGGACGGTCTACAGTACTAGGGGTAAGAAAGAACTTCTCTACAGATTCCAGAGAAATAAAACTCAAAGAAGCACCCGAATCAAACAAAACTTTAATATCCTTGCCATTTAAAAGTAGTGTACCTTCCAATACTCCCTTGCCTTTAGATGAAGTAGATGGTGCACCTTCCAAAGAAAATACCCTATTCTGCTGAGCTTTATGAAGTAACGGGCAATCCTTGATCATACGACCTAGTTGGAGACAATTAAAGCATAAAGATCTCTGAAATAAAGCTGAACCCGGTCCACTATAATGCGGTTGTTGCTATTGTTTCTGAAATCCTTTCGTGGGACACTTATTCGCCAAGTGACCTTTTTGTTGACATATATAGCATTTGCGGGGTCAGTTGTTACTTCCATGCTTCTTCTTGTTCGGTTTCCTCCAATTGGGATTGAACTTCCTCTTATTCGGATTAGCAAAATTCCCTCCCGATGCTGCTACTGGTGCCACTGATTTCTTACTCATCAAATCCTCTTATCTCAGTGCCATATCAATTAAATCGATAAAAGATCCTTTCAAATGCCCCGTCATCTTTTCATGAAATTCTGGCCTCAATCCTTGCACAAACATTTCGTTCTTTTTAAACGGAGTATCAATGAGCCCTGGTCCATAGCAAGAAAGTTCATTGAATTTGGTCTCATACTCCACTATAGACATGTTACCCTGCTTCAAATTCAGAAAATCCTGATATAGACGAGTTTTTCCCTGCTGTTGGCATAAATTTCTCCTCAAATAACTCCTTAAATCTTTCTAATGAAATGCTATTCTCAGAGATATTTGCTACCGTTGCATCCCACCAGGCTGCTGCGCCTCCCTCCAATTGCCATGATGTCATTTCCCTTTTTCGCTCCTCGGACAACTTCATACTCTTAAATATGCGTTAACAAGAGCGTAGCCAGGCTTGAACTTCAATTATCAATTCTGACCCATTAAATGATTTGCCTCCAAGGTTGATGAAGTCTTTGCATAAAGCGGCAAAACTAGCTTGAGGCGGTACTTGATCTACAGCCTCACTAGCAGTTTGACTTCGTCCATTATCAGTCGAGGTACTGCCCCAACCTCTACCTCTCCTTCCAGAACTCATCTTGGCCACCTGGACAGGTAACTCAACAAGTTTAGATAGGTATATAAGTATATAAAAATACAAATACGCACTCTCAAGATAAATATTACTCCAGAGCCTAGGTATTATCGCAACCAGTGCTCTGATACCAACCGTGATGACCCGCCTTTCTAACCTCAGAAAGACGTGTCATCAATAAGAAAAGAAAGGGATAGAAATAGAAAAGACAGAAAGAAAGAATAACAACATCAGAGTCTCACAGCGGACGGAACAAAATATAATACATCACATAACTATTACATAGTTTTACATATATCAGAGTTACACAACATTATACAACAAGACAGTCATATACATATCTGTCAATACATACATTCCAAAATACAACATACACTAACTAACACAACGGAACTAGATAGATAGATATATACGTCTGGACTCCTGCTCCAAGCTCCTCCAGAATTTAACACTCCAAAAACCCATCACTTGGCTACTCATAAAAATTTGAGTACCCAAGAGTTTATGAAAAACAAAATATAAACTCCGGGTCAGACATGGGTCTGGTATGAGTAAACGGGTTAAAGTTGTTTAACTTTGAAAATCATTTAAAAATAAAGGTATCACGTAAGACTTCCCACACATAAACACAGGTAAGTTTTTACCTTACGCTAACCAAAATATTTTATAGGAAATCCAGTGATATTATAATACAGTGTAGGGTTTTCAAGTAAATAGAAAATAGTCGAAATTTTTGCATGATTAAATTCCAGCTACTAGCCACCAAAGTGGGTAATACAAATCAAAATCGTAGGGTCTCGTAGGGAAAATGGGTTTCCATCAATGGCAGGGCTACTGGGGTACCGCCCGTCACAGTACAGGGCCTAGATCACCGTACCGAGGATCACTCCCGACCCACTACAACACATGGCCGAAAACATTCCTTGCTGAACAGTTTCGAACAAGATAACCCCGCAGTTGTGGCAACAACTGCCCACACAGCCGAAATAAAGGGACATCTAGACAGGGGTATATCTCGTCTTGCTTGGGTGCTACCCACCTAACCTTGCTGCATCTACCCTGTTTTAGCCATTCACGGTTGATAAGGCTTGAGGCTGCGATTACCTTTATAGAACACATTTCTTAGAATGCTCATCGTCCGCCTGACGATGTGCTGAAAGCATTCAATCCATACAAGTTCGTTTCGGGTTTGAACGAAACCGAAGGCATTATCCCGTTACACTCATTTTGGAATCACCCTCAGAGTTAATGACGATAACCATTGCATTCTGAAACACCATCTCGATCTTCACTTGAGATGCCACGACCTATCGTTTAATTTGGATCAATGTGGTTTTCGGAATACCAAATTGACACCCGATCCCGGTCTCATCGAAATCCAAACGCCATTTTAAAGGCCAAGTTGTTTAATAGTTAAACAATTTAAATTCAATGTTTTGAATTCACATAACGTTTATCACAGATAAATCGTACACAACATCACAGATATATCCAGAATATATCACAAAGTATCACTTAATATCACCAAATAGATATCACAATCAATCAAACAGAATCATTAATTCATATCAAATTTAGTTTAATTAACTTAACTTAATTAATTACTTAAGAATAAACCATTTTATCCTGCTTAGTTAATCACTAATTAATCAACTTATTAAATTTATTAATTTCTTCTTAATTACTCACTTAATTAATTAATAGCCTTAATCATTAATTAATAAAACTTAATTACCCATTTATTTATCACTAATTATTTAATTAATCATTAATTACCAATTAATTAATCATCAATCCTTAATTAATTACTTAATTAGTTAACTACTATTTATTTATTAATTAACTTTATGTAGTTAATTAAAATTCTTAAGTTCACATTGATTAAACACAAAATTATTAATATCAATCTTTAATTACAAATTTATTTAATTTCAAATTACTTATTTAATTACAATTATAAATTAATTTACATTCTTAATAAACTTACAATATAATTTAATTATTTGTCAAATCTCGCTTAATAATTTTTAAATCAAATCTTAACTTAAAACGTGCCTACATTGTTAACTTCATTAATACTAAACTTTGTTTAACAAAATAACTTAAAAGTTTATTAAGTTAATCCACTAGAAATTTAAACCCGAGGTAAACCCCCTATTTACTCGAGTAAAATTTGAGTTTCTCCTATTTTTCCCCCGCGTCCTTCTTCTCCTCGCATACTTTCTTCTTCTACTACTCTTTCTTTTTGTTTTTAAGTTTTAAGTTAAAGCTGCTGTACTACGCAAATTCACTCACGCGCCCAGGTCACTTGAAGCAACCTCCCCATTTTCTCGAGTATTAACTCGAGACGATCATCACTCGAAGTTTACTGACACCACTAGTTGTCGTGCACGTGAACGACATTTCGCCGTCGCTTCGGCGAACCACGATGTCTCCGACAAGTTACAAAACTACACTACAACCGAAGGCAAAACACGATTCGTCACGACAAACTCGAAATCGAAACTACCCCTTTCGTTCGAAACAGCAACTCGACCTCACCGAACATAAATGCCTCGACCTACTAACGTCGACCATCAGTACCGACGCAACTCCACCCACACCTTGACCATACCCTCCTCTATCACCACGTTTACAGACCACTGCAAAACTCGATCCAAAACCCTAAACTCGTCTCTACCCAACAATTCATGCAATAGATAATTTTCTTAACATTTTTCCTAGATTCGTAAATCATCAAGCTTGCTTTACAACAAATTTCAGCATCTAAGATTTGTTAAATCATCAGAAATTGATGAAAAGGCATTTTTGGTTCATTTATGAACTGCACCTTGTATACTTATCTAAAAATCATCATTTTTGTTTTAAAAATCCTACTTTTGAATGTTTATTCAAGATCTATAATCAAATTAACAATTTAAAATATTTGAATTTTAACATATGATTTCTTTTTTTACTGCAAACTTGAATAAACAGAATCCATGTTATACTGTCAACCTTCAAACAATTTCCAGGCTATGATTTTAAGTTAAACAAACTTATTTAGTTTAAAATCCGAAGTTTAAAATGTTTATATGAAGAAGTATTAGTTTTTCTCTACTTTCTTTTCTCAGAAACTTGAAATACTAAAGAACATAACATAGTAAAGCTTCCAATATAACATAAAACATTACAGAACTACTTATTTACGATATATAGCAAGCACAAGATTTTCATGAACTAATTATCAAGATTTAAATTTCAAAGATAGTATGTTTACTCACCTTTGAAATATTGTTGAAACAGAGAACAATTCTTGTGGAAGAACTGGAGTTTGAATTCATGTAAATCGTCCCTGCTTCTGATTTTTGAATGATATTTAAGTTTGTAAAATAAGGAAGTTTATTTTTTTCTTCTCAGGTTTGCTAAGTTATGGAACGAACAAGAATAAGATGGTGTATATATAGAGGAAATAGGTTTGAACAGGGATATGTATTGCTAGTACAAAATATTTGATCAGAGATTTTTCTGTATTTAATTACTGCAATTTTGAAGTGATACTTGTATATTTCGGCTGGCCTTATTTTTGTGCTGAGATGATTTCTTTTGCAATTTGAAATGACAAATGCTGTGCTAGCATTAAATGCATATGTCTTCCTATATGTTTACATCTAATTATAATTTGCTGATATTTATATTTTTGTACAAAGATATTTTGTATATGAATAGTTTGTCTCTTTTGCATTGCTTATATATATCACAGAGGTTATCCTTTCTAAACTTTTCTTATATGATTATGTAAAGTAGTTATAGTTATTGTTTTGACTTACGTATTGATTTTTGTCTCAGCTAAACATAAAATTGTTATAGTGTATATTTATCTTATGTTACGACATAACCATATAATTTATTATTAACATACATTCTTAGTTTTATCTCTATTAATAGCTTAACTTTCAAATATTTGATTTATAACATATATTTGTGCTTATATTTTATATTTATATTTAATATTGATAGGATTGTTTTATTTTAAACATTATTATTTAGATTACATTTTATATATGTATTATATTCAATGTCAATAATGTAGAGCCTTTAATTTAATTGAATAAGATAGATTTTATTATAAATATTTTTGAAAGATTCCATTTTAAATTTTCAAATCAAAACTTACTTCACAAAACATACACACACACACACACACACATATATAACTGCTATATGTCCAAAAAACTTATTTCTTTATAAAATTAAAAGCTTGTATTTTATTGGAATTAGATTAAATACTTATTATAATACTATGGCCAAAACCCCGGGTCGTTACAGATTGATCAAGAATTAAACTTTGGCTATTGGTTAATTGGAAAACCACCCAAAATGTTGGAGCGTTTCTATGCAAAAGCGGCTCAATATTTGAGGAAAGAGGAAGCTAGATGCTCTAGGAAGAAGAATATTATGGGGCCATATGGAGGAGTACATATTAATATTACAGTGAATCAGTCTAGTGATAGTTTTAGGAAAGGTCAAGTGATTGTCCAAGATAAACTGAATCAGCAAAATAAAGGCGATGACAGGAACTATGAAAGAAAAAAGGATTCTGAAAGAGGAAAGCCTAGGATTCCAATGTATGATACATACATACAACTAAATACATCTCTAAAGAACGTTTATTGGTCTGTTCGCAATACCATGTAGTACAGGAAGCCGCCTCTAAAAGAATTTATGGAGAAACAGAAGCAGACTTGAAAATATTGTGGATTCCACGAATGCCGTAGACATAACACAAATGAGTATAGGCATCTCCAGGATATAATCGAGAAACTAATTTGAAAAAGAAAGTTACATCATTTTGTTAAAG
Organism: Allium cepa; assembly: GCA_030765085.1. Lineage (NCBI taxonomy): Eukaryota > Viridiplantae > Streptophyta > Magnoliopsida > Asparagales > Amaryllidaceae > Allium > Allium cepa. The sequence goes on along the minus strand of CM060929.1, from coordinate 906,325,377 downwards.
CCCAACAGGATGGCGGAAAGGGGACATCCAACATCGACGGAGGACAAGCTTTGCATAGGGCTCGGAAACCAGCTTGGACTAGTGGAAGATTAGTGATAAACACGATAGTTGGAGGATCGCATCCAGCAGATAGAGTTGGCATGAGATGGAGCGTTATGCTTACGCGATCAAGCATATAAATTTTGAATGTTGTTTGAATACAGAAGATGGAGCTCCAGCAAAACAACAGCATACAATAGCTGATGACATTATGTTTAGAAGTAGAGATGCAGATAAGGTGATGGCACCGGCGATTGACCCAATGGTCATTTCGACCATGATCAGCCTAGCTTTAATGGTAATGATTTTAGTTGATTGTGGAAGTTCTGTTAATACAATTTCAAGAAGGGTTACAATCAGATGAGAATGGAAACTAAGGACTTAAAAGCATCTGAAGCCCATATTCTTGGCTTTAACGGTGCTACAACCGAATCTGTCGGATATGTCGAACTGCCCGTGGAGTTGGGAGACGGTGGCCGTAAGAGAGTGTGGATTTTACCATTTGTTGTCTTGGATATTAAATTTATATACAATGTTTTTCTGGGTCGACCAGCCCTAGATGAATTCAAGGAAACTCTTGCCCCGTGGTGTTTGACTTTGAAATTCCTAACTGATAATGGTGTTGGAGTTGGTGCATGATGATCAGGCGATCAGACATACTTGTTATGTGGCTAAGTTAAGAGATGCTCAACGCAAGAAGAAAGGTAAGGGTGTGGATAACTCTCTTCACATCGAAACCGCCAAAGGTTGAAAACCAGTGCCTAGGACTTAGCCCGGGAGCCGTAGTCGGTTCTATAAAGGAATAAATCCAAGGGATGATGAGGAGGAGCCTAAAAAGACCAAGGCTGCACCTACTGAGTAGACGATCGACAAAACAGTCAGTCAAGATGATCCATTACGGGTCCTAATGATCAAATCACGGCTCAGCCCCCCGTTGATGAAAGAACTTATTAGTTTTCTCCGAATGAATCTTGACGTGTTTGCTTGGATTCAATCTGACAAGTGTGGGATCTCCCCTACCATTGCGAGCCATGCATTAAATATCGACCCGAGGCATGTCCTGGTGAAACAAAAAAGGCATGGCATGGATTCGAAAGGATCTACTGCCCTTAAAGAGGATGTGGATAGGCTAAAAAACAATGGGTTTATTTGCAACACCCTCTACCCTAAATGGATATGTCCTATACTTGAGAACAACAAATGGAAAGTGGGAGACCTAATTGTCTATTCGGACTAAAAAAAGGCATGTCCAAAAGACAGTTTTTCCCTCCAATGATCGACCAACGGTAGACTCAAATATATGACACAAGTTGTTATATTTCATGGATGCATACTCTGGATATAACTGAATCCCAATGCACATCCCCGATCAGGAGCACACTAGCTTCGTTACCGATGTCGAATTATATTGCTATGTGGTAATGTCGTTTGGATTGAAGAATGCTTTGGCGACCTATCAATGTTTAAATAACAAAATGTTTAAAGAATAGATTGGAAAGATTGTTGGGGTATATGTGGATGATATGCTCATGAATTCATGACGATCGAGTGACTACATCAAAGACTTGGCAAAAATGTTCGATATCCTCTGATATTAGAAAATGAAGATCAATCCTTTGAAGTTTCTTTTGGCGTTGCATCAGGAAAGTTTTTGGGTTTCATCATCAATGCCTACGAAATCAAAGCTAATCCCGAGAAGATTCTAGCAATTCATAATATCCAAGTGTCTAAGACCATTAAACAAGTATAGAGCCAAAATGGTAAGGTTGCCGCCCAAAGTTGATTTGTTTCTAGAGCTACTAATAAATGCATCCCTTTCTTCAACTTGATTAGAAGAAAGAAAAGGAAATTTGAATGGATGTATGATTGTAAAGACGTATTCCAAGCTTTGGTGACTCATTTAGAAAGGACTCCCATCTTGGCAAGCTAGTGGATCATGAAGACTTGTATATCTACTTAGCCATTCGGTATATGTTATAAGTGTCGCACTACTTCGTGAAGAGAATCGGATCCAAAGGCCAGTCTATTATATTAAAAAACAATTAAATGGAAAGGAACTATCCAAGGATAGAGAAATTAGTGTATAGCTTGTTGATTGCTTTACGAAAGCTCCGCCTCTATTTTCAAGCTCATTATATCAATGTTTACACCTACTAGCCGTTACGACAGGTCCTACAGCTACCTAAGATGTCTTGAAGGTTACTCAAATGGAACATCAAACCGAGTCAATTCGAGCATTACTTATCTTCCTTGAAGAGCTATCCAAGGACAGGCACTGGTGGACCTTATAGCAAAACTCACTGCACAAGATGATCCCCTAGAGAGCAGTGGAGCCCATTCCATTTGGTGAAAATGTATACTAATAAAGCATTCTATGATTGTTGTTCTGCAGCCGAAATCATGTTAGTAACTCTGAATATCGATCAATTTACTACACTTTGAAGCTTGACTTCCCTGCAACGAACAATGAAATGGAGTATGAAGCTCTGATTGTTGGACTTAAACTTTCCAGAGAATTGGGGATAAAACTCTTGAAATCTTTTGCGACACACGACTGGTAGTATATCAAGTCAGGGGAGATTATTAAGCTAAAGGACAACAAATCATCCCATACCTTATCCGAGCCCAAGAGCTATTGACTAGCTTTTAGTATTATGACAACACACACATCCTTGGGATCAGAACAAAGAGGCCAACTAATTAGCAAAGTTTGCTAACATTGGGGATGCACAATATATTTTCTTGTCTCTAGTCGAAGTACTAGACGCTCCGAGCTCAAGCTAGATGGAAATCGACTAGGTACTAGAGATGGATCCAAAAAAGGACTCCTGGATGACTCTGATTAGAAAAATATTTGCTATAGGGAGTCCTTCCTTAGCAAAGGAATAAAAGGCGGCAAGTCCTTCGCAAAGTCTCAAGATATATCATTCAGGAACGAGTTATATATAGAAAGGGTTTTTCCATTCCCTTGCTCCAATGTATCAGCCACGATGAAATAAATTGAGTCATAAAGGAAGTCCACTAAGGGGAATATGGAGATCACACTAGGGGACAAACCCTAGCAAAGAAAATACTACGTTATGGGTATTATTGGCTGACTATCAACCGAGATGTTGTTGATTACGCTAGGCGATGTGACAAGTGCTAGATATATGCAAAAGTTCCGAGAGCGCTGCCAACATAAATCTTACAAATGGTCCATCTGTGGCCGTTTTCCTTATGGGGTGTAGATATTATCAGTTCCTTATTGATCTCAAAATGCAGTGTGAAGTATGCCATCGTCGTAGTTGATTACTTCACCAAATGCGTCGAAGCGGAACCTTTAACCATGATCAAAACAAAGTAAGTAATCAACTTCATTATCCGGAACATCATCTATCGTTTTAGCCTTCCATAAAATATTATGATTGACAATGGAAGATAATTGGACAGCGCTGAATTCAGAGATTTTTGTCGTCAACATCATATTGAGAAGAGATTTGTGGCGGCTGCTCACCCTAAAGCTAATGGGCAAGTTGAAGCTATGAACAAAATCATAAAATCCATTCTAAAGAAGCATTTGGAAAAGGCTAGAGGCAAGTTACTGGATGACCTCCAAACAACATTATGGGCTTACATAACCACCCGCAAGTCCGCGACTGGCCATACTCCATTCACTCTTGCTTACGGCTCTGAAGCCATCTTTCTTGTGGAATTCGAAGTTCCTCCTCATCTAGTAACCTACTACGATCCTAGAACGAATAGAGATATTATTTTAAAATCTCTAGACTTTGTAGATAAGACGCACGAAGAAGCCAATTTGAGGGCAGCTACACATTGACACCGAGTCATCCGATGCTACAATACTAAAGTCTGACCTAGAACCTTTAAAATCGGCATCTCATCTGGAAATGGGTCTTTCCTGCCCCATCACACATGAATCCTATTTGGTAAGGACTGTATGTCATTGAACAAAGGCTTGGAGAAGGAACTTTCAAGCTAGTGATTGTTAATGCAATTACACTCCCAAGAGCGTGGAATAGCGATCATTTACGATGCTATTTCACTAAGTTTATTCTTGTTCAATTGTATTCAATTTACGAATTTGCTTTAGCATTTGATTTTCCAGATATGTAATAAGACTGATTATGTCATTTCTTTCCATTTGGAAAATAATGTTTGAATAACCATAGCATTGAATAACTTCAATTTCAGCAAAACCATAGCATTCAATAACTTTAATTTCAATATAATTTATCACACGTTATCAAATAAATCATATCACTGAATATGAAATAAATTTCAATATTTTTAAAGAATCCAGTTGGATCCCTCTAATCTGTTTCAATACATTCCCAGATGTTAGCATAGTATAAAAATACTTATCCCACTTCGAGGGGATATCGCGGTATAAAGGGTCATCCGCTATTATGCAGGGATTATAGGGTCTCATCCGCTATATAATGCTGGAATATCAATCACTCCAATATATAATTACTACTATATATATAATATCATCTAATAGATAAATTATAAATTTATCAATCAAGTCATCATGCAATAATTTAAATTTAAAATTTAATTTTAACAAGGTAAGCCAAATGAGTGAGAAAATCTCACTGTCATTTTTGTTTGCAATCCACTTCAAACTCGACTTGGTTTCACGATTTTTGTCCTTGTATAAACATTATATGGTTTTCAACATTTTAAATAATCGATCAAATCAATTACCTTTTTAATTAATTTAATAATTTAATAATTTAATTTTGACTAACAATTTAATTTTAAACTAATTTTCCTATAATAAATAAGTTTTAGTAACTAAAATAATTATATAAGTTAATTAAACAAATTAATCACCCTGTTACATTATTTTAGAATAAACTAGTAAATTTAAAATTTGTATATGTATATTTGTTTTATTTTTTCTTCGAAATTTTATATACTAAAAATAACCTATATAGATAGAAAAATCAATTTTTTATATAAATTCCTATATTTTCCAAAATCTCATACACATACACATATATTTACTGTTTCATATATATACACTAATACGTTCACTGTAAAAGTGCCGAGCATCCGACTGCAAAAAATCCCAGATTGTTAGGGTAAAGAAGAACATAGGCAGAAGAAGAAATAGAAACAAATCACAGATTCTCACATTCGCAGCGGCAAATATAATATCAAATAATAGCAGTTATACAAAGGAAAACTGTATTAGTTAAATTACATTCAATACATCAGAGTTACAGCCATTACACAAAACTGGACAGTTAAAATTAACTTGTCCTAGAAATACAAACAATAATATACATAACATAATACTCCATACATCCTACCATCCAGCTCGCCTCCTGAGCTCCATAACGACCTTACCTAAAAATCTGTAATACTGGGTCTGACCCGAGCATTACATCAAAGTAACACTCGAGTCGGGCTGGAAACCAGCGTGAGTAAACCAATCTATCATGAAATACCAATGCATGAAGACTATTTAAAACCTGGGTTAGCTCGTACTTTATTACTAGTTCATAACTTGTTATAGTCAACACTTATTTACAAATCAATCTCTAAGTACCGTTACTTAGTTTCAATGGTCCATATTATTCCATTCCAGCTTATTGATTACATATATCAAATCTATAAATAATTATAGTAGATTTCAAATCGAAGTGGTTTCGGGTATTTACTGATACCCAACCCCGGTCTCTTCGAATCCTATGCCATCTTAGCCAAGTTATTCAAGTGAAATACAGTTCAAACTTTAAATACATGGTGTCGCTTTACACAGCAATTCATCTCGATAGATAACCACAGTATCACTATTTAACCCAATTATATCAAAAAAAATTCATATTAGAAATATCAAGTAATCCAAGGCATTCAATATCATTCAATCATTTATAAGCAAGATTAATTAGTCACACCCTTTCTAGTTAATTTAAATAAATTGAATTAATAACTTCAATCCCTTTATTTTTAATCCAGCTCACTAAATCATTAATTAATTACAATTCATTAATTAATTATACCTTAATTATCCTCTTTAGTTAGATTAAGTATTAGCCTTTAATCTTATGTAATTTACCTTTAATTACTTTCATCAAGTAATTATCCCATTGATTAATTATCATCAATTAATTAACCTTTAATTATTAATTAATTAATCCTCTAATTACTAATTAAATTAATTAATCCTTGATAAATTTATCTTTTAATTTTAAGTAATTAATCTTTAATTACTCAATTAATTTATCCTCAATTATGAATTATTATCTCTAATTAATTAAATCAATTACTTAATTAATTAATCACTAATTATAAATTACTTAACTAATTAAATCTTAATTATCAATTAATTAATCCCTAATTAACTAACTAGACCCTTAATCACAAATTAATTAACCTCTAATTAATTAACTTATAACCCTTAATTATAAATTTATTAACCCTTAATCATTGATTAATTAAATTAATTTAACTTAAATTACTTAATTAACTTAATCCATCTCAACTTATTAAAACCTTAATTAGATTTTAAGGTAAACCATTATCCTTTATTAATTACTTAACTATCATTAACATATATAAAACATTTATCTTTATAGTTAACCTACGTAGTTAAATCATTTAGTTAAGTTTTAAAATAAAATAACATTTTGACTTAACAAAATATGGTTAACAAAGTTATATAACTTCCTAATCCAATGTTACGAAAACATTTATATAAGAATTTTTTTTAAACTAAATTATTTAAATTTTCAAAACCTTGCTTTAAAAACTTTTTAAAAAAACTAGTTTTAAACCTACTTCAGCTTTAACCCGATGATGGCTCGAGTCCTGACCTAATACCACTACTTTCTACTTATTTTTTTTTTTAAAAAAAAACTTGTTAAAAACTTAAACCCTGAAACATGATTCACACTCACGTTTTACTCGATTTTTACTTGAGTCACCATTCCATATACCCGAGCTTCCCTTCGAGTCAAAACCACTACCCAAACCACTGACAACATCAGATACCTGTGCACCTGCATAGATGATTGTGACGACGATGACCACCGTCGACACCTTCAACCTATTGACGATCACCAAATCCTTCGATCCTGACACCCAAATCACTAGCACAAGCCCACGATCATGATCGAGCAGTATCAGTCGAAACTGAAACCAAAACCCATCGCCAAAACCCTCTCGAACCCACGTCTCCGACCACCAGACATCATGCAACCACATCCTCAACTTCGCCTGACATCCACGCAACTAACGCCCCAGGTCCGATGCCACTTGATTCACCAGAGACACTACAGCAAACCAAAACCCAAGACCATTCCGTTTTGGGTTTTAAGCCCTAAATCATCCAAACTCCAACGCCACGGTGATGAAGAAAATCATCCATCATTTTTGCCAAGCTCGTCGACCTCCTCGCCACCTACAGAAGTGGTGCCGATCCTCTACATCACTCCGATCACCCACAACAGCTCAAAACTCACTTTCTGACCAAACCTAAAATGCCCACTCAATACAAATCTAAAAATTGTGATTTCCATTTTAAAAATCCAAATTTTCAAAGTAGATGCAGGTTATAAACATGAATCAGCAAACCATGATGATGGATTTTAACGTGTTCTTAAGTTTTCTACTATTCTTCCTATTTTCCAGAAAATTTTCAAACTGAAATTGCTTAAAAATATTCTTAAATCTTTGATTATTCTTAAACAAAGATACCTTGTTTAAATTCTTCATCCTATAAAAGATTATATGAAGAGATTTTAAATTTTAATTTATTTTTAAACTCTAAAGTTAAGAAACAAGGATATACACAGTTATACAAACATGCACACTTCAACACATACAAATATACAATGACCACACTTATATACACATGCAAAACAATTACCGAAATTCACATGCAACAAACATTTATCTACTTAAGCTTTTTAAATAAAAGTTTACTCACCAGTTTGAAAAGATGAACAGAGCTTTAAACTAACATGTTGAAATTTGAAAAAATGCTTGAACTTGTTACGGGAACTTGATGATGAGATGATTTAAGACTTTTGATTTCAGGTTTGCTTGCTTTGTTGATCTTTGTTACAAGCTTTGTTTGAAAATGTCTTACAGGTTTTGGCATCTGATTTGTATAATGTTTATAGGGTTTTGAACTTTCTTTGTTATGATTTTTCTTGTGGATTTTCTGGTTTGAAAATAGTTTAAAAGGTTTGAGTTTTCTTTGCTTTGAAATGAATATAGTAAAATGAAGAGAAGAAAGAAGATAGATGTTTGTATAGTGTTAATTAGGATTTATTTAAAATTTAAGGAAATAAAAACAAATTTGTGACATTTTTTAATTTCCTTAACATTTGTCATTAGCATGCATTATTTTACTTACATTTGTTAAATTGTACTTATTTATCTTATGTGTAATTATGCAATTTTAAATTATTTTATATTTGTTAATATAAAGCTCTTGTATTTATTTTACTATTAAATAAGCACTTTCTTAATTTATATAAATAAAACCTTTTAAAAAAAATTATACAAAAACTAATTATATTCTAAATAAATTCATATATAAGATATTTAATTCCAAAATATATTTAAAATATTTATCATTTAAATTTCAATTTAAATCCAGATTCAAATTCCATTTATAAATTTTAAGTAATTATATTGGGACATTATCAAATAAATATTCATCTAGATATAAATATTTATTATCAGATTTGTTTGTTCAATCTATAAACCAGTATTTTTCAATAGTTAAATCAGATAATTATCCAATTATCTAATGCCCAAAAATCCGGGTTATCGCATTCCTCCCCCCTACAAATCTTTTCGTCCTCGAAAAGTAATGAAGCCATAATTTATTCAATACTTGAAATCAGATAAATCAATTTTTTGATCATTTTTAGAGCACTTTAAAAATCTATATACTATTACTAATATAGTTTTTATAAAAATACTTTTATAACTCGATGTTTCAACAAGTCCATCCTCGTTCTCACAGAAATTCGGTCATACGTTGATCAGGTGTAGGACTGAAAATCAATAAGTACCTGGTAAACCCGTTTTCAACACCCAGTGAAAATACCTAGAAAATATTTATTGAATATATAAAACACAAAAATAGAGGAAACATCTTTGATGAGAATGCTCTGGAAATCATCACCCCCTCCATGGTCGCAGTTAACCCGATGGTTACGTTGCCATCCCAGCAAAATCCATAGATAACTGTAGGCACTCCGCGGTCCTCGATTACACCATGGAACCCACTTTAGATCGCAGCTACATTTGGGGTTACATTGTTGTCACAGCAAAAACCCATATAACCGTATGCATCAGCGCCCTCGAATTTCGCTGTCAAAAGAATGAAACTTCTCCACTCTACCATAGATCGCAGTCTACCGATGTTACGTTGCCTTCCCGGCAAAATCAAACGTAGACCGTTGACACTCACATCCACACGATTTCCGCTATGGTCCATAGTAGATCGCAACGACATCGAGTTACACTGTCGCCAGAGTATAACCCAAATGCCTTTGTAGGCATCAACGCCCTCGACTTTCGCTACCCAAAAATGTCAGGAACTTCAGTTTGTCCAGACTTCCTCATAGGATTCACTTTAGAGCCTCTCCCTTGGGGCTCAAGGCAGTACCAACTTATGGTACTCCTAAGAAGTTCATTTCAAGGGAGCGCCTTTTTCCCCAAAGCCATTCTCAAAAAACTTTATACTATACACATATAGTATTTTCCAAACTATACACCAAGTATGAATCCCATGTAAATCTCCTTTTCTCAAGATCGATTATTCCATAATTGATAATTCTCAAACTAGGCTTTCCAAATTTCCAAAATTGATTTTTTCCCCAAAAATCAAAAGCCTTTCCAAAATCCATAGGTTCTAAAACCTTTTTCCCAAAATCATTCTCATAAGATCCTTTATATATATATAAATATATATATAACCATGAAAAATCTTTTGAATCACTTCATACTTGTATAAATTTCCTATTTATACTTCAAATACTTTTCAAAAACCCTTTTCTTCTGGCAATAGATTCAACAAGGGGAGTTTATCAAATAAATGTAGCTTATTTATACCTAATCAAATATTCAAATTTGATTACTCTTTATAAAGTTATTAACCATATTAACTTTCTTTATAAGTGAACCTTTAATCATAGAAATATCCAATTTCCATTTTATTTCTTCATTTATTGTTCAAAATATACTTTGCTATTTCAAAAATCATTTTACAGTTCTTATCCATAAATTTTTAATGTCAATTTCATTCAAACCCTACGATGTACATATATCATCCGTACGCTATATCAATCTGATCGCTCACTCGATCACATAATTTCACTTCCGAACCAGTATCGTCCACCCAACTTCCTAGTGCGGACTCGGATCTAGTTTGTTGATCAAAAACCGTCATTCTCCTTGCATAGCCATAACTATGATAGAGAATTTCAAGAACCGATCAAAAATCCATATCCAGGTTCGCCGTGGAAAATCCAGTGAAAAATCCCAACCCGGATCGATGTACCATCTAGAAGTTCTATGCTTGAATCTGGATCAAATCGTTATGCGAATAGAATAATATGCGTACAACCTATGTATCTATCTTTATTGATTAGTAGCTAAATCAATGTCTCCTATCTATTAACATTCCCTTAGATTCTTATTCATTTATTCACAATTGCCTCAATTTCCATTTGGATTGTCACTTCAATTCTGAACTCAATTGGTAATTAATCATAAACAGTTTGCACTCTGACCAGCTTATATTTAGAAAATAGCTTGAAAAGTTAATAATGGATAAGTAGTTGAGAAATAATTATTAGTTTGTAAAATAGCTGTAAAATAGGTAAGTAGTTATAAAATAGTTAGATAATTGCAAAATAGTTTTAAAATAGTGATTAGTTATAAGTAATTGAAAAATAGTAACTAGTTTACAAAACAATTGTAAAATAGTTAAATAGTTCCAAAAATAGTTGTAAAATAAGTATAAAGTAGTTTGGCTTTAAAAAGAAAGGTTGTAATATAGTAAATAGCTTGGAAAAAAATAGGTTTATATTAAAACAATTTATTTTGAAAATAGTTCAGAGCCGAACCGTACAACTTCCCAATCTCCATTTCCGATCACTTCCATTTAAATTTTCACTTTCTTTTGAATTGATTTAATTTTTAAATTAAATTAATTTCATTTCCCAATTTCCATTAAATTGATCCAATCCCAATTCGAGTTGAATTAACCTCAATTTCTTTTCTAAATTCAAATCAAATTCCATTTGAATTTAATTATTCAACTTTAATCACGATTTTAATTAATTCAAATAAATTTCAAATTGAACCAATTTCAATTCATTTCAGTTCCATTTTAAATTAATCCCAATTCCAATCTCCACTTTTAAATCATCTCAAATTATATAAGTTCATGTTAAATTTTCAATTGCTGATTTAATTCCTTATTTAACAATTAAAATTTTTAAACAATTAAATTCTGAGTCCAATTTTCAAAATTCCATTTAAATTTACCTATACTTCTTCATAAACTTATTTCTAAGTTCAAATCATAGTTCAAATCCATTTTAAACAATTTAATCTTTCAAAAACCAATTTATTACCCAAATTCAATTTTGAAACCAATTTTCATCAATTTCAGTTGCAATTTCATCTTAAACATTCAAAACTTAAGTTCAAAGTGATTTCACTTTCACAAGTTCAATTTTTATCTTCAAAAATCAAAATTACTTAATTAATTTCAAATTAAAGTTTTATTTCCATTTAATTTCTATAATGGGTATAAAATATCACAATCCACTTCTTAATTCATTTTAAACAAAACAATTCACAATTTCGTAGATTATTGATAACAGCAGGATGATATTAGGATAAGTCAAAGTAAATAAACATCCAATTTATTTAAACATCTGCCAATAGCATCTATTACCCATTCCCAGAACTCAAACCCGCTTGAGATCTTATATATCACCCTTCTATATCAACACATTTAACTTCCCTAAGTTAAATCTCAATTTCATCTTGAAATTTCCAAATCGGGTTGTACATTCAAACTTATTTAACTTCCTCCAAGTTAAATTCAATTTAATCTCGTTAACTTTAATCAAATTTGAATTCTCCATTTCAAATTTCAATTTTCTATCAATATTCTTTCTTACTTATAAGTTCAAAGACTTATATCACTTTGGGTTTTTATATCACACTTCTAGGAAAAAAAATCAAAACTCAATACTCTAGAATTTATTTCAAATCATTTTTGATATTATGTATCCACACATATACATATTTATTTCTTAGCCCCCCAAGCCATGCTTTAAAATTTAAACAACCTTTGGTTCTAATTCAAAACAGTTTTCTTTAAAGCTTTCAAAGAACTTCTTACTTTAAAAAAAATAAGATCATCTTAAAAAATATTCTGAATAATATCATTTCATTTAACATTTTGAAAACAATTTCAAATGTTTTAAGCTTAAAATTCAAAATTTCAAAATTTAAATCCCTTCCCATTTAGAAGTCATTCTTACCAAATGTTTACTCCCTTAACACATTTCATTTTGCTTTAACAATGTTTGCTAGAAAACAAACATCCCATTATTAAACACAATAACAATTCCATATTCTGGTTTAAAACCAATTCTAAGTCATCTTATTTGTGTAGTTCATTTTATTTAATTCCCATTTTGAGATATATATATATATATCACTTAATTCTTATTCAATTTCAATATCCAACAATCAATTATTGCTTTATATATAAAATATAAGCTTTTATAAAAATCATTCACCAAAACCATTTTTAAAACCTTTACATAAGAAAATAACAAGTACACACACACACACAGATATATATATATATAGACACACACACTCAACTCATTCTAGGGCACCACTGACCCTATCCTTAATGAGTACACCCACCAGAGCCAAGGTTCTCGCTTAACCTTCTACTCTGATACCAAATTTAACGGCCCGAAATTTTCGACCTCGAAAATTCGACACTAATACGTTCACTGTAGAAGTGCTGAGCATCCGAACGCCGGAAATCCTAAATAGTTAGGGAAAAGAAGAACAGAGGTAGAAGAAGAAACAAATCATAGATTCTCACATTTGCAGTGGCAAATACAATATCAAATAATAGCAGTTATATAAAGGAAAACTGTATCTGTTAAATTACATTCAATACATCAGAGTTACAGCCATTACACAAAACTAGACAATTAAAATTAACTTGTCCTAGAAATACAAACAATAATATACACAGCGGAATACTCCATACGTCCTTCCATCCAGCTCGCCTCCTGAGCTCCAGAATGACCTTACCTGAAAATCTGTAATACTTCGTCTGACCCGAGCATTACATCAAAATAACACCCGGGTCAGGCTGGAAACCAACGTAAGTAAACCCATCTATCATGAAATACCAATGCATAAAGACTATTTAAAACCCGGGGTAACTCGTACTTTATTACCAGTTCATAACTTGTTATAGTCAACACTTATTTCACAAATCAATCTCTAAGTATCCTTACTTAGTTTCAATGGTCCATATTATTTCGTTCCAGCCTATTGATTACACATATAAAATCTATAAAGAATTATAGTAGATTTCAAATTAATGTGGTTTCGGGTATTTACTAATACCCGACCCCGGTCTCTTCGAATCCCGTGCCATCTTAACCATGTTATTCAAGTGAAATGCAATTCAAACTTTAAATACAAGGTGTCGCTTTACACAGCAATTCATCTCGATAGATAACCACATTATCATATTTAACCCAATCATATCATTAAACTTTTCATATCAGAAATATCAAATAATCCAAGGCATTCAATATCACTCAATCATTCATAAGCAAGATTAATTAGCCACACCCTTTCTAATTAGTTTAAATAAATTAAATTAATTACTTCAACCATTTTATTTTTAAGCCTGCTCACTAAATCATTAATTAATTACAAATCATTAATTAATCATCCCTTAGTTATCCTCTTTAATTACATTAAGTAATTAGCCTTTAATTAATAGCACAAATTAATTAATCTTCACCCATTCACATTAATTACATTTATCCTTAATTAATTACTCAAATTAATTATCCTATAATCACTTACATTGATTAATTATTATTTAATTAATCATACTCATTAATTAACTAACCCTTAATTAATTTCCTTAATTAATCAATCCTTTAATTAATTACACTAAGTAATTAATCCTTAATTACTTCCCTTACGTAATTTACCTTTAATTACTTTCATCAAGTAATTATCCATTGGTTAATTATCCTCAATTAATTAACCTTTAATTATTAATTAATTAATCCTTTAATTAGTAATTAAATATATTAATCCTTAATAAATTTATCTTTTAATTTTAAGTAATTAATTTCTAATTACTTAATTAATTTATCCTTAATTACGAATTAATTAACTCAATTACTTAATTAATTAGTCAATCTCTAATTATAAATTACTTAACTAATTAATTCTTAATCATTAATTAATTAATCTCTAATTAACTAACTAGACCCTTAATTACAAATTAATTAACCTCCAATAAATTAACTTATAACCTTTAATTATAAATTTATTAATCCTTAATCATTAATTGCTTAAATTAATTTAACTTAAATTACTTAATTAACATAATCCATATCAACTTATTAAAGCCTTAATTAGCTTTTAAGGTAAACTATTATCCTTTATTAATTACTTAACTATCATTAGCATATATAAAACATTTATCTTTATAATTAACTTACCTAGTTAAATCATTTAGATAAGTTTTAAAATAAAATAACAATTTAACTTAACAAATTAAGGTTTAGAAAATTATATAATTTCCAAATTCAATGTTAAGAAAACATTTATATAAAGAAATATATATAAGAATTTTTTTTTAAATTAAATTATTTAAATTTTCAAAACCTTACTTTAAAAACTTTTTTAAAAAACTGTTTTTAAACCTACTTCGGGTTCAACCCGATGATGACTCGAGACCTGACCTGAGACCACTGTTTCTTCTTTTTTTTTAAAAAACTTGTTAAAAACTTAAAACCTAAAACATGATTCTCACTTACGTTCTACTTGAATTTTACTCGAGTCACCATTCCATGTGCCCGAGCTTCCCTCCGAGTCAAAACCCCTACCCAAACCATGGACAACATCAAACACCTGTGCACTTGCACAGATGACTGTGAAGATGATGACCACCGCCGACACCTTCAACCTATCGACGATCACAAAATCCTTCGATCCCGACCCCCAAATCACTAGCACAAGCCCATGATCATGATTGAGCAATCTCAGTCGAAACTGGAACCAAAACCCATCGCCAAAACCCTCTTGAACCCACGTCTCTGATCACCAGACATCACGCAACCATGTCCTCAACTTCGCCAGACATCCACACAACTAATGCCCCAGGTACGATGCCACTCGATTCACCAGAGACACTGCAGCAAACCAAAACCCGACCTCGTTCCATTTTGGGTTTTAAACCCTAAATCATCCAAATTCCGATGCCACGGTGATGAAGAAAATCATCAACCATTTTTGCCAAGCTCGTCGACCTCCTCGCCACCTCCATAAGTGGTCCTGACCCTCCACATCACTCTGATCACCCACAATAGCTCAAAACTCACTTTTCGACCAAACCCGCAATGCTCACACAATAAAAATCTAAAAATTACGATTTCCATTTTAAAAATCCTAATTTTCAAAGTTGATTCAGGTTATAAACATGAATCAGCAAACCATGTTGATGGATTTTAATATGTACTTAAGTTTTCTACTGTTCTTCCTATTTTCCAGAAAATTTTCAAACTGAATTTGTTTAAAAATATTCTTAAAACTTTGATTATGCTTAAACAAAGATATCTTGTTTAAATTCTTCATCCTATAAAAGATTGTATTAAGAGATTTTAATTTTTGATTTATTTTTAAACTCTAAAGTTAAGAAACAGGGATATACACAGTTATACAAACATGCACACTTCAACACATACAAATATACAGAGACCACACTTATATAAACACATGCAAAACAATCTTCATCACCGAAATTCACATGCAACAAATATTTGCCTACTTAAGGTTTTTAAATAAAAGTTTACTCACCAGTTTGAAAAGATGAACAGAGCTTTCAACTAAGATGTTGAAATTTGAAAAAATGCTTGAACTTGTTTACTGGAACTTGATGATGAGATGATTTAATACTTTTGATTTCAGGTTTGCTTGCTTTGTTGATCTTTGTTACAGGCTTTGTTTGAAAATGTCTTACAGGTTTTGGCTTCTGATTTGTATACTGTTTACAAGGTTTTGAACTTTCTTTGTTTTGATTTTTCTTATGGATTTTCTGGTTTGAAAATAGTTTTACAGGTTTGAGTTTTCTTTGCTTTGAAATGAAGATAGTAAAACGAAGTAAAGAAAGAAGATAGATGTTTATGTAGTGTTAATTAGAATTTATTTAAAATTAAGGGAAATAAAACAAATTTGTGACACTTTTTAATTTCCTTAACATTTGTCATTAGCGTGCATTATTTGACTTACATTTATTAAATTGTACTTATTTTGCTTATGTGTAATTATGAAAATTTTAATTATTTTTTTATTTGTTAATATAAAGCTTCTATATTTATTTTACTATTAAATAAGTACTTTCTTAATTTATATAAATAAAACCTTTTAAAGAAAATAATATAAAAAATAATTATATTCTAAATAAAATAATATATAAGATATTTAATTCCAAAATATATTTAAAATATTTATCTTTTAAATTTCAGTTTAAATACAGATTCAAATTCAAATTCAATTTATAAATTTCATGTAATTATATTAGGAGATTATCAAATAAATATTCATCCAGATATAAATATTTATTATCAGATCTATTTATTCAATCTATAAATCAGTATTTTTCAATAGTTAAATCAGATAATTATCCAGTTATCTAATGTCCAAAAATCCAAGTTATCACAATATATGTATATATTAAATTAAAAAAATCCTATACCTTACTGTCGAAACCACCCCTCCTCGCTCCATCATCGATGTCGACATCCCTCCCTTTGCTCAACACCATCGCCCGACTCCCATCACCACACTCTAGCTCGAACTCGCATCAGGCAATCGACATCCTCGCGTCGCCATCACCAAAGCCGACCCCACGTGCGCCCTCAATAACTTCCAACCCAAAAGCTTCACGGCCACTAGGACTAACTGGCTTCGCCAACTCGATTCACCCCCATCCAATCGTAGTCCCGACCTTGCGATGACTGCCGGCCCCTTCCCCGAGTCGACGTGCTTGAGCACGATATCAATCGAGCCCTCCCTTCTATTAATTTCCCTTTTCGAATTCTATTTTTCCAGAACAAAAGACAGGGAAGCTCGCTCTCTTTATTTTTTCTTTTCTAAGATGAGTTCGCGAATTTGAATCGTGGTAAGAAAAAAAGGAGGGAGCTCGCGAATTTGTTCGGCCATTATTTTCTTTTCGAAATGCTTTTATTTATTTATTTTGAATTATTTAACAATCGGCTTTGAGGAAGAAAGGGGGAGATGTAATGTTTTAAAAGAAGGTTGCGTGTTGAGGAATGCTACAGTGATTTGTAAAAGCAAACAACTGATGTGAATGGAATTTTGACCAGCCAACTATATGTGTATATTTGAATACAAATCATCTTGAATTTGCAACATAAAATCTCGATCTCCTATCAAGGCATGACGCTAGGCATTTATAATATTATACCCCTATTCCGAACTTAATGGAAAAGGTTTCGAGTCCTAATTCAATCGTATGGAGAAGATAGCTTTTTGGATCTAATTTTTATTTTTAATTTTAGATAAAAATTTCATCGAATTTAAACACCGTACGACCAAACAATAACTCCAAATGCTATGAAATTTGAAACCCGATAATAATAGCTATTAAGATACAATAGGACTGGTTTTGTCGAAATCCGAGACTGTGCCTCGGAAGACTATTTTTAAATGTCAATTTAGACAATATATTTTTAAAACTGAACAAATTGCTTCCATTTCCAATTTTAAAACTTTTATTACCTTCAGTATTGTCAATATAAATTATACAAGCCTTTAAATTATTTTTAACAAGCTTAAAAATTAGGGTATGTTATCACCTTTCTAGATACCCTCGGAAATATATATATATATATATATATATATATATATATATAAATTATGGATATGGTTGTGCATGAAAAAGGAAGCGCTCAATTTTTAATGGTGGGAACACCCAGGGTGATAACATATTCGGTATTATCCAGGTTAGGGGTAGGCCAGTCTTGTGTGGCACGGGGTCCTGACGAGCTCCTTGGTAGATTTTTCTAACGGTGTACTGTGATGGACGGTACCCCAGTAGTCCAGTCATTGTATATAATCCATTCTCCAATATGACTCTTTACGGTTTTGGTTGTAGAGCCTAGTATGTTGGAATTTAATTAATGTAACAATTTCGGCTATTTGAATAAGTATTTATACTTAGACGCTATTATAATATCACTGGATTTTCTACAAAATGTTTTGGTTATCGTAAGGGAAAACCCGTCCTTTTTATGTGTGACGTAGTCTTACAAGATACCTTTGTTTTTCAAAGGGTTTTGATAAATTTATTAATTCGAATTGAGTGTGTTTTCTCATGCTAGATTTGAAACTGACTCGGGTGTTATTTTATTATAATGCTCGGGTCAGACCGAGTATTACAGATTCAGGTTAGAATGCTATGGAGCTCAGGAGATGAGCTGGAGGAGTTCAAACACATATCATGTACTTAGATATTTCCGCTGTGTGAGTAACGTACATCAGGATAAGTTATTATAATTGTCCAGATTGATGTATTGATTATTGTAGTCTGATGATTGCAAGTATAAAATAGTTATAGGTTCTTTGTACAAAATTTGTTATTATATATTATGTTTTATTCCGTTGCTTTTGTGAGATTCTGTGTTGTTATTGTATTTTCTTCTACCACTTTCTTCTTTACCACTAGCAATCAGTATTTCCGGCACTTGAATATTCGACATGTTATACAGTGAATGCATTAATGTCAATTTTCGAGGGTCGAAAATTCGAGGCCACTGCACTTGATATCAAAGCTAAAGGTTAAGTGAGAATCTTGGCTTTGGTGGGGGATTACTTATTAACGATAGGGTCAGTAGAGCCTTAGAATGAGTTTGTGTGTATTAATAGATAAGAGCACATATTTTTATTAGTCAATATAAAATGTTTTATGTTGTGTTGATTTATCTGTTGAGTGGCAAATAAATTCTGGTCGAATAGTGGGAAGCCACTAAATCCAAAAGAGTTTCTAAACACTTGAACATGATAAACAGAAAACGTATGGTTTTGAAGCAGGTAAATGAAATACTTTTACCCAAACTATACTTTGATATAAAAGAAATAACTTTTTTGAAATTATTATATTATAAATTGACGTGTTTGGATGTTATAACCAAAACAAGATTATAAAATTGAAAGTGGTTATACATAACCAAATGAAAATTGTATAAGTATGGATTATACAATTGAGTTAAAAGTAAAATTTGATTAAAAAGCTGAATTAAGAAAATGAAATCCCGAATAATTTTGGAAAGCTTTTCCAAGGCATTTGAAACAAATATGGTGATATTATTTTTGGATTAGAAAATGCTTTAAATTGGATTTAAAAATGGATTTTAGAATTGACGAAGCACTGAACTTGTAGGATCGATTTCACCCTAGAGGGGGGGTGAATAGGGAGATAGTATAAATTATACAATTAATTGCGGAAGCTTATAAAATAATTTCAACACAAATCACAGAACAATAGCAGCACAGATAATAGCAGAATAATAAATGCAGAAATAGAAAGACACAGAATTTACCCAGCTTCGGCAAAACCCTGCCTACGTGCTGCCCCCAAGGTTTCTACTAGAAATTAGATAGTCCCTCGCTTACACACGTAAACTCACGACACCCGCTATCAACTAAATCTAACTCTACGCTCAAAACCCTACCACAACTCAGCCACTGAGTTGCGAATTCTCAAGCTACGCCACGTAGCTTGTCCCCTAGTCACACGACTAGAAATTTAAAATGGTTTGGAAAAGAAAATACAATTTAAAACAATTTAAAACAAACTAAACTCAAAAAAACCTAATTAATAAAATACACAAGCCCTTAAAATAACAGGTCGGCCCCCCTTTTATATTTTAACCCGTTCCTTTATTTGGAGATGGCGGCGTTGTTCTCTCGTTCGTTCCTCCTTGCGAAATTAGGGCTTTCCTCCTTGATCCAAATTAGGGCTTTCGAAGAGCCGACTTTTGTTCAATCGAATATATGTTTTCTCGTTGCTTTATTTCGTCGATCGTTTGACTCACTGTTTTTCTCACGACTCTTGAATTGATCGAGTTCGATTACAATTTCGGTAAGTACTTTATTCCTTTTGCTTTTCTGGATTTGTCTTCCTTGAACTCAATAATAAGATTACTGATGATGATTTCCTTATATAGGGTTTGTAACCCTAGATTTTCGTTCGCACAAAATATATTTGATTTTATCTCTACCGATCGTTTATGCTTGGATGCTTGCGATTTTTCCTTGACTAATTCGTTATCGTATATTTTGGTTGCTTGATGGTTACAGCTTTGATTTATTTCGTGATGACCACGGCTTCCACTCCGTTCTTTCGTCTGTTGACTTGTTAAAAAACACGGCTTTGATACACGGCTATGTACATGAATTTTGGTATCACTATAACCTGTACTGTATAGTTCGACTCCTTGGTCATCATGTTGTTGACTACGGCTTTGACTTGGTCGGCTTCTTGATTGCTACTGCTTCGGCCTTGACTTGAGTGTTCACTTAGCCATTTGATTTCTTGCATTTTCTTGCTTCTGTGAATCCCTGATTTCTTTATGGTTTTGCTGTCTCTTACTTGGTCACGTTGTTTCGGTAAGTAGTCTTTGTGTCTTTGATATTGTGCATTTGATCTGGATGTTTATGTTGTATTTGTTATCTTCACTTGAGCATTCTGATCTATGAAGCATTTTAGTCTGGTGCATATTTGTATATTTGTTCATCATTGTTGTAGTCTTTCCATGAGTCACTTGTGCTCGGGCTCATTGTACACTGATGCATTCAGGTTTGATTTGCTTGTTGTGGATATTGTGGGATGCCATCTTCATGTACTTAATTTGTGACTGCAGTGTCTTTTGAAGTTGTAGCTTGCACTGTGCATTCACATGCTTGCTATGTTGTCATCATGTTGGTTTGGTTGTGCACCTGCTTGTGTTTCACTGAGCTTTAGCATGTGGTCTTTGCTGTGTTCCCTTTTGGGCTTGTAGTTGATTCTTTGAGTCTTTTCTTATTTTTGTAAAAACTGCTACTTTGGTTACTTCTGATATTTTATCACTTGTATCATTTATGTATCTTGTAGTTCTGGATGTACGAGTCGACTTGATTATACTTGTTTTCAATTGGCTGTTGCAGTCCTGTCCACTCATGTACATGCTTTACTGCAGCCTTCTTTGCTTTGTACATTTTACTGTCTTTATTGTGGCATATTTTGATAGTGCCATTTTGGTCTGGTTCCATATTTGTGAGTTGTTCGGTGCACTGTTCATTTGCCTCTGGTTTGAACCATGCTTTGATTCATTTGCATTGTCACTGAGTTTAAATGCATTGAGCTCTGGACATGGGTAGTTGCAGTTTTGTACAGTAGCATGGTCGTGGTTTTGAGAATGCGACTTCATCATTGATTTGGTTAACATTGATCTGCCCTTGTGCACTGTTGTTCTATGCATTGTTGTATTATGATTTGTACATTGAGTTGAATCCAGCTTAAACGCTCGGGTTTGACCTTATGCTCGTGTCGAGATTTTATTTATATTGCACCTGAGTTGAACCCGTCTTTTTATTTGGGTTTGTACTTGTGCTCACCTGTCCCTGTAGCATTATCAAGTGTATATCGGTGTGCACGGCCTTATGGCATGTACAGTGATACACTGTGCATGTCACATTGTTCGTGTGTCATGAATTCAAATATAAATGATGACGAACAACCCAAATAACTAAGGCAAATAATATTTTCAAAATCCATATTTTATTTTATATTGCAAAAATATTTCTTTTTCAATTTTACTGCGTTAGTGAATATTTTTGCAGATAGCTCAGATGCAGGATTCTAACTGGAATGAAGTTGAAGATCAATACGAGTGTGAGTGATATGTAGTGAGGTAATGATATGTAAAAAAAATGAATTGTGATGTAATCATAAATGTATTATAACTGAAATTGTATAGTTTTAGTGAGAGCTTGAATTTGTACTATTCAAAATTGTAATAAATATTTGTTGGAATAAAATATTCGTTTGAATTCAAATTCCGTGTTATTTATTTTATTCAGCAAATATTTATTTAATCTGTGAAAATAAATAGTATATTAACAAATACATTTAAACGAATGTATATATGTTTATTATCATCAAACAAAAATCATATAAGCGCATATTCAACAATCTCCCCCTTTTGATGATAACAAACATATATTTAAGATTTTGAATGCTCTAATTGCTCCCTCTATTTAAATGCTTCCTCTCTACACAAAGCTCCCCCTACAAATATGCATACAATTAAATAATATGCAAATGAGTCTAGATGCAAATGGAAAATATTTGACCTTTGCTTGATTTTATTTGACAAAATCTTAACTTTTCTCTCCCCCTTTTGTTATCAGCAAAAGAATAATAGTATTAGAGAAAATAGAGATAAAGTGATCGATATTAATTCAACATTAAAACTCTATTGAATATAAATATTAAATTTCAATAAAAAATCAAACAAAAATCATAAATATTTTGTTAGGCGCATATTCCACTTTTAGAATGATGGAAATGATGTCATCATATAAAACCATACAGTTGTGTCTATTTGCGGTATATTTATATCAGGAATTTGAATATCTACTAACCATGCATAACCGTTAGGACTTTTAAATGAGATTAGTAGTATTCTAATTTTATTTTTTTTAAAAATGAATTCAAGTATCTTCTAACCACGCATAACCGTGAGGACTTTTAAATGGGATTAGAATCAACTTGATTATTTAAAAATCAACTTTTGATATGCGTTCCATACATGCATAACCTCGAGGACTCTTAAATGAGCATGAAAGCACATAACAAATTCCAAGTAATTCACCCATGCATAACCGTGAGGACTTTTAAATGAGAGTGAATACTTTGGTATTTATTTATTTATTATTATTATTATAACCTCTTTTTCCTTTTTTTTAAGAAAAAAATTTAAAATGAAAAACGAACAATTCCCGCTTAAAGTACCACATATCGACAAACTATATAGAATTTTGATGAGTGATGATCTTTAGAAATATGATAGAGATAGAGATGGTCATGGAATTTTTACCAACAATTTTTTTTTATAACTCTTGTTTAAATTTCTAAAGAAATTTACTAATTATACCGTCTTGAGTCATAATATATGATCAATATCAACACTCATCACTTTTTCAATCACTATTTTTCTTTTCGATAATCATTAGGGAGTCAGATTAGTCAAAATAGTCATTTAAAATCAAATTCGAACATAATTATGAAACCAATTTTTCAAGATGACTAATCTGAAAATATGGTCAAAAATGATTATTTTGAGGGGTTTTATAAAAAACTTTCTGCTACTTGAAAATTATTTGAAATGAAAAATATGAAGATATTTTCTTTGAAAGACGATGTAGTTACTAAATGTCCCAAAAATCACGTTCAACTAGTAATTTTTCTATCAACTAGATTACCAGTGTAATCTGCATCTGAATTTCTTTTTCACTCAAAAGTTATCATTAATTGAATTTGATCGACCAAACCATGAAGTGTGCATCAAAAATTTCAAACTCAATTTTAACAGCAATTTAAGTGACATTCTCTTGAATTTGAAATGAAGACGTGTAAATAATCCAAAACCGTGAATATAGGGTTAGCCGAATTATAACCAAATGTATTATCATCCAACAAAACACTATTTTTAATCCAAACTGATGTATAAGAAGTAATTCAAAGAATCTAGAGAATTTTATAGTGTTTTTGGCATAAGAATATAATTGGCCAACTATTTTGAATAAGTCAGAGTCAAAATCATCATCTTTTTATCATCTCAATATTGGATGATTTTAATTCAGAATATGGTGCAGATTATCACATTTAATATATCGTTCAAATAAATATACTTTTACCTGTTTTTACCTTTACGATATTTTTCGTCGTTGCCCATTGTGATTCTGTCACCTTTATACTAGGCTAAGGAACTTTGCTTTGTCGCTCGGTGTGCTCTTGGAACAACCAGAATCCAAGTAGCACTATTGTTGTTCCTTAGCCTGCCACCACACCTACACGGGTAAAGATTTATGTGACCTATTTGTTTTTATAGGTCCATGGTTGTTAGTGACAAAAAATTTTGAAAAACAATTTTGTGAAGGCCCAAAACTATTTATAATTGTTCCCTTTGGCACCCAAATTTGTTTAACTTTGAGAGTTTTTATATTTGTGCCTTTTGGAACCCAAATCGGTATAGTTTTTACATGTTTGGGTCTGTGCCAGCAATTATTTTGATTGTGTCCATATTTTCTACAAATTATGCGCATAGAATTAACTTGATTAATATTGCTTTCAACAATTTTCGAACTACTATATCCAAGTCCTTGTCTAACCGTATTAACTGTTTGCTTTCCTAATAGCATGTTCAACGATTTTTTACTTTTGGAAAATTTATCTAAAGTCGTTGACAAATGTTGGGCTTGTGTTTTGAGAGATTCATTTTCGTTCCACAATTGAGTGCACTTTTTGATAGAATTCTCTCTCCTAGTATTTTCACTTTCATTTAAAATCAGAATTTCATTTTCAAGTGATTTTATTTTAATTTTTGATTTTTTAATTTCGTCTTCAAATGTTGCACACTTATCACACTTAGGAATCCTACTTTGATAGGTTTTAACTAATTGGTCAAGTTGTTTATTTAAATCTATCAAAGTATCTTTTTGTGATTCAAGTTTGGCATACTTATCCCTAAGCCGTTCAAAACAGCCATTTACTTCGTGGAAATAAATAAGTAATTCAGAGTGAGTAAGTTTTGATACCTCGCTTGGCTCGTCATCGTCGCTATCAGTTATATTTCCTTGAAGGAACACATCTGATTTCTCACTCTCACTGCTAGTACTTTATCATTCTCATCCATTTCATCCCAAGTGGCTGCAAAACTTTTCTTTTTCTGTTTCTTTCTAAAGTCGCGTCGATTTCGAGGACAATTGGGCTTGATGTGTCCGGGTTGGTTGCACTTATGACAGATGATCTCCTGTTCTTCTGAGTAGTCAAGTGCTTTGCCTATTCTGCTTTTCAATTCCTGATTTCGAGTTGGATTTCCGTATTTGCGATTCCACCTTTTGAATTTCTTTATTAGTAGCGCCAGCTCTGCTGCTCCATCATCATCATTATCATCATCACTTTCGGTTGTTCCTTTGAGCGCTATTGATTTCTTTCGAGTATCTCCTTCTTCACGCTCTTCCTTGAATTTCATTTCTAGCTCATAAGTGGTGAGATTTCCGATGAGTTCTTCAACTTTCATTTGTTTTAAGTCTTTTGATTCTTGAATGGCAGTCACTTTCGCTTCAAATTTTCGTGGAAGGACTCTGAGGATTTTTCAGACTATCTCCAACTCCGTGTATGAATTTCCAAGAGCTTTTGATTTATATAAGATATTGGAAAGTCGTCCATGCATCTCTTTAACATTTTCTTCCTTCGCCATTGTGAAGTTCTCGTATTCGCTGCTTAGCATGGCAAGGCGAGATTCTTTGACTTGAGATGTTCCTTCGTGAGTCACTTCTAGTGTGTGCCATATTTCCTGCGTAGTTAGACAATGTGAGACACGATTAAATTCAAATTGATCCAATGAACAGATAATAGAATTCATAGCTTTAGCATTAGTATTTTGTAATTTATTTTCTAGTTCTGTCCATTATTCCTTTGGTTTATCTACTTCCTGATTATCTACAGTTATAGTCGGTGTTCTATAACCTGTCTCAACAATATTCCAAGCGTCAATGGTTTTCAGAAAGATTTCCATCCTATTTTCCCAATAAGCATATTCACCATTGAACATTGGTGGTCTAACTATGGATTGACCCTCAGAAAAAGCAGTATTAAAAGAAGCCATTTTAAAAATTCAAAATTTTAAAACAAAAATTGGTTTTTGAAAAACATTTTTTTTTAAAGAAGAAGTTGACTTCTATTCCTAGCTTTGATACCACTTGTAGGATATATTTCACCCTAGAGGAGGGGTGAATAGGGTGATAGTATAAATTATAAAATTAATTGCGGAAGCTTATAAAATAATTTCAACACAGATCACAGAACAATAGCAGCACAGATAATAGCAGAATAATAAATGCAGAAATAGAACGACATAGAATTTACCCAGCTTCGGCAAAACCCTGCCTACGTGCTTCCCCCAAGGTTTCTACTAGAAATTAGATAGTCCCTCGCTTACACACGTATACTCGCGACACCCGCTATCGACTAAATCTAATTCTATGCTCAAAACCCTGCTACAACTCAGCCACTGAGTTGCGAATTCTCAAGCTACGCCACGCAGCTTGTCCCCTGGTCACACGACTAGAAATTTAAAACGGTTTGGAAAAGAAAATACAATTAAAACCAATTTAAAACAAACTAAATTCAAAAAACCTAATTAATAAAATACACAAGCCCTTAAAATAACAGGCCGACCCCCCTTTTATATTTTAACCCGTTCCTTTATTTGGAGATGGCGGCCGTTGTTCTTTCGTTCGTTCCTCCTTGCGAAATTAGGGCTTTCCTCCTTGATCCAAATTAGGGCTTTCGAAGAGCCGACTTTTGTTCGACGAATATA
Source organism: Allium cepa (assembly GCA_030765085.1). Lineage (NCBI taxonomy): Eukaryota > Viridiplantae > Streptophyta > Magnoliopsida > Asparagales > Amaryllidaceae > Allium > Allium cepa. The sequence continues at coordinate 906,298,396 of CM060929.1, read as the reverse complement.
TGTTTTCTCGTTGCTTGCTTTCGTCGATCGTTTGCCTCAATGTTTTGCTCACGGCTCTTGAATTGATCGAGTTCGATTACAATTTCGGTAAGTACTTTATTCCTTTTGCTTTTCTGGATTTGGCTTGCTTGAACTCAATAATAAGATTGCTGATGATGATTTCCTTATATAGGGTTTGTAACCCTAGATTTTCGTTCGCACAAAATATATTTGATTTTATCTCTGCCGATCGTTTATGCTTGGATGCTTGCGATTTTTCCTTGACTAATTCGTTATCGTATATTTTGGTTGCTTGATGGTTACGGCTTTGATTTATTTCGTGATGACCACTGCTTCCACTCCGTTCCTTCTTCTGTTGACTTGTTTAAAAACACGGCTTTGATACACGGCTATGTACATGAATTTTGGTATCACTATAACCTGTACTGTATAGTTCGACTCCTTGGTCATCACGTTGTTGACTACGGCTTTGACTTGGTCGGCTTCTTGATTGCTACTGCTTCGGCCTTGACTTGAGTGTTTACTTCGGCCATTTGATTTCTTGCTTCTGTGAATCCCTGATTTCATTTTGGTTTTGCTGTCTCTTAGTTGGTCAGGTTGTTTCGGTCAGTAGTATTCGTGTCTTTGATATTGTGCATTTGATCTGGATGTTTATGTTGTATTTATTATCTTCACTTGAGCATTCTGATCTATGAAGCATTTTAGTCTGGTGAATATTTGTATATTTGTTCATCATTGTTGTATCTTTCCATGAGTCACTTGTGCTCGGGCTCACTGTACACTGATGCATTCTGGTTTGATTTGCTTGTTGTGGATATTGTGGGATGCCATCTTCATGTACTTAATTTGTGACTGCAGTGTCTTTTGAAGTTGTAGCTTGCACTGTGCATTCACATGCTTGTTGTGTTGTCATCATGTTGGTTTGGTTGTGCACTTGCTTGTGTTTCACTGAGCTTTGGCATGTGGTCTTTGCTGTGTTCCCATTTAGGCTTGTAGTTGATTCTTTGAGTCTTTTCTTATTTTTGTAAAAACTGCTACTTTGGTTACTTCTGATATTTTATCACTTGTATCATTTATGTATCTTGTAGTTCTGGATGTACGAGTCGACTTGATTATACTTGTTTTCAATTGGCTGTTGCAGTCCTGTCCACTCATGTACATGCTTTATTGCAGCCTTCTTTGCTTTGTACATTTTACTTTCTTTATTGTGGCATATTTTGATAGTGCCATTTTGGTCTGGTTCCATATTTGTGAGTTGTTCGGTGCACTGTTCATTTGCCTCTGGTTTGAACCATGCTTTGATTCATTTGCATTGTCACTGAGTTTAAATGCATTGAGCTCTGGACATGGGTATTTGCAGTTTTGTACAGTAGCATGGTCGTGGTTTTGAGAATGCGACTTCATCATTGATTTGGTTAACATTGATCTGCCCTTGTGCACTATTGTTCTATGCATTGTTGTATTATGATTTGTACATTGAGTTGAATCCAGCTTAAACGCTCGGGTTTGACCTTGTGCTCGTGTCGAGATTTTATTTATATTGCACCTGAGTTGAACCCGTCTTTTTATTTGGGTTTGACCTTGTGCTCACCTGTCCCTGTAGCATTATCAAGTGTATATCGGTGTGCACGGCCTTGTGGCATGTACAGTGATACACTGTGCATGTCACATTGTTCGTGTGTGATGAATTCAAATATAAATGATGACGAACAACCCAAATAACTGAGGCAAATAATATTTTCAAAATTCATATTTTATTTTATATTGCAAAAATATTTCTTTTTCAATTTTACTGCGTTAGTGAATATTTTTGCAGATAGCTCAGATGCTGGATTCTAACTGGAATGAAGTTGAAGATCAATACGAGTGTGAGTGATATGTAGTGAGGTAATGATATGTAAAAAAAATGAATTGTGATGTAATCATAAATGTATTATAACTGAAATTGTATAGTTATAGTGAGTGCTTGAATTTGTACTATTCAAAATTGTAATAAATATTTGTTGGAATAAAATATTTGTTTGAATTCAAATTCCGTGTTATTTATTTTATTCAGCAAATATTTATTTAGTTTGTGAAAATAAATAGTATATTAACAAATACATTTAAACGAATGTATATATGTTTATTATCATCAAACAAAAATCATATAAGCGCATATTCAACAGAACTCACTTCACTCACTGGAAAATAATCTTCGTGATGACTACAACATCATCAGTATTCATTTTTGAGTTTCTAGGTGACGGATTGCTACCATAGTAACTTGATACGGAGATTTATGTTTGGTAAACAGGTCTTTTTTGGAAATTCTGAGGGAATTGTTTTGGATAAAAATCAAGTTGATTTTTGTAAGTTGAAGAAATGGTTTGTTAAAATAGAGTTATATATATATATATGTATATATAATTTCAAATGATTTGAAATAAGAACCGAGAGTTTGAATTTTGAAATTTCTAATTAAATCTGAAGTGAAATCAAAAGAGAATAAATTTTCGAAATAAAACTTTGGAAAAGTGAACTTCAATATGAAATTAAAATTCAACTCATATAAGTTAAATAAATTGGATTTGTAAAAGAAAATTTGTAGGAATTGGAATTTAACTTAAGCAAAGTAAAATAAATCAATAAATGAAGTGATTACAATAAATGGAATGAATTTAGTAGAATGTAATGAGGTTAACTAAATATAAAAGCGTAAGAATATGAATAAGTGAATGTAACAAATAAATATAAGTAAAGAAGTGTGGAAAAATTTGAAATTGGAACTGAATTCTTACTTGATTATATTGAATTAATTAAAAATAAATTTTTTTGGAGTGAAATTAGTTTAAGTATGAATAACTGGGATATGGTTTTGAAATGTTTGTTAAAAGGAATTGAAATTTAAATAAACAGTGAATTGGATCTGAATCATATTGAATTGAATTAAATATGTAAATGTGAATTGTAAAGTGACTATATAACTATAAGTTATAAAATTAGATTGGATTAGAAATATATCGAACTGAAGTAAATAATTTTTGGGTTGTGAAATAATTATATAACCATAAGGTATAAACTTTGATTGAAATAAAATTTAAGTGAAAATCTGGAATTACGAATAAATAAATTTGAATAGCTTATAAAATTTGAAATTAATGGAATAGAAATATACTTAGGCTATAAATAGATGTATAATCTCGAGTTAGAAATAAAATGTTTATATACTCAAGTACAAAATTGATGAAAATGTGAAGAATAAGTTGTGTAACTCATTAAATTGGAAAAATGGGATGGAACAACCAAAATTAAAATGGTATGATATTTTAAAAGTTAGGAATAAAAGGCCGAACTTAGATTTTAAAATAAATTTGAACTCAAGAAACTAAATAAGGCGATTCTGAAATGAAAATCAGATATTGGAATATAAATTGAAAACGAACTAATTAGATAACTTAATTGAATAGGGAACTTGAGTTATGAATAAATTCAATTTAAGTGTAAATAAATTAAATATGGCCTTTGATATCATTTAAATAAATTCGAGAATGAATTTGAGTATGGGATTAAAATTTGAAGCGTATTAAAGGGATGAACTAATTAAATCAATTAATAAATGGAATGCAATTTGATTGACTAAGAATCAATCTAAAATTGAAATAGGATTTGATTGCAATAGAAATGAGCTTAATTATATGATTCAGTTAATTAGAAATAAAATGAATTAACCTAAGTTAATATGGAAGTTTGGCTTAAATAAATTTGTGAAATGACTATTTAATAAATTAGCATGGAATGACTTCAAGCTAAATAAAATGGGTTTGAATATAATAGGAATGTAATGTAAATAAATTGATTGAGAATCAATTTGAAATGGAATAGAATTAAATATAAATTGATTTGGAATCGATTTAAAATAACTATAACCTTAAATGGTTATTTTATTAAATGAATGGCGCCAAATTTGCATAGAAAAAATTGTCGTCTGATGTAAACGGAAGTAAATAAAATTTTGCAAAAACATGGAAAGTGGATATATCAATTTTGAAATCAATTTGGAATGGAAATAATTGTTTGGTATAAATATGAAGTGAATATAAGTAAATTGAGTTGTAAATCATTCGAATTGAATATGAAACGACTGAAAGTAAATAAATTAGCATCAAAACCATATAGTTGCATTTAAATGTATGTTAACATGTTTGGTTATGAAATATTGTGATTAAATAGTGAAATAAGTGAAATGTTATTGAATGTTCATGATTTTATACTTACATGTTTAAATTGAGTTAGTACAAGTACTTGTAGGCTATTGGGCAAGATTTGGGTCATGTAATTGCATATAAAACAAGTCGCTCGCTTACAGTGCTAAAATAAGGCGTGTTTTCAGATTAAATATCGCAAATGTTGATATATACTGGTGTTCTCCCACCGTGTACGTCGATGTATATATTTTTATCTCTCTTGTCATATTGCAAAAGGCTCTCCATACAAGGGAGACTCCGCTAAAAAAATTCCGAAATTCAGGGTGTTAGAATTTTTTTTAAAAACTTTTGGAAAATTCTGTTAACGTAAAGGTTGATTTTTGATTGTAGTTGAAATAAAAGGGTTTTGGTTTAGAAATCGAAACTAAATACTTTGGAATGAAACTAAATGGGTTTAGAAAAGTGAATGTCGACATTTTAACTTAGTGGGTTTAGGAAGGTTAATACGTTTTGAGCATTTTTCTATCTTAGCAATTTTGGAAACGAAATTCTTTTAAGAGGGGAATGTAGCGGCCCGGATTTTCCGCCATTTTTAAATGGTTTAAATTTTGGATTTGGTTAATAATATTTTAAAAATGAAATCTTAAGCAATTTCGTAGAAATTAACAACCGTCGATTTAATCGACACGTTAAAATAGTGATCCGAGGCACAATCTCGAAATTCGATGAAACCAGATCCATTGGGTCTATAACAGTGTATTATTATCATATTTTAAATTTAGTAGCATTTGGAATTACCATTTGATCGTACGGGATAGAACTGCGTTGAACTAATATCCAAATTTTGTAATAATAATTGGGTCCAAAAAGCTATCTTTCCATACAGTCGAGTTAGGGCTCGAAACCTTTTCCATCTCGTTTAGAATAGGGGTATAGCGTTATAAACGCCTAGTGGCATCCCTTGATAGGGTTTCGAGATTTTAAGTTACAAAAATCAAGATATTTTAAAATTTCAATTAAAATAACGTCTAGTCAAACTTTCCTTTTAGCTGTTATTACATCCTTTCACTGTACCCATTTACCTATTCAAACACCCCACCATTCACTCCTTTATTTAGTTTAAATCATGGCCTCTCCTCCTCTTTTCAGATTAAATTATTGAAGAAGAAAAATGTGCTGTCTTCAATTTAAATTCGCGTACCTCTCCCTCTTTCTCCTTTGTTCCAATCGAAATCACATTAAAAAAGTGGGACGAGAATGAAATCTCATATAAAAAAGAGGGAAATCGAAAACGAAACATTACAGAAAAAATAAAATTAACTTAAATCATGATTATAGGAGCTACGGTGAGGCGGGGCACGGCTTGATCAACTGTGGGGTTGGATTGCAACTGTTAGGGTTCACGTGATGAGCTATGGCTGGTGGTTTTTGAAATTGTCGTGGTCGCGAGAGGCGACCTGGGTCTTGCTTTCGGGAATGGAGGGCTATCGATGATGGAAGGGGTTTGGTCTTTAATTTTGAGGTCGCATACAGCATGCATGCGAGTGCAGGGCTCACGATGCGGGAAGTCGTGAATCAAAAGGCAGGGGATGTCGTTGAACTTGGAATTTCCATTGGACGAAGAGGCAAATCTAGGATGGAAGCAGCAGAGGTTGAGGTGTAATTAACTTATAATTAAAGTAATTGGTGAAGATTTAAATTATATTTATAATTCAGTTATCTTATAAATGCTATATTTCATTCATATTAGGTCGAAAATTACGAAACAAGTAGCATCGGAAATCGTATCGGAGAATATCACGCTATGAAACTGGTTTGGGATTTTTCGGTGTCCGTTGGAATTTTAAATTAAGTCAAACCTTGTATGATTTTGTTTAAAATCTGGATATTCAATAACAAAAGTCAAGGTGAGAAATTCCCATTCATTTGGATTGCCAAATTAAAACTTAAAATATATAAATTAATTTATTGGATACTTTATTGAATTGATCAATTATAATTATGGGTTGGATGATTATAGTATATGTATAGCAGTGTATATATATATATATATATATATATATATATATATATATTAGTAGTTGGATTTATTTCCCGCCTATTGGAGCAGATGAGATCCTATGTGCTTTGCATAATAGCGGATGATCCTATATACCACAATATCCCCCGCGAACTGGGATTGGTATTTTTATGTTGTATCAAAATATGTGAATGCAGGGAAACAAGTTGGTGGGATCCAACTGGATTCCTCAAAAGTTTATATTGATTTTTTTCATATATAATAATATGTGATGTGTTAGAATATTCTATTATAGATTATTATTGTATGCTACAGTAACACGAGCCTAGCTTTTGGTATTTCAAATACCATAAATACTATTTTTGGAATTTGAAAAGATTTAAAAGGAAATTTTGGATATAAAATATTTATGTTGAAATATGATTTATTTGAAAAGAAATTGATTTGGAAAAAATATATGTGACTAGGAGTTGTACTTAACCATTCGTAAAATGTTTAAAGTAGAAATTTTAAATAGTTTATATAAAGAATTTTTAATAATGGATTTTCAAATGATATCTCTGAAAAATATGGCAAAGAAGTTGAAATTGGAATTTTAAATGAATTCAAGAAATAATTGGAGTTTATTGATTAATAGATTGTAAATGGGATTTTAATAAAAATTGATTTATAACGGTGTGATTAATGTACATCTATTATAGATTTGGAAATCAGTTTATAAAATTTGTAAACGATTTTTATAAATAAGGGAAATGATATTAGTTGGGAGTTGGAACGAAAATTCATAGTGTGAATTTATATTAAGATATAAAAATAGTTTTGGAAAAATAAAATAATAGAGTCTATTTTTGGAAAGTTAAATGGCTAGGGAAATGGGAAAGGGAATAGATGTTCTGTGAATCAAGAGTGAATTATAAATTGAAAATTTGTTATTGTGATTTTAAGAATGAATATTTTTATTTAGAAGCTAAGTTTGTTTTTTTAAAGGGAAATTTTATGTATTAAACTATGGAAATTTTAAACTAGTTAGTATTGGAATATTTCAGAATGTGGGTTATTCAAATATTTTATATTAGTAAAAGAAAATTTAAGTTCTTATTAATAAGCTTGTAAACGAATTGTTTTTATTTAAAGTTAATTAGAAATGGGTTATAAATATTTAATTAAAGGTACTTTGATGTTTTAATAGTACTTAACCACATTTTGAAATTTAATTATTTTTCTTTAAATTATATATTATTATATATATATATATATATATATATATATATATATATATATATTTGGTTTGAAGGTAAAGGATTGAAGTGATTTATAATTACCTCGAGATTTGTAAGTTAAGTTGGTAAATGGAGAGAGGTTTGAAAAAGGAATGTTATAGTGAAATGCTAAAATTTAAGTTAATTTCCAAGGTGGTTAAATATAGAAATTAAAAAAAATGAATTTAGAATTCATAAAAGGTGTTTGAAATGGGAATTTTGACTTGGGAAATTTATAAGGATGTTAATTAACGAATTCCGGAGCTTACAGAATTTGTTAAAAATGAGTCATGTACTTGGTAATTTCCGTTCTGTGAGTTATGTATATCAGGACAAGTTATTATAGTTGTCCATATTGATGTATTGATTGTTGTACTCTGATGATTGTAAATATAAAACAGTTACAGGTCCTTTGTACAAAAATTTGTTATTATATATTATATTTTGTTTCATTGTGTTTGTGAGATTCTATGTTGTTCGATTTTCTCTACCTCTTTCTTCTTTACCCCTCGCAACTAGTATTTCAGACACTTGAATATTTGTATACAGTGAACGTATTGATGTCGATTTTTGAGGGTCGGAAATCCTAGGCCTCTACAACAAGTAAAAATGGAAAGTAATATATATATATATATATATATATATATATATATAAACTTGCTTGGCCAAAAGGAGTAAAAACCAAAACATACAACTTAACTCCTTTTCAACCTCAAATCCTCATTTCAATCCGTGAACCATCAAGAAAAACATGTTACAACATATCAAATCCTCCTTAAGCCAAAAATCTTGTACGTATACATCATTTCACCTTTGCTGGCATGTATATATATAGGTTGCATGTGTGTAGCTTTGGTTTTGAAAAGCCTATAACATAAAAATACTCTGTAAACAAAGAAAACTGTAAAGTAAAAACAAAAGGAGAAGCATTCTGTTCCAAATCCAGAACTTGGCAAGGATTCAAGGATCCAGATCGATAACTAAAGTTCAAGTGGGAATTTTGGAAGGAGCTAAGCATGTTTAAGGTGAGAAATTAGTTTGGGATGCTTGTACGTCTTCAGATATATCACTCTGTCATGTATAAACAGAGTTAAAATCTATATATTCTTATTCTTTTAAAAATAATATCTCTCAATCTTCTTTGATTTTGATGATAGTTTAAACTAATAAAATGATCATTTTTGAGTATAGATCGCACTAAAAATAATTTGGTTACATTTCACGAAGTATGTAGTGAGATATGTCAGAATTACAGTAAGCAACTTAGTTTTTGATGATTTTCAACAGCCTCAAATCAACGATTCATTTATATAATCATGATCGTCATATGAAAATATTATTTTTAGAAAAGGAATCAAAAAATTTAATGGATTATATAACAAGAAATCAAGAGATGATCAAAATCCGTTAACAAATTAATTTTCGAAGATCGATGCAATGAGGGGAGGTGCAGTTAGTTCGAGGAGGAACATTCTGACAAGTCCGAGGGGTTCACTGTGGCGCATCTTCGAAAAGAGGCTTGGATTAAGGAGGCGAGACGATTTTAAGGTATAGGGTGTTAGCACCAAAATTGGTTACTAACACCCATGAGTAGAATTATGTAGAGAGAATAATGAAGAAAATAAATTAAAACAGAGGAATATCAAAGTAGAATGCAATAAGAACAACAAAAACGAGAACACCAGAATTTAGTGGTTTGGCATAACTGCCTACGTCCACTTTGAATGTAATATTTATTGCTTCTTCAAACAATTGAATACAGATACAATCCGTACACAAACAACTTGAGTTCAAGTTTTAACAGAAAACAAATGAGCATAGAAAATGGCATAGTCTCCCTAAAAAAAGGTCCCTTCCATTGTACCCTGCTCCTCTATTTATAGACAAGATAAGCCGATCCCCTGTGCAGGCCCAAGTTTGAGATAGGTAGGCTCACATATAGTAATCTGGAGTCAGCCGAACAAGGTATGCCGATCGACTTTGGTCGAGTGACAAGTTGCCGAACTGGGGTGCCTTAACAAATGACTTGAAGCAACTTCTCAAAAGCCTCGAAGCCAATAGTGGCGTGACTCGAAGCAATGACACGCCGATTGCCTTGCTTGGGGGTAGAACTGATAGCAACCAACTCCTCTGCTATGCGCCGAACCAGATACACCGACCCACATGCGTCGAACTACTCCTGACCGAACAACATATGCTATACCATCTAGGCCGATCCGTCCTGCCTTTCCTTCCTTGGCCGAGCGATACCAGCTGACCCATTTAGGCCAAACCGAAGTCAGCCGAACGACCAAGGACGAACCAAATCCACATAGATCCGCTATGTTCGAAATCATCTTGACCGAACCACTTGCTCTTGTCAATCCTGGCCGAACCGCCCTGGCCTTGCTCCAGCGTTGAGCTGCATTGGCCGAGCCAGAGCTAAATATACCGAGCCATTATAAGCCGACCCGAACTTTTGTTACACTGGTCTCTTATAGTTCTACCTCTTTCTTAGCTTGAGTCTCGTCTAATTTCAACCATAGGCTCTGCGACCATCACCATGTAGTCGGGCCAAAGTGCCGGGTAACACTTGCCCTCCAAAGCGCGTTGTGTGAATTAGCATGACATGCTTTGAATTAGCAACCAGTCCTCACTTTCATAAGTTAACTCATCTAGAAAGATAATCGACCGTCATTTAGATCCTATTCTTGACTTTTCAAAAGCCAAAGGTATACGATCTTATGAAGGCTGAATCATGGCAGACTTTCCTAGAATCATGTGTGTACGTTTATATATATTTATTTAGTTATAGACACTTTATCTTTTCTTTTTCTTTTTAAAATAGATGGCTCACCGTACGAACACCGAGCCATGCATCCGGTCTACTCAGTGTCTTTCGATCATGTTTACTCACCGATCCACTGAGATGCTCTGACTGGTTCCACAGGGTAAGGCCGGTTCGCCTCCCCCTTTCCACATATAATGGCCTTCACTTCTTCTCCTTCTTCCCACTCTTATTTCTCAACTTGTCTTCTCCCACTCTACTTCAAACAAAGAAACCTCCCCCCTTCCATAAAACTGCCACCGCTCTTTTTCTCTCCCCTATCCACTATCTTCCCAAAAATCTTCCAACATCCTCTCGACTTTGAGCCTTAGGGTGCACACACATCGACTCCAACTAACTTCATAGGTAAGGACGTGGATTTTAGCATAATTTCCTTGTCCATGTCCCTTCAAGCATGTCTTGGATCCAAGCCACACCCGTATTCGCTCTTTCCTGATGGAAAGAAGATGAGAGTGATAGAGGTAGTGACAGTACATGTGAGGAGAGTGGAGAGTTTGGGGAAGAGTGAGAGAGTTTTTGGTTTTGTGAGGAGGAGGAGTTCGATACTCGGAATGGTCGTGGGTCGGTAGAACTCTGGCAATAAAGTGGGTCAGTGATTTGAGTGACAGAGTGGGTCGGTAATTTGGAAGATGGTATGGGTTGGTTGGAGTTAGGTAATAGAGTGAGTAGATATTCTGAGAAGAAGTGGCTCGGTACATGTCATGGTGAGGCCGTCCGATGATGAAAGAATGAGTGTGGGTCAGTCTTCTTAGAGAAATCCTCGGTACTTGGTAATCCGCAGGGAGTGGGTCGGTTGGCTATGTTTAGAGGGTCAATCCGTATAGATGGTTTCAGGAGTTAGGGATAGTGGTTCGGTGTTTTTTGAGGACGTTGGCTTGATGGTTAGAGAGAGAGAGAGAGAGAGAAAGAGAGAGGAGAGTGTACGGTTCAGTCATCCCATAGGGTAGTGGGTAGGTATTGACAACCGATCCTCTCCTAACTCAAACATAACATACATTTGGAAAACTCACCTCCACAACCTAGCACAGCATAATGGACAATAACAAATAGTAATGCATATTAGCCCAAGGACATAATTTGAACTAATAATCATGTAGCTTGAATAATCTTAAATGCAAATTTAACCCATCAATTGCGAATAATAGCCCTCACACTCTATGAAGCCAATGTTTGATTCTAAGACTTCTACTGCCAATCATATGATAAACTATTGGCGATGGTCAGTGTTGATGGTCTCTAAGGATAGTAACTCAAAGTTTTATCATGCCACATTTATGCTTAAAACTTTAGTTTTTCTACACTCATGTTTGAGTCGTCGCACTAGTTCACACACCTCGCGGGGGGATATTTTATTGTTATATCTGATATCAATTGTCTTTCAAGTATAGTTTAAAAACGTATCTACCCATATTAGATGCTCATTGAAGATGTCCAAAAGATCAAGCTCTGCTATAGTTTTTGACAAACCTGAGCCAACTTCTCAACAGGAGGTACTAGGAACTTCGAATCCACCGACTACCTCTATGCAGGGTATTCTAGATCTATCTGCTATAGTCATAGGCCCGGCTCATGATATTATAGATGGAGTTGTTATTTTGGATGATCCTATTGATTCACATGCTTCAAAAATCGATGAAGCCGCTCATCGTCGGTTGTGCTCAGTCCATGGAATCCCTTTCGACGATGTTTTAGTTCCATCAGGACAAGATCGACCTCATCAGCCCCTAGCCTGGTATACAGCATGCAACAAATTTATATGCTAGGTTTGAAGCATTCCACATTTCAGCTCTTTTCTCTATGAAGTGTTACAATATATCAGGATTACTTCAGCAAAGCTACATCCTAATAGTCATGCGTTTATTCATGACACTTGTGTCCCCTTTATAAGCTCCTTATCCAGACTCCCTACTCCCTAGGACATCTGCTATATTTACCGATTCAAAAGACAGTTCGATAATCCATCTTTCATTTTTCTTTAGCCATATTCCAAATGTCAAATCCTAATGGGGACGTGGAGTAGAGTGGTTCTACGTACGCTGCCCCCGGTTTTGCGAGAAGATGGTTGGAAGGGAGTAAGTTTCATTCCTAGACTAATATTTGTCTAAGGCTTGAAGTGCATCCTTTCTAAAATTCCTTCGACTTTTATAGGTATCCCCCCACGACCTGAAGACGCTGGGTGTTCTGAGGCCATCGAGGCCATTCGAGCTATTCCCGTGAGAGACTGGGAGATTAAATCTGTTACTTCCAACGAATTGCTTTTGAAGTTTTGATTATTGGCGGAGGGTCAACGAACTAGCCTCCCAACTGGCGCCACTACATACGGATCTGCTGTGGAAAAAGGAAAGAGCTGGTCAGGCCTTCGGTGCCCGCTACAGGAGGGGACCACGATACATTTGAGGAAGGTGAAATTAAAGAGGCTGGGGTTCTAGGAGTGTCTAATGAGAATATAAGTCCCGACTCTGCATCAGTAACTGACACACTCGACATCGATGAACCGCCTCCTCCTTCAAAGAGGAAAAAGAGCCTAGCCTACAAATTGAGAAAGAAAACAGTGGGCGGAACCTCAAAAGTTACAATTACTCCAGTTGAGAAAGAGTCATCTCCCCAACATCTAGAGGGTTCACTAAAGGTATATCAGACCTAACCATCCTTGACGACTTGCTAAATTATGGCTTCAATGATCCAGAGGCCATGGGATTTAATTCTCCCATGAGAGGCGATGAAGGCGATCAGGCTCGTCATCAAGGGGATAAAACCCCAATAAGTAAAGCAAAAGAAACCGGTCCGCCGGAGGGAAATTCTAGGACACACAAAAACACTTACAGTTTATCCTACACTTAAATTTTATGCATCATATGATTCTTACCAACTCATCCTCACTCGGTGCCTGTGCAGGTGAAATGGGGCGCATACATGGCATTGACTGTCTCCGCTGATCCTCTATCTTCTACCACTCCAGTTGGAATTCTGGATCATGTAAACGCCGAGACAAGGATGACAACGGCGATAGAGACTGTTGAAACCTCGTTTACGATGTTTCATATGTATTTGGACTATGACAAACTATATACGTTATTTTTTAATACTAACAAACTTTTGTAGGGATACCTACAAGACTGGAATCATATAATCTTCATACTGCATATATGTTGTTTTGTGCCATTGTTTAGAATTGAAATGTTGTGAAAATCTCTCCTTTGAATATATATATACACACCTAATCAATCACTCTTGCATAAGGCTAAAAATGAAAATTCAGGCCAAATTCAGACGTCCGAAATGACCTATTCAGACGTCTGAATCTGTAATGAATTTTAAATTTTTAACAATATTCAGACGTCTGAAATAGAAGTTTCAGACGTCTGAAATAGAAGTTTCAGGCGTCTGAATCTAGGCAAAAATAGCCTATTTCTTTTCTGGTTTGCACGTTTCAAATTTCAAAAGTCTGAAATTTATTTTCAGATGGCTAAACTTCTTCAACTGCAATATTTTTGAAAAGACATTTCATTTTCATGGAGAGTTACAACCTTTTACTACGAGATGCATCCATACTCTTTCATGATAACTTTTCACGAATGATTACAACTCTTTATACTCTATACAAACATATTATAATCATTTTTTTAATTCACCGAATTGATAAAAAGCTTTCTATTTCTATACTACACTGATTCTAACATCTTGAGCATTCAAATTTCTACATAATCATTCATTTACTTCCATATTCTTCACATACACACATATATATCAAAAGGAGAAGATTATAGGAAGATTGTACTATCAAGAGACAAATTCGTGTTATTGAGAACACATTGTGTCATTTACTTTCTGTATAAGTTGAAGTCCTCTTCTGCTATTGAGGCGAAATCTTGTTCTGCTGCTCAGGTCCTTTGTTCGGCTTTTCGAGGTTTGTTGTAAACCTATTCCTTCGGGTTAAGTGAGGATTGTTGTTAGTGAAATTCCAGAAGCAGTCTGGGACTGGACGTAGAACGGGAAGTTCGAACCAGTATAAAAATTCCTGGTGTGCTTATTGTATTTTTCTTATTTACTCTACTACAGTAACTTTGATTTATTTCCGCACTAGTATATTATAATTCCATATAGCACGATCCACACCCGAACTTTCATTTGGTATCAGAGCGAGGTTTCTTATAACCGTTACACAGTTATCTGATATTTTGCTATGATGGAAAACAACACCAGCACTGTTAACACTGTCACTAACACTAGTTTTATTGAAGGTCAATCTACTGCATGACCTCCACTATTCAATGGAATGAATTACAATTATTGGGCAACTCGAATGCGTATTTATATGGAAGCGAGTGGTTTTGACTCATGGAATATTACTCAAACTGAATATAACATTCCTACAACAGAATATTCTACATGGTGAAACACACAAAAACTAGATGCTACTGCTAATGCCAAATCTATGAATATGTTATTTTGTGCTTTAGATAGAAATGAGTTTGACCGTGTTAGCATGTGTACAACTGCTTGCGAAATATGGAGAACACTTAAAGTTACTCATGAAGGAACTAACAAGGTTAAAAAAAGCAAAATATCCATGCTCAAATGTCAATTTCAAAATTTTAGAATGAAGCAGGATGAATCTATAAACGATATGTGCTCTAGATTTCAAGATATATATCACTCTTTACTAGGACTTGGCAAGTATTCTGATTTTGATATTGTTTCAAAAATCCTTAACTCTTCAACGGATGAATGGGAAAGAAAAGTCTTAGCTACTGAAGAAGCTAATGATCTTTCTACCATGAAACCAGAAGAGTTGATAGGAAATCTAATGTCCTATGAAGTGAATTTGCAGGCTAAAAGCATACGAGCACAAGATAAAAAGAATATGGCATTCCATGCTGAAAAAGAAGAATCAGATTCAGATGAAGAAGACTTAGCATTCATTGCTAAAAAGTTTAAAAAGTTTTTGAAGTACATAAAAGGAAATCGAAATAACGGGAAAAGGAACTTCAACAACAATTCAAATAAGCCATCCTCATCTATACTACAATGCTTTTACTGTCACAAGAAAGGACACATGCAAAAGGATTGTCCAGAACAAAATAAGACATATTATAGTAAGAATCGAAAGGACAAGTCTAAAAGAAAAGCATTTTCAGTAACGTGGGATGACTCGGATTCTTCTTCTTCAGAAAGCAGCGGTGATAGTGAGAAAGAACAAGCAAATATTTGTTTTATGGCTGCATGAAATGAGGTAAATGATCTTACTTTTGATGACATGATTGAAATTAATTCAAAACTTCTTGATAATTTAAAAAGCATCAAAAGAAAATATAAAGAAGCTCTAGAATCAGAGGAAAGCAGAATTCGAGAGAGATATGCTTAACGATGAAAAGAAAATATTAGAAGAAGAACTTGGAAAACTTCAAGATAGCGTCTCTAATGATAACTCTCAACTTACTTTATTGAGTCAAGAAATTGAAACTCCAAAAGAAAAGAACGATTCTCTTGTCTCTGAAAATCATGAGTTAAAAACTAAGATCAAAATGATAGAATTAGATAATACTGCCTCAAAACCAAGTTAAATAATATTACTTGAAAATTTTCTAACTTTAATAAAGGTAGAGAAAATCTCTCCAATGTTATTGAAAATTATCAATCCATTTTCAATAAGAAGGGACTAGGATACTCTAAGAAATCAAAATCTCCACCAAAAAAGGAAATTAGGAGAAATATTTCTTATACAAATACCTATGCAAAAAATAATTCTAAAACCATAAAATATGGGTTCCTAAAACAAACAATAGTTTGATTAGGAATAAATATGTAAATATATTTTTGGAAACTGTTCATAAAAATCAAAATTATATTTTTAAGGGGGATACTGAACCTACTTGGGTTTGGTTTCCTAAGACCTAACTCTTAGGACCCTATCACAAAGTGGGTACCAATGTTATTATTAGTTTTTACAGGACCCACTTATAAAGAAAGGAAAATGGATACTCGACAGCGGTTGCTCAAAACATATGACTGGAGACAAAAATATGCTATCAAACATTACTTACTCAAATGGAGGCTCTATCACTTTTGGAGACAATTCCAAAGGATATATCATTGGAAAAGGCAACGTCAGCAATGTCGGTACATCTGATTTACCTCTTATTTCTAATGTTTTATTAGTCAAAAATTTAAAACACAATCTTTTAAGTATCAGCCAGTTATGTGACAAAGGTTTCAAAATATCTTTTTCTGAAGATAAGTGTAGCATTTTTGATAAATCAAAATCTTATATTTGAAGGAAATAGAGACAGAAATATCTGTGTTCTGAATATGAAAATCAATCATAATTCAGATATGTGTTTAATAGCTAATGAAAATGATCCTCGGTTATGGCACAAAAGATTATGTCATATCAACTTCAAAACTATAAACAAACTTTCTAAAAATGATTTAGTCATAGGATTACCAAAAATGAACTTCAAAGTCAATCATATTTGTGATGCATGTCAATTAGGAAAATTAACTAAATCATCTTTTAAATCTAAGAAAGTTATTTCTACTTTACAACCACTTGAATTACTACACATGGATCCATTTGGACCAATCCAAGTTCAATCCATAAACCATAATAGATATCTGTTTGTAATAGTAGATGATTTTTCTAGATATACTTTGACCAATTTTATGAAAAACAAAAGTGATACATTTGAGCAATTTAAAACTTTTGTCAAACGAATTCAAAATTTAAAAGGTTTGAAAATAAAGAATATAATAAGTTTTCATGGAGGAGAATTTGAAAACGAAATTTTTGACCATTTTTGTAAAAAGAAAGGAATTTTTCATAATTTTTCGTTTCCAAGAACTCCACAACAAAATGGGGTTGTAGAACGTAAAAATAGAACTCTACAAGAATGCGCACAAACTTTGTTAAATGGAAGCACTCTTCCAAAACATTTCTGGGCAGAAGCTGTTGCAACTGCTTGTTATGTTTTGAATCGTGTTTCTATTCGACCTCTAACGAAAAACACTTCTTATGAACTTTTTACTGGAAGAAAACCAAAGATTTCTTATTTTAAAGTGCTTGGTTCAAAATGTTTTATATTAAATACAAAAGATCAGCTTGGAAAATTCGATGCGAAATCTGACGAAGGAATCTTTCTACGATATTCAGATTGTAGCCAAGCTTATCGTGTATTTAATAAAAGATCAAATACTGTTGAAGAAACATTACACGTATCTTTCGATGAAAATTTTCTACGAAATCCAAGTATAGAAGATGATGAAGATTTTCCAAATAACATTACAAATATGGAAATTATAATATTGAAAATGATGAAAACATTGTTGACAATAATGATGAATTAAGATCTTCACCAAAAATATTACGGGATCATCCTGTTCAAAATATTATTTGAGAAATTAATTCAAATGTTCGAACTAGAAGTCAACTAAATAAAATGGGCCACGTAGCATTCCTTTCTAATATCGAACCAAAGAATCCCAAAGAAGCTTCCACAGATGACTACTGGATAATTGCAATGCAAGAAGAGCTAAACCAGTTTGAACGCAATGAAGTTTGGGAATTAGTTCCTAGACCAAGTGATCAAACTGTTGTTGGAACGAAATGGGTCTACAAGAATAAAGCAGACGAACAAGGTAACATCACTAGAAATAAAGCAAGGTTAGTTGCACAAGGATACAATGAAGAAGAAGGAATTGACTACGAAGAAACGTTTGCTCCGGTTGCAAGACTAGAAGCAATACGAATCTTAATGGCCTATGCATGTTTTCATAATTTCAAACTTTATCAAGTGGATGTTAAAAGTGCTTTTTTGAATGGTTATATAAAAGAAAAAGTATATGTTGAACAACCTCCCTTATTTATTCACGAGAAATTTCCTAATCACGTTTATAAATTTAAGAAAGCTCTTTACGGTTTAAAACAAGCACCACATGCTTGGTATGATCGATTAAAGGCTTATCTAATTTCTTCGGGATTTCTAATTGGGAAAGTTGATCAAACACTTTTTATTTAACATTCAAAAAAGGATATTTTAATAGTTCAAATTTATGTTGATGATATCATTTTTGGTTCTACTAATGACAAATTATGTCAGGACTTCTCCGAAATAATGACCAAAGAATTTGAAATGTCTCATATGGGAGAACTAACATATTTTCTTGGTTTACAAATTAAACAACTTCAAAATGGTATTTTCATTAATCAAGAAAAATATTGTAATAGTTTAATCAAACGATTCGAAATGGAAAATACTTCTGCCAAACCAACTCCAATGAGTACAACAACACATCTTGAAAAAGATGAGAATGGAAAAAGTGTTGACCAAAAACTATACCGAAGTATGATTGGATCATTACTATATTTAAGTGCAAGTCGTCCTGACATAATGATGAGTGTTTGTCAGTGCTAGATTCCAAGCCAATCCAAAAGAATCACATTTAAGAGCAGTAAAACAGATATTACGTTATCTTACAAACACCAAGGATTTTGGTCTGTTCTATCCTAAAGAATGTCCATTCGAATTAGTTTCATATAGTGAAGCTGACTTCGGTGGTTCTCGAACAGATCGAAAAAGTACAAGTGGTACGTGCCATTTTATTGGAAAATCACTCGTATCTTGGTTTAGTAAGAAACAAAACTGTGTTTCTCTTTCTACATGTGAAGCAGGATATATTTCTGCTGCTTTGGCATATACTCAAGTAATTTATATGCAACAAACACTTAAAGATTTCAATATAAATTAATCAAACTCAACTATATATTATGACATCTCAAGTGCTATTAACTTGTCTAAAAATCCTTTCAATCATTCACGAACAAAACATATTGACATCCATCATCATTTTCTCCGTGACTATGTTGAAAAAGGAACAATAAAATTGGACTTTGTATCTTCTGAAAATCAGTTAGCTGATATTTTTACGAAACCACTTTTAGAGAATATTTTTATCAAACTAATACGAGAGCTTGCTATTGTCTCTTTTAAAAGTTTATAATTTTTTTTATTAAGATTTGTAACTTTGCTTCAAAATCTCTTGCTAACAGTTAACTATTACTAAAATTCCATAAACATTTAATTTGACTTGTATTAATATTTGTTCCTTAGCTCATTTTTTTGTTTTTCTTGGTTGAAATCTAGTTAGTTTCATAGATCACATCCTCTGTCTATGATATGTTGCAAAACTTGACATTTACTAATAATGCTAGTTCCTAACATATTTGTTTATTCTAATAAAAGCACATAACTATGTTTCTAACATATTTATACTTAATTTAAATTTTTCTTCCACCTTTTAACATTTCAACAAACGTATGGATATTATTAACTTACATCTTTCAGCCACACACTTCTTCAAAATCTATGAGTATTTCTGTTACATTTTTTTAACAGTTAATTTTCTTTTGAAAATTTCATTTGGTTAAAATTATTTTACTTTATTCTTTACCGTTAGTTTCTTTCCTTTTTAAAAAATGGACAAAACTAACTAAAGATTTTCAGCTATTCCTTTAAAACAAAATATTCTATAAATGAGCCTTCCATCTTCTATTAATACATACAAACTTTGTTTTTTCATCCATCAAATAATTTCTGTTTTCTGTTTACCAAAAGAAATTCTTTCGACAATGGAATTCAACTTGATAATTCTGCTTCTCTCCATGGCATCTAACTCTGACAATTCTCCATCATCCTATTCTACATCTTCTATTGAAATTTTGGCAACTCCAACACCTCATGAAAAGGATAGACATCGTCCTTCATGTGAACGTTCCGGTTATACTCCTGAAAAGAAGAAATCTCGACGGTTTCTTTTCTTTGGTTCTCCATCAACCAAAGAGAAAATATCCCAGATTCATCATTACCAAAGAGAACAATTAGAGTTGCAACGAGAGACGTATTACGAACAGAAAGTTAATGCTAAACGACTTAGTTTCATTGAACAAGCAGCAATAAAATTATGTGGTACATCTCTAAAGAAAGATGTAGTTCAACCATCAACATCTCATCAAATAACTTCATCTGGATGGAATCCATGGAAGCCGAGTCCCCAACGTTCTCCGGTTTCTCCAAACTCTTGGGAACGTCGATCATATTGGTCTCCTTTGCAACCATACAAAGAGATAACCAAGATCGAACCGGAAGAGTGCAAAACTCCAAGCGATTCGGACAAATAATTTCTTGTATCTAAATATATATTAAAATGATCATATTTATATCTTGTAATTCTTTCAAATAATAATATAATTTTCTTCTTTCGTTTTATATAAAAAGATTTGTGCATATGTCTGAAATTCAAATTTCAGACGTCTAAAGTCATTGTTTCAGACGTCTGAATATTATAGAAGAATATATTTTTTCAGATTCAGACGTCTGAAACAATAATTTTAGACGTCTGAAAATAGGCAAAATTACACTAATTTCTTTCTGTTTCAATTTTCTTCCATTCAGACGTCTAAAATCTTAATTCAGACATCTGAAATCTGGTGACTTTTCAAAGTTTGAAATTTTGCATGAATTTCAATACACCTACCCCTTTATTTAACCTGTCCTTTGCTTTATTCTCATACTTCATCTTCTCTTTTCAGTTTTTTCTTCCTTCATTAAAACTTATATCTTTCTTCTCATACAATCAAATGGCACAAAAATCAAAAAGATCGAGACCATCATCTTATTCATCTACACCAAACATTGATCAATGGTTATGGAATGAATAAGCTAGGAAAATATGAATCTAGACCATCATACTCCTCACAATCGCAATGATTGTATTTGGACTTTGGTATGTGGTGTTAAAATATATCTACCAATTGCAAGAATTGGTGAAATACTACAATGTCCATCAACCGGGAACGATTTAGATGAGACTGATGTGTCTTTAAACTTGGATGATAGAGATGAAGTGTCACATCAATTCTTGAATGATGACATTACTCGACTCACTTCCATACAACTTCGCCCTCAAGCTCGCATTCTACACAGGGCATTAATTCGATCCGTTATTCCACGGACCGGAAGTTATGAGATTATTAATAAAAGAAATTTTCAAGCCCTATATGCTATATGCTCCGGTCAACCTATAAATTGGGCTCAAGTAATTTTGGAAGAATTCATGGATGTGAATCGTCGGAGACGACATAAGACTTTCCACTATGGTGCTTACATTATGAAAATTCTTTAAAATTTCAACATTCCGTTTCCTGAGTCCGAATTTTCTTCAATCAAAGAACTTGGGTCTAAAACATTGGGTCTTATGGGATTGCCAAAACAACCGGGAAGTTTGGCATATATCTCTTTCAAAAGAATGGGTTGCCAACCGTGATCAAAACCGGCCACAACCTTGTCATCACGCTCCTCATGCTCAACCAAGTGTTCCTTCATCGGAAGATGAAGACAATGATGATATTGTGATTATTTCTCCCGACTCAAGCTCAAGGATTGCCTTAGTTACACTTTCCCAAAATCAAGCAAAGCTTCACAACCGAATGTTAAAACTTGAAAAGAAATCTGAAAAATGTTTTAATTCCATTCGCGGCTTTCTAAACAAAATTTGGGAACGAATTGGTTGTTCAACCTCGTCATCTACCAAAGTTTTCAATACCGCTCCATTTCAATGGTCATTAAGCTCGGGAAAAAACAATGGTGATGATGATGATGTTGTTGGAAGTGACTCAAGTCCTAGATTCTGATTTCTTTTCTTTATTCATGTTTATTTCTGAACTTTTATGATGTTTGTTATATGTCATGAACCCTATATTATCTTAACTTATTTGCAATCTGTTTTAATTCAAGTCTACTTTGGTTTATCTTCTAAATTATTGATTACCTTTTTGCAATGACAAAGGGGGAGAAAAAGATGTTGATGCTTCTTGACAGGGGGAGTTTAGTATATTGTTGATGTTGATGCTTCTTGACAGGGGGAGTTTGGTATATAGTTGTCATCGTCAAAAAGGGGGAGAATGTTGAAACCTCGTTTACGATGTTTCATATGTATTTTGACTACGACAAACTGTATACATTATTTTTTAATACTAACATACTTTTGCAGGGATATCTACAAGACTGGAATCATATAATCTTCATATTGCATATATGTTGTTTTGTGTCATTGTTTAGAATTGAAATATTGTGAAAATATCTCCTTTGGATACACACACACACACACACACACACACACACACACACACACACACACCTAATCAATCACTCTTGCATAAGGCTAAAAATGAAAATTCAGGTCAAATTCAGACGTCTGAAATGACCTATTCAGACGTCTGAATCTGTAATGAATTTTAAAATTTTAACAATATTCAGACGTCTAAAATAGAAGTTTTAGACGTCTGAATCTTAGCAAAAATAGCCTATTTCTTTGCTAATTTGTACGTTTCAAATTTCAGAAGTCTGAAATTTATTATAGATGGCTGAACCTCTTCAACTGCAATATTTTTGAAAAGACATTTCATTTTCATGAAGAGTTACAACCTTTTACTAAGAGATGCATCCATACTCTTTCATGATAACTTTTCACGAATGATTACAACTCTTTATACTATATATAAACATATTAGAATCATTTGTTCAATTCATCGAATTGATAAAAAGCTTTCTATTTCTATACTGCACTGATTCTAACATCTTGAGCATTCAAATTTCTACATAAGCATTCATTTACTTCCATATTCTTCACATACACACAAATATATCAAAGGGAGAAGATTATAGGAAGATTGTACTATCAAGAGACAAATTCGTGTTATTGAGAACACACTGTGTCATATACTTTCTGTATAAGTTGAAGTCCTCTTCTACCGTTGAGGCGACATCCTATTCTGCTGCTCAGGTCCTTTGTTCGGCTGTTCAAGGGTTGTTGTAAACCTGTTCCTCCGGGTTAAGTGAGGATTGTTGTTAGTGAAATTCCAGAAGGAGTCTGGGACAGGACGTAGAACGGGAAGTTCGAACCAGTATAAAAATTTCTGGTGTGCTTGTTTTATTTTTCTTATTTACTCTGCTACAGTAACTTTGTTTTATTTCCGCACTAGTATATTATAATTCTATATAGCACGATCCACACCCGAACTTTCAGAGACCACCTTCCTAGAGATTCGTCGTCTTCCCGAAGAAAAACTTATAGTCATTCCTTATATCCAAATGATCCTCCTCCTCAATCAGAGCACAATAGGGAGAAATCTGCCTAGAAGAGATCCCAATTCAAAGCTTTCCATGACCAATACTCTGGCTCAGTTCAGCACCAAACAATCTCGTGAGCCTCATAAGAAGTACGTGATTCAACTTAGGCAGACTTCCTCAGCCTTCGCACACCGAACCATGAATAGCCGAAAAATTAGCTGAGCTTCAAGCCACATTTTTGAAGATATGCTTCGACGGTTTAAAATTTCTTCCTGCGATTCATCCTATTCTGGCCATGCCAAACAAAGCTCCATCGCCTACTTCAATGATGTTTATGTCTAACATGATTCGTTCGTTCACTTGGTAGAAAAAGTTTCAAAAATTTATATGGAATGTCAATACGAAATTGATCGCCTGAAACTTGAAGCCATTCATGACAAAGATATAATTAAAGCCCAGGATGAAGAGCTATCCTTGCACAAATCTCAATTTGACGCAGCCTAGAAAAACACCAAGGACATAGTCGAGGCGGTCAGTCATCTGGAGGCCACTCACAAAAAGAAAATTGATGAGGCTGTTCAACGTAGTGGTGCTCTGGCTTTAGAAAAAGTCTCCATCCAGAAAGAAAAAGATATCCTCGCTCGACGAGTTAATGAATTGGAGGAGCTGCTCCTTAAAGAGAAAGAATAGAAAATTGCTGCACAAGAAGAGTCACAATAATATTGCAATGAAATTGTCGCAACACGACTCCTAAAGACGAAGCTTGACGAGGATATTTCGAAAGAAGAAGCGCTAAAGGTGCAGCTCGCGAGGAGGGTAAGAGAATGGTGCTTATAGAAGTTGACTCTCGCCTAGAGGCAGTTGCCGAAGCTGGTAGAGAGGAAATAAAGTGCTTATTTGATCCACTCATTGCCGAGTATAATGCTCGAGTCCTCATTCACCGCGACCTATCCTTTCTAGGCGAGGGTTACCTCGAATCATTGGCCGAAACATGGGATACTTTAATAAAAATTAAAAAAGTTAAGCTGGGAACCGATGAGGTTGATAAAGAAGCTCTTGCAAAGGAAGTGCTTCGAGGAAAGGAGCCTTCAGACCTATCTGCAGCAAAAATCCTGTATGGTAGAAATTCCTCGTCATCAAAGGGGAAAGACGACATTACTGGCCCGTTTGGAATTGAACCTCCGGTTCCTCCTCCCATTCTACCTATCGATAGCTCGTCACTCGATCCTCCCAACAAGCATGTTGGTTATGACCCGAGGAAGCCCGGGCTTAGTGTTCACATTCTATCCCCTATTCTAAAGGGTGAGACTCCTAAAACAGTTGAGAGCCAACCGAAAGCCGGTACGTAGTTTTTCCTTCTAGAGTTCAAAAAACCATCACTTTTGGCACGTAATAGATGCATTTAACATTTGCATTTTATGACTTTATGTAGGCCATTCTAATCCTGGACCAACTCCAAGGAGCAATGTCGCCACGGAGAGGGAAGAGAAAATGGTAGAGGCATCTCACACTGGGGATACTCCTGAACCCGATGCGCAAGTGATCGGGGCGCTTGAGAGAGGACAAACTTGAGAATCCCTCGCGTGTAGATGAACATGATAAGGTTAAAATCATGGGCGCCTCCGAACATACTTTGAAATTGAGCATGTTGGAGCAAATCATGGAAGAGGGGAAAAGGAAAGCTGAAGTTCAAGTTGGGTCTTAGGTAGTGGAACTTGATGATCCACTAAACAAGCCCCTGAAGGTCATTTTTCCTAGTGGGACCACACCTCTGGAAGTTCCACTTCCTCCCTCGAACACCACCTCACTAGGAAGCAAGGCATCCAAGAGAAAACGTTAGGGCGAGGGACCTTCAGAAAAACCGAAAAAGGGAAAAAAAGTTGAAGAGGTAGCTATCATCTTGTTATGCCTTGCTTAGCCTGAATAAACCTAAATCACGTAGTAGCTTTTTTTATTGTTGTTGTAGATAGACTTTTGCTCCGAACTTTGGAGAAGTTGTAAGAGAACTTAATCTTCGATTAGTAAATAAAATTTTGTTTCTTTGTTTTTGATGATTTTCATTGTTTAGCTTAGCATCCAACTTGTAATCGAAATTCAAAGTTCCATGGATCGTGTAAGCGCTAGTTCGCTTCCACATGACTTGGAGATTTCTGAATTACTTATACTTTAGTCCGCGCTCCATGGACTTAGATATTTTTTGAATCGTTTATACACTAGTCCACACTTCAAGGACTCGGAGCACTCTAGTCTGCGCTCTGAGGACATAGAGATTTTTTAGATCGTTTATACTCTAGTCCGCACTCCGAGGGCTCAGAGTACTCTAGTCCACGCTTTGGGGACTTAGATAATTTTAAATCGTTCATTAGAGTACTCTAGTCCACGCTTGGGGACGTAGAGGTTTTTAAATTGTTTATACTCTAGTCCGAACACCAAGACTAAGAGTACTCTAGTCCGTGCTCTGGGGTCTAAGAGGTTTTCGAATCGTTTATACTCTAGTCCGCACTCTGGGGACTCAGAGTACTCTAGTTCGCACTGCGAGGACTTAGAGATTTTTAAACCGTTTTGTAGTCTAGTCCGCACTCCGGGGACTCAGAGTAATCTAGTACGCGCTTCGGGGACCTAGGGATTTTTTGAATCGTTTATATTCTAGTCCGCACTCAAGGGACTTAGAGTACTCTAGTCCGCGCTCTGTAGACTTAGATATTTTTTGAATCGTTTGTACTCTAATTTGCACTCTAGGGACTCAAAGTACTCTAGTCCGCGCTCTAGGACTTAGAGAGTTTTTGAATTATTTATTGATTGACTTTTAATTTTATGCATGCATTCATACGCCAGATAGAATAATGCAATTTAATTTTTCGCCACGGAATTATAACACACAGAACATCAACAATTCATTAAAAAAAGGCTTCAAGCCATAAAGAATAGGAGCAAACTAAATTGTCTTATTACACGTCGGAAATAGAGAACAACAAAAGAAACATCTAAAATGCAAAAGAAATAGACTAAGTGTAATAATGGCGCAAATGCTCGCTATTCCATGCTCGGGAGAGCGTCACGCCATCAACGGTCACTAGCTTGAAGGTTTCCTCTCCAAGCTTCTATTCTATGACGTATGGACCATCCCACGTGGGATTCATATGCGACGGGATTGGAAAAACTCGCTTCAAGACAAGATCACGCACATCAAAGATTCTTGGTTGAATTTTTTCATTATAATATGAAGCGACTCGGTGCCGATACGCAGCCGCCCTTAAATGAGCTTTTTCACATTTTTCATCGACAAAGTCCAGTGATTCCAGTAATAGATCCTGATTCGTCCTAGGATCATAATGAGTCACCCGGTGAGATTGAACTTCAAGTTCCATGGGTATAACAGCTTCAGTGCTTTGTGCCAAGGTGAATGGAGTATGGCCAGCCTCGGATTTATGGGTGGTTTTATAGGCCTAGAGCACTGTCGAAAGCTCATCCACCCACTTGCCTCTGGCCTTCTCCATACATGTTTTCAATATGGACTTCATTATTTTGTTTACGACTTCAACTTGTCCATTGGCTTTAGGATAGGAGACTGCCGCAAACCTTTTTTCATGTAATATCTTTGGCAGAATTCTTTGAACTCCCAACTCTCAAATTGAGTTCTGTTGTCCGTAATGATAGGTCGTAGGAGGCCAAAATGGAATATAAGGTTTCACACAATAAAATTGATGACCTTTTTGGTGGTGATCCTAGCTAAAGAATCCGCTTCAGCCCAATTGGTGAAATCGTCGACCGCAACAATTGCATATTTCTCACAACCTTTGGAGATTGGCAAGGAGCCTATTATATCCATCCCCTATATTGCGAATGGCCAGGGACTAACCATTTGCATGAGTTTCATCGGCGGAGCTCTCGGGATCTTTGCATACTTTTGACATTTGTCGCATCTTCCTACATAGTCCATGGGGTCTCAATTCATGGTTGGCCAGTAGTATCCATAGCGGAGGATCGTTTTGGCTAGCATCTGCCCCCCACTATGGTCGCTACATTCTCCTTCATGAACTTCTTTTAAGAGCCGCTTTACCTCATCGTGGGCGATGCACCGAAGTAAGGGAACTAAGAATCCTTTATGATACATTATCCCATCCACCATTATATACCGCAGGGCTTTGTGAACGACTTGTAGTCTCTCGTTCGTTCTGTTGGGAAAAGTCCAATGTAGCAGGTATTGTTTGAAAGGGGTTATCAACGACTCCTTCTCAGTTTCTGTTTTTAAGACAAAATCAACTTCCATCTCGTTTATACTCAGGGCATGTAAAATTTCGACGGGAACTAAGACCATCTGTTGTGCATCACCAATACTTACGACTTTTGCCAATGAATCGTCTTCCCTATTTTGTTCACGTAGGTACGCGAAATATGGTAATATTCATGGTTTTCCAACAGTTCTTATACTCGAGCAAGGTATGGACAAAGTCTCTACCCCTTTGCTTAGTAGTCTCCCCGTACTTGGTACAACACCAATTGTGAGTCACAAAAGATTTCAACCGATTTTACTCCGAGTGCCAAGATATGTTTTAAGCCAACAATTAATGCTTCATATTCGGCTTCGTTATTTGTAGCTGGAAAATCGTGTTTCAAAGCATAACAAATTGATCGGTTTTCGAGAGTTACAAGAATGACACATCCCCAGAACAATGGTTGTTGGATGCCCCATCGGTGTACAGCTTCCATCGAATAGGGGAAACTACATCACAACTACTTGGCTCGTCTGATGTGATGAATTCTGCAATGAAGTCTGCTAGCGCTTGCCTTTGTGTAGCCCTCCGTGGTAGGTAGGTGATATTGAATTGACTCAACTCAATGTTCCGTTTGAGAAACTTTCCTCAAGTTTCTAGTCGTTGGAGCACCTGTCGCAGAGGTTGGTCGGTATAAACACTGATCGGGTGTGCCTGTAAATACGGAAGGAGCTTGCTTGATGCAATCACCAAGCAATAGGCCAGCTTCTCAATCTTAGGATAATTACTCTCTGCCCCATTAGACGTTTACTAACATAATACAATGGCTTTTGAATTCGTTTCTCCTCAATCAAGGCTGTACTGATGGCATGTTAGATACGGCCAAGTAAACATATAGTTCCTTATGGTCTGTAGGCTTTGCTAGAACCAGGGGCCCCTCCAAGTGTCTTACCAGAGCTCGGAATGTATCCTCACAGTCCAACGTCCATTTAAAATTTCTCTTCCCATTCTGTATCACATTGAAGAAAGGAATATACTTATTGGTTGCGCTTGACATGAATCGACTCAATGTGACGACTATTCCATTCAGGCTTTGTACTTGCTTTATATATCCAGGTTAGCTTCGACTCCCTATGCATCGACATTAGAACCCAAAAAATTTCCCAACGTAACGCCAAATGAACATTTTATGGATTGATTCTCATTCCGTAGTATCTAAGTATATCGAATCTCTACCATGTCTCGAATGTGGTCATTTGACAACCGTGAATTCATGAGAATGTCATCCGCGTAGACTTCCATTGCTCTACCAATTTGGTCTTTAAACATCCGATTCACTAGACGTTAATAAGTTGATCCTGCATTCTTCAACCCAAAAGGCATCAATACATAACAGTACAGTCCAATGTCCATGACAAAAATAGCATGTTCCTAATCTAGAATGTGTATTCGGATCTGATTGTAGCTCAAAAACACATCCATAAATGACAATAATTCATATCATGCAGTCGAGTCGACCAGCTGACCAATTCTGGGTAAAGGGAAACTATCATTAGCGCATGCCTTGTTTAGATCCGAGTAATCAACATAGGTCCTCTATTTTCCATTCCCCTTTCTCACCAGTACGGGGTTAGATACCTATTTAGGGTAGAGGGCGTCGTGGACGAACCCATTTTCTTTGAGTTTGTCTCTCTGAAGTAGCAGACCTCTCTGGGTCCATACCTCTCCTTTTTTGCTTCACCGGCATGTACTTCGGATCTATGTTCGACATATGACTTGAGATGGCGGGAGAAATCCCTCACATATCATAGTGCATCCAAGCGAAAACATCTGGATTTTCCCGAAGGAAATCGGTAAGATCCTCAATCATTGAGGGCTTAAGTTTTGATCCAATCTTAAGCACCTGTGATGGGTCATCATGGCTGACTGGAATGTCAATCTCAGTTCAGCTGGTGCTGATTTTGGCTTCTTGGATTCTTCATCATCGTCCCTCATATCTATGTCTCTATAGATTCGAGCATGTTGCCCGAGCCAAGGCTCGGCCATTACTTGTCAATTCTCTATAACACAGAAGGGGACAGAGTTTTTCGCACCCTTTCCCTTCTCACTTTTCTAGGCCTCTCTCAGCTCAACCACATAACACGCACGACCATTCGCTTGATCGCCATGCACTACACAAACTCCTCTATCCGTCGAAAATTTCAAAATTAAACACCACGGGGCCAAAGCTGCCCTAAACTCTGCCAGCATCGGTCGTCCCAGAATTACATTATATGGGGAATCAACATCCAAAACGAGGAATAGTAGGAACTACACCCTCATACGTTCACCTTCTCCTTCAATGAAACCTATTGCATCAGTGGCTGCACCATTAAAACCGTGAATGTGGGATTTAGATGATTTCAGATCCTTTACCTCCATTTTCATTTGGTCATACGTCTTTTTGAAGATAATATTCACATAACTCCCACAATCAATCAATATCCTTCTTACAAGTGCCGGCCCAATCATGGATGAGATGACCATCAAGTCAATGGTAGGTGTCTCTGCTCGATCGGCATCCCTACTCCTGAATACTATATCATCTGACATCATTTGCTGCTATTTCGCTGGGGTCCCATCTTCTATGTTCGAGCAGTATTCGAAATCCGCATGCTTTAGGGAACTAGCATAGTGTTCCATTTCCTGCCAACTCTTGTCTGCTGGGTAAGGCCCACCGACTATCGTGTTTATTACTAGTCAATCTCCAGTCCAAGCGGAATCCTCAGGTCGATGCAAAGCCTGCCCACGATTGGGATTGGATGTCCACTGTCCGCCTTCCTATGGATTCTTAACAAACTACTGTAACTTCTTCTACCGAATCAGCTTTTTTATAGCATCATGAAGGTGTCTGCATTCTTTGGTATTGTGCCCGTAGGTCTCATGGAAGCGACAATACTTCCCAGTCTGCTTTTGTTCCTCAGTGGATTCCTTTAGGCGTGGCTTTCAGTATTGGAATGTATTACAAGTTTATAAATAAATATTCTCCAGAAATGCATTCAGTGGAGTGTATTCATTGCAGGTTGGGATCCTTGGCTTTCACTTTCTTGTTTCCCTCTTCCTTTTGAAAATTCCTCCTCCGGATCCTTTAGACTGCTCCATCTTGTTTTAAACATTGAACTGGACCTTTCTGGAATTGTCACCAGATTGATTTACCACAATGTTAATTTGCACCGTCTCCTTGCCAGGCCGTGATGCACTACCTCGCCTTGTCCACCTGGCTTCCTCCCTTCTCATGAATTAGTTTTCCTTCGAATAAAAATGTTCCAGGGTAGTCGGACGTTTTTCTTTCCAGCCAATCACCAAACTCTGAATTCGGATCTACTCCTCGCATCATGGCCATAAGAATAGCATGGTCATTCGGGCTGCTAACTTCGGTAGTAGTAACGTGAAATCTTTGCAAATATTCCTTTAACGACTCCTTTCGAGCCTGGATTACATTGGATAAAGACATCAAATCCTTCGGGCGAGTGGTATGAATCTTGAACTGCTCCACAAATTTCATCGCTAACTCATCCAACCTAGAGATACATCGGTAGCGATTCCAGATAAGGTTATTGGGAAACGTCTACATTTAGTCACATCATTTGCCCTAGCCGAGTCCATCATCCACTCGTATCTCATTGCATGCTGTTGGGGATCAGTCTTCCCTTCATAAGCTGGAATAGTATAACTTCTGACATTACTCAGCCTGTAGGATAGCATCTGAGAATAGAGTGTGGCTCCTGGATATGCCCCGATCATCGTTGGATAAGCCTTGATTTTCCCTCATCAATTGTCTGATCAAAGCTGATAAGTCTGAGGTTTGGATGGAAGGTGGTAAGTTGGAATCCGCCCTGAGTGATCACTCCGGGTGGTGCCTCCTCGGTTATTGATCTACCAAATGTGTGTCCGAGGAACCTACTTCGTTATGACCCTGATGAGCTGGTCTGCCAGCTTCCACCCATGCCCCAGATCCTATGTTTCCCACTCCAACTTGAATGTGATTTCCTAGGTGCAGGTGAGTGGCCATGGTTCCAAGTAAGGAATCTCGACCATTCCTATTGGATTGCTCTACTACAATTGTTTATTCTGTTTCAATCCTACGTCATTTATGCCTATGATGTTAATCTGACGAAGAAGAACTGTCAGATGATGAGTAGGAAGCAGGGCTTCCTCCAACATTCTGATGCTGTTGCTGAGCGATCTTGTTCATAGTATTGATGTTAGTTTGAATTTGTTTATTAAGCTGTCTCCTGCTCTCCACGAGCTCTCTTATCAACTCACTGAAATATGCCCTGGTGACAACTTCTAATTGGTTTAGGACGGTGGCGGCCCCTGCGCCTGGATTAGCTTGTTGATTACTGGGTCCCACCTGTTGGACATTGGCAGTCTCGTTGACATCCACATTGTGGAAGGTTGATCTGGTACATGGTCTTCCCTTATTAGAGTTATCGTCAGAACTCTAAAGAGAACCTATGAACTATTGAAAATGAACTTGGATCTCCGTCGGGGGATTTCTTCAATCCAGTAGCAACAAAGTAGATTCTAACAACCTGAGAATGCAATTCTCGGTGAAAGCACTAAAATGTTAGCACCAGAATTGGTTACTAACACCCTTGAGTAGAATTATGTAGAGAGATTAATGAAGAAACTAAATTAAAATAGAGGAATGTCACAGTAGAATGCAATAAGAACAACAGCAGTGAGAACACCAGAATTATAGTGGTTTGGCGTAACTGCCTACGTCCATTTTGAATGTAATCTTTTTTGCTTCTTCAAACAATTGAATATGGATACAATCCGTACACAAACAACTTGAATAAAAGTTTTAACAAAAAAGAAATGAATATAGAAAATGGCATAGTCTTCCTAGAGTTCTCGAAAAAAGGTCACTTCCATTGTACCCCAGCCCCTCTATTTATAGACGAAAATAAGCCGATCCTCTGTGCAGGCCCAAAGTTGAGATAGTTCGGCCCACATATTGGTAATCTGGAGTCCGCCAAACCAGGTATGCGGATCGACTTTAGCCGAGAAACAAGTGCCGAACCAATGTGTCTTAACAAATGACTCGAAGCAACTTCTCAAGGGTCTCGAAGCGAATAGTGGCGTGACTCAAAACAAATGACATGCCAATCGCTTTGCTTTGAGGTAGAATTGATGGCTACTAACTCTACTAATATGCACCGAACCAGATACACCGACCAACACGTGCCAAACTACTCCTGACCAAACGACATATGCTAAACCATCTAGGTCGATCCATCTTGCCTTTCCTTCCTTGGCCGAGCGATAACTGCTGACCCATCTAGGCCGAACCTAAGTCAGTCGAATGGTCAAACAAAATCCACACCGATCCACTATGTCCGAAATCATTTCGACAGAATCACTTGCTCTTGCCAATTTTGGCCGAACCAACCTAGCTTGACTCCAGCGCCGTGCATATTAGTAGAGTTAGTAGCCATCAACCTAGCTAATATGTACTAACTCTACTAATATGTAGCCATCAACCTAGCTAATATGTACTAACTCTACTAATATGTATAGGCCGACCCGAACTTTAGTGACACTGGTCTCTTATACATCCACCTCTTTCTTAGCTCAAGTCTCGTCTAAGTTCAACCATAGGCTCTGCGACCATCGTCGTGTAGCCAAGCCAAAGTGTCGGGTAACATAAGGCATGTTCCAGTTTAGGTTATTTGATTTTAAATATTTAAAAGTTAATTTTTAACTTGAATTTCAAATAAAACGATTTATTGGATAATTTAATTATTGAATTTTAATAATTGAATATTGGTTAAATTTTTGAATCCTGAGTTCTAAGCTTGAAAAATATATTTTAAAGGCTTATATAATTTATATTTATAATAATGAAGATAGTAAAAATTTTAAAATTGAATTTAAAAGTGATTCATTCATTTTAAAAATAATTAACGTATGTAAATAGCCATTCGAGGCATAGTCTCGGAATTCGACCAAACTAGTTCCAATGGATCCGTAAAAGTGTATTATTATCGGATTTCAAATTTCATAGGATTTGGAGTTATCGTTTGATCGCATGGGAAATAAACACACTGAAATTAATATCAAAAATTCAATATAATAACTGGGTCCAAAAAGCTATCTTCTCCATACGATTGAATTAGGACTCAAAACCTTTCCATTACGTTTGGAATAGGGGTATAACATTATAAACGCCTAGTGGCATGCCTCGATAGGTGTTCGAGGTTTTGAGTTGCGTAAAATGAGACATTTAAGAATTTAAATTTTATATTTTGACTAGTCAACAGCCGTATTCTATCCTTTCATCTCCTATAACACGCAACCTACCGATCATGTTTTAAAACTGAAGTCGCGATTCAAGGGGGACTCGCGAGCGTAAGGCATTGGCAATGGAAAGGGGAAGGCCGTTAGGAGGTGATCGATGGGGTCGATCGACACTGGAAGGTTGAGCTTGATGAACCATATCTTCTAGCCACATCAGAGGAGTGATGGTCATGCTTAGCAGCCATGGTGGTGATTCAATCAAGCGACTGTCATAGTCACGGCGTGGCAGCGCATATGGCCACGTGCGTTTCAAGGCAGCAGTAGGTGTTGGTGCAGGAAGGAGGTGACTCGGTCGTTGTAGTCGGCGACGAGGAGGGCAACATGCCATTTATGGTGAGAGTTTGTTAATTTATTTTATTACCATTCAATAAAAAAATTATTAATTAGTTGGTGAAAATGAAAATTTAAACTTCAATAACTTATAATTTAATAACGATTGTATATGAGGTAATTAGGTTGCTAATTATTGGTTTTTATGTCATATGATAGGTTAATTAAATTCATTAATCGGTAATTAATTTAAATTAAGTGATTAGTTGATTAATTTTAATTAAAGGTGAAATCGCTAATTTGTATAAATTCAAAATTTACTTATACAAAGTTTAAATCGAATGGAATTAGTCGGATGTGGGTTTGGAGCTGCTAAAGCTGTGCAAAAGGATTTAAATTTGGAACGATTAGCAAACTAAAAATCAAGGTGAGTTAATCTCACTCAAATTTGGATTACTGCAATTAATTTTAAATAGTAAAAATTAATTATTGGTTGTTGGTTGAATTTGATAATTATTATAAGTTTGGATGCTATTATATACATATAGTACTATATATATTAGTAATTGGAGTGATTCTTCCCGCATATTTTAGTGCATGAGACCTTATGCGCCCCGCATAATAGCGGTTGACCCAATATACCACGATATCCCCCTCGAAGTGGGAGTGGTATTTTTATGTTGCATTAACATCTATGGATGCACGAAAACAGGTTGGAGGGATCCAACTGGATTCCTAAAAAATGTTGAATTCAATTTCATATATATTGATATATGGTCTTTTTGTATAATCTATGGTAGATTATAGTGTGATTTGAATTTATTGGATGCTGCGGTAGTTTTGGCCTAGATTTTGGTATTTTTAAATACCAATAATAAACATTTGAAATTTGGAAAGAAAATAAAAAAGGAAATTGGAAGCAAAAATAATTGTAATGTAACTGGATTAATCAGAAGAAATGAATTTGGGTAAAATAAATAATTTGATTTTAAATTTGTACTTAATAATTTCAGAAAATGGAAAATAGAGATTTTGGAATAATATAGATAAAAGGATTTTAAATAAAAAGCTTAAGCGATATTTGTTAAGTGTAAAAGGATTTATTTTCAAAATCAAGATTTTAAATAGTTGGGAAAATAAAAGAGAAATTTGGAAATAAAACATAAAATTGTTATACTAGACCTTAAATAAGATTTTAAGTTATGAAATGGAAGTGGAATCGAAATTTATTTTGGTTTTGGAATATAGTTGGATTATTTAAGAAATTTATTTGAAAATGGAATTAAATTTAGAAATCAATTTAAAATTGATTAAGTATTGTGAAACCGTTATAAACGGAAAATGAGATTATTGGATTTATAAACAAGGTTTATAAATAAAGTGAAGTGATTATCAGAGGATAAACCGAAATTATAAATTCACAGTGAGGATTATAAGGAGATGGGTAAATAGGCTTAAAGATAAGTGATAGATTTATTTTTGAAAATGAGAAAAGGGGATTTATGAAATTGGGACGTAAATCAAATTGGTGATAAATCGAGAGGGATTTCTAAATATTAGACTGGCTATACTGGAATTGAAAAAAAAAATTCCGAGGAGTTAAGTTTGTTTTAAAAAGGAGGATTTTTAATTATTAACTAGGTATTTTAAAAGGTGTTTGAGAATATTTCAGAAAATTAATTATTTAGTTGTTAAAAATTGTTTGAAGTATATTTAATTATTAATTAAGTTAGCTTATAAAGAGTTGATATTAAGTCAATTATTATTTAAGAACTAATTAGTATTTTATTTTAAAGGATAAAATATTCAATGTTAAATTTTTATATAATAAATTTTATTTAAAGAGTATTTGCCTAGGTTTAACTTGGAAAAATTTTATGGAAATTTTATAAGTATTATTTTGAAAATTTATTTAATAATGTTTCAAAAGAGTAATGGTATACTTTCGTGGTGAAATCGGAGGCAGTGAGTGCCTGCAGTTAAGTTTTGGATTTCTCTGGGATAGAGACGTAACCATTAAGCTGTGAATCCATGGTTGATACCGCAGTGGTACTTTCCATATTATTTTAAAAGGGGTTTCAAATATTTTTGAATAGGGTAGTTTGGGAATATACTAAATTCGATAAGATAATTATATACTTTTGGATAAAGAGATTTAATTTATTTAAAGTTTAAATTAAATGAGATTGTGTTTTTTAGTGGAAATAAAATATTTAGTTGAATGGTTTTTTAATTGATAGTTAAATAACCGACTATCAAATCTGGACCCAAAATATAACTTTGGGAATATCTAGGGGAAACACGGGAATTATATGGTACAGTTACCGTTAGAGGTGTTATATTGTACGTAGAAACTCGTTTCGTTCTTGTAGGACGATTATTAGGAAATCCAACCACTAACGACTAGATGGTGATCTCTAATCTTATTTTCATCCGTTTATTTCTTAATGAACCGGCATTGAGTTTACCGAAAATATCGAACGTTGTTTCGAAGAGATCGGGATCATATAAGTTATCCGAAAACCACTTCGATCCAATGAATACATTTTCGAAGTGAAAACAAGAGCATGGAGTCAAAGATGGAGCAGTGAAGTGCAAGGGAAAATCGCTACTAATCCTGAGGATGATTCCACAATGGACGTATAGGAATAGTGCCTTCGGTTTTGTTAACCAAGAATGGACTTGTCTGGATGAATGCTATTAGTACAATGTCAGTGGAGGACAATGAGCGTTCTAAGTGAAAATTCATTTAAAAGGTAATCGTAGTCTCTAGCCTCATCAACTTGCAATTACTGAAAATCTGGAGAGATGTAGCGAGGCTAAGTGGGTTGCACCCAATTAGGGTAGGTTTATCACCTTTCTAGATACCCTCGGATATTATTACTATGGTGCGCATAAGAAATCGGAAAGGGTGCAACGCCCAGGGTGATAGCATATTCGATCTATCCAGGTTAGGGTTAGTTTGGTCTTGTGTTGTAGGGGATCCAGATGTAGTCCTCCGTACATTATTCTAAATGTGTACTGTGATAGGTGGTACCCCAGTCCAAGTAATTCGTATGGAATCAATTCTCCAATACGTGCCTTTAGGCTTTTGGTTATAGAGCCTAGTATGTTGGAATTTAATTAATGTAAGAATTTCAACTATTTGAATAAGTATTTGAACTTAGAAATTATTATAATATCAGTGGATTTGATATAAATTGTTTTGGTTATCGAAAGGTAAAAACCGTCGTGTTTATGTGTGGCGTAGTCTTACCAGATACCTTTTGTAACGACCTGATATTTCGAACCATTCGTATCCACACACGTCGGACTTGAATTGCTTAAAATATCAGATTGTTAATTTATATTTGTCAAACTCGTCATATAGGATAAATAAATCAATCACAGAATCACAGACACAGAGTTTTATAACAATAAGCAACGGAATAAATAATACTTCTTGAAGTTACTGTATAAACATTAGAGTTTGGAATAAAATACATCAGAATATCTTCAATACAATGTGGTCTCGAATACAAGCAGATGACAAATCTGAACAAAACAACTGGATAGTTGAAAGCTGAATAAATATAGATGGATCTTTAAGCAAAGCTCCAAAGCACTTTAAATCATATTCATTTTCGAAAATCATAACGCTTTAAAAACCATAACACTTTCGAAATCATAACACTTTCAAAATCATAGCACTTTATATATTGAAAATAGTTTATGTATATTGAAATAGTTATATATTAAAACAGCGCATATATATTAAAATAATTTATATATCAAAAATAGTTCATAATTAGAATTGTTTCTTCCAATTTCACCAATCAATTCAAATAAACAATAATTCCAAAATTCAGTTTAATCCATCCTAGTTCAGCAATTTCAATTAAAAAGGTTAACAATTAAAATTCTTAATAAACCATTCCAATTTATGATGATTTCAAATCTCGGTTTGAACTATCACTTCAATTCCAATATGATTCATAGTTTAAATATTCAAGCATTTACAATGTAAGTTTCATTTATATTTCAACACTCAATTTTAACTTTATTTAAATTGGAAAGTACTCGCTTAATCATTTTAATAACAATTTATTAACATCCCCATTTAAAATTTTAAATCAATATTAAATATTCAATCTCAGTTATGTTTAAAACTCAGAATATTCATTTTATTAAGTTATAAATCATATTTTTCAAATTTCAAAATGAATAAGTTCAAATAAATTCTTATTTAAATTCAATTATTAACCAATTTGAATTCCATGTCAACATTCATTTGTCTTCCCAACCTTTATTACTAACGTTATAAAATCCAATTTTAAAATATTAATATAAATTTAAATAAATATTTAAACATATTATAAACCAATTAAGTTATATTTTTAGTAAATTAAATCTTATTGTTAAATGTATTTGTATTAATATATTTTTATATATTTTTAAAATAATAAAATTATAAGAAAATCGTAAAATCATATTTTCAAACTAATTTATAAATTAAAATTTTCAAAACATATTATTCGAATTTACTTGTTACTTATAATATTTTTATTAAGAAAAATTTAATTTGAATAATTTGTTGCCTAAGTTTTCTCTTATATAACCTTCAATTGCAAATTCATCTTAACATGACTTTTTAACCTTTTGAATATTCAGGTAAGTTATATGTTATAAAATGCAATTGGGTATTATACAATTTAAATTTTTGTCCTAGTTTAATTGTTTCAAGTTCTTTCAAATTAAATTTCTCATTTTAGACACCCTAATTTATTCAAAATTTTGTTTTATTTAAAAAAATTGAAAACCATTATTTAACATTGAATTTTATAATTAAATTCCCAGTTTCACTTCATACCATTTGAAATATATATATATATACACACACATATTTACATATACCTATTTATTTTATAAATCAATTCATACTCAAGAAATTCCAATCAAATCCATCTTTTAAACAAAAGTGCAGCAAAGCTACCAAATGTTCTCTCTACTTTAAGACTTGAAAATGAATGTTGATGATGTTGCAGTCATCACCGAAAATATTTTCCAGCGACCAAAGAGGAGGGTACTGATTTCCTTCTTTTACAATTTCTTTAAAAACAATTTTCACTTAAAAAATAGTTTTAAATAATATATTTCAAACTTTGAAAACCAAACTTAGATGAACACTGGAAATTAAATTCTTAAATCCTTAATTTAAATTTATTTCATTTTCAAATCAAATAAACCATGTTTATAAAATTTCAACACCTTATTACATATAACAGTAGAAAATGATTTAGAAGTGTTGGCAAAAATAATGAATGATAATCTAGTATTATCACTCCTAACAACCAATTTAATTATCTATTCGATTTCAAAAAAATTATACCTTTATATATAAACATAATCACACAAAAATTATTTCCATTTACAAATTTCGAAAATAATATTATGTCAATTTGCTCTGTTCAAGTGTTTTGGAATTCCTATCGATAGCACTGGCCAGATGAATCGATCGAAACCCAAAATTCAAACTTAACAACTCAAACAACACAATATAAACCATTTTATATTAATTACAAATATATCCCTTACACGATAATTCAAAAATGGGTTTTAGATCACGGATAGAGATTCAAATTTAGAGGGATCATAATTACAAAGAATTCCAACAAGGAAGATAGACTCGAAACGAAGATGAGATAGATAGATTACAAAAGAGAAAAGATGGATAGACTTATATAATCTTGGGAGACCTTAACCTGGTCAATCGAGATTCTTGGAATAAGATCGATGCGGAGTTCAATTTCCCCCATGGGAGGAAGAGAAGCGACTTCACCAAAACATCAGGGTAGTCCCTGACTATCGAGGTGTAGTCAAGATTACAGTGGAATTACCCCTATTGTCTACTAGAGACGATTCGGGCTTTGCAAGAAAAAATAACGTCTAAACCGAGAACGTAGAAATCTCCAGTGGATCGATGCTTGTTGTAAAGGAGTTTCACCCCTTTAAAAATCATACAGAGGTAGGCGGAACTGCCGATGAGGTTTGTCACTACAAGGATGGAGTTGACAGTTTAGGTTGGAGCTATGGGATGCTCCAGTATCAAAAGAACGCAAATAGGATAAGAAAAGAATGAATTTTCAGAATGAAGGGGAAAGTTGCAAAATTCAAAGGAAATTTGAATCAAAGAGGAGAAGTTCAAGCTCAAACGAAGGTGATTCTATAATTAGTTTTTACTCCATATGTCAAGTTTTGCCTAAACCAGAGCTCTGATACCACTTTAACGACCTGGTATTTCAAACCATTCGCATCCACACATGTCGGACTTGAATTGCTCAAAATATCGGATTGTCAATTTATATTTAGCAAACTCAGCATATACAGTAAATAAATCAATCACAGAATCATATACACGGAGCTTTACAACAATAAGCAACGGAATAAATAATGGTTCATGAAGCTATTATATAAACATCAGAATTTGGAATAAATTACAACAGAATATCTCCAAAATAATGTAGTCTCGAATACAAGCAGATGAAAAATCTGAACAAAACAACTGGATAGCTGAAAGCTGAATAGATATAAATGGATCTTCAAGCAAAGCTCCGCAGCTCCAAAGGTGAGTCTCAAGTGCTGTGACACTCAGTCTGACCCGAGTTTAAAGCCAAACCCAAAACACTCGAGTATGTCATTATTAACATTTTTATATTAATCAATTCAACTCAAGTGAAATGTCAACTAGAATACAAGTAACTTAAAGGATAGTTAGGATTTCCATCCTCTAAGGATCCGTGGAACTATCTACTATGTAGCAAAATACGCTATTATAATATGTCTATAGTAAAGCAAAACTATTAAAATAGCGTTAAGGAATTACCCATATCCCCATTAACACATTTTATATATTCCCCTAGTCTATACAGTATCGTAACTCCCCTCATAAACTGGGGGACTGTCAGAGGGCACTCCAATGGTATGGTTCAAAACAAACTCGTAGAAGGCGCGATAGGGCATGCTACACGGCACTCGAGGCAATGCCATGGTAGATATACCATTTGCACTCACAGACTGGTGGTAATGCATAGTAGCTACTGCTGTCCACCTCGTGGCACACTCCCAAATCAAAGAGTGCACGCAATCAAATCACAGAAACAATAGAATGGTATCGAAGAATTGTGCCCGATCGAGGGAAAGCCCCACATGGCGCAGCATAGTTCCTATCTTAGGCGCATTAAGCTGACTCACGGGAGTCAGGGCTACGTAAATACCATATAGAATCATCGCAAAACCATCCTACTACATTCTGGAATCTCCACCACATAGACGGTTGTTAAAGTGGTTTTCGA
Organism: Allium cepa; assembly: GCA_030765085.1. Lineage (NCBI taxonomy): Eukaryota > Viridiplantae > Streptophyta > Magnoliopsida > Asparagales > Amaryllidaceae > Allium > Allium cepa. The sequence continues at coordinate 906,256,819 of CM060929.1, read as the reverse complement.
TATTGGCAGAGAGTATGACAATATCTGATCTTGGTCTCTTTAACAACTGAATGCTTATTTCGCACCGTTGTCTTTTCATATAGTTCATACTTCATATCGGAATATCATATTCATTTCAAAACCATATCAATTTTGATATAATTATTCACTTTAAATAATATTCATTTCCAAAAATCATAGCACTTTCGAAATAAAAACACTTTTAAAATCATAGCACTTTATATATTGAAAATAGATTATATATATTTAAATAGTCATAAATTAAGATGGTTATATATTAAAATAGTGTGTACATATTAAATAATTTATATATAAAAAATAGTTCATAATTAGAATTGTTTCTTCCAATTTCACCAATCAATTCAAATCAACTAAAATTCCAAAATTCAATTTAATCAATCGTAGTTCAACAATTTCAATTAAAAAGGTTAACTATTCAAATTCTGAATAAATCACTCCAATTTATATTGATTTCAAAGCCCGGTTTGAACTATCACTTCAATTCCAAATGATTGACAGTTTAAATATTCAAGCATTTACAATATAAGTTTCATTTATATTTCAACATTTAATTTTAATTTTATTCAAATTGGAAAGTACTCACTTAATTTTAATAACAATTTATTAAAATCCCCATTTAAAATTTTAAATCAATATTAAATATTCAATCTCATTTTATTTAAAAATGAGAATATTCATTTAATTAAGTCATAAATAATATTCTTCAAATTTCAAAATCAATCATTTCAAATAAATTCTTATTTAAATTCAATTATAAACCAATTTAAATTCCAAGTCAACATTAATTTATCTTCCCAACCATTATTATTAAGTCATAAAATCAACTTTGAAAATATTAATATAAATTTAAATTAATATTTAAACGTATTATAAACCAATTACGTTAATTTTTTAGTAAATTAAATTTTATTATCAATTGTAATTTTATTAATCTGTTTTTTTATATTTTTAAAATAATAAAATCATCAGAAAATCTTAAAATCATATTTTCAAACCAACTTATAAATTAAAATTTCTAAAACATATTATTTTAAAATCTAGATTTTATACATATAAAAAATATCCTATATATATTTTATTTTAAAATCAATATTTATTAAAACCATATATTTCCTTTCAAAACTTTGGTAATGATTTTTAAAAATATAGACCAACGGTGTCTGTATATAATTATCTATTCTATGATCAAGTGATAAGGATATTTATCATTTCAATCCGCAATTTAAATATCTATGGGTATATATCATCTCAACCCGCAATACCAAAAATTTAAAATCAATGAAAAAATCGCTTGGGTTTATCATTTCGACCCATAACGATTTTCCCCTATTCTAGAAAATCGTTTGAGTATGTATCATTTCAATCCATAGGGAATTCTAAATTAACAGGGAACTTGCAATGTGAGAACAAATATGACAGAATATAACATATCAATAATAGGCATATATCATTAGTGATAAATTAATAAAATATATGCAACAGGATATGGTGCCATATATCACAGCTAAACAATTGCAAATAATAACATCTCATGTTTTTAAATTAAATACTAGCAATTCAATTTTAACAGCATACTTCAATTGTCGTTTCAAGTGAAATCAAATTTACTAAATATAAGGATGTTAATCGTGAGTGATTGCTCACCTTTTGAGGATAGAGAGAGAACAGGACAAGCAAATGAAATAAACCACGAATTTGAAAATCGACAACTCCAAACAATAAATGTAAAAGTGAAGTAATTGAATGTGGATTTGATGGATGAAGTTGATAAATAGGGATCGATGAGAACAGGTCAACCACCTGGATATAAACCGAACAAAATATATGTTATATTTATATATAAAAATATTTTTTCTCTAAAACCAACTTCAAAAACGTATATTTAAAAATAAAATATACTTTTCCAAATCAATGTTTTAGTTAAACGCATATAAATAATATTTCCATATATATATATATTCAATATTAATATTTCTTATAAATCAGTATTCTTTCTATGCATATATATAAATAAGTAAGCTACTCAAAATCATGTACAACCTGTATATATATAACGAAACATATGTAAGCTCCTTCAAACAAATCTATGTGGACCACTATATACGTATGCAAGACAAAAGTATATATAAGAACAAACTTAATATGTATAAACAAAATATGAGTATATATATATATAAACAATTGTATGCAAACAAATCCTTTGATACGACATTTATATAAACAACTCGTATAAATTTACATATATAAGCGAGCCTATCATATAATTTATATAACATATATATATGAACTCGATAGATAAAATAAAACTATATAAACTTATATTATATCAAACAAATCATATATGAACTAATATATTATGTAAAATAATTTTGTTTTAAAGGAGGAAGGTAGTAGTTTTCACATCTATGCAGACTTATATACATTGTCGAGCAATGATTACGGGCTAATACAGATATATGTGAAGACCCAAGATATATATGCGGACATATTCAAATATACAACCTATATGTAACCTCTAACTAACAATATAATAATAATAATATATATATGTAAGAAATCAAAATAACTATGTACATATAATATATATATATATATATATATATATATCATATTGCATACCCGATATAATATATCACTGTACTATGTATATAAGCATCCTTTTTATCATCTTTGAAAGTTAAAGACATACAATAAAACTTTTATAATAATATATCACTGAAAACATTTATTCCCAAAATATGTACATAAGTAGCTAATATATATATAAACCCACTGTAAACAAAAAATTTATAAACCCATATATATACACACACACTTAAGAATACATCATATATATATATATGCCTTTATATATTGAGTAATATGGAAACCGTAGATACCGTTGACACTTCATATATTTAACTAATATGTAAAATAATATGCCTATATACATCTAACTAATATATACTAACCTATTACTCATATAGATATCATGCGACTGCTTGTTGTCTTCAGTGACGTAGAGGATCTGGGGTAGCCGAGCATTTCACGATGATGAGCATGACGGGGTTGTAAGGAGATGAGGCGGAGCTATGGCTCTGTTTGATCATGGAGGAGGGGCGGATATCGATGGGCTTTGGGCTATAGCATGGTGTGGCAGGGTGGTGGTTTGTGCCGTTCGGTGATGGAGAAATGGTGGTTCGGTTAATTGGTTCGGGTTGAAGGTGGCTATGGCTATGAGGAAGGGGTGGTCAATGATTGGGTGTTGGCGTGGAGGTTGAAGATGCGATTGGAGGTTGGAGCACAGTTGTAAGGTGGAGAGGTTGTCTGGTCTGGAGCTTGGCGGGAGGTGATGACGCGTGGGGAGGGAAGGAAGAATGGTCACAGGCATCATACATATGGATGCATATCATCATACATATTGATGCATATCATCATATATAATTCTTCTTCTATGAATAGAACAGAAGGTAGCAGGCTTCAAAGAAGAAGGCAGAGCAAGTAAAACGAGAGCACGTAGGAAATGTAAAGGTACAAGCTAATTTATATATAATATAATTTTTTTTCAAAACACAGTACAGAAGAACCAAGGAATACAGAATGAAAATGGACCAGCAAATAAATATTGGAACCAGTGTGGAAAAGGAAAAGTCACCATAAATACTAGAAATAATAAACGATAGTGGCTATTGATTGTATGATGGAAAATGGAAGGGTATGGGAAGCTAAAAGGTCCAAATGAGGAACCGATATGACTGATCGGTTTATCGATTTCGTTGTGTCCCGAACTCCGAAACACATGAATGAATATACTACGGAGATCAACATGATGAGACAATCAATACATATATATTAGCGATACGACCATGCTATCAAAAGTCGATATTTCGTTGCTAAACTGCTGACAATTCATCGAAAATAAGATAAACGTGGTTAGAGAAGTCCAAATTTGGCAAAACGAAATATGACAACTCACTCAGAAAATTTACATTTCTATTGCATAAAAATATTTCGCTTTCGATAATATGTTATTTTCATCAATTTAGCTGATACTAAATTGAAATTGAAATTGAAATTTACACACCATAATTAATATTCATGTTTTCCAATGAAAATTTTCCGTTTCTTATGTTTAAATAGACGTAGTCCAAATATCAAATTTTCATTGCAAAATTTTATAGTTTAATTTCACAAAAATTTCAGTAAATTATGTTATAAAAACCGTTAAAAAAATTTTGGTCCTTACACCTTTGTTTTTCAATGGATTTTGATAATTTTAATAATTCAAATTGAGTGTGTTTTCTCACTCTGGTTTTTCAGACTGACTCGGGTATTATTTTGTTGTAATGCTCAGGTCAGACCGAGTATTACATGTTCAAGATTGGATACTATGGAGCTAAAGAGTCGAGCTGGATGGCAAAGCCATATTACACGTATTTGATTATATCCCGTTGTGTATTGTAGGATGTATATTCAGCTTTTGTGAGCACAAGTTATTATAACTATCCGGTATTGTGTTATTGATGTGTTGTACTCTGTTGATGTAATGTATAAATAAAAATTACAGTTCTTTTTGTATAAAGACCCGTTGTTATCCACCATATATTATTCTGTTGCGATTGTGAGATTATGAATTGTTGTTTCTGTTTCTTCTTCTAACTTTTTCTTCTTTTCCTCAACGATCTTATTTTTTCGGCATTCGATTTAACAGCATGTAATACAGTGAATGTATTGATGTCGATTTTTAAACATCGAAAATCCGGGCCGTGACTGTTTCTTCATCATGGCGAAGGAAGGTGGCACCAGAGTTTGCCACACCTGGCATAGGAATGACTTGTGAAGTGGCGATCATGTTGGTGGAGATGTCTGGCGCAATCGTGGCCTGAGGCAGTGGGAAGTGGGAGATTAGGCATCGTCTTCTCTTTCTTTTACTCCTTGACATGCTTAAAATACAATTTGTTTTTGTTTCAGGGGGTGGTGGTGTATGTGCGATGATGGCACGTGGTTGTGGAAGTGATAGGCGATGGGTGACCGACCTCGAGTTAGTGGCTGGGTGAGTGTATCTCGCGTGTATGTGTACACATATCATGGATTCACAAGGGAGGCTCGAAGATTTGGACTGTTATGATTAAAAATGCATTATATATATATATATCATATAAAGTCATATAAAGTATTTTTAATATATAAACTATTTTAATTTATAACTATTTTATTATATATACTATTTTCAACATCTAAACTTTTTAGTGGACTGTTATGACTATGGAATTGCTATGATCTCAGAGTGTTATGATTTCAAAGTGTTATGATTTCAAAAGTGTTACAATCTTTGAAAATGTTACGATTCTGAAATGAATATTATTTTAAGTGAATAATGGTATCAAATTTGATATGGCTTTGAAATGAATAAGATATTTTGATTTGGAATATGAACTATTTGAAATGAAATGACCACGGTATGAAATAAGCATTTGTTTGTTAAAAAGATCGAGATCAGATATTTTCATACTCTCTGCCAATACCGAAAACCGCTTTACAACTATGTACGTGGTGGAGATTCTAAAATGAAGTAGGATGGTTTGATGAAAATTCTATATGGTATTTAAATAGCTCTGACTCCCGTGAGTCAACTTGATGCGGCTAAAACAGAAGCCACGCCAGGCCAATTGAGGTCATTCCTCCTATCGAACACATTTTTTCGATACCGTTCTACTGCTTTTGTGATTTGATTGGGGGTAGCTTTGGTTTAGGAGTGTATTTGCGCCAAAATTAATCACTAAACCCAATTATCGATGAAAGCACCCGTTTACAATCACAGATCACAGATAATAAATATGTAGAGAATTAAAAATGAAGAACACTCGGAAAATTAAGAAGAAAGCAGTAAAGAACATAGAGCTTACAGTGGTTCGGCAATCCGGCCTACATCCACTTCGAATTTGATGATTTTATTGATGTTTCCTTGTTGACTACAATGAGTTACAACTGACTACAGTAGCAAAATTCTAGTACAATGATGAATCTGGTGGAGTCTGGACGTAGAAGAACCAAAATTCCCTTTTCTGTAGGCTTTGGGATGCTATTTATAGGCGTAGACTGCAAATATCTTGCTTAGATCTTGAGAGACCTCTTCTGGTATGTGCACAAGCCCATGGATCGATCCCATGCGATGTTGACTCGATCCGAGATCGACACGAATGAATTTCATATCGATCAAGATCTTGCTTGATCGAGTCGAGATCGATCATGAACATTGTTTAGGTCGTACGCAAGTTCCTGTGAAAATTTGTGGCATTTGGACTTATAGATTGTGAGATATGATCGATGCAAGTTCGTGTTTTCAAAGGCTGTCTCCTTCGCATCGATCACCTCTGCCTTGTTCGTATCGATCGCCTCTATCTTGTTCGTATCGATCACCACCGCACTGTTCGTATCGATCACCATTGCACTGTTCGTATCGATCGCCATTGCACTATTCGTGTCGATCACCATTGCACTATTCGTATCGATCGTGATGGGGACGAAATGAAGACCACTTGATGGATATGAACCAATATAGCCGATAGATATGAACAACAGAGGATTAATGGATACGAATAGTTGAGGCCTGACGGATACGAACAATAGAGGATTGATGGATAGGAACAGTAGAGGATTGATGGATATGAACAGTTGAGGCCTGATGGATACGAATAGTTGAGGCTTGATGGATACGAGCAATAGGGGATTGATGGATATGAATAGTTGAGGCTTGATGGATATGAACAGTGGTGGCCTGATGGATACGAACAATAGAGGATTGATGGATACAAACAGTTGAAGGCGAACGAATGGATTCCCTTGGCTTGCATCCATCATATCTTAAGCATATGACCTTGGATTGACTTGAAATTTGGAATGTAGGTTTTTATAGATTTTCTTGTCATGACTTATCAATTGTAGCTTGATCAGGACTCGAACAAAATTTACCTACATCCATAGCCGATCTGTACATAATTGGCAATCGAGGAAAACTATCTTTGGTTTTCAGTTAATCTTTTGGTATCATGGCCTTGCTAAAAGGCGGGATAACACTTGCCCCCCAAAACATGCCTTGCGATAGGAAGTTGTGTTTTCTAATGCCATAAGTTCGATGTTCGTATCCTATTAATGACCTATAAAGAAATTGATAGTCTTGCCTGACCGTGAACGACGATCGTTCGAGATCGTATTTCATTCGAGGTGGTATGTGACCGTTCGAGGTTGGGTTCCGTTCGTGGTGAATTGTGATCGTTCGCGATTGGGTGTCATTCGTGGCGAATTGTGATCATTCGTAGTCGGGTGCCATTCGAGACGAATTGTGACCATTCGTAGTCAAGTGTCAATCGAGGCGAGTTATGATCGTTCGCGATCGGGTGCCGTTCGTAGCGAATTATGACCATTTACAATCGGGTGCTCTTCAAGACGAGTTGTGTGTCACGGGGGGGGGGGGGGACTTAGCATCATTAATGTCAGATTTCACATTTGAGTGAATTTCTGACTTGTTTGTTATAATGATTTATCACCATCTCAGAGCATGCTTGAGGATCGTTCGTGATCCCGTACGTGTGTAAGTGTCTTAGCCATTAGGGAATCATAAATAGCAGATTTACATTCAAAATGACTCTTTCAACAAAAATGTCCAATAAAACCAAATCCAAATATGAGATATAGAAAACAAAAGCAACATAGAGACGTCAAAGTGCAAACACCTACAACGATGCGATTAGTAGTCGTACCAGAGCATGTCTGAGGATCGTTCGCAGTCATGTACATGTGTAAATAAGTTAATCGCATCGGTGTGGATTTTTCCACTTATTCGTCATTATTTCAATCAGGTGATGACAACCTGACGCCTCGATCCTAAGCCGTTCCCAGATGATGTAGGTGGTGGTCATTCTTGCTCCACCGTCGCTGTTCGCCTCCTCACGTACGGTAATAGCAAGCCATTCTGAATATGTCGTTCTATCTCATCCCTTAAGTGCCTGCAATCATTGGTATTATGGCCGCTTAGCTCATGGAATAAGCAGTACTTGTATGATTTCCTCTCATTGTTGGTCGAATCCCTCCTCATTGGCTTTCGATAAGGAACCTGCCCCCTGGTGTCCTGGTAGATCCGTTCCTAAGTCTCGTTTAGCTCCGTATAAGAGGTGAATCTCGGTTCCTTTCATGGTCATTTTGATTCATCGCTGGCATCCTCAGCTTTTCGTTTTCCTTTATCCTTGCCTGAATCTTTTCTGGGTGAATCTCTGCTTTTGACTGCATAAAAATCAACTCCCTCTCCTTCTTCTCTCTCAGCATTTGCATAGTCTAATCGTTGAAATCCTTCGGCCTCGTGATAAAATTCCCCTAGATCCATAGGTGGATCCCTACTTAGTGAATTTTTGAACTCTGTTCCATCAACTATGCCACAAACCGGTTCCATTAAGACCATGATGACTCTAGGCGATCCACCGATGCTGCTGCTGCATTAAATCATGTTAAGAAGTTCCTCAGAGATTCTCCGGTCTTCTGCTTCAGTGCAACCAGACTCATCACATTCTTAGGCCTCGATATATGAACTTTGAACTGCCTCCTGAACTTCTCGGTCAACTCGGTCCATGTTCCAATGGAGCCATTTTCCAATTGCCTGAACCGTAATGCTGCTATGTCTGTCAGATAAAATGGGAAACACCAAGACATTACTTCCTCCGATGCCCCCAGGACTTCCATATGTCTCATATATCTTGTCAGATGAACGACTGGATCTATCCTTCCATTATATGTCTCCACTATCGGTAGCTTAAATTGAGGTGGATTCCTGGCCTGCCTAATTGCAGGAGCGAAGGGGCTTCTGTTAACATCTTCCAAATCTCTATTCACCAGTCCACCTCTTATGGCTCGTTTGACCATCTTCTCCAATCTATCACCATCACCAAGATGTAATCCTTGTCCATTGCTTCCGATCTTCCCCCTGAGTGCGCGAGGGAATCCTGGAATCATCTCTTCTGGATGGGCGTCCATTCCTTTATTAATGCCATGTTGAACAGCTCCACATGGTATCCTAACAGAGGTTGGATCAACATGCTCCTGGGGAGTGCCCATCGCTCTGGGGCCGCTCCTGATGGTCCCGCTCTATTTTGGGTTCTGATAGCTTCATGCTCCTGATCTCTGTCTCTATCATTTCCTGCCATAGTGTTTTCTTGATTCTGCATTCCAACTTGTCCAGCTTGTTGGAGTAGGTTTTGCATCATCATTTCTTATCTTTTCAACATTCCCTCTTGCATTGCTTCCATCAACATCTTCATCTCGTCTCGGGTGATGAAGACTGAGGCTTGATTCGCTCCCGAGGAAGCCTCCTGACTTCCTTCATGTTGGCTTCTTTCAATCCTTTGTCTTCAAGCAGATTGCCTAACCATGGCTTTCTAGATCCAAGTCTTTAAGTCTTCAAATCCAAGGTACAAGCCTTAGAATCCCTGAATTCAATTCTCAGTGAAAGCACCAAAATGTTTACGCCAAAATTGGTCACAATCGCCCAATTATCGAAGAAATCACTCGTTTTCAATCACAGATAATAAGTATGTCGAGAATTAAAAATGAAGAACACTCAGAAAATTAAGAAGAAAGTAGTAAAGAACACAGAGTTTATAGTGGTTCGGCAATCCTTCCACTTTGAATTTGATGACTTTATTGATGTATCCTTACTGATTACAACAAGTTACAACTGATTACAGCAGTAAAATTCGAGTACAATGATGAATCTGGCAAAGTCTGGACGTTGGAGAAACAAAGGTCCATTTTCTGTAGGCTCTGGGATGTCATTTATAGACGTAAGCTGCAAATATCTCGCTCAGATATCGGGAGACCTATTCTAGCACGTGCACAGGGCCACGCGATCGATCTTATGCGATTTTGACTTGATCCGTGATTGATACAAATGAATTTCGTATCAATTAAGATCTTTCCTGATCGACTCGAGATCGATCATGAACATTCTTTAGGTCATACACAAGCTCCTGTAAAAATTTGGTGGCATTTGGACCTGCAGATTGTGAGATATGAGTTCATGTTTTCAAAGGCGGTCTCCTTCGGATCGATCACCTCTACGTTATTCGTATCGATCGCCTCTGCCTTGTTCATATCGATCACCATTGCGCTGTTCGTATCATTCACCATTGCACTATTCATATCGATCGCCATTGCACTGTTCGTATCGATCACCATTGCATTGTTCGTATCGATCGCGATGGATATGAAATGATGACCACTTGATGGATATAAACCAATATAGGCCTGATGGATACGAACAATGGAGGATTGATGGATATGAACAGTTGAGGCCTGATAGATACGAACAGTAGAGAATTGATGGACGCGAACAGTAGAGGATAGATGGATACGAACAGTTGAGGCCTGATGGATATGAACAGTTGAGGCCTGATGGACATGAACAGTAGAGGATTGATGGATACGAATAGTTGGGGCCTGATGGATTCAAACAGTTGAGGCCTGATGGACACGAACATTAGAGAATTGATCGATATGAACAGTTGGAGGCGAACGAATTGATTCCCTTGCCTTGTATCGATCATATCTTGAGCATATGACCTCGGGTTGACTTGAAACTTAGAAAGTAGGTTTTCACAGCTTTGCTTGTCATGCCATATCAATTATAGTTTGATCAGGACTCGGACAAAATTTACCGACATCCATAGCCAATCTGTACATAACTGGCAATCGAGGGAAAACTATCTTTGGTTTCCAGTTAACATTTTGGTATCATGGCCTTGCTAAAAGGTAGGATAACAGATATCTTGTAAAAAAAACAAATGCGTTCAACGAAAATTATATAAGTATTTTAGAAAGGAATTTGAAGTTTTAAATATATTTTTGAATATTTAAACAAGTGGTTTATGTAAAGGAAATCCCTTTATTTTTTCAATGTTGAATCCTTTTCAAAAGTTATGGTTTTTAAGGATGATTTGGATGGAAGTTTGAAATTTTGTTTAAAATAGGTTTGAGATTTATATAAATGGGTTTTAAAGAATTATTTGATATAATAAAGCAACTGACATTTTATAAAAAGGGAAACTCTTTTATTTCCAAAATTAAACATTCTTTTGAAAGTAATGATATTTAAGATATGTTTTAAATAAAAAGTAAAGTACATGGTAAGTGTTTTTAATAATCTTGGAAATTGAAGAGGGCAAGTTTGGAACTATAACCTCTGTGTTTATTAAATAGTTTTCAGAAAATAGAAAGAAGTTATGGACTATAATATTCTAGTTGTAGTAAAAGATTTTGGGAAAGTGGAAAATAAAGTTTGTTTTATAATTCATTGTTATTACACATAATTGTACAGAATTTATGAAGTCTTATACTTGTCATTAAGCTTCGAGGTTGGTAAACTTCTACCTGTCCCAAAGATAAGAGTGTTGTCGAGTCAAGATTTGAGAGGTAATAATACCCCAACTTGAATGACTATTGTTAACCCAAGGACGGTTTAATTTGAAAACAAAGATTGACGTTGAATATATGAAGTATTTTTTCCATATAAGAGTTCGGTTAGGAAATTAAGTAATCTTATAATTGACACTAAAGTCGATGAGTAGATTAATCCTCTATTTGTGAGATCTAGAATCGAAGTGTTTAGCTATGGTAAGCCAGTGCAACCAGTGCCTTGACTTACCTGGCTTTGTTTTTGGGTGGGGTAGAGTAAGTCGAAATATTGAAAAAGTGAAAATTATAGGAGATCCGGTTTCCATAAATGATCTTTTTAACTTAAGGTGGTTTGGAAAGTATTTTTTTTCATACTTAATATCAAATTCCACGGTATGAAACTCGTCTCTATCTATGAGAGTTTAAGAATGTATGCCAAGGTAGGGATAGTATGCTAACTTATCTGACTTCATTGTTAATCGAGGGAGCGTAATTTTGAAATTGGAAAGTGTGATACATATATCTAGTCTAATTTCCATACGACCCTGATAATTACATGAGAAAAAGAAAGTGGTTTAAATTAATAAAATAATTAATTAAAGAGGCTTAGTGGTTGCTTATATGTCTAATCATGTTTGGTTTCCATATGAAATTAAATCTTTGATTTGATTGCTTGCATATTTGATAGTTAAATAACCGACTATCAAATCTTGGCTAGTTTTGACTTAGGATGTATATAAAAGCTTCACGTGTTTATGTATTTTGAGATCCCTCGAGAGAACTCATTCCGATGAAATGACTCCCTCTTTAAGGGTGGATATTCGAGATCCCCTTGGGACTCTTATATCATCTGCTTACATCTAAATGAACCAGGATTAAGTCAACCGAAAACTAACAATTATTGTTCGGAGAGACCGAGATCAGATAAGCATGAGTTATCCGACAACAAATTTGAATTGGCATAAACATCAAATTGAATAATTCTTGAAGATGATGGAATCGAAGAGGAATTTCTTTGAAGTGCAAGGGCTACTTGCTTCTAATCCTGATGATGTAGTAAAAGCGGGGCCTTCAATTTGTTCATATCCTGAACAACTTGTATGGATGAATGCTAGCATTGCATTATTGTTTGGAATGAAGTATCATAATTCCAAGTGGGATTTTTTAAAGAAAAAGGTAACCTTTGACTCATAGGCCTCATACCCAGTAATGACAAAAAATAGTGGATATGCTTCAGGGGTATATGGTTCACGACCATTAGTAGCATCATTTCTTGATCCAGATCGATATTTATGTATTTCGACACACGTGCACAGGGAAAAGGATAGGGCTAGGGTGCAATGTTTGCAGCTTCGAGGGATGATGTAATCTAGCTATGTCACGTTCGAAGGGTATGTCGGCTCTGATTTGCAAGGGTTGCAAACGTTTTGTTACCTTGGTACATTTTATCTATAGATGTACCGTGGTAGTTGTACCCTGATACCTTGTCATTATTTGAAATCCAATCTCCAATACACGCTTTATGGTTTTAGTTGTAAAACTTATTACCGCTGAATGTAATTATTGTAACCATTCAGGTTATGATTAAATATTTATTTAAAACCCTCTACATTATTATAATATCACAAGATTTCTTATGAAAATGGTTGGTTATCATATGGTAAAAACCGATCCATGTTTATATGCGGTGTGACCTTACGAGAAACCTCTATTTTTAAAGGGTTTTATAAATATAAAAATCCATATTATTTGAGTTTCTCACGTTGGTTTACCAAACTGATTTGAGAGTTATTTTCTTATAATACACGGGTTAGACTCGAGTATGTTTCCAGATTTAGTGATGGACGCCTTGGAGCTTCAGGAGGTGGGCTGTGTAGAGTGTAATGGTTTGTGATTTTTGTTAGATGATAATAAACATATACATATACATACATACATACATACATACATAGATATATATATATATATATATATAAAAACATATACATACATATATATATATATATATTCATTAAATATGTTTGTCATAGTACTATGGCAGTATCATAGAATGAAATAAATAAATCATAATTTCAAATTTTATTCAAACAAATATTTTATTTCATTATAATTTCAAATAGTACACATTAAGCTTCCACTATATTTACACGTTTAAATACAGCATATTTTTTCACTCTCATATACAATAAACTCTCACGTACATTTCACTCGCTCACTCTTGAATTTGTCTTTGATATTTTCTTGCTTCAGCTGTCTTCTTTATAGTAATCTGCTACATCTATCAAATGAATAATGAATTAAAATGGGAAAAGAAACAAACCAAAATTGCAAAAATCAAATTAGAAGGAATAATGATACTGTATCAGTTTATGGGTTCGTTTATTTTTATATTTCATATAGGGACTAGAAATAAATGCGTACGAGCAACTTAGGATATGCACAATGTATCACCATGAATATCACCAGGCCGAGCATTGATTAAGTAGTAGGGCCAAATGTGAGGTCAAGCCAAATAGCTCAATGCAAAGTAATTGCAAAGGTCAAGCCCAAAGGCTCAACATAGGGCAAGTAAAAGTGTACATTTATGCCACCATGGTTTAGCACAACTCATGTACAAAAGTAGGCAAGGTAATATACAAAACTAGTATCAAAATGGAGTGAAGGCGTACAGGAACAAGGGTCAGAGCAAGAGGGTGTATGCTCTCAAAGATACACACAAAAAGAACGAAGACATAAACAATATAATTTAGAGAAAATGGTATAGGGACACATACTAATGCAACTAGAATTCAAGTGTACTAATCAAGCTAAAGAGGAAGAGCAAAGCACTCAAAGGTCATGGTAAAACAAGGTTTCAATAGAGTACAACCAAAATCATGGTCAATCGAGTCTAGAGACAAATGGAAATACAAGATAGTTCAACATAAATCAAGGTAGCCAATATTAGTACAAAAGCAAAACAAGAAGAAGTGAGTATAAGTGCACCGAGAAAAACTCAGGACATGTTTAGGCTTAAGTGAGTACACATATACATATGCACCATTTCAACAAAACAGTGCAAATAGACATCAAATGGAAGAATGCACAAGATCAAATAATCAACTCACACCGGAGAAGGTAGTGTATCAGTGATATACAAGCATGTGTATAAGTAAAATCATCAAGCAAGGTGCAATACGTGAATCACAAATACAATTACCAAACATAAGTTCATCAATGCTCCAACATATCAACACTAAACTATCATCTCAACTGAAAACTATAGGAATCAACAACACACAGAGGGAAATGATCCTCAGGCTTAAGCGATCAGTTACCAGCAAATAAATGCATATTCGAAAATAGACAGTGGGTTAGAACAAGGAATAGAGGATACTTTAATATTAGTTATGCATATTTCAATAGGAAGACAAATAATTTATTTTTAGTTAAAAGCTCAGTTGAACAATGCAAGGCTAAATAATATTGTAATCAACGGTGTCGAAATATGTTCGAGTAGATATCAGAGAAGTCGACGATAAACAAGTCAAATTTTTCATCAAGTCAAGTTCAAGCAAATCAAAAGAGAAAAACTAAATTCACGTACCAATTCAATAGCATCCAACTTGACGACGAAACGACTGAGAGGAATCAAAGTGGGTAATTCGATCGACAAAGCATCAAGGTCGGATATATTTCTTCGATCAATCGAATATTGGAATCGACAGCTCTGATCAAAGAACCCCTAAATTTCAAAGAATAAAGACAAAAGGAGCAGCAACATGGACTAAAGGAGATACAGGCTTAAGATAAAAACAAAGGAGGATAATGAATTCTATAAACTCTATTAGGCCAAGTTATTTTTATTTATTAATTTGTTTAGGCTTATACTTATAGTTAGGGTTTCTTTTACATTGTTTATTATTTGTTTTTAACTTTGTAACACTCTATTTTTCAACTAGGTATGAACTACGAGGTGTAGTTTGAGAGTTTGCAACTTGGTGGCGAAGTTGTGGTAGGGTTTGAGCGTAGGGTTAGAACAATCAGGTTAGCGAAGATCACAAGTTTACAAAGTCTATAAGTGTCAGATTGTTTAATTCCTAATAGAATCCTAGGGGACAGTAGGCAGGTTTTGCTGAAGCTAGGTAAGATTTATGTGTCACTTTTATTTCCACATTTACTTTGTTATTATCCATGCTGCAATTTTTATTTATATGTAAACTTTTTCATAGTCTATTCACACCCTAGGGTAATTCGATCCTATAAGTGGTATCAAAGCTAAGTAGGAATATTTCACTTTTTTGACTTTACTTAGTTTTAATAATGCTTTTCCTAAAAGACGATCTATTGCTAGGCTACCCATGTTTAACGGTGTCAACTAATCATGATGCAAAAGTAGGATGAAAATTTTTCTAGACACCTTAGATGCATGGGATATAGTCAAAACTAGTTATAATCTCCCTATGGTAACTATAGATGGTCATGAATTTCATAAGCCAAAAGATAAGTGGAATGCGAATGAGCTTAGGTTACATCGTTCTAATGCTAAGGCTATGAATTATATTATTTATACATTAGATAAAATTGAATGCAATCGTGTTTCTCACCGTAAAACTGTATAGGAAATTTGGCATACACTTGAAGTGAGTCATGAAGAAGCATCGCAGGTCAAGGAATCTCATCTAGTTATGCTCAACAATAAATATTGGAATTTTGTGATGATGAAAGACGAAAATATAAAGGAGGTGCACAGAAGATTTTAAAATGTAGTTTTCAAATCCAAAATGCTAAGAAAGACTTGTTCAAAATTAGAGATGGTTCGAAAATTCAAGGAACTTTGAAGCAAAAGTGACTACAATTCAGGAATCCAAAGATTTGAAATAGCTTAAATTGGAGGAGATAATAAGAAATTTTATGACTTATGTGATGGGACCGAAGGGTAGAGTAGAACATGAGAGTGGGAATCACTCTAAAAAGTACATGTGAGAAAATGCGGATTATGGATCTTAAGGCAAAGATTAACACTAGAGGGGGGTTAATAGTGTTAATAAAGAATTACTAATTCTTTTTGATCTTTTTGAGAATATGTTAATTTAGACACAAATGTATGCAATACACGGAAACAGAAATGATCACAGTAATAACACAAATGCAGAAATAAAATAAAAGCAGTAAAGGAGAGAACACACCGGATTTTATACTTGTTCGGAGTTACCCTACATCCAGTCCCGCAACACAAGTACAAATTTCCTTTCAAAAGCAATTGTACAATTACACCCTCGGCTTCAAGGCTACGAAGTACACCCTCCAGAATTTCGATCCTCTGGGTAGGGATACTTGATTTCCATGCCACAAGTTTACCCAATTGATTTACCAAGGCTACAATCACACTTTTTCCCTTTTGATTGATTTCCAAGGCAACAATCACACCTTTTCTCCCTAATAGATTACAAAGAAGTCTATAACTCTGAATAGCACTGAGAACCTTGTAGAGATAGTGATGGAGAATCAAACTAGAAGTAATCGTGTATGATTCAATGTTGATTTCGGCAGAGTAATGGTATGAATTTGTATTAAGAAATGTGGAAGAAGAAAAGGAGTGAAAACCAGAAAAATATAATTAAAAATTCGTTGAAACTGACCTCTATTTATAGAAGAACAACAGCCATGACCATTCATGAAGAGTTATGGCGAATAGACACTTCTTTTGAAATTTGAATTTTGAATTAAACTGTCACCATGTCGACATGGTGCCTATAGGCATGTCAACATCCCTCAGCCATTTTTGATGTTTTGAATTTCTATAAAAATAACCTTTATCTTATATATAAAAACTATTTTAAACTTTATAAATATACTTGAATATAGTTGAAATTCATAAGCAAATATAAAGAATAACATATATATATATATATATATATATAATTTAACTATAATTTTTCATTTAAATCAAAGTATAAATATTAAAAATTAAATATATTATTTGACAAGACAGTTTAAAATCAGGAGTAATTTGACTCTGAAATTAAAGATGTTTTTGAGGCTAAAACTATTTAAATCAGGATAGAGAGTTTTGAATCTTTTAAAAGGAAAGTTTTGAAATCATTTTGAAAACAAGATAATTTTGAAAAATCATTTGAATTAAAATTAGTGGATACAAAACAATGTCCCACTAGATTTTCGTAGGTTCCATCCAACTTAGGGTTCCATCCCTTTAACGGGCTCAAAGTGGATTCTATTCCACGAATAAATTGGATTTAAGATGTCAGTGCTTTTCTACGAGTTTTAACAAAAAATTCCTAATAAAAAATGCTTATGTTTGAAATCATGAACTCTTGGTAGTCCTTATTCTCATGAGTCTTCTATCTTGATATCTTGAATCTTTGTACTGTACAGTCTTCATTCTTGGTACCTGCATGGTTAGTTTTCCTGCATACACACATATATATATCTAAACTTATAATGTTAGTATTTATATTTTATAATATATTCTAAGGTTGTTGTCATCAAAACCATCATCTCATGGACTAACAATCTCCCCCTTTTTGATGATGACAACCTTTGTTTATAAAATATTACTTCTATTCTAATACTCCTCCTAAAACAAACAACTCCTCCTTAATCTATGCCTAACTACCCTATTTTATATTTCTCCCCCTTTGTCATCAACAAAAACTTACTCCCCCTCATTCCTGGACTTCAATACCTGCATTGATAAACTATACAATGGAAATATATAATATATAGATTAAGAAATGATACTTATGAACTTGATAACTTAATTAAAGACTACATACATTTCAATGTATATATACATATGTTTCACACACCAAACTTCAAACCAAATCAATCCACACAAAGTATTAATTCAAACCAAATTAATTCAAACAAATCAAACAAAGCAAACAAATAAAAATCAAATGTTATGTGGAAATTCCACCCATCCTTCTTCTCTAAAGATTGGGTCTGCCTTAATAGCATCCCAATTATCATTGTCATTGGTGAGAGAGACAGAAGGATGTGCTTCGTTATCATCCATGTGCAGAGAGGAAATCATCCGTCGTATCGCGTCGAAGTGCCTCTCATGTTCCTTGATCATCTGCATTTGACTTAATTCTAAGTGACGCTGGTTCCGTAGAATAAAAGAGAGAATATTCTTGAATGAATTGAGGGTTTCTTTAAGATTTTCGGATAAATTGTGAATAGGTTTGGCCATAGTTGAATTAGAGAAAGAAGTGGAGGATATAGATAATGAGAAATAAATTTCAGTTAAGAATTCTGGAAGAAACTGGTATATATAGGTGTAGAAATTCATTTGAAATGAATAGACATTTGGTTGTTATTCAATTTTCAAATTCAAAATCAATAGTCATTTCTGACCAGTACATGTCGACATGGTCAAGTAGGGGATGTCGACATAGATTAGTGCAAACTTATAACAAATTTGATTTTGAGAATAATTGTGTGTGTGTGTGTGTGTATTTATATACTATACTAACATTTATTCTAGAGATATGATAAGGTAGATAACAGAAAGGAAATTTCATTTCATTGCACATTATGATAATATAAAGATTAAGCATAATGAACTACATGAACATTCGAAATAAAGCAAACTAAGACAAATACAACAAGATACTAAAAGATAAAACTAGTTAGAAGATGAAGATGATGAATATAATCCAAGTTTCTTGCTGACTTTTGAAAAGAACTTGTTCATCTTTGAAGAAATGTTATCCAACTTCTTACTAACGGATTGTTTTAGAACCCGTTGATTCTTCACAATTATCTTTTGGTTTTTGAGGAGAGTTTTGTTGGATGGATTGGAAGGATATTCGATGCTTTCCAAAGAAGTTTCACCTTCTTCTTCTTCTTCTTCTTCAATTTCAATTTCATCCCCTTCTTCTCTTTCTTCCTCTTCTTCCATATCCTCACGAGCTAAACGCTCTTGCTTTTCAGTAAAGGTCTCACAAGGTTGAAATACAAATGGAATTTTCATAAGCGAAATGTAGGAATGGTTGAAAACTTTTCTAGAGACAAATTCTTCACCTTTTAAATCCACTCCAAAATTGCTAGAAATCCGAGTGAGATAAATTCCATGATATAAAGTGTTCTCACCCATTTCAAGGTTTTAAGGACGAAGTTCATCCAAAATAACTTGCGCCCAATTTATGTCATAATTTTCAAAAATAGAAAAAGAGCTTTGCCAACTTTTGAAGTATGATTGTTAAAATTTCCCGATCTTGGGGTCAAAGTATGTTGCAAAAGAACGTTAACAATTCTTGCTTTTGGTCGAAAATTTATATTTTTAAAATCAAAATCATCATTTCCTTCGAAAATGTGATGAAATGTCTCACGATCATGTTCATTGATTTTAAAGTTAGAAATATCCATTCCCGTACTCTTGCAATTGAGAATGGTACCCAAAAGATCACAATTCAAAACAATTTGAGTGCCTTTGACACTACTCCAAATCTCATTCTAATTTCCAACATAAAATCCGCGATTTAAATTAGCATAGAAAATTTTGAAAAGATTAGGATAGCAAACAAAATCATTTTGAGAAGAGTCAATAAGACTTAAAAGACCATTGTTTGCAAAAAGAGAATCAATTTCATAAGAAGAAAAATCTTGAAAAATAGCAAATTTTTCGGGATGTACTTTGGCATAGTTAGCATAATTGATGTATGCTTTAATTGCCTCCGGATCATTGAATAATTGCTCTTTGATTTTTCTAGAAACTCTCATGGTTGAGGGGTTGCTTGAAGAAGCCATTAGAGTAGAGAGTAGAGAGCTTAAAGTTATGAAGAGAGAGTTTGAATTTGAAAATGAGAGTGAAAAGATATGATAAAAGATAGTGAATAAATAGATTCTCAAAGGACATATTCTCTGGTCAAAAGGTATCTTTTCAGAGAATTGAATGAAGTGAAAAGGTGGAGGGAAATTCAAACATTTGAATTCAAATTTTGAAATTCAAATTCAGGTAGGCATGTCGACATCGAGGTAGGGGCCATGTCGACATGTCCCTTTGAATTTTCATGATTTGATTTTTCTTAAGATATATAATATACACATATATAATTATTATTATTAATGTCTATATTTCTGAAATATTATTGTACGTATAATATATTTTAGAAAGTATTAAAAATAATAAAAATAATAAATAAATAATAAATAAATAGAAAATAAATTTTAAAATTCAAACAACATACCAATTCAAAATCAATCAATCAAACAATCAAGAACTAATTCTAAGCAAGCAGTTTCAACCAATTGTATTGTAAACGTGCACCTTTTTCCGAGTCAGTTTATCTGAATTCCTCGGAGTCGTGAACTGCAGTGAAACACAAAGTCGAATTATCCGTCTTCTGGTCATCATCACTTGAGGACGAGTCTGAGTCATTTAGAGTAGCAGTAAATGCACGCTTCCATTTATTTGTTGATTCATTGTTCATATGAGGATTCTGCCTATCTGGATATGGACAGTCTCTTTTGAAGTGGCCCAGTTTATCACAGTTGTAACACTTGTCATCATTCGGCACTACATTCTGATTTCCAGAATTCTTATAATTGTTTCTCTTGAGATTATTCATCTTTCTGTATTTTAGGAATTTTCTAAAATTTCTGGTCATAAAAGCTATCTCTTCATCATTGTCACTGTTCGAGTCTGATCCATCGGTCAATGCATTGAATGCCATTGATTTCTTTTCAAATGCTTTACTTTCTCTTCTCCCGATCATTTGGACTTCATACGACATTAGATTTCCAATTAATTATTCTTTCTTCAAAATACTGATGTCATTTTCCTCTTCAATCGCAAGTGTCTTTTGATCACATTCTGGAGTTAGAGAATTTAAAATTTTTCCGACTTGATCTTCTTCAGAAAATTCCTTTCCCAAGGATATTAGAGAATACACAATATCCTGAAATCTACTATACATATTTGAAATAAACTCGTTAGAATTCATCTTAAATACTTGAAACTGATTTGTGAGCATGGAAATTTTGGCCTGTTTAACTTTGCTTGTTCCTTCGTGTGTAACTTGCAAAGTTTTCCAGATTTCATATGCAGACTTACAAACTAACACTCTATTGAATTCATTTCTATCTAGTGAACAGAACAAAATATTCATTGCCGTAGAGTTATTTTGTGCAGCAGTCTTTTGCTTAGCAGTCCATTGTGCAAAATTAGTTGTGGGTTCAGAATATTCAATTTGTGTGATATTCCAAGTTTCTAATCCTATAGATTGTAAATATATTTTCATCCTACAAGCCCAATATGCATAGTTACTGCCATTAAAAAGTGGTGGTCTGACAGTAGAATGACCTTCTACAAATGAACTAGTGACAGAGATACTAGTGTTAGTAACAGTACCAGTGTTGGTAGCCATTTTGAATTTTTTTCAAAAATTTCAAAAATCAGATTATGAAAATTTGAAAACCTTACTCTGATACCAATTGTGAGAAAATGCGAATTATGGATCTTAAGGCTAAGATTAACACTAGAGGGGGTGAATAGTGTTAATAAAGAATTACTAAATCTTTTTGATATTTTTAAGAATATGTTAATTTAGACACAAACGTATGCAATACACAGAAACAGAAATGATCACAGTAACAAAAATAGATGCAGAAATAAAATAAAAGTAGTAAAGGAGAGAACAAACCGGATCTTATACTGGTTCGGAGTTACCCTACGTCCAGTCCCGCAACACAAGTACGGATTTCCTTTCAAAAGCAATTGTACAAATACACCCTCGGTTTCAAGGCTACGAGGTACACCCTCCAGAATTTTGATCCTCTGGGTAGGGATACTTGATTTCCGGGCCACAGGTTTACCCAATTGATTTACCAAGGCTACATCACACCTTTTCCCTTTTGATTGATTTCCAAGGCTACAATCACACCTTTTCTCGCTAATAGATTACAAAGAAGTCTATAAATCTGAATAGCATTGAGAACCTTGTAGAGATAGTGATGGAGAATCAAACTAGAAGTAATCGAGTATGATTCGATGTTGATTTCGGCAGAGTAATGGTATGAATTTGTATTAAGAAATGTGGAAGAAGAAGAGGAGTGAAAACCAAAAAAATATAATTAAAAATTCGTTGAAACTGACTCCTATTTATAGAAGAACAACAGCCATGACCATTCATGAAGAGTTATGACGAATAGACAATTCTTTTGAAATTTGAATTTTGAATTAAACCGTCACCATGTCGACATGGTGCCTATAGGCATGTCGACATCTCTCAGTCATTATTGATGTTTTGAATTTCTATAAAAATAACCTTTATCTTATATATAAAAACTATTTTAAACTTTATAAATATACTTGAATATAGTTGAAATTCATAAGTAAATATAAAGAATAATATATATATATATATAATTTAACTATAATTTTTCATTTAAATCAAAGTATAAATATTAAAAGTTAAATATATTATTTGACAAGACAGTTTAAAAATCAAGAGTAATTTGACTCTGAATTTAAAGATGTTTTTGAGGCTAAAGCTATTTAAAATCAGGATAGAGTGTTTTGAATCTTTTAAAAGGAAAGTTTTGAAATCATTTTGAAAACAAGATAATTTTGGAAAATCATTTGAATTAAAATTAGTGGATACAAAACAATGTCCCACTAGATTTTCGTATGTTCCATCCTACTTAGGGTTCCATCCCTTTAATGGACTCGAAGTGGATTCCATTCCATGAATAAATTGAATTTAAGATGTCAGTGCTTTTCTACGAGTTTTAACAAAAAATTCCTAATAAAAAATACTTATGCTATAAATCTTGAACTCTTGGTAATCTTGATTCTCATGAGTCTTCTATCATGATATCTTGAATCTTTGTACTATACAGTCTTCATTCTTTATACCTGCATGGTTAGATCCTGCATACACATATATATCTAAACTTATAATGTTAGTATTTATATTTTATAATCTATTCTAAGATTGTTGTCATCAAGACCATCATCTCATGGACTAACAGTACAACCGATAGTGACTGAAGATGATGTCGTGGCTGAGATAGCACTATTAATAAAACAATTCAGAAAGTGGACTCGAAAGCATGGAAATCTAGCAATAAACCAATGGATAAATACCAAAATTATCAAAGTTCTGGTTGGTTCTAAAGAAGGAGAAATCATATATCATAGATGTAAGTGGCCAAGTCACATCAAGCCAAATTATCCATACAACCGATTTGACAAAGTAAAGAAGCAAAAATGAAGGACTTTCGCAGCGACTTAAAATGAGATTAAAGAAGAAGAGGAGTATAATGACAACGAATAAGAAGCCAATATATACCTGACGGTAGAATCAAGCGATAGCGATGAGGAACCAAATGAGGTAGCTCACTTATCCCATGTGATTTACTCTTAGTATACCATGAATTAAACTCAAAACTCTATATATTTCAACAATGAAATAATAAACTAGAATCTGAGACAAATAACCTGCTTGGTATAAATAATAAGTTAGAATTGATGATTGAAAATATTAAAAAGTTTAACTCAGAATGTGAAAAGTGTCAGTCTTTCGGGGAAGAAATTAATAAGTCAAAGAATAAAGTTAGAAGTCTCGAAAATAAAATTTTGACCTTGAAAATAACGATGACATAAAAAGTGAAATTCCTATCAAAAGATGCATGTCACTTTTGAATGATAATTATGCTCTTAAAGGTTCAACAACTTGAATCAACAATAAGAAATTTTTCAAAGGGAGAAAAATCATTGAATATGTTGCTAGGAAGTCAAAATTTTGTTGATATCAGAAAAGGACTTGGATTTGATAAAGTAGAACTGATTAAGAAAAGAAATTTTTATTTTTCAAGTGTTTAGTTTGTGGAAAAATAGGGCATAATCAAAACAAATGTTGGAATAGAAACATAAATAAAACTATTAGTCAAATTTAGGTTCCAAAAGATATAATGTAAATATTTTGAAATTTAAATAATTTTGGATTCCCAAGGGTACAATTTTAGATGCTAATGGTTTGTCATTAGAAAAGTTTAGGTAACCAAAAGCTACAAATGAATATAAGAGTGGCCCTATATCCTTTATTAGACCACTCGGCTCTTTTAGCATTTAGATATAAAAGTGGGCTAAGGAACAACCCTGATAGAGACAAATTTCGAATTGTTCTATATGATTAATGAATTAAAACTCAAACGTTACTTATCCTATAAAAATGAGGTGGAGATCTACACGTTTTGGGTAATACGACATCGAAGATAAGTAAGATATGACCTCTAAACTCTGTTTTTGTTTCCTAATTGTTAATTCTGTTTTCTATTGACACTACTTTAGTATAATTGGGATATATTGAGCTCCTTAATTTCGATTTGCAAAATCCAAGACGATTTAGAAATAAATATAAAATTCTACAAGTTTTTTGTTTTCCATTTTTTCCAGAATTTGAGCTTAAACTATTGAAAAACTGCAAATCATTTGTAATATTGTTTGAAAACAGTTCAGAACTTCTTAACACCACTATAGTAATTCAATCGTAACTTATCATTACTCTGATTTTTGAAAAAATTGAAGTTTTGGAAAGCTAACAAATTACACGGCAAATTTACTGATTTGATTTTTGTTGATTCATTTTGGAAGATATTGAAAAATGCAATCTTTTTAGCACATTACTTTAAAGATGTTTGTGATTTACGCAAACAGGTTGTAGTATATTAGTCATGACTTTTGATCGATTTATCATTTGAAATCAATTTTGTCGAGTGGAATTTTTAGTACCTAAAACTTTTATTTTTTGTGCTGAATCAAATTACAAACGTAAAGCTTTCGCATGGTGGTTTTAATTGGATTGAATTTTCAAAACAGGAAGCTTCAATTGATTTGGTAGAACGGTTAACTTTTATTGTCATGTTCACAACTAAGAATTTTGTAGTTGGGGAAATGTACGTGTTTTTTCTTTAATATAATTGTTTTTGCCTTTGACCCTATAAATAGTCTTGCTAAAAGTTTTGAAAATCAATTCAATTGATGTTGAGGAGAACTTAGTCAACATAGTTAGTGATAATATCATCTTTGGGTAGTCTGAATACAAGTGGTATCAAACATCATGTTGAAATCATATTTGTAGTTGATTGATTATTTCAACTAGTAGACAATTTCATAAAACCCTCTATGGAAAATTAATTTTCACATATTTTAACTTAGGATTTTACTTTGATGAACACACTCTTGTTTATTTTGGTAAGTGATTTACTCTAGAAAAGATGATTTTTAACCGATTAAACTGTTTTGAAACTTATAAAAATTATTACTATTGTATTAGAAAGTGATGGATAGTGATTAAATTTATGTTTTGATAACGAGAGGAAGTATAATTTAAAATTACATCAAAATTAAACAAAGTTTATAATATTTTTAATTAGTACTTATTCCATGATCATTTCTATACTATCATTCTTCTTACACTCCATACACCAAAATCTAATATAGGATGTAGAAATTGGTATTTTGAAGAAAATAAGAAATTATATTCCTATTTCAAAGAAAGAAATTATATTTTTAATGGAAATTTAAAATTATGTGTCAAAGTGTTCACTCGTATTTAAAAATCCTCATAGTTATGCATGGGTGAACAACTTTATTCTCTATATATATGCTACCATTCTCATTTAAAAGTCCTCACAATTATTGTAATGACATGTAATTTAATCACTTTATAATTTATTATTTAATACATTTTTAAATAATTAATTTAATAAATATTATAGCAAAAATATAACACTTTTAAATAATAAACTAGTGATACGGAAATTATTTTCAAAATGTGTTTACAAAATTAATCGGTCCGAAGAAAAATTAGAAAATGTGACCGAAAATCGTTTTTCGAATTTTCGGTGTCTAAAAGTTGTCGGAAATTTCGTGTAGATTATAGTTAACATATTTACAAAACAAGTATGAATAAGGTAGTAACATAGTAAAAATTTATTTACTGAAGTAAAAGGGGGTCTGAATTTAAAAAAGAAAAATAAAGTTTCCATGACTATAAAGATCAACTTAAGTACATAAGAACACTCTTTTACCCAATGTATTTTCTCATGCGTGTACTTGGATGGGATGGGTGAGAGGAAAGCGAGGGATAACATGTAAATAAGAGGGAGGATGGTGATGTGGTGAATGAAATGTGGAGGGTAGTGTACTTTGAAATCATTAAGGGTATTTTTTACCTTTCACTTATTAAATTTATATAAAAATAATTCCTTTTTTTTCTCATTTCTCATTTTAACTTTCAAAACTTTTCCATCTTCAATCTCAAGCATTCATACCTTTCCATGGCCTCTCAAAAAAATGACAAGTTAGAAATGCCATTTCTTTTTCACCTTTTCCTTTAACAAAATCACTTAAACTCCTTTCTTCTTCTCTACATCACTATTTCCACCAAAAAAAGAACCAAGCCACCACTTTTGCACTATGACCGAGCCTAATCAATGCTGATCCGACCCCAACCCACCTTCTTTTTGTCTTAAAGTTGAGATTTTGCAAAGGGAAACTCCATCCATATGTCGGATGCAAGTTTGGTTGAAGTTTGATTCGATTTGTGAGCAAAATCCCACCTTTTTAAAGTAGCGACCTTTATTTTTATGATGTAATATATGTTATTACTTGTGTTTATATGTTCTTAAAAGTGATTGGTTGTTGGCTTGCTTACCTCTTTAAAAAGTTGGCATCTTTGGTGATTAGTAAAAAAAATTGAGCTTAATTGAAAAAGTTTAAATAAGTAACGTAATTGATGTCATCTATATGTTCTATAGTTGTCATTTACTTTTGTTTCTATACTCATACTTATACTATGTGATGGTTCAATAAATAAATGACATGTGAAAGCATTTACAAAAGTGTCCATATAGCGATTATCGATCGACACTTTTGAAACCAACATTTCTTTTGGAATCTTTGGTTTAGAAATTATGCTTAGCTTTTACAAGTTCAATTAATTACTTTAATAATGATAGTTTAACTTTAACTAATAATTTTTTAATGATGGCTTTAAGTTAGTCAATTATTTAATAATGATATTTTAAATTTAACTAATCATTTTAAATAATGATGATTACATGTTAATTAATTATTTAAATAATGATGTGACCAAGATTAATGAATGATTTTATTAATGATTTTTAAAATTAATTAACGGTTTGATTAATGATGTATTAAAGTTAGTTAATCATTGTGCTAATGATTTTTAACATTAATTAATCACTTTAATTATAGTGTTTAAAATTTAATTAATCATTTAAATGACGGTGTTTAAAGTCAATTAATTATCTTAATAATGATGTTTAAGGGTTAGTAATATTTTTTTAAACTTTATAAATTACTTAAACAAGGATGACTAAAATTAATTAATCATTTTAAATAGTGTTATTTGGAGTAATTAATCCAGATTAAAGAAAACTAATAATTTCAAATAAAAATGTTTGAAATATTTAAACATTGGCTAAAATTAATTGATCATTTTAAATAATGATACTGAAGTAATAGATTTGTGATTAAAGTACATCAATCGTTGTGACAAAGTTTTTTAAAGTTAATGTTTTGAAATGTGAAACACTAGCAAAAATTTGATTTTAAAAGTAAAAGTTCGATTCGATTATGGAAATGATGTTTCCATAATGCAATATAGCTTATATGGAAAGGATTTAGTCATACTCTTAACACTAAATGTTGAGGAAGAAGCTCATTTCTATCTCGAAGGTTCAAGGCAATGCCTAGAGGTGACACTACCTCAACTTGCCCGGCTTCATTTTATACCGAAGGATAGCAGAAATTTTGGAATCGATGAGTAGTGGCAAGAATATGAAATTTTATTTCCTTATACGATAATTTTTATTTATCCCCGATAGTTGATTTATTAACTACCGGTTCAGCTTTCTTCTTTGAGTGTCATCAATTTAAGACCATTTGTTGCTCATTTGAGCATTGTTATACTTTGTCGAAAGTGACGAAGACCAGAAATCGAGTGGGGTTAAGTTATGTAGGGTTGCTCCCATTAGGGTATATTCATATCTACTCTAGCTTGGTTTTGGTTATATGTGCATTAAGATGTAACATACTTGGATTCTCGGTAAGATTGGTGGCATCTGGCTCGATGTTCCAGAAAAGAGTCACAAGAGAGGGTTACCCTCTCAAGTATATTGATTAGAGGTATACTTTCGGTAAGAGGGGCACACCTTCCTAGTCATTTATTAAAAAGTTCCCTTTTTTCTTTGATTCTAATTTTTTTTAATTTACCTCTTTCTTAATTGCATCGGTAATTGTCATGAGCGCTTCATGATGTTTAATTATTTATATCCATCGTTGTGACTGGATGCTGTTATTGTGAGGGGAAATCCATTCCGCAGTTAGCCGCGTGGTCTCATATACCATGTTTATTTCCACATTTTATTTTAAAGATTTTCTTATTGCATACTTATTGTCTAACACGATTTGTTTGTTTCTGAAAAATATCTTGAACTCAATTATGTTAAAGCAGTCCAAGAGTAGTAGGTTTTTTTTGGGCTCTTTAAGGATAATGGTCGAGCAGGAGGCCCCTTTATCTATCTAGTTATCTATTTCCACTGTATGATCATGTATATGTATTTTGTATCAGAAAGTGTATAGGCAGAGTGTATAATTGCCTGCTCTGATAGATGTAGTACTTTTTTGTAACTCTGATAACTCCATGTTAGGAGTAACCTAAAGTACTAAATCCCCATTGTATTATGTGTCACCATCCCAATGTGAGACTTTTTTGTTCTTTCTGTTCTGTTCTAATTTATTATTTTATTTTACCCTATGACAACTCGTCTTTAGGATGCTTAGGCAATGACAAATGAACACCTAAGTTGTGTTAAGTGTCGTCTTTAGGGTTTAGGATGGTGGGTCATCACAGTTGGTACCAGAGCTTCGGTTGAGAAAGCACCTTAGCATGATTAGGGTACAACTCATAATGATGGGGTAAGTGATGCCCTACAATGAGTTAACCTTGAAAGAGCATATTTGTAATTTTCTTTATAATAATAATATATATCTTCTAAAGTCTCATTCTAATCCATTGGTGTTGTTTTCCTTTAAACTCTTTTAATCCTATTCTTGTGTTCTATAGGTATCTATTATTTGTCTAGGTGATGAAAGATGAATACAAGAAGAGGAGGAAGGGATGGATATGGAACTAGCATAGCTACAAATGGCAAAGCTGATAGGAATCAGCTACTGGTCGCGTAGAGAAAGTGGTAGCATAGGTCTAACCTCCTAAGAACTTCGTGACTTTGTACAAGAGTTGCACCAATTTGGGTGGGAAGCCATTCTATATTACTGAAGATATTCTTCAAGTGCAGACTTGGCTTAGGTCCCATAAAAGGTTATTTGGAGACAATAAGTTGGAAGATGCAGAGAAACGTCTGTTAGCATCAATACAGCTTTAGAAATATGTGGTGGACTAATGGGATTCTATAACAACTAATACTAAAGAGGAGGAGTTCTGCTGAGCATAATTTTAATGCATTATCTCATTTTTGGCTTGGATTTATAGATACACCGCTTAAAAGGAATGAAAAGGTTTGTGAAAGGGATGCGACCAGAGTTCCATCGGGAAATGACTAATCATGTCAATGGTACATTCATTAACTTTATCGGTATGGATTTGAGGCTTGAGGCTCTTGATATTGAGGAAGGAGTCCAGATAGGAGTAGTGTCAGCAACAAATGCCAAACCTTTATCAGTGATACCAGTCAGAGGCAAGCTGAATTTCAAGGGCAAAGGAAAGAAGCAGTGGTCAGGAAAGAAATCTGGAGGTGGAGCCCCAGCACAGAAGAAGCTGCGGGACTTGTCCAAATTTTTTTATTTCAAATGCAACAAGATAAGTCACTTCACCGGTCATTGCACTAACCCTCCTAGGTATCCAATCTTCTATAATTGTCATATGAAAGGATAGAAAGAATGAGTGCCCTTTTCAAAGAAGGAGTAGCAGGGATAGGCTTTTGCTATTGAGAAGATATTATCTACTTCTTCAGGACAACAGGTGAAGCAGGTGTTGCAAGGTACACTATCCATCCATGGTCTTCCTATTAGGATATTATTCGATACGAGTGCTTCCCATAATATAATTTCTGTTGATCTAATTGATAAACTTAAATCCATCCTTTTAAGTAATCCTCTTTGTATGTCGAGCCCTTTTGGGGGTCCGACAAACCATGACACCGTGTGTTTGTATGTACCTATCTCTTATAGAAATCATCTCTTTCTCTCTGATCTATTTGTTCATGGGTTCATGGGTTTTGGAGTGTTGTTGAGAATGGATTGGTTATCTAAGTTTAACACCATCTTGGATTGTGGTAGAAGGAAGGTCATGGTAAAAGATGCATTAGGAAGGTGCATCGATATGTTTTGTTAAGAGCCATACGAAATGATGAGTACTTTTTTCTATTCGGTTGAAGTAGCTAAGGAAAAGTATAGGGACACACCTAATGTGCAAGATTTCATGGATGTTTTTAATGAAGTGTAAGGTTAACCTCTTTACCGTGAAGTTTAGTTCCATATTGATTTGATTTCAGAAACCAAACCTATTGTTCAACCTCCGTGAAGATTGGCTCCAAAAGAAAGGCGAGACATAGAAATCCAAACATTCGACTTGTTGTAGAGTGATAAGACGTAGTATTTCTTGTTGGGGATCGCTTATCCTCTTTGTTACCAAGGAGGACGATTCTTCAAGGTTTTGTGCAGACTACTGAGAGTTGAATAAAATAAATATTAAAAATAAATACCCTCTACCAAGGATTGACGACATGTTTGATTAGCTCCACGACGCTTGTATATTTTCCCCATTAAGTCTTGCCACTGGCTTTCACCAAATAAGGGTAGCAGAGGAGAGTTTGGCCTTAGCATTTTTTGGACATTAGATAGTTTCTTCGAGTAGTTGGTCATGCCTTTTGGGCTGACTAATGCACATGCTTTCTTTGTGGACAACAAATCGAGGGTTCCAAGATGTTCTTAATAAATTTGTCCTCGTCTTTATTGATGAAATTTTGGTTTATCCGAAAATAGAGGAGGAGTATGGGTACCATGTCCAACTTGCACTCGATACCCTTAGGTACCATATGTTGAAGGCTAAGTTCGCTAAATGCTATTTTGGAAATCTGAAGTTAGGTTTTTGGGCATGTTGTTTTAGGAGAAGGCATATCAATTGATCCAGCTAAAGTTGTTGCAGTTCAAGACTGGAAGAAGCCTATAAATGCAATGTAAGTTAGAAGTTTTTTGGGAATGGCTGGTTTTTACCGTAGCTTCATCAAAGATTTCTCAAAGATTGCTTCTCGTCTAACAAAGTTGACAAAAAAGATGTTAAGTTCGTGTGGATGCCTAAATGTGATCAAGCATTCAAGGAATTGAAAGAGAAGTTGACTAGCGATCATGTTTTGAATAATCTAGATAGGATTAGGGGTTTAACGGTACTATAGATGCTTGCAATTTTGGTTTGGGGGCAGTGTTGATGCGGCGTAGGAAGGTTATTGCCTATGCGAATCGACGGCTGAAGCCACATGAGAAAAAAATTATGTTATGCATGATTTGTAGCTTTTGTCTATTGCCTTCACACTTAAGATATGGTGGCATTATCCTCTAGGTGGAAAGTTCGAGTTATACGTGGACGACAAATCCTTCAAGTATTTTTTTACCTGGAAAGATTTGAATTTAGGGCAGCAGAGATGGCTGGAGTATCTCATTTCTTACGGTTTGGAAATTCTGTATATCCCTAGGAAAGAAAATAATGTTGCAGATGTGTTGAGTAGGAATGTTGCAAATGGTTGCTAACTTGAAAGTCAAGCCAGTACCGATGTATAGGATTACGGCTAGTCAAGAAGAAGGTCCTATTTTGGCCTAACTCAAGAAGGTATTGAATCTAGTTTTGAGATTGATCCTAAGGCATATTGAGAGTGAATGGGTATATTTATGTTCCAAATGTTGATGGTCTTAGAAGAGAAGTTTTAGCTGAATGTCACATTTAAGGTTACGTTTCCATCAAGGAGTGACAAAGATGTTCAAGGATATGAAGAGAGTATTCAGGAGGAATGGGATGAAGTGAGATGTTTTGATCTTTGTGAGTCAATGTGCAAACTGCCAGCAGATTAAGAGTGACCAACAGAAGTTAGCCGGACTGCATCAGCCGCTTGAGATCCAGAAGTGGAAGTAGGAACAGATCTCTATGGACTTTTCAATGAACTTCCTAGGTCAATAAGATGGAACAAAAATATTTGGGTTATAGTCGATCAGCTGACCAAGGGTGCATATTTCATTCATGTTAAGCCGACTAAGACTGCTTAAGATCTAGCTGGTTTGTATGTGAAGGAGATTTTGAGGCTTCATGGCATTCCTTATAGTATTGTAAGTGACCGAGATTCGATATTCACTAGCAGCATCTAGAAGGGGTTGCAACTGCCTTAAGGACCGAGTTGAGTCTGCGCATAGCTTATCATCCCTATATAAATAGGCAAACGGAGAGAGTGAACCAAATCTTGGAGGATTTATTGCGAGCATGCATTCTTGACTTTAAAAGCTCTTGGAAAGATCATTTACCCTTGGTCGAGTTCACTTAGAACAATAGCTATCAAGCAAGTATCGACATGACCTATTTCGAAGATCTTCATGGTCGTCCATGTCGTTCTCCTTCATGTTGGATGGAGTTTAACGATAGGATTGTTATGCCCAACATAATCTTAGAAGTGAGAAGGTAGATGATATCAAAAAGAAGATGTAGAAAGTGTAGAATTGATATAAGTGTTATGAGGATCGAAGGCGCCGGGACCTTGAGTTCGCAGTGGGAGATTCTGTGTTTGTGAAGGTTTCTCTATTGAAGACCGTTGTGAGGTTTGGGAAATCAGGGAAGTTATCCCCTCGATTTATTGCCCTTTTCCCATTTTGGACCGGATTGGTAGACTTTCTGATAGAGTGACGTTACCAGATAGACTATCGAATGTGCATACCGTATTTCACATATCTCAATTATGTAAGTATGTACACGACCCTTGGTCGATAGTCGAACCAACATAAAATGAAGATTTAGAAGTTTAGCCTAGCCTAACCATCCTTAGATGGCCTATTCATATCATTGCTCGAGATATAAAGCAATTGAGGATGTAGAATGTGAACCTTGTTAAGGTCCAGTGGAGTGATGATGATAGATATTGGGAAACCAAAGATTATATTAGGGACTTGTGTCCTAAGTTGTGATAATTGTTTGCATTATGTTGTATTTTTTAGTATACTCATCGGTTGTGGTAGGGTCACTTTGTTTGTTCTTGTTTGAGTTAATGGTATCATTTGGGTTCCTTTCGGTATCTATTGTTGTACATGATAAATTTCGAGGACGAAATATTCTGTAAGGAGGGGAGGATCTAACGATATGTAATTTAATCACTTTAAAATCAATATGTAATACATTTTTACATTATTATTTAATAAATATTATAACACAAACAAAAAAGTTAAATAATAAACTAGTGATAGTGAAATGGTTTCCAAAATGTGTTTACAAATATAATCAGTTCGGTGTAAAGTCGAAAACGTGACCGGAAATCATTTTCAAAATTTTGATTTTTCGATGTCTAAAAGTTATCGAAAATTTTATGTAGATTATAGTTTACATATTCACATGTTTACAAATAATACAAGTATGGATAAGGTAGAAATATAATAAAAATGTATTTATTTAAGCAATAGGGAAGTTTGAATTTAAAAAGTGAAAAAGAAAGATTTCATAAGTATAAAAATCAACTTACGTACATAAGAACACTCTTTTATCCAATGGATTTTCTCATATATGTACTTGGATAGGATGAGTGAGAGCAAATGTAACGTCCCGAAAATTTTCGACTTTCGAAAATTCAACATCGATACTCACTTTATCGACTACCGAGAAATCGAAGGCCGGAAACCCGAAATGTTATGGTTTAAGAAAAAGAAAGACAAAGAAAAAGATAGAAGAAGATATAGAAGAGATAAGAAGGTAGAAAATAGATAGGGAAAAGAAATCAGAAAATAGATAAGGTAGAAAATAGGGAGGAAAGAGAATAGAAAATAATGAAAACATAGAACGGAACAGAAAACCACAGAACAACAACATAATCTCACAATTCGCAGCGGAACAACATATAATAATAAATGAATAATCTTTAAACAAAGAACTATATCAGTTATTACATTTTATACATTACATTTCATTACATCATATCATCAGAGTGTACAACAACAAATAGTGCAGTGGAAAAAGAAATACTATAAAAACTAGTAATACGCCATGCCATCCAGCTTGCCTCCAGCAACTCCAGAATTCCAGAATATCCTGATAAACCTTAACTCTTGACTGCCCGTGTGGAAATTGGTGGGCACCCAGAGTTTAGGAAGGAAAACAATAAACTCCGAGTCAGTCATGTGACTGGTGTGAGAACTCAAAACAGTTTATTTATCTTTAAAAAAAAATAGAGGAACATTTTTAAAGTCAATTCGCAATGCTTTTAAAAATGAGACTACCATAAGGCCTCCCGCACACACACACAATGCAAACGCAGAATCAGAGGAGATTTCTCCTTATGATAGTCAAAGATGCTTGATACGCATTTAAAAGAACATTTGATATTATTACTAGTGCATAGTGTAGGAAATATTTCGAAAGTAGAATATAAATCTTAGCCAGCATACGACCATTATCGTATTCCTACTATAGCTACCATGTTCAATAGCGGGTTACCGCCACATTCCATAGCAGGTTATACAACTAAAACCGTACAAGGCTCGTATTTGAAGAATGGATTTTCCAACAAATGGTCAGGCCAAGGAACTTCCCATTGCCACATGGAAACGCCTCTGGAAGGACGCCCCGAGAACCACCGTTCTCCGCTAAACAAAGCCGGGAATCCCTTTTCCCAAGGGATATTACAAATCCTCAGATATACCATCCCCGGTCCTTTGGAACCTTTAAACCGAGCGCTCGTCACCATCATCACACAATCATAAAGTGTTTTCAACATGAGTAAGTATCTGGGCTCCATACCATGATACTACCCTTTTCCAGAAGGAATGGTCATACCCTAGGGAAGCGATCCCTGGAAACCTTGCCGCACAATTCCTGTTTCGACCATTACCGGTTTGTGAGGCTCGACGAAGTCACGTCCACAAAAACACACTTTATACAAAAGCCGTGCTTTGGGTCAACAAATGATCATAGAAATGATCACAAAGATAGACGATCAAACAAATGATCCTATCACAAATAATCAACACAATGATCATTTACAGCAACACTCAGCATGTCACATTACCAAATTGGGAATATATCGCTGATAACTTCAACTATATAACCTCTGAGCACGTACGTCTCAGAGAAGGGTGTTAAGCTAAAAGAATAAATTCTCCGCCACCAACAGAAATATATTTGAAAGAAATCTGCTTTATATCTCAATTTGTAATGTCAGACATACAATCCATACAAGTCTGTTCCGGGCTCGAACAAAACCGAAGGCACTTACAAAGAAGTCCTTGCAATCCGGATAATTTCTAATCACGTCCGGACTTCCCATCACATAGGGAGTCTCTATACCGTAGCTACTCGGTGCAAAGACAATCGACGAGTTGTCCTTTCGCTTTCAAAAAGATCCGGTCTTCAACACCGATCTTCAAATGCAATTCACAACGACGTATCACATATTCGGAATGGGTTATACGACCCCATGGTCCTTTCCCGGTTAACCCGAATAGTGAGCGCTTATTCAAAAATAAGTGTGGCATTCAAATTCAAACAAATCACATCAATTACCCATTCAAATGGGAATATTGATAGTCGGTTATTGAACTATCAATGGATATGCACACATCACCAGATTCCAAATAATTTTCCAAATTATTTATTTTCCAAAAATATCTTTACAAGATATATTATTTCTAATACTTCAAAAATAAATCAATATTTATTTTTAAACAAATTCCACTTTCTTTTATAAATTCCTTAGTGAATTTATAATCCAAAATATCTATGAATATTCGATTTCGATTATTCATTTCAATT
Organism: Allium cepa; assembly: GCA_030765085.1. NCBI lineage: Eukaryota > Viridiplantae > Streptophyta > Magnoliopsida > Asparagales > Amaryllidaceae > Allium > Allium cepa. The sequence continues at coordinate 906,220,331 of CM060929.1, read as the reverse complement.
TATCTTCAAAAGGATAAATTCTCAAAATATTCACTTTATATTGGAAAACATTTCCATACTTATTATTCATAAGTAATTCACAAATATTATTTATTTTCAATACTTGGAAAATATTCAATATACTTAAATCGAGATTAAGTATATATTTCATTCTTTAAGGAAATCATTCTCTTAAACATATTTATTTGGGCCAAAACGAATGTTACGTAAAACATCGTTACGACAACCCAAAATCTCTAGTATAGGGATTCGAATTTTAAGATAGATATATAAATCCCAATACTGTACAAAACATTTCCTTTCGGAAATCATTTACTATAACAACAGTGTTATAGTCCACCATTTCCTTCTATTTCTCGAAAACGTCTATTTCAACAATAAATGTTGAAATCTATGGTTTCGAATCTCAACACATTTTAAAACATCGTTAGATCGTTTTAATTCTGTTTAAAATATCAAATCTAAACATTTTCTTTAACATAATATTCACAATTCAAAAACGTGAATATACTACGTTAACAGATTTCGTCCTTTTATTCATTTTATTTCAAAGGATTATTCACAGTCAAAAATGTGAATATAACTCCATTAATAGGTTTCAACAATTTTCTTATCAAAATAAGTCGTTTGCGAATTTATAAAACAACGTTTATAAATTCCATTTATTAACCTGTTCAATTTATATCTCAATGATATACTAAAAATTCATATTATAAGTCAAATGCTTATAATACGATTATTTTACAAAATCGTTCTTTTAAAGACTTTCTAATTTATAAATCTTATAACTTATAAGATTCATTTATTTAACCAAATCTATTCTTTAATAACTTCACAAAATTTATAAATCTTACTATTTATAAATTTCATTTATAACTTCACCATTTAAATTCTATAAATTTCATTTATAACTTCACCATTTATAATTTTATAAATTCCATTCATTTACAAAATTCATTTTCACTTCATTCAAACACTTATAAAAACTCGTTTTATAATGTCAATATTTCAATTTATAAATATCCATTTATAAATCTCTTAATATAAATCAATTTATATTATTCTTTAAAACGTCTCTAATCTCCTTTATTATTTCACCATTTTGATTCATAAAATAATTAAATTTTATAAATCCTATTTTTAAACTTTTTATAATAAATTCAAAAATCACGATTAAACTATTTTATAAAATCATTAGCATCATATTCTCAAAAATCAGTTTTTAACTATATTTCTCAAAAATCAGTTTTTAACTATATTTCTCAAAAATCAAAAAATTTATAACTTTAAAAATTATAACGTTTATTTATTTAAAATGGATCAATTCCAAAATTATTTTATAAAACGTATACTTTTCAAAAAAATCACTTTAAAGTTTCAAAATTTGGTCTAGTGATGCTACACACCAAATAGTCAATCACGACAATAACGATATCATATATCGATATGATAATCCATCAAATATCAAAATATCTGAAATCAAATAAATACTGTTGAGGAATCCAGTTGGATCCCTCCAACCTGTTTTCCTGCATCCACAAACATTAGCACAATACCAATTCCGCTCCAGTACGAAATTATCGCGGTATATGGGATTTAAAATATTATCCGCTTAATAACGGCGCAATAGGGTCTCATCCGCTAAACAAATAAATGCGGGAAATCAATAACTCCAATATATACATATGCCAATATATATATATTGCTATTATATATAATACCAATTTCACTGTTTATGAAATATTCGCGGTATATGTTTTTAATAAATAACATCCGCTTACTAATGTCGTATAATGTCTATTTTAACAATCAATAGATAACAATCAACATTCAAACATGCATTCAAATATTTTAAATCTAACTATTTAAAATAAAATCGAAACTGATTCGATTGAGTGAGAAGTTCTCACCTTGATTTTAATTTCGTTTTAGCGATTTATTTCGAATAAAATTAAACGGACGTTTAATTTTACCCAAAATTCTCACTAACTCCAAACGACTCCAATCCAATTTCATCGCGTAGTGCTCGTCCATACGATTCCAATGCAACTGGTTTCGCGCGTTTTCGACCTCGTATGAAAAAGTTATGATATTTACAAGTTTACACAAATTAATTTATATAATTTACAACATAACTTTTAACCTATGCTACATCAGCCATTGATTCCCTATCCTTTGCATCTGAACCGTCCCCCACCCTTCTTCCTCTTCACGCACGCCTCCAGGAACACACGCACGCACTTGAACCCATACTATAGCAACTAGGGTTAATTATTGCAACCAATTCGAGCGATTTGAACACGATCAGGACCTCTCATCTCGAAGAGCATCACCACTACTATGCTCAGCCCCAACCTTGGCACACTCGCCCCCCCCCCCCCCCCTCTGCACGCAGTTCGAGGACACACGGCCACGAACTCAGGTCATTTCCCTCCATTTCGTTACTCCAAAACCCATCATCTCCGTATGGATTTCAAGATCTTGCGAAGCTCTACAAGTTTCATTTAGGAGTCGAGGCTTGAAGATGAATGGATTGAGAGATTTTGAGGGAGGAAGGAAGATCATTTTCGGCCATCCAATATTAACTGGCGGCTAGGGTTTAGTATATTAGGTTTTATTTTTTTTTTCTAATTTATGAAGACTTATGGTCTATTTATAGGAAAACGAACGACACTATTCATCCCGGAAATTCCGAACTCCGATTCACGCGCCGTAACCAGCGTTTCTAGGGTTTACCCCGCATTCTGGACACAATGGAACAGGTTTCGAAAGCTAATTCGGACATCTGTGCGAGTTATGGCTATAAACGCTCGATTTGAATTAAACCGATTTAAACGATTTGCTAGGCGTTTTAATTTGTACCGGACAAACGGTAAATCCAATTGACACGAAATTTGAAACCTTACAATAATATCACATTACGGATCCGATGAAACAGGTTTCGTCGAAATCTGAGACTTTTTGAAAAATAGCTATTTTAACTCGCCAAATTAAAATTAAAAACAATTCGATGCGTTTCGAGCTGCCACGATCACACGATAGCTCCGATTGACACGAAAATTGAAATCCGGTAATAACTAACTATTACGGATCCAATGGAACTGGTCTCGTCCAATTCTGAGACTGTTCAAAAATTGACTATTTTCACTAGTCGATTTTAATATTAAAATATTCAATTTTCACAAATTAACTTTTAATTCGATTTTAAAAGTTCTAAAATATCGTTCTAACTTCAATATGATAAAATAAAATTTTACAAATCATTTTCAATCATATTTAACCCAATTTTCAATTATTTCCTTAATTTAACATATTAAATTATCGATTTAAAAATCCAATTAAATCCAATAATTCAAATAAAAATTTATTTGACTTATAAATTCACTTATAAATATTTAAAATTAATTGAATATTAAATTTTTAATTATATAAAATTCTAGGTCGTTACAATCTTCCCTCCTTAAAAGAATTTCGTCCTCGAAATTATTAAGTAAGAAAAGTTACAGAATCCATTAACTTTCCCAAAATTCATAGTTAAACTTCTTATAACAACTTTACTAAGTTTTCAAATCATACTTAGTTATCTTTTCAAACCAAACTACTATTGTTTAACTTCAATTCCAAAATCAAAGTTATAGTTTTCAAAATTTTCCAATTTTCTCAAATTTTTTCTAACGCCTTAAATTTCCAGAAAAATTCGCCATAGTCTCCTTTGCGCGGCTCGATCCGAAAAAAAATGACAGTATATATATCACAAATATACATCTCATCAAGTAATGAGGCATCCCGAAGGGAAAAAAGTATAAAAGTACGGTATGTAATCCGAGATATGTACCTTATATTTTATTAGCGAGCCTATACGGCTGATATAGCGCGAAAGCGAGCTCCAAATGCGAAGCAAACGCAATCCGCACCTACTAAACACTCAACAAACAACATGAGAACATGCATGTATGAAAATAGTGTCAATACACAACATATAGCTCCATAATAACTATATATGCTAACATAGCAAATGAAATAAAACAACAAGTGCAAACATCAACCAACTATCATCCATAACCAATCAATATTCATTCATATTTTCATTAATATTCAATGAATTGGTTTTTTTAATTTAATCACATTTGATTCATTAACAGTGGATGTTCTTACTAACATTCATTTTCAATTAGTTTATATTCACTAATTCATATTCAAGTTGGTTCACTTCTAATTCAAATTCAATTCTATTTAAGATTCACTTAACTTTCAATTGGATTTCAATTACTTTAGCTTTCAATTTCATTAATTCACTTTCATTAACACTTAATGAATTTATATACAATCAACTAACGACCATATAACAACCAATGTATATTAATTACAACCAAATTTCCTTTGCTTATATTCATTCAATTTGGTTTAATTAAATTGATTTTCATTCAACTATTCAACTTCCAATAACATTAAATTTTAATGAATTAACACTTACATTCATTTTTTCATATCAATTTAATTCACATTTAATTGATTAATAGTCAATCCATTAATTCAATTCAATTTCTACAGTTGAATTTCATTTATATAACTCAAGTTCACATTTATCACTTAACTTTATTAATTTAGTTTGATACCAAAATCAACTTCATTCAACATTTCTTAAGTTATATTTCCATTTCTAAAGTAAATTTCCATTTAACTTTAAATTCATTTTTTTATTTACAACTCATATTCATAAATATATTCATATAGTTTCACTTCTTATATATATATATATATAAGTTTATTTCACAATTGTAAATCACATTAATTATAATTCAATTCTTATAATTCTTTACTTATACAATTATTCTTCAATTTAGATTATTCAAACAACTAAACAATCAACTTATATACACTTTAATAATTCTGAAAAATTATTCCTTTATATATAAAATATACTCAAGGCAAAATTATTTCATTTACCTAATTTAAAAACAATATTGTGTCGAATTGTTCTGTACAAGTGTTTAGAGATCCCTATCAACAACGTTAATTACTCGTATTAACCAGAATCTATATACCACTCAACAAATCAATCATCACAATATAAAACAATTTTATATCCACTAACAAATACGCTCTCGTAGCTATTATTACACTCAAACTCAATCTAGAGTACTACTGACTCTATCTCTAATGAGTAATACCTAACAGAACCATGGTTGTCGCTTAACCATATGCTCTGATACCAGATGTAACGTCCCGAAAATTTTTGACTTTCGAAAATTCAACATCGATACTCACTTTATCGACTGCCGAGAAATCGAAGGCCGAAAACCCGAAATGTTATGGTTTAAGAAAAAGAAAGACAAAGAAAAAGAGAGAAGAAGATATAGAAGAGATAAGAAGGTAGAAAATAGATAGGGAAAAGAAATCAGAAAATAGATAAGGTAGAAAATAGAGAGGAAAGAGAATAGAAAATAAAGAAAACATAGAACGGAACAGAAAACCACAGAACAACAACAGAATCTCACAATTCGCAGCGGAACAACATATAATAATAAATGAATAATCTTTAAACAAAGAACTATATCAGTTATTACATTTTATACATTACATTTCATTACATCATATCATCAGAGTGTACAACAACAAATAGTGCAGCGGAAAAAGAAATACTATAAAAACTAGTAATACGCCATGCCATCCAGCTTGCCTCCAGCAACTCCAGAATTCCAGAATATCCTGATAAACCTTAACTCTTGACTGCCCGTGTGGAAATTGGTGGGCACCCAGAGTTTAGGAAGGAAAACAATAAACTCCGAGTCAGTCATGTGACTGGTGTGAGAACTCAAAACAGTTTATTTATCTTTAAAAAACAAAATAGAGGAATATTTTTAAAGTCAATTCGCAATGCTTTTAAAAATGAGACTACCATAAGGCCTCCCGCACACACACACGATGCAAACGCAGAATCGGAGGAGATTTCTCCTTATGATAGTCAAAGATGCTTGATACGCATTTAAAAGAACATTTGATATTATTACTAGTGCATAGTGTAGGAAATATTTCGAAAGTAGAATATAAATCTTAGCCAGCATACGACCATTATCGTATGCCTACTATAGCTACCATGTTCAATAGCGGGTTACCGCCACATTCCATAGCAGGTTATACAACTAAAACCATACAAGGCTCGTATTTGAAGAATGGATTTTCCAACAAATGGTCAGGCCAAGGAACTTCCCATTGCCACATGGAAACGCCTCTGGAAGGACGCCCCGAGAACCACCGTTCTCCGCTAAACAAAGCCGGGAATCCCTTTTCCCAAGGGATATTACAAATCCTCAGATATACCATCCCCGGTCCTTTGGAACCTTTAAACCGAGCGCTCGTCACCATCATCACACAATCATAAAGTGTTTTCAACATGAGTAAGTATCTGGGCTCCATACCATGATACTACCCTTTTCCAGAAGGAATGGTCATACCCTAGGGAAGCGATCCCTGGAAACCTTGCCGCACAATTCCTGTTTCGACCATTACCGGTTTGTGAGGCTCGACGAAGTCACGTCCACAAAAACACACTTTATACAAAAGTCGTGCTTTGGGTCAACAAATGATCATAGAAATGATCACAAAGATAGACGATCAAACAAATGATCCTATCACAAATAATCAACACAATGATCATTTACAGCAACACTCAGCATGTCACATTACCAAATTGGGAATATATCGCTGATAACTTCAACTATATAACCTCTGAGCACGTACGTCTCAGAGAAGGGTGTTAAGCTAAAAGAATAAATTCTCCGCCACCAACAGAAATATATTTGAAAGAAATCTGCTTTATATCTCAATTTGTAATGTCAGACATACAATCCATACAAGTCTGTTCCGGGCTCGAACAAAACCGAAGGCACTTACAAAGAAGTCCTTGCAATCCGGATAATTTCTAATCACGTCCGGACTTCCCATCACATAGGGAGTCTCTATACCGTAGCTACTCGGTGCAAAGACAATCGACGAGTTGTCCTTTCGCTTTCAAAAAGATCCGGTCTTCAACACCGATCTTCAAATGCAATTCACAACGACGTATGACATATTCGGAATGGGTTATACGACCCCATGGTCCTTTCCCGGTTAACCCGAATAGTGAGCGCTTATTCAAAAATAAGTATGGCATTCAAATTCAAACAAATCACATCAATTACCCATTCAAATGGGAATATTGATAGTCGGTTATTGAACTATCAATGGATATGCACACATCACCAGATTCCAAATAATTTTCCAAATTATTTATTTTCCAAAAATATCTTTACAAGATATATTATTTCCAATACTTCAAAAATAAATCAATATTTATTTTTAAACAAATTCCACTTTCTTTTATAAATTCCTTAGTGAATTTATAATCCAAAATATCTATGAATATTCGATTTCGATTATTCATTTCAATTTATCTTCAAAAAGATAAATTCTCAAAATATTCACTTTATATTGGAAAACATTTCCATACTTATTTATTCATAAGTAATTCACAAATATTATTTATTTTCAATACTTGGAAAATATTCAATATACTTAAATCGAGATTAAGTATATATTTCATTCTTTAAGGAAATCATTCTCTTAAACATATTTATTTGGGCCAAAACGAATGTTACGTAAAACATCGTTACGACAACCCAAAATCTCTAGTATAGGGATTCGAATTTTAAGATAGATATATAAATCCCAATACTATACAAAACATTTCCTTTCGGAAATCATTTACTATAACAACAGTGTTATAGTCCACCATTTCCTTCTATTTCTCGAAAACGTCTATTTCAACAATAAATGTTGAAATCTATGGTTTCGAATCTCAACACATTTTAAAACATCGTTAGATCGTTTTAATTCTGTTTAAAATATCAAATCTAAACATTTTCTTTAACATAATATTCACAATTCAAAAACGTGAATATACTACGTTAACATATTTCATCCTTTTATTCATTTTATTTCAAAGGATTATTCACAGTCAAAAATGTGAATATAACTCCATTAATAGGTTTCAACAATTTTCTTATCAAAATAAGTCGTTTGCGAATTTATAAAACAACGTTTATAAATTCCATTTATTAACCTGTTCAATTTATATCTCAATGATATACTAAAAATTCATATTATAAGTCAAATGCTTATAATACGATTATTTTACAAAATCGTTCTTTTAAAGACTTTCCAATTTATAAATCTTATAACTTATAAGATTCATTTATTTAACCAAATCTATTCTTTAATAACTTCACAAAATTTATAAATCTTACTATTTATAAATTTCATTTATAACTTCACCATTTAAATTCTATAAATTTCATTTATAACTTCACCATTTATAATTTTATAAATTCCATTCATTTACAAAATTCATTTTCACTTCATTCAAACACGTTTTATAATGTCAATATTTCAATTTATAAATATCCATTTATAAATCTCTTAATATAAATCAATTTATATTATTCTTTAAAACGTCTCTAATCTCCTTTATTATTTCACCATTTTGATTCATAAAATAATTAAATTTTATAAATCCTATTTTTAAACTTTTTATAATAAATTCAAAAATCCCGATTAAACTATTTTATAAAATCATTAGCATCATATTCTCAAAAATTAGTTTTTAACTATATTTCTCAAAAATCAGTTTTAAACTATATTTCTCAAAAATCAAAAAATTTATGACTTTAAAAATTATAACGTTTATTTATTTAAAATGGATCAATTCCAAAATTATTTTATAAAACGTATACTTTTCAAAAAAATCACTTTAAAGTTTCAAAATTTGGTCTAGTGATGCTACACACCAAATAGTCAATCACGACAACAACGATATCATATATCGATATGATAATCCATCAAATATCAAAATATCTGAAATCAAATAAATACTGTTGAGGAATCCAGTTGGATCCCTCCAACCTGTTTTCCTGCATCCACAAACATTAGCACAATACCAATTCCGCTCCAGTACGAAATTATCGCGGTATATGGGATTTAAAATATTATCCGCTTAATAACGGCGCAATAGGGTCTCATCCGCTAAACAAATAAATGCGGGAAATCAATAACTCCAATATATACATATGCCAATATATATATATATTGCTATTATATATAATACCAATTTCACTGTTTATGAAATATTCGCGGTATATGTTTTTAATAAATAACATCCGCTTACTAACGGCGTATAATGTCTATTTTAACAATCAATAGATAACAATCAACATTCAAACATGCATTCAAATATTTTAAATCTAACTATTTAAAATAAAATCGAAACTGATTCGATTGAGTGAGAAGTTCTCACCTTGATTTTAATTTCGTTTTAGCGATTTATTTCGAATAAAATTAAACGGACGTTTAATTTTACCCAAAATTCTCACTAACTCCAAACGACTCCAATCCAATTTCATCGCGTAGTGCTCGTCCATACGATTCCAACGCAACTGGTTTCGCGCGTTTTCGACCTCGTATGAAAAAGTTATGATATTTACAAGTTTACACAAATTAATTTATATAATTTACAACATAACTTTTAACCTATGCTACATCAGCCATTGATTCCCTATCCTTTGCATCTGAACCGTCCCCCACCCTTCTTCCTCTTCACGCACGCCTCCAGGAACACACGCACGCACTTGAACCCATACTATAGCAACTGGGGTTAATTATTGCAACCAATTCGAGCGATTTGAACACGATCAGGACCTCTCATCTCGAAGAGCATCACCACTACTATGCTCGGCCCCAACCTTGGCACACTTGGCCCCCCCCCTCCCTGCACGCAGTTCGAGGACACACGGCCACGAACTCAGGTCATTTCCCTCCATTTCGTTACTCCAAAACCCATCATCTCCGTATGGATTTCAAGATCTTGCGAAGCTCTACAAGTTTCATTTAGGAGTCGAGGCTTGAAGATGAATGGATTGAGAGATTTTGAGGGAGGAAGGAAGATCATTTTCGGCCATCCAATATTAACTGGCGGCTAGGGTTTAGTATATTAGGTTTTATTTTTTTTTTCTAATTTATGAAGACTTATGGTCTATTTATAGGAAAACGAACGACACTATTCATCCCGGAAATTCCGAACTCCGATTCACGCGCCGTAACCAACGTTTCTAGGGTTTACCCCGCGTTCCGGACACAATGGAACAGGTTTCGAAAGCTAATTCGGACATCTGTGCGAGTTATGGCTATAAACGCTCGATTTGAATTAAACCGATTTAAACGATTTGCTAGGCGTTTTAATTTGTACCAGACAAACGGTAAATCCAATTGCACGAAATTTGAAACCTTACAATAATATCACATTACGGATCCGATGAAACTGGTTTCGTCGAAATCCGAGACTTTTTGAAAAATAGCTATTTTAACTCGCCAAATTAAAATTAAAAACAATTTGATGCGTTCCGAGCTGCCACGATCAAACGATAGCTCCGATTGACACGAAAATTGAAATCCGGTAATAACTAACTATTACGGATCCAATGGAACTGGTCTCGTCCAATTCTGAGACTGTTCAAAAATTGACTATTTTCACTAGTTGATTTTAATATTAAAATATTCAATTTTCACAAATTAACTTTTAATTCGATTTTAAAAGTTCTAAAATATCGTTCTAACTTCAATATGATAAAATAAAATTTTACAAATCATTTTCAATCATATTTAACCCAATTTTCAATTATTTCCATAATTTAACATATTAAATTATCGATTTAAAAATCCAATTAAATCCAATAATTCAAATAAAAATTTATTTGACTTATAAATTCACTTATAAATATTTAAAATTAATTAAATATTAAATTTTTAATTATATAAAATTCTGGGTCGTTACAGGAAAGGAAGGGATAACATGTCAAATACGGAGGAGGACGGTGATGTGGCTAAAAAAATGTGGAAGGTAGTGTAAATTTTAACCGTTAAGGGTATTTTTGACCTTTCACTTATTAGATTTATATAAAAGTGATTCATTATTTTTCTCATTTCTCATTTTCATTTTCAACAATTTACCATCTTCCATCTCAAGCTTTCTTACCATTCCATGGCTTTCTAAAAAATCCAAGTTAGGAATGTCATTTCTTTTTCTCTTTTCCTTTAACAAAATTACCAAAACTCCTTTCTTTCTTCTCCACGTCATTATTTCCACCAAAACCACCACTGTTACACCATTAATGAGCCCAACCAAACCTATGTCGATCTAATCCACCTTCCTTTGGCTTTAAAGTTGAGATTTTTGAAAAGGGAAATTCCGTCCATATGTCAGTTGCAAGTTTAGTTGAAGTTTGATTTGATTTGGTTACTTTTTGGTGACCAATATCTCTCTTTTCAATAAAGTTGTAACCTTTATTTTAATGATGCAAATATATGCTGCTTCTTGTGTTTTTATGTGTTTAAAAGTGATTGGTTATTGGCTTGCTTACCTCTTTAAAAAGTTGCCATCTTTGGTAATTAGTGAATGATTTGAGATTATTTGAAAAGGTTTAAATAAGTAACATAAGTGATGCCATCTACATGTTCTATAGTTGTCATTTACTTTTGTTCCTAGCTCATACTTATACTATGTCTTGTTTGAATAAATAAATGACATAGGAAAGCATTTTTAGTAATGTCCATACAGCGACTATCTCTACATCGGCACTTTTGAAACCAACCTCTCTTTTGGAATCTTTGGTTTAAAACTTGTGCTTGGGTTTTACAAGGTTGATTAATTACTTTAAAAATAGTGGTTCAATTTTAAATAACATTTTTATAATGATGGCTTAAGATTAATTAATTTTTTAATAATGATATTTTAAATTTAGTTAATCATTTAAATAATGATGATTAAGATTAATTTATTATTTAAATAATGATGTGATTAACATTAATTAACTTTTCATTAATGATGTTTAAATTAATTATACATTTTAACTAATGATGTATAAGGCTAATTAATTACTTGGTTAATGATGTATTAAAGTTAATTAATCATTTTGTTAATGACGTTTTAAGATTAATTAATCGCTTTAATAATAATACATTAAATTTAATTGATCGTTTTAAATAACAATGATTGTAATTAATTAATCATTTCAATAATGATGTTTAAGGGTTAATAATAATGTTTTAAAGTTAATAAATCACTTAAACAATGATAATTAAAATTAATTACACATTTTAAATAGTGTTGTTTGAAGTAATTAATTAGGATTAAAGTAAACTGATTATTTAAAAAAAAATGTTTGAAACAATTAATCATTAATTAAAGTAAATTGATAACGGCCTAGTCTCACAGATGTAGTACTTTAGTGCAACTCTGATAAATCCATGTTAGGGGTAACCTGATGTACTACTGGTTATATGTCACTGTTCCAATGTGAGACTTTTTTGATCTTTCTATTCTGTTCCGATCCTTTCTTTTATTTTACCCCATGACAACTCGTCCTTCGCATGCTTGGGAAGTGACGAACACCAAAGTCGTGTTAAGTGTCGTTCTTAGGGTTTAGAATGGTGGGTCGTCCTAGTTGGTATCAGCGCTTCGGTTGAGCCAATAACTTTGCCTGATTGGGTTACAACTCATTAGAGATGGGGTAAGTGATGCCCTAGAATGTGTTAATCCTAAGAGAGCATATTTGTAATTTTCTTTAAAATAATAATACCTATCCTCTAAAGTCTCGTTTTAGAGCCACTGGTGTTGTTTTCCTTAAAACTCTTCCAATCCTATTCTTGTGTTCTATAGGTATATGTTATCTATCCAAGCGATAAAAGAAGAATAGAAGAAGATGAGGAAGGGTGGATGTGGAACTAGCATAGCTATAGATGGTAGAGCAGCTAGGAATGTCCCGGTTGTACGCCCCATAGAGGAAGTGGTAGCACAGGTTCGACCTCCTAAGAACTTTGCAAATTTATACAAGAATTACACCACTTTGGGTAGAAACTATTCTATAGTACCGAGGATTTTCTTGGAGTGTAAACTTGGATTAGTCTTGTAAAAGGACATTTGGAGACTTTAGGTTAGGAGATACATGGAACGTCTTTTAGCATCGCTACAGCTTCAAAAATTGATGACGGACTAGTGGAATTATATAACATCTAATACTCCAAAAGAGGAGTTCTCTTGAGCATAAGTTTAATGAATTATCCCAATTTTGGATTTCGATTTATAGATACACCGCTTAAAAAGAATGAAAGGCTTATGAAACAGATGCGACTAGAGTTCCATCGGGAAATGACTAATCATGTCAATGGTACATTCACCAACCTTATCAGTATGGCTTTGTAGTTTGAGGCTCTTGATCTTGAGGAAGGAATCTAGAAAGGAGTAATGCCAATAATCAACACCAAGCCTTTATCGGTGATGTCAGTCAGAAGCAAGGTGAATTTCAAGTGCAAAGGGAAGTAGCAGTGGTCAAGAAAGAAACCTAGAGATGGAGCCCTAGCACAGAAGGAGCCGTGGGACTTGTCCAAAATTCTTTATTCGTCACTTCGCAGATCGTTGCACTAACCCTCCTAGCGATCTAATCTACTACAATTGTCATAAGCAAGGACATATGAAGAATGAGTACCCTTTTCAGAAGAAGGAGTCGAAGGGGTCGAAGGGGTAGGCTTTTGCTATCGAAGAGATACCTACTATTTCTTCAGGATAGAAGGTGAAGCAAGCATTGCAGGGTATACTATCCATCCATGATCTTCCTATTAGGATATTATTCGGTACGAGTGCTTCCCATAATATTATTTCAGTTGATCTCGTTGATAAACTTAATTTAAACCCATCCTTTTGAGTAACCCTCTTTGTGTTTCAAGCCCTGTTGAGGGTCCGACAAACCATGAAACTGTGTATTTGCATGTACCTATCTCTTATCGAAATCATCTCTTTCTCTCTGATCTATTTTTTCTTTGGTTCAGGGGTTTTGGAGTGTTTTTGAGAATGGATTAGTTATCTAAGTTTAACGCCATCTTGGATTGTGGTAGAAGGAAGGTCGTGGTAAAAGATGCGGTAGGAAAAGGCATTTATTTGTTTTGTGAAGAGCCTAATGAAGTGATGAGTATTTTTTTTATTCGCTTGAAGTTGCTAAGGAAGAGTAGCTTAGAGATATATCTATTTTTGGGATTTCACGAATGCTTTCGATAAAGTGAAATGTTTACCTCTCTCCATGAAGTGGAGTTTCGTATTGATTTAATTCCAGAAACCGGACAGATTATTCAACCTCTGTGAAGATTGGCTCCAAAAGAAAGGCGAGAGCTAGAAAGCCGGACTTTCGACTTGTTGTGGAAGGGATTGATAAGACGTAGTACTTCTAGTTGGGATTCGCTAGTCGTCTTTGTTACTAAGGCGGATGGTTTTATGCGTAGAATACTGGGAGTTGAATAAAAGAAATATTAAAATAAATACCCTCTACCGAGGATTAACGGCATGTTTGATCTACTCCACGCTGCTTGGATATTTTCCCAATTGGATTCACCACTAGTTTTCACCAACTAAGGGTAGTAGAAGAGAGTGTGGTCTTAACAAGTTTTAGGACTCCAGATAGTTTCTTTGAGTGGTTAACAAGTTCATTAAATGCCAATATGGAAATCTGAAGTTAGGTTTTTGAAGCATGTTGTTTCAAGAGAAGGCATATCAATTGATCCAGCTAAAGTTGTTATTGTTTAAGACTAGAAGAAGCCAATAAATGCATCGGAATTTTGAAGTTTCTTGGGATTGGCTCATTTTTACCGTAGTTTCATCAAAAATTTCTCAAAGATTGCTTCTCATCTGATGAAGTTAACAAAGAAATATGTTAAGTTCATGTGGATGCCCAAGTGTGAGAAAGCATTCAAGGAATTGAAAGAGAAGTTGACTAGTGCTTTTGTTTTGACTATTCCAGATAGGAGTAGGGGTTTACTGGTATATACGGATGCTTGTAGTTCTTGTTTGGGAGTAGTTATTATGTAGCATGGGAAGGTTATCGTCTATGTGAGTCGACAGCTGAAACCACATGAGAAAAAATTATGTTATGCATGATTTGGAGCTTTTGGCTGTTGTCGTTGCACTTAAGATATGGAGGCATTATCTTCTAGGTGAAAAGTTCGAATTATGCACGGACCAAAAATCCTTAAAGTATATTTTTACTAAAAGTATTTGAATTTGAGGCTGCAAAGATGGTTGGAGTTTCTCGCTTCTTATGATTTGGAAATTCTATACACCCTTGGGAAAGCAAATGCTGTTGTAGATGCATTGAGTTGGAATGTTGCATTAGTTGCTAACTTGGAAGTCAAGCTAATATTGATGGAGAGAATTGCGGCTAGTCAAGAAGATCCTATTTTGGCTTGATCAAGAACGATGTCCAAAAAGGTATTGTTTCTAGTTTTGAGATTTATCACTAGGGCGTATTAAGAATGAAAGGGCATATATGTGTTCTAAATGTTGATAGTCTTAGTAGAGAAGTGTTAGCCAAATGTCATCGTTTAAGGTTACCTTTCCATACAGGAGTGACCTAGATGTTCAAGTATATAAAAAGAGTGTTCTGGTAGAAGGGGATGAAGGAGATGTTTCGATATTTGTGAGTCGATGTGCATACAGCAGATTAAGAGTGACCAACAGAAGTTAGTTGTACTTCTTTAGCCGCTTAGGGTCCCAAAGTGGAAGTGGGAGCAGATCTCTATGGACTTTATTTATGGACTTCCTAGGTCAAGAAAAGGAACAAAGGTATTTAGGTTATAATCGATCGATTGACCAAGAGTGCTCATTTCATTAATGTTAAGTTGACTAGGACTACCAAAGGCCTGGCTTGTTTGTGTGGGAAAGAGATTATAAGGCTTCATCGTATTCCTTGTAGTATTTTAAGTGACTGAGACCTAATATTCACTAGCAGGTTCTGGGAGGGACTACAAACTGCCTTAAGGACCAAGTTGAGTCTGAGTACATCTTACCGTCCTTAAACAGATGGGCAGACAGAGAGAGTGAACTAGGTCTTGGATGATTTATAGCAAGCATGCATTATTGACTTTGGAGGATCTTAGGAAGATCATTTACCCTTGGTCTAGTTCACTTACAAAAACAACTATTAGGCAAGTATCGGCATGGCCCCTTACGAAGCTCTTTATGGTCGTCCATGTCATTCTCCTTTATGTTGGGTGAAGTACAGTAATAGGATTATCCTTGGGCATGACATTATCTTAGAAGCAAGTGAGAAGGTAGCTGATATCAGAAGGAAGATGAAGGAAGTGTAGGATCGGCAGAAGTGTCATGCGGATCAAAGGCACAGAGATCTTAAGTTTGCAGTGGGAGATTCAATGTTTGTAAAGGTTTCTCCGTTGAAGAGCGTTCTAAGGTTTGGGAAATTAGGGAAATTGGCCATTGATATATTGGCCCTTTTCCATTTAGGCTGGATTCGTAGACTTGCTTATAGAGTGAAGTTACCAGATAGACTATCGGATGTACACAACGTATTTCATGTATCTCATTTAAGTGAGTATGTACATGACCCTTCATCGATAATTGAACTGGCACAACAAGAGGATTTGGAAGCTCAGCCTAACCAAACCGTTCTTGTGCAACCTATTCATATCATAGCTCGAGATATAGCAATTGAACGAGAAGGAAATGGATCTTGTTAAGGTCTAGTGGGGTGAGGATGATATGAATTGTACTTGGGAAACTGAGGATTATATTAGAGACTTGCATCCTAAGTTGTTGTCATGGTTCTTCGTATTACGTTGTATTTTTTAGTGTAATCACTGGTTGTGGAGGATTCACTTTGTTTGTACCTGTTTGAGTTAATGATATCATTTGGGTTCCTTTTGGTGTCTACTGTTGTGCATGATAAATTTCGAGGATGAAATTTCCTATAAGGAGGGGAGGATGTATTGACACATAATTTAATCACTTTAAAATTCAATATGTAATATATTTTTAAATAATTATTTAATAAATATTATACCATAAATAAACCTCTTTTAAATAAAAAAACTAGTGGTAATGAAATGGTTTTCAAAATTTATTTACGAAAATAATCAGTTTAAAGAAAAATTGAAAACATGACTGGAAATCATTTTTTGAATTTTCAATTTTTCGATGTCTAAAAGTTAACGAAAATGTTATGTAGATTATAGTTAACATATTCATATATTTACAAATAATACAAGTATGGATAAGGTAGTCATATAGTAAAATGTATTTACTTAAGTAAAAGGGGAGTCTGAAATTAGAAAGAGAAAAGGAAAGATTCCATAAGTATAAAAATCAACTTAAGTACATAAGAACAATCTTTTGCCCAATGGATTTTCTCATTTGTGTACTTGGATGGGATAAGTGAGAGGAGAGTGAGGGATAATATGTTAAAACAAGGGGGAGGATGGTGATGTGGCTAAACAAATGTGGAGGGTAGTGTACTTTGAAATCATTAAGGGTATTTCGAACTTTCACTTATTAAAATTATATAAAAGTGATTCCTTATTTTTCTCATTTATTATTTTCATTTTCAACACTTTACCATCTTCTATCTCAAGCTTTCTTATCTTTCCATGGCTACTTAAAAAAATTTCAATTTATTAATGTCATTTCTTTTTCACTTTTTTCTTTAACAAAATCACTAAAACTCCTTTCTTTCTAGGTGAAAAGTAAGAATTATGCGTGGACCAAAAATCCTTGAAGTATATTTTTACTAAAAATACTTGAATTTGAGGCTACAAAGATGTTAGAGTTTCTCGCTTCTTATGATTTGGAAATTCTATACACCCTTGGGAAAGAAAATGTTGTTGTAGATGCATTGAGTAGGAATGTTGCATTAGTTGCTAATTTGGAAGTCAAGCCAATATTGATGAACAGAATTGCGGCTAGTCAAGAAGATCCTATTTTGGCTTGATCAAGAATGATGTCTAAGAAGGTATTGCTTCTAGTTTTGAGATTTATCACTGGGGCATCTTGATAATGAAAGGGCATATCTGTGTTCTAAATGTTGATAGTCTTAGAAGAGAAGTGTTAGCTAAATGTCATCGTTCAGGTTACCTTTGCATACAGGAGTGACCTAGATGTTCAAGTGTATAAAAAGAGTGTTCTGGTGGAAGGGGATGAAGCGAGATGTTTTGATCTTTGTGAGTCGGTGTGAAAATTTCCAGCAGATTAAGAGTGACCAACAGAAGTTAGTTGTACTGCTTTAGCCTCTTAGGATCTCGAAGTGGAAGTGGGAGCAGATCTCTATGGACTTTATTAATGGACTTCCTAGGTCAAGAAAAGGAACAAAGGTATTTGGGTTGTAGTCGATCGACTGACCAAGAGTGCTCATTTCATTCATGTTAAGTTAACTAGAACTACCAAAGGTCTGGCTAGTTTGTGCGTGAAAGAGATTATGAGGCTTCATGTTATTCCTTGTAGTATTGTAAGTGATTGAGACCCAATATTCACTAACAGGTTCTGGGAGGGACTACAAACTGTCTTGAGGACCGAGTTGAGTCCGAGTACAGTTTATCATCCTCAAATAGATCAACAGACAGAGAGAGTGAACTAGGTCTTGGATGATTTATTGCAAGCATGCATTCTTGACTTTGGAGGCTCTTGGGAAGATCATTTACCCTTGGTCTAGTTCACTTACAACAAAAACTATTAGGCAAGTATCGGTATGGCCCTTACGAAGCTCTTTATGGTCGTCCATGTCGTTCTCCTTTACGTTGGGTGAAGTGTAGTGATAGGATTATTGTTGGCCTTGACATTATCTTAGAAGCAAGTGAGAAGGTAGCTGATATCAGAAGGAAGATGAAAGAAGTGTAGGATCGGCAGAAGTGTCATGCGGATCAAAGGCGCAGGGATCTTAAGTTTGCAGTGGGAGATTCAATGTTTGTAATGGTTTCTCCGTTGAAGAGTGTCCTAAGTTTTGGGAAATTAGGGAAATTGGCTATTGATATATTAGCCCTTTTTCCATTCTGGGCTGGATTTCTAGACTTGCTTATAGAGTGAAGTTACCAGATAAACAATCGGATGTACACAACGTATTTCATGTATTTGAGTATGTACATGACCCTTCGTCGATAATTGAACTGGCACAACAACAAGATTTGGAAGTTCAGCCTAACCAAACCGTTCTTGTGCAGCCTATTCATATCATAGCTCGAGATATAGCAATTGAAGGAGAAGTAAATGAATCTTGTTAAGGTCAAGTGGAGTGAGGATGATATGAATTGCAATTGGGAAACTGAGGATTATATTAGAGACTCGCATCCTAAGTTGTTATCATAGTTCTCCATATTACGTTGTATTTTCTAGTGTAATCACTGTTTTTGGTGGATTCACTTTGTTTGTACCTGTTTGAGTTAATGATATCATTTGGGTTCCTTTTGGAGTCCACTATTATGCATGATAAATTTCGAGGATGAAATTTCCTATAAGGAGGGGAGGATGTAATGACACATAATTTAATCACTTTAAAATTCAATACGTAATATATTTTTAAATAATTATTTAATAAATATTATAACACGAATAAACCTCTTTTAAATAATAAAAACTAGTGGTAATGAAATGGTTTTCAAAATTTATTTACGAAAATAATTAGTTTAAAGTAAAATTGAAAACATGACTGGAAATCATTTTCTGAATTTTTGATTTTTCGATGTCAAAAGTTAACGAAAATGTTATGCAGATTATAGTTAACATATTCATATATTTACAAATAATACAAGTATGGATAAGGTAGTCATATAGTAACAATGTATTTACTTAAGTAAAAGGGGAGTCTGAAATTAGAAAGAGAAAAGGAAAGATTCCATAAGTATAAAAATCAACTTAAGTACATAAGAACAATCTTTTGCCCAATGGATTTTCTCATTTGTGTACTTGGATGGGATAAGTGAGAGGAGAGTGAGGGATAATATGTTAAAACAAGGGGGAGGATGGTGATGTGGCTAAACAAATGTGGAGGGTAGTGTACTTTGAAATCATTAAGGGTATTTCGAACTTTCACTTATTAAAATTATATAAAAGTGATTCCTTATTTTTCTCATTTATTATTTTCATTTTCAACACTTTACCATCTTCTATCTCATGCTTTCTTATCTCTCCATAGCTACTTAAAAGAAATTTCAATTTAGTAATGTCATTTCTTTTTCACCTATTCTTTAACAAAATCACTAAAACTCCATTCTTTCTTCTCTACATCGCTATTTCCACCGAAACAGTAGCCAAGCCCCATTTTTGCACCATGGAAAAGGCTAACCAGCCTTAGGCCGACCCAAATCCACCTTATTTTAGTCTTAAAGTTGAGATTTTTCAAATATAAACTCCGTTCCTATGTCGGATACAAGATTGTGGAAGTTGATTCGATTTGTTTACCTTTCGATGAGCAAAATCTCACCTTTTCAATAAATTTTGGCCTTTATTTTTATGATGCAAATATATGTTATAACTTGTATTTATATGTGTTTAAAAGGGATTGGTTGTTGGCTTGCATGCCCCTTTGAAAAGTTGGCATTTTTGGTGATTAATAAGTGATTTGAGCTTAGTTGAAAAAGTTTAAATAAGTAACATAAGCGATGCCATCTACATGTTCTATAGTTGTCACGTTCTTTTGTTTCTATGCCCATACTTATACTATGTGATGCTTGAATAAATAAATCACATGCGAAAGCATTTTCGAAAGTGTCCATATGGCGATTATCGCTATATCGACGTTTTTGAAACCAACATCTCTTTTGAAACCAACATCTCTTTTGGAATCTTTGGTTTAAAACTTGACCTTGGGTTTTCCAAGGATAATTAATTTCTTTAATAATGATGGTTTCATTTTAATTAATCATTTTCTAACGATGGGTTAAGATTAGTTAATTATTTAATAATGATACTTTAAATTTAATTAAACATTTTAAATAATGATGATTAATGTTAACTGATTATTTGAATAATGATGTGATTAAGGTTATTAACCATTTTATTAATGATGTTTAAAATTAATTAATTATTTTTATCAATGAAGTTTAAGGCTAATTAATTATTTAATAAATGATGTATTAAAGTTAATTAATCATTTTGTTAATGATGTTTTAAGATTAATTAATCCCTTTAATAATATTATTTTAAATTTAATTAATCATTTTAAATAACGATGTTTAAAATTAACTATCATTTTAATAATGATGTTTAAGGGTTAATAATAACGCAACACTTAAACAAGGATGATTAATATTAATTACTCATTTAAAATAGAGTTGTTTGAAGTAATTAACCAGGATTAAAGCAAATTACTTATTTAAAATCAAGTAATTAATCGTTGATTAAAGTTAATTGATCATTTTAAGTAATGATACTGAAGTAATTGATTTGTGATTAAAGTACACCAATCACTGCAATAAAGTTGTTTAAAGTCAATATTTTCAAATGTGAAACCCGAGCATAAGTTTTGTTTTAAAAGTAAAAGTTTGATTCCGTTATGTAAACAAAGTTTCTATAATCCAATATTGTTTATATGAAAAGGATTTAGTCATACTCTTAACACTAAACGTCGAGGCAGGAACTCGTTTCTATGTCGACCGTTGAAAATATCATCAAGGCAATGCTTAGAGGTGACACTACCTCAATTTTCCCGGCTTCATTTTCGACCAAGGGTAGAATAAGTTTGGAATCGACGAGTAGTGGCAATACGATCATTTTTAATTACCCTGATAGTTCATTTATATACTACTGGCTCAGCTTCCTTCTTTGAGCATCGTCAATTTAAGACGATTCATTGTTCATTTATGCATTGTTATCCTTTTTCAAAAATGACTAAAACTAGAAAGCAAGCGCGGTCCAAGTTATGTGGGGTTGCTCCCTTTAGGGAATATCACATCTACTCTAGGTTCGTTTTAGATACATATGCATTAAGATGTGAAAATGCTTGGATTCTCTAAAAGGTTGGCGGGGTCCATCTTGGAGTTCCCGAGATGAGTCATAGTAGCGAATGACCCTCTTAAATATATATTGACTAAAGGTGTACTTTCAACAAAGGGGGTGCACCCTCCTAGTCATTTGTTAAAAAAAAATGTCTTCTTTCCTTTGATTCCATTTTTTTTTGAATTTACCTCTTTCTTAATTGCAACTGGAAGTGTCGTGAGCACTTTTTGGAATTTAGTTATTTGTATCCGCTATTGTGATTAGTGTTGTTATTCTAAGGAGAAACCCGTTCTGAAGTTTGCGATGTGGTCTCATGTACTGTATTTATATCTACCCTTTTATTTAGAGATTTTCTCATACTAAACTTATTGTCTGTCCTGAGTTGTTTGTTTCTGTAACCTCTTGGTACTCAATTTTATTTGAGTAGTCCTGGAGTAGCAAGCTTTTCTTTGGGCTCTTTGAAGATAATTATAAAGCAGGAGGCTCCTTTATCTATCTAGTTTTATATTTCTGTTGTATGATTATGTATGTGTATTTTTATCAGAAAGTGTAAAGGCAGAATGTATAACTGTCTAGTCTAAGTGATGTAGTACATCTGTGTAACTCTGTTAACTCCGAGTAACCTGATGTACTATCTTACTGTTGTATTATATGTCACAGTCCTAATGTAAGACTTTTCTATTCTTTATATTCTATTTTGATCTGTTCTTTTATTTTATCCCATTACAACTCATCTTTCGGATGCTTGGGGAACAATACATGAACACCAAAGTTGTGTTAAGTGTCGTTCTCAAAGGTCAAAATGGTGGGTCATCACAGTTATGTATGCTTAGAAAATACGTAACATTATCTTTTAAGCAACTATTAACCTTATTTAAATGTCCTAATAGTTATGCATGGTTAGAAAGCACTGAATTTTTTAGAAAATGGAATTATTAAGCATAACACACTACTATCACTATATTCTTCCTAAGGCATAAACCATTCAGTGGAATTTGTGCCTAATTAGTAAACTATTATATTTTTGTTTAATTAATTGGAATTTGCAATATATATCTCTCTCTCTCGATATGATTATGATTTTAATCAAAATTCATCACTATTTCTATTATTATTATTATTATTATTATTATTATTATTATTGATGAAAACAGAAGGGGGAGAGAGGTTAAGATTTTGGTAGTTGAGTTATAACCTTACTGATATTTGAGAGTTGGTTTTATTATTTAAGGGTTGTTTTTGCAATTATTTGATAGATAAAATTTTGTTTTCTAAACTGGATGTATCTATGTTGGTGGAGTCTAGTGTAGGGGGAGCATCTAAATAAGGAGAGCTTGAACATATCACAACAGACACATTTATTTAATTTAAAATCTTAATACATGTTTTTAATCATCAAAAAGGAAAGATTATAGAGTATAATGGTTCATGATTTTTTTTGATGATATTAAACATATATACTCATTAAATAAGTTTGTTATAGTACTATGGCAATGTCACAGATTGAACTAGAATTCCAAATTTTATTTAAACAAATACTTTATTTCATTATAATTTCAAATAGTGCAAATTGAGATTCCACTATATTTACACGTTAAAATACAACACATTTTTTCAGTCTCATATACAACGAACTCTCATATAAATTTCACTCGCTCACTTTGGAATTTGTCTTCGATGTTTTCCTGCTTCAACTGTCTACTTTTCGATCATCTATTATATCCTTCGAATGAATAATGAAGTAAAATGGAAAAAAATAACAAATCAAAATTGCAAAAATAAAATTAGAATTGAATATTGATATATCTTAGTTTGTAAGTTTATTTCTTTTTATATTTTAGACAAGAAAAAAAAATGCACACGAACAACTTATGATATGCACAGTATATTTCTATGAATATCACAAGTATGAGCATTGATTAAATTATAGGGACAAATGCGATGTCAAGAAAATGGCTCAACACAAATTAGTTGCAAAGGTCAAGCCCGAAGTCTCAACACGGTGCAAGTAAAACTATACATTGGTGTAGCCATGGTTGTGCTCAACTCATGCACAAAGCAGCAAAATAAACATACAAAACTAGAATCAAAATGGAGCAAATGCACATAGGCATAAGGGTCAGGAGCAAGGGGGTGTACACACTCAAAGATCCACACAATAGGAATGAAGACATAAACAAAATAGTTCACAGCAAATGGTATAGGGACACACACACCAATGCAACCATAATTAAACAATACTGATCAGGCTAAAGAGGAGCAGCAAAGCACTCAAAGGTCATGGGCAAACAAGGTTTCAGTAGTGTAACGACCTAGATTTTTGAACGTCATAACTAATGATGGGAACTTGTTTTGGAAAAATGTTTACAAAAATATATTCTTCGAAGAGTAATCGATAATGTGACCAAAAATTGATTTATTGATAAGCAACTTTTGGATTGGTATAAGTTGTTTGAACTCTTGTGCACTTAACTAATGATCAAATGAACACATTAGCACCAATTAACACACTCTCCTCTTTACAAAGATTGGAATGTTCTAGAAAGTTCTAATAGGATAAGAGATATTATCATGGTAAGGGTAAAATTGTAAAATCAATAAACGAGAAGCGACATAAAGTTTTCATTAAGAAGTAATTAATGTTATTTTGGTTTTAAGGGGTTTTTGTTCTTTTTCCATCAAATTCTAAGGCTATATAAGGAGGGGTACACCCTTTTGAATAAATCACAAATAATTACAAAGCTTGAGTTGTAAAATCAATGGCATCTTCTTCTTCTTCATCATCATCTCTTATGTTTTAAGAAGAAAGAGTTGCAAATCAACTTCAAATCACTTTCATTAAGCTAAAAAAATGAAGAATTGGAGCCAAACTCCCATAAACCCCAATGATCGTGAGCTATATGTGGGTGGCAAAGGAAGAAGAGCAAGGTAAAAGTAAGGAGAAGGAGGAGGAAAGGTGGTTGCAAAGGTGTGGGTTGACTTGGAATCTTGGATCTTGGTTAGATGAGTTAACACCTCACTTTGAATGAAAAATATAATACATATATGTTGTTTTGATTATGGTTTTGTTATTTGAATTGTTAACAACTTATGTTAAAAACAATGGTTAACTTCTTACTTTAAAAGCAAGTGATATATATGATTCATGTACATGGACTAGAATAATTTGGAATGGAGTTGAATGGACTTATATGACAAATGAATAGGCCTTGAACAAAGAATATAAGTTGTAGTCGAACATAGGTTGGGATATGACAAGGATTTAGAAGTGCACGTACAGCGATAGTCGCTATAGATGTAGTTTGGAATTGCCTTGTTTTTGGCAATTGTTATGGAACTTTATAGAGAAATCCTTAGGAATTTCTTACAATATTTACATTATTTTAAATGTATGTTTGTTTCCATTAAAATATTAAACAGTAAAAAGTTAAGTAACATCTCGAAAATGGCCAAAACATCACAAAACTGCCTCGTATAACCCTTCAGTTTTGGACTTCAAATGCTTCAAAAAAGACTTTAATTTTAGTGGAAATTAGGTAGGCATCCCTATCGTACTTCCATATTGTAAAGCGGGTCCCTGTTTTCTGGAAACGAAGAAAAATTATTGCTGAAATATCAGCAACTTTTATAAATAAGTGCTGATATTTCAGCAACTTTCCCTATCAAAATTTTATTGTAAAAAAAAGAAAAATTATTGCTGAAATGCCAGCAACTTTTATAAATAAGTGCTGATATTTCAGCAACTTTCCCTTTCAAAGTTTCATTGTAAAAACGAAGAAAAATTATTGCTGAAATGTCAGCAACTTTTATAAATAAGTGCTGATATTTCAGCAACTTTCATAAACTGTGTTCACAGTGTACGTAAATGTTACTGAAATGTCAGCAACTTTTGTAAATAAGTGTGCAACTTTCATACACTATGTTCATAGTGTACAGAAAAGTTGCAGAAATGTCAACAACTTTTATAAAATGTTGCATCATGCTCTGCAATAATCGTGAATAAAAAACAGGGACCTAATTTACACTGAAATTTAGTGAAGGACATTTCGTGAATTTTGAAACTTAGTAAGGACCTGTGCCAAAAGTACCCTTAATTTTAAGCGCTTTGTTTTGCTCTTTTTAAAAGTATTTCCTAACTCTTATTAGAGTACTTTAAAAGTAGTTTGAGATTTATATGAATTTTTAAGAATTAGTTATGAACTTATATAAAAAGTGTGTTTTGTAGTAAACACGATTTTCTATGTTTTCAAGTAAATTACAAAATGATTATTTTTAAGTGATATTTTGTATAAATGTTTTAAAAATATTATAAGTATTTTTAGTAGAAAATATCTTATATAAATATATAATATTCTAGAAAATATCTTATATAAATATCTTGGAAATCTCTTACATAAATATCTTGGAAAATATCTTATGTGACGAACTACCTTCTTGGATGGTTTAAATCGACAATAAACTGCACATGTCTAACTCAAACCGTTCAAGCTGCAGATTATCAATCGGATTTAATAAGAAAATAAGAGAAAAGAAGGGAAAAAAAATTCAAAATCTCACAGCGGAGTGACAAAATATAATAATCAAATAAACAGTTCATGAAGCTGTTTTACAATATACATTTGATTACACAATTTTTACAACATAATAAGAGTACAATCAACAAACATACCAAAATAATGCAGTGGAAAAATAATAGTAAATACGGTCTAGCAAATTCCATCTTCATCTTCAAGGAAAAATGGCTTCAACACTGAAATACTTAGGCATGCCCGAGCATAATGAAAAGATAAAACACTCGAGCAGAACTAAAAGTTCTTATGTAAGTTAAATTAATAACAAGTAAATATGAGTGTGATAGCTTCAGAGATGTTTATGGAATTTTCCACCTCCTATCAAGTGTACAACATGGGTCAATAAGTTAAGAGATGTTACGGGATTTTCAATCTCGTAAGGATTCGTTAAACTATCTATATGTTGTAAGATACGTTATATATGTAGTGTCTAATCAATAAAATAAATATTTTTTCTTAGCGTTAAGGCTTTACATTAACCCCCCTTGACACATTTTTAAGTAAGTGCCTATGCAAGTCCTATAACACAACCAATAATGTCAGTAGCCAGTGAGTCCCCTATAGGCACCACACTAAAACAAAATCGTAGTGGGCGTGTATAAGGATAAAAGTATGACAAGGCACGAGAGGCAATGCCCAAGGTAGTATACTACCAGTTCAGGTGGCAGGAGTGGTGGTAACGCGTCATAGCCACGACCATCTGCTGCGTCCAACACTCCCATAATCAAATCAAGGTGCACCGATCAAGTCAAAAACTATATAGTAATGTTAAGAAGTGTGTCCGCTAAGGGTAGCTATCTCACTTGGCCCTAACAAGACCTCTTGTTTTAGTCATTTCAAATTGGCACAAATGCTAGGGTCATCTATCATCGTTCTCTTTCTTCAAATCCAGCAATCATTTGCCAATCTAACCACTTCATTCTAGATCAACAACCACGTACACAGTTGTTAAAGTGGTTCCTCTATTAACAGAGAGTATGCCAATATTTGGCCATGGTCTCTTTGAAAACCAACCGTCATTTTACACACCGGTTGGTTCTTTTAAATTTCATAAACAAGTCATACTTCATATCAAAATACCAGATTCATTTTAAAATCATTTCGGAGTCAAAATAGGTTATACCTTCACATCAAAGCATTCGTATTCAAATCAAAGATTTAAATCTAAATAATTCCCAATTTATAACAGTTTGAATAGTGAAAATAGCTTTGAATGATTAATATAGTTTTAATATTGAAAAAAGTTTGAATAATTAAAATATTTTTAATGTTGAAAATACTCTGGAATAATTAAAATAGTTTAAAAAAATTGGAAATAGTTTTAATATTGAAATAGTTTTGTTAATTAAAAAATAGTTTATATATTAGAAATAGTGTTGATAATTAAAATAGTTTATAAAACTATTTCTTTCCATAACAATTTGAACTCATGTTCCAATTCCAAACACAATGAATTCAATTTTTTCAACTTCCAATTCAAGTAAACTTCATGTTCAAAATTCAATTTAAATCAACCTCAATTTATCCGATTTCCAACTTACTTCAAATTCAATTTAAATGATTTATCCAAAGGGTGAAAGTGTCAATTAAAATTCTTGTTTTTAAACAATTTAGTTTAAATCCATTTTACATTCAAAACTTTGAAATACCAATTTAAAACCACTTTAATTAAACTAAATTCAAAGTTTAAATTAAAGTTAAACCTTTAAAATAATTCACTTCCTATAAGTTTAAATCATATTTTAATCTCAACTTAAAGACGACAAATTAAATCTTTAAACAATTTCAATAAACAGTTTCAATTTAAACATTTCAAAACTTGAATTTGGAAAATAATTTAATTCTTCTAAATCCAAATTTTATTTTCTTTAAAACAATATCATTTAAACCAATTTAAATTCAAGATGTTGAAACCATTAGTTTAACCAATCCGACGTCCATATATAATTTTCTACCCTATGGCCAAGTGATGAGTTAATTCAAATTTAATTACATGGATGAATATATATTATTTCAACCCAAAGTTATATGACATAGGTGTATATCATTCCAACCTATTTCTTAGTAAATTTGAAAAATTCAGATGATAATTTATAGGATGTTAAATAATAAGTAAGGTAATAATGAGATTATATCAAAATAAATCAATGACCATACATCCAACATCAATCAATAAATATCCAATTGCAATCAACATCCAAATCAACCAATATCACAACAGTTACTAATTATCAATTATCGGTGTTTAACTAGCAATTAATTTTCAATATTAATTTGAATGTCAATTTAATTCAATATAAAATTAAAATTAATTTAAATGTCAATTTAAACTACCAAACAACAACCATTAAAATTCTTATCACTTCGTAAATTCAATTCAACTAAAATAAGAAGATTTAATATTGTATGAGTGGGTTTAATCACTCACTTCTGGTTTGAAGCCCATTAAAAATTCAATAAAAGCCCAAAATCTCAACAGTCTCCAAACTCAACCAAACCAGTTTCATGTTGTCTGGAATTTCGATAAGAGTCAGACGGAAGAAACACGCGTCGATCAGATCTTGATAAAGTTATTGACATGAGAACATTGAATTTTAAGTTTTAAATTTAAAAATATACAAGGGAACAAAAGTAAAAGCCAAACCTCTCAAACCTTGCCAACGTCAGCTCGAATCCTATGGCCGCCAACCTCTTCATGTTGCTTCCACACCTAGAAGCCACCAAAGGCCAATCGGGACCAGGCCATTGAGAAGACCTAACCGAGCCACACCTAATGGATCACACCTCGTTAGCTGTGCCCCCCGTGCCTCCTCCACGATCGAGATTCGGCCATAGATCATTAAATTTCGATGAAGGTCGACACCTATGGCATGATCGATGCTAATGGATCATCTTTACTTGTCGTCCTCTATGCCACAACAAATTCTGATCGACCTGTCGATGAAGATCCACTGTTAATCGCAAAGTACTTATATAGATGGCCGAGGAAAGACTTCCAATTTATGAAAAGATAGACCCTCTAATCGAAAAATGAATTATATACACAGTTTCCATTCGTTGAGAGCTTCAAGATGATATATTATATGATAGGGTTTGAGCAGTATGAATTTTTAGATTTGATTTGTAATCGGTAATCAGGGTTTAGGATAATCTACATTGAGAAGGAACTGATTATAACTGAATTATACGTACAAAAAATAGAATCGAAATCTGTTAGGGTTTATAACAACATGTATATGTATATATCTATAGGAAAAGATTGAACAAGAATGGATGGAGCAGATCGATTAGGCCAAAGCGATAAACCTTAAAAGCCCGTTTCATTTTCGAAACGAAAATAGGTCATCGGATATATCGAAATATTGGTTTACAATATTATTAAACTCGATGAAACTAATTTCAAACCCTAATTCTATAGTATATAGAAGTTAGCTTTGAAATCAAATTATATTTACTTTTACGCGTTAATTAAACGAATTATTATTAAATTGATTGGATCACTTTTAAAATTCTATATTTTAAGTTTCTATCATCATTCTTGATTAGAGAGGAATTAATAATCTTTTAAAATACAATTTCCATGTTAAATACAAGATTTAAATATTAACTTAATTTGAATTTTAAATTACAATAGTTATAAATCCTAGTTCGTCATATTTTAATTTCCAAACAAATTCTTTTATTTTTATTTACATATTATTAATATTACATCAAATTTCCTTTTCAATTAAGGCATATGTTTCCTTCTTATTTCCTCAAATTTCTCTTTTATTTAAATTTAAACTTATGTTTCTATTATTACGTTCATTAATTGAAATTAATGTTCTCTTTCCTTTTATTTGAAAGATTTCAATTACATTTAATTTCTCATTGATTACCAAATTAATTGATTTAAATAATGAGGTGAGAAATAAAAAATTATAACAACTTAGTAATTTAAACACATTTATAAAATTATTGTTTACAAACAAAGGTTAATAAATTTATGTACTAAATAATTGATTTAATAACATATGATTACATCAATATTCTACTAGTTGATGTGAATGCTACTAATCTAGTTGATTCCATCATAAGAGATGAATTCTAAAATCTGATAAGAGAGCTAGTGGATAATTGTCGGCAGTTGAATGAGAAGATTCAAGCCAATATCGATCTAATGAACCAACTCAGTTAGCAACAATGCGAGAAAGCTAGGATGAAACCTACCCCTTATTCTATATTAGAAAGTTATAGTTCAGTAGAGGATTATCACAGATGTAGACATTGCAGAATTTATGGATGTCACTTAGAAGCTTAAGGACATCATCATACAAAGCAATATAGTCTACGCAGACCGATCATTGCCAATCCCTCCATAAGGATCAGTGATGTTCCCTCCTCTAAAGGATCAATGTAGACCAATTGCCTCCTCCGAATGACATTAAATCGAATGTATATGATATACATCGAAAGGATGTTGAGTAAAAAATGCATGGAATGTCCCATAGACATCGATTAAACCATTCACATGAGGTGGAGCACGACCATTTCTTGGCTCCAACTACCCAAACATCTGACTCGTCCGCTATGGTTAGACAAATAGTGAGGGAAAGATAAGGTTTGACCAATGATGATTGGAGGATCTCCAGAAGCCATACCCTGTTCATTGATAATATCTTACATGGAGAGTATCCAAGGAGGTTCATTATGCTATCGATGCCTTCCTATGAGGGAAAAACTGACCCCAGTTAGCACATCATGAGATATGAATGGCTGATGGATTCTGCATGAGCTGACGATGCAACAAAGTGTAAATGTTTTCCTATTACCCTCTCCGGCATAGCGACGATGTGGTTTATGAAATTACCCCCACAATCAATCTCTAGATTTGATGATATAGCAACGAAGTTTGTGGAGCAGTTCTGTATGCTTGCAACTCGCTTCAAAGATGTAATCTACCTATCCAGCATGGTCCATGCTCTGGGAGAATCGCTGAAAGAATATTTGAAGAGATTTCATATGGCTGTCACATAAGTCAACAATCCAAATAACCATTCAGTACTGATGGCGGTAACGAGAGGGATTGATCCAGAATTAAACTTTGGCAATTGGTTAATTGGAAAACCACCCAAAATGTTGGAGCGTTTCTATGCAAAAGCGGCTTAATACTTGGGGAAAGAGGGATCTAGATGCTCTAGGAGGAAGAATATTGTAGGGCCATGTGGAGGAGTACATAGTAATATTACAGTGAAGCGGTCTAGTGATAGTTTTGGGAAAGGTCAAGTGATTGTCCAAGATAAACTGAATCAGTAAAATAAAGGCGATGACGGGAACTGTGAAAGAAAATGATATTCTGAAAGAGGAAAGCCTAGGATTCCAATGTATGATACATACACATAACTAAATACATCTCTAGAGAACATCTATTGGTCTATTTGCAATACCATGTAGTACAGGAAGCCGCCTCTAAAAGAATTCATGGAGAAACAGAAGCAGACTAGAAAATATTGTGGACTTCACGAATGCTATAGACATAACACAAATGAGTACAGGCATCTCTAGGATGTAATCGAGAAACTAATTTGGAAAGGAAAGTTACAGCATTTTAGCCCAACAGGATGGCGGAAAGGGGACATCCAACCCCGACGGAGGACAAGCTTTGCATAGGGCTGAGAAACCAGCATGGACTGGTGAAAGATTAGTGATAAATACGATAGTTGGAGGATTGCATCCAGCAGATAGAGTTGGCATGAGATGGAGCGTTATGCTTGTGCGATCAAGCATATAAATTTTGAATGTTGTTTAAAAACTGAAGATGGAGCTCCGGCAAAACAACAGCGTACAATAACTGATGACACTAAGTTCAAAAATAGAGATGTAGATAAGGTGGTGGCACCGACGATTGACCCAATGGTCATTTTCGACCAAGATCGGCCCTGCCTTAGTGGTAATGATTTTAGTTGATTGTGGAAGTTCTGTTAAAACAATTTCAAGAAGGGTTACGATCAGATGAGAATGTAAACCATGGACTTAAAAGCGTCTGAAGCCTATATTCATGGCTTTAACGGTGTTGCAACCAAAGCTATCGGATATGTCGAATTGCCCGTCGAGTTGGGAGACGGTGGCCGTAAGAGAGTGCGGATTTTACCATTTGTTGTCTTGGATATTAACTCTCCATACAATGTTTTTCTAGGTCGACCAGCCCTAGATGAATTCTGGGCAGCTCTTGCCCCGTGATGTTTGACTTTGAAGTTCCTATCTTATAATGGTGTTGGAGTTGGTGCATGATGATTAGGCGATCAGACGTACTTGTTATGTGGCTGAGTTGAGAGATGCTCAACGGAAGAAGAAAGGTAAGGGTGTGGATAACTCTCTTCACATCAAAACCGCCAAAGGTTGACAACCGATGCCTGGGCCTTAGCCCAGGAGCCGCAGTCAGTTCTATAAAGGAATAAATCCAATGGATGATGAGGAGGAGCCTAAAAAGACCAAGGATGCACCTACTGAGTAGACAATCGACATAACGGTCAGTCAAGACGACCCATGACGAGTCCTAAAGATCAAATCACGGCTCAGCCCCACGTTGATGAAAGAACTTGTTGATTTTCTCCAAGCGAATCTTGACGTGTTTGTTTGGACTCACTCTGACATGTGTAGGATCTCCCCTGCCATTGCGAGCTACGCATTAAATATCGACCTGAGGCATGTCCTGGTGAAGCAAAAAAGGAAAGGCATGGATTCGAAAGGATCTATTGCCCTTAAAGAGGATGTGGATAGGCTCAAAAACAATGGTTTTATTTGCAATGCCCTCTACCATAAATGGAAATCTCCTATACTTGAGAACGACAAATGGAAAGTGGGAGACCTACATTGTCTATTCGGACTAAAAAAGGCATGTCCAAAAGATAGTTTTTCCCCCCAATGATCGACCAGCGGTAGACTCAAATATATGGCCCGAGTTGCTATCTTTCATGGATGCGTACTCTAGATATAACTGAATCCCAATGCACATCGCCGATCAAGAGCACACTAGCTTCGTTGCCGATGTCGAATTATATTGCCATGTGGTAATGCCGTTTGGATTGAAAAATGCTTTGGCGACCTACAATGTTTAAATAACGGAATGTTTAAAGACTAGATTAGAAAGATATTGGGGGTATACGTGGATGATATGCGCATGAAGTCATGACGATCGAGTGACCACATCAAAGACCTGGCAAAAATGTTCGATATCCTCTGATATTAGAAAATGAAGATCAATCCTTTGAAGTATTCTTTTGGCGTTGCATCAGGAAAGTTTTAAGGTTTCATCATCAATGCCTACGAAATCAAAGCTATTCCCGAGCAGATTCAAGCAATTCATAATATCCAAGTGTCTAAGACCATTAAACAAGTACAGAGCCTAAATGGTAAGGTTGCCGCCCAAAGTTGATTTGTTTCTAGAGCTAGTAATAAATGCATCCCTTTCTTCAACTTGATTAGAAGAAAGAAAAGGAACTTTGAATGGATGTAGGATTGTAAAGACGTATTCCAAGCTTTGGTGAATCATTTAGAAAGGACTCCCATCTTGTCAAAGCTGGTGGATCATGAAGACTTATATATCTACTTAGCCATTCAATATATGCTATAAGTGTCGCACTACTTCGCGAAGATAATAGGATCCAGAGACCTATCTACTATATTAGAAAACAATTAATAGGAAAGGAACTATCCAAGGATAGAGAAATTAGTGTATAGCTTGTTAATTGCTTTACGAAAGCTCCGCCCCTATTTTCAAGCTCATTCTATCAATGTTTACACCTACTTGCCATTACGACAGGTCCTACAGCTACCTAAGATGTCTGGAAGGTTACTCAAGTGGAACATCAAACTGAGTCAATTCGACATTACTTATCTCCCTCGAAGAGCTATCCAGGAACAGGCACTGGTGGACTTTATAGCAAAATTCACTGCACAAGATGATCTCCTAGAGAGAAGTGGAGCCCATTCCATTTGGTGAAAATGTATGCTAATGGAGAATCCTATGATTGTTGTTCTGGAGTCGGAATCATGTTAGTAACTCCGAAATATCGATCGATTTACTACACTTTGAACCTTGACTTCCCTGCAACGAACAATGAAATGGAGTATGAAGCTCTTATTGTTGGACTTAAACTTTCCAGAGAATTGGGGATAAAACTCTTGAAATCTTTTGCGACACACGACTGGTAGTATTTCAAGTCAGGGGAGATTATTAAGCTAAAGGACAACAAATCATCCCATACCTTATCCAAGTCCAAGAGCTATTGACTGGCTTTGAGTATTATGACATCGCACACATCCTTGGGATCAAAACAGAGAGGCCAACTAATTAGCAAAGTTTGCTAACATTGGGGATGCACAATAGATTTTCTTGGCTCTAGTCGAAGTACTAGACACTCCGAGCATAAGCTAGATGGAAATCGACTAGGTACTAGAGACAGATCCGAAAATGGACTCGTGGATGACTCTGATTAGAAAAATATTTGCTATAGGGAGTCCTTCCTGAGCGAAGGAATAAAAGGCGACAAGTCCTTCGCAAAGCCTCAAGATATATCATTCAGGAATGAGTTGTATATAGAAAGGGTTTTTCCATTCCCTTGCTCTAATGTATCAGCTACGATGAAATAAATTGAGTCACAAAGGAAGTTCACTAAGGGGAATGTGGAGATCACACTGGGGGAAAACCACGGCAAAGAAAATACTACTTTATGGGTATTATTGGCCGACTGTCAACCGAGATGTTGCTGATTACGCTAGGAGATGTGACAAGTGCTAGATATATACAAAAGTTCCGAGAGCGCTGCCAACATAAATCACACAAATGGTCAATCTGTGGTCGTTTTCCATATGGGGTGTAGATATTATCGGTTCCTTGTCGATCTCTAAATGCAGTGTGAAGTATGTCATGTCGTAGTTGATCACTTCACCAAATGGGTCGAAGCGAAACCTTTAACCATGATCACAACAAAGAAAGTAATCAACTTCATTATCCGAAACATCATCTGTCATTTTATCCTTCCATAAAATATTATGATTGACAATGGAACATAACTGGACAGCGTTGAATTCAGAGATCTTTATCGTCAACATCATATTGAGAAGAGATTTGTGGCAGCTGCTCACCCTAAAGCTAATGAGCAAGTTGAAGCTATGAACAAATCATAAAATCCATTCTAAAGAAGCATTTGGAAAAGTCTAGAGGCAAGTTACTAGATGACCTCCCAACAGCATTATGGGCTTACATAACCACCCGCATGTCCACGACTGGCCATACTCAATTCACTCTTGCTTATGGCTTCGAAGCCATCTTTCTTGTGGAATTCGAAGTTCCTTCTTAATGAGTAACCTACTACGATCCCAGAACGAATAGAGATCTTATTTTAAAATCTCTAGACTTAGAAGATAAGAAGCATGAAGAAGCTAATTTGAGGGCAGCCACACACTGACACCGAGTCATCCGATGCTACAACACTAAAGTCTGACCTAGAACCTTTAAAATCGGCATCTCGTCTTGAAACGTGTCTTTCCTGCTCCATCACACATGAATCCTATTTGGTAAGGACTGTATGTCATTGAACAAAGGCTTGGAGAAGGAACTTTCAAGCTAGTGATTGTTGATGCAATTATACTCCCAAGAGCGTGGAATAGCGAGCATTTACGATGCTATTTCACTTAGTTTATTCTTTTTTCATTCAATTGTATTCAAATTATGAATTTGCTTTAGCATTTGATTTTCCAGATATGTAATAAGACCGATTATGTCATTTCTTTCCATTTGGCAAATAAAGTTTGAATACCCATAGCATTCAATAACTTCAATTTCAGCAAAACCATAGCATTCAATAACTTCAATTTCAATATAATTTATCACAGGTTATCAAATAAATCATATCACTGAATATGAAATAAATTTCAATATTTTTAAGGATCCAGTTGGATCCCTCTAATCTGTTTCCCTACATCCACAGATGTTAGCACAATATAAAAATACTCATCCCAGTTCGAGGGGATATCGCGGTATAAAGGGTCATCCGCTATTATGCGGGGATTATAGGGTCTCATCCGCTATATAATGCTGGAATATCAATCACTCCAATATATAATCTATTACTTAAATAGGAAAGGAGAAACCAGATCATTTAAATGATGCCACGTGTCCTACCTTTAGGTCCGCTAACTGCATCAGTTTTAATTGTTTGCAACTCCATTTCAAATCCCGCTTTTCTTCACACAGACACTTGCTTCTCCTTCTCTTCCAAATTTAGTATCCGTTCGAATCTTTCTCCCCACACCTCTCCACAAGGGAAATTCATTGAGGGTCCTTCATTTCTGTCTTCGATTTGCGAATTTATCGACAAATAGGTCCGTAATTTTTTTCATATTCATTTCTGTAATTTGTGGTTTTATACACAACCGTAGTCGCTATTTGATCCCATAGGGATTTCTTACCTGTTCCTCCGACCTTAATCGCTTCCACTACAACGGATTAGTGGTTGTAGTTCAGTTGGGTATTTATATGTCATATCTGCCATTGAATCTCCACCCTGGATGTCGTTTGTTTTCCTCTGAATGGAGTACTTTATTCATAAAGAGAACTGGAAACACAGTGCAAGCTCTTACTTACAACCTATTTACCATCTGTCATCACAACCCCTTTGCTTACCGCCATTTGTTCCACTATAAGTTAATGCTCATTTTATATAACCAACTCCTGCTGATTTGTGATGGCTGCTCTGCTAGGTACTGACCTCTACCTTTTAGCTGTCATCTTTTTGGCAAACTGTAACAAGCTACTATGCACTGTTTACTGAATCTTCCTCGACTTCCTCCACAGCCGCATAGACAAGAACATTATTAAATCGACGTTTTTTTTGTTTCTATTTATATTTTTTACCCAGCTGCAAGCAGACGGCATACCAATACATATATGAATGGACGGTAACACACAATCAGGTGTTATGTGGGGGAGTTTGAATCATAATGAACCCGGAAATAAAAGATCAGCACCTAATATGCAACGTGAGAGAGAGTACTAAGTATGTAAAGGAAACCATTAGCTTAGGTAGCAGTACACGAACAATAAGTTCCAACAAATTTCAATATCGTTAGGGCAATCGGTTAGTACCGACTCATTGTTAGCTATATTTTTCTTGCCAGTTTCATTTTTGGTTTGATCACACAAGTATGTTTTACTATGTCCACATATTTGTCTGCTTATGTTAATGTCATTAAGTTTATGATTTTTTTCATCCCTAACACGTACTTTTTTGTCCTGTACGCCAACATTTTTTCATCCCTGGTCCTTCTCATGATGGTTCTAAACCAACTCAACTGTCTATCTGTCTGTGGAAGATACTTTCTTGATCCAAAGTTGAGTATGTAAATTGCTAGAAGCAATCTGAGGTATAGTTTCTGTTTTTTGCTAGAACAACTATCGTTATATAATTATAATGTATAAAATTTGAATGACTGTGTACTTGAGAAAAGGGTATCAGGTTGCAGATTACATCATTTTCTGTACAACTTAGGATTTATATGTAAAAAAGGTGGAGCATAAATATAGACTTTCTGGTAGAATAGTTAAAATGGGTGGTAGAAGTAGTTGCTAGAAAATGCAAGTATTAGACACATTGACTTCGAACAAAGGCTGGTCATCTTACCTACATAAACAAACAATCAGTGTTTGTCAGACATGTAATTTGTTTTATTGTTGAACACCAAACAGTCAGCACTGTATGGCATTTTAATAATCTCGGTACAGTGGTGTTTTATGAACGCGATTTTGTGATAACAAGTGAAGTCTGTTGTATGTTGACATGATATCACTATACTGTAGTACTGCAGTAAGATGATACCGTGACAGTGCTTGCTTACAAATTGGTAGTCGTATCCAAATACTGTGAGTACTCCATAGTTCAACATACCGTATGGCAGACCTGAATTTATGTTTTAATTTTATATGATGTCTCTGTAATACAGTACTATAGTCAGCTAACATCAAGTTAGTGCATCCTACCCAAATGTTGATCCTATACAAAAACTTTGGCTTCTCCACATTTGAGAAGACCATAACTATGCATATTCATACCATTTTGTCTAAAAAATTGACTGGACAGTCACTGGGTAGAGAACAATATGTTTTGGGAGACGAGATATACAACTGTGGAAAAGTTATGTTAACTAATTTTACGTGAAACTTCGTGTATTACTGTTGCATGTAGAAAGGAAGTACAGCCGGTAGAAAGTTGGTATAAGCAATGAGCAGGTTAATGGCAATAAGGACGATATCATACAGCACTTGGAATATCATGGGTTAACCACTGTATTTTAATAGGCATATGTACACTTTAAACGGTTTAATTAAAGCCTTTTACTTACCACCATCAGTTATATTAATTCGTTTGATTTTTCTACAGCCTTAAGCGCGATTATTTAAACGAATATGGCAATACTACAAATTAATTAATAAATTGAAGTTCTGTAGGTGTCTTTTAGTCCAGTGTTATTTATTTCTCTTCCTGTCGATGACAGGAACTGCAATTATATGGTTATTCGTAGGAATTCTACGCATATACTCTTTTGTTGAACGTGTCCATTTCAGCGTTTACATGACTAATTATGAAGACTGCTAGGTACAATGACAAGTTTTTCTACTGGTCCCTGTTCAGCAGTTTTCTTTTTTGTCCACTGGGTGTGTGGGTGATTTCCTCCGCATCTAAAAATTGGACCATCAGACTATCGTTTCAGGTGATGCACAAAATATTTATTCCCATGGCTTGGAAACCTACAAGTGTCTATTATTCCTCTCTATCCAACATAAAAATAATGAAGAGTAAAGCAATATTGAAAATTTGGACCTATTGTCAGCTTTGGTGGCCTAGGCAGAAGAGCAGTGATGTCTTAACATCACACCAACAGTTCACCCAAATATGCTATCTTTTTTGTGTATTTGCATATTTCAGACAATTTGGTGTGTGGGTTTACTTAATCAAGCATAATTTATCATTGAAAATGCATGTTGATTTTGGAGTATTTGAATATCTTGCAACATAGATAGTATGTTAAATTACTGTCAGTAATATGAACACGGGTGAGTACTCATACCCCACTTTTGTGTGGTCCAAGCCAAAGTTTGATACTTCAAATGTTTAAGAGTTCGAAAATTATGTAAGCACAGTGAAGTACTCCATAGTCATTCACATATTTGTATTTTATAGACTTGAAAACTTATGAATGGCCAACTGGTTCTTCCTTGCTTTGATTGCTCAGTACCATTTTCCCCTCCTTCTGAAGTAGCATAATTCAATGTGTTTTTAAAACAGAATTATCCAACAAATTCTAAAAATGTCAAACAGTACTGATTGTTAGCCAAATTACTGGTTTTGCATTAAAACATTAGTGAATGATTATTTCCAGCAACATTGAGTCTTAGAATCAATAACTTAAATAAACAAAGTAATCTTTTCCATACTTAAACAAACACGGCAGAATCTTCTTCTTTTATTCGCTATCCATCTTTCACATTATTGTTGGTGTTGTTAATTTGTTTGACTAAAGGAAGCTGACTCTCATCAACTTATATAGATTAATGCAACTGCCTTTTATGTCTGACTGAGTGCAACTGCAGGTGTTTTCTACTATCACTTTGAACACAGGCATGCCACTGACGGTCTCCTCAGGTTCAAGTTCCCTAAG
This sequence comes from Allium cepa, assembly GCA_030765085.1. Classification (NCBI taxonomy): domain Eukaryota; kingdom Viridiplantae; phylum Streptophyta; class Magnoliopsida; order Asparagales; family Amaryllidaceae; genus Allium; species Allium cepa. The sequence continues at coordinate 906,180,212 of CM060929.1, read as the reverse complement.
TTTTATATATGATAGCTTTCACTGTCCTTCCATTCCATTGTTTATGATGCACAGAGTAATGCAGAGGACAAAGAGTAGCAGAAACACTCCCATTATAATCGGTAACTTCAAATACTGATTGAGTTTTAAATCTACTGATTAGTTGGTTCTGCATGCAATGGGTTATGATGCATACAATGTCGTGATCTCATATGCTGAAGAGATTGATAAACTAAACTCTTCATTACCCTCTTCTTCCTACTACGTCAATGCATTGCACAGTCTTGTGATCAAGATTAGCTCAATTTTTATTCAACTCAATTTTTCAAAGTACAACTATGAATCTCTTAGAAGGTTTAAATGACTCTTTAGTCAACATAAGAACAGATCGTGTCCATACTCTAATTTTCCTGACAAAGATAATACAATTATTTTGTTTCCCACTTTTTTTTCCTTTTTTAAATACATTGCAGTTTAACCTTGCATCTCATTGATTTGATTTGGTGCTGACTTTTGGAATTCATAAGTTCATTATTTCAGTATTGTAAAATAATATGATTTTAGTTTTCCTCTTTTTAACGTTTCACTGTCCGTGGATTATGTAAGTATGAAAGGGGTGATTTTTCTTCATTAGGAGGGGTAAACACATTTTATTTTGAATATGAGTTTAATGCTTAAATCAGTTCGAAACTGTGGATGTAGTCACAATAGTTCTTTATAAACATGTTTTTTCACTACACTATTTACACTACATTTTGTTATATCAATTTTTGAAGTGCGGAGATTTCTTATATTTTTATATTAAATTTTTTGAGCAAGTAATGGAATGCTTTACGATAGTCAGCTGTTGGCCTTCGCTACGACTTACCTTCGTACTTCTGACCGTGGCACTAGCTTATGTGACCCATCTACGGTGTGGTGAAAGCTATAGAGCAGCGCTTAGCTTTATGCAACTTTATGATTGTACCATTCTTATACACACTGCCGGTTTGAGTAAAGATAATGCACCAAACTCTTTTCCCAGGATTACTTTTTGGAGTTTGCAATAAAAACACAGTCTACACTCAGCATACAATACATAGCATGCATAGGTTTATCTTCTTTAATTTTTCTTCCATGACGTAACTCAAAGTATACATATAATTATCCAGGTAGTAATAACGTTTGAGAGCTAAAAAAATATTAGATAAATACAATAAGCGAACAACATACCTGAAATATGAACAACTGGTTTTGTAGAAGAAAATATTATCTAGTCCGATTTTCCTCCGCCAGAATGTAATCAAATCCGACTACCTAACTTATTGAACCTTTTTTAAATGATTTGAATCAACGTATGTACTAAAGATGGTGAAAATGATCGTAAATAAACGAAATTTAACTGTGATTTAAAATAGTCATAAATAGAAGACATATTTTATCCCATTTAATTATAGTTTTCAATTTTTGAATTTTAAGGTTTTAGAAACCACAATTGAGAGTTTGAGCTGTAAATACTGCTAAATTACTTTAACTCAAGTTTATTTTTCTCCTGGACTGTTTAACCTTATTGTTAAACTGCATTATGAGTTGCAAACCAGTCAGACTGTTTATGTCCACCTTTCCTTTCCATTTATGTCTATCGTATTAGTGAAAATGAGATATCATGTGCATATTGTGCATCATTTTTTCCCCACCGTATGTTAGGTGGTAATATGCACCAGAGAGTGCTAAACCAAGATTGTTGAAGACGATTAGTGGATCATCAGAATTTAATTTCCTCTCTCTTTGGAACTGAAATCGATGAACATAAAAATAATTTAGCACAAGTAATTAGTTAACTCTCATTTGTAGTATGATGGTCATCTTCTTCCCATTCCTGCCTACAAACCACTTTTACCAGTTTGACTATGTTACCATTCCTAGATTGGTAGTGTCATTATAAACATAGTTTTCAATATGCCACGTTTTAAGTTTGAAAAAAATTGTATATTACAAGTGTAAGAAACATATATGAAATAAATTATTGGCTGTATGAGAGTAATTATACTGTCAAGTATTGTTGTACTGTGCCTTTATAAGGAAATTATCATTGCTTCATTGTTTACCGACAATCTGTGGTTTGTGTTTTATCTTAACTCAATGGTACGATGTTAGGACGCAACACAGTCAACAAATTAACTGTTCATTTACTTAAAATCATGAAATCAGTCATGACCGTGGATGTTTATGCCTGGCCGCGCATGCAGTCAGGTGTTTGCATTCCTTATTCATGCCCAATTTTTCAGTAAACAGATTGCAAGTTTTATTCTGTTATGCTATGTTAATCACCCGGTTGCATGTTGATTTTATTTCTTCAAAATTGTCGTTCAAACAGTACGGTCTTGCTGAACTAATTTGCTATATATATATATATATATATATATATATATATATATATATATATGCGTATTTGATTTTAACTATGACTTAATATAGTTAAAAATTAAAGGCTAGCGATAGTAGCATCCTCTCAGCATGACTCCGGAACATATTAAGTAGTGGTACCCGTGTGATTATTATGAATGAGTTGAGGTAGAAAAGGTACTTCTAACATGAACAACGATCCCATCTCTTGCCAATTTAAAGCTGTAGATATTATATCCAGAACGCAATGTTAACCATAAATACAATTGCGTATAAACTAAATTGGTCTAACTGCTTATGCTTATTTTACCCTTATAACGGACAAATATGCATTTGTCTACCCTTATTCTTATTCTTTGTTACTACTAAATATATATGTTTTGGATTACATTAAGGCTGTCCATGGTAAATTTCAATAATACTGTTAAGGGATGTGTTGCAAATAGTGTACACATGGTTGGGAACATAAAGCCTCCCTGCTGTGATCATAGTTCGCGTGCCTGTTCTCTAATTCACCTAACAACATGTGTCAATACGGTTTACTGGAAGATTACACATTCTATGGTATCTTTTTCAGCTGCACTCCATAAATTTTTTTCGTTATTTGCACTCCGCAGTAAATATCACGACATGCATATTAAGGTTTACCATTCTTCGCTTGACGTTATTATCTTATACGATCTACATTTTCTTATATCTAATCAGGTTGTTAATACTTATTCAAATTTTGAGGAGGTTAAGGGAAAGAAGATAGTTGAGCAGTTTTTTCAACAAAACAGATGCAACACTGTATGCCAATAATTGACGACAATAATATACTGTCTACAACCTCAACAACAGAGAAAACAGAAGAATTTGTGCAGACAGAAATAGAAACATGCTACGTTATGGAACCTGGAACTACATCTCAACGTGGCCTAGGATGTTGGGGTACTAATCTTACCACAATATTGGTTGATAACACAAATACAAATTTATTTATCACTGTCACTTTTCAAGCCGATTAAAAAAAGAATAATGGTATGCTAAAGATCCGTGGAAGAACTTTATAGAAGAAAATGAAGAAGTAGGCGTCCATGTGGAAAACCACTTCGTCCACCACCATCTATAGCGTGTGTTGTTTGTCCAATTTTTATTTTATTTACAATCTGTATGTTTTATTCATTTTGTGCTTTCTTTTTCTTTAGACCTGTTACTCTTGCTTTCTGTAATGTAATTGCCGTTTGAGCATCACTGCATGTTTGTATTAGTACCAATCTTTGTCAGCAAAAGCATCAGCTTAATAAGATATTAGCATGTGGCCGTATATATACACTGTGACAGAATTCAACCTGTATGTTATCGCTCTGCCATGTTGAGCACATTGTTAAGTTACAGTTTACATATAGTGGCTTGAACCTCAACTGTCTGTGGTTACCTTTTAATTCTTTTAATCCAACTTGTGTGGCATTTTACTCTATATTTAATAACCTATATTCAGGAGGAAGCTACAAATATAATTTTACTTCACTACTTTATATTCATCATGAGAACAGTATACATTTGTATGCTGTTTCAGTGTTACACGTACATTTAACTTACACGCCTTCAGTCATACACATGCCACTTTATTTAAACACTGTACAAACTGAATTGATACTTCAATCACCAAAATTTAAGTGCCCCTTAATACCACATTACATAATGCGTTTGCTCTTTCTTCATTCTCTTACACAAGTATATTTAAATGCCTACAAAATATATGTCCTTTGTTCACTGGCAATGCATACTTTGTTTACTACGCAGAAAGGCATGCCTGATACGTACGGACATTTGTATTACTTAACATCAAGTACTGGTAATCCTTCCAATACATGAAGGTATCAGTACAATTTGCTGTCATGTGGTAATTTATCTTCACAGTATTCAAATTTAACTATTTAACCGCCTACGAATTTGGCTCAGAGGCAGTAGCTTTGTTGTACAGCCAAACACAGTAACTGTTCCATATACATACCACTCTTATCATCCATTTTAAAACTTATTTAATTGCGCATTATGTTGGGGGTGGACGTAACTATCATTTGGATATACTTATTTCCCCCTGGTCAACTGCTCAAAAACATTTCCTTAAGTAATTGCACCCACTACATGTACTTACAACCAGACATACACACAAGTGTTTACAGGATTGGAGTGTAAAACTGTGAGGTAGTTATATTCTTCAGTTTATCACTATAAATTACTCAAACAATTCATTTGTTCCATACCCTCTTCATCACCAAATTTTTCTCCAACTTTGCATTACTCTCCAGGTACGTTCGCATTTACCAGCCTACTATTCTTGATTCCCACTTCTTGTATGAAATACAAATCACTATGTCCCTACAACTTCTATGTCACCATGCCCACCGCAGTTCAACAAATTTCCGCCAGTTATACTACATTTCTGTCTCTTCCTTTTGTTAACTCCTTATCAATATTGTTTAGCAGATATCAGCATGGCCAACAACTATCAGCTATTGTCCGACTTATACATTGGTCCTAACTGGGATTGTATCCACATAAGACTGTCTAGGATGTGGAATTCAATCTTCAAAAGCACAAAAGTGGCTTACTCGACAAAGCTTCAATTTCTTGACGTAAAGATATGTTGTCAACCCACTTGATATATGTACATCATTTTTCCCAATTAATGTTATGATGCAATAGGATAATAATGTATTGTATCGTAGGGCATTCAAAAGCATGCTCTCATGTCAAAGATTTTGGTGGACAAATACATACATTTGTTTGAAGAACAATGTTTATACAAGATTGAAACATTCAATGTCTTCCCTTCGCAGACTACCTACCGTCCTATAGATGAGGACTTGATGTCCATCTTTCGTAATGACACCCAAGTAAAACGGCTGCCTCCTACACTGTACAATATTCCTAGATATAGATTTGGTTTTGTTGATAATGACACTCTTGCTCAACGCATAGATAAGGTGGCCCAACTTACAGATGAACGGTATTTCCGTATTACCGTATGTCATGTACTATTATTCTACCATTTCCAATTACACCACTCCACATATTTATTTAAGTTTCCACTTTTGTACGCCTGTCTAGCTGATATTGGTGGGGTATAAGAGGCATTTCCGATGTTGTTCAAGTCACAACGAGGATCGGATGTCAAACATCTAAGAGAGAGATTACTATTTGCACTGAAAGATTTCACATTTACCACTTCTATGGTAGTAATACTTTCCAAAGGTAAATTTTTAGTACTCAATTAATAGTCTTTATTTTCAACCTTATCGCCAAACTGTTAACTTCAGGAGAGTTTACATTTTCTTCCATCAATACTACACAAATGTACTCCAGTGTTGACTGTCCAGAGTTAGCTAAACTGATTTCCAGGTTTACCTCAAATTTACTTTTACCAACTCTTACTGCTGCCTACAATATGTCCTCATCCTAACCTTGATTGTATTACATTCCAGTGTCACGGAGAGTGGAGGCAGTACCATTACAACACTAGAGTGTCAATGACCAACAGCTTCATCAACTTACGATCAGGAAATCAGAAGTACCATAGCTAAAATGTTAGAAGACATAAGAGCTAATGACTGCCACATAATTACAAATCTTTTATTTCTGCCGATACAATACCTCCATTATTTGGTTAACGTTTTTCACTACCTCTCTGATTTTCAGTCTAAGAAGTATGTCGTAAACGCAACATTGATGAAGATTAACACATCATTCGGATGGAGTTATCTTTCCTGTCCACTTTGTCAAAAGACAGTGACAAAGGAAACAACCTGTTTTACCAGCCTTAAATGCAACAATAATATTGTCCATCCACTGAACAGGTCTGTGTAATTCAATATGTTGTACACTTTCCACTCCCTTACCATCTACTATATGTACATAGGTATCGATTATCAATGAAAGTTTTTGACCATACCGGTTCTGCAACCGTAATTGCTTTTGATAAAGATGTTTCCTGCCTAATCAAATGGAGCATGGATGAGATGATGGAACTATCCAAAAAGGTACATATATTATACCTTCACTAGGTTTTCAATTTACACTCCTAATTTCCAACCGTTTAACCAAAACATACAACAGCTGTCTCATTACTCCTACCACACTTATGTCAAATTGACTAACCCAACTGTTTACATTCGTCTAGATCAACGGTGATGAACTGATTGGTAAACTCTTCAACTACTTGATGGATTCAGAAGCTCGGTTTGAATTCAGACCTTCATACTATGACATAATGAATCATGGCAAAACATTGACTATCAGTAGAATTTCAAATATTTACCAACCTTACAACTCCTTGACTGATCGACCTGACTTTGTGGAACCAAACGATATAAAAGGAGTTCACGGTACAATTAATTGCCGAGTCAAGCAATGTTCGAATAATGAGTAGAATCTTTGTCATAGTTCTCTCCATTATGCGTCACGTATCTTATACTGTAATCTAACTACCAATAATGGGCTTCCCTTACTCAGGTGTAGGGAATAGAGGAAAGCAAAAAGTTTAGCAGGTTTCTATTACAACGCACGGTCCACATTGTTTGCCAAATAACAAACAAACTAACCGACATACCAACTCCGCGTTCATGTTGGAGATTGACACACGATGCCTACAAGACAAAAGACACTTTTGGACATGATAAAACCTAAATGTGACGTGCTTATTGGTGGACGAGCGACAGACATGAAAATAAAGAAGTAGTCAGTCACATGGATAGGCGCAAGATGAAGCAACTTCTTTCCACAACACCAACCTACTTCTGTATTCCCCTGCCCTTAGTTGCGTGTTATGTTTCCAATTTCCCCTCTTTGTACTTATTGTTGTACTTAGTTCTCTCTCTCTCCCTCCGTAAAGAAAAGGCTACTCTATTTTTGTACTTTAATTTCTGTATGATAAACCATGTGTATTATTGTTTGTACCATTCTCTTTTCAACCACTGTTCAATTGTAATAAATATCACACTATTATGTTGTCCAACACACTGTATTGTATGCAATGTGAACAAATTTATATATCCTAATTTGTACTTATCATTGTAGATTCATATAAATATAATACCCCACTTTGTACTCTATTCTTCTTCATGTTGTCACAGGCTTCATCACAACTCCTCACCCATTGAGCTTTTACTCTTGCTTTTCCTCCATTGTTTTACATGCCTATTTTGTCACTCCATCTTTTTCACCCCAAAGGCATCCCAATGGTTGTTCCACTTTGTACAATATCGCCATCTACTGTCTACATGAGCTACTACACACACATTCAACAACGCCAGATTATGTTGAAGTCAAAACAGGTCTTTGTTTCGACTGTAAGATCAATGAGACATGTGACATATACTTCACTTGCCAACTTCCTTTTCAACATTTTATTTTTAGCGCTAATGGTGAAAAAAGTTAGATTGACGTACTAACTTGACATGATGTACATGTTAAAAAACTTAACCTCTGTCAACTTATTTCTTACTACATTGATTCTCTGTACTCAACTGTTGTTACACCATTACAATGGCATTTCATATATACTACGTTCTGCCTGCATTTTCTTCCTCCATTTTTTTTTCAAAGCTCAATTTTATGGTGACAGGCGATAGTTTACCACTGACTTATCCCACTTTGTTGTGGTTATTATCCATAGCTATGAAAACTGTATGCATCTCAGTCAACATACTGAACCAACATAACTGTCCTCCCTCCGTACAGTATACAGATAATAAATCCATCCTTTGTCACTGGGATCGACCTACCCATTCAGTGAGCTTTCAAATTTGACAGATATATTAACTTCTTCTCCTTCGGTCCGTGTTCAATTTGTTTATATGAACTAAAAGTAATTTTTACTACTGCAGGAGATTTCTTCCGCACTGTCTTACTGTTTAGTAAATTTCATATTGCATATTCATCAGTTGATCAACTGAAGGAGTCGACCTTTTCATCAGATGAACAACTGAAGGAATCGACCTTCACTGCGGTCAGTTATATAGTTGGGTTCATTAGATAAGGTATTTTTAGTAATCCTGACTAAAATAATGACTAAATGAGGGCTACTACTATCTGACATTTGTGTAGTAAGAATCAGTATTTTGTCATGAAATTTATAATGTTCTACAATTCCCCTGCTGATATGCTTTCCGACTTTACTACTTTGAACCATTGCACTTCTAACACCCTGGCTGATTCGACTTCCACCACGAAATTGTTTCCATCTTAATGGCAATGATGCAAAATGTTAAAAACAGTGCAACAACTTACTGTCAATTACTGACATACATGTTTAGCCTATTTCTACTCAACTTGCAACTTTAGTATCGTAGAAGTAAATGCCTAACCGCAATGTTATTCCAATCAGTGGCATGTTGTTGTGTATGAAATGAAATATAAAACCTTTCTTCACTAGGTGTAAATGAAGCATGCATTTATGGTTTCCATCTTTTCACCCGTTACTATTTTACATGGTTATTACATTACACTAAACACGTTTTTTCAGTTAAAAATCAAATACATCAATTTACACACACATTCCACTATATCAAACAACATACCTCTATACACACACACACACAGACACATAAACATATATATGTGTGTGCGAAATTCGTTCAACTATAACCCAAACATACATACATACATACATACAAGTTGTAAGCAAGGCGATATAAGTCTCACAATACTTACTGTCGCTTATCTACCGCTTACTCATCACCTATCTGTTGCTTACTTTCTTAGCATTAATTATTCATATCACCCTAACTTTGTTTAATAAGACTGTTGTATATGCATCCTCTATGTCTTCACAAACCGATGACAATGAAATATAGTTTAACTAAAAACTTCATAGAATGCAAAAGGTAGAAATCAATTTTATTACCCGTTCCGTTCAGTACAGTGCAGTTGGGTTCAAACCCGTCACATTTTGCAAATAACATCCTCCTATCTTAACATAAAAAACTGCTCACCTAGCTTGAACCCATTAAATATATACCGAGCATATTCTGTTGCTAAATTCAGCCTTTTCCCTACAGACCAATTTCTTCCTCTTCACAACAATATATCTCACTGCCTATATGTAGTTATTTGTTGCTTAGATTCACACCCCCCATACACGCACAAATTACGCACGCTTAAGCACTCATCGCTTAACTCTACTGTGTCTCCATGAAATTTAGTTTTTTAGCAGCCTTTACCACTTCCACACAGTTTTCAATGCATATATATCCATACATACCGGCAGGTACATATGTATATTGCAGTTACTCCTATACATAACCATATACTTGAAATCTACCTTCCTTTACTACATAAAACCGCTTTACACTGGCACATTACAGTCTACAATAGCTTTTAATACCAATTTGACTATCGACACTTGTCACGGTCCAAATTCCAGCGTTCAAAAATCGACATCCGTACTCCACTGTACTTGAATGCCGCAGATTCAAACGTCGAAATTCGAGTCGTGCCGGAGCTTATAACACCATTAAGTAAAACAACATAGCGGAAGGAAAAGAATATATCGATATACAACATTTGATACAATAACTGATACAACATGAATGATACAACAGAATGGTACAATAGATATCAACATTATCAGAGATACAAAGAATAGCAGCGGAAATATAATAATAACACTAGCAGCGGAACAATATCTTCAATATAGTCTTCAAGAAAGAACTCCAGTATCAGTAATCTCCATCTCCAAAGCACCAATCCAGAAATAGCTCGAACTCCAATCAAGATGAAGAGAAGCAACTCGATCCAATTGTGATTGCCAAATCGAATCTACACCTACTATTGATTATCTGAAAACCCCAACTCTAGACTGCCCGTGTGGGAAATAGTGGGCACCCAGAGTTTAGGAAAGGAACAATAAACTCCAGGTCAGTCATGGGACTGGTATGAGCAAACAAAAGCATTTGGTCTTTAAAACAAACAAAAGAATTTAAATTTGAAATCCGCAATGCTTTTTGAAAAATGAAACTACCATAAGGCCTCCCGGCACACACACAATGCAAACGCACACATGGGGGAGATTTCTCCTTATGATAGTCAAACATGCTTACTACGAGGAAAATTCTTTGATATTATTACTAGTGCATAGTGGAAAATCTTTCGAAAGTATAATATAAATCCTAGCCAGCATAGGTACCATGATACTATGCCTACTATAGCTGCCATGTTAAATGGCAGGTTCTACAACTAAAACCGTACAAGGCACGTATTGGATGAATGGATTTCCAACAAATGGTCAGGCTAAGGAACTTCCTATTGCCACATGGGTACGCCTCTGGCGGGACGTCCCGAGAACTAACGTTACGGTTAGATCTCTGCCAACACAAGGCCGGGTTACCTCTGTAACTAGGTAACTACTACACGAATATGTCATCCCCCGGTCCTTTGGGACCTTTATCCGAGAGCTCTCCAACAACAACACCACACAGTAATAATGAAGTGTGTCCACATGAGCAAATATCTGGGCTCCATACCATGATACCACCCTTTACCAGAAGGGAATGACACACCCTAAAGGGCGCGACCCTCATAACCTTGCCGCATCTTTCCTGTTTCGACCATTTCCGGGGAGTGAGGTCCTGACGAAGTCTCGTCCACAAAGCTACGCTTTGTGCAACAAAGCCATGCTTTGGGTCCACAGATGACCAAAGCAATGATCACAAAGATAAATGATCAAACAAATGATCATATCACAAACTATCAACCAATGATCATCACACAGCAGCACTCAGCATGTCACATTACCAAATTGGGAATATATCACTGATAAATATCAACTACATAACCTCTGAGCTCGTACATCTCAGAGAAGGGTGTTAAGCTAAGAGAATAAATTCTCCGCCACCAGCAGAAATGTATTTGATAGAGATCGGTTAATATCTCAAAGTGTAATGTCGGACATACAACCATACAAGTCTGTTCCGGGTTCGAACAGAACCGAAGGCACTTCCAAAGAAGCCCTTGCAAATCCGGGTATTCACAATCCCGATCGGACTTCCCATCACTAAGGGAGGACTCTATACCGGAGCAACTCAGTGCAGAGTCAATCGATAGGTCATCCTATCGTTCTCGCAAACACCCGGTCTTCACCACCGGTCTTCAATGCTATCCATAACGACGTATCACATATTCGGAATGGGCTATATGACACAAAGGTCCTCTCCCGGCTAAACCGAATAGTGAGCGCAATATTTTAAAAATATATGGATATGGGATCTCAGTTAAGTCACAACTTAAAACTCAAAAACCTTTCATCAAATGGTTAAGACAAATTACCATTTTACGAATCTTTAAATAAAAAGATTTATTTCAAAACCTTTAATGGTTTAACAATTTCTACATTTAAATCTTTTAAACAAAAGATTATCTTAAGGATCCCCTTTAAATTCTATGACAAAGATCACCAATCTTAAATAAAGATTTATTTCTAGCCTTTCAAAACAATTCCACTTCAAATTGAATTAACTCATTGGTCTTTAAATAAAAGAGTCATTCCATAGCTTTCAAAATAATTTCCAAAGGTTCATTCATATTTTGGAAAATTATTTTTTTAATTCAAACTTGAAATTCCTTATGAATTTGAGATTCATTACTTATGTGAAAGCTACTAGCATTTAAAAACAAACAGTTTTACTTCGGAAAACCTGATTTCAATTTCACTAGTTAAAGCCTTGCAAATATAAAATTCAAATTCCCAAACCAATAAGATTTAGTTTCAAATCTTGAATTTAAATTCAAATCAACTATTTAAATTTCAAAACTTAATCCATTTATTCGAGATAGCTTTTATTTTTGAAAACTTCCTTTTTAAAAGCCTTTTCCACTTTTAACCCAATTTCATTTTCCAAACCGTTTAAATTCAAAAATCCAAGATTTAAAACCATTTCAAAAATCTGTGACTTAACCGATTTCCACGTGCAATCCATATTTGTGTGTGTATAGTGTGGTCCAGGGGTTTAACGCAATAGTGCATAACATCAATCAGCACAGATTCAAATACAGCAATATATTTGATAAGCGATATAAATTATAACGCTTATATTTGATAAGCGGTATGAACCATAACGCTTATTTTTCATTTACAGATCACAGGTACATATATCACAGAAAATAAATTACAGTAAACATAGTTCAAATCAAACAAAGTTTAAACAATTAGGGATATCAAGCAGTTCAATCATTCAATAGAATCCAATCATCTATAAACAATATCAATTAATTATCTGATTAATTCAAATCAGATTAGTCACTAATCTTAGTTAATAAATGTTAACTAATTACAACCTATTTAATTAATATTTCTTAATTGATTACTATAATTAATCACTTCTTGATTAATAATTTTTTCTAAATTGCTTAATTTATTACATCCAGTAAATATCAATTTTTACTTCACTAAGTGATTACCATCCATTAATTAATTAATATTTACCAAAGCATCCAATGTTTAAATTAATTTCACTTGATTAATTAATCTAAACTTATTAAACTCACTAATTATATTATGTAATTAATTTCTTAATTACTTAATCAAGTTATCATTTACAAGATATTTTAAATCAATTTACTTAAATTTATTTTCAAATATCATTTTAAATTTAAGATTTTAAAATGAATCCAAATTATCTTTAACAAAATTTTACTTTTTTTTTTTTTTTTTTTTTAAAAAAAACCTTTCATTTCATAAGTTTAAGAAGCTCTCATTTAATAAAGAAGCTTAGAAGAATTTAAAACCAAATTCATATTTAAATTCAAATCAATTTGAATTATACTTTAAACATTTCAAATTTCTTAACACATTTTAAATTTTAAATCCTTCCTACATTTCAAAACTGAAATACTTATTTGAAATTTTAATCCAGATTGGTTTTCAGATTTAAAGACTCTACTTACATTTTAAACTATATTTTAAAGTTCAAAATTATTTAACCATTTCAAGTATTTAAAAGATTTAAATTTAAACTCAAAAAAAATTGAAGTTTACATTAAATTCCAGATTTAAAAATACAGATTTAAACTCATTTTAAAACTCCAATTCAAAATTTCAAACTTCCAATTCAATTGCAAAACTATATATGGATTTCACTTATAAGTTTTAAAACCCAATTTAAATTTAAAAACATAAATTATTTCAAATTTTAGACAATCAAATTTGAATTCATATTCAATTTCACATTTTCAAAACTCAGTCTAATTTCAACTTGCATTTTAATCTTTACATTTAAATTTAAAAACAGAAAACAGGGTTTTCTCTAGTTTTATTTAAAATCCAAAGTAAAATTTAAAAATTCAAATGATTTCAAACCCAAGATTTAAACTATTGAATTCTTATTTATTTTCAGGTTTAAAACATAGTTTAGATTTTAGTTTGCATTTAAAACTTTATTTATTTTTAAAACTGAAACTCAACCCATATTTCCAGATTTTTAAATCTCAATTTTAACTTATTTTAAATTTCCTATTTTACAATTTTGAATTTTCTGTTTAAATTCAAAAACTCATATACTTTTACACTTAAAAATAGTTGAGACCAAATTAAAATTTCAAAAACCTAAACCTGTTTAAAATACTTTTAGATTCAGGGTTTCACCTCCAGATTTAAAATTTAAATCCTATTTAAAAATCCTGTTTTCAGATTTATAAATTAATTTATAAAATACTGCCCAGATTTATTTATTTTTATTAAACACTTTATTTTATTTATGCAAATTTATTCAAACATGGAATTCAAATTCATTTGAATTCATGATTTAAACTTGGTTTCAAATTTTTAGTTTAAAACTGCAATAGGTTCTCTGTTTCATCATAAGCCTGTAAGAATTTGCTACCCGAGCCAACCCTGTCATGACTTCGAGTCATCTACCTAGTGCTTCGAGAAAATACCTGGTCTACTTCGAGTTTCTACTTCAATTAACCCGAGGCAAAAATCCTATAACACACAGATGAACACTGACATGCACACCACCACTATGCACCATCCATCAACTCCGGCCACCTCTGACCATCATCCATGGTCATCCCCCATCGACCAGACACCCTACAACCACCTTCAGACATCAAGTCTCTCGAAATTCCACTCAAATTCGAATTCAAGTTTAAACTCAAACCTGGAACATCACACTGCCCAGGTTTTCAAAACCTGTCAACGCCGAGCATCTTCAATTCCGACCACCTGAGACATCGCGCCTCCGGCCATGGATTCGTCTACAAACCCTCTACCACTTCCCAAAACCCTATAACATCCGATGCAACCAAGAATACGAGCTGATCCAAACTTCGACCATATTGAAAACTAGGGTTAGAAACCTGTCAACGTCAACCACCGCTACCACCAGCTTCTGATCATCAGTCTGATATTTTTCCCCTACCCACCGATCAATCATACACCTCCAGGAAGAATCGTAACATTCCAAATTCACTAGATCACCCGATAGGCCAAAAAATTGACATTTTGTTCAACTCAGCAATGCATATACAACAGTACACTAAAAATTGTAATATTTGTTTTAAAAATCATAATTTCCTACATGCTTCCAATTTGTGATATTGTTTCAAAGTTTAATGATGTTTGATTTTTGGCTATTTAAAACAATGTCTGTATTTTTCTTCTTTTTCCAGAGACACCGAGTTTAATTAATCATAATTATAGTTTATATGCCTAAATCTATGTTAAACAAACAATTCTTGTTCACATATCAATTTCAAACTAAGAACAAATCAAGTGAATCAAGAATTTTAAAGAAAATCTGGGTTTAAGAACAGGTATACAGATACCTGGCACAACAAGCACAACATGCATATTCATATATGTATACACAGAACATGCATCAATAGGCAATCACACATCATACTAATTCCTAAACATCCATATGCTACTCACAGTCAATAAGGTATTAAAGTTTGAAAAATTTGCTCACTTGTCATTAGTTGCACAGAGAAGAGTAAGCCTGTACATATTATTTTCTTTAATTTTCTTTGATCTGCATTGAAGTTCCAGGTTGTAATCTCTGCATAAATTTTTTTTTTTTATTTCAACTGTTTTTTTTAAATTTATACTTTAATACTCATTTAAAAATATGAATTCAAACTTTTAAGGAAAAAAAAAATTAACTTATCTTAATTTAATCCCAGAGGAAACTGCCCTGCTCCATCTTCTATTTGTTTTGTTTGAGATCATCTTGAACTAGAATAATTTGCTTAAATCTTGATTTGGACTGATCAAGTTGAGTTGCTGGCTGATCTACATGTTTGAATTCATATGCTTACTGATTTGCATTTTAGCTTATGTTTAAATCTGCTCTTCATACTTGATTTCAGCTTGTTTCCAGATCTTGAAGATTGAAGACAAAGTTTTGATCGGATTTCCTTTTTAGTTTACTTTTCAGATCTGCATTTTAAACTTGCATGTTTGCTTCCTTTGAACATATCTTGTTTTCAGATTTTTTTGTTGAATCCATGCTTAGCTTCCAGGTTGAACTCTTTCTTCAATCTTGTCTTACAGTTTTAAACAGAGCTTTGCAATTCTTTTTTTCTCTCAGTTTTGAAAAAAAAACAGGAAATAGGCTGAGGTTTGAATACTGATTTTGATTTTAATTTGTTTAATCCATATTTTGTAATTTTAGATTAAAAGAGAAAAAGAAACTTGCTTGCCACTTGTATCAATTAGTGTTAACACTTGTCAAAACTTTTGTTTATTTATCTACACTTGTTTTAAAACAACTTAATATACATACACTTGTCTTTTACTAAGGAATTAGTATTTATTAAATGTTAATTAGTATTTAATTAGATGTTAATTATAAAATAAATGTGAGCTTGTATTTAACCAATTAGTTAATATATATACTTATTTGCATATGGAAAATTTTGAAATGAATACATTAGATTTATAAAATAAAAGTTTATACAAATATTATAAAAATCCAAAACAAACTAAAAATATTCAGACATTTAAAATTTTTTTTTTTTTTTTTACATTTTCAAATATATGTTTAAATCCCTTAACTTAATTTGATTTATAAATTTAGTTTTAAATGTTAAAATTTTAGTTCAAAATTTATTTTAATTTTATACATTTTGGTTTGGTCCTTAATTTTGATTCTAATTTATAAACATACTTATCAATTTTATATTCACAATAAAATTTTCAAAGCTTTTAAATTCCAAATTCAATTAAAAATGCATATTATTATTTATTCTGTAAATCTTCAAATTGATTCAACTTTTAAATCTAAAAATTTAAAATTTACTACCAAAATTCCATAATTTAATTCCAAAAATTAAATAATTTGTCAAATTATCTTGTTCAAAATTCAGGAATGTTACAGACTTCCCTCCTTAAGAAAATTTCGTCCTCGAAATTTGAAAGTAGGAAACGACAAAGAATGGATACAAAAAGATAGAGATACAGTTTGCAAATCAAACTGGGTATTTATTCTGCATTTGGCTTACCAAATCAGAATATCAATAATGGATACAAGAACGAATCAAGATACTCGAGTCACCAGATCTACGAATACACAGGGGTATTGATTAGTTCCAATGATAACTAACCACTCGTAGAATTTATCTGGACCCAACTGATATATGGATACTATTTTAACATTTTTAGTTTAAACAGCCAAAATATACTTAACAACCATAGCAACCAAAGCAAACAATTCATCCAAACAAACAATTCTGACCCATCTGGAGTTTATGTCCCATGCAAAGATATCAAAGCTCCTTCCTGGAGCTTCCAGGAATCATCAAAGAATTGAGAAGACGAATCGAAGGAAATTGATAGAGAAAGTTGTTTCCGCTATTGCAGGACATCGACCATTTATAGTCATATTCCCTTGTCCCCAATCTCGTCCTCTTCTCGCATTCATACTTACTATCGGTGAATAGTAAGAGAATTTACTGAGGCATTCGAACGAATATCTTGGAGATATACTCA
Source organism: Allium cepa (assembly GCA_030765085.1). NCBI lineage: Eukaryota > Viridiplantae > Streptophyta > Magnoliopsida > Asparagales > Amaryllidaceae > Allium > Allium cepa. The sequence goes on along the minus strand of CM060929.1, from coordinate 906,162,877 downwards.
TTCTAGGGTTTACTTCACCCTATCTCTAATGAGTTACTTAATGTGTTATACTCCTGAGCTAAAGTTTCAACCTTCAGCTCTGATACCAAAATGTCACGGTCCAAATTCCAGCGTTCAAAAATCGACATCCGTACTCCACTGTACTTGAATGCCGCAGATTCAAACGTCGAAATTCGAGTCGTGCCGGAGCTTATAACACCATTAAGTAAAACAACATAGCGGAAGGAAAAGAATATATCGATATACAACATTTGATACAATAACTGATACAACATGAATGATACAACAGAATGGTACAATAGATATCAACATTATCAGAGATACAAAGAATAGCAGCGGAAATATAATAATAACACTAGCAGCGGAACAATATCTTCAATATAGTCTTCAAGAAAGAACTCCAGTATCAGTAATCTCCATCTCCAAAGCACCAATCCAGAAATAGCTCGAACTCCAATCAAGATGAAGAGAAGCAACTCGATCCAATTGTGATTGCCAAATCGAATCTACACCTACTATTGATTATCTGAAAACCCCAACTCTAGACTGCCCGTGTGGGAAATAGTGGGCACCCAGAGTTTAGGAAAGGAACAATAAACTCCAGGTCAGTCATGGGACTGGTATGAGCAAACAAAAGCATTTGGTCTTTAAAACAAACAAAAGAATTTAAATTTGAAATCCGCAATGCTTTTTGAAAAATGAAACTACCATAAGGCCTCCCGGCACACACACAATGCAAACGCACACATGGGGGAGATTTCTCCTTATGATAGTCAAACATGCTTACTACGAGGAAAATTCTTTGATATTATTACTAGTGCATAGTGGAAAATCTTTCGAAAGTATAATATAAATCCTAGCCAGCATAGGTACCATGATACTATGCCTACTATAGCTGCCATGTTAAATGGCAGGTTCTACAACTAAAACCGTACAAGGCACGTATTGGATGAATGGATTTCCAACAAATGGTCAGGCTAAGGAACTTCCTATTGCCACATGGGTACGCCTCTGGCGGGACGTCCCGAGAACTAACGTTACGGTTAGATCTCTGCCAACACAAGGCCGGGTTACCTCTGTAACTAGGTAACTACTACACGAATATGTCATCCCCCGGTCCTTTGGGACCTTTATCCGAGAGCTCTCCAACAACAACACCACACAGTAATAATGAAGTGTGTCCACATGAGCAAATATCTGGGCTCCATACCATGATACCACCCTTTACCAGAAGGGAATGACACACCCTAAAGGGCGCGACCCTCATAACCTTGCCGCATCTTTCCTGTTTCGACCATTTCCGGGGAGTGAGGTCCTGACGAAGTCTCGTCCACAAAGCTACGCTTTGTGCAACAAAGCCATGCTTTGGGTCCACAGATGACCAAAGCAATGATCACAAAGATAAATGATCAAACAAATGATCATATCACAAACTATCAACCAATGATCATCACACAGCAGCACTCAGCATGTCACATTACCAAATTGGGAATATATCACTGATAAATATCAACTACATAACCTCTGAGCTCGTACATCTCAGAGAAGGGTGTTAAGCTAAGAGAATAAATTCTCCGCCACCAGCAGAAATGTATTTGATAGAGATCGGTTAATATCTCAAAGTGTAATGTCGGACATACAACCATACAAGTCTGTTCCGGGTTCGAACAGAACCGAAGGCACTTCCAAAGAAGCCCTTGCAAATCCGGGTATTCACAATCCCGATCGGACTTCCCATCACTAAGGGAGGACTCTATACCGGAGCAACTCAGTGCAGAGTCAATCGATAGGTCATCCTATCGTTCTCGCAAACACCCGGTCTTCACCACCGGTCTTCAATGCTATCCATAACGACGTATCACATATTCGGAATGGGCTATATGACACAAAGGTCCTCTCCCGGCTAAACCGAATAGTGAGCGCAATATTTTAAAAATATATGGATATGGGATCTCAGTTAAGTCACAACTTAAAACTCAAAAACCTTTCATCAAATGGTTAAGACAAATTACCATTTTACGAATCTTTAAATAAAAAGATTTATTTCAAAACCTTTAATGGTTTAACAATTTCTACATTTAAATCTTTTAAACAAAAGATTATCTTAAGGATCCCCTTTAAATTCTATGACAAAGATCACCAATCTTAAATAAAGATTTATTTCTAGCCTTTCAAAACAATTCCACTTCAAATTGAATTAACTCATTGGTCTTTAAATAAAAGAGTCATTCCATAGCTTTCAAAATAATTTCCAAAGGTTCATTCATATTTTGGAAAATTATTTTTTTAATTCAAACTTGAAATTCCTTATGAATTTGAGATTCATTACTTATGTGAAAGCTACTAGCATTTAAAAACAAACAGTTTTACTTCGGAAAACCCGATTTCAATTTCACTAGTTAAAGCCTTGCAAATATAAAATTCAAATTCCCAAACCAATAAGATTTAGTTTCAAATCTTGAATTTAAATTCAAATCAACTATTTAAATTTCAAAACTTAATCCATTTATTCGAGATAGCTTTTATTTTTGAAAACTTCCTTTTTAAAAGCCTTTTCCACTTTTAACCCAATTTCATTTTCCAAACCGTTTAAATTCAAAAATCCAAGATTTAAAACCATTTCAAAAATCTGTGACTTAACCGATTTCCACGTGCAATCCATATTTGTGTGTGTATAGTGTGGTCCAGGGGTTTAACGCAATAGTGCATAACATCAATCAGCACAGATTCAAATACAGCAATATATTTGATAAGCGATATAAATTATAACGCTTATATTTGATAAGCGGTATGAACCATAACGCTTATTTTTCATTTACAGATCACAGGTACATATATCACAGAAAATAAATTACAGTAAACATAGTTCAAATCAAACAAAGTTTAAACAATTAGGGATATCAAGCAGTTCAATCATTCAATAGAATCCAATCATCTATAAACAATATCAATTAATTATCTGATTAATTCAAATCAGATTAGTCACTAATCTTAGTTAATAAATGTTAACTAATTACAACCTATTTAATTAATATTTCTTAATTGATTACTATAATTAATCACTTCTTGATTAATAATTTTTTCTAAATTGCTTAATTTATTACATCCAGTAAATATCAATTTTTACTTCACTAAGTGATTACCATCCATTAATTAATTAATATTTACCAAAGCATCCAATGTTTAAATTAATTTCACTTGATTAATTAATCTAAACTTATTAAACTCACTAATTATATTATGTAATTAATTTCTTAATTACTTAATCAAGTTATCATTTACAAGATATTTTAAATCAATTTACTTAAATTTATTTTCAAATATCATTTTAAATTTAAGATTTTAAAATGAATCCAAATTATCTTTAACAAAATTTTACTTTTTTTTTTTTTTTTTTTTTTAAAAAAAAAACCTTTCATTTCATAAGTTTAAGAAGCTCTCATTTAATAAAGAAGCTTAGAAGAATTTAAAACCAAATTCATATTTAAATTCAAATCAATTTGAATTATACTTTAAACATTTCAAATTTCTTAACACATTTTAAATTTTAAATCCTTCCTACATTTCAAAACTGAAATACTTATTTGAAATTTTAATCCAGATTGGTTTTCAGATTTAAAGACTCTACTTACATTTTAAACTATATTTTAAAGTTCAAAATTATTTAACCATTTCAAGTATTTAAAAGATTTAAATTTAAACTCAAAAAAAATTGAAGTTTACATTAAATTCCAGATTTAAAAATACAGATTTAAACTCATTTTAAAACTCCAATTCAAAATTTCAAACTTCCAATTCAATTGCAAAACTATATATGGATTTCACTTATAAGTTTTAAAACCCAATTTAAATTTAAAAACATAAATTATTTCAAACTTTAGACAATCAAATTTGAATTCATATTCAATTTCACATTTTCAAAACTCAGTCTAATTTCAACTTGCATTTTAATCTTTACATTTAAATTTAAAAACAGAAAACAGGGTTTTCTCTAGTTTTATTTAAAATCCAAAGTAAAATTTAAAAATTCAAATGATTTCAAACCCAAGATTTAAACTATTGAATTCTTATTTATTTTCAGGTTTAAAACATAGTTTAGATTTTAGTTTGCATTTAAAACTTTATTTATTTTTAAAACTGAAACTCAACCCATATTTCCAGATTTTTAAATCTCAATTTTAACTTATTTTAAATTTCCTATTTTACAATTTTGAATTTTCTGTTTAAATTCAAAAACTCATATACTTTTACACTTAAAAATAGTTGAGACCAAATTAAAATTTCAAAAACCTAAACCTGTTTAAAATACTTTTAGATTCAGGGTTTCACCTCCAGATTTAAAATTTAAATCCTATTTAAAAATCCTGTTTTCAGATTTATAAATTAATTTATAAAATACTGCCCAGATTTATTTATTTTTATTAAACACTTTATTTTATTTATGCAAATTTATTCAAACATGGAATTCAAATTCATTTGAATTCATGATTTAAACTTGGTTTCAAATTTTTAGTTTAAAACTGCAATAGGTTCTCTGTTTCATCATAAGCCTGTAAGAATTTGCTACCCGAGCCAACCCTGTCATGACTTCGAGTCATCTACCTAGTGCTTCGAGAAAATACCTGGTCTACTTCGAGTTTCTACTTCAATTAACCCGAGGCAAAAATCCTATAACACACAGATGAACACTGACATGCACACCACCACTATGCACCATCCATCAACTCCGGCCACCTCTGACCATCATCCATGGTCATCCCCCATCGACCAGACACCCTACAACCACCTTCAGACATCAAGTCTCTCGAAATTCCACTCAAATTCGAATTCAAGTTTAAACTCAAACCTGGAACATCACACTGCCCAGGTTTTCAAAACCTGTCAACGCCGAGCATCTTCAATTCCGACCACCTGAGACATCGCGCCTCCGGCCATGGATTCGTCTACAAACCCTCTACCACTTCCCAAAACCCTATAACATCCGATGCAACCAAGAATACGAGCTGATCCAAACTTCGACCATATTGAAAACTAGGGTTAGAAACCTGTCAACGTCAACCACCGCTACCACCAGCTTCTGATCATCAGTCTGATATTTTTCCCCTACCCACCGATCAATCATACACCTCCAGGAAGAATCGTAACATTCCAAATTCACTAGATCACCCGATAGGCCAAAAAATTGACATTTTGTTCAACTCAGCAATGCATATACAACAGTACACTAAAAATTGTAATATTTGTTTTAAAAATCATAATTTCCTACATGCTTCCAATTTGTGATATTGTTTCAAAGTTTAATGATGTTTGATTTTTGGCTATTTAAAACAATGTCTGTATTTTTCTTCTTTTTCCAGAGACACCGAGTTTAATTAATCATAATTATAGTTTATATGCCTAAATCTATGTTAAACAAACAATTCTTGTTCACATATCAATTTCAAACTAAGAACAAATCAAGTGAATCAAGAATTTTAAAGAAAATCTGGGTTTAAGAACAGGTATACAGATACCTGGCACAACAAGCACAATATGCATATTCATATATGTATACACAGAACATGCATCAATAGGCAATCACACATCATACTAATTCCTAAACATCCATATGCTACTCACAGTCAATAAGGTATTAAAGTTTGAAAAATTTGCTCACTTGTCATTAGTTGCACAGAGAAGAGTAAGCCTGTACATATTATTTTCTTTAATTTTCTTTGATCTGCATTGAAGTTCCAGGTTGTAATCTCTGCATAAATTTTTTTTTTTTATTTCAACTGTTTTTTTTAAATTTATACTTTAATACTCATTTAAAAATATGAATTCAAACTTTTAAGGAAAAAAAAAATTAACTTATCTTAATTTAATCCCAGAGGAAACTGCCCTGCTCCATCTTCTATTTGTTTTGTTTGAGATCATCTTGAACTAGAATAATTTGCTTAAATCTTGATTTGGACTGATCAAGTTGAGTTGCTGGCTGATCTACATGTTTGAATTCATATGCTTACTGATTTGCATTTTAGCTTATGTTTAAATCTGCTCTTCATACTTGATTTCAGCTTGTTTCCAGATCTTGAAGATTGAAGACAAAGTTTTGATCGGATTTCCTTTTTAGTTTACTTTTCAGATCTGCATTTTAAACTTGCATGTTTGCTTCCTTTGAACATATCTTGTTTTCAGATTTTTTTGTTGAATCCATGCTTAGCTTCCAGGTTGAACTCTTTCTTCAATCTTGTCTTACAGTTTTAAACAGAGCTTTGCAATTCTTTTTTTCTCTCAGTTTTGAAAAAAAAAACAGGAAATAGGCTGAGGTTTGAATACTGATTTTGATTTTAATTTGTTTAATCCATATTTTGTAATTTTAGATTAAAAGAGAAAAAGAAACTTGCTTGCCACTTGTATCAATTAGTGTTAACACTTGTCAAAACTTTTGTTTATTTATCTACACTTGTTTTAAAACAACTTAATATACATACACTTGTCTTTTACTAAGGAATTAGTATTTATTAAATGTTAATTAGTATTTAATTAGATGTTAATTATAAAATAAATGTGAGCTTGTATTTAACCAATTAGTTAATATATATACTTATTTGCATATGGAAAATTTTGAAATGAATACATTAGATTTATAAAATAAAAGTTTATACAAATATTATAAAAATCCAAAACAAACTAAAAATATTCAGACATTTAAAATTTTTTTTTTTTTTTTTTTACATTTTCAAATATATGTTTAAATCCCTTAACTTAATTTGATTTATAAATTTAGTTTTAAATGTTAAAATTTTAGTTCAAAATTTATTTTAATTTTATACATTTTGGTTTGGTCCTTAATTTTGATTCTAATTTATAAACATACTTATCAATTTTATATTCACAATAAAATTTTCAAAGCTTTTAAATTCCAAATTCAATTAAAAATGCATATTATTATTTATTCTGTAAATCTTCAAATTGATTCAACTTTTAAATCTAAAAATTTAAAATTTACTACCAAAATTCCATAATTTAATTCCAAAAATTAAATAATTTGTCAAATTATCTTGTTCAAAATTCAGGAATGTTACAACACTACCCGTGTGCGTAGCACGGGCCACGCACTAGTTACTACTATATATATAATATCATCCAATAGATAATTTTAAATTTATCAATCAAGTCATCATGTAATAATTTAAATTTAAAATTTAATTTTAACAAGGTAATCCAAATGAGTGAGAAAATCTCACCGTTATTTTTGTTTGCAATCCACTTCAAACTCGACTTGGTTTCAAGATTTTTGACCTTGTATAAACATTATATGGTTTTCAACATTTTAAATAATCGATCAAATCAAATACCTATTTAATTAATTTAATAAACTAATAATTTAATTTTAACTAACAATTTAATTTTAAACTAATTTTCCTATAATAAATAAGTTTTAGTAACTAAAATAATTATATAAGTTAATTAAACAAATTAACCAACTTAATATATTATTTTAGAATAAACTAGTAAATTTAAAATTTGTATATGTATATTTGTTTTATTTTTTCTTTGAAACTTTATATACTAAAAATAACCTATACAGATTTAAAAATCAAATTTTTATATAAATTAGTATATTTTCAAAAATCTTATATATATACACACATATATCTACTATTTCACACACACACACACACACACACATATATATATATATATATATATATATATCTGTGTGTGTGTGTGTGTATTTTTATTAAATTAAAACAAAAAAATTTTCACCTTACTGTAATTATATTTTTTTTCCTAACCTATATATACATATACATACATATACACATATATATGTGTAACGGCCCAAAATTTTCGAGCTTGAAAATTCGACACTAATACGTTCATTGTAGAAGTATCGAGCATCCGAATGCCAAAAATCCTAGATTGTTAGGGTAAAGAAGAACATAGGTAGTAGAAGAAACAGAAATAAATCACAGATTCTCACATTCGCAGCGGCAAATATAATATCAAATAATAGCAGTGATATAAAGGAAAACTGTATCAGTTAACTTACATTCAATACATAAGTGTTACAGCCATTACACAAAACTGGACAGTTAAAATTAACTTGTCCCAGAAATACAAACAATAATATACATAACAGAATACTCCATACATCCTGCCATCCAGCTCGCCTCCTGAGCTCCAGAACGACGTAACCTGAAAATCCGTAATACTCGGTCTGACTCAAGCATTACATCAAAGTAACACCCGGGTCGGGCTGGAAACCAGCGTGAGTAAACCCATCTATCATGAAATACCAATGCATAAAGACCATTTAAAACTCGGGGTAACTCGTACTTTATTACAAGTTCATAACTTGTCATAGTCAACACTTATTTCACAAATCAATCTCTAGGTACCCTTACTTAGTTTCAATGGTCCATATTATTCCATTCCAGCCCATTGATTACACATATCTAATCTATAAAGAATTAAAGTAGATTTCAAATCGAAGTGGTTTCGGGTATTTACAGATACACAACCCCGGTCTCTTCGAATCCAATGCCATCTTAACCAAGTTATTCAAGTGAAATATAATTCAAACTTTAAATACAGGGTGTCGCTTTACATAGAAGTTCATCTCGATAGATAACCACATTATCACTATTTAACCCAATCGTATCAAAAAAAAGTCATATTCGAAATATCAAATAATCCAAGGCATTCAATATCATCCAATCATTTATAAGCAAGATTAATTAGTCACATCCTTTCTAATTAATTTAAATTAATTAAATTAATTACTTCAATCACTTTATTTTTAATCCAGCTCACTAAATCATTAATTAATTACAAATCATTAATTAATCATACCTTAATTATCCTCTTTAGTTAGATTAAGTAATTAGCCTTTAATCTTAAGTAATTTACCTTTAATTACTTTCATCAAGTAATTATCTCATTGGTTAATTATCCTCAATTAATTAACCTTTAATTATTAATTAATTAATCCTTGATAAATTTATCTTTTAGTTTTAAGTAATTAATCTCTAATTACTCAATTAATTTATCCTCAATTACAAATTATTATCTCTAATTAATTAAATCAATTACTTAATTAGTTAATCTCTAATTATAAATTACTTAACTAATTAATTCTTAATTATCAATTAATTAATCTCTAATTAACTAACTCGACCCTTAATTACAAATTAATTAACCTCCAATTAATTAACTTATAACCCTTAATTATAAATTTATTAATCCTTAATCATTAATTAATTAAACTAATTTAACTTAAATTACTTAATTAAATTAATCCATCTCAACTTATTAAAACCTTAATTAGCTTTTAAGATAAACCATTATCCTTTATTAATTACTTGACTATCATTAGCATGTATAAAACATTTATCTTTATAATTAACTCACATAGTTAAATCATTTAGTTATGTTTTAAAATAAAATAACTTTTTAACTTAACAAAATTATATAAATTCCAAATCTAATGTTAAGAAAACATTTATATAAGAAACAATTTTAAACAAAATTATTTAAATTTTCAGTACCTTGCTTTAAAAACTTTTAAAAAAAACTGGTTTTAAACCTACTTCGGCTTCAACCCGATGATAACTCGAGTCCTGGCCGGATACCACTGCTTTCTACAATTTTTTTTAAAAAAAACTTGTTAAAAACTTAAACCTTGAAACATGATTCACACTCACATTCTACTCGAGTTTTACTTGAGTCACCATTCCATATGCCCGAGCTTCCCTTCGAGTCAAAACCCCTACCCAAACCACTGACAACATCAGACACCTGTGCACCTACATAGATGATCGTGAGGACGATGACCACCGTTGACACCTTCAACCCGTCGACGATCACCAAATCCTTCGATCCCGAACCCCAAATCACTAACACAAGCCCACGATCATGATCGAGCAATCTCAGTTGAAACTGGAACCAAAACCCATCGCCAAAACCCTCTCGAACCCACATCCCCGACAACCAGACATCATACAACCACATCCTCAACTTCGCCAGACATCCATGTAACTAATGCCCCTGGTCCGATGCCACTTGATTCACCAGAGACACTGCAACAAACCAAAACCCAACCTCGTCCCATTTTGGGTTATAAACCCTAAATCATCCAAATTCCGGCGCCACAGTGATGAATAAAATCATCCACCGTTTTTGCCAAGCTCGTCGACCACCTCGCCACCTCCAGAAGTGGTCCCGACCCTCTACATCACTCTGGTCGCCCACAACAGCTCAAAACTCACTTTCTGACCAAAACCGAAATGCTCACTCAATACAAATCCAAAAATTGTGATTTCTATTTTAAAAATCCTAAATTTCAAAGTAGATGCAGGTTATAAACATGGATCAGCAAACCATGATGATGGATTTTAACATGTTCTTAAGTTTTCTACTGTTCTTCCTATTTTCCAAAAAAATTTCAAACTGAATTTGCTTAAAAGTATTCTTAAAACTTTGATGCTTAAACAAAGGTATCTTGTTTAAATTCTTCATCCTATAAAAGATTATATGAAGAGATTTTAAATTTTGATTTATTTTTAAACTCTGAAGTTAAGAAAAAAGGATATACACAGTTATACAAACATGCACACTGTAACGCATACAAATATACAAAGACCACACTTATATATACACATGCAAAACAATATTCATCGCCGAAATTCACATGCAACAAACATTTATGTACTTAAGCTTTTTAAATAAAAGTTTACTCACCAGTTTGAAAAGATGAACAGAGCTTTAAACTGTGGTGCGGAAATTTGAAAAAATTCTTGAACTTGCTATTGGAACTTGATGATGAGATGATTTAAGACTTTTGATTTCAGGTTTGCTTGCTTTGTTGATCTTTGTTATAGGCTTTGTTTGAAAATGCCTTATAGGCTTTGGCTTCTGATTTGTATAATGTTTACAGGGTTTTGAACTTTCTTTGTTTTGACTTTTCTTGTGGATTTTTTGGTTTGAAAATAGTTTAAAAGGTTTGAGTTTTCTTTGCTTTGAAATAAAGATAGTAAAAAGAAGTGAAGAAAGAAGATAGATGTTTATATAGTGTTAACTAGGATTTATTTAAAATTAAAGGAAATAAAAAAAAATTTGTGACACTTGTTAATTTCCTTAACATTTGTCATTAGCATGCATTATTTTACTTACATTTGTTAAATTGTACTTATTTAGCTTATGGGTAATTATGCAATTTTTAATTATTTTTTTATTTGTTAATATAAAGCTTTTTTATTTATTTTAATATTAAATAAGTACTTTCTTAATTTATATAAATAAAACCTTTTAAAGAAAATGATATAAAAACTAATTATATTCTAAATAAAATCATATATAATTTAATTCCAAAATATATTTAAAATATTTATCTTTTAAATTTGAATTTAAATCCAAATTCAAATTCAAATTTAATTCATAAATTTCAAGTAATTATATTGGGAGATTATCAAATAAATATTCATCTAGATATAAATATTTATTATCAGATTTATATGTTCAATCTGTAAAACAGTATTTTTCAATAGTTAAATCAGATAATTATCCGATTATCTGATGCCCAAAAATCCGTGTTATCGCATTCCTTCCCCCTTTATATCTTTTCGTCCTCGAAAAGGAACGAAGCCAGAATTTATTCAATACTTAAAATCAGATAGATCACTTTTTTGATCATTTCTGGAACATTTTAAAAATCTATATACTGTTACTAATATAGTTTTTATAAAAATACTTTTATAACTCGATGTTTCAACAAGTTCATCCTCGTTCTCACAGAAATTTGGTCATACGTTGATCAGGCGTAAGACTGAAAATCTATAAGTACTTGGCAAACCCTTTTTCAACACCTAGTGAAAATACGTAGAAAATATTTATTGAAAACATAAAAAATAAAAGTATAGGAAACATCTTTGATGAGAATGCTCTGGAAATCATCACCCTCTCCATGGTCACAGTTAACCCAAAGGTTACGTTGCCATCCCGGCAAAATCCATAGATAACTGTAGGCACTCTGCGACCCTCGATTACACCATGGAACCTGCTTTAGGTCGCAGCTACATCTGGGCTTACATTGCTATCATAGCAAAAACCCATATAACTGTATGCATCAGCGCCCTCAAATTTCGTTGCCAAAAGAATGAAACTTCTCTACTCTACCATAGATCGCAGTCTACCGATGTTACGTTGCCTTCCCAGCAAAATCAAACGTAGACCGTTGACACTCACCTCCACACGATTTCCACTATGGTCCACAGTAGATCGCAGCGACATCGAGTTACACTGTCGTCATAGTATAACCCAAATGCCTCTGTAGGCATCAGTGCCCTCGACTTTTGCTACCCAAAAATTCTCAGAAACTTCAGTTTGTCCGGACTTCCTCCTAGGATTCACTTTAAAGCCTCCTCCGTGGGGCTCAAGGCAGTACCAACCTATAATACTCCTAAGAAGTTCATTTCAAGGGAGCGCATTTTTCCCCAAAGCCATTCTCAAAACACTTTATACTGTACACATATAGTATTTTCCAAACCATACACCTAGTATGAATCCCATATAAATCTTCTTTTCTCAAGATCGATTATTCCATAATCGATAATTCTCAAACTAGGCTTTCCAAATTTCCAAAATTGATTTTTCCCTAAAAATCAAAAGCCTTTCCAAAATCCATAGGTTCTAAAACCTTTTTCCCAAAATCATTCTCATAAGATCCTTTATATATATATATATATATAACCTTGAAAAATATTTTGAATCACTTCACACTTGTATAAATTTCCTTTTCATACTTCAAATACTTCTCAAAAACCCTTTTCTTCTGGCAATAGATTTAACAAGTGGAGTTTATCAAATATACATAACTTGCTTATACCAAATCAAATATTCAAATTTGATTATTCTTTATAAAGTTATTGTAACAACCCGCATATTTATTGATTGTATATTTAAATATTTTATTTAAATATAACATCGTTCGTCGGATTTTAGTCTGAAAAGCTACTTTTCGCAAATAGTCGAATCAGGACTCGGGACTACTTCCATTGAGTTCAAAATGCCGTTTGTGACCTTTTTGAGTATAAGCTTCGATAGGTTTGGAGTTAGTAGAATTTTGCTATTTTTCACTTAGGGCTTTGGGTTTGGGTCTCAGCCCATTAACCCCACTTATTACTCTAGCTCAGTCCACCCCTCCTCTTCACTTCATTCTCATTTTCCTAATACTCAAGCTTTAGCATTAATGGAGAGAGGAATGGAAAATTAAAACTCCAAGCCCTAATCATCTTTGCAAATCCAAGTTCTATCCCCAAATTTAAAGAAGAAGATTTGGTAAGTAACTCCTTCATCTTCTACAACTCTTTCTCCTTTCAATTTTAGAAATTTCCTAAACCTAACTTAGGGAATGTTCTTCTTTTGAGCTTAGATTCAAGCTCATTTGGGTTGTGTTGAAGAGGAATTGATCCTCATTTGTTTTTCAAGCTTCTCCTTCCTTGTTTTTGTGTAAAAGGTGAGTTTTTGAACTCACATCTATGTCTATATCTATCTTTGTTGTTAGGTATGAATTCCTAACACTTATTCATGTTCATTTGCTTTTGATTTGAATTGATTTGGTGAATTTTCCAATTTTGGTGTTTTGAAGTCAAAATCTTTAAAGATCCAATCTTTGATGTTTGAACATGTTATTTTTGGCGTATTGAAGAGCCTATAGTGCTGGGTTGTCGATTGGCATAAATCCCTAGCATTCATCGCTCGTTCGATCGAATTTCGGTTTGGATTTGTCATTTTTGAGCTAGGCTGTTTTTTTGGCCTAGCAAAAAATTTCAGACATCTGAAATTAATTTCAGACGTCTGAAACCAAATCCAGACGTCTGGAAGAAAAATCCAGACGTCTGGAAAGGGGTCTGGGAAAGGCGGAGACTAAATCCAGACGTCTAAAACAAAATCCAGATGTCCGAAATCAAATTTAGACGTCTGGTTGAAAATTTCAAAGGTCTGAAAAGGCCCAGGAATTAAAATAGAAGGGAGAAAACACATATACTTGCAGATAGTAGGGCCAGACGTCTGGGAACACCTACCAAACGTCTGGAACTGTTTAATTTGCCTACTTTGGCTATTTTTGAGTAAATTTCCAAGGTTTATCGATTTTTGTTGATCCGGTTAGTTGTTATCACTTATTATCGACTTTGATGACTTCTTTTTATGGATTTTTGGAAATATCCATTTTGATGGATTTCGTATCGATTTCTTTGGATTTAATTCACGTCTTCATATGTGAATTTTGATGATTGATTATTTCTACAATCATTTTTAGTAATTTGTCACTTTAAAATGTAAAGGTTTTCTATACTAGTAGTAAATATCAAAACTCTTTCATCAAAACTATTTCAACACTATTTTATTACAAAGCTCGTTTCTTAAACCGTTTTCCAATCTATTAGTATATACAAACCTTTACCTCACTCGTATGAGAAATCTACTTAAACGGCTTAGGAAAACAAGTGGTATGAAATGCTTGTGTTTACTTCGTCGGTTAATTCTTGGACTTGTTCGATTGAAACTCTTGTGACAACTTTCGAGTGGAGATCTACAATTTGTTCGTAAATATTTAAGTTAAGATAGTGGTTATGAGACATGAAGCTAAACTCATATATTTACTAGCTTAGTGTAATTGACATTTCTTGATGATCGATGATGATCATTTTATGGTTTGGACAAGCAATGTGCAATGTCTCTTTGTCCACGTAGGGGATATGTACCCCATTCTATTGAGCTTCATCTCCTTTCTTTATGGGCTAGCGACCCATGTTCTTTTATGGTGTTCGGATCATCGAACGTACCGTTATTGTACTGCGTCGATGCTCGGCTTATCAGGTTCATCGGATGTACTGTTATTGTACTACATCGATGTTCCGTCTTATCTGGATCAATGGATGTACCGTTATTGTACTACATCGTTGCGTTGGTTTATCAGGTTCATTGGATGTACCGTTACTGTACTGCATCGATGTTCCGTCTTATCTGGATCAATGGATGTACCGTTATTGTACTACATCGTTGTTTCGGTTCATTGGACGTACCGTTTGTACTGCGTCGATGTTCCGAATTTATGGCTAGCGACCATGGGATAGCCTTCCGTTTTATGACACACGTGTTGGTGAGTTTTCATGCTCCTTTTGGGATTGGCCATCCTCTCTTTGATTTCTGGATTTCTAATGGTTGATTTTTGGAATTTATGCTTCACCAACTTTTACAAATTGGCATTGACATGTATGTCATTATTTGTGTCTTGGTGAATTAAATTAAGAATATGACATCCTTTTTAATCTTTGAGAAGATTCTTGTGATATTGATTAATCTCTGGATTGATTTTCAATTACATACTTATCACAGTGTGGCTTTATAGTTATCATACGTTTTTGTCACATCTCTTATTCTATATCATTTTATCTGATATTTATAGTTAGACTGATCCGTTTATTATTTTCTTATTAAATAATACTCGGGTCAGACCGAGATGTTACAGGTGCTTCTACTTGACTTCTTATCAGGGACCGTCGCCTGGTTTTGGCTAACTACTTTAGATTAGTAGTTTTTGGTTTGTATACATTCGAGTTGGAGACTCCTTGATGTATACTTATTCTTTTGTCTAACACTTGTATCTGTTCTTTTATGACATTGTGGATCTTGTTAGAATATTACTCTGATGTATACTTTCATGTGTTATATTCATATCTGTTTCCGCCTTTGTGATATGAATACCTGTGACTGATTTATGTTATGTTTATTTCTATATTTGTTTTCGAAGATTATATATAGCCACTGTGTACTAGCTTTGAGTCTGTGCCGGTATGTCGAACTTCCTCTTGAGACGAAAAGTTATATTTTTATCTGGCATATCGGTACTCGCACAAAGCAATTATACAGATGATCGCTCCTCAACAGCCTTATTCTCTGCGCTAGTTGACGGCATTACCCCGTAGTGTTCTTGGCTAGTGTGGGTACAGAGGTGGGGCGTCACAGCTTGGTATCAGAGCCAAACTTCGGAACAATGTAGAATAATCTAGCAAGGATCATTGTCTTAAGTCTTTCTTAGGAGTCGTGCTTTAGAATTTTATTCGAGTCTTCATACCGATTCATCCTATTTTTCTTTATAATTCCTTGTTTTATCTACCAAGATTGCTTGATATTTATTTTGAGAATAACTTTTCTTCTTCTTTCATTCTTAAAGAAGAGAAATGGTTAGATCAAATCGTCCCAGTGCCAGACACTCCAATGCTACTCCCTAGGATGGAGTATTTATGTCTGCCCAGCAGCTTCTTGATCTAGTAAAGAATGCTCTAGTAGCCGGATCCATCCTAGAGCCTACTCATCCTAGATCCGGTTTTGCATGCTTATGTAGAAACTATACCGATTTGGGTGGAAGGCCATTCAAGGGATCCGAGGGTGTCATAGAAATTCAAGATTGGCTCAAATCATGCGATCGCAACTTTACTCGCATGAATCTTATTGACCTTCATCGAGTCCAAGTGGCTTCTAGCATGCTCTAAGAAAGAGCGTTAGATTGGTATGAGCTCTTGACTTCGGAGATTATCGAAGCGGATCTTACTTGGGACATTTCCGAGAACGATTCGAATTAAAGTTTGTGCTGGAGGCTGAAAAAGTAACTTTAGCATGGCGTTTTGTTGACCTTGTTCAAGGCGAATCATCTGTGACAGATTATGTCGCATCTTTCGAATCTCTCTCTAAGTATGGGGTCGAGTATATTAATACCCCATTAAAGAAAAATCAAAGGTTTTTCTATGGGTTGAACAAGAATCTTAAATAGCCTTTACTTCTCAAACTAGATGTTTCTTTTGATCTGCTTACTGATATCGCTCTTCGACTTGAAGAGGCCGATAATGAAGGTGATGTTGAAGTTGTGGATGCCCAACAAAACTTCAACAATAACGTAAAGAGGCCTATCAAATTAAAAGGCCCCACTCCCAAAAAGAAAGGGAAGCAACAAACTCTAGTAGCAAAGACTCCTACCTCTAGTCGTGGACAATGCTACAATTGTGGTTCCACGCACTATGCAAGGGTGTGTCTGAAACCCCTCTTTTGTCGTTATTACAAAAGTTTGGGTCATCTTTTATTTTCGTGTCCTAAGCTTCCAAGCAAGAGAGAAGGAAAAATGCAAGCTCCTAGCAACTCTTCCCTTGGTCAAGGTATTCTTCATTCTATCCTTGATGGCATTATTGTGTTTCGTGATCATCCTATTCGAGTTCTTGATGATATGGGTTTATTTTTATATCAAGGGAACTTGTTGAATTCTTTTTCTTTAAAAAAATTTAGGCTTGATGTCTTCTTTGAGAATTGCGAATCCGGATGGTGGATCCACAACACTCAACATGTTTCTTTTTAATGATGTCAAAATTATTTTATGTGATTTTTCTTTCCGAACCGATTTTCTTACTTAGGCTTCGGAATTGATTTTTGGAAAGGATTGGCTTAATCATTATGAAGCCATATCCTATGTCCCGAGCGGACTATTCATCTTCGACATTTTTGATCTGTTAAGCAGATTTCTATTTTTCTTTGTGATTTTGATTCCAATTTGATGGCATCATTTTATTCTTTAAGCCCCCATAATGAGGGACGTGTTATTTCTCTCATCTAAATAGTTTGTGAAACTTTCCGATATTTCTGAGTTTGTCTTAGGATTATCTCCTAAGCAATCTTTTGAGTGGTGTTAGGGTCTTTTTAACTCGGCCTTGCCACCGGTTTCCTTTTGCTACGAGTCGTGGAAGTTTCACTTACCACATTCCGCACTCGTTATGATTCTTATGAATGACTTATTATGTCATTCAGTTTGTCCAGCTTATTTCATCCATTTTATAAATCGAGCATTCTATGAATATTTCGATGAGAACATTCTTGTATTTATCGGTTTTGGTTGAAAATAGAAATTTAAAATTTTGCAAATCTTTTTCATAAGATTTATTTATAAGTATAATTGGATTTTTGTTTTTAAAACGAACAAAGAATATTCTTAAAAGTTTTAAGAAACATGTTTATCATATAGAAGATGATTTTGTGATTGTGTTGCCGATTGAGTGCTTTAAGAATTCTGGTCGATGCGCTTGATCAACGTTATCGATAGGAATCTTCTAAACGCTCTTATGAGACAATATGACATGATATATTGACTTGTAAAAACGTAATTTTTTCTAGAAAGATTATTACATAAAGATAATTGTGATTTTGAAAGCTTTAGCTTTTCGGGAAAGAAAAGAACTCTTTTCCCGATACTCTTATTCTTGTGGTTCCCGAAGAGAACCATGACTTTATTGTTTATACCGACGCTAATCGTATTGGTTTGGATGTCGTTCCCTTGCAAAAGAGAACATGCTATTACTTATGTTTCTAAATCATTAAAGCCTATCGATACTAGATATTACATTCATGATCTAGTGCTCGTGGCTATTATTTTGCACTTTGTATTTGGCATCATTAATTTTTGGGTGAGGATTTTTGTTCTCCTCACCGATCATAATTTTTGAAAATGTTTATTTTCTTATAAGGAACCTAATATTGGTTCGAGTTCCTTTCATCTTATGATTTTGATATTCTTTTATTCCTGAAAGGGGAAATCGTGTTGCCAATGGCCTTTGTTGTAAGCAACAAGTGGTTGTTTCTTTGATGATGTCCGAACGGAATGATCTTTTTACCAAGTTCATCGGACGTTTCGATGTACCCCGCTTTATTGAGCTTCGTCTCATTTCTTTTATGGGCTAGCGTCCGATGTTCTTTTATGGTGTTCGGTTCATCGGATGTACCATTATTGTACTACATCGATGTCCCGATGCTTCCGTTCACTTGACGTACCATTTGTACTGTGTCGGTGTTCCGAATTATTTGAGCTTCGGTTCATTTGACGTACCGTTTGTACTGCATCGGTGTTCCGAATTATTTGAGCTTTGGTTCATCTGGCGTACCGTTATTGTACTACGTCGTTGTTCCAAATTATTCGAGTTTCTAGTTTCTTGGGCGTACCATTATTGTACTACGCCATTGCACCGGTTAAATCTTCTAGTATTCATGACGTTTTCCATGTTTTTATCTATGGAAATGCCTTAGGGATTCCCATTTTTATTCTTGAGCCCGGTGTTATTGTAGAAATTGAAGTTTCGCCTATTTAACTTTTGAGCAATATTTTATTCGCATCATTACATCGGAGGTTGAGCGCCTTCGAAATAAAGATGTTCTTCTTGTGAAAGTTCAATGGTTCTCAAATCCCAAGGATAGCTCTTGGGAAATCTAGAGAATTCATCGAGCGAACACGTTCGGACTTACTCTTTAGTGCTCTTTATGGTGAACTTCTTATTTCAAATTTTCTTTTGTGTTGATATGCTTTTATGGTTGTTACTATTTATTTTCGTCTTAAGTATTGCGAGGACGCAATTTCTCTAAGGAGGAGAGTCTGTAACAACCCGCATATTTATCGATTGTATATTTAAATATTTTATTTAAATATAACATCGTTTGTCGGATTTTAGTCTGAAAAGATACTTTTCACAAACAGTCGAATTAGGACTCACGACCATTTACATTAAGTTCAAAATGCCGTTTGCAACCTTTTTTAGTATAAGCTTCGATATGTTTGGAGTTAGTAGAATTTTGCTATTTTTCACTTAGGGCTTTGGATTTGGGTCTAAGCCCATTAACCCCACTTATTACTCTAGCTCAGTCCACCTCTCCTCTTCACTTCATTCTCATTTTCATAATACTCAAGCTTTAGCAACAATGGAGAGAGGAATGGGAAATTAAAACTCCAAGCCCTAATCATCTTTGCGAATCTAAGTTCTAGCCCCAAATTTAAAGAAGAAGCTTTGGTAAGCAACTCCTTCTTCTTCCCAACTCTTTCTCCTTTCGATTTTAGAAATTTCCTAAATCTAACTTAGGGAATGTTCTTCTTTTGAGCTTAGATTCAAGCTCATTTGGGTTGTGTTGAAGAGGGGTTGATCCTCCTTTGTTTTCAAGCTTCTCCTTCCTTGTTTTTGCGTAAAAGGTGAGTTTTTGAACTCACATCTATGTCTATATCTATCTTTGTTGTTAGGTATGATTTCCTAACACTTATTCATGTTCATTTGCTTTTAATTTGAATTGATTTGGTGAATTTTCCAATTTTGGTGTTTTGAAGTCAAAATCTTTAAAGATCCAATCTTTGATGTTTGATCATGTTATTTGTGGCGTATTGAAGAGCCTATAGTGCTGGGTTGTCGATTGGCATAAATCCCTAGCATTCATCGCTCATTCGATCGCATTTCGGTTTGGACTTGTCATTTTTGAGCTAGGCTGTTTTTTTGCCTAGCAGAAAATTTCAGACGTCTGAAACCAAATCCAGACGTCTAGTTGAAAAATCCAGACGTTTGGAAAGGGGTCTGGAAAAGGTAGAGACTAAATCCAGACGTCTGAAACAAAATCCAGACGTCTGAAACAAAATCCAGACGTCTGAAATCAAATTCAGACGTCTGGTTGAAAATTTCAGAGTCTGAAATGGCCCAGGAATTAAAAATAGAAGGGAGAAAACACATATACTTCCAGATACTAGGGCCAGACTTCTGGGAACACCTGCCAGACATCTGGAACTGTTTAATTTGCCTATTTTGGCTATTTTTGAGTAAATTTCCAAGGTTTATCGATTTTTGTTGATCCGGTTAGTTGTTATCACTTATTATCGACTTTGATGACTACTTTTTATAGATTTTTGGAAATATCCATTTTGATGGATTTCGTATCGATTTCTTTGGATTTGATTCACATCTTCATATGTGAATTTTGATGATTGATTATTTCTACAATCATTTTTAGTAATTTGTCACTTTAAAATATAAAGGTTTTCTATACTAGTAGTAAATATCAAAACTCTTTCATCAAAACTATTTCAACACTATTTTATTACAAAGCTCGTTTCTTAAACCGTTTTCCAATCTATTAGTATAAACAAACCTTTACCTCACTCGTATGAGAAATCTAATTAAACGGCTTAGGAAAACAAGTTGTATGAAACGCTTGCGTTTACTTCGTCGGTTAATTCTTGGACTTGTTCGATTGAAACTCTTATGACAACTTTCGAGTGGAGATCTATAATTTGTTCTTAAATATTTAAGTTAAGCTAGTGGTTATGGGACATGAAGCTAAACTTATATATTTACTAGCTTAGTGTAATTGACACTTCTTGATGATCGATGATGATCATTTTATGGTTTAGACAAGCAATGTGCGATGTCTCTTTGTCCACGTAGGGGACTATACCCCATTCTATTGAGCTTCGTCTCATTTCTTTATGGGCTAGCGACCCATGTTCTTTTATGGTGTTCGGATCATCGGACGTACCGTTATTGTACCGCGTCGATGCTCCGGCTTATCAGGTTCATCGGATGCACCGTTATTGTACTACATCGATGTTCCATCGTATCTAGATCAATGGATGTACCGTTATTGTACTACATCGTTGCGCTGGTTTATCAGGTTCATTGGATGTACCGTTATTGTACTATATCGATGTTCCGTCTAATCTGGATCAATGGATGTATCGTTATTGTACTACATCGTTGTTCCGGTTTGTCGGTTCATTGGACGTACCGTTTGTACTGTGTCGATGTTCCAAATTTATGGTTAGCGACTATGGGATAGCCTTCCGTTTTTTGATACACATGTTGGTGAGTTTTCATGCTCCCGTTTGGGATTGGCCATCCTCTCTTTGATTTCTGTATTGCTAATGGTTGATTTTTGGAATTTATGCTTCACCAACTTTTACAAATTGGCATTGATATGTATGTCGTTATTTGTGGCTTGGTGAATTAAATTAAGAATATGACATTCTTTTTAATCTTTGAGAAGATTCTTGTGATATTGATTAATTTTTGGATTGATTTTCAATTACATACTTATCACAGTATGGCTTTATGGTTATCATACGTTTTTGTCACATCTCTTATTCTATATCACTTTATCTGATATTTATAGTTAGACTTATCCGTTCATTATTTTCTTACTAGGTCAGATCGAGATGTTACAGGTGCTTCTACTTGACTTCTTATCAGGGACTGTCGCCTAATTTTTGGCTAACTACTTTAGATTAGTAATTTTTTGTTTGTATACATTCGAGTTGGAGACTCCTTGATGTATACTTATTCTTTTGTCTAGCACTTGTATCTATTCTTTTATGACATTGTGGATCTTGTTAGACTACTACTCTGATGTATACTTTCATGTGTTATATTCATATCTATTTCCGCCTTTGTGATATGAATACCTGTGACTGATTTATGTTATGTTTATTTCTATATTTGTTTTCGAAGATTATATATAGCCACTGTGTAGTAGCTTTGAGTCTGTGCTGGTATGTCAAACTTCCTCTTGAGATAAAAAGTTATATTTTTATCTGGCATATCGGTACTCGCACAAAGCAATTATACAGATGGTTGCTCCTCAACAGCCTTATTCTCCGTGCTAGTTGACGACATTACCCCGTAATGTTCTTGGCTAGTGTGGGTATAGAGGTGGGGCGTCACAGTTGTTAACCATATTACCTTTCTTTATAAGTGAACCTTTAATCATAGAAATATACAATTTCCATTTTATTTCATCATTTATTGTTCAAAATATGCTTTTCTATTTCAAAAATAATTTTATAGTTCTTATCCACAAATTTTCAGTATCAATTTCATTCAAACCCGTACAATGTACATATATCATTCGTACGCTATATCAATCTGATCGCTCACTTGATCACATAATTTCACTTCCGAACCAGTATCGTCCACCCGACTTCCTAGTGAGGACTCAGATCTAGTTTCTTGATCAAAAACCGTCATTCTCCTTGCATAGCCATAACTATGATAGAGAATTTCAAGAACCGATCAAAAATCAATATCCAGGTTCACCGTCGAAAATCTAGTGAAATATCCCAACTCGAATCGATATACTATCTCAAAATTCCATGCTCAAATCTGGATCAAATCGTTATGTGAATAGAATAATATACATGCATCCTACGTATCTATCTTTATTGATCATTAGCTAAATCAATTTCTCCTTTCTATTCACATTCCCTTAGATTCTTATTCATTTATTCACAAGTGCCTCAATTTCCATTTGGATATCACTTCAATTCTTGTCTTAATTGGTAATTAATCATAAACAGTTTGAACTCTGACCAACTTATATGTAGAAAATAGCTTGAAAAGTTAATAATGGATAAGTAGTTGAAAAATAATTATTAGTTTGTAAAATAGATGTAAAATAGTTAAATAGTTATAAAATAGTTAAATAATTGCAAAATAGTTTTAAAATAGTGATTAGTTATAAGTAATTGAAAAATAGCAATTAGTTTGTAAAACAGTTGTAAAATAGTTAAATAGTTCCAAAAATAGTTGTAAAATAAGTATAAAATAGTTTGGCTTTAAAAAGAAAGGTTATAATATAGTAAATAACTTGGAAAAAAATAGGTTTATATTAAAACAATCTATTTTGAAAATAGTCCAGAGCCGAACTGTACAATTTCCTAATCTCCATTTCCAATCACTTCCATTTAAATTTTTACTTTCTTTTGAATTGATTTAATTTTTATTCAAATCAAATTAATTTTCCCAATTTCCATTAAATTGATCCAATCCTAATTCAAGTTGAATTAACCTCAACTTCTTTTCTAAATTCAAATCAAATTCCATTTGAATTTAATTATTCAACTTTAATCACAATTTTAATTAATTCTAATAAATTTCAAATTGAACCAATTTCAATTCATTTCAATTCCAGTTTGAAATAATCCCAATTCCAATCTCCACTTTTAAATCAGCTCGAATTATATAAATTCATGTTAAATTTTCAATCGCTGATTTAATTCCGTTAAATCAAATTAATCTTTACTTTAATTTAACAATTAAAAATTTTAAACAATTAAATTCTAAGTCCAATTTTCAAAATTCCATTTAAATTTACCTATACTTGTTCATAAACTTATTTCTAAGATCAAATCATAGTTCAAATCCATTTTAAACAATTTAATCTTTCAAAAACCAATTTATTACCCAAATTCAATTTTGAAACCAATTTTCAGCAATTTTAGTTGCAATTTTATCTTAAAAATTCAAAACTTAAGTTCAAAGTGATTTCATTTTCACAAGTTCAATTTTATCTTCAAAAATAAAAATTACTTAATTAATTTCAAATTAAAGTTTTATTTCCATTTAATTTCTACAATGGATATAAAATATCACAATCCACCTCTTAATTCATTTTAAACAAACCAATTCACAGTTTCATAGGTTATTGATAACAGCAGGATGATATTAGGATAAGTCAATGTAAATAAACATCCAATTTATTTAAACATCCACCAATAGCATCTATTACCCATTCCAAGAACTCAAACCCGTTTGAGATCTTATATATCTCCCTTCTAAATCAAATCATTTAACTTCCCTAAGTTAAATCTCAATTTCGTCTTGAAATTTTCAAATCAGGTTGTTCATTCAAACTTATTTAGCTTCCTCCAAGTTAAATCCAATTTAATCCCGTTAACCTTACTCAAATTTGAATTATCCATTTCAAATTTTAAATTTCTATCAATATTCTTTCTTACTTATAAGTTCAAAGACTTATATCACTTTGGGGTTTTACATCACACTTCTAGGAAAAAATAAAAAATCAATACTCTAGAGTTTATTTCAAATCATTTTTGATATTATGTATCGACACATATACATTTTTATTTCTTAGCCCACCAAGCCATGCTTTGAAATGTACGGTTTTCTTTAAAGCTTTCAAACAACTTCTTACTTTTAAAAAATAAGATCATCTTAAAAAATATTATGAATAATATCATTTCTTTTAACATTTTGAAAACAATTTCAAATGTTTTAAGCTTAAAATTCAAAACTTCAAAATTTAAATCCCTTCCCATACAAGTCATTCTTACCAAACGTTTACTACCTTAACACATTTCCTTTTGCTTTAACAATGTTTACTAGAAAACAAACATCCCATTATTAAACACAATAACCATTCCATATTCTGGTTTGAAACCAATTCTAATTCATCTTATTTGTATAGTTCATTTATTCAATTCCCATTTTGATACACACACACACACATATATTTATCGCTTAATTCTTATTCAATTTCAATATCCAACAACCAATTATTGCTATATACATTAAATATAAGCTTTTACAAAAATCATTCACTAATACCATTTTTAAAACATTTATATAAGAAAATAAAAAGTACGCTCTCATATATATACATATAAACATACACTCAACTCATTCTAGGGCACCACAGACCCTATCCTTAATGAGTACACCAAGCAGAACCAAGGTTCTCGCTTAACCTTCTAATCTGATACCAAATGTAACGGCCCAAAATTTTCGACCTCAAAAATTCGACACTAATACATTCACTGTAGAAGTGCCGAGCATCCGAACGCCGAAAATCCTAGATTGTTAGGGTAAAGAAGAACAGAGGTAGAAGAAGAAACAAAAACAAATCATAGATTCTCACATTCGCAGTGGCAAATATAATATCAAATAATAGCAGTTATACAAAGGAAAACTGTATCTGTTAAATTACATTCAATAGATCAGAGTTACAGCCATTACACAAAACTGGATAGTTAAAATTAACTTGTCCCAGAAATACAAACAATAATATACACAGCGGCATACTCCATACGTCCTGCCATCCAGCTCGCCTCCTGAGCTCCAGAATGAACTTACATGAAAATCTGTAATACTCTGTCTGACCTGAGCATTACATCAATGTAACACCCGGGTCAGGTTGGAAACCAACGTGAGTAAACCCATTTATCATGAAATACCAATGCATAAAGACTATTTAAAACCCGGGGTAACTCGCACTTTATTACAAGTTCATAACTTGTTATAGTCAACACTTATTTCACAAATCAATCTCTAAGTATCCTTATTTAGTTTCAATGGTCCATATTATTCCGTTCCAGCCTATTGATTACACATATCAAATCTATAAAGAATTATAGTAGATCTCAAATCGAAGTGGCTTTGAGTATTTACTTATACCTGACCCCGGTCTTTTGAATCCCATGCCATCTTAACCAAGTTATTCAAGTGAAATACAATTCCAACTTTAAATGCAGGGTGTCGCTTTACACAGCAATTCATCTCGATAGATAACCACATTATCATATTCAATCCAATCATATCATTAAACTTTTCATATGAGAAATATCAAATAATCCAAGGCATTCAATATCATTCTATCATTCATAAGCAAGATTAATTAGTCACGCCCTTTCTAATTAATTTAAATTAATTAAATTAATTACTTCAATAACTTTATTTTTAATCCTGCTTACTAAATCATTAATTAAATACAAATCATTAATTAATCATCCCTTAATTATCCTCTTTAATTACATTAAGTAATTAGCCTTTAATTAATAACACGAATTAATTAATCTCCACCCATTCACATTAATTACATTTATCCTTAATTAATTACTCAAATTAATTATCCTATAATCACTTACATCGATTAATTATTCTTTAATTAATCATACTCATTAATTAACTAACCCTTAATTAATTTCCTTAATTAATCTATCCTTTAATTAATTACACTAAGTAATTAATCCTTAATTACTTCCCTTAAGCAATTTACCTTTAATTACTTTCATCAAGTAATAATCCCATCGGTTTATTATCCTCAATTAATTAACCTTTAATTATTAATTAATTAATCCTCTAATTATTACTTAAATTAATTAATCCTTAATAAATTTATCTTTTAATTTTAAGTAATTAATTTCTAATTACATCATTAATTTATCCTTAATTATGAATTAATTAACTCAATTACTTAATTAATTAATTTCTAATTATAAATTACTTAACTAATTAATTCTTAATCATTAATTAATTAATCTCTAATTAACTAACTAGACCCTTAATTACAATTTAATTAGCCTCTAATTAATTAACTTATAACCCTCAGTTATAAATTTATTAATCCTTAATCATTAATTAATTAAATTAATTTTACTTCAATTTCTTAATTAACTTAATCCATCTCAACTTGTTAAAACCTTAATTAGCTTTTAAGGGAAACCATTATCCTTTATTAATTACTTAACTGTCATTAGCATATATAAAACATTTATCTTTATAATTAACTTACCTAGTTAAATCATTTAGTTAAGTTTTAAAATAAAATAACATTTTAACTTAACAAATTATGGTTAACAAAATTATATAACTTCCAAATCCAATATTAAGAAAACATTTATATAAATAAATATATATAAGAATTTTTTTAAACTAAATTATTTAAATTTTCAAAACCTTGCTTTAAAAACTTTTTTAAAAAAAACTAGTTTTAAACCCGCTTCGGGTTCAACCGATGATGACTCGAGTCCTGACCCGAGACCACTGCTTTCTTCTTTTTTTAAAAAAAACTTGTTAGATACATAAATCCTGAAACATGATTCACACTCACGTTCTACTCGAGTTTTACTCGAGTCACCATTCTGTACGCCTGAGCTTCCCTTCGAGTCAAAATCCCTGCCCAAACCACGGACAACATCAGACACCTATGCACCTGCATAGATGATTGTGAAGACGATGACCACCGCCGACACCTTCAACCCATCGACGATCACCAAATCCTTCGATCCCGACCCCCAAATCACTAGCACAAGTCCACAACCATGATCGAGCAATCAACCAAAACCCATCGCCAAAACCCTCTCGAACCCACGTCTCCGATCATCAGACATCGCACAACCATGTCCTCAACTTCGCCAGACATCCACGCAACTAATGCTCCAGGTCCGATGCCACTCGATTCATTAGACACTGCAGCAAACCAAAACCCAACCTCGTTCAATTTTGGGTTTTAAACCCTAAATCATCCAAATTCCGATGCCATAGCGATGAAGAAAATCATTCACCATTTTTGCCAAGCTCGTCGACCTCCTCGCCACCTCCATTAGTGGTCCCGACCCTCCACATCACTCCGATTACCCACAACAGCTCAAAAATCACTTTCTGACCAAACCCGAAATTCTCACTCAATACAAATCTAAAAATTATGATTTCCATTTTAAAAATCCTAATTTTCAAACTAGATTCAGCTTATAAACGTGATTCAGCAAACCATGATGATGGATTTTAACATGTTCTTAAGTTTTCTACTATTCTTCCTGCGTTCCAGAAAATTTTCAAACTGAATTTGCTTAAATATTCTTAAAACTTTGATAATGCTTAAACAAAGATATCTTATTTAAATTCTTCATCCTGTGAAAGATTGTATGAAGAGATTTTAAATTTTGATTTATTTTTAAACTCTAAATTTAAGAATCAAGGATATGCACAGTTATACAAACATGCACACTTCAACACATACAAATATACAAAGACCACACTTATATATACACATGTAAAACAATTTTCATCACCGAAATTTACATGCAACAAATATTTGTCTACGTATGCTTTTTAAATAAAAGTTTACTCACCGGTTTGAAAAGAAGAACAAAGCTTTAAACTGAGATGTTGAAATTTGAAAAAATGCTTGAACTTGTTAACTAGAACTTGATGATGAGATGATTTAAAACTTTTGATTTTAGGTTTGCTTGCTTTGTTGATATTTGTTACAGGCTTTGTTTGAAAATGTTTTATAGGTTTTGGCTTCTGATTTCTATAATGTTTACAGGGTTTTGAACTTTCTTTGTTTTGATTGTTCTTGTGGATATTCTAGTTTGAAAATAGTTTTATAGGTTTGAGTTTTCTTTGCTTTAAAATGAAGATAGTAAAACGAAGTGAAGAAAGAAGATAGATGTTTATATAGTGTTAATTAGAATTTATTTAAAATTAAGGGAAATAAAAACAAATTTGTGACACTTGTTAATTTCCTTAACATTTGTCATTAGCATGCATTATTTTACTTACATTTGTTAAATCGTACTTATGTTGCTTATGTGTAATTATGCAATTTTTAATTATTTTTTTATTTATTAATATAAAGATTTTTTATTTATTTTACTATTAAATAAGTACTTTCTTAGTTTATATAAATAAAACCTTTTAAAGAATATAATATAAAAACTGATTATATTCTAAATAAAATCATATATAAGATATTTAATTCCAAAATATATTTAAAATATTTATCTTTTAAATTTCAATTTAAATCCAGATTCAAATTCAAATTCAATTTATAAATTTTACGTAATTATATTACGAGATTATCAAATAAGTATTCATCCAGATATAAATATTTATTATCAGATCTATTTATTCAATCTATAAATCAGTATTTTTCAATAGTTAAATTAGATAATTATCCAATTATTTGATGCCCAAAAATCCGAGTATCACAATATATACGTATATATTAAATTAAAAAAATCCTATACCTTACTGCCGAAACCACCCCTCCTCACTCTATCATCGATGTCGACATCCCTCCCTTTGCTCAACACCATCGCCCGACTCCCATCACTATACTCTAGCTCGAACTCGCATCAGGCAACCCACATCCTCACATCGCCATGACCAAAGCCAGCCCCACATGCGCCCTCGATAACTCCCAACCCGAAAGCGTCGCTACCACTAGGAGTAACTGGCTTCGCCAACTCGAATCGCCCCTATCCAGTCGCAGTCGCGACATTACGACGAATGTCGGCCCCTTCCCCGAGTCGACGTGCTTGAGCAAGAGATCAATCGAGCTCTCCCTTCTATTCATTTCCCTTTTCGAATTCGATTTTGCCAGAACAAAAGACAGGGAAGCTTGCTCTTTTTATTTTTTCTTTTTCTAAGACGAGTTCGCAAATTTGAATCGTGGTAAGAGGAAAGGGAGGGAGCTCGCAAATTTGTTCGGCCGTTATTTTCTTTCCGAAATGCTTTTATTTATTTATTTTTGAATTATTTAACTATCGGCCGTTTGAGGAAGAAAGGGGGAGACGTGATGTTTTAAAAAAAGGTTGCGTGTTGAGGAATGCTACAGTGATTTGAAAATACAAACAACTGATGTGAATGGAATTTTGACCAGTCAACTATATGTGTATATTTAAATTCAAATCGTCTTGAATTTGCAACTTAAAATCTCGACCTCCTATCAAGGCATGCCGCTAGGCATTTATAATGTTATACCCCTATTCCGAAAGCAATGGAAAAGGTTTCAAGTCCTAATTCAATCGTATGGAGAAGATAGCTTTTTGGATCTAATTATTATTTTTAATTTTAGGTAAAAAATTCAGCGCGTTTAAACACGTACGACCAAACGATAACTCCAAATGCTAAGAAATTTGAAATCCGATAATAATACACTATTACGGATACAATGGGACCACTTTCATCGAAATCTAAGATTGTGCCTCGGAAGGCTATTTTTAAATGTCAATTTAGACCATATACTTTTAAAATTGAACAAATTGATTCCAATTCCAATTTTGAAACTTTTATTACCTTCAGTATTATCAATATAAATTATACAAGCCTTTAAATTATTTTTAATAAGTTAAAAATTAGGGTATGTTATCACCTTTCTAGATACCCTCGGAAATATATATATAAATTATGGATATGATTGTGCATGAAAAAGGGAGTGCTTGATTTTTAATGGTGGGAACACCCAGGGTGAAAACATATTCGACATTATCCAGGTTAGCGGTAGGCCAGTCTTGTGTAGCAGGGGGTCCTGATGGGCTCCTTGGTACATTTTTCTAATGGTGTACTGTGATGGGCGGCACCCCAGTAGTCCAGTCATTGTATAGAATCCATTCTCCAATATGACTCTTTATAGTTTTGGTTGTAGAGCCTAGTATGTTGGAATTTAATTAATGTAACAATTTCGGCTATTTGAATAAGTATTTATACTTAGACACTATTATAATGTCACTGGATTTTCTACAAAATGTTTCGGTTATCGTAAGGGAGAACCCGTCGTTTTTATGTGTGACGCAGTCTTACAAGATACCTTTGTTTTTCAAAGGGTTTTGATAAATTTATTAATTCAAATTGAGTGCGTTTTCTCATGCTAGATTTCAAACTGACTTGGGTGTTATTTTATTATAATGCCCAGGTCAGACCGAGTATTACAGATTTAGGTTAGAATGCTATAGAGCTCAGGAGACGAGCTGGAGGAGTTCAAACGTATATCATGTACTTGGATATTTCCGCTGTGTGAGTAATGTATATCAGGATAAGTTATTATAACTATCCAGATTGATATATTGATTATTTAGCCTGATGATTGCAAGTATAAAATAGTTACATGTTCTTTGTACAAAATCTGTTATTGTATATTATGTTCTATTCCGTTGCGTTTGTGAGATTCTGTGTTATTGTTCTATTTTCTTCTACCACTTTCTTCTTTACCACTAGCAATCGGTATTTCCAGCACTTGAATATTCGACATGTTATACAATGAATGTATTGATGTCAATTTTCGAGGGTCGAAAATTCGAGGCCACTGCACTTGGGATCAAAGCTAAAGGTTAAGTGAGAACCTTGGCTTTGGTGGGGGATTACTTATTAGCGATAGGGTTAGTAGAACCCTAGAATGAGTTTGTGTGTATTAATAGATTAGAGCGCATATTTTTGTTAGTGAATATAAAATATTTTATGTTGTGTTGATTTATCTGTTGAGTGGCAAATAAATTCTGGTCGAATAGTGGGATGCCACTAAATCGATAAGAGTTTCTAAACACTCGAACATGATAAACTGAAAAAGTATGGTTTTAAAGCAGGTAAATGAAATACTTTTACCCAAACTATACTTTGATATAAAAGAAATAATTTTTTTTGAAATTATTATGTTATAAAGTGACGTGTTTGGATGTTATAACCAAAAAAAGATTATAAAATTGAAAGTGGTTATACATAACCAAATGAAAATTTTATAAGTATGGATTATACAATTGAGTTAAAAGTAAAATTTGATTAAAAACCAGAATTAAGAAAATTAAATCCCAAAGATTTTTGGAAAGGTTTTCCAAGGAATTTGAAACAAATATGGTGATATAATTTTTAGATTAGAAAATGCTTTAAATTGGATTTAAAAATGGATTTTAGAATTGATGAAGCACTGAACTCACTTCACTCGCTGGAAAATAATCCTCGTGATGACTACAGCATCATCAGTATTCATTTTCGAGTTTCTAGGCGACCGATTGCTACCATAGTAATTTGGTATGGAGATTTATGTTTGGTAAACATGTCTTTTTTGGAAATTCTAAGGGAACTTTTTTTTTGGATAAAAATCAAGTTGATTTTTGTAAGTTGAAGGAAATGGTTTGTTAAAACAGAGTTATGTATATATATATTATTTCAAATGATTTGAAATAAGAACCGAGAGTTTGAATTCTGAAATTTCTAATTAAATGAGAAGTGAATCAAAAGAGAACAAATTTTCGAAATAAAACTTTGGAAAAGTGAACTTCAATATGAAATTAAAATTCAACTCATATAAGTTAAATAAATTGGATTTGTAAAATAAAATTTGTAGGAATTGGAATTTAACTTAAGCAAAGTAAAGTAAATCAATAAATGAAGCGATTATAATAAATGGAATGAATTTAATAGAATGTAATGAGGTTACCTAAATATAAATGCATAAGAATATGAATAAGTGAATGGAACAAATAAATATAAGTAAAGAAGTATGGAAAAATTTGAAATTGGAATTGAATTCTTACTTGATTAAATTGAATGAATTAAAAATAAATTTGTTTGGAGTGAAATTAGTTTAAGTATGAATAATTGGAATATGGTTTCGACTTGTTTGTTAAAAGGAATTTAAATTTAAATTAACAATGAATTGGATCCGAATCATATTGAACTGAATTAAATATGTAAATGTGAATTATAAAGTGACTATATAGCTATAAGTTATAAAATTAGATTGGATTAGAAATATATCGAATTGAAGATTTTTGAGTTGTGAACTAATTATATAACCATAAGGTATAAATTTTGATTGAAATAAAATTTAAGTGAAAATTCTGAATTACGAATAAATAAATTTGAATGGCTTATAAAATTTGAAATTAATGGAATAAAAATATGCTTAGGCTATAAATGGATGTATAATCTCGAGTTGAAAATAAAGTGTTTATATGCCCAAGTACAAAATTGATGAAAATGTGAAGAATAAGTTGTGTAACTCGTTAAATTGGAAAAATGGGATAGAACAACCAAAACTAAAATGGTATGATATTTTAAAAGTGAGGAATAAAAGGCCGAACTTAGATTTTAAAATAAATTTGAACTCAAGAAACAAAATAAGGCAATTTTGAAATGAAAATCAGATATTGGAATATAAATTGAAAATGAACTAATTAGATAACTTAATTGAATAGGGAACTTGAGTTATGAATAAATTCAATTTAAGTATAAATAAATTAAATATGGCCTTGGATATCATTTAAATAAATTCGAGAATGAATTTGAGTATGGGATTAAAATTTGAAGCAGATTAAAGGGATGAACTAGTTAAATTAATTAATAAATGGAATGCAATTTGATTGAATAGGAATCAATCTAAAATTGAAATAGGATTTGATTGCAATAGAAATGAGCTTAATTATATGGTTAAGTTAATTAGAAATAAAATGAATTAACCAAGTTAATATGGAAGCTTGGCTTAAATAAATTTGTGTAATGGCTATTTAATAAATTAGCACGGAATGACTTCAAGCTAAATAAAATGGATTTGAATATAATAGGAATGGGATGTAAACAAATTGATAGAGAATCAATTTGAAATGGAATAGAATTAAATATAAATTGATTTGGAATCGATTTTAAATAACTATAAGCTTAAATGATTATTTTATTAAATGAATAGAGCCGAATTTGCATAGAAAAAATCGTCGTCCGATGTAAACGGAAGTAAATAAAATTCAGCAAAAACATGGAAAGTGGATATATTGATTTTGAAATCAATTTAGAAAGGAAATAATTTATTTGGTATAAATATGAAGTGAATATAAGTAAACTGAGTTGTAAATCATTCGAATTGAATATGGAACGACTGAAAGTAAGTAAATTAGTATCAAAACCATATGGTTGCTTTCGAATGTATGTTAACATGTTTGGTTATGAAATATAATGTTTAAATAGTGAAATAAGTGAAATGTTGTTGAATTTTCTTGATTTTTTACTTACATGTTTAAATTGAGTAAGTACAAGTACCTGTAGGCTATTGGGCAAGATTTGGGTCATGTAATTGCATATAAAACAAGTCGCTCGCTTACAGTGCTAAAATAAGGTATGTTTTCAGATTAAATATCGCAAATGTTGATATATACTATGTTCTCCAACCGTGTACGTCGATGTATATATTTTTATCTCTCTTGTCATATTGCAAAAGGCTCTCCATACAAGGGAGACTCTGCCCAAAAAAATTTCGAAACTCAGGGTGTCGGAATTTGTTTAAAAAATTTGGAAAATTTTGTTAACGTAAAGATTGATTTTTGATTGTAGTTGAAATAAAAGGGTTTTGGTTTAGAAAGGGGAACTAAATACTTTGGAATGAAACTAAAGGGGTTTATAAAAGTGAATATCGACATTTTAACTAAGTGGGTTTAGGAAGGTTAATACGCTTTGAGTATTTTTCTACCTTAGCAATTTTGGGAACAAAATTCTTTTAAGAGGAGAGGAATGTAACGACCCGGATTTTCCGCCATTTTTTTTGAATATTTAAATGGTTTAAATTTTGGATTTGGTTAGTAATGTTTTGAAAACTGAAATCTTAAGCGATTTCGTAGAAATTAACAACCATCTATCCAATCGGCACGTTAAAATAGTGATCAGAGGCACAGTCTCGAAATTCGATGAAACCAGATCCATTGGGTCCGTAGCAGTGTATTATTATCGGATTTCAAATTTAGTAGCATTTGGAATTACCGTTTGGTTGTACGGGATAGAACTGCGTTGAACTAATATCCAAATTTAGTATAATAATTGGGTCCAAAAAGTTGTCTTTCCATACAGTCGAATTAGGGCTCAAAACCTTTTCCATTGCGTTCAGAATAGGGGTATAACGTTATAAACGCCTAGCGGCATCCCTTGATAGGGTTTTGAGATTTAAGTTACGAAAATCAAGATATTTTAAATTTTTAATTAAAATAGTGTCTAGTCAAACTTTCCTTTTAGCTGTTATTACATCCTTTCACTGTACCCATTTACCTATTCAAAAACCCCACCATTCACTCCTTTATTTAGTTTAAATCATGGCCTCGCCTCCTCTTTTCAGATTAAATCAGTGAAGAAGAAAAACGCGCTGTCTTCAATTTAAATTCGCGTACCTCTCCCCCTTTCTCCTTTGTTCAAATTGAAATCACATAAAAGAAGAGGGACGAGAATGAAATCACATATAAAAAAAGAGGGAAATCGAAAACGAAACATTCTAGAAAAAATAAAATTAACTTGAATCGCGATTATCGGAGCTTCGGTAAGGCGGGGCACGACTCGATCGACTATGAGGTTGGAATGCAACTGTTAGGGTTCATGTGATGAGCTATGGTTGGTGGTTTTTGAAATTGTCGTGGACGCGAGAGGCGACCTGGGTCTCGCTTTCAGGAATAGAGGGCTAGCGATGGTTGAAGGAGTTTGGGCTTTAATTTTGAGGTCGCGTACAGCATGTGTGCAAGTGCAGAGCTCGCGATGTAGGAAGTCATGAATCAAAAGGCAGAGGATGTCGTTGAACATGGAATTTCCACTGGACGAAGAGGCAAAGCTAGGATGGAAGCAGCAGAGGTTAAGGTGTAATTAACTTATAATTAAAGTAATTGGTGAAGATTTAAATCATATTTATAATTTAGTTATCGTATAAATGCTATATTTCATTCTTATTAGGTCGAAAATTACGAAACAAGTAGCGTCGGAAATCGTATCGGAGAATATCACGCTATAAAACTGGTTTGGGATTTTTCGAAGTCCGTTGGAATTTTAAATTAAATCCTTGTTCGATTTTGTTTAAAATCTGGATATTCGACAAATAAAAGTCAAGGTGAGAAATTCTCACTCATTTGGATTGCCAATTTAAATTTAAATAGATAAATTTAATTATTGGATGCTTGATTGAATTGATAAATTATAATTATGGGTTGGATGATTATAGTATGTATATAGCAGCATATATATATATATATATATTAGTTGTTGGATTTATTTCCCGCCTATTGGAGCGGATGAGACCCTATGTGCTTTGCATAATAGCAGATGATCTTATATACCGCGATATCCTCCTCGAAGTGGGATTGGTATTTTTATGTTGTATCAACATCTGTGAATGCAGGGAAACAATTTGGTGGGATCCAACTGGATTCCTTAAAAGTTTATATTGATTGTTTTTCATATATAATAATATATAATGTGTTAGAATATTCTATTATAGGTTATTGTTGTATGCTATAATAGCACGAGCCTAACTTTTTGTATTTCAAATACCATAAATACTATTTTTGGAATTTGAAAAGATTTAAAAGGAAATTTTGGATATAAACATATTTATGTTGAAATTGGATTTATTTGAAAAGAAATTGATTTGGAAAAAATATATGTGACTTGGAGTTGTACTTAACCATTCGTAAAATGTATAAAGCAGAAATTTTAAATAATTCATTTAAAGAATTTTAATAGTGGATTTTCAAATGATATCTCTGAAAAATATGGCAAAGATGTTGAAATTGGAATTTTAAATGAATTCAAGAAATAATTGGAGTTTACTGATTAATAGATTGTAAATGGGATTTTAATAAAAATTGATTTATAATGGAGTGATTAATGTACATCTATTATAGATTTGGAAATCATTTTATAAAATTTATAAACGATGTTTATAAATAAGGGAAATGATATTAGTTGATAAATTGGAACGAAAATTCATAGTGTGAATTTATATTAAGATATGAAAATAGTTTTGGAAAAATAAAATAATAGAGTCTATTTTTAGAAAGTTAAATGGCTACGGAAATGGGGAAGGGAATCGATGTGCTATGGATCAAGAGTGAATTATAAATTGAAAATTTGTTATTGAGATTTTAAGAATGAATATTTTTATTTAGAAGTTAAGTTTGTTTTTTAAAGGGAAATTTTATATATTAAACTATGGAAATTTTAAACTAGTTAGTATTGGAATATTTCAGAATGTGGGTTATTCAAATATTTTATATTAAAGAAAGAAAAATTTAAGTTCTTATTAATAAGCTTGTAAACGAATTTTTTATATTTAAAGTTAATTAGAAATGGGTTATCAATACTTAATTAAAGGTACTTTGATATTTTAATAGTACTTAACCACGTTTTGAAATTTAGTTATTTTTCTTTAAATTATTTATTATATATATATATGGTTTGAAGGCAAAGGATTGAAGTGATTTATAATTACTTTGAGATTTGTAAGTTAAGTTGGTAAATGGAGAGAGGTTTGAAATAGGAATGTTATAGTGAAATGCTAAAATATAAGTTAATTTCCAAGGTGATAAAATATAGAAATTAAAAAAATGAATTTAGAATTCATAAAAGGTGTTTGAAATGGGAATTTTGACTTGGGAAATTTATAAGGATGTTAATTAACGAATTCCCGAGCTTATAGAATTTGTTAAAAATGAGTCAGAGGATATACAAATGAAATTTGTAATGGATTTGTGAATTGTGAAATAAATGAAATATTTCCTAAGTATTGCAGATAAATTGATTTTGGAAAACATACTTATAATTATTTCCTAAGTATTGAACTAGAAGGATTTGGAATATTTCTCCTACTAGATTATTATTATTATAGAAATATTTCAAGTATTGAATTGTAAATGGAATCAAAGGAAAATATTGTGAGAAATGCGGATTATGGATCTTAAGGCTAAGATTAACACTGGAGGGTGGGTGAATAGTGTTAATAAAGAATTACTAAATCTTTTTTAATTTATGTTAATTTAGACACAAAAGTATGCAATATACAGACACATATATGACCACAGAAACAAACACAGATGCAGAAATAAAATAAAAGCAGTAAAGGAAAGAACACACCGGATTTTATACTGGTTCGGAGTTACCCTACATCTAGTCCCGCAACACAAGTACGGATTTCCTTTCAAAAGCAATTTTAAAATTACACCCTCGGTTTCAAGGCTACGAGGTACACCCTCCAGAATTTCGATCCTCTGGGTAGAGATGCTTGATTTCCGGGCCACAAGTTTACCCAATTGATTTACCAAGGCTACAATCACACCTTTACCCTTTTGATTGATTTTCAAGGCTACAATCACACCTTTTCTCACTTAATATATTACAAAGAAGTCTATAACTCTGAATAGCACTGAGAATCTTGTAGAGATAATGATAGAGAATCAAACTAGAAGTAATCGAGTATGATTTAATGTTGATTTCGGCACAGTAGTGATAAGAATATGTATTAAGAAATGAGGAAGAAGAATAGCAGTGAAAACAAGAAAAATATGATTAAAAATTCATTGAAACTGTCCCCTATTTATAAAAGAACAACAGCCATGTCCATTCATGAAGAGTTATGGCGAATAGACACTTCTTTTGAAATTTAAATTTTGAACTCAACAGACACTATGTCGACATAGGTACCCTAGGCATGTCGACATCCAAAAGCAATTTTTGGTGATTTGATTTTCTTTGAAAATAACCTTTATCTTATATAAAAACTATTTTAAACTTTATAAATATACTTGACGTTGAAATTCGTAAGTAAATATAAAGAATAATATATATAGAATTCAACCATAATTTTATATTTAAATCTAAGTATAAATATATAAAAGTTAAATATATTATTAAAAAAGATAGTTTAAAATCAGGAGTAATTTGACTTTTGAAAATAAAGATGTTTTTGAGGCTAAAATTATTTAAAATCAGGATCGAGGGTTTTGAATCTTTTAAAAGGAAAGTTTTGAAATCATTTTGAAAACAAGATAATTTTGTAAAATCATTTGAATTAAAGTTAGTGGATACAAAACAATGTCCCACTAGATTTTCGTAGGTTCCGTCCTACTTAGGGTTCTATCCCTTTAACGGGCTCGAAGTGGATTCCATTCCACGAATAAATTGGATTTTAAGATGCTAGTGCTTTTCTACGAGTTTTAACAAAAATTCCTAATAAAAAAATACTTATCCTTGAAATCTTGAACTCTTGATAATCTTGATAGTCATGAGTCTTCTATCTTGATATCTTGAATCTCTATACTGTATAGTCTTCATTCTTAGTACCTGCATGGTTAAATCCTGCATATACATATATATCTAAACTTATAATGTTAGTATTTATATTTTATAATCTATTCTAAGGTTGTTGTCATCAAAACCATCATCGGACTAACAATCTCCCCCTTTTTGATGACGACGACCTTTGTTTATAAAATATTATTTCTATTCTAGTAACTCCCCCTAAAACTAACAACTCCCCCTTAATCTATGCTTAACTACCCTATTTTATATTTCTCCCCCTTTGTCATCAACTAAAACTTACTCCCCCTCATTCTTGAACTTCAGTACCTGCATTGACAAACTATACAATGGAATATATAGAGTAAGAAATAATTATACTTATAAACATGATAACTAATTAAAGATTATATACATTTCAATATATATATATATATATATATATATTACACACCAATCTTCAAATCAATAAGAAATCAATCCACACAAAGTATCAATTCAAACAAATCAAACAAAGAAAACAAATAAAAAAAATCAAATGTTACATGGAACATCCACCCATCCTTCTTCTCCAAAGACTGGGTCTGCCTTAATAGCATCCCAATTATCATTGCCATTGGTGAGAGAGACAAGAGGATGTGCTTCGTTATCATCCTTGTGCAGAGAGGAGATCATCCATCGTATCGAATCGAAGTGCCTTTCTTGTTCCTTTAACATCTGCATTTGACTCAATTCTAAATGACGCTGGTTTCGTAGAATAAATAAGAGAATATTATTGAACGAATTAAGATTTTCTTCAAGATTTTGGGACAAATTGTGAATAGGATTAGCCATAGTTGAATTTGTGAGAGAAATAGAGTATATGGGTGATAAGAAATAAATTTCAGTGAAGAATTCTGGAAGAAACAGGTATTTATAGGTATAGAAATTCGTTTGAAATGAATAGACATTTGGTAGTTATTCAAATTTCAAATTCAAATTCAATTGTCATTTCTGACCAGTACATGTCGACATGGTCTTATAAGGGATGTCGACATGGTTTAGTGAGAATTTATGACAAATTTGACTTTGTGAATAATTGTGTATATATATCAATTTATATAATATACTAACATTTATTCTAGGGATAAGATAAAGTAGATAACATAAAGGAAATTTCATTTCATAGCATACTATGATAATAAAATGACTAAGCACACAACACACTACATGAGCATTCGAAATAAAGCAAACTAAAACAAACACAACAAGATACGAAAATATAAAACTAGTTAGAGGATGAAGATGATGAAGAAAGTCCAAGTTTCTTGCTGACTTTTGAAAAGAACCTGTTCATCTTCGAAGAAATATTATCCAACTTTTTACTAACGGATCGTTTTAGAATCCGTTGATTCTCCACAATAATCTTTTTGTTATTGAGAAGGGTTTTGTTGGATGGATTGGAAGGATATTCGATGCTTTCCAAAGATGTTTCACCTTCTTCTTCTTCTTCAATTTCCATTTCATTCCCTTCTTCTTCTTCTTCTTCTTCTTCTTCTTCTTCCTCTTCTTCCATTTCCTCATGAGCCAAACGCTCTTCCTTTTCGGTAAGGGTCTTATATGGTTGAAACGCAAATGGAATTTTCATAAGTCAAAATGTTGGAATGATTGAAAACTTTTCTAGAGACAAATTCTTCGCGTTTGAAATCCACTCCAAAATAGTAAAAAATTCTAGTGAGATAAATTCCATGGTATAAATTATTCTCACCCATTTCAAGATTTTTAGGACGAAGTTCATCCAAAATAACTTGCGCCCAGTCTATGTCATAATTTCCGAAAATAGCAAAAAGAGCTTTCCAAACTTTTGAAGTAGGATTGTTAAAATTTACCGATCTTGGGGTCAAAGTATGTTGCAAAAGAAGATTAACAATTCTTGCTTTTGGTCGAAAATTTCTTTTTTTAAAATCAAAATCATCATCTCTTTCGAAAATGTGATGAAATGTCTCACGATCATGTTCATCGATTTTAAAGTTAGAAATATCCATTCCCGACCACTTGCAATTGAGAATGGTACCCAAAAGATCACAATTCACAACAATTTGAGTGCCTTTGACACTACTCCAAATTTCATTTTCATTTCCAACATAAAATTCGCGATTTAAATTTGCAAAGAAAATTTTGACAAGATTAGGATAGCAAATAAAATCATTTTGAGAAGAGAAAATTAGACTAAGAACACCATTGTTTGCAAAAGGAGAGTCAATTTCATAAGAAGAAAAATCTTGAAAAATAGCAAATTTTCCCAGATGGACTTTGGCATAATTAGCATAATTGATGTATGCTTTAATTGCCTCTGGATCATTGAATAATTGCCCTTTGATTTTTCTGGAAATTCTCATGGTGGAGGGGTTGCTTGAAGAAGCCATTAAAGTAGAGAGTAGAAAGCTTAAAGATATGAAGAAGGAGTTTAAATTTGAAAATGAGAGTGAAAAGATATGATAAAAGACAGTGAATAAATAGATTCTCAAAGGACATATTCTCTGGTCAAAATGTATCTTTTCAGAGAATTGAATGAAGTGAAAAGGTGGAGGAAAATTCAAACATTTGAATTCAAATTTTGAAATTCAAATTCAAGTAGCCATGTCAACATCATGGTAGGGACCATGTCGACATGTGCTTTTGAATTTTTATGAATTGATATTTTCTAAGATCTCTAATATATTATTATTATTATTATTAATGTCTATTATATATTTCTGAAATATTATTATACTTATAATATATTTCAGAAAGTATTAAAAATAATAAAAATAATAATAAAAAATAGAAAATAAATTTTAAAATTCAAACAACACACCAATTCAAAATCAATCAATCAAACAATCAAGCAACTTCTAAGCAAGCAATTTAAACCAATTGTATTATAAACGTGTACCTTTTTCTGAGTCCGTTTCTCTGAATTCGTCGGAGTCATGAACAGCTGTGAAACACAAAGTCAAATTATCAGTCTTCTGATCATCATCACTTGAGGATGAGTCTGAGTCATCTAGAGTAGCAGTAAATGCATGCTTCCGTTTCTTTGCTGGTTCATTATTCATAGGAGGATTCTGTCTATCTTGATACGGACGGTCTCTTTTAAAGTGGCCTGATTTATCACAGTCGTAACACTTGTCATTATTTGGCACTATATTGTGATTTCCAAAATTCTTATAGTTGTTTCTCTTGAGACTATTCATCTTTCTATATTTCAGGAATCTCCTAAAATTTCTGGTCAGGGCTATCTCTTCATCATTATCGCTGTTTGAGTCTGATCCATCGGTCAATGCATTGAATGTCATTGATTTCTTTTCAAATGCTTTACTTTCTCTTCTCCCGACCATTTGAACTTCATACGACATTAGATTTCCAATTAATTCTTCTATCTTCAAAATACTGATGTCATTTGCCTCTTCGATCGCAAGTGTCTTTTGATCCCATTCTGGAGTTAGAGAATTTAAAATCTTTCTGACTTGATCTTCTTTAGAAAATTCCTTTCCCAAAGATATTAGAGAATGCACAATATCCTGAAATCTGCTATACATATCTGAAATAGACTCATTAACATTCATTTTAAATAATTGAAACTGATTTGTGAGCATGGAAATTTTGGTCTGTTTAACTATGCTTGTTCCTTCGTGAGTAACTTGCAAAGTTTTCCAGATTTCATATGCAGACTTACAAACTGACACTCTATTGAATTCATTTCTGTCTAGTGAACAAAACAGAATATTCATTGCCTTAGAATTATTTTGTGCAACAGTCTTTTGCTCAGTAGTCTACTGTGCAAAATCAGTTGTGGGTTCAGAATATTCAGTTTGTGTGATATTCCAAGTGTCTAATCCTATAGATTGTAAATATATTTTCATCCTACATGCCCAATATGCATAGTTACTGCCATTAAAAAGTGGTGGTCTGAAAGTAGACTAACCCTCTACAAATGAACTAGTGACAGGGATACTAGTGTTAGTAACAGTACCAGTGTTGGTAGCCATTTTGAAAACTTTCCAAAAATCAGATTATGAAACTTTGAAAACCTTGCTCCGATACCAATTGTGAGAAATGCGGATTACGGATCTTAAGGCTAAAATTAACACTAAAGGAGGGGTGTGAATAGTGTTAATAAATAATTACTAAATCTTTTTAATTTATGT
Organism: Allium cepa; assembly: GCA_030765085.1. Taxonomy (NCBI): domain Eukaryota; kingdom Viridiplantae; phylum Streptophyta; class Magnoliopsida; order Asparagales; family Amaryllidaceae; genus Allium; species Allium cepa. Next base: position 906,119,493 of record CM060929.1, on the reverse strand, counting down.
TAATTTAGACACAAAAGTATGCAATATATAGACAAAGATATGATCACAGAAACAAACACAGATGCAGAAATAAAATAGAAGCAATAAAGGAAAGAACATATCGGATTTTATACTGGTTCGGGGTTACCCTATATCCAGTCCCGCAACACAAGTACAGATTTCCTTTCAAAAGCAATTGTACAATTACACCCTCGGCTTCAAGGCTACGAGATACACCCTCCAGAATTTCGATCCTCTGGGTAGAGATACTTGATTTTCGGGCCACAAGTTTACCCAATTGATTTACCAAGGCTACAATCACACCTTTACCCTTTTGATTGATTTCCAAGGCTACAATCACACCTTTTCTGGCTTAATAGATTACAAAGAAGTCTATAACTCTGAATAGCACTGAGAATCTTGTAGAGGTAGTGATAGAGAATCAAACTAGAAGTAATCGAGTATGATTCAATGTTGATTTCGGCAGAGTAATGATAAGAATATGTATTAAGAAATGAGGAACAAGAAGAGGAGTGAAAACCAGAAAAATATGATTAAAAATTCGTTGAAACTGACCCCTATTTATAGAAGAACAACAGCCATGTCCATTCATGAAGAGTTATGACGAATAGACACTTCTTTTGAAATTTAAATTTTGAACTCAACTGACACCATGTCGACATGGGTACCCTAGGCATGTCGACATCCCAACGCAATTTTTGGTGATTTGATTTTCATTGAAAATAACCTTTATCTTATATAAAAACTATTTTAAACTTTATAAATATACTTGACTATAGTTGAAATTCATAAGTAAATATAAAGAATAATATATACAGAATTTAACCATAATTTTTATTTAAATCCAATTATAAATATTTAAAAGTTAAATATATTATTAAAAAAGATAGTTTAAAATCAGGAGTAATTTGACTTTTGAAAACAAAGATATTTTTGAGGCTATAATTATTTAAAATCAAGATCGAGGGTTTTGAATCTTTTAAAAGGAAAGTTTTGAAATCATTTTGAAAACAAGGTAATTTTGTAAAATCATTTGAATTAAAATTAGTGGATACAAAACAATGTCCCACTGGATTTTCGTAGGTTCCATCCTACTTAGGGTTCCATCCCTTTAACGGGCTCGAAGTGGATTCCATTCCACGAATAAATTGGATTTTAAGATGCCGGTGCTTTTCTACGAGTTTTAACAAAAATTCCAAATAAAAAAATACTTATTCTTGAAATCTTGAACTCTTGATAATCTTGATACTCATGAGTCTTCTATCTTGATATCTCGAATCTCTATACTATACGGTCTTATTCTTAGCACCTGCATGGTTAAATCCTGCATATACATATATATCTAAACTTATAATGTTAGTATTTATATTTTATAATCTATTCTAAGGTTGTTGTCATCAAAACCATCATCTCACGGACTAACAAATATTTCCAAGATACTGAGATGGTTCGGGAAAATCATGTTTTGGGTATTAGAATTTGAATTGGTTTTCAAATTTTGAAACATTTGAAGAAATTTGTATGTATATCTTATAAAGATATTTTGAAAATGAATTTTGAATTTTTTTTTATAATAATGCATGATGTCTGCTTATGGATGTTATATTGATAGTTGAATAACCGATTATCAATTTTGGCCAATTTCGTTAATCATTTCGAAGAGACTGGGATCGGATTTAATTATTCGAAAACCATTTCGATCTGGTTTGAACATTTCGAATGGATATCGTAATGATAGTGAAGACGGTGATTCGGTTTGCCCAAACCCAGGACAACTTGTATGGACGAATGCTATCAGAACACCGTTATTGGAGGACGATGAGCATTCTAAGTGGAGTTGTTCAAGAAAGGTAACATTAGCCTCCAGCCTCATCAAATGGGAATGAATAAAACACAGAATATGCAGCAAGGCTAAGTGGGTCACACCAAATTAGGGTATGTTTTCATCTTTGCCCTTGGAAATATATATAAATTATGGATATGGTTGTGCATGATTTTTAAGGGTGGGAACACCCGAGGTGATAACATATTCGGTAATATCCAGGTTGGGGGTAGGCCGGTCGTGTGTAGCCGGGGATCCCGACGAGGTCCTCAGTATATTTTTCTAGAGGTGTACTGTGATGGGCGGTAACCCAGTAGCCCGGTTATTGTATGGAATCCATTCTCTAATATGAGCCTTTACGGTTTTGTTTGTAGAGCCTAGTATGCTGGAATTTAATTAATGTAACAATTTCGGCTATTTGAATTAGTATTTGTATTTAGACACTATTGTAATATCACTGGATTTTCTATAAAATGTTTTGGTTGTCGTAAGGAAAAAATCCATCATGTTTATGTGTGACGCGGTCTTACGAGATACCTTTGTTTTTCAAAGGGTTTTGATAACTTTAATAATTCAAATTGAGTGTGCTTTGTCACGCTGGTTTTCCCGATTGACTCGGTTGTTATTTTATCATAATGCTCGGGTCGGACCGAGTATTATAGATTCAGGTTATGATGCTATGGAGCTTAGTAGACAAGCTGGAGGAGTTTAGGCGTATATCATGTACTCGGTAATTTCCGTTGTGTGAGTTATGTATATCAGGACAAGTAATTATAATTGTCCATATTGATGTATTGATTATTGTACTCTGATGATTGTACAAAAATTTGTTATTATATATTATATTTTGTTTCATTATGTTTGTGAGATTCTGTATTGTTGTTCTATTTTATCTACCTCTTTCTTCTTTACCCCTCGCAATCGGTATTTCCGACACTTGAATATTTGGCATGGTATACAGTGAACGTATTGATGTCGATTTTCGAGGGTCGAAAATCCCAGGCGTCTACAACAAGTATAAACGGAAAGTAATATATATATATATATATATATATATAAACTTGCTTGGCCAAAAGGAGTAAAAACCAAACATACAACTTAACCCCTTTTCAACCTCAAATCCTCATTTCAATCCATGAACACATCAGGAAAAACATGTTACAACATATCAAATCCTCCTTAAGCCAAAAATCTTGTATGTTTACATCATTTCACCTTTGCTAGCATGTATATATATAGGTTGTATGTGTGTAGCTTCTGTTTTGAAAAGCCTATAACATAAAAATACTCTGTAAACAAAGAAAACTGTAAAGTAAAATCAAAAGGAGAAGCATTCTGTTCCAAATCCAGAACTTGGCAAGGATTCAAGGATCCAGATCGATTACTGAAGTTCAAGTGGGAGTTCTGGAAGGAGCTAAGCATGTTTAAGGTGAGAAATTAGATTGGGATGCCTCTACGTCTTCAGATATCACTCTGTCATGTATAAACAGAGTTAAAATCTATATATTCTTATTCTTTCAAAAAATCAATATCTCTCAACCAGCTTTGATTTTGATGATAGTTTAAACAAATAAAATGATCATTTTTTAGTATAGATCGCATAAAAAATAATTTGGTTACATTTCATGAAGTACGTACTGAGATTTGTCAGAATTACAGCAAGCAACTTAGTTTTTGATGATTTTCGACAGGCTCAAATCAACGATTCTTGTATATAATCATGATCGTCATATGAAAATATTATTTTTAGCAAAGGAATCAAAAATTTAATGGATTATATCACTAGAAATCAAGAGATGATCAAAATCCATTAACAAATTAATTTTCGAAGCTCTATGCAATGAGGGGAGGTGCAGTTAGTTCGAGGTGGAGCATTCTAACAAGGCCAAGGGGTTCACCGTGGCGCATTTTCGGAAAAAGGCTTGGATTAAGGAGGCGAGACAATTTTAAGGTATAGGGTGTTAGCACCAAAATTGGTTACTAACACCTATGAGTAGAATTATGTAAAGAGATTAATGAAGAAAATAAATTAAAACAGAGGAATATCAAAGTAGAATGAAATAAGAACAACAAAAATGAGAACACCAGAATTATAGTGGTTCGGCATAACTGCCTACGTCCACTTTGAATGTAATATTTATTGCTTCTTCAAACAATTGAATACAGATATAATCCGTTACACAAACAACTTGAGTTCAAGTTTTAACAGAAAACAAATGAGTATAGAAAATGGCAAAGTCTCCTTAAAAAAAGGTCCCTTCCGTTGTACCCTGCTCCTCTATTCATAGACAAGATAAGCAGATCCCTGTGCAAGCCCAAGGCTGAGATAGTTAGGCCCACATATGGTAATATGGAGTCTGCCGAACAAGGTATGCCGATCGACTTTGGCTGAGCGACAAGTGCCGAACCGGGGTGTCTCAGCAAATGACTCGAAGCAACTTCTCAAGGGTCTCGAAGCAAATATTGGCGTGACTCGAAGCTATGACACGCTGATCGCCTTGCTTGGGGTAGAACTGATAGCAACCAACTCCTTTGGTGTGCACCGAACCAGATACACCGACCCACACGTGTCAAACAACTCCTAACCGAACGACATATGTTATACCATCTAGGCTGATCCATCCTACCTTTCCTTCCTTGGCCGAGTGATACCTGTTGACCCATCTATGCCAAACCGAAGTCAGCCGAACGACCAAGGCTGAACAAAATCCATACAGATCTGTTATGTTCGAAATCATCTTGACCGAACCACTTGCTCTTGTCAATCCTGGCCGAACCGCCTTGGCTTCACTCCAGTGTCGAGCTGCATTGGCCGAGCAAGTGCTAAATATACCGAGCCATGTATAAGCTGACCCGAACTTTTGTTACACTGGTCTCTTATACTTCCACCTCTTTCTTAGCTTGAGTCTCGTCTAAGTTCAACTACAGGCTCTGCGACCATCGCCATGTAGTCGGGCCAAAGTGCCGGGTAACACTTGCCCTCCAAAGCGCGTTGTGTGAATCAGCATGGCATGCTTTGAATTAGGAACCAGTCCTCACTTTCATAAGTTAGCTCATCTAGAAAGATAATCGACTATCGTTTAGATCATGTTCTTGACTTTTCAAAAGCTGACGGTATACTATCTTATGAAGGCTGAATCATGGAGACTTTCCTAGCATCATGTGTGTACGTTTATATATATTTATTTAGTTATACTCACTTTATCTTTTCTTCTTCTTTTTAAAATAGATGGCTCAGCGTACGAACACCGAGCCATGCATCTGGTCTACTCAGTGTCTTTCGGTCATGTTCACTCACCGATCCACTAAGATGCTCTGACCGGTTCCACAGGGTAAGGCTTGTTCGCCTCCCCCTTTCCACATATAATGGCCTTCACTTCTTCTCCTTCTTCCCACTCTCATTTCTGAACTTGTCTTCTCCGGCTCTACTTCAAACAAAGAAACCTCCCCCCTTCCACAAAAATTCCACCGCTCTTTTTCTCTCCCCTATCGACTATCTTCCCAAATACCTTCCAACATCCTCTCGACTTTGAGCTTGCTTAGAGTGCACGGACCTCGACTCCAACTAACTTCGTAGGTAAGGACCTGGATTTTAGCATAATTTCCTTGCCATGTCCCTCCAAACATGTCTTGGATCTGAGCCACACCCGTATTCGCTCTTTCCTGATGGTAACAAGATGAGAGTGATAATGGTTGTGATAGTACATGTGAGGAGATTGGAGACTTTGGGGGAGAGTGAGAGAGTTTTTGGTTTTGTGAGGAGGAGGAGTTCGATACTCGGAATTGTCGTGGGTCGGTAGAACTCTAACAATAAAGTGGGTCAGTGATTTGAGTGACAGAGTGGGTCGATAATTTGGAAGATGGTATGGATCGGTTGGAGTTAGGTAATGGAGTGAGTCATATTCCGAGAAGAAGTGGCTCGGCACATGTCATGGTGAGGCCGTCCGGTGACAAAAGAATGAGTGTGGGTCAGTCTTCTTAGAGAAACGCTCGGTATTTGGTAGTCCGCAGGAGAGTGGGTCGGTTGGCTATGTTTAGAGCGTCAATCCGTATAGATGGTTTCAGGAGTTAGGGATAGTGGTTCGGTGTTTTTTTATGACGTTGGTTTGATGGTTAGAGAGAGAGGAGAGTGTACGGTTCGGTCATCCCATAGGGTAGTGGGTAGGTATTCACAACGGAGCCTATCCAAACTCGAACATAACATACGTTTGGACAACTCACCTCCACAACCTAGCACAGCATAATGGATAGCCCAAGGACATATTTGAACTAATTATCATGTAGCTTGAATAAACTTAAATGCAAATTCAACCCATCAAATACGGATAATAGACCTCACACCCTATGAAGCCAATGTTTGATTCTAAGACTTCTACCGCCAATCATATGATAAACTGTTGGAGACGATCAGCGTTGACTTTCTCTAAGGACAATAACTTAATGTTCTATCATGCCACATTTATGCTTAAAACTTTAGTTTTTCAGCACGCATGTTTGAGTCATCGCACTAGTTCACACACCTCATGAGGGGATATTTTGTTGTTATATCTGATATCAATTGTCTTTCAAGTATAGTTTAAACAGGTATCTACCCATATTAGATGCTCGTTGAAGATGTCCAAAAGATTAAGCTCTGCTATAGTTTTTGACAAGCCTGAGCCAACTGCTCAGAAGGAGGTAATAGGAATTCGAATCCACCGACAACCTCTACACAGGGTATTTTGGATCCATCTGCTATAGTCATAGGCCCGACTCATGATGTTATAGATGGAGTTGTTATTCTGGATAATCCTATTGATTCACATGCTTCAAAAATCGATGAAGCCGCTTATCGTCGTTTGTGCTCAGTCCATGGAATCCCTTTCGATGACGTTTTAGTTCCATCAGGACAAGATCGACCTCATCAGCACCTAGCCGGGTATACAACATGCAACAAATTTATATGCTAGGTTTGAAGCGTGCCACCTTTCAACTCTTTTCTCTGTGAAGTGTTACGGTATATCAGGATTGCTCTGGCAAAGCTACATCCTAATAGTCATGCGTTTATTCATAGCACCTGTGTCCTCTTTATAAGCACATTATCTAGACTCCCTACTCCCGAGGACATCTGCTATATTCACCGATTCAAAAGACAGTTTGACAATCCATCCTTCATTTTTCTTGAGCCATATTCCAAATTCAAATCCTAATGGGGACGTGGAGTAAATTTTTCTAGTATAAGCAAGAGTGGTTCTATGTACGCTGCCCCCTAGTTTTGCGAGAAGATGGCTGGAAGGGAGTAAGATTCATTCCTAGACTAATATTTGTCTAAGGCTCGAAGTGCATCCTTTCTAAACTTCCTTCGACTTTTATAGGTATCCCCCCACGACCTGAAGGCGCTGGGTATTCTGAGGCCGTCGAGGCCATTAGAGCTATTCCTGTGAGAGACTGGGAGATTAAATCCGTTATTTCCAACGAATTGCATTCGAAGTTTGGATTATTGGTGGAGGGTGAGCGAACTACCTCCCAATTGGTGCCACTACATATGGATATGCTGTGGAAAAAGGGAAAGAGCAAGCCAGGCCTTCGGTGCCCCTACAGGAGGGGACCTCGATACATTTGAGGAAGGTGAAATTAAAGAGGTTGGGGATCCAGGAGTGTCTGATGAGAATATAAGTCCCGACTTTGCACCAGTAGCTGACACACCTGGCATCGATGAACCGCCTCCTCCTTCAAAGATGAAAAAGAGCCTAGCCTACAAATTTAGAAAGAAAACAATGGGCTGAACCTCAAAAGTTACAATTACTCTAGTTGAGAAAGAATCATCTCCCCAACATTTAGAGGGTTCACTAAAGGTCTATCAGACCTGACCATCCCTGAAGACTTGCTAAATTATGGCTTCAATGATCCAGAGGCCGTGGGATTTAATTCGCCCATGAGAGGCGATGAAGGCAATCAGGCTCGTCATCAAGGGGAGAAAACCCCAATAAGTAAAGCAAAAGAAACTGGTCCGGTCGGAGGGAAATTCAAGGACACGCACAAGCACATACAGTTCATCGTACACTTAAATTTTAGGCATCATATGATTCTTACTAACTCATCCTCACTAGGTGTCTGTGCAGGTGAAATGGGGCACATACATGGCATTGACCGTCTCCGCCGATCCTCTATCTTCTACCACTCCAATTGGAATTCAGGATCATGTAAACGCTGAGACAAGGATGACAGCAGCGATAGAGACCACCTTCCTAGAGATTCGTCGTCTTCTCGAAGAAAAACTTATAGCCACTCCTCATATCCCAATGATCCTCCCCCTCAATCAGAGCACAATAGGGAGAAATCTTCCTAGAAGAGATCTCAATTCGAAGCTCCCCGTGACCAATACTCTGCCTTAGTCCAGCACCAAATAATCTCGTGAACCTCATAAGAAGTCCATGATTCCACTTAGGTAGACTTCCTCAGCCTTCGCACACCGAACCATCGATGGCCGAAAAATTAGCTGAGCTTAAAGCCACATTTCCGAAGATATGCTTCGAGGGGTTCAAATTTCTTCCTGCGATTCATCCTATTCTGGGCATGTCAAACAAAGCACCATCGCATGCATCAATGATGTCTATGTCCAACATGATGCGTTCGTTCACTTGGTAGAAAAAGTTTCGGAAGTTTATATGGAACGTTAACACGAAATTGATCGCTTGAAACTTAAAGCCATTTATGAAAAAGATATAATTAAAGCCCAGGATGAAGAGCTATCCTTTCACAAATCTCAATTTGACGCAGCCTAGAAAAGGACAAGGATATAGTTGAGGCAGTCAGTCATCTAGAGGCCACTCATAAAAAGAAAATTGACGAGGCGGTTCAACGTAGCGGTACTCTAGCTTTAGAAAAAGTCTCCATTCAGAAAGAAAAAGATATCCTCGCTCGACAAGTTAATGAATTGGAGGAGCTGCTCCTTAAAGAGAAAGAATATGAAATTGCTGCACAAGAAGAGTCACAATGATATTGGAATGAAATTGTCGCAACACGACTCCTAAAGACGAAGCTTGACAAGGATCTTTCTAAAGCAGAAGCGCTAAAGGAGCAGCTCGCGAGGAGGGTAAGAGAATGGTGCTTATAGAAGTTGACTCTCGCCTAGAGGCAGTTGCTGAAGCTAGTAGAGAGGAAATAAAGTGCTTATTTGATCCACTCATTGCTGAGTATAATGCTCGATTTCTAGGCAACGGTTACCTCGAATCATTGGCCGAAATTTGGGATACCTTAATAAAAATTTAAAAAGTTGAGTTGGGAACCGAAGAGGTTGATGAAGAAGCTCTTGTGAAGGAAGTGCTTTGAGGAAACGAGCCTTCAGACCTTTCTATAGCAAAAGCCCTGTACGGTAGAAATTCCTCGTCATCAAAGGGAAAAAACGACATTACTAGCCCATTCGGAATTGAACCTCCAGTTCCTCCTCCCTTTCTACCTATCGATAGCTCATCACTCGATCCTCCCGACCAGCATGTTGGTTATGACCCGCGGAAGCCCGTGCTTAGTGTTCACATTCTAACCCCTATTCCAGAGGGTGAGTCTCCCAAAACAGTTGAGAGCCAACCGGAAGCCGATACGTAGTTTTTCCTTCTGGAGTTCAAAAAACCATCACTTTTGGCACGTAATAGATGTATTTAACATTTGCATTTTATGAATTTATGTAGGCCATTCTGATCCCGGACCAACTCCAAGGAGTGATGTCGCCACGGAGAGGGAAGAGAAAATGGCATAGGCATCTCACACTGGGGATACTCCTGGCCTGATGCCCAAGTGATCGGGACGCTTCATGAGGATAAACATGAGAACCCCTCGCCTGTAGATGAACATGATAAGGTTGAAATCATGGGCGCCTCCGAACATACTTTGAAACTGAGCATGGAGGAGCAAATCATGGAAGAGGGGAAAAGAAAAGCTGAAGTTAAGGTTGAGTCTCAGGTGATGGAACTTGATGATCCTCTAAACAAACCCCTCAAGGTCATTCTTCCTAGTGGGACCACATCTCTGGCAGTTCCTCTTGCTCTCTCGGACACCACCTCACTAGGAAGCAAGGCATCCAAGAGAAAACGTTAGGGCGAGGAACCTTCGGAAAAATCAATAAAGGAAAAAAAGTTGAAGATGTAGCTATCATCTTGTTATGCCTTGCTTAGCCTGAATAAACCTAAATCATGTAGTAGCTTTTTTTTATTGGTGTTGTAGATAGAATTTTGCAACGAACTTTGGAGAAGTTGTAAGAGAACTTAATCTTCGATTAGTAAATAAAATTTTGTTTCTTTTTTTTGATGATTTTCATTGTTTAGCTTATCATCTAACTTGTAATCGAAATTCAAAGTTCCATGGGTTATGTAAGTGCTAGTTCGCTTCCAGATGACTTGGAGATTTTTGAATTACTTATACTTTAGTCCCCACTCCATGGACTTAGATATTTTTTGAATCGTTTGTACGCTATTCCACACTTTAGGGACTAAGAGCACTCTAGTCTGCACCCTGGAGACTTGGAGATTTTTTAGATCGTTTATACTCTAGTCCGCACTCCGGGGGCTCAAAGTACTCTAGTCCACGCTTCGGAGACTTAGAGAATTTTAAATCGTTCATATTCTAGTCTCCACACTGGGGACTTAGAGTACTCTAGTCCATGCTTCGGGGACTTAGAGGTTTTTAAATCGTTTATACTCTAGTCCGAACTCCAGGGACTCAGAGTACTCTAGTTCGTGCTCTGGGGACTTAGAGGTTTTCGAATCGTTTATATTCTAGTCCACACTCTAGGGACTCAGAGCACTCTAGTGCACGCTGTGAGGACTTAGAGATTTTTAAATCGTGTTGTAGTCTAGTCCGCACTCTGGGGACTCAAAGTACTATAGTCCGCACTTTGGGGATTTAGAGATTTCTTGAATCGTTTATACTTTAGTTCGCACTCAGGGGACTTAGAGTACTCTAGTCCGTGCTCTAGGGACTTAAATATTTTTTGAATCGTTTATACTCTAATCTACACTCTAGGGACTCAAAGTACTCTAGTCCGCACTCCAGGGACTTAGAGATTTTTTGAATTATTTATTGATTGATTTTTAATTTTGTGCATGCATTCATACGCCAGACATAATAATGCAATTTAATTTTTCGCCATGGAATTATAACACACCGAACATCAACAGTTCATAGAAAAGGCTTTAAGCCATTATTGATTGTAAAAAATAGGAGCAAACTAAATTGTCTTATTACATGTCAGAAATAGAGAACAACAAAAGAAACATATACTAGAAACAATTGCTACTAAAATGCAAAAGAAATAGACTAAGTGTAATATCGGCGCAAATGCTCGCTATTCCATGTTCGGGGGTGCGTCACGCCATCAACGGTCGCTAGCTTGAAGGTTCCTTCTCCAAGCTTCCGTTCTATGACGTATGGACCTTCTCACGTGGGATTCATATGTGACGGGATTGGAAAAACTTGCTTCAAAACAAGATCACCCACATCAAAGATGCTTGGTAAAAAAATTTCATTATAATATGAAGCGACTCGGTGCCGATACGCAGCCACCCTTAAATGAGCTTTTTCACATTTTTCATCGACAAAGTCCAATGATTCCAATAATAGATCCTGTTTCGTCCTAGGATCATAATGAGTCACCTGATGAGATTGAACTTCAAGTTCCATGGGTATAACAGCTTCAATACATTACGCGAAGGTGAATGGAGTATGGTCAGTCTCGGATTTGTGGGTGGTTCTATAGGCCAGACCACTGTCGGAAGCTCATCCACCCACTTGCCTCTAGCCTTCTTCATACATATTTTCAATATGGACTTGATTATTTTGTTTACGGCTTCAACTTGTCCATTGGCTTTAGGATGTGGGACCACTGCAAACCTTTTTTCACTGCAATATCTTTGGTAGAATTCTTTGTACTCCCTACTCTCATGTTCGTAATAATAGTTCGTAGGAGGCCAAAATGGCACATAAGGCTTCACACAACAAAATTGATGACCTTTTTGGTGGTGATCCTAGCTAAAGGATCCGCTTCTTCCCAATTGGTGAAATCGTCGACCGCAACAATTACATATTTCGCACAACCTTTGGAGATTGGCAAGGAGCCTATTATATCGATCCCCTATGTTGCAATTGGCCCGGGACTAACCATTTGCGTGAGTTCCGTCGGCGGAGCTCTCGGGATCTTTGCATACTTTTGACATTTGTCGCATCTTCCTACATAGTCTATGGATCTCAATTCATGGTCGACCAGTAGTATCCATAGCGGAGGATCTTTTTGGCTAGCGTCTGCCCCCTAGTATGGTCACTACATTCTCCTTTATGAACTTCTTTTAAGACCCGCTTTAACTCATCGTGGGCGATGCACCGAAGTAAGGGAACTGAGAATCCTTTACGATACGTTATCACATCCACCATTATATACCGCGAGGCTTTGTGAACGACTTGTCGTCTCCCGTTCTTTCTCTCGGGCAAAGTCCAATGTAGCAGGTACTGTTTAAAAGGGGTTATCCACGACTCCTTCTCAGTTTCTGTTTCTTGGAAAAAATCAACTTCCATCTCATTTATACTCGGTGCATGTAAAATTTCGACGGGAACTAAGCCCATATGTTGTGCATCACCAGTACTTGCGAATTTTGCTAATGAATCGTCTTCCCCATTTTGTTCACGTGTGTATGCGAAATATCGTAATATTCATGGTCTGCCAAAAGTTCTTGTACTCGACCAAGGTATGGGGCAAGTCTCTACCCCTTTGCTTGGTAGTCTCCCCGTACTTGGTACACCACTAATTGTGAGTCACAAAATATTTCAACCGATTTTACTCTGAGTGCCCTGGTAAATTTTAAGCTAGCAATCAATGCTTTATATTCGACTTTGTTATTTGTAGTTGGGAAATCAAGTTTCAAAGCATAATAAATTGATCGGTTTTCGAGAGTGACAAGAATAATACAACCCCGAACAATGGTTGTTGGATGTCCCATCAGTGTACAGCTTCCATCGAATAGAGGAAACTACATCACAACTACTTGGCTCGTTTGATATGATGAATTCTGCAATTAAGTCTGCTATCGCTTGCCTTTGAGCCCTCCGTGGCAGGTAGGTGATATTGAATTGACTCAACTCAATGTTCCATTTGAGAAACTTTCCTCAGGTTTCTAGTCGTTGGAGCACCTGCCGTAGAGGTTGATCGGCATAAACACTAATCGGGTGTGCCTGTAAAAACGGACGGAGCTTGCTGATGCAATCACCAAGCAGTTGGCCAGCTTTCAATCTTAGGATAATTACTCTCCACCCCATTAGACATTTACTAACATAGTACAATGGCTTTTGAATTCGGTCCTCCTCATGAATCAAGGCTGTACTGATGGCATGTTAGATACGGCCAAGTAAACATATAGTTCCTTATGGTCTACACGCTTTGATAGAACCAGGCGCCCCTCCAAGTGTCTCACTAGAGCTCAGAACGTATCCTCACAGTCCGACATCCATTTAAAATTTCTCTTCCCTTTCCGTATCACATCGAAGAAAGGAATATAGTTATTGGTCGCTCTTGACATGAATCGACTCAATGCGGCGACTATTCCATTCAGGCTTTGCACTTGTTTATATATCCAGATTAGCTTCGACTCCCCATGCAATGACAATAAAACCCGAAAAATTTCCCAATGCAACGTCAAATAAACATTTTATGGATTGATTTTCATTCCATAGTATCTAAGTATACCGAATCTCTACTAAGTCTCTAATGTGGTCATTTGACAACCGTGACTTCATGAGAATGTCATCCTCGTAGACTTCCATTGCTCTACCAATTTGGTCTTTAAACATCCGATTCTATAAAGAAATTTTGTTTTAATAAAAATATATACATATATATATATATATATATTTTCATAGGAAGACAAGAATTTATATAGGAATGATTTTGGAAATATATACGTATAAATAGGAATTTAAAATGTTGAAAGTTTGTATATAAAATTTGATAGATTGTTTTTAAAGTGATGCTTCAGAGAAAAATAAATATACAAATATATATATTTTCATTCACTAAGTTAAATTTTAAATAATGGAGATTAATTTATTTATTTAATTATCTTAGTTACAAAATGATCTTTAAAAAGGGAAATTATGTTAAAAAAATTAATCATTTGTTAAATTTAATCATGAGTTAAAATTAAAACTGTTAAATAGAAATTGATTTTTTTCGATTATTTAGAATATTGATAAATTGTGTAAGTGTTTATACAGGGTCTAAAATCAGGAAGAAACAAGTTGGTTTGGATCGGATTGCAATATCAAAAGCAAAGGTGAGTTAATCTCACTCATTTGGGTTTTATTTAAATTTAAATAGTTAAATTTGAATTTTGGTTGAATAATTGAATTGATTGGATGTGATATGCTATATATATTATATAGTATATATCAGAGTGATTGATTTCCCGCATTATATAGCGGATGAGACCCTATGCGCCGCATAATAGCGGGTGATATTATTTAATCCCATGTACTGCGATATTCCACCTCGAAGTGGAATTGGTATTTTATCTTGTGCTAACATCTATGGATGCAGGGAAATAGGTTGGAGGGATCCAACTGGATTCCTCAAAGTAGTGTAATTTATTTTTATTGTCTATGTCCTATTTGATAATCTGTGATAGGTTATTGATTATATTGGGAATTGGAATGTTATATGCTATGGATGGATTGTATATATTTGGTATTGAGTTATCAAAATATAAAGATCGGATTTTTGAAAAGAAAATAAAAAGAGAGAATTTGTAAGTAAAATGATTTTAGAAAATTTGGGATAAATTAAAGAATGAATTAGAAATGGATAAAAGTGGACTTTTAAAATTATAATAAGTAAATTCCGAGTATGGGTAAGGAGATTTTGAATAAAAGGGAAATAATGAATTTTAAAATTTAAGTGGTATTATTTAAAGGAATAAAGAATTTATTTTAAAATTCAAGGTTTAAATCTTTTGGAAAGGATAAAGAAGGAATTTGGAAAAGTATGAAATTGGTAATTTCAGTTAAAAAGATTTTAAATCATAATTATGAAATAAAATCTGAAGTTAATGGAATCTAAAATAAATTGAGTAAGTAAAGAAATTTATTTCAAAATGGAGTAATTTGGGAATCAATTGGAAAAATTGATTTAAGTGTTTAAAATTGGAATTTAAAAGAAAGACGAGATTACGGGATTTATAAACTGGGTTTATAAAGTGAAATGGATATCAGTGTATATTTGGAAGTATAAATTCAAGACGTGAATTTAGAAAAGAATGGGTAATTTGTTTAAAAATAAATAGTGATTTATTTTTAAAGGTATGGAAATGGAAAGTACATTTCTTTGGAAAGCCAAATATATTTTAAAGGAGATTTTTTTCAAGTTAAAGGCTTTAAAAGTTTATTTTAAAGAAATGTTTTAGAATATTTATTATTTTTAAATATTTTAAATTTTAAAGTAATGTTTCCAAAATTTATTTTAGTAGTAATTATTCAAAGGGTAATTATTAATATTTATATTTTATAAAGTAATTTTATTTTAAAGATAGTTTGGTTAAAGTTTTAATTTAAAAATTGTATAGAATTTCGTGAACTCTCATTTTAACTTTGGTTGGCTTAATTTTTTATTTTAAAAAATTAGTTTTATATTTTATAAAGTAGTTTTACTTTAAATAATTTTAAAGAATATATTTTCAAAATAAAGTATTTAAGTGGTTTTAAATTTAAATGTTTTAAAGTATATTTTATAATAAAGTGTTCTAAATTATTTTATAATCTAAATTATTTTACTTGGTGATTACAGTGGAAATAGAAAATATTTGAGGAATTTATTTCCATGAGAGAAAGATGGTTTGAAACTGTTTTCAAAGGGTTGAAAAGTGGAAAAATATCTTGCGAAGATAATTTGAGGTTAATAAATAATTTGGCAGAAATTATTATGGTTTGATGATTGTTTATGAATATTATTTGATTGTTAAATAACCGACTATCAATATTGGCCAATGCGTTGATCGTTTCGAAGAGGCCGGGATCGGAATTAATTTCTGAAAACCACTCCGATCCGGTTTGTACGTTTTCGTGATGAAGACAAGAGCTTGGAGTCGAAGATGGAGCAGTGAAGTGCGAGGGCTAATCGCTACTAATCCTGAGGGTGATTCTAAAATGGATGTAGTAGGAGTAGTGCTTTCGGTTTGGTTCGAACCCGAGACGGACTTGTACGGATGAATGCTTTCAGATGATCGTCAGGAGGACGATGAGCATTCTAAGTGAAATGTTCTAAAAAGGTACCGCTTAGCCTCGAGCCTCATCAACCGAGAATGACTGAAAATCAGGGGTTATGCAGCAAGGCTAAGTAGGTCGCGCCCATTAGGGTAAGGTCATCTCTGTCTAGATGTCCCTTTTTATTTCGACTGTGTGGTGCGGTTGTGATCCCAACCGTGGGGTGATCTTACTCGGGATTATCCAATAAGGGCTAGTCCTAGTCTTGTTTTGCAGGGGATCGGGAGGGATCCTTGGTACGGTGATCTAGACCACGTAGTTTGACAGGTGGTACCCCAGTGCCTAGTCATTAGTTGGAAATCCATTCTCCCTACGTGCCTTTATGATTTTTGTTTGTAGAACCCACTTTGTGGCTAGTATGCTGGAATTTAATCATGTAACGATTTCATCTATTTGAATAAGCATTTGTATATAGACACTATTATAATGTCAGAGGATTTTGATAAGAAATGTTTTGGCTATCCTAAGGTAAAAACCCGACATGTTTATTTGTGGCGTGGTCTTACGAGATGCTTTTGACTTTCAAAGGATTTTGAAAATTTTAATAATCCAATTGAGTGTGTTTAGCTCACGATGTTATTCCAGACTGACTCGGGTGTTATTTAACGATAATGCTCGGGTCAGACCGAGTATTACAGATTTCCAGGTAAGGACATTCTAGAGCTCAGGAGGCGAGCTGGATGGCAGAAACGTAAGGAGTGTTTCCCATATGTTATATTGTCGTATATCTGGGAAAGATATTTTAACTGTCCGGTGATTGTAAAATGTTGTAACTATGATGTATTAAAATGTAATTGACTGATACAGCTTTCTTTGTGTAAAGAATGTTATTTGATATTATATTTTATCCGCTGCGAATGTGAGATTCTGAGTTTGGTTTTCTGTTTCTTCTTCTATTATCTCTTTTCTTCTTTTCCTAACTATCAGGAATTTTCGAAATCGAAATTTCCGGGTCGTTACAGATTCACTAGACGTTGATAAGTTGATCCTGCATTCTTCAACCCAAAAGGCATCACTACATAGCAGTACAGTCCAATGTCCATGACAAAACTAGTATGTTCCTAATCTGGAATGTGCATTCGGATCTGATTGTAGCCTGAATACACATCCATAAATGACAATAATTCGTATCATGTTGTCGAGTCGACCAGCTGATCAATTCTGGGTAAAGGGAAACTATCCTTAGGGCATGCCTTGTTTAGATCTGAGTAGTCAACGTAGGTCCTCTATTTCCCATTCCCCTTTCTCACCAGTATGGGGTTAGATACCTACTTAGGGTAGAGGGCTTTATGGACGAACCCATTTGCTTTGAGTTTGTCCATTCCTCTCTGAGAGAAGCAAACCTCTCTGGGTCTATATCTCTCCTTTTTTGCTTCATCGGCACGTACTTCGGGTTTATGTTCAACATATGACTTGAGATGGTGGGAGAAATCCCTCACATATCAAAGTGCGTCCAAGCGAAAACATCCGGATTTTCCCGAAGGAAATCTATAAGATCTGATTGAGGGGATGGGTCATCATGGCTGACTGGAATGTCAATCTCAGTTCAGCTGGTGCTGCTTTTGCCTCCTTGGATTCTTCATCATCGTCCCTCAGATCTATGTCTCTATAGATTCGACATGTTTCCAGAGCTAGGGCTCGAGCATTACTTGTCAATTCTCTATAACACGGATGCGGACAGAGTTTTCCGCACCCTTTCCCTTCTCACTTTGCTGGGCCTCTCTCAGCTTAGCCACATAGCACGCATGACCATTAGCTTGATCACCATGCACTACACCAACTCCTCTATCCGTCGAAAATTTCAAGATTAAACACCATGGGGCCAAAGCTGCCTTAAACTCTACCAGGGTTTATATGGGGAATCAACGTCCAAAACGAGGAACAGTAGGAACCACACCCTCCTACGTTCACTTTCTCCTAACACAGCTGGTAATTCAATGAAACCTATTGCATCAGTGGCTGCACCATTAAAACCGTTAATGTGGGCTTTAGATGATTTCAGATCCTTTGCTCCATCTTCTTTTGATCATGTGCCTTTTTGAAGATAATATTCACAGAACTCCTACAATCAATCACTATCCTTCTCACAAGTTCAGGCCCAATCGTGGCTAAGGCGACCATCAAGTCAATGGTAGGTGTCTCTACTCGAGAGGCATCCCTACTCCTGAATACTATATCATCTGTCATCATTTACTGCTATTTCGATGGGGTCCCATCTTCTATGTTCGAGCGGCATTCGAAATCTGCATGCTTTAGGGAACTAGCATAGTGTTCTATTTCTTGCCAACTCTTGTCTGCTGGGCAAGGCCCGCCGATTATCCTGTTTATTACCAGTCTGTCTCCAATCCAAGCGGAATCCTCAGGTCGATGCAAAGCCTGCCCACGATTGGGCTTGGATGTCCTTTATCCGCTTTCCTGTGGATTCTCAACAAACTTCTGTAACTTCTTCTACCGAATCTGCTTTTCTATAGCATCATGTAGGTGTCAACATTCTTTGGTATTGTGCACGTAGGTCTCATGGAAGCGACAATACTTCCCAGTCTGCTTTTGTTCCTCAGTGGATTCCTTTGGGCGTGGCTTTCAGTATTGGAATGTATTACAAGTTGATAAATAAATATTCTCCAGAGATGCGTTCAGCGGAGTGTATTCATTGCAGGTTGGGATCCTTGGTTTTCACTTTCTTGTTTCCATCTTCCTTTCGAAAATTCCTCCTCCGGATCATTTAGACTGCTCCAGCTTGTTTTGAACATTGAACTGGACCTTTCAAGAATTGTCACCAAATTGTTTTACCATAATATTGCCGTGAACCGTCTCTTTGCCAGGCCCTGATGCACTACCTCGCCTTATCCATTTGGCTTCCTCTCTTCTCATGAATTAATTTGCCTTTGAATAAAAATGTTCTAGGGTAGTCAGAGGTTTTTCCTTCTAGCCAATCACCAAACTCTGAATTCGGATCTACTCCTCACATCATGGCCATAAGAATAGCATGGTCATTCGGGCTGCTAACTTCGATAGTAGCAACGTGAAATCTTTGCAAATATTCCTTTAACGACTCCTTTGGGGCCTGGGTTACATTGGATAAAGGTATCACATCCTTTGGGTGAGTGGTATGAATCTTGAACTACTCCACAAATTTCACCGCTAATTCATCCAACCTGGAGATAGATCCCGGTAGCGATTCCAGATAAGGTTATTGGGAAACATCTACATCTAGTCGCATCATTTGCCCTAGCCGAGTCCATCATCCACTCATATCTCATTGCATGCTGTTGGGGATCAGTCTTTCCTTCATAAGCTGGAATAGTCGGCATACTAAACTTCCAATGTTACTCAGCCTGTAGGATAGCATCTGTGAATAGAGTGTGGCTCCTAGATACGCCCCAATCATCATTGGATCAGCCCTGATTTTCCCGCATCGATTGTCTGATCAAAGCTGATAAGTCCGAGGTTTGGATGGAAGGTGGCAAGTTGGAATCCTTCCCGCGTGATCGTTCTGGCAGGCGCCTCCTCGGTTGGTGATCTACTAAATGTGTGTCCTGGGGACCTACTTCATTATGACCCTGATGAGCTGGTCTGCCAGCTTCCACCCGCACCCCAGATCCTATGTTTCCCACTCTAACTTGAGTGTGATTTCCCAGGTGTAGGTGAGTGGCCATGGTTCCAGGTAAGGAATCTGGACCATTCCTGTTGGATTGCTCTACTGCACCTGTTTATGCTGTTTCAATCCTACGGCATCTACACGTGTGATGTTAATCTGACGAAGCAAAACCGTCAGATGATGAGTAGTAAGTAGGGCTTCCTCCAACATTATGAACTCTTGAAATATGCCCTGGTGACAGCTTCTAATTGGTTTAGGACGGTGGAGGCCCCCGCACCTGGATTAGCTTGTTGATTACTGGGTCCCACCTATTGGACATTGGCGGTCTCATTGACATCCGCATTGTGGGAGGTTGATCTGGTACGTGGTCTTCCCTTATTAGAGTTATCGTCAGAACTCTGACTAGAATCTATGAACTATTGAAAATGAACTTGGATCTCCTTCGGGGGATTTCTTCAATCCAGTAGAGACAAAGTAGATTCTAACATCATGCGAATGCAATTCTCGGTGAAAGCACTAAAATGTTAGCAAAAAATTGGTTACTAACACCTTTAAGTAGAATTATGTAGAGAGATTAATGAAGAAATAAATTAAAATAGAGGAATATCACAATAGAATGCAATAAGAACAACAACAATGAAAACATCCAAATTATAGTGGTTTGGCGTAACTGCCTACGCCCATTTTGAATGTAATCTTTATTGCTTCCTCAAACAATTGAATACATATATAATCCATACACAAACAACTTGAGTAAAAGTTTTAACAAAAAAGAAATGAATATAGAAAATGGCAGAGTCTCCCTAGAGTTCTCGAAAAACGGTCCCTTCCATCGTACCCCAGCCCTTCTATGTATAGACGAAAATAAGCTGATCCCCTATGCAGGCCCAAGGTTGAGATAGTTCGGCCCACATACGGTAATTTGCAGTCCTCCAAACCAGGTATGCCGATCGACTTTAGCCGAGCAACAAGTGCCGAACCGGTGTGTCTTAACAAATGAATCGAAGCAACTTCTCAAGGGTCTCGAAGCGAATAGTGGTGTGACTCACAACAATGGCAAGCCGATCGCTTTGCTTTAAGGTAGAACTGATGGCTACTAACTCTACTAATATGCACCGAGCGAGATACACCGACCAACATGTGCCAAACTACTCCTGACCAAACGACATATGCTTAGCCATCTAGGTCAATCCATCTTGCCTTTCCTTCCTTGGCCAAGCGATAACTGCTGACCCATCTAGGCTGAACCTAAGTCAACCGAATGGTCGAACCAAATCCACACCGATCCACTATGTCTGAAATCATTTCGACCGAATCACTTGCTCTTGCCAATTTTGGCCGAACCGCCCTAGCTTGACTCCAGCGCCATGCTGCCTTGGCCGAGCCAGTGCTAAATATACCGAGCCATGTATAGGCCGACCCGAACTTTAGTTACACTGGTCCCTTATACATACACCTCTTTCTTAGCTCAAGTCTGGTCTAAGTTCAACCATAAGCTCTACAACCATCGCCATGTAGCCGAGCTAAAGTGTCGGGCAACATAGGGCATGTTTCAGTTTAGGTTATTTAATTTTAAATATGTAAAAGTTAATTTTTAACTTGAATTTCAAATATAACGATTTATTGGATAATTTAATTATTGAATTTTAATAATTGAATATTGGTTAAATTTTTGAATCCTAAGTTTTAAGCTTGAAAAAAACATTTTAAAGGCTTATATAATTTATATTTATAATGATGAATATAATAAAAATTTTAAAATTGAATTTAAAAGTGATTCGTTCATTTTAAAAATAATTAACGTTTATAAATAGCCATTCGAGGCACAGTCTCGAAATTCGACCAAACCATTTCCATTGGATCCGTAAAAGTGTATTATTATCGAATTTCAAATTTTGTAGCATTTAGAGTTATTGTTTGATCGCATGGGATACAAAAACGCTGAAATTAATATTAAAAATTCAATATAATAATTGGGTCCAAAAAGCTATCTTCTCCATATGATCGAATTAGGACTCAAAACCTTTTGCATTGCGTTTGGAATAGGGGTATAACATTATAAACGCGTAGCGGCATGCCTCGGTAGGCGTTCGAGGTTTTGAGTTGTGTAAAATGAGACATTTGAAAATTTAAATTTTATATTTTGACTAGTCAACAGCCGTATTCTATCCTTTCAGCTCCTATAACACGCAACCTACCGATCACATTTTCTCTTTCCCATCTTTCCTTTTTCTTTATTAACCGTCAGTAAAAAAAGAAAAAAAGCGGGAATTCAAAACTTCAAAGGGAAGAAATCATCTCAAATATATATACACATACATCCTGAATTAAAAACATTGGTATCAATTAGTCATATTCATTTTACTATGCTTTTGTTCTCAATAGAGGATGTAACGACAAATGACAATTCGAAATCAAAAATAAATTCGATCACTCCTCGTAAATCTTCGAATTTCGATTTATGAAACTTGTGTCCACTTGGATTTCAATTGGTATGGGTTCGAAAAGGGTGCGGAATCAATTCATGGGTTCGATAGTTTAATGGAGATTTGAAAGGTTAGTGATTGGTTTCGAAATCATGGAGGATGGGAGTGGTTGCGGACGTGATTTGGGAGTGGGTGGCTCCTCCTTGATGATCACAATTTTGGCCTAAAGCAAGGTGTTTTAAAACTGAAGTCGCGATTCAAGGGGTCTCGTGAGCGTAAGGCATTGGCAATGGAAAGGGGAAGGCCAGTAGGAGGTGATCGATGGGGTCGATCGACAATGGAAGGTTGAGCTTAATGAACCACATCTTCTAGCCGCATCAGAGGAGTGATGGTCATGCCAAGCAGCCATGGGGTGATTCAATCAAGCGATTGTCATAGTCATGGCGAGGCAGCGCATATGGCCACGTGCGTTTCAAGGCAGTAGTTGGTGTCGACGCAGGAAGGAGGTGACTCGGTCGTTGTCGTCCGCGACGAGGAGGGCAAAATGCCATTTATGGTGAGAGTTTGTTAATTTATTTTATTACCATTCAATAAAAGAATTGTTAATTAGTTGGTGAAATTGAAAATTTAAACTTCAGTAACTTATAATTTAATAATGATTGTATATGAAGTAATTAGGTTGCTAATTATTAGTTTTTCTGTCAATTGATAGGTTAATTAAATTCATTAATTGGTAATTAATTTAAATTAAGTGATTAGTTGATTAATTTTAATTAAAGGTGAAATCGCTAATTTATATAAATTCGGAATTTACTTATATGAAGTTTAAATCGAATGGAATTAGTCGGATGTGGGTTCGGAGCTGCTAAAGCTGTGCAAAAGGATTTAAATTTGGAATGATTAGCAAACTAAAAATCAAGGTGAGTTAATCTCACTCAAATTCGGATTACTGCAATTAATTTTAAATAGTTAAAATTAATTATTGGTTGTTGGTTGAATTTGATAATTATTATCAGTTTGGATGCTATTATATATATACAGTACTATATATATATATATATATATATATATATATATTAGTAATTGGAGTGATTGTTCCCGCATATTTTAGTGCATGAGACCCTATGGGCCCCGCATAATAGCGGTTGACCCTATATACCGCGATATCCCCCTCGAAGTGGGAGTTGTATTTTTATGTTGCATTAATATCTATGGATGCAGGGAAACAGGTTGGTGGGATCCAACTGGATTCCTCAAAAATGTTGAATTCAATCTCATATATATTGATATATGGTCTTTTTGTATAATCTGTGGTAGATTATAGTGTGATTTGAATTTATTAGATGCTAGGGTAGTTTTGGCCTAGATTTTGGTATTTTTAAATACCAATAATAAATATGTGAAATTTTGAAAGAAAATAAAAAAGGAAATTGGAAGCAAAAATATTTATAGTGAAACTGGATTAATTAGAAGAAATGAATTTGGGTAAAGTAAATAATTTGATTTTAAATTTGCACTTAATAATTTCAGAATATGGAAAATAGAGATTTTGGAATAATGTAAATAAAAGCATTTTAAATAAAAAGATTAAGCGATATTTGTTAAGTGTAAAAGGATTTATTTTCAAAATCGAGATTTTAAATAGTTGGGAAAATAAAAGAGAAATTTGGAAATAAAACATAAAATTGTTATGCTAGACATTAAATAAGATTTTAAGTTATGAAATGGAAGTGGAATCGGAATCAGGATTTATTTTGGTTTTGGAATATAGTTGGGCTATTTAAGAAATTTATTTTAAAATGGAATTATATTGAGAAATCAATTTAAAATCGATTAAGTATTGTGAACCTTTATAAACGGGAAATGAGATTATGGGATTTATAAACAAGGTTTATAAATAAAGTGAAGTGATTATCAGTGGATTAACTGAAGTTATAAATTCACAGTAAGGGTTATAAGGAGATGGGTAAATAGGCTTAAAAATAAATGATAGATTTATTTTTGGAAATGAGAAAAGGGGATTTATGAAATTGGGACATAAATCAAATTGGTGATAAATCGAGAGGGATTTATAAATATTAGACTGGCTATACTGGAATTGAAAAAAAAATCTGAGGAGTTAAGTTTGTTTCAAAAAAGGAGAAATTTTAATTATTAACTAGGTATTTTAAAAAGTGTTTAAGAATATTTCAGAAAAATAATTATTTAGTTGTTAAAAATTGTTTGAAGTATATTTACTTATTAATTAAGTTAGCTTATAAAGAGTTGATATTAAGTCTATTATTATTTAAGAACTGATTAGTATTTTATTTTAAAGGATAAAATATTCAATATTAAATTTTTATATAAAAAATTTTATTTAACGAGTATTTGCCTAGGTTTAACTTGGAAAATTTATATAGAAATTTTATAAGTATTATTTTGAAAAATTATTTAATAATGTTTCCAAAAAGTAATGGTATACTTTCATGGTGAAATAAGAGGCAATGAGTGCCTCCAGTTAAGTTTTGGATTTCTCTAGGATAGAGACGTTACCATTAAGCTGTGAATCCATGGTCGATACCACAGTGGTACTTTCCATATTATTTTAAAAGGTGTTTCAAATATTTTTGAAAAGGATAATTTAGGAATATACTAAATTCGATAAGATAATTGTTTCCCAGGGAATTGACCGGGCAATTTAGTACTCGGCCTACCAAGGGCGTTCGGCCTGTAGATGGATTGGCACCATAGCATTGCAACTTAGTACTCGGCCTACCAAGGGCGTTCGGCCTGAAGATGGATCGGCACCATATCGGTTCGGCATCATGTTACGCTCGACATCTAAAGAACATTCGGCCTAAGTCATTGCTCGGCCAAAGATGGCGCTCGGCCAGAGACTTCGGTCGGCCAAGAGCATCGTTCGGCCTAAGACATTGCTCGGCCAAAGAAGGCGCTCGGCCAGGGACTTTGTTCGGCCAAAAGCATCGTTCGGCCAAAGGCCTCGTTCGGTCAAGATGGTGTTCAAACATCAAGCTTCTCGTTCGGCACCCAGACCGTTCGACACCGAACCGTTCGACAATCAAGGATGGTTCAGCATTCTCTCCAGCACGCCCGATCCGAACACTGCTCGGCCGACTCTTCCCCACAATAGACGTGTCGTCCGGCATGAAGAAAATGGGTCGGTCCTCGACCGTTCGGCACGCTCGGTTCAGCGTATAGGACTTGTCCTATTTGGAACGAGTTATTCAGCTACCAAGCTCACCAGGGAAGTCCAACCCACCTTTGTCTATAAATAGAGGGGCTGGGGCACAGAAAAGAGAGAGATTTTTGAGAGAACACTGGGGAGACTCTGCCATTTTCAGGACTCATTCCAGACATATTTCTTTTACTTTGCAATTGTATTCTAGTAACAAAAAACAGATTGTATCTGTAATCATCCATCAAGGAAGTCAATGGAAATCAACTTCAAAGTGGATGTAGGCAGTTACGCCGAACCACTATAAATTTTGTGTTTTTGTTATCTGCATTTAAATTTACACTTATTCTCTTTTTTAACTTACTTTCCTCATTAATCCCTTTACAAAATCCTCCTAAGGGTGTTGGTGACTGTTATCCCGCTTTTTGGCAAAGCCGTGATACCAAAAGATCATTCGAAAACGAAGGACAGTTCGTCTTAAATATTGGTCATACTATGCTTCACTATGGATATCGCTGGTTGTCCGAGTCCAGATTGGGCTACAATTGATAGGACGTGACAAGAAAGATCATAAAAGTCAGCATCTCAAATTTCAAGTCAATCCGAGTTCATACGCTCAAGTTATGATCGATTCAAGTTGGAGGAAACAACCCTAAGTTCAAATCCATCAGAAGAGCATAAGTTCGAATCCATCGGCTTCCTCTTACTTCGAATCCATGGGACTACTTCACTTCGTATCCTTCAGGATGAAGACCTTCGAACCCATAGGTGGAGATGCTCTTCGAATCCATAAAGCTAAAGTATCTCGAATCGTTGAGGCCATAGTAGTTCGAAACCCTAAAAACGAAGCACTTCGAATACACGAAATCACCATACTTCGACTCCATCCCATCACCTTCTTCGAATCCACCCTGTTGAGGAAGCTTTGTATCGATCAGCTATAGGATACCTCGATTGATCCGAACGAACATTTCCTCGAATCCATTCCCTCGAATCCACTGAGTCGAAGCGTCTAAAACCATGGATTCGACCCAGTAAACTCGGAGAAAAAGATGGATCAACCCGAGAAACTCGCGCCACGTCACCATTCGCACGCGCAAGCCATCGATTCGACCCTAATCGATTCGAAGGGGATCGATTCAAACGGGATGCATCAACCGAAAATGCAATCTTGAATCGATCATAACTCAGGATCTACAAGTCCAAATACTATGAAATTTTCACAAGAGCTTACGTACACACTGAAGAATGTTCACACCAAATTTCACCTCGATTGGACGCATTCTTGATCGATTCCAACCTGAGTTCGAATCGATCCCAAAATCGGCCCGGATTTCCAGAATCCGTGCGTGTGGGCCCGCTCACGTGCCAGAAGTGGTCTCCTTGGGTTTTAGGCCAAATATCAGCAACCTACACCTATAAATAGAGCCCCGGAGCAAACAAAAAAGGATCTTTCGACTCTAAAGCGCCCAGACACTGCCGGATAGAGATCTCCATCATGCTACATCATAATTTTGCTGTTGATTTCGAATTTTCAGTTGTAACTCGCTGTTGATCGCTGTAACAACTTGTAATCATTGAAAGAGAATCAATAAAACTGCAAAAAACTTTACAGTGGACGTAGGCAACACGCCGAACCACTATAAATCGCTTGCCTACGCATTTACTTTACTGTTGATTGGAGTTTTTATTAGATAATATCTGCTTTGAATTTACATTCTTCATTATTATCTCTCCAACGACTCCCGAAGAGTGTTGTGACCAATTTTGGTGCAAACATTTTGATGCTTTCACTGAGAAAACCCATATTTTCTCCTGCTCTTTGGATCTGTCATCGATACCGGATTGAATAAATCTAAGAGGGAGATCCAGATCATTCAAGTCCAAGTTCCTTCCATTCTATTCAGATTTGCAAAAGTCTAAGGAAAGGAATTCGACCTTCAAAGATGGTTAGCACGAGAACCACCTCAAACGCTGTCAATCAAGATGAACAGAATAGACAGAATCCTGCTCCACTACTTCCATCTAATCAAGATGCTACTGGACACTCGGAACCATCAGGTCCGGTTACCCGACATGAGTTACAGTTACTACTCCAAGAGCTGACCCAGAGTTGGCAACAACTAGCAGAACAGCTACGTGCTAACGCTGAGCTAATCAACAAGCTGGATCGCCAGAAGCGAAAGAGATCCAAGAGAGACCACGCTTCTCGCTGCTCCAACGAGAGTTCTTCATCTTCTGGTTATCATAATCGATCTCCACGACCCCGGCTAGATGGGAGTCACATGCCAACCACTGGAGATCAACCAACACTGATCGTTGGACAACTGAGAGTTGGTCCATCAGCTAGTTTCCAAACCGGACCCTCCTCCCGAGGAGGTGCCGTCCCTCACCACACCGTAGAATACCGCACCACTAACGTTGCGGCCGAACCAAGGGTCGACGTCCAAGATCAGTCGAACCTGGACCGTCGTCATAGCGGACGTACTCCTAAACCGTACGTCCCAGAGGACTATGAGCCAAGAAGGCAAGACTTGGACCATCGACAACATCCGGTCCAACCCCAAAGTATGGAACGTAATCATACTCCGGTGCAAGCCACACAAAACGCGCAAATGTCAGATCTTTCAACGATGATACGTCAGATGATCCGTGAGAGCCAGGGATTCACAAATGACGATTGGGGAGTTTCTTGAAGTCACACTCCTTTTACGGACGATATCCATACTGTTGAACCCCCACGGCGATTCAGAATGCCAAATCTACCCATGTACGAAGGAAACTCCAACCCCAACCAACATATTCTGAAATATGAATGGTAAATGACTGCTGCCAGAGCCGACGATGCAGTGAAGTGTCGTAGTTTCCCCATATCCTTGGGGGGCATCGCTACCATGTGGTTCACTCGACTGCCACCTCGATCCATCTCTTCATTCGATGATGCAGTGAAGTGTCGTAGTTTCCCCATATTCGTCATGGCGATTGCTTCAGTAATGATAGCCTCCTGTTCTTGATGTGACTCTTAGACTTTAGGAGGCGCTGTCGATGTTACTTTACTCACTGGACAAGAAAGAAAAGAAGTTGTCAGAACACGATTCAACACAAGTACTTCAGTTCAAACACATAGTAGATTTGTGCAGAATACCTTCCTCAACTTGACTCGTAGCTGACTGAGCAGCTTCAGAAGAGTGCTCCCTGATGGGAGATAAGCGTGGCTGCTCAGAGTCGTAGCCTGGGACAAACTGTGGCTCGGTCGCTGGTGTAGGCTTCGTTTCGAATGAAGTGATCATCTCTGAACTTGTAGATGGATGCGCAACGCCAGACCCTTCACCAACTTCCAAGTGTTGGGTATCCAGCTTCTCTCTAGCATGAGAGACCGTGAAATCGTGGAGAACCTTCTTCTCTTCAACGGTCAATATACGGTTCTCCAACTCAAATTCATCAAAAACTTCGCCTGGTTGTGATGCTTTCTCTTCTTCAACTAGTAAATTGCAGGCGTTGAACAAATGCGTCGGATAATCATCGAACCATGCCAGATTTCTGTGCCTCAGCACATTAGTATTATAAGTGACGAGAAGTTCTTTTATCTCTGTCTCCAGCTTAGTCTCTGCTTGACGAACTTTCTCATCGACTTCGGCTTCTGTCTCACGGACCTTCTCCAAGGCCGCATCTCTCTCTTTCTGAAATTCCACCGCCTGGTCACATGCTTCCTGTGTAGAAACATTAGCGGTGTCTCTTTTCCTTCACAATCTCTGCAACTTTGGCCTTGAGCTCATTTAGCTCTTTCACGGCCGCATCCCGCTCAGAGTGACGATGGTATTTCGGTGGCCCATGTTCCCCACCGTAGCATAATGTTCACGCTTCATCCTATCCATCGCTGCCTGAGCCTTATCTACTCTTCTAAGAGCCTCAATCTCCGACTTTTGAGAAGATTCGGCCTCACTGCCGAGCGCCTGAATGATGCGGTCCTTTTGACCAAGTTCTTTCTCCAACTTCTCGATCATGGCCGCTCGATCAAAGGCCAGTTTTGATGCTTTCTTAGCGGTCTTTGACCACTGTTGATACTGGAAGAATACGTCCAAGAGATAATCATGCATCATAGGAGCAACTGTCGACGGTATCCTCTTCAGATGCGGGGGAAAAAAGAACCCGTCAAAACAAATTTCAAGAAATTCTTTCCTCAGTTGAGCAAGCCTAACCGCTCCTTCCCTCGAAGGCTCCGTCAATGTCTGTTCTGTTGACGGGGAGGCCGCAATCTCTGTTTTGCGGTGAATATCAGACCTCGATAGTTGGGAAGGCGGCTTGGGCCGTGAAATTTCTGGAGGCGGTGCGTGAGCTCTAGGAGGTGGCGTGCGAGATCGAGATCGCTTCCTATAATATTTTTCTCTTTCAGAGCGCTCGTGACTCGAGCGCCCATAGTCATAATCTCTATCTCCTTCCCTCCTATAGGGCTCGTAATATGAAGAAGACTGGCGTTTCTTACGGAGACTGCCAAGCATTGAACCTCTACCAGACATGGTACCTACGAAACATAAAGAGAAATCAGTAATCTCTCACAGTGAACGTATTACACTTAGAAATCGTGTAATGCCGTGAAGTGTGAATGTGGGTGCAACCCCCCGACCAACCAGATATGTCAACCGCACTAGTGGGCAGAGTCTCGCTCAAAACTAAAGCTTCCGAAAATTCTTCCAATCCGGCATCATGCTGCAAGGACACATCATCCGAAATTGGAATTTCGGCGAGCCCTTCATAAAGATTTTCAGTTCTGGAAGGAGACATCTCCGAAATTCTAACTCTGGGAGCGGATCGAGCCGTGACAACCGATTTCCATCTTCCCTTCTTATGTGGCTTAACGACGGTTGCCTTGCCTTTTCTTTGTTCTTCGGTATCTTGAGCCACATCCGCAGATTCACCCAATGGCTCGTCATCTGTATGAGTTCTCTCCTAGTCTGCCTCCTCAATTATGACAACCTTATGTTTTCTTCATTTGACTCGTTCTTTCGAGACGGTTCTTAAGACACCGTCAAGCATTATGCTTTGCCTCCGCTCAATCAACCCAAGGATTCTGAGATTACTATCTGTCAGTAGCAACTCAATATTCCTCTCTTCACTTGGAATTTCTCGAAATACCCGAACTATCTCTTTGAAACGCTCACCTTCAGGTCGCTGAATTACGGCTGAAAAAAGAAAAGAGATGTGAGTTCGACTTCAAGTACATCGATTCCATCGACTACCCAAAAAGATAGCAATACTTACGTCTAAATAGCCATCGTCGAGCGAACCCTGGGGGGCATCTGACATAAAACCATTCCGTCCTGAAGTAGCTCAATCTAGTCCATGCCCCAGTGATCACTTGGCAATTTCTTACAGCCTCCAAGAATGTGAAAGATGGACTGTCGGCCCGACTCTTGAAATTAAACAAGTATCTGATCTCAATCGGAAGTGGCGGTCGATGGAGATACTCCATAAATGCAATAAACAAGCTATTGAGCGACGCATATCCGTTCGGGTGTAGTTGAAGGGGGCGATCCTCAAAAATGACAATACTTCTCTTATATACTGGTTAAATGGAGGGAATGTCCCGGCTGTGCACGCGTGGCGATTGAATGCAGTATATCCCTCCGGTGGATTGTGCGGTCTATCATTTGGCCCCGGCAGTAGCACGTCATCCAGCGACAAACCATGCCTTAAGCATATTCTTCCTAGCATGTCTTCCGAAATGTTAGACGGAACAGAATATGATGGGTTACTAATGAAGGATGCGTCAGGTAACTCATCCGGAGCTGGACCAATAACTTCAATTTCAATCTCCGGTACTTCAAGCACGAGATGGACTGAACTCTGAGTTTCATGCAGTTGCGAACTTGAAGTTTCCATAACTAGATAACTCACGAGAAATCATCATTAGATGCTAAAAAGCCCGCGCATTCCCCGGTGTAAAGTGCATGTGTCGTGCAGTACATTACTTGAACAAATTCTATGGAGTAAACTGCAATGTATGAACGACAAAACTCTGAAAATCAAACCGAAAATGACCGCCATCGCTGACCGTCACAACCGTTCCATCCAGTTGCAAACAATCGACCTAAGTTGAAGTTCGTTACATTTTTGTTAAGTTACAGTGCCATCGGCGAGCTTCGAAAGGTAGTCCAATATGCAGTTCTACGGTCAAGTTCAATCATGCAAAGCAGAAGCTCGTCGGAGTCAAGTATTTTTATGTGCAAAACTTCTCTAAAGTTCATTTAATTTCAACTTGGAATCGGTCACTGCAGTTCAAATTCATATCGAATCGAAGAAAAATCATCAACCATGTTTGAATCAATATGCTTCGTATCGATAAATTTCGAATCGATACACTTCGTATCGATCGCATTCGACTCGATACATTTCGTACCGATCAGTTCAAAACGATGATTTTCGTATCGACCCAGGGCACGCCATGCCGTATCGATTCGAGGACACAGGCTTCGCGGCGATCGCTGTTCTCATATTCGTATCGATACGAAGTCGCATGATTTCCATCGATTCGAAAGCGCCACAACTCTTTCTTCTCCAAGACAAGGCCTCGACTCCATGGCAACACATCCATCCCCAAACTTTCTCTCATTTACCCAGATCTTAAAGTTATCAATACCGATCGTGAAAGCAAGGAGGATGGATTAGGATCTTCGAGTTTCATCGTTCTAAGCACGATACTGCCCATTAAATTACCTGATTTTAATGTTTAACTTAGGAGAATCAAAGAACTGGATCGATTCGAAGACGTGACAAACTGCTCTCGGAAGCTTCGAGTCGATGCAAGGGCACAGAGAGTAAGTGACAAATAGTAAAAGTAAAAAAGTGTAAATATGGCCAAGTGAGAAGTATTTATATGAGGCAATAGAAGAACCGAGACAATTCGCCTCCCAGTAAAACTTGACCGGTCGCAACCAGTCAAAACACCATCGGTTCGAAAGCTCCGTTCGAATCCATTTGCCTAAGGCCTTATCGATGCCAAGTTACCCTCACACTTCATCGATACGAAGTATACGACTAACGCTGTACAGAGGACATTAAGTGCCATCGATGCGAAGCGCACAGTGGGCACATCGATTCGAAGCCCCTGTTCACATCAATAAGTTCACAACCCCATCCACAGCCTATCGATACGAACGACGATTTCGTATCCATCATTTTCTATCGATACGAACGATAATTTCGTATCCATCCTTTCTCATCGGTACGAATGGGTGAATCGTACTCATCCAAGCCAGCGATACGAATATCGATTTCGTACCCATCATAGCATAAGCATACTTCATCAATACGAATGTTGATCTTGTATCCATCGATGCTCATGCCTATCGATTCGAAATGTTACATTCGCACAACACGAAGTCGATTCCATCAACCTTCTATATCGGTTCAGGAGAGGATCGATACGAAGGGATTTCTCAAAACGACCATCAAGCGTTGTCTCAACTCAAATTTCCAAATTTGTTCAAGGGAGAATCGATACGAAATTCAATAGCAAACAAAACTGACAACGACTCGTGGACACACAACGTTAACGAGGGTCAAACTAACTTATATGCATATATGTCGGGCTAATATTCGATTTTAAACATTTACAGGGATCGAATACTCATCTTGTTACGAATACAACAACCAACAGCTAAGCACTATTATACAGCAATCAACCATATCAACGCAAGGTTACAGCAATACAGAGTGCGAATCTCAACAAAAGAGAGCAATGATTGTTCAAAGAGAAATTGCAGCTCTTCAAAGCATGTCATGTTTCCACAAGACATACTTTTGGGGGCAAATGTTATCCCGCTTTTTGGCAAAGCCGTGATACCAAAAGATCAATCGAAAACGAAGGACAGTTCGTCTCAAAGGTTTGTCATACTATGCTTCACTATGGATATCGCTGGATTTTGTCCGAGTCCAAATTGGGCTACAATTGATAGGACATGACAAGAAAGATCAAAAAAGTCAGCATCTCAAATTTCAAGTCAATCCGAGTTCATACGCTCAAGTTATGATCGACTCAAGTTGGAGGAAATAACCCTAAGTTCGAATCCATCAGAAGAGCATAAGTTCGAATCCATCGTCTTCCTCTTACTTCGAATCCATGGGACTACTTCACTTCATATCCTTCAGGATGAAGACCATCGAACCCATAAGTGGAGATGCTCTTCGAATGCATAAAGCTAAAGTATCTCGAATCGATGAGGCCAAAGTTGTTCGAAACCCTCAAAACAAAGCACTTCGAATCCATGAAACCACCATACTTCGACTCCATCCCATGACCTGCTTCAAATCCACCTTATTGAGGAAGCTTAGTATCGATCAGCTATGGGATACCTCGATCGATCCGAACGAACATCTCCTCGAATCCATTCCCTCGAATCCATTGAGTCGAAGCGTCTAAAACCATGGATTCGACCCAGTAAACTCGAAGAAAAAGCCGGATCAACCCGAGAAGCTCGCACCACGTCACCATTCGCATGCGCAAGCCATCGATTCGACCCTAATCGATTCGAACGGGACGCATCAACCGAAAATGCAATCTTGAATCGATCATAACTCAGGATCTACAAGTCCAAATACTATGAAATTTCACAGGAGCTTACGTACACACTGAAGAATGTCCACACCAAATTTCACCTCGATTGGACGCATTCTTGATCGATTCGAACCCGAGTTCGAATCGATCCCAAAATGGGCCCGGATTTCCAGAATCCACGCCTGTGGGCCCCCTCACGTGCCATAAGCGGTCTCCCCGGATTTTAGGCGAAATATCAGCAACCTACGCCTATAAATAGAGCCCCAGAGCCAACGGAAAGAGGATCTTTCGACTCTCAAGTGCCCAGACTCTACCGGATAGAGATCTCCATTATCTTACATCATAATTTTGCTGTTGATTTCGAATTTCCAGTTGTAACTCACTGTTGATCGTTGTAACAAATTGTAATCATTGAAAGAGAATCAATAAAACTGCAAAAAACTTCGCAGTGGACGTAGGCAACATGCCGAACCACTATAAATCGCTTGTCTACGCATTTACTTTACTGTTGATTGGAGTTTTTGTTAGATAATATCTGTTTTGAATTTACATTCTTCATTATTATCTCTTCAACGACTCCCGAAGAGTGTTGTGACCAATTTTGGTGCAAACAGTGACCAATTTTGGTGCTAACATTTTGGTGCTTTCACTGAGAATTGAATTCTCAGGCTATTAGGATCTACTTTGTAGCAACTGGATTGCATAAGTCCCCCGAAGGAGATCCATAATCCTTCGTAGGCATTTGTTGATTCAACTCAGAGTTACAACCAATACCTCTACCATAGGAAGACCACGGACAAGATTAGCCTCTCAAAATGCAGATGCCCATGAAACTACTAGTGTGCAACAACTTGGGCCTAGCAATCAGCAAGCTGTTCAAGGTGCCAGACTCTCCAACCAAAACCAAGCAGAAGTTGTTTCCCGAGCGGAATTCAATAACTTGATAAGAGAACTTAAGGAGAGTAGAAAGCAACTTGCTGAGCAAATGCAAGTCAATGCTGACCTCATAACTCAGCTTACTCAACAGCAGCATCAGAATGCTAGAGGTAGCCCTGTTTCTTACTCTGAAGATGATAGTTCGACTTCAGCTGATGAACCACCTAAGCGTAGATGCCGCAAGGATGAAAATGCACAAGCAGGTGCCACTGATCGATCTACTAGAAATCAAGCCCGTGGAACGGAACCCCACCTCCCTTCTTCTATACAAACCCTGGACTTGACAGCTATGATCGGGCAGTTGATGAGAGATAATCAAGGCTTGACTAATGAAGATTGGGGAGTGTCGAAAAGCCATGCTCCCTTCACGGAATCCCTTCGGGAAAGTTCAGCATGCCCACCATTCCATCCTGTGAAGGGAAAACTGACCCTAGACAGCATGTAATGAGGTATGGATGGATGATGGATTCAGCAAGAGCCAATGACGCAACCAAGTGCTGGTGCTTCCCGATTACTCTATCCGAAATTGCCACCATGTGGTTTACTCGACTTCCCCCATGATCAATATCCAGCTTCGATGAATTAGCAATGAAATTCATAGAACAATTCAGGAACACACCACTCATCCAAAGGACGTAATGTCCTTGTCAAGTGTGACCCAAGCTCCAGGAGAGTCACTGAAAGCATACTTGCAGAGATTTCGTGTTGCTACTACCGAAGTGAGCAATCCTAACGACCATGCAATTTTGATGGAAATGATGCGTGGAGTGGACCCCGATTATGAATTTGGAGATTGGTTGGCAGGAAAGCCCCCAGCCACACTGGAGCGTTTTTATTCGAAAGTTCATCAGTTCATAAGGAGGAAAGAAGCTCGATGGACAAGGAAAGACAAGGAACCAGGGCCCGTTCAGGAATCTGTAAAGAGCAACGTCGCCGTGAAGACAACTGGCAATAACCCTGGAAAGACTCAAGCCAACGTCCAAAACAAGCCCGGCAGTCTAAAGAATCCGGAGATGAAAATCCTGGAAAGAAGAAGGAAACGGGGAGATGGAAGTCAAGAATCCCAACCTACAATGAATACACTCCACTGAATGCATCTCTTGAGAACATCTACTTATCAACCTGCAACACTTTTCAATACAGAAAACCATGCCCAAAGGAATCAACAGAGGAGCAGAAGAAGATTGGAAAGTATTGCCGCTTTCACGAGTCTTACGGGCACAACACAGAGGAGTGCAGACATCTTCATGACGCTATTGAGAAATTTATTAGGCAGAAGAAACTACAGGAATTTGTCAAAGACCCACGGGACGGAAGGCAAGAGACATCGGACCCTGGGCGAGGGCCAGCCCCACACCAACCAAAACAACCTACTCGAACTGTGGGTAGATTGGTCATTAACACGATTGCTGGTAGACCTCACTCTGCGGATAAGAATTGGCAGGAGATGGAACGATATGCTAACTCTCTGAGACAAGCGGATTATGAATGTTGTTCGAGTGTGGAAGATGGAACTCCCGCAAAGCAGCAGCGCACGACAAATGATGACATCGTGTTCAGGAGCAGAGATGCGGATAAGGTAGAGGCCCCTACTATCGACCCAATGGTCATATCCGCGACCATCGGGCAGGCATTCGTAAACAAAATTCTAACTGATTGCGGAAGTTCCGTTAACATCATCTTTCGGAAGGCATATGACCAAATGAAACTGGAAGCCAAGGATTTAAACCATCCAAAGCCAGGATCCATGGCTTTAATGGTGCGGCAACTGATGCCATGGGATATGTGGAATTACCCGTCGAACTGGGGCAAGGTGAACGCAGGAGAGTGCGAATCCTACCATTCATAGTGATGGATGTCGATTCCCCATACAACATGTTCCTGGGACGTCCAGCCCTGGCGGAATTCAGGGCAGCCATGGCCCCATGGTGTTTGACGTCAAAATTTCCCACAGACAAAGGAGTAGGAGTAGGGCACGGTGATCAGGAAACCGGTCGTGCATGCTATGTGGCTGAGCTCAGAGAGGCATAGAGTAGGGTGAAAGGAAAGGTTGCAGACAGCTCGATCCGCATCCAAAATTCTGATGATTGACAACTAACGCCCGAGCCCTGGCTCGGGCGAAAATCTCGGATCCATAGAGACATAGATCCGAGAGATGATGATGGGGAACCCAGGGAAACAAATGCAGCACCGGCCGAATTGAGCATTGACATCTCAGTTAGCTGCAACGACCCATCACGAGTTCTTAAAATAGGATCACAGCTAGACCCCGTGGCAACTGAAAGCCTCATTGATTTCCTCCGAGCGAACCATGATGTTTTTGCTTGGACACATTCTGATATGTGTAGGATTTCTCCTACAATTGCGAGTTACATGTTGAACATAGACCTGAAACATGTACCTGTGAAACAGAAAAGGAGAGGCATGGACCCAGAGAGGTCCGCAGCTCTCAAAGAGGAGGTGGACAAACTAAAAACCAACGGGTTCGTCCACGACGCCCTCTACCCTGAATGGGTATCTAACCCGGTGTTAGTAAAGAAAGCAAATGGAAAATAGAGAACTTGTGTCAATTACTCTGATTTAAACAAAGCATTCCCAAAGGATAGCTTTCCATTACCAAGGGTTGACCAACTGGTCGATTCAACAGCTGGACACGAGTTACTATCATTTATGGACGCATACTCTGGTTACAATCAAATTCCGATGCACATCCCGGACCAAGAACACACCAGCTTTGTCACGAACGTCGGGTTGTATTGCTACGTAGTAATGCCCTTCGAATTAAAAAATGCAGGAGCAACTTATCAGTGTTTGGTAAATTGAATGTTCAAAGATCAGATTGGGAAAACAATGGAAGTCTATGTGGATGACATGCTTGTGAAGTCGCGGCTGTCAAACGACCACATCCGAGATTTAGCAGAGATGTTCGATATACTCAGGCACTACGGGTTGAAGATCAATCCTCTGAAGTGTTCATTCGGCGTAACTTCAGGAAAGTTCCTGGGTTTCATTGTGAACGCGCGAGGGATTGAAGCTAACCCGGAGAAGATCCAGGCTATCCGAGATATGCTGGTACCCAGAACCATAAAGCAGGTGCAAAGCCTGAATGGAAAAGTGGCTATGCTAAGTCGATTCATATCCAGAGCTACGGACAAGTGTATTCCCTTCTTCGACATTATAAAGAAAGGAAAGAGAAACTTCAAATGGACGTCCGACTGTGAGGAAGCATTTCGAGCTTTGGTAAGGCACTTAGAAAGTCCCCCCGTACCATCGAAACCAGTAGATAACGAGACGTTGTATGTGTACTTGGCTGTCTCCCAGCATGCCATCAGCACAGCCTTGGTTCGCGAGGAAGACCGAGTACAAAGGCCAGTTTACTATGTTGGTAAACGCTTGACAGGGGCAGAAAGGAATTATCCAAAGATTGAGAAACTCGCCTATTGCTTGGTGATTACGTCACGCAAGCTTCGTCCCTACTTTCAAGCACATTCAATCGGTGTGTACACTGACCAACCCTTGCGACAAGTACTCCAACGACCGGAAACTTCCGGAAGGATGTTAAAATGGAATATTGAGTTGAGTCAGTTCGACATTGCCTACCTGCCGTGAAGGGCCATACAAGGACAAGAACTAGCTGACTTCATCGCTGAATTCACTCTGCCAGATGAACCGAGCAGTCACAGGGTCATACCTCCCGTTTGATGGAAGATGTACACCGATGGGGCATCTAACGACCAATGCTTGGGGGCAGGCATAGTCATCGTAACCCCGAAAGACCGATCAATCTGCTATGATTTGAAGCTTGAGTTTGTAGCAACAAATAACGAAGCCGAATATGAAGCATTGATTGCTGGCTTAAGACTTGTTATCGAACTGGGAGTGAAGTCGATTGAAATCTTCTGCGATTCACATCTGGTAGTATACCAAATGCGGGGAGACTATCAAGCAAAGGGACAGAGACTGGCTCCTTACCTCGCTCGGGCGCGAGAGTTACTGGCAAGTCTCGAATATTATGACATCTCCCATGTCCCACTCGAATAGAATAGAGAAGCTGATTCGTTAGCAAAATTCGCAAGCATTGGAGATGCACAGCAAATGGGATTGTTCACTGTTGAGACCCAGCTTGCTACAAGTATAAACATGATGTAGATAGATTTCGTGTTTGGAAACCGAACTCGAAAAGGAATCGTGGTTGACCCCGATCAAACAGTACTTGCTACATGGGGATTTGCTTGAAAAAAGGAGTGAAAGACGCCAAGTCCTTCGTAAGGCTTCACGTTACATAATACAGGACGGAATAATGTATCGGAGGGGATTCTTGACCCCCTTACTTCGTGCGTGGCCCACGACGAGATAAAATGGGTACTGAAAGAAGTCCATGAGGGAGAGTGTGGTGATCATACCGAGGGGCAAACATTGGCAAATAAAATCTTCCGTTATGGATAATTTTGGCCAACCGTGAATCGTGACACCGTAGATTATGTGAGGAAATGTGACAAATGCCAGATATACGCGAAGATTCCAAGAGCTCCGTCGACGGAACTCACATAAATGGTTAGTCCCTGCCCATTTGCAATGTGGGGAATTGACCTGATTGGTTCTTTACCCATAGCTAAAGGAGGCGCGAAATATGCAATAGTGGCAGTCGATTACTTTACCAAATGGGCAGAGGCAGAGCCTATGGCCACGATCACCACCAAGAAAGTTATTAATTTCGTTGTACGAAATATCATATACCGTTTTGGCCTCCCACGGACCATCATAACAGATAATGGAACTCAATTCGGAAGCAAGGAGTTCAAAGAATTTTGTCAGAAATGTGGCATTGAGAAAAGGTTTGCAGCAGTTGCTCACCCAAAGGCGAATGGACAGGTGGAAGCCGTAAATAAAATAATCAAGTCCATATTAAAAAAAGCGTTTGGAAAAGGATAGAGGCATGTAGGTAGATGAACTCCCGACAGCACTTTGGGCTTATGGAACTACCCACAAGACCGCGACTGGACACACTCCATTCGCATTGGCATATGGCATAGAAGATGTCATACCCGTGGAACTTGAGGTTCCATCACATCGGGTAACTTATTACAACCCTGCAACGAACAGGATCTCTTACTCGAATCATTGGACTTTATTGATGAAAAATGCGAAGAAGCTGATTTGAGAGCGGCCTCGTACAGACACCGAGTCGCTAGATATTATAATAGAAAAGTCCAATCAAGAACCTTTGATGTGGGAGATCTCGTTTTGAAATGAGTTTTTCCAACTCCATCTCACATGAATCCCGCATGGGACGGTCCATACGTCATCGAACGGAAGCTTGGAGAAGGAACTTTCAAGCTAGCGACCGTCGATAGTGCGACACTCCCCTGATCATGGAACAGCGAGCACTTGCGGCGTTATTACACGTAGTATGTTTCCTTCATGCAGTAATTGCATCTATTTCCAGTATGTTTTCATTCCTAGTTCTTGGCAAGTAATAAAACAGTCTAGTGCTTTCATTAATAAAGGCTCGAAGCCATCTTTTTCATGAATGATAAATGTTTATGCGTATGATAATACTGTGGCAAGCAATTACAATTATATTATTCTGGCTAGCGTACGAACGCTCAAAACAATTCAAAATCTCCAAGTCCCCAGAGTGTGGACTGGAGTACTCGAAGTCCCCGGAACGCGGACTCGAGTATAAACGAATAAAAATCTTCAAGTCCCCGGAGTGCGGACTGGAGTACTCTAAGTTCCCAGAGTGCGGACTCGAGTATAAACGATTCAAAACCTCCCAGTCTCCGGAGTGCGGACTGCAGTACTCCAAGTCCCCGGTGTGCGGACTCGAGTATAAACGAATAAAAATCTCCAAGTCCCTGGAGTGCTGACTGGAGTACTCTAAGTCCCCAGAGTGCGGACTCGAGTATTAACGATTCAAAACCTCCAAGTCCCCGGAGTGCGGACTGGAGTACTCCAAGTCCTCGGAGGGCGGACTCGAGTACAAACGAATAAAAACCTCCAAGTCCCCGGAGTGCTGACTGGAGTACTCTAAGTCCCCGAAGTGTGGACTCGAGTATAAACGAATAAAAATCTCCAAGTCCACGGAGTGCGGACTAGAGTAGTCTAAGTCCCCGGAGCGCGGACTCGAGTATAATCGAATAAAAATCTCCAAGTCCCCGGAGTGCGGACTGGAGTACTCTAAGTCCCCGGAGCATGGACTCGGGTATAAACGAATAAAAATCTCCAAGTCCCCGGAGTGCGGACTGAAGTACTCTAAGTCCTCGGAGCGCGGACTCGAGTATAAACGACTAAAAATGTTCAAGTCCAAAAAGTGCGGACTGGAATACTTTAAGTCCCCGGAGGGTGAGCTCGAGTATGAACAGTAAAAATTCTCCAAGTCCCCAGAATGCGGACTGGAATATTCTAAGCTCCCGTTGCGCACATTAAAAAAAAATTCTAAGTGCTTGAAGCATGAGAGGAAAACGAATAACTCTCAGAGAATCAACGGGCTATGTGAAGACAAACCAAGAAATCTATGTTACGCACAACAGCATGGATTCAAATCACAATCACAAGGAAAATTGAATAATAAGAATCTTTTAAAAAGACAGAAAAGGAAACTAAACTTTATTCAGGAAAAGTTTTCTGCTACAAGCACTCCAAAATTCGGAGCCAACGTTCTATCTACAAAAATTATTACATGACTTAAACTGACTCTAGTTGAACGAAGACAGTAGTCATTTCTTGTGCCTCTTCAGCTTCTTCCCGGACGACTCTTCCCCAGAGCGTTTACCCTTGGAACCTTTCCTTGATGGAGGAGTAACTATTGAAGAAGTAGGGGAAACATCCAAGGGCTTGGACCTGCCGGGAAGGATGACCTTCAATGGCTTGTTCAAGGGATCATCTAGGTCCACTTCATGCGGCTCAACCTTGACCGTGGTTGTATCTCTTTTCTCTTTCTCGAGCCACTCCTTCATGCTCAATTCAGATGTATGCTCAGAGGCGCCTGTGACTTCTACTTCATAACTCCCAGAGGAGGGATCGAACTTGCCTTTGTCAAGCGCCCCGATCACTTGAGCATCTGGCCCAGGAACCTCACCAGCATGAGCACCCCCACTGGACTTTTCCACCTCCTTGGCGACATCGCTCCTCGAAGTGGGATCGGGGTCGGAATGACCTGCACAAAATCAGAAAAAATGAGCATTAGAATGCAATAGTACTTCACAAAGAATGACGACTTTCAAAATCTCAAAGTGGAAGGTTATCTACTAGGCCCTGGCAAACTCTCTATCGTCAAAGGAGTTTCGCCCTCCGGGATAGGAGACAAAACATGAATGCCCAGGCCGGGGGCTTCCGGATCATAGCCAAAGTGCTGTTCAAAGGGATCAAGTGTCGGCCGATCGGCCGGCTGGGAAGCCACGTGAACAGGAGACTCGGCCTTGGATGGGCTGGCGTCAACTTCTTTCCCTTTCCTCGAGGAGGAGCCTTTGCAGTAAAGAGCCTTGGCCGCCGATAGGTCTGAAGGCTCATTTCCCTTCAGAAATTCCTTTATCAAATCCTCCTCATCAACCTCCTCAACACCGCGCTCGGCCTTCGTAATCTGAATTAAGGTTTCCCATGCCTCGAACAACGATTCAAGATAGCCATCACCCAAAAAAGTTAGGTCACGGTGCATGAGCACGCGGGCATTGAATTCGGCAATGAGTGGGTCGAACGTAGTTTTGATCTCCTCTCCACCTTCCTCCCTGGCTGCCTCAAGACGGGAATTGATATCCGTCAACGCCATCCTCTTGCCCTCCTCATGAGCCTCACTCTTTAGCATCTCAACCCTGGAGAGCTCGCCCTCGAGTTGTTCTTCTAAAAGTCGGGTGGCGACAATCTCGTCACAGTATCGCTGTGACTCTTCTTGGGCAGCCGTTTTCTCCTCTCTCTCTCTGCGGAGAAGATCTTCAAGTTCCTTGATCCGAGCGCTGAGCGCATCTCTCTCCTTTTGAACGGAGTCCTTTTCCAA
Organism: Allium cepa; assembly: GCA_030765085.1. Lineage (NCBI taxonomy): Eukaryota > Viridiplantae > Streptophyta > Magnoliopsida > Asparagales > Amaryllidaceae > Allium > Allium cepa. The sequence goes on along the minus strand of CM060929.1, from coordinate 906,076,712 downwards.
GGCCAAAGCCCCACATCGTTGAACTGCCTCGTCAAGCTCTTTCTTATGAGTTGATTCTAAGCGAGTGACGGCCTCAGTAGTATCCCGGGTACTCCGATGGGCGGCCTCGAGTTCAGATTTATAAGTGGCGATTTCTTCGTCCTGGGCCTTAATGATGTTTTTATCGTGGGTGGCCTCAAGCTTCAAACGGTCTATTTCATGCTAGCGCTCCACAGAGACTTTGGAAAGTTTCTCAGTTAGGTGAACGAACGCATCATGTTGAACATAGACATCGTTGGTACAGGCAATTGCGTTCTGCTTAACATCTCCAGGTATAGGACGAATCGCAAGAAGGAACTTCAACCAATCGAAGCAAATCTTGGAAAATGTAGCCTTAAGCTCGCTCAGTCTCTCTGATACTGTTGGATCTGATGCAGGAGAAGGAGGATACGGCTTTGCAAGTTCGCCCCTTCTATGAGAATCTCGGGGCTGTCGAGTGGAAGAAGAATCAGAGCGTTGATCTCGGGGGATATCAGACTGCGACCCCTTGTAACCAGGCTGACCCTTGCTTTGCCCCGAATGAGAAGGGGGGTGTTAGTGATGCTTGGGCTGGTAATACGGTTTCTTCCAAGATGATGAGTCGCGAGAATGACGGTCCCCATCATAATCACCATCTCTATCTCGACGTCTCTCGGGACCCGAGTCCCGTCCGGACGGATGAAAAATAGAAGAACCACGGAGACGATCGAATCCGTGCTAGTGTCCCATGTCACCTGCACGAAATTCAAATAACAATGAGTTAGCAAGGAGAAATGTGACAACAAAAATTTATGTGCGAATTATAGTGCAAAGGTTCGTATATGTCCTAGTGTTTCCCCCCGACGGACCAGTAGCCTTGCTAACAGGAGTTTTCTCTCCCTGACTTTGGATCGGGATGCCCACATCGCCTCTGAGGGGAGAAGGAACATGAATGCCTCCTGATCGCCGAAATCATAGTTGAGCAGATCTTCCAGGATGGAGAGGTTCGAGAGGCCCTTTAGTGAACTTTCAACGTGCTATGAAGAAGCCTCCTTCTGTGCCAGAATGAGCGTAACTTTGGAGGTTCCGCCAACCTTCTCCTTTCTAATCTTATATGTCAACGTCTTTTTCCCCTTCGAAAGGGAAGATGACGTTTCAATATCGTGCACTTCGAACGTCGGATCCGGAGTAGGACCCACATTCTCACCTTGTGTTTCGCGTGCTTCACCCTATCTGATTTCCCCCTCCTCATGTGCACCGGGGGTGTGGAGTGACGACGATTCAGCCAACTTTTTCCCTTTACCGGATGCGGGCTTGGGGACGGAGACGCCCTCAGGAAGGCTCACCCGATGGCCTTCTGCCAACAGCCCGAACCTTGACAGTGGCTCATTTGAAATGATGGTTCGGTTGTCTCGTTCCTGAGGCGGGAAGAGCCCTAATATCCTCAATAGCCTCTGAATAGCCGCGACCCTCAGGACGTGGATTGATATCTGAAAAAATAAAACAAGAGTCAGGAAAAGCATCGCCTCAACCGAAATATGAGCATCGCTATAAAAAGAAGACTTACTTCCTTCAACCCATCTCCTCGCGAAACCGAGAGGGCAGCGCACGTAGAACCATTCCTGTTTGTACAGGGAAAACTTGCTCCACGCTCTGGTTAGAATTTGGCACTTGTGGTGCGGCTCGAGGAACACGTAGGAGGGGCTGTCTCTCTGCTTCTTGATCATGTAAATATATCTGATGTCGCCGGGAGTTGGAGGCCTGGAGAAGACAGCCATAAAAAAGAGGTAGGTCCCATAAATGAACGCATGACCATTTGGATGCAGCTGCGACGGGGCAACATCTATGTATTGCAACACATCCCGAAGAAACAAATTGAACGGAGGCACGTTGCCCACCCAGCACATAAACTTGTTGCAGGCGGTGTATCCGACTGGGGGCAGGTGTGGACGATCACGGCCCGACAAAACCAACATGTCGGTGAAAGGGATTCCCTGAATCGAACATATTCGTCGGAGCGCGGCTTCGTAAATCTTCGAAGCCTGTGAATCGATCGGATTATCCAGAAGAATCGTTGACTCTAGGGTATCAGGAGAAAAATCATGAGCAGGGGAGGTCGACGCATTAGAAGTGCCAGCGCCCCCCTGTTTGGAAGACGGCCCGGGCCTGTTTGAGATAGTGGCAGAGCTAGATCTTTTAGACATCTTCACTAAATAGCGGATCTGACAAAACACCTGTGTGAACTATACTTGAAAAATGATCGATGTCAGAATTAACAACACGAATAATCCCCCCACATGGTGTGTGAACTAGTTCAATCAATTGTGTATAAGTGTAACGACCCGAGATTTTCGAACCCGAAAATTCCAGATAGTTATGAAAAAGAAGAAAGAGATAGAAGAAGAAGAACAGAAACACCAAACATCTCACATTCGCAGCGGATAAAATATAATAAATAATACCAGTTTACAAAAGAATATTTTATCTATCGATTACATTTAATATACATCATAGTTTCACATTATATATAGTCACTAAAGATTTATAATTACCAAGTCATAGATTAACAATAATATAAATACAGCGGAATACTCTATACGCTCCTGCCATCCAGCTCGCCTTCTGAGCTCCCGAACGTACTTACCTGAAATCTGTAATACTCGGTCTGACCCGAGCATTACATCAAAGTAACACCCGGGTCAGGCTGGAAACCAGCGTGAGTAAACCCATCTAACATGTAATACACAAGTATACAACTCATATGAACCCGAGGTACGTATATCAATTACAACTTCACAAGTTACTATAGACATTTACTGATTTCACAAAGCAATTAAGTGCCAGAACTTAAATTATATGGTTCAATTCATTTAGATCTTTCCATTATACCCTATTGATTTCACGTAACAATTTATATTAAATCGAAGTGGTTTCGGGTATTTTCTAATACCCGACTCCTGTCTCTTCGAATTTAGTTTATCATAACACAAATTATTCAAGTGAATGCAATTCAACTTCAAATAAAGATGTCATCTTTAATCAGCAATTCATCATAGATAATTAATCACATTATCATTGCCCAACCAAACACATCATATCACGAATCATTTCATATCAAGGGTATCAATTAATTTAGGCCATATAAATAATCATTTATCATACATAAGCAAGATCGACAATCACACTATTTCGAATAAACCCAATTAGCCATAATTGAATTAAATCAATTAATCTTTAAATCCTGCTTATTAATTAATTGCATCCTTTAATCAACCCCAATTCTCATATACAGTAATTACCCCTCTGTAATTACTTAACCAAGTAACTACCCTTTAATTGCTTCCCAATAAATAATTCCTTTTTATTTATTACATTCTATAATTATGAATTTCTTCACTAAATCTCCTCAAGTACTTATATTTAATTAATTACTAAACCTTAATTTCTTGATTAACATAACTTAATTACAAATTAAATATTCCTTAATTACTAATTAATTAATCATTAGTCATTAGTTAATTAAACTACTTAATTACTCATCTACTAATCATTCGTTAATTAACTTTAAGTAGTTAATTACAAATTAATCATTAATTAATCCAAACTCTAATTACAATTTATAATTTATGTGTTCTTAATTATACAAGATTACCATTATCTATCTATAATTTCAAACTTATCAAACCGTAAACTATTTACCTAATCACTATTATAAATTAATTTCATTCTTAATTATTTTTCGATTTAAATTATCCATCTTATATTGTTTTTTTTTCTTTTTCTTAAACCCTTCTTTATAAAATTTAAATCAAGTTGTAGCTTAAACCTTGTCAACAATGTTCACTTACATAATAATGAGTTTTGTTCACAAAAATAATACAAAAGCGTTTAGGATTAACCCCTTTTAATGGACCCGAGTCAAACGCGATAATTACTCGAGTAAGGCTCGAGTTTCCCAGGCATTTGCCCGCGTTCCTTCTTCCTCTTCTACTCTTCTTTCTCCTCTGTTTTTTTTATAACAGCAAAACACGAAAAGAAATAATCCACGCACGATCCCAGGCAAAAACTCGAAGAAACTTCCTAATATCTCGAGTATCACTCGAGACGAAAAACCCACGTTCTTGCTGACATACCCACGCCACCGTGCACGTGCACGGTGGTTCGCTGCCACTTCGGCCACCCACGGCACCCTCTGTAGACCACCTAACCACCATACACTCGCAAACGAAACCCAGTTCATCACGATAAGCTCGAATTCAAAATATGCCTTTTTGAACGAACCGCAACTCGAACATGACCAAAGAAAATCGCCACGACCACCCTACGTCGTCCACCATCGGCTAAGCGATTCTGGCCATGCCTCGCCCTCACCTTCCCCTACCATCTCTTAAAATATCGTGAAGCTCGGTAGATTCATGATGACGAAATCAACGAGCTTTCAGATCACTAAACGTTCGAACCCAAAACCCTAAACTTGATTCGTCCCACCAATTTTTGCATTTGAAAAATTTTCTAGTATTTTTCCTATGTTCGTGGATCATCAAGCTTGCTTCACTACAAGTTTCAAAATCAACCATTCATTAAATCAACAGAAACTGATGAAAAAGAAATCTGGGTTCCTTAATAAACCACACCTTGAATACTTGCTTAAAAATTATCATTTTTATTTTGAAAATCCTACCTTTGTATGTTTATTCAAGAAATGATATCAAATCAACAATTTAAGATATGTGAATTTTACACTTTGATTTGCTTTTACTGTAAATTTGAAATTTACAGTAGTTATTTTCACTGTCAACCTTTAGGAAATTTTCCAGATTATGGATTTAAGTTTTAAACAACTTATTTAGTTCAAATCCTAATTTTAAATGCTTTTATATGAAGAGTATAAATCTCCCTCTACTTCTCTTGACTCAGAGACTTGAAATACTGAAGAATATCATATAGCAGAGTTCCAGAAATCAGCAAACACCACAAAACAACTTTGTTTTACAATACAAAACAAACGTAGATTACCATGAACCAATTCTCAAGATTTAAATTTCGAAGATGATACGATTACTCACCAAAAATACTTGTTGAAACAGAAAGCAATTATTGTTTTTGAAAGGCTGTAAATCAGAAACTCTGGAAACCTCTCTGTTTGTTGATCTTACTTGAAGATATAAGATGGTGTATTATTTTCCTTTCTTCTTTCAGGCTAGTCCCCTTTTTTTTAAAGTTGTTGTTCAGTTTTATAAACGAACACAATAATATGATGTACATATGTAGAAACATAACTTTGAACGGTATAGGTGATAACTGGACAAGTTTTACTTGCTTGACCAAATATGACTTTGTATTAAATTTCCTGCAATATGAAATGATGTTGTAATTTCGGTTGTAGGATTTTCTTTGACAAATAGTTGTGCTAGTTAATGCATGTCTTCAATTATGTTTACATCTAATTAATGTTTGCTGATATTTACTTATGTTTGTCTTCATATTTGTTTACATATCATTAATATCAGCCGGTTCTTATCTTTGGTACAAAGATGTTTGTTTTGTATTTCATGTGAATACTTGTTTTCTCTGTACAAGATATTTTTGTATATGAATAAAGACATTTTGTAGTTGATTTGTATACTTTACAATTCATATATATATATATATATATATATATATATATATATATATATTTTACATGTCAATGTTTATGCTAGGCTTATTTTATATGTTTGGGTAAAATCATTATAGTTATTGTTAGCATATTAGTTTTATTTTATTTGTCTTGTTCATGTATGATTATTATAGTTATAATTTCTAAATTTTATCCTATTGGTAATTTAAATTTTAAACATTGATTTATAACTTATGTTTATAGTCGTATATTTATATTTCTACATATAGCTTATGTTTTTATGTTTCTGTGTAACATTGAAAAGGTTGCTTATTATTTCAACATTATTATCTCAATTATATTTTATATGTATATTAGATCAAATATCAACAATAGAGAACCTTTTATTTTATCGAATAAGATAAAATTTATTTTAGATAGTTTGAAAGAACTTATTTTAGATTTTCAAATCAAAATTTTCTTTACAAAGCATATATAACCGATAAATGATCAAAGATCTCATCAGTTTATAATTTGAGAAGCTTGTATTTCATTTAAATTAGATTAAATATTTATTAAAATGTACTGCCAAAAATACCGGGTCATCACATTCCTCCCCCCTTTGAATCTTTTCGACCTCGAAAAGGAACGAAGCCAAATTTATTAAAATACTTAAAATCAGATAAATTTTTCTTTGATCATTTTTAAACTACTTTGAAACTCTATATAATATTTCTAAAATATTTTTTATAAAAATACTTTTATAACTCGATGTTTAGACAAGTCCGTCCTTGTTCTCACAGACATTCAGTCATACGTTGATCAGGCATAGGACTGAAAATCTATAAGTACTTGGTAAACCCGTTTTCAACACCAAGTGAAAATAGTTGGAAAATAATTTTATTGAAAATATAGAAAGCAGTTTTTGAAATAGAGGAAATATCTTTGCTGAGGATGCTCTGCAAATCATCACCCTCATCCATGGTCGCAGTTAACCCGATGGTTACGTTGCCATCCCGACAAAATCCATAGATAACTGTAGGCCTCCGCGCCCCTCGATTACACCATGGAACCCGCTACAGATCGCAGCTACAAATGGGGTTACTTAGCTATCACAGCAAAAACCCATATAACTGTAGGCATTAGCGCCCTCGAATTTCGCTGCCAAAAATGAAACTTCTCCACTTGTAACGACCCAGAATTTTTAGAAATTAAAATATGAATATTTAATTAATTTTAAATATTAAAAAGTGAATTTATAAGTCAAATAAATTTTTATTTGAATTATTGGATTTATTTGAATATTTAAATCGATAATTTAATACGTTAAATTATGGAAATAATTGAAAATAGCGTTAAATATGATTGAAAATGATTTGTAAAATTTTATTTTATCATGTTAGAGTTAGAACAATATTTTAGAACTTTTAAAATCGAATTTGAAGTTAATTTGTGAAAATTGAATATTTTAATAATTAAATCGACTAGTGAAAATAGTCAATTTTTGAACAGTCTCCGAATTGAACGAAACCAGTTCCATTGGATCCGTAATAGTTAATTATTACGGGATTTCAATTTTCGTGTCAATCGGAGTTATCGTTTGATCGTGGCAGCTCGAAACGCATCGATTTATTTTTAATTTAAATTTGACGAGCTAAAATAGCCATTTTTCAAAAAGTCTCGGATTTCGACGAAACCAGTTTCATCGGATCCGTAATGTGATATTATTGTAAGGTTTCAAATTTCAAGTCAATTGGATTTACCGTTTGTCCGGTACAAATTAAAACGCCAAGAAATCGACTTAAATCGGTTTAATTTAAATTGAGCGTTTACAGCCATAACTCGCACATACTTCCGAATTAGCTTCCGAAACCTATTCCATTGTGTCCGGAACGCGGGGTAAACCCTAGAAACGCTGGTTACGGCGCGTAAATCGGAGTTCGGAATTTCCGGGATGAATAATGTTTCGATTTTCTTTATAAATAGGCCAACACCCCTCTCTTCATTAAAAAAAAAATAAAAACCTAACAAACCCTAGCCGCCAGTTACAATTCAAAGGCCAGAATCTTTCGATTTTCATCCCTTAATTACTTTCAATCCGTGAAGAATTAGAAGAAACTTTCAACACGAAAGTTATAGAGCACGATGAGATCTTGAATTCCATACGGTGATGATCGAATTTGGAGCGACGATGGAGGAGATAGGAGGGGCCGTTCTCTACAGTTCACGCACGCCTTTCGAGGTGCTAGGCATGGCCGAGCTTGCTCTCCTTGGGGCCGAGCATGGTGGAGAGGTAGGGCTTCGACATGGGAGTTGCTGATCGTGTTCGTGTTGCTCGTGGAAATCGAATTATTAAACCCTAGCTTGCTATTATGGGTTCGGCCTCAATATGCATTACCTGGAGATGAACACGAGAGGATGGAAGATGATAGGGACGGTCCAGATGTGGTTGGGGTTGAGATGGAGGGCTGTGATTTATTTTAGGTTATAAATATTTTAGTTATGTTGAGATTTGTTTATTTAAATCGTGTACAAACTTATAAAATTCATAACTTTTGCATACGAGGTCGAAAACGCGCGAAACTAGTTGCGTTGGAATCGTATGGACGAGCACTACGCGATGGAGTTGGTTTGGAGTCGTTTGGAGTTAGTGAGAATTTTGGGTAAAATTAAACGTCCGTTTAATTTTATTCGAAATAAATCGCTAAAACGGAATTAAAACCAAGGTGAGAATTTCTCACTCAATCGAATCAGTTTCGATTTTATTTTAAATAGTTAGATTTAAAATATTTGAATGCATGTTTGAATGTTGATTAATATCTATTGATTGTTAAAATAGACATTATACGCCGTTAGTAAGTGGATGTTATTTATTAAAAACATATACCGCGAATATTTCATAAACTGTGAAATTGGTATTATATATAATAGCAATATATATATTGGCATATGTATATATTGGAGTTATTGATTTCCCGCATTTATTTGTTTAGCGGATGAGACCCTATTGCGCCGTTATTAAGCGGATAATATTTAATAAAAACATATACCGCAATAATTTCGTACTGGAGCGAAATTGGTATTGTGCTAATGTTTTTGGATGCAGGAAAACAGGTTGGAGGGATCCAACTGGATTCCTCAACAGTTTTTATTTGATTTCAGATATTTTGATATTTGATGGATTTTCATATTGATATATGATATCGTTGTTGTCGTGATTGACTATTTGGTGTGTAGCATCATTGGACCAAGTTTTGGAATTTTAAAATGATTTATAAAGTGATTTTTGAAAATATACTATATTTTTGGAATTGATCCATTTTAAATAAATAACGATATAATTTTTAATGTTATAAAAATTATGGTTTTTGTGAAATATAGTTAAAAGATGATTTTTGAGAAATATAGTTAAATGTTGATTTTTAAAATTATGGGGTTAATAATTTTATAAAATGGTTTAAAATCGGAATTTTTGAATTTATTATGAAAAGTTTAAATATAGGATTTATAAAATTTAATTATTTTATGAATCAAAATGGTGAAATAATAAAGGAGATTAAAGTTGTTTTAAAGAATAATATAAATTGATTTATATTAAGAGATTTATAAATGGATATTTATAAATTGAAATATAGACATTATAAAACGAGTTTTTATAAGTGTTTGAATGAAGTGAAAATAAATTTTGTAAATGAATGGAATTTATAAAATTATAAATGGTGAAGTTATAAATGAAATTTATAAATAGTAAGATTTATAAGTTTTGTGAAATTATTAAAGAATATATTAGGATGAATAATTGAATCTTATAAGTTATAAGATTTATAACTATGAAGTTTAAAAGAACGATTTTGTAAAATAATCGTTTATAAGCATTTGACTTATAATATGAACCTTTGTTTTATAATTGAGTTATAAAATCGAATAGGTTAATAAAGGAATTTATAAAAGGAAGTTGTTATAAATAAATAGAAATAGAATTTATAAACGTTGTTTTATAAATTCACAAACGACTTATTTTGATAAGTAAATTGTTATGATTTATTTATGGAGTTATATTCACGTTTTTGAATAGTGAATAATCCTTTGAAATAAAATAAATAAAAGGATGAAATTAGTTAACAAAGAATATTCATGTTTTTGAATAGTGAATAATATGTAAAAGAAAATGTTTGAATGAGATGTTTAAATTGAATTAAAACGATCTAACGATGTTTTAAAAATGTGTTGAGATTCGAAACCATAGATTTCAACATTCATTGTTGAAATAGACGTTTTCGAGAAATAGAAGGAAATAGTGGACTATAACACTGTTGTTATAGTAAATGATTTCCGAAAGGAAATGTTTTGTATAGTATTGGGATTTATATATATATCTTAATTTCGAATCCCTATACTAGTGATTTTGGGTTGTCGTAACAATGTTTTACGCAACATTCGTTTTGGCCCAAATAAATATGTTTAAGAGAATGATTTCCTTAAAAGAATGAAACATATACTTATTTTTGATTTAAGTATATTGAATATTTTCCAAGTGTTGAAAATAAATAAAATTTGTGAATTACTTATTAAATAAGTATGGAATTGTTTTCCAATATGAAGTGATATTTAGAATTTATCTTTTTGAAGATAAATTGAAAATGGATAATTGAAATCGAATATCCATGGATATTGTGAAATATAAATTCACTATTGAATTTATAAAAGCAAGTGGAATTTGTTTAAAAATAAGTATTAATTTATTTTTGAAGTATTGAAATTATATATCTAGTGAAGATAATTTGGAAAATTATTTGGAAACTGGTGATGTGTGCATATCCAGTGATAGTTCAATAACCGACTATCAATATTTCTCTTTGAATGGGTAATTGATATGATTTGTTTGAATGTGAATGCTACACTTATTTTTGAATAAGCGCTCACTATTCGGGTTAACCGGGAAAGGACCATGGGGTCGTATAACCCATTCCGAATATGTGATACGTCGTTGTGAATAGCATTGAAGATCGGTGTTGAAGACCCGGTAATTTGCGAGAGCGATAGGATGACCTGTCGATTGTCTCTGCACTGAGTTGCAACGGTATAGAGACTCCCTAAGTGATGGGAAATCCGATCAGGATTGTGAATATCCGGATTGCAAGGACTTCTTTGTAAGTGCCTTCGGTTTTGTTCGATCCCGGAACAGACTTGTATGGATTGTATGTCTGACATTACAAGTTGAGATATAAAGCCGATTTCTTTCAAATATATTTCTGTTGGTGGCGAAGAATTTATTCTTTTAGCTTAACACCCTTCTCTGAGACGTACGAGCTCAGAGGTTATATAGTTGAAGTTATCAGCGATATATTCCCAATTTGGTAATGTGATATGCTGAGTGATGCTGAAATGATCATTGTGTTGATTATTGTGATAGGATCGTTTATTTGATCGTCTATCTTGGTGATCATTGTGTTGATCATTTGTTGACCCAAAGCATGGCTTTTGTATAAAGTATGTTTTTGTGGACGTGACTTCGTCGAACCTCACACCCCGGAAATGGTCAAAACAGGAAAGATGCGGCAAGGTTATGAGGGGTAGCACCCTTTAGGGTATGTACATTTCCTTCTGGATAGAGGTGGTATCATGGTATGGAGCCCGGATATTTAACCTATGTGGTTACTACGAATTTATTACTTTGTGGTTGTTGGCTTTCGGGATCCCGTAAGAAAGGTCGTTTACGATCGGGGAATGGCGTGCTCGTGTCAGTAGTTACCCAGTTAGGGGTAACCCGGCCTTGTGTTGGCAGAGTTCCGGTTTGGTTCTCGGGGATGTCTTTCCAGAGGCATTCTCATGTGGCAATGGGAAGTTCCTTGGCCTGACCATTTGTTGGAAATCCAAAGAAACAATACGTGACTTGTACGGTTTTAGTTGTAGAACCTGCTTCCTCAGGAAGTAGCTATAGTAGGCATAATATAATGGTACCTATGCTGGCTAAGATTTATATTCTACTTTCGAAATCGTTTTATACACTATGCACTAATAATAACATCAAAAAATTGATTTGATTTTAATGCGTATCAAGCATCTTTGGCTATCATAAGGAGAAATCTTCTCCAAGTCTACGTTTGCATTGTGTGTGTGGCAGGAGGTCTTATGGTAGTCTCATTTTTAAAAGCATTGCGAATTGAATTTAAAAATATTCCTCTATTTTGATTTTAAAGATAAATAAACTGTTTTGAGTTCTCACACCAGTCACATGACTGACTTGGAGTTTATTGTTTTCCTTCCTAAACTCTGGGTGCCCACCAATTTCCACACGGGCAGTCAAGAGTTAGGTTTATCAGGATATTCTGGATATTCAGGAGTTGCTGGAGGCAAGCTGGATGGCATGGCGTATTACTAGTTTATATAGTATTTCTTTTTCCGCTGCATTGTTTGTTGTTGTTGATGTTGTACACTCTGATGATATGATGTAATGTAATGTATAAAATGTAATAACTGATAGTTCTTTGTTTAAAGATTATTCATTTATTATTATATGTTGTTCCGCTGCGAATTGTGAGATTCTGATGTTGTTATGTTGTGTTCTGTTTCTGTTCCGTCCTATTTTCTTCTGTTTTTCTTTTCCCTCTATTCTCTTTCTCTCTAATTTCTATTTTCAAATTTTCTATTTTCTTTTCCCTATCTAAATTTTCCATCTTTTTCTCTTCGTTTCTTTTCCTAAATTCTTTTTAAAACCCTAACTATTCGGTTTTTCGGCAACGAAAATCCTCGTACGTTACATTTGGTATCAGAGCTTATGGTTAAGCGACAACCATGGTTCTGTTGGGTATAATTCATTAGAGATAGAGTCAGCAGTACTCTAGAATGAATTTGAGTGTAATAATAGCTATGAGAGCGTATTTGTTAGTGAATATAAAATTGTTTTGTATTGTGTTGACTTATCGGTTGATTGTTTATAGATTTCGGTCGATGTAGTCTAGCTAACTATCGTAGAAAGGGGTTTCTAAACTCTTAAACAAGATAATTCGACATAATATTGTTTTAAAATTGGGTAAATGAAATAATTTTACCTTGAGTATATTTTGTATATATATAAAGAAATAATTTTTCAGAATTATAAAAGTGTATATAAGTTGATTGTTTAGTTGTTTGAATAATCTAAATAAAAAAATAATTGTATGAGTAAATGAATTATAAGAATTGAATTATAATTAAAGTGATTTACAATTGTGAAATAAACTTATATATATAAAAAAAAAGTGAAACTATATGAATATAACTTAAGTGATATGGAATGAAGTTGATATTAGTATCAAAGTAAATTAATAAAATTTGGAAGCTGAATTGATTGATAAATATGAACTTAAGTTATATAAATGAAATTCAACTTTAGAAATTGAATTGGATTGAATGTAAATCAATTAAATGTAAATTTAAGTTGATATGGAATAATGGGTATAAGTGTTAATTCATTAAAATCTAATGTTATTAGAAGTTGAATAAATTGGAATGAAAATCAATTTAATTAAACCAATTGTAAGCAAATGAATTTGGTTGTAATTAATAAACATCGGTTGTTATTTGATTGATTAGATTGATTGTATATAATTCATTAAGTATTAATGAAATTGAAAGCTAAATTAATTGAATTCAAATTGAAAGTAAATAAATTTGAATAGAATTGAACGTGAATTGGATTTAATTAGTGAATGCAAACTAATTAAAATTGAGAATGAATGTTGATAAAATCCAATGTAAATAAATCAAATGTGATTTGAATTGAAAACCCTTTCATTGAATATTAATGAGAATATGAATGAATATTATTGATTATGAATGGTAGTTGGTTGATGGTTGAATATATATTGCTATTGAATGCATTGCTATGTGACATATATAGTTGTTATGGAGATATATGTTGTATATTGATACTATTTTCATATATGCATGTTCTCATGTTGTTTGTTGAGTGATTAGTAGGTGCGGATCGCGTTTGCTTCGCATTTGGAGCTCGCTTTTGCGCTATATTAGCCGTATATGCTTGCTAATAAAATATAAGGTACATATCTCGGATTACATACCGTACTTTTACACTTTTTCCCTGCGGGATGCCTCATTACTTGATGAGATGTATATTTGTGATATATATACTGTCATTTTTTTTCGGATCGAGCCGCGCAAAGGAGACTATGGCGAATTTTTCCGGAAATTTAAGGCGTTAGAAAAAATTTGAGAAAATGGGAAAACTTTTGAAAACTTTAACTTTGATTTTGGAATTGAAAGTTAAATGATATAGTTGTTTTTGAAAAGATAACTAAGTATGATTTGAAAACTTAGTAAAGTTATTATGAGAAGTTTAATTATGGATTTATGGAAAATTAATAAATTCTATAACTTTTCTTACTTAATAATTTCGAAGACGAAATTCTTTTAAGTGGGGAAGATTGTAACGACCCAGAATTTTTAGAAATTAAAATATGAATATTTAATTAATTTTAAATATTAAAAAGTGAATTTATAAGTCAAATAAATTTTTATTTGAATTATTGGATTTATTTGAATATTTAAATCGATAATTTAATACGTTAAATTATGGAAATAATTGAAAATAGCGTTAAATATGATTGAAAATGATTTGTAAAATTTTATTTTATCATGTTAGAGTTAGAACAATATTTTAGAACTTTTAAAATCGAATTTGAAGTTAATTTGTGAAAATTGAATATTTTAATAATTAAATCGACTAGTGAAAATAGTCAATTTTTGAACAGCCTCAGAATTGAACGAAACCAGTTCCATTGGATCCGTAATAGTTAATTATTACCGGATTTCAATTTTCATGTCAATAGGAGTTATCGTTTGATCGTGGCAGCTCGAAACGCATCGATTTATTTTTAATTTAAATTTGACGAGCTAAAATAGCCATTTTTCAAAAAGTCTAGGATTTCGACGAAACCAGTTTCATCGGATCCGTAATGTGATATTATTGTAAGTTTTCAAATTTCAAGTCAATTGGATTTACCGTTTGTCCGGTACAAATTAAAACGCCTAGAAATCGACTTAAATCGGTTTAATTTAAATTGAGCGTTTACAGCCATAACTCGCACATACTTCCGAATTAGCTTCCGAAACCTGTTCCATTGTGTCCGGAACGCGGGGTAAACCCTAGAAACGCTGGTTACGGCGCGTAAATCGGAGTTTGGAATTTCCGGGATGAATAGTGTTTCGATTTTCTTTATAAATAGGCCAACACCCCTCTCTTCATTAAAAAAAAAAAAAAAACCTAACAAACCCTAGCCGCCAGTTACAATTCAAAGGCCAGAATCTTTCGATTTTCATCCCTTAATTACTTTCAATCCGTGAAGAATTAGAAGAAACTTTCAACACGAAAGTTATAGAGCACGATGAGATCTTGAATTCCATACGGTGATGATCGAATTTGGAGCGACGATGGAGGAGATAGGAGGGGCCGTTCTCTACAGTTCACACACGCCTTTCGAGGTGCTAGGCATGGCCGAGCTTGCTCTCCTTGGGGCCGAGCATGGTGGAGAGGTAGGGCTTCGACATGGGAGTTGCTGATCGTGTTCGTGTTGCTCGTGGAAATCGAATTATTAAACCCTAGCTTGCTATTATGGGTTCGGCCTCAATATGCATTACCTGGAGATGAACACGAGAGGATGGAAGATGATAGGGACGGTCCAGATGTGGTTGGGGTTGAGATGGAGGGCTGTGATTTATTTTAGGTTATAAATATTTTAGTTATGTTGAGATTTGTTTATTTAAATCGTGAACAAACTTATAAAATTCATAACTTTTGCATACGAGGTCGAAAACGCGCGAAACCAGTTGCGTTGGAATCGTATGGACGAGCACTACGCGATGGAGTTGGTTTGGAGTCGTTTGGAGGTAGTCAGAATTTTGGGTAAAATTAAACGTCCGTTTAATTTTATTCGAAATAAATCGCTAAAACGGAATTAAAACCAAGGTGAGAATTTCTCACTCAATCGAATCAGTTTCGATTTTATTTTAAATAGTTAGATTTAAAATATTTGAATGCATGTTTGAATGTTGATTAATATCTATTGATTGTTAAAATAGACATTATACGCCGTTAGTAAGCGGATGTTATTTATTAAAAACATATACCGCGAATATTTCATAAACAGTGAAATTGGTATTATATATAATAGCAATATATATATATTGGCATATGTATATATTGGAGTTATTGATTTCCCGCATTTATTTGTTTAGCGGATGAGACCCTATTGCGCCGTTATTAAGCGGATAATATTTAATAAAAACATATACCGCGATAATTTCGTACTGGAGCGAAATTGGTATTGTGCTAATGTTTTTGGATGCAGGAAAACAGGTTGGAGGGATCCAACTGGATTCCTCAACAGTTTTTATTTGATTTCAGATATTTTGATATTTGATGGATTTTCATATTGATATATGATATCGTTGTTGTCGTGATTGACTATTTGGTGTGTAGCATCATTGGACCAAGTTTTGGAATTTTAAAATGATTTATAAAGTGATTTTTGAAAATATACTATATTTTTGGAATTGATCCATTTTAAATAAATAACGATATAATTTTTAATGTTATAAAAATTATGGTTTTTGTGAAATATAGTTAAAAGCTGATTTTTGAGAAATATAGTTAAATGTTGATTTTTAAAATTATGGGGTTAATAATTTTATAAAATGGTTTAAAATCGGAATTTTTGAATTTATTATGAAAAGTTTAAATATAGGATTTATAAAATTTAATTATTTTATGAATCAAAATGGTGAAATAATAAAGGAGGTTAAAGTCGTTTTAAAGAATAATATAAATTGATTTATATTATGAGATTTATAAATGGATATTTATAAATTGAAATATAGACTTTATAAAACGAGTTTTTATAAGTGTTTGAATGAAGTGAAAATAAATTTTGTAAATGAATGGAATTTATAAAATTATAATTGGTGAAGTTATAAATGAAATTTATAAATAGTAAGATTTATAAGTTTTGTGAAATTATTAAAGAATATATTAGGATGAATAATTGAATCTTATAAGTTATAAGATTTATAACTATGAAGTTTAAAAGAACGATTTTGTAAAATAATCGTTTATAAGCATTTGACTTATAATATGAACCTTTTTTTTATAATTGAGTTATAAAATCGAATAGGTTAATAAAGGAATTTATAAAAGGAAGTTGTTATAAATAAATAGAAATAGAATTTATAAACGTTGTTTTATAAATTCACAAACGACTTATTTTGATAAGTAAATTGTTATGATTTATTTATGGAGTTATATTCACGTTTTTGAATAGTGAATAATCCTTTGAAATAAAATAAATAAAAGGATGAAATTTGCTAACAAAGAATATTCATGTTTTTGAATAGTGAATAATATGTTAAAGAAAATGTTTGAATGAGATGTTTAAATTGAATTAAAACGATCTAACGATGTTTCAAAAATGTGTTGAGATTCGAAACCATAGATTTCAACATTCATTGTTGAAATAGACGTTTTCGAGAAATAGAAGGAAATAGTGGACTATAACACTGTTGTTATAGTAAATGATTTCCGAAAGGAAATGTTTTGTATGGTATTGGGATTTATATATATATCTTAATTTCGAATCCCTATACTAGTGATTTTGGGTTGTCGTAACAATGTTTTACGCAACATTCGTTTTGGCCCAAATAAATATGTTTAAGAGAATGATTTCCTTAAAAGAATGAAACATATACTTATTTTTGATTTAATTATATTGAATATTTTCCAAGTGTTGAAAATAAATAAAATTTGTGAATTACTTATTAAATAAGTATGGAATTGTTTTCCAATATGAAGTGATATTTAGAATTTATCTTTTTGAAGATAAATTGAAAATGGATAATTGAAATCGAATATCCATGGATATTGTGAAATATAAATTCACTATTGAATTTATAAAAGCAAGTGGAATTTGTTTAAAAATAAGTATTGATTTATTTTTGAAGTATTGAAATTATATATCTAGTGAAGATAATTTGGAAAATTATTTGGAAACTGGTGATGTGTGCATATCCAGTGATAGTTCAATAACCGACTATCAATATTTCCCTTTGAATGGGTAATTGATATGATTTGTTTGAATGTGAATGCTACACTTATTTTTGAATAAGCGCTCACTATTCGGGTTAACCGGGAAAGGACCATAGGGTCGTATAACCCATTCCGAATATGTGATACGTCGTTGTGAATAGCATTGAAGATCGGTGTTGAAGACCCGGTAATTTGCGAGAGCGATAGGATGACCTGTCGATTGTCTCTGCACTGAGTTGCAACGGTATAGAGACTCCCTAAGTGATGGGAAATCCGATCAGGATTGTGAATATCCGGATTGCAAGGACTTCTTTGTAAGTGCCTTCGGTTTTGTTCGATCCCGGAACAGACTTGTATGGATTGTATGTCTGACATTACAAGTTGAGATATAAAGCCGATTTCTTTCAAATATATTTCTGTTGGTGGCGAAGAATTTATTCTTTTAGCTTAACACCCTTCTCTGAGACGTACGAGCTCAGAGGTTATATAGTTGAAGTTATCAGCGATATATTCCCAATTTGGTAATGTGATATGCCGAGTGATGCTGAAATGATCATTGTGTTGATTATTGTGATAGGATCGTTTATTTGATCGTCTATCTTGGTGATCATTGTGTTGATCATTTGTTGACCCAAAGCATGGCTTTTGTATAAAGTATGTTTTTGTGGACGTGACTTCGTCGAACCTCACACCCCGGAAATGGTCAAAACAGGAAAGATGCGGCAAGGTTATGAGGGGTAGCACCCTTTAGGGTATGTACATTTCCTTCTGGATAGAGGTGGTATCATGGTATGGAGCCCAGATATTTAACCTATGTGGTTACTACGAATTTATTACTTTGTGGTTGTTGGCTTTCGGGATCCCGTGAGAAAGGTCGTTTACGATCGGGGAATGGCGTGCTCGTGTCAGTAGTTACCCAGTTAGGGGTAACCCGGCCTTGTGTTGGCAGAGTTCCGGTTTGGTTCTCGGGGATGTCTTTCCAGAGGCATTCTCATGTGGCAATGGGAAGTTCCTTGGCCTGACCATTTGTTGGAAATCCAAAGAAACAATACGTGACTTGTACGGTTTTAGTTGTAGAACCTGCTTCCTCCGGAAGTAGCTATAGTAGGCATAATATAATGGTACCTATGCTGGCTAAGATTTATATTCTACTTTCGAAATCATTTTATACACTATGCACTAATAATAAGATCAAAAAATTGATTTGATTTTAATGCGTATCAAGCATCTTTGGCTATCATAAGGAGAAATCTTCTCCAAGTCTGCGTTTGCATTGTGTGTGTGGCAGGAGGTCTTATGGTAGTCTCATTTTTAAAAGCATTGCGAATTGAATTTAGAAATATTCCTCTATTTTGATTTTAAAGATAAATAAACTGTTTTGAGTTCTCACACCAGTCACATGACTGACTTGGAGTTTATTGTTTTCCTTCCTAAACTCTGGGTGCCCACCAATTTCCACACGGGCAGTCAAGAGTTAGGTTTATCAGGATATTCTGGATATTCAGGAGTTGCTGGAGGCAAGCTGGATGGCATGGCGTATTACTAGTTTATATAGTATTTCTTTTTCCGCTGCATTGTTTGTTGTTGTTGATGTTGTACACTTTGATGATATGATGTAACGTAATGTATAAAATGTAATAACTGATAGTTCTTTGTTTAAAGATTATTCATTTATTATTATATGTTGTTCCGCTGCGAATTGTGAGATTCTGATGTTGTTATGTTGTGTTCTGTTTCTGTTCCGTCCTATTTTCTTCTGTTTTTCTTTTCCCTCTATTCTCTTTCTCTCTAATTTCTATTTTCAAATTTTCTATTTTCTTTTCCCTATCTAAATTTTCCATCTTTTTCTCTTCGTTTCTTTTCCTAAATTCTTTTTAAAACCCTAACTATTCGGTTTTTCGGCAACGAAAATCCTCGTACGTTACACCACTCCACTTGACCATAGATCGTAGTCTACCGATGTTGCGTTGCCTTCCCGGCAAAATCAAGTGTATACTGTTGGCACTCATCCTCCACACGATTTCGCTATGGTCCCCACAGTAGATTGCAGCGACATCGATTTACACTATCGTCACAGCATAACCCAAATGCCTCTGTAGGCATCAACGCCATCGACTTACGCTACCCAATAATCCTCAGGAACTAGTTTTGTCCGAACTCCTCACAGGATCAACTTTAGAACCTCCCCTTGGAGGCTCAAGGCAGTACCACCCTGTGGCACTCCTGAGAAGTCCATTCAAGGGAGCGCCTTTTTCCCCAGATCTATCATCAAAAACAGTTTATACTATACATATAGTATTTTTCAAATCATACACCTAGCATGATCTCATATACAAAGCTCCTTTACACAAAATCGATTATCCAAAATCGATAGTTCTCACACTAGGCTTTCCAGATTCCAATGTTGATTTTACCCAAAAATCAAAAGCCTTTCCAAATCCAAAGGTTTCCAAAACCCTTTTCCAAAATCCTCATAAGATCCTTTATATATATATTGAAATATATATAATTTTTAAAACTTTGGATCCTTTCAAACTTGCATACAATTCTTTTTATACTTCAGACATTTTCAAAATCCTTTTTCTTCCAGCAATAAATTCAACAAAGGGAGATTTATCTTATATAACAAAGATATACAACTTTGTTTATTCAAAACCAAATATCCCAATTTAATTACTCCTTTCAATAACAATATCATTCAAGTCCGTACGATGTACACATACCATCCGTACGCTATATCAAACTGATCGCTCGCTCGATCACACAAATTCACTTCCAAACTAGTATCGTCCACCCGACTTCCTAGTGCGGACACAGATCTGATTTCTTGATCAGAAACTGTCATTCTTCTTGCATAGTCATAACTATGATAGAGAATATCCAGAACCAATCAACAATCCATATCCAGGTTCGCCATCGAAAATCGAGTGAAAAATTCCAACTCGGATCGATAAACTATCTCGAAATTCTGTGCTCGAATCTAGATCGAATCACTATGCGAATAGAATAATATACGTACATCCTACGTATTTAACTTCATTGATATTAGCCAAATCAATTTCCTTTCCATTCACATTCCCTTTAAATTCTATTCATGTATTCACAATTGTTTCAATTCCATTGAATTATCACTTCAATTCCTATCTCGGTTGTGAATTTAATAAATAACAGTTTGAACTCCGACCAGTTTAAAAAAAATAGCTTAAAAATTTAAAAATAGGTAAGTAGTGGAAAAAAAATTAATAGTTTGCAAAATAGCTATAAAATAGTTAACTAGTTGTAAAATAGTTGGAAAATAGTTAAATAGTTTCAGAACCTTTAGATAATTGCAAAATAGTTGTAAAATAGTGATTAATTTGTAAAGTAGTTGAAAAATAGTAATTTGTTTATAAAACAGTTGAAAAATGATTAAATAGTTTCAAAATAATGGTAAAACAAATATAAAATAATTTGGCTTTAAAAAGAAAGGTTCTATATATTAAATAGCTTGGAAAATAAGTTTATATTAAAACAATTTATACAAAATAGTCTAGAGTCACACTGTTCACTTCCCCAACAATTCAATTTAAATTTCCACTTCCATTTAAATTGACCCAATTTCAAATTTAAATAACTCCAATTTCCATTGGACTTGATTTATTTCCAATTCAAGTTGAATCAATAAATTGAATCAATCGGATTTCTTTCCAAATTCTAATCAAATTTTATTTGATTTTAAACATATTCACTTTAACTACAATTCCAAATTATTCAAATTTATTTAGACTACTTTCCAATTGGATCTACCTCAAATTTCAAATCACTTCAATTTCTATATGAATTTATCACAATCCCTGTTTGAATTTGAACTCATTAAATCTTCAGCTTTATTTCAAATTAATCCAATTCATATTTCCCATTAGAATTTTATACTCATCTATCCTCAATTCTAATTAATTTAAACTAAATTCAATTCGAACTAATGAAATCAAAACCTCAACTTTAACCATCTCAAATCATATGAATTCGAGCTAAATTTTCAAATATTGATTTAATCCCCTTAAATTAGGTTAACTTTTATTTATTTATATATCTATTCTTGTTTTTAAATCAGTAATCCAAATCTTTAACTATTTAATTCTGAGTCCAATTCTCAATAGATATAGAAAATTTTACATTAAGTTGAATTACCACAAAATATTCCATACATTAGTTGATTCCTACTAATAGTTCATACATTACATACATTTATCCAAAATAAGAGTCTTACAAAAGTCATAAATCTAGATGTCTTTCTATGGACTTCCTCCCAAAGGACAAAGCCCGAACATGCACCTTTCAACAGGATGTCCCCACTTATAGCATTTTTCACAAAAAAATTCTACCCTCTCATCAATCCGGATGACCTCCATGCTTCCTACTGGATGTTCCACAACCTTAATCTTCTACTTCTGTCTCTTGGGACAATTTCTCGCGATATGTCCCTTTTCCTTGCAATGGTAGCAAACGGTTGATTCGTTTACCGGTTCCATTGGTTTACGCTTCACCTTCCTCACTTCAAGACAATGGTTAAGGAAATGTCCCTTCTTATGGCACTTAAAGCATAATATCTCAGAGCGAAAACGCTGGAATATACCCTTTAATTCCTTCCTTGTTTTACCACACTGAGATGCGTAATGACCCTTATTGTAACATCTATAGCAAGTGACATTATCATAAGGTCCTGGTCCATTTCTTTCCTTAATCCGATTTTCATACTCCTGAATTGCTATTTCCCGTTCCTTACGTGCAGCTGCTCTTCACTCTCTGCGCCTTGCCTTCCATTCTTCACTCTTAGCCATTACTCTCAAAGACTGACTTCTAGAGGGACTTCCTAACCTATAAATTAAGACTTAATTAGAAGAATTCAACTCTTATATATTAATTTGCTTACCGAGATATACCTTAAGTTTTAAACCACCTTTAGTTTTAATTCAAGTCCAATCTTCCCATTGTTTGCAACAAGTCTCCTTCATTAAAATAATACTTATTTATTCTTTTAGCACTTTGAAGCATAAATTTTGTTTCAATTTTATAAGTCATACTTTAGTTAAATGTTTACCCACGTCTTATTATTAAACACACTACAATCACTTATGATAATAACCAAGATTATCAAAACCATCCATTATCATCTTATTCTGAAATACTTCTCCAATTCAAGATTTCAATTTTAGTTTGAATCCATTTCAAATTTACCACTATTTAATTTCAGTTTGGTTGTTTTATATTACTTCTTTAAGTCAATCCTAATAATTTAACTGACAATTTCCTTAATCTTCATTAAAATGGAATATTGTTTTATATATCAAAATTGATCTTATATAAAAGCATTTAAAATCCTTTTATAAGAAAATAACAAGTACGCTCTCTCATATACTCAACTCATTCTAGGGTACTATTGATCCTATCCTAAATGAGTACACCCACCAAAGTTAAGGTTCTCGCTTAACCTTCAGCTCTGATACTAAATGTAACGACCCGAGATTTTCGAACCCGAAAATTCCAGATAGTTATGAAAAAGAAGAAAGAGATAGAAGAAGAAGAACAGAAACACCAAACATCTCACATTCGCAGCGGATAAAATATAATAAATAATACCAGTTTACAAAAGAATATTTTATCTATCGATTACATTTAATATACATCAGAGTTTCACATTATATATAGTCATTGAAGATTTACAATTACCAGGTCTCAGATTAACAATAATATAAATACAGCGGAATACTCTATACGCTCCTGCCATCCAGCTCGCCTTCTGAGCTCCCGAACGTACTTACCTGAAAATCTGTAATACTCGGTCTGACCCGAGCATTACATCAAAGTAACACCCGGGTCAGGCTGGAAACCAGCGTGAGTAAACCCATCTAACATGTAATACACAAGTATACAACTCATATGAACCCGGGGTACGTATATCAATTACAACTTCACAAGTTACTATAGACATTTACTGATTTCACAAAGCAATTAAGTGCCAGAACTTAAATTATATGGTTCAATTCATTTAGATCTTTCCATTATACCCTATTGATTTCACGTAACAATTTATATTAAATCGAAGTGGTTTCATGTATTTTCTAATACCCGACTCCTGTCTCTTCGAATTTAGTTTATCATAACACAAATTATTCAAGTGAAATGCAATTCAACTTTAAATAAAGATGTCATCTTTACTCAGCAATTCATCATAGATAATTAATCACATTATCATTGCCCAACCAAACACATCATATCACGAATCATTTCATATCAGGGGTATCAATTAATTCAGGGCATATAAATAATCATTTATCATACATAAGCAAGATCAACAATCACACTATTTCGAATAAACCCAATTAGCCATAATTGAATTAAATCAATTAATCTTCAAATCCTGCTTATTAATTAATTGCATTCTTTAATCAACCCCAATTCTCATATACAGTAATTACCCCTCTGTAATTACTTAACCAAGTAACTACCCTTTAATTGCTTCCCAATAAATAATTCCTTTTTATTTATTACATTCTGTAATTATGAATTTCTTCACTAAATCTCCTCAAGTACTTATATTTAATTAATTACTAAACCTTAATTTCTTGATTAACATAACTTAATTACAAATTAAATATTCCTTAATTACTAATTAAATAATCATTAGTCATTAGTTAATTAAATTACTTAATTACTCATCTACTAATCATTCGTTAATTAACTTTAAGTAGTTAATTACAAATTAATCATTAATTAATCCAAACTCTAATTACAATTTATAATTTATGTATTCTTAATTATACAAGATTACCATTATCTATCTATAATTTCAAACTTATCAAACCGTAAACTATTTACCTAATCACTATTATAAATTAATTTCATTCTTAATTATTTTTCGATTTAAATTATCCATCTTATATTGTTTTTTTTTCTTTTTCTTGAACACTTCTTAATAAAATTTAAATCAAGTTGTAGCTTAAACCTTGTCAACAATGTTCACTTACATAATATTGAGTTTTGTTCACAAATATAATATAAAAGCGTTTAGGGTTAACCCCTTTTAATGGACCCGAGTCAAACGCGATAACTACTCGAGTAAGGCTCGAGTTTCCCAGGCATTTGCCCGCGTCCCTTCTTTCTTCTCCTCATGTTCTTCTTCCTCTTCTACTCTTCCTTTCTCCTCTGTTTTTTTTATAACAGCAAAACACGAAAATAAATAATCCACGCACGATCCCAGGCAAAAACTCGAAGAAACTTCCTAATATCTCGAGTATCACTCGAGACGAAAAACCCACATTCTTGCTGACATACCCACGCCACCGTGCACGTGCACGGTGGTTCGCTGCCACTTCGGCCACCCACGACCCCCTCTGCAGACCACCTAACTACCATACACTCGCAAACGAAACCCAGTTCATCACGATAAGCTCGAATTCAAAATATGCCTTTTTGAATGAACCGTAACTCGAACATGACCAAAGAAAATCGCCACGACCACCCTACGTCGTCCACCATCGGCTAAGCGATTCTGGCCATGGCTCGCCCTCACCTTCCCCTACCATCTCTTAAAATCTCGTGAAGCTCGGTGGATTCATGATGACGAAATCAACGAGCTTTCAGATCACTAAACGTTCGAACCCAAACCCTAAACTTGATTCGTCCCACCAATTTTTGCATTCGAAAAATTTTCTAGTATTTTTCCTATGTTCGTGGATCATCAAGCTTGCTTCACTACAAGTTTCAAAATCAACCATTCATTAAATCAACAAAAATTGATGAAATAGCAATTTGGGTTCCTTAATAAACCACACCTTGAATACTTGCTTAAAAATTATCATTTTTATTTTGAAAATCCTACCTTTGTATGTTTATTCAAGAAATGATATCAAATCAACAATTTAAGATATGCGAATTTTACACTTTGATTTGCTTTTACTGTATATTTGAAATTTACAGTAGTTATTTTCACTGTCAACCTGTAGGAAATTTTCCAGATTATGGATTTAAGTTTTAAACAACTTATTTAGTTCAAATCCTAATTTTAAATGCTTTTATATGAAGAGTATAAATCTCCCTCTACTTCTCTTGACTCAGAAACTTGAAATACTGAAGAATATCATATAGCAGAGTTCCAGAAATCAGCAAACACCACAAAACAACTTTGTTTTACAATACAAAACAAACGTAGATTACCATGAACCAATTCTCAAGATTTAAATTTCGAAGATGATACGATTACTCACCAAAAATACTTGTTGAAACAGAAAGCAATTATTGTTTTTGAAAGGCTGTAGATCTGAAACTCTGGAAACCTCTCTGTTTGTTTATCTTACTTGAAGATATAAGATGGTGTTTTATTTTCCTTTCTTCTTTCAGGATAGTCCCCTTTTTTTTTTAAAGTTGTTGTTCAGTTTTATAAACGAACACAATAATATGATGTACATATATAGAAACATAACTTTGAACTGTATATGTGATAACTGGAAAAGTTTTACTTGCTTGACCAAATATGACTTTGTATTAAATTTCCTGCAATATGAAATGATGTTGTAATTTCGGTTGTAGGATTTTCTTTGACAAATAGTTGTGCTAGTTAATGCATGTCTTCAATTATGTTTACATCTAATTAATGTTTGCTGATATTTACTTATGTTTGTCTTCATATTTGTTTACATATCATTAATATCAGCTGGTTCTTATCTTTCGTACAAAGATATTTGTTTTGTATTTCATGTGAATACTTGTTTTCTTTGTACAAGATATTTTTGTATATGAATAAAGACATTTTGTAGTTGATTTGTATACTTTACAATTCATTTATATTTTTTTTTTTACAGGTCAATGTTTATGCTAGGCTTATTTTATATGTTTGGGTAAAATCATTATAGTTATTGTTAGCATATTAGTTTTATTTTGTTTGTCTTGTTCATGTATGATTATTATAGTTATAATTTCTAAATTTTATTCTATTGGTAATTTAAATTTTAAACATTGATTTATAACTTATGTTTATAGCCGTATATTTATATTTCTATATATAGCTTATGTTTTTATGTTTCTGTGTAACATTGATAAGGTTGTTTATTATTTCAACATTATTATCTCAATTATATTTTATATGTATATTAGATCAAATATCAACAATAGAGAACGTTTGATTTTATCGAATAAGACAAAATTTATTTTAGATAGTTTGAAAGAACTTATTTTAGATTTTCAAATCAAAATTTTCTTTACAAAGCATATATAACCGATAAATGATCAAAGATCTCATCACTTTATAATTTGAGAAGCTTGTATTTCATTTAAATTAGATTAAATATTTATTAAAACGTACTGCCAAAAATATCGGGTCATCACAGTAAGTATTGAAAATTTGGAAGTTGCAAGGTAACTAATATGAAACTAAGCTTATAACCCTCGCCTTCGAAGACTGTCATCGCTGACCGTCTCCAAAAGCCAGTCATACGGCGATTACAGTTTCAAGTTCAGGAAGCGTTAGAGGAAGTTATCCGATTACGTCAAGTAAAGTTCAGATTTATGGCTACTGGAAGTAGGAGGTTATCAGTTCAAATCGGTTCGATGGGCTAGAATGTTAGAGTCATTGTCCTTGTTTTACGACCGTTCGGCATGCTTTGTTCGGCACGTTTGTTCGGCATTTATGTGTGGTTCGGCTACGCATTGTTCGGCATGTTTGGTTCGGCATTTATGTGTCGTTCGTTGTAAGGTTGTTCGGCCTTGATATGGCTCGGCATTGATGTTTGTTCGGCTAAGCTGTCGCTTGGCGATGTTATCGTTCAGCCTACAACTCTCGTTCGGCCTTACTGCAGTTCATACTGGTTAGCGCTCAGCAAAGCATCGTTCGGCCAAAATACCATTTGGCTGAAACAACACTCAGCCTCCCCACTGACTCATGCTACCTCCCTAACCTTCCATCCCATCGTTCGGCTTATGGTGTGCCATACCGAACCTAGGATAGGCCGAGCTTCAACGCTCGTCACGGCCTTCAATTTTTCCTCTCCTCCACCTTTCTTTTTCCCAAACCTCGTTCGACACAAGGGAACCGTGCCGAACCACAGTATCTCTACCAAACAACCCCTACGAGTGATCATCCCTGAGAACTTCTCCCTACCTCACATCATTTGGCCTTGGAAATATCCTAATCAAAGTTTGGGTCCTCCACCCACGTAGCCCTTTCAACACAGTTCTGATCTATGGACTTGATCGAGATCATTTTTAATCAGGGAAAGGAGTTGGATGAAGAAATTTTACCTAGT
Organism: Allium cepa; assembly: GCA_030765085.1. Classification (NCBI taxonomy): domain Eukaryota; kingdom Viridiplantae; phylum Streptophyta; class Magnoliopsida; order Asparagales; family Amaryllidaceae; genus Allium; species Allium cepa. The sequence continues at coordinate 906,048,757 of CM060929.1, read as the reverse complement.
TCGTGGATCGAGCTTTAGAAAGGATTGAGAGGTCTTTAGGATCTGATGACAGGGGTGGTTCGAAAGTTCAAGGTTGCAGAAGTGAAAGTAGGAAAAAAGGAGGAAGAAGAAGGTGTCGGATTTTATAAGTGAGGAGGAGAAGTTGAAGAGACTATGACCGATTTTACCGGTCAAGGCGGTATCATTCGGCTATCTCGGTTCGTTCGGCCTGGGCTAATATGGTTCGTTCGGCACTCGTCTTCGGCTGGGTTGTTCGGCATACGAAATCACTCAGTGTAACGTGGATCGTTCGGCCTTCGACACTGCGTTCGGCCAAGAGAATCATACGACCCCCAAGGGTGATGACCAAGGATTGAAGCAAAGCGTGGAAGGTGAGTAATTCAAAGCGTATCACGTTCGGTCACGTAATACACTTTGGGAGGCAAGAAGTGTTTCCCAGTGAATTGACCGGCAACTTAGTACTCGGCCTACCAAGGGCGTTCGGCCTGAAGATGGATCGGCACCATATCGGTTCTGCATCATGTTACGCTCGGCATCTAAAGAACGTTCGGCCTAAGACATTGCTCGGCTAAAGATGGCGCTCGGCCAGAGACTTCGGTCGGCCAAGAGCATCGTTCGGCCTAAGAAATTGCTCGGCCAAAGATGGCGCTCGGCCAGGGACTTCGTTCAGCCAAGAGCATCGTTCAGCCAAAGGCCTCGTTCGGTCAAAGGCCTCGTTCGGTCAAGATGATGGTCAAACATCAAGCTCCTCGTTCGAAACCCAGACCGTTCGGCACCAAACCGTTCGGCAATCAAGGATGGTTCGGCATTCTCTCCAGCATGCCCGGTCCAAACACTGCTCGGCCTACTCTTCCCCACAACACACGTGTCGTCCGACATGAAGAAAATGGGTCGGTCCTCGACCGTTCGGCACGCTCGGTTCGGTGTATAGGACTTGTCCTATTTGGACCGAGTTATTCAGCTACCAGGCCCACCAGGGAAGTCCAACCCACCTTTTATCTATAAATAGATGGGCAGGGCACAGAAAAAAGAGAGATTTTTGAGAGAGCACTGGGGAGACTCTGCCATTTTCAAGACTCATTCCAGACTTATTTCTTTTACTTTGCAATTGTATTCTAGTAACAAAAAATGGATTATATCTGTAATCATCCATCAAGGAAGTCAATGGAAATCAACTTCAAAGTGGATGTAGGCAGTTACGCCGAACCACTATAAATTTGGTGTTCTTGTTCTCTGCATTTAAATTTACACTCTATTCTCTGTTTTAATTTACTTTCTTCATTAATCTCTTTACAAAATCCTCCGAAGGGTGTTGGTGACCAATTTTGGTGTTAACAATAATTATATACTTTTGGATAAAGAGATTTAATCTATTTCAAGTTTAAATTAAATGAGATTGTGTTTTTCAGAGGAAATAGATTATTTAGTTGAATGGTTGTTTAATTGATAGTTAAATAACCGACTATCAAATCTGGACCCGAAATATAACTTTGGGAATATCAAGGGAAAACACGGGAATTATATGGTACAGTTACCGTTTGAGGTGTTATACTGTACGTAGAAACTCTTTTCGTTCTTATAGGATGATTATAAGGAAATCTGACCACTAACGGTTAGATGGTAACTCTGATCTCATTTTCATCCGTTTATTTCTTAATGAACCGGTGTTGAGTTTACCGAAAAAATTGAACGTGGTTTCGAAGAGATCAGGATCGGATAAGTTATCCGAAAACCACTTTGATCCAATGAATACATTTTCAAAGTGAAAACAAGTGCATGGAGTCAAAGATGGAGCAGTGAAGTGCAAGGGAAAATCGCTACTAATCTTGAGGATGATTCCACAGCGGACGTATAGGAATAGTGCCTTCGGTTTCGTTAACCAAGAATGGATTTGTCTGGACGAATGCTATTATTACAATGTCATTGGAGGACAATGAGCATTCTAAGTGAAAATTCTTTTAAAAGGTAATCGTAGTCTCTAGCCTCATCAACCAGGAATTACTGAAAATCAGGGGAGATGTAGCGAGGCTGAGTGGGTCGCACCCAATTAGGCTAAGTTTATCACCTTTCTAGATACCCTCGGATATTATTACTATGGCGCGCATAAAAACTCGGAAAGGGTGCGAACACCCAGGGTGATAGCATATTCGATCTATCCAGGTTAGGGGTAGTTCGGTCTTGTGTTGTAGGGGATCCAGGCGTGGTCCTCCGTACATTATTCTAAATGTGTACTGTGACAGGTGGTATCCCAGTCCAAGTCATTCGTATGGAATCAATTCTCCAATACGTGCGTTTAAACTTTTGGTTGTAGAGCCTAATACGCTGGAATTTAATTAATGTAACAATTTCAGCTATTTGAAAAAGTATTTGAACTTAGAAATTATTATAATATCAGAGGATTTGATATAAATTGTTTTGGTTATCGAAAGGTAAAAACGGTCGTGTTTATGTGTGGCACAGTCTTAACAGATACCTTTTGTAACGACTTGGTATTTCGAACCATTCATATCTATACATGTCGGACTTGAATTGCTCAAAATATGAGATTGTTAATTTATATTTGGCAAGCTCATTATATACAGTAAATAAATCAATCACAGAATCATAGACATGGAGTTTTATAACAATAAGCAACGGAATAAATAGTAGTTCATGAAGCTACTATATAAACATCAGAGTTTGGAATAAAATACAACAGAATATCTCCAATACATTGTAGTCTCGAATACAAGCAGACGACAAATCTAAACAAAACAACTGGATAGCTGAAAGCTGAATAAATATAGATGGATCTTTAAGCAAAGCTCCAAAGCACTTTAAATAATATTCATTTTCGAAAATCATAACACTTTAAAAACCATAGCACTTTCGAAATCATAACACTTTCAAAATCATAGCACTTTATATATTGAAAATAGTTTATGTATATTGAAATAGTTATATATTAAAATAGCGCATATATATTAAAATAATTTATGTATGAAAAATAGTTCATAATTAGAATTGTTTCTTCCAATTTCACCAATCAATTCAAATAAACAATAATTTTAAAATTTAATGTAATCCATTCTTGTTCAGCAATTTCAATTAAAAAGATTAACAATTCAAATTCTTAATAAACCATTCCAATTTATGATGATTTCAAATCTCAGTTTAAACTATCACTTCAATTCCAATAAGATTCATAGTTTAAATATTAAAGCATTTACAATATAAGTTTCATTTATATTTCAACATTCGATTTTAATTTTATTCAAATTGGAAAGTACTCACTTAATCATTTTAATAACAATTAATTGAAATCCCCATTTAAAATTTTAAATCAATATTAAATATTCAATCTCAGTTATATTTAAAACTGAGAGTATTCATTTTATTAAGTTATAAATCACATTTTTCAAATTTCAAAATCAATAAGTTCAAATAAATTCTTATTTAAATTAAATTATTAACCAATTTAAATTCCAAATCAACATTCATTTATCTTCCCAACTTTTATTACTAACGTTATAAAATCCAACTTTGAAATATTAATATAAATTTAAATAAATATTTAAGCATATTATAAACCAATTAAGTTAAATTTTTAGTAAATTAAATCTTATTGTTAAATGTATTTGTATTAATCTATTTTTATATATTTTTAGAATAATAAAATTATAAGAAAATCTTAAAATCATATTTTCAAACTAACTTATAAATTTAAATTTTCAAAACATATTATTCGAATTTACTTGTCACTTATAATATTTTAATTAAGAAAAAATTAATTTGAACAATTTGTTGCCTAAGTTTTCTCTTATATAACCTTCAATTGCAAATTCATCTTAACATGACTTTTTAACCTTTTGAAATTCAAGTAAGTTATATGTTATAAAATGCAATTGGGTATTATACAATTTAAATTTTTGTCCTCGTTTAATTGTTTCAAGTTATTTCAAATTAAATTTCTCATTTTAGACGCCCTAATTTATTCAAAATTTTGCTTTATTTAAAAAAATTGAAAACCATTATTTAACATTGAATTTTAGAATTAAATTCCCAGTTTCACTTCAAACCATTTGAAATATATATATATATATATATATATATATATATATACATACATATACATATACCTATTTATTTTATAAATCAATTCATACTCAAGAAATTCCAATCAAATCCATCTTTTAAACAAAAGTGCAGCAAAGCTACTAAGTGGTCTCTCCACTTTGAGACTCAAAAATGAATGTTGATGATGTTGCAGTCAACACCGAAAATATTTCCAGCGACAAAAGAGGAGAGTACTGATTTCCTTCTTTTAAAATTTCTTTAAAAACAATTTTCTCTTCAAAAAATACTTTCAAATAATATATTTCAAACTTTGAAAACCAAACTTTGAAGAACACTGGAAATTAAATTCTTAAATCTTTAATTTAATTTTATTTCATTTTCAAATCAAATAAACCCTGTTTATAAAATTTCAACACCTTATTACATATAACAATAGAAAATGATTTAGTAGTGTTGACAAAAATAATGAATAATAATCTAGTATTATCACTCCTAACAACCAATTTAATTATCTATTCGATTTCAAAAAATTATACATTTATGTATAAAACATTATCATACAAAAATTATTTCAATTTACAAATTTCAAAAACAATATTATGTCAATTTGCTCCGTTCAAGTGTTTTGGAATTCCTATCGATAGCACTGGCCAGATGAATCGATCGAAACCCAAAATTCAAACTTAACAACTCAAACAACACAATATAAACCATTTTATATTAATTACAAATACACTCCCTCACACGATGATTCAAGAATGGATTTTAGATCGAGGATAGAGATTCAAATTTAGAGGGATCCTAATTACAAAGAATTCCAACAAGGAAGATAGACTCGAAACAAAGATGAGATAGATAGATTAAAAAAGAGAAAAGATGGATAGACTTATATAATCGTGGGTGACCTTAACCGGGTCAACCGAGATTCTTGGAATAAGATCGATGCGGAGTTCAATTTCCTGCATGGGAGGATGAGAAGTGACTTCACCAAAACATCAAGGTAGTCCCTGACTATTAGGGTGGAGTTAGGATTACAGGGAAATTACCCTGATTGTCTACTAGAGACGCTTCGGGCTTTGCAAGAAAAATTAACGTCTAAATCGAGGATGTAGAAATCTCCGGTGGATCGACGCTTGTTGTAAAGGAGTTTCACCCCTTTACAAATCATACAGAGGTCGGCGGGACCGCCGATGGGGTTTGTCAAACCAACAATGGAGTTGACAGTTTAGGTTGGAGCTATGGGATGTTCCAGTATCAAAAGAACGCAAACGGGAGAAGAAAAGAATGAATTTTCGGAATGAAGGGGAAAGTTCCAAAATTCAACGGAAATCTGAATCAAAGAGAAGAAGTACAAGCTCAAACGAAGATGATTCTATAATTATTTTTTACTCCATATGCCAAGTTTTGCCTAAACCAGAGCTCTGATACCACTTGTAACGACCTGGTATTTCGAACCGTTCGCATCCACATATGTCGGACTTGAATTGCTCAAAATATCGGATTGTTAATTTATATTTGGCAAACTCAGCATATATATAGTAAATAAATCAATCACAGAATCATATATAAAGAGTTTTACAACAATAAGCAACGGAATAAATAATAGTTCATGAAGCTATCATATAAACATCAGAAATTGGAATAAATTGCAACAGAATATCTCCAAAACAATGCAGTCTCGAATACAAGCAGATGAAAAATCTGAACAAAACAACCGGATAGCTGAAAGCTGAATAGATATAGATGGATCTTCAAGCAAAGCTCCGAAGCACCAAAGGTGAGTCTCAAATGCTGTGACACTCAGTCTAACCCGAGTATAAATAAAACCCAAAACACTCGAGTCATTGTTAACATTTTTAAATTAATAAATTCAAATCAAGTGAAATGTCAACTAGAATACAAGTAACTTAAAGGATAGTTAGGATTTCCATCCTCTAAGGATCTGTGGAACTATCTACTATGTAGCAAAATACGCTATTATAATATGTCTATAGTAAAGTAAAACTATTAAAATAGCGTTAAGGCATTACCCATATCCCTCTTAACACATTTTATATATTCCCACAGTCTATACAGTATCGTAACTCCCCTCATAAACTGGAGGGCTATCATAGGGCACTCCAATGGTATGGTACAAAACAAACTCATAGAAGGCGCGATAGGGCATGCGACACGGCACTCGAGGCATTGCCATGGTAGATATACCATTTGCACTTTCAGACTGGTGGTAATGCATTGCAGCTACTACTGTCCACCTCGTGGCACACTCCCAAATCAAAGGGTGCACCCAATCAAATCACAGATGCAATAAAATGGTATCGAAGAAATGTGCCCGATCGGAGTAATGACCCCACATGGCGCGGTATAGTTCCTGTCTTAGCCGCATTAAGCTGACTCACGGGAGTCAGGGCTACGTAAATACCATATAGAATCATCGCAAAACCATCCTACTTCATTCTGGAATCTCCACCACGTACACGGTCGTTAAAGTGGTTTTCGATATTGGCAGAGAGTATGACAATATCTAATCTTGGTCTCTATAACAACCAAATACTTATTTCACACCGTGGTCTTTTCATATAGTTCATACTCCATATCAGAATATCATATTCATTTCAAAACCATATCAATTTTGATATTATTATTCACCATAAATAGTATTCATTTCCAAAAATCATAGCACTTTCGAAATAAAAACACTTTTAAAATCATGGCACTTTATATATTGAAAATAGATTATATATATTGAAATAGTCATAAATTAAGATGGTTATATATAGTGTGTACATATTAAAATAATTTATATATCAAAAATAGCTCACAATTAGAATTGTTTCTTCCAATTTCACCAATCAATTCAAATCAACTAAAATTCCAAAATTCAATTTAATCAATCCCAGTTCAACAGTTTCAATTAAAAAGGCTAACAATTCAAATTCTCAATAAATAATTCCAATTTACATTGATTTCAAATCTCGGTTTGAACTATCACTTCAATTCCAAATGATTCACAGTTTAAATGTTCAAGCATTTATAATATAAGTTTCATTTATATTTCAAAATTCAATTTAATTTTTTTCAAATTTGAAAGTACTCACTTAATCATTTTAATAACAATTTATTAAAATCCCCATTTAAATTTTAAATCAGTATTAAATATTCAATCTCAATTTATTTAAAAATGAGAATATTCATTTAATTAAGTCATAAATCATATTCTTAAGATTTCAAAATCAATCAGTTCAAATAAATTCTTATTTAAATTCAATTATAAACCAATTTAAATTCCAAGTCAACATTAATTTATCTTCCCAACCTTTATTATTAAGTTATAAAATGCATTTTTAAAACATTAATATAAATTTAAATAAATATTTAAACGTATTATAAACCAATTAAGTTAAATTTTAGTAAATTAAATTTTATTACTAATTGTAATTTTATTAATCTATTTTTTTATATTTTTAAAATAATAAAATCATAAGAAAATCTTAAAATCATATTTTCAAACTAACTTATAAATTAAAATTTTCAAAACATATTATTTTAAAATCTATTTTATACATATAAAAAAATAGCCAATATATATTTTATTTTAAAATCAATATTTATTAAAACCATATATTTCCTTTCAAAACTTTAGAAATCATTTTTCAAAATATAGACCAACGGTGTCTGTATATAATTATCTATTCTATGATCAAGTGATAAGGATATTTATCATTTCAATCCGCAATTTAAATATCTACGGGTATATATCATTTCAACCCGCAATCCCACAAATTTAAAATCAATGAAAAAATCGCTTGGGTTTATCATTTCAACCCTAATGATTTTCCCCTATTCTAGAAAATCGTTCGAGTATGTATCATTTCAATCCATAGGGAATTCTAAATTAAGAAGGAACTTGCAATGTGAGAACAAATATGACAGAATATAACATATCAATAACATGCATATATCATTAGTGATAAATTAATAAAATATATGCAACAGGATATGGTGTCATATACACAGTTGAACAATTGCAGATAATAACATCTCATGTTTTTAAATTAAATACTAGCAATTCAATTTTAACAGCATATTTCAATTGTCGTTTCAAGTGAAATCAAATTTACTAAATATAAGGATGTTAATCGTGAGTGTTTGCTCACCTTTCGAGGATAGAGTGAGAACAGGACAAGCATACGAAATAAACCACGAATTTGAAAATCGACAACTCCAAACAATAAATGTAAAAGCGAAGTAACTGAATGTGGATTTGACGGATGAAGTGTATAAATAGGGATCGATGAGAACAGGTCAACCAGCCGGATATAAACCAAACAAAATATATGTTATATTTATATATAAAAATAAATTTACTCTAAAACCAACTTCAAAAACATATATTTAAAAATAAAATGTACATTTTCAAATCAATGTTTTAGCTAAACGCATATAAATAATATTTCCATTTATATATATATATATATATATGTATGTATATGTATTCAATATTAATATTTCTTACAAATCAGTATTCTTTCTATGCATATATATATATATATATATTTATAAATATGTAAGCTACTCAAAACCATGTACAACCTCTATATATATATATATATATAACGAAACATATGTAAGCTCCTTCAAACAAATCTATGTAGACCACTATATACGTGTGCGGACAAAATTATGTATACGAACAAACTTAATATTTATAAACAAAATATGCAAACATATATATTTAAACAATTATATGCAAACAAATCCTTTGATACAACATTTATATCAACAACTCGTATAACTTTACATATATAAGCGAGCCTATCATATAATTTATATAACATATATGTATGAACTCAATAGATAAAATAAAATTATATAAACTTATATTATATCAAACAGATCATATATGAACTAATATATTATATAACATAATTTTGTTTTAAATGAGGAAGGTAGTATTTTTCACATCCATGCCGACTTATATACATTGTCGAGCAATGATTTCGGGCTGCTACAGACATATGTGCAGACCCAAGATATATATGCAGACATATTCAAATATACAACCTATATGTAAACCATAAAGAACGATATAATAATAATATATATAAAAGAAATCAAAATGACTATGTACATAAAATCTACATATATATTATATTGCATACCCGATATAATATATCACTGTACTATGTAAATAAGCATCCTTTTTATCATCTTTGGAAGTTAAACACATACAATAAAACTTTTATGATCATATAACCCTAAAAACATTTATTCCCAAAATATGTACGTAAGTAGCTAATATATATAAACTGACTGTAATTTTTTTTATAAACCCATATATATATACACACACACCCACTTAGGAACACATCATATATATATACACCTTTTTACATTGACTAATATGGAAATTGTAGATACCATAGACACTTCATATATCTGACTAATATGTAAAATATATGCCTATATACATCTAACTAATATATACTAACCTATTACTCATATACATATCATGCGGCTGCTTGTCTTCGGTGACGTGGAGGATCTGGGGTAACCGAGCATTTCGCGATGATGAGCATGACGGGGTTGCAAGGAGATGAGGCGGAGCTGTGGCTCTGTTTGATCAGGGAGGAGGGGCGGATACCGATGGGCTTTGGGCTATAGCATGGTGTGGCAGGGTGGTGGTTTGTGTCGTTCGGTGATGGAGGAATGGTGGTTCGGTTAATTGGTTTGGGTTGAAGGTGGCTACGGCTATGAGGAAGGGGTGGTCAACGATTGGGTGTTGGCGTGGAGGTTGAAGATGCGGTTGGAGGTTGGAGCACAGTTGTAAGGTGGAGGGGTTGTCTGGTCTGGAGCTTGGCGGGAGGTGATGACGCATGGGAAGGGAAGGAAGAATGGTCACAAGCATCATACATATGGATGCATATCATCATACATATTGATGCATATCATCATATATAATTCTTCTTCTATGAATAAAACAGAAGATAGCTGGCTTCAAAGAAGAAGGCAGAGCAAATAAAACGATAGCAGGTAGGAAATGTAAAGGTACAAGCCAATATAATATATATAATTATTTTTTTCAAAACACAGCACAGAAGAACCAGGGAATACAGAGTGAAAATGGACCAGCAAATAAATATTGGAACCAGTGTGGAAAAGGAAAAGTCACCATAAATACTAGAAATAATAGAAGACAGTGGCTATTCATTTTACGATGGAAAATAGAAGGTTATGGGAAGCTAAAAGGTCCAAATGAGGAACCAATATGACTGATCGGTTTATTGATTTCATCGTGTCTCAAACTCCAAAACACATGAACTAATATACGACGGAGATAAGCATGATGAGATGATCAATACATATATATTAGCGATACGACCATGCTATCAAAAGTCGATATTTTGTTGCTGAATTGCTGATAATTCATCGAAAATAAGATAAACGTGGTTAGAGAAGCCCAAATTTGGAAAAACAAAATATGACAACTCACTCAGAAAATGATTTACATTTTTATTGCATAAAAATATTTAGCTTTCGATAATATTTTATTTTCATCAATTTAGCTGATACTAAATTGAAATTGAAATTTGCACACCAGAATTAACATTCATGTTTTCCAATGAAAATTTTCCATTTGTTATGTCTAAATAGACGTATTCCAAATATCGAATTTTCATTGAAAAATTTTAGTCTTAATTTCACAAAAATTTCATTTAATTATGTTATAAAAACCGTTAAAAAAATTTGGGTCGTTACACCTTTGTTTTCAATGGATTTTGATAACTTCAATAATTCAAATTGAGTGTGTTTTTCTCACTCTGGTTTTTCAGACTGACTCAGGTGTTATTTTATTATAATGCTTGGGTCAGACCGAGTATTATAGGTTCAAGATTGGATGCTATGGAGCTCAGGAGTCGAGCTGGATGGCAAAGACATATTTTTTTTGAAACTGGGTAAACCGCCTCGTTAAAAACCTTACTAGTTATCAACGTGATACTTAATATGAAAAAAGAGTGCGGTTCTTTATTAATATATCACTGAATATAATAATTTACAGATCAGCTACAGTGCCAATACAAAAACAAAGTATACCTAGTATGGCAAAGATATATTACACGTATTACCTAGTATGGCAAAGATATATTACACGTATTTGATTATATCCCGTTGTGTATTGTAGGCTGTATATTCAGCTTTTGTGAGGATAAGTTATTATAATTATCCGGTATTGCGTTATTGATGTGTTGTACTCTATTGATGTAATGTATAAATAAAAATTATAGTTCTTTTTGTATAACGACCAGTTGTTATCCATCATATATTGTTATGTTGCGATTGTGAGATTATGCATTGTTGTTTCTATTTCTTCTTCTACCTTTTTCTTCTTTTCCTTAACAATCTTGTATTTTCGGCATTCGATTTCTCGGCATGTAATACAGTGAATGTATTGATGTCAATTTTTAAGCATCGAAAATCTAGGCCGTGACAGTGTCTTCATCATGGCAAAGGAAGGTGGCACCAGAGTTTGCCACACCTCGCATAGGAATGACTTGTGAAGTGGCGATCATGTTGGTGGAGATGTCAGGCGCTATCTTGGCCGAAGACGATAGGAAGTGGGAGATTAGGCATCGTCTTCTCTTCGTTTTACTCCTAAACGTGCTCAAAATTTGGGAAGGTACGATCTGTTTTTGTTTTACGGGGTGGTGGTGTATGTGCGATGATGACACGTGGTTGTGGAAGTGATAGGCGATGGGTGACCGACCTCGAGTTAGTGGTTGGGTGAGTGTATCTCGCATGTATGTGTACACATATCATGCGTTCACAAGGGAGGCTCGAAGATTTGGGAAAAGGTGATCGAATTCTTGTTAATGGGTTACCGAATAGAGGGCTTGGGGTCTCGAGGGTGTGTTACCGATAAAGGCAGCTAGGCTGATCGAAGTTGGGTGGTTTAGTTTTCTTGGTTGCAGCTGGAAATTGTAAAGGAAGAAGGAGAAAAAAAATAAGGAAACGGGTCTAGTGTGTATGGGATGAGCTTCGACCCTTGTAACGATGCAAATTTTAATGATTTTCGTAACGTAAATAACTGAAATTTTATAAAAATTTAAATAATTGAATTTGGAAATGAAAATTTGATATTTGGAATACGTCTATATAACATAGAAAATGAAAAAAATTCATTGATAAATATGAAAGTTTATTTTTATTGTGTATTTTTAATTTTCAATTTAAAAGCAATTAATTTATTGATAATAAATATTTTTGAAATCTAAATATTTTTAAACGGTAAAAATGTAAACTACTTTCTGAATGAGATGTCATGTTTCATTTCGTCAGATTTGGACTTCTCTAGCTTCGTTTATCTTATTTTCAGCGAATTTGCAACATTTTAGCAGCAAAATATCGACTTTCGGTAGGATGTTCATATCGCTCATATCTTTGTACCATTCCGATCTTCTCATCGCGCTGATCTCCGTAATGTATTTAATTTTGCATTCGGCATCCGGTACGCGATGAAAGCTGCATAAAGGTTTAATGTATCGGTTCCGCATTTGAGCCTTTTGGCTTTCTTTGTCCTTTTAGTGTCAATCAGGTAAAGTTAATAGCCATTGGCTATTAATATTCCCCGCAGTCATATCAGACTTTTTCTTTTCCCTGGTTCCAACGTTTCTGGTTCGTTCATTTTTTGTGCATTTCATTTTCAAGCATTATCTCTCTTTCTATGATGTTGCTTAAGAGCTAGAATATTATAGTATATATATTGTGGACCTGCTCTGTCATTTCTTTTGTTCATTTTTGTGTCGTGACCCCTCCTCCATCTCCACTTCATTCCACTCTAGCCAAATAGTAGTCGTATCCACCTTCCACTCACCGAACTTTATCACAACTCCTCCCCCTAGGATAGCACCAAAGAAGCACTCCATATACAATATACGCAACTGCATGGCTCCACTTTCCACCACCAAGCGCCACCTGCACGTCAGCTTTCCCCTTGCTTGTGCATCTCCCCTTCCACAATCGAAGCTCCACCTAGCTCAACCTCCGACACCATAGTCTACCAATCAACCGACCCTTCACATGCACCCAGATTCGCCAGTAATGTCCTCCGACTAAATCGCCTCACAGCTCCGCAGCCACCATGGCCATTTCCTCTCTCTCTCCACCCATAGCCGATCGCCCCTTCGCCTACAACCATCCACCACCATCCTCGTCGAATAATGTAACAGCCGAAACTCTACCTCCCTCTCATGTCTTTACCAAGTCCAGCCTTGTCTTCTATTGCATTCGAGCTTCTACCCCTTACTTTCTTTGTTCTGTTTATGCATATAGAGAATCAAAGTTATATGTAAGGTTATATATCTATTTATATTATATATCTATTTGTATATATTAGTTAAACATATATACGTATATATGAGCTGGGTTCTATCCTCTTGGGTACTATATTAAAAATGCATTATTTATATATGGGTTTGTTTCAAATGTTGATATGTGTTCTGATTTCAATATATATATATATATATATATATATATATATATATAGTTTGATTTTTAGAAACCTGTTGTGTATTTCAAAGATATGTATTTTTTAGTTTATGTATGTAAGTTTATATAACTGTATATGTATAATTGTTTGAGTTTATACATATATATAGGGCATATGTTATATATAAACTGTTTTATATCAATATGTAGGTGTTTGTTTGTATATTAATTTTTTTCAGTACTATTTAGTGTTATATATATAATCTGTTACATGAGTTATAATAGTGTTATATATATGTGTGTGTGAGTGTGTTCATATATGCTTGTATTGATCTGTTGTATGGTATATAATTTATAATAAACTAAGTTGTTTGTTATATATATATATATATATATATATATATATATATATATATATAAATTATATGATCTGTACATGCCCACAGTAGTATAAATATGATTATGGCATAAAGTATACCAGAGAGTTCATATAAAATATGTGTATAGAGTATTATATATGTATATATATGTGTTTTGGATTTTAAGACATGTGTTTAACTATTGAGTTCAGATTTGTCATATATGTATATTATGGGCTTTCCTATGTATTGTGTTTGTGATTCTAGCTTTATATATATATATATACACATACATACATACATACATATATATATATATATATATGTTTTCGTCTCAAATATATGTGTTTACATCAAGTAAATGATTTTGTTATATAGTATATATAGATTGTGGGTTAATATGTCTTAATATTTTATTTTATATATATAGATTTATTTTGATGATGGTTTTAAAATATAAGTATATAGGATTTTATTTATATATGTGTTTACGTAAATGAGTACATGAGTTTGGTTTCTATTATATATGGGAACTTAATTTGTGTTTAAATTAGTTATCGATTTGAAATTATATGCTTTAAATTGATTTTTAGAAATTATATGCATAACATATATTTATTTCATTGATCTCTAGTCCATCTTGACTTACCATCTCAATATCAATTTATCGTAGCAATTGCTAGCTTGTCGTGTCCCGTGTCGTGCCCATGTTCGTGTGCATATCCGTATCAGATGCTTCTCATTCCATGTTCTCTAGCCTCGAAAGGTGAGAAATCACACACGATTAACATTCTTATATTTAGTAAATTTGATTTCATTTGAAATGATAATTAAAATATGATACTAAATTGAACTGTTAATTATATAATTGCTCTATATGATATGCCATTATCTGTAACTATTCACCTGTGACATATGACATCATAACCTGTCATTTGTGTTATGATTTAATTTTTTATTGATGATATATGCATGTTGTTGATATGTTATATTATTATCATATTTGTTCTCAATCTGCAAGTTCCATGTTAATTTAGAATTCCCTATGGGTTGAAATGATACATACCTGAATGGTATTATAGAACAAGGGAAAATCGTTATGGGTTAAAATGATAAGCCTAAGCGATTTCCATTGAATTTGAAATTTTGGGATTGCGGGTTGAAATGATATATACCTGTAAATATTTAAATTGCGGATTGAAATGAATAAATATACGTATCACTTGACCATAGGATAGAAATTATATACGGACATCGTTGGTCTATATTTTGAGAATGATTTCCAAAGTTTTGAAAGGAAAAATATATGGTATTAATAAATATTGATTTTAAAAAGTATAATATATACAAATGTTAATTTTATATATGTCTAAATTGTGGATTTTTAAAAATTATCTGCTTTGGAAATTTTAAATTTATAAGTTAGTGATGAAATTAAATTTTTTAGATTTTTTTAATTTTATTTTCTTAAAATATACAAAATAAGATTTAATTTAATAAATTTAACTTAATTGGTTTATAACATGTTTAAGTATTTGTTTAAATTATATCATATTTTAAAAATAGGTTTTTATAACTTTAATAAATAAAAGTTGGGAAAATAAAGAAAATTGACCTGAAATTTAATTGGTTAATAATTGAATTTAAATCAGAATTTATTTGAACTCATTGATTTTGAGATTTTGAAAAATATGATTTATAACTTGATTTGATAAAAAGTGATAAAATGTATATTCTCAAATATTAAATAAAATTGAGATTGCATATTTAATATTGACTTAAATATATTAGTTGTTATTTAAATAAAATGTTATTAAAATGGTTAAGTGAATATTTTTCAATTTGACTAAAATTTTAAGTTAAAATGTTGAAATACAAATGAAATTTATATTGTAAATGTTTGAATATTTAAACGTGAATTTTTGAACTTTAAATTGAGATGGTTAAACTGGAATTGATTTAAGATGAATTTTGGAATTTAAGATTATTTGAATCGATTTATGAAATTGGAGGAAACTATTTTTATCATATAAAGTATTTTTAATATATAAACTATTTTAATTTATAACTATTTTATTATATATACTATTTTCAACATCTAAACTTTTTAATGGATTGTTATGATTACGGAATTGCTACGATCTCAAAGTGTTATGATTTCAAAGTGTTATGATTTCAAAAGTGTTATGATTTCGGAAATGTTACAATCTTTGAAAATGTTACGATTCTGAAATGAATATTATTTTAAGTGAATAATGGTATCAAATTTGATATGGTTTTGAAATGAATAAGATAGTTTGATTTGGAATATAAACTATTTGAAATGAAATGACCAAGGTATGAAATAAGCATTTGGTTGTTAAATAGACCGGGATTAGATATTTTCATACTCTTTGCCAATACCGAAAACCGCTTTACAATTGTGTACATGGTGGAGAATCTAGAATGAAGTAGGATGGTTTGATGAAAATTCTATATGGTATTTACGTAGCCCTGACTCTCGTGAGTCAGCTTGATGCGGCTAAAACAGGAGCCAGGCCAGGCCAAGTGAGGTCATTCCCCCTATCGAACACATTTCTTCGATACCGTTCTACTGCATTTGTGATTTGATTGGGTGGAGCTTTGGTTTAGGAGTGTATTTGCGTCAAAATTGGTCACTAAACCCAATTCTCGATGAAAGCACCCGTTTACAATCACAGATCACAAATAATAAATATGTAGAGAATTAAAAACGAAGAACACTCAGAAAATTAAGAAGAAAGCAGTAAAGAACACAGAGTTTATAGTGGTTTAGCAATCCGGCCTACGTCCACTTCGAATTTGATGATTTTATTGATGTATCCTTGTTCACTACAACGAGTTACAACTGATTACAATAGCAAAATTACAGTACAACGATGAATCAGGCGGAGTCTGGACATAGAAGAACCAAAAGTCCCTTTTCTATAGGCTCTGCGATGCTATTTATAGGTGTAGGCTGCAAATATCTCGCTCAGATCTTGAAAGACCTCTTTTGGTACGTGCACAGGCCCACGCGATCGATCCCATGCGATGTTGACTCGATTCACGATCGATATGAATGAATTTCATATCGATCAAGATCTTGCCCCATCGAGTCGAGATCGATCATGAACATTCTTTAGGTCGTATGCAAGTTCCTGTGAAAATTTGTGGCATTTGGACTTGTAGATTGTGAGATATGATCGATGCAAGTTCGTGTTTTTCAAAGGCTGTCTCCTTTGCATCGATCACCTCTGCCTTGTTCGTATCGATCGCCTCTACCTTGTTCGTATCGATCGCCACTGCACTGTTCGTATCGATCGCCATTGCACTATTCGTACCAATCACCATTGCACTATTCGTATCGATCGTGATGGATACGAAATGACGGCCACTTGATGGATATGAGCCAATATAGTCGATGGATACGAACAGTAGAGGATTAACGGATACGAACAGTTAAGGCCTGATGGATACGAACAGTTGAGGCTTGAGGAGACGAACAATAGGGGATTGATGGATACGAATAGTTGAGGCTTGATGGATATGAACAGTTGTGGCCTGATGGATACGAACAGTAGAGGATTGATGGATACGAACAGTTGAAGGCGAAATAATGCATTCCCTAGGCTTGCATCGATCATATCTTGAGCATATGACCTCGGATAGATTTTAAATTTGGAATGTAGGTTTTCATAGATTTTCTTGTCATGTCTTATGAATTGTAGCTTGATCCGGACTAGGACAAAATTTACCTACATCCATAGTCGATCTGTACATAATTGACAATCGAGGAAAACTGTCTTTAGTTTCCAGTTAATCTTTTGGTATCATGGCCTTGCTAAAAGGCAGGATAACACTTTCCCTCCAAAACATGCCTTGCGATCGAAAGGTGTTTTTTGTAATGCCATAAGCTGGATGTTCATATCCTATTAATGACCTACAAAGAAATTGATAGTCTTATCTGACCGTGAACGACAATCGTTCGAGATCGTATTTCATTCAAGGTGGTATGTGACTGTTCGAGGTCGGGTGTCGTTCGTAGTGAATTGTGATCGTTCGCGATCGGGTGCCATTCGTGGCGAATTGTGACCCTTCGCAGTCGGGTGTCATTCGAGATGAATTGTGACTATTCGCGGTCAAGTGCCGTTCGAGGCGAGTTATGATCGTTCCTGATCGGGTGCCGTTCATGGCGAATTGTGACCGTTCACGGTCAGGTTCTCTTCAAGACGAGTTATGTGTGAATGGGGGGGGACTTAGTATCATTAATGTCAGATTTCACGTTCAAGTGAATTTCTGACTTGTTTGTTATAGCGGTTTATCACCATCTCAAAGCATGCTTGAGCACCGTTCGTGATCCCGTATATGTGTAAGTGTCTTAGCCGTTATGGAACCACAAATAGAAAATTTACATTCAAAATGAGTCTTTCAACAAAAATGTCCAACAAAATCAAATCCAAATATGAGATATAGAAAACAAAAGCAACACAGAGACGTCAAAGTGCAAACACCTACAATGATGCGATTAGTAGTCGTACCAGAGCATGTCTGAGGATCGTTCGCGGTCATGTACATGTGTAAATAAGTTAATCGCATTGGTGTGGAGTTTTCCACTTATTCGTCATTATTTCAATCAGTTGATGACAAGCTGACGCCTCGATCCTAAGCCATTCCCAGATGATGCAGGTGGTGGTCGTTCTTGCTCCACCATCGCGGTTTGCCTCCTCGCTTACGGTAATAGCATGCCATTCTTAATATGTCGTTCTATCTCATCCCTTAAGTTCCTGCAATCATTAGTATTATGGCCGCTTAGCTCATGGAATAAGTAGTACATGTCTGATTTTATGTCATTGTTGGTCGGATCCCTCCTTATTGGCTTTTGATAAGGAACCTGCCCCCGGTATCCTGGTAGATCCGTTCCAAAGTCTCGTTTAGCTCCGTATAAGAGGTGTACTTCAGTTCCTTTTGTGGTCGTTTTGATTCATCTCCGGCATCCTTAGCTTTTCGTTTCCCTTTATCCTTGCCTGAATCTTTTCAGGGCGAATCTCTTCTTTTGACTGCATAAACATTAACTCCCTCTCCTTCTTCTCTCTCAACATTTGCATAGTCTAATCATTGAAATCCTTCAGCCTCATGATAAAATTCCCCTAGATCCATAGGTGAATCCCTGCTTAATGAATTTTTGAACTCTGTTCCATCAACTATGCCAAAAACCGCTGCCATTAAGACCATGGATGACTCTAGGCGATCCACCGATGCTGCTGCTGCATTAAATCATGTTAAGAAGTTCCTTAGAGAATCTCCGGTCTTCTGCTTCAGTGCCGCTAGACTCATTACATTCTTGGGCCTCGAGATATGAACTCTGAACTGCCTCACGAACTTCTCGGTCAACTCGGTCCATGTTCCAACGGAGCCGTTTTCCAATTGCCTGAACCATAATGCGGCTATGTCTGTCAGATAAAATGAGAAACACCAAGACATTATTTCTTCCGATGCCCCCAGCACTTCCATATGTCTCATATATCTTGTCAGATGAACAACTGGATCTGTCCTCCATATGTCTCCAATATTGATAGCTGGAATTTAGGTGGATTCCTGGCCTGCCTAATTGCGGGAGCGAAGGGGCTCATGTTAACATCTTTCAAATCTCTATTCACTAGTCCACATCTTATGGCTCGTCTAACCATCTTCGCCAATCTATCACCATCACCAAGATGTAATCCTTGTCCATTGCTTTCGATCTGCCCCCTGAGTGCCCGAGGGAATCCTGGAATCTTCTCTTCTGGATGGACGTCCGTCCCTTTATTAATGCCATGTTGAACAACTCCACCTGGTATCCTACCATAGGTTGGATCAACATGCTCCTGGGGAGTGCCCCTCGCTCTGGGACCACTCCTGATGGTCCCGCTCTGTTTTGGGTTCTGATTGCTTCATGATCCTGATCTCTGTCACTAGCATTTTCTAGCATAGTTTTTCCTTGATTCTGCATTCTAACTTGTCCAGCTTGTTGGAGTAGGTTCTGCATCATCTCTTCTTGTCTTTTCAACATTCCCTCTTGCATAGCTTCCATCATCATCTCCATCTCGTCTCGGGTGATGAAGACTGAGGCTTGATTCACTCCTGAGGAAGCCTCCTGACTTCCTTCATGTTGGCTTCTTTCAGTCCTTTTTCTTCTAGAAGATTGCCTAACCATGGATTTACAGATCCAAGTCTTTAAGTCTTCAAAACCAAGGTACAAGCCTTTTAATCCCTGAATTCAATTCTCAGTGACAGCACCAAAATGCTTGCGCCAAAATTGGTCATAAACACCAAATTATCGATGAAAGCACACGTTTACAATCTGAAAAATTAAGAGCACTCAGAAAATTAAGAAGAAAGCAATAAAGAACACAGAGTTTATAGTGGTTCGACAATCCGTCCTACGTCCACTTTGAATTTGATGATTTTATTGATGTATCCATGCTGATTACAACAAGTTACAACTGATTACAATAGTAAAATTCGAGTACAATGATGAATCTAGCGAAGTCTGGACGTTTGAGAAACAAAAGTCCATTTTCTGTAGGCTCTGGGATGCCATTTATAGACGTAGGCTGCAAATATCTCGCTCAGATCTTGGAAGGCCTCTTTTGGCACGTGCACGGGCCCACACAATCGATCCTATGCGATTTTGACTTGATCCGTGATCGATACAAATGAATTTTGTATAAATTAAGATCTTTCCCGATCATGTCGAGATCGATCATGAACATTCTTTAGGTCATACGCAAGCTCCTGTGAAAATTTGGTGGCATTTGGATTTGTAGATTGTGAGATATGATCGATGCAAGTTCCTATTTTTCAAAGGCAGTCTCCTTCGCATCATCACCTCTACCTTATTCGTATCGATCGCCTCTGCCTTGTTCGTATCGATCCCCATTGCACTGTTCGTATCGTTCACCATTGCACTGTTTGTATCGATCGCCATTGCACTGATCGTATCGATCGCCATTGCATTGTTCATATCGATCGTGATGGATATGAAATGATGACCACTTGATGGATATGAACCAATGTAGGCCTGATGGATACGAACAATAGAGGATTGATGGATACGAGCAGTTGAGGCCTGATGGATACGAACAGTAGAGAATTGATGGATACGAACAGTAGAGGATTGATGGATACGAACAGTAGAGGATTGATGGATACGAACAGTTGAGGCCTGATGGATACGAACAGTTGAGGCCTGATGGATATGAACAGTAGAGGATTGATTGATATGAACAGTTGAGGCCTGATGGATACAAACAGTTGAGGCCTGATGGATACGAACAGTAGAGAATTAATGGATATGAACAGATGGAGGCGAACGAATTGATTCCCTTGGCTTGCATCGATCATATCTTAAGCATATGACCTCAGATTGACTTGAAACTTGAAACGTAGGTTTACACAGCTTTTCTTGTCATGCCTAATCAATTATAGTTTGATCTAGACTCGGAAAAAATTTACCGACATCCATAGCCAATCTGTACATAACTGGCAATCGAGGGAAAACTGTCTTTGGTTTCCAGTTAACATTTTGGTATCATGGCCTTGCTAAAAGATAGGATAACGGATATTTTATAAAAAAAAGTCAAATATGTTTAACAAAAATTATATAAGTATTTTAGAAAGGAATTTTAAGTTTTAAATATATTT
Source organism: Allium cepa (assembly GCA_030765085.1). Classification (NCBI taxonomy): domain Eukaryota; kingdom Viridiplantae; phylum Streptophyta; class Magnoliopsida; order Asparagales; family Amaryllidaceae; genus Allium; species Allium cepa. The sequence continues at coordinate 906,027,173 of CM060929.1, read as the reverse complement.
TGAATATTTAAACAAGTGGTTTATGTAAAGGAAATCCCTTTAATTTTTTAATGTTGAATCCTTTTCAAAAGTTATGGTTTTTATGTATGATTTGGATGGAAGTTTAAAAAAAATAATTAAAAGAGGTTTGAGATGTATATAAATCGGTTTTAAAGGATTATTTGATATAATAAAGCAACTGGCTTTTTATAAAACGGGAAACTCTTTTATTTCCAAAATCAAACATTCTTTTGAAAGTAATGATATTTAAGATATGTTTTAAATGAAAAGTAAAGTACATTGTAAGTGTTTTTAATAATCTTGGAAATTGAAGAGGGCAAGTTGGAAACTATAACCGCTGTGTTTATTAAATGGTTTTCAGAAAATAGAAAGAAGTTATGGACTATAATATTCTAGTTGTAGTAAAAGATTTTGGGAAAGTGGAAAATAAAGTTTGTTTTATAATTCATTGTTATTACACATAATTGTACAGAATTTATGAAGTCTTATACTTGTCATTAAGCTTCGAGGTTGGTAAACTTCTACCTATCCTAAAGATAAGAATGTTGTCGAGTCAAGATTTGAGAGGTAATAATGCCCCAACTTGAATGACTATTGTTAACCAAAGGACGGTGTAATTTGAAAACAAAGGTTGAGGTTTAATATATGAAGTATTGTTTCCATATAAGAGTTCGGTTACTTATGGAAATTAAGTAATCTTATAATTGACACTAAAATCGATGAGTAGATTAATCCTCTATTTATGAGATCTAGAATCGAAGTGTTTAGCTAAGGCAAGCCAGTGCAACCAGTTCCTTGACTTACCTGGCTTTGTATTTGAGTGGGGGATGAGTAAGTCGAAATATCGAAAAAGTAAAAATTGTAGGAGATCTGGTTTCCATAAATGATCTTTGTAACTTATGGTGGTATGGAAAGTATTTTTTCATACTTAATATGAAATTCCAAGGTATGAAACTCGTCTCTATCTATGAGAGTTTAATAATGTATGTCAAGGCAGGGATAGTATGCTAACTTATCTGACTTCATTGTTAATCGAGGGAGCATGTGTTTGAAATTGGAAAGCGTGATACATATATTTAGTCTAATTTCCATACGACCCTGTTAATTACACGAGAAAAAGAAAGTGGTTTAAATTAATAAAATAATTAATTAAACAGGCTTAGTGGTTGCCTATGTGTTTAATCATGCTTGGTTTCCATATGAAATTAAATCTTTGATTTGATTGCTTGCATATTTGATAGTTAAATAACCGACTATCAAATCATGGCCAGTTTTGACTTAGGATGTATATAAAAGCTTCATGTGTTTATGTATTTTGAGATCCCTCGGGAGAACTCATTCCGGTGAAATGACTCTCGCTTTAAGAGTGGATATTCAAGATCCCCTTGGGACTCTTATATCATCCGCTTACTTCTGAAAGAACCAGGATTGAGTCAACTAGAAACTAACAATTATTAGTTCGAAGAGACTGAGATCAGATAAGCCTGAGTTGTCCGACAACAAATTTGAATTGGCATAGACATCCAAATGAATTCTTGAAGATGATATATTCAAAGAGGAATTTCTTTGAAGTGCAAGGGCTACTTTCTACTAATCCTGATGATGTAGTAAAAGCAGCGCCTTCAATTTGTTCATATCCTGAACAACTTGTATGGATGAATGCTAGCATTGCATTATTGTTTGTAATGCAGTATTGGAATTCCAAGTGGGATTTTCTAAAGAAAAAGGTAACCTTTGACTCATAGGCCTCATACCCAGTAATGACAAAAAATAGTGGATATGCTTCAGGGGTATATGGTTCACGACCATTAGTAGCATCATTTCTTGATCCAGATCGATATTTATGTTTTTCGACACACGTGCACAGGGAAAAGGATAGGGCTAGGGTGCAATGTTTGCAGCTTCGATGCCTAAGGGATGATGTTATCTAGCCATGTCATGTTCGAAGGGTATGTCGGCTCTGATTTGCAAGGGTTGCAAACGTTTTGCTACCTTGGTACATTTTATTTATAGATGTACCGTGGTAGTTGTACCCTGATACCTTGTCATTATTTGAAATCCAATCTCCAATACACACTTTACGGTTTTAGTTATAGAACTTATTACCGCTGAATGTAATTATTGTAACCGTTCAGGTTATGATTAAATATTTATTTAAAACCCTCTACATTATTATAATATCATAAGATTTCTTATGAAAACGGTTGGTTATCATAAGGTAAATACCCGTCCATGTTAATGTGTGGTGTGACCATACGAGAAACCTTTATTTTAAAGGGTTTTATAAATATAAAAATACATATTATTGGAGTTTCTCACGTTGGCTTACCAAACTGATTTGAGAGTTATTTTCTTATAATACACAGGTCAGACTCGAGTATTTTGCTAGATTTAGTGATGGATGCTTTGGAGCTTCAGGAGGTGAGCTGCGTAGAGTGTAATGGTTTATGATTTTTGTTAGATGATAATAAACATATATATATATATATTCATTAAATATGTTTGTCATAGTACTATGGAAGTATCAGAGAATAAAATAAATAAATCATAATTTCTAATTTTATTCAAACAATTATTTTATTTCATTATAATTTTGAATAGTACACATTGAGCTTCCACTATATTTACATGTTTAAATACAGCACATTTTTTCACTCTCATATATAACATCCTCTCATATATATTTCACTCACTCTTGAATTTGTCTTTGATATTTTCTTGCTTCAGCTGTGTTCTTTGCAGTAATCTGCTATATCTGTCAAATGAATAATGAATTAAAATAAGAAAAGAAACAAACCAAAATTGAAAAAATAAAATTAGAAGGGAATACTGATATTGTCTCAGTTTATGGGTTCGTTTATTTTTATATTTCATATAGGGACTAAAAATAAAAGCGCGCGAGCAACTTATGATATACATAATGTACCGCCATGAATATCACAAGGCCGAGAATTGATTAAATAGTAGGGCCAAATATGAGGTCAAGCCAAACAACTCAATGCATAGTAATTGCAAAGGTCAAGCCCAAAGGCTCAACATAGGGCGAGTAAAAGTGTACATTTATGCCACCATGGTTCAGCTAAACTCATGTACAAAAGTAGGAAAGGTAATATACAAAACTAGTATCAAAATGGAGCGAGGCACACAGGAACAAGGGTCAGAGCAAGAGGGTGTATGCTCTCAAAGATGCACACAAAAAGAATGAAGACATGAACAAAACAATTTAGATAAAATGGTATAGGGACACATAATAATGCAACCAGAATTCAAGTGTACTAATCAGGCTAAAGAGGAGCAGCAAAGCACTCAAAGGTCATGGTAAAACAAGGTTTTAATAGAGTACAGCCAAACTCATAGTCAATCGAGTCTAGAGACAAATGGAAATAAAAGACAGTTCAACATAAATCAAGGTAGCAAATATTAGTACATAAGCAAAACAAGAAGAAGTGAGTATAAGTGCACCGAGAAAAAATTAGGACATGTTTAGGCTAAAGTGAGTACACGTATACATATGCACCATTTCAACAAAACAGTGCAAATAGACATCAAAAGGAAGAATGCACAAGATCAAATAATCAACTCACACTGGTGAAGGTTGTGTATCAGTGATATATAAGCATGTGTATAAGTAAACTCATCAAGCAAGGTGCAACACGTGAATCACACATACAATTACCAAGCATAAGTTCATCAATGCTCCAACATGTCAACACTAAACTATCATCTCAACTGAAAACTATAGGACTCAACAACACACAGAGGGAAATACTCCTCAGGCTCAAGCGATCAGTTACCAGCAAATAAATGCATATCCGAAAATAGACAGTGGGGTAGAGCAAGGAATAGAGGACACTTTAATATTAGTTATGCATATTTCAGTAGGAAGATGAATAATTTAATTTCAGTCAAAAGCTCAGTTGAACAAGTTAAGGCTAAATATTAATGTAATCAACGGTGTCAAAATATGTTCGAGTAGATATCAGAGAAGTCGACGATAAACAAGTCAATTTTTTCATCAAATCAAGTTCAAGCAAATCAAAAGAGAAAAACTAAATTCACATACCAATTCAATAGCATCCAAGTCGACGACGAAACGACTGGGAGGAATCAAAGTAGGGAATTCGATCAACAAAGCATCAAGGTCGGATATCGTTCTTCGATCAACCGAATATTGGAATCAGCAGCTCTGATCAAAGAAACCCTAAATTTCAAAGAATAAAGACAAAAGGAGCAGCAACATGGACTAAAGGAGATACAGGCTTAAGAGAAAAACAAAGGAGGATAATGAATTCAACAACTCTATTAGGCCAAGTTCTTTTTATTTGTTAATTTGTTTGGGCTTATATTTATAGTTAGGGTTTCTTTTACATTGTTCGTTATTTGTTTTTAACTTCGTAACACTCTAGTTTTCAACTAGGTACGAACTACGAGGTGTAGTTTTAGAGTTTACAACTTCGTGGCAGAGTTGTGGTAGGGTTTTGAGCGTCGGATTAAGACAATCAGGTTAGCGAAGATCACAAGTTTACAAGGTCTATAAGCGTCAGATTGTTTAATTCCTAATAGAATCCTAGGGGACAGTAAGCAGGTTTTGCTGAAGCTAGGTAAGATTTATGTGTCACTTTTATTTCTGCATTTATTTTGTTATTATCTATGCTGCAATTTGTATTTGTACGTAAACTATTTAATAGACTCTATTCACACCCTAGGTTAATTCGATCCTACAAGTGGTATCAAAGCTAAGTAGGAATATTTCACTTTTTTGACTTTACTTAGTTTTAGTAATGCTTTTGCTAAAATACGATCTATTGCTAGGCCACCCATGTTTAAAAGTGTCAACTATTCATGATGGAAAAGTAGGATGAAAATTTTTCTAGACACCGTAGATGCATGGGATATAGTCAAAACTAGTTATAATCTCCCTATGGTAACTATAGATGGTCATGAATTTCATAAGCCAAAAGATAAGTGGAATGCGAATGAGCTTAGGTTACATCGTTCTTATGCTAAGGCAATGAATCATATTGTTTATACGTTAGATAAAATTGAATGTAATCATGTTTCTCACCGTAAAACTGTATAGGAAATTTGGCATACACTTGAAGTGAGTCGTGAAGGAACATCAGGTCAAGGAATCTCATCTAGCTAAATATGGGAGTTTTATGATGATGAAAGACGAAAATATAAAGGAGGTGCACAAAAGATTTTCAAATATAGTGTTCAAATCCAAAATTGTAAGAAAGACTAATTCAAAAGTGGAGATGGTTCGAAAATTCAAGAATCCTTTCAGGAACTTTAAAGAAAAAGTGACTACAATTCAAGAATCCAAAGATTTGAAATAGGTTAAATTGGAGGAGATAATAAGAAATATTATGAATTATGTGATGGGACCGAAGGGTCGAGAAGAACACGAGAGTGGGAATCGCTCCAAAAAGTACAATCAATAGTGACTGATGACGATGTCATGGTCGAGCTAGCACTATTAATAAAACAATTCAGAAAGTCAACTCCAAAGCATGGAAATCTAGTAATAAACCAATGGATAAAACCCAAAATTATCAAAGTTCTGGATGATTCTGAAGAAGGAGAAATCATATATCATAGATGTAAGTGTCCAAGTCACATCAAGCCAAATTGTCCATACAACCGATTTGACAAAGTAAAGAAGCAAAAACAAAGGACTTTCACAGCGACTTAGGAGGAGAATGAAGAAGAAGAGGAGCATAATGATAATGAATAAGAAGCTAATATATACCTGACGGTAGAATCAAGCGACAGCGATGAGGAACCAAATGAGGTAGCTCACTTATCCCATGTGATTTACTCTTGGTATACCACGAATTAAACTCAAAGCTCTATAGATTTCAATAATGATATAATAAACTAGAATCTGAGAAAAATAATCTGCTTGGTATAAATAATAAGTTAGAATCGATAATTGAAAATATTAAAAAGTTTAACTCAGAATGTGAAAAGTGTCAGTCTTTCGGGGAAGAAATTAATAAGTCTAAGAATAAAACTAGAAGTCTCGAAAATAAAATTTTGACCTTGAAAATGACGATGACATAAAAAGTGAAATTCCTATCAAAACATGCATATACTTTGAATGATAATTATGCTCTTAAAGGTTCAACAACTTGAATCAACAATAAGAAATTTTTCAAAGGGAGAAAAATCATTGAATATGTTGTTAGGAAGTCAAAATTTTGTCGATATCAGAAAAGGACTTGGATTTGATAAAGTAGAACTGATTAAGAAAAGAAATTTTTATTTTTCAAAGTGTTTAGTTTGTGGAAAAATAGGGCATAATTGTAACGACCCTGAACTTTGGCCCTGTTATTTTAATAAATAATTAATCAAATGAAATAAAGTGTAAACTGATCATATTAAAATGGATATGATTTTGGAAATAATTGCCATTTGTTTATACTCGGTTTATATTTTGAAAGGAAATGGATTTGAAAATTTAAAATAAATCTGTAAAAAATATTTAAAATAAAATCTATCTTGTATAATTGATTTAAAATACTTTAACTTGTTAACATTTGGAAAGAAAAATAAAATATAAAATAAATATATGATAATGTTCAATATAAAATATTAATATTAATGTAAGTCAAAAACATAAATATAAATAAATAAGTAAACTTATGAATCTAAGTTAGATATTGATAGTTAAAATATAAAATACAAATATAATACAAACAAGAAATAAAGTGAAATATGAAATAACACAACCATATGTATATAAACTATTCAAGCTAGAAATAATGAAACAAATTATTTTCACAAGCAAACCAAAAGTATAAAAATGAACCTGACACACATGTGAAATATTCAATTGGAAGCTAATAACAAAACAAATGTTTTTATTCAAAGTACCTTCATTCACAAGTCAAATGCTAAGTGTAAGTTTTTAAACAAAATATCTATACACAGTAACATTTTAGTAAGTATACAAACTAATTAAGAAATAAGACAAATATTTATCTATAAATTATCTTCATGTACAACACCATAGTCCACCTACAAAATGGAAATCAGTCAAGTATAAAGTATAAAATAATAAAACAAATGTTTTCAAAGAAAATAATCCTCATTCACAAGTATCTGTAAAGTATGAAAGAAACCTGACAAACACAAGTAAATTGAAATGCAAGCAAGAAGGCAAATTTTTATAAACAAAGTATTTCATAGCAAAGCAATAAAGTAACATGTGCATACAAATATCTTTGTACCAAGACAAGAATCATCTAATATTAATTAGTGTAAACAAATAGGAGGACATATGCATTAAATTAGCACAATATTTTGTCAACTCAATTGCAAGAAGATCCTACAGCCGAAATGCAAGATCATTTCACTTTGCAGTGTATTAAATTCAAGCAAATCAAAAGCAAGTAAAACCTGTACCATGGTAACCTACAGCTATTCAAAGTTTTTCCTATTTACACATCATACTATTTTAGTTCATTCACAATAACTTAACAAGCTTAGTAAACATGAGAAGCAAATCTGAGATAAGAAAGAAAAGAAAAATTAAACATCTTTACCTTGCAAAACTTAAACAAACTCAACATCAAAATAGAGAGATTTTTCAGGGATTCAACTGCAGCTTCTTCAACAGTTTGTTCTCTGTTCAAAGTGATTTTGGTGAGTAAACAAAATTTTTAAAGTTTTAAGTTAATTAAAATCAATTTAAACTTCAATGATAATTTGGATTGTGTATGTTACAGTTTGTATATGGTTGTGTGATGTTCTGTGCTTTCCTGCAGTTGGTACTGGTTGCATATTTTGTGCAAAAACTCAAATCAACATTATTTAAATCATTGATAAGCTTTGATTTCTCAAAAAAACAAGATGTAAAACTTAAATTAAGATTTTCAAAGGTTGATTAAACCATCTTTATAAAATATATCACTGTGATATTGATATACAGGGAATCAAGTGATAGTTGATAAAATTCGACTGTTGTAAATTATTGATTCAAGATTATATCTTGAATCCTTACGTAAATTTATGATTTTTAAAACAAAAAGAAAGATTTTTAGTTCAGTAATTCAAGAGCAGTACACATTTGAATAAAAATTGTATTTCTACCAATTTCTAGTGATTGAATCAACTTTAAATGTTCAAATTCGTGTTGAAGCAAGTGTGAACAGTGGTGTTGTAGTAAAAATTATCAGATAATTTTTCTATTAAGTGAATTAAGGGAACAAGATTGATTTAGGGTTTTTGTTCAAAGTTTTGTCATGACTGTAACCAAACGAGTACAACGCCTATACGTGATCGAGCGTCACGAATTCATGGTGGATGGTTGGTAGTCGCGTTGTCGTGGTGTGGGCACACTCTTGGCGACTCCGGTGGCATGAATGTTGACCGCGAGGTGTTTTAGTGGATGGGTCATGTTTATAGACTCTCAACTAAATGACCAGTTTTCGATTCGACGATTGTGTGAATGATTCGAGTTTTGTTTACGTGTTTTCATGGGATTTGAGACTTGTTAATGATCTTGGGAGATCGCAGAGCCTATCGTGCCGCCGTGCACGTGTACGGCGAGCAGGAGTAATTTCTGTGTCGTGTTATCATGCGACTCGAGTCGTTTCTCGAGTTTATTAGAGTTGGCTTCGGGCTGTATTTCAAACGCGAGTTTTCCTGATGCTTTAACTCTTAAGTTTAACTTAACTTGCTGTAGAAATATTAAAAAAAAGAGGGAGAAGAAGGAGTTTTGCGTGGGAATGAGGTGGGTGTCTCGGGAATGTTAGCGTGCAACTCGAAGTACCACTCGAGTTTAATCAAGGGGAGCCACGGGGTTATGTTTATCTGCAGCAGTATTTATAAAATTTATTACCTTGTTTTTTTTCTACAAGTTTTAAACACAGTTTAATTGTTTAAGTCAAGAATTTATTACAAGACTTAATTATTGTTGTTAGTACTTTAATGATGTTTTAAACACTTAATTATTATTTTAATTAAGTAATAAATTTAATTAAGCATAAAGTTAATTAACATTTGAATTGTAATTAGTAATATAATTGAATTTCAAATTTAAGGAGCACTTTAAAATGTTAACTAAGTTGGATAATTAAAACTAGATTAACTATTTCTTGAAAGTAATTAAGAATGATTACTTTATACTTATAATTAGAAACCAATTAATAATTAAGAAATAAATTAATTTATGATTAACTACTTAAGCTAATTAATGAACAATTAATAGTTAATAATCAAGTGATTAAGAAATGATAAATAAAGTAATTAACAATTAAATAAGGGATAATTAAGTTTATTTAATTAATAATAAATTAATGATTAAAGAATAGTTAATTAAGTCAATTAAGGCAAAATAAATTGATTAGGAAATAATAAATTAAATAGCATGAAATAGAATAATTAAGTAATTAGGGAATTAATTACTTATTGTAATTAATGAAGTTAAATAAGAATTGTTTAAGTTAATTAATTAAGTTTAATTAATTTAAATAATTATTTGATGATATGATAAGTATAATTACTTGGGAAGTAACTAATGATAATTACTTGATGAAATTGACTGAGGATGATTTAATAATGAAAGTAATTTGAGTATAATTACTTTGTGCAATTAATCAAGGGATTAATTTAAAGGAAATCAATTGAGGTGTAATTAATTTATTTGATAGAGTAATTACAGGTGGTTAATTACTAAATAGAATTAATCAGGGGTGATTAAATAATATGTTTTAATTAAAAGATATAATTACTTAAGATAGTTAATTTAATACAGGATAATGAAATTAAAATGTAATTAGTAATCATTAATAAATATAATTAGTAATAAGAGATTAGTGAGTAATTAATTGGTGTAAGTAAGAAATAATGTAATGTTTGTAATTTAAGGTTAATTCCTATATTTGGATAAGATAATTAATTTGTGAAAATAATTAAAGAATGATTATTTGAATATAATTAAATATTAATTAATCAAGTGTGATTAAGTGAAATGAATTTATTAATTGATTGATAATTGGTTACCAGCTATATAAACAAGATTTATAATGGTAAAATAATTAATTTAATTTACTTTAAATTAATTAGAGATGCAAGTAATTAATTTAATTCCTTTTAAATTAATTATAGCTGATATGATTACTTATGTATGGATGAATGATATTGTTTACCTTGAATGGTTTGAGATCTCAAATATGAGATAAATGATGCTGTACGAAATGTATGCTTTGATAATATGGATTATCTATGGTGATGATAATATTGATTTTCTGTTTATGATGATAATGTTGATTATCTATTGTGATATTGTGAATTATCTATCTTAGTGTATATGGATAATTGAATTGTTTTAAACTTTAAAAAAACTTGGCCTTAAAAGACACGTTTTTGATTTCGATGAGTCCGGGATCGGGTTTCCATATTTGGACATCCGAAAACCACATCGATCCAAATTAAAGATAGGTCGTGAATCTGAAGTGAAGATGAAGATTCAGGGTGCAAGGGTTGTCGTCGTTAACTCTGAGGGTGATTCCAAAACGAGTGTAACGAGATAATTCCTTCGGTTTCGTTCGAACCCGGAACGAACTTGTATGGATTGAATGCTTTCGGCACATAGTCGGCGGACGATGAGCATTCTAAGGGATATGTTCTGTAAAGGTAATCGTAGCCTAAAGCCTCATCAACCGGGAATGGCCAAAACAGGGGAGATGCAGCAAGGTTAGGTGGGTCATGCCCAAGCAGGACAAGATTTTCCCCTGTCTAGGTGTCCCTTTTATTCGGCTTAGTGAGTGGTTGGTCGCGCCAACTGCAGGGTTGTCTTGTACGGGACTGTTCAGTAAGGAGTGGTTCCGGCCTTGTGTTTTAGGGGGTCGGGAGTGATCCTCGGTACGGTGATCTAGGCCCCGTACTATGAAGGGTGGTACCCCAGTAGCCCTACCATTGTATGGAACCCATTTTCCAATAAGTGGCAACGGTTTTTGATTGTATTACTCACTTTTGTGGCTAGTAGCTGGAATTTAATAACGTAACAATTTCGGCTATTTCATATTTACTTGAAAACCCTAGACACTATTATAATATCACTGAATTTCCTATTTAATGTTTTGGTTAGCGTAATGTAAAAACTTACCCGTATTTATGTGTGGGGAGTCTTACGTGATACCTTTCTTTTCCAATGTTTTTTCAAAGTTTAACAACTTTAAACCGTTTACTCATACCAGACCCATGTCTGACCCGGGGTTTATATTTTGTGTTTTCATAAACCCTTGGGTACTCAAATTTTTACGAGTAGCCAAGTGATAGGTTCTTGGATTGTTGAGTTCTGGAGGAGCTTGGAGTAGGAGCCCAAACGTATGTAGTATCTATCTAGTTCCGCTGTGTTAGTTAGAGTATGTTGTATTTTGAGATGTATGTAGTGACATATGTATATAGGATTGTCATGTGTATGATATTGTATAGCTCCGATACATGTAAACTATGTAATAATTATGTGATATATTATATTTTGTTCCATTTCCGTTGTGAGATTCTGTGGTTGTTGTTCTTTCTTTCTTTTCTTTTCTATTTCTGCCTCTTTCTTTCTTAATGATGATACGTCTTTCTGGGAGTAGAAGGGCGGGTCGTCACAGTTGGTATCAGAGCTGAAAGGTTAAGTGAGAACCTTGGCTCTGGTGGAGATTACTCATTAAAGATAGACTCAGTAGTACTCTAGAATGAGTTTGAGCGTATTAATAGATATGAGCGTGTATTTGTTAGTGAATATAAAATGATTTTGTATTATGTTGATTGATTTTTTGAGTGGTATATGAACCTTCGCCAGTAGACTCTGTACAACTGTACCGAAGGGGTTTCTAAACACTTGAATAGAACCATTCGACACAATATTGTTTTCAAAAGTGGGTGAATTAAATAGTTTCACCCAAAATATATTTTGATATAAAAAAAGAAGAGAAATAATTTTATGCAAATTATTATATATAATTAAAGTGTTTGGATGATAGTGCTACAGACAAATAAGATTATAAATATTTACAATGGCTTATATAACCAAGGAAAGTTTGAGATTGAATTTGGTATTAAAATTAAAAGTGAAGTTAAAAATGAGAATTTATTTTGGATTAAGTTGAAAGTTTAATTTAATTTTGGAATTTAACTAATGATAAAATAATAATAATGATATAAATAAATTGATGAAGTACAACAAATTTAGAATGTAAATGAATTGGATTGGGAAATTTAATAGAAATAAAATTCTGGTTGAGATTAACTTAAGCTTAATAATTGGATTTAAATTTAAGATTGAAATGAAATGAATTGAGATATGAATGATGTTAAATGAAATTAAGTTCTTATTTAATTAAATCCAAGTAAATTGGTAGATTAAAGAGAATAGTACGATGCTCAATTTAACGGAAGTTAAGTTAAACAAATTGAATTGAAATAAAATTCAGTTGAGTTATAGATAATGTTAAGTAAATTAAATTCTTACTTAATAAACAAAAGTAAGTTGAAATGAAATTGAATGGAATAAATATATTCCGATAACTTATATAGGAAATTGGCAACACATTGATTAAGAATATTTTTGGTTGTAGATGAGTGTTCAATCTCGAGTTAAAATGAAATATGAATATATTCAAGCTTAAATTGGGTGAAAATGTAAATATGAATGTGAGACTTATAAAAGAAAATATGGAGAAGTAAAATAGTAAGCCAAAATAAAATTGTTTTGTATTTGGAGAATGAAATAAAAATCCAAACTTGAATTATAAAATAAAATTGAACACAGATAAAATAATAAGATGATTTTTAAAGATAAAAATCCAATGTAGAATTGGAAGTGGAAGTGAACTAATTTGGAATAAATTGGTTAATTGAGTAGGTTAATGAGATTTAAATTGGTTAAAATAGAAGATGGATTGTGAGGTAATAAGGGAAGTGGAAATGAAATACGAGTTATTAATACAAATTAAACTTGGAATTATAAGTAAATTAAATATGAATTAAAGTTGTTGCGGAATGGAATTATCATAGAAATAATTTGAATTTGCAAATAAAATCCAATTCAAGTATGGATGGAATAAATATAGCCTTGGATTTAATCTTAACAAAATAAATGGAATTTGATCTAGGTGAGTATCAAATAAATTGGAAATGAATTTAAGTATGAAATTGAAAACAAATAAATTAACCTAAGATTAAACTTTATAGAACCGTAGCATTGAGGAAAGTGAGAGTTTATTTAGTGAAAGCATGAATAATTTAAGTTGAATGAAGTAAAATCTTTATTCAAATAGAAATAGTTGGATAAAATTTAATTTGTATAAATAAACTCCGATGGCTTATCAAAAGAATTTAAATGCTTGAAGTAAAAAGTATGCTTGTTTAATACAGGTAAGATCTGGAGTTTAAAGTGAAAATGAATGTGATTAAGAGTAAATGGATGTAAGTGTGGAGAATAAATAAATTTGTGGCTCATAAAGTTAAAAAGTGGAATTATAAGCCAAAATAAAATTATTTTGTACTTGGGAAATGAAATAGACATCCAAACTAGAATTACAAACTAGAAATGAATTCAAGAACTATAATGAAGTGATTTTTGTGATGAAATCAAATATTGAATTGGAAGTGGAAATAAACTAATTTGAAACAAATTAGTAAATTAAGTATGTAAATGAAATTGGAATTGGTCAAATAAAAGTTGATGGTGAGTTAATAAAATTAGATTGTAAATTAAAGTGAATGGGAGGCGGAGACCTTGAGTTATAAATATAAAATTCAACTTGGATTGGTGTTGTAACTTACAGGGTTTGACTATGGTCAGGAATCCGAATCCAGCTCGGATTGTTGATTAAGACGAGAGGCAACTCGGGAGCAAGTAATGAAGCTTGTCAAGTGCAGTGGAGCGAGGATCCCAGAGTTTGCACCTAGAAAACTCTGGATAGTTCTAGGAAAGTCTATCCAGATTTGTGTTCGGATAACTTGTGATGTTTGTTAGGATAGACTGTTTGATTGTTTGCTAATGTATGAATGATATGTATGTTTGAATGGTTGATACGACAGCTTATAAATTATCTTTGTTTTGAATTTCGGGGATGAAATTCTTTTAAGGGGGGAGGAATGTAACGACCCTGAAATTTGGCCCTGTTATTTTAATAAATAATTAATCAAATTAAATAAAGTGTAAACTGATCATATTAAAATGAATATGATTTTGGAAATAATTGCCATTTGTTTATACTGGCTTGTATTTTGAAAGGAAATGGATTTGAAAATTTAAAATAAACCTCTTAAAAATATTTAAAATAAAATTTATCATGTATAATTGATTTAAAATACTTTATCTTGTTAATATTTAGAAAGAAAAATAAAATATAAAATAAATAGATGATAATGTTCAATATAAAATATTAGTATTAATGTAAGTCAAAAACATAAATATAAATAAATAGGTAAACTTATGAATCTAAGTTAGATATTGATAGTTAAAATGTAAAATACAAATATAATACAAACAAGAAATAAAGTGAAATATGAAATAACACAACCATATGTATATAAACTATTCAAGCTAGAAATAATGAAACAAATTATTTTCACAAGCAAACCAAAAGTATAAAAATGAACCCGACACACATGTGAAATATTCAATTGGAAGCTAATAACAAAACAAATGTTTTTATTCAAAGTACCTTCATTCACAAGTTAAATGCTAAGTGTAAGTTTTTAAACAAAATATCTATACACAGTAACATTTTAGTAAGTATACAAACTAATTAAGAAACAAGACAAATATTTATCTATAAATTATCTTCATGTACAACACCATAGTCCACCTGCAAAATGGAAATCAGTCAAGTATAAAGTATAAAATAATAAAACAAATGTTTTCATAGAAAATAATCCTCATTCACAAGTATCTGTAAAGTATGAAAAAAACCTGACAAACACAGGTAAATTGAAATGCAAGCAAGAAGACAAATTTTTATAAACAAAGTATTTCATAGCAAAGCAATAAAGTAACATGTGCATACAAATATCTTTGTACCAAGACAAGAATCAGCTAATATTAATTAGTGTAAACAAATAGGAGGACATATGCATTAAATTAGCACAATATTTTGTCAACTCAATTGCAAGAAGATCCTACAGCCGAAATGCAAGATCATTTCACTTTGCAGTGTATTAAATTCAAGCAAATCAAAAGCAAGTAAAACCTGTACCTATGGTAACCTACAGCTGTTCAATGTTTTTCCTATTTATACATCATACTATTTTAGTTCGTTCTCAATAACTTAACAAGCTTAGTAAACTTGAGAAGCAAATCTGAGATAAGAAAGAAAAGAAAAATTAAACATCTTTACCTTGCAAAACTCAAACAAACTCAACATCAAAACAGAGAGATTTTTCAGGGATTCAATTGCAGCTTCTTCAACAGTTTTTTCTCTGTTCAATGTGACTTTGGTGAGTAAACAAATTTTTTAAAGTTTTAATTTAATTAAAATCAATTCAAACTTCAGTGATAATTTGGATTGTGTATGTTACAGTTTGTGTATGGTTGTGTGATGTTCTGTGCTTTCCTGTAGTTGGTACTGGTTGCATATTTTGTGCAAAAACGCAAATCAACCTTATTTCAATCATTGATAAGCTTTGACTTCTCAACAAAACAAGATGTAAAACTTAAATTAAGATTTTTAAAGGTTGATTAAACCATCTTTATAAAATATATCACTGTGATATTGATATACAGGGAATCAAGTGATAGTTGATAAAATTCGACTGTTGTAAATTATTGATTCGAGATTATATCTTGAATCCTTACATAAATTGATGATTTTTAAAATAAAAAGAAAGATTTTTAGTTCAGTAATTCAAGAGCAGTACACATTTGAATAAAAATTGTATTTCTACCAATTTCTAGTGATTGAATCAACTTTAAATGTTCAAATTCATGTTGAAGCAAGTGTGAACAGTGGTGATGTAGTAAAAATTATCAGATAATTTTTCTATTAAGTGAATTAAGGGAACAAGATTGATTAAGGGTTTTTGATCAAAGTTTTGTCATGACTGTAACCAAACGAGTACAACGCCTACACGTGATCGAGCATCACGAATTCATGGTGGATGGTTGGTAGTCGCGTTGTCTGGTGTGGGCAAACTCTTGGCAACTCCAGTGGCTTGAATGGTGATCGCGAGGTGTTTTAATGGATGGGTCATGCTTATAGACTCTCGACTAAATGACCAGTTTTCGATTCGACGATTGTGTGAATGATTCGAGTTTTGTTTACGTGTTTTCGTGGGATTTGCGACTTGCTGATGATCTTGGGAGATTGCCAGAGCCTATCGTGTCGCCGTGCACGTGTACGGCGAGGAGGAGTAATTTCTATGTCGTGTTATCAGGCGACTCGAGTCGTTTCTCGAGTTTATTGGTGTTGGCTTCGATTTGTATTTGGAACGCGAGTTTTCCTGATGCTTTAACTCTTAAGTTTAACTTAACTTGCTGTAGAAATATAAAAAAAAGGGAGAAGAAGGAGTTTTGCGTGGGAATGAGGTGGGTGTCTCGGGAATGTTAGCGTGCAACTCGAAGTACCACTCGGGTTTAATCAAGGGGAGCCTCGGGGTTTTGTTTATCTGCAGCAGTATTTATAAAATTTAATGCCTTGTTTTTTTTCTACAAGTTTTAAACACAGTTTAGTTGTTTAAGTCAAGAATTTATTACAAGACTTAATTATTGTTGTTAGTACTTTAATGATGTTTTAAACACTTAATTATTGTTTTAATTAAGTAATTAATTTAATTAAGCATAAAGTTAATTAACGTTTGAATTGTAATTAGTAATATAATTGAATTTCAAATTTAAAGAGGACTTTAAAATGTTAACTAAGTTGGATAATTAAAACTAGATTAACTATTTCTTGAAAGTAATTAAGAATAATTACTTTATACTTATAATTAGAAACCAATTAATAATTAAGAAATAAATTAATTTGTGATTAACTACTTAAGCTAATTAATGAACAATTATAGTTAATTAATCAAGTGATTAAGAAATGATAAATGAAGTAATTAACAATTAAATAAGGGATGATTAATTTTATTTAATTAATAATAAATTAATGATTAAAGAATAGTTAATTAAGTCAATTAAGGTAAAATAAATTGATTAGGAAATAATAAATTAAATAGCATGAAATAGAATAATTAAGCAATTAGGGAATTAATTACTTATTGTAATTAATGAAGTTAAATATGAATTGTTAAAGTTAATTAATTAAGTTTAATTAATTTAAATAATTATTTGATGATATGATAAGTATAATTACTTGGGAAGTAATGAATGATAATTACTTGATGAAATTGACTGAGGATGATTTAATAATGAAAGTAATTTGAGTATAATTACTTTGTGCAATTAATCAAGGGATTAATTTAAAGGAAATCAATTAAGGTGTAATTAATTTATTTGATAGAGTAATTAAAGGTGGTTAACTACTAAATAGTATTAATCAGGGGTGATTAAATAATGTGTTTTAATTAAAAGATTTAATTACTTAAGGTAATTAATTTAATACAGGATAATGAAATTAAAATGTAATTAGTAATCATTAATAAATATAATTAGTAATAAGAGATTAGAGAGTAATTAATTGGTGTAATTAAGAAATAATGTAATGTTTGTAATTTAAGGTTAATTCCTATATTTGGATAAGATAATTAATTTGTGAAAATAATTAAAGATTACTTGAATATAATTAAATATTAATTAATCGAGTGTGATTAAGTGAAATGAATTTATTAATTGATTGATAATTGGGTAATACCTATATAAACAAGATTTATAACGGTAAAATAATTAATTTAATTTACTTTAAATTAATTAGAGATGCAAGTAATTAGTTATAGCTGATATGATTGCTTATGTATGGATGAATGATATTGTTTACCTTGAATGGTTTGAGATCTCAAATACGAGATAAATGATGCTGTATGAAATGTATGCTTTGATAATATGGATTATCTGTGGGGATGATAATATTGATTTTCTGTTTATGATGATAATGTTGAATATCTATTATGATATTGTGAATTACCTATCTGAGTGTATATAGATAATTGAATTGTTTTAAACTTTAAAACAACTTGGCCTTAAAAGACACGTTTTGGATTTCGATGAGTCTGGGACCGGGTTTCCATATTTGGACATCCGAAAACCACATTGATCCAAATTAACGATAGGTCGTGAATCTGAAGGGAAGATGAAGATTCAGAGTGCAAGGGTTGCCGTCGTTAACTCTGAGGGTGATTCCAAAATGAGTGTAACGAGATAATGCCTTCGGTTTCGTTCGAACCCGGAACGAACTTGTATGGATTGAATGCTTTCAGCACATCGTGAGGTGGACGATGAGCATTCTAAGGGATATGTTCTGTAAAGGTAATCGTAGCCTCAAGCCTCATCAACCGGGAATGGCTAAAACAGGGGAGATGCAGTAAGGTTAGGTGGGTCATGCACAAGCAGGACAAGATTTTCCCCTGTCTAGGTGTCCCTTTTTATTCAGTTTAGTGAGCGGTTGGTCGCGCCAACTGCGGGGTTATCTTGTTCGGGACTGTTCAGTAAGGAATGGTTCCAGCCTTGTGTTGTAGGGGGTCGGGAGTGATCCTCGGTACGGTGATCTAGGCCCCGTACTGTGACGGGCGGTACCCCAGTTGCCTTGCCATTGTATGGAACCCATTTTCCAATAAGTGACAACGGTTTTTGATTGTATTACCCACTTTTGTGGCTAGTAGCTGGAATTTAATAATGTAACAATTTCGGCTATTTCATATTTACTTGAAAACCCTAGACACTATTATAATATCACTGAATTTCCTATTTAATGTTTTGGTTAGCATAAGGTAAAAACATACCCGTATTTATGTGTGGGGAGTCTTACGTGATACCTTTCTTTTCCAATGTTCTTTCAAAGTTAAACAACTTTAAACCGTTTACTCATACCAGACCCATGTCTGACCAGGAGTTTATATTTTGTGTTTTCATAAGCTCTTGGGTACTCAAATTTTTACGAGTAGACAAGTGATAGGTTCTTGGATTGTTGAGTTCTAGAGGAGCTTGGAGCAGGAGCCCAGACGTATGTAGATATCTATCTAGTTCCGCTGTGTTAGTTAGAGTATGTTGTATTTTGAGATGTATGTAGTGACAGATGTATATAGGATTGTCATGCGTATGATATTGTATAGCTCTGATACATGTAAACTATGTAATAATTATGTTATATATTATATTTTGTTCCGTCTCCGTTGTGAGATTCTGTGGTTGTTGTTCTTTCTTTCTTTTCTTTTCAATTTCCACCTCTTTCTTTCTTAATGATGATACGTCTTTCTGGGAGTAGAAGGGCGGGTCGTCACAATAATTAAAACAAATGTTGGAATAGAAACAAAAAGAAAACTGTTAATCAAATTTGGGTTCCGAAAGATTGTAAATATTTTGAAATTTAAATAATTTTGGATTCCCAAGGCTACAATTTTAGATGCTAACAGTTTGTCAATAGACAAGTTTAGGTAACCAAAAGCTACAAACGAATATAAGAGTGGTCCTACATCCTTGTTAGACCACTCGGCTCTTTTAGCATTTAGGTATAAAAGTGGGCTAAGGAACAACCCCGATAGAGACAGATTTCGAGTTGTTCTATATGATTAATGAATTAAAACTCAAATGTTCCTTATCCTAGAAAAATGAGGTAAAGATCTGCACGTTTTGGATAATACGACATCGAAGATAAGTAAGGTAAGATCTCTGAACTCTGTTTTTGTTTTCTAATTGTTAATTCTGTTTTTATTGACACTACTTTAGTATAATTGTGATATATTGAGCTCCTTAATTTCGATTTGCAAAATCCAAGATGATTCAGAAATAAACATAAAATTCTACAAGTTATTTGTTTTCCATTTTTCTAGAATTTGAGCTTAAACTATTGAAAAACTTCAAATCATTTGTAATATTGTTTGAAAACAGTTTAGAACTTCTTAACACCACTATAGTAATTCAATCGTAACTTATCATTACTCTAATTTTTAAAAAAATTGATGTTTTGGAAAGCTAACAAATTACATGGCAAATTTGCTGATTTGATTTTTGCTGATTCATTTTGGAAGATATTGAAAAATGCAATCTTTTTAGCACATTACTTTAAAGATGTTTCTGATTTACGCAAACAGATTGTAGTATATTAGTCATGACTTTTGATCGATTTATCATTTGAAATCAATTTTGACGAATGGAATTTTTTAGTACCTAAAACTTTTATTTTTTGTGCTAAATCAAATTACAAACGTAAGCTTTCACATAGTGGTTTTAATTGATTGAATTTTCGAAACAGGAAGCTTCAATTGATTTGGTAGAATGGTTAACTTTTATTGTCATGTTCACAACTAAGAATTTTGTAGTTGGAGAAATGTACGTGTTTTTCCTTTAATATAATTGTTTTTGCCGTTGACCCTATAAATGGTCTTGCTAAAAGTATTGAAAATCAATTCAATTGATGTTGAGGAGTACATAGTCAACATAGTTAATAATAATATCGTCTTTGGGTAGTCTTAATACAAGTGGTATCAAACATCATGTTGAAATCATATTTGTAGTTGATTGATTATTTCAACTAGTAGACAATTTCACAATACCCCTTATGGAAAATTAATTTTCACATATTTTAACTTAGGATTTTACTTTGATGAACACACTCTTGTTTATTTTGGTAAGTGATTTACTCTTGAAAAGATGATTTTTAATCGATTAAACTATTTCGAAACTTATCAAAATTATTACTATTGTGTTAGAAAGTGATGGGTAGAGATTAAATTTATGTTTTGATAACGAGAGAAAGTATAATTTGAAATTTCATCAAAATTAAACAAAGTTTATGATATTTTTGATTAGTACTTATTCGATGATCATTTCTATATTATCATTCTTCTTACACTCCATACGCCAAAATTTAATATAATATGTAGAAATTGGTATTTTGAAGAAAATAAGAAATTATATTTTTAATGGAATTTTAAAATTATACCTCAAAGTGTTCACTCGTATTTAAAAATCCTCATAGTTATGCATGGTGAACAGCTTTATTCTCTATATATGTGCTTCCATTCTCATTTAAAAGTCCTCACAATTATTGTAATGACATGTAATCTAATAACTTTATAATTTAATATTTAATATATTTTTAAATAATTATTTAATAAGTATTATAACACAAATATAACTTTTTTAAATAATAAACTAGTGATACTGAAATTGTTTCAAAAATGTGTTTACAAAATTAATTAGTAAAAAGAAAAATTATAAAATGTGACCGAAAATCATTTTTCGAATTTTTGGTGTCTAAAAGTTGTCAAAAATGTTGTGTAGATTATAGTTAACATATTTACAAATAATACAAGTATGAATAAGGTAGTAATATAGTGAAAATTTATTTACCTAAGTAAAAGGGGGTCTGAATTTAAAAAAGAGAAATAAAGTTTCCATGACTATAAAGATCAACTTAAGTACATAAGAACACTCTTTTACCCAATGTATTTTCTCATGCATGTACTTGGATGGGATGAGTGAGAGGAAAGGGAGGGATAACATGTAAATAAGAGGGAGGATGGTGATGTGGTGAATGAAATGTGGAGGGTAGTGTACTTTGAAATCATTAAGGGTATTTTTAAACTTTCACTAATTAAATTTATATAAAAATAAATCCGTATTTTTCACATTTCTCATTTTAACTTTCAAAACTTTACCATCTTCCATCTCAAGCTTTCTTACCTTTCCACGGCCTCTCAAAAAAATTACAAGTTAGAAATGTCATTTCTTTTTCATTTTTCCTTTAACAAAATCACTAAAACTCCTTTCTTCTTCTCTACATCACAATTTCCACCAAAACAAGAACCAAGCCACCACTTTTGCACTACGACCGAGCCTAATCAATGATAATCTGACCCCAACCCACCTTCTTTTGGTCTTAAAGTTGAGATTTTGCAAAGGAAAATTTCGTTCGTATGTCGGATGCAAGTTTGGTTGAAGTTTGATTCGATTTGTGAGCAAAATCCCACCTTTTTCAATAAAGTTGTAACCTTTGTTTTTATGATGCAATATATGTTATTACTTGTTTTTATATGTGCTTAAAAGTGATCGGTTGTTGGCTTGCTTACCTCTTTAAAAAGTTGGCATCTTTGGTAATTAGTAAAAAAAATTGAGCTTAGTTGAAAAAGTTTAAATAAGTAACGTAATTGATGTCATCTACATGTTCTATAGTTGTCATTTACTTTTGTTTCTATACTCACACTTATACTATGTGATGGATCAATAAATAAATGACATGTGAAAGCGTTTACAAAAGGGTCCATATAGCAATTATCAATCGACACTTTTGAAATCAACATTTCTTTTGGAATCTTTGGTTTAGAACTTGTGCTTGGGTTTTACAAGGTTAATTAATTACTTTAATAATGATGGTTTAACTTTAACTAATCATTTTTTAATGATGGCTTGATGTTAGTCAATTATTTAATAATGATATTTCAAATTTTAATTAATCATTTTAAATAATGATGATTAATGTTAATTAATTATTTAAATAATGATGTGACCAAGATTAATGAATGATTTTATTAATCAATTTTAAAATTAATTAACTGTTTGATTAATGATGTATTAAAGTTAGTTAATCATTTTGCTAATGATTTTCAACATTAATTAATCACTTTAATAATAGTGTTTTAAATTTAATTAATCATTTAAATGACGGCGTTTAAAATCAATTAATTATTTTAATAATGATGTTTAAGGGTTAATAATAATGTTTTAAGCTTTATAAATTACCTAAACAAGGATAATTAAAATTAATTAATCATTTTAAATAGTGTTGTTTGAAGTAATTAATCCAGATTAAAGCAAACTAATTATTTTAAATAAAAATGTTTGAAATATTTAATCATTGACTAAAATTAATTGATCATTTTAAATAATGATACTGAAGTAATAGATTTGTGATTAAAGCACATCAATCGTTGTGACAAAGTTGTTTAAAGTTAATGTTTTTAAATGTGAAACACTAGCAAAAATTTGATTTTAAAAGTAGAAGTTCGATTCGGTTATGGAAATGAAGTTTTCGTAATGCAATATAGCTTATATGGAAAGGATTTAGTCATACTCTTACTACTAAATGTTGAGGAAGAAACTCATTTCTATCTTGAAGGTTCAAGGCAATGCCTAGAGGTGACACTACCTCAACTTGCCCGGCTTTATTTCATACCCAAGGATAGCGGAAGTTTTGGAATCGATGAGCAGTGGCAAGAATATGAAATTTTATTTCCTTATACAATAATTTTTAATTATCCCCAATAGTTGATTTATTAACTACCAGTTTAGCTTTCTTCTTTGAGTGTCATCAATTTAAGACCATTTGTTGCTCATTTGAGCATTGTTATCCTTTGTCGAAAATGACGAAGACCAGAAATCGGGTGGCGGTTAAGTTATGTGGGGTTGCTCCCATTAGGGTATATTCATATCTACTCTAGGTTGGTTTTGGTTATATGTGCATTCAAATGTAAAATACTTGGATTCTCAGTAAGATTGGTGGCACCTGGCTCGAAGTTCCAGAAAAGAGTCATAAGAGAGGGTTACCCTCTCAAGAATATTGATTAGAGGTATACTTTCGATAAGAGTGGCGCACCTTCCAAGTAATTTATTAAAAAGTTCCCTTTTTTCTTTGATTCTAAGTTTTTGAATTTACCTCTTTCTTAATTGCATCGGTGTCATGAGCACTTTGTGATGTTTAATTATTTATATCCATTGTTGTGACTGGATGTTGTTATTGTGAGGGGAAATCCATTCAGCGGCTAGCCGCGTGGTCTCATATACCATATTTATTTCCACATTTTATTTTAAAGATTTGCTCATTGCATGCATATTGTCTAACCCGATTTGTTTGTTTCTGTAAAATATTTGAAACTCAATTATGTTAGAGTAGTCCAAGAGTAGTAGGTTTTTCTTTCGGCTCTTTAAAGATAATGGTCGAGCAGGAGGCTCCATTATCTATCTAGTTATGTATTTCCACTGTATGATCATGTATATGTTATTTGTGTCAGAAAGTGTATATGCAGAGTGTATAATTGCCTGGTCTGATAGATGTAGTACTTTTTTGTAACTCTGATAACTCCATGTTAAGAGTAACCTGAAGTACTAAATCACCAATGTATTATGTGTCACCATCCCAATGTGAGACTTTTTTGTTCTTTCTATTCTGTTCTGATCTGTTCTTTTATTTTACCTTATGACAACTCGTCTTTCGGATGCTTGGGCAATGGCACATGAACACCTAAGTTGTGTTAAGTGTCGATTTTAGGGTTTAGGATGGTGGGTCGTCACAGTTGGTACCAGAGCTTCGGTTGGGCAAGCAACTTAGCTTGATTGGGGTACAACTCATAATAATGGGGTAAGTGATTCCCTACAATGAGTTAACCTTGAGAGAGCATATTTGTAATTTTCTTTATAATAGTAATATATATCCTCTAAAGTCTCATTCTAATTCGTTGGTGTTGTTTTCCTTTAAACTCTTTTAATCCTATTCTTGCGTTCCATAGGTATCTATTATTTTTCTAGGTTATGAAAGATGAATACAAGAAGACGAGGAAGGGATGGATATGGAATTAGCATGGCTATTAATGGCAAAGCAGACAGGAATCAGATGCTGGTCACGTAGAGAAAGTGGTAGCATAGGTTTAACCTCCTAAGAACTTCGTGACTTTGTACAAGAGTTGCACCAATTTGGGTGGGAAGCCATTCTATATTACTGAGATATTCTTCAAGTGCAGACTTGGCTTAGGTCCAATGAAAGGTTATTTGGAGACCATAATTTGGAAGATACAGAGAAACGTCTGTTAGCATCACTACAGCTTTAGAAATACGCGGTGGACTAGTGGGATTCTATAACAACTAATACTAAAGAGGAGGAGTTTGGTTGAGCATAATTTTAATGCATTATCTCATTTTGGGCTTGGATTTATAATACACCGCTTAAAAGAATGAAAAGTTTGTGAAAGGGACGTGACCAGAGTTCCATCGGGAAATGACTAATCATGTCAATGGTAAATTCATTAACTTTATCGGTATGGCTTTGAGGTTTGAAGCTCTTGATATTGAGGAAGGAGTCCAGATAGGAGTAGTGCCAGCAACAAATGCCAAACCTTTATCAGTGATACCAGTCAGAGGCAAGCTGAATTTCAAGGGTAAAGGAAAGAAGCAGTGGTCAGGAAAGAAATCTGGAGTTGGAGCCCCAGCACAAAAGAAGCTACAGGACTTGTCCAAAATTCTTTATTTCAAATGCAACAAGATAGGTCACTTCACCAGTCATTGCACTAACCCTCCTAGGTATCAAATCTTCTATAATTGTCATGTGAAAGGATATAAAGAATGAGTGCCCTTTTTCAAAGAAGGAGTAGCAGGGATAGGCTTTTGCTACTGAGGAGATATTATCTACTTTTTCAGGACAAAATGTGAAGCAGGTGTTGCATGGTACACTATCCATCCATAGTCTTCCTATTAGGATATTACTCGATACGAGTGCTTCCCATAATATTATTTCTGTTGATCTCATTGATAAACTTAAATCCATCCATTTGAGTAATCCTCTTTGTATGTCGAGCCCTTTTGGGGGTCCGACAAACCATGACACCGTGTGTTTGCATGTACATATTTCTTATAGAAATCATCTCTTTCTCTCTGATCTATTTGTTCTTGGTTTCATGGGTTTTGGAGTGTTGTTGAGAATGCATTGGTTATCTAAGTTTAACACCATCTTGGATTGTGGTAGAAGGAAGGTCGTGGTAAAAGATGCAACAGGAAGAAGCATCGATATGTTTTGTTAAGAGCCATACGAAATGATGAGTAGTTTTTTCTATTCGGTTGAAGTAGCTAAGGAAAAGCAAAGGGACACACCTATTGTGTAGGATTTCATGGCTGTTTTTAATGAAGTGCAAGGTTTACCTCTCTACCGTGAAGTTTAGTTCCGTATTGATTTGATTTCAGGAATCAAACCTATTGTTTAACCTCCGTGAAGATTGGCTCCAAAAGAAAGGCGAGACTTAGAAATCCAAACATTCGACTTGTTGCATAGTGATAAGATGTAGTATTTCTTGTTGGGGATCGCTTGTCATCTTTGTTACCAAGGAGGACGATTCTTTAAGGTTTTGTGTAGACTACTGAGAGTTGAATAAAATAACTATTAAAAATAAATACCCTCTACCAAGGATTGACGACATGTTTGATCAGCTTCACGGCGCTTGTATATTTTCCCAATTGAGTCTTGCCACTGGCTCTCACCAAATAAGGGTAGCAGAGGAGAGTTTGGCCTTAGCATCATTTTGGACTCTAGATAGTTTCTTTGAGTAGTTAGTCATGCCTTTTGGGCTGACTAGTGCACATGCTTTCTTTGTGGACAACAAATCGAGGGTTCCAAGATGTTCTTAATAAATTTTTCCTCGTCTTCATTGATGAAATTTTTATTTATTCAAAAATAGAGGACGAGTATGGGTACCATATCCAACTTGCACTCGATACGCTTAGGAACCATATATTGAAGGCTAAGCTTGCTAAATGCTATTTTGGAAATCTAAAGTTAGATTTTTGGGCACGTCGCTTTAGGAGAAGGCATATCAGTTAATCTAACTAAAGTTGTTGCAGTTCAAGACTGGAAGAAGCCTATAAATGCGATGGAAGCTAGAAGTTTCTTGGGAATGGATGGTTTTTACCATAGCTTCATCAAAGATTTCTCAAAGATTGCTTCTTATCTAACAAAGTTAACAAAAAAAAGATGTTAAGTTCGTTTGTACGCCTAAGTGTGATCAAACATTTAAGGAATTGAAAGAGAAGTTGACTAGCGATCGTGTTTTGACTATTCCAGATAGGATTAGGTGTTTAACGGTATTACAGATGCTTGTAATTTTGGTTTGGGAGCAGTGTTGATGCGGCATAGGAAGGTTATTGCCTATGCAAGTCGACGGCTGAAGCCACATGAGAAAAAAATTATGTTATGCATGATTTGGAGCTTTTAGCTATTGTCTTCACACTTAAGATATGGTGGCATTATCCTCTAGGTGGAAAGTTCAAGTTATACTTGGACGAATCCTTCAAGTATCTTTTTACCTGGAAAGATTTGAATTTAGGGTAGCAGAGATGGCTGGAGTATCTCATTTCTTACGGTTTGGAAATTCTGTATATCCCTAGGAAAGAAAATGGTGTTGTAGATGTGTTGATTAGGAATGTTGCAATGGTTGCTAACTTGAAAGTCAAGCCAGTACCGATGTAGAGGATTACGGCTAGTCAAGAAGGTCCTATTTTGGCTCAACTCAAGAAGGATATCCAAGAAGGTATTGTATCTAGTTTTGAGATTGATCCTTCGGCATATTGAGACTGAATGGGTATATCAATGTTCCGAATGTTGATGGTCTTAGAAGAGAAGTTTTAGCTGAATGTCACATTCAAGGTTACGTTTCCATCAAGGAGTGACAACGATGTTCAAGGATATGAAGAGAGTATTCTGGTGGAATGGGATGAAGCGAGATGTTTTGATCTTTGTGAGTCAATGTGCAAAATGCCAGCAGATTAAGAGTGACCAATAGAAGTGAGTTGTACTGCATCATCCGCTTGAGATCCGAAAGTGGAAGTAGGAGAAGATCTCTATGGAATTTTCAATGGACTTCCTAGGTCAAGAAGATGGAACAAAAGTATTTGGGTTATAGTCGATCGGCTAACCAAGGGTGCATATTTCATTCCTGTTAATCCGACTAGGACTGCTAAAGATCTAGCTTGTTTGTATGTGAAGGAAATTTTAAGGCTTCAACGGATTCCTTATAGTATTGTAAGTGACCGAGATTCGATATTCTCTAGCAAGTTCTAGATGGGGTTGCAACTGCCTTAGGGACCGAGTGGAGTCTGAGTACAGCTTATCATCCTTATATAAATGGGAAGAAAGAGACAATGAACCAAATCTTGGAGGATTTATTATGAGCATGCATTCTTGACTATAAAGGCTCTTGGAAAGATCATTTACCCTTGGTCGAGTTCACTTACAACAATAGCTATCAGGCAAGTATCGGCATGACCTATTATGAAGATCTTCATGGTCGTCCATGTCGTTCTCCTTCATGTTGGGTGGAGTTTAATGATAGGATTGTTCTAGGGCCCAACAAAATCTTAGAAGTGAGAAGGTAGATGATATCAGAAGGAAGATGTAGACAGTGCAGAATTGATAGAAGTGTTATGAGGATCGAAGGCGTCGGGACCTTGAGTTCGCAGTGGGAGATTCGGTGTTTGTGAAGGTTTCTCTTTTGAAGAGCGTTGTGAGGTTTGGGAAATCAGGGAAGTTAGCCCCTCGATTTATTGCCCTTATCCCATTTTGGACCGGATTGGTAGACTTTCTGATAGAGTGGGGTTACCAGATAGACTATCGAATGTGCATACCGTATTTCACATATCTCAATTATGTAAGTATGTACAGGGCCCTTGGTCAATAGTAGAACCAACACAAAATAAAGATTTAGAAATTTAGCCTAGCCTAACTATCCTTAGGTGGCCTACTCATATCATCGCTCGAGATAGAAAGCAATTGAGGATGAAGGAAGTGAACCTTGTTAAGGTCCAGCGGAGTGATGATGATAGAGATTGGGAAACCGAAGATTATATTAGGGACTTGTATCCTAAGTTGCCATAATTGTTTGCATTATGTTGTATTTTTTAGTATACTCGTAGGATCACTTTGTTTGTTCCTGTTTGAGTTAATGGTATCATTTGGGTGCCTTTCGGTATCAATTGTTGTATATGATAAATTTCGGGGACGAAATTTCCTGTAAGGAGGGAAGGATCGAAAGGTATGTAATTTAATCACTTTTAAATCAACATGTAGTTATTTAATAAATAATATAACACAAATAAAAAAATAAATAATAAACTTGTGATAGTGAAATGGTTTCCAAAATTTGTTTATAATTATAATCAGTTCGGTGTAAAATCAAAAACGTGACCAGAAATCATTTTCAAAATTTTGATTTTTCGGTGTCTAAAAGTTATCGAAAATGTTATGTAGATTATAGTTTACATATTCACATGTTTACAAACAATACAAGTATGAATAAGGTAGCAATATAATAAAAATGTATTTATTTAAGCAATAGGGAAGTTCGAATTTAAAAAGAGAAAAAGAAAGATTTCATAAGTATAAAAATCAACATACGTACATAAGAACACTCTTTTATCCAATGGATTTTCTCATATGTGTATTAGATAGGATGAGTGAGAGGAAAGGAAAGGATAACATGTCAAATAAGGGGGAGGGTGGTGATGTGGTAAAAAATGTGGAAGGTAGTGTAATATTTAATCATTAAGGATATTTTTGACCTCTCACTTATTAGATTTATATAAAAGTAATTCCTTATTTTTCTCATTTCTCATTTTCAATTTCAGTAATTTACCATCTTCCATCTCAAGCTTTCTTACCATTCCATGGCTTTCTAAAAAATCCAAGTTAGAAATGTCATTTCTTTTTCACCTTTTCCTTTAAAAATTTACTAAAACCCCTTTCTTTCTTCTCCACATCATTATTTCCACCAAAACCACCACTGTTACACCATGGATGAGCCCAACCAAACCTAGGCCGATCCAATCCACTTTCCTTTGGTCTTAAAGTTGAGATTTTTGAAAAGGGAAATTCCGTCCATATGTCAGTTGCAAGTTTGGTTGAAGTTTGAGTTGATTTGGTTATTTTTGGTGACCAAAATCTCTCTTTTCAATAAAGTTGTAACCTTTATTTTAATGAGGCAAATATATGTTGCTTCTTGTGTTTATATGTGTTTAAAAGCGATTGGTTATTGGCTTTCTTACCTCTTCAAAAAGTTGCCATCTTTGGTAATTAGTAAATGATTTGAGCTTAGTTGAAAAGGTTTAAATAAGTAACATAAAGTGATGCCATCTACATGTTCTATAGTTGTCATTTACTTTTGTTCCTAGCTCATACTTATACTATATCATGCTTGGAAAAATAAATGACATAGGAAAGCATTTTCAGAAATGTCCATACAGGGACTATCGCTATATCGGCACTTTTGAAACCAACCTCTCTTTTGGAATTTTTAGTTTAAAACCTGTGCTTGGGTTTTACAAGGTTGATTAATTACTTTAAAAACAGTGGTTTAATTTTAAATAATCGTTTTATAATGATGGCTTAAGATTAATTAATTATTTAATAATGATATTTTAAATTTAATTAATCATTTAAATAATGATGATTAACGTTAATCTATTATTTAAATAATGATGTGATTAACATTAATTAACTGTTTCATTAATGATGTTTAAAATTAACTATACATTTTAACTAATGATGTTTAAGGCTAATTAATTACTTGATTACTGATGTATTAAAGTTAATTAATCATTTCGTTAATGACGTTCTAAGATTAATTAATAGCTTTAATAATAATATATTAAATTTAATTGATCATTTTAAATAACAATGATTATAATTAATTAATCATTTCAATAATGCTGTTTAAGGGTTAATAATAATGTTTTAAAATTAATAAATCACTTAAATAATGATAATTAAAATTAATTACACATTTTAAATAGTGTTGTTTAAAGTAATTAATTAGGATTAAAGCAAACTACTTATTTAAAAAAATGTTTGAAATAATTAATCATTGATTAAAGTCAATTGATAATTTTATATAATGATATTGAAGTAATTGATTTATGACTAAAGCATATCAATCATTGTGATAGAGTTGTTTAAAATTAATATTTTCAAATGCTAAACCTCATCAAAAGTTAGGTTTTAAAAGTAAAAGTTTGATTTCAATATGGAAATGAAGTTTTAGTAATTTGATATCGCTTATATGGAAAGGATTTGGTCATACTCTTCATAATAAGCGTCGAGGAAGGAACTCGTTTTTGTCTTGAAGGTTAAAAATGCATCAAGGCAAAGCCTAGAGATGACACTACCTCAACTTACATGGCTTCATATTCGATCGAGGGAAAGCACAATTTTGGAATCGGCTAGCGGTGGCGAGAATATGAAATTTTATTTCCACAAATGATCATTTTTAATTATCCGCGATAGTTGATTTATTAACCACTGGTTTAGCTTTCTTCTTTGAGCATCATCTATTTAAGAAGATTTGTTGCTTGTTTGAGAGTTGTTATCCTTTGTCAAAAATGAATAAAACCATAAAATGAGTGGGGGCCAAGTTATGTGGGTTTGCACCCATTAGGGTATATTCACATGTACTCTAGGTTAGCTTCTAATATATATGCAATAAGATGTATAATACTCGAATCCTCGGTAAGGTATTGGCAGTGTACCGCTTGGAGTTCCCAAGAGGTGTCACAATAGAGAATAACCTTTTCAAACATATTGACTAGAGGTATACTTTCGGTAAAGGGGGTGCACCCTACTAGTCATTTGTTGAAAAATTTCCCTTCTTTCCTTTGATTCCAATTTTTTTAAATTTACCTATTTCTTAGTTACATTGAGAAGTGTCATGAGCACTTCATGATGTTTAATTATTTGTGTCCATTGTTGTGATTTGATATTGTTATAATGAGGGGAAGTCTGTTCCGCCGTTGGCCACGTCGTCTTAAATATTATATTTATTTCCACCCTTTTATAGAGATTTTCTCATACCAGTCTTATTGTCCGACCCAAATTGTTTTCTTTTGTGAACTCTTGTGTACTCAGTTTTATTTAAGTAGTCCAAGAGTGGTAGATTTTTCTTTGGGCTTTTTGAAGACGATGGTCAAGTCGGAGGCTCCTTTATCTATCTAGTTATTTATTTCTACTGTATGATTATGTATGTGTATTTTGTATCAGAAAGTGCAAAGGTAGAGTGTATAACTGCCTAATCCGACAGATGTAGTATTTTGTGTAACTTTGATAAATCCATTTTAGGGATAACCTGATGTACTACTGTTTATATGTCACTATTCCAATGTGAGACTTTTTTGTTCTTTCTATTCTTTTCCGATCCATTCTTTTATTTTACCCCATGACAACTCGTCTTTCGGATGCTCGGGAAGTGACACATGAACACCGAAGTTGTGTTAAGTGTCGTTCTTAGGGTTCAGAATGGTGGATCATCCTAGTTGGTATCAGAGCTTCAGTTGAGCCAATAACTTCGCTTGAATGGGGTACAAATCATTAGAGATGGGTAAGTGATGCCCTAGAATGTTTTAATCCTAAGAGAGCATATTTGTAATTTTCTTTAAAATAATAATATCTATCCTCTAAAGTCTCGTTCTAGAGCCACTGGTGTTGTTTTCCTTAAAACTCTTCTGATCCTATTCTTGTGTTCTATAGGTATATGTTATTTATCCAAGTGATAAATGATGAATGGAAGAAGATGAGGAAGGGGTGGATATG
Source organism: Allium cepa (assembly GCA_030765085.1). NCBI lineage: Eukaryota > Viridiplantae > Streptophyta > Magnoliopsida > Asparagales > Amaryllidaceae > Allium > Allium cepa. The sequence continues at coordinate 905,994,732 of CM060929.1, read as the reverse complement.
GAACTAGCATAGCTATAGATGGTAGAGCAGCTAGGAATGTCCCGGTTGTACGTCCCATAGAGGAAGTGGTAGCACAAGTTCGACCTCCTAAGAACTTTGCAACTTTATACAAGAATTACACCACTTTGGGTAGAAACCATTATATAGTACCGAGGATATTCTTGGAGTGTAAACTTGGATTAGTCCTGTAAAAGGACATTTGGAGACTTTAGGTTAGGAGATGCAGGGAACGACTTTTAGCATCGCTACAGCTTCAAAAATTGACGACGGACTAGTGGAATTATACAACATTTAATACTCCAAAAGAGGAGTTCTCTTGAGCATAAATTTAATGAATTATCCCAATTTTGGATTTCGATTTATAGATACACCGCTTAAAAAGAATGAAAGGCTTATGAAGGAGATGCAACTAGAGTTCCTTCGGGAAATGACTAATCATGTCAATGGTACATTCACCAACCTTATCGGTATGGCTATGTAGTTTGAGGCTCTTGATCTTGAGGAAGGAATCTAGATAGGAGTAATGCCAATAATCAACACCAAGCCTTTATCGGTGATGTCAGTCGGAAGCAAGCTGAATTTCAAGTGCAAAGAGAAGTAGCAGTGGTCAAGAAAGAAACTTAAAGAAGGAGCCCTAGCACAGAAGGAGCCGCGGGACTTGTCCAAAATTCTTTATTCGTCACTTCGTAGATCATTGTACTAACCTTCCTAACGATCTAATCTACTACAATTGTCATAAGCAAGGACATATGAAGAATGAGTGCCCTTTTCAGAAGAAGGGGTCGTAGGGGTAGGCTTTTTCTATTAAAGAGATACCTACTATTTCTTCATGATAGAAGGTGAAGCAAGCATTACAGGGTATACTATCCATCCATGATCTTCCTATTAGGATATTATTCGGTACGAGTGCTACCCATAATATTATTTCAGTTGATCTCGTTGATAAACTTAATTTAAACCCATCTTTTTGAGCAATCCTCTGTGTGTTTCGAGCCTTGTTGAGGGTCCGACAAACCTTGAAACTGTGTACTTGCGTGTACCTATCTCTTATCGAAATCATCTCTTTCTCTCTTATCTGTTTGTTCTTTGGTTCATGGGTTTTGGAGTGTTTTTGAGAATGGATTAGTTATCTAAGTTTAATGCCATCTTGGATTTTGGTAGAAGGAAGGTCGTGGTAAAAGATGCGGTAGGAAAAAGCATTTATATGTTTTCTGAAGAGCCTAATGAAGTGATGATTATTTTTTATATTCGCTTGAAGTAGCTAAGGAAGAGTAGCTTAGAGTATATCTATTTTTGGGATTTCACGAATGTTTTCGATGAAGTGCAAGGTTTACCTCCTTCCATGATGGAGTTCCATATTGATTTGATTCCAGGAACTGTACAGATTATTCAACCTCTATGAAGATTGGCTCCAAAAGAAAGGCGAGAGCTAGAACGCCAGACTTTTGACTTGTTGCGAAAGGGATTGATAAGACATAGTACTTCTAGTTGGGTTTCGCTAGTCGTCTTTGTAACTAAGGCGGATGGTTTTATGTGTAGAATACTGGGAGTTGAATAAAAGAAATATTAAAATAAATACCCTCTACCAAGGATTAATGGCATGTTTGATCAACTCCACGCTGCTTGGATATTTTCCCAATTGAATCTACACTGGTTTTCACGAATTAAGGGTAGTAGAAGAGAGTGTGGTCTTAACAAGTTTTAGGACTCCAGATAGTTTCTTTGAGTGGTTAGTCATGTCGTTTGGGCTGATTAATGCAACCGCTTTCCTTGCAGACTTAATAAATCGTGGGTTCCAAAATGTTCTTGAAAATTTGTCCTCGTCTTTATTATTGACATTCTGGTTTATTTGAAAATTAAGAAAGAGCATGAGTACCATCTCTAAGTTGCACTCGGTACCTTCAGGAGCCATATGTTGAAGGCTAAGTTCATTAAATGCCATTTTGGAAATCTGAAGTTAGGTTTTTGAAGCATGTTGTTTCAAGAGAAGGCATATCAATTGATCCAGCTAAAGTTGTTATTGTTTAAGACTAGAAGAAGCCAATAAATGCGTCGGAATTTAGAAGTTTCTTGGGATTGGCTCATTTTTACCGTTGTTTCATCAAAGATTTCTGGAAGATTACTTCTCATCTGATGAAGTTAACAAAGAAAGATGTCAAGTTCATGGGAATGCCCAAGTGTGAGCAAGCATTCAAGGAATTGAAAGACAAGTTGACTAGTGCTTTTATTTTGACTATTCCAGATAGGAGTAGGGGTTTACTGGTATATACGGATGCTTGTAGTTCTTGTTTGGGAGTAGTTATGATGTAGCATGGGAAGGTTATTGTCTATGTGACTCGACAGCTGAAACTACATGAGAAAAAATTATGTTATGCATGATTTAGAGCTCTTAACACTAAACCTAGAGTAGAATCGTCTTATGTGGGGTTGCTCCCATTAGGGAATATCACATCTACTCTAGGTTCGTTTTAGATATATATGCACTAAGATGTGGAAAATGCTTGGATTCTCTATAAGGTTGGCGGGGTCCATCTTGGAGTTCCCGAGATGAGTCATAGAAGCGAATGACCTTCTTAAATATATATTGACTAAAGGTGTACTTTCAACAAAGGGGGCGCACCCTCCTAGTCATTTGTTGAAAAAAATATCTTCTTTCCTTTAATCCCAATATTGTTGAATTTACCTCTTTCTTAATTGCATCTGGAAGTGTCATGAGCACTTTGTGGAATTTAATTATTTGTATCCACTATTGTGATTAGTGTTGTTATTCTAAGGAGAAGCCCATTCTGCAGTTGGCGACGTGGTCTCATGTACTGTATTTATGTCTACCCTTTTATTTAGAGATTTTCTCATACTAGACTTATTGTCTGTCCTGAGTTGTTTGTTTATGTAAACTCTTGGTACTCAATTTTATTTGAGTAGTCCGAGAGTAGCAAGTCCATCTTTGGGCTCTTTGAAGATGATTACCGAGCAGGAGGCTCCTTTATCTATCTAGTTTTATATTTCTGTTGCATGATTAAGTATGTGTATTTTTATCAAAAAGTGTAAAGGCAGAATGTATAACCGTCTAGTCTAATTGATGTAGTACTTTTGTGTAACTCTGTTAACTCCATGTTACGAGTAACCTGATGTACTATCTTACTGTTGTATTATATGTCACCGTCCTAATGTGAGACTTTTCTATTCTTTATATTATATTCTGATCTGTTCTTTTATTTTATCCCATTACAACTCATCTTTCGGATGCTTGGGGAACAATACATGAACACCAAAGTTGTGTTAAGTGTCATTCATAGGGGTCAAAATGGTGGGTCATCACAGTTATGTATGCTTAGAAAATACGTAACATTATTTTTTAAGCAACTATTAATATTATTTAAAAGTCCTAATGGTTATGCGTAGTTAGAAAGCACTAAATCATTTTAAAAAGGGAATTATGAAGCATAACACACTACTGTCACTGTATTCTTCCTAAGGCATAAACCATTCAGTGGAATTTGTGCCTAATTAGTAAACTATTATATTCTTGTTTGATTAATTGGAATTTGAAATATATATATCTCTCTCGATATGATTATGATTTTAATCAAAATTCATCACTATTTCTATTATTATTATTATTATTATTATTATTATTATTATTATTATTATTATTATTATTATTATTATTATTGATGATAACAAAAGGGGGGAGAGGTTAAGATTTTGGTAGTTGAGTTATAACCTTACTGATATTTGAAAGTTGTTTCTATTATTTAAGAGTTGTTTTTGTAGTTATTTGATAGATAAATTGGATGCATCTATGTTGGTGGAGTCTAGTGTAGGGGGAGCATCTAAATAAGGAGAGCTTGAACATATCACAACAGACACGTATATTTAATTCAAAATCTTAATATATGTTTGTAATCATCAAAACGGGAAGATTATAGAGTATAATGATTTATGATTTTTTTTTAATGATATTAAACATATATATTCATTAAATTAGTTTGTTTGGCAATGTCACAGAATGAACTAGAATTCCTAATTTTATTTAAACAAATACTTTATTTCATTATAATTTCAGATAGTGCAAATTGAGGTTCCACTATATTTACACGTTAAAATACAACACATTTTTTCCAGTCTCATATACAACGAACTCTCATATAAATTTCACTCACTCACTCTGGAATTTTTCTTCGATATTTTCCTGCTTCGACTGTCTACTTTTCGATCATCTGTTATGTCCGTCGAATGAATAATGAAGTAAAATGGAAAAATTAACAAATCAAAATTGCAAAAATAAAATTAGAATTGAATATTGATATATCTCAGTTTGTAAGTTTGTTTTTTTTTTTATATTTTAGATAAGGAAAATAAATAAATGCACATGAACAACTTATGATATGCACAGTGTATTTCTATGAATATCACAAGTCTGAGCATTGATTAAATTATAGGGACAAATGCGACGTCAAGCCAAATGGCTCAACACAAAGTAGTTGCATAGGTCAAGCCCAAAGGCTCAACACAGTGCAAGTAAAACTATACATTGGTGTAGCTATGGTTGTGCTCAACTCATGCACAAAGCAGCAAAATAAACATACAAAACTAGAATCAAAATGGAGCAAATGCACATAGGCAAAAGGGTCAGGAGCAAGGGGTGTACGCACTCAGAGATCCACACAATAGGAATGAAGACACAAACAAAATAGTTCACGACAAATGGAATAAGGACACACACCAATGCTACCAGAATTAAACAATACTGATCAGGCTAAAGAGGAGCAGCAAAGCACTCAAAGGTCATGGGAAAACAAGGTTTCAGTAGTGTAACGACCTAGAATTTTGAACGCTTCGTATTTAAATATCTAAATTATTTGAATATTTGAATTTTTGATTAATATTTACTAAAATTATTTAATAAGCCCTTTAATCCCCATTTATGTCATAACTAATGATGGGAACATGTTTTGGAAAAATGTTTACAAAAATATGTTCTTCGAAGAGTAATCGATAATGTGACCGAAAATTAATTTATCGATAAACAACTTTTGGATTGGTATAAGTTGTTTGAACTCTTATGCACTTAACTAATGATCAAATGAACACATTAGCAACCAATCAACACACTCTCCTCTTCACAAAGCTTGGAATGTTCTAGAAAGTTCTAATAGGATAAGAGATATTATCATGGTAAGGGTAAAATTGTAAAATCAATAAACGAGAAGCGACACAAAGTTTTAATTATAGGAAGTAATTAATATTATTTGGGTTTTGAGGGGTTTTTATTCTTTTTCCATCAAATTCTAAGGCTATATAAGGAGTGGTACACCCTTCTGAATAAATCACAAATAATTAGAAAGCTTGAGTTGTAAAATCAATGGCATCTTCTTCTCCTTCATTATCATCTCTTATGTTTTAAAAAGAAAGAGTTGCAAATCAAATTTAAATCACTTTCATTAAGCTAAAAAAATGAATAATTGGAGCCAAACTCCCATAAAACCCAATGGCCGTGAACTACATGTGGGTGACGAAGGAAGGAGAGCAAGGTAAAAGTAGGAGAAGGAGGAGGAAAGGTGGTTGCAAGGGTGTGGTTTGACTTGGAATCTTGGATCTTGGTTAGGTGAGTTAACACCTCACTATGAATGAAAAATATAACACATATATGTTGTTTTGATTATGGTTTTGTTATTTTAATTGTTAAAAACTTATGTTAAAAACAATGGTTAACTTCTTACTTTAAAAGCAAGTGATATATATGATTCATGAACATGGACTGGAATAAATTTGGAATGGACTTGAATGGACTTATATGACATATGAATAGGCCTTGAACAAAGCATATAAGTTGCAGTCGAACATAGGTTGGAATATACATGGATTTAGAAGTGCACTTACAGCGATAGTTGCTGTAGATGCAGTTTGGAATTGCCTTGTTTTTGGCAATTGCTATGGAACTGTATATAGAAATCCTTACGAATTTCTTGCAATATTTACATTGTTTTAAATTTATGTTTGTTGCTATTAAAACATTAAACAGTAAAAAGTTAAGTAACATCTCGAAAATGGCCAAAACATCACAAAACTGCCTCGTATAACCTTCAGTTTTGGACTTCAAATGCTTCAAAAAAGACTTTAAGTTTAAGCGCTTTGTTTTGCTCTTTTTAAAAGTATTTCTTAACTCTTATTAGAGTACTTTAAAAGTAGTTTGAGATTTATATGAACTTTTAAGAATTAGTTATGAATTTATACAAAAAGAGTGTTTCGTAGTAAACACGATTTTCTATGTTTTCAAGTAAATTACAAAATGATTATTTTTAAGTGATATTTTGTATAAATGTTTTGAAAATATTATAAGTTTTTTTAGTATAAAATATCTTATATAAATATTTTAGAAAATATCGTATATAAATATCTTGGAAATCTCTTACATAAATATCTTGGAAAATATCTTATGTGATGATCCACCTTTTCGGACGGTTTAAATCGACAATGAACTGTATATGTCTAACTCAAACCATTCAAGCGACAGATTATCAATGGGATTTAATAAGAAAATAAGAGAAAAGAAGGGAAAGAAAATTAAAAATCTCGTAGTGGAGTGACAAAATATAATAATCAAATAAATAGTTCATGAAGCTGTTTTACAATATACATTAGATTACACAATTTTTACAACATAATAAGAGTACAATCAACAAACATACCAAAATAATGCAGTGGAAAAATAATAGTAAATACGGTCTAGCAAACTCAATCTTCATCTTCAAGGAATAATGGCTTCAACACTGAAATACTCAAGCAGACCCGAGCATGATGAAAAGATAAAGCACTCGAGTGAGAACTAAAAGTTCTTATGTATGTTAAATTAATAACAAGTAAATATGAGTGTGATAGCTTCAGAGATTTTTATGGAATTTTCCACCTCCTATTAAGTGTACAACATGGGTCAATAACTTAAGAGATGTTACGGGATTTTCAATCTCCTAAGGATTCGTTAAACTATCTATATGTTGTAAGATATGTTATATATGTAGTGTCTAATCAATAAAATAATTATTTTTTCTTAGTGTTAAGGCTTTACATTAACCCCCTGACACATTTTTAAGTAAGTAGTCTATGCAAGTCCCATAACACAACCAATAATGTCAGTAGCCAGTGAGTCCCCTATAGGTACCACACTAAAACAAAATCGTAGTAGGGGTGTATAAGGACAAAAGTATGACAATGCACGAGAGGCAATGCCCAAGGTAGTATACTACCAATTCAAGTGGTAGGACTGGTGGTAACGCGTTATAGCCACGACCATCTGCTGCATCCAACACTCCCATAATCAAATCAAGGTGTACCGATCAAGTCAAAATCATTATAGTAATGTGAAGAAGTGTGTCCGCTAGGGGTAGCTATCGCTCTTGGCCTGACAAGCCGTCTTGTTTTAGTCATTTAAAATTGGTACAAGTGCCAGGGTCATCCATCATCGTTCTCTTTCTTCAAATCCAGCAATCATTTTCCAATCTAACCACTTCATTCTAGATCAACGACCACGTACACAGTTGTTAGAGTGGTTCCTGTACTAATAGAGTATGCCAATATTTGGCCATGGTCTCTTTAAAAACCAAACGTCATTTGACACACCGGTTGGTTCTTTTAAATTTCATAAACAAGTCATACTTCATATCAAAATACCGGATTCATTTTAAAATCATTTCGAATTCAAAATAGGTTATACCTTCACATCAAAGCATTCGTATTGAAATCAAAGATTTAAATCTAAATAATTCCTAATTTATAACGGTTTGAATATTGAAAATAGCTTTGAATAATTAATATAGTTTGAATATTGAAAAAAGTTTGAATAATTAAATATTTTTGATATTGAAAATAATTTGGAATAATTAAAATAGTTTAAAAAAATTGGAAATAGTTTTAAATATAGAATTGTTTTAATATTGAAAATAGTTTTGTTAATTAAAAATAGTTTATATATTAGAAATATTATTGATAATTAAAATAGTTTATAAAAATATTTCTTTTCATAGCAATTTGAACTCATGTTCTAATTCCAAACACAATGAATTCAATTTTTTCAACTTCCATTTTAAGTAAATTTCATGTTCAAAATTCAATTTAAATCAACCTCAATTCAACCGATTTCCAACTTACTTCAAATTCAATTTAAATGATTTATCCAAAGGGTGAAAGTGTCAATTAAAATTCTCGTTTTTAAACAATTTAGTTTAAATCCATTTTACATTCAAAACTTTGAAATACCAATTTAAAACCACTTTAATTAAACTAAATTCAAAGTTTAAATTAAAGTTAAACCTTTAAAATGATTCACTTCCTATAAGTTTAAATCATATTTTAATCTCAACTTAAAGACTTCAAATTAAATCTTTAAACAATTTCAATAAACAATTTCAATTTAAACATTTCAAAACTTGAATTTAGAAAATAATTTAATTCTTCTAAATCCAAATTTTATTTTCTTTAAAGCAATATCATTTAAACCAATTTAAATTCAAGATGTTGAAACCATTAGTTTAACCAATCCGACGTCCGTATATAATTTTCTACCCTATGGCCAAGTGATGAGTAAATTCAAATTTAATTACATGGATGAATATATATGATTTCAACCCAAAATTAAATGAGATAGGTGTATATCATCTCAACCTATTTCTTAGTTAATTCGAAATATTCAGATGACAATTTATAGGATGTTAGATAATAAATGAGGTAATAACGAGATTATATCAAAATAAATCGACAACCATACTTCTAACATCAATCAATAAATATCCAATTGCAATCAACATCCAAATCAACCAATATCACAATAGTTACTAACTATCATTGTTGGTGTTTAACTAGAAATTAATTTTTAATATTAATATAAATGTCAATTTAATTCAATATAAAATTAAAATTAATTTAATTGTCAATTTAAACTACCAAACAATAACCATTAAAATTCTTATCACTTCGTAAATTAAATTCAACTAAAATGAGAAGATTTAATATTGTGTGAGTGGGTTTAATCACTCACTTCTGGTTTGAATCCCATTAAAAATTCAATAAAAGCCCAAAATCTCAACAGTCTCCAAACTCAACCAAACTAGTTTCATGTTGTCTGGAATTTCGATAAGGGTCAAACAGAAGAAACACGCGTCAATCAGAGCTTGAAAAAGTTATTGACATGAGAACATTGAATTTTAAATTTTAAATTTTAAATTATAAAAGGGCACAAAAGTAAATAGCCAAACCTCTCAAACCCTAGCCAACGTCAGCTCGAATCCTATGCCCGCCAACCTCTTTACGTTGTTGTCGCACCTAGAAGCCACCATAGACCAATCGGACCAGGCCATTGAGAAGCCCTAACCGAGCCACACCTAATGGACCACACCTCGTAAGCTGTGCCGCCCCGTGCCTCCTCCATGACCGAGATTCGGCCATAGATCATCAAATTTCGACGAAGATCGACACCTATGGCATGATCGATGCTAATGGATCATCTTTGCTTGTCGTCCTCAACGCCGCAGCAAATTCTGATCGACCTGTCGATGAAGACCCACCGTCAATCGCAAAACACTTATATAGATGGCCAAGGAAATACTTTCAATTTATGAAAATATAGAGCCTCCAATCGAAAAATGAATTAGATATACAGATTCCATTCGTTTGAGCGGTTTGAATTTTTAGATTTGATTTATAATCGGTAATCAGGGTTTAGGATAATCTACATTGAGAAGGAACTAATTATAACTGAATTCGTACGTACAAAAAATAGAATCGAAATCTGTTAGGGTTTATAACAACATATATATATGTATATATCTATAGGAAAAGGCTGAACAAGAATGGATGGAGCAGATTGATTAGGCCAAAGTGATAAGCCTGAAAAGCCCGTTTCGTTTCCAAAATGAAAATAGGTCATCATATATATCAAAATATTGGTTTACAGTATTTTTAAACTCAATGAAACTAATTTCAAACCCTAATCCTATAGTATATAGAAGTTAGCTTTAAAATCAAATTATATTTATTTTTACGCTTAATTAAACGAATTATTATTAAATTGATTGAATCACTTTTAAAATTCTAGATTTAAAGTTTTTATCATTATTCTTGATTAAAGAGGAATTAATAATCTTTTAAAATACAATTTTCCATGTTAAATACAAGATTTAAATATTAACTTAATTTCAATTTTAAATTACAATAGTTATAAATCCTAGTTCATCATATTTTAATTTCCAAACAAATTCTTTTATTTTGATTTACATATTATTAATATTACATCAAATTTTCTTTTCAATTAAGACATGTTTCCTTCTTATTTCCTCAATTTTCTCTTTTATTTAAATTCGAACATATGTTTCTATTATTACGTTCATTAATTAAAATTAATGTTCTCTTTCCTTTTATTTGAAAGATTTCAATTACATTTAATTCTCATTGATTACCAAATTAATTGATTTAAATAATGAGGTGAGAAACAAAAAATTATAACAACTTAGTAATTTAAACACATTTATAAAATTATTGTTTACAAACAAAGGTTAAAAAAATTACGTACTAAATAATTGATTTCATACTCCATATGAAAACCAATTTCATTTAATAATATATGATTACATCAATATTCTACCAGTTGATGCGAATGCTACTAATCTAGTTGATTCTATCACAAAAGATAAATTCTAAAATCGGGTAAGAGAGCTAGTGGATAATCATCGGCAGTTGAATCAGCAGATTCAAGCCAATATCGATCTAGTGAACGAACTCAATCAGCAACAATGCGAGAATGCCAGGACGAACCCTGCCCCTTATTCTATATTAGAAAGTTATAGTTCAACAGATGATTATCACAAATGTAGACATTGCAAAATTGATGGATATCACTTAGAAGCTTCAGGACATCATCATACAAAGCAATATAGTCTACGCAGACCGATCATTGTCAATCCCTCCATAAGGATCAGTGGTGTTCCCTCCTCTAAAGGATTGATGCAGACCAATTGCCTCCTCGGAATGACAATGAATCTAATGTACATGGTATACATCGAGAGGATGTTGAGTCAAAAATGCATGGAATGGCCCATAGACATCGATCAAACCATTCGCATAAGGTGGAGCACGACCATCGCTTGGCTCCAACTACCCAAACATCTGACTTGTCGGCTATGGTTAGACAAATAGTGAGGGAAAGCCAGGGTTTGACCAAAGATGATTGGAGGATCTCAAGAAGCCATACCCTGTTCACTGACAATATCTTGCATGGAGTGTATCCAAGGAGGTTCATTATGCTATCGATGCCTTCCTATGAGGGAAAAACTGACCCCAGTTAGCACATCATGAGATATGAATGGCCGATTGATTCCGCATGAGCTGATGATGCAACAAAGTGTAAATGTTTTCCTATTACTCTCTCCGGCAGAGCGACGATGTGGTTTATGAAATTACCCCCACAATCAATCTCTAGATTTGATGATATAGCAACGAAGTTTGTGGAGCAGTTCCGTATGCTTGCAACTCGCTCCAAAGATGTAATGTACCTATCCAGCACGGTCGGGGCTTCGGGAGAATCGCTGAAAGAATATTTAGAGAGATTTCATAGGGCTGTTACATAAGTCAAAAATCCAAATAACCATTCAGTACTGATGGCGGTAACGAGAGGGATTGATCTAGAATCAAACTTTGGTTATTGGTTAATTGGAAAACCACCCAAAATGTTGGAGCGTTTCTATGCAAAAGCGACTCAATACTTGAGGAAAGAGGACGCTGGATGCTCTAGGAAGAAGAATATTGTGGGGCCATGTGGAGGAGTGCATAGTAATATTACAGTGAAGCGGTCTAGTGATAGTTTTGGGAAAGGTCAAGTGATTCCAAGATAAACTGAAACAGCAAAATAAAGGCAATGACAGGAACTGTGAAAGAAAAAAGGATTCTGAAAGAGGAAAGCCAAGGATTCCAATGTATGATACATACACAAAACTAATTACATCTCTAGAGCACGTCTATTGGTCTGTTTGCAATGCCATGTAGTACAGGAATCCGCCTCTAAAAGAATATATGGAGAAACAGAAGCAGACTAGAAAATATTGTGGATTCCATGAATGCTATGGACATAACACAAATGAGTGCAGGCATCTCCAGGATATAATCGAGAAACTAATCTGGAAAAGAAAGTTACAGCGGTTTGTTAAAGCCCTGCAGGATGGAGGAAAGGGGACATCCAACCCCGATGGAGGACAAGCTTTGCATAGGGCTAAGAAACCAGCATGGACTGGTGGAAGATTAGTGATAAATACGATAGTTGGAGGATCGCATCTAGCAAATAGAGTTGGCATGAGATGGAGCGTTATGCTTGCGCGATCAAGCGTATAAATTTTGAATGTTGTTTGAATACAGAAGATGGAGCTCCAGTAAAACAATAGCATACAATAGCTGATGACATTATGTTCAGAAATAGAGATGTAGATAAGGTGGTGGCACCGGCGATTGACCCAATGGTCATTTCGACCATGATCGACCCCGCCTTAGTGGTAATGATTTTAGTTGATTGTGGAAGTTCTGTTAATACAATTTCAAGAAGGGTTACGATCAGATGAGAATGGAAACCAAGGACTTAAAAGCGTCTAAAGCCCATATTCATGGCTTTAACGTTGCTGCAACCGAAGCTGTCAGAAATGTCGAATTGCCCGTGGAGTTGGAAGACGGTGGCCGTAAGAGAGTGCGGATTTTACCATTTTTTGTCTTGGATATTAACTCTCCATACAATGTTTCGATATTAACTCTCCATACAATGTTTCTCTAGGTCGACCAACCCTAGATGAATTTTGGGCAACTCTTGCCCTGTGGTGTTTGACTTTGAAATTCCTAACTGATAATGGTGTTGGAGTTGGTGCATGATGATCAGGCGATCAGACGTACTTGTTATGTGGCTGAGTTGAGAGATGCTCAATGGAAGAAGAGAGGTAAGGGTATGGATAACTCTCTTCACATCGAAACCACCAAAGGTTGACAACCAGTGCCTGGGCCTTAGCCCAGGAGCCTCAGTCGGTTCTATAAAGGAATAAATCTAAGGGATGATGAGGAGGAGCCGAAAAAGACCAAGGCTGCACCTGCTGAGTAGACGATCGACATAACGGTCAGTCAAGACGACCCATTACGGGTACCAAAGATCAAATCAAGGCTCAGCCCCCCGTTGATGAAAGAACTTATTGATTTTCTCTGAGAAAATCTTGACGTGTTTTCTCGGACTCACTCTGATATGTGTGGGATATCCCCTGCCACTGCGAGCCACGCATTAAATATCGATCCGAGGCATGTCCTGGTGAAACAAAAAAGGCATGGCATGGATTCGAAAGGATCTACTGCCCTTAAAGAGGATGTGGATAGGCTCAAAAACAATGGGTTTATTTGCAACGTCCTCTACCCTAAATGGATATCTCATGTACTTGAGAATAGCAAATGGAAAGTGGGACACCTACATTGTCTATTCGGACTAAAAAAAGGCATGTCCAAAAGATAGTTTTTCCCTCCAATGATCGACCAGTGGTAGACTCAAATATATGACACGAGTTGCTATCTTTCATGGATGCGTACTTTGGATATAACTGAATCCCAATGCACATCCACGATCAGTAGCACACTAGCTACGTTACCAATGTTGAATTATATTGCTATGTGGTAATGCCATTTGGATTGAAGAATGCTTTGGCGACCTATCAATGTTTAAATAACATATTGTTTAAAGACTAGATTGGAAAGATGGTGGGGGTATGTGTGGATGATATGCTCATGAAGTCATGACGATCGAGTGACCACATCAAAGACTTGGCAAAAATGTTCGATATCCTCTGATATTAAAAAATGAAGATCAATCCTTTGAAGTATTCTTTTGGCGTTGCATTAGGAAAGTTTTTGGGTTTCATCATCAATGCCTATGAAATCAAAGCTAATCCCGAGAAGATTCAAGCAATTCATAATATCCAAGTGTCTAAGACCATTAAACAAGTACAGAGCCTAAATGGTAAGGTTGCTGTCCAAAGTTGATTTGTTTCTACAGCTATTGATAAATGCATCCCTTTCTTCAACTTGATTAGAAGAAAGAAAAGGAACTTTGAATGGATGCAGGAATGTAAAGACGTATTCCAAGATTTGATGAATCATTTAGAAAGGACTCCCATCTTGTCAAAGCTGGTGGATCATGAAGACTTGTATATCTACTTAGCCATTCGGTATATGCTATAAGTGTCGCACTACTTCGCGAAGAGAATCAGATCTAGAGACCAGTCTATTATATTAAAAAACAATTAATAGGAAAGAAACTATCCAAGGATAGAGAAATTAGCGTATAGCTTATTGATTGCTTTACGAAAGCTCCACCCCTATTTTCAAGCTCATTCTATCAATGTTTACACCTACTAGCCGTTACGACAGGTCCTACAGCTACCTAAGATGTCCGGAAGGTTACTCAAGTGGAACATCAAACTGAGTCAATCCGACATTACTTGTCTCCCTCGAAGAGCTATCTAGGAACAGGAACTGCTGGACTTTATAGCAAAATTCACTGCACAAGATGATCTCCTAGAGAGCAGTGGAGCCCATTCCATTTGGTAAAAATGTATATTAATGGAGCATCCTATGATTGTTGTTCTGGAGCTGGAATCATGTTAGTAACTCCGAAATATCGATCAATTTACTACACTTTGAAGCTTGACTTCCTTGCAACGAACAACGAAATGGAGTATGAAGCTCTGATTGCTGGACTTAAACTTTCCAGAGAATTGGGGATAAAACTCTTGAAATCTTTTGTGACACACGACTGGTAGTATATCAAGTCAGGGGAGATTATTAAGCTAAAGGACAACAAATCATCCCATACCTTATCCAAGTCCAAGAGCTATTGACTGGCTTTGAGTATTATGACATCGCACACATCCTTGGGATCAGAACAAAGAGGCCAACTAATTAACAAAGTTTGCTAACATTAGGGATGCACAATAGATTTTCTTGGCTCTAGTCGAAGTACTAGACGCTCCGAGCATAAGCTAGATGGAAATCGACTAGGTACTAGAGACGGATCCGAAAAATGATTCGTGGATGACTCTGATTAGAAAAATATTTGCTATAGGGAGTCCTTCCTGAGCGAAGGAATAAAAGGCAGCAAGTCCTTCGCAAAGCCTCAAGATATATCATTTAGGAATGCGCTATATATAGAAAGGGTTTTTCCATTCCCTTGCTCCAATGTATCAGCCAGATGAAATAAATTGAGTCATAAAGGAAGTTCACTAAGGGGAATGTGGAGATCACACTGGGGGGCAAACCACAGCAAAGAAAATACTACGCTATGGGTATTATTGGTTGACTGTCAACCGAGATGTTGCTGATTACGCTAAGCGATGTGATTAGTGCTGGATATATGCAAAAGTTCCGAGAGCTGCTGCCAACATAAATCACACAAATGGTCAATCTGTGGCTGTTTTCTATATGGGGTGTAGATATTATCGGTTCCTTATCGATCTCTAAATGCAGCGTGTAGTATGCCATCGTCTAGTTGATTACTTCACCAAATGGGTCAAAGCGGAACCATTGACCATGATCACAACAAAGAAAGTAATCAACTTCATTATCCGGAACATCATCTATCGTTTTAAGCTTGCACAAAATATTATGATTGAAAATGGAACATAATTGGACAGCGTTGAATTCACAGATTTTTGTCGTCAACATCATATTGAGAAAAGATTTGTGGCAGCTGCTCACCCTAAATTTAATGGGCAAGTTGAAGCTATGAACAAAATCGTAAAATCCATTCTAAAGAAGCATTTGGAAAAGGCTAGAGGCAATTTGTTGGATGACCTCCCAACAGCATTATGGGCTTACATAACCACCCACAAGTCCGCAACTGGCCATACTCCATTCACTCTTGCTTACGGCTCCGAAGCCATCTTTCTTGTGGAATTCGAAGTTCCTTCTCATCGAGTAACCTACTACGATCCCAGAACAAATAGAGATCTTATTTTAAAATTTCTAGACTTTGTAGATAAGAAGCACGAAGATGCTAATTTGAGGGCAGCTACATATTGACACCGAGTCATCCGATGCTACAACACTAAATTCTAACCTTGAACCTTTAAAATCGGCATCTCGTCTTGAAATGGGTCTTTCCTGCCCCATCACACATGAATCCTATTTGGTAAGGACCGTATGTCATTGAACAAAGGCTTGGAGAAGAAACTTTCAAGCTAATGATTGTTGATGCAATTACACTCCCAAGAGCGTGGAATAGTGAGCATTTACGATGTTATTTCACTTAGTTTACTCTTTTTTTTATTCAATTGTATTCAATTTACGAATTTGCTTTAGCATTTGATTTTCCAGATATGTAATAAGACAAGTTATGTCATTTCTTTCCATTTGGCAAATAAAGTTTGAAATTTCCATCATATCTGTGATTATTGTAGCATTAATTATTAGTTATGATACCTAACTAACTAATATTGATATGTTCATGCAGGTCCTAGAGCTTGGAGCTAGACGATTACATAAATTAATGATTAAACTAAACAAAATGAACATGCCTTGACCGTTCATCTGAGTATTTTCACTTAGTTCTCGGTGGACAAAATATCTAATAAGGAATGGATGAGACTCGGCCATCTAATAACCAAGTTAATCTTGTCGAGTGACAGGACAAATATAAATCAAAAGCGATTATGATTGTAACGACCCAGAATTTTCGAGGAATTTTCGATTTCGAAAATTCCAGATTGTTAGGAAAAGAAGAAAAGAGATAGAAGAAGAAATAGAAATGAAACACAAAATCTCACATTCGCAGCGGATCAAAATATAATATCAAATAAAATAACAGTTATACAAAGAAAAACTGTATCAGTTAATTTACATTAATACATCAGAGTTACAACTATTTATACACATAATTGGACAGTTAAAATAACTTGTACCAGATAAACAATAATATCTCTCAGCGGAATCCTCTATACGTCCCTGCCATCCAGCTCGCCTCCTAAGCTCCCGAACGTCCTTACCTGAAAATCTGTAATACTCGGTCTGACCAGAGTATTACATCAAAGTAACATCTGGGTCAGGCTGGAAACCAGCATGATTAAACCCATGTAATATGAAATACCAAGCTGCATAACTTAAGCGAATTACCTGGGTAACTCGTACTTTTCTACATGTTCTAATCTTATTTAAGTCAATCATTTATCTCAAAACAATATCCAAGAATTATTATCCAGATTAAATATCCATGATACTTAATTTATTCCATTCCTGCCTGTATAATTTCACATATCCGACTTATAAAAAATTTAGTTTACTAATCGAAGTGGTTTTAGGTATTTACTGATACCCGACCCCGGTCTCTTCGAATTCAATGACATCTATAATCCAAGTTTTTTAGTTTTTAAACAATACAGTTCATATCCAAGATATTATATCACATAACCATTCAACTCAGATAGGTAACCTACATTACCACAGCTCAATCCATTCACATCACAGCATATCCCAATCACCCATCAGAGATATCATCAATCCAAGTTATCCAATATTATTCAACCATCCATAAACAAGATTTATTAGATATATAATTCTTAATTAATTTAATTTAATCTCTAATTAAATTAATTACAAACTTAATTACTTGGATTACCTTAATCCAGCTTACATAACATTAATAAATTACAACCTAATTAATAAATCATTCATTAATCATCCATCTTAATTAATCATCCTTGATTAATTAACCTTTATTACATTAAGTAATTAGCCTTTAATTACATATATATTAATTAGCCTTAACCATTCTCATTAATTATCTTTAATTAATCTCCTTAATTAATTAATTACATTCATTAATGATCCTCTGATCACTTCCAGTAATTAATTATTCTTTTAATTAATTACATTTAACAAGTAATCTTTAAATTAAACACATTCATTAATTTACCTTAATTAATCTCATTCAGTAATTAACTATCCCTTAATTATTTACATTAATTAATAAATCATCAATTACTTAAGATCTTAATTGATTTTAAGGATAAACCCTTTTATCTTTTTCTCTTATTATTTTAATTATCTTTAAATCCTTATTAAATAAAACTTGAAAATAATTTATCACCATTTGATTAACTTAACCTTTAGGTTACACTAAGGATTTAAAATCACTTTATCCTTTTAATTATTTACTTAGTTAGAATATCCAGTTTTATTTAAAATAAATTTTCAAACAAGGATTATATAAATTTTAAAACACTTTTAACTTAATAAATTTTAACATAATTTATCTTAAACCCAAATCAACCTTTAATATTTCAAAATAAATGGGTTGATAAATTTGTTTCAAATTTTTTTAAATTTTAAAACTCATATTTTCATTTTGCTTAAAACTGTATATCGACACACCCGAGCAAAAAACCCAAATTCTTGAGTTCAAACCCTAGCAACCTGCTGCCCTATTACTTCGAGCCAAACCCTTGATTTCTTCGAGTTCGTTCCTGAGGACATCACCAACATTCTCGAGTTCCACAACCCAGCCAAAAGCAGATACGAGGAAACACTTGTACACGTGCACATATTGTTGGCGCATCTCCGACCATCATCATCCCCTCTAGTAAGTCGACGCCATCACTCACCTCTGATTCTAACCTTCAGATCAACGTATCAAACACCAGAACGAAATCGAACAGATCGAATGGTATCAGTTGCTAAGTCGATCACCAGAGACCTTCCAGCATCGCTACCACAGACCTCCGATATTCAGGCCGACCAACCCGAGACCACGCCATGCTCCAACAACCCATTTCCCCCCTCCGCGATCCCTTTCGGTGGTCCCTTGACGACGTTCAGTCTTCGACAAACCCATCGACCCAGTCCAGACGTCGAACCCAAGATTGACCTCATCCAACCATTTAGCTTAAAGGAAAAATTCCAGGCTAATTTTTCTGTGATCATCAACCCCTAAGCCACCTTCGATAAGAACCCCGACCACCCTAGTTATGCGGATCATCAGAAAATACCCGAAACCCATATCACGTTCAACTCTCGATTTCTCGAGATTTACTATCTTAAAAATCATGGTTTTGATTTTAAAAATCCTAGATTTCGAAATCAAATTCGATTATATACCTGATTCCAGAAATCATTTAAGTCGAATTTTTGCTATTATTAAGATCCTACTGTTTTTCTTCCTTTTTTCAAAACTACTCTTAATTATCTTCTGCAAATATTTTTAAAATTGGTATCATGATGTAACAAACAAGCTTTGTTTATATAACATGTTCTAAAGAAGATCAGGGAATGAGAACAAGATTTTTTTTTACAATTCTTAGAACCTGAACAACAAGAACAGAGCAAATGTCCTATGAATAGACATCCTCAACCATTCAATTCATATATATAATTCATAATAAACAATCATATGAACATTTATTACACTTTTCTGCAAATTTACTGCATGCCACAAGATTTTGAAAATAGGTTAGAAGTTTGTTTACTCACCTTTGTTTGAAGAGAGACGGTACTTCTTTTCTTCTTCTTTTTTTATCTGGAACACTGATTTGTTGAATTGAACCTTGATTTTGATTTGTTGCTTGATTCCAGTTGAATCTTTGTATCTCTGCTTGATTGTTGAGATTATAATTGTTTACAAGTTGCAACTGATCTTATTCCAGGTTTGATTTTGATTCTCTAGATTTTGATTTTGAACTAGTTTTCTTGTTTCTTTTTTTTTAAGAATAGAGATGAACAAATATACAGCTTTTAGAAAAGAAAAATAAAATAAATCGACACTTGTTCAATTCTATGTTATAATAGTTAACACTTGTTAATTTTATCATAAAACCATTACATTTGTAAATTTATATGTTAATATCTTAACACTTGTTATACTATATGAGAATATATTTTGATAAATATTTATAGGTCTTATACTTGTAATATATGTGTATTCATATCCTTTTTATTTTTAATTTTATGTATATGTGTGTGTGTGTGTGTGTGTGTTATAAAATTTATATTCATACTTTCCCTTAACAAAATATTGATAAAATTTTATAGAAAATAATTTGAAACTAATTATACATTAGTCAAAATCTAATATATATTATTCTAAGTCCAATTTATTTTTTTATGACATTTGTTTTTTTGAATTTTAAATTTAATTCAAATTACATAGGAATGGCTCTGGTTAAACAATAGCTTCCTCTGTGTGTGTGTGTATATATATATATATTTATATATATATATATATATATATTCACTTGTATATGAACACACTTAAAATTTTCAATAAAGTTTGAAAATGTCTATTAACATATTTTTTAATTTACCATAAGGTTTATTAATTCTGATAATTTTAAATTATCAGAATTCCACTTATTTATTCAAATAAAACCAGTAAATTATCCAATTGTCAGATGTTCAAAATCCAGGTTATCACATCCCCCCCCTTAGAATATTTTCATCCTCGAAAAGGAACGAAGCCAGAATTTATTCAATACTTAAAATCAGATAAATTATTCTTTGATCATTTTTAAAACACATTTTAAAAAAAGTCTATATAATATTATAAAATAGGTTTTCATAAAAAATACTTTTCATAACTCGATGTTTCAACCAGTCCATCATTGTTCTCATAGAAATTCGGTCATACATTGATCAGGCATACGACTGAAAATCTATAAGTACTTAGCAGACCCATTTTCAACACCTAATGATATTCTTGGAAAACATTTTAAAAAAATAGAAAACATTTTTTTTGAAAATAGAGGAAACATCTTTGATGAGAATGCTCTGGAAATCGTCACCCCCATCCATGGTCGTAGTTAACCCGATGGTTACGTTGCCATCCCGACAAAATCCATAGATAACTGTAGGCACTCCGCGTCCCTCGATTACGCCATGGAACCTGCTACATATCGCAGCTACATCTGGGGTTACGTTGCTATCATAGCAAAAACCTATATAACTGTAGGTATCAGCGCCCTCGAATTCCGCTGCCAAAAAATGAAACTCCTGCACTCCACTCGACCATAGATCGCAGTCAACCGATGTTATGTTGCCTTCTCGGCAAAATCAAACGTAGACCTTTGACACTCACCTCCACACGATTTCTGCTCTGGTCCACAGTAGATCGCAGCGACATCAAGTTACACTATCATCACAGCATAACCCAAATGCCTCTGTAGGCATCAACACCCTCAACTTTTGCTACCCAATAATCCTCAGGAACTTCAATTTATCGGGACTTCCTCACAGGATCCACTTTAGAACCTCTCCCCTTTGAGGCTCAAGGCAGTACCAACCTATGGTACTCCTAAGAAGTTCATTTCAAGGGAGCGCCTTTTTCTTGAGAGTCATTCTCAAAACACTTTATACTATACACATATAGTATCTTCCAAATCATACACCAGTATGAATCTCATATAAATCTCCTTTCTCAAAATTGATTATCCCAAAATCGATAATTCTCAAACTAGGCTTTCCAAATTTCCAAATTGATTTTCCCAAAAATCAAAAAGCCTTTCCAAATCCATAGGTTCCAAAAACCTTTCCTCAAAATCATTCTCATAAGAGCCTTCATATATATATATATATATATATATATATATATATATATATATATATATATATAACTTTGAAAATCTTTGGATCACTTCATACTTGTATAAATTCCATTTTATACTTCAAATACTTTTCAAAAACCCTTTTCTTCTGGCAATAGATTCAACAAGGGGAGTTTATCTTATATAACAAAGATATATAACTTTGTTTATGCCAATCAATATTCAAGCTTGATTACTCTATAAAGTCACTTACCATATTACTTACTTCCATAAAGTAAATTTCTACCATAGAAACATCTAATTTCCATTTTATTTCATCATATATTTCACAAAATATACTTTTCATTTCAAAAACCATTTTGTATTTCTTATCCACAAATTTTTCAATATCAATTTCATTCAAACCCATACGATGTACACGTATCATCCGTATGCTATATTAATCTGATCGCCCACTCGATCACACAATTTCACTTTCAAACTAGTATCGTCCACCCGACTTCCTTGCGCGGACTCGGATCTGGTTTCTTGATCAGAAACCATCATTCTCCTTGCATGGTCATAACTATGATAAAGAATTCCCAAAATGAATCAAAAATCCATATCCAAGTCCGCCGTCGAAAATCGAGTGAAAAATCCCACTCGGATTGTCATACTATCTCGAAATTCTATGCTCGAATCTGGATCGAATCGTTATGTGAATAGAAAAATATACGTACATCCTACATATTTATCTTCATTGATTATTAGCTAAATCAATTCCCTTTTCTATTCACATTCACCTTGATTTTCATTCACTTATTCACAATTGCTTTCGGTTCAATTTGGGTTATCACCTTAATTCTTATCTCAAATGGATATTTAATCAGAAATAGTTTGCGCTCCGACCAGCTTAAATTAAGAAAATAGCTTGAAAAGTAAAAAATAGATAAGTAGTTGAAAAATAATTATTAGTTTGTAAAATAGCTGTAAAATAGTTAAGTAATTGCAAAATAGTTGGAAAACAGTCAAATAATTGCAAAATAGTTTTTAAAATAGTGATTAGTTATAAGTAATTGAAAAATAGTAATTAGTCTATAAAACAGTTGCAAAATAGTTAAAGAGTTCCAAAAATAATAATAAAAAATATAAAATAGTTTGGCTTTAAAAAAAGATTGTATATAATAAATAGATTGGAAAAAACAGATTTAAGAAAGAGTACATTAAAATAATTTATTTGAAAATAATCTAGATCCAAACTGTTCAACTTCCCAATCACCATTTCAATCAATTGCCAATTTCCAGTTATGTAACAACCTTGTATTTTGTGATTATTTTACTGTATATTTTGATTATTTTAATTTAAATTCCTAATTTAAAAACTTTATTTTATTTATTAAAATGAATAATTTTGTTATTTTAAATATTAATTTTGATTTGTATGTAAATTGTAATTTCAAACCTGAATATATTGAACATTTTCAGAAAATGTGAATTTTGGTCAATCTGGTCAAACTTTGACTTTTAAATTTAAAATTTAAATATTTGAATTTTTAATTTTATCTCTTATTATGAAAATAAATTAAATTTCAAGAATACTGCTTTTTGTTTCGTTGAAATCCGATTTATATTGTGAAAGTTATGCTTTTTACAATATTGTATGTAAATTGTTTTATTTAATAAAACTGTTTATTTTAACTTTTATAAATTATATTTTTTTGTCATATCTTGTGTATATATGTTTTATATGATATGTTATGTATTTATTTTTATTTTAAAACATTATTAAAGTGATGTTATAATTTTCCAAAGCTTATTGTATTTTATCTACAATTTTTCACCCTAGTTTCTATTATTGTGCTATTTTCATAATTATTTTATATTTTTCTGAAATATATTTATTTATTTTATTTTTCCACTTTATTTGTTCAGTTTTTATATTTTATTTACTGAAATATATATAGTTTATTTTGATTAAAACAAATAAGAAAAGAAAGAGACAAAAGCTTTTCATATTCTAGCGACTTTTCAAATGATCTTGTCCTTTCATTTGCTATTGCCTTTTCACTTCATGCTTTAGCCATCCATTTTTTTTTCATTTGCCGTGTATTCTCCTTCAGATTCATGTGGAAAAACTTTCTCACCCTCTTAAAAAAACTCATGGCCAAAGAAAATGGTAAGGACTTCTTCTTCCTTTTTCTACTTTTTCTCTTCATTTTCTCCTTGTTTTCATTGATTTTGACTTGATCTTTCTTGTGTTTTGCTACGCCTCTACCACCTTCATCTCCTCCAACCATCACCACCACCATACACGGCAGCCATCATCTCCCTTCCCCTTGTCTAGATCTAACCATGTGTAACAACCCAGTATTTTGTGATTATTTTAATTGTTTATTTTTTTAATTGAAACACCTAATTTAAAAAATTTATTATATTTATTAAAATGAATAATTTTTTTCATTTTATATATAAATTTCGAATTTTATGTGAATTATAATTTCAAACATGAATAAATTGAATATTTCCAGAAAATGTGGATTTTAGCCAATCTGGTCAAACATTGACTTTTAAATTTAAAATTTAAATATTTTAATTTTTTGAATTTTTATCTTTTATTATGAAAATAGATTAAATTTTAAGAATACTGCTTTTTGTTTCGTTGAAATCCGATTTATATTGTGAAAGTTATGCTTTTTACAATATTATATGTAAATTGTTTTATTGAATAAAATTATCTATTTTAATTTATATAAATAATATTTTTATTTGTCATATTATATTCTAATATGTATTATATGACTTGTTAGGTATATATTTTTATTTTAAAATATTTTAAAGTAATGTTATAATTTTTCCATAGCTTAGTGTATTTATTTTCAATTTTTAAAGCCTAGTTTCCAATTTTTGCTATTTTCTTAATTTAATTATATTTATTTAAAATTTATTTATTTATTTTTATGCATTCATTATTTTTTTGTGTTTTATCTTTATTTATATGTATTTTACATGTATTTAAAATTGCAAAAGAAATTATGGAAATTTGAAAGGTTTTGACCTTTTATATGCTTAGCCTTTTCATATTCATTTCACCTTTCCAACACCAATCAACACACCACTTCAACTTGCTGCCTTATACACTTTCTTCAGCCGACCACTCCACTTTTTTTCATGTGAAAAACAAATGCTCAAACCCTAAAAACAATCGGCCATCATTCAAGAGAGGAAGTTTGGTAAAAATCTTTCATTTTTTTCACGTTTTCCATTGTTTTTCTATTGATTTTGCTCTTGCATTCAATCTATGTGTTTGGCCCTCCCTACTCCAACACCTTGGCCACCTCCACCACCACCACAACTAGCCACCATCCCCTCCTTCCCACTGCCCTTCCATGGCCGAGGCCATATATGAAGATGATCCATAAAAAAATGACACAAACTCCACTTTATCTTCATAGCCGGGCTCCATATTGGTTCTACCACTCCAACCACCACCTTGGCCGACCCATACACCACCTCCACCAGCCACTTGTTGACCTTAGACCTCTTCCACACCTGTACATGAATTCTCCAAATCAGGCATTGCTCATCCATGCCTTGGCCGAGACCATTTATGGCCTAGAAATCCACTTTTGTGCCTTGAATTTGTGCGTACATGCACACATATCTCTCTACTCCTTCATATATTTTTATGACCGACTTTTTCACCCTTAACCTGATCCAAATCCATCCCATAATAGTGCTTTTCCAACCTATGGCTGAAGCATAAGTCGTTGAATGTAAGTGCAAAAGCTTTGGCTTTTTGTTGTACATTTATTTCTAGCATTGTTTAGTAAAATTATGTTTTGAAATTCATGTTGTACTTTGTTTTGTTTGATATTTGACAAGGCAATTAGCTTTGGCTCTCCCACTTTCAAATCATTGTCGTGCTATCATGCCTTAGAAGATCTTTTTTTGTACATTTGGTTATCATCTCCAGCTCGTACAAGTGAGTAATTCTCACCAGACAATCTATACTTATATAACTAGTAAACTGATCGCAATTGAATCTGTAAAACATATCACCATGTTGTAACTGCTTATGCTATGATTATATGATGTTCACCCATGCTTATACACCCGTTATATCATATGTTACTGTTATATAATGCTATCCTGTTTATTTATATCAGTTTATCACGTTGCAAGTTCCCTTAGATTAGAATCACTATGGGTTGAAATGATACATAACAGAACGGACTTTAGAATAGGGAAAAATCGTTATGGGCTGAAATGATAGGCCTGAGCGATTTATTTATTGGCATTTACTTGGGATTGCGGGTTTGAAATGATAGAACCCGGATTTTTCTTTATAAATTACAGATTGAAATGATATATTATCCGTATCATTGGACTTAGGTTAGAAAATTTTATACAGACTGTAGTCGAAATATATTTTTCTAAAATTTTTAAAATATTTTAAAAATGTAAATATTATGATATGTTGGTTTCAATTTAATTTAAAAACAGATTTTTATAAAATATTAGTGATTTTATACTAGTGAAATAAGTGAAATAAATAAATGGTAAAGTAGAATTTGAACTATAAGTAAATTTTGGAATTTATGATTTTGTTTTTAAATGAAGTTTAAGTTAAGTAATAAAATATGATAATTTGATTTAAATTTAAATTTAAAATGATTTTATAAAGTGTTATTGATTTTCTTTAAATTAAAAATAGTTAAATAAATAAATGTTTAAAGGTTGAAATTTGAAGTATACTTAACTTGGAAATTGTGAAAGTGTTTTAAAAATAAAAGTTAAGTTAAGAAAATAAAATGGAATTTAAATAAAATTATGAAATGGTAAACTTAAATAAAATTTTAAGTAAATGAAATGTTATAAAATTTACATTTATTCTATAAGTGAATTATTAAAGATTTGATAATTATTTGTGAAAATTTCACTTTGTAAAATCATAAATTAGGGGATATTTAATTATCATTTTAAATGTGAGAATATGATTTTTATAAGTTTAAAATGGTTTAAATAAAGATTTAATCATTTATGAAATTATATTGAATATTTGGAATTTAATTAATTGCATTTTTGAAATGTTATTATTTCTAATGTAAAGATTATTACAGCATTTTGTAAATACTGTAGTTGATATAAATGAACAAAATGGCTAGAATTGAACAAAGGCTATTACAGCACTTTGTAAGTGCTGCAGTTGCTGGACTTAACTAAAGTTTATTTGAAACTAAATTAAACCTATTACAGCATTTTTAAATGCTGTCTTTTGTTAAATGAATTGTTTTATAACATAACTTTCCGTAGCATCTTCTAAGTGCTGCGGAAGTTGAATTTACACTGCTTTGATAAATTTAAAAGAATAAATGAACTTTGAAAAGGCAAAATTTTTGAGAATTTTATATTTAATTATTAAATATAATGACTTCATTTTAAATGATTTAAATAGAATATTTAATTGGTTTAATTGGAATATTTAATTGGTTTAAATGGAGTATTTAGCTTTGAAATATAACCATTTTGAAATGTGATTTGAAATGGCATTTAAATTAAATAAAACTGAATGAAGTTTTGGAAGAATATGATATTTTAATATTTTAAATGAATTTGAAATGATATTGAATTTATAAATGATATTTGATTTAGAAGTATAAAATACCATTTTGAAATTTTAACCACGGGATGTATTTAATTTATAGTTTAACTGATCCTTAAAGGATGGGCGATCCCAAGCATCCTTTAAGTTATTGTACATTTCTATTACAGTTTACTTGAGTTGGTTTATATTATATAAGTATATATGTCCTAACTCGAGTGTATTGTGTTTTACTTTACGCTCGGGTCAACCTGAGTATTTACAGCTTAGCTTTGGATTTCTTTTCCGGAGCTAGGAATCGCTGGAGACTCTACTTGTCTAGTTATCTGTTCCCTTTCAGTTTCAGTTGTTCTATTTCATCTTTGGTATTCATAAACTGCTATGTATTTGAGATTTCTATTGTATATGTTTTGTAGACTGATATTATGTATTATTTTAAGAGTTTGTTATAGTAGCTTCATTAACTACTATGGTATTTTAATTTCCGCTGCGAGTTATTCTGATATTTCTGTGTCTGCAATTCTGTGATTGTATTTCATTTGCTCCAAATTTTATTACAATGCAGTATTTTGAGCAATTCAAGTCCGACATGTGTGGATGCGAATGGCTGAAAATATCGGGTTATTACAGTTGGTATCAGAGCTTTGGATTTTAGGCAAACCATAGCCTGCGGAGCAAAAACTCATTAGGGAGTGGGTTGAAATACCCTAGAATGAGTGAAATCAATCTCAGAATCCTTTCTTTGTGAGAGAACGTATTTTCGAAGTAAAAAATGATTTCCAAATGATTTTTAAAGGATTTTCAAACAATATATTAGTTTAAAAATCTTCTTATTTTGAAATAAAGATCTTCTAAACTTCATTCCATCTATATCCACCTTGTTAGAAATTTCTTGGTTAGGACTCTTATCAATTAGGATTCCTTGAACTTTGGAACGCCCCCACTTGTTCTGAAATCTAGTCTTGTCTTCCTTATTTTACCCTTTTGATTTGGGGGCATTCCATAACTCCACTTTGGAATGGCCTTTATAATGATCGGTGATTCCGCAAATTTTTGAATGATTTGTAAAAGGGTGAAACTCCTTTAAAATTTGGCATTGATTCACCAAAGATTTCTATATTCTCGGTTTACGATGCTATCTATCTCATGCTCTACCAGGATTCTATCTCTGGCGGTCGAATGTCGATTTGCCTTAGATTTCCGCATTGGTTATATTCCTGAAGTCACGGTTGATCGGTTAAGGTCGCCCGCGATTTATATAGGCTTATTCAACTTCTATTTGGTAATTAAATTATCTTATCTTCGTTCCAGCCTATCTTCGAACCAAAATTCTATTTGATTAGAGTCCTCTAAATTTGAATCTCTGTTTTTTTGAAATCTATCCTTGAAACATTCTTTGAAAATTTGTGTTTGGTTGTATTTTGGAATTTGTGCATGCATCGAAATTATTATTTTTATAAGGATTACCCTATTTTGTATATAAAAGTGAAATGTTTTCGATAAGGATTATATACCTTTTAAAACGAGAAATTTGAAGTTTCGAAAGGATTTGAAAATTTGAAAATTTATAAGAATTTGACTTATATAAAATGATTTATAACTGAAAGGGTCTTGAATTTAAATTTCGGGGAATCGAACTCTGGTGTTTCGAAATCGGTTTTTGGATTTTGGAAAATATATAATAATAATAATATGATTTAAAGATATTTCTTCGAATGAAAATGTTTCAAAAGTATTCGAACAAATCCCAATGATTTTGAAGTGATTTCAAAGAAGTTTCAAGAAAATAAAAGTCCAGAACCCACTTATGTCGCTGGAAAATAAATTTTGGTGATGAATTCATACATCATCGACATTAATTTTCGAGTTTTTGAGTGAGGGAGAGGCCACTCTAGTAGCTTTGCTATGCAAGTGATTTTGTGAAACCAATTTTGATTTTAGATTTTGAAGTTTAGTTTGATATTCAAAAGTTATATATATATATATATATATATATATATATATGTATATATATTTGAAATGATTTAAAGTAAGCCGGTGTTCAGTCCTCAAGATTCAGATTTGTTTTGTTATAACCCTATCTTTTGGAATTGGTTTACTGATTTGTTGGTGATTTCCAACTCTTGGATTGAAAATATGATTTCTCCGACTATTTTGATGGTACGAGCATTTCCAAATCAAGGTAAACTTTTCCTAAGTAATTTTGAAAGATATAAGGTATTTGATAAAGAATATAAGTTTAGTTTGTTATGATTAAAGTATAAATTAATACGATTTATATAAGTTTGAAACTGTTTGTTGAGTGAAATAAGTAAGACTATTTTGAATTATACTGGTACGAAATATAGACTTGAAATATTTGAATAAAGTGTGTATATATATATAGAATAATAATCTTTCCAATGGTAAATTGGATTTTTTCACATAGAAATGAATTTGTTTGACATAAATTTTGTTGATTTGGAAATTTGGATTATTTTCTAAATCTATTGTTTTAAGAAACTATGAAACTGAATATATGTAATTAGGAAGAAATGATTTGGCAAAATCATATATGACTTTGAAACTGAATTGATATTGAAATGGTTTGAAATTGAGAACCTTATTTTATTAAATACTTTGATTTGGGAGTTATCGAGCTTATATAAAATTGATTTATAAGTATGAAATGATTTGAAAACTGTTGATTTGTAAAGGTACTCAACTTGTAAATTGAAATCTTATATAATCGAAGTCTATATAAGTGTGATTTGATATACTATTTATTTTGGGAAGTATTCGATTTGAAATGAAATCTTATATATGATGGACTTTATATAAGTATGATATTTGAAAGTGATTTTGAAAGGTACTATATGATACATATTTTCGAAGTAAAGATATGGAAAGTGCCTTTTGCTTGATATCCGCTTTATGGCCACACTGTGGATTCATTCTACCGAAATTATTTTCTCTGATTTGGGTTTTTCGGATATGATACTCGAGTGTCCATCGAATTCCACGGCGAACTCCGTGGTCTTACGAGCGCGACTGCATGGGGTAATTCATAGGGGCTGCGAGAGCCTACTGGTACAGATGTTACCTGGGGGATCCAGGCGTAACCATTGTGTATCTATGACCTATTGGGTCGCTTGGTAGCGTAATATGCAGGGGCTGCGAGAGCCCAAGGGTACGTATGTTTCCAACGGATCCAGGCGTAACCATTGTGTATCTGCGGTTTTACTAGTCATCATGGCGTAATTCGCAGGCTAAGATAGCTTAAAGGTACGGATGTTTCCTGGGGGACCCAGGCGTAACCATTGTGTATCTGCGATCCATGGTTAGACAAATGTTTAGTTTGGTTGATTTGTTTGGATTGTACTTTCAATATCTGTTGTTTTAAAAAGGTTTTCCAGTATTTTCACTGGGTGTTGAAACAAGTCTACTAAGCACCTCGAGAATCCTAGCTTTGCGCCTGAATAACGCATGGTTAGAGTCTTCAGGAACGAAAGTAAACTTGTTAAGACATCGAGTTATAAAAGTATTTTGATAAAGTATTATATAAAGGATACTTTGATCATTTATTTTATTTGTCTAAATAATTTAAAATGTTTTAAATATTGTTTACTTCGAACTATCAAATTCGAATCAAATGACTATTTATCATATTATAAAATGTATATTATAAAATGTTTAAAATGTTAAATATAAAATTTTAAATTGAAACTTATATAGTTTTAAAATATGGTTCATCCTTGTCTTTCAACCTATTCTCCATTCAAGTTATTTCTACCTCCATCTTCTTTAAGGGTTTGTTCTGTATTATGGAAAGCGTTGGTGGCTTATCGTTTAGATTTTCCCGAGAAACATTCTGGAGTCCATGATGTATTCCACGTCTCACATATCCTCTAGTATCTTTTTGACCCATCTCCTTTTCTTCTGTCAACTGCTGTTGATAGTTTGGATATTTAGCTTAATCTGACTGTCGAGAGTAAGCCACTTCGTATTGTCAGTGGAGGTATGAAGCAGCTAAGAAGGGAATCTGTTAGTCTGATCAAGGTACGATGGGGTACTGATGATCGAGATTGTACATGAGAGACGGAGGAGAGCATACGTGCTTCTAATCCGAAATTGTTTTTCCAGGTACTATTTGTTGTCTATCTTGCTTTTCCTTATTTTCCTTGTTCATTCTTTTCGAGGAAGAAAAGTTTTGAGTGGGGGAAATTGTAACAACCCAGTATTTTGTGATGATTTTAATTGTTTATTTTTTAATTGAAACTCTTGATTTAAAAATTTATTATATTTATCGAAATGAATAAAAAAATTTCATTTTATATATAAATTTCGATTTTTATGTGAATTATAATTTCAAACATGAATAAATTGAATATTTCCAAAAAATGTGGATTTTGGCCAATCTGGTCAAACTTTGACTTTTAAATTTAAAATTTAATTTTTGAATTTTTATCTTTTATTATGAAAGTATATTAAATTTTAATAATACTGCTTTTCATTTCGTTGAAATCCGATTTATATTGTGAAAGTTATGCTTTTTACAATATTGTATGTAAATTGTTTTATTTAATAAAATTATCTATTTTAATTTATATAAATAATATTTTTATTTTTCATATTATGTTGTAATATAAGTTATATGACATGTTAGGTATATATTTTTATTTTAAAATATTTTAAAGTAATGTTATAATTTTTCCATAGCTTAGTGTATTTATTTTCAATTTTTAAAGCCTAGTTTCCAATTTTTAGCTATTTTCTTAATTTAATTATATTTATTTAAAATTTATTTGTTATTTTTATGCATTCATTATTTTTTTGTGTTTTATCTTTATTTATATGTATTTTACATGTATTTAAAATTGCAAAAGAAATTATGGAAATTGGAAAGGTTTTAACCTTTTATATGTTTAGCCTTTTCATATTCATTTCACCTTTTCAACACCAATCAACACACCACTTCAATTTGCTGCCTTATACACTTTCTCCAGCCGACCACTCCACTTTTTTCACGTGAAAAACAATTGCTCAAACCCTAAAAACAATCGTCCATCACTCAAGAGAGGAAGTTTGGTAAAAATCTTTCATTTTTTTCAGGTTTTCCATTGTTTTTGTAATGATTTTGCTCTTGCATTCAATCTATGTGTTTGGCCCTCCCTACTCCAGCACCTTGGCCGCATCCACCACCACCACAGCCAGCCACCATCCCCTCCTTCCCACTGTCCTTCCATGGCCGAGGCCATATATGATGGTGATCCATAAAAAAATAACACAAACTCCACTTTATCTTCATAGCCGAGCTCCATATTGGTTCCACCACTCCAACCACCACCTTGGCCGACCCATATGTAGGATCTAGATTAACCCTAGAGGGGGTGAATAGGGTTATAGAAAATTTTCTCGATTTAAACACAGAAATAAACTACAGAAATAAATATGCAGTAAAGTAAATCACACACAAAAATTACCCAGCTTCGGCAACCCCTGCCTACTGCTGCATTCACAGATTTCTATTAGAATTAAACAGTATCACGCTTACAAACACTCTACTAGACTCGCAGACATTTGCTCCCGCTCACAAACACTCTACTAGACTCGCACATCCTGCTCGCAAACATTTGCTCCCGCTCACAAACACTCTACTAGACTCGCACACCCTGCTCCGCCTATAGAGTTTCGCTTACTCGCAAACTTTGATTCCCGCCTATAGAGCTTCGTTTACTCGCAAACTCTGCTCCCGCCTACAATAGAATTTTGCAAACTCGCACACCCTGCTCACTGAACTAATTCTAACTAGACAATCTGACACTACCTAAACCCTAGGTGGTGATTTACAAAGTTTTGATTCGGAAAATAAAAACGATAATTAAAAGACAATATAAAATAACCCTTAACCCTAGTTAACAAAATAATAAAGCCTAATTTAAAAAAAAAATAAATCCTATTTTATTATAATATAACAAGGCCGGTCCTCTCTTCATTCAACCCGATCACTTCTTTGTGAATAAAAATGGCGGCTGCTTCTTTCTTCGTTCCTTCGATCTGAGATATTATGAGAGGCGGCTTTGTTTCGATGCTCTTTAATCTTGGCTATTGCTCAATCTTCGTTGCTCTTGAATTCACGGCTTCGCTTTGTCGTGGTACTGTGATTTAGGGTTTATGGATTTGTGGATTCGATCCCTTGAGTGCTCTGCTTGCTAATTAGGGTTGAGATGATTATCGGCTTGGCTTGGCTTTGCTTTGGTGAGTTCGATTTTGCTTCAGGTAAGATTTTTAGCTCTGTTCCTCTTCGATTTTCGTACTCGAACTCACCCTTATGCCGATGATGATTTGGGGCTTTTATATGCGTTCGTATTCCTTGAATTACGTTCGTTTGAATTCGTCAATTTACTTGCTCTGGCCGCTTGATTTCACTTTGATGATTGAGATTGTATTGACTTGTTCATAAACGTATATACTTCGATTGCTTGACATTCACGGTTTTGAATTTCAACTCCTTGGTCATCACGTTGTTGACTATGGCTTTGACTTGATTGGCTTCTTGATTGCTACTGCTTCGGCCTTGACTTGTTCATCTTGAAATTGTTTGCGTCTGCATTGAATTCGAACCTAACTTGTTTATTGCTTTCCTGTAGATGCATTCACTTCATGTTTGCATTGTTGACTTGATTACTGAGCTGGTGCCATCTGGTACTTGTTTGCATTGTTGGTTGCATTGTTCATCTCGACTTGTTCGACATACTGACTTGATTCAATTGTGGACTGGATTTTGTTTTCTTTGCTCAGACTTTTAGTCACATACAGCCATGAATATAAATGCTTTTGACTTTGGTATGTTCGACCTGTCGATTTGTCTGCATTGCTTAATGGTGTCACTGTGTTTGACATGGTCTTTGTAGTACATGCTAGTGATACATTTTGGAGTTGGTTCATGTTGTATTGAGCTTTGACCCTTTGTTGTTCATCTGCATTGTTGCCTTGTTGACTGCATCACCATACTCTCTGTTTTGATTTGCACTTCTGTAGTGACATGATATTACTGCAATGTGAACTGTTGTGATGGTTCCATTGTTGTATTTCTGACCTGTTGCATACATGAACTGTTTTGTTCTTTGTGCTTCAACTCTGCCATTTTTTATGTTCACTGGCCTGTACATTTGCATTGTATATATTCTTGAATTTGGATTTGAACTGCTTCATGTACTTGATATTGTGACAAGTGGTCTTGTGGTTGGTCACTGGTCTTGCTTGATGATCATGTGCCACTGCATCACCACTGTTACAGTGCCTCTGTGGTCTTCACTGTGTTCATGCACATTTTTTTTTACTTCAGTTTTCACAATTGCATTTGCCTCGGGTACATGTAATCTTGG
The DNA here is from genome assembly GCA_030765085.1 of Allium cepa. Classification (NCBI taxonomy): domain Eukaryota; kingdom Viridiplantae; phylum Streptophyta; class Magnoliopsida; order Asparagales; family Amaryllidaceae; genus Allium; species Allium cepa. The sequence goes on along the minus strand of CM060929.1, from coordinate 905,960,194 downwards.
CTCTGCTTCATTGTTGTTGCTTCACCACTGAACATTTGTCACTTCACTGTTGCACTTTTGTGCTTTGAGTCAGTTTCATTGTTGTTGTACTGATCCTATGTTCATGTTCTTGCAGTCTTCATGACTGTACTGTTGCAGTCGAGTTGTATTCATGTACACTTGTGGCTTGAACTTGATTCACTTCATGTTGTTGTTTGGACATTTGCATTTGTACACTCCATACTTGGTCGTGCTGGAGTCTTCAAGCATGTTGCTGTTGCATTTGTTAGTGGCTTTAGTCTTGAACTGTTTGTATTCAATTGCTTTGTCTATTCATTTGCCTTGAGTTGAACCTATCTTGGGTTTGACCTTGTTTTTGATTTCTGTGCTTTTGTTTGATTTTTGCACACGAGTTGGCGAGGCAGTGCACACGTATACGAATGTACACGTGTGTACTGCAGCCACTTATAATTACCTGTCCCTGATAAAAATACTGATATGCACAGATATTGCACAGTCAAAAATGATGACGAACAACCCAAATAACTGAGGCAAACAATGTTTTCAAAATCATCGTTTCTTTCAAATTTCAAAAATATTTCTCTTTCAATTTTACTGCGTTTGAGAATATTTTTGCAGATTACTCAGATGCTGGATTCAAACCGGAATGCAGTTGAAGACAAAAAAAACACGAGTGTGAGTGATATGTAGTGAGGTTAACTGTAAATGTGAAATGTGATGTGATTGTAATCAAAAATGTATATGTATAGTGAGAGCATGAAATTGTACTATTTAAAATTGTAATAAATATTAGTTTGAATAAAATATTCGTTTGAATTCAAAATCTGTGTAACTTTTTCTGTTTGAATTCAAATTCAAATTCTGTGTAATTTATTTTATTCAACAAATATTTATTTAATCTATGAAAAACAAAATAGTACATTACCAAATACATTTAAATGAATATATATGTTTATTATCATCAAACAAAAACATACAAGCGCATATTTAACACCATACACCACCACCACCAGCCACTTGTTGACTTGAGACCTCTGCCACACCTGTACATGAACTCTCGAGATCAGGCATTGCTCATTCATGCCTTGGCCGAGACTATTTATGGCCTAGAAATCCACTTTTGTGCCTTGAATTTGTGTGTACATGCACACATACCTCTCTACTCCTTCATATATTGTTATGGCCGATCTTTGTACCCTTAACCTGATCCAAATCCATCATATAATAGTGCTTTTTCAACCTATGGCTGAAGCATAAGTCGCTGAATGCAAGTGCAAAAGCTTTGGCTTTGTGTTGTACATTTATTTCTAGCATTGTTTAGTAAAAATTTATTTTGAAATTCATGTTGTACTTTGTTTTGTTTGATATTTGACAAGGCAATTAGCTTTGGCTCTCCCACTCTCAAATCGTTGTCGTGCTATCATGCCTTAGAAGATCTTTGTTTGTGTATTTGGTTATCATCTCCAGCTCGTACAAGTGAGTAATTCTCACCAGACAATCTATACTAATATAACTAGTAAATTGATCGCAATTGAATCTGTAAAACATATCACCATGTTGTAACTGCTTATGCTATGATCATACGATGTTCACCCATGCTTGTACACCTGTTTTATCATATGTTACTGTTATATAATGTTATTCTGTTTATTTATATCAGTTTTTCACGCTGCAAGTTCCCTGTAGATTAGAATCACTATGGGTTGAAATGATACATACCCGAACGGACTTTAGAATAGGGAAAAATCGTTATGGACTGAAATGATTGGCCTGAGCGATTTTTATTTATTTGCATTTACTTGGGATTGTGGGTTTGAAATGATAGAACCCGGATTTTTCCTTTGTAAATTACGTATTGAAATGATATATTATCCGTATCATTGGACTTAGGTTAGAAAAATTTATACAGATTGTGGTTAAAATATATTTTTCTAAAAATTTTAAAATATTTTTAAAATGTAAATATTATGATATGTTGATTTAAATTTAATTTAAAAAATGATTGTTATAAAATATTGGTGATTTTTTACAAGTTAAATAAGTGAAATAAATAAATGGTAAAGTAGAATTTGAAATATAAGTAAAATTTGGAATTTATGATTTTTTTTTAAATGAAGTTTAAGTTAAATAAGAAAATGTGATAATTTGATTTAAATTTAAAATGATTTTATAAAGTGTTATTGATTTTCTTTAAATTAAAAATAGTTACATAAATAAATGTTTAAAGGTTGAAATTTGAAGCATAACTTAACTTAGAAAATGTGAAAGTGTTTTAGAAATAAAAGTTAAGTTAGGAAAATAAAATAGAATTTAAATAAAATTATAAAATGGTAAACTTAATTAAAATGTCAAGTAAATGAAATGTTATAAAATTTTACATTTATTTTATAAGTGAATTATTAAAGATTTTATAATTATTTGTGAGAATTTCACTTTGTAAAATCATAAATTAAGGGATATTTAATGATCATTTTTAAATGTGATAATATGATTTTGATACGTTTAAAATGTTTTAATTAAAGATTTAATTATTTATGAAATTATTTTGAATATGTGGAATTTAATTAATTGCATTTTTGAAATGTTATTATTTCTAATGTAAAGATTATTACAGCATTTTGTAAATACTGTAGTTGATATAAATGAACGAAATGGCTAGAATTGAACAAAGGCTATTACAGCACTTTGTAAGTGCTGCAGTTGTTGGACTATACTAAAGTTTATTTGAAACTAAATTAAACCTATTACAGCATTTTTAAATGTTGTCTTCTGTTAAATGAATTGTTTTAAAACATAACTTTCCGTAGCATTTTCTAAGTGCTGCGAAAGTTTAATTTACACTGTTTTGATAAATTTAAAAGAATAAATTAACTTTGAAAAGGCTAAATTTTTGAGAATTTGATATTTAATTATTAAATATAATGACTTCATTTTTAAATGATTTAAATAGAATATTTAATTGGTTTAATTGGAATATTTAATTGGTTTAAATGGAGTATTTTGCTTTGAAATATAAACCATTTTGAAATGTGAATCGAAATGGCATTTAAATTAAATAAAACTGAATGATGTTTTGGAAGAATATGAGATTTTAATATTTCAAATGAATTGGAAATGATATTGAATTTATAAATGATATTCGATTTAGAAGTATAAAAACCATTTTGAAATTTTAACCATGGAATGTATTTCTCGAAACCGATAACTTAAGACTTGGGACTATGTAGTGTCGTGAAATGTGTGTGAATATGTATTCCCCCCGACCCACCAGAAGTGTCGACTGAGCTAGTAATAAAAGGCTCGCTCAATTCTAGAGTACGATGGAACTCCTCCAACCCGGCGTCATGCTGAAAAGACACATCATCCGGGATTGGAAGGTCGGTAAGCCCTTCATAAAGACTTTCGGTTCGCGAAGGAGACATCTCGAAAATTCTAACTCCGGGAGAGGATCGGGCCGTGACAACCGACTTCCATCTCCCCTTCTTAGTTGACGTGATGGCGGCTGCCTTGCCTTTTCTTTGCTCTTCAACATCCTGAACCACGTCTGTAGGCTCCAACAACGGCTCGTCGTCAGTATTAGTTCTTTCAGAATCAGCCTCCTCGGCTATAATAACTTTAGGCTTCTTGTGCTTGACTCGTTTTTTCAAAACAGCCTTTAATGCCCCCTCAAACAGTATGCTCTGCCCTCGTTCAATCAACCCGTAAGTTCGGAGATTCCTATCCGTCAAGAGCATCTCAATATCCCTATCTTCACTCGGGACTTCTCGAAGTACTCGCACCATCTCCCTAAAGCGCTCGCCCTCAGGTCGCTGAATCGTCGCTGTGAAGAAAAGAAAAAACATAAGTTTCACTTTGGCCGCAATTGCCTTAGTAATTACTTGATAACTCAACTACACTCACGTCTGAATAACCATCGCCGGGCAAACCCCGGAGGACACCTGACATAGAACCATTCCGTTCTATAGTAACTCAACCTGGTCCAGGACCCAGTAACCACTTGACAATTTCTCACTGCTTCCAGAAATGTGAAGGAAGGGTAATCACCTCGAGTTTTGAAGTTAAATAGATATCTGATCTCAGTCGGGATCGGCAGTCTATGAAGGTACTCCATGAAGATGATGAATAAACTATTCATGGAGGCGTACCCGTTCGGATGTAGTTGAGATGGAGCGATCCCCAAAAAAGACAACACTTCCCTTATATACTAGTTGAACGGAGGAAGTGTCCCGGCCGCACACGCGTGGCGGTTAAACGCTGTATATCCCTCTGGCGGGTTGTGTGGTCTATCGCTCGGCCCTGGCAATAACACGTCATCTAGTGACAGACCGTGCCTCAAGCATATTCTCCCTAACATGTCTTCGGAGATATTCGATTGAATGGAATCCGACGGATTAGCAATGAAAGACGCATTGGGAAGTTCGTCCGGGGCCGGACCAATGATCTCAGGTTCAATATCTGGAACCTCTAATCTCGGAGCGGCTGTGCTTTGAACCTCTTGATGTTGCGAACTTGAAGGTTTCATAACTAGCTAACTTATGAGAAACCATCGTTAGATGACAAAGGACCCGTGCGTTCCCCAGTGTAAAGTGTATGAATGAATGTTGTGCAGTGCCATGCGTTACTTGAATAAATATCGCAGAGTTAAAGAAAATATGCAAACGACAAAGCTACGGAGTCCAGTTACAATGGCCGTCATCGCTGACCGTCATCGTTGAACCGTTTGTATGATGGAAATTTGATTGGAATAGAAGTCGTTATTGTTCCATCGACGAGCTTCGAAAGGTGGTCAAGTATGCAGTTTAATATGTCCAAATATGCAGGAATGAAGCTCGCCAGAGTTATGCTTGAAAATGTCAAACTTTGGAATCCATCATAGAGGGTTCGAACCGATCACAGGGACCCCATTCGAAACCAACCTAACGTTAATTTGAATCGATGAGTGGAAAGCATGCTTCGAAACGATGATCAGATGTCGAGTTCGAATCGATCAAAAATGGATGACTTCGAACCGATCCATGTTTGGCCAAGTCGCACCGATCAGAAACCCCCAACTTAACATCGATGTCGTTCGAATCGATCCTCTTCGAATCGATATAAAGTTGAAAACTTCGAAACAATAGCCGATGGGTTCAAATCCATCGATTCGAATGAACCCATCGAATCCATCAATCGGTGCGAACTGCGTCACCCCCATAAGGTCATCCAAGAGATCGATACGAAATCCAAGAAAAATGATGCCGCCATCATCGATTCAAACTCGAATCCATGTATCGGTTCGTAGCCTTCCCAAACTAGATCTGGTTTTGCCTATTACTGAAGCGAGCAATCGATGGAGAGATGGATTCGAAATAGCTTTGCCGTTTGGATTCGAGGCTAGTTACCTAGTTTATGTGATGGATTCGAGGAGTTAAGGTCTTGGATCTGGATTGTTTCGAATACGTTACGCAGTGCCTTCTTCTCTGAAGTTTCGAAACGATGCGGAGCACAGTCAAAGCAAGGCGAGAGTAAAAAGTAAAAAATGAAAAAAGTGAAACCCTCTACTATTTATATGAAGCTTGGGATGTGACCGGGCCGCTTCGCATCCCAGTAAACCCAACCGGTCACAACCGGTCAAAAACCAGGTCGATTCGAAGTCAGCCTTCGAATCCATCAGCTTAAGGCCCTATCGATTCGAAGTTCACCCCATATTCCACCGTTGCGAAACACACAGCAGAGTGACAAGTTGCATCGATGCGAAACGCGCAGTGGGCGCATCATTTCGAAGCCTCTGTTCGCGACTCCATCCACAACCTACCGAAACGAACTGCTAGTTCGAATCCATCCTTCTGCATTTGTTCGAATGTCTATTTCGAACCCATCACAACGCAATTATACTCCATCCATATGAATGCAGATTTCGAACCCATCTATACTCTAACACATCGGTTCGAAGCGTTGCAATCACGCAACGCAGAGTCGTTTCCTTCAACCTTCTACATCGGTTTGGGAGAGGATCGATACGAAGAGGCTTTTCAGAACAACCATCGAGCGTTGTCTCAACTTAAATTTCAAAATCGGTTCAGGAGAGAATCAATACGAAATTCAATAGCAAACAAAACTAACAACGACTTGTAGACGCACGACGTTAACAAAGATCAAACTAGCATATGTGCATATATATCGAACTAACATTCGATTTTAAGCATTTGCAGGGATCAAACACTTATCTTGTTACAAATGCAACAGTCAACGACTAAGCGCTATTATACAGCAATCAATCATATCAAAGCAAGGTTGCAGCAATACAGAGTACGAGTCTCAACAAAAAAGAGAGCAATGATTGTTCGAAGAGAAGTTATGGCTATTCAAAGCACGTCATGTTCCCACAAGACGTACTTTGGGGGGAAAAATGTTATCCCGCTTTTTGGCCAAGCCGCGATATCAAAAGATCGATCGAAAACGGAGAATAGTTCGTTTCAGAGATTGGTCATACTTCGTTCTGCTATGGATATCGTTGAATTTTGTCCGTGTCCAGATTGAGCTACAATTGATAGGACACGACAAGAAAGACCGTAGAAGTCAGTATCTCAAATTTCAAGTCAATCCGAGTTCATATGCTCAAGTTATGATCGATTCAATTTGGAGGGGAAAACCAAAGTTTTGAACCGATGGCTGATCAATGTTTCGAATCGATCACCTTCGAATCCATCTACTTCGAACCCATCAACGCGCCTCGGGTTCGACTCCATCACCTTCGAACCCATCGAGCATCAGTTGTTCGAATCCATTGACAGAGCCTCATTCGAACCCATCCAAAGAACAATTCGAACCCATCACAAAGTCCTTGTTCGAACCCATCACAGAGGCCTTGTTCAAACCCACCTGTGAAGCTTCATTCGAATCCACTGGGTCAACTGGCCAAGGTGACGTGTCTTTCATCGGTTTGAGTGCGTCGAAGTATATGGAGTCGAAGCATTCAACTCGGAGCAAAACCCGGGTCGACTCGAAGTTAGCGCTCCACGTCACCACGAAGCCACGCGCCACCATGGTTTCAAAACCATCGATTCGAACGCATAGTTTCGAACCACACAGCCACGCCGTGAACCCCATTTCGAATCCATCATATCTCTCAATCCACTGATCCAAATGCCATGAAATTTTCACAGAAGCATGCATTCATGTCGAAGAGTGTCCATGCCAAATTTCACCTCGATTGGACGAATTCTTGATCGATTCGAATGGAGTTCGAACCGATGCCAAAGTGGGCCCAAACTTCCTGAGACCGGGCGTGTGGGCCCCCTCACGTGCCAGAAGTGGTCTCTCGAGTTTTCAGCGAAATATCAGCAGCCTACGCCTATAAATAGAGCTCCAGAGCCAACAGGAAAGGGATCTTTCGACTCTGAAGCGCCCAGACTCTGCCGGATCGAGATCTCCATCATTCTGCATCATAGTTTTATTGTTGATTTCGAATTTCCAGTTGTAACTTGCTGTTGATTGCTGCAACAACTTGTAATCATTGAAAGAGAATCAATAAACCATCAAAACACTTCACAGTGGATGTAGGCAACACGCTGAACCACTATAAATTTCTTGTCTACGCATTTTCTTTACTGTTGATTGGAGTTTTTGTTAGATAATATCTGTTTTGAACTTACATCCTTGAATATTATCTCTTCAACGACTCCCGAAGAGTGTTGTGCACAATTTTGACACAAACAGTGCCTACGTCCACTTTATATGTTATTCTCCTTTTCTGTTCAGATTACAAGTACAAAGCTTTGATTACAAGTATCTGAAAGTTGTTTGAAAGTTCTATCCGTGCTTGAGCTTTCAAACTTGTCCGCCATTGTTGTGCCCATGCCTCTCTATTTATAGAGTGAGGCTGGGGGTAGGGGTCTTGGATGTATATAGCTGCTGGTGGGCCTGGGCTGATGCAATCTGGCCTGGCAAAGTTGGTTCGGTATCCCTTGGCCCGACGATGGTTTTGGTTTGATTGCATGTTGGTCCGGTATCACCTTCTTTACTCTGGTTTGGTAGTATGCTGGTCCGGTGGTATGTTGGAGATGTGTTGGTTCGGTGATGGGGACGTAGCTTGGTCTGGTGGTGGTTGATTCGGTGGTGGTCAATTGGGATTTGGTTCGGTGACTGAGGAGAGGGGACTTTGGTTCGGTGAGTGTTGGAGAGGCTTTGGTTCGGCAGTGAAGTGGAGAGGTTTAGCTTGGCAGTGAAGTGGTGAGGTTTGGTTCGGTGGTACCCTCCTTGTAATGGCTCAGTGGAAACACCCCCAATAGTATCCATGTGATGTACTTAGGTTGTAATGACTGGACAGGTGTTTATAACTGTCTAGTTTGCGTTGTAAGAGCTATATAACTCTGATGCATATGATACTATGTAATTTCTTGTGGGATATAATATAATTTATTCGTTCCGCTGTGAGATTCTGATGTTGTTTTGTTCTTTCTTCTCTATCTTTTCTCTTTTCTATCCCTTTCTTTTTTATTAATGATGCGTCTTTCTGTGGAATGAAAGGCGGGTCGTTAAATTATGGTATTAGAGTGCTAGGTTGGGTGAATACCTAGGCTTTGGAGTGATTTCTTTCTGAGAGAGTGTACTTGTATACACACATACATACACACACACCCCTACCTACTTGGTTGGGTTACCTGTTCGGGTTTTCCAATATAAGTTTCAGAGGTAGGAGAGGTAGTGGTGTGTATAGCACGACTACCACTAGTGGAAGAAGTCTAAGTACTTGAGGTTGGAAGAGTATCTGCCAGAGCGGTATTGGGCATCTCGAGTAAGCTTTGCAGCATAGTGTAAGGATTTCACCAATCTTTGAAGGAAACCTTTTTAAGGTTTGGAGTCCATCTTTAGAGTGTAATCTTGGTCGAGCGGATTTTCTAGAGTTTGGATCAGTCGGAGTGCTGAAGCAAGTAATGGTATCTTGGCACCTTAGGGAGGAGTTTTGTTCGTATCGGAGTTAGAGACACAGTCCAGCAAGGTGTTTGTGCTTGGTTTGAAGCACAAGTTTCTTGAGAGATATTTGCCCATCTTAAAGGCTCTTTTATGGAGTTGGTTGATATAGCTTTTTGATTCGAGGAGCTTTTGGATAAGGAAGTCTATGGCAACTGAGGCAGCATGGAAGCTCAGAGGTGTTAAGTGTGCCTTCAAGATGGTCTCTTGGCTTAGCAGTGTCTTAGAGGTGGAGTTCGGAAGCAGTAGAGTGGTGCGTTTCTTGGACGATTCAGAAGTCTTTGTGATTCTTCTGTCAGTAGCCCAGGCAGATGGTGAAGGCATGCTCACGTCTTCTGGAAGCTCAACAGGGTATGATGTTTGGGGTTGAGGTGGACCATCAGTTTCTTCTTTTGGTTAGTAAGGCTTAAGATATTCTGATTTGTGAAGAGGGAACAGTTTCTTTGGAATCTGAGCTAGGGTAGAATCGGAAAAGTGACTTGCAATGGTTGAATGTTCTCTTAGTAATCTTTGCTTTGGATTGAGGCATCTCTAGAGGATGTTGGAGCTATCGAAGAGGTTTGAGATATTTCGGATGTCTTCAAGGTAGTCAAAGGGTTGCATCCATATCAGGAGATTGAGTTCTGTATCGACATGGTTCTTGGAGCTATACCGGTGGTTCTGCTAGTAGTAGGAGGGCTCCTAAAGAGGATTTGGTGAAGCAGCTCAGGATTGCTCGGATCCAGTTCTCTGGCTGGATTTTTGTTGTGGTGTTTGTGACTGAATCAGATAGGTCACTAAGATTTTATGGAATTTGATGAACAATGTTTCTGGGATGAGTTGATCAAGTCTATGCTTGTGTTCATCAACAGCATCTCATCTTCTTCAGATCAAAGTTGTGTAGTGGAAGTAAGGTGGCAGCTATTCTAAAATAGAACCAACATCGGATTCCTCGAAAGTTTGTGTATGTCTTGGAATAGAGGATTTCTACAGGAAGTTCATTTGAGATCTGAAGGTTTAGTTGTCTAGTGCACCTGTTCTGTTTTTCTGGATTGGAGAAGTAAGTTTGAAGTCTTCTAATGCTTGTGATGTAGAGTTGGTGTACTGGATTTCGATGGACCTTGGGAGAACTAGCTTGTTGAGTAGAATCTGGAGATCATCTCATTCTTGGTCCAAATTTGGTCCGAGAGGCATTTGCGAAGTTTGAGTTGATCAAGAAGGTTGGAGGCAGCCCAGGATCGGCCGGAGAGTTTTGTGGATAAGAGACAAAGTAATTCGGAATTCAAAGTCGGAGATTTAATTTTGGATAAGTTTTCTCTGATCGTAAGCGCAATAAGATTTGGGTAAGATTGGAAAGCTAGCTCAAAAGTATATTGGATCTTTCTATGTTCTCATATGGTTAAGTGTTTGGCCTATAGGATCGAATTGCCAGTTCGGATGGCTGGATTCGTAATTTATTTCGCGTATCTCGGGGGAAGTACGTGTATGATCCATCACTGGTTTTAGAACCAGCAGATCAGGAAGATTTGGAAGTTGAACGGGACTTATCTGTGGTCTGATATCCTGTTCAGATTGTGTGTGCGTGTGTGTGCGTCCATATATATATATATATATATATATATATATGTATATATATATATATATATGAGCTCAGGATCTGGATGGTGTATCTAGTTTAGATTCAGTAGAGCGAGTGTCCCGGTGTTTGCACCTTGGAAACTCTAGGAAATTCTATCCAGAATTTTGTCTGGATAGTTAGAGTTGTTTATTTGAATTGATTGATATGGTTGTTAATATATGGTTGATAACATATGCTTGTTGTTTTTCAAATTAAAATCTATATGGGATTATAAATTATCTTTGCTTCTAAATATTAAGGACGAAATTCTTTTAAGGGGGAAGGAATGTGATGTCCCGGAATTTTGGGCAATATTTATTTAATAATATCCATTAATAATTATTTTAAAATATGCAATATTGATTTAATAATCTAATTTAATGGAATTTATCTTTTCAAAACTAATAATAACGATAATTTAATTTGGCAATTTTTATTCTTTTCAAATTAAATAACATATAATTGACGAAATTTACCTTTCTAGGCTAATAAAAAAATATTCTATCTACAATGTATATATGTATATACATTGTGAAAAGGAAGTTTGGTTTCAATTTAATTTTAATACAAATGTTTTCAAATTTATTATATATGAATATATTGTGATTTGGAAGATTTTGATTGAATTTAATAAACTTTTCAAAAGATTATTTAAAAATTTATCTTATATTTTCAGAAACACTTAAAGTAAATATTTATTTTATTTAAAAATATAATAGCTTAAACGTAGTATATTATAATAAAAGTTTAATATGTTTTCTTTTAAAAATTGGTTCTTGAAATAAATATAGTTTATATTTATTTAAGTACAATATTTTTAGCTTAAAGTTTAAAATAAGATTTAATTTAATGTCCATTTCTTTTTAATTTTCTTTCTTTTAAATTTAGCTCTGTAAAATGTATTCTAAAAATATATAAATAAAAGATAAATTGGAATAACACGAACATAAAACATGTTAATATAAATATTACATTAAACAAAAAAGTTTGTTATGCTTTACTTTAACTAAAATGTTTTTTTAAAATAAATATAAAGGTTTAAATATACTTTCTTTTTAAATATCTCTTGATCTAAGAAGTTTGCAAATATTTAAAACTTTATAAACATAAAGTATATACATAATAAAGATATAAACACATTTCATAATTTATATAAAACATAAGTATTAAGGAAAATATTTAATAAAAATTTAAATCATTTGTAAACATAAGAAATTAATTTAAAATGAGAAATTAAACACTTGTTATTCATGTAATATTGTTTAGGGACATGTGTAAGCATATCACAACTTAGGTTAATAAGTGGCAAACCTTGTTTTAATAAAAATGGAGTATATAACTAATGTTTGAAAAGAAATCTGTTATTTTTCTTCAGTTCAAAATTTTCCTTTGCACTATTATTTCCTTCTTTCTTCTTAAAACATATAAAACTAAAAAAATAGAAAATCAAAGGTATTCAGAACATCAATTTCAAATTTTTCTGCCAGTGATCATGCATAACAAAATGAAGATCAACAACATAATCAAAACAATAGATTAACTCAACAACAGCTACTTCAGTCTTCAACGAAATTCAAGAAGCAATTTCAAGCATATTCAACTCAAACACCAAGATTCAAATCAACAAAAAAAATATTCCAGGAAAACAAATATAATAGTGTTCTCTGCTCCTTCTAGTTCTGGTGAGTAAACATCCTTTAAAAACAGTTTTAAATCTGTCATATGATTGTTCTGTGAAATGAATGTTGTAGTAAATATGATATAAATGTTTACATGTATGATTTGGATATGAGTGCGCCTATATATAATAGTGTGTCTGTGTAATATCTATAGATATGTAAATAAAAGCTTTGTCATACATTTGATTTTAGATTAAGTTTTGAAAATGAAAAATGACTCTAGTAATGTGTTGTCAATTTTAAAATTTGTTTAAAAAATTTTATTTTGCAATTATCCCTGGAATAGCAAATAACAGTGAAAATCTTATTATTTTATGAAAATCAATTAAGCTAATTTAAACTTCTGATTATATTATCTGAATCAAAGTACCAAATCATGAATTTAGTGGTGTTTATCTAGAATTTTAGGCTTATGGTTGTCGAGTTAGTCTGTGTTGTTCGAATTTGGGTTCTTGGTCGATTTCTGTCTTTCAACGGCGACAGGAAGATCGGCATTTGGGCTGGAGGAAGTACGGAGGTTAGTGTTTGAGGGAAAAATAGTGGTTGATTTTATCCTTGGCCGTGGTAGTCAAGGGAGGAGGAAGTAGGGTTTTGTGGTGAGTTTTGGTGGTCGGGGTTGATGAGGATGGTACGGCGACAGTGGTGCACCGAAGTGGATCGCTTGTGGGGGAACGTTGCGTCCTGTCATGGAGCAGCTTTGGGAGGAAGGGCCAGTTTTCTGGTGGCGTAGTTCATCGTCGATAGGTGATTTGGTCGTTTAGGTTTAAATCCTGATGAGTGTTGAGAGGCTCGTTTTCGTTTCAATGGTGATTGTGTCGATCAGGTTGGTCGAGGGGGTCGACAAGGTCAGAGTTGGCTTGTAGAGGGTTGCGGTGATGGTCGCCGACGGTCAGATCCAGTGTGCATGTGCATGGTGGTCGACTTATGCATCTGGAGTTTGTGGATTCTGGGAAGAAGGGTTAATTCGGGTTTTTTCTCGAGAGGTTCTCGTGTTCGACTCGGAAATGTCGAAGTGGGGTAGCCTTGTTTTGTTGTCTCGGGTTTTCATTGGTTTGTCTTGGGGTTTTGCTATGTTTGCTCGGAAACAAATTGTTTCCAAATTGTTATCTTGTCCGGGTTTTTTTTGAAACTATAAAATGAATTTCAAATTTTGAAAGCAAAGCAAATTTTAAACAAAGCTTTAACTAGTTTTAAAAATGTATAAAATGTTTAAGTTTAGTGAATGATGTTTTAAACAAATTTAAGTTTTTAAAGTATGGATTTTCAAAGTTTAAATTTTGTTTTAAAAATAAGTTTGGTTTATATAAATATTACATTAGAATAATTTTGTAATTAGTTCATAAATGTTTTCAACTAAAAGGTAATTGTTGAAATTTAAATATGACTTAAGTGAAGGCATTTAACTTTAGTAAATTAAAAGATGATGATTTTGTATAAACCAAAATCAAGCTTTTAAAATTTAATTTAAATGGTAGGTAAGAGCTTAATGTAGTAAAGGATTTATCTTAATTTAATTCAAGTTTTATTTACAAAAGTAGTTAGTACTTAATTAACTAAGATAGGTAATTTAGGTAATTAATTTAAGGTTAATTAATTTTAGAAATTAATTAAGGGTAGATGATTACTTAATTTAGGATTGATTAATCTAAGTAATCAAAGGTTAATTAATTAAGGAATAATTAATTAATGGATGTAATTAGGGGCTAATTACTTAATATTAAAAGGGTTATTACTTAATGAAGTAATTAAAGGAATTAGTTACTCAATGTAATTAATTAAGTTAATGTGGTTAATTTAAGTTAATTAATTAAGTTTAATTAATTAAAGAGAATTACTTGACGATGGGTTAAGTATAATAACTTAATGTAATTAATAAAGTGTAATTACTTAGTGAAAGTAATTAATGGGTAATTGCTAAATGTAATTAATTAAAGGGAATTACTTGATGGAAAGTAATTAAAGAATAATTACTTAGTGGAAGTAATTGAGTGTTAATTATTCAGTGTAGTTAATCAAAAGGATTAATGTAATTAATTAAGAAGTTAATTAATTAATGTAAGTAATTAAGGATAGTTAATTACTTAATTTGATTAATTAAGGTTGATTAATGAATGTGATTAATTAAAGGTTAAGTATTAAATGTAATTAAAAGAATAATTAATTAATGGAAGTAATTAGAGGATCATTAATTAATGTAATTAATGAAAATAATTAAAGGTTTAATTGATTAATAAATGTGATTAATTATAAGATAATTTATCAATGAAGTGATTATAGTGTAATTAATTAATATAATTAATTAAGCATCAATGTAATTAATTATAGTTAATTAATTAATAAAGTAATTAAGGTTAATTAATGTAAAAGATTAAAGTATAATTAATTTGTGTAATTAATTTAATGCCTAATTACTTATTAAATTAAAGATAATTAATAAAGGATGATTAATTAAGGAATAATTAAAGGATAATTAATATGTAATTAAAGATTAATTAATTAGTTTGTAACTTTATTAAAAGTGTGATTAATTAATTAAATGGTTGTAATTAATTAATGATTGTTTAAGCAGGGTTATGTGATTAATTCTCAAGTGATTAATTTAGTTTAAGTTGATTAAATTAATTATTATATGGATTAATAATTCCTGTTTATGGATGATTGTTTGAGTAGAATGTCTGGATTGATTAATACTTATAGTTTGATGATCTGTGATGTTCAGTGATGTGATATTGGTTATAGCTGTGATAAATGTGTGATATTTATCTGTGAATGATGCTGTGTGAATTCGATATTTTAAATTGAATTAAATTGTTCAAACTTAAACAACTTGGACATTAAGATGGCGTTTTGGATTTCGGTGAGACCGGGATCGGATTTCCAAATTTGAAATTCTGAAAACCACATAGATCCAAATTAAACGATAGGACGTGGAATTTCTAATGAAGAGCAAGTGAAGATTCAGAGCAAAGGCTACTGTCGTTAACTTAAGGGTGATTCCAAAAGGATTTAACGGAGATAGTGCTTTCGATTTGGATGAAGATTCAGAGTGCAACAGCTATTGTCGTTAACTCTGATGGTGATTCCAAAATGAGTGTAGCGAGATAATGCCTACGGTTTCGTTCGAACTCGAAACGGACTTGCATGGATTGAATGCTTTCAGAACATCGTTGGGAGGACAATGAACATTCTAAGATAGATGTGTTCTATAAAGGTAATCGTAGCCTCAAGCCTCATCAACCGAGAATGGCTAAAACAGGGGAGGTGCAGCAAGGCTAAGTGGATAGCACCCAAGTAGGACAAGATTTACCCCAGTCTAGAGGACCCTTTTAATTCGACTTGGTGGGTAGTTGGTCATGACAGCTGTGGGGTTGTCTTGTTCGGGACTATTCAGTAAGGGATGGTTTCGGCTTTGTGTTGTAGGAGATCAAGAGGGATCCTCGATACGGTGATCTAGGCCACATACTGTGACGGACGGTACCCAGTAGCCCTACCATTGATGGAAATCCATTTTTCCTATGCACCTTTGCGGTTTTGATTGTATAACCCACTTTGTGGCTAGTAGCTAGAATTTAATGAATGTAACAATTTCGGCTATTTTATATTTACTTGGAAACTCTAGACCCTATTATAATATAACTGGATTTCCTATCAAATGTTTGTTTATCATAAGGTAAAAACTTTCTGTGTTTATGTGCGGGAATTCTTACGAGATACCTTTTGTTTTCAATGGTTTTTCAAAGTTAAATATCTTTAACCCGTTTACTCACACCAGACTCATGTCTGACCCTGAGTTTAATTTCTGTTTTATTTAACTCTTAGGTATTCAAATTTTTACGAGTAGCTAAGGGATTCGGGTTAGCTTTGATGAATTTTGGTGGAGATTTGGAGCAGGAGGCTTCAGCGTTTGTAGAGATATAGTGGTTTTGTTGTGCTAGTGTTGTGTCTGTATCCCTGTGATGTACTTAAGCTGTAATGACTAGACAGGTGTTTATAACTGTCTAGTTTGTGTTGTAAGAGTTATATAACTCTTATGTATATGATACTATGTAATATCTTATATGATATAATATAATTTATTCGTTCCGCTGTGAGATTCTGATGTTGTTTTGTTCTTTCTTCTCTATCTTTTCTTTTTCTATCCCTTTCTTTCTTATTAACGATGCGTCTTTCTATGGAATGAAAGGCTGGTCGCAACACCTTTACTTCTCCATGAACATATTTCTAGGTTCAAATAATAATTCAAATCCTTTTAAAACAATTTAATCTTTGAAATCCAATTTTTTACCCAATATCAATTTTGAAACCAATCCTTAACCATTTCGGTTTACATGTTCATTTTAAACATTCGAATCTTAATGTTCAAAGTGACCTCATTTTCACTGGTTCAATTTTATCATTAAAATCAAAATTACTTAAGTATTTTCAAATTAAAATTTAATTCCATTAAATTTCAATAATGGAATAGATATTATCTCAATCTACTTCTTAATTCATTTTAAACAAACCAATTCACAGTTCCATAAATTATTGATAACAGTAGGATGATATTAGGATAAGTCAAAGTAAATAAATGTCCAATTTATTTAAAACATCCACCAATAGCATCTATTACCCATTTCTAGAACTCAAACCCATTTGACATCTTATATATCTCCCTCCTAAATCAACTTATTTAACCTCCTTAAGTTAAATCCAAATTTCATCTTGAAATTTTCAAATAAGGTTGTTCATTCAAACTTTTTTAACTTCCTCCAAGTTAAATTCAATTTAATCCCATTAACCTTACTCAAATTTGAATCCTCCATTTCAAATTTTAAATTTCTATCAATATTCTTTCTTACTTATAAGCTCAAGGACTTATCACTTTGGGTTTCCATATCACATTCCAAGGAAAAAGTTAAAACTCAACACTTAGAGTTTATTTTCAAATCATCTTTGATATCATGTGTATCCCTTATATATACATATTTATTTTCCTTTGTACACCATGTTATACTTCAATTTTAAACCACCTTTGGTTTAGATTCAAAACAAATTCCCTTAAATTTTCAAACAACTATTGTTTGAAATAGGACCCTTCAATTCAAATACATTAAATAATATTATTTATCATTTCTTTATCATTTTGAAAAAAATTTCAAATTCTGGACCTAGATTTAAGACTTCACAATTTAGATCATCTTCAATTCCAATTGATAAGTCATACTCACCTAAATTTTTTATTACCCTAAAACATTTCATTTTACTTACTCATTGACACAAATATCATTATTAAATACAACAATCATTTATGATAATAACCATGATTATCATATCTGGATGCCCATTTCACTATTATCTTATTCTGACATCACTTCTACATATTCGGGATTTTAGTTTCGGCTTGGATCCATTTCAAACTTATCTTTATTCAATTTAAATTTGGTTGTATCATTATTACCACTTAATTTTCATTATTTTATTCAATTCCAGTTATTAACAACCAATTTGTTTAATATATTTATAATTGGAAAATTTTACTTATATAAAAGAATCATTCAAATTTAAAAACTAATTTTAAAATCTTTATATAAGAAAATAACAAGTATGCTCTTATATATATATTATGTATATGTATATGTATATGTATATGTATATGTATATGTATATGTATATGTATATGTATATGTATATGTATATGTATATGTATATGTATATGTATATGTTTATGTATATGTATATGTATATGTATATGTATATGTATATATACACTCAACTCACTCTAGGGTACCACTGACTCTATCCTTAATGAGTAAACCCAACAGAGCGATGGTTCTCGCTTAACCTTCAGTTCTGATACCAAATGTAACGACCCGGAATTTTCAATTCCAGAAATTCCTGATTGTTAGGAAAGGAAGAAAAGAGATAGAAGAAGAAACAGAAATGAAACACAAAATCTCACGTTCGCAGCGGATCAAAATAAAATATCAAATAAAATAACAGTTATACAAGGAAAAACTGTATCAGTTAATTTACATTAATACGTCAGAGTTACAACCATTTATACATAACTGGAGAGTTAATGTAATGTCCCGCCTTTTCGCACGCTTTAAATCGACACATGTGCCAATTCAAACCATACGGAAGGGCGGATTGTTATGGGGAAAATAAGAAAAACAAGAAAGAAAAAAAACAAACAGAATCTCACAACGGAAGGATAAAATATAATAATCAAATATACAGTTCATGAAGCTGTTTAAAAAATATTTATTTTTTCGTACACAACATATATCAGAGTTGCACATACTAACGAATAAAATCGATGCAGTGGAATACAGTGTAGTGGAATATAATATAATAATAACAACGAAATCTTCCTCTTCGTCCTCCAGAAATAAAATCTTCGATCCTGAAACGCTCGGGCTGACCCGAGCGAATTGAAAAGGCAAAAACACTCGAGTCAGTTTTAAAAGATCTTATGTAAGTTAAATTTACAGAAGTAAATATGAGTGCAGTAATTCAAGAGATGTTCGGGATTTACATCTCCTAAGGATCTGTTAAACTATTTACTATGTAGTATATTTCGCTATTATAATAGTGCCTAATTGTAAAATAAACTTACTTTTAAATAGCATAAGGCTTTACATTTTCCACCTTAACACATAAAATGCCAATAGTCTATACAGTATCGTAATACCTCCTGATCGGGAGGCTACCAGAGGATACTCCATAGGTACGACAAAAATAGAAACTCGTACAAGGCGTGATAAGGTAGGTGACACGGCACAACTAGGAAATGCCAGGGTAGATATACCAGTTACACTTTCGGGTCGGTGGTAACGCGTAGCCGCAGCTACCGCCCACCTCGAGCCACACCCCCAAATAAAAATCAAAAGTGGACACCGAATCAATCCGAAAGTCAAAGTATAATATCGAAGGGATGTGTCCGATCAAAGGTGCTACCTCAATTAACCTGTCAATCGCTCTTGTTTAAGCCACCTTATGCCAACTCACGGGAGTTGGGTCCACGCATTTACCTCAAAGGAAATGCCGCCACCATCATACTTCATTCTGGAATCTCCATCGCGTACACGGTTGTTAAAGTGGTTTTCCGAGTTGGCAGAGAGTAGACAACTTCCGATCCAGGTGTAACGACCCGCTATTTTGGACTATTCGCACCCACACATGTCGGACTTGAATAATTCAAAATACCGAATTGTTAATTTAAATTTGGCAAAACTGAACATACAGTAAATAAATAATCACAGAATCACAAGCACAGAGTAATAGTATGCAACGGAAGCAAAAGATAGCAGTTCATGAAGCTACTATATATATATATATCAGAGTTAAATAAATTACATCAAAAGTCTCGAATACAATAGTCAAATACAAGAATCAGAATACATCACTAGAATCAACTGAATATCTGAAAGCTAGATAGATAGCAGGATCTTCAAGCAAAGCTTCAACTCCAAAGGTGAGTCTCGAATACTGGTACACTCAGTCTGACCCGAGCGTAAAGCAAAACACAAAACACTCGAGTCTGGATTAACATTATTATATCAATAAATCCAACTCAAGTGAAATAACAATTGAAATACAAATAACTCAAAGGACGTTGGAATCACCGCCCTCTAAGGTCCGTTAAACTATGTACTATGTAGTTATATACGCTAAATAGATAATGTCTATCAGTAATATAAAATATCAAAATAGTGTTGAGGCGTTATCATTATCCCCCTTAACACATTTAATATAAGCGTTATAGTCTATACAGCACTGTAAACTCCACCGTAAACTAGTGGGATATCAGGGAGTACTCCATAGGTATAACACAAAACAAATTCGTAGTGGTCGCGTATATAGGGATACAAGTATGACAAGGCACATGAGGCAATACCCAAGGTAGTGAAACTACCGTTTGCCTGATCCGGACTGGTGAGAACGCATCGCCGCAACGATCGCAACACCGCGAAACAACACTCCTGAAATTCCGAGGGTGCAAAAATCAATAACAGGTAATGAGTAGTTTACGAAGAAGTGTGTTCGCTCGAGGTAGCTAACCCAATTTGGCCTGGCATGGCTCCTGTTTTGGTCATTTCCAATTTGACACAAGTGTCAAGGCTATCCATCATCGTTCTCTTTCTTCAGTCATCACGTACATCATTCCAACCGCGTATAGTTATTAAAGTGGTTTTCGGTTTAGACAGAGAGTACGTCCATAATCGATTCTGGTCTCTTTAATAACTTTCGAAATTATTACTCCGATTGGTCGTTTAATATATTTCAAACCAAATCAAATTCAATTTCAATTAGAATTTATAAATCAACATTTCATTTGTCTTCTTAAATCAATTTCCATAATTTACGTTTCAAAACTTCCATTACTATTTCAAAATCTTATAATTCAATTCAATTTATATTTAAAACGTTAAAATATTGATTCAAGTTCGTATATAAGTTTTCATTCCGAAATCATTTAGATTAACTTAATTTAACATTCAAATCAATTTAAATTCATTTGTCGATAAGTAAATTTGTCATTCAAAATAATTTCTATTAAATTTCAAATTCATTTAATTAATTACTTAAGTTCAACTTCATTTTATCAAAACTTCAAATTGAATTAAATTAAATTCGTCAAATCAAATTCTTTATATTCCAAGTCTTACGTTAATTTCAATAAATCACATTTTATTTCTTGTTAAAGAAATTCAATTTCACTTATTTTACTTAGTTACAAATTTATAAACTCAATAAAGAAACTTAATTCCACATATTCAAGAAGTTCAATTTCACTTATTAACTTACCTAAATAATTTTCCAAAACTTAATTAATAAAGAAACCCAATTTCATTTATTAACGAAGTTCAAATTCACTTATTCAAAAGTTCAATTTCTCTTATCAAAGAATTCAAATTTTTATTTAATTATCAATTAATTCAATCTTATTCAATTATTAATTAATTTCAAAACTTAATTATTAAATAATTTCCAACTTAATTATTTAAATAAATTCAAACTTAATTCAATGAACAATTCCAAATTTTATTGTCAAATAATTTATTTTAAAACAACGTTCCTTCAGTAACTACTATGTTAATATTTGTTTCAAATTTTTAAAATATTAACATTTCCCTTTCATTAAATTCAAATTCCAACTTCATTTCAAACCTTATTTTTTATTCAAATAAATTCTATATTTTATTTTTAATTAATTCATTGACCAAACGGTTTATTAAATTTTCTATCCTAAGTAAAGTTTTATTTGGGTATTTATCATTTCAACCCGCTTTCATTCCAATTCAAAAATCAAATCATAGCAAAGGGAACTTGCAATGTGATAACTGGGGTGGTGTCAAAGTAAATAAACAAGCAACAACAATCAATAACAATCCAATAATTAATTCAAATAATCCCGAAATAATCGTATTAATTTACATTATGGTTTGTGCAAATTAATATAATTATTTCTAGAATCTACATTATCATTTCATGTAGATTAAAGATTATTATACTATTCTTTTATGCGGTTCTACACATGACATCTATTTACAATTTCATACTTCATCAATTTAAACAACATACATTCAATGGTTCAAGGTGTAATTAACCAAATCCCACATGTCAATTAATTTAACATTAAAGGGGTCATAATTAACTAATCAAATTTAACATATAAATCAATTTTAAAATTTGTTAACTATCCTATATCAATTTCAAATTTTCATACTATTTATCACTTAACATTAACAAATTAACGTCCAATATAAACATCAAACAATCAATCAATTTATCAGCCAAACTATATTATCATTGCATAAATAGCAGATAATGATGTCAGATGTCAAAGGTGAACTGATACATAAATAACAGTGTAAATAACTAACATCAGCATATTTCAATCATCGTTTCAATTAAAATCAAATTTAATAAATAAAAGAACATTAATCATGAGTGATTGCTCACCTTTCAAGGCTAGAGGCGATGAATGAGAATGAAAGCGAATTGCAGATCTAAACATGAATTCGGAAGCAAAGGTTGGCATGACTCGACAATCAAGGCTGATAAATAGAAATTGATAAAGCGAATCAGAACCAGCTTGATATAACAAAGCGAAATGTATACTATACTGATTATTATATTAAAAATAAATGTTAAAATCAAAGATTCATATTTTATGTTTAAAATCAATACTTACAATATATACACATATAAAACGCAACACAAATATATGATTATACACGTGTACCTTTTAAAAGTTTTTCATATATATAAATATACACGCAATTTTGTTCAACAACACGCAGTATACGGCAAGGCTAATATAAAATCTTTAACATCTTTATGAGTTCAAAATCCAACCATATGGTAACAAAACTTAATAACCAATATAACACGCATAGTAGGACCCACAGACATACCACAATATAATCTTTATAAATTTATGAATAGAAAAATCAGATTCATAAACTTACAAAACTAAAGTGATATATATAATACCTGTATAAATTTATATATGAACCAGGTCTACAAATATATATTTTAAAATACATAATACTTACCTTAATACGAAATCACTCATATAATACTTTGTAAACCAAAATAATACTCTGTCATCAAATATATACCGTTGTAAATGTATATAATAATATAACAAAACTTTGTAGTATGAAAATATAACAGCAGTGCAAATTATACCAATAACTCTAAAAATCAAACTGCAAGCAATTTAAGCTACTATACGACCACTAATATATGTATAAACTTATATATATACACTACACTTTTGCATATGAAATAAAAAAAAATTTAGAACATGCAACACACTGTTTTCATAAACATGCCTATGAACTAGAACCGAGGTCGGTTAGGCTCACACGGAGGCAAGGGGAAGAAAGAGAGTTTGGTGGCAAGTCAGAGGGTCTCGGAGGCGGAGGCCGGCTACAGAGAACGGGCGGAGCAGGAGAGAGGTGACGGTGGCTGAAATGGTGGAGGGTTGCTTGCGGTTGCTAGCTGCTATAGGGTTCGCTGGCCGTGGCATGGAAGTAAGGGGGTGCAGCAATGCTTAGGCGAGGGTGGTAGACTGGGTGCTCGGCTGCTCTATTTGGTGGATACCGTGATGCTAGAAGGAAGCGTAGAGGGAGGTAGCTGGACTGGATGATAAGGAAGGCCGGTCGAAGGAGAAAATGGGTTGCGGCTGTGAAGAGGGAGGTGTTGTGGAGTGGATGACGTAGGCATTGTAGGTGAGTTCGGTGGTAGCGGCTTGGTGAGGCGGTCATGGAGAATGCCGAAAGCTTGGCTGACTCGGATGGCTTTGGGTTTGGGGTCTGGGAAGAGAAGAGCGGAGGACAAGTTGGAGGCGGGTTTCGGTGATGTGGTTGGCTGGCGTTGGTGAAAGTGTCATGTGTGATGAAAGATGGAGGGTTCCAGCCGTGCTTTATGATGAAGGCTTGGGCAAAAAATTTGGTGAATGTAAGCTAAAGAAAAATAAGTTGCAGGCAATTTTGAGAAGAGAAGGAAACAGGGGAAGAGAAATAATGTTTACGTGAAATCAAAGGAAGAAGGGAAGAAGTAAAGATAAACGTGCACTGAAATTCTTGTGTCAATTCATATTTTGGCCTTTGGTTGTCCATACTGAATAATGAAAAGGAAACAAAATATATTCATGATTAACACAGCAAGCTGAACCAGATGGAGGACACAGAATTGCAAATGGACCCAATTTAGCGAATCGTCACACTTTGCATTCTGTCGATTTCGTCATGCACCGGACTCCAAATTACACCAATGAATATATCCTGGTGATCAGCGTGATGAGGCGGACATGAGGAAATCAAAATATCCTTTTCAGGATCTTCCTATCAAAAGTCCATACGGACACTGATACACATTGCTTTCTCGTATGGAAAAATCCAAACCGAGCTGGAAACGTATGAATTTCGCGAAATGGATTACGCAGTCTTATTCAGAATGTTCTAAATAAATTTTCTCATGTTGACACATTTAGGTTTCGGAAAACTTTTAAATTCGACCTTTATTTCGTCGAAAATAAGATCGACGGAACTAAAGAAGTCCGAATTTGGAAAAAAAAATGACGTATTGCTCAGAAGATGATTTAGAATTTTTCTATGTAAAAATATTTAGGTTTCGAAAACGTTTTATTTTCATTGCTTTTTGACTGATTAAATTGAAGTAAATTTACGCGCGAAATAAACTTCCATATTTTCGGACGAAAATTTACCGGTTGCTATGTTTAGCTGGACGCATTCCAAATATCAAATTTATATTTCAAAATTTTATCGTTTTCCAAAAAATTTCAATCGATAACGTTATTAAAACTAGTTAAAATTTACGGGTCGTTACATTCTCCCCCACTCAAAACTTTTCGTCCCGAAAAGGAAGGAAGTAGGAGAATAGAAACAACAACAAAAAATTGACTCGAATTACAAAATAAAACAATCAATTTAAACCATATAAATTTCAATTTAAAATAATTTATATTCAACAATTTGTTTTTAAATTCAAGATTTTCATTAAAATTGATTTGATTTCACATTCATTAATGTTAGGTACAAAAGGATTTTTTCTTCTTTTTCAAATGAAATACAATTTAAATTCAATTAATTCAAGATACTTTCTTAAGTTGATTTAATTCAATTTATTAACTTCCAAAACAAAATTTTTATTTTATTGATCATATCTATTATTCAATTAACTTATTATTCTATTTATCTCCATAAACCTTTTTATAATTAAAATTTAAGTGAACAACATTTATTGACACATTCACATTTTATTTATAAAGACAATTTATATTGTATATTATCCTGTTTTCTTAAATTAACAATTTCAAAGATCATAAATTTGAATAGTCGTTTATTATAATCATACTTTATTCGACGAATTTAATTCTTCTTTATTACAAATTATTATTAAATTTATTCTACTTAATACATCTTATCACATATATATTAAGTATATTTACATTTATTATAACTACTCAAATTTATTTAAAAAAATTCCTTTGATATCATTTTATATTATATAATATTTAATTACATAGTTAACTTTTAGAAATTTAGGGAAGTTATATATGGAATGCAATTGGTTATTATACAAATAAAATTTTACAATTCAGTTATTTCAAGTTAAATATTTATTCAAAATCTTTGCCTCAATTTATAATTTGAAATCATCTTTAATTTAAGAATTAAATTTCGAATAACTTCAAATTTATTTAGAGATCAATGAATTTATATTATATCAAGTCAAATTAAATTTAAAATAATACACCAATATATATAAATCAAATCATCCTTAAGAAATTTAGATCGATTTTATTTCCAAAACAAAAATGTAGCAAAGCTATGAATTGGTCTTTTCACCTTGAAACTTGAAAATGAATGTCGATGATGCGGCCGCCATCATCGACATTCATTTTCAAGTTTCAAGGTGAAAAGACCAATCGAAATTATTTTCCAACGACAAAAGGAAAGAGCTCAAATTTAATCATTTAAAATTCATTGAAAACCATTTCTATTCGAAAATATTTTTTAAATAATATACAATTTAAACTTTAAAACCATAACTCGAAATTATTGGAAACTAAGTTCTCAAATTCTAATTTTAAATTCACTACAAACTCGAAATCAATTTATAACCAAATTTTATAAATTCATTTGTTTATATTATGGAATAGTCAATGGTTTGTAAATCAATAAATGAAAATTAAATATTATCATTCGGATAACAAATTTATTAACAATTTAATTTCAGAAAATTTTAATATAATCATACCAAACTATTTTATTCACCAAATTCGAAAATACTATTGTGTCAGTTTGCTCTGTTAAAGTGTTTGGAAATCCTATCGATAGCGTTGATCAGATGAATCGATCGGAAACCCAAATCAACATTGACAACTCAAACAACACAATATAAAATAAAACAATTTAAATATTAATTTACAAATACATTTCTTTGCTCGACGATACAAGGATGAATTTCAAAGAAAGGATAGAGATTTAAATTTTTGATGGACTCAAATCGAATAGAATTTTGATTCGATAATAAGTTCGAAACAGAAGATAAGATAATTCAATTTATAGAATCGGGAGATGGATAGGCTTATTTAATTCATGGGCAACCTTAACCGGGTCGACAGTTACTTCAAGAATAAGATCGATGCTGGATTCCGAGGTAAATCAACATTCGATCTCAAGAAATAGAATTCAGGTATAGAAGGATATAGATAGCATCGTAAACCGAGGATACAGAAAACTCCGGTAAATCAATGCCTGTTGTAAAGGAGTTTCGCCCATTTACAACTCATTCCGAGTTTAGCGAGACCGCCGATTTATTATAGATATCATTCGAAGTGGAGTTATGGGATGCTCCAGAATTAAAGAAGACAAATAGTGAGGGACAAGAATGAAATTTGGACCCGAGGGACGTTTCGAAATCCAAAGGAACTGAGTCAAAAGGAAGAGATTGAAACTCGAATGAGAGTGATTCTGTAAATACCTTTACCTTATATGCTGAGTTTTGTCTAGAGCTACCAAAGCTCTGATACCAACTGTAATGACCCGCTATTTTGGACTATTCGCACTCGCACATGTCGGACTTGAATAATTCAAAATACCGAATTGTTAATTTAAATTTGGCAAAACTGAACATATACAGTAAATAAATAATCATAGAATCACAAGCACAGAGTAAGAATATGCAGCGGAAGCAAAAGATAGTAGTTCATGAAGCCATTATATATATATATATTAGAGTTAAATAAATTACAACAGAAGTCTCGAATAAAATAGTCAAATACAAGAATCAGAATACATCACTGGAATCAACTGAATATCTGAAAGCTAGATAGATAGCTGGATCTTCAAGCAAAGCTTCAACTCCAAAGGTGAGTCTCGAATATTGGTACACTCAGTCTGACCCAGGTCTAAAGTGATATATATAATACCTGTATAAATTTATATACGAACCAGGTCTACAAATATATATTTTAAAATACACAATACTAACCTTAATACGAAATCACTCATATAATACTTTGTAAACCAAAATAATAATTTGTCATCAAATATATACCGTTGTAAATGTATATAATAATATAACAAAACTTTGTAGTACGAAAATATAACAAAAGTGCAAACTATACTAATAACTCTAAAAATCAGACTACAAGCAATTTAAGCTACTATACGACCACTGATATATATAAACTTATATATATACACTACACTTTTGCATATGAAATAAAAAAAATTAGAACCCGCAACACACTGTTTTCATAAACATGCCTATGAACCAGAACCGAGGTCGATTAGGCTCGCACGGAGGCAAGGGGAAGAAAGAGAGTTTGGTTGCAGGTCAGAGGGTCTCGGAGGCGGAGGCCGGCTACAGAGAACGGGCAGAGCAGGAGAGAGGTGACGGTGGCTGAAATGGTGGAGGGTTGCTTGCGGTTGCTAGCTGCTATAGGGTTCGCTGGCCGTGGCATGGAAGTAAGGAGGGTGCAGCGGTGCTTAGGCGAGGGTGGTTGACTGGGTGCTTTGCTGCTCTATTTGGTGGCTACGCCGTGATGCTGGAACGAAGCGGAGAGGGAGGTAGCTGGACTAGATGACAAGGAAGGCCAGTCGAAGGAGAAAATGGGCCGCGGCAGTGAAGAGGGAGGTGCTGCGGAGTGGATGACGTAGGCGTTGTAGGTGAGTTCGGTGGTAGAGGCTTGGTGAGGCGGTCATGGAGAATGCCGAAAGCTTGGCTGACTCGGATGGCTTTGGGTTCGGGGTCTAGGAAGAGAAGAGCGGAGGACAAGTTAGAGGCAGGTTTCGATGATGGGGTTGGCTGGCGTTGGTGAAAGTGTCATGTGTGATGAAAGATGGAGGGTTCCAGCCGTGCTTTATGATGAAGGCTTGGGCAAAAAATTTGGTGAATGTAAGCTACCGAAAAATAAGTTGCAGGCAATTTTGAGAAGAGAAGGAAACAGGGGAAGAGAAATAATGTTTACGTGAAATCAAAGAAAGAAGGGAAGAAGTAAAGGTAAACGTGCACTGAAATTCTTGTGTCAATTCATATTTTGACCTTTGGTTGTCTATACTGAAGAATAAAAAGGAAACAAAATATATTCGTGATTAACGCAGCAAGCTGAACCAGATGGAGGACACAGAATTGCAAATGGACCCAATTTAGCGAATCGTCACACTTTGCATTCTGTCGATTTCATCGTGCACCAGACTCCAAAGTACACCAATGAATATATCATGGTGATCAGCGCGATGAGGCGGACAAGAGGAAATCAAAATATCTGTGTCAGGATCTTCCTATCAAAAGTCCATACGGACACTGATACACATTGTTTTCTCGTACAGAAAAATCCAAACGGAGCTAGAAACGTATGAATTTCGCGAAACGGATTACGCAGTCTTATTCAGAGTGTTCTAAATAAATTTTCTCATGTTGACACATTTAGGTTTCGGAAAACTTTTAAATTCGACTGTTATTTCGTCGAAAATAAGATCGACGGAGCTAAAGAAGTCCGAATTTGGAAAAACAAAAATGACGTATTGCTCAGAAGATGATTTAGAATTTTTCTATGTAAAAATATTTAGGTTTCAAAAACGTTTTATTTTCATTGCTTTTTGACTGATTAAATTGAAGTAAATTTACGCGCGAAATAAACTTCCATATTTTCGAACGAAAATTTACCGGTTGCTATGTTTAACTGGACGCATTTCAAATATCAAATTTATATTTCAAAATTTTATCGTTTAAAATTCCACAAAATTTAAATCAATAATGTTATTAAAACTAGTTAAATTTTATGGGTCGTTACACCCGGTCCCTTCAACAACCAAACGTTATTATAACACCGCGGTCTTTTCAAAATAGCTTATACTTTAAAACCAGAATAAAATATCCCTTTCAAACCATATAAATACGATATCATTTTTATTTTAAAACCTAAATCAAAATGATATCACTTTCATTTCAAATATATCTTTTTCACAAATCATAGTACTTTCAAAAATATATATCTTAAACCCATAGCTTCGAAACATAATTTTCAATACTTAAATGGTTCAAATATAAATTACTTTATAAAGTAGTTAGCTTTTGAATTTCTCAAATCAATTCCAAATGCAGATTTGAATTCACCAATTAAACCATTTAAATTTCCATATATTTCAACCTTTCAATGTTTTATTTTTTGTTTTGAAATATTTGCACAATAAATTCATAATCATTTAAATAAACTCAAATTTCCAATAACTAAATATTTCCTTCAATTTAATTATACTAGAAATATTCATTAAATTTAATCTTGGAAAATCCAGTTATAAATGTCATATCTTTCAAAATTTCAAGTTTAATACATTTACATCAACTTATGGAGTTGAATTCTTAAATACCTCTTAACTTCAAATAAATCCCCAATTTACCTTCAAATCTTAATTTATTTTAAATCTTCATAACTTTTATATTAAAGTATGATTTAATTACTTAACCATATTTAAAAATCAATTATATTATTAAACTATTTGTTATTTACCAAATTCATACATAGTTAAAGACATGAATTTAACTATATATATAAATGTAATATTTATATAATCTCAAAAATCAATATTCATTTAACCATATTATATAAATAATCAAGCTCTAATATTGGGCTTATTTTATATTTCAAAGCATATTTATATATAGCTAGAATCAAAATATAAATTTGACGTTTCTATAACATCAAAATCAATATTTATATAACCCGTATATTCCTTTACAAAACCATAGAAATCATTTTCAAAATATCTTTATATAGATACCGCGGTGTCTGTATAAAATTTTCTATTTTATGGTCAAGTGATACAGATATTTATCATTTCAATCCGTAATTTAAAATAAAAAAATACGGTTATATACCATTTCAAACCGCAATCCCGAAAAAATGAAAATGCATATTAACTTGCAGTTTTTTTGCAATATAAAATACAACATCCATTCATCCAATAGCAATCATCAACCATTTATAACAATCATCATCCAATATAAACAATAACATCACTATAGAATGGATAATAAACAACAAGTATTAACTAGCAGTTTATATTCAATAAATAAATTTAAATAACTATTGAACTGGCCGTTTATATGCAATGAATAATTAATTTAACAATTTAACTGGCATTTTATATGCAATGAATACTTAAATAACAATTTAATTAAATAAATGCGATTTAACTGAGATGATGAATAAAATATGCCAAACAGTCATAAATAAATTTATACTCGTATCATAAATCAATTTAACAAACATAAGAAATTTTAAAAGTTGTGAGTGGGTTAAAACAATAACCTTTTTGAATTTAAATTGAATTTAAACTCAATTTAAACCCAAAAATCTTACAGTCTCAGAATCCATCCAAACTAGTGCCAAAACGTCCGAAATTCAGATACGATCCTAACAAAAAAATCGCGTGTGAAACGGAGTTCGTATGTAAGAGTTATAGCGATTATTGTGATTAAATTTCAAATTTAAAAAAAAAGAACACTTTCACTCACTATCCTTGCTACGTAGGCGTTCTTCCTCACGTGCCTGCTTGAAACGCATGAAACCCTTCCAGAAGATCCAGCTGCCACGCATCACCTCCTACACAACCACTGGCCATCGCGGCCGACACTAAACCCACCGCCGACCTCTCCTAGCCTCCCCGACCAACCTGCGATTGACACGCCGCCCCAAGTCACGTCCAGAAGGAGAAGCCGCCGCCGCCTTATTTTAACCCAAATTGAATTATTGTGCACAATCAAACCGTCGAATCGACGAACCAATTACACCGATGGCCTCCACTCGTTCCCCTCTACCCAAAAGTAACCTTGATTCCACGATCAGATGAACTTGATTTCGTCACAACGAACGGCCGGTAGTTAATTATTTAATTCTGGACACACAGCATCTCGAATCGAAAAACGAACACCACCAGTGAATTACGCTAGTTGAGAGCTTCAACATATATTTTTTTTCAAATTTTTCCGAGGGCTTTTAAATTTATGCTTTGGATTTGATTTGGGATTGGATCTATAATTTGTTTGTCTGCCATTGAGAAAGAGAGGGTTGAGATGTATGTACAGATAAATAAGAATAGAGATAGGCTAGGGTTTATAACTGGATTTATATAGGTAGGTCAGAAAATAGAATGGATGGATAAGGTTGGATATACGTGCTAACGCCAAAGTGGCCCAAAAATCCCGTTTTGACTTCGGAACGAAGTTGGGTGAACCCATATATCAAAATAGGTGTTTAAAAATATTTTAAACGCGATGGAAAAAGTTTCACGTTCAAATTTCGTCGTATGAAAAATTTATGCTAAAATCAATATTTTCAAATTGATTTCAGTTGATTTCATGGCGTTTCGAGTCCGTACGATCAAACGACAAGTCCGATCGATACGAAACTTGAAATCCTACAATAATTCACTGTTACGGACCCGATGAAACTGGTTTCGTCGAAATCCAGTCAGTGGCCAAAATGGCTATTTTTATATTAATTGCATAAATTAAAAATAAATTAATTAAATCACTTTATAAACGTCAACTCTATAATTAACAAATTTCATCAAATTTAACTTTCTTAATCATTTTAAAAAATTTAAACAAGTCTAGATGTAAATTAAAAGTTGATAAATTTATCAATTGCAGTGTTATATATTTTTCTTTCCATTTATTTTGCAATAAATTCAATTATTAAATTTATACTTAAATTAAATTAATAAATCTTGCTTTCTATACTTTAAATCAACCAATATTCATATTCCTCAGTGTATTATTATCAAAAGGATGCAATTTACATTGGTTTCTAGTTATTGCACTAATATTCTTAAATTTCCTCTAAATTTTCATTAACGTAGTTTTTATGACGTTTTATTCCAATGGATTTAAAACTAATTCAATAGATGAAAAAAATGGGTAAACAATTAATGATAATTACCAATTTGCCTAATTCAGTCTCATTCTTATAAATTTCATCTCATAACATTTATTGCTTCAGTCCCTTTCTATTCATGTAAGGATTCATCCATAAAATTTACATTTACTTATTTTACAACTTTTACTTTTTATTTATTGGTTCAATGTTTATTTCAAAATTTTCATTTATTACTCCCAAATATTCGTTTTCATTTATAATTGTCATGTCAGTTTCTTCTTTTATTGCATTATATATTTATCCATCCCTTCATTATTACATAACCTCATTTATTATCATTCATTTATTTATAGTAATTATGCTTAATCAATTTCTTAGCCTCCCAACTGTTTACTTAAGTTTCTAACCATTTATTTATAATATTGTAAAGGCCCGCAAATCCATACCCTTTTGAGATGGCAAAATTCCACAACAATTCAGCCATAGAGGAACAAAGTTACGAGTCTTTAGGGTTTAAGAATGAAGAGGTAGAAGAAGAAGAAGATCAGAAACAATGACAAAATCTCACATATCGCAATGAAACAACATATAATAGATAAAGGAATATCTTTAAAACAAATAACCATATCAGTTATTACATTACATCACATTACATTACATTATCAGAGTTTACAATAACAAACAGTGGAAAAGAAATAATATATACTAGTTGATACGCCACGCCATCCAGTTTGCTTCCAGATCTCTACAGCAACTCCTGAATTCCAGAATGACCTGATAACCTGACTCTAGACTGCCCGTGTGGAAATTATTGGGCACCCAGAGTTTAGAAAGGGAACAATAAACTCCAGGTCAGTCGTGGGAATGGTGTGAGATCTTAAAAACAGTTATTTTTAACCATAAGAAAACAAAGGAATTCAAAAGAAGTCTGCAATGCTTTTTGAAAAATAAAACTACCATAAGGCCTCCCGGCACACACACAATGCAATCGCACACTTGGGAAAGATTTTTCCTTATGATAGTCAAATATGCTTAATACACAAAATCTTTTTAATATTATCATTAGTGCATAGTGCAGAAAACATTTGCAAGTATAATATTAATCTTAGCCAGCATACGTACCATTATAGTATGCCTACTATAGCTACCATATTAAATGGCAGGTTCTACAACTAAAACCGTACAAGGCGTGTATTGGTGATTAGATTTCCAAAAAATGGTCAGGCAAAGGAACTTCTTGGGCCACATGGGTGCGCCTCTGGAGGGACGCCCCGAGAACCTAACCGGATCTCTACCAACACAAGGCCGGGTTACCTCTACAAAAATAGGTAACTACTGACACGAGTATGTCATCCTCCGGTTGTAAACAACCTTTATCTGAGGATCCTCAATACCAACAACCACATAGGTCAAGTATCTGGGCTCCATACCATGATACCACCTCTATCCAGAAGGATATGAACATACCCTAAGGGGCGCTACCCCCTAAAACCTCGCTGCATTCTTCCTGTTTCGACCATTCCGGGGTGTGAGGTCCGACGAAGTCTCGTCCACAAAGCTACGCTTTTCACAAAAGTCATGCTTCGATCAACAAATGATCAGCATCACTTCATATGCCACATTACCAAATTGGCAATGTATCACTAGTAACCATCAACTACATAACCTCTGAGCTCGTACGTCTCAGAGAAGGGTGTTAAGCTAAGAGAATAAATTCTCCACCACGAACAGAAATGTATTTGATAGACACACATCCACACAAGTCTGTTCCGGGATCGAACGGAACCGAAGGTAGTTCCAAAGAAGCACTTGCAATCCGGATATTCACTAATCATGACCGGAATCCCCATCACAAAGGGTGATAGAACCTCTATACCAGAGCAACCCAGTGCAGAGACATTCGACAGGTAATCCTTTCGCTTTTGAAAACACCCGGTCTTCAACACCATCTTTAAATGCAATCCCATTTCGTCGTATCGTTATTCGGAATGGGTTTTATAACACAAGGTCCGCTCCCGGCTAATCCGAATAACGAGCGCTTACTTTTAAAAAAAATAAGTGTTACATTCAGATTCAACACAAATCACAACAAATTTCACTTTGATCTTTTTAATAAAAGATCCATCACAATCACAAAGGTTCGAGGTGGGTTTCGAATATCCATTTGGAATTCGACTCCGGTCACATCGAAATTCGAATGCCATTTAAAAAGGCCAATATTGATAGTTGGTTATCTAACTATCAATCATTATTCACAACAATTACTAGATTCAAATAATTTTCCAAATTATTTAATTTCAACATATCTTCGCAAGATATAATTTCACACTTTATCCATTTGAAAAATAGTTTCAACTCAATTTTTCCCTATGCGGAAAACATTTCCAAATATGTATTCATTTCCACTGAAAATCTGCCGATTTCAAATATTTTAAAATAATATAAAATACTTATTCAAAATATACTTGAAAACATTTAAAATAAACTATTTTAGAATATTTTCTTAAATATTAGTTATGAAAAATATTATACTATCTTATACAAAAATTCAGGTCCAAAACTAATTTTTAAAATAAAATTAGTATATAAAGTATAAATATTTAAATAACTATTTTATAAATCAAATATCAATTTAAATCTTTAAAACAATCCCTTATATAATTAATTAAATGAATTTTTACTTTAAACAATTTCCAAAACTTATTTCTCCAACAATATTATTTTAAAACCAAATCTAGAACTTTTAAATTTTATTCAAAAGCTATTTTAAAAATATATTCGGCTTTCCAGGGAAGAACTCCTTTTCCATTACAAAATGGTCCATTCAAATAAATTAATAAATCATCTTGATTTATTTTAATTTACATTTCAAATCTGTAAATTCTTTTCCACACTTTAAAAATAAACCAATATTTATTTTTTTAAACAAATTCCCTTTCCTTTACAAATTCCCGTTGTGAATTTACATTTCCAAATATCAACTGATATACGAATTTTAAATCGATTCCCAATTATCATCTTCAAACCAAATCAAATCCCAAATTGATTTCCAATTTATTTCAAACACAAAATCAAATTCTAATTTGATTTCCACAAATTAATTTTCCAATATCAAATCAATTTCAAATTGATTTCTCAAATTATTTCCAAAACACCAAACAAATTTCCAAATCGATT
The DNA here is from genome assembly GCA_030765085.1 of Allium cepa. Taxonomy (NCBI): domain Eukaryota; kingdom Viridiplantae; phylum Streptophyta; class Magnoliopsida; order Asparagales; family Amaryllidaceae; genus Allium; species Allium cepa. The sequence goes on along the minus strand of CM060929.1, from coordinate 905,924,877 downwards.
CCTAAGATTTATTTTAACTCCAAATTAATTCCCAAATCAATTTCTAAAATTAATTTCAACTCCAAATTTTATTTCTAATTTTATTTCCTTTTTTGAAATAAATTCTTTTATCTCTTTCAAATACTTAAAATCCGTATCTTAAATAAATTCTTCAACTATTAAACAATATTACTCGAAATTCCTTTATTAAAATATTTTTCCCATATTTTCGGAATTTATTTGATCGGATTATAAAAATCAACTTTAATACTTTAATTGTAAAGGTCTAGGCTTTTCTACTTTAATTTCCAAAAAAATCCAATTTTATATTTCTGGTATCCTACGATACCAAAAGTATATTCGGCTAAATTAGTTTTAGGGGGTAGCTCCCCTCAGGGTATGTTCATTTCCTTCTGGATAGAGGTGCTATCATGGTATGGAGCCCAGATACTTGACCTATGTGGTTGCTGCAAATTTATTACTTTGTGGTTGTTGGTATTGAGGATCCCCAGATAAAGGTTGTTTACAACCGGGGGATGGCATACCCGTGTCAGTAGTTACCTATTTTTGCAGAGGTAACCCGGCCTTGTGTTGGCAGAGATACGGTTAGGTTCTCAGGGCGTCCCTCTAGAGGCATACCCATGTGGCCCAGGAAGTTCCTTTGCTTGACCATTTGTTGGAAATCCAATCACCAATACGCGCCTTGTACGGTTTTAGTTGTAGTCCCTGCCATTTAATATGGTAGCGCTATAATAGGCATACTATAATGGTACGTATGCTGGCTAAGATTAATATTATACTTGCAAATGTTTTCTGCACTATGCACTAATGATAATATTAAAAAGATTTTGTGCATTAAGCATATTTGACTATTATAAGGAGAAATCTCCCCCAAGTGTGCGATTGCATTATGTGTGTGCCGGGAGGCCTTATGGTAGTTTTATTTTTCAAAAAGCATTGCAGACTTCTTTTAAATTCCTTTGTTTTCTTATGGTTAAAAATAACTGTTTTTAAGATCTCACACCAGTCCCATGACTGACCTGGAGTTTATTATTCCCTTTCTAAACTCTAGGTGCCCACCAATTTCCACACGGGCATTCTAGAGTCAGGTTATCAGGTCATTCTGGAATTCAGGAGTTGTTGTAGAGATCTCGAGGCAAGCTGGATGGCGTGGGGTATCAACTAGTATATAGTATTTTTTTTTTCCGCTGCATTCTTCCTGTTTCAACCATTCCGGGGTGTGAGGTCCGACGAAGTCTCGTCCACAAAGCTACGTTTTTCACAAAAGTCATGCTTCGATCAACAAATGATCAGCAGCACTTCGTATGCCACATTACCAAATTGGGAATGTATCACTAGTAACCATCAACTACATAACCTCTGAGCTCGTACGTCTCAGAGAAGGGTGTTAAGCTAAGAGAATAAATTCTCTGCCACCAACAGAAATGTATTTGATAGAAACCAGCTTTACATCTCAAATTGTAACATCAGACACACATCCATACAAGTCCGTTCCAGGATCGAACGGAACCGAAGGCACTTCCAAAGAAGCCCTTGCAATCCGGATATTCACTAATCATGTCCGGAATCCCCATCACAAAGGGTGATAGAATCTCTATACCGGAGCAACCCTGTGATGTGCCGAAAATTTGGGCAATATTTATTTAATAATTTCCATTAATAATTATTTTAAAATGTGAAATGTTGATTTAATAACCTAATTCAAACAGAAATTATCCTTTGTAGATTAATGATTATTTAGTTTGACAAATGATATTCTTTTTCAAAATTTATAATAATGATAACTTTATATTTGAGAATTTTATTTTTTTCAAAAGTTGAAAATATTTAAATAATAAAATTATCTTTCTAAGCTTATTTAAAAGATTATTTTATTTATAATGTATGTATGTGTATAACTTGTGTATTACAAAATTTGATTTAAATTAGTATAGCAACTTTTCAAAAGTTAATTTAAAAATCTATCTTATATTTTCAAAAGAAATTAAAATAAATATTTATTTTGTTTAAAAATATAATAGTTTAAATTGTGAAAAGTTTATTTTGTTTTATTTTAAAATTTGTTTTGAAATAGACTTAGTTCTTATATATTAGAGTATAATATTTTAGTTTGAAACTTTGGAATAAAATGTAATTCAACATTCTTTTTCTTTTTAAAATTTCTCTTTTGAAAATTTATTTTTCAAAATATTATTTTAAAATATTCAAATAAAACATTTAAAATGTGTAATTTTATAAAAGAAGTTCACATGTAAACATTTAAAGGCTAAATGAGATAAAACATTTAAAAACATGTTAAATTAAATTAGAAATTGTTTTAGGAATGAATTTAAATACATTCATAAATGAGGAAATTTATTTTTTTATTAAAATTTCACATGTGTTAAGCATTGAACTCATAAGAAGACACTTGTAATTAATCTACAAACTAAAGTAACATGTTGGAATATTAATTTATTTTTGAAACAATTATTATAAATAAGAAAACATAACAATTTATTTAGTTTAGCACATTATCTTCAAATGAAATCTAAAAATCAGATTTAAAGAAAACTGAAAACCAAATTCAATCAAAAATTCTGCAAAACCAAATACAAATTAAAATATGAAAAAAAATTCTACAAACAAAATTCAATAGTAAAATCTGCTCCAATTTTCAACATCAAATTGAAGATCAAACTTCAAACTCTAGCAAATGAAGATGGGGTCAGCTGAAGTTTTGAGAACAACTTCAACTAGCATACGGTTTTAAGATCAACTTCAACTAACATTTGCAAAACCCAGATTCATCAATAATGCAGTTTTTAAGTCAACTACAGCAGTTCCAGGAAAAATGTGATGCATCTGAATTTGTTATCTGCGTCTTCTATAATAGAGTGAGTAATCTTGTATTTTTAAAAACAGTTCTTCTTTCTAAATCAGTGCTAAAGCAAATACTAGAACTAAAGATCAAATGCAAATTGTTTTCCCAAAAATCAAAACTGCTATGAAATAAACTACAGTGCCATTATTTTTTTTAGAGAGTAGCCTCACAATTGAAAAGTTGCTTTAAATTTTCTGTTGCCTGTGGATTGGTAGAAATGAGTTTGCCTTGTATGATTTTTATTGTGATGGATATTGTGTGTGAATATATATAAACATGTATATATGGGTTTACAGGTATCTGATTACCTGATTCTGTTTTTAAAACTAAACTTTTAAATAGAAAAACCATTACCTTTTGATTGATTCTCTGTTTCGATTTGTTATGTAAATGAAAGTGTTTGTTTAATATGAATTTAAGTTTATAAATTATAATTAAGTTATATTAAAAATTCGTGTCTCTGAAACAATAATAACAGCTATTATTTTCAATAAGAAAATCTCAAACACCTTAAATATTAAAACAAGTTTATAACTTTAATGCAAGTATGAAATTATGATTTTTAAAACAAAAATCACATTTTTTAGTTAACTGTTGTGTGATCATTTCTGTTTTGAGCAGAATGGGAATTTTTGGGTTTATTTGATTGTCTAGTGATTTTGGGAAGTTGTAGTTCTTCTTGGAGGTGGAGGGCTTATTGGTGAGTAGGGGAAAATTGTGAGGTGGATGGTCAGGGGTTGGTGGCGGCCATGATTGGCTATTGTAGGTTTCTAACCCTAGTTTGCTGGTGGATTGAGTTTTGTAGCTTCTAGATTTCTATGATGCACCGAGTATTGGAAGCCTTTAGGGATTGGAAGGGGAGACGTAGATGAAGGGATTGCCCGAGTTGTAGGTGATCGCGTGATCGGAGATGTGATCGCGAGTGGTTGACAGGTTTGGGGATTTTGGATGCAGTGATGTTCCAGGTTGCGTTGGATTACTCGAATTTAATTTCGAGCTGCAGTGGGATTTATGGCTGTCGTGATCATGTGGGATGATGGTCGGCGACATGGTGAAGAGTGGTATAGTGGCTGGAGATCGCCAGAGTGCCGGTGCATATGCACCGTGCATATGTAAGTTTTGATGAACTTTTGGGAATGTGTAGGAGGATGGGCTCGAAGTTTCACTCGGGTAGATCGTGTAGTTACTCGAAGGAGATTAGGGTTTTACTTGAAGCAGTTATAGAGGGTCTCGGGTAGTATTTGTTTCAGGTTTTATAAACCTGACATTGTGAAGTTTTAAAAGTTTAATGAAATTTAAATTTTAAAGCAGGATTTTAAAAAAGGATTTATATTCCAAGCTTAAGATGATTTGATTCAAGTGAACTTTTGAATTCAAAATTTTAAAAATGAAAATTTTAAATTTAAGCAAGATTTAAACCAAGTTTTTAAAAATCAAGTTTAAAATATAGTTCAAGTTTACTATGAATTTAAATCTTGAATATAAATCAGGTTTGTAAAATTTAAAATGTTGAACAAGTTTAAATGTTTTAAAGTAGATTTAAAAATGAATTTGATTTCAAATAAATGTTTAAACTTGACAAAATTCTTTTCTTTAATATTTTAATTTAAGTTATGAAGTTTTTAGCTTTAATTTGGAAAGATAAAATAATCAATTTATTTTAAGCTTGATTTCTTTAATAAAATTAAGTACTTTAGTTTTAACTTTTTCTTATATAAGTATCTTATATAAGTAATGATTATTCTTCAGTTTTATTTTAAGGAATTAAATTTATTTTAAATTTGGATAAATGTTTAAATAGTTCAACATTTTTAAATCTAAAATTTTAAAATGGAATTTGAATTTAATTTAGAAATGTAATGTTTTAAATTCATTTGAATGTTAATGAAGTCATTAATAAGTAAATGAATTATCTTAGAAATAATTAAGATAATAAAAGAATTTAATTAAGGAATGTCTTAATTATTTGATTTTAATTAATGTTTTAGATTAATTTATAATTAGAGATGATTAATGATAATTAATCTAAGATTAATTTCTTAAGAAGTAATTAAAGAAATGTTATTAATTAATAATGAAAATTATCTAAGGATTATTAAGTAATTAATTAATGTGAATAATTTTGAAAATTAACTAGATTAATTAATTGAAGATAATCAATTGTAATTTGTTAAGTATAGTTACTTGATAAAAGTAATTAAGGAAATAATTACTTATTGTAACTAATTATGATAATGTGATTAGTTTAAGTTAAATAATTTAGTTTAATTAATTTAAGTAAATCATTTGATGGTTTAATAAGAGTAATTACTTAATGTAATTAATGGAGCATGATTACTTAGAGAAGTAATAATGACAACTACTGGAATGTAATTAGTGAGAGATGATTTTTAATGAAGTAATTTGGGTAATTACTTTTGTAATTAATCAAGGGATTAATTAATGAAGATGATTAATTATGGGATAATTAATTTGTTATGAGTAATTAAGGGTAGTTAATTACTGGATTGATATTAATCAAGGGTGATTAATAATTGTATTTTAAATTTAGATTAATTACTAAATGTAATTAATTTTAATAAAGTAATTGATTTAAATATTAAGTATAGATCATTAATTAATATAATTAATGATGTAATTAAGAATTGTTTAATTAAGGAATAATTAATAATAAAGTGATTAATTAATGTAATTAATTAAGGATAAATGTAATTAATTAAAGTTAATTAATAAATGAGGTAATTAAATATTAATTAACAATGATTAAAGTTAATAATTTTGTGAAATTAATTAAAGACTAATTACTTATTGTAATAAGAGAATGATTAATCAAAGGTGTTTAATCAAGATGAATACTTAAAGAATAATTCATTAACTAGGTTAATTAATTAGTGGATATATAAATAGGATTTATAGATGTGGTAATTAATTTAATTATTTTAAATTAATTAGGGATAGAAGTAATTAATTTAATTCATTTTAAATTAATTATAGATGATGGTTAATAAATCATTGCTTATGGATGATATTGATATTTCATTGATTGGTTGTGATCTCAGTAATGAGATGAGTAATATCTATACGATATGGATGCTTAGTTAAAGTATGATAATATGGATTATCTGGTTGTGATGATTATCTGTTTGTGATTATGATACGGGTTATCCGTTTATGATGAGAATGTGATTATCTATTGTGATATGTGAATTATCTATCTGAGTGTATATAGATATGATGACTTGAATTAATTATTCAAACTAAATTCACTTGGACATTAAGATGGCGTTTCGATTTCGATGAACCGGGATCGGGTTTCCAAATTTGGAATTCCGAAAACCACATCGATCCAAATTAAATGGTAGGTCGTAAATCTCAAGTGACAAGTGAAGACTCGAGGTGTAAGGACTATTCGTGTTAACTCTGAGGGTGATTCCAATACGAGTTTAACCGTGGTATTACATTCAGGTTCGAGATGAAGATTCAGAGTGCAAGGGCTATTGTCGTTAACTCTGAGGGTGATTCCAAAATGAGTGTAGCGAGATAGTGCCTTCGGTTTCGTTCGAACCCGGAACGAACTTGTATGGATTGAATGTATTCAGAACATCGTCAGGTGGACGATGCGCATTCTAAGATTAATGTGTCCTATAAAGGTAATCATAGCCTCAATCCTCATCAACCGGGAATGGCTAAAACAGGGGAGGTGTAGCAAGGCTAAGTGGGTCATGCCCAAGTAGGACGAGATTTACCCCTGTCTAGAGGTCCCTTTTTATTCGGCTATGTGGGCAGTTGGTGACGGCCATCTACGGGGTGGTCTTGTTCGGGACTGTCTAGTAAGGGATGGTTCTGTCTTTGTGTTACAGGGGATTGGGAGTGATCCTTGGTACGGTGATCTAGGCCACGTACTGTGACGGGTGGTACCCCGGTAGCCCTGCCATTGATGGAAACCCATTCTTCCTACGTGCCCCTATGGTTTTGTTTGTATTACCCACTTTTGTGGCTAGTAGCTGGAATTCAATAGATGTAACAATTTCGACTATTTCTTATTTACTTGAAAACCCTAGACACTATTATAATACCACTGGATTTCCTATCAAATGTTTTGGTTGGCGTAAGGTAAAAACTTTTCCATGTTTATGTGTGGGAAGTCTTACGTGATACCTTTTCTTGTCAAAGGATTTTCTAAAGTTAAGCAACTTTAAACCCGTTTACTCACACCAGACCCATGTCTGACCCGAGTGTTTGTTTTCTGTTTTATTAAACTCTTGGGTACTCATATTACGTACGAGTGGTCAAGTGATTCAGGATTGCTTTGACAAGTTCTGGAGGAGATATGGAGCAGGAGGCTTTAGCGTGTAGATATATATAGTGGTTCCGCTGTGTTTGAGTTGTATCTGTTTACTTGAATTGTAATTGCTAGACAGATGTTTATAACACTCTAATTTGTGTTGTATTAGCTTTATAACTCTGATGTATATGATACTATGTTATGTTTTATGTGATATAATATAATTTATTCATTCCGCTGTGAGATTCTGATGTTGTCTATTTCTTTCTTTTCTATCTTTTCTCTTTTCTATCCCTTTCTTTCTTCTTAACGATGCATCTTTCCACGAAATGAAAGACGGTTCGTTACATTGTGGTATCAGAGCACTAGGATGAGCGAATACCTAGGCTCTAGAGTGGTGCCTATCTTGAGAGAGCGTATTTGTAAATTTGAATATATATATATATATGTATATGTATGTATGTATGTATGTATATGTATATGTATATGTATATATATATATTTCTACCTATTAGATTGGGTTACCTGTTTGGGTTTTCCAATATAAGTTCTAGAGGTAGATAGGGTAGTGGTGTGTGTAACACAACTACCAATGATGGGAGTCCGAGTGTTTGAGGTTGGAAGTGAATCTGCTAGGGCAGTATTGGGCATCTTGAGTCGTTTTGCAGTTTGGTGTGAAGGATTTCACTGATCTCTGAAGGAATTCTTTTCAAGGTTCGGAGTTTATCTTTGGAATGTAAGCTTGGTTGTACTCGTGCGAGCGGATTTTCTTGAGCCTGGATCAGTTGGAAGTACCGAAGCCAGCGATGGTATCTTGGAAACTTTAGGAAGGAGTTCTGTATGTATTTGAGTTTGAGACTCAGTTTGGCAGAGTATTTATGCTTGGTTTGAGATCGAGTTTCCTGAGGGATATCTGTCCACTGAAGGCTCTGTTGTGGAAGTGGCTGGTGTAGCTTTGTGATTCGATCAGTTTTTGGATGAGAATGTCTTTGGCAGCAGTATCAGCTTAGAGGTGTTGAGAATGCTATCAGGATAGTCTCTTGGCTTAGGTGTATCCTAGAGGTGGAGTCCGGAAGCAGCAGAGTGGCCTGTTTCTTCGATGGTTCAGAAATCTCTGTGATTCTTTTGTCGGTAGGCAAGGCAAAGGGTGAAGCTTATCCATTTCTTATGGAAGCTCAGTTGGGTGTGAAGTTTGTGGTTGAAGGTGGAACACTATTTTCTTCTTTTGGTTAGAAGGCTTTAACTGTTCTGATTGTTGGAGAGAGAACGGTTTCTTGGAATCTGAACTGAGTAGAATCGCAAAAGTGAATTGCGATGGTTCGGAAGTTCTCTTAATAATCTTTGTTTGGATTAAAGCATCTCAAGAGGATGTTAGAGTTATCGAAGTGGTTTGGTATTTTCCGGATATCTTCGAAGGAGTTAAGGTTTGCATCCACATCAGAAGATTGAGAGAGAGATCTATTTAAGCTGGCAGGATTGATCGGATCTAGTTTTCTGGTAGAATTTTTGCCATGGTGTTTGTGACCGAATCGGATAGGTAACTAAGATTTTATGGAATTTGATGATCAATATATCCGAAATGGGTTGATCAAGTTTGTACTTGTGTTCATCAACAGCATTCTCAAATTAGAGTTGTGCAGCGGAAGCATAGTGGCAGCTATTCCAGAATAGAAGCAACACCCGATTCATTGAGAATTTGAGTTTTGTCTTGGATTAGAGGATTTCAACAGAAAATTTATTTTGGATCTGGAGGCTTGGTTGTCTTGTGCATCTGTTCTGTTTCCAGAATAGGAGTAGTATGTTTGAAGTCTTCTAATATCTGTGTAGTAGGGTTGTATGGTGGTTTTTGATGGATTTTGGGAGAACCATTTTGTTGAGTAGGATCTGGAGATTGTTTATTTTTTTGTCCAGATTTGTTCCGTGAATCATCTGCGAAGATTGGATTGATCAAGAAGGTTGAAGGAAGCCAGGATCGGCAGGAGAGATTTGTGGATAAGAGTATTGGATCTTTCTGTTTTTTTTCTTAAGGGTTAAGTGTTTGGTCTACAGGATTGAATTGCCTGTTCAGACGACTGGAATTTATTATGTTTTTCACGTATCTATGAGGGAGTACGTGTATGGTCTATCACTGGTTTTAGAATCAGTAGTTCTAAGAGATTTGAAAGTTGATCAGGACTTGTCTGTGGTCCATTGTCCTATTTAGATTTGTAGGTCTAGATACATAGGAGCTCTAGATCTGTGTAGTGTAGCCAGTTTAGATTCTGTAGGGCGAGTATTCCGGTGTTTGTACCTGGGAAACTCTAGGGAATTCTATCCAGAATTTTGTCTGGATAGTTAGAATTGTTTGTTTGAATTGGTTGATATGGTTGCTAGTATTTGGTTGATAGCATATGGTTGCTATTTTTTTAAAATTAAAATCTGTATGGAATTATTAAATTACCTTTTCTTTTAAATTTCGGGGACGAAATTCTTTTAAGGGGGGAGGAAAGTGATGTCCTGGAAATTTGGGCAATATTTATTTAATAATTTCCATTAATAATTATTTTAAAATGTGAAATGTTGATTTAATAACCTAATTCAAACAGAAATTATCCTTTGAAGATTAATGATTATTTAGTTTGACAAATGATATTCCTTTCAAAATTTATAATAATGATAACTTTATATTTGAGAATTTTATTCTTTTCAAAAGTTGAAAATATTTAAATAATAAAATTATCTTTCTAAGCTTATTTAAAAGAATATTTTATTTATAACGTATATATGTGTATAACTTGTGAATTACAAAATTTGATTTAAATTAGTATAGAAAGTTTTCAAAAGTTAATTTAAAAATCTTTCTTATATTTTCAAAAGAAATTAAAATAAATATTTATTTTGTTTAAAAATATAGTGGTTTAAATTGTGAAAATTTTATTTTGTTTTATTTTAAAAATTGTTTTGAAATAGACTTAGTTCTTATATATTAGAGTATAATATTTTAGTTTGAAACTTTGGAATAAAATGTAATTCAACATTCTTTTTCTTTTTAAATTTTCTCCTTTGAAAATTTAGTTTTAAAAATATTATTTTAAAATATCCAAATAAAACATTTAAAATGTATAATTTTATAAAAGAAGTTCACATGTAAACATTTAAAGGCTAAATGAGATAAAACTTTAAAAACATGTTAAATTAAATTAGAAATTGTTTTAGGAATGAATTTAAATACATTCATAAATTAGGAAATTTATTTTTTTATTAAAATTTCGTATGTGTTAAGCATTGAACTCATAAGAAGACACTTGTAATTAATCTACAAACTAAAGTAACATGTGGCAATATTAATTTATTTTTGAAACAATTATTATAAATAAGAAAACTTAACAATTTATTTAGTTTAGCACATTATCTTCAAATGAAATCTGAAAATCAGATTTAAAGAAAACTGAAAACCAAATTCAATCAAAAATTCTGGAAAACCAAATACAAATTAAAATCTAAAAACAAATTCTGCAAACAAAATTCAATAGTAAAATCTGCTCCAATTTTCAACATCAAATTGAAGATCAAACTTCAAACTCTAGCAAATGAAGATGGGGTCAGCTGCAGTTTTGAGAACAACTTCAACTAGCATGCAGTTTTAAGATCAACTTCAACTAGCATTTGCAAAACCCAGATTCAACAATAATGCAGTTTTTAAGTCAACTACAGCAGTTCCAGGAAAAATGTGATGCATCTGAATTTGGTATCTGCTTCTTCTGTAATAGAGTGAGTAAACTTATATTTTAAAAAACAGTTCTTCTTTCTAAATTAGTGCTAAAGCAAATACTAGAACTAAAGATCAAATGCAAACTGTTTTCCCAAAAATCAAAACTGCTTGAAATAAACTGCAGTGCCATTATTATTTTTAGTGAGTAACCTCACAATTGAAAAGTTGCTTTAAATTATTTGTTGCCTGTGGATTGGTAGAAATGAGTTTGCCTTGTATGATTTTTATTGTGATGGATATTGTGTGTGAATATATATATAAACATATATATGTGGGTTTACAGGTATCTGATTAACTAATTCTGTTTTTAAAACTAAACTTTTAAATAGGAAACCATTACCTTTTGATTGATTCTCTGTTTGGATTGTTATGTAAATGAAAGTGTTTGTTTAATATGAATTTAAGTTTATAAATTATAATTAAGTTATATTAAAAATCTGTGTCTCTAAAACAATAATAACAGCTATTATTTTCAATAAGAAAATCTCAAACAACTTAAATTATTAAAACAAGTTTATAATTTGAATGCAAGTATGAAATTATGATTTTTAAAACAAAAATCACAATTTTTTAGTTAACGGTTGTGTGAGCATTTCTGTTTGGGAATTTTTGGGTTTATTTGATTGTCTAGTGATTTTGGGAAGTTGTAGTTCTTCCTGGAGGTGGAGGGCTTATAGATGAGTAGGGGAAAATTGTGAGGTGGATGGTCAGGGGTTGGTGGTGGCTGTTGTTGGCTATTGTAGGTTTCTAACCCTAGTTTGCTGGTGGATTGAGTTTTGTAGCTTCTAGATTTCTATGATGCACCGAGTGTTGCAAGCCTTTGGGGATTGGAAGAGGAGATGTGGATGAAGGGATTGTCGGAGTTGTAGGTGATCAGGTGATCCGAGATGTGATCGCGAGTGGTTGATAGGTTTGGGGATTTTGGATGCAGTGATGTTCCAGGTTGCATTGGATTATGATGTGCACGTAATTGTGCATATATTTACATCCATATTTTATCTCTTTTTTTAAATAATCATCATATTTGGGCATTTTAACATGTTTAAAACCAAAATTCAATTATTTCCAAACCATCATATTTTCATCATCATTCAGGGGCAAAATGGTCATTTTTGTGCATGTGTCGATGTAAGAATTTTTACTTGGACATTTTTTGATTATTTTTATAGGAATTTGGATGCATATGGAAGAGGCTTATATGAAGATACATGCATGCACAAGGAAATACAAAGGAATGAAGTGGAAATAATTCAAGTTCAAGATCATGGAGGACCCCACCCACTTACCTAACTTCCAATTAGAAGCTAAGCACATGCTAAAAGGACTTAAAGCTTCATGTACATATTAAGTGGGGGATTAGTGAATGTTAATGATTACTTGGAGGCTACACCACCTCAAGGGTATTTTGGGAAGCTCCCTAAAAAGAGAATTAGGGTTTTATGCATGTATAAATAGCCCTCTTATGTACATGAAGAGGATCATCTACTCTTTCATTTTACTTAGGAAATTAAGAAATCAAAGTGTAAGCTCAATGTTCTATGAAATAAAAATGGCTTCCAAGCCTCTTTCTTCTCTCTTTTCTACATGTTTTTCTTTGTTTTATTGTTATTGTTTATTTATATGCTCTCTTTCTCCTTATGTTCATAGCTTAGATTTACATTTATGCAAGTAGTTAGTAGCTAATCTCTTTTGCTTTCTTTGCTTATTTTCTATTTTCTTTTCTTTAATGTTGAAACTTACTTGTGATGCTTCAATGCCACAAATGAGTAGCTAAACCCCTTCAATTTAGGGGTGATGAAGCTCTCTAACTTTATGTAATTTCAACATTTTTTATGATTTATGATCTCTTTGTTTATGCTTCATGAATGTGAATTTTGATGTAAGTTTATACAAGTGGGTTTGATAGCTTATATTGCTTATGCAAATGAGCTATTCTTACTCAACATAAACACAATTTACATCAACTTTTGCTAATTAATTTTTGATTATGAAATGAAAGTAAAAATAAAATTTGATGATCTATGTTACTAGTTACAATAGTAAATAGATCATACTTAAAATAGTTTTTGTTTTGGCTTCTTTTTCATGAGAATTGTAAGTGGTATAATTGTTGTATTATAGTTTGATGGTTTGAGTTATGTTAACTTATAACATAAACAAACCATACTTATGATAAATGCAATGATTATTTCACTTAATATCAAAGTTAGAGATCATAAATTATGTGTTTGTTGATTTACAAAAATATGAGAGTGGATTTGCCTCCAAAATTGTTCTCTAGTTCAATAGTTTACTAATCACATTTCAATTCTAGTTTAGCTTCATTTTAGTTCTATCCAATAATTTCACTCGACTTTGGTATAATTTGATTGAATAGAAATTTTTAAAATCATCAATTCCCTACGGATCGACCCGTATTCGCCACGTGCTACATTCGTACACCGTGCGCTTGCGGTATAAATTTTATTTCTAAATTCGTTCGACGGTTTTCTAATCCGATAGAATTTTCGTCGACGAACAAGTTTTTGGCGCCGTTGCCGGGGAATTTTTTGATTTTATTTTCTATTCTTCGAATTAGTTTTTATTTGATTTTTATTGTGTGTTTGTTTGTGTGTTGAGTGCATTAAAAAGAAAAAAAAAATTAGTTTGTTTGTGTGCTTTTTGTTGGCAATTTGTTTGTGTGTGTTTGCTTTTCTAGTTTCATTTTCATTTGCATTTACCATTAAAAAAAAAACAGGGACAAACACAATTTCAAAACAAATTTTTTGTTATTATCTCTTTTCATTACAAACTGCTACATTTTACATAATCTAAAAAAAACTACATTTCATTATACTGTGCATTTCACTGTGCACTTTTGTAATACACATCCCATGTCTTCACTTCAAACATTCTTCCTCCACAAACATTCTAACTGTTAGTATGCTACATCACAGCAACCTTCCTCATTCTTTTCTTCCTTAACCACCTTACTCAACCACTCCTACGCTTCATTACCGCTGCACCAGCAATTCATACACCTCACTGACTTATTGCATTTCATTACTCTCTGAAACATCCATTCCTACATCCCTTACAACCATCAAACTACGCACTGCATCTTACAACTTCACTGTTGTGCCTTCCCTATTTCAACTTGAACCATCATTATAACTGTCACAAATTCCGACAACCCTACATTTCACCCTCCATCCACTCAAATCACCACTACCCGCAACTACAAGCCCCTGCCTACCAAACTGCTCATTTCAAAACTGCTCATCACTTCAACATAAGAACCACCCTACCACTACAAAGCATCATCAGCCACAAAACGAAACAGCCACCTCTGCCAAATAATTTAATACCCTGCCACCTCTGTCAAATACCCAACCACCCTCTCCACTGCCGCCTACTCCATTCAATTTGTTCTCTGCACTCCAATCACTCCAACCAATTCAACATCCACCACAACATTGACAACAACCATTTCAACATTTACTTGCCAACATAGAAACATTCCAACAATCCACCCTCTCCATTCACTAGCCTCTGTGCAACGCTACAGCAATAATTCCAAAGCCAATCGTACACTGTGACCATCCACACTCCACATTACCTGAACCAAACCATACGACGACTGCCATAAACCATTCACAACCTAGAAACTGGTCCACCATCACTAAGTTCCCATAAAAATTGCACCATCACCGATTACATCAACCTCTCTGCCACTAACAACTCTTTCACCAGCCTTACATACCTGCGCTTGCCTGATACGACATACAACAGACACCTTCACCATCACCTCCACCTTTGACTCTACAACCCTCTGCTTTACTCCTCAACTCCAACATCTCCCTTCACCACAAACTTCAACAACACAAACTACCTCTCAACTGCTACACCAACCAACAGTGCACATTCTACAAGATCACGGCAACAACACAAAAGACATCATAGAGATTACAGGTTCTATCACAACAATCCTCTGCAATTCACTGACGAACGGCCTCACACCATCCCTAATCTCTCCTCCACCTACCGTTCACAAAAATTTCAACCACAATTCTCACCAAAAAAAAGTCAGCAGTACCTTCCAATACCACTGTCCGCTTGCTTCGAACCATTGGCAACTTGCAATTCTAATGCATCCCGATTCGATCAATTGCCTCTACAACCAAACCAGTCGCCGCCTCCAATCCCTCAATTCACAACAGCTTCAGTCGCCCTCGTCTCAATCATCCCAAAATCGCGACACTCGTCTCGCCTCCATCTTCAATCGCGACCTCCCTCTAGCAATCGATCAACGTAGCCAATGCGCAATTGCTTTGACTTGATTTTCGTTTGGCTGTATACAAGTTTTTATTTGATTCGACATCTTTTGTTTATTTGGCAATCTCGAATTCCTTTTTTTATCTTCACTCGAGTTTGACTTAGGGGTGTAAGTTTGTTTCTGAAGCGTGAGTTTGATTGTGCTAATTTTTAGAATGGGCCGGATTTTGTGGGTTTGATAGTTTTAGTTTGTGTTAAAAAAAAAATTTATGTTTGTTTTGATTTGCATTAATTTGTTTTAGTTTCATTTTTTTTAGTTCTGCTTTCATTTGTTTTGTTTTTCTCTTGTTTTATTTTCTTCTTTGACAATAATTTTTTTTTTAAGTAAAACCCTACTTTTAAATTTCCTCTCCCAAAAAAAAAATTCAAAAAAAAAATCCAAGTTCAAGTTTGTTTAATTTTCATTTTTCATTTATTTTATTTTCAATTGTTTTGTTTTTCGCTTATTTTGTTTTTCATCTTTGATAAACATAGAAATAATAACAATAAAAATTGTTGAATATATCTTGTTTTTCATTTCAGGTTGTCAAAGCAGAAAATTACAAGGAATTGCTTGCCAAAAGGAAAAATAATTGCTTTGCTTTGCTAAAATCGCCGCTAAAAAAAAATGCGCTAATAATCTGCACGCTCTGGTATTATGCTTTCATCTCTAGTGCATTGTTGGTTGCTTGCATTTGCATTTATATATAACAAAAAAAAATTCCAAAAAATCCAAAAACAAAAACAAACTTCATTTTAGTTGCATTGTAATTTCACGTTTAATTTCTGCTTTGCATTCATCTCATCTTGTTTTTCTTTTCTAAGGGCAATACCCCAATTCACATAAGGTGAGGGATTTCATCACCCTTTCCTTAGCCCACAAACGCATTTCATCGTAGAATTTGACTAATAATAAAGGTTAGACGTTGGACCTAAGGGTGTCACGAACTCACTTAGGGCTTAATTGTATCTTCACAATTGTTTTACTTAAACGATTTTATTTCTTGGTGTCTAGGCTACGGCAGAGTACTAACCAGTTATAAAAATTACGGTGATTCGTAAATATTATACTGGTTGTTCCTTTGAAGGTACTTAAACCTTCGGTTGCATTGCTACGGTGATTCGTGGTGCACCGATAACCCCTGTCCGTTACCTGGCTGAGAAATATTTTTGTTGATTTAAGACAAAGTGTGATTATACAATTTTGGGTTAGGAGCTACTAAGGATAGAAAACTGTAATTAAGTCCTTTGCATTCATTTAGTTGCATTAGTTCATGCATATTTAAAAAAAAACTCAAAAACAAAAATCTAAAAAAATTTGTAAAATCATTTAAAAAAAAAATTGAAAATTCAAAAACAAAACAAAAATCAAACTTTTCTTTTGAAATAAACTTCACTTGGTAAATAGTTTTTTTCCCTTAAAAAAAAAAACATTTTCAAATCTTCCTTCATTCTCCAAACTCGTTTCTAATTTCTTTCTCCTCTCGACTTTCACTTGTGCATGAGTACTTGGACTCGTGACACAACAACGAATACTTGGATTCGTGACCCTTCTACAAATCGTTTAACTCGAACAGACAATCCTCCCGAAATGGCGAACGAAAACGCCCCTCGAACTCTTATGGATAGAATCTTTCCCGATAGAGTTTCTATTCCATCTTGCATCACATTACCCGCCCCTACGGGTAACCATTTCGAAATCCATTCGAACCATATTGCCACGCTTCCAAAATTTGGCAATTTCGAACACGATGACCCATACATCTTTTTGACTAAATTCGAACAAGTTTGCGCAACCATTAAACTTCAACAACTTTCTGATGACGGAATCAAACTTCGATTAATCCCATTTGCTCTTACGGATTACGCTGAAAAATGGTTGTACAGCTTACCTTCGAACTCAATTAAAACGTGGGAAGAATTTGTAAAAGCTTTCTTAAAAAAGTTCTACCCCTTAGAAAAAACAAGTAGAATTCGAAACGAAATTGTAAATTTTCATCAATTCAAGGGTGAACCATTTGGAAAATATTTTGAAAGATTCAAAGAGCTTTTGATAAAATGTCCACACCATAACTTTGAAAAATGGACGATTTGCCAAATCTTATATGATGGACTCGAAAACAGCTCACGAACCATGCTTGAATCAATGTGCCAAGGCAATTTTCTTGCCCAACATCATGACGATGCTTGGCAATTTCTTGAAAACCTCGCTGAAAAGTCGTCCCAATGGGAACGCTCGAACGAAAAATCAATCTACTCACGGTCGAGTGCACACTCGACGGGATCTTCTTTTGCTTTGGAAGCTAAGATCGACGCAATGATTAAAAAATTCGATAACGTTTTCTCATCGAATCAAACGAACCAAGCTTTCCAACCAATGTGTTATAAATGCAACGATCCTAATCATATAGCCGATCAGTGTCCCAATTCCGTCGAACAAATCAATGCTTTCAATAAAACCAAAAACGACCCGTTTTCTCCAACGTACAACCCTGGATGGAGAAATCATCCGAATTTTGCGTGGAACCAAAACAATCCCAACACGAATACGATTCGTCCCAATTTTCAAGCATTTCCGAATAATGCTTCGAATCCTCCCTTTCAGCCCAATAATTTTCAACCAAACTTTGCGGGCCCGTCTCATAATCAACCGCAATAACCAAATTTTCCACCAAATTCTACTCATCCTCCACAAGACGATAAACGTTTAACTTCGCTTGAGAAAACTCTTGAAACGTTGGCTAAGGCAACTACTCAAAGCCTTCGATCAAACAGCAATTTGCAAAATTTATTGACTTCATATATGCAAAACACAAACCAATCGATTGCGAAACTCGAAATGCAAATGAGTCAATTAGCCACGTCTGTAAGTGAACGTGAACGAGGAACATTCCCAAGCCAGCCCCTTCCAAATCCCAGAAATCAAAACGCAAATTCAAATCAAGCCCATGTTGTTCAAGATAGCAATGTCACCCAGTTGAATGCTATCAAAACTCTCCGTTCTGGTAAACAAATCGATAATCAAGTCGTTAATCCAAATGATTCACTGGGAACTTTTCTCGATACTTCTAAAACAACGAACGACTCAGAACAGAACGTGGAGCCAAACGTCGAATCGAACGACAATCAAAATTCTTCTTCTTCTACTCGAGTAGACCCGCCTACCGAGTATCATGTTCCATTTCCACATCGTCTTCGACCAAAGAAACACTCGGACCAAATGGAAAAGATGTTGGAAATTTTTAAACAAGTCAAAGTTAACATTCCTCTTCTTGACATCGTTCAGCAAGTCCTCACTTACGCGAAATTTCTTAAGGACTTGTGCACCCAAAAGCGACACACTCAAGTGCCCAAAAAAGTCTTCTTAGCCGCTAGTTTGAGTGAAGTCTTGTCCCAATCCATACCCGTTAAATACAAAGATCCTGGCTGCCCTACGATTTCGTGTACAATTGGAGAAAAGACGATTAACAAATGTTTAATAGACTTAGGCGCGAGTGTCAACTTGATTCCATACTCCGTGTACGAACAATTAGGCTTAGGTGAGCTCAAACCCATGAAAGTTACGCTTCAATTTGCCGATCGTTCCATTAAGAAGCCCGTGGGAGAAATCGAAGACGTGCTCATTCGAGTAGGGCAATTCATATTCCCTGTTGATTTTATCGTTCTCGAAACACAACCCGTGACAAACCCTGTGAGTCAAATCCTATTGATTTTAGGCCGACCATTCTTAGCCACCTCAAACGCCTTAATCAATTGTCGTAACGGTTCGATGAAAATCTCTTTTGGAAACATGACTTTGGACCTTAACATTTTCAATCTTGAAAGCCACTCGAACGAACTTCGTGACCAAACATTAGAAGTTAGTGCCATTCATGAAAACTTTGAAAACGAAACATTTGATCCTAACGATGAACGCGAGGCCGAGTACGAAAAATTGTTTCATGAAGTCCCCAACGAGATCGAACACACTCTTCCCTTTGAATCGCTTCAAGTTGAGTCCGAATCTCAACCCAATTCTGCAATCGAAAAACTCCCTAAATTGGACCTCAAACCACTTCCCGCTCACCTTAAGTATGCATACTTAGGTGAAAACGAAACTTGTCCTGTCATCATTTCTAACAATCTTTCTCTTGACCAAGAAGCTTCTCTTCTCTCTGTTCTTTTGAAAAATAGAGAAGCAATTGGGTGGTCCATTACTGATATTAAGGAAATTAGCCCTACTATTGTCCAACATTGCATTCATTTGATTGATGAAGCCAAACCCACTCGTGATGCACAATGGAGGCTTAACCCAAAAATGAAAGATGTGGTTCGTGACGAAATTCTTAAGCTCCTCGATAACGGTATCATATACCCCATCTCCGATAGCCCATGGGTTAGCCCAATTCATGTCGTGCCTAAAAAGTCCGGACTTACTGTTATAAAAAACGACGCTAACGAACTTATTCCAACTCGTACTCAAACGGGTTGGCGTGTTTGCATTGACTATCGAAAACTAAATGCCGCAACACGTAAGGATCATTTTCCTCTTCCATTTATCGACCAAATGCTCGAACGTTTAGCCGGTCACGAATTCTATTGCTTTCTTGATGGTTATTCCGGCTATAACCAAATTCCAATCGCTCCCGAAGATCAGGAGAAAACGACTTTCACGTGTCCATTCGGTACCTTCGCTTATCGACGTATGCCATTCGGACTTTGTAACGCTCCTGCGACTTTCCAACGATGCATGGTTGGAATCTTTTCTGACATGATTGAGCGCTTTCTAGAAGTCTTTATGGACGATTTCTCTATCTTCGGCGATTCTTTTTCTCAATGTTTACATCATCTCGAGTTGGTTTTGAATCGATGTAAAGAAAAACACTTGACTTTGAACTGGGAAAAATGCCACTTTATGGTCAAACAAGGCATTGTCCTTGGACATATCATCTCAAACAAAGGCATTGAGGTAGACAAAGCGAAAATCGATGTCATTGAAAATCTACCCATTCCCAAATCTGTTAAGGACATTCGATCATTTTTAGGACACGCTGGCTTTTATCGACGCTTTGTGAAAGACTTTAGCAAAATCGCCCGTCCTTTGACGACCCTTCTTGGAAAAGACGTTCCTTTCGATTTTAACTCTGATTGTATCTCTTCTTTTGAACGTCTTAAGAGCGAACTCATTTCTGCCCCAGTCATTTGCGCACCCAATTGGGATCTTCCTTTCGAAATAATGTGCGACGCTTCAAACTTTGCCGTTAGTGCTGTCTTGGGACAACGCATCAACAAGATCCTTCATGTCATTTACTACGCGAGTATGACCTTGAACGACGCTCAACTCAACTACACAACAACTGAAAAAGAGCTTCTAGCTGTCGTTTTTGCGCTTGAAAAGTTTCGACCTTACTTGATAGGTTCACACATTACGGTCTACACTGACCGTTCTGCGCTTCGATATCTCTTCGCTAAAAAGGATGCTAAATCCCGTTTGATTCGTTGGATCCTTTTACTTCAAGAATTCGACCTTACAATCAAAGACAAAAAAGGATCCGATAATGTCATAGCCGATCATTTATCTCGTCTTTCGAACGCACCATCTTCCTTGCCGATCAATGAAAACTTCCCCGATGAACAACTTCTTTCTATTTCTATCGATCCGTGGTACGCTGATATAGTGAACTACTTAGTCACTAAAGAAACTCCCTCATCTTGGTCCAAACAGGACAAATGCAAATTCATGTCCCAAGTGAAATATTTCTATTGGGACGATCCATACTTGTTCAAATATTGTCCCGACCAAATCATCCGACGTTGCATTCCGGATAATGAAATAAGGAGTGTTCTTTCGTTTTGCCACGATCAAGCATGCGGTGGACATTTCGGTCCTCGAAAAATTGCGGAAAAAGTGCTTCAGTGTCGTTTCTATTGGCCTTCTCTTTTCAAAGACTCGTTTGAATTTTGTAAAACTTGTGATCGATGTCAAATTCTTGGACGAATTTCTCGACGAGATATGATGCCTTTGAACCCCATTCTTACGATCGAAATCTTTGATGTATGGGGTATCGACTTTATGGGACCTTTTCCCAATTCCTTTGGAAACTTGTATATCCTTCTCGCTGTCGATTACGTTTCAAAATGGGTCGAAGCCGTTCCTTGCAAAACCAATGAACACAGAATTGTTGTGAAATTTCTTAAAGAAAACATCTTTTCGAGGTTCGGCACACCTCGCACAATAATCAGTGATAATGGAACCCATTTTTGCAACCGTTCTTTTGAAACTTTAATAAAAAAATACTCGATAACCCACAAGTTATCCACTCCATATCATCCTCAGACTTGTGGCCAAGTTGAAGTTTCAAATCGACAAATAAAACAAATCTTGGAGAAAACTGTCAATAAAAATCGAAAAGATTGGTCTCAGAAATTGACCGACACGCTTTGGGCTTACCGTACTGCTTTTAAAACTAACCTTGGGATGTCCCCTTTTCGTTTAGTTTACGGTAAAGCTTGCCATTTGCCCGTTGAAATTGAACACAAAGCGTTGTGGGCAATAAAAAACTTAAACTTTGATCATGAAGAAGCTGGCGAAAATCGAAAATTACAACTCAACGAACTAGAAGAACTTAGGAACGACGTGTATGAAAACGAGAAAATTTACAAAGAAAGAACCAAAGTTTTTCATGACAAGTCAATCCTAAGGAAAAAGTTTTCGCCTAACCAGAAAGTTCTTTTATATGACTCGAGACTTAATTTATTTCCTGGGAAACTTAAATCAAGGTGGACCGGACCATTTGTGGTACGAACTGTTTTTCCACATGGTGCCATAGAAATAGAAAACCCAAAGGATGGATCGATTTTCAAAGTCAACGGTCATCGTTTAAAACCCTTCTTGGAATTTCCCGGTTACCAAGAGGAGGAGCTCATGATCCTTCATGAGCCAAGCTACGTCTAGTAAGAATGTTAACCCTCTTTTGTAAATATGTACATATTTTTCCCCGTTACACTCATTATATCATGCATCGACTGTGGGGACACAGTCAAAATTAAGTGTGAGGGGAGTCTCATTTTCATTTTTTTTTAGTTTTTCATGGCATTTTTGAATTTTCATTTTCTTCAAAAAAAAAAATCTCAAAACTCCTAAATCTCAGAAACATTTTCTTTTTACCATTTTGATTTATTTTTGAAGAAACACTATGGGATAAGTATAAGTTTTGGTTAATAAATTGAAATTTTTGAAAATTTATTTGTCTTAACAAAAATAAAAATGAAGTTTGATTACAAATAACAATGGTTTTACAAGTATATAGGAAGGTTCATTTATTTTAATTATGAAGTATGTTCTAATTGAAAATCGTTGTTTAAAAAGTGGTAAATTTAAAGTAAAGGATATAACATTTTTGTCTTCTAAGTTAAATGGTGCTAAGATGATTTTGCAAAACTCTCTCTCTCTTAAAAAAAATATATATATAAAAAAACAAAAAACAAAATAATAACATCCAAAGTATTCACTCTCATTTAAAAGTCCTCATGGTTATGCATGGGTGAATTACTTGTAATCTTTGATTATGTGCTTTCGTACTCATTTAAAAGTCCTCACGGTTATGCATGTATGAAACACATATTAAAAAAAACAACAGACTTAATAAAAACCACCTACGGTCGATAGGTGTATGCACGAAAGTGTGTACACTCGCCATGCTCTGTACTCCCCTCACATAAGCCCGAAAGGCAGTGCATGGGTGGTATATCTGGCCTCAGTTTACATGAGCTAGGTGTGTAATTTTTCTTGCAAATAATGAGAGAGCAAGCAATTGAAATCCTAGCACTATTTTAACTTGTTTGACCTAACTTGTTATTGAAAAGAAATGAAAATACCACTTTAATAAACTTTGATAATCAACTAAGGATCCGTTTCATAATTACATTGTGTTATCAACCGAAACAACTAGCCAAACTATGGTCTATCTGTCATGACAACATGATTTTTATTGGAAATTTTGACGAGTAAATGACTTAAATTTTCAAGACAATGACCAAAACTTGTATTTAACTTATTCGTGTCAATTTAAAAATAAATCCTTCATTTGTAAATATTTCCAAAAAATTCGCATTCATCTCTTTGTAAATAAATCTTGCAATTTGTAAATATTTTCATCCTGCATTTTGATTTTGTGGGTAGTATCCGCTGAAAACCCTCACGAGACAACACTCGTCCTACTGGGGACACCCAGAGGTTTAACGGCTTGTTGCATACGCTCAATGCAATCGTGCTCCCTACGAAAACGGATTTATCTTAGTTTTCCTTTATTCGAGGACGAATAAAAAGATAAGTGTGGGGGTATTTGATGTGCACGTAATTGTGCATATATTTACATCCATATTTTATCTCTTTTTTTAAATAATCATCATATTTGGGCATTTTAACATGTTTAAAACCAAAATTCAATTATTTCCAAACCATCATATTTTCATCATCATTCAGGGGCAAAACGGTCATTTTTGTGCATGTGTCAATGTAAGAATTTTTACTTGGACATTTTTTGATTATTTTTATAGGAATTTGGATGCATATGGAAGAGGCTTATATGAAGATACATGCATGCACAAGGAAATACAAAGGATTGAAGAGGAAATAATTCAAGTTCAAGATCATGGAGGACCCCACCCACTTACCTAACTTCCAATTAGAAGCTAAGCACATGCTAAAAGGACTTAAAGCTTCATGTACATATTAAGTGGGGGATTAGTGAATGTTAATGATTACTTAGAGGCTACACCACCTCAAGGGTATTTTGGGAAGCTCCCTAAAAAGAGAATTAGGTTTTTATGCATGTATAAATAGCCCTCTTATGTACATGAAGAGGATCATCTACTCTTTCATTTTACTTAGAAAATTAAGAAATCAAAGTGTAAGCTCAATGTTCTATGAAATAAAAATGGCTTCCAAGCCTCTTTCTTCTCTCTTTTCTACATGTTTTTCTTTGTTTTATTGTTAATGTTTATTTATATGCTCTCTTTCTCCTTATGTTCATAGCTTAGATTTACATTTATGCAAGTAGTTAGTAGCTAATCTCTTTTGCTTTCTTTGCTTATTTTCTATTTTCTTTTCTTTAATGTTGAAACTTACTTGTGATGCTTCAATGCCACAAATGAGTAGCTAAACCCCTTCAATTTAGGGGTGATGAAGCTCTCTAACTTTATGTAATTTCAACATTTTTTATGATTTATGATCTCTTTGTTTATGCTTCATGAATGTGAATTTTGATGTAAGTTTATACAAGTGGGTTTGATAGCTTATATTGCTTATGCAAATGAGCTATTCTTACTCAACATAAACACAATTTACATCAACTTTTGCTAATTAATTTTTGATTATGAAATGAAAGTAAAAATAAAATTTGATGATCTATGTTACTAGTTACAATAGTAAATAGATCATACTTAAAATAGTTTTTGTTTTGGCTTCTTTTTCATGAGAATTGTAAGTGGTATAATTGTTGTATTATAGTTTGATGGTTTGAGTTATGTTAACTTATAACATAAACAAACCATACTTATGATAAATGCAATGATTATTTCACTTAATATCAAAGTTAGAGATCATAAATTATGTGTTTGTTGATTTACAAAAATATGAGAGTGGATTTGCCTCCAAAATTGTTCTCTAGTTCAATAGTTTACTAATCACATTTCAATTCTAGTTTAGCTTCATTTTAGTTCTATCCAATAATTTCACTCGACTTTGGTATAATTTGATTGAATAGAAATTTTTAAAATCATCAATTCCCTACGGATCGACCCGTATTCGCCACGTGCTACATTCGTACACCGTGCGCTTGCGGTATAAATTTTATTTCTAAATTCGTTCGACGGTTTTCTAATCCGATAGAATTTCCGTCGACGAACAAGTTTTTGGCGCCGTTGCCGGGGAATTTTTTGATTTTATTTTCTATTCTTCGAATTAGTTTTTATTTGATTTTTATTGTGTGTTTGTTTGTGTGTTGAGTGCATCAAAAAGAAAAAAAAATTAGTTTGTTTGTGTGCTTTTTGTTGGCAATTTGTTTGTGTGTGTTTGCTTTTCTAGTTTCATTTTCATTTGCATTTACCATTAAAAAAAAACAGGGACAAACACAATTTCAAAACAAATTTTTTGTTATTATCTCTTTTCATTACAAACTGCTACATTTTACATAATCTAAAAAAAACTACATTTCATTATACTGTGCATTTCACTGTGCACTTTTGTAATACACATCCCATGTCTTCACTTCAAACATTCTTCCTCCACAAACATTCTAACTATTAGTATGCTACATCACAGCAACCTTCCTCATTCTTTTCTTCCTTAACCACCTTACTCAACCACTCCTACGCTTCATTACCGCTGCACCAGCAATTCATACACCTCACTGACTTATTGCATTTCATTACTCTCTGAAACATCCATTCCTACATCCCTTACAACCATCAAACTACCCACTGCATCTTACAACTTCACTGTTGTGCCTTCCCTATTTCAACTTGAACCATCATTATAACTGTCACAAATTCCGACAACCCTACATTTCACCCTCCATCCACTCAAATCACCACTACCCGCAACTACAAGCCCCTGCCTACCAAACTGCTCATTTCAAAACTGCTCATCACTTCAACATAAGAACCACCCTACCACTACAAAGCATCATCAGCCACAAAACGAAACAGCCACCTCTGCCAAATAATTTAATACCCTGCCACCTCTGTCAAATACCCAACCACCCTCTCCACTGCCGCCTACTCCATTCAATTTGTTCTCTGCACTCCAATCACTCCAACCAATTCAACATCCACCACAACATTGACAACAACCATTTCAACATTTACTTTCCAACATAGAAACATTCCAACAATCCACCCTCTCCATTCACTAGCCTCTGTGCAACGCTACAGCAATAATTCCAAAGCCAATCGTACACCGTGACCATCCACACTCCACATTACCTGAACCAAACCATACGACGACTGCCATAAACCATTCACAACCTAGAAACTGGTCCACCATCACTAAGTTCCCATAAAAATTGCACCATCACCGATTACATCAACCTCTCTGCCACTAACAACTCTTTCACCAGCCTTACATACCTGCGCTTGCCTGATACGACATACAACAGACACCTTCACCATCACCTCCACCTTTGACTCTACAACCCTCTGCTTTACTCCTCAACTCCAACATCTCCCTTCACCACAAACTTCAACAACACAAACTACCTCTCAACTGCTACACCAACCAACAGTGCACATTCTACAAGATCACGGCAACAACACAAAAGACATCATAGAGATTACAGGTTCTATCACAACAATCCTCTGCAATTCACTGACGAACGGCCTCACACCATCCCTAATCTCTCCTCCACCTACCGTTCACAAAAATTTCAACCACAATTCTCACCAAAAAAAAGTCAGCAGTACCTTCCAATACCACTGTCCGCTTGCTTCGAACCATTGGCAACTTGCAATTCTAATGCATCCCGATTCGATCAATTGCCTCTACAACCAAACCAGTCGCCGCCTCCAATCCCTCAATTCACAACAGCTTCAGTCGCCCTCGTCTCAATCATCCCAAAATCGCGACACTCGTCTCGCCTCCATCTTCAATCGCGACCTCCCTCTAGCAATCGATCACCGTAGCCAATGCGCAATTGCTTTGACTTGATTTTCGTTTGGCTGTATACAAGTTTTTATTTGATTCGACATCTTTTGTTTATTTGGCAATCTCGAATTCCTTTTTTTATCTTCACTCGAGTTTGACTTAGGGGTGTAAGTTTGTTTCTGAAGCGTGAGTTTGATTGTGCTAATTTTTAGAATGGGCCGGATTTTGTGGGTTTGATAGTTTTAGTTTGTGTTAAAAAAAAATTTATGTTTGTTTTGATTTGCATTAATTTGTTTTAGTTTCATTTTTTTTAGTTCTGCTTTCATTTGTTTTGTTTTTCTCTTGTTTTATTTTCTTCTTTGACAATAATTTTTTTTTTTTAAGTAAAACCCTACTTTTAAATTTCCTCTCCCAAAAAAAAAAATTCAAAAAAAAAATCCTAGTTCAAGTTTGTTTAATTTTCATTTTTCATTTATTTTATTTTCAATTGTTTTGTTTTTCGCTTATTTTGTTTTTCATCTTTGATAAACATAGAAATAATAACAATAAAAATTGTTGAATATATCTTGTTTTTCATTTCAGGTTGTCAAAGCAGAAAATTACAAGGAATTGCTTGCCAAAAGGAAAAATAATTGCTTTGCTTTGCTAAAATCGCCGCTAAAAAAAAATGTGCTAATAATCTGCACGCTCTGGTATTGTGCTTTCATCTCTAGTGCATTGTTGGTTGCTTGCATTTGCATTTATATATAACAAAAAAAAATTCCAAAAAATCCAAAAACAAAAACAAACTTCATTTTAGTTGCATTGTAATTTCACGTTTAATTTCTGCTTTGCATTCATCTCATCTTGTTTTTCTTTTCTAAGGGCAATACCCCAATTCACATAAGGTGAGGGATTTCATCACCCTTTCCTTAGCCCACAAACGCATTTCATCGTAGAATTTGACTAATAATAAAGGTTAGACGTTGGACCTAAGGGTGTCACGAACTCACTTAGGGCTTAATTGTATCTTCACAATTGTTTTACTTAAACGATTTTATTTCTTGGTGTCTAGGCTACGGCAGAGTACTAACCAGTTATAAAAATTACGGTGATTCGTAAATATTATACTGGTTGTTCCTTTGAAGGTACTTAAACCTTCGGTTGCATTGCTACGGTGATTCGTGGTGCACCGATAACCCCTGTCCGTTACCTGGCTGAGAAATATTTTTGTTGATTTAAGACAAAGTGTGATTATACAATTTTGGGTTAGGAGCTACTAAGGACAGAAAACTGTAATTAAGTCCTTTGCATTCATTTAGTTGCATTAGTTCATGCATATTTAAAAAAAAAACTCAAAAACAAAAATCTAAAAAAATTTGTAAAATCATTTAAAAAAAAAAATTGAAAATTCAAAAACAAAACAAAAATCAAACTTTTCTTTTGAAATAAACTTCACTTGGTAAATAGTTTTTTTCCCTTAAAAAAAAAAACATTTTCAAATCTTCCTTCATTCTCCAAACTCGTTTCTAATTTCTTTCTCCTCTCGACTTTCACTTGTGCATGAGTACTTGGACTCGTGACACAACAACGAATTAAGTACTTTAGTTATTTGAATATTTGAATTTAAGTTATGAAGTGTTTAACTTTAATTTGGAAAGATAAAATAATCAATTTATTTTAAGCTTGATTTAATAAAATTAAGTACTTTAGTTTAAACTTTTTCTTATATAAGTATCTTATATAACTAATGATTATTCTTAACTTTTATTTTAAGGAATTAAATTTATTTAAAATTTGGATAAATGTTTAAATAGTTAAACATTTTTAAATCTAAAATTTTAAATTGGAATTTGAATTTAATTTAGAAATGTAATGTTTTAAATTCATTTGAATGTTAATGAAGTCATTAATAAGTAAATGAATTATCTTGGAAATAATTAAGATAATAAAAGAATTTAATTAAGGAATGTCTTAATTATTTGATTTTAATTAATGTTTTAGATTAGTTTATAATTAGAGATGATTAATGATAATTAATCTAAGATAAATTTCTTAAGAAGTAATTAAAGAAATGTTATTGGTTAATAATGAAAATTATCTAAGGATTATTAAGTAATTAATTAATGTGATTGATTTTGATAATTAACTAGATTAATTAATTGAAGATAATCAATTGTAATTTGTTAAGTATAATTACTTGATAAAAGTAATTAAGGAATTAATTACTTATTGTAATTAATCAAGATAACGTGATTAGTTTAAGTTAATTAATTTAGTTTAATTAATTTAAGTAAATCATTTGATGGTTTAATAAGAGTAATTACTTAATGTAATTAATGGAGCATGATTACTTAGAGAAGTAATAAACGATAATTACTGGAATGTAATTAGTGAGAGATGATTTTTAATGAAGTAATTTGGGTAATTACTTTTGTAATTAATAAAGGGATTAATTAGTGAAGATGATTAATTATGGGATAATTAATTTGTTATGAGTAATTAGGGGTAGTTAATTACTGGATTGATATTAGTCAAGGGTGATTAATAATAGTATTTTAAATTTAGATTAATTACTAAATGTAATTAATTTTAATAAAGTAACTGATTTAAATATTAAGTAGAGATCATTAATTAATATAATTAATGATGTAATTAAGAATTGTTTAATTAAGGAATAATTAATAATAAAGTGATTAATTAATATAATTAATTAAGGATAAATGTAATTAATTATAGTTAATTAATAAATGAAGTAATTAAATGTTAATTACTAATGATTAAAGTTAATTAATTTTGTGAAATTAATTAAAGACTAATTACTTATTGTAATTAGAGAATGATTAATCAAAGGTGTTTAATCAAGATGAATACTTAGAGAATAATTAATTAACTATGTTAATTAATTAATGAATATATAAGCAGGATCTATAGATGTGGTAATTAATTTAATTATTTTAAATTAATTAGAGATAGAAGTAATTAATTTAATTCATTTTAAATTAATTATAGATGATGGTTAATGTGACGATCCGCCTTTCTACTACCAGAAAGACGTATCATCATAAAGAAAGAAAGGGATGAGAAAATAGAAAAAGATAGAGAAGAAAGAACAACAACATCAGAATCTCACAGCGGAAAGGAACAAAATATAATATATCACATAACTATTTCAAAATTTTACATATATCAGAGTTATACAATATCAATACATATGACCATCATACATACATCACATACTAGACAGTTATAACACTTGTCTAGTTAATACAACTCAATACAATACCACTCAAACAATATGACTCAGAGATACCAACACAGCTGAACTATATATATATGTACAACGCTGAAGCCTTCTGCTACATTGCTCCTCCAGAAATCAAAGCTAACCTGAATCCCTTGACTACCCGTAAAAAATTTGGGTACCCGAGAGTTTATGAAAAACAAAAATAAACTCCGGGTCAGACATGGGTCTGGTATGAGTAAACGGTTTAAAGTTGTTTAACTTTGAAAAACATTTGAAAATAAAGGTATCACGTAAGACTCCCCGCAAATAAATACGGGTAAGTTTTTACCTTACGCTAAACAAAACATTTCATAGGAAATCCAGTGATATTATAATAGTGTCTAGGGTTTTCAAGTAAATAGAAAATAGCCGAAATTTTTACATCTATTAAATTCCATCTACTAGCCACAAAAGTGGGTAATACAAATCAAAACCGTAGGGTCTCGTAGGGAAAATGGATTTCCAACAATGGCAGGGCTACTGGGGTACCGCCCGTCACAGTACGGGGTCTAGATCACCGTACCGAGGATTACTCCCTTCATACCCTACAACACAAGGCCGGAACCATTCCATACTGAACAGTCCCGAACAAGATAAACCCCGCGGTTGTAGCTAGCAACCGCCCACTAAGCCGAATATAAAAGGGACATCTAGACAGGGGAAATATCTTGTCCTCCTTGGGCATGACCCACCTAACCTTGCTGCATCTCCCATGTTTTAGCCATTCCCGGTTGATGAGGCTTGAGGCTACGATTATCTTTATTGAACATATCTTAGAATGCTCATCGTCCACCTGACGATGTGCTGAAAGCATTCAATCCATACAAGTTCGTTCCGGGTTCGAACGAAACCGAAGGCATTATCTCGTTACACTCATTTTGGAATCACCCTCAGGGTTAACGACGATAACCCTTGCATTCTGAAAACACCATCTCGATTCCATTTGATAAGTCACGACCTATCGTTTAATTTTGGATCGATGTGGTTTTCGGAGAATCAAAATTGATTCTTCCGATCCCGGTCTCATCGGATCCAAACGCCATTTTAAGGGCTAAGTTGTTTATTTAACTTAACAGTTCAATTTAATATCAAGAATTAACATAACAGATATAACAGATAAATCATACACAGTTATCACAGATATCCATAACATCACAGCATACCACAGAAATATCATCAATAGATATCAAAGTTAATCAAACAGAAATATCAATGCATACCAAACAGTAGTTTTACTTGACTAAATTATTTCCTTAAGAATAAACTATTTTATTCTGTTTAATAATTTACTGAGTAATTAACTTATTAATGATCAATTAATCCATTGGTTAATCATTAATTATTAATTTATTAATCATCTAATCTTTAATTAATTAATTAATTAATTATCTTCTATTCATAAACTGTTACTGAATTACTCAGTTAGTTAATTAATAACTTACTTAGTAAAAGTAATTACTTATGTAATTATCTCAAATTACTTTAATTAGTCAATTATTATCAATTTAATTAATTATATAATCTTAAATTAATCACTTCAGTTAATTATCATTTACCAATTAACTTTTAAGAAATTAACTAACGTTCTTAAATTTTAAATTTGATTTAACATAAGATTTGTTTTTAGTTACAAAATAATTCTAAGTTATCAATTAAATACCAAACATAAATTAATTCAAATTACTTATTAATAATTACCTATCTTTACATACTTGCCTTATTTAAACCTTTAGTCAGATATAAATCTAACTACTAAATACCTAGTTAATTTAATTAAAATCATAATACTTAAACAAATTTACGTTCGACCCACAAGAAAAACGACCCGAGTCTGCATCTTCTTTTACTCGAGCAAGTCTCGAGTCATCTTCGCATCTTCCCCGCGTTTCTCCCTCTCACTCATCCTGTTCTTCTTCCTCCTGTAACGTTTCTTCATCTTATCTTTTTTTTTCTTTTTTTCTTTTTTTTTAAGTTGTAAATGAACTGCTGTAGCTACTCTCGTACGCGACTCGGAGGCAACCACGGGAACACTCGAAGCAACCTCACAAATGCCTCGAGCAACCCCACGCGGTAACCCAAAAACCCAAAATCACGGCACTGATCACCACCGTGCGCGTGCACGGTGGTTCGCATTGCCATCGGCGACTCGTGGCAATCCCCACACATCACAAAACACCCATAGGCTCGAAATCTAAACCCAGATTTCGATTTCGAGAAGGAAACAAGAATACGACCTGATGGCTCAAACCTGACAACAAACCCCCACTGCCAAAAGCCTTCGTGCGGCCACCACCCATCACCGTAGGCGATGAAACTCCCCCAGTACGTCGCTCATAACCTCCTCTAACTCCACCAAAAATCGCAACCCACTCGGTTGCCTATTGGAGCCGAAATCAAATTTTTACAGAGCTTCGAAAAATATGGGCTTAAACCCTATTTGTGATTCAAACTCAAAATACTTGCATTCGAAAAATAATTTAACATTTTTCTCGAATCAAAAGGTTTACAAACTTGCTTCCTGTAAATTTACAGAGACTAAAATTAGCTAAATCTCCTAAAATTGACAAAAATCCATTTTCGATTCAATTTAAAACTGCTCTTTCGATCCTTGCTTAAAAATCAAGATTTTTATGTTGAAAATCATAATTATGTTTATGGAAACTAAATATAATATTGTATTTACAAATTTCAACATTTGAATTTTTAACCTTGATTTTCTTTTTAACCTGTAGTTTGAATACAGAGTTAATATCATACTATTAAACTTCAAACATGTTTTGCAGGCTTTGTTTTCATATAAACTAACTTGAATTTACTCAATACAAAGTTTAAATGGTTATATGAATAAGTTTTGTTTAAACTTGAAGTACTGATACCAAAACTTGAAGTACTGATCAAGAACAGCTATGAAAGCTTCCAATGCAAATAAACATACACAGAACAGTATGTTTAAACTATATCAAGCACATATCATTAATAAGAAAATATGCAAGCTAAAGTTGAAATTAGTTTGTTTACTCACCTAAAACTGTTGAACAGAATTGATGAGTCGAAGAATTTTGCAGTAAAATTCTCTGAAACTCTCCCTGTTGGTTTTGCTGTTGAATTAAATTCAAGTTTGCAAAGCATACAATGCTTTCCTCAGGTTTTCTTTAAGTTTAGGTTTGTATATATAAACTGATGATATATAGGTAGATCGATATAGAAGCTACTAATCAGGTTGTAACTGGACAGTTAGTATTTATTTGTCATTTTCTTTTTATTGGCTAAGAAAATTCACTGCAGTATGAAATCATATAGGAGATTTCGGCTATATGTACTTGTTAAGCAAGAAGTTAGGCTATTTAATGTTCATGCTTTTAATTATGACAACAAGAAATAACTGTTTTACTGATTGTTATATTGTTTGGTACAAAGATATTTATCATATTTCGGCTAGCCTATCTTGCAAGACACACATATTTTGTTTTATGTTGAAGTAAAACTTTGTTTTTCTTATTTGCTTACAACTAATAAATGCTTATGCTTCACTTATGCTAACAAGTAATGAATGTTTCAGTTTTCCTGTTTGTTTTGTACAAGCTACAGATTTTTTTTTTATTAATTTGAAGTAAAGCTTTGCTTTTCTTATGAATAAAAATTTTCCTGCAGCACATAACTTTGTATTTAATTCATATCATTATGAATGTACAAAGGTATTTATATATCTTCTTTGAATTAGACCTGGCTTGTATATGAAGCTATACTGTATATGTAAACATTTATTTTATTACTTCTAGCCTAATTATATTATACTTGCAGGAATTACTATATTGTATTGTCACATGTATTGTCAGATACTATATTACACTTGCAGGAAGATGTTTGCCTTATGAATGAAAGTATGTTGTACTATGTATAAAGATTTTTGTTGTATGAAAAGTACATTTGCAGATAAATATTTAGTTTTTGAGTGTGAAGTTTTGTTTATGAGAATATTTATTGTTTGTATAAACACTTGTCTTATATTATGTTATAAATTGTTTTCATTTCATTTTACACTTTAAGTTTGGATTACATGTGAAGATATAAAAGAACAAATTTTATTATTTGCTTGCTTATTTATTTACATTTGTATTTTATATTTTGATTATCAAAATTTACATTATATTCTTAAGTTTCACTTATATGTAATACTTATTTCTATATTTATCTCCAATTATAATTTATTCAAATTACATACATAAGTTTGACTCATATGTTACATTTATACTCTATATTACTAGAATTTGATTGTAAACTCCAAACATTATTATTCATATGTATATGTTTATCAAATGTTAGCAAAATGTAAAACTTTTAATTTAAACATATACGATAAATTTTATTATAAATATTGTTGAGATGCTTATTTCAAAGTGCCAAATCAATCTCTTTTTTAAAATACAGTTTATAGCAATAATTCCAAATCACATTCATTTTAATATGATCAAACTACTTTTTAGTTAGTTAAACTAAATATATATTAAAATAAACGGGGTCAAAAATCCAGGGTCGTCACATTCCTCCCCCCTTGAAAGAATTTCGTCCCCGAAATTTAAAACAAAGACAATTTAAAAGTTGGTATACCAACCATTCAACATAGATACCCTTCGTACATTAGCAAACAACCAAACAGTCTATCTTAACTAACAACACTAGTTATCCGAACTCAAATTCGGATAAATTTCCCTTAAATTATCGAGAGTTTGACTCTCGATGATCAACAATCCAAACTGGATTCCTGACCACAGTAAAATTCGACTCAACTTCCAAATTCCTGAATTACTAGTTTAACAACTAATGATGAATCATGAACAAATTTCCTGAGATATATGGAATATACAATAAATTCCAGACATCCATTCTAGCAATTCAATTTTAAAAGCTACAGTATTAACTCTTTCTAAATTTTATCGAATTCTTTACAGAATTTCAATACTTATTTATTCAAGCCCGTACGATGTACATATGTTATTCGTACGCAATATCAAATCCGATTGCTCGCTCGATCACACAATTTCACTTCCGAACTAGTATCGTCCACCCGACTTCCTAGTACGGACTCAGAACTGGTTTCTTGATCAGCAACTGTCATTCTCCTTTCATAGTCACAACTATGATAGAGAATTCCCCACAATCAATCAAAATCCCAATCCATGGTTCGTCGTCAAAAAATCGAGTGAAAAATCCTAACTCGGATCGATATAACTATCTCGAAATTCTGTGCTCGAATCTGGATCAAATTGTTATGCGAATAAAATAATATACGTACATCCTACGTATTTATATCCATTGGTTATCAACCATATCAATTTTCTTTTATTCACCTTATCCTGATTCTATCACTTGGAATAATTTTCTCAGTATCAATTTTACTTAAGATTTCACTCTTCCTTTCTTAAGTTTAATTTTAAGCATTATATATCTCTCACATTATTACCCTACCACATTAAGCTTTATATCTTCTTATTTAAATCTGAATTACTAATTCCATATGAATTCAATTTTCTTAACTCTGAATATTGAACTTTTATTGACTATCTCCATTTGTAGCTGATTCCTATTATTATTTTTAAATTAGTTTCATTCATTAGTTTACTTTAAATTTCCAATTTGAAATTGTTTTGTTGTTAACATTTTTTTTATTTTTTATTTTTTTTATTTTTTATATAGTTTTCAAATTCTGAAAGATTTTGACAGTCTCCATTACATATTTCCATAAGTACATATATAAGGGTTTCAATTCTCATCACAATTAATTTCAACCAATTCTCAAATCATTCCCTTTCAGTTAAAAGGAATTTACAACTTACTTACGTATGTAATCCATTTAAGCAAAACAAACACATATTCACAATCATCCTATCTTGCATCTAATAATTTATAGAATTTTATCTAATTCTCATTTACTTCAAAACAACTCATTTCTTATGCAATTCAACAATATTATTGTGAATAAATGATTACTTAAGCATTATAGCAAATCTTAAATTGATTCCAACTCAATTTACAATCGACTCCACCACAATTAATTTATTCACAATCCTTTCATTGCATTTTCTTTTTATTTTAAAAAGTTTGTTCCAAACCATTTTATTAAACTCGACAACCAATATTTTAAACAATCATCTCACAATTTACTTAAGTCGTTTATTTCCTTCAAACTGTTCCACCTAACAATGTAGGTTTATTCTATTTCACCAATTTCCATTCAAATCTTTGATTTGATTTTCCTTTAATCAAATCCCAACTAATTTCCTGATTAGTTTATTTTTTTTCCATCCTTAAATTTTTAATTTACATTAACAATTCATTATTGAATTTATTCATAATAAGGTTATTCAATTTATGCTTGAATTAGACTTGTTTACAACTCACACCATTTCTATTTAAATCCAATTCAAGACTTACTTGGTTTACATTTACTTATTTACATAAGAATTTTATTTTATTCAATATTATTTATGACTCGATTGAATTCATCTAAATATAATCTTATTTTAACTCAACTTCAGCTAAATTTAGCTACTTACCAATCTTTAAATTTATTTCTCAATATGTGAGCTCAAAACTTATTTATCTACTTAACAGCTTATATTGCTCATTTGAGTCACTTCATCATATAACCCCAATTTCAGATGACATATGTATAACTCTTACTATCTTAAGGTATACATTTCATTTTGCCATTACAATTATTTTCCCTTCCAGGTTTATATCCAATTAAGTACATTTTGAACTCCAATTCCATTTAACTTATCTTCAGGTTAAACTCTAATATGTTTCTTATCTTTATTTACTTAAGTTAAATTTTAATTCCGGGATTAAATTTCCCGATTTCTTCTTATTAATATCAACCTTATTTTATAAGTTCAATAGTTGATTTATTTAAACCTTTCACATTATAGTATTTCTTATAATCCAATTGCCCGGTTTTCATTTCCAAAATCATTTTAAAATGATACTACACATACCTACATGGTATATCAAATCAAATTTTCAAATTCCAAACACTTGTTTTCACCAAAACAAATTCTCTCTTTGAAATTTCTAAAACAACTTGTATACCCAACAAGTCCAAACAATATCATGATCAACTATCCTGGTAGCAATCCATCACTTTTAGAAACTCGAAAATGAATACTGATGATGTGGCCATCACCATCAGGATTATTTTCCAGCAACTGAAGTGAGTTCAGTGCTTCCTTACTTTCACAAATTTCCCAAAACAATTTCCATTTAATATTATTTTCCAAAACAATATTCCAATATTGCCTTCAAATCTTTGGAAAAACATTTCAAACATTTCCAAGATTTCAAATTCCCTAATTCTTTTGTTTTAAATTTATTTAAACACCTCTCAAATTTCCGGGACTTAAATTCTTGTTAAATCAAATTTTAACTATATTCCTTTTGTATTAAAGATCATACTTAGACAATTTTATTTGTTTATAGACCACTCAAATTTAAATTCTTATTTGATTGTACTATTATCAATCAAACATCCAAGTATATATATGTGACGCCCCACCTCTATACCCACGCTAGCCAAGAACATTACAGTGAATGCTGTCAACTAGCACGGAGAATAAGGCTGTTGAGGAGCGACCCTCCGTGTAATCGCTTTGTGCGAGCATCGATATGTCAGATAGTATAGCATGCAATTCTTTTCAAGTGGAAATCCGACATGCCAACACAAACTCAAAGCTACTACACGGTGGCTATAATATCTTCGGAAAAAAATATAGAAATAAACATAACACAAATCAGTCACAGGCAATTCATATCACAAAGGCGGAAATAGATATGAATATTACACATAAAAGTGTATATCAGAGTAGTGGTCTAAAGATCCACGATAATACAAAAGAATAGCAACACGTGCTATACAAAAGAATACAACTATGAGTCTATATCTCAAGTGTATACAACAAAATAAACTACTAATCTAAGTAGTTTGCCCAAAAGTCAGAGTAATGAATCCCAGGGGAGAAGTCAAGCAGAAGCACCTGTAACATCTCGGTCTGACCCGAGTATTATTTAATAAGAAAATAATAAACGGATCAGTCTAGCTATAAATATCAGATGAAATGATATAGAATAAGAAATATGACTAAACGTATAATAATCACAATGCCAAGCTGTGATATATAAGTAATTGAAAAATCAATAAGAGATTAATCAATGTCGCAAAGATCTACTCAAGATAAAAGGAATGTCATACTCCTAATTTCATTCACCAAGCCACAATAATTGATAAATCAAATCAATAAAAATCACGAAAATAGGTGAAGCATAAATTCCAGAATTCAACACACGAAATCCAGAAATTACAAGAATAGGTGAAGGATAAAATTTCCAGAAATCAACACACGAAATCCAGAAATAATAAAAAGGGAAAGAGGGCTATCACATGACGGTCCGAAGACCATGGGGAGCTACCCCAT
Organism: Allium cepa; assembly: GCA_030765085.1. Taxonomy (NCBI): domain Eukaryota; kingdom Viridiplantae; phylum Streptophyta; class Magnoliopsida; order Asparagales; family Amaryllidaceae; genus Allium; species Allium cepa. The sequence goes on along the minus strand of CM060929.1, from coordinate 905,886,329 downwards.
ATGTGTGACTCGAAATCACACAGATGAGGTCTAGACTAACCAAAAAGCAAAAAGGTATGTGTGAGTCGAAATCACACAAATGGTGTCTAGGCTAACCAAAAAGCAAAAAGGTATGTGTGAGTCGAAATCACACAAATGGTGTCTAGCCTAACCTTGCAAACAAAAAGATATGTGTGAGTCGAAATCACACAAATGGTGTCTAGGCTAACCAAAAAGCAAAAAGGTATGTGTGAGTCGAAATCACACAAATGGTGTCAAGCCTAACCTTGCAAACAAAAAGATATGCGTGAGTCGAAATCACACAAATGGTGTCTAGGCTAACCAAAAAGCAAAAAGGTATGTGTGAGTCGAAATCACACAAATGGTGTCTAGCCTAACCTTGCAAACAAAAAGATATGTGTGAGTCGAAATCACACAAATGGTGTCTAGGCTAACTAAAAAGCAAAAAGGTATGTGTGAGTCGAAATCACACAATTGGTGTCCAGCCTAACCTTGCAAACAAAAAGATATGTGTGAGTCGAAATCACACAAATGGTGTCTAGGCTAACCGAAAAGGTATGTGTGAATGGAATCGCACAAATGGTGTCTAGGCTAACCGAAAAGGTATGTGTGAATGGAATCGCACAAGTGGTGTCTAGCCTAACCAAAAAGAAAAAAGGTATGTGTGAACGGAATCACACAAATGGTGTCTAGGCTAACAGAAAAGGTATGTGAGAATGGAACGCACAAGTGGTGTCTAGCCTAACCTCGCAAACAAAGAGACATCGCACATTGCTAGTCTAAACCATAAAGATGATCGTCATGATCAACGATAAGTGTCAATTACAATAAGCTAGTAAATATATGAGCTTAGCTTCATGCCCCATAACCACTAGCTTAACTTAAATATTTACGAACAAATTGTAGATCTCCACTAGAAAATTGTCACAAGAGCTTCAATCGAACAAGTCCAAGAATTAACCGACAAAGTAAACGCAAGCGTTTCATACCACTCGTTTTACTAAGTCGTTTAATTAGATTTCTCATACGAGTGAGGTAAAGGTTTGTATATACTAATAGATTGGAAATCGGTTTGAGAAAACGAGCTTTGTTACAAAATAGTGTTGAAATCATTTGAAGAAAGAGTTTTGATATTTACTACTAGTATAGAAAACCTTTATATTTTTAAAGTGACAAATCACAAAGAAGATTGTAGGAACAATCAATCACTAAGATTCACATTCGAAAACGTGAATAAAATCCAATGAAATCGATACCGAATCCATCGAAATGGATATTCCAAGAATTCCCAAAGAAAATAAGTCATCAAAGTCGATAATAAATGACAACAACAAAAGGGAGACAACACGAATCGATTAAAGTTGGATATTCAAACGAATTAGCAATATAGGCTAATCTGGCAAATAGTAGCAGGTCGGTCGACCGGACTCCCTGAGTCGGTCGACCGAACCAGAGGTTGGAAGTGCTCAGGGCACCAGGTCGGTCGACCGGCCGAGGGGGCTTGGTCGGTCGAAGCCCGTAACCAGCACTTCCAAACAAAGGCAGGAAGTGCCTGGACTACAGGTCGGTCGACCGGCCCAGGGGGCTCGGTCGGCCGAACCTGTATGCTTGCACTTCCTACCCTATTTCAAAAGAGGTGCAACTCTCGATCAAATTGCAATCGCGCGAGCAACGGCGCTAAGGGTTTATGCCAATCGACTACCCGGCCCTATATGCTCCTCGATGCATCACCAAAAACATGTTCAAACCTCAAAGTTAGGATTTTTAACGAATTGAACTCAAAACACTAAAAATTGGAATATTCACAAAAGCAATCCAAATCAAAATCAAATGCACATGAATAAGTGTTAGGAATTCATACGTAACAATCGAAGATAATTATAAGCATAGATGTGAGAAAAAAATCTCACCTTTGCACTAAAATTTATGAAGATGAAGCTTGAAAGCAAAGGAGAATCAACCACTCTTCAAATCCAACTCTAGAAGCTTGAATCTAAGCTTAAAAGAAGAACATTCCCCAAGTTAGGTTTAGGAAATTTCTGAGATCAAAGAGAGAATGAGTTGGGGAAGATGAAGAGAAGCTTACCAATGGGTTCTTCTATTAGTTTGGAGCAAGAACTTAAGCTAGCAAGAGGAACTAGGGTTTTGGATTTCTATTTCCCATTCTCTTCCACCATTTTTGCTAAAGCTTGAGTGTTAGGAAAATAAGAATGAAGTGAAGAGGAGAGGGGGTTGGGACTGAGTTAGTAAGTGGGTTCAGCCCAAACCAAAACCCTAAGTGAAAAAGTGGCAAAAATCAACTTTCTCCAAACATATCGAAGCTTATACTCAAAAAGGTCGCAAACGTCATTTTGAACTCAATGGGGGTGGTCTCGAGTCCCAATTCGACTGTTTGCAAAAAGTAGCTTTTCAGACCAAAATCCGATGAACAGTGAAATATTTAAATAAAATATTTAAATATATAATCGATAAATATGCAGGTTGTTACAATATAGTTATTTCAGAAAATATTTCTTTATATCAAAATATAATTTTGGGTAAAATTATTTCATTTACCCTACTTTAAAAACAATACTGTGTCAGTCTATCTTGTTTAAGAGTTTAGGAATCCCTATCGATGGAATGGCGTCCCACACATCGACCAGAATCCATAAACACTCAACAGATAAATCAACACAATATAAAAACAATTTTATATTCACTAACAAGTACGCGCTCATATCTATTAACACACTCAAACTCATTTTAGAGTTTTACAAACTCTATTTGAGTAATTACTACCAGAGCCAAGGTTATCACCATCCTATGCTCTGATACCAACTGTGACGACCCGCCTTTCTACTACCAGAAAGACGTATCATCATAAAGAAAGAAAGGGATGAGAAAATAGAAAAAGATAGAGAAGAAAGAACAACAACATCAGAATCTCACAGCGGAAAGGAACAAAATATAATATATCACATAACTATTTCAAAATTTTACATATATCAGAGTTATACAATATCAATACATATGACCATCATACATACATCACATACTAGACAGTTATAACACTTGTCTAGTTAATACAACTTAATACAATACCACTCAAACAATATGACTCAGATATACCAACACAGCTGAACTATATATATATGTACAACGCTGAAGCCTCCTGCTTTATTGCTCCTCCAGAAATCAAAGCTAACCTGAATCCCTTGACTACCCGTAAAAAATTTGGGTACCCGAGAGTTTATGAAAAACAAAAATAAACTCCGGGTCAGATATGGGTCTGGTATGAGTAAACGGTTTAAAGTTGTTTAACTTTGAAAAACATTTGAAAATAAAGGTATCACGTAAGACTCCCCACAAATAAATATGGGTAAGTTTTTACCTTACGCTAACCAAAACATTTCATAGGAAATCCAGTGATATTATAATAGTGTCTAGGGTTTTCAAGTAAATAGAAAATAGCCGAAATTGTTACATCTATTAAATTCCAGCTACTAGCCACAAAAGTGGGTAATACAAATCAAAACCGTAGGGTCTCGTAGGGAAAATGGATTTCCAACAATGGCAGGGTTACTGGGGTACCGCCAGTCACAGTACGGGGTCTAGATCACCGTACCGAGGATTACTCCCTTCATCCCCTGCAACACAAGGCCGGAACCATTCCTTACTGAACAGTCCCGAACAAGATAAACCGCGCGGTTGTAGCTAGCAACCGCCCACTAAGCCGAATATAAAAGGGACATCTAGACAGGGGAAATATCTTGTCCTGCTTGGGCATGACCCACCTAACCTTGCTGCATCTCCCCTGTTTTAGCCATTCCCGGTTGATGAGGCTTGAGGCTACGATTACCTTTATTGAACATATCTTAGAATGCTCATCGTCCACCTGACGATGTGCTGAAAGCATTCAATCCATACAAGTTCGTTCCGGGTTCGAACGAAACCAAAGGCATTATCTCATTACACTCATTTTGGAATCACCCTCAGAGTTAACGACGATAACCCTTGCATTCTGAAAACACCATCTCGATTCCATTTGATAAGTCACGACCTATCGTTTAATTTTGGATCGATGTGGTTTTCGGAGAATCAAAATTGATTCTTCCGATCCCGGTCTCATCGGATCCAAACGCCATTTTAAGGGCCAAGTTGTCTATTTAATTTAACGGTTCAATTTAATATCAAGAATTAACATAACAGATATAACAAATAAATCATACACAGTTAACATAGATATCCATAACATCACAGCATACCACAGAAATATCATCAACAGATATCAAAGTCAATCAAACAGAAATATCAATGCATACCAAACAGTTTAGTTTTACTTGACTAAATTATTTGCTTAAGAATAAACTATTTGATTCTGTTTAATAATTTACTGAGTAATTAACTTATTAATGATCAACTAATCCATTGGTTAATCATTAATTATTAATTTATTAATCATCTAATCTTTAATTAATTAATTAATTATCTTCTATTCATAAACTGTTACTGAATTACTCAGTTAGTTAATTAATAACTTACTTAGTAAAAGTAATTACTTATGTAATTATCTCAAATTACTTTAATTAGTCAATTATTATCAATTTAATTAATTATATAATCTTAAATTAATCACTTCAGTTAATTATCAGTTACCAATTAACTTTTAAGAAATTAACTAACGTTCTTAAATTTTAAATTTGATTTAACATAAGATTTGTTTTTAGTTACAAAATAATTCTAAGTTATCAATTAAATTCCAAACATAAATTAATTCAAATTACTTATTAATAATTAGCTATCTTTACATACTTTCCTTATTTAAACCTTTAGTCAGATATAAATCTAACTACTAATTGCCTAGTTAACTTAATTAAAATCATAATACTTAAACAAATTTACGTTCGACCCACAAGAAAAATGACCCGGGTCTGCATCTTCTTTTACTCGAGCAAGTCTCGAGTCATCTTCGCATCTTCCCCACGTTTCTCCCTCTCACTCATCCTGTTCTTCTTCCTCCTGTAACGTTTCTTCCTCTTATCTTTTTTTTTTTTAGGTTGTAAATGAACTGCTGTAGCTACTCTCGTACGCGACTCGGAGGCAACCACAGGAACACTCGAAGCAACCTCACAAATGCCTCGAGCAACCCCACGCGATAACCCAAAAACCCAAAATCACGGCACTGATCACCACCGTGCACGTGCACGGTGGTTCGCGTTACCATCGGCGACTCGTGGAATCCCCACACATCACAAAACACCCCTAGGCTCGAAATCTAAACCCAGATTTCGATTTGGAGAAGGAAACAAGAATACGACCTGATGGCTCAAACCTGACAACAAACCCCCACTGCCAAAACCCTTCGTGCGGCCACCACCCATCACCGTAGGCGATGAAACTCCACCAGTACGTCGCTCATAACCTCCTCTAACTCCACCAAAAATCGCAACCCACTCGGTTGCCTATTGGAGCCGAAATCAAATTTTTACAGAGCTTCGAAAAATATGGGCTTAAACCCTATTTGTGATTCAAACTCAAAATACTTGCATTCGAAAAATAATTTAACATTTTTCTCGAATCAAAAGGTTTACAAACTTGCTTCCTGTAAATTTACAGAGATTAAAATTAGCTAAATCTCCTAAAATTGACAAAAATCCATTTTCGATTCAATTTAAAACTGCTCTTTCGATCCTTGCTTAAAAATCAAGATTTTTATGTTAAAAATCATAATTATGTTTATGGAAACTAAATATAATATTGGATTTACAAATTTCAACATTTGAATTTTTAACCTTGATTTTCTTTTTAACCTGTAGTTTGAATACAGAGTTAATATCATACCATTAAACTTCAAACATGTTTTGCAGGCTTTGTTTTCATATAAACATACTTGAATTTACTCAATACAAAGTTTAAATGGTTATATGAATAAGTTTTGTTTAAACATGAAGTACTGATACCAAAACTTGAAGTACTGATCAAGAACGGCTATGAAAGCTTCCAGTGCCAACAAACATACATAGAACAGTATGTTTAAACTATATCAAGCACATATCATTAATAAGAAAATATGCAAGCTAAAGTTGAAATTAGTTTGTTTACTCACCTAAAACTGTTGAACAGAATTGATGAGTCGAAGAATTTTGCAGTAAAATTCTCTGAAACTCTCCCTGTTGGTTTTGCTGTTGAATTAAATTCAAGTTTCCAAAGCATACAATGCTTTCCTCAGGTTTTCTTTAAGTTTAGGTTTGTATATATAAACTGATGATATATAGGTAGATTGATATAGAAGCTACTAATCAGGTTGTAACTGGACAGTTAATATTTATTTGTCATTTTCTTTTTATTGGCTAAGAAAATTCACTGCAGTATGAAATCATATAGGAGATTTCGGCTATATGTACTTGTTAAGCAAGAAGTTAGGCTATTTAATGTTCATGCTTTTAATTATGACAACAAGAAATAACTGTTTTACTGATTGTTATATTGTTTGGTACAAAGATATTTATCATATTTCAGCTAGCCTATCTTGCAAGACACACATATTTTGTTTTATGTTGAAGTAAAACTTTGTTTTTCTTATTTGCTTACAACTAATAAATGCTTATGCTTCACTTATGCTAACAAGTAATGAATGTTTCAGTTTTCCTGTTTGTTTTGTACAAGCTACAAATTTTTTTTTTATTAATTTGAAGTAAAGCTTTGCTTTTCTTATGAATAAAAATTTTCCTGCGGCACATAACTTTGTATTTAATTCATATCATTATGAATGTACAAAGGTATTTATATATCTTCTTTGAAGTTAGACCTGGCTTGTATATGAAGCTATACTGTATATGTAAACATTTATTTTGTTACTTCTAGCCTAATTATATTATGCTTGCAGGAATTACTATATTGTATTGTCACATGTATTGTCAGATACTATATTACACTTGCAGGAAGATGTTTGCCTTATGAATGAAAGTATGTTGTACTATGTATAAAGATTTTTGTTGTATGAAAAGTACATTTGCAGATAAATATTTAGTTTTTGAGTGTGAAGTTTTGTTTATGAGAATATTTATTGTTTTGTACAAACACTTGTCTTATATTATGTTATAAATTGTTTTCATTTCATTTTACACTTTAAGTTTGGATTACATGTGAAGATATAAAAGAACAAATTTTATTATTTGCTTGCTTATTTATTTATATTTGTATTTTATATTTTGATTATCAAAATTTACATTATATTCTTAAGTTTCACTTATATGTAATACTTATTTCTATATTTATCTCCAATTATAATTTATTCAAATTACATACATAAGTTTGACTCATATGTTACATTTATACTCTATATTACTAGAATTTGATTGTAAACTCCAAACATTATTATTCATATGTATATGTTTATCAAATGTTAGCAAAATGTAAAACTTTTAATTTAAACATATAAGATAAATTTTATTATAAATATTATTGAGATGCTTATTTCAAAGTGCCAAATCAATCTCTTTTTTAAAATACAGTTTATAGCAATAATTCCAAATCACATTCATTTTAATATGATCAAACTACTTTTTAGTTAGTTAAACTAAATATATATTAAAATAAACGGGGTCAAAAATCCAGGGTCGTTATAGTTAATAAATCATTGCTTATGGATGATATTGATATTTCGTTGATTGGTTGTGATCTCAGTAATGAGATGAGTAATATCTATATGATATGGATGCTTAGTTAAAGTATGATGATATGGATTATCTGGTTATGATGATTATCTGTTTGTGATTATGATACAGGTTATCCATTTATGATGAGAATGTGATTGTCTATTGTGATATGTGAATTATCTATCTGTGTGCATATAGATAATGATGAATTGAATTAATTATTCAAACTAAATTCACTTGGACATTACGATGGCGTTTGGATTTCGATGAGACCGGGATCGGGTTTCCAAATTTGGAATTTCGAAAACCACATCGATTCAAATTAAACGTTAGGTCGTAAATCTCAAGTGAAGAGTGAAGACTCAAGGTGTATGGACTATTCGTGTTAACTTTGAGGGTGATTCCAATACGAGTTTAATAGTGGTAGTACTTTTAGGTTCGAGATGAAGATTCAGAGTGCAAGGGCAATTGTCGTTAACTCTGAGGGTGATTCCAAAACGAGTGTAGCGAGATAGTGCCTTCGGTTTCGTTCGAACCTGGAACGAACTCGTATGGATTGAATGCTTTCAGAACATCGTCAGGTGGACGATAAGCATTCTAAGATTAATGTGTCCTATAAAGGTAATCGTAGCCTCAAGCCTCATCAACCGGGAATGGCTAAAACAGGGGAGGTGCAGCTAAGCTAAGTGGGTCATGCCCAAGTAAGACGAGATTTACCCTTGTCTAGAGGACCCTTTTTATTCGGCTGTGTGGGCAGTTGGCGACGGCCATCTGCGGGGTGGTCTTGTTCGGGACTGTCCATTAAGGGATGGTCCCGGCTTTGTGTTGCAGGGGATTGGGAGTGATCCTCGGTACGGTGATCTAGGCTACGTACTGTGACGGGCGGTACCCTGGTAGCCCTGCCATTGATGGAAACCCATTCTTCCTACGTGCCCCTACGGTTTTGTTTGTATTACCCACTTTCGTGGCTAGTAGCTGGAATTTAATAGATGTAACAATTTCGGCTATTTCTTATTTACTTGAAAACCCTAGACACTATTATAATATCACTGGATTTCCTATCAACGTTTTGGTTAGCGTAAGGTAAAAACTTTTCCATGTTTATGTGTGGGAAGTCTTACGTGATACCTTTTCTTTTCAAAGGATTTTCTAAAGTTAAGAAACTTTAAACTTGTTTACTCACACCAGACCCATGTCTGACCCGAGTGTTTATTTTCTTTTTATTAAACTCTTGGTTACTCATATTACGTATGAGTAGTCAAGTGATTCGGGATTGCTTTGATAAGTTCTGGAGGAGATATGGAGCAGGAGGCTTCAGCGTGTAGATATATATAGTGGTTCCGCTGTGTTTGAGTTGTATCTGTTTTTCTCTGATGTACTCGAATTGTAATTGCTAGACAGATGTTTATAACTGTCTAGTTTGTGTTGTACTAGCTTCATAACTCTGATGTATATGATACTATGTAATGTTTTATGTGATATAATATAATTTATTCGTTCCGCTGTGAGATTCTGATGTTGTCTGTTTCTTTCTTTTCTATCTTTTCTCTTTTCTATCCCTTTCTTTCTTCTTAACGATGCGTCTTTCCATGGAATGAAAGGCGGGTCGTTACAAACCGGTGCAAAGGCATTCGACAGGTAATCCTTTCGCTTTCGAAAATACCCGGTCTTCAACACCATCTTTAAATGCAATCTCAATTCGTCGTATCGTTATTCGGAATGGGTTTTATGACACAAGGTCCTCTCCTGGCTAATCCGAATAACGAGCACTTATTTAAAAAAAAAATAAGTTTTACATTCAGATTCAACACAAATCACAACATATTTCACTTTGATCTTTTTAATTAAAAGATCCATCACTATCACAAGGGTTCGACGTGGGTTTCGAATATCCATTTGAAATTCGACTCCGGTCAAATCGAAATTCGAATGCCATTTAAAAATGCCAATATTGATAGTCGGTTATTTAACTATCAGTCATTATTCACAACAATTACTGGATTCAAATAATTTTCCAAATTATTTAATTTCAACATATCTTCGCAAGATATAATTTCGCACTTCATCCATTTGAAAAACAATTTCTAATCAATTTTTTCCTACATGGAAAACATTTCCAAATATGTATTCATTTCCACTGAAAATCTGTCGATTTCAAATATTTTAAAATAATATAAAATACTTATTCAAAATATACTTGGAAACATTTAAAATAAACTATTTTAGAATATTTTCTTAAAAATTAGTTATGAAAAATATTATACTAATATTTCATATAAAAATTCAGGTCCAAAACTAATTTTTAAAATAAATATTAGTAGATAGAGTATAAATATTTAAATAACTCTTTTCTAAATCAAATATCAATTTAAATCTTTAAAATAATCTCTTATATAATTAATTAAATAAATTTTTACTTTAAACAATTTCCAAAACTAATTTCTCCAACAATATTATTTTAAAATCAAATCTAGAGCTTTTAAATTTTATTCAAAAGCTATTTTAAAAATATATTCGGCTTTCCAGGGAAGAATTCTTTTTCCATTACAAAATGGTCCATTCAAATAAATTAATAATCTTCTTGATTTATTTTAATTTACATTCAAATCTGTAAATTCTTTTCCGCACTTTAAAAATAAACCAATATATTTTTTGTAAACAATTTCCTTTTTCTTTACAAATTCCCGTTGTGAATTTACATTTCCAAATATCAACTGATATACGAATTTTAAATCGATTCCCAAATATCATCTTCAAACCAAATCAAATCCCAAATTGATTTCCAATTTATTTCAAACACAAATTCAAATTCCAATTTGATTTCCCCAACTTAATTTTCCAATATCAAATCAATTTCAAATTGATTTCCCAAATTATTTCCAAAACACCAAACAAATTTCCAAATCGATTCCTAAGATTTATTTTAACTCCAAACTAATTCCCAAATCGATTTGTAATATTAATTTCAACTCCAAATTTTATTTGCTTTTTGAAACAAATTCTTTTATCTCTTTCAAATACTTAAAATCCGTATCTTAAATAAATTCTTCAACTATTAAACAATATTACTCGAAATTCCTTTATTAAAATATTTTTCCCATATTTTCGAAATTTATTTGATCAGATTATAAAAATCAACTTTAATACTTTAATTGTAACGGTCTAGGCTTTTCTACTTTAATTTCCAAAAAAAAAATCCAATTCATATTTCTGGTATCCTACGATACCAAAAATATATTCGGCTAAATTACAGCCTTCAACGGTTTCAATCACAAATAATCACACACAGATTATAAATAATCATTACACAATATACGAAACAAATTAAATATTTGAGGAATCCAGTTGGATCCCTCCAACCTGTTTCCCTGCATCCACAGATATTGGCACAACAAATTAAATACCAATTCCACTTCGAGGTGGAATATCACGGTATATGGGATTTATAAAGTATTATCCGCTATTATGTGGCGCAATAGGGTCTCTTCTGCTTAATGCGGGAAATCAACTCCAAATACATATATAATACTAATTCCACTTCAAGGTGGAATATCGCGGTTTATGGGTTTAATATAATAGCATCCGCTGTTATGCGGCGTATAGGGTCTATTTCAAAACAAATAATAACAACCATCATCCAAACACACAATCAACAATTTTAAATTTAACTATCATATAATTCAATCATAAATCAATAACTGAAATTTTCAATTATTAAATTTGAGTGAGAAGGTCTCACCTTAAATAATGCATGCAATTCATCTTCCATTCCGACTTGATTTCACCATTTTAGACCTTGTATAAATAATTATACAATTTATTAATATTCGAATAATCAAATAACCAATTTTTCATTTGATAATTTAATTAACCGGTGATTTAATTAACAAACTGTTTATAACATATATATATATATATTTCAAAATCAAACTAAATATCCATTTATCAAAATTTAATTTAAAATTAATCACCTTTAAATACTTTAATCAGAACTAAATCATCTTTGTTGTAATGTTTTCTAAATTAAAAACTGCATATATTTATAGCTATCATCTTAAATTAAAACAAATTTTAAACTTAAATTAAACTTGGTTTAAACAACAGTTTTACCGGTATACTAACTTACTGTAAAAATCAAAAGTGATATATATATATATATATATATATATATATACACTTAGGAAATCTGTTTTTGATGTGTATACATTTTTATTTTACTGTTGTAACAAAAGTTATCATATTAATGGTTTTTTATCTATATATATATATATATATATATACAATTAAATAAAATAGAAAGTATACCTACTGACATCGAATCGAGCCCCCAACTGACGCCACCACACCACTGTATCACATCGTGGCCTTCAACCCATGATCGCCCTCGCAACGAAATCGCCTTCAACGTTCGAACCCAGAAAACCAAAGCCATCGCCCACCAAGTCGAATCGACCTTTAACTCACCATGCCGCAGCTCGCCCTGCCCTGTCGCGGTCGCGACTCCAATAGTCGATCGCCGCTTGAAATCTCATCGTCCACATGCGACTGAATCAAGTAATCGCGAACTCGTCGCGATACCTTCTCGTACCCCAAGCCGATCGAACGAGTTCGACTTCGAACGAATTGATTTCTAGTTCGACAAGAACTGGAAGGATTTGTGGATTAGAGGTTGAATGGAACTTGTGACTCCATGATTTGCCTGGAAATCGATTTCAAATGAAAAAGCTCGACCATCATTTGTCCTGTGATTTTGATTTTTTCTTTCTTTCTTTTGGTTTTCGTTTGCTAGGTTGGGGATGGAAAAGGAAAAAAACGAAGAGGGAATCGGCCATTAAATTTTCTTTTGAAGCTGCTGTATAATTTTAACGAAAATAATGGTTTACGTTTGTTTTAATAGAAGGAGAAAGGGAACATGATTCAATGTTTGTGTGCTTAAGGAAAATTGCTATAGCGCTTGAGAGATGACAGAATCACAGCTGATGGGAAAAGAAACGGTTGATAGTGACCAATATAAATTTAAATTGAATTCAATATAAATTTCAGGGCGTTTACTTACCATACGGTCACACAACAACTCCAATCACTACGAAATTTGAAATCCGATAATAACTTAATGTTACAGATCCAATGGAACTGGTTTCGTCGAATTCCGAGATTGTGCCTCGGAAGGCTATTTTTAAATATCGATTTAAACGTAAAATTTCAAAACTGGACAATTCACTTTCAAATCAAATTCTGAAGCTTCTATTATCTTCAGTATTGTCAATATAAATTTTCTGAGCCATCAAATTATTTTTTACGAGCTTAAAATTGAAAATACGAATTTTACCCAAGCTTTAATAAATTAAATTCAAAAATTTAATTTCCAAATTCATATTTATATTCAAAATTCAAGTCAAAACATCATTCAAATATCTAAAATCAATTAAATATTTCATTTCAAATGTTAAAAATTTCCGGGTCGTCACAAATACTTCCCTTCCTATTATATTCTATTAGAAGCAATTTCAATTATACCTAAGTTTACAATACAAGAACAACAAATTCTTATTTATTAAAGAATTCCATCAAATACCTCCTTTTGAACTTATTTCTCAATTCACCAATTACGACCAAAAATTTAAATTTACGTTTGTATTAAATTTACATTTCCCCTTCCATTACTATATTAATAATCACTAAGTAACGTTTATTATCAACTATAAGTATTATAACTGCTTAACGGACATTGATTTTATAAGTTTACACTTGATTACGTATTCTTCATCAGTTAACATCCTTTCCCCATTTACCAATTTCAATCAATCCTAACTTTGCCTTCTGTTTCAATTAATAGGGTGTGCACAAATTTAGTTAATGCGTTAATTCTTATTAATATAACATTAAGGCTCATTAAATTCCAATTGATTCACATTTTAATTATTAAACCAAATAAACGGGTAACTTATAATGTGTATTACCATGACTTTAATTACACCCATGAATTCCCTATTATCAAACATATGTTACAATTCTTAAATACTTCTGCTTTCACCTAATTACCATTAAGTATATTATTATTTTTCCATTAACAAATTTCAATAATTCCCCAGACCTTCCCTTTCCATTTATTCTTTTATTAAGTTTACATTAATAATTCTTTTCTTCCATTTCTTTAATTCAACAACTTGTTCTATTATGAATACCATTAACATTATTTCCAAATATCCCTTAATTAACATTAACATAAACTTTTATTTATTGTTATTGCAATTTATACAAAATTCAATTTATAAAAATTTATTTTTTGACTAACTTTATTGCCTAAATTTACATGCTGTTACTTTTAATAAATAAATTATTGCATTGGTTAATCCAACAGTTACTTTTATTTTCTCATTTTATATTTTATAACCAAATGTAACAACTTACACTATTCATAAATGGGATTTCCCTTCAATTATCAAAATTAAATTTTTACACCCATTGCTAAATTACATTCTTACCATTTGCTTCAATATAGGTTATAAAATTTTTATTTCTCCCTAATTTAGTTACAAAATCTCATTAATTTAACCAATTTTATTTACCAGAATTTACGGGTCGTTATAGTTAAAATAACTTGTCCCAGATAAACAATAATATCTCTCAGTGGAATACTCTATACGTCCCTGCCATCCATCTCGCCTCCTGAGCTCCCGAACGTCCTTACCTGAGAATCGGTAATACTCGGTCTGACCCGAGAATTACATCAAAGTAACGCCTGGGTTAGGCTGAAAACCAGCGTAAGTAAACACGTATAATATGAAATACCAAGCTACATAACTTAAGTGAATTTCCTGGGTAACTCGTACTTTTCTACGAGTTCTAATCTTACTTAAGTCAATCATTTATCTTAAAACAATATCCAAGAATTGTTATCTAGATTAAATATCCATGATACTTAATTTATTCCATTCTAGCCCGTATAATTTCATATATCCAACTTATAAAGATTTTAGTTTACTAATCGAAGTGGTTTCGGGTATTTACTGATACCCGACATCGGTCTCTTCGAATTCAATTTCATCTCCAATCCAAGTTGTTAAGTTTAAACAATACAGCTGATATCCAAGATATCATATCACATATCCATTCAACTCAGATAGGTAACCTACATTATCACAGTTCAATCCATTTATATCACAGCACATTTCAATCGCCCATCAGAGATATCATCAATCCAAGTTATCCAATATTATTCAACCATCCATAAATAAGATTTATTAGATATATAATTCTTAACTAATTTAATTTAATCTTCAATTAAATTAATTACCAACTTAATTACTTAGATTACCTTAATCCATCTTACTTAACATTAATTAATTACAACCTAATTAATAAATCATTCATTAATCATCCATCTTAATTAATCATCCTTGATTAATTAACCTTTAATTACCACACAGATTAATTAGCCTTAACCATTCTCATTAATTATCTTTAATTAATCTCCTTAATTAATTAAATACATTCATTAATGATCCTCTAATCACTTCCAGTAATTAATTATTCTTTTAATTAATTACATTTAACAAGTAATCTTTAAATTAAACACATTCATTAATTTACCTTAATTAATCTCATTCGGTAATTAACTATCCCTTAATTACTTACATAAATTAATAAATCATCAATTACTTAAGATCTTAATTGATTTTAAGGATAAACCCTTTTATCTTTTTCTCTTATTATTTTAATTATCTTTAAATCCTTATTAAATAAAACTTGAAAATAATTTATCACCATTTTATTAACCTAAACCTTTAAGTTACACTAAGGATTTAAAATCACTTTATCCTTTTAATTATTTACTTAATTACAATATCCAGTTTTATTTAAAATAAACTTTCGAATAAGGATTATATAAATTTTAAAACACCTTTAACTTAATAAATTTCAACATAATTTATCTTAAACCCAAATCAACCTTTAATATTTCAAAATAAATGGGTTGAGAAATTGGTTTTAAATTTGTTTAAATTTTAAAACTCATATTTTCATTTTGCTTAAAACTGTATATCGACACACCCGAGCAAAAACCCTGAATTCTCGAGTTCAAACCCTAGCAACCTACTACCCTATTACTTCGAGCCAAACCCTTGATTTCTTCGAGTTCGTTCCTGAGGCCATCATTGTAACATTCCTATTTTTAAATCAAATTTAAATTGGTAATGTAACAACCCGCATATTTGTAGATTTTTATATTTAAATATTTTATTTAAATATTTTATCGATACTCGGAATTTAGTCCGAAAAGCTACTTTTTGCATACGGTCGAATTAGGACTCGGGACCACTCCCATTGAGTTTAAAATGCCGTTTGCGACCTTTTTGAGTATAAGCTTCGATATGTTTGGAGTAAGTCGATTTTTGCTACTTTTTACTTAGGGCTTTGGTTTGGGCTGAGCCCATTAACCCCACTTAACTCAGTTCCAACCCATTCCTCTTCATTCACTTCTTTTCTATTTCCTAATACATTCAAGCTTCATCAAAAATGGGGGAAGAGAAAAAGAATTAGGAAATCCTAAGCCCTAGTTTCCATTAGCAAATCCATCTTCTCGCTCCAAACTCAAGTGAACCCATTGGTAAGCTCTTTCTTCTTCTTCTCCAACTCATTCTCTCTTTGATTTCAGAAATTCCTAAACCTAATTTTTGGAATGTTCTTCTTTTAAAGCTTAGAATCAAGCTTATTGAGTTGGATTTGAAGAGTGGTTGATTCTCCTTTGCTTTCAAGCTTCTTTTTCCAATTTCTTGGGTTCAATGGTGAGATTTTTATCTCACATCTATGCTTATAATTATCTTCGATTGTTAGGTATGAATTCCTAACACTTATTTGTGTGCATTTGCTTTTGGTTTGGATTGATTTGGTGAATATTCCAATTTTTAATGTTTTGGGTTCAATTCCTTAAAAATCATAGCTTTGATCTTTGATCATGTTTTTGGAGATGCATCGAAGAGCTTATAGGGCCGGGTAGTCGATTGGCATAATCCCTTAGCGTCGTTGCTCGAGAGAATGCAATTTGGTCGAGGTTGGACCTCAATTGGATGGACTGGGAGGGGACTGGCAACAGGTCCGGTCGACCGAGCTCTGTAGCCGGCCGACCGACCTGCTGCCAAGTGCATAAGCACTTCTCTGTTTAAGGTTCGGTCGACCGAGTACAGGGTTCGGCCGACCGACCTGCTTCCCGAGGAATTTTGAGAACAGGGTCCGGTCGACCGAGCTCTGTAGCCGGCCGACCGACCTGCTGCATTTTTGCCTATTTCGCCTAGTTGTCTGAATTTCCAACTTTAATCGATTCGTGTTGTTTCCTATGTGTTGTTATCATTTGTTATGACTTTGATGACTCCTTTTTAGGGATTTTTGAATATCCATTTTGATGGATTCTTTATCGGTTTCGTTGGATTTTTATTCACATCTTCGTATGTGAATTTTAGTGATTGATTGTTCCTACAATCTTCTTCATGATTTGTCACTTTAAAAATATAAAGGTTTCTATACTAGTAGTAAATATTAAAACTCTTTCTCCAAATGATTTCAGCACTATTTTAGTACAAAGCTCGCTTCTTAAACCGTTTTCCAATCTATTAGTATATACAAACCTTTACCTCACTCGTATGAGAAATCTAATTAAACGACTTAGTAAAACGAGTGGTATGAAACGCTTGCGTTTACTTCGTCGGTTAATTCTTGGACTTCGTCGGCTATTTTCGTGAAGAAATCCGATGGTACACTTAGACATTGCGTTGACTATCAAGCTTAATGATCTTACTATCAAAAATAAATATCCTTTACCTCGGATTGATGATCTATTCGATCAACTTACTGGTGCTAGAGTCTTTTCACAATTAGACTTAGCTACTGGATTTCATCAGCTTCGTATTGCAGAGGATAGCATTCCTTTGACATCATTCCGTACTCGTTATGGATCATATGAGTGGCTTGTTATGCCATTTGGTCTAACAAATGCTCCGGCTTATTTCGTTGACCTTATGAATAGAGTTTTCAAAGACTTCCTAGACCAGTTTGTCCTCATCTTTATTGATGATATTCTTGTGTATTCAAAAACCGAGGAGGAGCATGAGAAGCATCTTCGGATTGTGTTGGAAACTCTTAGGAGTAATCGTTTGAAAGCAAAATTTTCTAAATGCCATTTTTGGCAATCTCGTGTGAAGTTTCTCGGTCATATTATTTCCGAATCCGGAATTTCCGTGGATCCTTCAAAGATTGAAGCGATTCAAGATTGGAAGAGACCGGAGAGTGTGACACAGATTCGTAGTTTTCTTGGATTGGCGGGTTATTACCGGCGTTTTATCAAAGACTTTTCTAAGATTGCCGTGCCTCTCACTAGCTTAACGAAGAAAGGTGTTAAATACATTTGGTCGGACAAATGTGAAACGTCTTTTCAGAAATTAAAAGAACTTCTTTCTGATGCTCCTATTCTTGTTATTCCCGAGGGGAATCAGGATTTCGTTGTTTATACCGATGCCAATCGCGTTGGTTTGGGTGCCGTTCTTATGCAAAAAGAACGTGTTATTTATGCTTCAAGGCAATTAAAGCCTGCCGAGACTAGATATGCCACTCATGATTTAGAACTCGCGGCTATTGTTTTCGCTCTTTGGATTTGGCGTCATTATCTTTTAGGAGAGAAATTTGTTCTTTATACCGATCATAAGTCTTTGAAGTATTTATTCTCTCAAAAGGAACTTAATTTGCGTCAACAGCGTTGGCTCGAATTTCTTGCACCATATGATCTTGATATTCTTTATACTCCCGGTAAGGGTAATCGTGTCGCCGATGCTCTTAGCCGTAAACAACAAGCTGTTGTTTCTATGATGATATCCGAATGGAACGATCACGAGATCTTATCCACTTGTGAGATTCGAGACCGCGTATCCGATTTATGCTCATCATTTATTTTATGTAGCCTTGAGGCTCATCCTTCTCTTTTAGACCGCATTCTTCAAGCTCAAAGGCTAGATCCCGAATTGGCTCTTCTTGGCCAAAATATTAAGGATAAGATTGATATTGAAGGTTTGAAGGACTTTGTTATCGATTCTCGTGGCGGCATTCGGAAATTGGGTAGACTTATCGTGCCAAATATTAGTGATCTTCGTAAAGATATTTTAGAAGATTCACATCGTTCTAAATTTACCATTCATCCCGGTAGTAGTAAAATGTACGCGGATATGAAGCGACTTTATTATTGGGAGGGAATGAAACTTGACATCGCTAACTTCGTTAAGCGTTGCATGACTTGCCAACTCATTAAGGCCGAACATCAAAGGCCCGGTGGGTTATTGCAACCTTTAGAAATTCCAATTTGGAAGTAGGACCAAATTTCCATGGATTTTATAGATGGCCTTCCCCGTTCTCGTTCGGGTCATGATAGCTTATGGGTGATTGTTGATAGGCTTACTAAATCTGCCCATTTTATTCCCGTTCGGTCTAACCGAACCATTCCTCTTTTGGCCAAGCTCTTTATCAAAAAGATTGTTAAATTGCATGGGGTTCCTACTTCTATTGTTAGCGATCGTGATCCATTGTTTACTAGTGGATTTTGGAAGAGTCTTCAAAAAGCTTTGGGAACGAAGCTTAATTTTAGCACCGCTTATCATCCTCAGTCCGATGGACAAACTGAGCGTGTGAATCAAACTCTTGAAGATCTTCTTCGTTCTTGTGTGCTTGATTTTGGTGGAAGTTGGGAAGATCATATTTCACTTGTTGAATTTTCCTATAATAATAGCTTCCAATCTAGTATTGGTATGGCACCTTTCGAGGCACTCTATGGAAGGCCATGCTGATCTCCTTCTTGTTGGCCTGAGGCCGGTGAGAAGCTGGTTTTAGGTCCAGATTTTATTCGGGATTCCACAGAGAAGATTGACCTTATTCGACATAGAATGAAAGAAGCCCAGTGTAGACAAAAATCCTATGCCGATAACCGAAGAAGGAAGTTAGAATTTTCTGTGGGAGATCTTGTGTTCATTCGTGTTTCACCTATGAAAGGTGTTGTACGTTTCAGTCGATCGGGAAAATTAGCGCCTCGATATATTGGGCCATTTCCTATCACTAAACGTATTGGTTCCATGGCTTATCGCCTTTTATTACTAGCTCAATTTTCTGCTATCCATGACGTGTTTCACGTTTCTCAACTTCGGAAATGTCTTCGAAATTCAGATTCTATTCTTGAGCCCGGTGTTGTGGAGGAGATTGAAGTTTCACCGAATTTAACTTATGAGCAGCATCCTATTTGAATTATTTCTTTGGAGGTCAAATGTCTTCGAAATAAAGATGTTCCGCTTGTGAAAGTTCAATGGTCTTCAAATCCTAAGGATTGTTCTTGGGAGTCTAGAGAGTTCAACGAGCGATCACATCCGGACTTACTTTCCCGTGCTCTTTGAGGTGAACTTCTTATTTCAAACTTCTTTTGTGTTGAATATGCTTTTATGGTTGTTACTATATATCTTCTTCTCAAATATTGCGAGGACGCAATTTCTTTAAGGAGGGGAGTCTGTAACAACCCGCATATTTGTCGATTTTTATATTTAAATATTTTATTTAAATATTTTATCGATACTCGGAATTTAGTCTGAAAAGCTACTTTTTGCATACGGTCGAATTAGGACTCGGGGCCACTCCTATTGAGTTTAAAATGCCGTTTGCGACCTTTTTGAGTATAAGCTTCGATATGTTTGGAGTAAGTTGATTTTTGCTACTTTTTACTTAGGGCTTTGGTTTGGGCTGAGCCCATTAACCCCACTTAACTCAGTTCCAACCCTCTCCTCTTCATTCACTTCTTTTCTATTTCCTAATACATTCAAGCTTCATCAAAAATGGGGGAAGAGAAAAAGAATTAGGAAATCCTAAGCCCTAGTTTCCATTAGCAAATCCATCTTCTCGCTCCAAACTCAAGTGAACCCATTGGTAAGCTCTTTCTTCTTCTTCTCCAACTCATTCTCTCTTTGATTTCAGAAATTCCTAAACCTAATTTTTGGAATGTTCTTCTTTTAAAGCTTAGAATCAAGCTTATTGAGTTGGATTTGAAGAGTGGTTGATTCTCCTTTGCTTTCAAGCTTCTTTTTCCAATTTCTTGGGTTCAAAGGTGAGATTTTTATCTCACATCTATGCTTATAATTATCTTCGATTGTTAGGTATGAATTCCTAACACTTATTTGTGTGCATTTGCTTTTGGTTTGGATTGATTTGGTGAATATTCCAATTTTTAGTGTTTTGGGTTCAATTCCTTAAAAATCATAGCTTTGATCTTTGATCATGTTTTGGAGATGCATCGAAGAGCTTATAGGGCCGGGTAGTCGATTGGCATAATCCCTTAGCGTCGTTGCTCGAGAGAATGCAATTTGGTCGAGGTTGGACCTCAATTGGATGGACTGGGAGGGGACTGGCAACAGGTCCGGTCGACCGAGCTCTGTAGCCGACCGACCGACCTGTTGCCAAGTGCATAAGCACTTCTCTGTTTAAGGTTCGGTCGACCGAGTACAGGGTTCGGCCGATCGACCTGCTTCCCGAGGAATTTTGAGAACAGGGTCCGGTCGACCGAGCTCTGTAGCCGGCCGACCAACCTACTGCATTTTTGCCTATTTCGCCTAGTTGTTTGAATTTCCAACTTTAATCGATTCGTGTTGTTTCCTATGTGTTGTTATCATTTGTTATGACTTTGATGACTCCTTTTTAGGGATTTTTGAATATCCATTTTGATGGATTCTTTATCGGTTTCGTTGGATTTTTATTCACATCTTCGTATGTGAATTTTAGTGATTGATTGTTCCTACAATCTTCTTCATGATTTTTCACTTTAAAAATATAAAGGTTTCTATACTAGTAGTAAATATCAAAACTCTTTCTCCAAATGATTTCAACACTATTTTAGTACAAAGCTCGCTTCTTAAACCGTTTTCCAATCTGTTAGTATATACAAACATTTACCTCACTCGTATGAGAAATCTAATTAAACGACTTAGTAAAACGAGTGGTATGAAACGCTTGCATTTACTTCGTCGGTTAATTCTTGGACTTGTTCGATTGAATCCCTTGTGAAATTTTATAGTGGAGATCTACAGTTTGTTCGTAAATATTTAAGTTAAGCAAGTGGTTATGGGACATGAAGCTAAACTCATATATTTACTAGCTTAGTGTAATTGACACTTCTCGTTGATCATGACGATCATCTTTGTGATTTAGACTAGCAATGTGCGATGTCTCTTTGTCTGCGACGGAGACTAAACCCCGTTTTGTGGAGTTTCGACTCAAATTGGTGGGGTAGCAACCCATGGTCTTCGGGCCGTTTGTGGAGCTTCGGCTCAATTTGTCATGGTTAGCAACCATAGAATTAGCGTTCCGTTTGTGATACACGTGTTGGCGAGCTTTATGCTCCCGTTTATGATAGGCCTCCCCTTCTTTGTGATTTCTGGATTTCTTGGGATGATTTCTAGAATTTGTGTTTCACCAATTTTTGTGATTTCCATCGATAAGCTTTATCGATATTTGTGCATTGGTGAATTTGTGCGTCATTGACTTTTGTGATTTCTGGATTTCGTGTGTTGAATTCTGGAATTTGTGTGTCATTGACTTTTGTGATTGACATTGATATTATCGTCAATATTTATGGTTTGGTGAACTAAATTAGGAGTATGACGTTTCTGTGATTCTTGTGTAGATTTTGTGACATTGAATAATCCCTTGATGATTTTCAACTACTTATATATCACAGCTTGGCATTGTGATTATTATGTGTTTAGTCATATCTCTTATTCTATATCGTGTCATCTGATATTTATAGTTAGATTGATCCGTTTATTATTTTCTTATCAAATAATACTCGGGTCAGACCGAGATGTTACAGGTGCTTCTGCTTGACTTCTTCCCAGGGATTCATTACTCTGACTTGTGGCAAACTACTTAGATTAGTAGTTTATTTTGTTGTATACATTTGAGATACAGACTCTATGATGTATACTTGTTCTTTTGTCTTGCACTTGTATCTATTCTTTTTGATATTGTGGATCTTGTTTGACCACTACTCTGATGTACACTTTCATGTGTATATATTCATATCTATTTCCGCCTTTGTGATATGAATTATCTGTGACTGATTTGTGTTATGATTATTTCTATATTTGTTTCCGAAGACCTTTATAGCCACTGTGTAGTAGCTTTGAGTTTGTGTCGGTATGTCGGATTTCCTCTTGAGATGAAAAGTTTTATTTTTATCCGCCATATCGGTACTCGCACAAAGCAATTACACGGATGGTCGCTCCTCAACAGCCTTATTCTCCGTGCTAGTCGACGGCATTACTCCGTAGTGTTCTTGTCTAGCGTGGGTATAGAGGTGGGGCGTCACAGGTAATTAATTTAATTTTTGAAATTAAATTGGGAATTAATTTGTTATTTTCCAAATCTAATAGATATTTGTTTATTTATTAGTATAAATGTATATAAATATGATTTTAAATAAGTTTTTTAATTGGAAATTTAGAAAAAATATTTTTGAATAATATATTAATTATAAATTTGATTGTGGATTAATTTGAAAATTTTGAATAAATATATTTATGAATATATATAGATTGAAAGTTAAATTGTAAATAAAATTTTGATTTTGGAAAATTCAAAATGTAAATATTTATAAACAAATTGAATTTATTATAGAAGTTAAGTTTTTAAAACATTTTCTCTAAAAAGTTATATAAGATTGAATAATAGATAATGTATAAATATAAAACTTCATTCATTTAAAAAGAATAATAACTTGAATTTAAAATTTTAAAATAAGAATAAATGCCAAGCTTTAATTTATACATATCTTTGAAATTAATATGATAAACATTTTTAAATAAGTAGGATTCAAATACTCTATATTTTTAAATTTAATAAAAAATGTGTTTTCTAATTTTAATATGTATGTGTATCTTTCGAAAAAAATAGGGTTTGTATGATTTAAATAAAATCTGATAAAAGAAGGTTTAATGTACATTTTCTTTTAAAAAATAATTTGTAAATATATATAAAAGTATAAATTAGAAAACATAAAACATAATTTATAAATAAATCTAAGTTAAGGGTTTAAAACAAATTCTATAAACTAATTAAAGATAAAAGATTTAAACATAAAATGTTTACATTTTAACATTTGTAAAATGATAATGCAAGTAGCTAACAAGTGCTAGTTTATTAAACAAGTGGCTGATCATGTGTTAATCTAATTTACAAGTGGCAAAGCTAGTATTTCTTTTTAATTTGAATTAGACATAGAAAATAATATGTTTAAAGAAGAAATCAGCTTTATCAAATTTTCTTTCATAAAATCGCAAATCTGAGAAGGAAAACCAAACCAGAAAATCAAATTAAAGTTTTCAATCTTGAATCAACAAAAGACCTGAGAAATTTAAAGTTTCAAACAGATTCAACATCAAATTCAGGTTCCCAGATCAAAGCAAAACCAGAAAACAAAAATTATCTCAAATTCAAAAGCAAAGAACAAATCAAACAGCAAATTTAAACAAAAACAGATCATCATGATCACAACAAGTTCTTAAACCTGATTTAGATCTGAGGCATGCAAATGCATCTCAGCCAAGCAAGTCGTGATCAGATTCAACCTAAAGCAATCAAACCTGAAGATGAATCAAGTTTTAGATCAATTCAGAAATCAAAAACTTTTATGTTGTTTCCAAACATTAAGATGAGCAAAACCACCCTTATGAATTTGTGAATCTGTTATATCTGAGCAGCATGTGGAAATCTTTGAAGTTATAAAGTGAAGTTATATATATATGATTGTGTAAATATGCCTATATTTATGTATACTTTGTGTGCATGTGTGGTAAACAGGCAAAATCTGCCTCTATTCAACATATACATATTTTTTAATTTAGTGAAAATTTTTAATTCCTCTCCTCCAAATCTTTTATTGCTTGAGGTGGTCAAACGAAATATGTTGAATCAACTACATATCATTTATTTTAAATGTTTAAAAATATTATTATCAAACATTTTATCTAGGAAGAAGAAAAAAACAGTGAAAACAAAATAAAGTTAGAAACTCGATTATTTAGAATTTATGTTTTGATTCTATAGCATGATTCGTCTTTGAAAATAGTGAATTTAGATAATAGTATCAGAATTTTTGGTTTCGTATTGGTTGAGAATTTTTGGATGAACGGAATCGAGATTTTCTGTCGATTTCTGGTGATCGAGAAAGTGATAGGACTCGGGATCATTGTTGAAGCTAGCTTGGACATTGACAACCTCGGCAAAAATGGTTGGAGAGTTTTCCGATCATCTTGGTGGTGACACAGTGGCTTGGAAGGGATTAAGGACCGGAACGAGGTGACATTGTTTCTTGAATTCATGCGATGTCGACGAAGCACTAGAATGGATCGGACCAGTGGGAGTTGAAGCATTGTCAAGGGACGAAGCTTCGGTCATGGTAGCGTGGATGATATGGGTTGGGATCGTCGACGTAAGGTGATTTTTCCGATGGGTTTTGGTTCTAGTTTTTTAGTTCAAGATGCTCGATTTAGTTATCTGGCGACTTCATCGGAATTGGTTGATCAAAAGGGGTAGGTTGCCGACGGTATGTCGAGGGCTTCGGCGATGATCGGAACGATGGCGGTGGTTCGTGCATATGCATAAGGTATTGGTGGTGTCCGTTGATTTCAAAGGTTTGTGGAAGAAGTGTAGTCTTCGGGTATGACTCGAAGTAACTAGCGTGATGACTCGGGGAAAAGAAGGTGGGGAGACTTGAAGCAAGGTTCGGGTAAATAAGTGATTGGGCTCAGGTTCATTGTTTCAAGAACCGGGTTTAAAAAATTAAAAAGGAAATTCTCCAGGTTTTAAAATTTCAGCAGAATGGAAAAAAAACAGGTATCAGGTTTTAAAGAGAAAACTTGATTTAGTTCTAAAGCAAAAGAAAATGTTTAGCTAAATTTTAAAAGTGTATTTTGAAAATGAATACGTTTTTTTCAAAGAAATATTAATAAAATCAATTTAAGGATTTATAATTTCAAAGATTAAAATTTTAAAGTTAATTGTTTTTAAGATTCAAAAATTTTGTTTTGATAAATTTTATATTAGGTTAATTATTTGATTTGAATGTTTTCAAAATGAAAATAAAGGTGATGTAATTAAGTATGTAATTAATTACTTAATGAAAAAAAAATTAAAACGTTGATACTTAATGAAAATAATCAAATAATAATTACTTAATGTAATTGATTAAAGGGTTAATTGCTTACTTGATGGATAATTAATCAATATGATTAATTAATTAATGTAGCAAATTAAAGATTAATCAAGTGATTAAAGACAAATTAAAGAATAATTAATTAATGTGATTATTTAATTAATGTGATTATTCAAAGGTTAATTAATTTATGAAAGTAATTAAGGGGTGATTTATTATTTAAAGGTTAATTAATTAACGAAATTGATTAGGGATAATCACTTATTATAATTAATTAAATGGTAATTAATTAAGGGCTAATTAGTTAATTAATGTAATTAATTGTGGGTAATTAATTAAAGAATAACCAAATAATTAAGGATTAATTATTTAATGATTAAAGATTGATTGATTTATCAATTAAGGATGTTTAATTAGTAATTAAAGGTTAATTTATTTATTATTTAAGGTTAATTAATAAGTGTTAAAGAACAATTAATCAAAATGGTTGTAATTAATTAATATTAATTAATTAACCAGAATTAGTAATTTATTCATAAGTAATTAATCTAGTTTAAAATTTATCAGATAATTAATTAATCTTACTTATGGATGTTTGGATTGTATGAAATGCTTTGAATTGTTTAATACCCCTGATGTGTGCTATTCTATGATATGAATTGTAAATTTGAGCTGTGATCTATAACTTATTTATCTGTGATGCATTTGTATCTGTGAATCTGTGAATGAAAGATAAGCAGTATAGGATCATACTGCTTATCTATATTGCTATGTTTGGATAGTGATGATTGATGATGTTGCCCTATTTTGTAAAATCCTTGGACTACACTATACACAAACAAATATGGATTTCACAAGAAATCGGTTAAGTCACAGATATTTGAATTTAATACTATTTTATTCAAAATGGTTTTAAAAGTTGAATTTTGAATCCAAATGGTTTTGGAAATGGTTTTCCAAATGAATCTTTGGAAATGGTTTTGAAAGTTATGAATTGAGTCTTTGATTTAGAGATTGGATGAGTTAATCCAATTTGAAAAGGAAATTGTTTTGAAAGGATATGAATGAATATTTGTTAAAGACTGGTGTACTTTGTTTTCAAATTGAAAAGGGATCTTAAAGGTATATCTTTTCTAGAAAAGAATTAAAATGGAATTTTTTTTGAAATCTATGAATGAATCTTTGTGAAAGATCGGTGAACTTTGTGAAGTAAACCTTTTTGTTTAAAGATTTGAAAATGGTAATTTGCTTAAACCATTTGAAGAAACTTTTGGGTAATAAGTTGTGACTTAACTGAGATCCCAATATCCATATGTTTTTAAATATTGCGCTCATTATTCGGTTTAGCTGGAAGAGGACCTTGTGTCATATAACCCATTCTGAATAATGATATGACGATATGGATAGCATTTAAAGACGGGTGGTGAAGACCGGGTATTTTCGAGAACGAAAGGATTACCCATCGAATGACTTTGCACCGAGTAGCTATGGTATAGAGATCTCCATATATGATGGGGAGTTCGATCGCGATTGTGAGTACCCGGATTGCAAGGGCTTCTTCGTGAAGTGCCTTTGGTTCTATTCGAACCCAGAACAGACTTGTATGGTTGTGTGTCTGACATTACACTTTGAGATGTAAAGCTGGTTTATATCAAATACATTTCTATTTGGTGGCGGAGATTTATTCTCTTAGCTTAACACCCTTCTCTGAGACGTACGAGCTTAGAGGTTATGTAGTTGATGGTTACTACTGATACATTCCTAATTTGGTAATGTGGCATACGAAGTGTTGTTGATCATTTGTAGATCGAAGCATGGCTTTTGTGAAAAGCGTAGCTTTGTGGACGAGACTGCATCAGGACCTGACAACCCAGAATGGTCGAAACAGGAAAGATGCAGCAAGGTTAATTAAGGGTAGCGCCCCCTGAGGGTATGTCCATTTCCTTGTGGATAGAGGTGGTATCATGGTATGGAGCCTAGATATTTGACCTATGTGGTTACTGCAAATTTATTACTTTGTGGTTATTGGTATCGAGGCCTCAGATAAAGGTTGGTTACGACCGAGGGGTGGCATACTCGTGTAGTAGTTACCTAGTTACAAAGGTAACCCGGCCTTGTGTTGGCAGAGATTTGGTTAGGTTCTCGGGGCGTCCCTCCAAAGGTGTACCCATGTGGCCTAGGAAGTTCCTTTGCCTGACCATTTGTTGGAAATCCAGTCAACAATACGCGCCATTTAACACCGTAGTATAGTAGGCTTATTATAATGGTACGTATGCTGGCTAAAATTAATATTATACTTTCGAAAGGTTTTCTGCACTATGCACTAATAATAATATCAAAAGAATTTGGGCGTAGTAAACATGTTTGACTATCATAAGGAGAAATCTCCCAAAAGTGTTCGATTGCATTGTGTGTGCGCCGGGAGGCCTTATGGTAGTTTCATTTTCAAAAAGCATTACGGATTTTAGTTATTAAATGCTTTTGTTGTTGTTTCAAAGATAAAATGTTTTTGTTTGCTCATACCAGTCCCTTGACTGACCCGGAGTTTATTGTTCCCTTTCTAAACTCTAGGTGCCCACAATTTTCCACATGGGCGGTCTAGAGTTGGATTTTTCAGATTGTCAAATAGTAGGTGTAGATTCGATAACATTCAATCTCTGGATATTGGCAATCGCATTTGGATCGAGTTGCTTCACTTCAGTGTTGATGGTGGTTCTCGCTTTTTGGTTTGGAGTCTTTTAAGTCTTGGAGC
Source organism: Allium cepa (assembly GCA_030765085.1). Lineage (NCBI taxonomy): Eukaryota > Viridiplantae > Streptophyta > Magnoliopsida > Asparagales > Amaryllidaceae > Allium > Allium cepa. The sequence continues at coordinate 905,857,714 of CM060929.1, read as the reverse complement.
ATTGGCAATGGTGTTGCAGTTAATGGGAGTATGTATCTTAAGGACTTCTAAAGATATTATCTTTTGGAGTTATGTCTTCTGCTGTTATCTTGTATCTCTGATTTTGATATCAATTGTATCAATGTATTGTATCAAATACTATCGTGTATCAATGATATTCATTTTTTTTCTTCCGCTGTGTTGTTTACTTAATATGTTATAAGCTCCATCCAAACTGGAGTTTGACATTTGAATCTGTGGCATTCGAATACTAGTGAAGTATGAATGTCGATTTCTGAGCGTCGGATTTCAGGGCATGACAATCACCAACATTCCCGAGTTCCACAACCCAGCCAAAAGCATATACGAGGAAACATTTGTACACGTGCACAGATGGTCGGCGCATCTTTGACCATCATCACCCCCTTTGTTAACTCGATGCCATCACTCACCTCTGATTCCAACCTTTAGATCAATGTATCGAACACTAGAACGAAATCGAACAGATCGAATGGTATTAGGAACTAAGTCGATCACCAGAGACCTCCCAGCACCACCACCACAGACCTTCGATATTCACGTCGATTAACCCGAGACCACGCCACGCTCCAACAACCCTTTGCCCCCTTCGCGATCCCCTCCGGTGGTCCCTTGACGACGTTCAGTCTTCGAAAAACCCATCGACCCAGTCCAGACGTCGTACCCTAGATTGACCTCATCTAACCTTTCCGCTTAAAGGGAAAATTCCAGGCTAATTTTTCTATGATCATCAAACCCTAAGCCACCTTTGACAAGAGCCCCGACCACCCTAGTTATGCCGATCACTAGAAAATACTCGAAACCCATATCACGTTCAATTCTCGATTTCTCGATATTTGCTATCTTAAAAATCATGGTTTTACTTTTAAAAATCCTAGATTTCGAAATCAAATTCGATTATATACTTGATTCCAAAATCATTTAAGTCGAATTTTTGCTATTATTAAGATCCTTCTATTCTTCTTCCTTATTTTTAAAACTACTCTTAATTGTCTTCTGCAAATATTTTTAAAATTGGTATCATGATGTAACAAACGTGTTTTGTTTATGCAACATGTTCTAAAGAAGATCAGGGAATGAGAACAAGTTTTTTTTACAATTCTTAGAACCTGAACAATAGGAACAGAGCAAATGTCCTGTGAATAGACATCCTCAACCATTCAATTCATATATATAATTCATAATAAACAATCATATGAACATTTATCACACTTTGCTGCAAATTTACTACATGCCACAAGATTTTGAAAACGGGTTAGAAGTTTGTTTACTCACCTTTGTTTGAACAGAGACAATACTTCTTTTCTGTAACGGCCCTGAAATTTTAACAATTTAAATTGGAAATATTTAATTAATTTTAAATATTTGAATGATAATTTAAATTGAATTCCAAATATAACAATGAATTTGGCGATTAAATTTTAAAATTTAATCTATAAAGAGTTGAATAAAAATTTAAATTTAATCTATTGGAGTTGAAATTGAATATTAAATTTGTGATTGAAATTCAAACTAATGACTTAAGAAAAATAATTTGGATTCAAGGATTATTACTTATATAAATTTAATGATTGAATTAAATTTTGATTTGAAACTGTGGAGTTATTTGAATTTTTCAAGTTTAATATGAAGAACATATTTGAATTTAAAATTTGAGCTAGGAGTTTGTAAATTGATTTAAATTCCTTTCAATTTTTTTTTAGGGGTTAAGTGGGCTTTGAAAATAATACCAGCCCACTTTTGATATTGATGCTGTGATTAGGCAGACCCGATCCCTTTTCCTTCTTCATTTCGAAAACCCTAAACTAAAAAAAAAAAAGAAATGAACAATAATGGCGGCTTCGATTCTCATCTTCGTTCCTTCGTTCAAAAGAAGAATTTTGGGGCTTCGATCTTCATTCAATTGTGCTCATTACTCTCTTCGGCTGTTTCGATTATAAAGGTGAGTTTTTTTTCTCACGATTAATCGTTATTCAAGTTTTTAAATTGGTTTGAATTGGGTGCTTGGTTGCATGCTATGATTTGGGGTGTTATTTGTTATCATCTGCTCGGTTATTTGAATTTAAACTAATAAGAACAGATAAACCATTGCATGTTGTTTGTTGGGTGTTATTTGCTATCATTTGCTCTGATAAATTGATGTAAAACTGATAAGAACAAGATGTTAGTTGAAATTTGCTTTTTAAACTGATGAGAGCAGATGCTATAAATTTTGTTTTTAAACTGATAAGAACAGATGCAATCAAATCTTGCTTTTAAAACTGATGAGGACAGATGCTATCAAAAATTTTGCTTGTTTTTGTTGTGGCTGCATGTGATGGATCGTTGAATCTGGTTAAGGAAATTTAGTAAGGAAAATGAATGCTTGTGAGCAAACACCCATTTTTAATTTAAATCTCTTTGCATGTGAGCAAACATCTAAATTTAAATATTAAGTAAGATAATATGGTTGCTTAAGTGGTTGATGTAATAATGATGCTTGTTGTGATATTACTGCATATTGTATATATATGAATATGTTAATGTGTGTGCATGTTAGTTTTTTTCTGTTTTGAAACTACAGGGTGTAAAATAAACTCAAAAACTAGTTAGTTCCTCTTCTGGTTCATTTTATGTTGAGAAGTTTTAACAAAATTTGTCTTAAACCTGCAATATTTAAATTGTAAAAAAAAAATATTAGAAGCAAGAATCTATAAGGATTCCTGCATGTATAGGCAGTAGTTTGAAACTGGGGTTATGAATGCATTTGAATCTGCATAACTTGATTCTCTGTTCATACCTGGTTACAGAGTTTTAAAATAAATAAAAGAAGATTCAAACTTTCCAGATAAAAACTTTGCAGCCTTGAGTTTTCAAACAAATTTGTTGAGTTTAATCTCCATCTTGATTATGAAACATGTTTAAGTTTTTAAAACTTGCACTAGTGAGCCAGAAATAAAATTAAAAGCAAGTTTTGAAGTTTTTTTTCTTTCTTCTACTAGGAAATGAGTATCAGGCTCAACAAGTAAACCATATCAAAATTTTAAATATATCTGTAATATGTGTTTCAGTAATAAATCAAAGTAAAGTTGTGAAGTTTCTTCCAAAAAATTTTGTTTACAGGTCAACTTATATCAAAGAAAATCTAAATCTCCTCCTCTTTGATTCTAACAGGGATTGCACACAAGTTGAAATATTGTTTCAAACTTGTATTACATTTCAGTAATTAAAGCTGTAAGTAAACCTATGCTTAATTCAGTTCTTTGTGTTTGAATGCTTGCATAAATGTGAATAGCTTTTGCATGTGAATGAATGGTTATGCTTGTGTTTATATTTGCTTGGAAATGTTGTTTCCAGTTCTTCTGTTTCCTGTAACACCATGGTTTACAGTGTAAACCATGCCAAAACTAGATTGACACGGGGACTTTGTATTTGCTTGTAGATTTTGAGTTGAGATTTTCTGGTTTTAGCTACAGATCATTTGTTTGAAATTTTGAATTTGCTTGCTACATGATTTTGAACGTCATTCCTTGGCATGCACCAGATTCGAACTACAACTAGAATTTGTTTTTTTTGTTCTGTAAACAAGCTTGATCTTCAGCTTGAAATTCTCAGTTTTGAATGCTTCATAATTTCCTTTTGTTTTAAATCCTCAGATCTTCAAGTTTACATTGTTCCCCAGATCTAAAGTGTTTCATATTAAAAACTTCCTGCATGCTTTATGTTTTACATATTTACATCTTTGTGCATTTACATTTTATATTCTGTTTATACGCATTCAAGTATTCTCTGTTGATTTACTGTGAAGGTTCTGTTTAAAAATTTCAATATATACAAATCTAATTCATATTAGCTTTAAACTTTTAAATGAAAACTGATACCACTCTCCACTTATTCCTTATGAAAGGGTTTGTGCCTTTGTTCATGACTTAAGTTTTAAAACCTGTAGTGTTTTGTTCTAAACAATTTTCGAATTAAGGTTCATTATAGATATGAGTAAAAGTTTTAGATTAAAGTTTAATCTAGAATTAAATTTAAGTTGTATCCAGTTTTGAAATGAGAAATTTTTTTTTATTTAAATTTTATTCATTTTTAATCTTAAAAAGGAAATTTGGAAGTACTTGGAAGTGAATTGTTTCAATACTTATTGATCTCTGCTTGTGGTGTTCTTTGTTGTTTGCTGTGTATTATGCTTGCATGCCATATGTGAATGATTCCAGTTCAAAAGCCTGAGAAACCCAGTTTTTAAACCTCTGTAAAATGTCCTACATCCTGAAAATAGCAAAATTTACAAGCTTAAAACAATTCTTTGATGAATCTGATGCATTGCTATAATCCTTGAATCCATTGTGTGATGCTCGAATGTTTGTTTAGGTATGGGATTGAATGTATACATGTGAATATGAGTTTATGCATATACATGTTACTGTATATATTAAGTTACCTCTCTGTTGTAAATTGCTACATCCAGATTCTTTTTGCTTCTTTAACCAGTGAGCAAACTCTTACACCCCTTTCTTTTACATTGTTTGGAATGTGGTTTATTTTGATTATTTGATTGTGAAATATAACCGCATGTCTGAGGTGAAGTTGAAAGTCACTTACATAAGAGCAAACCTTACCTTCTGATTTGATTTATGACTTGATGCATGCTTGAACCAAGTTGTGAAATCTGCTTGTGTGTATATATATATATATATATATATATATATGCCACCTCTGTTGTGTTAAAACTGTGAGCAAATTTCTAATTTAAAACCTTTAATCTATTTTAAAATTGCATGTGGTTGATTTTCAAAAGTAAGATTATCAGACATCTTTAATTATTCAATCCAGTTAAAACTTGAATGCATATATTGAAATCATGATTTTTTAAAAACTAAAATCACGATTATACAGATGTTAGTTGATTTTTAAAAATATGGTCCAGATGTTTATATTTAGGCAATACAAATTGGAACAATCAAATTCAGTAAAGATGAACCAACTTGTGAAAATTTCGTCAAGCAATTCCAGTTGCCTATATCCTTGTTTCGTACGTCCCTGCCTGTGCAATTCCCTGATGCTTGAAATTTTTATCACACAACCATTACCAAGTGCCTTGTTCTTTTTCTTTTGTACACTCTAATACCCTGTTGCATTTGGTTTATTTTGTTGCACTCATTTGTAGTCTGCACCACCATATGCTTTTGTAGCCTGATCTTTGTTGAACATGTGTTTTTCTATACTGTTCACTTGAGTTTGAAATTGTTGTCTCATTTGAATCAGTGCAGTACCTTTGTTTTTGAGATATATGCATGTTGACTAGTTCACTTGCTCATATATGTTGATTCACTGATGCATTTCTTATGGTCTATTTCTTTGTTGTTATGAGCTTAATGAGTTGTGCTCATTTTGGTCTGCACTCTGTAAACTTTGAGTTGTATTTGTGAATCTTTTGTTGCTTCATGTCTTTGGCATTTCTGAGCCTTTGCCTTTGATGCTATTTTGTGGTTTGCAACTGTGTCACTTGAGACTGCTGCTTGTACTTGTGTTCTTTGTTCATTGCACTGGCTGTTGTTGCGTACTGTACTTCTTTTGCTACTGTTTGGTTGATGACACTCGAATTTGATATGTAGCTGACCTTGTTTTGGTCTGATAGCTGTTTTTTTTTTGTTTGGTGCACACGAGTTGGCGAGGCAGTGCACATGTGTATGAATATACGTGTGTACTGCAGCCACACAGGATTGACAATTTTTTTTTTAAATTTTTTTTTGAAGTTATTAATATGGAAATCCATAATAGATTTAAATTGATTCATGTGATTCATCATCTCTGTTGCATAGTTTACACACTGTAATTTGGGCTATTACCATTTTATTTCAATTCATTGCAAATTTAATTACTTGAATTAAGATTAATCCTGACTCTAGTGTTTTTGTGTTTTGCAATAAACGCTCGGGTCAGACCGAGTATTTTTACAGCTTGGAGATTTTCTCGCAGCGAAGTTAGAGAGAGAGGGGAAAGCACTTCACTAAAGCTTTTCATAAAAAATTTCTTGTACTTTAAAATGATATATGCTTGTTCCGCCGTATTAAATGTAATTCATTGTATAACTCTGATATTTGTATATAAAAGAGAAAAAAAAGTTCATTTATAAAATATATTATTGTTCCTGTGATTCTGTGACTGATTCTGTTTAAATGTTATAAACTAAATAACAATCCGTCATTTTGAATGTTTCTAGTTGGTTTAATTACCGACTAGAGGCGGTCAAAGCGGCGGGTCGTTACAAAGTGGTATCAGAGCTTTGGTTTACACAAAGCTTAGTTTATGGCGTTTAATATGAATAGTTACTAGAATCACTTTAAAGAAAGTGTTTTCAAAATCTAAAGAAGTTTAAAATTGTTTTCTTTAAAATAAAAAGTATTTTGAAAATTAGAATTATTTTTGAAAATTCCTCTCTCTAAATTTAGGTTTGCGATAGTTTCTTTTCGGTGAGGTCTCCTTAGATTTGAGTCTCGATCATTTGAAAACTCATTATCGAATTGTTGAGATTTATGAAAAATGAAATATGAGTTAAGGGAATTGATGAATTGGTTTAAACCAAATATTTTGAATATCTCCGAAGTAATTGGGAAATAAAAATGACATGTCAATTTAGTTATAATCAAGCGGATTATTGAACTATGACTCGGGAATTTGATTCTGAATTCTTTTGAAAATTGATTTCAAATGTTTTGAAGAACGTTTTAGTAAATAAATGGATTATAAGTATTTAACTTATAATATGGACTTTTGGTATATAACTGAGTTATATAGATTGAATCAAATTAATGAAGGAGATTATAAATCGAAGTTTTATAAATAGAAATGGAATTTGTAAAGATTGTTTATAAATTTGAAACCAATCGAATTTGATAAATGAAACATAGAAGTTATTAAAGAAGATATATTCGAGATTTTGGACAGCGAATTATCCTTAAGTAGAATATTGTGATAATAAAAAGTTAAATGGGAATTTTATTCACAATTTTGGGACAGTGAATATATTATTACAAAAAACGGATATGTCTTGGGAAAATGATTGAATAATCCGACCTTTGCTAATAAGGATTGCAAAATTTTGATAGGAAATTTAATTGTCGACTTAACTGTATGAATAAAACAAGTTTTGATGTAAAGCTTATATTTCGAATTTAGACTAATGTCTAAAATAGTTAATATGGAGATATAAATCTAATGGAACCAAGTCGATAAATGGTTTACTAAAGAACTAGTTGACTATTTTGGAAATAGAAAGCAAATGCAAAGTTCAAATGGAATTTAGATTTCAAATTTGATGTTTGTCAACATGAAAATCCATAATAGATTTAATTGATTCGGTGATGAATTTGAATTTGAACATGCAGAAAATGAAGTTAATCCATTTGAAGTTGTTTTAAAATGTGTTAAGAATCGAAAGCATAGATTTCAACATTCATTGTTGAAATAGACGTTTTCGAGAGAAATAAAAGGAAATGGTGGACTATAACACTGTTCTTATAGTAAATGGTTTTTTTTGAAAAGAAATGTTTTGTATAATATTGGGATTTATATATCTATCTTAAATTCGAATCCCTATACTAGTGATTTCGGGTCATCGTAACGATGTTTTACGCAACATTCGTTTTGACTCAAGTTAATGTGTTTAAAAGAATGATTTCCTTTAAGAATGAAATATATACTTGATTTTGGTTTAAGTATATCGAATATTTTCAAAGTGTTGAAAATAAATGGATTTGTGAATTACTTATTATTGAATAAGTATGGAAATATTTTCCAATATGAAATGAAAGGTTTGAAATTTTATCTTTTAAAGATAAAGTGAAAAGTGAATGTTTTGAGATTTTATCTTTTAAAGATAAATTGATAATGAATATGTGAAATCGATTTAAAAATCGTATATTCATAGATATTTTGGAAATGAAAATTCATTATGGAATTTATAAAAGAAAGGGAAATTTGTTAAAAATAAATATTGATTTATTTTTGAAATGTGGAAATAAATTTACGGATTTGGAACGTAAATTTAAAATAAATCGGTAAGGATTTATTTGATTGATTTAAGTGAACCATTTTAAGTTTAAAATGGATAACTATTTGGAAATGTTTCCGTTTAAGGAAATTGCTTTGAAATTTGTTTTCAAAAATTGAAAGGTGAAAAAAAATGATTTGAAATTTGTTTTCAAATGGTTAAGTGTGGAAAAAAAATTATATATATCTTGTGTAGATATTTTTTTGGGAAATTTGAACAATTAGTTCAACTTGGAAATTTTCAAAGGATTGAATTTTGAGTTAAATTGAGTTTAACTTTGACACCCAAAAACAATATAAGTTGAATTTTGAATTTTGAATGGTTGATTTGGATTGTATGTCTAACATTGTGAATTGACGACATAGCAATTGATCTCTATTAAATATATATCTGTTGGTGGTGGAGAATTTATTCTCTTAGCTTAACACCCTTCTCTGAGACGTACGAGCTCAGAGGTTATATATCGATAGACATCAATTATGTGTTGAGAATTGACGATGTAGCATGAAATGCAAATCGAGTGTGAAGTCGATGATAAATTGGATTATGAATGTGAATTAGGTTTGAGATAACCTTAAATTTCCAAATCGACTTAGAGGAAAATTTTAAATGGATAATGAAATGGAAAATTTGTGAATCCTCTATTTGTTATGGGTATGAGATATTGAGGTTTTCAGAACGTATATATGAGAATACGATAAATTCGAAAACCATTAGTTTGGAAAGAAATTGTTATGGAAAACTTATGTAAGTACATGAGTATGATATGTACGAAGTGTGAAATGAAATATTATATATGTATGTATGATATTATGTTTTTCAAATTGAGGATATGGAAAAGTACCTTCCATTTAAAATTTGTGAAGGTTGTTGGAACTCGAGATGAGTGTCCATTTGAAAATCGTAGCTACGTAGAATTCCATTAGTTGGATTGACCATTTGTTTTCCATTAGTTGGATTGGCCATTTGTTTTCCATTAGTTGGATTGGCCATTTGTTTTCCATTAGTTGGAGTGACTAGCGTAATTTGAGGGGCTAGATGCCTACAGTTACAAGCGATTCCACTGGGATAGTGGCGTAACCGCCGAGTAAACTGCAATCTAGAAGCCAAAGCGAAATTCAAGGGGCGAGATGCATACGGTCACAAGCGATTCTACTGGGATAGTAGCGTAACTGCCGTGTGGACCGCGATCTATGGCAACAACCATGGCGAAATTCAAGAGATGAGAAATCTACAGTTTACAAGCGATTCTACTGGGATAGTAGCGAAACCGCCGGGTAAACTGTGATCCATGGGGGAATGTGCTTTCCATATCCATTTTTAAAAAAAAAAGATTTTTAAAGTATTTTCACTGGGAATTGAAGCAAGTATACTTAGTACTTGGAGATTTTTAGACTTGCGCCTGGCCAGCGTATGCCTAATGTCTTTAAGAACGACAATAGACTTGTTAAATTTCGAGTTAGCAAGTATTTTCAAACTTCAAATAGAAAATCAATAATCTAAAACTAAAGTAACATAAATTTCAACCTAATGAACTAAGGAAGAGGATTTTTGAAATGTTTTGAAAGTCCACAGCTTTGGAAAAATTATACTATGTAAATTTCTTAAATGAAGAATTTCAAATTTAAAATTTGGGTTTTGTAAGTTGAAAACTTTAGTAAAAGACTTTTGCGTCTTGATTGTAGAAAATGTTGAGCAAATGAGTTAATTAACAAGGCTATTGAGATAAAACAAATGGGACTCATTTTTTTTTTTTTTAAGTTTCAAGTTTGGTAAAATTGTGTAAAATATAAATATCGGTGAAATTTTAACAATCATTTTTCCTTACTTGTAACTTCGGGACGAAATTCTTTTAAGGAGGGGAGATTGTAACGGCCCTGAAATTTTAACAATTTAAATTGGAAATATTTAATTAATTTTAAATATTTGAATGATAATTTAAATTGAATTCCAAATGTAACAATGAATTTGGCGATTAAATTTTAAAATTTAATCTATAAAGAGTTGAATAAAAATTTAAATTTAATCTATTGGAGTTGAAATTGAATATTAAATTTGTGATTGAAATTCAAACTAATGACTTAAGAAAAATAATTTGGATTCAAGGATTATTACTTATATAAATTTAATGATTGAATTAAATTTTGATTTGAAACTGTGGAGTTATTTGAATTTTTCAAGTTTAATATGAAGAACATATTTGAATTTAAAATTTGAGCTAGGAGTTTGTAAATTGATTTAAATTCCTTTCAATTTTTTTTTAGGGGTTAAGTGGGCTTTGAAAATAATACCAGCCCACTTTTGATATTGATGCTGTGATTAGGCAGACCCGATCCCTTTTCCTTCTTCATTTCGAAAACCCTAAACTAGAAAAAAAAGAAACGAACAATAATGGCGGCTTCGATTCTCATCTTCGTTCCTTCGTTCAAAAGAAGAATTTTGGGGCTTCGATCTTCGTTCAATTGTGCTCATTACTCTCTTCGGCTGTTTCGATTATAAAGGTGAGTTTTTTTTCTCACGATTAATCGTTATTCAAGTTTTTAAATTGGTTTGAATTGGGTGCTTGGTTGCATGCTATGATTTGGGGTGTTATTTGTTATCATCTGCTCGGTTATTTGAATTTAAACTAATAAGAACAGATAAACCATTGCATGTTGTTTGTTGGGTGTTATTTGCTATCATTTGCTCTGATAAATTGATGTAAAACTGATAAGAACAAGATGTTAGTTGAAATTTGCTTTTTAAACTGATGAGAGCAGATGCTATAAATTTTGTTTTTAAACTGATAAGAACAGATGCAATCAAATCTTGCTTTTAAAACTGATGAGGACAGATGCTATCAAAAATTTTGCTTGTTTTTGTTGTGGCTAAATGTGATGGATCTTTGAATCTGGTTAAGGAAATGTAGTAAGGAAAATGAATACTTGTGAGCAAACACCCATTTTTAATTTAAATCTCTTTGCATGTGAGCAAACATCTAAATTTAAATATTAAGTAAGATAATATGGTTGCTTAAGTGGTTGTTGTAATAATGATGCTTGTTGTGATATTACTGCATATTGTATATATATGAATATGTTAATGTGTGTGCATGTTAGTTTTTTTCTGTTTTGAAACTACAGGGTGTAAAATAAACTCAAAAACTAGTTAGTTCCTCTTCTGGTTCATTTTATGTTGAGAAGTTTTAACAAAATTTGTCTTAAACCTGCAATATTTAAATTGTAAAAAAAAATATGAGAAGCAAGAATCTATAAGGATTCCTGCATGTATAGGCAGTAGTTTGAAACTGGGGTTATGAATGCATTTGATTCTGCATAACTTGATTCTCTGTTCATACCTGGTTATAGAGTTTTAAAATAAATAAAAGAAGATTCAAACTTTCCATATAAAAACTTTGCAGCCTTGAGTTTTCAAACAAATTTGTTGAGTTTAATCTCCATCTTGATTATGAAACATGTTTAAGTTTTTAAAACTTGCACTAGTGAGCCAGAAATAAAATTAAAAGCAAGTTTTGAAGTTTTTTTTTCTTTCTTCTACTAGGAAATGAGTATCAGGCTCAACAAGTAAACCATATCAAAATTTTAAATATATCTGTAATATGTGTTTCAGTAATAAATCAAAGTAAAGTTGTGAAGTTTCTTCCAAAAAATTTTGTTTACAGGTCAACTTATATCAAAGAAAATCTAAATCTCCTCCTCTTTGATTCTAACAGGGATTGCACACAAGTTGAAATATTGTTTCAAACTTGTATTACATTTCAGTAATTAAAGCTGTGAGTAAACCTATGCTTAATTCAGTTCTTTGTGTTTGAATGCTTGCATAAATGTGAATAGCTTTTGCATGTGAATGAATGGTTATGCTTGTGTTTATATTTGCTTGGAAATGTTGTTTCCAGTTCTTCTGTTTCCTGTAACACCATGGTTTACAATGTAAACCATGCCAAAACTAGATTGACACGGGGACTTTGTATTTGCTTGTAGATTTTGAGTTGAAATTTTATGGTTTTAGCTACAGATCATTTTGTTTGAAAATTTGAATTTTCTTTCTACATGATTTTGAACTTCATTCCTTGGCATGCACCAAATTCGAACTACAACTAGAATTTGTTTTTTTGTTCTGTAAACAAGCTTGATCTTCAGCTTGAAATTCTCAGTTTTGAATCCTTCATAATTTCCTTTTGTTTTAAATCCACAGATCTTCAAGTTTACATTGTTCCCCAGATCTGAAGTGTTTCATATTAAAAACTTCCTGCATGCTTTATGTTTTACATATTTACATCTTTGTGCGTTTACATTTTATATTCTGTTTATACGCATTCAAGTATTCTCTGTTGATTTACTGTGAAGGTTCTATTTAAAAATTTCAATATATACAAATCTAATTCATATTAGCTTTAAACGTTTAAATGAAAACTGATACCACTCTCCACTTATTCCTTATGAAAGGGTTTGTGCCTTTGTTCATGACTTAAGTTTTAAAACCTGTAGTGTTTTGTTCTAAACAATTTTTGAATTAAGGTTCATTAAAGATATGAGTAAAAGTTTTAGATTAAAGTTTAATCTAGAATTAAATTTAAGTTGTATCCAGTTTTGAAATGAGAAATTTTGTTTTTATTTTTATTTAAATTTTATTCATTTTTAATCTTAAAAAGGAAATTTGGAAGTACTTGGAAGTGAATTGTTTCAATACTTATTGATCTCTGCTTGTGGTGTTCTTTGTTGTTTGTTGTGTATTATGCTTGCATGCCATATGTGAATGATTCCAGTTCAAAAGCCTGAGAAACCCAGTTTTTAAACCTCTGTAAAATGTCCTAAATCCTGAAAATAGCAAAATTTACAAGCTTAAAACAATTCTTTGATGAATCTGATGCATTGCTATAATCCTTGAATCCATTGTGTGATTCTCGAATGTTTGTTTAGGTATGGGATTGAAAGTATACATGTGAATATGAGTTTATGCATATACATGTTACTGTATATATTAAGTTACCTCTCTGTTGTAAATTGCTACATCCAGATTCTTTTTGCTTCTTTAACCAGTGAGCAGACTCTTACACCCCTTTCTTTTACATTGTTTGGAATGTGGTTTATTTTGATTATTTGTTTGTGAAATATAACTGCATGTCTGAGGTGAAGTTGAAAGTCACTTACATAAGAGCAAACATTACCTTCTGATTTGATTTATGACTTGATGCATGCTTGAACCAAGTTGTGAAATCTGCTTGTGTGTATATATATATATATGCCACCTCTGTTGTGTTAAAACTGTGAGCAAATTTCTAATTTAAAACCTTTAATCTATTTTAAAATTGCATGTGGTTGATTTTCAAAAGTAAGATTATCAAACATCTTTAATTATTCAATCCAGTTAAAACTTGAATGCATATATTGAAATCATGATTTTTTAAAAACTAAAATCACGATTATACAGATGTTAGTTGATTTTTAAAAATATGGTCCAGATGTTTATATTTAGGCAATACAAATTGGAACAATCAAATTCAGTAAAGATGAACCAACTTGTGAAAATTTGGTCAAGCAATTCCAGTTGCCTATATCCTTGTTTCGTACGTCCCTGCCTGTGCAATTCCCTGATGCTTGAAATTTTTATCACACAACCATTACCAAGTGCCTTGTTCTTTTTCTTTTGAACACTCTAATACCCTGTTGCATTTGGTTTATTTTGTTGCACTCATTTGTAGTCTGCACCACCATATGCTTTTGTAGCCTGATCTTTGTTGAACATGTGTTTTGCTATACTGTTCACTTGAGTTTGAAATTGTTGTCTCATTTGAATCAGTGCAGTCCCTTTGTTTTTGAGATATATGCATGTTGACTAGTTCACTTGCTCATATATGTTGATTCACTGATGCATTTCTTATGGTCTATTTCTTTGTTGTTATGAGCTTAATGAGTTGTGCTCATTTTGGTCTGCACTCTGTAAACTTTGAGTTGTATTTGTGAATCTTTCGTTGCTTCATGTCTTTGGCATTTCTGAGCCTTTGCCTTTGATGCTATTTTGTGGTTTGCAACTGTGTCACTTGAGACTGCTGCCTGTACTTGTGTTCTTTGTTCATTGCACTGGCTGTTGTTGCGTACTGTACTTCTTTTGCTACTGTTTGGTTGATGACACTCGAATTTGATATGTAGCTGACCTTGTTTTGGTCTGATAGCTGTTTTTTTTTTTTTTTGGTGCACACGAGTTGGCGAGGCAGTGCACATGTGTATGAATATACGTGTGTACTGCAGCCACACAGGATTGACAATTTTTTTTTTAAATTTTTTTTTGAAGTTATTAATATGGAAATCCATAATAGATTTAAATTGATTCATGTGATTCATCATCTCTGTTGCATAGTTTACACACTGTAATTTGGGCTATTACCATTTTATTTCAATTCATTGCAAATTTAATTACTTGAATTAAGATTAATCCTGACTCTAGTGTTTTTGTGTTTTGCAATAAACGATCGGGTCAGACCGAGTATTTTTACAGCTTGGAGATTTTCTCGCAGCGAAGTTAGAAAGAGAGGGGAAAGCACTTCACTAAAGCTTTTCAGAAAATTTTTCTTGTACTTTAAAAAGATATATGCTTGTTCCGCTGTATTAAATGTAATTCATTGTATAACTCTGATATTTGTATATAAAAGAAAAAAAAAGTTCATTTATAAAATATATTATTGTTCCTGTGATTCTGTGACTGATTCTGTTTAAATGTTATAAACTAAATAACAATCCGTCATTTTGAATGTTTCTATTTGGTTTAAGTACCGACTAGAGGCGGTCAAAGCGGCGGGTCGTTACATTTTCTTCTTCTTTTTTATCTAGAACCCTAATTTGTTGAATTGAACCGTGATTTTGATTTGTTGCTTGATTCAGTTGAATCTTTGTATCTCTGCCTAATTGTTGAGATGATAGTTGTTTGCAAGTTGCAACTGATCTTGTTCCAGGTTTGATTTTGATTCTCTAGATTTTGATTTTAAACTAGTTTTCTTGTTTCTTTTTCTTTTTTTAAGAATAGATATGAACAAATATACATCTTTTAGAAAAGAAAAATAAAATTATTGACACTTGTTCAATTCTATGTTATAATAGTTAACACTTGTTAATTTTATCATAAAACCATTACATTTGTAAATTTATGTGTTAATATCTTAACACTTGTTATTCTATAAGAGAATATATTTTGATAAATATTAATAAGTCTTATACTTGTAATATATGTGTATTGATATCCTTTTTATTTTTAAATTTATATATATATGTGTTATCAAATTTATATCATGCTTTCCCTTAACAAAATATTGATAAAATTTTAAAGAAAATAATTTGAAACTAACTATACATTAGTCAAAATCTAATATATGTTATTCTAAGTCCAATTTATTTATTTATGTCAATTTTTTTTGAATTTCAAATTTAATTCAAATTACATAGGAATGGCTCGGGTTAAGCAATAGCTTCCTATATATATTCACTTGTAAATGAACACACTTAAAATTTTCAATAAAGTTTGCAAATGTCTATTAACATATATTTTTAATTTACCATAAGGTTTATTATTTCTAGATAATTTTAAATTATAGAATTCCACTTATTTATTCAAATAAAACCAGTAAATTATCCAATTACTAGATGTTCAAAAATCTGGGTTATCACAGTGATACAATCGATCGCTCTCTAAGTTAAACCCCGAATTTGAGGGGAAATCAATCAATTAAGGAAAATACGGTCTGACTATTATCCAAAATAATTCTAAGTCGCCAAAATGCAGAATGGAGTATAAAAAAAGTTGGGTGTGGTTCAACTACCTACTAACCCCACAATGCAGATATGTGTATAATAAATGGTTGGGTGCAATTCGACATCCGTCGACTAACTCTTATCCCTAGAGTGTAGATATCAATATAAGTAAATAGATGAATGTAGTTTGACCACTCACTATTCAATAAACTCTGACTTAAAATCAAGAAGAGGAGTATAAACTGCTAAGGATGGAGTTTGAACATCCATTACCTAACTCCACTAACTCGAAACAAGGGGTGGGAGTATAGTCACCCAAATCGCTGAATGTGATAGCGTAACACTAGGGCTCAAGCCCCGTGTTTGATACAACTTGAGACCTATACCACATTGGAGGCCTTGGGTGAAAATTAATGGACGATTCTCTGAATTAACGAGCAACGAATTACAAGTACTTTGAACGGAAAAGTAATATCTCGACTACTTAGACAAAATTCACATAAGAGTTTGACATAAAAAAAGAAATTTTATTTTCATAATAAACTTTAATATTGTGTTATAAATTTATTCAAAAGCGGGGGACGTACTAGCACAATCGTGACCAACAAAAAGAATAACGGCTATACGAGTTATATACAAACTAAGCCGAGGCAATGATTATATCTTTTTCCATTTCTCCCTTTTTGATTTCTTAGGAGTGCCGCCACCTGAAATTCTGCCTGTCCTCTTCCGTGATCCTTTGCAGCCCTTGTAGGAGAGCTCTCAAAGGTTGGAGGGAGTTCTTCGAGAATCGACCTGCCGGGTGGAATGACTTGAAGAGGGACAAGATTTGGATCGTCGATGTCCACATCCATGGTTTAGCCTTAGATTTTTCTTCAGCAACTCCTATCTCGATGCGCTCTTTTAAGTAAGATCGTCGACATGTTCGGTGGCGCTAGTAACCATAGTGTAACCTAATTCATTTGGCAACGGTGGGTCATCAGCCTTTTCATCATCAAGCACTTCAATAATTTGGGCATTAAGCCGTAGAATGTCAATGGCCAATGGAATTTCAGTAGATGTCAATTGTTGCTTCATGGCGGCACTTCTTCCTTGAGTCTAGCTGGGACCTAGAAGACCTACAGATTCATAAAAACAAAGGATAAGCCATGACTATTGGGTATTAGGAAATCTCTTGAATAATGGAGAATAAAGTGAGATACTTGTGCTCGGCTGACTTTCAATTGTCGCTAGAGTGCTTCCCTCTAGAATAGAAGTTAGCACCTCTGATTGATAGATGTGTCTGTCCGGATCATAGTGCAGATCCTATCTCGGGCCTAAAGAAAATGATGCTTCAGATGTATAAAGTGTAGGGGGACCTTTTGGATAAGACTCCACAAACTCAGTAATTTTTTTACCTTTGCCGAAGGGTGCTGAAATTTCCAAGTATTGGAGTCTCGCAGTAGCAAGGCCTAAAGTTTCATCCTTGTGACAATCTCCCACACTGGATTCTCTTCATCTAAATCAGCTTCACCAAGGGCTTTCTTCTTCGTTTCAACAATGTATTCCCAGGCCTTGACGAGCGATTCAAGATGGCCCTCTGCAAGGAAACTCAGATCGCGATGAATTAAGACTTTAGCACTATATTCCATGATCAAAGGATCGAACGTGTCCTTAATTTCTTTTTAGTCGGCTTCTACGACATCTTCTAACCAGGCCTTGATCTTCTCTCTAATCTCATTGTGGCCCTCTTCTCTTTCCTCTTCTTTGAGGACTTCAATTTGAACGAGTTGTTCGCCAAGCTTAATTTTTAGTCCTTGGACTTTTACGGCCTCTTTGCAATATCTATATGACTCCTCTTGGGCATTGAGCTTCTTTTCCTTCTCTTTTTAAGGAGTTCTTCGAGCTCCTCAATGTGACGACCGAAATATTTTTTTCCTTTTGTAGTATATCTTTTTCCAAAGCAAGCATACCGTTGTGGTTGAGGGCAGCATCCAGTTCCTTTTTAGGAGCCGCATACCGAACAAGTTTTTTTAATTTCTTTTTGCTTTGTTTAGTTTAATTTTTTTAGTTTTGTTTTGTCTTATCCTTAAAATAAATTGTTTTGATTTAAATTGTTTTAAGTGCCATTCTTATATATATTTCAAAAAAAAAAAGGCATACATCTAGTTTTTATTTTAGGTTGCCAAAGTAGAATTGCAAAAGGAGCAGAAGTGCTTGCTAAAATAAATTGCTTGCTTTGCTGAGCTTGCCAAAAATATAACTGCATGCTTATTTATAATTTTCTTTTTCTTTTTATTTGCTTTGCATTGTATATATCTATTGTGTTTGTTTGTCCTACATTGTTGTTTGCTTGCATTTTAAACAAAAATTCAATTCAAAAACAAAAATTCATTCCTAGTTGCATTGTTAATACACATTAATTTCAGTTTTGCATTTAATCCTAGAATTTTGATTAATAATAACGGTTAGACATTGATAACACTTAATTGTATATTGACAATTTGTCTTCTTTGAATAATTTAATTTCTTGGTGTCTAAGCTACGACAGAGTAATAACCATTTATAAATATTATGGTTATTCACAAATATTATAGTGGTTGTTCCTCTGAAGGTACTTAAACCTTCGGCTGCAGCTACGGTGATTCGTGGTGCAACGATAAATCCTGCATGTTACCTGGCCGAGAACAATCCTATTGATTAAAGACAATTTGTGATTATACAATTTTGCGTTAACTTAGGATAAAACATTTGTAATTAACCATTACATTCATTCAGTTGCATTAGTTCATGCATATTTTAAAAAACCAAAAACAAAAAAAAACAAAAAAACAAAAACTAAAAAAAAGGCAAAATCCAAAACTAACAAAATTGTAAATATTTCTTAACTTAGTTTTTTCATTTTCCTTTGAAAATTTTCAAATCAAAAATCCAAAAAAAAATTACTTAATTTTTTTTAAAAAATCAAAAATCCAAAAAATATATATATAATGCTTCAAAAAAAACTGAAAAATAAAAAACAAACGAAAATCAATTTCCCTTTTGAAAAATAAATTTTATTTGTAAATAATTTTCTTTCATAAAAAAACAAAAAAAATCTTGAAAATGTCCGAGTTACCCCCACACACTTGAATTTTGCAATAGTTGTGAATATCAATATAATCCATCTGATTTTGCTTCAAATTCATAAGGATATTTTAACGACAACTATTCTTTAAACAATTCGAATTGTGGAAAACAAGTTTCAAAACGATGACCAATCATCCAATCTCGAAAATAGTATTTCATCTTTACTTGAACGTTCTACACGGAAAAATCAAATGATAAATGAGTTGTGTAATTCATATTTATGCGATAAATCGAATCAAGTTTTTCAAGATAATCAAAATTTGAATTCATTTCAAAGTTCAAACGATTTCGAGTATAACCCGTTCCAATTAAATTTTGAACTCCAAAGTGAATTTCAAAATCAAAACGAAAATGTGATCTACTTTTCAAATAATTTTGGCAATGGAAATAATCTTGACTATGATGCGATTGAAAAATTATGTTCTCAGCAAATCCAAATCGAAAATTCTGAAGTTAATAACTACAAATTGGATTTCATTGAACAAATGAACGAAATTTACGATGATCACACGGATTCGTTGTTTGAAGCTTATATGAAACAACGTAAATAACAAAACCAAATCCCAACGTATGACGAGTTAAGTAATAATCCACCTTTTACCGAAACGGATAATTTTCAAACAACAACTTTAGAAATTGAAAATGATAATCTTAATGAAGTTGTTGAAAACACAGTAATTGAGTTGAATTTCAATTCTTTTGAGGGTATGGAACCAAATTTAAAATTCAATCTTTCTTTTTTTGGATTTCAAAATTTTAAATACAAGAACTTTGGACTTTGAAAATGATATACCCAATGAAGTTGTTGATAATCCAATAAAGGAAGACAAATTTAACGAACACGATTTCTTTGGAAGTTTTGAAAATGAGTTGTCGAATTCTGAAAGGGAAGATTTAAATCACCATTTTGATTTTTAAATCCATAAATCTAAAGAAGTTTTCAATGATAAATTTAAATTTCACTTTGGGGAAAATAAACTTGAACTTCAATCAATCGTTTTATCAACCCAAAGAATAATCGAGAAGGAAACAACTCGTACGATTTTCAAAAAAACAACATTCGTTTTTTCAAATCAACGTTCAACTTTGAAATCCGTTACGGTTTGGTTTTCTGCGCTTGAGCTGTGTTTTACATACTTGACGAGACAAATGGATCGATTTTTGAAAGATCGTCTCATTTACTCTTTGACGATTTACTTTCTGATATTGTGTAAATAATCCTTTTATTTTCTTGTAAATATAGATCATATTTTTGTTTTTATTTTTCTCCTTCCACTTGGGTTGACTATGGGGACACGGTCAAAATCAAGTGTGGGGGTGGCTCATCTTCTTTTTGATTTTTCATGATTAAGTTTTCATTTTTTCCTCCAAAACTCAAAATATATATATATATATATTTCAAAAACAATTTTTACTAGTTAAGCATTTTGATTGATTTTTAAAGAAATGCTATAAGATAAATACATGGCTTTGGTTTATTAAATTAAATTTTTTTAATATTTATTCATCTTAACATAAATGAAAATGAAGTTTGATTACAAATACCAATGGTTTAACTAGTATATAGGAAGATCCATAAGTGTTAATTATGAAATACATCCTAATTGAAAATCTTCGTTTTGAAAAGTGGTTGATTTAAAGTAAAGATATAACATTTTTTTGTCTTCTAAGTTAAATGGTGCTAAGATGATTTTGCGAAACTCCCTCTCTTTTAAAAATAATAATAATAGCATCCAAAGTATTCACTCTCATTTAAAAGTCCTCACGGTTATGCATGGGTGAATTACTTGGAATCTTTAATTATATGCTTTCATACTCATTTAAAAGTCCTCATGGTTATGCATGTATGGAACACATGTAAGAAAAAATAACTGACTTAATAAAAACCACCTACGGTCGATAGGTATATGCACAAAAGTGTGTGCACTCGTCGTACTCTGTAGTCAGTGCATGGGTGGTATATCTGACCTCAGTTTGCCTGAGCTAGGCGTGTAATTTTTCTTGCAAATAATGAGAGAACAAGAAATTGAAATCCTAACACTATTTTTACTTATTTGATTCGATTTGTTATTGAAAAGAAATGAAAATACAACTTTGATAAACTTTGATAATCAACTAAGGATCCATTTCATAGTTACACTTTGTTATTAACCAAAACAATGAGTTAAATTATAGTCTATTTGTTATGATAACTTTGTTTTTATTGGAAATTTTGACGAGTAAATGACCTAAATTTCAAGATGATGACCAAAACCTATATTTAACTTATTCATGTCAATTTGAAAATAAATCCTTGATTTGTAAATATTTTCAAAAACTCGCATTCATCTCTTTGTAAATAAATCTTGCATTTTATAAATATTTTCACTTTACATTTTTCACTTTGCATTTGGATTTTGTGGGTAGTATTCGCTGAAAACCCTCACAAGACAACACTCGTCCCACTGGGGACACCCAGAGGTCTAACGGCCTGTTGGATATGCTCAATACAATCGTGCTCCCTACGAAAATGGATTTATCTTAATTTATTTTCCTTTATACGAGGATGAATAAAAAGATAAGTATGGGGGTATTTGATGTGCACGTAAATGTGCATATTTTTACCACCATGTTTAATCTATTTAAACTGAATAAATGATCTTATTGGTATTTTAACTTGTTTAAACCAAAATTCAAATTATTTTCAAATTATCACATATTCATCTTCATACTGGGGTAAAATGGTCATTTCTGCGCATTTATTAAATTACGAAAATTTACTTGGAATTTTCAACGTTGTTTTGTAGGAAATTTGATGAATTTTACAAGTGGTTTTATGATGAAATATGCATGCACAAAGAAGATACAAAAGAATGAAGATGGAAATAATTCAAAGTGAAGAACATGGAGGACCCCACCCACTTACCTTGATTTTCAATTAGAGGCTAATGCACATGCTTATTGAGTTTATGGCTACACATACTGTAACAACCCGCATATTTGTCGATTTTATATTTAAATATTTTATTTAAATATTTTATCGGTAGTCGGATTTTAGTCCGAAAAGCTACCTTTTGCATACGGTCGAATTAGGGCTCGGGACCAATCCCATTGAGTTTAAAATGCCGTTTGCGACCTTTTTGAGTATAAGCTTCGATATGTTTGGAGAAAGTTGATTTCCGCTACTTTTTACTTTGGGTTTGGTTTTTGGGCTCAACCCTATGTTAACTTATGCTCAAATCTGAGCCACTCTTCCCCACTCACCCTCATTCTCTTCTCATTTCAGTTTTTAGAGTGTTAATGGTGGGAGAGATTGGAAATTAAAATTCCAAAACCCTAGTTTCTCTTGCAAATCAAATTCCTTGCTCCAAACTCAAGAAGAACCCATTGGTAAGCTTCTCTTCTTCTTCTCCAACTTATTCTCCTCCCAATTTCAGAAATTCCTAAACCTAATCTTGGGAATATTCTTGTTTTTGAGCTTAGATTCAAGCTCATTTGGGTTGGGTTGAAGAGAGGTTGATTCTCCAATTGCTTTCAAGCTCCTTCTTGTTCGATTTTGTGAAAAGGTGAGATTTTTATCTCACATCTATGACTATAATTATCTTTGGTTGTTGGGTATGAATTCCTAACACTTCTTCATGTGCATTTGCTCTTGATTTGGATTGGTTTTGCGAATATTCCATTTTTTGGGTTTTAAAGACAAATTTGTGTAAAATCCTTTTATGGATGTTTGAACATGCTTTTGGTGATGCATCGAGGAGCATATAGGGCCGGGTTGCCGATTGGCATAAACCCTTAGAGCCAATGTTCGTCCGATTGCATTTTGGAAGAGTTTGCTCTTCATTTGTATAAGGCTGAAAAACAGCCCAGGTATGATTCAGTCGACTGAAATCTCTGTTCAGTCGACTGAACCTGAAACCCGAGAGTTTCCAGGCATGATTCAGTCGACTGAAAAACTCTGCACAGTCGACTGAAACTGGAAACAGAAAGTTTCCTGAACCTGGAAAATTTCCATATGCAGGGTCAGTCGACTGAAATTCTCTGTTCAGTCGACTGAACCTGCTGTTTGAGTCCAATTTGCCTTTTTGGATTGGAATTCCAATTTAAATCGATTCGTGATAATCCTATTTGTTGTTATCATCTATTATGATTTTGACGACTCTTTTTAGGGATTTTTGAATATCCATTTCGATGGATTCTTTATCGATTTCTTTGGATTTTATTCACGTCTTCGTATGTGAATTTTTGTGATTGATTGTTCTTACAATCTTCTTCGTGATTTGTCACTTTAAAAATATAAAGGTTTTCTATACTAGTAGTAAATATCAAAACTCTTTCCTCAAACGATTTCAATACTATTTTAATACCAAATTCGTTTATAAAACCGTTTTCCAATCTATTAGTATATACAAACCTTTACCTCACTCGTATGAGAAATCTAATTAAACGGCTTAGTAAAACAAGTGGTATGAAACGCTTGCGTTTACTTTATCGATTAATTCTTGGACTTGTTCGATTGAACCTCTTGTGACAATTTTCTAGTGGAGACTTACAGTTTGTTCGTAAATATTTAAGTTAAGCAAGTGGTTATGGGACATGAAGCTAAACTCATATATTTACTAGCTTAGTGTAATCGACACTTCTCGCTGATCATGACGATCATCTTTGTGATTTAGACTAGCAATGTGCGATGTCTCTTTGTCTGCGAGGGAGACTAAACCCCGTTTTGTGGAGTTTCGACTCAATTTGTGATGGGGTAGCAACCCATGGTCTTCGGGCCGTTTGTGGAGCTTCGGCTCAATTTGTGATGGTTAGCGACCATGGAATTAGCGTTCCGTTTGTGATACACGTGTTGGTGAGCTTTATGCTCCCGTTTGTGATAGGCCTCCCCCCCTCTATTTTTGTGATTTCTGGATTTCTTGTGTAGATTTCTAGAATTTGTGTTTCACCAATTTTCGTGATTTCCATTGATAAGTTTTATCAATATTTGTGCATTGGTGAATTTGTGTGTCATTGACTTTTGTGATTTCTGGATTTCTTGTGTAGTCTTCTGGAATTTGTGCGTCTTTGACTTTGGTGATTGACATTGATATTATCATCAATATTTGTGGTTTGATGAACGAAATAATGAGTATGACACTTCTTTGATTCTTGTGTAGATTTGGTGACATTGATTAATCTCTTGATGATTATCAACTAAGTATATATATATATCACATCTTGGCATTGTGATTATTACGTGTTTAGTCATATCTCTTATTCTATATCGTTTCATCTGATATTTATAGTTAGACTGATCCGTTTATTATTTTCTTATTAAATAATACTCGGGTCAGACCGAGATGTTACAGGTGCTTCTGCTTGACTTCTCATCCGGGATTTACTCCTTGACTTTTGGGTTAACTACTTAGATTAGTAGTTATTTTGTTGTATACATTTGAGATATAGACTCCTTAATGTATACTTATTCTTTTGTGTAGTTCGTGTAACTATTCTTTTGTGATATTGTGGATCTTTTTAGACCACTACTCTGATGTACACTTCCTAGTGTAATATTCATATCTTATTCCGCCTTTGTGATATGAATTGTCTGTGACTGATTTGTGTTATGTTTATTTCTATATTTGTTTTCCGAAGGATTTATATAGCCACCGTGTAGTAGCTTTGAGTTTGTGTCAGTGTGTCGGATTTCCTCTTGAAATAGAATGCATGTTATATTATCTGACATATCGGTGCTCGCGCAAAGAAATTACACGGATGGTCGCTCCTCAACAGCCTTATTCTCCGTGCTAGTCGACAGCGTTCACCGTAATGTTCTTGGCTAGCGTGGGTATAGAGGTGGGGCGTCACACATACACTTAAATGATGATTAGTAGAAGCTAATGAATACTTGGCCTCCACACTTTCTCAAGGGTATTTTGGGCATTCTCCAAAAATATGAATTAGGGTTTAACACATGTATATATACCCCCTGTGTTTCATGTAACCCTCTTCTTACTTAGTCTCTCTTTATTTTAGTTTAGGCTCAAAATAAAAGACCATTTCTCTTTCTCTTTTCCATGGCTACTTAGCCATTTTTATTTTTCATGTAACTTTCATTTTTTTCTATGCAATGTTAATTAGTGCTCTCTTTCTTTTACATGCTTCTTTTGTTTATTTACTTTCATGTTAATAGTGTAGTTTCTTTTTCATGCAAGTAGAAAAGTTCTTTTTTTCTTTACTTTGCTTTCTTTTTCCTTTTCTTTTCTTTCATATTGCAAGATATATTTTGTTGTTTTGATACCAAATATGAGAGGCTAATCCCTTCAATTTAGGGGTAATGAAGCCTCTAATCATGTAGTTTCAGCATTTTGATTGTTATAGCTCTTTCTTTTTATGCTTAATGACAATGTTTGAAGTTGTTTAATTTGTTGCTTTTGTTTTGAATTTGAAAGCCTATATTGTTGACACCAAATAGGCTATTCTTAAACAATCATTAACACAAATGTCTCTTCATCAAAATATGATTATGGAATAAGAAAGTGATTTGAAATTCAAATTTGATGGTCTATATTTCAAATCAATAGTTAATAGGCCACACTTAAAATAGATTTCATTTTCAACTTTGTTGTCACTTTCTTGAGAGTTAGTAAGTGGTTTAAAGGTTGTGTTATTGTTTGATGGCTTATGTTGAGCTAATTAATAGCACAAATGAGCCATATTTATATTAAACACATCATTCAAATTCACTTATGACCAAAAAAAGGGATCATAATTTCATAATTTGTGGAACTATACGATCTAGAGAGTGGACTTATCTCTAAATTGTCATTTAGCTCTCATATTTTTATCAATTTTCTTTTTTCGTTTTTCTCATTTTCTAGCTTAAACACTTCTCAACATTGGTTAATTTGATTGAATAGAAAATTAAAATCAACAATTCCCTACGGATTGACCCGTATTCACCACATACTACAAGTGTATGCCGTGTGCTTGCGATTATTTTTATTTCAAAATTCGTTTGGCTATTTTCTAACTCGATAGACATTTAGCCGTCCGACTACAAACCACCTCAGACGTTTCTTTGGCACTCTTTTCTACCATGGCCAACTTCGCTATCAATTCTGAGATCTCATTATCTCGATGTTTAATTATATCTTTGTCATGGATCGCCACTAGGTTAAGATGATTGATTTCATGTTGTCTCTCGAAAGACACCTTGGAGATTTTTTCGGCTAACTGTTGAAATGCATCGTGCTGCACAAAATTGTCATTAATGCATGCAAGAGAACTCATGGGATTGAGACATCACACATGCAAACCAAACAAGAGTGTATAAGTGACCATCAAACAAAAGGTAGACAAAAATCATGCAGTGAAATGCACGTGGTTGTGAGTTGCTGCTACCTTACTCATAGGAGTTTTCCCCCTTTTGCTAGTGGGAGAATGCCATCACCACTCTTAGCAGGAGAATTGAGCCCCCAATACTGATGTTGGAGAAGTCATAATTCATGATATCATCAGGGAATAGGAGATTCAAGAACCCTTCCATTGAACTTTCTAACTGGCGAGAGGAGGACTCTTCGTCAGTGGATTTGATCATAAATTATAGCACTTTAGTAGTTTTTCTACTATAGAGTTTATATGAAAGTTTCTTTATTCCTCTTATTGGCATGTGAGATTGCGCACCTTGTGATGGTTCGACCACATGTGCTTTGCCCGGACCTGCATCAGTGTCGCCAGGCTTGTCGGTTTCAACACATGGCGTCATCCTGAGCCCCCTTGACTGGGGCATGATAGGGCTATTGGCACTGCCTTCTCGTTTTGCCACATTTCTTGGTGGTGCAGTGCTTCCTGGAAGCCTAATGCTGCGACCTTCTTCTAGCAGCCCAAATAGAGATAACCATTCATCGGTTACAAGGGATCTGTTGTCCCTGTCTTCAATTAGGATGGCACAAAATTGCAGAAACAACCCCTGAGAAGCCATCACCTTTTAGACGTGGATGCACACCTACGAATTTCTGAAGTATAAGTTAGTTCGAGATATGACTTGAAATAAAGAATATGAGAATAAAATAAAGGCAACATTTACGTCCTTCCAACCATCGCTTCACAAAGTCAAGCGGACAATGAATGAAAAACCATTCATGTATGAAGATGCTGAGCTTGTTGAAGCGCCAGTTAGAACATGAAAATTGGGCGAAGGCTCGAGAAAAGTATAAGAATAAAGTTGTAAATGGACTTGATATCCTCATGAGATGGTGGGCAGAACAGAACATCCATAAAAAGTAGAAGGTGCTATAGAGGAAAGCATAGCTATTTTGGTGTAGTTGGGCATGAGCCATTCCTAAATAATTTAGCATTTCATGGATGAAAGAATTGAAAGGTGGAATGCATTCGGCCCAACACATGAATTTGTTGCATGCCATATATCCCTCTAGAGAAAATGAGCCCTATCATTCACTAAGAGGGCCAAAACATCTTCAAATGGAATCCTATGTTTAGAGCATAGTCTGCGAAGAGCAGCTTCACCAATTCTGGAGGCTTGGGAATCTGTCTAGTTCATTATCATCCTATGTTTAAGTTCATGATTTGTTCTAATTGTTAAAACAAGTGAATATGGATTGGTTTTCAAGTTTAATTAAAAGCTTAGAGTCGGCCAAGTAAAATTAATCAACCCCTATGCATGTTGATCACTATATATGTCAACCCCTATTTGTGCCAATCCCATCCTTTATAACAACCGATCCCTCCATACTCTGAAACAACCAATCCATTTACTTAGCTGCATTCATAATTCACCAACACTCCCACTTAAGAAAACTATTGATCCCTCTATGCAAGCCACAAATAATCGATCCCTTTCTTTCAATGTTCAAGTAATTCCCCCAAATATTCAATACCGAACCTTCTCCTTCACCTACACAACAACAATATCACCGATCCCTCTGCTTCAACATTTGCACAATTCCATCAAACATCTACTTCGATCCCTCTTCACCATGCTTCACTATGATCAATACCTTTCTTTCATTCATCCTACATACTTTTCTTTCTCCCCCTCTCCTACTTCATCGAACCATGCATCACCATCTTCGATCACATCTCCTCCAAACTTAGTCTATGATTATTATGAACAGAACCATCCTCTTGTCATAAAATTAGAGGTCAAAGGCGAGCAAACCTACCTAAGTATATAGAAAATGAGATGCTCGAGTGGAGGTCCTAGATTAAAATTAAAATTAAAGATGGAGTGATGATCTAAAGCAAAACAGAAAGGTTATGAAGGCGGTTTTTGAGAAGAAAGGAAGGGGTCGGGTTTTTCTAGTTGGAAAAGGAGGGTTCGGGACCGAGATTGAGAAGGATAAAAGAAAATAGACGTGAAATGAAGTGAAGTGTGGGATGGAAAGTGTAGGCTTATATACAGAGGTGAAGGGGTCGACCGGCCTTGTTTTCTTCACGAAGCCAGAAGAAAGGAAGAAGGGTCGGCTAGGAGAATGTTGATCCCTATGAACCCATAAAAAAGGTGGGATCGGCTAAAAGAATCCCGATCTCTACATTCAATAAAAAAAGATAGAAAAGAGCGATTGGTTATAAGTCAATGTGCATGCAAACATGGACATAAGAGTTATTTAAAGGATATATATGCAAAATCCAATGAAAGGGCATCTAACTCAACGAAAATTGGCTACAACTCGTGAGCATACAAATGCATCTGGAAGCCAATGACAAGAACGTGCAACCAAATGTGCACGTATATATATTCTAAAAGTTCAAATTTTGACATCGATAGAAATTGAATCCAACCTAAGCTTTCTAGATCAAAACCTGAAACGACCCTGACTCGACCTTCGCAAATCGGCACCGAATACGACACTCGTATTCAAATGCCGTAGATCCAAACGTCAAATCTGGTTCGCTAGAGCTTATAACACATTAAGTACAACAACACAACGGAAGAAAATAGAATATATCAATATACAACATTTGATACAATATTTGATACAACAGAATGATACAATGAATATTAATATACATCAGAGATAAGATACAAGACAATGGCAGCGGAAAAGAAAAGGTAACACTAACAGCGGAACAAAATCTCCAATATGATCTTCAAGAAAGTACTCCAGCTTCGGTAATCTCCATCTCCAAGGCACCAATCCAGAAATAGCTCAAACTCCCAATAATGATGCACAAAGATAAGCAAGTACAGTCGTGATCCAAAGCTGGACTATCTCCAGATAATCTACTAACCTGACTATATGAAAAACCCAATTCTAGACTGCCCGTGTGGGAAAATTGTGGGCACCCAGAGTTTAGGAAAGGAACAATAAACTCCAGGTCAGTTGTGGGACTGGTATGAGCAAACAACATGGTTTATCTTTTCAAACAAGCAACAAAGAATTTAAAATAAATCCGCAATGCTTTTGGAAAATGAAACTGCCATAAGGCCTCCCGCCACACACACAATGCAAACGCAGAATTGGAGGAGATTTCTCCTTATGATAGTCAAATATGCTTGATACGAGAAAATTTCTTTGATATTATTACTAGTTCATAGTGTAGAAAAACCATTTCGAAAGTATAATATAAATCCTAGCCGACATAGGCATTTCGCACTTATGCCTACTATAGCTACCATGTTCAATAGCAGGTTACCACCACATTCCATGGCAAGTTATACAACTAAAACCGTACAGGGCGCGTATTGTTTTGATTGGATTTCTAACAAATAGTCAGGCTAAGGAACTTCCTACTGTCCATGGGATAGCCTCTGACAGGACGTCCCGAGAACCTAACTGGATCTCTGCCAACACAAGGCCGGGTTACCCCTGTAACTAGGTAACTACTACTCGAGCATGCCATCCCCCAGTCCTTTGGGACCTTTATCCGAGGCGCCTCTAAACGACAAAGCAATCACAAATTAATAGATCTGCAGTATCCACGTGAGTGAGTATCTGGGCTCCATACCATGATACCACCCTTTTCCAGAAGGAAATGACACACCCTAAAGGGCGCGACCCTCATAACCTTGCCGCATCTTTCCTGTTTCGACCATTTCCGGGGTGTGAGCTCCTGATGCAGTCTCATCCACAAAGCTATGCTTTATACAAAAGCCATGCTTTGATCACAAATGATCAACAACTGATCATCAACACACAGCAGCACTTAGCATGCCACACTACCAAATTGGGAATATGTCACTGATAAATATCAACTACATAACCTCTGAACTCGTACGTCTCAGAGAAGGGTGTGCTAAGAGAATAAATTCTCCACCACCAAGCAGAAATGTATTTGATAGAGATCAGTTTAATATCTCAAAGTATAATGTCGGACATACAGCCATACAAGTCTGTTCCGGGTTCGAACAGAACTGAAGGCACTTTCGAAGAAGCCCTTGCAATCCGGGTATCCACAATCTCGATCGGACTTCCCGTCACTTAGGAAGAACTCTATACTGGAGCGACTCAGTGCAGAGTCAATCGACAGGTTATCCCATCGTTCTTGAAGACACCCGGTCTTCAACACCGGTCTTCAAATGCAATCCATAACGTCGTATCACTATTCGGAATGGGTTATATGACACAACGTCCTCTCCCGGCTAAACCGAATAGTGAGCGCCATATTTAAAAACATATGAATATGGGATTTCAGTCAAGTCACAACTTAAAAATCCAAAGCGTTTCTTTCAAATAGTTAAAAATTACCATTTTAAATCTTTAAACAAAAAGATTTATTTCACAAAGTTTCACCCAGTTTCACAAAGATCTATTCATAGATTTCAAAACAATTTCCATTTCAATTGGACTAATTCCTTAAATCTTCAAACTAAAGATTTAATTTATAGCTTTCAAAACACGTTTCCAAAGATTTATTTATAACTTGGAAGACCGTTTTTATTTTAGACTTGAAATCCTTCTTATACAAATTAGTAGTTCATTTCTTATGTGAAAGTTTTTATTATTTGAAAACACATAGTTTTCGTTTCAGAAAAAATCCAATTATATTTATACAAGTTAAAATCTCGGATTAAATTCTACAGTCCCCAAACAACAGCTTTAAAATGGTTTAAAACCCATATATACTTGTATAACCTATTAAAATCATAAATAAGGTTTAATTTCAAATTTGGGATTCAAATTTAAATCGAATTCTAAAATAAATCAAGTTATTCAAAAATAACTTTTATGTTTGAAATTCATTTTCAAAAGCTTCAATTCTAATTCCAAAACTATTTTGGATTCAAAAATTCAATTTTTAAAACTACTTCAAAATGTGACTTAACCCATTTCCACGTGCATTCCATATTTGTGTGTGTATAAGTGTGGTCCGGGGGTTCAACACAATAGTGCACAACATTATCATCACAGATTCAATCATATCGATAAGCGGTATAACCCATAACGCTTATCTTTATTCACAGATTGATAGAAAAGATAAATTATCAATCATAAAGATTCATCATTATGATTCGATGTGGGTTTCGGATAATCAACTAGAATCCGACTCACTGTCGCATCGAAATTTAAATGTCGTTTTACGGGTCAAGGGGTTTTCATATTCATACAACAGTATATTCATCACAAATATAGCACAACACAAAGCATCACATAGCATCACATCACATATCAAATATATCAATCATCGCACGGCATTCAATAACAATCAAACATCTTTAATTAAGGTGAATATATCGTGTGGTTTTAAATTTATTACTCACATAATTATTTTCATTAGTAATCTTTAATCAATGATTAATTATCATTAACTACAATTGATTAAGTCTTAATCACCTTCATTAATTAATCATTTCTTTAATTAATTAACCCTAAATTGTAATTAATTAAATCCTAATTACTTTTATTAATTAATTATTCCTTAATTAATTACTTTAATTAATAAACCCTTAATTATTGATTAATTAAATCTTAATTATGATTAATTGTCCTTAATTGATTAATTAATGGATTTATTATGCTTTAATTAATTACAATAATTAATTAATCCTTAAATAAATAATGATTTCTTAATCACTTTAAGTCAATTAACCTTAATTAATTATTCTTGATCTAATTTCCTTAATTAATTAACCACATTAATTAATTATGCTTTAAAGTAATTAACCCTTAATATTTGATAAATCAATCTTTAATCTTTAAATATCTATTCTTAATAACTTTCACTAAATAATCATTATTTTATTTAATCATTCATTAATTACTTGATTAATTAACTTGAATTTTTAATAAATTACTTTAATTAATAAGTCCTCGATTACTAATTAATTAATTCTTAATTATAACTAATTATCCTTTAATTGATTTTTTTTATTAATGAATTAATCTTAATTACAAATCGTTAATTTCTTGCTTATCATTTATGATATAAATTAACTTACTTTTAATTAAAAGTTTGAAACATTTGATTTTTATTTCTAAATCACTTATTAAGTTCCTTTTAAAATAACTTGTTAAAAATATAAGTTTAAAACTTAATTGTTTTAAAAAAATCCTTTATTTCAAAATCTTAAATTTATACCTTCTATCTTAATAATAAAATCATCATTTATAAAAGAACAATTCTTAGAAATTTATTTAACTAATCTGCTATAGTTTCAAACTTAGAAACACAAAACCCCAGGCAACCCGAGTGAAACCCGAGCTAAACCTTCACGTACTCGAGCTCTACTTCGATATTTTCCAAAAACTAACCCGAGTGCCCCAAAATTTTCAACTTAAAATTTTTTCTAAGTACTTTACTTTAACACCAAAATCCTACTTCGAGTAAAAACTCGAGCTACCCCTCATTCATCCTCCTCCGACCATCAGACAATGCGTCACCATGCCCACAGCTGCAGCGCAGTTCCTTCCTTCGTTTCCCCCAGTCGTGATTCACTCCGACCAACCCACGTTGCTACACGATATCGATGAATACACCGATCAAACTAGGTTCTTAAACCCTAGAATCATGTTGTACCACCTCCCTGATCGTTTATAAATGCTACTGTTATTTTTCTGGTGATCTACGACCCTCCATCAAGCTTCAGTTACAATCATGCGATAAATCTTCAACCTGATCACCAGAATTTAACAAAAACAAGTTTTCTGTTCAACTCGCAAATCCCCCCTTAAATCAAGACAAAAAAATCTGGATTTTTATTTTAAAAATCATGATTTGCAAGGGTGAACAAGATCATAGATTCAAACTTAAATTTTAATCAATTACATTTTTACCAAAAATGAGATTCCACTGTGTTTTTATTGTTTTCCAGACAATGCTTGATTTATTCTGCTCAAATTTATTTTTAAAATTGAAATTATGACATTAAAAGCAACTTTCATCCAAGCATTAAAACCAAATTTCTGTTATTCAAAAAGATGAGAGATTTTCTTGGATTTGGTTTCCAAAAAAAAACTGTAACTTGAAACAGAGAGGTGTTTGTAACACACGGTAACCTATATACACACCTACAGGCAAGTTACATCCATGCAAGCACATTCCACAATCAACATTCAATACTAATTATATGTAAAACCAAAGTATAAATGGTTTTAAAAGTTTGCTCATATTTTTTCAGAAGATGGAAGAGTTCCCTGGCAAAATCAAAAGAAGGTGAAGCCTGCAACTCCTTTACTTTTCCTACTTTAGTTTTTTCTTAGTTTAGATCTGCAAGTTACAAATGGAAATCTTTGCTTACAATCTTTGTTGCACTTAATTCATTAGTCACAAACAAATTTCCATTTCTTACAGTTGAATGATAGAGAAGTTTTCCTTTTCTCTGCAACTTGAAAACATAATTCAAATTTGCATTGAACCTGATTCTTCCTGAAACTTAGATTGATACTATTGCTTAGATTCTTGCTTTGTTATTAATCAACAACATTAAATTCAAACTTTTTAAAGAAAATTACTTGCCTTAGATTGTTTTCCAAAAAATTTGCACTGTCACAAAATGCAGTTCTGTAATTTCATAAATCTGCAATTTTTTTTAATTTGTTTTTATGTTAAAACTTGATTTTGAAATCAGAAATCTATTAAACTTTAAAGTTTAACATTTACCTGAGAGAAGGAACATAAGTTACAGCTTGATTTGTTACTTGATACTTGAATTTTTGGCTTGCCTGAACTTGCATGTTTCCTTTTTTTCTGATTTTTCTCTTCTCATCATTTTTTTTCCTCTTGGATGTTGAGATTTGAAATGCCTCAAATCTTTTACTGTTTGCTTTTCAGATTTGGCTGAGATATTATATGATTGCATATGGGAAGATGGAAAGTTTTTTTGCAATTTTAAATTTCATTATTTTATTTAATTAAATATACTTGATGCCATTTGTAAAAAAGATGATTATGGAACCTAAATGCATGTTGATTGCCTTTACTTCCTTATGTATGTTTATCATTTGTGATTTCACCAAGGCAAGGGAATTTTTATTTTTATTTTTTAAAATAAATTTTTTTATCACCTTCACTTTATAAATGAATACACCTCTTGATTCATTTGTATGTGTAAATATACAATGTTAAAAGAAAAATTGTTTTATCCAATATTTACATTATATCTTAATGAACTTCTAAATGTCACTTATTTTAAAACATTTATTTTAAATTTCAATTCAACTTGAATTATAATTTACTTTTGTCCATTTGTTCTACTTATACCAATTTAAAGAAAGAAATGATTTTAAAACTAATATCATTAATAAGTGAATTTTTTTCTTTTCAAAAGAAGGAATGTATTATATATATATATATATATATGTATGTATGTATGTATGTATAATTTGAATTCAAATGAATTTTTTCATTTTTTAAAAATATTTATTATTTCAAGATTTTTAAACTCAAAAGAAATTAGAATTTATTTATGTATAGTTTATTACTTTTTTAATTTGTTTGAGATTTTTTTCCAATTATATTCTCAAATTAAATTTCAAAAGTTTAAAATATATTATGAATTTTAATTGATAGCTTTTAGGATGTTATTTTTTTATTTATAGGATTTTAAATATACAATTTCAAAACCCTAATTAAATTTTAAAATCAATGTCTAAATGAACAAATATCCTATTAACTTTGAAAAATTCAAATTAATTAGCAAATTTATCCAAAAATTTATTTTAATTATCAATTTAAATTTAATTGACAATCTGGATCGTTACAAAACCAGATCAGATAGCCAAAGCTTACTAGTCTTGTAGAAATGGACATGATAGCAACTGGTGGAATATAATCCTGAATTTATAATTTTGGAAATTGATAAATTGTTATGATGATCAAGAAGATGTCTAACACTTTAGGAAAATAATTTGAGGGAAGGATAGTGACTACTTAGAAAATTGGACAGATTTCTTTTCAATGATTCTATCTTGCTTCAATTCAAAGCACATCATGTACATCACAAGGCGTACTTGGGGGCAAGTGTTATCCGGCATTTTGACATGGCTATATTTGAACTTATTGGACAGGTTAGATTCGGCTGTCGTCAAGGCCAGTCCATAGCGGTGATTGTGGAGTCTAGAAGTAAAGTACAGATGGCAATATGAAGCCATGATCGAATGAAATTGAGAGATACATGATGCAACATGTTCAAAGTATGGAATATGGTTCAACTTTTATGAGGGATTGGTTATAATAACATATGGATTGACTTGTTTTTGGAAGCAATTGCACTTCAATAGAAAATAATCATTATCTCAAGATCCATAAACCCAATGCATATGAAATTTTATGAGTAAGATGTAAGGACCCTAGGGAGCCTACACTAGGGGTCACACCTCAAGAAAATGAAATAGGAGGGATCGGCCCTCTTCTCTCAATAGGGATTAGCTGAAACCAGAAGACAATCATATAAAAGCAAGGATCGAGCAATAACTCAAGTTCTACTAATCCAATTGGCACGAAATTTGGATTTAAAGCATATTACAACATAGGGATGCTACCATAGGGATCGCTCCCCCATATTCCCTTATCGGCACCGATCCTTATTCCCTAGGATTTGGGCTATGTGATCCCTCTTATGGGTCTATGTGGTCTAGGAGCTCCTTCTGCCGAATTTTTAGGAAAATATTTTGCCCTCTTAGTCTATAAATACAGGCTCGGTTGTTCATTTTCAGGACTTTTACGCTGGTACTTGCTTTGTACTCTATTGTAATTAAGGATTTTCATCCAATCCTTATTGCACTTAGTTTACAGTGTGATTAATAAGGAAAATCTTTCAAAGTGGACGTAGACAAATAATGTCGAACCACTATACATAGTTATATTCTTGTTATCACCTTAATTTTGTGCTATTTCATTACTATTTTCCTCTGTATACATTTTAGATTCTTTATTTATTTCTCTACAGAACTCTCTATTGGGTGTCTGTGCCAAATTTTGGTGCAAACACATAGCTGTTCAACAACTTCGTATACAGTATCCTTTTGTCATTTTCTTCTTATCGTAGTTTATAAAGCCTATCATAGTTATCTGACTTCAAATGATAAATTGTTATAACTGATAATTAATTTTACCTTTAAATCATTGAACTCGAACTCATCTAACCAAACATTTCAAATCATAGAAGTCGTCACATAACAGCATAAAAGCAGAATTGAGCATCATATGTTAAACAAATATCAAAAAGTTAAAATTTATAAGTAATAAAATGCATGTCATGACCGCATTCATTATCATCCATATATATAAAAGGGCATAGATCACCTTTATTCAAATTTCTTTATCCCAGTGTTCTCAACAAACAAAACATTTGAAATTTTACAGTAAAGTCCACCATAAATAATTCCATAGAATTCTTTACAAATTACATGCTCAGTTTTCAAATGTTAATTGATAGGCCACACCGTATATGGAATTATGAAGTCAGGTGATTTCCTTTCGAGCATAAAATTTTGTTTTATTTTCAAAAAACACATGTACAAATATGGGGAATAATGAATTTAGGTTATTTATTTATATACACATAAGATATAATTTAGAGAACACTACAGTGAGCAATGCTAATAATAACTTGCCTTTTGCATTAGCAATAGTTATATTATAGATTACATATATTGTCACGTTAATGGTACATACGACACTTGAAACATTGAAAGAATTATCAGGAAAATTAGATAAAATTCATAGTAATGGGCAACAGTGTAATGACCCGGAATTTTGAGCAATATCAATTTAATAATCCTCATTAAAAAATTAAATTGATTTGATCATTTTATATTATAAATTGACAAGTTAAAATTCTTTTAAAGGCTAATAATAATTAATTAGACAATATCTATTAATATCTTTTCCTAACAACATAAAATTGGTAAGATTTATCTTTCAAAAGCTTATCAAAATGTTTTGTATTTATAATGTATGTATTCATATATAGGAAGTCTTTAATGTAATAAAAGCTATGTTTCAAATTGTAATATATATATATATGTATATGTATATATATTGTGATTTGGAATTGTGTTTCAAAATTTAATATGATAATATTCAAAACTAATGTTAAAATGTTTTCCATTTAAAATGTATATATATTTGTATATATATTGGAAATGGGAAAAATATTGTTTTGAACTTAATAAAGTGTTTTCAAAGTTTAAAATATATATAGTTTGTAATTTGGAAATTATAGTTTAACTTAATACTTTTCAATTGATATTTGAAATTTAAAATCTTTAACAACAAGGATAATTTCTTATTTATTATAAATATATATTTTAAACTTGAGTTTTAAATAAGATTTAAATAAAAAGTTCATTTGTTTTTAATATTCTATCATTGTTAAATTCAAACATAAGACAAAATTGGTTTGTAAAAATATATATAAAGTTAAAATAAAATTCTTAAGCGTATAAACATATGATACATTTAATTGGATCAAAATCATAAGTAATTTATAATTGTTTACATGAAGTTACTTTTGTATATTTATATAAAACTAAAAGCTTAAATTATAAAAAGACAAATACATTTTATACACATGTGAATATATTATGTAATTATATTTAAATGAATTTATAAAATAATTAACACTAGTAAAACTTAAATGAAGCATTTAAAACACTTCTAATATATTAAGCTAATTAAAGACATTTGTACAATTTTAGACATATGTGTAAGTAAATTAGCACATAAGGGGACAAATGGCAATTTCTCTTTGTAAATTAAAAAATATGAAAGAAGAAGATCTGTTTTTTACTTTCGGCTAAAATTCTTTTCTTCATTTCAACAAAAATATAATTAAAATCAAAAGAAGTAAAAACTGGAAATCTGAAAACAAGAAGAAGCAAATAAAAACCTGAAATCTAAGATCTGAAACAAGAAAATCAAAAGGGCAAAGACAGATTCAAATATCATTTCAAATTCTTTAAATGCAGTCAGGCAAAGAAGAAATCAACAGCAACTAAATGCAAATTCAACAGCAATAAAAATTCAAGAGTCTGGAAAAAAACAAGCCTGGAATCAGTTCTCTGCTTAAACGGTGAGTAAACTATTTTAAAAAAAAAGTTTTAAAACCTAGATTTCGCTGTGATATCTAAATCTAAATTATGTTGCTTGCCTAAAAATTTGGATTAAAATGGATGCACGTTTATGTATGAATATTGAATGCCTGTGTGTATATAGATATAGTCTCTATTGGTTTTGTCAGAGTTTGAATCCTTTAAAAATCCAATTTATCATAATTGAATCACTGTTAGCCTTTGGTATGTGAATGAAAATCCTGTGTTAGCCTGAATATCTGGATGAATATGGATGCATGTATGTGTATCGGTGTTTATTGCTTCGGTATTGCCTGTATATGTATGTGATGTAGCCTCTGTTGTGATTACATGCTGTTCAATTCTAATTAAAGTCAATATCTCACCATTGAATCATAATTAGCTTATGATTTGTAAATGAAACGTGTTCGAAATCATGTAATATCACTACTAAAAATAAGTTCTGGAATTTATATTAATTATTTGACTCGAAATTTTATAAATGACAGTAAAATTTAATTTGGGTCGAAAATGTTTAAACTTAATTTCAGGATTTGATTGCACGATTGAATTCAATATAGAAAATCATAATTTTTGAGGTATATATCATGAATTTTAGTTTGGGAATTAGGGTGCTTGCTATGGTTGAATGTGAGAGGTGTTTTGGTCGAATTCCGTCGATCAACGACGAGTTGGCCAACGGGGTTGAATCTGAAGGTCGAGGGGGAGGAGGTGATCATCAGAAAAATGGAGTTGGGATTTTTAGATGCTCGGTGTGGATATGAGAAGAAGAAATAGGGTTTTGCTTCCTGGGTATGTCGTCGGCATTGGTATGGGTTTCGCGGAGACAAGAAGCGATTGGAGTCGATCGCGAGTTGTGTCGTGGACGCTGGAAGGTGCGGCACAGCTACGGTGAAGATAGCATGGAGTCTCGAGGTCTGGATCGTCGATGGCGATCAGTTTTTCGATGGCATTTGGTTAAGGTCGTGTGGGTCTTGAGGTCAATTTCGATTCTCGTTCGAATCATGGTTTCTGGGTTATCGAGTGTTGTTGCCGTGGTCGAAAGCGATTTGTCGGAGGCCGGAGTAGAGTTCATCGGCGGCCAGGGGAGTTGTGCACATGGATGTGCATGTCTTTCGTGCTTCTGGAATCCGGTTTGGGAAAGGAAGGCGAGAGCTCGGGTTTTTCTTCGAGGATGTTCGAGTTTTACTCAAAGCGGAAGAGAAGGGATGAAGCCCGTGTTTTGAATGAGTGATTTAGGGATTTTTCTCGAGTGGGTTGTGAGGTGAAGGGTTTAAGAATTGAATTGGAAATGTTAAAGTTCCAAAACAAGGAAATTTGATTTTAGGAAATGTTCCTAAGTTTTAAAACAAAAGTAAACAAGACTTTACTTATAAAATTAATTTGTTTTCAAGGATAAGTTTAATAAGTTTTATATATATTGAAATATAAAAGTTTTAAAGGTAGAATAAGTGGGTTTTCAAAATAATGTTTGTTTCGAAAATTTATTAAACAACTTTGGAAAGTTTTAAAAGATTTTAAAAGTTAATTAAATTGTTTTAATTATAATTGATTTCAAAAAAAATGTTATATTTTAAATAAAGTTTATGATAAAGATTTAGTAATCAATTATAATAAAGATTATCTTAAGTAATAAAGAGTTTTGATATATTAAAGTTATTTAATGTGTGAAGATAATTAAGATAATTCAATTATTATTAATAATTAAAGAGTTATGGGTTATTATAAATAATTTAATTAAGATAATGATTTTCTTAATTAAGGGTCTTTTAATTATAAGTAGTTAAGAAATTATTTAAATTTATTTTAAATGAGTAATAAAATAATTAATTAAGTAATTATCAGTGATTAATTAAAGATAATCACTTATGATTTAAATTAATTAAGTGTAATAACTTGGTGAAGTAATTAAGTAATTAATTACTGGAGGTAATTAAGTAAAGGATAATTATTTAATAAAGTAATTAGAGGTTAATTACATTATGGAAGTAATTAAGTGGAAGTGATTAAGGGTTAATCACTTAGTAATTAATTAAAATAATTAATTAATGTAATTAATTAAAGGTTTAAATTAATTAAAGAATAATTAATTACTAATTAAGGATAATTAATGAAGTGATTAATTACTTGTTAGATAATTAATTAGAAAGGATTTAATTAATGGAAGTGATTATTAATTAAATAATTAATTAGTAATTAATAATTAAAGGATAGTTAATCTATAATTAAGGTTTAAGTACTAAATGTAATTAAAGAGTAATTAATCAAGGAAGATTAAATAAAAAGGATAATTAAGAGATAATTACTTAGGGTAATTAAAGAGTAATTAATCAAGGATGATTAATTAAAAAGATAATTAAGAGATAATTACTTAGGGTAATTAAAGTTGTAACATCCCGCCTTTTTGCACGCTTTGAATCGACACACGTGCCAATTCAAACAATACGGAAGGGCGGATTGTTATAGGGTAAATAAGAAAAACAAGAAAGAAATAAAACAAAATAGAATCTCACAGCTGAAGGATAAAATATAATAATCAAATACACAGTTCGTAAAGCTGTTTACAAAATATTTAATTTTACTTATAGAATATATATCAGAGTTATACATACCAACGAATAAAAATCGATGCAGCGGAATACAGTGTAGTGGAATATAATATAATAATAATAATGATGAAATCTTCGTCTTCGTCCTCCAAAACTAAAGACTTCGATCCTGAAATGCTCGGACTGACCCGAGCGAATTGAAAAGACAAAACACTCGAGTCATAACTAAAAGACCTTATGTAAGTTAAATTAAGAGAAATAAATATGAGTGCAGTAACTCAAGAGATGCTCGGGATTTACATCTCCTAAGGATCCGTTAAACTATTTACTATGTAGTATATTTCACTATTATAATAGTGTCTATTAGTAAAATAAACTTACTTTAAAATAGCGTTAAGGAGTGACCCAATATTCCCCTTAACACAAATAATTCCAATAGTCTATACAGTGCATGCATATCTCCTGATCGGGAGACTACGAGAAGACACTCCATAGGTACGACAGAAATAGAAACTCGTAGTAAGGCTCGGTATTGTAGGTGACACGGCACAAATAGGCAATGCCAGGGTAGATATACCAATTACGCTTCCGGTTCGGTGGTAACGCGTAGCCGCAGCTACCGCCAACCTCGAGCCACACCCCCAAATCAAAGAAATCAAAAGTGGCCACCGAATAATCCAAAAGTCAAAGTATAATATCGAAGGGATGTGTTCGATCAAAAGTGCTACCTCAATTAACCCGTCAATCGCTCCTGTTTTAGCCACCTTATGCCAACTCATGGGAGTTGGGTCCACGTATATACCTCAAAGGAAACGCCGCCGCCATCCTACTTCATTCTGGAATCTCCACCGCATACACGGTTGTTAAAGTGGTTTTTGGAGTTGGCAGATAGTATGACAACTTCCGATCCCGGTCTCTTCAACAACCAAACGTTATTATAACACCGCGGTTAAATTAAAATAATTTGTACTTTAAAACCAGAATAACACATCCATTTCAAAACCATATAAATACGATATCATTCCAATTTTAAACCCAAACAATATGATATCATTTTTTTTCAAATATATCCCTTCTTCCAAAATCATAACATTTCAAAGTTATAACATTTTGAAACTAAATGCTTGAATTATAGCCTTTCAAACATAAACCTTTTGAATTTTATAACTTCGAAATATAACTATACCACTTAAATGGTTTAAATATTAAATTTCTTAATATAATAAAATAGCTTCTTCACCTTCACAAATTAATTCCAAATATAGGTTTAAATCCCCAAATAAACAAATAAATTTCTATATATTTCAAGCTTAAATATTCCACCATTTCAAAACTCAATCTTTGATTCATATAATATGCCAAATTCACTTTAATATTATTTAATTTTGAAATACTTACTTAATAATCCAGTGTCCTTTAAATAAAACTTTCAAATTCAATAATTGAATATTCCTCAATTTATTTAAACTAGATATATTCACTCAAATCATCTTAAACCCGAATTCAGTTATAACACCATATTCTTTTTAAATCTAAATTTCAATAAGATCTTAATTAAATAAAATCTCAAATCACTTCCAAAACTATCTTTTCAACTTTGATTTATAAAAATCAATATAAACTCTATATTAGAATATAATTTAAGTAAACACTTATCCATAATATATTTTAATAAAATAAACTTTATTATTAAAATTATTTATACTTTAAACAATTTTGTACATAGCTTAAAACCAAGAATTTAACTATATATAAAATAACCTTTATCAAATACCCGAGATCAATATCTCATAAAACCATATATATATTTCTTTACAAAACCATAGAAAAATTATTTCAAAAATAATTATATATATATATACACACACCGCAGTGTCTGTATATAATTTTCGATCATATAGTCAAGTGATACGGATATTTATCATTTCAATCCGCAATTTAAAAAAATAAAAATGCGGTTGTATATCATTTCAAACCGCAATCCCGAATGAGATGAAAATGCATAATAACTTGCAGTTTATAACAATATACAATACAGCATCCATTCATCCAATATCATCCATCAACCATTTATCACAATCATCATCAAATTCAAACAATACATCAATATACAACAGTTAATGAATAACAGGCATTTACTGGCAGTTTATCATGCAAAATAAATAAATTGATAATTTAACTGGTAGTTTATATGCACAATAAATTTACTAATAATTTAACTATCAGTTTATATGCAATAATAACTTTAACAAAAAATTTAACTAGCAGTTTATATGCAATAATGAATTATATAACAAGTAAATTAAATAAATGAAAGTTAACTGAGATAATGATGAAATATATGCCAAGCAGCTATAAATAAATTTCTAAATGCATCATAAATCAACTTAGAAAACATAAGAAATCTTAGGTTGTGAGTGGGTTAAAACACTCACCTTTATACGAATCTGAAAATAATAGACTTCTAATCAATAGCTTCGCTCTACGTTTCCTTAGTCTTCTTCTTGATTGCTAGCTTTGTTCCGTAATTTTTCTTTTATTTTGATTACTTTAATTTCCCTCCTTATTATATTAGTATATATATATATATGTATGTATGTATGTATGTATTTATGTATGTATTTTTAAAAGGTTTGGAAAAGATTTGAAAAAGAAGAATTGAAAAAGTAAAGGATTGAAATAAGAAGAACTGAAAATTGTAGAGAAGATCAAGATTTGAAAAGAAAAAAGAAAGTTTGAAATAGAATAAAATTTGAGAAGAAGAATATTTGAAGAGGAAGGATGTAACGACCCAACTTCCTAACACTAGAAAGTCGCATCGCTAATTAAGAAAGAAAGGGATAGAAAAGAGAAAGAAAGAGAAGAAGAAAAAAAACAACACATCAGAATCTAAACAGCGGAACGAATAAATTATATTAATAACATAAAATATTACATAGTTTACAATCACTATCAGAGTACGCAGATATACAACACATACTAGACAGTTATAAACACCTGTCTAGTATTTACAACATAATACAACTCAGAGACAACACAGAGATACCAATCACAGCGGAATACTATATATCTAACGCAGAAGCCTCCTGCTCCATTTCTCCTCCACAATTCGTCAAAGCTAACCTGAATCCCTTGGCTACTCGTAAAAATTTGAGTACCCAAGAGTTTATGAAAAACAAAAATAAACTCCGGGTTAGACATGGGTCTGGTGTGAGTAACAGGTTAAGGTTGCTTAACTTTTAAAAAAAACTTGAAAAAAGAAAGGTATCACGTAAGACTTCCCACACATAAACATGGAAAAGTTTTTACCTTACGCTAACCAAAACATTTGATAGGAAATACAGTGATATTATAATAGTGTCTAGGGTTTTCAAGTAAATATGAAATAGTCGAAATTGTTACATTTATTAAATTCCAGCTACTAGCCACAAAAGTGGGTAATACAATCAAAACCGTCGACACTTATTGAATTTTGGATTCCATACAATGGCAGGGCTACTGGGGTACCGCCCGTCACAGTACGTGGCCTAGATCAACGTACTGAGGAGTACGCCCGCTCCCCTGCAACACAAGGCCGGACTCATTCCTTACTGAACAGTTCCGAACAAGACAACCCCGCAGTTGGTGCGCATATCCAACTGCCCACTAAGCCGAATAAAAAGGGACCCCTAGACAGGGGGAAATCTTGCTCTCCAGTGGGAGCTACCCACAAAGCCTTGCTGCACCTCCCCTGTTTTAGCCATTCCCGGTTGATGAGGCTTGAGGCTACGATTACCTTTATAGGACACATTATCTTAGAATGCTCATTGTCCACCTGACGATGTTCTGAAAGCATTCAATCCATACAAGTTCGTTCTGGGTTCG
This sequence comes from Allium cepa, assembly GCA_030765085.1. Taxonomy (NCBI): domain Eukaryota; kingdom Viridiplantae; phylum Streptophyta; class Magnoliopsida; order Asparagales; family Amaryllidaceae; genus Allium; species Allium cepa. Next base: position 905,812,941 of record CM060929.1, on the reverse strand, counting down.
AACGAAACCGAAGGTATTATCTCATTACACTCATTTTGGAATCACCCTCAGAGTTAACGACAATAACCCTTGCACTCTGAACCACCATCTCGAACTTATAAGAACTAGTCCGTCAACTCATTACGGAATCACCCACAGAGTTATACTGACGTATAGTCCTTACACCTCGAGTCTTCATAAAGCTCCACTTTGATACATGACCTAACATTATTCGGAATCGATGTGGTTTTCGGATATCCAAATATGGAAACCCGATCCCGGTCTCATCGAAATCCAAAGCGTGTCTTTTAGGTCCAAGTTGTTTTAGAGTTTAAAACAATTTAATAACATTATCTATATACACACAGATAGATAATTCAAAGATTCACAACAGATAATTATCACTATCATAATCACAGATAATCCACATTATCACTATCAAAAGATAATTAATATCATCATCACAATGCAACCAATGCATACATATCACACAACATTACTAATCTCATAGCTGAGATTCAAACCATTCAAGGCAATTTATATCATTCATTCATAAGCAATGACTTATAATCACACTATCTATAATTAATTTAAAATGAATTAAATTAATCACATCATCTCTAATTAATTTAAAATGAATTAAATTAATTACTTACACAATATAAATCTTACTTCCATCATCATTAATTAATTACAAATTAATTAATTAATTAACCTCTAATTTATCATCTTAATTAATTAATCCTGATTAATTATACTTTAATTAATTTCACAAAATTAATTACTCTAAACCAAACACAGTAATTAACCATTAATTACTTCATTAATTAATTAACTATAATTAATTACATTTAACCTTAATTAATTACAATTAATTAATTACACTTAATCACTTATTAATGATTAATTAATATTAATTAATTAATCTTAATTACATCATTAATTATATTAATTAATGATCCTTAATTATATTTAATTAATTACTAAATTAAATTAATTTTTTCAATAATTAATCTTACTTAAACCATCATTATTAATCACCTTTGATTAATTATCAATCTATAATTAACTACCCTTAATGACTTATCAAATTAATTACACCTTAAATTAATTCCTTTAATTAATCCCTTGGTTAATTATACATAATAATTAAATCCAAATTACTTTTACAATCCCAACATCATCCACTAATTTCATACGGTAATTATCTTTAATTACTTCACTGAGTAATTTTCTTCATTAATTACATAAAGTAATTATTATCAGTTTCAATTTTTTAAAATTAATTAAACTTAATTAATTAAATTAAACCAATCTCAATAAACTTCATTAATTACTTTAGGTAATTAATGTCTTAATTACTTTATTTAAGTAATTAAACTTAAATAAATTTCACAATTGATTGCATTAATTAATCAATCAAATTAATTATTAAAAATTAATCATATTAATTAATTACTAAATAAACCTTAGTTAATGACCATCATTAACTATTATTAACTCTTTAATTACTTTTCTTTAATTACTTCTTAATTATCTCTAATTTAAATTAATCCAAATTATTAATTAAATAAATTTAATAAGTTATTCCTTAATTATCCTATTTATTTAATTATATTTAATATTTTAATAATTTATAAGGAAATCCATTCCTTATTAATAATTTCATAAATATTAAAGTGTACTGAAAACATTTCATTTTTATAATTTAAATTCAAATTCCATTTTGAACTAAAATTCAAAATGATATTAAGAATTAACCAAATTAAATTTCATTTATTATTTTTTAAAATAAATGTAAATAACATTTATTACTAAAAAAACTTATATAGGATAAGTCTTAATTTACTTAATTTAATTAAAAATTAAGTTTTAAATACATTATTATTTAAATTACAAATTCCAGTTAACAAATCATTTATCTTCTTATTATAAACCCTTTATAAATGACTTTAGTCAAAAAGGAAAATCAAATTAAAATATTTGTTTGAAAACATATTTACTTCTAATAAAAAATTTAAATTTAAACTTATTCAAAAACAATATTAATTTTTATTCTTATTCAAATATCAGATTTAAATTCAATATATTTGAACCCATTCCTTATTTAAATTGTTTGAATTTAAACTTGAATGGAACTCTTGCATTACTCCTTGGTTTTTGAAATCCTTATTTAAAAATACAAATTTATTTTAAAAAAAACTTGAAGATTTAAAGATCCTTAAGAAAACTGGACTTAAATTTAAATTCAAACTGCTAGTTAAAAATTTGCCTTCAGATTTAAAATGAAATTTAATTTTCAGAAACTGTCAGGTTTCATATTTTTTTTATTATTTAAATCTGAAAACCACTTTCAAATTTGAAAACTTGTAGGATTCAAAATCATTTGAAACTATAATACAAACTAGATTTAAACTTACCCTAGATTTAAAAACTTTACTTCCATTTGAATTCAGGGTTTAAAATTTGTTTTAAAAAAAATTAAACAGGATAAAAGATTCTGTTTTAATACTAAATCCTGAAACAAAGCAATACCCGAGCAACTCATATTTTACTTCGAGACAAAGCCTAACCTACTTCGAGTCATACACTCGAATTACCCGAGAAAACTCGAGACAACAAAATTCCCCAACCTGAAACAGACTCAGAAGTTCAACATCCCAACCTGTCAACGCCTCGTCCTCCCACTGTTGATCACCAAAACTCTAAAGGCTCCGGCCACAGCTTCATCCAAGTCCTATCCACCATTACCCAAATTATAGTTGAACTCGATCAACTGATGAAGATGAACTAAAGCAAAAACTATAACCCAGTAAAACTAGGGTTCCAAATTTCCAAATCACCACCACCTCCTCCACGGTTCCCCGATCAACTTCCCACTATTTTTCCTCTTATCTCAGATGACTTCTCCACCTTCAGGAGCAAATCCAACTCAAACGAATACATAGATCATCTGTGCTAACCCAAGAAGTAAAATACAGTAAATAGGAAACTGCTCTCGGGTTTTAATATTAAAAATTAAAATCTTAATTTTAAAAATCAAGATTTTGTATTATGATTTGATTTATAGCTCTGAAGCATTGAATTGTAAAGTTTGAATTTTTTACTTATTTTCAAACTTGCTTGTTTTCTTCAATTTCAGAAACAATTCATTATTATCTATCTTAAGTAAAAAAATTATTCTAGTGTATGTGATGAAATAAATGAGTATGTTTTGAGTCTTAAGTTTAAACTCAGCCAAAACAGGAAGATTTGAATTTAGATTCAAACTAGAAGCCAAAAACTGGAAGCAGAGAACTTGCAGATATCACAGGCATGTATGCAACATACATAAGAGCATTCATCAATCAATCATTCACAGAAACATTTATTTCATATAACTAACATGCAACATAATTTTATACTAATTTTTTTTAAATAAAATTACTCACCAGAAAACAGAGGACAAGCACCAGATTTTTGAAAACCCTTTGAATCTTTTAAAACAGAATTGTCCATGCTTTAAAAACTTAAACTTGTTACTGTGATGCTTCCAACTTGCTTTAAAAATGCTTTTGCTCCTGGATACATAAAATTGCATTGCTTTTTGTTTTGCATGCTTCCAGATTTTAAATGAATGCAAGCTTTCTTGATGACCAGATTGAAAAGAAAATGCAGGTTGCTTGCTTGCAAATGAAATGCAAGATTTCTTGCCTTATTCCTAGATTTACAACTGACATGCATGCTACAGATTCTAAATATGGGGACAGGATTGCTTGAATGTTAAAAGATGTGTAGGTTTTATTTTTTTTATTTTGATTTGTAAAAGGGGTTTGCATGCAGGTTTGTAAAGTAGGTTTTGGGGATGATTTTCAAGATTTTGTTTTGATTTGAAAACAATTGGTTTGAGAAGTGGATTTGAAGATATTTTAGATTTTGGCTTTGATTAGAAGAAATTTCAGCTGAAGCTTTTATCTTAGTTTTTGAAAAAAAAATGAAGATTATAAAGAAATGGGGAATGTAGGAAACATGTTTTTTTTTATAAGTGTATTTGATTTATTTAGAAATTTAAATCAAAAATAATAGGACACTTGTCTCAATTCTTAACATTTGTCAAGTAAGTATGTTAATTAATTAACACATGCTCATTTAATTTGTAAGATGTTTACATTTGTCTTTAATGTTAATTAGTTATAATTAAATGTTAATTGGTTATTTAGTTAATAGGTTAATATAAGATAAAAGTGAATCTTTGTTTAATTAATTAGTTAACATGTATTTATTTATATGTAGATAAATTTTAAAATGAAATAAATGCAATTTTATTTTAAAAAAAACTTATACAAATATTTCAAAATCAAAGCAAATTTAAAAATATTTATACTTTAAATTTTAAAAATTTTGAATTCAAGTTCAAATAATTTTTTTTTTGGAATCCAGTTTATTTACAAATACAACTACAAATTTGAATTTTGAAAACAATTATTTTTATTAAAAATTTATTTGTTGAAACAATGCATTATTATATATTTAAAAATAACCACATTTAATAACCACAAATAACTTATTAAAAGAAATTGTCTTCTTATTAATAAATTATTTATTTTATCACATTATATTTAAAAGAAAATCAAAATAACCTTATTGCTATTTATTTAAATTTTAAACTTGAGTTAAACATATTTTAAATCATTTCAATGTTTATCTTATGTATTTAAAACCATATTTATTTATGAAATATCCTTTTAAAAGTTTAACTTTTTAAATAAAATCATAATTCACAATTTACTAAAGATACATATTTTTATAGAAAACGGGATTTATTCATTAATTAATTAAAACAATACCTATTTATAATATATACAATATTCTATACATATTATACATATAAAACAATTATTAGATTTAAAAAGAATAAAATTTATCAATTAATTATTTATTTTATTGGATTATTAAATTAATTCAAATCTTATTACAAATATCATCAAATCAATTTAATTTTTATTTCAGATTATTAAATTGATATTGCTTCAAAATTCCGGGTCATCACATTCCTCCCCCTTAAAAGAATTTCGTCCCCGAAATTTAAAACAAAGGAAATTTAATAATCAATTTAAAAATTTTATTTTAAAACACAAGCATATACCAATGATATGCTAACAACCATAGCAATCAATTTATCAAATCAAACAAATCTAATTATCCAGAAAAATTCTAGATAAAACTTTCACGAGTTTCCCCGGTAAAAATATCGGAATACTTGCTCTATAGATTCCAAACAATCAATACTATTAAACTACAGAGCTCATATTCATCTAGATCTACAGAACTAGACAGCATATTAGACTGCAGACGAGTCTGACTCAACAACCAAACTCCATAACTGCTGGTTCTAAAACCAGAGATAGACCATACACATACTCCCTCAGAGATACGTGAAACTCATCGAATCCCAGTTGTCCAAACTGACAATTCGATCCTGAAAACCAAATACTAATCCAACCAAAACACGGATAAGTTCTACAACATCTCGGAGCTAGCTTCACCAGTCTTACCAAAACTTATAGCTCCTGAATCAGAGAAAATTCCAACAATAACGAAGTCTCCAACTTCGAATTCCAAGTTCCTCCGTCCCTTATCCACAGAAGTTTTCAGAAAAATCCTGGGCTGCCAACATCCAAACTGATCAGCTCAACCCCTTGCTGATTCCTCTAGAAACAATCAGAACCAAAAACATCCCAACACAATGATCTCCTCAAGATCAATCCAAAACCAAAACACAATTCTACTCCACAACCAGTAGAAAACTACAAACTTCTCCTGATCCGGAAAAGACAATCAGAAACACATCCAAACTGCTTCCGCTGCATAACTCTGATCCGAAGTAGATAAGAAAATGCTGATGAAGAACACAAGCACCAACTGGACATCACCTTCCAGAAATATGGTTTTACAGATCCGTAAAGAAAACTCAGAAATTCCTCCAAAACTGAGTTACTTTCCCAAATTCTATCTCTAGGAATCATTCTTCAACGAAACCGAACCACCGGTTCCACTCCTGGAATTCTAGTCGATAAGAAAACTCAATCTCCAGATGCTGACGAACCTCTATCTTCCCAGAAGACATCCGGAAAAATCCTCAATAATCCAAGAGAACATTCAAACAATCGCAAGTCACTTTTGCGATTAACCCAGATAAATTTCCAAAGAAAACCGTTCTCTCTTTACCAAATAGAACAGCTTACACTGGTCTAGTCAATCCATTAAAGAAACGAATTCACTCTACAGCTTCTGAACTCCATCTTCAGAGAAACTACTCAGCTAAGACCTCGCTGTCGGCTCACAGAACATTCTAAGCTGCACTGCTGACACCAATGCCAAAACTTCCTAATCCAAAGCTCTTCGAGAAACTCGGACTTCAAAACTGACCACAACATCCTGCTGAATCCAGTCACCACATCGAGGCAGACACACTTCCCAAACTTGTTCCAAAGAAATATCTTCGGACACATCCATAGACACTGCATTTCATCACGCAGTTACAACTTCCTGAGGTATCAAAATACCATCACTTACTCCAGCTCAACCGAACAAATCAAACTCAACTCACCAAACTTTGTACTTCAAAGATGACTCCGAACCTTAACAGGTTTCCTTCAGAGTTTGATGAAATACTTCAACACAAAAAAACTTACTCGAGACGGTATTAGGTCTACAGTCTCGAAAGATATACTTCCAACCTCAAACATCAGACTCCAACCGATGGTAGTAATCGTGTTACAAACACTACTACCTCATCTACCTTTATAACCTATATTGGAAAAACCTGAACAAGTAACCCAACAGATAGGTAGAAATATATAAATATATATAAATATATTTAAAATTACAAATACGCTCTCTCAAGAAAGACACCACTCCAGAGCCTGGGTATTCACTCAACCTAATGCTCTGATACCACTGTAACGACCCAACTTCCTAACACTAGAAAGTCGCATCGCCAATTAAGAAGAAAGGGATAGAAAAGAGAAAGAAAGAGAAGAAGAGAAAAACAACACATCAGAATCTAAACAGCGGAATGAATAAATTATATTAATAACGTAAAATATTACACGGTTTACAATCACTATCAGAGTACACAGATATACAACACATACTAGACAGTTATAAACACCTGTCTAGTATTTACAACAAATACAACTCAGAGATAACACAGAGATACCAATCACAACGGAATACTATATATCTAACGCAGAAGCCTCCTGCTCCATTTCTCCTCCACAATTCGTCAAAGCTAACCAGAATCCCTTGGCTACTCCTAAAAATTTGAGTACCCAAGAGTTTATGAAAAACAAAAATAAACTCCGGGTCAGACATGGGTCTGGTGTGAGTAACAAGTTAAGTTTGCTTAACTTTTAAAAAAACCTTTTGAAAAGAAAGGTATCACGTAAGACTTCCCACACATAAACATTGAAAAGTTTTTACCTTACGCTAACCAAAACATTTGATAGGAAATCCAGTTATATTATAATAGTGTCTAGGGTTTTCAAGTAAATATGAAATGCCGAAATTGTTACATTTATTAAATTCTAGCTACTAGCCACAAAAGTGGGTAATACAATCAAAACCGTCGGCACTATTGGATTTTGGATTCCATACAATGGCAGTGCTACTGGGGTACCGCCCGTCACAGTACGTGGCCTAGATCAACGTACCGAGGAGTACGCCCGCTCCCCTGCAACACAAGGCCGGACCCATTCCTTACTGAGCAGTTCCGAACAAGACAACCCCACAGTTGGTGCGCATATCCAACTGCCCACTAAGACGAATAAAAAGGGACCTCTAGACAGGGGAAAATCTTGCTCTCCAGTGGGAGCTACCCACGAAGCTTTGCTGCACCTCCCCTGTTTTAGCCATTCCCGGTTGATGAGGCTTAAGGCTACGATTACCTTTATAGGACACATTATCTTAGAATGCTCATCGTCCATCTGACGATGTTCTGAAAGCATTCAATCCATACAAGTTCGTTCCGGGTTCGAACGAAACCGAAGGCATTGTCTCATTACACTCATTTTGGAATCACCCTCAGAGTTAACGATAATAACCCTTGCACTCTGAACCACCATCTCGAACCTATAAGAACTAGTCCGTCAACTCATTACGGAATCACCCACAGAGTTATACTGACGTCCTTGAGTCTTCATAAAGCTCCACCTTGATACACGACCTAACGTTATTTGGAATCGATGTGGTATTCGGATATCCAAATATGAAAACCCGATCCCGGTCTCATCGAAATCCAAAGCGTGTCTTTTAGGTCCAAGTTGTTTTAGAGTTTAAAACAATTTAATAACATTATCTATATACACACAGATAGATAATTCAAAGTTTCACAACAGATAATTATCATTATCATAATCATAGATAATCCACATTATCACTATCAAAAGATAATTAATATCATCATCACAATGCAACCAATGCATACATATCACACAACATTACTAATCTCATAGCTGAGATTCAAACCATTCAAGGCAATTTATATCATTCATTCATAAGCAATGACTTATAATCACACTATCTATAATTAATTTAAAATGAATTAAATTAATCACATCATCTCTAATTAATTCAAAATGAATTAAATTAATTACTTACACAATATAAATCTTGCTTCCATCATCATTAATTAATTACAAATTAATTAATTAATTAACCTCTAATTTATCATCTTAATTAATCAATCCTGGTTAATTATACTCTAATTAATTTCACAAAATTAATTACTCTAAACCAAACACAGTAATTAACCTTTAATTACTTCATTAATTAATTAACTATAATTAATTACATTTAACCTTAATTAATTACAATTAATTAATTACACTTAATCACTTATTAACGATTAATTAATATTAATTAGTTAATCTTAGTTACATCATTAATTATATTAATTAGTGATCCTTAATTATATTTAATTAATTACTAAATTAAATTAATTATTTCAATAATTAATCTTACTTAAACCATCATTATTAATCACCTTTGATTAATTATCAATCCGTAATTAACTACCCTTAATTACTTATCAAATTAATTACACCTTAAATTAATTCCTTTAATTAATCCCTTGATTAATTATACATAATAATTAAATCCAAATTACTTTTACAATCCCAACATCATCCACTAATTTCATACAGTAATTATCTTTAATTACTTCACTGAGTAATTTTACTTCATTAATTACATAAAGTAATTATTATCAATTTCAATGTTTTAAAATTAGTTAAACTTAATTAATTAAATTAAACCAATCTCAATAAACTTCATTAATTACATTTAGTAATTAATGTCTTAATTACTTTATTTAAGTAATTAAACTTAAATAAATTTCACAATTAATTGCATTAATTAATCAATCTAATTAATTATTAAAAATTAATCATATTAATTAATTACTAAATAAACCTTAGTTAATGACCATCATTAACTATTATTAATTCTTTAATTACTTTTCTTTAATTACTTCTTAATTATCTCTAATTTAAATTAATCTAAATTATTAATTAAATAAATTAAATAAATAAGTTATTCCATAATTATCCTATTTATTTAATTATATTTAATATTTTAATAATTTCTAAGGAAATCCATTCCTTATTAATAATTTCATAAATATTAAAGTGTATAAGAACATTTCATTTTTATAATTTAAATTCAAATTCCATTTTGAACTAAAATTCAAAATGATATTAAGAATTAACCAATTTAAATTTCATTTATTATTCTTTAAAATAAATGTAAATAAAATTTATTACTAATTTTTAAAACTTATATAGGATAAGTCTTAATTTACTTAATTTAATTAAAAATTAAGTTTTAAATACATTATTATTTAAATTACAAATTCCAGTTAACAAATCATTTATCTTCTTATTATAAACCCTTTATAAATGACTTTATTCAAAAAGGAAAATTAAATTGAAATATTTGTTTGAAAACATATTTACTTCTAATAAACAATTTAAATTTAAACTTGTTTGAAAATAATATTAATTTTTATTCTTATTCAAATATCAGATTTAAATTCAATATATTTGAACCCATTCCTTATTTAAATTGTTTGAATTTAAACTTGAATGGAACTCTTGCTTTACACCTTGATTTTTGAACTCCTTATTTAAAAATACAAATTTATTTAAAAAAAACTTGAAGATTTAAAGATCCTTAAGAAAACTGGTCTTAAATTTAAATTCAAACTGCTAGTTAAAAATTTGCCTTCAGATTTAAAATGAAATTTAATTTTCAGAAACTGTCAGATTTCATACTTATTATTATTATTATTTAAATCTGAAAACCACTTTCAAATTTGAAAACTTGTAGGATTCAAAATCATTTGAAACTATAATATAAACTAGATTTATACTTACCCCAGATTTAAAAATTTTACTTCCATTTGAATTCAGGGTTTAAAATTTGTTTTAAAAAAATTAAACAGGATAACATATTCTGTTTTAATACTAAATCCTAAAACAAAGCAATACCCGAGCAACTCATATTTTACTTTGAGACAAAGCCTAACCTACTTCGAGTCATACACTCGAATTACCCGAGAAAACTCGAGACAACAAAATTCCCCAACCTGAAACAGACTCAGAAGTTCAATATCCCAACCTGTCAATGCCTCGTCCTCCCACTGTCGATCACCAAAACTCCAGAGGCTCCGGCCACAGCTTCATCCAAGTCCTATCCACCATTACCCAAATTATAGTTGAACTCGATCAACTGATGAAGACGAACTAAAGCAAAAACTATAACCCAGTAAAACTAGGGTTCCAAATTTCCAAATCACTACCACCTCCTCCACAGTTTCCCGATCAACTTCCCACTATTTTTCCTCTTATCTCAAATGACTTCTCCGCCTTCAGGAGCAAATCCAACTCAAACGAATAGATAGATCATCTGTGCTAACCCAAGAAGTAAAATACAGTAAATAGGAAACTGCTCTCGGGTTTTAATATTAAAAATTGAAATCTTAATTTTAAAAATCAAGATTTTGTATTATGATTTGATTTATAGCTCTGAAGCATTGAATTGTAAAGTTCGAATTTTTTACTTATTTTCAAACTTGCTTGTTTTCTTCAATTTCTGAAACAATTCATTATTATCTATCTTAAGTAAAAAAATTATTCTAGTGTATGTGATGAAATAAATGAGTATGTTTTGAGTCTTAAGTTTAAACTCAGCCAAAACAGGAAGATTTGAATTTAGATTCAAACTAGAAGCCAAAAACTGGAAGCAGAGAACTTGCAGATATCACAGGCATGTATGCAACATACATAAGAGCATTCATCAATCAATCATTCACAGAAACATTTATTTCATATAACTAACATGCAAGGTTTCTTGCCTTATTCCCAGATTTACAACTGACATGCATGCTACAGATTCTAAATATGGGGACAGGATTGCTTGAATGTTAAAAGATGTGCAGGTTTTATTTTTTTATTTTGATTGTAAAAAGGGTTTGCATGCAGGCTTTTCAGGTTTATGAAGTGGATTTTGGGGATGATTTTCAAGATTTTGTTTTGATTTGAAAACAATTGGTTTGAGAAGTGGATTTGAAGATGTTTCAGATATTGAAAAATTAATAGGACACTTGTCTCAATTCTTAACATTTGTCAAGTAAGTATGTTAATTAATTAACACATGCTCATTTAATTTGTAAGATGTTTACATTTGTCTTTAATGTTAATTAGTTATAATTAAATGTTAATTGGTTATTTAGTTAATAGGTTAATATAAGATAAAAGTGAATCTTTGTTTAATTAATTAGTTAACATGTATTTATTTATATGTAGATAAATTTTAAAATGAAATAAATGCAATTTTATTTAAAAAAACTTATACAAATATTTCAAAATCAAAGCAAATTTAAAAATATTTATACTTTAAATTTTAAAAATTTTGAATTCAAGTTCAAATTAATCTTTTTTTGATATCCAGTTTATTTACAAATACAACTACAAATTTGAATTTTGAAAACAATTATTTCTATTAAAAATTTATTTGTTGAAACAATGCATTATTATATATTTAAAAATAACCATATTTAATAACCATAAATAACTTATTAAAAGAAATTGTCTTCTTATTAATAAATTATTTATTTTATCACATTATATTTAAAAGAAAATCCAAATAACCTTATTTTATATTTATTTAAATTTTAAACTTGAGTTAAACATATTTTAAATCATTTCAATGTTTATCTTATGTATTTAAAACCATATTTATTTATGAAATATCCTTTTAAAGTTTAACTTTTTAAATAAAATCATAATTCACAATTTACTAAAGATGCATATTTTTATAGAAAACAGGATTTATTCATTAATTAATTAAAACGATACCTATGTATAATATATACAATATTCTATACATATTATAGATATAAAACAATTATTAGATTTTAAAAGAATAAAATCTATCAATTATTTATTTATTTTATTGGATTATTAAATTAATTCAAATCTTATTACAAATATTATCAAATCAATTAAATTTTTATTTCAGATTATTAAATTGATATTGCTTCAAAATTCCGGGTCACCACATTCCTCCCCCTTAAAAGAATTTCGTCCCCGAAATTTTAAAACAAAGGTAATTTAATAATCTATTTAAAAATTTATTTTAAAACACAAGCATGTACCAATGATATGCTAACAACCGTAGCAATCAATTTATCAAATCAAACAAATCTAATTATCCAGAAAAATTCTGGATAAAACTTTCATGAGTTTCCCCGGTAAAAATATCGGGATACTCGCTCTATAGATTCCAAACAATCAATACTATTAAACTACAGACTCCTATTCATCTAGATCTACAGAACTAGACAACATATCAGACTGCAGACGAGTCTGACTCAACAACCAAACTCCATAACTGCTGGTTCTAAAACCAGAGATAGACCATACACGTACTCCCTCAGAGATACGTGGAACTCATCGAATCCCAATTGTCCAAACTGACAATTCGACCCTGACAACCAAACACTAATCCAACCAAAACACAGATAAGTTCTACAACATCTCGGAGCTAGCTTCTCCAGTCTTACCAAAACTTATAGCTCCTGAATCAGAGAAAATTCCAACAATAACGAAGTCTCCAACTTCAAATTCCAAGTTCTTCCGTCCCTTATCCACAGAAGTTTTCAGAAAAATCCTGGGCTGCCAACATCCAAACTGATCAGCTCAACCCCTTGCTGATTCCTCTAGAAACAATCAGAACCAAAAACATCCCAACACAATGATCTCCTCAAGATCAATCCAAAACCAAAACACAATTCTACTCCATAACCAGCAGAAAACTACAAACTTCTCCTGATCCGGAAAAGACAATCAGAAACACATCCAAACTGCTTCCGCTGCACAACTCTGATCCGAAGTAGATAAGAAAATGCTGACGAAGAACACAAGCACCAACTGGACATCACCTTCCAGAAATATGGTTCTACAGATCCATAAAGAAAACTCAGAAATTCCTCCAAAACTGAGTTACTTTACCAAATTCTATCTCCAGGAATCATTCTTCAACTAAACCGAACCACCGGTTCCACTCCTGGAATTCTAGTCGATAAGAAAACTCAATCTCTAGATGCTGACGAACCTCTATCTTCCCAGAACACATCCGGAAAAATCTTCAACAATTCAAGAGAGCATTCAAACAATCGCAAGTCACTTTTGCGATTAACCCAGATAAATTTCCAAAGAAAACCGTTCTCTCTTTACCAAATAGAACAGCTTACACTGGTCTAGTCAATCCATTAAAGAAACGGATTCACTCTGCAGCTTCTGAACTCCATCTTCAGAGAAACTACTCAGCTAAGACCTCGCTGTCGGCTCACAGAACATTCCAAGCTGCACTGTTGACAACAATGCCAAAACTTCCTAATCCAAAGCTCTTCGAGAAACTCGGACTTCAAAACTGACCACAACATCCTGCTGAATCCAGTCACCACATCGTGGAAGACACACTTCCCAAACTTGTTCCAAAGAAATATCTTCGGACACATCCATAGACACTGCATTTCATCACGCAGTTACAACTTCCTAAGGTATCAAAATACCATCACTTACTCCAGCTCAACCGAACAAATCAAACTCAACTCACCAAACTTTGTACTTCAAAGATGACTCCGAACTTTAACATGTTTCCTTCAGAGTTTGATGAAATACTTCAACACAACAAACTTACTCGAGATGGTATTAGGTCTACGGTCTTGACAGATATACTTCCAACCTCAAACATCAGACTCCAACCAATGGTAGTAATCGTGTTACAAACACTACTACCTCATCTACCTTTATAACCTATATTGGAAAAACCTGAACAGGCAACCCAACAGATAGGTAGTGTAATAACCCGGGGTTTCGTAACAATTGATTATTGTCAAATGACGATTAAATGGGTTGTTAATTGATATTGGGAATTTTAATTAGGTTTAAATTCATTTGTAAATTCTTTTATAATTCGATAACGGATTACGGGCTTTAAATAAATCCCTTTTATTTTATTGGCCAATTCTCTTTTACTTTGTTAGGCCGTGATATTATCAAAAAGGCTATGACCGTTCCCCTTTTGATTCATTCTCGAACCCTAATTAAAAAAAAAATGGCGGCGCCAATTTCGTTCGTTCCTCATCTCGAAAGCTAGAGCTTGTGAAAATCTTCGAAGCCAATGCTTGAATGTTGATCTATCGAAAGGACAATCGCGAGTTTGCTTCGTCGATCGTTCGTCTTCTTGAGTTATGCTCGACTGCTTCTATTCGTCGATAAGGTGAGTGATTTCTTATCACTCACATCTAATTCCACTCTGATGATTTTTGGCTTGTTAAAATTTGCGATTTGCATTGTTTGATTAAGTGATATTCTCGGCTTTGATGATTTTGATCTGTTCGATCTCCTTGGTCATTATGGGTTGATTTGCATTATGCTCCGGTCACTAGACATTGATTATTTGACCTGTGGCAGTTGTTCATGGTTGCAACTGCAGTTTCCTTGTGATTTTGATACTTGTTGATTACTGTTTTTATGATTTTTGACTGGGTTTCGTTTCGTGGCCACCACGGCTTGTTGATTTCATTTGACTTTGGTCATATGATTTTTTGTGTGCAATTCCTCTGTATTATCTTCAACCTTGGTTATCACGGCACTGAGTTTCATGTCTTCACCGGTCTTCGACCTAACATCATCTTTGTGTATTGGCTGCAGTTCAATGACTTTAGCCTTTACTGTATTGGGTTGCAAATTGAGTTTGATCCTGTTGTATCGACTTGTTTTGCTTTGTGCTTTAAATTGCCTGACCATGGTATTTCATGTACACTGTTGCTTCACAGAATCTTTTGTATCCTCTGTTTGCTTGGGTTACCTGTGCAGTTCTATGGTCTTGCATCATGTGTATACATACTTTTATGTTCATATGTTGCATCCTCTGTTACCTTGTACATGTTGAGTTGTCACTCTGGCCTGTTTCATGTTAACTGTACTTTGATCTTGTTTCAGTGATGCATTATGTTGTATTCAATGTTCATTGGTTTCTTGGTGAAGAGGCTGAACTTGTTAGTCAATCTTGCATACTTTGATACTCTACATGCCTGTAGTGTTTCTTAGCTCATGTAGGTAAATGTTTGCACAATTGTTATCTTCACTTGTGTGTCTGTGGTTCAGTTAGCTAGCCAAATTATGCTCCTTCCATTGTTGCATATAGGTGATTGTCCATCCATATTGTAAGACATGTAGCATGCTTTGTTCATGCATTTTGAGAGTACTGTCTAGTTTCACTATGGTAAACCTGTCGCATCTTTTGTAGTTCCATGTTGCACCTCTGATTTTTTTTTCATGTGCAGTTCGTTATTGTGTACAATTGAGTTTGCATGCATGTAATTTTGTTACAGACCCTAGTTTGATATTAGCATGCATGTGAACCATTTTGTGTTGGAGCATAATTTTGTTTGCACTGCTTCATCATGTCACTATTTCATTTGAATATACACCTGAGTTGAATCCAGCTAATCGCTTGGATTTGACCTTGTGCTGATTTCTATTTCATATACTGAAGTGGTGAGGCAGTACACGCGTGCGTGTACTACAGCCACACAGAATTAACGTTTTATTGTGGCGAGGCAGTGCATGCGGGCGTGTACTGCGGCCCTTTCAGATTTGACATTTTAATTGATATTTCGATTGCTGGATTTGTTTCGTGTTGCCAATTCAATATATTTTGAAGTGTATTTTGATTTGGTTTGATTTGATCATTTTGTTGACATCTAATTATCTTTTGATAATTAGATTATGAGTTTCTAAATTATTATTTAATAATTGGATTTGTGTTAATTGTCGTTTAGACAATTCTGTTGTTTTTAAAATTATCTTCATTGATATTCTTTTCACTTATCTTAGTTGATGATTTGAATCTGCTAATTTGTTGCTTAACACTATTACGTTTTATAGCGTTATCCGATTCTCTTCTTGAAGGGTTGGATAGACGGGATTTATTGTGACCGTCGTCTATTCATTATTTAACTATTATTGCTTCTGTGCACTAATAACTGAGTTTGAATTAGACTGACCCGTGTATTATTTTCTTTTGAATGTAATACTCAGGTCAGACCGAGTATTTACAGGTTGTTGATATCTTACTTTGGGTTGCTGCTAGAGTTATGAAGTCTTTTCATATTTTTGTAGTAGATGTTGTCATTGTATAGGATGTTGTATATTCATGTATATTATTTACGATAATCTACTTGTATATGTAACTTCCAGAGTCGACAGCTGTAGTTGTATCATATGTATTGTATCACATGTATATCAACTGACATCAGTTATAATATATATGAGACCTTTTGTTTTATCTGTGTTCCGCATTTATATTATCTGTGTTATTATTATATATATTGTCCTAAACTATTATGAACCATCGTAGTTTGTTTTATACAGGAATTGGGTATGTCGATGGGAGTAAATAAATAAGAGATGAAAAATAAAAATATATACCACTCCTATCGAGGTAACCAATACTAGTGTAAGGCCCAACTACGAATGGCCGCTCCTATCCAGCCTTATCCTTCGTGATAACAGACAGTATTTCCTTTAATACTCTTTGTTATTGTGAGTATAGAGGTGGGGCGTCACAGTTGGTATAAGAGCTTGGGGTTTATGGACATAATATAAAACATAACTTAGATGGAACATGTGTTACAACTATTAGTCGATGTTTTATTATTTTTTGAGTCAAAACTAAAGTTTTGATATTTTGATGAAATTTTTAAATATCTTTATTTAAAAATAAAAGTGAATTTGCGTTTTGTTGATTTGGTTGATTCGTGTTTGTTTATCAGAGTGCGCAGCGAAAATCGTGAGACTGTCTTCGTTGAGTACGACTGATAACCTTTTTGATTTGAAAATAAAAATATGAAATTGAAATAAATTTCATTTGTTGTTTACATAACTGTGTTTAATTTGTTTTCTTTAAAAATTTCGAATCCAATTTGAGAATTCGAAGCGATTGCAGTTATGTGAATTTGTTGAGATTTTTGCTGTTTTAGGATTATCTTCATTGAAGATATATTCGACTGATTTCTTTGTTCATTTTGCGGTATACGTATAAATTTATGTTGCACGTTACTGCATTATTTTTACGTTGAATCGATGTTTGGTTTTAAACGTATTTTGTTGCCGTTATTTTTATAACGGGATTTTTTTACACCAATGCAAAATTTTGAAGCTCGGTGTTTTGTTGACATTTTAATGAATGAAAATTCACTGATATTATATTATGATGCAAATTATTTTGATGAGATTTTGACGTTTAAAAAATTACTGTCGCATTGACTTCGTCAGATTTTAAAGTGGATTTTCAAGCGGTTATCCCGCAATACTAATTTTGTTGTCCGTTTTACGGTATTCTGAGAAGTGCAATTTCCTTGTTGAAATTATCACTAATGTTGTTGTTTTTATCACGGATTTGCAAATCACTTTAAAAATAAAATTTGTTTTTCAAAATTTTTTAGTTTACGTTTTCAACAGAATGAGGAAGCGATTTAAATGTTTCAGCAAAATCGAGGACTATGAACCCTTTCTTTTACTGATTCGCTTAATTCCGGACTTGTCCGTTTGAGAATGTAAATTATTACTTTTATAAAATAAATGAAATTGTTTTCAGAAGTTTTGCATTTTGCGTTTTCAAATAAATGAGAAAGCGATTTAAACGTTTCAGCAAAATCAAGGACTATGACCCCTTTCTTTTACTGATTCGCTTAATTCCGGACTTGTCCGTTTGAGAATGTGAAATGTTATTTTTGAAATACATAATTTTGCACTTTCAAGGAAATGATGAAGAGAATTAAACGATTTTAGTAAAATACGTGGTATGGGACATGTGCGTTTGCTATTTTGGTTAATTCCAGACTCGTTAATTGAAATATTTGATGACTTTCGTGTGCTTTCGAGCCACTATGTTGGACCTTCGGGTCATTTGTTGGACCTTCGGGTCAATACCAGTACCAGACATTCGGGTCATTTGTTGGACCTCCGGGTCATTTGTTGGGCGCCAAAATTATGTTGGGTACTTGGTAGGCTTCGGCCATTTGTTGATGCACGTGCGGCGTAGCTAAAACTCGCCATTTGTTGGGATCGATCCACCATTTATGTTGATTTTCTAGTTATCTTAATTGATTCTAGATATTTGTTGTTTCCAATTATCTGCAAGTAATTGGATATTTGTTGATATGAGTTCTGATTATCATTTTGATAATCGAATATTTGTTGATTTTGATTATCCTTTTTGATAATCGAATATTTGTTATTTCTGATTATCATTTTGATAATCGGATATTTGTTGATTTTGATTACCGTTTTTGATAATCGAATATTTGTTGTTTCTGATTACCGTTTTTGATAATCGGATATTTGTTGATTTTGATTACCGTTTTTGATAATCGAATATTTGTTGTTTCTGATTATCGTTTTTGACAATTGGATATTCGTTGATATGAGTTCTGATTACCGTTTTGATAATCAGATATTTGTTGATTTTGATTATCGTTTTTGATAATCGAATATTTGTTGTTTCTGATTATCGTTTTGATAATCGGATATTTGCTGATTTTGATTACCGTTTTTGATAATCGAATATTTGTTGTTTCTGATTATCGTTTTTGATAATCGGATATTTGTTGATTTTGATTACCGTTTTTGATAATCGAATATTTGTTGTTCCTGATTATCGTTTTTGATAATTGGATATTTGTTGATATGAGTTCTGATTATCGTTTTTGATAATCGGATATTTGTTGATTTTGATTATCGTTTTTGATAATCGAATATTTGTTGTTTCTGATTATCGTTTTTGGTAATTAGATATTTGTCGATTTGTTGATTTGTTGAATTGTTGATTTGAGATTTCTGGTTATCGCTTGTGATAATTAGATATTTGAGATTTGATTATCGATTGTGATAATTAAATGTTTGTTGATTTGAAATTTGATTATCGTTTGCGATAATTAAATATTTGTTGATTTGAGAAATTTGATTATCATTTTGATAATTAAATATTTGCTGATTTGAGAAATTTGATTATCGTTTGTGATAATTAGATATTTGAGATTTGATTATCGATTGTGATAATTAAATATTTGTTGATTTAAAAGTTGATTATCGATTGTGATAATTGAATATTTGTTGATTTGAGATTTAAATATCGTTTTTGATAATTGAGTAATTGTTGATTTGAAATTTGATTATCGCTTGAGATAATTAAATATTTGTTGATCTGAGATTTCTGATTAATGTCTTGATAATTAGGTAATTGCTAATTTTATTGATTATATGATTCTCTAGTCTCTAATTGATTCTAAATTATGTTGATTATATTGAATAGCTATTTTCTATCTATCTCTGTTGATAGTTAGAGTTTGCTGATTATGAAGTTCGTGTTTTCTGTTTATCTGTTGGATAACTAGATATTTACAGTTTTGTGATTTGCGAATTTTGTTTTCTAATTATCTTTGTCGATAATTAGATTTTTTTGTTTTCTAATTATCGTATTGATAATTAGATATTGCTGTTTTGTGAATTCTGTAATTCTAATTATCTAAGTTGATAAATGAATATTGCTGATGATTACATTTATTCAGTTTTGATGTTTTCTGATCATCTATTTGATAATTAGATTTTGTAGAAAATTTGTGAATTCCTTTTATGAAATTAAAAGATTTCTTTGACGTTTGAATTCTCTACCTTTATTTCTAGCTTAACCAGTTTCTGTTAGAAAATTTATTGTTAGTGACGACCTTAATTATGAAGATTTCTTTGACGTTTGAATTCTCTACCTCTATTTCTAGCTTAACCAGTTTATTGTTAGAAAATCTTATTACAAATTTTATCAAATCATTTTAATTTTTATTTCAGATTATTAAATTGATATTGCTTCAAAATTCCGGGTCATTACAAAGGAAAAATTAAAATGAGATATAATAAGGAGATTTGAAAAAAAATTAAAAAAGGAGAAGAAGATTAGAATGGAAGCTAGGGTTTCATTTGCATCATATCGTATTTATAAGGTTAGAGTTAGGTTTAGGGACAAAGAGATTTGAAAAAAGAGGCTGCTATTAATTATAAATAAAGTAAATATGAACAAACTTGGTATTGAAATATAGTAAATATGAACAGCCTTTTTTAAAAGTAGCAGGTATTAAAAAGAGGTAATTATTAATTAGAAAGGGAATGAATGGACTAACTCTATACTGTAAACAAACTTTTAGAATTCAAATTTCAAAACAATCGTTTACTTAATTAATTTGGTTAACCCTAAACATACCAAAATTAACATCTTTTAAAGATTTAATTAACACACAATAAATGAAAATAAATTCACCATACAAATTTGTGTCATAAATTAAAAGAATATACAACATTAAGAAATCTTCATTTCTCCCTCTTTGTGATTAGATTGGAAATTAAACAACATGTTAACATTTCGATTGAATGTTTTACAAGGAATGCATTAACATACATTCAAAAATATGATAGCATAAACAAGGTAGTATAAACAGGTGTATAATATATACATCTTTATCGCCACTTATAGTTTATATTCATAAATAAAAGGTATGAAAATAATCCACATAAGGAGGCAATTAATGTAAGAGTAAATTAGTAAAGTGAAGATGGAAAGGTAAGTTATGTTGCAATAAAAATCTAATAAAGTCTAATGGGAAAGGAAATAGTCAAGTGTAAATCTTTTTTACCCCCTTTATCATCTTCTATTAACATTTAATTTAACAACGTATAAGATTTCAATATAAACTAGCATTAAATTTTGATCTAAAACATAAGTTTGAATTTAGGTATAAATATATATATGTAGTAAACTAGCATTAAATTTTGAAACATAAACTGAATTAATTTATTTCAATATATGTTTACAATTAACATCTTCCCACTTAAAAAGATTCCAATCATATTGATTGTCATTGATTTCTAAGGTAAAAATGAATGAGACAATTCAAATCCTTTTTATAGTAATTTAACGTATTTACGGAAATATTGTATACAAACCAAATGTTATTAATTTCTTATTTTTGTAATAAATTTTTCACCTACCAACATTTCAAATAAATAAACATATGATTTTTTTTATTTAGTAGAGGAACGTATATCATTCTTTTTATTATGTTCATTACTACTCTAAAATCTGGTTAACCTTTGTTCAACCTTTCATTACTTTACTATACTCTAATTTGACAACTCCTAACATTGTAGTACATTTCACATTAATGTAACATTTATTAAAATTTATTTCCAATCCTAATTCCATCAACTATTTAAACAGGTAACTTATAATATTTGTTTACAAGCCAATTGTTACACGTAAGTTTCTCATACTTCAACCAATTGTCATATTATGAACGGAATTAACATTAATTTCAAATATTCACTAATTTATTCCATTCTATTTTCATCTTTTTTTTATTTGCATAACATTTAATTCCGGATTGCTGCAATAATTACAGTTATTGTATGCTAGATTTCAGTGGAATGATTTGTTTGTCTTTCATTACATTACTATATCCAAATATCCATCTTTCCTTTGTATTAACTCCTATTTTAACTTAATTTCAAATTAACGTACTGCTTAATTTCCTTTGATCGCAAATAGATTTCCAATTTTTATTAAATAAACTAAAGAAATATGTAACAAGTAATAATAGATACCATTAACTTTTATTTTTTCATTTCCCTTTCTAGTCATATAAGGATTCATCCATAAAGTTTACATTTACTTTTTACCACTTTTACTTTTATTCATTGATTCAATGTTTATTTCAAATATTTTCATTTATTACTCATAAATATTCGTTGTCATTTATAAATATGATGTCAGTTTCTTCTTTTGTTGCATTATATTTATTCCTTCCTTCATTACTGCATAACCTCATTTATTATCATTCATTTATCTATAGTATTTATGCTTAATCACATTTCTTAGCCTTCCAATTGTTCACTTAAGTTTCTAACCATTTATTTATAATACTTCCCTTTTTATTATATTCTATTAGAAGCAATTTCAATTATACCTAAGTTTATAATGCTAGAACAACAATTTATTATTTATTAAAGAATTCCATAAATTACCTCATTTGAACTTATTTCCCAATTCACCAATTTCTACCTAAAAATAAATTACGTTTTCATTAAATTTTCATTCCCACTTCCGTTACTACATTTACCATCAACCCAAACATTATGAATACTTATCAACCTGCATCATCCTTATTCCATTAATTTACGTTCAATTGCTATTCAATATATATTAATTCATAAATCAATATTTAAGTTCATTTTCCTGTATTAAATTTATTAACAAGTATTCCTTAAATTTATACTAACATTGATTATATCTAATTTGCACTTTATTACTTATCATTCCAACAATTTTTATAACTTTGAATCTATTTCCCTGCTAACAAATTACAATCAAATGAAGCTTTACAAATCTATTTCGATTAATTTGGATGGCATTAAATTAGTATATTTATTATCTTACATCGACATTTTTTATAATTTATTCCCGTTGTAAATTTAATAACAAGTTTCAAACTTCTTTTATTTATACAACACTTACCTTAATCCATTTTCAAATTTTATACCCAGGTGCACAATTTTCCCTATTTCATTTAAAATGTGATTTCACTTCAACAGTCAAAATTTAGTTCTTTTATAACTATTGCTACATTCCATTCTTAACATTTATTTCGATATAAATTAAAAAAAATTCTTTTTTTCTAAAGTTAATCACAAATTTTTTATTAAATAACCAAATTAATTATTGAAAATTTACGGGTCGTTACAAAAGAGTAATTAATCAAGGATGATTGATTAAAAAGGATAATTAAGAGATAATTACTTAGGGTAATTAAAGAGTAATTAACCAAGGATGATTAATTTAAAAGGGTAATTAGGAGATAATTACTTGGTATAATTAAGAAGTAATTAATCAAGATGATTAATTAAAATTGTAATTAAGGAATAACTACTTAAATTAACTAAGAAATAATTAATCAAGGGAGATTAATTAAAGTGGAAAATCAAGTGATGATTAATTAATTAATTTGTAATTAATTAATGGTAAGTAAGTTGGATTAATTATAATCCAAGTGATTAAGTAAGGAATTAATTTAATTAAGGATTAATTAAATTAATTTAGTTTGGATCAAACTTTATGTATGAATGAGTTAATGATATTGGATGATATTGGATGTCATTGGATGATATTTGATAATTTAAATGTGATATATCTGAGATGTGATACATATGCTGCTTTGTGATATGTGTGGATGAATTAGATAATAGTGGATTATCTATCTATGTGTTATGAATCATCCATTTATGTTAAGTGATATTTCGAATGTCTACTGTTTAAACCCTTAAGTACAACTTGGACATTAAAATGGCGTTTTGGATTCGGTGAAACCAAGATCGGATTTTATATCCGAAAACCACATCGATACAAATTAATGTTAGGTCGTAAATCCAAGTGAAGTGAAGTGAAGTGAAGACTCGAGGTGGAAGAACTATGTATCGTTATAACTCCAAGGATGATTCCAGAATGAGTTTAACGAAGATAATACTTTCAGATTCGAGATGAAGATTCAGAGTGCAAGGGCTATTGTCGTTAACTCTGAGGGTGATTCCAAAATGAGTGTAACGAGATAGTACCTTCGGTTCCATTCGTACTCGAAATGGACTTGTATGGATTGAATGCTTTTAGAACATCGTTAGGTGGACGATGAGCATTCTAAGATGGATGTGTCCTACAAAGGTAATTGCAGCCTCAAGCCTCATCAACCGAGAATGGCTAAAACAGGGGAGGTGCAGCAAGGCTAAGTGAGTCGCACTCAAGTAGGACAAGACTGACCCCTCTCTAGATGTCCCTTTTTATTCGGCTGTGTGGGCAGTTTGATCTGTAGCCAACTGCGGGGTTGTCTTGTTCGGGACTGTCCAGTAAGGGATGGTTCCGGCCTTGTGTTGCAGGGGATTTAGGGTGGATCCTCGGTACTATGATCTAGACCAGGTACTGTGACGGGCGGTACCCCAGTAGCTCTGCCATTGATGGAAACCCATTTTCCCTACGAGACCTTACGGTTTTGTTTGTATACCTCTGTATGCTGGAATTTAATAAATGTAACAATTTCGACTATTTTCTATTTTACTTGAAAACCCTAGACACTATTATAATATCACTGGATTTCCTATCAAATGTTTTGGTTAGCGTAAGGTAAAAATTTACCCATGTTTATGTGTGGGGAGTCTTACGTGATACTTTTCTTTTCAAAGGATTTTCTAAAGTTAAGCAACTTTAAACCGTTTACTCACACCAGAGCCATGTCTGACCCAAGTGTTTATTTTCTGTTTTATTAAAATCTTGGGTACTCATATTATGTATGAGTAGTCAAGTGATTCAGGTTAGCCTTGACGAATTATGGAGGAGCTTTGGAGCAGGGGGCTTCAAAGTGTAGATATATAGATAGAGTTTCCGCTGTGATGTTATTCTGTATTGGTTCTTGTATTGTACATTAGACGGTAATGTTATAACTGTCTAAATTGAGATGTATAGATGTGTACTATGATGTATATGATACTATGTATATGTTATGTATTATATTCCATTCATTCCGCTGTCAGATTCTGATGGGTTGTTGTTCTTTCTTCTCTTTCTTTTCTTCTTCTTTCCCTTTCTTTCTTAAATAATGATGCGTCTTTCTGGTGATAGGAAGGCGGGTCATTACAAATAGATTGTTTGATAATTACACAAAAATAAAATAATGTAATATAAAACATGATATGCCTCGACTCATGTTTTAAATACTGATTACTTAGAACTAAATCATATTGCTTGCCTATAAGAATTTACAATATAAATTGTTTTCCTTGGATTGTCTATAAGTGTATGTCCATTACTATAAATTAAATATGATTGTTTATTGTAGATTAAAAAACAAGTCAAAACATAATACCATGATCCAAATAAAATTTCCACCAAGGTTGTTTGCCTATTTAAAAATAGTTAGGAAATCAAAAAGTGTCATTTACGATCATTACACCCCCGAATTACATTTCCTCTACAATCGCATATTACAAGTTAGAACAGCGGCTTATGGGAAGTAGCATACATCTATATTGATCATCAACTAAATTTTTAATGATGATTGGTTTCAATAAACCTAAACCATTTCATAAACTATTGCATAAAAAATAGGATTTTTGAAATAAAAAAACAACAGTAGTCATGAATAATATAGACAATACAAGTCGGCATCGTGCTTAATGTTTGTAAATTGAATTAATGTTTCTTATAATCTTGAGCTTTTTTAATAGAATAATCTTAATATTTTAGTATTATTTTGTATATTCCTACTTGATCCACTACTATTGTCATATTAAATCAACATAGAAAATTCTTGAAGAACCAAATTCAGTGATGCAGAACACATTAAATCATGCTAACCAAGATAAATTAGGATTTTTATCTCAAATCGGATAGATAATTGGGTCCATAAAAGTAGAGTGTAATCAACTTGACCAACAAAAGTTGGTCACCACATAGAATCAATCCGAGCCAGGGCATAAGAACCATCAAAAAGAGCGGTGGGGAAAGAAGGGAAATCATTGAGGCAGAAGCGAAGAAAATCGGTCAAAGAAACATAACGATGATGATGAGTTGGGGACACTTTTTTCCCCTTTGAAGATACATCTGACTGATTTTATTATATATGAAAATTAGGAATAAATGCTAAAGGGGTTGAGAAGGAATTAAAATTCGGGACCCTTGTGATAGTTCATTGGGGGGTACACATGGCAGAAGCTGGTTTAAATTAGAAAACAATGGGAAGGAGCTTGAGAGTCGACTATTCCCTACACAGTATTAATATTATAGTGCAGTATAAACATACATACCTACGTAAAAATATATGCATATACATACATACATAAATAAATAAATAAACAAATATATATATATATATATATATATATATATATCCATTTCCAATCTATTGGTCTATCGCTCATATCTATTTATTATATATATATATATATATATATATCCGTTTTTATTCTTCTTACTTATTCATTCTCAACACATATACTCACTTCTCATTCACCCTAAGCTAAATTTTTTATTTACACCCTCCTATCTTTTCAATAATACATTTTCTCATTTTTTTTATTTTGCTTCAATAAATGAAATGAATGCCACTTATACTTGATATTCCTCTAAAAACCCTTTAGTTTCCTTTCCATTGCTAAATTACTTACTATTGAAAGTTTCAACAATAAAATGCAACAAAAAGCAGAGCATAAAATAATCTTAGGTATGGTTCTCAATTTTTTCTTTTTCTTTAATAATTTCAAATTAATGCTACTTATATTAGTATTCCTTTGGAAACTATTTAATTTTTTTTCCAAATTACCTACTATTAACGTTTTTTTTTCACTTTCAAATTACTTATTATTAAAGGTTTCTTTGATAATAATAAGACAATAAAGCAGAGCGTGATATAATCTTCAATTAGGGTTTTTTTTCTCAACAATTCATAGAAACTAACAACAACGGTAGATTTTTCTCATTTGTTACTCCTCAATCCTCAATTATGAAAATCTGCTAATATTTTAATTTTTTTTTTTTTGATTGTTTTTTAATGGTACATGGAGAAAGGTAAAAACACTAAATCTATCTTTCTTAAATTTAAATTACACTGACAAATTCTCAATACTATTTTAGAATTTTGGTTGATTTTTCAATTAAATAGTTATACATGTTTTATAGGTTCGATCATTTAAATGCATATATAACTTTTACCGCAAATCATTTTCCGGTCCAATGAATGTGTCACTAGGGTTGGTTTCATTTCACTTATGCTTAACTTTAGATTTTTACAAACTCTAATTGAACAAAAGTTCAACACTAAATTGGTGCATTTTTATTGGGTCATTATATAAAAAATTCATGTAGTTAGAGGTGTGTTTTGCAATTCTTATTCTCATTTTCCCTTTTATGTTTTTAAAATTTAATGCCTTTATGATTTGATGAATTATATTTTTCAAAATTTAGTTTTTTATGTATTTTCCAAGATTGGTACTGTAATTTTGGAAATCAAAGCACTAGAACGTACTAGAATTATAAAAAAAATTAGTTTCTTTTTTATGCTTACTTTTGATTGATATTTAGTTTGTTTCTTAATTTGAATAGTTAAATTACTTATCTTTTCTACCCATTGCTTTTAATGTTATTGTATTTATGGAAATTTGTCCAAAATCCTCTAAAAATCTTTGCCTTGCTAGATCAATCGAGTGCAATTTAATTATTTGATTTTTATTTTACTATTTGTCTTTTCATCTAATTTTTTGTGCAATTCATTTCTTATGTTTTAAATTTATGATTACATATTTTTATTACAAGTTGTGTCTAAAATTATATTTCTTTCTTATTTCATTTTATTTTGTATGATTATGAATTTGATTTGCTTTGTAATTTCCAAAGGAATATCTAATTTTTTTAATATATAGATACCATATATATTTAGTTTTTTTTCTCTATGACTGGTAAAGTTGAACTATTTTATTATTCTATACTTTTGTATTCAAATCGATGTTCATCTTTTTTTGGGTACAATTATGAATTTCATTTCCTTCATTTATATTGTAGGACGTAATTGGTTTAAAGGAACATTGATACGAAAGAGTTTTCAGTTTTGTATAATCTTCTTGAGGAAAATCATGTTGGGAAGAATATCATTTTTTTTCTCTTTTTAGTTTCAGTTTGTGTGATAATGAATTCCTTATGTTGGGAAGAATATCATGTTGGGACATATATTGTAGGACATAATTCGGTGGGCAGTTTAGACTGCAAGATTAAAGATCACGAGTTTGATCCATGAAAACGATACTTATTAACATCAATGAACCATTTATAAAGAATGAATTTTGTTTCCATCATATTTTGCAGAGGTTATTTGATTTATTAGTATTTGGATGCATAGAACTTTAGTTTGTTTTGTAAAATCCATGATAGGTAAAGTTGAGTTTTTTTTGTCCTCAAGTTCTGCATTTACATTGACATCCATTTGACTTCTTTTTGTTAGCATGATTATGAATCACATTTCCTTCATTTGGTAGGACATAATTGGTATACTAACAGAAAAATACCAAATTATATAAAATTTTGCAAATTGACTGGAACTAAAGTTCGTATCTTTTCCATTTTGAAATAAAAATATAGTGGAAAATCAAGTTAGAGAAAATAAAACATAGGATGTAAATGAATATTCAAATGATAACTTTCCATATCAAATTTTAAAAGAAAAAAGCGTAAATGTGTAATATTACACTTGCATTATGGCTATCATAGGAAACTCTACGTTAAAAATTTAGTTATAAATTTGTGTTTGATAAACTTAATTTTAATTAAATGTTTTTTTCTCACTTAATCTAAATTATTTTCTGTAATATTGTATATTATCTATCTTAATCAACACATGGCTTAACATATTTTCATGTAGCAATTATTCCATAAACCATGAAATGTTCACAAGCAATAAACAATTTCCCATTCAATATATAGATAACATTGAATTCTTGAGAACCATCATAATACTATAGTAAGTATCATATTTTTTTCTGTAAAGTATATTTAATGTTATACTATTTTGAATTTTTTAGATTGGGAATGTTAACATATGATTATGGATTGAAATTATGTTTGTTAATAACTTTTGCAAGTAAACTAACTTTAGGTGGAGATCATGTCTAAAAGGAATTAATTAATACTATTATCATTTCATTTGAATTAAACCAATTAGAGAATTATTACAATAAACTATTTTATTGAAATTCAACTTAATAAGAGATTTAGTAATATAATAATTGTCTTTAATATTAATCCGCTAATGTTTAATTTTAGTCCAATAAAACATTTTCTTTTTTGATGGATTAAGAATTATTTTTAGTTTTAATTAATTACATATTTTCAAAATACGTTGTGTAATTTTGATTATACTTTCTGCATATTTCAAAAAAATAAAATAAGGTTCAATAGTTTAATTGTCAAAATTGTAATTATATTTCTTTGGGAAGCCAAATATAGTGTAAATGATGCAATGGGGACTATACATACATATTATTATTTAAAATTTATTACATGATCGAAAAACCTAAATAATACTATAGATGTAAGATGTAGAAAGTCAAGTGGATAAACTATTAAATATTAGTCATGCTGTCAATTTCCAAATCAATGCTAAACCCAGTTCTTTTTAGGTTTTTGGCTTTAAAATAAAATGCTTTATTTCAATAAAACTAGTTTTTTTAGAATTCAATATAGAGTATGTGTAATTTAGCTAATTTGAAATTTGGTAAAATGTTTGTAGTTCAGTTGTTGACATCATATTAATGGAAAATTAATTCATCTAATCAGCGTTGATAAACTTTTACACACAATAAATTCTCTAGTTGAAAAATTGAAAAAGAGAGATAAACTGAAACAAATTGAATTAATTCTCTATTTATGCTATACAAATTAAAATAGTAAATATACTAGTATACTTTTAGGTTTAGATGCATATTATAATAAATATATATATATATATATATATATATATATATATTCATTTTGAAATTATATTGTAGGGTCCTTTGGAGTGAGTGTATGGATATTACATCATTCACTCTAAGCCTTGGATGATGGGTGAGAATTTCAATGTTGCTATTTCTAGGAGAACGAAATCCTAAAGAAGGAAATTTTTCTACTATGGAAGAATTTGATGAATTCTTTATTAATAATGATTTAATTAAACTACAGTTGAACAATAGATTGTTCACTTAGTCGAATAAAAGGGATGTCCCATCAATGGCTTTATTAGATAGATTGTTTATTAGTGATGTGGAAGATAAATTTCCTATTTGCAAGGTAGTTAGCCTCTTTAGTACTTGCTCAAATCATTGTCCAATTATTATTTTGTAATAATAAAAATAATATAAATAAAAAAATTAGATTTGAAAAAGTGTGATTCTTAGAAAATAATTTTATTAGAATTAATTGCAAATAAATTATTTTCTCTTAGTAAATATAAATATAAATTTTTCAGGAGATATAGGTAAAATATTTGTCATAAAAAATGGCTAGATTCGGCTTTTAAGATCGCTTGTTTTCTCAATAATAACATTCTTTCTCAATTAACTATAGTTTTATAGTTATTGGCATGTAAAAATTTTATATTTATAGTTGTCTATGAATTGAAATAAAATTTATGTTATTATTTCTTTCCTTTAGTTATAATTGTAATAACCTGTAATTTTTAATAATTAATTTAAAAATAAATTGATTAATAAATAATAGCATCATAAAAAGAGTTTTCGCAAACTTTAGAATTGGGCAATGAAACTATACAATTGGATTTTGTGGCTTTCTTTTGATTAATTTTCATATATAAGGTTTACCAATTGAAATTCGAATGAAAAAATTATTAGCGTTTGAACAAGTCGAGTCAAATATGTGTGTGTATGCAATTAAGGAAACAAAAAGTGATTAACATTAACAATTACTTGGGTTTAATAAAATTTGAAGTGAAAATAGATTATCTTGGTTGGGTGACAGGGAAAGAAATTAACAAAATTTAAAACAGCAAATAAATTATCGTAAATAAACACGATCGGTCGACCTTGAACATGGGTCGATCGATTGTTAGCGATCGACAAGTAAAGAATGAAAATCGACCGGTTGAACTGCCAATTCAAGATTTTGAAGTGGTCGAATGGCCCGGATTTGAAAAAAATTAATCGAACGGCTGACACTAATTCAAACCCTTACAAATACAGACATAGCTCCTCGGTGTTCTTCTCATATTTCTGAAGTAAGGGCGAGGCTCTTCCATTTTCTCTTCTCCATAAATTCTTAATTCTAAATAAAAGCTATGGTTTATATACATATATACAAGTGAAGAATATCAAAGGATAACTAAAAAGAAGAATAGGGCCAAATCAAATTATCAAAGCCAGGGTAAATTATAAACTGGATCTAAGATCTAAATTAAATCTAAATCGCTTCTCTAATCTATATTTCTAATACGTATATGTATGTTTGTGGTATAATATTCAAATAGGGGTCTCTGGAGATTTGAAAAGCTAAAAAGATAAGTGAAACATTATATATTTTTACGTAATACTAGGTTTATATCGATGTATATCCATTTCTATGTTCCTAAATGTAATTTTGAGTTATAGGCCTAATTATACATGTGTAAGGAATTTGTAAGCTTTGCTTACATAATTTGTGGTCAATAACTTGTAATTGATTTTGCATTTGCTTGAATTTAGAAAGGGTTTGGTAGTAGCAATCCTTAAATTTAGTATTAGGTAGCAAATAGTCCATGAATTTGATAAACTATATCTTAATTCCAGATTTGTTAATTAATTGATTTATGCAAGTAAATGTAAATTAGAAGTTATCATAATAAGTTGTTGGGATTTAAGTGCTATTTTAATTCAGTGGAATGTAGTGTGTTGCAATGTAAATTTCTATATATTATCAAGTTTGAATTCATAAATAAAAGTATACTATCTGAAATAATAAGGAATTGGCCTAAAAGAAAGAGATGTATATATATAAAATAAGGATATTTTACCATATTATGTACCATCTATTTCATTAAGTACAAAATATAATTTCTTATAATTCCATGTGAGACAAAAATTCCCTTTAAGATATGGTACTAAGATTATAGTGTTAACCTTTCCTCGTAAGGGAGATGTAATTCCAATGCATTAAAATGCAGAAATGCCTAAGATGAATTAAAGAATTGAAGTTATGATGTTAATAATGGTTGAATAGTAAAATTAATATATATATATATATAAAGAAAAGTTGGAAATCAAATAATAAATGACTAAGGTAGGTAAGGTAATAGGACGAACAACGATGAGTGAAAAGTTAACTAAGAGACAAATAGTAGGTAATAAAATGAGTAAGTAATGAGGTTAGAAACCAAAAGAAAATGATAAAAGATAAAAAGGAATAGTAAATAGATTTAATGACAAAAAGGGGAAGTAAATGGTAAACAATATTGAAATCCTTTAAGTTAAAAGGTAGTGGTAAATGACACTAATTTGTAATAATGGAATAAGGAGTAACACATAAAAAAGTGAAGGAATATTGTTAATAATCGAACTTTGGGGGCATGATAACTAAATAAGTATGAATACACACACGCACATAATACATAGCCTCAAGTATGCATTTATGACAGGTGTGAATAAGTAACTTAGCTAATAACTTAGATTAAATGAGGATGATATAGTTATTAAAACCATTCGGAATGCCAGGTCAGTAATTTTACACAATAGAAGTATGCCCACTACAAGGGGCTACCAACAATTATGTATACATTATATTAATATAGGACATATTCAACTGTAGGACCCGTGAAATCATACACACTAGTGTATAGGTAAAGTAATACCCCAGTGGGGTATGCTTCGATCTTTTAGGAGGGTATTACCTTGATTGTGCTAGACAATCTAAATGGGATAGTGAGCAAGGATCGGCGCTATGATAGTGCGTTGGTAACATATTAGGGATTAGGAGCTATACATAGGTCGAGAACGTCATCTACCCTGAGCGGTCAGCGGAAAGACGAGGGTTACACCTAAACAGGCTACACCTCCTAATGTAGGTCACGTTTAGGCCATGCACCACCATAGTTGTTTGCTAGTTTGTTTATTAGAGGCAAGGCTAGATAACCCTTAAGAGAGGTATTTCGAAATGAATGGGGTAGTTCATGGAGCCAAGTCCATAATAGTTTGAAAAGTTGAATCCTCTACGGTTCATGAAGTTGAGTCCACAATAGGAACCAGACAAGTGTAAAATCCTTAAGGCAAGATAGAATATGGCTAAACTATTTGATGTCGTTACTAGGTAATGCCTGAATTCCTTGGTATGCATGATAATGAGAGCATGATGCCACATTGATGATGGATCCGAATGAGGTGATGGGTTATGAATACTAGCGGGGATAGTATCTTGGTCCAAATGGGTATTGTAGTACTTATATATATTATATATATACCCTATGTGGCTATGTTCAACTTTGGGTAGATGGGGCATATCATGTGTGTATGTGTAGTCGAGACGACTAAGTAAAATAAAAGGCATAACATGAGATGGAAGGCAATCAGCATAAACTAATGTTATGTGTAAAATGTATACTTACCAGTCACTAGAATGTTGTTCTAACCCACACCTTATTACAACCCACAGGATAGCTTTAGAAGGACTGAACTTGTTCAAGGCAGGAAAGTGGAAGGACGGGTTTCCTTATCCATACTCGACACTGATAAGACCCCAGATATTGGAAATGTCCATCTTGTTCAGCAACTTTATTGTACTTTACTATTCCACTATGAATTATATCAATAGTGCTCTAACATGCATTTATTTATTTATTTACGGGATACCAAATCAATTATCTGTACTTTGGTAGACTTAGCCGTGGTGAGTTTTCGATTCAGCGAAAGTTCAGGCCCATTGGTGTGCGGGTTGTTGCATTTGTATCGGAGCTTGGGTTAGTCAACCTTTAAAAGTTAGAAAATTTTAAGCAAACGTTTTTGTATTTTTCCTACAAATATCGATATATATTTTGCCAAATCCTATACATTCTGACTATAGAGTGGTTGTAGCTATATAACGAAAGATGGATAAGTCTGAAAATGTGTACGTGCTAATATAGTACACACAGATCGTGTAATATGATGTATAACACACAAAAATATGACTAATCACAGATAATAGAAAATTCAGTAAAATAGAAAAAGCACACCAGAGATTTTTATACTGGTTCGGAGCACCGTCCTACGTCCAGTCCCAGACTTCTATCTGGATTTTCACTATCAATTACCTCGCTTCACCCGGAGGAACAGGTTTACAACACCCGAGCAGACGAACGGGATTTCACGCCTCTAATACACTGAGGACTTCAACACTTGCCTCTTACAACACCGAGGACTTAAACAAAGATGAAAATAATTGTTTGTTGACGGTATGTGTTCTTGCTAACACTATTTTGTCACTTGTAGTACAAAATTTCCTATAATCTTATCCTCAAATAGAATATTTGTATATATGAAGATTTGGAAGTGGATATTGTATTGAATCAAAAAAATATTAAATAAATTTCAGGATTCAAAGACGATATATGATAGAATATGAGCAATTTGAGCGCTTGAGAGTATAAGATTAAGATCAATAAAATAGAGATTAGAATAATAGAATTAGTTTCTTTTTAGAATAATGATTTCATGATGTTTATATAAGAAATAAACAGTTGTAACTCTTTGTGAAAAGGTACAAGCAAAGGTCATGATCATTGGTGAAGAGAAAGAGAAGCAACCGTTGAAGAAAAGGAAGTGTCTATACGAAAGGTTGCTTTCTGTTTGAAAACGGTCGACAGGTCAAAAAGGACCAGTAGAAAGGAATTTGAATATATATACGTTATGTACACTTATGCACGTTAACTGTGCATTCTGGGCAGAAACGGTCGACTGCCATGTTTTGACCGGTCGACCGGTTTAGCCCAGATTGCACAATTAATGTGCACTCATTTATATATATATATATATATATATATATATATATATATATATTCAAAGATTGAAGGTATAAGATTATATGAGGATAGATTTTAACATAAATAACATTACTAACATTCAAAATAATCAACCTTTAACATATGGAGCTCTTTGTGACTCTTTAATGAATAACTTCTTTTTGTCGATATCCCTTTGTCTTGATGATCACGGCTTATCCCTTTATCAGAAATCAAAACTCTATAAAAATCTTGACTCAACATTCTCCCCATTTTTGATTGATGACAACATAGTTAAGAATCTCCCCCTATATATGAAATCCCCCTAAGATTGTGTCCTGCATATATACTGTTAGCACAATTTTCTCCACCTTTGTCATCGACGAAAAGGAGTTGTTACATGGAGGATAATAAGCAACATAAAACTATGAAAGCAACAATTGTCTCCCTCTTTGTAAATGAGATTATAAGCAAAATAAAACTACTACCATAGATTAAGAGTAACATTCACACATGATGATAATACACACAAGTCTAGTACGAATTTAAAACACGACACTATTTAGTACAAGTGTCAGATAATGTTTTTAAAGCAAATACTAAAGTCATAAGAACGCAAAATAAACTTAAAGAGACTTTAATCTGACTCCGTCTCACCCTCTTCTTCTTCTTCTCCTTATTCTTCAACAAGCTGAGATTTTCCATGTCCACGTTCACGACTAGTTCCCGAGCTTGTACCCTCCTCCGAAGATGTCCAAGCAAAAGTAGGAGGAGGTGGGCGCTTGCCAAGGTCTGAAGCTTGCATTGATGAAGATGATCCCCCACATGATATTGCTTCCCATATAGAAACGAAGAAAGACTTAAGTTTGTTAAAGCGTTTATCCATTTTTGTATTCATGCGCTTAAGTCGAGCTTCAAGAAGGAATTGATTTCGAGCAATAGTGTCAAGTGATTCTTTTGTTGAGGAAGATGGTCGTAAAAGTTTAACTTCCTCAGGTTTAGGGCGGGATGATCGTGATGAAGCTTCTTTATGTCCTTGTTCTTTCCATTGTTCAAAAGGCATAATATTAAAGTATGGAGCGGGAAGCTTCATTCTTGTAATTGATGCTTTGTTGATAACTTTTGGTTTGGAAATTGAAGACTTGGGAGGTTCAATGCCACAATCAAGCAAGAGACGCATAATATACTCGTTATAGAACAAGTGTGGCCTAGAGCAATCATTTACTTTCAAGATCTCATCAAAGATCATACCAATCCAATTTATACGAATACCCCCATAGATTGAGTATAATGCCTTGAAATTTTCTTTATAGACGGCATCAAAATTTCCTATTCTCAGTAAAAGAGAGTGCATAAGAGTATGATGAAGAATTCTTGCAGAAGGCCGTAAACCAATAGACTTAGTGCTATCCTTGTCATCTTCAATAAATTCATGGCTAATTTGATTACGGACATGAACATTGCAAAAATTACTTGAGAATTTTTCACCAATAAACGAAGAACCAAGAACGGTTGCCATCCTATCACATGAGATAAATACTTCTTTGCCACAAACAATGGACCAAAGACAATAATTAGGATTCTCTGGCTTGTTTTTCTCTAAATTCAGGTTAGCATAGAATAACTTGATCATTACATGGTTAATTTCCACATTGTTTTGATCAAAGTCAATTAGGTTGTTAATGTCGGCATCCTTTGCTAAGCCAAGAATACGATAACTAGAGAAATCTGAGAAATTAACAAAAGAACCTGGATGGATTGTAAAATCTTTCATCTCATTCCACCTTTTGACTTCGATTGGATCTACAAGCCACTTCCTGACAGAGAGATCGATTGGTTGAGTTTCGGAGGTAGAAGCTTGCTTTAATTTCTTTTGTGGAGGAGCCATTTGGGTGAGATTGGAAGAAGATTTTAGTTCTAGGGTTATGGGAGTTTAATGAAGAGATGGGGTGAATAAATAATCGTATGTGCCTAAAAAACAAAACAGCACGAAACCGGTCGACCGCCCATAAATCACCGGTCGACCGTTTTCTTACAGAAGCAAAAACGGTCGACTGGTGGTTTCTGACCGGTCGACTGGTTTGCCTGTAAGTGGTTACCTTCTTCTTGTTTGAATTTTTGAAAGTTTAACGGTCCATATAATATTGAGTATATTCAAAACATGATATATATATATATATATATAAAACAGATACGAGAATACAATCATAATATTGAAACAAATTTAATGAGAGGTAGAGGAATTATGATTCGAAGTCTCTTCTTTGACATCGGTAATGCGTGGTTTCCATGGCGACCATTTTTCTTTTGCTCCTTAATTTTGAGCATAGTTTTTATCCCATGAATTTGGACTTCTAGAAGATGAAGGTGCATGAGGCATTGGCTTGTATACGCCATGTTTGTTTGAACCACAAAAGAATGATGCCATTCTTTCCAGAAGAGATAGTCGTTCCGAAGTAAGTTGTTGCTCATAATACAGCTGTCTTTGTAGATCAATTTGATGTTTTTGATAATGATGAATCTCATTGATCTTCTCTCTGGTACGGGGTGAACAAAACAACACCTTCTTTGCTCGTTTTGAAGTTGGCGTATTGCCAGGAGTATGAATGCATTGGTGATGACACTTTGATTTGTGTTTTGGAGTTTCAGGAGAGGAATATTCTTCTTGCTCAGAACTTGTGACCGAAAAATGGGACTTTTGAGCACACTCATCACAAATATGTGCCATAATGAACTATATGCAAAATCTTTTAGGCTCAGATAGGAAGTGATAAAAACAAAGTTTTTTTTCAAGCTTATATAGGAAAATTCCTATATATATAACCTTGTGGATGAGAATTGTCATGAAAACGTGGCCGTAGAAAAAATTAGAAGCTCATATTCAATTTCCTAATATAGTAATAAATAATCTGAAAAGAACTTAAGAATATAACATTAGTGATTACTTATCAAGTTCCTTTCTAGAAATTAAACCAAGTTCTCTACGAAATTTAATGAAACTAGACTCAAGTAGAGGCTTAGTAAAAATGTCTGCTAGTTGACTATCAGTTTGGACATATTCGAGACATATATTTCCTTTTTCGATATTATCTCTAAGGAAATGATGACGAATATCAATGTGTTTGGTTCTGGAGTGATTCATTGGATTCTTAGAAAGATTTATAGCACTTATGTTATCACGGTATATAATAGAATTTGATAAATGAATATCAAAATCTTGAAGTGTTTGTTGCATGTATATTACTTGAGTACAAGCGAGAGCCGTTGGCATATATTCAGCTTCACATGTTGATAGTAAAACACAATTTTGTTTCTTACTAAACCAAGAGACAAGTGATTTTCCAATAAAATGGCACGTGCCACTTGTACTCTTTCTATCCGTTCGAGGGCCTCCAAAATCAGCATCACTATATGATACTAATTCAAATGGACATTCTTTTGGATAAAAAAGACCGAAATCTTTGGTATTATTAAGATAACGAATTATACGTTTCACTGCTCGTAGATGTGATTTCTTTGGATCTGCTTGAAAGCGTGCACATAGACAAACACTCATCATTATATCTGGACGACTTGCTGTAAGACAAAGAAGAGAACCAATCATGCTTCGATATAGTTTCTGGTCAACATTCTTACCATTTTTATCTTTTTCAAGATGTGTAGTTGTACTCATAGGAGTAGGTTTACCAGATGTGTTATTTAACCCGAAGCGTTTGATGAGATTTTCACAGTATTTTTCTTGATTAATAAAGATACCATTCGGAAGTTGTTTGATTTGAAGTCCAAGAAAATATGACAGTTCTCCCATAT
Organism: Allium cepa; assembly: GCA_030765085.1. Taxonomy (NCBI): domain Eukaryota; kingdom Viridiplantae; phylum Streptophyta; class Magnoliopsida; order Asparagales; family Amaryllidaceae; genus Allium; species Allium cepa. The sequence goes on along the minus strand of CM060929.1, from coordinate 905,773,970 downwards.
GAGACATTTCGAATTCTTTGGTCATAATACTTGCAACTTCCTTGCAGAGTTTATCGTTTGTTGAACCAAAGATGATATCATCTACATATATCTGGATAACTAGAATATCCTTTTGAGAATGTTTGATAAACAAAGTTTGATCGACTTTGCCTATTTGAAATCCTGAGTTAATAAGATAGCTACGTAGTCGTTCATACCAAGCACGAGGTGCTTGTTTTAAACCATACAGAGCTTTCTTAAGTTTGAACACATGGTCAGGATATTTTTCATGTACGAACAAAGGAGGTTGTTCGACATATACATTCTCTTTGATAAATCCATTGAGAAAAGCACTTTTGACATCCATCTGATAAAGTTTGAAATTATGGTGACAATCAAAAGATAATAGGATCCTAATAGCTTCTAGTCGAGCAACTGGTGCAAAAGTTTCTTCATAATCGATACCTTCTTCCTGATTATACCCTTGTGCTACTAATCTTGCTTTATTTTTGGTGATATTTCCTTGTTCGTCAGCCTTATTTTTATAGACCCATTTAGTACCAATAACTGACTGATCAGTTGTTCTTGGAACAAGTTCCCAAACGTCATTGCGCTCGAACTGATTTAGTTCTTCCTGCACGGCAATGACCCAGTAATCGTCTATAGCAGCTTCTTTTGGATTCTTCGGTTCGATATTTGAGAGAAAAGCGACATGACCCATTTGGTTGAGTTGACTCCTTGTTCTGACATGTGATGTTACTTCACCGATTATATTTTGGGCCGGATGGTCTCTTAATATCCTTGGTGATGATTGTAACTCACATATTTGAGGAGTATTCTCAATAATTATTTCCGAGTCAGAATCAACATTTGTGATGATTGGATTATCAGTGACTAATGTTTCGTCATCATCTGATATATTTTGAGAACGCTGATAGAATTCATCGAAAGAGACATGAATGATTCTTCAATAGTTTTGGTTTGTTTATTAAATATACGATAGGCCTTGCTTCGTTCCGAATAACCGACAAATATTCCTTCATCGGCTTTTGGGTCGAATTTGCCAAGCTGGTCTTTCGTATTTAAAATAAAGCACTTGGAACCAAAACCTTTGAAGTAAGAGATTTTAGGCTTTCTTTTGTTAAATAATTCATAAGGAGTATTCTTGGTAAGAGGTCTTATGGGCACACGATTTAAAACATAACAGGCAGTTGCGACAGCTTCTGCCCAGAAATGTTTTGGTAAGGTGGTTCCATTCAATAATGTTCTTGCACATTCTTGTAAAGTTCGGTTCTTCCGTTCTACAACTCTGTTTTGTTGTGGAGTTCTGGGAAACGAAAAATTATGATATATACCTTTCTTTGTACAAAAATGTTCAAATTCATTATTTTCAAACTCTCCGCCATGATTACTTCTTATATTTTTAACTTTAATCCCTTTTGATTTTTGAATTCTTTTGACGAAAGATTTGAAATGATCGAAAGTGTCACTTTTGTTTTTTAAGAAAATTGTCCATGTGTAACGGGAGAAATAATAAACAATTACAAGCACATATCGACTATGATTTATTGACTGAACCCTAGTAGGTCCAAATAAATCCATATGTAATAACTCAAGTGGCTGTAATGTTGATATGACTTTCTTGGATTTAAAAGATGATTTGGTCAATTTTCCTAATTGACATGCATCACAGATGTTGTTACCCTTAAAACTTATTTTGGGTAGTCCTCTAACTAGATCGTTTTTGGCTATCTTGTCAATAGTTCTGAAGTTTATATGACAGAAGCGTTTGTGCCATAACCATGGATCATTATTATTAGCCACAAGACACATATCTGAATTATGATTAATATTCATATTCAGAATGTATATATTTCTGTCTCTATAACCTTCGAAAACTAAATTATGGTCTTTATCTAAAATACTACACTTATTATCCGAAAAGGAAATTGTAAAACCCTTGTCACATAACTGACTAATACTAAGTAAATTGTGTTTCAAGTTTCTAACTAGCATGACATTAGTAATGAGAGGTAAGTTAGATGTACCGCAATTGCTCACATCGCCTTTGCCGATGATGTAGCCTTTTGAATTATCTCCAAAAGTGACGGAGCCACCATCTGAGTATGTAATATTTGTCAATAAGCTCTTGTCTCGTGTCATGTGCTTCGAGCAACCACTGTCCAATATCCACTTTCCTCTTTTCTTAAGTGGGACCTGCAAAAAATAAAATTAAGTCCATGGTACCCACTTTTTATGGGGTCCTAAGAGTTAGGTCTTAGGAGTCCAAACCCATACGGGTCTGGTATCCCCTTTATATATATAATTTGTATTAAGATGCACAGTATTCATGAAATTCTGAATATATTGTTCCTAATCAAATTGTTATTTGTTTTAGGAACCCATATTTTGATAGTCTTGACATTTTTCTTCTGAAATTTCACAACTGGTTTTGGTTTGAAAAATAATAAACTAAGATTTTTATTAGCTTCAATTTTTTGTACTTTCTTCTTCCTTTTATTACCAAGACGTTTCTTGGTTTCTTGTTTCTTATATCCCAAACCTTGTTTATTTGAAACAGATTGTGAACTTTCAATGATTTATGTCAAATTTTCTCGTCCTTTGTTAAAGTTAGAAACATTTTGAGTAATGTTATCTAACTTAGTTTGTAAACTAGTCTTTTCTAGGTCCAGAATTTTGACTTTTGCCTTAAGCTCATGATTTTTAGTAGTGAGAGCATCATTTTTCTCTTTTTGAGTTTCAATTTCTTGACTTAAAAGAGATAATTGAGAGTCAACATTAGATGATGATTCTTGAAGTTTTTCAAGTTCTTCTAATATTTTCTTCTCGTCTTTTAACATGTCTCGTTCAAATTCTGCTCTACTCAAATCTGCTTTGGCTTCTTTTAGCTGTCGTTTTATGTCTTTATATTTGACTATCAATTCAGCATTAATATCAAGTACTTCATCAAATGTAGGAATTTGTACATCATCTTCTGTTGCCATGAAACAGACATTTGCTTGTTCATCTTCTGTATCATGATCACTTTCTGATGAGTCTGTATCATCCCACATTACCGAGAATGCTCGTTTCTTTGATTTTTCCTTCTTATATTTTAATTTGTCATTTTCTGACTTCTTCTTTTGCTCCGGACAATCCTTGTGCATGTGCCCCTTTTTGTGACAGTTGAAGCATTCTATAACGGATGATGTTGGTTTATTTGATCTAGATTTCTTTCTGTTATAACGACTGGCTTTTCACTGTTTTAGGAATTTTTTGAAACCTTTTGCTATGAATGCCAGATCTTCATCTTCAGACTCTAATTCATTTTCGTCTTTTTCAGCATGGAATGCCACGTTCTTCTTTTCTTCTTTTTGTTCCTTTCTAGTCTGCAAGTTAGCTTCATAGGACATTAGATTTCCTATCAATTCATCTGGCTTCATGACGGAAAGGTCATTAGCTTCTTCAATTGCTAATACTTTTCCTTCCCATTCACTAGTTAGAGAATGTAGGACTGTTGAAACAACATCAAAATCAGAATACTTTTGTCCTAAGCCAATAAGTGCATGGTGAATAGTTTGAAAACGTGAATACATATCATTGATTGTCTCATTTGGTTTCATTTTGAAATTTTGAAATTGACTTTTCAGCATGGCTATTTTGGCTTGTTTAACCTTGTTAGTACCTTCATGAGTGGTTTTCAGCGTTTGCCAAATTTGATATGCAGTAGTGCAGATACTAACACGGTTATATTCATTTTGGTCTAATGCACAAAATAACATATTTATTGCTTTTGCATTTACGGCTGCTGCCGTTTTCTCAGCCGCTGTCCATTCTGAATAATCAGTTGTTGGATTCACTATTTCTTTTTGAGTAGCATTCCAGGCATCATAACTGTATGATTGCATAAAGAATGACATACGTGTTGCCCAATAGCTATAGTTAAGACCATTGAAAAATGGAGGTCTTTGTGTCGATTGACCTTCCGTGTAAGTGGTGTTTTGAGTGGTGGTACTTGCGTTATTTGCCATACTACAAGAATATACCAAATAACTGTGTTACGGTTATATGATGACCGTGCTCTGATACCAAATGAAAATGTGTACGTGCTAATATAGTACACACGGATCGTGTAATATGTTGTATAACACACAAAAATATGACTAATCACAGATAATAGAAAATTCAGTAAAATAGAAAAAGCACACCAGAGATTTTTATACTGGTTCGGAGCACCGTCCTACGTCCAGTCCCAGACTTCTATCTGGATTTTCACTATCAACTACCTCGCTTCACCCGGAGGAACAGGTTTACAACACCCGAGCAGACGAACGGGATTTCACGCCTCTAATACACTGAGGACTTCAAGACTTGCCTCTTACAACACCGAGGACTTCAACACTTGCCTCTTACAACACCGAGGACTTCAACAAAGATGAAAATAATTGTTTGTTGACGGTATGTGTTCTTGCTAACACTATTTTGTCACTTGTAGTACAAAATTTCCTATAATCTTATCCTCAAATAGAATATTTGTATATATGAAGATTTGGAAGTGGATATCGTATTGAATCAAAAAAATTTGGAAGTGGAAGTGTATAGATGAAGTTGAAGATGTATACCTACCCTGATTGCCTCATGGGAAATAGGTCATATAGAAAGTCATTGACTTAAAAAGAGCATGAGTGCAACGTATAGAAGGTCCCTAAAGCTGGTACGTGTCTCCATGATTGGGCCCCTGATATCCCAATGGTTGTAGATCCCTGCAGGATTGTCGGTTGATGACGTACAATAGGTCCAGATAAAGTGGAAAGCAACCGTCAATATGTTGTAGATATCGAGATGAAATAAGTTCACGAAGGAAGGTGTGTAGTATTCACTCTAAGATAATAGTCGGATTTTTAATATATTCTAAAAGGAAGAAAAGTCCAAAAGAAGGGATAAATAAAAATCCATTCCAACTCCGACCCCATATGAAAGAATTTAAAAGTTAAAATGATTTTAATGTAAAAGTTTGAGAAAACGTGTAAATAATGTATTGGAAGTTATTGGAAATTTCATTAAATGGGGTGTTGATAAAAGCTTATTTCCTTTGAAAAAGGATGTATAGAGCATATATAGCTTGTTAATTTTTTGAAAAGAAAGAAAATTTTGAAGTAGAAAAATTATTTTTAGGGATGGACAATAGGAAGTGATACTAGTTTTAAATGGGATAAATAGTACAGGAAGGAAGACTAAATCCCAAAATAAGTGTTGTTTAGGTAGAGGACAGTTGAATAGTAGTAACATTATGAATATAAATAAGAACAATAGTACAAATTTACATAAAATAATGTTAGTAAATAGAAATGAAGTTAGGAGATTGTATTAAAAATAGTACTAGTAATCTAATTGAAGCAACATAGGAAATTAAAGGAAAAAAGGGAAAATGGATATATTTGATTGTTGTGTGCATTTATTGTACACATCTTTTAAAAATTCCTCTTTACATGATATTAGAGACTCCACCAAGAATTGCAAGTGGAGAAAGAATAAATAATAGGAAAATAATAGGATGGAAACGAACGTCTTAAAATTAAATTGCTGCATTTTTTTGGTCTTGATGAATAAAGGTTAATTCATAAAAACCTAAATAGTTTTAAAGGTTAAAATCCAAGTTATTTTTGAATATAATAAAAAGTTTCTAAGTTTTTAATTTTAAAGATAAACATTTTGAGATTAAGTGCTTCAAAAATTTTGAAATTTTAATTTTTGAAGAAAAAATTTGATGAAAATCGAACTTAAATTTTAATGTGGAGTAGATAGTGATGACTACCTTGGTAAGGCGGGTAAAAGATAAGGCTATAAAGAAGATAGATATGGCTACTCATAAAGTAGGAATAAGGAATCTCCATAGAGTGTAAGGAATATTGGAGAACCTAGGAATGTTTTAGTACACGTGTATGCAAGTCATAATAAAGGAATGTTGAATGGTATGAAAGTACACTTTTGCGAGTTCTAGAACAAGCTCGCAAGAAAGGTCAAGAATAAAGAAAGTAAGTACCCAAAATTTAAGAATTCTATCAAGAGATTTAGATTAAGACAAGATACTAACAGAGAGTAATAAGATGGCAAACACACATAGAGGATGTTGGTAGACTCAAGCTTAATGAAGGCAAGATAGATGGTGGAAAAGTTGTTTTGCTAAGTAATTTTCCAATGTGTTATTCTAAGTGTGCATAGTTTTTATTTCTTACCCACTGCAAAGTGGGGATGCAGAGTTTATCCAATGATTGGCTATGATAATGGGAGTAATGGATGGACCTTAATTATTAGAATCCGAAAAGAAGTTAAGATACGTGGGTTACAATGGAATGATATCTTAGAAAGGTCGATTTACTTTTAGTATAGTAAATGGGCCATAAAATCATAAATGCCTAAAGATGTTGAATGATTCATTGCCAGAGCTTGGTTGGGTTACCGTATTCCCAGCAGCATCTAGCAATTGTTTCTATTAGGTTTGGGTTGTAAGCATAAGTTGTTTTTATTGTATAAAATGTGTCCGATATCATGAGAAACGTTCCTTTTGAAAATTGGTTTTTTGAATGGACCGCTAAATTAATTGGAAAACTTTTTAAGTAAGGAAATCTCATGCGCACGCTTAAATGATGCAAAATAAATAAATAAAAAGCTAAAAGATTAAAAAAATTATGAAATTTATTAAATTAGCTATTAGAAAAAGAAAAGTCAAGTCCTTAAAAAGTAATAAAAGTTTGGGAGATAAATTTTGGCGAGCGAAGGAAATAGAAATGTTGCTGCGATATCATAGGTCACTATTCCTTCGCATTTGTAATGATCTGGAATTTCAAACACTTCATATCTGAATTATTTAACTATTTGTATTAAATATGACTAAATATGATTATATAACCTTGTTAAACACTTTTTAATTAATAACTAATAATAAAAAACTTATTTTTGAAATATGTTTACAAAATATTTTGGATAAATACTTTAAATGTGACTGGCAAGTTTTTGTTAAAAATCAACTTTTTATTCAATACAAGTTGTGTAAATATTTTCCAACTTGTATAGTTATCATATGCACGTATAAACAAGAATTAATCATATACAAATTAACTAGAAATTAACTAAAGTAAACTTATTTAATTAAGGGAATATATGGTACTAAAAGGACCCCTAAATCAAGGTACAAATTAAGCAAAGCATGCTTGTGTAAGGGTATGACTTTACATGCTTGAGTCCACTTTGCTTCATGACTAAGGAGGGTTTTAGAAATCTTTTCCATTCATTTCCTAAATATAAGCAAATGCAAGGCTCTCTTCATTCTCACAATTCCTAACTCCTAAAAACTCTACTCTTTCACTTTCTTTCTCTACAAAATCAAAACAATTCTAAAAAAATGCAAACTCCTCCAAAGTCATGCTATCATCCTAAAAAACCATACAACATCACTCTACCACCTCAAAATGAAAAGAATAGGAGCCATCCCCTTCAAACTCTCCAAAGTCATACCCAATTAGGGGTAATCCAAACTTAGTCATGCATTTCTGTCCCTCTCTTCTATTGTTGTGCTTGATTCTTGTGTTTTGCATTAAAGGAAGGAAGTGTAATGGTGTTTGATTGAATGTTGGTAGGAAGATAGTGGAATTTGATTCAAGTAAAAGTGAGTTATCTCACTCATTAATCAAAAATCATGAAACATGTCATATGCGATAATATAAATGATAATATTGCTTGTTATATATTAGTAGTAATAAACATTAATTACTTAAAGTTATGACCATAATTATGTGCTTCAAAAAGTTTGTGATTTGCTAAAGTGTTACCTTTTAAACCATTAAGATATGTAGTTAAACAAAGTGCATTCAAGTGCTTAGAATGGACATGTTAACTTGTTTATATGTTAGAACATGTTTCATAGTAAAGTGGATAGAATTTGGAATCAAATATGTGTATAAAAGTGAATGACACTAAGTATTTATTTGAATACGGAATTGTCCGTATGGAAATAGTCGCTACAAACTCACTTTGAGATCCCTTCCTTTTATCTCACTCTTTAAACTCCATATTTCAATTATTTTTAACTATAATGTTTTTATATACTTATATAAACATAAAAGCTAGTAATATATGAAGTTTTAAAGCCATATATTTGTAAAACAAAGTTAGTGAAGTTATGATCCATATAGCGATAGTCGCCATTGAAGCAGTTTTGAAAAATCAATTTTTAGCAAAGTTTAAAATACTGGTAAATTGGATATTTTATGAAATCTTTTCAAGGGAGTTTTTATAAAAGATAAATAAGTGTTTTAAAGAAAGTAAGAAGTTTAAATATGTTTTAAAACGGTTATATTAAGTTTTAAAAAAGGTTATTTCTATTTTATATACGCACCACTTGTTTGTTTATAAATAAAATAAAGGACTTCAAAATCAAAGTAATATTTCCTATGACTAATTGTATCTTATTTAAGTAATTTAAATTTATTTTATTTACATATAAGTTTATAATACCATTTTTAACTAATTTATTAAAATAAGAACTTTTACACGCTTGCTTCCTTAACTTATTTTAAATTCTATATCCTTATTAAATAAAACTACTATATACAAATCATTTTAAAAGGAGTTTCAAATCTATTTATACAAAAAATTCAAAGAACTTTTGATTTAAAAGAAGGGATGATAAGTAATAACCACGTAATGAAGGGATGCTTTACACTAAAATCTGTACGAGTAAGCTTCTCTATTTGTGAGATTCAAGAATGAAGTGTCTAGGCAAGGCTCTGATGCAACCAGTGCTCTAACTTACCTAACTTCACTCCTATGCGATGAATAGTTAAGAAGTAATGTCAAAAACAAGTTAAGTATGCAAACCTTGATTTCCATAAGCAAGTGCTTGAGATCCAATAGTCGATTAGTCCACTATCGAAATTAACCAAACTTAACTTAGGAAGTATACGAAATGTTTCGTGGATTTAAACCAATGAGAATCCCAGGAGGAGCATTTGTATGAAATGCTTCTAGCTTTCGATTACTTCTAAAAGAACCAGAATTAAGTAAACCGGGAATTCATCGATTGATTTTGGAGAGTACGGGGTCAGTAACTGTTTTATTGGCTGAATACCACTTCAAAACTATTATATGGGTTCTACGCCTTGGATGTGGAATGATAGAGACCATGTGTGGTTTAATATTATGTGGGATTCATTATTTGACCGAGTATTGAAGTCCTGTACGAAAGGTGCCGAATGTAGCCTGGACATCGAAAAAATGACTAAAGATAGAGTAGGCTGCATAATCAAAGGGTCTTGATAACCTAGAGGTGTACATCAACTCCATTATCTAGAGTATGATTATTGATATTTGCTAGTGGGAGTTGTTGATACTTGGTTCTATGTGATTCATGTTTACATGTTTGGGCGTAGGCCAGTTGTGTTTTTCGTATGGTGTATTTTATTTGGAGATATACAATGCTTGGAAGATACCTTCTGATCCTTGTCATTGGAGATCCAACTTTAGTTTCTAAACTGAAGGCATCTCCATGAAAAATCCATTTATACGAATGTGCCTTAGCAGTTTTAAATGTACTCTAATATGTTTCTGTGTGACAAATGTAAGCATCACAGCAACTTTCATATTTATATTACAAAGCTTAGACATAATCCATAATATCATCTAATATAAATATCAATTGAGTTGGTTCTTCCGAGGGGAACCAATCTGGTGATTTAGTTGGTCTTGGAAGTATTGTTATGTGTTTATATGCATTTTTGAGTTTCTCATACCAGACTTATGTCTGACACATGGTGTTTTCATTTCCTAAAACTCCTCATGCGTTCTTTTGAGTAGATTGGGTAAAGTAGGTCTTATGGTTGGATGTTTCAAGCTTACGAAGACGGCCTGGATGCTTCCACCTATCTATCTATCTACCTATTTTCATTTTCATTCACGTATGTTGGAGTAACTCCTTATACTACAAGTTTGGTATATTATATTATCGTTCCGCATGTGAGATTCTGATATTGTGTTCTTCTTTCTTTTTTTATTTCTATTTTCTTTCATTTTACCCTAAATTTCTATCTTTTCAACACTTGGGTTCTCGGCACACGAATACCATAGATGTATTTAGCGTCAACATTCAGGGATCGAAAAGGCGATTGTTACATTTTGGTATCAGAGCCAGGTTGAGTGAACAATTTGGCTTTATTTGGGTATGGCTCATTAGAGATAAGATAAGGAATTCCCTCGAATGAGTCGAGAGTATTGTACATATGAGAGTGTATTTGTTAGTGCAAAACTAGATTTTCAAAATATCTTATTAAAAGTATTCTCTTCCTAATAACCTCTTTTCTTTGAATATCTACTCTTTCTTTGAATAAATCATTCTTAATAATTCATTCTTAGTATATCTATTCTTTGAAATGACTCTATCTAAAAGTAAACTAAAGAGGTTTTACTTAATTCAAGTACCAAAATATGAGTACTCATGCTGAAACTGCCAGATGTGGTAGAGGTCGTAGAGCAAGTACCACTTCTAATGGTAGGACTTAATCTCCAAGGAATGTTGCTCCTGTAACTGAACTTAAGGTGAATGCAGTTGAAGAAGTAGTACTAGTTCAACCTCTAATGAAATTTGCTTCACTCTGTAGAGATTTTGAGAGGTGGTGGTCAAAGGTTTAGTGGGACAGAATCGATTGTTGAAGTTCAGACTTGGTTGAGGTTGTGTGAGAGGTTTTGGAGACTTGGAGTTGGGTGATATTATGAAGCGTCCTTTGGCTTTTCATCATCTTTCTAATGCCGCTATGGATTAGTGGAGTTCTATTACTATGGATGTTCCAAAAATGACTTCTCTTGACCCTAGTTTAAGAAGGAATTTGGAAGGTTAGGTGGAGGAAGGCAGATGGTTAATATACCAATAGTGAAAAATGCTTCAATTTTTCCCCAAAGATCGTTATGATTGCCATCCAATTAGTCATATTTTTAGGGATTGCCCTTTTCTCTAGAAGGGAGAGCAGCATAGAGTCTTGGCTATTATTGATACATCTTCCACTTCAGCGGCTGCTAAGGGAAAGCAAGTTCTAGAAGATATTCTATCCATTTCTGACATTTCTATTCATATCTTGTTTGATACTGGTTCTCGTATTGCTCTATCTCTAGAAACCTTGTTGATAGACTTGGTTAGAAACTAGTTATGGTTTATATTCCCATTTTTGTGCTGAACCTTATAGGGGGCTCGGCAAATCTTAGCATGTTGCATGAAGGAGTTCCACTTTTTTGTTTTGATCGACTCCTTCCATGCGATATGTTCATTCTTGGTTTTCTTGGTTTTGATACTATTTTGGGGATGGATTGGTTGTCTCATAATCATGCTATCTTGGATTGTGAGAAGAAAACTATTAAGCTGGAGGAGGGCAGGAGGGTTCATATCTTATCTTGTGAAAATTATGGTTCTCATTTGAGTAGTTTTCTATATTCGGATAAGGACTTAGGGTCCATTCTTGTAACAACCTGCATATTTTACAATTATATATTAAAAAAATTTATTTAAATATAGCATCGTTAATTGAATTTAAAGTCCGAAATGTGAATTTTTGTAAACAGTCGGATCCAAACTCGAGACCACTACCATTGAGTTTAAAACGATGTTTACAATTGTTTAAGTATAAACATCAATATGTTTGGAGTTGAATAGGATTTCGGCATTTTCAATTGGGCTTTGGGTTTGGTTCTAGCGCACCAACCTAACAAGATAACCCAAATTCCTCTACCAAATACCCTAACTCTACTCCGCTTTATTCATTCCTTTCATAATTTCCTAACACTCTCAAGCAAAAGGAAAAATGAGGGAAAAGAAAGGAAATTAAAATTCTTAAGCCCCAGCTTTTCTTAGGAATTCAAATTCAAGTTATGAATCAAAGAGAAGCTTAGGTAAGCATCATCTTCATCTTCTCCATCTCAATCTCTCTTCAATTTTCAAAATTTCCTATAATTTAACTTAGGAAATCTTTACATGTAATAATAGATTGAAGATCTTAGAGGTACAGTTGAAGAGGAATTGATCTTAGCTTATTTTAGAGCTTCTTATTTCTTGTTTTTGAGTTTAAAGGTGAGTTCTTGAACTCACATCTATGTCTATAGCTTTAATTGTTGTTAGGTATGAATTCTTAACATCTATTTCATATTTGTTCGCTTTTGATTTGAATTGGTTTGGTGAATTTCCAATTTTTGGTTTTGAAGTCAAAATTTATGAAAATTCTATCTTGGATGTTTGGACATGTTATTTGGGGTGTATCGAAGAGCCTATAGGGCTGGGTTATCGCTTGGCTTAAATCTCTAGCCTCCATCGCTTGTCCAATCACTTTCGAATTGATTTGATCATCAATGGTCTAGGCAAATTGTTGCCCTATACAGGCAACCAGATGTCTGATTGAAAACTCTAGACATCTGGCTAGGGGACTAGAAGAATAAAAAGAAATGACAGAAGAAGAAAAAATCCAGAGCCCAGAGCCAGACGTCTGGTTAAACCCAACTAGACGTCTGGTAAGCTTCAGGAAATAAAAAGGAAAAGGAAAAATAGTATAAATTTCCAAAACCCCGGGTCAGACATCTGGCCAAACCAACCCAATGTCTGATCCTGCGAAATTTTTCCTATTTGCCTATTTTTGAGTGGATTTTCGATTTTTATCAATTTTTGTCAGTTCGGTTAGTTGTTATCATTTATTATCGACTTTGATGACTTCTTTTCGGATTATTGAGAATATCCATCTGAATGGATTTGATATCGATTTTTATGGTTTTAATTCACGTCATCGAAAGTGGATTTTTGGTGATAGATTGTTTTTACAATCGTTTTTGTGATTTATCACTTTTAATATACAAAGGTTTCTGTACTAGTAGTCAATACTCAAACTCTTTCACAGGAAATGACTTCAACGTTACTTTTGATACAAAGCTCGATTTTAAAACCGTGTTCCAATCTATTTGTATATACAAACCTTTATATCATTCGTATGAGAAATCCAATCAAACAACTTAGCAAAACAAGTAGTATAAAACACTTCCGTTTACTTTGTTGATTAATTCTTGGACCCGTTCGATTGAAACCTCGTGACAATTTTCGAGCGGAAATCTTCAATTTGTTCATAAATATTTAAGTTAAGCCAATGGTTATGGGACATGAAGCCTAACTCATTTATTTACTAGCTTAGTGTAATTTACACTTATTGAGCTATGATTATCATTCTGTGGAGTTTCCACTCAAATCGGTGGGGTAGCGACCCATGGTCTTTTGACCGTTCCGGGAGCAATCGGCTCAACGAGTTCGGTGCATGGGGTGTATCTTTTTAAGTGCGTCGATGATCAGCTCAATGAGTCCATCCATGGGTCGTATCTTTTTAAGGGCGCCGATGTTTGGCTCGATAAGTCTATGCATGAGGAATATCTTTCTAAGTGCGTCGATGTTCGGCTCGATAAGTCTGTGCATGGAGCGTATCTTTTTAAGTGCTTGGATGTTCGACTCGATAAGTCTGTGCATGGGACGTATCTTTTTGAGTGTGTCGATGTTCGGCTTAATAAGTCTATGTGTGGGGCGTATATATTTAGTGCATCGATGTTCGGATCATTTGTCCCCAATGGGGACTATACCCCGTATTTTTATGGGCTAGCGACCCATGGGATAGTGACTCATTCATGATACACGTGTTGGTGAGTTTTCATGTTCCCGTTTGTGATAGGCCTCCCCCGGTATGTTTTCTGGATTTCTAATTATCGATTTCTAGAATTTGTGTTTCACCAATTTTTGCGATTTGCATTGATATGTTTTTCAGTATTTGAGGTTTGGTGAATAAGCTAAGAATATGATATTCTTTTGGATATCTGAGGAGATTTGAGATATATATGATTTGCATTGTTATCAAATATATACTTGTCACAGTATAACATTATTTTTATCATATAGTTTTGTCGTATCTCTTATCATATCTTAGCTTATATAATATTTATAGCTAAACTGATTCATTTATTATTTTTCTTCTTAAATAATACTCAGGTCAGACCGAGATGTTTCAGGTGCTTCCACTTGACTTCTTAGCTAGGACTAGCTTCTTACTTTTGGCTAACTACTTTAGCTTAGTAGTTTTTGCTTTTATACATTCGAGATAGAGACTCCTTGATGTATACTTATTCTTTGTGATGTTGTGGATCTTGTATGACCACTACTTTGATATTCACTTCTATGTATTATATTCATATCTATTTCCGCCTTAGTGATATGAATATCTATGACCGATTTTGTGTTATGCTTATTTTATATTTGTTTCTGAAGTCCACATAGCCATTGTGTAGTAGCTTTGAGTTTGTATTTGATATGCCAGATTTCCTCTTGAAATGAAATGCATGTCATATTATCTAACATATCGGTATTCGCACAAAGCACTTACACAAATGGTCGCTCCTCAATAGCCTTATTCTTCATGCTAGTCGACGGCATTACCCTGTAGTGTCCTTGGCTAGTTTGAATATAGAGGTGGGGCATCACGATTCTGGTTGTTCGGGAATTCTCTGATGTACTCAATGAGGTCTCTAGTTTACCTCCTCATTGTGAAATCAAGTTTCAAATTCGTTTGGTTTCTAGTGCCAAGCCTATTGTATTACCTGTTTGTCGGTTATGTCTAAAGGAGAAATCAGAGTTGGCATTTAGATTAGTGATTTCTATGGAAAGGTTTTATCTAACCTAGCCGTTCGAATTGGGGAGCATACATTGTTTTTTCCACTAAGACTGACGGTCCCTTAAGACTCTGTTTCGATTACCGCGAGCTTAATAAGTAGACTATTCAAAACAAGTATCCTTTGTCCAGAATGATGACTTATTCGATCGGCTCTACAAAGCTTGTGTAATTTATCAGCTTGACCTTTCTACAGGTTTTCATCGGTAGGGGTAGCAGAGGAAAGTGTACCCTTGACAGCTTTCCATTCTAATCAATATTATAAGTGGTTGGTTATGCCGTTCGGCCTAACCAATGCTCCAACTTATTTTGTTGACTTGGTGAATCGTGTCTTTCGAGATATCTTAAACAAATTCATGCCTGTTTGCATTGATGATATTATAGTTTATTCCAAGACCGAGAAGGAGCATACTCGGCATTTGAGAATTGTATTGGAGACACTGAGAGAACAGTTTCTTAAGGATAAGTTCTCAAACTATCATTTGTGGCAGTCGAAGGTAAGGTTTTTGGGGGCATATTGTTTTGGGAGAAAGTATTTCTGTTGGTCCAGCGAAGGTTATGCCTATTCAGGATTGGAAGAGACCTGAAAGCGTTATGCAGATTAGAAGCTTCTTGGGTCTGGCGGGTTATTATCGGAGGTTCATTTAGGATTTCTCTAAGTTTGCTTCACCACTTACAATTTTGACAAAATAAAGATGTCAAATTCGTTTGGACAAAAAATGCAAAGCTGCATTTAGAGAGTTGAAGGACAAGTTGACTAGCGCTCCCGTTCTAACAATTCTGGACAGAGGTGAATGTCTTACTGTTTACACTAATGCTTGTGGAACATGATTGAGTGTCGTGTTGATGTAATATGGGAAGGCGGTTGCTTAATCTAGTAAGCAGTTGAAGCCACATGGGACTAGATTTCCTACATATGATTTAGAGATTTTGGCAGTGGTCTTTGCATTGAAGATGTGGAGGCATCATTTGTTAAGTGATAATTTTGAGCTTTATTCAGATTATGAATCTTTAAAGTATCCTTTTACCCAAAAGGACTTGAACTTAAGGTAGCAGTAATAGTTTGAGTTTCTTGTAGCATATGATCTTGAGATTTCATATACATCGGGGAAAGCTAATGTGGTAGCTGATGCATTGAGTAGGAAGTATGTTGTTATGGCTAATATGGAGGTTCGACCAACTCTTATCAGTCGTATAAAGGAAAATCAGTAGAGGGGTAGTCATCTTGCTCAGCTAATTAAAGCCATTAGTGAGAATGTTGTTCCAGAGAAGTATCCATGATACGAGGTAGATGACCAAGGCATTTTATAACACCTCACACTCCTTAGTATACCCAAAAGAGCACACTAAAAGGCATGTTGCATTGTAGGTATAACTAAAACTAGCAGAGACTAACATTCACAAGACAAAAATATATAAACAGCGAAAACAATTATAATAATAATTTGTTTAGAACTAAACCTTAGATTTACTTTATAAATCAAATAATTTGCCGAATACCAAATACACCAAATGTCAAAATAACGTTACGTGTCTTGCGAAATAAAATCCATAGTATCAATAATATCAATACATCCCTCACAAAATGCCAGCTCAACAAAACGAACTAGAAACTGAAACTGAAGAAAAGAAATACATGATAGATTCTCCTCCGAGGAAATCTCCAAATTCCTATGATCTACCGTCCTTGCCCCGGATTGCCTATGGGGGAAAAAGGGGGAAATGGAGGAGTGGGTCAGACGAAAAGTCTGGTGAATGATAGTAATTACTGGAATATTTAAACAAAGTAAAAGTAATAGACCTTACAATAGTTCTAGTATAGAAAAGGAAGCAAAGGAAATAGAGAGAAGGAATAAGCTAGAAATAAATATGAATTAACTATGATTAAATTTGATTGTTTGCACTTGTTTTTGATAGCTGCTTAGATTAGGTTGAATTCCTAATACTACCATTTGGTCGGCCTGCTACTCCATAGAATCTACTATGGACCGGATGCTAAAGCTCCCTATGCAGTAGACATTGGTGCCTATGAAAGGAACACACTAAGCGCTCGGAACTCATAACGATTACTGAGCACCCAAATGGAAGTCGCATGCGTGACTGCCACCATGCTAATGTTACATGTTGTTCCACCTATTGGGTCTTCTTATTACCTCAAGCTCTAGATAACCGTGCCCCACGTCTCACTTCAGCATTATGTGAGACACAGCGTCTCACTTCTGGGTTATGTGAGACACACCGTCTCACTTCAGGGTTATGTGAGACACCCATCTCACTTCAGGGTTATGTGAAACACCCATCTCACTTCAGGGTTATGTGATACACCTTGTTTCACTTCAGGGTCACGCGAAACACTGTGTCCATAGGAATAATAGGGGAAATGTTGTTGGTACTGGCCTGTCATGCAAACATTATCTAGTTGCACCCCTTGCCCAAATCCCTATAAAATATTTATAATTAAAAAAGAGTATATATTGAACAAATTTATGATAATTGGATAATGCAGTGTTATTGGAAATTAATTAGTGTTATATATGGGATTTATACCTGGGTGGGAAAGTAGTAAACTTATAAATGAAAGAAAGTGAGTAGGTGACCCTTTATTTAGGTTATTTATTCATTTAGTATGTTAAATAAAAATTTAGGAATCAGATCTCAATTAAGAGAAATTAAGTTGTACGTTAATTTGAAATAAAATATATTAAATATTACATTTATAGGGAATGTAGTACGAATGGTTAGGGATTGTCAAATTTGGTAAAAAGGGATTAGACTTAGGAAACTTTGTTAATTGAGTTTAAAACCTTAATTAATACGCGTAATTGAAAAGATTCACATTTTAAAAAAAATAACCGTTGATACAAATCTAAGATGTATATAGAAGTATTAATGTAGTGAAAGACAAACAAATATTAACTATGTTAGTTGTGTAATTAATGGATAGGAATACCAAAGGCTAATTGTAGTAAGGAATATAAGTGGTAGAAAAATAAAAATTTATGATTTTATTTTTGTTAACATATGTTAAGAGATATGTTTATGATCTTAATTTGAACTTCTACTAATAACATGTATTACAGTAAGATTAAAAAAAATGATGACATACGTCAGATGTATTTAATGACATTGTCTGAATGTAATTAATAACGGTGATTTTAATAATAAATGTTAATAAAGAATAAGAATGAATAAGTTTAGTAAAAGAGTAAACATTCATTTAGTAAAAATGTTTGGCAACTGAAAGATTGATTGTAGAGATGAGAAACTATTATTTAGTATAAGAAATATATATAATTACTGTTGTAGCGAATAGTGTATTAATATGTTTAAATTACTATTAGATAGGAAATAATTGTTATACTTCTCATTACATTCATTTAGTCCATTTTGAAACTTAATCAACTGAAATTAATGTAATTGAAAATTTCCAATTAATAGGAGAGAGAATACTAATTGTAAATTAATAGGTGTAAATAAAAGCAGCATATGTTTTGTGAAAATATAGGGAAAGTTTGATTTAATAAAAAGAAAATTTTACATCAAATAAAATGAATGTTTCATCTGTGAATGTACGTTTAATTTCATTAAAATAAGAACGGAAAGACTGATTTTAAAGAAAGAAATATATGTTTATTTGAACCGTGTTTTAGCTCACGGACTGATTACAAGAATAGGAAAATAATCTATTTATTACTCTTGTATATAAACAATAAATTTATAAACGTCAAAAATTCCAAAACTGAAGTTTTGACTTTCATGGTCGCCGTGGTTTTGGTCTTCGCGACCTGGTGATATTCCAGCCCCCCCTTCGCTTCGTTTCTTTTCTTCATCGTCGTTCTCCTCTAATGTCCTTATCCCCCCGCCTTATCTCACCCTCCTCTACCCGCTCTGGTCGTCGCTTTAAGCATATGGCTGCTGTAGCCCCGTCTTCCAATTCGTCCATGCTGTCACTCTCTGAGTTTCTGCCCCTACCTTCTTGTGTTCGTTCCAACTGTAATCCTATTGTCAAGGAAGCTGGCCTCGTCCCATCTGGTTCTGGTGAAGTTCGCTGCCAATTGCTTTCGTCTGGAGTGTCCAGTGCTTCTCCCACTGTAAATGTATTTTCGAACGTCAATTCTCTTTGTGGCTTGGGGTCGCGTGAGACTTCTGGTGCTCACGGTGATGTGGGGTTGTGTTGTTTGTCTAAAGACAGTGTGGGATTGGACTCCGCGGTTGTTTCTGGACAATGCTCCGTTAATGCTTGTGATATTGCTTCAATGGATATTGGCCGACAGTTAAGTGATAATAGTCTTGATGCGACGCGGGTTGTTGCGTCTCCTACCCAGCCTCCTGCTGTCACTATTCCTGGTCCATCTGCTTCTCCCCCTACTTGTCAAAAGCCTTGGTCATCTCTATTTAATTCGCTGCCTCGTAATGCCGGTGACTACACTCCTATCGAATTTGATATTGTTGAAGTGGATGGAGTGAAGATCCCTCCTTCTTCGGTTTTGCATGCAGGTGTTGAATTTTGGTCTGACTACTTGGTTGGTTTCTTTCTTGATCCAAATCACCGTCTTCGTAACCCGGCTTTGGATTTGCGTAAGGCTTGGAAGCTGCGTGGTAACTTGCATGTTAAGCTGATTGATTCCTTTTATTTCCTCAAGTTTTCTTCGTCTGAGGATCGTCGCATTGTTCTTGGTGCGGAACCTTCTTTCTTTGCTGGTAGGCCCTTTATTACTACTCCTTGGTCTCCCTCTGTGGCACGAGCTCGTGAGCAAGTGCTTTCCATCCCCGTTTGGGTGTTTTTCTCCCAAACCCCCTCTGCTCTTCAACCTTTGCTTGGGTTGAATTGGTTAGCTTGCAACGTTGGAAAATTGAGATGTTTTGACAGCAACACGGTTGCCAGAGAAAAATTGATGTATGCAAAGGCGTTAATTGAGATTTCCCCTTTCCAGCCTCTTCCTGATTTTATTCCTGTCCAGCTTGCTGTTGGGCATGTTGCTGAGGTCCGTGTTCGATATGGTTGGGTTCCGGATATTTGCTCCACCTGTCACTCTTTTGGCCACCTTTCTACTGCCTGCCTGCATTCCAAATCCTCCGCGCCGCCGACGAAGATGCCTCTGCCTCGTCCCCCGCATCAGAAATGGATCCCTAAGGCTGTCTCCCATGTCATCTCCACCCCTGTAGCTCCCTTATCTGATCCGAGTCTGCCTCTTTCTGCGGTCAGGCCTGCCTCGCCTATATCTGATGTGGTCCCATCTGATGCCCCTACTGTTCCTGTAGATGTTCCTGTTAATTCGCGGATTTTTTGGGATGATTCTGAGAGGTGTTGGGTTGATCGTTCATCTGATTTCAGATTTAACCCAGTGTCTGACTCTTACTTCAGGTTTGTTTCTGATGTGCAGTCGGACCTTCGATGCCTTTTTTACCGGCCTTCTGGTGATACTCTAGTTCTTGACTTGGATGGTGAGTATGCGAGCAGGAATTCCGACATGCTAGCTGATTCTTCTTGGGATCGATCTTTCGTTTTCTCTCCTGATGCTACGGGTTATGACCCGTGTCTTGCTAACCTTTTCAGATCCTACGCTGGTCTTTGTGGGAATGCCCCTTTAGACCCCTCTGATGATGGTGATGCTTCCTCTTCGGAGGAGCCCTAGACTAGGTTTATTTTAGCTACCGTGACATGTCTGTCACGTACCTGTGCTGAATTTTCATTTTCTATAGTAGATTAGGTGCTTCTACCTTTCTCCTGTACTTCAATTTTATTACTTTGGTAATAAAAGTGGACGGCCCACTATAAAACCGGCTTGCTTTGCAAAAAAAAATTATAAACGTGTTTAAATAAACAATTGTTCTATTTCTTTATCCATTTTAGTTGTCTGTTTTAAAATCTAACTTTGTAAGTAACTGTAATTAATGTAATTCAAATGTTTCAATTAAAAAGAAAGAAAACGTTGATTGCAATTAATAGATTTAATAAAAGAAACGCACGTTTTGTGTTAAACAAAAAGGGTGTTTTAATGGAAATAAAAGATCATTTTGAGAAAACAAAATTGAACGTTCTCATTTTTAAGGTAAGTATAAATGTTTTATTTTGCGTAGATAAAAACCTAAATGCGTACAAAATTCTACTTTCGTTTGCAAACTTTTCCATTCCTACATACATTCCCTTACCTATTATTAATGCCTGAAGCTTTAATAATTAAACGTGACATTTATTTTGTCCCTCCACATTCGTTTCCTAATTATAAATAACCTACATCTTATTTCTTCTTCTACATTTTGTTTCTCCTAACACCTCATATTCAAAAGCTCTTATTCTTGCAACTCCAAAAGCATTCTTTTATAAAAATGATTTTTTTTTCATTTTTCATACTGGAGAAGAACGAGGTCCTGTAGCATGCTAAAGCTTTTGCTGACGTGGCATATATTTTTGTTAGGTATGTTTATTTGTTTGTTTAAATTAATTTTGTTTTCAAGCGATTTAACGCGTGTAACTTTCTTATACGAACTCCGTTTCACACGCGATTTTTTTTGTTCGGATCGAAATAAAATTCCGGATCTTTTGACGTTGGTTTGGACGAATTTGGAGACTGTCCAAATTTTTTGGTTTAAATTGAATTTTAATTCAATTTAAATTCAAAAAGGTGAGTGTTTTAACCCACTCACAACTTCTAAGTTTTATTATGTTTGTTAAATTGATTTAAGATATGAGTAGAAATTTATTTATGAATGTTTTGCATATTTTATTCATCATCTCAGTTAAATCGCATTTATTTAATTTAACTATTAACTAATTTTATTATTGCATATAAATTGACAGTTAAAATTTATTTATTTTCCATATAAACTGCTAGTTAAACAGTTATTTATTTATTTGAATATAAACTATTCGTTGATATCTGTTATATTTTATATGCTCTATTGATGTTTTCTTAAATTGATGATGATTGAAATAAATTGGTTGATGATTGATATTGGGCGAATGGATGATGTGTTCTATATTATAAAAACTGCAAGTTATTATGCATTTTCATTTCATTCGGGATTGCGGTTTGAAATGATATACAACAGCATTTTTTTATTTTTAAATTGCAGATTGAAATGATAAATATTCGTATCACTTGACCATAGGATAGAAAATTATATACATGCACCGCGGTATATATATATATATATATATATAATTATTTTTGAAATGATTTTTATGGTTTGGATATGATACGGTTTAATAAATATTAAAATTGGATATTATATAAATATATTTTGTATATACATATATAGTTAATTTTTTTTGAATTTAAGTTATGTATAAATCATTTAAATAAAACTAAATAAGTTGAACAATGGAGTTTGATTATTTATGTTAAATGGTTAAGTACATGTCTAAGATATCGTATGTATATATAGAGTTTTAATGATTTGAATCAGTTAAGATTGGGAGGTAAATTGGAAATTTATTTGATGGAACTTATTTAAAAACTTCTCTCCATAAGTTGATGTAAACTTATTAAAATTGGAAATTTTAAAGGTATGATATTTATAACTTGATTTTTATTTCAAATAAATTAAACGAATATTTCTAGCATAATAAATTGAAGGAAATATTTAAGTTGTTAGTAATTGGAATTTTAATTTAAATGACTTTGATCTATTATGTAAACATTTCAAAACTAAATAATAGGACAATGAATTTGTGAATATAAATTTCCAACCTTAAGTTTTGAAATCGTTAAATACTAAAAGTTAGAAATATATTGAAATTGAAGTGGTTTATTTAAATGAAAGTGAATTTAAAATTTATGGATTTAGACTAAATTTTTAATGAATAAAATTGTGAAGACGCGGAAATTATTTTATAAAGCAATTTTAAATTCAAACTATTTTATTCTATATACTGTTGAATATCCAAACCATTCAAGTTTTAGAAGTATGGTTTTAAAGCTATGAGTTTCGAAGTATTATGTTTTGAAAGTTATAATTCTAATGTTTGGTTTCCAGATATTATAAATTTTAAAGCAATATGATTTTCGAAAAGAAATATATTTGAAATAAAATGATATTATATTAATTTGGGTTTTATAAAAAATATACCAAATGAGTTTGTTTTGAAATGGAAAGGATATTGTAATTATACGGTTTTGAAATAGATACTTTATTCTGGTTTTGAAAGTATAAACTATTTTTAAAGACCGCGGTGTTATAATAACGTTTGGTTGTTGAAGAGACCGGGATCAGAAGTTGTCATACTCTCTGCCAACTCTGAAAACAACTTTAACAACCGTGTACGCGGTGGAGATTCCAGAATGAAGTAGGTTGGTGGCGGCGTTTCCTGTAAGGTAAATACGTGGACTCAACTCCCGTGAGTTGGCATAAGGTGGCTAAAACAGGAGCGATTGACGGGTTAATAAGGTAGCACCTTTGATCGGACACTTCCCTTTGATACTATACTCTGACTTTGGATTGATTCGATGGCCACCTTCACTTTTGATTTCTTTTATTTGGGGGAGTTTGTTCGAGGTGGGCGGTAGCTGCGCGCTACGCGTTACCACCGACCTGGAAGCGTAATTGGTATATCTACCCTGGCATTGCCTAGTTGTGCCGTGTCACCTACCATACCGAGCTTTCTATGAGTTTGGTTTTCTCCCGTAGCCCGTGTGATATCCTCTGGTGGCTTCCCGATCAGGAGGGACTATGATATTGGATAAACTACTGGGACTATTATTGTGTTAAGGGGGAGATTGGGTAACTCCTTAACGCTATTTAAAAGTAAGTTTATTTTACAATTAGACACTATTATAATAGCGAAATATACTACATAGTAAATAGTTTAACGGATCCTTAAGAGATGTGAATCCCGAGCATCTTTTAAGTTACTGCACTCATATTTATCCCTGTTGATTTAACTTACATAAGATCTTTTAGTTCTGACTCGAGTGTTTTGTCTTTTCAATTCGCTCGGGTCAGTCCGAGCGATTCAGGATCGAAGATTTTAGCTCTGGAGGACGAAGACAAAGATTTCTATTATTATTATATATTATTTTCCACTGCACTCATATTGTTCCGCTGCATTGATATTTATGGGTATGTGAACTCTGATATTTATTGTATAAAGAAGAATCAAATGTTTGTAAATAGTTTTATGAACTGTATAATTATTATTATTATATTTTATCCTTCCACTGTGAGATTCTGTTTAGTTTTTTTTCTTCTCTGTTTTCTTATTTACCCCATAACAATCTGCCCTTTTGTATGGTTTGAATTGGCACGTGTGTCGATTTAAAGCGCGAGAAAAGGAGGGATGTTACAGTTGGAATGTGGACGTTGGCGGTCGTTGAATGACGTTGGAAATCCGTGAGCAAAACAGAAACCCGGCTTCTTCTTCCCCATTCGGTTGAACCCATTCCCCTCACCCAATTCCCCACTTTGCTCTGATTCTGACCACCTTGCTGCTCTGACGATCAACGGCTCCTCCGACGACTCCAAGCCTCCCTCTCGTCCTCTCTAACTCCCTAATCTCTCAAGAAAATGTATAAACCCTAATCCCTATATTTAATTAAATTTGTTAAATTAGTGTATTAAATGTTTGTATTGCCTTATTGTATGTATAATCTAGTTTATTGAGGCATAATTTATGTTATTAACTTATGTATTGCAAGATTATATATATTTAAGTTTGTGTTAACAATAGAATAATGTGCATACAATTAGTTTTAGGTTTGTTTGGAAACGTTAGTTGTTAGTAAGCATACAATTAGTTTATGTATTTTAGAAAATTTCAAAAACGATATTTTATATTCATGAAACCCTTAGAGCGTCTTTCGGCCCCGTCTGATAAGTATTGTATATGATCGTTATGTGGATATTCGTTTTTTGACAAAATGGACATCTATATTCATCGTATACAATATTTGTTGGATTTGTCCCTGTATTGGACAAGTTACGAACACAATAATGTAATTAAATCTCGTAAAACATTTCATTTTAAATGGTTCATAGAATTTCGACGGCGCTTCCTTTATGTTCCCTGTGTACACGCAAATGTGTACTGTTCAGGGAAATAAAGCGAAGTGCTGCCGAAATTTTGTTGAATCGTTTAAATTGAAATGATTTACGTGATTTAATTACATTATTGTATTTGTAATGGGAGGTAGGATGGCCCATCGACAAAGTGTCAATGATCTATTAATATAAAATTCACCAATAATATTGTTTTAATAAAATGTCAATTATTTAAATTTATACCGTACTTTTTAATTATATACGTAGGTAAATGGACAATTATTTTACTGATCGAAGCTAGATGTACAAAAAAGAAGGGTCGAAAATGGAGGCTCAATAAGTGAACAGTTTAATAACGGTGTTCGCGTATTTATTGATTTCGCTTTAAGTAATAACAGAAACGACGAAGAAATCCGTTGTCCATGTACTAAATGCAAAATGTTAAAGCATTTGATACTAGAAATGGTTAGAGTTCATTTGCGTCAATACGGTTTCATGCCGAACTATTTGGTTTGGGATCGTCATGGAGAACCGTTAGCATCTAATCATGTACAAGCTGAGGAGGTAATGTGTACTGGAATTGATACGACGAATCTCGTAGAACATATGGTTGAAGATGATGCACGGTCAATGTTTCATGTTCCTCAATTAATTGATGACGATGGTAATGCTGAAGAAGAACAAAATATTGGGGCCAAAAAATATATAATTTATTAGATGCCGCAAAGAAACCCCTTTGGGAAGGCTGCACAAGCGGAACCCAATTATCAGTAACTGTTGAATACATTGCGATAAAATCTAAATACAACTTCACAGAAGCTGGACTTACAGCTGTTGTATAAGCTGTGAAACGGCATATGCCTCCTAATAATTTAATGTGCGAAAATCATTATGAAGTAAAAAAAAATGATGTCAGCTTTTGGTTTACCGTATCATAAAATAGATACATGTCTAAATGGTTGCATGCTGTTTTGGAAAGAAGATATCAACCTTAGAAATTGTAAAATATGTAATCAGGAAAGGTACAAATCAAGAAAGAAAAAAGGAAAGGAAGTCCCATATAAACGTATGCATTATTTACCAATTACTCCTAGACTTCAAAGGTTATATGCATCTTCTGTAACCGCGCAGCTTATGAGATGGCATAGTGTTAGAACACGGGAAGAAGGTACGTTAACACACCCAGCTGATGGGGAAGCATGGAAGCATTTTGACCACAAATATCCAGATTTTACATCCGAGAGTCGTAATGTTCGACTTGGTTTATGTATGGATGGATTTTCACCATTTTCTCAGTTTGGTTCTAAATATTCGTCATGGCCTATAATTGTCACACCTTATAATTTACCTCCATGGATGTGTATGAAAACTCCATATATGTTTCTCACAGTTGTCGTCCCTGGTCCTAATGATCAGACTCAAGGAATCGATGTTTATTTACAACCTTTGATTGAAGAATTAAAAATACTATGGTATGAAGGAGTAAAAACATACGATATTTCCAAAAAAAACTTTCGCATGTATGCTTCTTTGATGTGGACAATCAGCGATTTTCCTGCTTATGCAATGCTTTCAGGTTGGAGTACGGCTGGTCGTCTAGCTTGTCCGTACTACATGGAAGATACACGAGCATTTTCTTTACCTCATGGAAAGAAAATTTCATGGTTTGACTGTCATCGATGTTTTCTTCATAGTAATCATCCTTTTAGAAGAGATAAGAAAAGCTTTACAGCTAATAGACATGAAACTTTGAGACCACCTACGGTTTGGTCAAGCGAAGATATTTATGAACTTGTAAAGGATTATCCAAAGATACATGAAACCGGAGAACAAATTGAAATTCAAGGTAAATCATCGATTCATAACTGGTGCAAACAAAGCATATTTTGGGAGTTGCCTTATTGGAAAAATATCCTGATTCGTCATAATATTGACGTGATGCATAATGAGAAAAATGTGTTTGATAATGTTTTTAATACAATTTTGAATGTCAAGGGGAAGACGAAAGATGATTTGAAATCAAGACGTGATATCGAAGTAATATGTAATCGTCCTGAGCTTCATATAAAGCCAAATGACACAAAAAAGCCAAAAGCTTGCTATGAGCTAGACAATAATCAAGTTAAAGTACTTTTAAAATGGGTGGAAGGACTAAGATTCCCGGATGGTATATCTTCTAATATTCGTAGATGTGTCGACTATAAGAACAATAAACTTAGCGGGATGGAAAGTCATGATTGTCATGTTATGATGGAAAATTTATTACCCGTCGCTTTTAAAGAACTGTTGCCCGTAAAAGTTTGGACTGTTGTAACAGAACTTAGTCTTTTTTATAAAGAGATTTGTTCTACTACATTAAAAATTGATCGTCTACGTAAACTTGAGGAAGAAATCCCGATATTGCTCTGCAAAATGGAAAAAGTATTTCCTCCAGGTTTTTTCATTGTTATGAAACATTTACCTATTCATCTTCCATTAGAAGCACGTCTTCGAGGGGCTGTGCAATATGGATAGATGTATCCATTTGAAAGGTATTTAAATCATCTAAAAAAAGTGAGACAGAAAGCTCGAGTTGAAGGTTCGATTTGCAAATCATACATCGAAGAAGAAGCTTCGTTTTTTTCTCTCATTATTTTAGTGACCATGTGAACATATCATTTGAAAGTGCTACGCATAATGATGAAGGCATTGATCAAGATGATTGTCAAACGACCTTATCAATTTTTAAAAAACAAGGTCGGCCTGCTGGTGCTTGTGTGGAAGGATGGTTGGATGATAGAGATTATCATGTTGCACACACATATGTTCTTCTCAACTGTGCCAAAGTTGCACCGTTTGTTAGGTAATTTACTTATAT
This sequence comes from Allium cepa, assembly GCA_030765085.1. Lineage (NCBI taxonomy): Eukaryota > Viridiplantae > Streptophyta > Magnoliopsida > Asparagales > Amaryllidaceae > Allium > Allium cepa. Next base: position 905,746,427 of record CM060929.1, on the reverse strand, counting down.
ATATATATCATCAACATGTGTGTATACACAAATATATGCACACACGTGTATCTCAATCATAATGCAACATTTGTTATATAATTGCGGTATTTACGAATCACAACATCCTAATGGCGATACCGGCAAAGAATTCGCTTCTTGGTTTTCTAAGTACGTTTTTGATACAACAAATTGTGTTGTAGACGAAGGATTAAAACATTTAGCTATGGGACCAAAAAGGAAAGTGAAGGCCTATCCAATATTCTTTGTCAATGGATATAAATTTAATACCAAAGAATACGGTGCCGAAAAATTAACTAACAATACTGGTTTATTTGTTAAAGGTAGTGATGATCCAAATGATCATATACATGATTTTTATGGTGTGCTAACCCAGATTTTGCAATTGACGTATTTCACACGACCCATGGAAGAACTATTTTTGTTTAAATGCAACTGGTTCAGCAATGTTCCAGGTTCTGGAATCAACGTGCACCCAAAATATAATCTTATAGAAATAAAACATACTTCGCGTTATTATAAATATGATCCTTTTGTACTTGCCAAACGAGCTCTTCAAGTTTATTATACTTCTTACCCATCTCTAAGAAGAGATAAAATAGATTGGTCGGCTGTTTTTGAAACAAAGGCAAGGTTTACATTTGATGGACGGAATATTCCTGAAGAATAAGCTTACCAAGCAGATATCGAGGAAAATAGAGGAATAAAAATAACCGACGATCAAACAGATTTTGGACCTCCAAACGATGAATCAAATGCATTAATTGAAGCATTTGAGAGTACGGAGGAACAAAATATAAAGTGCAAAACAGAGTCTGAATCCGAAAATGACGAGGACTGATCAACTATCTACATTTTGAGAAGGTAAATTTATATTTTTTTAAACATTATCCTGTTTTCATTAAAAATGAAATGGTATGATAATATATGATATGTATCACATCTCGTTTTTATGTTACGCCATACTGTATATTTTACATATAGTCATTTTATTTTCTGTTATAATGTTTGTTTGTAACATGTATTATATAGGTATGTCGTCACGTAGACGTACCGGTGGACATTCTGGGTCTTCCTCTTCCTCACAGAGAGGGCATGCTCGTCCGGACGGTGGTGATGGCGGTGGTCCATCACAGAAGCTACGGCGCCCTGTGGTGTGGCTAAAGCCGAAAGCAGATCAAAGGTAAGTATTAAATTTCAAAATTAAATTTCATTTTCGTAAAATCTATTCTGAAAATATATAGTAGTCATGAAATATTAAATGTTTTTTCTCTGTTTAAACACAGTGGTTTCTCTTTGGAGCCGACTCAAGTAGTTCTATCTATATCTTGACGGGAGTACATGAGTCGTATGACCGAATGTTGGCCTAAGTGGACATTGATTCCAGATAATGTTAAAGAGACTATTTGGCAGAATTTTTTGGTATGTCAGTTTATATATTAGGAACATGTTATATCAATTCATGTTTACATTATTTATAAAAGTTGTATAACTCTTATTTTGTCAAATGTGCAGGCGGAAGTGGACCTTAAGGACGCTGATATTTCAGTCGTATATTGCCACTGGTGCAGCAAAGTCGCAAAGAACTACCGGGAAACAGTAAATAGCTTAAAAACAGCGGGAAGGAAGCCTCAGTGGATAAGCGCAACTGTGTGGGATGATTTTGTGACATGGTGGGGAAACGAGGAGTTTCAGGTAAATTTATCACATGTTTAATTTAAATTCTTCTAGGAAAATACTAACTAGAAATGTTAAACAATTTTTGTTTTTAAATTAAATTTACAGAGGCAGTTGGAGAGGAACTCAGCCAATAGGAGCAAGAACCCTGTCACACATCGTGGTGGTTCCAAGTCATTTCAGCATCACCGAGAGGACTTGGTATATTTATTAATTACGATAATAATTTAAAGATTTTAAGTTCTAAGTTGTAGATAATGTAACAATATATATAATATATGTATATGTATATGGACATATTTCAGGAGAGACAGCGTGGCGGTGCTTCTGTGAGTTACTGGGATGTTTTCACGCATACTCATGCATTGAGTCAGGTCGACGAAGCAGGCAACGTTTCATACTCCTGGGATCACGATGCCAAAGCGCAGTCCGCATATGTAAGTAACATAATGACTTAACACTTATATAAGTTAATTAAAATAATGTTATCTAAATTCAACTTATTTTGCATAATAGCAAAAGTTTCAGCAAGCACGGACTTCCATTCTCGAGGGCTCTGGGCGCGATGAGTTGACCGTCGATGAGGAGGACGCTATTTTTGAGTCTGTCATGGATCTAGCGGCACATGGCAGACGCTATGGTTTTGGGAATCAATCGGTAATAACTTTAACTTAAATTTTAAAATAATTATTCTTAACCAATTGTTGCACATTGTGATGGATTATAGTAAACGCGAATTACAATTATTAAACACTGATAATTTAAATTTTATTTACAGGCTAAGACGGCTCAGATTGAGTATCAGAGGGCTCAAAATAAGGAGGAGATTGCACAGCTCAGAGCCCTGGTCGCCGCGCTCGAGGAACGCAATATCCGCACCGAAGCCAAGACGGAGGAGCTGAACAGGCGTCTTACGGGGTTTATGGAGCAATACGACCGGTTTCCGTCTTCTGGTGGTTCTGGAGGAGAGTGATTTCAGGTATGATTTGATTTTTTTTTGCTATGGACATGTATATTTGGAGAATGTATGGATTCGATACATTCTGATGTTTTGGATATTGGTTTGGATGTGATTTTTGAGATGTTGACGTAGTAGTTTGGATATTGTTGGATTGGATGTTTTGTTGGATGGTTTATGTTGTTTATATTGATTTGTATTGTATATATTGATTAGTATATATGCTTATTACTTGGATTTACTATTATGATTGATTATATGTGAGATATGTTGTTGTATATGTGCTCGAAATTAAGCTTTTATGAGATATACGATGTTGGAGGTGGCTGAAGCATGCATTGTTGGTTCTGTAAAAAAAACACCCAGATTTCCAACATCTTCCAACGTCCACCAACGGCTTACTGGCACATTTATTCCAATGTATTGCAACGTCGTCCATCGAATTTTCCAACGTCTTGCCAAAGTCTATTTGGTCAACATCTTCTTCCATGTGGACAACCTGAAGGTTGGAAGATGTTGGTATATGCGCGTTGGGTCCGTTGGTTGACGTTGGACGCCGTTGAAATGCATATCGAGGCTTTTCCAACGTCCATCAACGGCTTTCCAATGGCCGCCAACGTCTAGCCGCCGTTGGAATGCACTGTATATAATTCATTCAACCTCCATTACCAAAACTTAGTTGCAGGCCTAAAGCTATAGATTCTTGCAGTTACAGTATATAATTGCAATATAAGCGACTAAAGAGAAATATTTTGAGAGAATTTTTACTACACATAAGCAAGCATTAAACCTATACATGTTTTTAACAATTCATGCAAATCTCCACATATACCAAGTTGATTAGATTACACTACATTGCCCTGCTACAGGAGATGAGGCTGGAAGAATGAACATGCAAGCCTGTATCACTGAGGCATTAGAAGCTTGTGGGTTACAACAACTGCATGGTCAAAGAAGCAAAGAGTAGCAAGCCCGTGGATAGTGTATTGTTGACTAACTATGTTGTTGTCTTGCACTTGTCAAGAAGAACAAAATTTCTTAAAATGCACTAGTCAAAAAGCAAAGAGTAGCAAAACTTTTAATACGTTTGCAATATTTCCATTAATAACAAAATTTCTTAGAAAGTAGGAAAGGGTATAAATAGCTCTTTAAAAATTATACCAAATACCAAATTATTCAGAATATAGCGAATCAATGAGTACGGAAAGTGAAGTGAAAGTACCTTTTCAATAGCATTTGGTAACCGTCGGCACATTACCTGACAACGGTATGGATAACAAGATACAAAATGAGGCATCTCTGCCATTCCAACTCCATGGATCCTGTAGAAAGAAAGTATACCACACAATGAAAATGCTGAGAAATTATTACAGAAGACCTATAACAAGATTCATGGTCCCATCCAAAAATGTGGTTGTGTAGGACTATAGGGATGATAAATCATTGTATACAATATATTCAACATTTGCAAAGTGAAGTATACTTCTACGAAACACGGATACCATAAGAACATTTCCATGTAGTCCTACAAATTTGTACAACATAGTGCAAAAACACCTTCACAACAAATTGATCTCCAATGTAGAGTTTTATTAAACTTTTTAACGACTGTTGTGATTTCAAAAGATAAGTGAAAAAAATTATTAATGACAAATGCTGATGTGGATATGATAGTAATTTTTTTCACTTTCTTGTGAATAATGCTCTGGTCTTCAACAAAAAACTTATAATTTGCATTAGAAAATTGATAAAAGGGAGCTCTCTCACCTAATTCAAATAAGCAAGATGTAATTATGATTATTTGGATCAGGTTACCAAGAGACATTTTGCTATGCTTAGGAAGTCTGATATTTTTCAGATATTTATAAGATAATAATACTGTTACGCCAAAGGATATAAAATAAGAGTCACATCATACTTTATATGCACATGTGCATGAAACGCGGGAAATATTTGCTATTCCATCGCAATTTTTTATTTTCCCATATTCAAGTCACATTTATATCCAACCTCCATTATATCTAATCTAAAGCTAAGGCAAACGCAATAATGTTAAATACCATGGTTCATTTAAGTCAGAAATTAACTGTAGTCTTAACAATTTTGGTCCAAAAAAGGTTGCTAATCCTAGAAAGGTGCGTTTTTACGAAACATGACCAAAAAAACAATACAATAAACTAAAACATATACAGAAAGAGTGCAGTAGCATTACGATGTATTCAAATCTTACCTAACTATTGTTACTGAGCACATCACCTCCAAAACCACAGTATAAAAACCTTGGTGGCTCAACCGTCAAAAGGGCGAGCTGAACCAAAAAAAATGCAATTTTTATTTGTTCTTAATCTATTACCATAGCATGAAAATACATTGTAAGTTAAGCGGAAAAAAACTACCATATGTAACTTCAATCAGCTGGTAATTAAATTCCGATAAAACAAAAATTATCATTAGTATAAAGTTGCATATATTCGTGTACATAAGTCAACAAAAAAATATCTTCTACATTAGTTTCAAGAGTTTGATAAAGATAAAGAAAAGCAAAAGTGTATTAATGATAGATCTTGACGGGAGTAAGACGATCTACTAGCCATCACTTAAAAGATGAACCTAGATGATTCTGGTCCCTCTTTGTAAGTAAAGTAGCAAAAAACAGTACACATCTCTTTTATCAAATACTCGCATTAAATCTTCCATTAATTCTTTGCATCAAATTGCTAATGTAAAAAGGCCACAAGTAAAAGGATTATCGGATGTTAATATATGTACAAGTGAGGTCAATTCAAAACTTCCAACGCCTTCAAAATTACAAAGCAACATTAACCGTTAAAATTTACCTTTTGACGTTGACTTAAAATATGAATTTCATTGAGTTAGAGGTACTAAAATAAGTTAAAATTGTTGTGAAGATGATCTTGAGTAAGACACAGACAAACAAATCTTGTAGTAGTTTGGGATGGTGTAACCCAAAAGTTATAAAAGTGCTAAACAAAGAGAGGTGGCATTGAACCTTCCTCAAGCATGTGTGTGTATTTTGTGATATTGAAATTTCTCATGTATTTAGCATTTTTCCAAAGAAAATGTATGCATAGAAGTATTATGATGTTGAATAGGAGGAGACAAATATCGATGAAAATTAACAATTTGAATTTGTTGAAAGGTTTTTTGACAATATCAACATTGTAGAACTAGTAATATTGGTGAAAATTATCAATTGCATACCACCAAAAGGCTATTGAACCTTGATATACAGTAATCAATAGATTGTTTTCTTAAAGTATTTGCATTTTGTCAAATGTTGATCTATTAATGTTTGTTAACTTTAATACTCTGCATATTTTAAAAAATGGTCTCAATATTGCAAAAAACACAAAACACATAAGAGGAATTTTACATGTTAGTCAATTTTCGTTAAATTTGGAGCTTCCTATTGCTTTATATAGAAGTAAACTGCTATTTAGTTTATTTTTCGACAAAAATCACAATTCATTTATATCGATTTTATGAATTATTTCTTTTAGTCCTTCAAACAATTCTCATTACGTTCACTAGACAATAATTCCAATTATTAATCTTAAATCAAAGATTCATAAATATAAATCAAAAGCAATAATTAATAGCATGTATAAAAAAATACAAAATTTTCATGGTCCAAAGGATATGTTTTTATAAATGAATTCTATAAAATTAAACAGCTATGTTATTATCTTATGTATTTTTTAGATTAGGAAAAACGAATTTACTTGGACAATACATAGAATTCTATCTAGTAAATTTTAAATTTTAATACATTTGTAATTGCTTCATCAAAATTTAAAAAATTAAGTAATATACCCTATTTAAGTAAATAATCTGAAAGATATTAACTGATTACTAATAAGATAAAGAACATACTAAGATGCACGATGGCTATAGCACCACCGGCAATTCCCAATTGTAAAGAATAAGCAAGTACAGGAAGTTATGTTATAAATTAAGAAACGGAAATCCAATACCATCAACCCCCGTCATTGCGATATCCTTGTCGTTGCCTGTATGATGAAGCTCGACGCGACCGTGTGATGTGTGCCTACGCCCACCGGTCACCATGCTAGTTAGTTTCTACTGTCATTGATGGGGGATTTCACTGGTACTAACGCAGGATCTAGGGTTGAAGGCAATAAAACCAGCGCTGAATTTGAGAACGAGGAGATGAGTTTTGAGAATAAGTATTTGAGAGGAGAAGTTGGAGAGAATAGTTATATGAGAACGAGGAGATGAGTTGTAAGAATAAGCATTCGATTTTATAAGGAGAAGTTAGAGAGGAATGAGATAAGTATTTGAGAGGAGAAAGATACGGCGATAATTGGGCATATATTTGGGAAAGCAAAATCTGCTGAGATAGGGAGCACGTTTTTTTTGGCTTTAGACTAATTTGAGTAGGCTGCCGTTAGTACACAACCTCCTAACAGATAGGAAATTTTTGTAAAACACCTTTTTAAATTACAAAATACACAACCTTCTATAAAAACACGTTTTAAAAAAACAGCATTTTTTAAAGGGTAATCTTTTTTAAAGGACAAATAATTTAAAAAATTTATTCATAAGGACATGCACAAACAAATTTCTTCAAAAGGACAGGCCCAAAGCTCATTTGCGCGTTAACAAATTTCTCCATTTCCTTCTTTCGTCTTTCTGGTCGACTTTCAAATCCACTCATCTTCATGACAGAAAATTAAAATTATGAAAAAAGGGCAAATGAAACCATAGCAAAATCGTTACCTTCATCTCAATCGCATACGACAGAAAATAAAAAACAAGCAGAGTTGGAGCACGAATCTGATACCGTATCCCCTCAATCTGATATTCGACAAAAACCTAATACCCTAGCTCCTCATTCTGATTTTTAGCTCGAATCTGATAACAAAGAACCTCAATCTGAGAATCAAAACGAAATTTAAAACCTAGAATGTGAATTTGATACCATGGCAGCTGTATCTAATAATCTTCATGAAGCAAATATCCTACCTGAAGAAGATATACATCAAAAAAAGGAAAGAAGAACAAAAGGGAAATATGAAGAAAAAAGAACAGAAGAAAAGGTAAACGATATTATGAAATGAAGCTTAACAAAACCATTGTAGATTGATTATGATACTATTGAACTTATTTTAAAGAAAAATAAAGAAACAAGGCAGGAAGAAAGACCTGGTGACAATTCAACTGTATAGCAAATGTCAAAAAGTCAATTAAGATCGAAGATGAAAAATGAGAAAATAATTCAGCAGCAACTTCAACAGACAACTAATATCATTAAGTTATTAAACTGATACTATTAAATCATTAGATATATTTTAATAGTGTTAATATGTTTAACAGGAAAAAGCACAAACAAATAAAGGAAAACAAATAGCAGTTGAACAATATGAAGATGATCAAGCCAACACGGTTAAATTATAAGCCATATCGGTTTTAAAGATTTTCATTGTCTAAAAGTGATACCTATAGTTTGTTTGGTAGAAGACAAAGCTTAGTTTGTTAAAAAATAGATTTGCTGCAAAACTGATACTTATATGTTGATAGTAATAGATGGTTAAAAAGCTTAGAAGGCAATTGCCATTTGTTACAAAACTAATACTCATATATTGAAAATATGATACCAAACATCTGTTAGAATTAACGTGATAATTTGTATGTAGAAAAGCTAATTTCAGCACACACATAAAAACTGATACCAACAACTTGCAATAATGATACCTATTGTCTAATTATGTGTAGCTGATTCATTTTAGTTTACAAATTATTTCACCATCTTTTTTCTAGGAAAACTGATACTAAATTCTTACAAAATGGTACCCACTATATAAAATGTTTTAGTTCTTATGTCAATGTTGTAATTTTTCAATAAAATGATACTTATATTTCACAAAATGATACCCACTGTATAACAAAGTGATACCTATATCTCATTGTAATTTGTAACAAAGATAACACAAATATAACCTAAAAACTATACATGCAATATGTTTCTTTAGAAATTATTATGCAGCAGTTTTAGAAGCATTTCAACCATAATTTTTAAAAAATTGATACCTACATTTATCAAAAATGATACCAAATTTTGGCTAGATAAAAATACCATATTTTATCTCATGTTTATGGAAACTGATACCACTAATATATTGTTTTGTTTCAATGCTGTTTTTTTACTAACAACTTAATGCCACATTTTTGTGAAATAGGACGATGATGATTTTGTCAATCCATGTAATAAAAGCATGCATACAACATCAAAACAAACAAACAAACAGGTAGAAAAATCTAAAAATGTTAAGCCAGAAACTGCTTATAGATGTGGCTTACAAGCTGTCTTCAAGATATTAAAACTGGTCAAAGAAAAAATGGACTGACCAAAAAGCAATTTGACATCTTAAAGAAGACACATTTTTACAACTTCTTCAAAGTCATCTATGAAGAAAAAATAACAATGAAAGAATGCAAAAAATATCAACAAAACTTGGATGCTTTATACAGCTGCTACTGTATGGAAACTAATACCTTCGTCTTAGGAGAAGACAAAATGAAGGTCACTGCCAAAGATATAAGCTTGATGTTTAGGCTGCCATTAAAAGGAATAAACATATAACCAACAACAAAAATTAACGGGCAAAAACATTCCACCAGACCGCAAAGAGTTTGCAACTAGAAACTTTGGCACATGTACTTACATAATAAGAAATGTTGTGGAAAGAAGAATAAAACAAGAAATATCAAAAAGGAAAGAAGAAAATGAAGAAGATCTGCCTTTGTTGATAATAATGCAAATACTATTGACATTTTTCTTTCCCAACAACCAACAAAAAACTAAGATGGGGAATTCTACCCTATTTGATTGATAGTCAAATAATGTAAACTGTCTCATGGCCAGAAACAATAGAGAAAATATTTAGTAAATTTGTCAAAAAGTTTATCTCCAAGCCAAGAAACATGTCAGGATGTTCCATGCTTCCATTGGTAAGATGTGTTATGCAGAATATTATTAGTTGAAAATAGTGTTATATTCAACATTCTTATCTAATTATATCTTTAAATGTTTATAGTATTGTATCTGTGAGAAAATGAACCTCATCCAACCTAGAAGGCAACTTGCTGAAGATTTACCCAGATTTGCACGATGGGATGTAAGAAAACTTAAAGACATTGTTGTGAAACAATTTTGGAATGATACAAAAGTTGGCAATATAAGTTGAAATTAATTCTTACTTACACTAGTGAGTATCAGTTTATATTTTATGTTGTCTCTGTCTATAGTATCAGTTTCGACACTTGGAATAATTTTTTGTATTTGCATATATCACATATGCCTCTTTGTAGTATCACTTTAGCTTCTGATTAGTGTCAGTTTCAATGTGTAGCTTTAAATTTTTATTTCCATGGTATCAATTTGTCCTAGGCATAGTACATCTTGTCCTCGACATAGTTCATCTTGTCATTTTGCACAATATCAGCTATAATATACAATAATACTTGGTATCATTTTTAACACTACACACAATCAATTAGTAAGTGTACGTAGTATCGATTTCGTTACTATTCTATTTTCTTCTATTAAACTAATCACTTATTAATGTCAGTTATAACTTATAAGTTACAAAATACTATCATAAAACATTTCCATTTAAATTTTAAAACAAAATTACTATTTCAATTACATAGGTAAAAGAAATAAGCACTATTCTTCCACATGAACACAAGCTACTCCAAACAGCATCAACAAAAGAAGAATCAAGCAACAAAAGATAAGACAACCAACGGAAAAAAAGAAAAAACGAAGATGCTGAACAGAGTACATAATGTTTTGAAGATTTTGTAAGCTTTAATGTTTTGCAAATGCACATTAAATATTTGGAAGAAGAAGGTAAGAAAACAAAGAAGCAATTAGAGAAAGAAAAGAAGTTGAGGATAGAGGTAGAAAAAGAAAATTTGAAATTGAAAGAACAACTGAAAGAACTCAAATCAAGACTGGAAGAAAATGAAAAGAAAAATTCAGAAGTTGAACTAGACAGTAAGCACATGGAAGAAGAACATGACAACATTCTAAATGAACATGCACATGAAGAAACAGAAATAGAAAACAGGGAAAAGAAGTCCACAACCGAAAACAATGAAGGTGAGAATGAAGACAGAAATGCTGAGTCAAATGTAGAAAAATTTAACACAGCAACTAAAATAAATGAAGATGTATGTTTAAATATAGAAGTCCAAAATGAAGAAAAAACATTCACAGCTGAAAAGATTAAATAAGAAAATCCAAAGGGCCAACAAGAACCTACAAAATGTCAAGCAAAAATAACATAAATGGACATGTACATGATTTTTTATTATTGAAAATAACACTGTTTGAATCGAATTCATGCTTGCTTATACTATAAATAATTCTGAGTATAAGTTTAAATAAACTGATACCTAAATGAATCAAAAAATGATACCTACGTTCCATTTCTTATAACTTGATGGTATGTAAATTGAACTATTTATGTTCACATCATTTAGTAGAAAACTGATACAAAAATAATGCAGAATTTATGTGTATCAATTCTTTGATTAGAACTGATGGTTGGTTTTCACTATTAAATAAATCAAAACTGATACCTATATGTATAAAAAACTGATACTTGCTTTATGTATGAAAAACTGGTATGAATGCAAAAATGATACCCATAAGCTGCCACTATTAACATTATTGATACTAATAATATTATATTCATTCACCAATAACAAAAACTGATAGCTTCTTATTGTTAATATAGATTCTCAACTGGAAAAAAAAATAGAAGAAGTTGAAGTCACAACTGTTGACACTAATACATAACAAGTGCACCAAACAGTTGAAAAAGAAAGTACATGCATGGAGACTGAAACAGAAACTCAAATGGATGAAAATGTGCTCCAACCAAATGAAGATAAAGATATGGACGCAAAAGAAAAAAGTGAAGACATGTTGAACAAAACAAATGAAGATAAAATGGCGCAAAAAGAAATTAAAGAGGCTCAAAAATTGGAAGAAGATACCAGTAAAGAGAGAAAAGTTGCACGACACAGTGATGTAGTACAAGATATAACACCTCCAACTTTTAATCTCAATATCACACAACAGTTGCAAGAGGGAATAATAGAAAATGACAAAGAAAACAAACCAGCAAAGCCTCCTGGTCGGAAAAGGACACAAACAGTTCATAAGCCATCTTCTTATGTGTGAAGAATAAAAACAAGAGAAAGGAAAAAAAACCAGCTTTGAATATGGTCAGAGAATGAAAAAAATAGTGAAAAAACAAAAACCTGAAGAAAATGAAAATGAAGAAAAACTGGAAGAAAATGAAAATGATGAAAAAGAAAGTGCAAAAGAGTCAATCCCAATGCCAATTCAAGTAATAGACCAACACTATCAAATTTAGGACTAAGACACTGCAGCAAAACTTTGGCATGCTTGAATATAGAACAATAAAATACAATCAAAACTTTCTGTAACAACCCTATATTTTATAATTATTTTAAGTTGAAATTCCTGATTTAAAAACTTTATTTTATTTATTAAAAAGAATAAATATTGTTATTTTAAATATAAATTTTGATTTGTATGTAAATTAGAATTCCAAATATGAATAAATTGAATATTTTCCAAAAAATATGAATTTTGGTCAATGTGGTCAAACTTTGACTTTTAAAGACAAAATTTAAATATTTGAAAATTTGAAAGTTTGAATTTTATCTTTTATTATGAAAGTAAATTGAATTTCAAGAAAACTGCTTTTCGTTTCGTTGAAATCCGATTTATATAGTGAAAGTTATGCTTTTTACAATATTGTATGTAAATTATTTTATTTAACAAAAAATTTTATATTAATTTATATAAATAATATTTTTATTTGTCAAAACATGTTCTAATATGCATAATATGGCATGTTATGTGTTTATTTTATTTTTAAAACATTTTAAAAGTGTGATTTTAATCTTCTAATGTTCATTATATTTTGTTTCCAATTTTTAAATCCTAGTTTCAATTATTATGCTATTTTCTTAATTAATTTATGTTTTTTCTAAAATTTATTTATTTTCTTTCTTACTTTATTTTTTTTGTTTTTCTATTTATTTGATTACAATTTCATTTTTTTAAATGAAGAAAAGAAATAAGAAATATTAAGAGTTTAAAACCTTTCATATGCCATAACCTTTTCATATGCTTTTGTCTTTTCACTTTGCAATTGTCACTTGCATTGATTTGCCGACCACATGTTCTTTCTTCAGCCGTATCTCTTTCATTTTTCATGCAAGAGACTTTTCTTCATCTCTAAAAATTCAACCATCGTCGTTTCTGGAAAAAAATCCTGGTAAGTTCATGAATTATTTTCATATTTTCTTCTTTGTTTTTCATTTAATCTTTGCCTTGTTTTCTCCTATCATGCTCGGCCATAAGCTCCTCCACCACCACATCAACTTCAACACCACCATACTTGGCAGCTCCTCCTCCAACTCTACTGTCCATGTCAGGCCATGGCTTATCAAAATTGCAAACTCCTCAAAGATAGCAAGCATCTCCTTGAAACTAGCCTAGCCGACCCCTTAAGGCCTCATCCCCTTCACACACTCTCTCGGCCACCCCTAGAAACACCATCTCTAGCCTCTAACTGATCTTAGGCCGCTGCTCCACCATCACCTGACCATCACCAAGCAAGGCCGAGCCACCTATGGCCATAGCCGAGCCTTGTTATTGCACTAAATTTCCTTTTGTTGCCTTGACTTTTGTATTTTCACGTCATAATCACCACCCCTTTTATCTCCTACTAGGCCGAGCCATATTGATTCATACTTGACCCAAACACCTAGCCATGGCCGACCATTATAACCCCTAGGCTGAGCATAGATGTGGTGAAAGCAAGGGCAAGTTGTATTGTTCTTTGTTGCTTTATATTTCAAGTTGTTTAATAATAGATTTGTGTTGTAAATTCATGTTGCAATAATTTGTTTTGTTTGCTATGTACAAGATAATCACTTTGGCTCTCTCCACCCATTTGAATTCAATATCATGTTGTGTCGTGTTGTGCCGTGTCGTATCGTGCCTTCTGGAATTCATTTGTTTAGTTTGTTTTGCTATCTCCAGCATAAAAAGGTGAGTCTTTCTCACTCTGACAATTTACGTATGAAATAGTGAATTGATGGAAAGTGTTGGTAATTAAAAATGTTTATGCAAGTTAATGATGATCATATGATGTGCTATTCCATGTTATTACCATGTTTATTCTGTTAATTATTACCTGACATCTGATATTTGACATTATATTGTGACATTGACATTGTTTATATCATTTATGTATGTGATCACACTACAAGTTCCTTGTTAGAATAGAATCACTATGGGTTGAAATGATACATACCCGAACGGACATTAGAATAGGAAAAAATCATTATGGGCTGAAATGATAGGCCTGAGTGATTTGTATTTATTTTTATTTGACTTAGGATTGCGGGTTTGAAGTGATAGAACCCGGGTTTTTTTTTAAACTGCGGATTGAAATGATATATATCCGTATCACTTATAGGAGTTAACGACCTAAGTGTTGGACCGATTTATAGGATGGAACGACCTAAGGGGTAGTGGCTTAGGGGAGTTAGCGGCTTAACTTGATTTAATGGGGTCGGCTACATAGTTAAGTCGTAAGTCGTTGAGACCATGTGTATAGTGTTAGGTCGGATACATCGTTGGGTCGGCAGTATAGGTAAGTCGTTAGGTCGGCTAGGTGTTAGGTCGGCCATAGGGTTAGATCGTTAGGTTGTTAGGTAGTTAGGTCGGCTACATTTGTGAGTCGTTAGGTCGGCGACGACTTAAGGGGGGGCGGACGACTTAAAAATCTGCCTTTAAATAGAGGGGTTTGGTTCACTTTTTGGCATCGGATTTTGAAGCGACGAAGTGCTGCCATTTCGAGAACTCGACTACAACACTTCATCGCTTCTTTTCTCCACTTTAATCTTGTTCTTCCATCCATCTAAATGGAAGATCAAATCGAAGATCCAAGATCCAAAGTTGAAGATCTCCATCCATCGATGAGAGATTTCATCTTTTGAGGCAGAATCTTGTCGGATCAAGCTAGATCTTTTGCTGTCCAGATCTGGAGTTTGTTGCTTTTGAGGTGTTTAGGTGATTCGGTGAGTGGTAGTTATCTCTCACGCGGACCCAAAGGAGTATATTGGATCGGTGGTTTGTTAGTGTGTTAAAGATAGTGATTTCTTGCATTTTCCTTAAGTCTGCATGTAGATCCATTGTTTGTGAAGTTTTGATGTCCATTTTACTACATGTTAACTTATATTTTTGTTTGCATACTTGATTACTTGGACTAATGATCTATTTGATTGATTATTATGAATAAGTTGATTTGTGACTTGGTTCGGGCAAGTTGGTCGAAGATGATTCAAAAGCTAAGGAAGAGGCTCTTGAATGGGAAAGCTGTTCGTGGCATATGTAGCGGATGTTGAGGCTCATATGGACTGATTTGATGGTGATGTTGAGATGGGACTTTGCTATGATACAAAGAAGCAAAGCATGATGTGAGATAGCCTTGGTTTAATCCAGACGGGATCATCCCAAGCATGTTGATAGCTCGGTGATAGGTTCGAGTTCGTTGATAATGGTTGGCTCGAGAGGTAGCTTGGGAAAGTTTGAAAATAGTCGTCGAGGAGGATGACTAGAAGGCTTGGATTTCATCGTTATTGAAGGTTCTAGCAAACTCAAAGCAAGAGTACATAGGGCGCCCAAACGACTACAGGTAGGTGGTCGGGACACCCAAAAGACTATAGGTAGGTGGTCGAGTACTCTGGGCAGATTCGATAGTCTTAGGCACGGGCTGCGACGACGTGCGGAGTTATGTCTAGAACCGGGGTTACCATTAGCCCTTGACGGACGGATGAAAGAATGAGCCGGTCATTCAATTTACGATGATATCGAAGCAATGATAATAGTGATAGCCAGAGTCATGGATGTTTGGATGTTTAGTTGTATCGTCACTCGGTCTCAAGGGCAATGTTTTGTGGGTGCTTATCTGATCTTGGTTTAGGCCTTGGGGGTTTGTACTTGGAAAACATCGACCTTGACTCGAGTGATAATTGCTTTACTTTAATTGTCTGTTTTGCTATGTTGTTTCTGCTTAGTAGGTCTGGGGGCTATCACTGTAGAAAGAGGTGGAGTGGGATGGTTGGGTTCCTATTCCTTTTTACCCTTTATGCTCTTTTGGTATGTTTGATAGTTGATTTACTGCTCACTAGGACTTTTGTCTGACTCAAGGTTTTATGTTCAACTCTTATTACCTTGGGCTGTTCATCCGTGTTGGGATGGACAGACTAGGTAGCAGGTGACAGGTGCTGTTCTTAGTGACCAACGCTGTTGATGACGAAGACGAGCTGGAGGCTTTTGCATATTGTTTTCTTACTATATGTACTGGATGTTCCGTTGTTGTATGATTCTCTGAGTGATATGTAGTGAGGCTTGTTGTATTGACTTTCCAGATTGTTGTACCAAACTGTTATGAGTTTATATGATAAGATTCTGTTCTATGGAGCTTCATTATATATACTTTTCTATTGTATTTTATCCATGCGCTGTAAGTAATACGATAGACTATTCTATGTTTACCCTACCTTGATGATCGTCCATGGCGGCCTGGCACACTTTTCAGCCCGCTATTCCCTTGTTCAGTGCAGGAGTAATGGGCGGTCGTCACATTTGGTATCAGAGCTTTGGTTAATCGATTTTAGCCAACGCTCACTGACCTAACTACGTATGAGAGACGTAATTGTAATTTTGATGGATGATTACTATATATAATATAGTAGCTTAGAAGGATTTAAACTTCTTATGCAGTTGTTTCTCAGGGTATATTAATCATTTCTTTTAGATATTAGGAATGAGTCGAAGAGGGAGAGCAGCTGCTAGAGGAGGCCATGCTATTGAGGGGGCTGCTGATTATGCTTCTATGTTCGAAGCTATGATGACTTCGATCATGAGAAGGATGCCAGCTCCGGGGCCATCAATAGATGTTGGAGTTCAAGTTCAAGCTCCAAAACCAGTGGATTTTGCTAAGTTGTGCAAAGACTATACTGCTCTTGGAGGAAAGGTTTTCTTAGGGACAGAGTCAACCATTGAAGTCCAGAGGTGGATAGATACTTGTAGAAGGATCTTTGGTGATTTGGGAATTGAGGATGCAACCAAAAGGAAGCTTGCATCAAGACAGCTTCAAGGAAGAGCTTCTGATTGGTGGAGTTCTATCACCATTGATACTCCAGAGGAAGGGATCACTTGGAGCAATTCCAAGCTAGATTTGAAGCTAAGTTTATTTCTACAGCTCAGAAATCTGTTCTGTTCAAGAAGTTTGTGGAGCTCAAGCAAGGTGGGAGACCAGTTCTTGAGTATGTTTCTGAGTTCGAAGCCTTGTCCAAGTATGCTCGGTCGTATATTGAATCTCCATATCAGAAGAATGAGAAATTTGTGACAGGCTTGGACACTTATCTTGGGAGGCAGTTAGTGGATCATCTGGACGATCCATTTGATAAGCTTGTGGAGAAAGCTCTCAGGCACGAGAGTTTGTTTCCTAAAGGAGAATCTGTTGTTGCTGTAACAAAGGAAGAGTCTAAACCACAGCAAGGTGGAAACAAGAAGAGGAAACATCAACAGGGTAAGGATGGCCACAAGAGGCTGAAGGGTGAAGTGACCTGCTACAATTGTCAGCAGAAGGGTCATCTCTCCAAAGATTGCAAGAATTCTAAGGTCCCAGGGAAGTGCTACAACTGTGATAAGCCGGGGCATATCAAAAAGAATTGTCCAGAACCGCGAAAGGACAAGCAGATTGTGCAAGCCTATGCTTTGGGGGCTGTTCCATCATCTTCGAAAGCCCCTACTATGGAAGAGAAAGGAAAGAGTGTGGTGGTTCAAGGTACTCTTTCCATTTGTGGTGTTCCAGTTAGAGTGTTGTTTGATACTGGGGCGTCGCATTCGTTTGTTTGTAATGATCTTGTAGGCCGGTTGGGTTTGGAACTGGATATTGTTGATAGACCATTGGTTGTGACTAATCCAGTTGGGGGTTCGTCTTGTTTGTGTATGGTATGCCGTGGTCTAGTTGTATCGAGTCATGATTGCTCTTTTGTTTGTGATTGTTTTGTTCTGAACTTTGCGGGGTTCGGAATTATTTTGGGTATGGACTGGCTTAGGAAGTATGCGGCAAGGGTTGATTGTAAGAGGCTGGAGGTGACAGTCGAGAATGTGGAGGGGCGAAAGGTTGTGATACGATGTAAGCATGAAGAAGGCGTCTTCATGAGCTTCATGTATTCGCTAGTTGTTCCACGAGATGGACTGTCATCGGTGCCTATTGTGAATGGATTTGAGGATGTCTTTGACGAGGTCAAAGGGTTGCCGCCGCATAGAGAGATCGAGTTGTGTATCGATCTAGTTGAAGGAGCCAGACCTGTTGTGATGCCTCTTAGGCGAATGGCGCCTAGGGAACAGCAAGTGTTGAAGGTGCAAGTTGATGACCTTTTACAGAAAGGATTCATTCGGCGTAGTGTGTCCGAATGGGGTGCACCAGTTGTGTTTGCAACCAAAGCGGACGGATCGTTGAGGTTGTGTGTGGATTATCGTGAGCTGAATAAAGTGACTAAGAAGAACAAGTATCCATTGCCGAGAATAGATGACTTGTTTGATCAGCTTCACGAAGCTAAGGTGTTTTCTCAGACGGATTTGGCAACGGGATTTCACCGGTTGAGAGTGGCAAAGGATAGTGTGCCAAAGACTGCTTTCAGGACACTATCCGGTTTCTTTGAGTGGCTGGTAATGCCGTTTGGATTGACCAATGCACCAGCATATTTTGTGGATCTTATAAATAGAGTGTTCAGGGATCAGTTGAACAAGTTCGTACTTGTGTTCGTGGATGATATTTTAATTTATTCCAGAACTGAAGAAGAGCACAAGACGCACTTACGTGTTGTTTTGGAAATCTTGCGGAAACATCAACTGAAGGCTAAGTTTTCGAAGTGTCACTTCTGGAAGAGCGAAGTGAGGTTCTTAGGCCATGTTATCTCTGGAAATGGAATAGCGGTTGATCCCGCCAAGGTGGCAGCGATCCAGGATTGTGTTAGACCTAAGAATGCATCTGATGTGAGAAGTTTTCTTGGATTAGCAGGATATTATCGTCGGTTTATCAAAGACTTTTCCAAGATAGCTGCACCATTAACAGGATTGACGAAAAAGAACCAAGTGTTCAGATGGGATGCTAAGTGTGAGCAAGCTTTCGGAATTCTGAAAGAGCGATTGACAAGTGCTCCTGTTTTGGCTATTCCAAGTGGAAATGATGAGATGGTGGTTTACACCGATGCATGTGGTACTGGACTTGGAGCAGTGCTCATGCAAAAGGATAAAGTTGTTGCGTATGCAAGTCGACAACTGAAGCCGCATGAAAGGAATTATCCGACTCATGATTTGGAGTTAGCGGCAATTGTTTTTGCTCTGAAGATGTGGAGACATTACCTATTGGGAGTCCGATTTGAGTTGTTTACAGATCATAAGTCGTTGAAGTATCTCTTCTCCCAGAAGGATTTGAATCTCCGGCAGCAACGATGGCTAGAGTTTTTAGCATCATATGATTTTGGTATAGCCTATACTCCAGGGTAACGCAGTGGCAGATGCGTTAAGTCGAAGACATGCAGGATTGGGAGCCATGTTTTCAGAATGGAAGAGTCTCGAGTATTTAGCTGGATTTGACTTTAGGCCTAGATATGAATTGGAACCTGAGATGTTGGCAAACTTATCGATAAGACCTACTCTTGTGGAAAGGATTGGCGAGAGCCAAAAGCGAGATGATAAGCTTGTCAAGATTATCCATGGTTTGGAATCTGGATTGGATATAGAGAAGGATAAAGGATTCGAGGTCGATCGAGAGGGTTGTCTTCGGAAGCAAGGACGACTAGTTGTTCCCGATATAGATGAATTGAGGAATGAAGTTTTAAAGGAAAGTCATCACTCGAAGTTGACAATTCATCCTGGTGGAAATAAGATGTATCGGGATATGAAGAGAACCTATTACTGGGAAGGTATGAAGAAAGATGTTGGAAATTTTATTTCCAAGTGCATGAATTGCCAGTTGGTAAAAGCCGAACAGAAGAAGCCAAGTGGATTGCTTCAGCCATTAGAAGTTCCTACATGGAAATAGGAGCAAATATCGATGGATTTTATTGATGGGTTACCTAGAACCAGAGCAGGAAATGAAGGGATTTGGGTCATCGTAGATCGTTTGACTAAGAGTGCAAGATTCATTCCTGTTCGATCAACTAGGACTGCATAGAAATTGGCTGAGTTGTATGTTAAGTGGATAGTTCGATTCCATGGTATTCCGAAGAGCATAGTGAGCGATCGAGACTCATTGTTCACTAGTGGATTTTGGAAGAGCTTCCAGGAAGTTTTGGGAACCAAATTGTGTTTGAGTACAGCTTATCACCCCCAAACAGATGGTCAGACAGAGAGAGTCAACAGAGTTTTGGAAGATCTCCTTAGAGCATGTGTTTTAGATTTCGGAGGATCATGGGAAGATTATCTTCATTTGGTGGAATTTTCGTATAATAACAGTTACCAGTCAAGCATTGGTATGGCACCATATGAAGCATTGTATGGAAGACCGTGTAATTCTCCGACATGTTGGTTGGAAATAAGAGAAAAGCTGATACTTGGGCCAGAAATGATTCAACAGACTATGGATTGCATAGAGATCATTCGGCGACGAATGAAGGCAGCACATGATCGTCAAAAAAGTTATGCCGATAAGCGTCATAAGGATTTAGAATTCAACATAGGAGATATGGTTTTTGTGAAGATTTCTCCACTGAAGAATGTTATTCGATTCAGGAAGAAAGGAAAATTGACTCCGAGATTTGTTGGACCATTCCCGATCATCGAGCGAATTGGAAAGCTCGCCTATAAATTGGAGTTACCAGAAAAGATGTCGGGTGTGCACGATGCTTTTCATGTATCGTATCTACGGAGGTATGTGCATGACCCAAGTACGATGGTTTCTGTTGATAGCTATGAAGATTTGGAGGTTGATCCAGTAGTTAAGAGACCTCGTACGCCGCTTCGTGTTGTGGAGACTGACACGAAACAGCTTAGGAGGAAGGTAGTCAAGTTGCTCAAGGTACAATGGAGTGATGATGTTAACGACTGTACATGGGAGGAGGAAGAGAGGATGAAGGCAGCTCATCCTGAACTCTTCGAGGTATGGCCCTAAGGTGTCGTAACATCTCATGGATTTGTAACTTGTTCTAATCACAGAATTCTGCATGCTAGGCTAGTAATTGGATGCATGGTTTGTTGATTGCTATGGATGGTAGGCATGCAGAATAGTTTTTGATTGCTCTTTTTTGTTTGGAATTTCGGGGGTGAAATTCCTAAGGGGGAGAGAATGTAACGACCTGTATTTTACGTATTGATAAATCGTAGAATAATTGTCTTTAGGTCGTCGTTATTGTTTAAGTCAACCTGAGCTTACCTTGTCCAGGAGCTTAAGTCGTGTGGAAGTTAGTGGTTTAAGGGGTTCTAACGACCTAGTGGGGAGCGACCTATGTTTGCTAAGTATTGTTAGGTCGGAACCGACCTAAGGAATGTGGACGACATAGGGAGTTGGTGGCTTTAGTGTTCGACTTAAGGTGGTTAGCGGGATAAGGAGATGGGCCGACCTAAGAGCTAACGATTTAAGAGATTGACCGACTCGTAGGGTAAGCAACTTATAGGAGTTAACGACCTAAGTGTTGGACCGATTTATAGGATGGAACGACCTAAGGGGTAGTGGCTTAGGGGAGTTAGCGGCTTAACTTGATTTAATGGGTCGGCTACATAGTTAAGTCGTAAGTCGTTGAGACCATGTGTATAGTGTTAGGTCGGATACATCGTTGGGTCGGCAGTATAGGTAAGTCGTTAGGTCGGCTAGGTGTTAGGTCGGCCATAGGGTTAGATCGTTAGGTTGTTAGGTAGTTAGGTCGGCTACATTTGTGAGTCGTTAGGTCGGCGAC
This sequence comes from Allium cepa, assembly GCA_030765085.1. Lineage (NCBI taxonomy): Eukaryota > Viridiplantae > Streptophyta > Magnoliopsida > Asparagales > Amaryllidaceae > Allium > Allium cepa. Next base: position 905,724,718 of record CM060929.1, on the reverse strand, counting down.
GACTTAAGGGGGGGCAGACGACTTAAAAATCTGCCTTTAAATAGAGGGGTTTGGTTTACTTTTTGGCATCGAATTTTGAAGCGACGAAGTGCTGCCATTTCGAGAGCTCGACTACAACACTTCATCACTTCTTTTCTCCACTTTAATCTTGTGCTTCCATCCATCTAAATTGAAGATCAAATCGAAGATCCAAGAGCCAAAGTTGAAGATCTCCATCCATCGAAGAGAGATTTCATCTTTTGAGGCGGAATCTTGTCGGATCAAGCTAGATCCTTTGCTGTCCAGATCTGGAGTTTGTTGCTTTTGAGGTGTTTAGGTGATTCGGTGAGTGGTAGTTATCTCTCACGCGGACCCAAAGGAGTATATTGGATTGGTGGTTTGTTTGTGTGTTAAAGATAGTGATTTCTTGCATTTTCCTTAAGTCTGCATGTAGATCCATTATTTGTGAAGTTTTGATGTCCATTTTACTACATGTTAACTTATATTTTTGTTTGCATACTTGATTACTTGGATTAATGATTGATTTGATTGTTTATTATGAATAAGTTGATTCGTGACTTGATTCGGGCAAGTTGGTCGAAGATGATTCAAAAGCTAAGGAAGAGGCTCTTGAATGGGAAAGCTGTTCGTGGCATATGTAGCGGATGTTGAGGCTCATATGGACTGATTTGATGGTGATTTTGAGATGGGACTTTGCTATGATACGAAGAAGCAAAGCATGATGTGAGATAGCCTTGGTTTAATCCAGACGGGATCATCCCAAGCATGTTGATAGCTCGGTGATATGGTTCGAGTTCGTTGATAATGGTTGGCTCGAGAGGTAGCTTGGGCAAGTTTGAGAATAGTCGTCGAGGAGGATGACTGGAAGGCTTGGATTTCATCGTTATTGAAGGTTCTAGCAAACTCAAAGCAAGAGTACATGGGGCGCCCAAATGACTACAGGTAGGTGGTCGGGACACCCAAAAGACTACAGGTAGGTGGTCGAGTACTCTGGGCAGATTCGATAGTCCTAGGCACGGGCTGCGACGACGTGCGGAGTTATGTCTAGAACCGGGGTTACCATTAGCCCTTGACGGACGGATGAAAGAATGAGCCGGTCATTCAATTTACGATGATATCGAAGCAATGATAATAGTGATAGCCAGAGTCATGGATGTTTGGATGTTTGGTTGTATCGTCACTCGGTCTCAAGAGTGATGTTTTGTGGGTGCTTATCTGATCTTGGTTTAGGCCTTGGGGGTTTGTACTTGGAAAACATCGACCTTGACTCGAGTGATAATTGCTTTACTTTAATTATCTGTTTTGCTATGTTGTTTCTGCTTAGTGGGTCTGGGGGCTATCACTGTAGAAAGAGGTGGAGTGGGATGGTTGGGTTCCTATTCCTTTTTACCCTTTATGCTCTTTTGGTATGTTTGATAGTTGATTTACTGCTCACTAGGACTTTTGTCTGACTCAAGGTTTTATGTTCAACTCTTATTACCTTGGGCTGTTCATCCGTGTTGGGATGGGCAGACTAGGTAGCAGGTGACAGGTGCTGTTCTTAGTGACCAACGCTGTTGATGACGAAGACAAGCTGGAGGCTTTTGCATATTGTTTTCTTACTATATGTACTGGATGTTCCGTTGTTGTATGATTCTCTGAGTGATATGTAGTGAGACTTGCTGTATTGACTTTCCAGATTGTTGTACCAAACTGTTATGAGTTTATATGATAAGATTCTGTTCTATGGAGCTTCACTATATATACTTTTCTATTGTATTTTATCCATGTGTTGTAAGTAATACGATAGACTATTCTGTGTTTACCCTACCTTGATGATCGTCCATGGCGGCCTGGCACACTTTTCAGCCCGCTATTCCCTTGTTCAGTGCAGGAGTAATGGGCGGTCGTCACACGATAGCACTTTATAAATGCTGTCGTTGCTATAATTTGTCAACGTTTTTGAAATGTTATAGATTTTAACACTGTTTGAGTTATATTTTAAAGTGTTAAATGTTTTAACTTTTGAAAATTGATTATTTGTGAAATATAAGGAGTTTTGAATATAATATTTAAATTTGAATTTTGAGGAATTTAAATTGAATTTGAATTTAAATAATGATTACTTTGTTATGTGTTAAATGGAATGAAATGTAATGAGATAAATGAATTTTTGAATGATATTTTGAAATGTGTTTTGTAATGATATTTGAAATAAAAAATTGATGACATATTTGATTTTAAAATGATATTTAAATTTTTATATTTGAATTTGAATTCAAATAATGATTTAATAATGAGGTTTTGAAAGGATATGATATTATAATGATTTAATAACGGTTTGGGAATGACATGATCTTTGTTTTGATAAAGAATGTGAATTTGGAATGATATTTGTTTTTGATAAATGAATATTTAAAGTTTATATTAGTATGAAAGGATATTTAGTTACTTGAAATTCTGGTTTATTTAAATGATATTGGATTTATGAATTGAATATTTCAAAACTAAGTAATAATGAAGTTAAATTTAAGATATATGAAATTATAAAATTAGTTTTGAAATGTGGGATATTAAAGCTTTGAATTATATTAAAAACTGAATAGTTATTTTTGTGGATTAAATCAGTATTTGAAATTTGATAAGATTTGAAATGGTTTTTTTGGAAAACTAAATTGAATTGAAACTGATGGTTTGAATTGAATTAAATTGGAAATTTGAAAATTTGGGTTTAATTGAATAAATTTGTAAACTGTAGAGAATTAAAGGAATGTTTCCATGATTTCAAGTGTACGATTTCAAAATGTTATGATTTTCAAAGTGTAATGATTCAAGTATTTTGGTTTCGAAAGAATTATAACTTTGAAAGTATTATGACTTTTGAAAGATGAATATAAGTTTGAATTGGAAATGATATATTATTGATTTGAGTATATGTTTGAAATGGTTTTGGTTTCGAAGTATAAACTATTTTGAAAGGAGTATAGTTTTGAATGAAATGATTTGATTTTTAAGTATGAACTATTTTGAAATGACCACAGCGTTATAATAACGTTTGGTTGTTAAAGAGACCGGGATCGGAAGTTGTCATACTCTCTGCCAACTTCGAAAACCACTTTAACAACCATGTACGTGGTAGAGATTCCAGAATGAAGTAGGATGGTGGCGATGTCCTTGAGGTATATTACGTGGATCCAACTCTCGTGAGTTGGCATAAGGTGGCTAAAATAGGAGCGATCTCGGGCCAAAAGGGGTAGCTCCTCTGGTCGGACGCACTTCTTCGATACTATACTCTTACTTGTGGTTGATTTGATGGCCATCCTCTGATTTTTATTTGGCAGTGTGTTCCGAGGTGGGTGTATGTGGCTGTGCGTAATTGGTATATCTACCCTGGCATTGCCTCGTGTGCCGTGTCACCTACCATAGCGAGCCTTACTACGAGTTTCTATTTGTGTCGTACCTATGGAGTATCTTCTCGTAGTCTCCCGAGCAGGAGATATGCAGGTATTGTATAGACTACTGGCATTATTACGTGTTAAGGGCTATATGGGTAACCCCTTAACACTATTTTAAAGTAAGTTTATTTTACTGTAGACATTATTATAATAGCGCAATATTATTACATAGTAAATAGTTTAACGGATCCTTAAAGGATGGACGGTCCCAAGCATCCTTTAAGTTACTGATGCATTTTGTTACTGTTCACTTGAGTTGATTTACAGTTCATAAGTATTTATGTCCTGACTCGAGTGTTTTGTGTTTTGCTTTACGCTCGAGTCAGACTGAGTGATTCAGCATTCAAGACTCACCTTTGGAGTTGGATCTTTTCTTGAAGATCCAACCATCTATTTGTTTTTTGTATCCAGTGATATCAGTGTTGTATTCTGATTTGTACCTGATGTGTTTTGTTACTCTTCTATTGTATCTTGTTTAACTCTGATGTATCCTATATTTTATATAGTAGCTTCATGAACTACTATCTCTTTTAATTCCACTGCATTATTATTTACTCTGTGTCTGTGATCTATGATTACTTATTTACTGTATATTTTGAGATTTGCCTAATTTTATATACAACGTGATATTTTGAGCAATTCAAGTCCGACATGTGCGGATGCGAATGGTTGACAATATCGAGACGTTACATGTGGTATCAGAGCTTTGGTAGGTCTAGGCAAAATCAGCATATATGGTAAATGTATTTACAGAATCACTTTCATTTGAGTATGAATCTCTTCCTCTTTGACTCGATTCCTTTGAATTTTGGAATGTTCCCTGCAGTTCCAAAATTCATTCGTGTCCCTCACTATTCATCTTCTTTTGATTCTGGAGTATCCCATAACTCCACTTCGAATGATCTTTATAATGAGTTGGCGGTCCCGCCAATCTCAAATTGATTTGTAAAGGGGTGAAATTTCTTTACAACAGCATTGATTCACCAGAGATTTTATATTCTCGGTTTAGATGCTAGTATCTCTTATTATCCCAAATTGTATCTTTTGAGATTGAATGTAGATTTACCCCAGAAATTCGCATCGATTATATTCTTTAAGTCATGGTGGACCCGGTTAAGGTTGCCCGTAATTTATATAAGCTTATCCATCTTCCTATTCTGTTATTTAATCATCTCATCTTTGTTTCCAACTTATCTTCAAATCATTCTTGAAGTGCATTTGTAAACTAATATTTAAATTGTTCTATATATTGTGTTATTTAAGTCGTTGATGTTGATTTGGGTTTCTGATCGATTCGTCTGATCAACGCTATCGATAAGATTTCCAAAACACTTGAACAGAGCAAACTGACACAATATGGTATTTCAAAATTTTGTAATGAAATAAATTTTGTAGTTATATTATAAATCTTTTTTCTGGATTTTATTGAATTGGTTGTTAAGAAATAATATTTGATTTTATATATCATTATCTCTTGTTTCATATATAAGTAATTGAACTGTAAACATGTATATAAATTTATTTGGAAATTTAAAATGAATTTAAAACAAGAATTTAGAATTTAATTTCTGATGGATTTCAAACCTTGTATTTAAAGTTTTAAAGGATATATTATTTAAAGTATTTTTGAATAGAAATTTGTTCCAAAGAATTTTAAAGTTTAAAACTTAGTGCTCTTCTCTTTGTCGCTGGAAAATAACTTCGGGGATGACTTCAACATCATCGACATTCATTTTTGATTTTCGAAGTGAAGAGACCGTTCTATAGTCTTGCTATAGTTTTGTTTTGGGAAATTTAATTGATTTGGATTTCTAAATAAGACTGGATTTATAACATATGCTGATATATGATTTAAATTTGAATGGATATATACATATAGTATATGTGTATTTATTTATCTCTAAATAGTTTGGAATATCGAAAATTTAATTCCTAAATTTTACCTTGAAAGATAATTTTTACGTATAATTTCAAGATTTGGATAAATATTCAAGCTTGAAATGATTGAATTGGAAAGTTTTATTTGTATAATACACAATTTCATTCCAATATAACTTACCTAAATTATACAGAAGTTAAATATGTAATTGGATAATATGCAATATAAATAAAATTTAAGTGGTTATAATAAATGTTATGCACTTAAATTTTAGTTTTAAATAGATTAACAGAGGTAAATAGAGAAAAGGGTAATGGAATAATTTGCAATATAAAATGATGTTAAAGGAACTAAGAATAAATTAAGGCAGTTATAATAAGTATAAATATAATTAACATAGGTGATAAAATATATTGAGAGGAATAAATTTAACTTTAATTAGGAATAAAGAAGAATTAATTTTATTGAGTACATTATGGGTATAATAAATGATTTTTCAAACCCATGATTTTAGAGATTGTTTATTTAAGATAATTGGATGATAAGAGAGATGATTAAGATTTATTTAACTTATGTAAAAATTAATTTTCAATTTAAGTTGAAATTTTCAGGGTTTCAAATTTATTATCTTATTTTGTATTTCAAACTATCTTTTGGTTGTCCTTATTTCCCTTATTCTTGCTACAGAATGGGAGACAAATGCTTGTACCAGTCTGTTTAGAAATATTTATATAATCTTTCTATAATCTTTGGTACTCATTTTTGAATTTGAGCACTACTTACCATCCACAGACCATCGGTCAAGTAGAAAAGGTGAATCAGATTCTAGAAGATCTTTTTCGTGTTGTGTTCTTGATTCTGGAGGATCTTGGGAAGATCATCTCCACCTTGTTAAACTTACATATAACAACAGTTATTAGATATAAATTCAATCTTCTTGTCATTTTGTCTTAATCTTATTTCATTCTATCTTTTACTGTGTTTTTCCGTACCTCATTCCTTTTCGGGGACGAAAAGGAATGAGTGGGGGAGAGTGTAACAATCCTATATTTTATAATTATTTTAAGTTGAAATTCCTGATTTAGAAAATTTATTTTATTTAGTAAAAAGAATAAATTTTGTTATTTTAAATATAAATTTTGATTTGTATGTAAATTAGAATTCCAAACATGAATAAATTGAATATTTTCCAAAAAATGTGAATTTTGGTCAATGTGGTCAAACTTTGACTTTTAAATATAAAACTTAAATATTATAAAATTTGAATTTTATCTTTTATTATGAAAGTAAATTGAATTTTAAGAATACTACTTTTCGTTTCGTTGAAATCCGATTTATATTGTGAAAGTTATGTTTTTTACAATATTGTGTGTAAATTGTTTTATTTAACAAAATTGTTTATTTTAATTTACATAAATAATATTTTTATTTTTCAAAACATCTTATAATATTTATAATATGACATGTTATGTTTTTATTTTTTTTAAACATTTTAAAAGTGTGATTTTAATTTTCTAATGTTCATTGTATTTTAAATGTTTAAATCCTAGTTTCAATTATTATGCTATTTTCTTAATTAATTTATATTTTTTCTAAAATTTATTTATTTTCTTTCTTACTTTATTTTGTTTTGTTTTTATATTTATTTACTTACATTTTCATTTGTTTAAAATGAAGAAAAGAAATAAGAAACACTAAGAGTCTAAAACCTTTCATATGTCATAACCTTTTCATATGCTTTTGTCTTTTCACTTTGCAATTGTCACTTGCATTGATTTGCCGACCACATATTCTTTCTTCAGTCGTATCTCTTTCATTTTTCATGCAAGAAACTTTTCTTCATCTCTAAAAATTCACCCATCATCATTTCTGGAAAAAAAACTTTGGAAAGTTCATGAATTATTTTCATATTTTCTTCTTTGTTTTTCATTTAATCTTTGCCTTGTTTTCTCCTATCATGCTCCGCCATAAGTTTCTCCACCACCACATTAACTTCACCACCACCATACTTGGCAGCTCCTCCTCCAACTCTACTGACCAAGTCAGGCCATGGCTTACCAAAATTGCAAACTCCTCAAAAATAGCAAGCGTCTCCTTGAAACTAGCCTAGCCGACCCCTTAAGACCTCATCCCCTTCGCACACTCTCTCGTCCATCCCTAGAACCACCATCTCTAGCCTCTAACTGATCTTAGGCTGCTGCTCCACCATCACCTGACCATCACCAAGCAAGGCCGAGCCACCTATGGCCATAGTCGAGCCTTGTTGTTGCACTAACTTTCCTTTTGTTGCCTTGACTTTTGTATTTTCATGTCATAATCACCACCCCTTTCATCTCCTACTAGGCCGAGCCATATTGATTCATACTTGACCCAAACACCTAGCCATGGCCGACCATTATAACCCCTAGGTCGAGCATAGATATGGTGAAAGCAAGGGCAAGTTGTATTGTTCTTTGTTGCTTTATATTTCAAGTTGTTTAATAATAGATTTGTGTTGTAAATTCATGTTGCAATATCTTTTTTTGTTTGCTATCAAGATAATCACTTTGGCTCTCTCCACTCATTTGAATTCAATATCATGTTGTGTTGTGCTGTGCCGTGTCGTATCGTGCCTTCTGGACTTCATTTGTTTAGTTTGTTTTGCTATCTCCAGCATAAAAAGGTGAGTCTTTCTCACTCTGACAATTTACGTATGAAATAGTGAATTGATGGCAAGTGTTGGTAATTAAAAACGTTTATGCAAGTTAATGATGATCATATGATGTGCTATTCCATGTTATTACCATGTTTACTCTGTTAATTATTACCTGACATCTGATATTTGACATTATATTATGACATTGACATTGTTTATATCATTTATGTATGTGATCACACTACAAGTTCCCTGTTAGAATAGAATCACTATGGGTTGAAATGATACATACCTGAACGGACTTTAGAATAGGAAAAAATCATTATGGGCTGAAATGATAGGCCTGAGTGATTTGTATTTATTTTTATTTGACTTAGAATTGCGGGTTTGAAATGACAGAACCCGGTTTTTCTTTTTAATCTGCGGATTGAAATGATATATATCTGTATCACTTGATCTAGGTTAGAAAATTATATACAGACCCCGTGGTATATTTTTAAATGATTTTTATATAGATATGTATTTTTTTAAAATATGGAATTTTGATTTAAAAATATAAATTTTATGGTTTTAAGAAAATTAAATATTAAGTCTTGAAATTGCGAATTTAAGTATGTAAATTTGAAGTAATAGTGATTTTGACTTTAAATTTTATTTTAAAATGTAAGTGAATAATGAAAATTTAATTTAAATTTTTGAAATGATATTTGAAGCAAAAAGTTAAGTTTATTTAATTTATAAGTTAATAAACAGTGAAATTTTGACTTAACAAATGAATTGAATTTTTAATTGGATATTTGATTTTAAATTTTATTGTGGTAAATCATATGTTAAAAGTATTTAAATGTAAAATTTTGAATTCTAGAACTATGATTTATAAATTTAAATAGAAAATTTTTGAAGTTTTATTGTTTTGGAAAAGTTGTAATAAAATATGGAATTCTATTAATAGTTGTATTAATAGCATTTCTAAAATGCTGTAGTTTTATGACAGCACTTTAAAATGCTGTTGTTTTGAGCTTAACTATGTTTAAAATAACTAAATATCTATTACAGCATTTTATAAATGCCGTTATTCTTGAACTAAACTATTTTGGAATCTATAAGCTACGATAGCACTTTATAAATGCTGTCGTTGCTATAATTTGTCAATGTTTTTGAAATGTTATAGATTTTAACACTGTTTGAGTTATATTTTAAAGTGTTAAATGATTTAACTTTTGAAAATTGATTATTTGTGAAATATAAGGAGTTTTGAATATAATATTTAAATTTGAATTTTGAGGAATTAGATTGGAAATTTGAAAATTTGGGTTTAATTGATTAAATTTGTAAAGTGTAGAGAATTAAAGGAATGTTTCCATGATTTCAAGTGTATGCTTGATTTCCAAAGTGTAATGATTCCAAGTATTTTGGTTTCGAAAGAATTATAACTTTGAGAGTATTATGACTTTTGAAAGATGAATATATGTTTGAATTGGAAATAATATAGTATTGATTTGAGTGCATGTTTGAAATGGTTTTGGTTTCGAAGTATAAACTATTTTGAAAGGAATATAGTTTTGAAATGAAATGATTTGATTTCAAAGTATGAACTATTTTGAAATGACCACGGCGTTATAATAATGTTTGGTTGTTAAAGAGACCGAGATCGGAAGTTGTCATACTCTCTGCCAACTCCGAAAACCACTTTAACAACCGTGTACGCGGTGGAGAATTCAGAATGAAGTAGGACGGTGGCGACGTCATTGAGGTATATTACGTGGACCCAACTCCTGTGAGTTGGCATAAGGTGGCTAAAACCGGAGTGATCTCGGGCCAAAAGGGGTTGCTCTTTTGGTCAGATGCACATCTTCGATACTATACTCTTACTTGTGGTTGATTTGATGGCCATCCTCCGATTTTGATTTGGGAGTGTGTTCCGAGGTGGGCGTATGTGGCTGCTACGTTACCACCATCCCATGTGCGTAATTGGTATATCTACCCTGTCATTGCCTCGTGTGCCGTGTCACAATACCATAGCGAGCCTTACTACGAGTTTTTATTTGTGTCGTACTTATGGAGTATCTTCTCCTAGTCTCTCGATCAGGAGATATGCAGGTACTGTATAGACTACTGGCATTATTACATGTTAAGGGCTATATGGGTAACCCCTTAACGCTATTTTAAAGTAAGTTTATTTTACTGTAGACATTATTATAATAGCGCAATATTACTACATAGTAAATAATTTAACGGATCCTTAAAGGATGGGCGGTCCCAAGCATCCTTTAAGTTACTGATGCATTTTGTTATTATTCACTTGAGTTGATTTACAGTTCATAAGTATTTATGTCCTGACTCGAGTGTTTTGTGTTTTGCTTTAAGCTCGAGTCAGACTGAGTGATTTAGCATTCAAGACTGACCTTTGGAGTTGGAGCTTTTCTTGAAGATCCAACCATCTATTTGTTTTCTGTATCCAGTGATACCAGTGTTGTATTTTGATTTGTACCTGATGTATCTTGTTACTCTTTTGTTGTATCTTGTTTAACTCTGATGTATCTTATATTTTATATAGTAGATTCATGAACTACTATCGCTTTTAATTCCACTGCATTATTATTTACTCTGTGTCTGTGATCCGTGGTTACTTATTTACTGTATATTCTGATATTTGCCTAATTTTATTTACAACGCGGTTTTTTAAGCAATTCAAGTCCGACATGTGTGGATGCGAATGGTTGAAAATAACGGGACGTTACACTTTCTTTGTTATGACATCATTAAATGAGTAAGTTAACAAACATATGTACTAATTTTGCTGGTTAAAATAACATTATATGATTGAATGTGCCTTATTTTCTTAAAACAGAGATATAGCATGGACATATAAAGACACAGTTAGAGGAGGATGTACAATAACAAAAAAAGTACAACGATAATTTCTTGAAGAAAATGGAGTACATGGATCGGTACAAACTTTATTTTGCTTAATAATACTGCTACCAATAAAAATAATTACAAAAAATAATGTCTAATAGCTATTTCCAATGCTATTTATACCAAAACTGATATCTACTTATAACCAAAAATGTTGCCTAATTACTATTTATTACAAAGTGGTGGTCTATTAGTTGAACTATGTATTTACCGTCATGTATGACAAAATAATTACCAAAATAGTGCAAAACTAATTCATAGTAGCAGTTGATATCAATTCATACTTTTATTTTCTACTAGCAATTGATTTAATAGCATGTTCAAAAATGATACTAAGTCAGTGCAAAAATGATACCCAGAAGCTATTTAATCATAATACATGCTTAGTTATTCTTGTAATTTGTAATATATATTACCACTATTAAAGTAAAATATACTAATTATTGTTGAATATTTTTTCACCATTAACAAAAACTTACATTTTCTTGTTGTTAATATAGATAATTGACCGGTATTTATCTAAATGTGGGCTGAAAGAGCACAACTATGCATTCACAACAATATGGACGGTAAATAAAACTTTAATATGCAAGAATACCATAAATGCTACATATATATTGAATTCTAACTTATTTTTTTATTTAACAGCAATCTATAGTTTTCAATATACATGGAATTATAAAATCTTTAGTGCCGCCTTTCCTTGAACAAATTGTGGATGATGAATACACAGATGCTATATATTTCCCATTGCACTGTGAATACCATTGGACACTAGTAACTTTGACATACCCAACAATGAAATGGAGTCATCTAGGTTCTAGATGTCCTAGAAGAAATTCTAATGAAAGAAACAACCCCATTCTAAAGCAGGCAATGATATTGGTATGATATATTTTTGTTATGAAGCGAAATAATTTAATTAAACAAATCGAACATTGGCTAACTTTCTATTGTTTTGTTTTCAATAGAAAAATAAAATTGAAGAAATGCTGAAAAAAAATTTGGAAAAAGAAAAATATACAGGATAAGGAAGTGAAGGCAAATGAAATGCATCAGATACCATGTGCACAATAAGGATCGGACACGTAAGTTGTTTATGTTGTTCAAAATGATACCTACTGACAATTAAACTGTTAGTCCTTGAGATGATGTTTTTGATGACAACAACCTTAGAATAAGATTATAAAATATAAATACTAACATTTTAGTTTAGATATATATGTATATGCAGGATTTAACCATGCAGGTACCAAGAATGAAGACTGTACAGTATAAAGATTCAAGATATCAAGACTGAAGACTCATGAGTATCAAGAATATCAAGATTATCAAGAGTTCAGAATTTCAAGATAATTAATTTAATTTGGAATTTCGTTAAAACTCCAAGAAAAGCACTGGCATCTTAAAATCCAATTTATTCGTGAAATGGAATCCACTTCGAGCTTGTTAAAGGGATGGAACCCTAAGTAGGACGAACCTACAAAAAATCTAGTGGAACATTGTTTTGTATTCACTAACTTTTATTCAAAATACTTTTACAAAATTATATCTTGTTTTCAAAATGATTTCAAAACCTTCCTTTTAAAAGAATCAAAAACATCTATCCTGGTTATAAATATTTTTAGCCTCAAAATAATCTTTATCTTCAAAATCAAATTATCCTTAGTTTTAAACTATCTTTTAATAATAATATATTTAACTTTTAATATTTATACTTAGATTTAAATATAAAATTATAGTAAAATTTTATATACACCAAAATATTATTCTCTATATTTATTTATAGTTAAGTATATTCATAAAAGTTTAAAATAGTTTTAATATAAGATAAAAGTTATTTTCAAAGAAAAACAAAGCACCAAAATTTCCTTTGGGGTGTCGACATACCCAAGTTACCCATGTTGACATAGTGTTAGTTGATCTCAAAATTTTGAATTTCAAAAGAAGTGTTTATTCGTCATATCCCTTCACGAATGGACATGGCTGTTGTTCTTCTATAAATAGGGGTTGTTTTCAACGAATTTCTATTCATATTTTTCTGGTTTTCACTCCTCTTCTTCTTCCACATTTCTTTATACATAGTCTTACCATTACTCTGCCGAAATCAACATTGAATCTGACTAGATCATTTCTGGTTTGATTCTCTACCACTATCTCAACAAGATTCTCAGTGCTATTCAGAGTTATAGGCTTCTTTGTAATCATTTCTGTGAGAAAAGGTGTGATTGTAGCCTTGGAAATCAATCAAGTGAGAAAAGGTCTGATTGTGGCCTTGGAAATCAATCAAGTTAGAAAAGCTGTGATTGTAGCCTAAGAAATCAATTGGGTGAACTTGTTGCCCATGAAATCAAGTATCTATACCCAGAGGATTGTGAATCTAGAGGGTGTACCTCGTAGCCTTAAAATCGAAGGTGTAATTGTACAATTGCTTCTGAAAGGAAATCTGTACTTGTGTGCGGGACTGGATGTAGGGTAACTCCGAACCAGTATAATATCTGGTGTGTTCTTTCCTTTACTGCTTTTACTTTATTTCTGCATCTGTGTTTGTTTCTATGATCATATTTGTGTCTGAATATTGCATACATTAGTGTTCAAATTAACAAAAACTCAAAAAGGTTTTGTAATTCCTTAAAACACTATTCACCCCCCTCCCTCCTCTAGTGTTTATCCTAGCCTTAAGATCCTTAATCCGCATTTCTAACAAAACTGACACTGTAAATTTTCTTTTAAAGTAATACCAAGATACTGCAAATTACAGACAAGAACTGATACTCAAGCTATTGATAAAAACTACCGACAGCTAAACTGATACCTAGAAACTAAAAATTACAGAACAAAAGTAATACCTAGATACTCAAAATGCTTAGTGGCTGCTAAACTGATACTGCAAATTATAGACAAAAACGAATACCTAGATACATAAAAATGATACTGCAAATATTCTTTTAAACAGGCTTGACTGTGGTATATATGTGATGATATTCATCATATCATTGAACAAAAGTCAAATACCACTCAGAATAGCCCCCAAACAAATCCTGAAATCTAGAGCAAGAATTGCACATGAGATATTGATTGACAAAGAGCACTATTGGAGCTTAGCCAAGTTCATGTAAAGTTTGGAAGAAGAAAGATAAATGAACAAATCAAACAATTTGCAAAAATGTAACTGATAACCTGTCAAGCAAAGAAGAAGGTGCAGAAATTGTGAATTTTGTGTGTTAAAGTAAATCATTGTATTGTTTCACAATTAAATTTGATACTTATGAAGTAATGATGATCTATTGCAATTTGGTACTTGTGAAGTAATGATGTTCTGTTCTTAAAACAATGCTGATCTTACTTGTAAAAACAATGATAATCTGCTGGAATGATTTTTTGTAATTGATGTTCTTTTCTTTACCTGTTTTTTATAATATAACAAGATTATATATTGAATGTTCTATCATGCAACTATTGATCCTACATAATATTATCAGTTTTATGATGCAGCTACCAGTTGTATAATAATATTATAAGATTTTATATCATATATCAATACAAAACAGTAACTGGGTATCAGTTCTTATAACTAATAGTATCAGTTTTGCTAAAACTGACACTCAACATACTTATGAAACAACAATTTGTGCCAGTATCAGTTTTTGCTAAGACAACATATCATTATGATTATTTATTAGTACTAGTGTCAGTTGTAGCACGTATAATAATACACGAAACTGATACTAAAAACTAACCAAAACTGATAGTAAAGTCCTTTATATCCAATCAAACAAATATTATATACCAACAGAATGGAAACACATATACAAAATTGAACAAAACTGATATCACACAATGGAAAAATGATACCATATTTTATACCAACAGAATGTGTAAAATGATACTAAACAGCTAATACAAATGGTATGCAACAAATATCAAAACAAATGTTTGAAATAAATAAATAAATAAACACCAGAACTGATACTGTAAAAACATATAACTAATAATAAAACTGACACTATCATTTATGCTAAATAGCTGAAATTAAAATCAATTTCATAATATGCTATACTAAATACAAATTAATAACAAGGTTCAATTACAGTAAATCGCCAAAACAAGTCACACATCCACTTATTAATCTGAACAAATTCAAATGTAAAATCAAATCATACCCTCTTCAAAGCTTGATAATTTCGTTTATTATTACCAAACTGCTTGCACTCGCCACATCTATTTTGCTTGTTTTGAAAATATGAAAATCCTCCTTTGCGCTTAATTGATCGTCTACCAGCGCCACATTTCTCCTTTGGTGGCTTGATAACATCTTGAATGCTACCATCAACAATAGGCCTATCATAATTTGAAATAGAATTTATAGCATTGGCATAAGAACAGCGATAAGCATCAACCGTGAAATAATACTCAATAAAATTATATGCAGACAACTTAGACTTGTTCATACACTTTATAGCATGAGCACAAGGAAATCCTATAATTTTTCATTGGTTGCAACTACAAACCCTTCCTTCAAATCAACACAATGAGAGTTTGGAGATTTCACTTTAAAACAAAAATTAGAATATTTATATACATCCCATCCAAATCCTTCTTCAATCAATTCACCTAAACGCAACTTCATAGAAAGACAAAGAGTTGTTTTTCACAAACGACACTCTTCTCTCCTTTTAGCCATTTGTTTCATAACCTTAACACGATTACCATCTAAACACAAAGTAATAGTCAATGCTCGTTCATCTAAAATCCAATTATTAAAACTTTTTGCAACATTTGAACTATATTCACCATAACGTTTCCCTAGAAAAAATAAATCCACCTACTTATCAAATGGCTTATCCTCACCACCAATTTGACAGAACATAGAATGTGTGCCTTCAAAGTCATATATATTAGAAGCTCTAGAACACATTTTGAAAAGATCAACAATAAACACATTTGCATTTTTGGCTTTTACCGCTGAAAGAAGATTTTGTTCCATATGCAAATAGAAATAACTGTAATAAGCTGAAGGAAAAACATCACGAACACCTGAAAGCAAACCATGGTGACGATCTAACATAAAAACCAAAGTACGATTTTCTTAAAGCATTTGTTATAAATGGTTCAAAAAGCATGTCCAATTATCCACATTTTCTATAGAAACTACACTCATAGCTAAAGGGAAGAAACCTGCAAATGCAAAAAAAATTTGTAAAAAAAACTAAAACTAATAATGATAATAAATCTAAAACAATTCATGAAACTGATACTAATAGTAAAAAAACTGATATCGAAAACCTGATACAACCATTATGAAAATATTGATAGTCATGACATTATGCGTATTAATCTTCATTCTAACACAATAAGGTAACGAACATTGACATATATTATGATACAAAGGAAAGTCCAATACTACACAACTATATTTGTAATGACCCAGAATTTCAGTCAATTGAAATTTGTATATTTAATTTATTTTAATATTTAAAAGTTAAGTTTATAAGCTGAATAAATAATATTTTGAATATCTAGATTTTAATTGAATAATTAAATTATTAACTAAATATTTGAAATTCCTGAAATAACTGAAATTTGAATTTAATATGAATAAAAATGATTTATAGAGTTGAATTAATTCTATTTGAATTAGAATGGTGTTAGAGAACTTTTAAAATTGAATTAAAAGTTAAACTGTAGAAATTGAATATTTTAATATTTAATTGTCGAGTGAAAATGGTCATTTTTCATACAGTCTCGTATTTCGACCAAACCAGTTTAATCAGATCCGTAATGTTAAATTATTGAAGTATTTCAAATTTCGTGTCAATCGGATTTACGGTTTGTCCGGGACAAGTAAAATGCGTAGAAATTTTTTTAAGTAAAAATTTAAATTAAATAGTCATTTCGAAAACCTATCTTCCAAATACGATCAAATTGGCTTTCTATATATATTCCATTGCGTTCGTAATAGGGGTAAAACATTATAAATGACAGGCGGCACGCTTCGTTTGAGTTCGGAAAAATTCCTGATGAATAGTGTCGATAAATTTTCTATAAAAGCCCCTATATTTTCTTATTTTTCAACAAAACCCTAACAAGCTAGGGCAGGCCACCACCATTAATTTCAATGGCCGAAATCTCAACTTCTTCTTCCTCGATTATCTCCAAATCCATACACTTTCATGAAAAACTTCCAACTACAAAATGAAAGAGGACGATGAGATCTTTCTTTTCAACAGCTATGATCGAAAAATACGAAGCCGATCGACGACAATTTATTCATGAAAGGCTGACATTCATGTGCGTTTTTCTCGATTATGGTGAAGCCGGGCTTCACTAGATTGTGGGTGAAGGTGGAGTCGAGTATGGGCTTTGAAACGGTGCTAGCTGATCGACGGCGAAGTGATCAATGGTGGTGCGACAATTAGGGTTAGGCGCGGCGTTTTGGTTGTCTCGACCTGGAACTTGAATGCGTGGAGAAGAAAATGTGAATGTTGCGGATTCAAGCAATGAAATCGAATGGTCGTGATCAAAGGTTTATAAATAAAAAAAATAGCAAATTGATTTATATAATCATTGTATAATCTTTAAAAATGTATAACTTCTTCATACGAGGTCCGTTTCGCACGAAACAAATTGTGTTGAGTCCGTATTGAAGTGCGCTACATTATGGTGCTGGATTGTGATTTATTTGAGCTAGTGAAAATTTTGGTTAAAATTAAACGCTTGTTAAATTTTAATTGGAATAAATCGTCATCGCGGCGACTACAAGCAATGTGAGTACAACTCACTCTTTCTGACTCGCTGATATTTTAATGCAAGTGAGAAATAATTTATTATATGATGATTAATGATTGTTTGGATGATATATGATATATTGATTGGCATTTGGATATATTCCTGCCTAGTGGAGCAGATGACCCTATACGTTCCCGTGTATGAGCGGATGACCCTTTGTACGCACGTCTGCCTCGAAGCGGACACTGTACACATATTCTAATATGTATATTTATTGCAGGTGACAGGTTGGAGGGATCCAACTGGATTCCTCACCAGTATTGATTTATTTACAAATATTGTGATATATTCTGTTATCATATGATATATGATATTTTGGATGTCGTGATTGTTGTATTTAGTGCTGTTGCAGCATTGGGCCTATTTTTGGAATTTTAAAAAATGTTGAAGTGATGATTCCAAATTTAAAAGGATTTTAAAGTGATTTTGGAAATAAACATTTTATTGATTTTTGAATTGTAAAAGAATTGAATTTATTTTGAATAAATAAATATTATAATTTTTTTGTTATAGTAAATTATGATTTCTGTGAAATATAGTAAATTATGACTTTTTGGAAAATATAATCAGAATATGATTTTTGAAATGTGGAGATTACTATTTTGTAAAATAGTATAAATTGTGGTTTTTGATTTATTATAAATGGTTTATATATGAGATTTTATAAGTAATTGAATTATAGACAAGTTTTGTAAATGGTAAATGAAGTTATAAATGGATTTTATACGTGAATAAGATTTATAATTATGAAGCTACAAAATAAATGATTTATAGGTAATTAACTTATAAATTGGATTTGGCATATAAATGCGATAAATGGAATTTGTTAATAAAGGGATTTTGTATATTGAAGTTTTTATAAAATATAAAAGGAATTTATAAACATTATTTTATAAATCTGCAATCAATTGATTTTGATAGGTCAAATATAGAAGTTTATTTAAAGGAATTTTATTCATGATTTTTGACAGTGAATTATCTATTAAATTAAATGTTGAAATAATATTAAATTTGGTAAACAATTTATATTCACGATTTTGGACAGTGAATAATATATTAAAGAAATGTTTTGGAAAGTGATACTTTAAAATGGAGTTAAATGGTTTAAAGATGTTTTAAAATGTGTTAAGTATCAAAACCATTGATTTCAACATTCATTTTTGAAATAGACGTCTTCGAGAAGTAAAGAAATGATGGACTATAACACTATTGTTATAGTAAATGATTTTCGAAAGGAAATGTTTTCGTATAGTATTGGGATTTATATATCTGTCTTATTTTCGAATCCCTATACTATTGATTTTGGGTTGTCGTAACCATGTTTTACACTACATTTGTTTTGACCCAAATAAAGATGTTTAAAAAGAATGCTTTCCTTACGGAATAAATATATACTTAATCCTGATTTAAGTATATGAAATATTTTCTAAGTGTTGAAAATATAAATTGAATTGTGAATTACTTATTATTAAATAAGTATTTGGAAATGCTTTCCAATGTTGAAATGTTTTGAGATTATATCTTTTTAAAAGATAATTTAATGTGAATATTTGGCAAATGATTTAATGAATAGAAGATTAATTAAAAGGGCCTATTGATTGTTATGGTGTTGAATATTTGTTTGTTTTCTTTGATAGTTAAATAACCGACTATCAAAAATTAGCCAAATTTAAGTTCCTCGACTTAATGTGGGAACTATTTAGTCGTACACTTAGTATGTAGCCTTTTGTGTAGGCTTGATTATCGTTTGTGTTGAGGATGTTGATTCGTATAGTGCGAAGTATTACTCCAATCTATCGAGCTTCCTTCTTGGCCCGAAGGATAGCAAGTTGAAAGTTGGAGACGGGATAAGTCTATGAGACTTAGTTTCTGTGTGAGGTTGAGAAACACTTTTGCGTTGTTGGTGCAAAGATACCGGGATCAGATTTATCTGAAAACCACTTCGGACCAACATGTATGCAACGATTTTGCAGGTTGCTTTGTGATGATATTGATATTCCGGATTTTTATAGTAGGGGACTGCTTGTTGATTGTTTGGGGTTAAAATCCCAATATTAATCTAGTAGCAGTGGTCTCTTCATTATGAAATATCCAATGCAAGGGCCATTCACTATTAATCCTAGTGATTCCTCGACAGGATGTGGTAGGAAAGTACCTTCGGTTTGGCCTGTTCCTGGTGTATGGATGTTTGTCTGACATTGCATTTCTATAGATTATGTACATTGGTTTTTACAAATGTACATCAGTGGTGGCAGAGAAGGCAACTTCTCTTAGCTTAACACCCTTCTTGAGACGTATGAGCTTAAAGGTTGTATTTTTGTGGAAGGCAATTAGTAGTCAACGGAAATAGTCGTGTGGCATTCAAAGTGATGTGATATGTGATTGTGAAAGGTACCTCGTCAGGCCTCATCAACCGGAAATGACAAAAACATGGTTAGATGCGGCAAGGCTAAATGGGTCATTCCCAAGTAGAATATGATCATCCTCTTCTAGATATATCTTTACACGCTATGACGTCGTGTATCTGATTATTGTGGTTTGTATGCTAGAGGGCCCTCTGTAAAGGTCGGTAACGATCGGAGGATGACATATTTAGTACCATCTAGTTATAGAGGTGGGCCGGTCTTATGTTGGTAGAGAAACTTTGTGATAGTTTCTCGGTACATTCTTCTAGAGATGTACTGCCGAAAGGTAGTCCCTTCACCTGGTCATTTGTATGGAAATCCAAACTCCATTATGTACCTGCCATTTTATTTGTAGAGCCTAGTATGCTGGAATTTAATAATGGTAATAATTTCGGCTATTTTGAATATTATTTGCATACTAGACACTAGTATAATATCACATGAGTTTGATATGAAATGATTTAGTTATCGTAAGGTAAAAACATGTCTGTGTTTATGTGTGGACTTGTCTTATAAGATACTTTTGTTTTGATAAAGGAAAAGTTTGGTAATTTAATAAGTTCGGTTGAGTGTGTTTCTCACGCTGGTTTACCCGACTGATCCGGGCGTTCTTCCCTTTTAATGCTCGGGTCAGACCGGGTATATTTGCAGGTCTAGATTTGATGCTTTTGGAGCTTCAGCAAGAGAGCTGGAGATCTTCATTTTCGTACATCCGTATTTTCTTGATTATCCGATGCATTGCTTAGTTGTTGTTTTATATTATCGGCATTTGTAAGGACATGTTATTATAACTGTTCAGGGTGATAACTATTGATTGATTGTTGAACTATGATTGATGTGTATATATATACAGTTTCTATTTTATAAAGATCACTGATATGATATTATATGTTTTCCGTTGCGATGTGAGATTATGTATTGTTCTGTTTGGTTCTATCTTCTCTCATTCTTCTCTTCTCTTCTTCTCTCTTCTTTTCTTTCTCTTGACTTTCCGTCAGTCTGTGCTTATTTGATTGGACATGTGTGGATTATTGTCGCTTCAAAGAGTAGGATTTTCGGGTCGTCGCAGCTGGTATCAGAGCTTAGATTTTGTATATTCCTTAGCATTGATGTGTACTCATTATAGATAGGGATAGTAGCACCCTAGATTATGTTTGAGAGTATTATATATGAGCGCGTATTTTTTAGTGAATATAAAATGTTTTATATTGTGTTTACTTATCTGTTGAGTTGTTTGTGAATTTTGGTCAGTATGTGGGATGCCATATTATCGATAGGGATTTCCAAACACTTAGACGATGCAAGTCGACATAGTATTATTTTAAATTGGGTAAGTGAAATAATTTTACGTCGATTATATTTTATATACGAAGAAATGATTTTCTCAGAATTATTAAAGTGTATATAAACTGATTGTTTGGTTGTTTGAAAATGTAAATATATATAAGTTAATAAAAGCTGTTTGAATAATCTAAATAAAAAACAACAATTGTAAAAGAATAAATTATATGAGCAAAGAATTATAAGTGTGGAATTATGATGAAATATGATTTACAATTATGAAATAATCTTATATAAGAAATGAAACAATATGAGTTATAAATAAAAATGGATTTAACTAAGAATTTGTAAAATTTGAATCCTGTTGACTTTAGAAGTTATTTTTCAAAGTTAAAGAGATTATATTATTATAAATCTTAATAAGATAAAAGAATTTGAAGTTGTCTTATATAAGTAAAGTGAATTATATAAGTAAAGATTTTATAAATGTGATTTATGAATAAAAAGAAATTTTTGAAAGAATATAAATCACTGAATTCACTACTATTGCTGGAAAATAATAAGGGTGATGACTGCAGCATCATCAGTATCATTTCTGAGTTTCTATGTGATGGATTTTCTACCAATAGTAAATTGAAATTGAAGTTTTGTTTTGATAAACAAATTTTATTTAAAATCCACGTTGTAATTGATAAATATAAGTAAAATAAGTTTTTGACTTATATTATTTGAGATAATAAAATTTTAACTTTGGTAAAGTTGAAATAAATGCGAGTTAGCATAATAAATATATGATTTGAAATTTAACTAAAGGAAAGTTAAATAAAAGGAATTGGATTTGAACCAGATTTAAGTTATTGAAATTGAAATTAGACCTAAGTTGTAAAGTGATTATATAGCCATGATTTGAAATTAAAAAAAAAAACTGAGTTTAGTGAATGGAAGTGAACTTAGGTAAAGGTTCATGGAAGTGTAATTAGTAAATAATTTATATAAATTATAAAATGAGATAAGGTAAGTAAAACCAATTGTTAAAATGGTAAAATTATTTTGTTAAGTAAAAAAATCTGTATTTGAATAGTGAAATGAATTTGACTTGAGTAAAAGTTAAATAAAATAGAATTTGAAATGAATTAGAGAAGAACTTAAATTGTATAGTGAAAGTGAAGGTAAATGAAACTGAAATGAAAGATAACTTAAGTGATGTTAAATGAAGTTGATTTTGGTATCAAAGTAAATTAATAATGTGAATTCAAATTGAAAGTTAAGTACTTAAATCCAAATTGGAAGTGAAAGTGAATAGAATAAAATTTGATTTAAATTGGAAAGAAACAAATTTGAATGTAAATTAGTGAATGTAAACTAACTGAATATGAATGAATGAATGTTAATAAAATCCAATGCTAATGAATAAAATGTGAATAAGCTGAAAATCAATTCAATGAATATTAATAAGAAGTGAATGTATATTGATTTGGTTATGGACTAATTGGATGATAGTTGTTTGATGGTTGGATTTGTTGCTTAGTGATGGCATTTGCTATATTGGCATATGTAGTAGTTGTGTTGATATATTTTGTATATTGATATTACTTTCTTATATACATGTTTCTCATTGTTTGTTGAGTGTTTAGTAGGTGCGTATGGCGCTTGCTTTGCATTTGGAGCTCGCTTTCATGCTATATTAGCCATATATGCTCGCTAATAATGTATAAGGTACATATCTCGGATTACATATCGTACTTTTACACTTTTTTCCCTTCGGGATGCCTCATCCTTGATGATGAGACGTATATTTGTGATATACACACACACACACACATATATATATATATATATATGTTAAGATCCTACTACGTTCGAACCGTGCAAAGGAGACGCTGACGATTTTTTTTTGAAAATTTGAGGCATTAGAAATTTTTGGAAAAATTGGAAAACTTTTGGTAACTAAAGTTTGATTTTTTAATTAAAAGTTAAATGATATTAGTTGGTTTTAAAAGATAACTAAGTAGATTTGAAAACTTAGTAAAGTTTTGTAAGAAGTTTAACTAATGGATTTTGGGAAAGTTAAACACTTAAGTGATTTTGGTAAATCTGCTTTGAACGAATTATTTTGAATAGTTAATAGATTTTGTAGCTTTTTCTTACTTGGTAATTTGGAGGATGAAATTCTTTTAAGTAAGGGAGAATGTAACGACCCAGAATTTCAGTCAACTGAAATTCGTATATTTAATTGATTTTAATATTTAAAAGTTAAGTTTATAAGCTGAATAAATAATATTTTGAATATCTAGATTTTAATAGGATAATTAAATTATTAATTGAATATTTGAAATTGCTGAAATAATTAAAATTCGAATTTAATATGAATAAAAATGATTTATAAAGTTGAATTAAATTCTATTTGAATTAGAATGATGTTAAAGAACTTTTAAAATTAAATTAAAAGTTAAACGATAGAAATTGAAAATTTTAATATTTAATTGACGAGTGAAGATGGTCATTTTTCATACAGTCTCGTATTTCCACGAAACCAGTTTCATCGGATCCGTAATGTTAAATTATAGTAGTATTTCAAATTTCGTGTCAATCGGATTTACGGTTTGTCCAGGGCAAGCTAAAACGCGCAGAAATCTGTTTAAGTAAAAATTCAAATTTAAATAGTCAATTCGAAAACCTATCTTCCAAATACGATCGAATTGGCTTTCGATATATATTTCATTGCGTTCGGAATAGGGATAAAACATTATAAACGCCAGGCGGCACGCTTCGTTTGGAGTTCGGAAAAATTCCGGATGAATAGTGTCGATAAAATTTTCTATAAAATCCCCTAGATTTTCTTGTTTTTCAACAAAACCCTAACAAGCTAGGACAGGCCACCACCATTAATTTCAATGGCCGAAATCTCAACTTCTTCTTCCTCGATTATCTCCAAATTCATACACTTTCGTGAAAAACTTCCAACTACAAAATGAAAGAGGACGATGAGATCTTTGTTTCAACGGCTATGATCGAAAAATACGAAGCCGATCGACAGCAATTTGTTCGTGAAAGGCTGACAATCATGTGCATTTTTCTCGATTATGGTGAAGCCGGGCTTCACTAGATTGTGGGTGTAGGTGGAGTCGAGTATGTGCTTCGAAATGGTGTTAGCTGATCGACGATGAAGTGATCAATGGTGGTGCGGCAATTAGGGTTAGGTGCAACGTTTGGGTTTTCTCGACCTGGAACTTGAATGCATGGAGAAGAAAATGTGAGCGGTGCGGATTCAAGCAATGAAATTGAACGGCCGTGATCAAAGGTTTATAAATAAAAAAAAGAAAATAGCAAATTGATTTATATAATAATTGTATAATCTTTAAAAACGTATAACTTCTTCATATGAGGTCTGTTTCGCACGAAAGAAATTGTGTTGGGTCTGTATTGAAGAGCACTACATTATGGAGCTGGATTGTGATTTATTTGAGCTAGTGAAAATTTTGGTTCAAATTAAACTCTTGTTTAATTTTAATTGGAATAAATCGCTATCGTGACGACTACAAGTTACGTGAGTACAGCTCACTCTTTCTGACACACTGATATTTTTATATAAGTGAGAAATAATTTATTATATAATGATTGATGATTTTTTGGATGATATATGATATATTGATTGGTATTTGGATATATTCCTGCCTTGTGGAGCAGATGACCCTATACGTTCCCGTGTATGAGCGGATAACCCTTTGTACGCACGTCTGCCTCGAAGCGGACATTGTACACATATTCTAATATGTATATTTATTGCAGGTAACAGGTTGGAGGGATCCAACTGGATTCCTCACCGATATTGATTTTTTTACAAATATTGTGATATATTCTGTTATCATATGATATATGATATTTTGGATGCCGTGATTGTTGTATTTAGTGTTGTTGCAGTATTAGGCCTATTTTTGGAATTTTAAAAAATGTTGAAGTGATGATTTCCAAATTTAAAAGGATTTTCAAGTGATTTTGGAAATAAACGTTTTATTGATTTTTGAATTGTAAAGGAATTGAATTTATTTTGAATAAATAAATATTATAATTTTATGTTATAGTAAATTATGATTTCTGTGAAATATAGTAAATTATGATTTTTTGGAAAATATAATCAGAATATGATTTTTGAAGTGTGGAGATTACTATTTTGTAAAATAGTATAAATTATGGTTTTTGATTTATTATAAATGGTTTATATATGAGATTTTATAAGTAATTGAATTATAGACAAGTTTTGTAAATGGTAAAATGAAGTTATAAATGGATTTTATACGTGAATAGGATTTATAATTGTGAAGTTATAAAATAAATGAATTTGTAAAATAAACGATTTATAGGTAATTAACTTATAAATTGGATTTGGCATATAAATGTGATAAATGGAATTTGTTAATAAAGGGATTTTGTATATTGAAGTTTTTATAAAATATAAAAGGAATTTATAAACATTGTTTTATAAATTTGAAATCAATTGATTTTGATAGGTTAAATATAGAAGTTTATTTAAAGGAATTTTATTCACGATTTTTGACAGTGAATTATCCTTTAAATTAAATGTTGAAATAATATTAAATTTGGCATACGATTTATATTCACGATTTTGGACAGTGAATAATATATTAGAGAAATGTTTTGGAAAGTGATATTTTAAAATGGAGTTAAATGGTTTAAAGATGTTTTAAAATGTGTTAAGTATCGAAACCATAGATTTCAACATTCATTTTTGAAATAGACGTATTCGAGAAGTAAGGAAATGATGGACTATAACACGGTTGTTATAGTAAATGATTTTCGAAAGGAAACGTTTTCATATAGTATTAGGATTTATATATCTATCTTATTTTCGAATCCCTATACTATTGATTTTGGGTTGTCATAACGATGTTTTACGCAACATTCATTTTGACCCAAATAAAGATGTTTAAAAAGAATGTTTTCCTTACAGAATAAAATATATACTTAATCCTGATTTAAGTATATGAAATATTGAAAATATAAATTGAATTGTGAATTACTTATTATTAAATAAGTATTTGGAAATGTTTTCCATTGTTGAAATGTTTTGAGATTATATCTTTTTAAAAGATAATTTAAAGTGAATATTTGACAAATGATTTAATGAATAGAAGATTAATTAAAAGGGCTAGTGATTGTTATGGTGTTGAATATTTGTTTGTTTGCTTTGATAATTAAATAACCGACTATCATACATTAGCCAAGTTTTAGTTCCTCGACTTGATGTGGGAACTATTTAGTCATACACTTAGTATGTAGCCTTCTGTGTAGGCTTGATTATCGTTTGTGTTGAGGATGTTGATTCGTATAGTATGGAGTATTACTCCAATCTATCGAGCTTCCTTCTTGGCCCGAAGGATAGCAAGTTGAAAGTTGGAGACGTGATAAGTCTATGAGGCTTAGTTTCTGTGTAAGGTTGAGAAACGACTTTGCGTTGTTGGTGCAAAGATACCAGGATCGGATT
The DNA here is from genome assembly GCA_030765085.1 of Allium cepa. NCBI lineage: Eukaryota > Viridiplantae > Streptophyta > Magnoliopsida > Asparagales > Amaryllidaceae > Allium > Allium cepa. The sequence continues at coordinate 905,697,873 of CM060929.1, read as the reverse complement.
TATCTGAAAACCACTTTAGACCAACGTATATGCGATGATTGTGCTGGTTGCTTTGTGATGATATTGATATTCCGGATTTTTATAGTGGGGGACTACTTGTTGATTGTTTGGGGTTAAAATTCCAATATACGTCCAGTAGCAGTGGTCTCTTCATTATGAAATATCCAATGCAAGGACTATTCTCTACTAATTCTAGGGATTTCCCGGCAGGATGTGGTAGGAAAGTACCTTCGGTTTGTCTTGTTCCTAGATAACTTGTATGGATGTTTGTCTGACATTGCATTTCTATAGATTAAGTACATTGGTTTTTACAAACGTACATCAATGGTGGTGGAAAAGGCAACTTCTCTTAGCTTAACACTCCCATTGAGACGTATGAGCTTAATGGTTGTATTTTTGTGGAAGACAATTAGTAGTCAACAGAAATGGTCGTGTGGCATTCAAAGTGATGTGATATGTGATTGTGAAAGGTAATCGTTACCTCATCAGGCCTCCTTAACTGGAAATGACCAAAACAGGGTCAGATGCGGCAAGGCTAAGTGGGTCATTCTCAAGTAGGATATGATCATCCTCTTCTAGACATATCTTTACACGCTATGGCGTCGTGTATCTGATTATTGTGGTTTATATGCCAGAGGGCCCTCGGTAAAGGTCGGTAACGACCGGAGGATGACATATTCGGTACCATCTAGTTATAGCGGTGGGTGGGCCGGTCTTGTGTTGGTAGAGAAACTTTGTGATGGTTTCTCGATACATTCTTCTGGAGATGTACTGCCGAAAGGTAGTCCCTTCACCTGCTTATTTGTATGGAAATCCAAACTCCACTATGTACCTGCCATTTTATTTGTAGAGCTTAGTATGCTGGAATTTAATAATGGTAACAATTTCGGTTATTTTCAATATTATTTGTATACTAGACACTGGTATAATATCACATGAGTTTGATATCAAATGATTTAGTTATCGTAAGGTAAAAACATGTCCGTGTTTATGTGTGGGCTTGTCTTACGAGATACTTTTGTTTTAATAAAGGAAAAGTTTGGTAATTTAATAAATTCAGCTGAGTGTGTTTCTCACGTTGGTTTACCAGACCGATCCGGACGTTCTTCCCTTTCAATGCTCGGGTCAAACCGAGTATATTTACAGGTCTAGATTTGATGCTTTTGGAGCTTCAGCAGGAGAGCTGGAGATCTTCATTTTCATACATCCGTATTTGCTTGATTATCCACTGCATTGCTTAGTTGTTGTTTTATATTATCGGCATTTATAAGGACAGGTTATTATAACTGTTCACGCTGATAACTATTGATTGATTGTTGACTCTGATTGATGTGTATATATACAGTTTCTATTTTGTAAAGATCATTGATATGATATTATATGTTTTCCGCTGCGATGTGAGATTTTGTGTTGTTCTGTTTGGTTCTATCTTCTCTCTTTCTTCTCTTCTCTTCTTCTCTCTTCTTTTCTTTCTCTTGACTTTTTGTCATTCTGTACTTTTTGGGTCGAACATGTGTGGATTATTGTCGATTCAAAGGGTATGGATTTTCGGATCGTCATAATATTTGATACCATATATTAACATACTTGAAACTGATACTAACATTATACACAAGCTGATACTAATCTCATGCTAACCAGTATAAAATTATGATATCAAATACAAACTTACAGTTCAATACAATGCAAATTCTGATTCTACAAACTTGCTAACTGTAAACTACATATGTTAAAACTGATAGCAATATAATACAAATTATGATAACAAACTAAAATTAATGCTAATGCCAACTATTATGATCTCAACACAAATAAATCAAAACTGAAAAAAAAAGACATACCTTGATCACCATTTTTTGCAGTAGCTCTCATCAACACACTAGGACGTCCCTTCAAGTGAGTGGCATCTAAGAATATCATAGGACGACAAATCTTGAATCCAAGTAAACAAGCACCAAAAGCAATAATCACCCTCTCAAATTCATTACTACAAGGATCAACATCCATTTCAACAAAACTATTTGGATTAGACTTCTTTACTGATTTCAAATACCAACTCAAATCATTATAGGACAAAGCATCATTACCATGCAACTCCATTAATGCAAGTTGTTTCCCATGATAAGCATAACTGTAAGACAACTGAACATTGTATTCTCTTCTAAAATCAAATATAATATCATTAGGCTTTTTACTAGGACAATCACGGATCTAATCAATAATCAATTATTTAACAAACAAACTAGATATATGTGGATTATTCACATTTCTAACACCAGCTCCTTTCTCATAAAAAACTTCTTCAAATCTCCAGAATCACAAGAAGCATGGACTTTGAAAAGACAACCATCCTTATGTGAAGAGCAAATTACAGTAACTCTTGTAGCACAATTCTTTTAAAATTCTAATTCATATCCTTTTTGAATTTGATATGCCATCAAAAATTCTCTAAAATGCTCAGCTCCTCCAAAACAAAAACCAGCAAAATCGGTAATGCATAATGTCGGCCCTCTCCTCAACATATCTTTTAAATAACTTTTACCATTAACAACAACATTTGAACAGACAGATACAGTAGAAGATGAAGAAGCACGAACATTAGATGAACTTGAAATAGAATTACCATCAACAAATTCCAATTCAAAACCCTTAACCTTAACAGCAAATTGAAGAAAGAACTTTTCTTGTATAAATGAAAACAAATTATACTCTGAATATCAGAATCAGTATCAACCATAATAACTTTGTCCTCAAGTACATAAGAAATCTTAATAGAAGGAGTTAATTGAGACCAACATCGACATATTTCATTCTTCAAATCATACAAAGAGCAATCGATAGACAATCGAGTGCTAAACGAGTTATTATTCAACACAAACAGACAAAGAAGAGTGTTATCACCACTGCCAAAAAAATAAAAATAAAAACATTAGTAAAAATTTATTTAGTTTAGAACAGTAGTTTTTTAATTTCACAAAAGTGATACCTACCATCTACAAAACTGATATCTACTTACTGATAAAAAAATGATTGTAAGAAAAAATAAAAATGATACCCAGAAACTGAACCTAAACTATAATATTTTACACTCTATAACAACTTTATATACAACCCAAGCAATCATACTTTTTCAATCATACCAACATTAATGTAAGATCATATAAATTAGAATACAATAGTGCATAAAGAAATGAATAAATAAAGCCCAAAACCTGCTACTGATTTCAAAAGTTGTCCTAGAAGAACGAACAAGCAATCAGAAAATCAACACTGCACATAATTTGAAGAAACAAACAGAATTAGAAATCGCAATCAAATTTTTTTAAACTGTAATAGAAAAAACAAAAAATAGAATAGTATGAGCATACCTATTTAATACAATTTGAAAAAAACGAAATCACGGTAGAAATATGAAAAGAACGAGATCGATAAACGTGCGTGAGAAAAATTTGATCGATGAAGTACAATTTTCAGAAGAACGAAATTGAAATGTGCGAACGAGGTTAATCGATATGTTGATTGCAAAAGAGATATTGAATCGCGATAGAAAATTTGATTGAAAGAAAGAAGAAGAAGAAGCGCACGAAAGTGGGCCGGAAGGAAAATACGATAATTTGTCCTTTAGATAAAATTACAAGCGGATTATCCTACATCCAAAAAAAGCCCTAAAAATTGTCCTTGAGTTTAACAAATTTTCTGTTTTAAAAAAAAAACAAAATCAATATGCAAATGCATTTTCAAAAAGTGTAAATTAACAGTATAAAGTACAAATTTCTAGAAAAAAATTTGATAATAGAAACATAAGATTGAGTTCAAATTTGAATTCAAAAAAAAAATGTTTCACTGGAAATAAAAATGATTATAGTTTAAAGCTTATTTTTGAAGAATTGTTTTTCATGTATCAAACTTGAAAATAATAAATGGATCCAAATCCCTACAAATATAAAACCCGCAAAATGAACAACGTACTAACGACTCAATGTTATTTAAAACCATTACTTACGGTAAGATTCAAGAATGTGAATATAGATCTTATTCGAAATTCATTATCAATTTTCAAATATTGGGCCTCGTGTAGTTTGTCATTTTCAGTTTTCGATTTTCGTTCAAATAAAAAAAATACACAACGCATGCATTCTTTGAAAAACAACCTATTTGAAAAATAAAGTTAACATGCAAAATAGTAAGCAAATTTATTTTGTTTTTCATGTTTTGAAAAATAACAAAAACATGAAAAACAATTATCCCTCACTCGTTCCTTCATTATCGTCATAATGGCTTAAAATTTTAAATATTTTTTGTTGTTTTTCCGTATTTTGAAATGAATTTTAAAAAATTAAAATCCAAAATTCAAAATAAAACCAACCGAATCCTTAATTTTCTTTTCCAGCAAGGGCTACCATCTTATGCATCATCAATGCTAGTCAAGATATGCTACACAGAAAATGGCAAAAAAAACTCAACAAATGTCAACTTGCTTCAAAGGCTTGCTCCTTGAAATATCGAATCGAAGGAAAAATTTAGCGGGCCCTGCGAAGACCCACATATAGGTCCCACTTCATTAAATGGGGTTTTGGACCAAAGGTCTATATTCTCAAAGGTGGAAATTAGTCACAAGGACCTCTTTAGCAAGTGGAATTAGTTTCTAAGACACACAACTGAAATAATTACTTTCAAGGACAAAAAAAAAAATTAGTTTTTAGGGCCTAAAAACTTATGAAATTATGTCCTTGAAAGTAATTGGACTGCTGACTTTGTCCATGAAAGTAATTATTCTGTTGACTTTGTCTTTAAAAGTAATTTTTTTGAACGTGTGTCCTAGAAACTAATTGGACTGCAAAGTTTGTCCTTGTGGTGAAATTCCCCTTCTCAAAGTTCATGCACAAAAAGTCCCTACTAATAAACCCATGTAAATTAGATTCATGTTTTGTTATTTTTTTACCAAATTGTCCCCTTCTAAAAAATCGATTCAACATTGAAATCAGGGACAAAAGTAGCATAAATTAGTAAAAACTAAAAATAGGAACCAAATTTTCATAACTTTTTCGAAAGGGAATTTTATTCCGTCATCTTTCAATTCTAGGAACTTGACAGCCGTTCCTTGTAATAATTATAACTTACGCACTATATGCCGGGAATTAGAGAATTAATAAACAAAATAGAATTAGAGAATTAACAAACCTTGGGAAGCATGATTGGTTTAAAATAAGTTTTGTGATTTGAGTTTTCAACACTAAATATAAAATACGAGAGGTGAAGGGACGACGGATAAAATGGAAGGAAGATAGAGAGGACCATGAAAGAATGGAGAAATGATGTAATGATGGATTGTTTCTCATGCTTCTCTTACTTCTCAAAACATGAAAAATAAAAAAATAAAAATTGTTTTATATTTTGTACGTTAATTTTGTTTTCTTAATTAGTTGTTATTCACAATATAGATGCGCAATACGCATTTTTATATAAACGAAAACTCAAAACTAAAAAGGATAAACCAAACTCTATGAAAGCTTTACCCTCTCACACCATTTAAGGCACATTTTTTTTTAGCTTACTTTCGTGGGCCAAAGATGGAAAGTCCACCCTAGCCTCACCCCCTTTACAGCCGGACCATCACGTTGTAACTTTTGGATCCTGCGGATTTTATACCTTTCAACATGATCGTTACATGCCACCATGAATAATAGACCGCTAAAATATAAACGTGAGGGCTTAAACTCTTTTCCTTTGCTGAGAAGTCAGAAACCCCGATGAACTCCACTAGAGCTGCGAACAAGGCACGTATTGTTGCTAAGAAAAATTATTTTTACCCGCATAAATATCATCAACACAAGAGGAAAAAGGAAAAACAAGCTTTTCATAACGTAACACATGAATTTTGCAAGAACACTCAATAAATATTCCGCTTCAAAACTGTTACTAAAAGGTGTTAAACTTCTATCAAAGTTTTCAAATCTAAATATGCACCTTACATTATTCAACCAACCAAAATGTACAATATTAAAAATTCTCTAACATCATGACCCATAATAGTACAAATCTGAATTATATTTACCCTTTGATTCCTCGACTTTCTAGCATTCTACTTTATGTTTGTCAATAAATTTGCATTTTACTGCTCACTTCTCCTCGCTGTATGCTTCAAGATAAGATTTTAAAATGGCCATGGCACTTGACAACTGCTTCATAACGAAAGCTGCCTCTTCTTTTTCTTCTGTAGTGTCAAGAACATATATCAAGTTATTTCAATATGTTTTACGTATCAAAACAAAGTGCTAAAGAGAATCTGCGTCATTTATATTTACCCGTGATTTAGCTTCATGATTTCGGTCAATATACGCAAGTAACTCATCTTATGCCATCAATGCCTCAATTAAAGGCTGCACTTAGCAGAATTAGAACAGGGTGCAAGCAAAATCAAATTTGCAGAAGCATCCACAATAACTATACGACCTCATCAAATTCTCATCTGGCATATAATTTTTAATAACAGGATATGATTATAAAATAATGAGTAAAATAAGAAGAGTTTTGAATCCAAAACAAGACTGAGGAAATAGAATATTTTAAAATACGTAATGACATTGCAAATATAGTTTAAAAAAAATGAATTCGACAAACATATAGAAAAAACATTCAATTTTTGTCAGAATTGGAATTGAAAACCCATACCCATATTGATATACTCAATTTTCCGGTTAAAAATAGAGGATATTTTTGTCAGAAACGAAATTCAAACTCATAATCTCGTTTCAATATCAGGGGCATTTCAAAAAGTTTGTGGCCGAACTAAAAGCATGTGAATGTACTACAACAATTATTGTTAAAGATATAAAACTTATATCAGAATACCCTTTTTGTTGAAATAAGCTCAGCTTCTAATGCATCAACGCGCTTAATAGAAGCATAAAGCAACTCTTCCTTCTCAAGTGGCATTTCACATGGTTTTGACTAGAACATCAATTTTTTGTTCAAGCTCCTCTAACTTTTTCAGCACAGAAGTGAGAATGTCTGCTTCTGTAATCTCATCCTCTGTTGCCAAATTTGTAGAAATGTAACTGTTTTGGTCACTTGTTTAATTTTAGGGCAAGAGCTTTGCAGTCAAGAAATTGGAAGCTGACTGAAATAGAGCGAAGATGGTCATAATGACAGCCATGAGCAAAGTATTGAATTTGTACAGAAACTCCTTTGGGATTCTTGTTTATATCTGACATACAAATGTCCAAGCAAAAATACAATAAAATAAAATAAGTCACTGAAATGGGTCAGAACCTGAGTAGTGAAATACAACTAAACAAAATATAAACCCCACTCAGCTACTATGAATCTATAAAATTACCGAGCTGAATTCAACCAACACAAAATTTTAATTAATGAGAACAACTGTTATATGCATTAGTGAGAACAGGTGATATATGTATAGTGTGCGGCTATGGGAAATTTTAATTAACGAGAACAACCGGTGCATGCATTAATGGGAATAAATGATATATGTATAGTGTGCCGCTATGGGCACCGGAATTTACTCTTTTCAATATTATTTCCATAATAATACCATCAAAATCTAAAATTCCACTTCTTAATGCCAAAATTATTGGGGCTACCAAATTTGACGACTGCAGCAATTTATTGCCGATTAAGCCGTCGAGGGTGAAAAGCATTAAATTACGGTAGGGTGATTTTTTGTTATCAACGACTAAACCTACGGTGATTTGGTGGTTTGCTATCGGAGGGTGGTTTTCAACCGAGTGAAACAATATAATATATGGTATTAGTAAGCATAATTTTTTTTTATTAAAATTATCATGGTATTAAGAATAGAAAATTGTGGTGCTAACATCATACTAGGTATAAAGTGAGAGTCAAGGAACATGCCATCAATACCAAGTTTATGATAACGGAATGTATCCGAATGGTTTGCAATTGAAGAACTTGGCATAGAGCATAGTTGTGCATACCAAACTGTGATGACCTAAGGTTTCGAACGTCCAACCGACTGGGCCATTAAAATCGTAATAATTAAAATTTCAAAAAATGAAAATTATTTTTTGAAAAAATTATAAGAATATCTTTGATGAAAATAATATTTTTATCATGAAAGATCACTAGCACAAGTGGTTGTGGTATCGCACTATAAGTTGAGATTCTAAATGTTATGAGTTCGAATATCAAAATTAGTGCTCTGCAAAGCAGTCACTCATTCCAATGATTTTCATTCAGTTCTATCAACGGATCTCAAGGCTAAGGAATGGGCACCGTATCTCGATCTGCCAATAACTCTATCCCTAGATTCTCGTGCATTAACAGAATAAGCAACTACTGAAATCTTAGCTTCTCACTCTCTAGAGTCTATAGCAGACGCTTCTAGTTAAGAAACATAGAAAGTTAGCATGTCAAAGAAGAATGGAGATTCTCTTTGTCGAATTGCCATTACCTAGGTCGGAAGGACGGACTTAACACCAAACTTATGAAAAGACATTCATTCCTTCGATTCACATACATTAGCTATAGACGTCGAGCTAGCCATATCTGAAAGTTATGATTCTCACTCTCTGGGTTCTCAAATCAATAGACTGAGCTGTTTTGTCCTATCTAGCCAGCACCTAACGATATATTACGGGTAAGTGATTAGCTTAGAAGATACTCTATCCCAATGGGTTTGAGTACTTACTCATTATGAGAGGGCAGCACATAAGGACTTAGAACTAACCACGTCTCGGTAAGGCACTCACTCTATCCCTACATTCTCTAGCATTAGCGAAAGCAGAGATCTAATATAGATTAGGTTGCTAGGCTTCCGCCAATGCATTAGAATCAAAGGATTTTCAAAGTATCGCTCTTATTATATAGATAGATGTGTGTGTAACTTACTCATTATGAGAGGGCAGCACACAAGGACTTAGAACTAACCACGTCCCGATAAGGCACTCACTCTATCCCTACATTCTCTAGCATTAGCGAAAGCGGAGATCTAATATAGATTAGGTTGCTCGGCTTCCGCTAATGCATTAGAATAAAAGGATTTTCAAAGTATCACTCTTATTATATAGATGTGTGTGTATGTATGTGTGTAATTTTAATTAATGTTAATGCTTATATCAATTATTTATAATATTGGGTTAGGCATATTTTCTTGTTACAATAATGAAGTTGTTGTCTATGATGTAACATTTAAGCATATAAAAGAAAAGAATTTGAAACAAATTGTTTCATGTAAGCACTAACGCAAATAACAATATATTAATAAAAATATTATTCATTAAAAGTTTCTATAATGGTTAAGCATATCAAAGAAAGGAATATGGTAAAAGAATTTGATACAAAATGTTGCAAAGCCAACGAACTAAACCTGCTCGCCTACTCTTCAATTCCCAAAATATCAACTAGTCAAATCTGCAGTTTGTTGCATTTTTAAATAATAAAACTTACTTAAAAGGCCTGAAACACTTGTGATATTGGTCCTTTATTGGCTGGTAACAGATAGGATATTCGATTTTTCAGTATGAAATTTGGGTCGTTGTCGAGTGAAGTGCAACGATTAAGAATAATGACAAGCGTTTTAAAAAATCAAACTTATGAGTCATATGATGAAGCTCTGAGAGAGAGTCATCGAACATCGATTAAGAAGAATGACAAACGTTTCAAAACATCAATTTGGTTTCATGCCTGAGAGGTCGACCACGGAGGCTATTTTCTTGATAAGACAACTTATGGAAAGATTTAAGAAGCAAAATAAGGATTTACACATGGTTTTTATCGATTTTGAGAAAGCTTATGACAAAATACCACGAAAGGTGATGTGGTGAGCTCTGAAAAAGAAGAGAATCCCAACAAAGTATATTACCCTTATCAAGGATATGTACGATGATGTTGTAACTAGTATCAGAGCATGCGATGGTGTGACCAGTGACTTTTCCATTAACATAGGATCACATCAAGGGTCAGCTTTGAGCCCCTACATTTTTATCTTAGTGATGGATGAAGTTACAAAGGGTATACAAGACGAGATTCCTTGGTGTAAGCTATTTGTTGATGATGTTATGCTAATTGATGATAGTAGGATTGGTGTTGATAGACAACTTGAGCTGTAGAGACAGACTTTAGAATCTAAGGGTTTTAGGCTTAGTAGAACAAAAACAGAGTATATGAAGTGCGAGTTCAATGGTGCCAGGTCAGAGAATGGAGATGTCATTCTAGCCGGATAAATGTTCATAAGAAGGAACCCTTTCGATATTTGGGATCTATGTTGCAGTGTAATGGTGAGATTGGTGAAGATGTTAGTTTTAGAACTCGGGCGGCATGGATGAAGTGGCGACATGCATCTCGCATTCTCTGTGATAAAAAGTCTCACAGAAACTTAAAGGAAAGTTCTATAGAACGGCAATTAGGCCTGCGATGTTGTATGGTGCAGAATGTTGGCCTACTAGAAACCAACACGTCCAGAAGATAAACGTAGCAGAGATGTGTATGCTGCGATGGAGTTGCGCTCATAAAAGGAGAGACCGAATTAGAAATGATGATATACGCGGTAAACTTGGAGTAGCACCAATTGATGAGAAGCTAATTCAATATCGTTTAAGATGGTTTGGACATCTCCAACGAAGATCGTCCGAGGCACCTATGTGCGTTGGAATTATAGGCCGCGTCGTTTGCTCAAAGAGAGGTAGAGGTCAACCAAGGCTGACATGGGAGGAAGTATTTAAAAGGAAAATGAAGCGTTGAAATATATCCCAAGAGCTGGTAACGGATAGAAGCGCGTGGAAGTTAGCGATCCGCGTACCAAAACCATGAGTTATGAGTTGTATAAGTTTTAGGTTATAAGATTAAGGAAAAAGAGCCTAAGACGTAGCATTTGGTCTTTGATCAATATTAGTATCAACATCATTATTACTATTTGTGCTGTTAACATCGTTTATTTATTACTATTATTATTTATTAATTAATTAATTATTATTATTATTATTTTAACATTTGTTTTTCTACGTTTATTTTTATTTTTTACTTAGTCACGATTATTAGTAATTTATTTATTTGACTTTATTTTATTATTGCTATTGTTATTGTTATTATTATAATCTTTACATTACTTTTATCACTTAGTTTCGGATTTCATCTCTAACCGACCTCAACTTGTTTGGGAAAATGGCTTTGTTGTTGTTGTTGTCGAGTGATGTGCATGGTTGAATTTTTAAAGCTTTCTCAGGCTAATAAACTGGGCTATAAAAGATTTGGTCTAGGTGGAAAATAGTTTTTTTATGCGGCCTTGATTTTAATTTGTGAAAGAACCAGTAACCCTTATGCACGGTTATTTTACTTTTACTGCTACACGGTCTGCAGTTCTGATGGCCAGACGCCAGACCATCTGGTATTAAAAACATTGTTGTAGGCCGGATGGTTTGCTTAATGAAGGAGCATTTTTTTGATGAAGTAAGAAAATTGAACCGAACTGGCATGAATCGTTTGTCAAAAGGTGGAATGTAGGATGAACTTTGTGTTAGTTCATGCCATGCAGGCATATCATTGCAAGATCATCCATCAAGCCAGTTGACAGCTATTATGCAGTGCCTTACGAAAACTAGGAAAAGAAATTTAATTGTACTTTTTTGGATGAGTAGTAGCTAGATGTATTGCAAGCGAGAAATTTTCTTATTTGAACAGTGATAACAAAACAAAAAATACAAAGACGTTTTCGTGACTTATCCATATAAAAAATAAAGTAGGATCAAAGGAGGTGTGTGTGTATTAAATAATAATAATTGGTAGTACAATTGTCTGATTCATAAAAATTAAGAAGGTTATGTGAAAGAAAAACATATCAATTCGGATAAGAATTCAGATTTACATCTCGATCTAAACCTCGCTGAGATTTTAATACCTCGGATGATATGAGTGTTGAGCGAGATATGAATGAGATTCGATGTTTCAACTCGCCTAAGTGTAAAAGCAAGATCCCGGACAAGACAGGTGAGATTTAAAACTCTACTGAGAACATGGATGTGAATAATCATTAGAGTTAAACGTATAGACAGAATAATGAGATAAGAAAACATTATGAGTTCTATGTATAGGGCTTTATTATTTTTCTAGGTATAAATTTAATAATTCATGAGAATGTTAGTCCAGCAACATGGAGGAATAAATGAATTTCACCAACCTTTTGGAGAAGGAAGTTTTGAAGTATGAGTTTGTCTATTCCATGCAACAACTGCTTTGTCAACCATAGGAACGTTTTCAATACAACTGGAATCACCAACTCTAGTCTTCCCAGCAAGCTTAAGCAAAAATAAAAGTGTAAGCATGCCGATATACAAATGAACCTTACTAGAAACTATGAATTATTCTATCCTCGTGGAATTTGGTTTGGTGGAAATAACTAGGAAAACATCAATGTTGACACCATTGCGAATTATCTTATCCTGGTGGCGTCTGGTTTGATGGTAATAAAAAAAAAGGCAAATTTAGATGTCAACACTCTTAAAAGCAACTCCGTTTGGAAAAGGACCTCTAATCTATTATCGAGTTGATTTCTCTTTCCCTGTGCGATTTAAAAACCAGATCACAGATTGTTGTAGACCATTATACTAGGCCAAAAGATGCCGAAACACATCATTTTTTCCAAAGAGAAACACAGATGATGTGGCACCCTTAATTAATGTTCTTTTTTTTTTTCTTTCAGTACAGTTTATATTAACAATTAGTTATAAGATATGCTGCGATACTCTAAAGTCTTTATACACCCTATTTCTGAAGAAACTTTTCATATTCCAATTCACAAACCAAAATTACTTACGAAAACTAGGGTGGTATCTTTTCTGATACCTCAGGTGGTTCCATTTTACAACAACAAAACAGTCGCAATAATAGAAACAAAAAATTACCTCCTCATGAACAGGATCCAGACAAGAATGTGAAAGTGAAACATGCCTTTACATTTATTGAAGTGTTACCATCAGCTTCAGAACCAGACTCACCTGTAGATGTATCGCTACCCTTCGCCTGCCCAGCAACAAAATGATTATACTTTCTCTAGAGACATAGAAACAATGAAAAATAACGAAATGACAGGAAATATAATTTTCTTACTAGGAACTTTGGTTTAGAGTAAGCAATTATCTTTTTATCACCATTAGAGACGGCAACTATTTGCCTGCCATACTGTGCTTCACCATTAAGAACCATCTGAATACCAAAGGAACTGTAGGTGTCGAATGCAAGTGTTTAAAAGTAGTTTATAACAAATAACAATAAATTAAAACCTTTAATATTCTAGGATCATTCCATGGTCCCTTTTCTGATTTGAGAGAGCCGCCCAGATCTGCACATGTACATGTACCACCAAGAAACTTGGGCAACTCGCTGAGAGAACAAATTTAAAACGACTTTGGGTATAATCAAAGCTTTTTTGCAAAGAAAAAATGCAACAAAGAAAGATGCAGTAGAGTAAGAAAAAAAAAAAAAACATTGAATCAATTATCTCCAATAGCTTGTTAGGGTATTTATTTCCAATAACCTGGAGAAAGTTAACAAAAAATATTGTTAAATAATTCTACAGAATTCCCAAAAAATGTCAGGTTGAATTGGTGAAAGCATCACTTGTATTTTAGAGCTGGTTTTAGGATCAATAAACGACTTGATGGAATTCCATATCAATTTAAAACCTGTTCCAGCATTGATAATGAACATACTGCGTAAAGTCTGCAAAAAAGTGGTTTAAAACTTTATTAAACCACCATATCAAACTTATAATTTAATCATAGACATTGCCAGCTACTTTGATACCTCAGGGTAATTATCCCCGTCTATTTTCTGCAACTTCATAATCAACTCTCTAGCTGTCTGTCGGAAATTCTTCATTCCCTATTAAAAACAGTCAGATTGGCACTAATAAAAATAAATATTTGCACGAACATCATAATAAGCATAGAAAGTTGAGCAACATAGACTTACCACTCCTTGAACATCGATAATGGTGGTACTTGAATCAACGTGCTTTTTTTGCAGCAATTTAGCAAGCTGGAATTTTGATCAAGAAGCATTTTTCAAACTCTTTCACATGATATCTCATATATCGTTCAATCGTTGTCACTTTCATAAGCTCATCTGGATTAACCTTTCCAATTCTTTCAATGTAGACAGATCTCCCTTATTTGTCCACACCATGGTAACCATGAGGATAATATTGCAGAACCTGCTCCAGTTCTTCATACTCAAAATCCCGACGCATGATGATGTGTTAAATGCAACGCTATAGAGAAACTTGTTAGAAAAAAGTACCATTGCAGTAAAAGCTTTGAATACTGAACAAGTGAACAGTCTAGAAGCTTATTACAAATGGGGAATACCATAACAATGCTTGTCTAAAAGTTAGTTGTAATATATTGGTATATCATATGACTGTATATGGATGTGTGTACAGCATTAAGGATGCAGTGCCTTTCGAAAACTTGCTAGTACAAAAGCACATTCTTAATGCTATTGTTAGTTAGCCCATTAACTTTAACATCTTCGAATTTTTCTTTACGAAATGGAAAACGGATAGAACATTCAGCTACAGGTTGCTAGAGTGGTTGTCTATACCCTATACATACAGATATTTGGAGCATATATGTTTTCAATTTACCGTTTTAAGCAAGAATTATCATACAATGGTACTTTAAACTGTAGGACTACAATCTATAACAACTGTAAAATATCATATCCCCTGATCATGGTCTCAAGAATGGGTATTGCTTGACATGTTAGTGCACATGTGATTATGAAACACTGCAAGTATCCAGGTCCTCTTTTTCCAGGAGTGGAGATTAGGGACGAAGATGAATGAAACGGATGGATATACATAGCTCTGTATATGGTAACAGCCTTCGTTGATTCAAACTGTAGGTACCACCGTATTGAATGGTTGAATAATTTCATGAACCATAACCGCCTCCATATTAGATGTTTAACCGTTAATGTAGTATGGTGATCAACCCTATATTATGGAATGTCTGATTAACAGCTTTACCCCTTATTTTTAGGGCCGTAAAATTAACCTGAGATCCGCAAAACTGATCCAAACCAATCTGTAGAACCCTAGACTGATACAACCCGATGGGCCAGGGTTTGGCTTTTGATTTTACTTGACACCTGAATAACAGCTTGGGCCATTATTTTTAGGGATGTCAAATTAACCTGGAACCTACCTCGCTATGGACCCGAAACCCACATCAAAATAATCAACCAGCAAGCCCACCACTCATTGGCCCACTGAGCAACCTAGCCATAACAGTAGTCAATTGAATGGAGAAGTTGGTATATGAATAGAAGATCTAAATCTCTCCATTGCCCAATTAGTATGTGAAGTGGGATTAAAAATGTTTCATATTTGGTTAATTCATTGTGCCCAATTGCCGGCTTAAGTTTAAAGCCTTTATAAATACCAATATGTTTGTTAATGTTTCAAGTGAAGTTAAGTTGGTGGCCAGCAGCTGGTTGAATACGGGTGAGACCCCAATCATACCCACTTTGGACACGACATTAACCGGATCAGTTCAGGTTTGTTTTCACAAAACTCTCCAGACCAAATAAATCTGACCCAAACAAGACCCAAGATCCACCAGTTTGGGTCAGGTCGATTAAAGGTGATAGGCCTGATTATTTTGTAAAAAAACCGAAAAGAAACTGTTTGTCTTTATAATTTTTTTGCAGTAACAATTAATGAACTAAAACCATGAAAAATGAATATTTACATGAAAATAATATATAAATAAAACAAAACAAATAGCAATTCAAAATATTTTTATTCCACAGAAGTTGATATAGTCCAACAACACGATATAAAAGGTTATAAGGAACTTTTGAGATATTAATACTTACTATATGAACTGACTACTAATATCAAATTTTGACAACAGTTACAAACAATGTGACTAACCATCAATTTGAAAAATATAACCATCATCAGTAAAAGCTAAAAGGTTGCCATTTTGAGTTTTGAAATGATTACTATTTTAGTTCTGTAATGGTTATCATGCATATTGTTACCATGATTTGAAAGTTGAATATATCAACCGTAACAGCCCTAAGTATACATACGTCAAAAATACTTGAATCAGTTATGCTCCACATCAATTTGCATATAAAATAAAAACATAAAGATGCCAAAATTACTAACGTGTGTAAGAATTAAGCATGAGTTTGTAAAGCATTTTTTTAAAGAAAAAGTCTAAGAGTAATAAATTCTCGTGCGTGCGTGCGTGCGTGCGTGCGTGCGTGAGCGTGCGCGCGCGTGCGTGAAGCCCTCTATTAGCAGAATCTCCTAAGCTTGAAAAAACTGGTGCTTCTCAATCAAACTTTGCAAGTAAAAATGGCAAATAAGCTATAATTACCTCTAGAATAGTGTCAGCACACGCGCGCGTGCGTGAAACCCTCTGTTAGCAGAATCTCCTAAGCTTGAAAAAACTGGTGCTTCTCAATCAAACTTTGCAAGTAAAAAAGGCAAATAAGCTATAATTACCTCTAGAGTAGTGTCAGCACCAAATTCATTCCTCCACCTGAGCATTTCGGCCCACATGATTTTTGCTTTCTCAATATCAAATTTTCTTGCTTTCAAAAATCTGTATAAAATAAATAGAAGAATGAAGACATCAGAGAAAGTGCTTCAGCACAAAAATTAAACAAAATTGATTTATCAATCAATGAAGCAGATATTTTACGTACAAACTGCATCGTATGTACTTAACATAATTACGCTATGTAATATCATCAGTTATACTAAATTATTTAGTTTACTACTATTGATACACATGCGGTGAGAAAGCAGTCGGTCAAACTGACAGGAGAAAAATGAGAACGTATTAACCATAAAATGCTAGAAGTCTCATGATTTTCAAGCATACTACAAAGACTGATGTATACTATAAAATTATAAGTGTGACATTAACTAATATGCATCAACTTTGATGTTATGAGTTTGTTGGATAAAGAAATTATAAGAACCAATATAGATTGAGAATTTGAAATTTCATGAAAATGTACATGAAAAACATTGAACAGGAATCTTCATGGTTCACTATAATGACGTATTCATGAAAAAAAAAATACATATACCCAGTTTTCATCAATGTATGTGGAAGAGAAAAAAAACATGTGGCTAGTGACTCGGTAATGTGCTGAAAAATTTACATATTTTACCAACACAGTACCATCCTCGCATCGTAATAAGTTACCGAACGAAATTTTGTACAGCCATATAATGGAAAACATGAAACTTACCTCAACAACATATGATAATCATCATGCTTTGAGGGCAGCAATTCGTCCTGTATCAGTGATTGCCGAAATGCATCAACAACTTGAACATCTTCAATAGGCCTTACATCCTCAATTGAGACAGAAGTAACACGGTTTCCATTACTACGCCTGTTCTTCTTTTTCTTCAGTGAACGTTTGAATTTAACTTGATGCATTTATCGCATTTTTCTTCAATGATCCAATCCTTGGCACCCTTTCATCTTCACATACTTTAAAGTCAGATTTACGTTCTTTATCACGACTAGAGGAACCCTCAAAGCCTATAACGAAATGTATTTCAATAATATATAAGAACTAACACAAGCAGTATAATAAATATCAATAAAAGTTAATATTTATATCTTAAATATTTATTTCACAAAAAAAAAGTTCTGGCAGCAATAATTATATTTGCATGCAACAAATTTTATTATCAATAATCAACAAAATCTTTTACCAAACAAATTTCTTTATTCATCACATTGATGTATATTCCACCTTGAACCAAGAACTCGATTATTTTGAACCTTAGAAGCCAGAAACTTGTGGGAGGTTCACATTTCTTGGTAAGAACTATGGTTTGGAGTTTCTTATTTGGAAACTTGACAAGAACGCATTCCAAATGTAATTAGCATACAATTCAAAGTAAATAAAAGCACATTTCTAAATGATTGCTTTTTGATAAACATTACCAAGGTTTTAAAATGTGAGCATTTCTTTAAAAAAAAAGAGAGAGAAAAGAAGATTACCTTTTTAGGTCTAAAAACTGAAAGAAAAAAACGATTACCATTGTTTTCATTGCTGCATATTCAGGGAAATGAACGAAATAATGGATGTGTCTGACATGTCTTACACCAGAGTAGGCGTCATGTTACATCACTATTCACCACTGGTTCAGCTCAAAGGTTGGAAAAAGAAGAGCTTGTGTCAATTTTAGGTCTCAGTATGAAGTAAGGGATGACACCCGATGTAAAAGATAGAAATTCCTTTTTCTTTTAAAATCTCCATTATAATTTCATTCTTTCATCCAAATCAACAGTTCACTCACTATTCCAAACAAATAACTAATATTTAATAAATAAAAACTACAGCTACTGACTGAAAACCTAATTTCTTTGGACTTCTGTGATGTCAATGGAACTTGTGCGATTTAAAACGGAAGAATTTTGTTTGAACTCAGAATAGACAAGGCACTTATAGACGAGTAGCATAAATAATTTGTTTGTGCTAAGAAAAAACTACAGCTATTGGGTGGACATGTCTTGATTGTCGATCAAGTAAGGAACAAGTGTATTTTTCTGTGCGAAGAAATTTAAAATATATGACTGAAGCCATTGGGATAATGAACGAAACACTATTACCAACAATGAAATTTGGTGGAAGATCGATTATGGTACCTTATTTTTTTCTACGTAAAGTTGGTATGTCGGTTTATGCTTTTGATTTTTTGTTGTTGTAGAAATTTGAACAAGAAAGGCTGAAATATAAAACAGAACCTATAACATATTTGAAATTTTTCGATCAAATAATCAAAGCAGTGGCACTGATTCACAAGCAATCACATTGATTTGAGTTGGTGATGATGAGCATACTTTTCCTTGGGGTCAATGGTTCAAAACTCACTTCAGTGCCAAAGAGTCGAAATGATTTGAACAACCGGTATCTCTAGATTGAAACTTGAATGACGTCGTTTTGCTTTTCGCAAATAAGCATGAGGCTGCTAACGAGGACGAACAATTAATAAGAATGTTGTCTATCAATCTTATCAAATTAGGTCATCACATTGTCGCAAATCCTTTTGTTACACTACGAGAAAGGAGATGTGCATATAACTCCTTCATGGAATACATGGTCAACATCATGAGTTTCACACAAAGAACTTGATTCAAGACTTCAACTTTGGATTAATTCGAGTGTTTTAAGCATTTTGAAACTCTTACCAATCTAATCCTATACTTGATAATGCTGAAACAATGTTTGATTGTTGAATGAGTTTTAGATGGAAATTATGAGCAATGGCAGATTACTGACTTGGTCTTAACAAAAGATTTTTGAAGGGTTTTTTAGAACTTTACATGATGACGAGCAAGCACACTAGTTGGTAGATAACTAGCCCCTTTTTACTAAGAGTAATTTCATAGTTAGATGTTTTACATATATATTCACTTGTGTTGAACAGGATTCCAACTCGAGACCATTCAAATCGAAATCCCAGAAGCACAGCGGAAAACGGAATCGTGATAAGAAGTGTAAAAACAACCAATCAACAACTCAAATTCCAATCTCAACCTATCCAAGCCAATCGCAATCTCAAACAAGCAATACATAAATCAAAGCAATAACGAAAAAAATAAACCACGGCGATTTATAGTGGTTCCACTAACGTTGTGTTAGTATACATCCACTTTTAAAAAGAGCTTTTATTAATATTGATGAGAAGAGTACAAGAGATTGAATACAATTATCAAAATTCTAATTAGAAATTGATTTGTGGAGAAGAAAATTGAAGAAAATTAGGTTTTGATAAACCCTGCTTGGTGGAGGCTAATCTCTTGCAGTTGTTTCCACCGCACATATAGATCCGGAACCTGAAGCTAGCTTATATAGGAGAATAGAAACCCTAGGCAATGTTCCGAAATTGTCGCTGCAGTTGTCACAAATCTTCACGAAGTCCACATGTGAAAACAGAAAGAAAGTCGCCTCAGACGTCCGGCCAAAATGGTCAGACGTCTGACTTAAGTTGCTAAAAAGTTTCACTTCAGCTCAGACGTCTAACCAGACTCTGAAACCAATTCTGCACAGACTCAGACGTTTGACCCTTTTGGTCAGACGTCTTGACCTCATTCTCTAAAACAGGTCTGCTGCAGCTTTGCTGAAGGGTCAGACATCTGACTTTTTCCTCAGATGTTTGGTCCTCTCAATTCAGTCCACTTCACCTTTTCCCTTATAAATTTCACCTTCGAACTCCGATTTGCGAACTGTTTTCTCCGTTACGAAGTTACTTCCGACCTCTAAAGATCTCCATACAGTGTCGTCAAAATTTAACACTCCACCTCGACACTATATTCATCTCTAACTCTAATGGTACCATACCATTAACGACAACCGATAGCACCAACTATCACTTCTACCTTCAACCAAGCATGAATGTTTTCCCAATGAGCTCCGGCAAAGCCACCGCTCATTGCACACCACCAACGAGCTCAGGCAAAATCCCGTCTGCTAATGAAATGTTGAAAAACATCCAAATCCTAAGCTATCTCACCAAAAACTAGCACTTACCAAGAAGATAGAACCTCAATCTCTCACCGATACTCTTTCTCATCTACCACCAAGCTCCTCCCTTAACCATGCCACCTTATGGCATCTAGCACTTCTCCAAGCAAATCAAGTCCGAGCAATGCTCGAACTTTCCAACCGGCAATGCGTTAGCAAACATGTCCGCCGCATTATCCTTTGTGTGCACTTTTCGAAGATATACTTGCTTATCATCATCCATGGCTACTAGAAATGACTCTTTCACCTCAATATGTTTAGTCCGCGAGCTAAACGTCAAATTCTCTGCCAAGTGAATAGCACTCTGGCTATCACATCGAACATCAATACTATCATGCTCGAATCCCAAGTCACACAACAATCGCTTCAAATAGAGTGCATCCTTTGCCGCCTCCACCGCGGCTATCAATTCCGCCTCCGTAGTGGATAAAGCAACTACGGTCTGCAATCTAGATCTCCAACTTATGGCTATACCCTCAAGTACGAAGACATATGCGGAAGTTGATTTTCTTCGATCCCTATCACTGGAGTAGTCTGAATCACAATAACCAACAAACTTGCAATCCATCGTCTTACTGCGGCCAAAAACAAGACCATGAGATGATGTGTCTCTACGGTATCTCAATATAAGTTTCGCAGCTTCCCAATGCGATTTTTCCGGATTAGTCATATATTGACTAACCATCCCGACGGCATTTACAATATCGAGTCTTGTACACACCATAGCATACATTAGACTTCCAACCGCACTAGCATATGGCACATTGGCCATATAAGGCTTGTCTTCCTCCAAGATAGGTGATCCTTTTCTCGAAAGCTTCATATGTAGAGGTAAAGATGTATTTGACGTCTTTGCATTCTCCATGCTAAACCGGCAAAGCACTTTCTTAATGTATTCATTTTGAGTTAGTTTCAACTCAAAATGCTTTCGATCTCTTACAATTTCCATGCCCAATATCCTTCTTACTTCTTCAAGATCCTTCATTTCGAACTCCGATTTCAAACTCAGTTTTAGCTTGATGATTTCATTCTTATCATTAGAAGCAATGAGCATGTCGTCCACATACAGGAGTAAATACACCCAACAATCATTTCTCAATATCTTGAAATAAACACAAGCATCTTTGATGCTTCTATCAAAATCATTTTCAAGCATAAAATGATCAAACCTCTTGTACCAATATCTAGGTGATTGCTTTAAACCATATAGTGATTTCTTCAACTTGCAAATCAAATTTGATTTACCATCTACAACAAAACCTTCCGGTTTCTCCATATAGATGTCTTCATTCAAGTCACCATGCAAGAAAGCGGTTTTCACATCAAATTGCTTCAACTCAAAGTCGTGAATAGCAACTATAGCAAGTAATATTCGGATAGAAGTATGGCGCACAACCGGTGCGAATATCTCATTATACTCCTTTCCCTTCATTTGTGCAAACCCCCTTAGCCACTAGCCTAGCTTTGTATCTTCCATCGTCCTTCACCTTGTATATCCATTTGCATCCAATAGCACGATTTTCTTTAAGAAATGGAATCAAATCTCAAGTTTGATTCTTCAACAATGATTGTATCTCTTCTTCCATAGCATAAATCCATTTCGAGCTATCACTCGACTTCATGACATCACCAAGGTCCATCGGCTCATCTTGGACTACATGAAAAGCATAGTCCAAATTATCACAAAAACTAAGATAGTTCCAATCACCATATCTTTCGGGTGGTATATAGTACGACGACCAACCCGAGTAGCAATATCATCACCCAAACTCCCTTCGGCTCCACCTTGAACCGAATCTTCTCTAAAATCATGTACATCACTAACACTACTAGAGCAACCCGGTTGACAAAGCTTCAGCCCAAAATCCTTTCGCCAAACCTGATGTCAATCTCAAGCATCGAGCTTTCTCAAGTAGAGTACGATTCATTCTCTCCGCAACCCTATTCGACTGTGAATCTCCAGGTGTAGTAAAATGCCTTCGAATACTATGATACTTGCAAAACTCCAAAAATTCTCCGGAAACATACTCTTCGTCGTTGTCAGACCTTAAAACCTTCAAAGAATTGTCATTCTCATTCTCAACAAGAGCCTTCTATGCTTTGAACTTTGCAAATGCCTCCGACTTGGCCTTCATTACACACCCAAATTTTTCGAGAAAAGTCATCTATAAAAGAAACATAATAGCGAGCTCTACCTAAAGAAGCTACATGTCCCGGTCCCCAAACATCCATGTGAACATACTCAAGAACCCTTCTCGAATCATACTTTCCCTCACCGAATGAAACTTTAGTTTGCTTCCCCATGACGCATTCTTCGGAAAACTTTAAATTGTTAAAACTTTCTCCATCGATCATCTCTCTCTTCCGAAGAACGCTAGACATGACCTAATCTCAAATGCCACAACCTAGTCGCATCCAAGCCACGAGAACAATCAACTCATATACAAGTTTCACCTTCTACAATCACTCCTTTAAGCAAATAAATACCATGAGTCCTTGCATCCTTCATCACCACAAGCGCACCATTCGAAACCCGCAAGTTATCACTCTCAATGGTGATCTTACAACATAAAGAATCCAGCTGCCCCAAAGAGATAAGAGACTTTCTAAGTGCCGGAACATAGCGCACATTAGTGAGAGTACGAATCACTCCGTCAAACATCCGAATTTGCATGGAACCAATGCCTTTCGACTTACAAATAGCATCATTTCCTATAACAATTGAATTTCCTTCTTTGTCGATGTAAGAAGAAAAACAATTCTTATGTGGCGTCATATGATAAGACGCCCCCGAATCGAGCATCCATTCGCTACCCGAAACATTCGATGCTACCGTCGACAAAACATCTACATCTCCCTCACCAACTGCACTCTCCACCGCTACTGATGAAGATGCTACTTCCTTCTTTGCCTTCTCCTTGTCCGAATACTCATTCTTCCAATGACCGGGTTTTCTACAAATATAGTACTTGCCTTTACTTTCCTTCGACTTTCTCTCCAACCAGGGTTCCTTGATTTAGAATGCCCCGGTTCTCCTTCACATGCCTCTCCTTCTCCACAAATAATACTAGCACCACTACTTCCATCACCTAACTCCTTCATTTGATCCCGCAACTTCTTGCTAAGAAGACCCGTCTTGACATCATCAAGAGTCAACGTATCTCTGTTATAGATCAAACTATTTTAGAAACCTGTATAGCGATCTGGCAATGAATACAACAATATCATTGTCTTTTGCGCTTCCTCGATCTTCAAATCTACCACCTTCATCTTCATTAACAAATCATCAGAAATATTCAAGTGCACCTTTAGCGAAGTACCTTGCTTCATCTTATAGGTGAAGAATGTTCGTAATAAGATCAAACGATTTGTCAGTGACTTCTTCATATACAACTCCTTCAACTTGTCTCAAATACCCTTAGCGGTTGTCTCACCACTAATTTCAGAGATAACATTCTCTCCTATAGCAAGTTGAAGTGTAGTGAATGTCAACTCTTCCATCTCCTCTCTCTCAACATCCGAGATGTCCGCTGGCAATAAATGTGTATCAAACACTACCCGATGCACCCGATTCCTTCTTAGAACTGCTTTCATCTTCCATTGACATTTTTCAAAATCATTATCACCATTCCACTTGTCTATTATCAATTGTGATCCTGAAGCTGCGTAAGAGCCATGTGTATAAGGAGATACACCACCTGGATTACCCACTGAAGAACTACTTGAGTTACTACTTGATTCAGGCATTTCTACAACCATCTACCAACACCAAAGCTCTGATACCACGTGTTGGGACGGGATTCCAACTCGAGACCACTCAAATCGAAACCCACAAGCACAGCGGAAGACGGGATCATGGTAAGAAGTGTAAAAACAACCAATCAACAACTCAAATTCCAATCTCAACCTATTCAAGATAATCACAATCTCAAACAAGCAATATAAAAATCAAAGCAATAACGAAAAAATAAATCACACAACGATTTATAGTGGTTTCACTAACGTTGTGTAAGTGTACATCCACTTTAAGAGAGAGCTTTTGTTAATATAGATGAGAAAAGTACAAGAGTTTGAATATAATGATCAAAATTCTAATTAGAATTTGATTTGTGGAGAAAATTAGGTTTTGATAAACCCTAATTGGTGGAGGCTAATCTCTTGCAGTTGTTTTCACCGCACACATAGATCTGTAACCTGAAGCTAGCTTATATAGGAGATTAGAAACCCTGTGCTATATTCCGAAATTGCCCCTGCAGTTGTCACAAATCTTCACGCCAAGTCCACACGTGAAAACAGAAAGAAAGTCGCCTCGGACGTCTGGCTAAAATGGTCAGACGTCTGACTTAAGTTGCTAAAAAGTTTCGCTTCAGCTCAGACGTCTGACCATTTGGTCGGACATCTGATTACAGGCTCTGAAACCAATTCTGCACAGTCTGACCCTTTTGGTTAGACGTCTGACCTCATTCTTTGTAACAGGTCCGATGCAGCTTTGCTGAAGGGTCAGACGTCAGACCCTTTTCCTCAGACGTCTGATCATGTCAATTCAGCTCACTTCACCTTTTTCTTTATAGCTTTCGCCTTCAAACTCCGATTTGCGAACCGTTTTCTCCGTTACGAAGCTACTTCCGACATCTACAGATTTCCATATAATGTCGCCAAAATTTAACAACTTGCACTATATTTAATGCATTATCTTATTTTAGTATGCATTTAATTTTGCATTGTAGTGAAAAAATTATAGTAATAAAAATGAGTATTTTCTACAATTTGTGTATAACAATGTACAATAACTAAATTACTATTTAATCATGATTAAAATAAAATAACACAAATCAGTTTACCAATTAACTGAGCATCGCTAATTATTAAATAATTAATGACTCATTAATCATAAAAATTATAATAGTAATTAAATAATTAGTTAATTGTTCGATTAGGGAAAATCTACCTACACAAAATATATATACAATTGATAACACAATGAATCTCCATCATCGGATTGCCCCCTAATTTGCACCTCTCATAAAAGGACAAAAAGATCCACCAGTCCAAATCTTTTGTGTCACCAATTGTGTTTTATTTTGTGTTCAAAATAGCATGTCTCCTTTAACAACAAAATTAGAATAACATGATATGGTAATAAATATTACAGTACATAAATTAAATACGTTTCCAATCATTCATCTAACTTCACACCTCAACCTCGGCATGTCATGAAACACAAGTTCACTCAACTGCAGTTCCCTCAACCCTCCGTTTAAAACATACTCTCCGCTAGCACGGAAACATCTCAAAGAGACCATTTTTGTAGATTATATTATGTATACTAGAATTGGCCATGCGAAGCATTCGGGCTGTTTATATTATTGTAAACGGAAATCAAGGGCATTTTCGGAATTTCAAAAGGATACCGAGTAAATTATTCAACGAAATTTCTTTATTAGTAGTAGAGATGGTAATTCGTTTTATTTTATAATAACTTGTTGTCAAAATTTCTATTACATCTGGAAAGAATATAATATATTTCGATTGAACTTCGTAAAAACGTGGAAGTAAAAATCAATATCATAAAATTCTAATGAATGCAAAACTATCATTTTTATTAAGCTCGTAATAGCATTAACAACATTACCTTTTTACATTTAAATACTTATAATAACAATTTATCATCTTTATAACACTATTAAAAAATGAAATAAAAGTTTGATTCGTATTTTTTATATAACAATATTAAAAAAAACATTTCTTAATTGGCATGTTTATATCTAGTTCTCAACTCTAACCTTTTTATAAAGTCATGTTTCCTCCATGTTCCTCTTTCATGTCTCTTCCTTTATCTTTCCATATCTGCTTCAGTAACCACTTTGCGATTCTACATTTGAAACTAATATTGGAAGTGGAACAGAGACAAAAGGCCTTTAAAAAAAATAAGATTTATACATCAATCGTTCTACAAATATGTTAAAAACTTCACTTCTGTTGGACATATTAGACCATCTCTAAACAATTTCCATTTTTACGATTTAGGGATTGAACAGCTCTAACTGATCGGTATTTCTTGCTTCTGATAAAGCTTTGATCGGTGATGCAAAAGAAATCAATATATTTGACGATCCATTCTTGTGTCGCTATTTCAACTTTTTGTGGAAAACAATTATCAATTAGTGAATGTTTCTATTTACCAATTAGGACATCTGATAAAGTAAGAGAATGCAAGAAATTATAATTATTCATGGTGGGTGCCGTTTCTATTTCGTAAACCAACAGGCTCTGTTTTAAATTTATGTTATAAATTGTTCTAAAAATATTTAAGTACTTCATTAAGTAAAGCAATAACATTTCATTTGAAAATGAAGATGATGGCAAAATAATAATTTTTTTAGCTAATATTATTTATGTCATCCAATTTATATTCTACTCAAACAAAAATTAAGAGAAATATTAAACTAAGATTGAAAAAGACTTAATATGACGTATAAATTAACATACCAAACTATAAAGATTAAGCATGAACAATATTAAAGGTATAAACATAAATATTTAATATTCAAAGAGGTCACCTTCATCTCTAACATATCCTACTGACCAAAAATATAAATTTATGTTTGAAGGGTTGTTAAAATATCTTCATCGTCTACATATGTGTTATAGAAGATGATGATGATATTTGAGAGTACCAACTCCATGAATGATTGTTGAGAACTATGAGATATTTTGTGTACAAATTAGAATTAATGTAAATAAAGAATGTGCATGTCATTTAAAACGAATAACAGTAAATAATTAAAAACTTATATTACTATTATGTTAATTATAGTACTTACGTGTACAAATGTATTAAACAAGATAGTAATAATTATTATTGTCTTTGTATTGAAATATAGGAACTGAAGAAGAAAATGCTCAAGATGTAATGTAAATGAAAGATCTATGAATATGTTTTTTAATTTTTGAAAAATAGTGGTTATTATGGGTATGGGTGGAAATGGCCTTAGTTGAACTCCAATATTGAAGTTGCACAAACTATTAGTTTTCCAATCAGATTTTGTTAGTGCAATGTTGAAATTAAATTCTAACTTTTTCAACTCTATAACCCAGCCAAGGCAGGCATCTCTCTAATAACAGATCTAGTCACGATAGAATTATAATTGTACTATTAAATTAAAAAGAAATAATAAACAATCACGGTCATCACTTCTAACCCAATCATGGCAGTTCTTCCAAGGACGAATCCCCTTATCATTAACATGTATACATGTACCACTGGATGGTTTGCTTTTATCAATGTAAGATGATATCGTGGCATTTAAACTGGTACTAAAGGTTTAGCTCACAAAGCACAAAACACTGATATGTTATTATCAATCAAACGCCCAGAGTTCTAAAATCGTATGCATTACACCAATTTTACAACAAATTCATGATTTCTTGGTCAAGAATATTAGCGTTTACACAATTATGCTCAAATACTTAAACAGCAATATTTAACACAAATACGTAAATAACAATTTTGAACTAGTCCCAATTCAAGAACCCAAACAAAAAGATAAATGTAAGGTAACTCACAAGGACGAGCGAATCGAACGAGCGGGCCTGACATGGTTTTCCAGTGCCGATCTAAATCAATAGAGAAAACACCAAACTGTCGGAAACAGATGCAAAATTAAATGAATAATCGGATCCGATCCTTGCCAAGATCGCCAGATATCCTACACAAAGAGGGAAGTAAGAATAACGCCTACATCTACGTGGTATTTGTTTGGGAGCTTTGTTTAGCGGCCAATTCTAGTTCAAGTTGGGTTCGGAAAGATTTAGCTAGCGCGCGTTTGTTTGAGAGGAAAGAGGGGCACGCGCACCAAAACCGGAATGATTCGCGAAACGAATACGCTGTTGTGGTATGAAATGTTCATTTCGAAATACAAAGGCACCAGAACAAACTTAAAATAAATAAAAAATTAGACTGAAAAAGTTTGTTTTTTAGACTGAACGTACGAGCATTTTGTATAGAGTAAAACTGAATATAATGCTAGATACAACTAGTATAATTGCACAACAGTGCAGAAACCGACCGTTGTGTGATTTGATATGAATGAAAAAAATATTTGTTAATTTGTTTTTCTTTATTAATAATTTGATGAAAAATTAACTGCATTAAAAAAAACTAAAAGTAATTAAAAATGTGTAAAATCAATTATAATATGGATTGTAAATGTAGGTCAATTTGATACTAAGAATATATTATCAATGTATTGATATGAACCACTCGTAGACACACATGTGTGTGTATCAAGAATGGTCAATATACTCTTGATTCTGAGATTCTTTGTAGTTCTAGCTTATTATTGAATTTGAAAAAAAAAAATCAAACAAATATCACCTAATTATATAACATCATATTTGTGAATATTTAATTAATAAAGATGAAAATTGCAAAAATTGATGTAATAAATAATTCTATAATTATTGAACTACAGTATTTAAATAAATTATCTAAAAGTATCGTTATTATATAAAAAAACTAAGGCTGTGTTTGGTTTGCTATTTTTTATTTTGAGTTTTCGTCTATACAAAAATGCCCAAGATACAAATAGGTTATCGAAAACGACCAATTTGAAAAATGAAATTAACATACAAAATAGAAAACAACTTTTATTTAATATTCCGTATTTTGAAAAATAACTGAAGCGCGAGAAACAAAACATCCATTCATCCCCTCTGTCGCCCCTCAATTTTTCTTCCATCATCATTTTACTCCTATCATGTTTGACACACATATTTGAAAGCAGAAAATCCAAAATTCATTTTTAAACCAAACACTAACTAGCATTCTTGAAGTAAAAATAAGAAGAAAAAAAACTTCCATTACTAAAAGAAAAAAAACTAAACTTTGGATTGTGTCATTGTTGATATTTCTTCTAATAAGAAGATTGATTTCACCACATAACCAATAACTGATTGAGACATAACATTGATCTTTTGTTTTTTTTTCTCAAATTGGACAACACCAACTCTGAAAAAACAAGGGATCCGTAACAGCTTCTTTAGTTTTTCTTCATATATATCCTCGCCTTCATCATTCTTAATCTTATGAAGGTCGTCGGCACTGCAACCTATGATTTCCTCTGCTGATTCATCAAAAGCAGTAATTTTACCTTCAGCGGATGGATCATTAATTTTCATTATCATAATATATCTGCATTAGACAAACATATCATTACATATATTAACGGTTACAATAAATAATTCATTCTTACATTTTTACCTCAAAATACAAGTGCTTTCATTCTGTTGGCATGCTTCACACCAATAGCATGATCATGTAGCTTCAAATTACCTTTTTGCAACTTTTACAGGCTTGATACCACAAATTCTAACTCTTAATGTAAGTTATGTAAGCAAACATGCTGAAGAATGTAGACTATGTATGAAAAAAATAAAATAAACAATCAACATAAAATTATTAATGTTTAATATAGTTCGAAATGATACGGACAAACATTATCATGACCCAATGTTGGATCATTTATTGTATGAGAAAGCACAACCCTATCGTAAGTGGTAGATGCGATTTTTGCGCCTTTGCCTTCACAATTGTACCAACTTCTAAGCTTTTTAGCTTCTGGTATGTCTGGATTTGTAAATAAATTGCTTTTACTCAATGTTGATAAAGATAAACCTGCGAGAACAGTTAATAATCTTAAAAAATGACGGCATGACAATGGTAGAAAAAAATAGAACAATTTTTACCTTGAAAATCTCCAACTTTTGCATATTTAATAGCTACTATAGGAGATTCATGAACCATTTCTAGTACATCAGTATCGACTTCCACAGGAAGTTCTTTCCATAAAGTCACATTAACGGTTTTGCTTCTGTAATTTAAATCTAAGCATAAATATTACGATTAAATTTTTTTATTGATTTAATATGTTTACTTACGAATCATCTGCCATGGTTATATCACGTTTTGGAATATTCTCATTGTTGATTTATCTTCGAATGCCTTTGACTGATGAGACACTTTGAACAAGGCCAATTATATCTAAAAGATACTTATGTTAAGCAAACGTACAACGATTTATAAAAAATTAATAACATGGATGCATTACCTACAACTTCCTTTCCTGCAATATATTTTTGAAGTTGGTTAATCTTTACAAAATTGTATATGATATCGGGTACACTAGAGTTCGCATCATCCACCCATTCGACTAATGAGTACTCATTTATAATAATCTTGTATTCCTTTTTTATAGTACTAAATTTTTTATTCGCAGGCTTAACAATTCCTTTAGAAATACAATAAACTTTTCCATATTCAAATATAAGATAGTACTTGTCTGCGGCTTTATTAAACATTATAGCTTGAATTTGGGTACCTGTGAATTTGAAGAAAAACAAATATTATAATAAATAATAACTTAACGATTGCACAAATAAAGAAAATATTATTGAAAGCATCGAGATTAAAAAAACTTACATCTTCATCGGTGAGTTCTATACTAAGCATGCAAACTTCTCCTTTAATATTTTTATAAGATCTCAAATTGCCTTTATCTGTCACTCGAACTTTGATGATAGTGTTACGATGGTATGGACTCAATAGTGTAAGAGGAAGAACATTTCTATCCAAATCCATTTGAGTAATAGAGCTAACATTGATTAATATAATATTAGACAATAAGCATAATACAAATTAAGGACAAGCACCATTGTCCAAATGGTTAAGTTCTTCGACTCTGTGCGAAGACAAGTTCAAAACTTGCGCAGCGTGATTCGAACATATATTGACATATGATATGTGATTTGTTGTATATAAAGTATCATTTCAAAAAAGAAAATGCAAATTTAAATAAAGCGAGCTCAACAAGATTATATAAATGATAATGTAACAATGACAGCTTAAGTGTATGAAATAATAAAACTATTAAGTCTATGAAATATTTCAATTTCTTTATGTATATTTAGAAGAAGAATACAACAATTGAATAGAAATGTGCGTTGTCTGATCAATCAACAGAATAAAGCACTGACCGATTGCTTTGTTCTATTCTTCACAGTAGAAGTAACACATAATTCTGTTAGCTGCTACACCATTTTAATATTATTTGACGTCAACCTACATCTTTCACTGTGTGCATAAATGATTTATTTATAGTGGACAAAAATACATAAGCTAAAGCAAGTAAATAGAGCCCCTTAAAGGATATTCTTATTTATTTTTAAAAATAAAAATTTTCACTATTCTATATGTAAGAACTTATAAATAAGACATGAGAAACATCAAAACATGTTAAGCTGAGTGATTGACGGTTGAAAGTTTAAGAATGTATCTTATATAAGTGAAGTATAATTCTGTTAGCCGCTACACTGTTTTATTGTAACGACCCGATATTTTCAACCATTCGCATCCGTAGATGTCGGACTTGAATTGCTCAAAATACCGCATTTAAATAAAATTTGACAAATCTCATAATATACAGTAAATAAATAATCACAGATCACAGATACAGAGTATATAATAATGCGGCGGAAGTAAAAGAAATGGTAGTTCATGAAGCTACTATATATATATAAGATGCATCAGAGTTAAACAAGATACAACAAAAGAGTAACAAGATACATCAGATACAAATCAGAATACATCACTGGAATTACTGGATACTGAAAGCAAAATAGATGGTTGGATCTTCAAGAAAAGCTCCAACTCCGAAGGTGAGTGTTGAATGCAGAATCACTCAGTCTGACTCGAGCGTAAAGAAAAACTCAAAACACTCAAGGCAGGACATAAATACTTATGAACTGTAAATCAACTCAAGTGAAAAGCAGCAGCATCAGTAAATTAAAGGATGTTTGGGATCGCCCATCCTTTAAGAATCCGTTAAATTATTTACTATGTAGTAATAATGCGCTATTATAATAATGTCTACAGTAAAATAAACTTACTTTTAAATAGCGTTGAAGGATTACCCATATAGCCCCCAACACGTAATAGTCCCAGTAGTCCATCCAGTATCAGCATACCTCCAAATCGGGAGGCTACCCTAAATACTCCATGGGCTACGGGAGAAAAACAAACTCGTAGTAAAGCTCGGTATGGTAGGTGACACAGCACACAAGGCAATGCCAGGGTAGATATACCAATTACGCACACGGGCTGGTGGTAACATAGCAGCCACTACACCCACCTCGGAATACACTCCCAATCAAAATTGGAGGATGGCCATCAAATCAACCACAAAATAAGAGTATAGTATCGAAGAAATGTGTGTGATCGGAGGAATGACCTCACTTGGCCCGAGATCGCTCCTATTTTAGCCACGTTATGCCAACTCACGGGAGTTGGGTCCACGTAATATACCTCAAGAACGACGCCACCATCCTACTTAATTATGGAATCTCCACCACGTACACGGTTGTTAAAGTGGTTTTCGGAGTTGGAAGAGAGTATGACAACTTCCGATCCCGGTCTCTTTAACGACCAAACGTTATTATAACGTCGTGGCCATTTCAAAATAGTTTATACTTCAAAAACATCAAATCATTTTATTTCAGAACTATATTCCTTTCAAAATAGTTTTATACTTCGAAACCAAAACCATTTTTATTTCAAAACAATATTCAAATCAATACGATATCATTTCCATTTCAAACATATATTCACCTTTCAAAAATCATAATACTTTCAAAGTTATAACTCTTTCGAAACCCAAATACTTGAAATCATTACACTTTGAAAATCATAACAGTTCAAAATCATACATTTTGAAATCATGGTACCTTCCTTTAATTCTTTACATTTTACAAATTTATTCAATTAAACCCAAATTCCAAATTTCTAACTTAATTCAATACAAACTATCAATCCAAAGCTTCAAATATACCATATTTTCAAAATTAAATTTTATAATTTCATATATATCAAATTTAACTTCATTATTACTTAGTTTTGAAATGTTCATTTCATAAATCCAATATTATTTAAATAAACTCGGTTTACAAATAAACTCAATATCCTTTCATTCTAATATAAACTTCAAATATTCATTTATCAAAATCAAATATCATTCTAAATTCATATTCTTTATCAAAATAAAGATTAAATCATTTCCAAACCACCATCAAAATATCATATCTTTTCTAAACCTCATTATCAAATCATTATTTGAATTCAAATTCAAATATTCAAATTTAAATATCATTTTTAAATCAAATAAGTCATTCATTTATTATTTCAAATATCATTACCAAAGCACATTTCAAAATTCCATTCAAAAATTCATTTATCACATTTCATTCCATTTAACACATAACAAAGTAATCATTATTTAAATTCAAATTCAATTTAAATTCCTTAAAAATTCAAATTTAAATATTAAATTTTATTTAAAAATCCTTAAATTTCACAAATAATCAATTTCAAAAGTTAAATCATTTAACACTTAAAATATAACTCAAACAGTGTTAAAATATATAACATTTCAAAACATTGTCAAATTATAGCAACGGCAGCATTTATAAAGTCCTATCGTAGCTTATAGTTTCCAAAATAGTTTAGTTCAAGAATAACGGCATTTATTAATTGCCGTAATAGATATTTTGTTATTTCAAACATAGTTAAGTTCAAGACCACAGCATTTTAAAGTGTTGTCATATAACTACAACATTTTAGAAATGCTATTAATAAAATTTCATATTTTATTATAACTTTCAGAAACATTTAAAACTTCAATTGTTGTTATAAATTTATAAATCATATTTCTAGACTTCAAAATTTCACATTTAAATAATTTTAACATATGACTTATCACAACAAAATTTTATAATTAAATATCCAATTTAATACTCAATTCATTAGTTAAGTTAAAATTCATTGTATATTCACTTATGCATTTAATAAAACTTAACATTTACTTCAAATATCATTTTAAAACTTTAAATTTAATTTCCATTATTTATTTACATTTCAAAAATAAAAATTAAATTTAAAGTCAAAAATCACATTTACTTCAAATTTACATACTTAGATTCACAAATTCAAAACTTAATATTTAGCTTTCTTAAAACATAAAATATATATTTTTAAAATGAAATTTCATACTTTTAAAAATACATATCTTAATAAAAATCATTTAAAAATATACCACGGGGTTTGTATATAATTTTCTAACCTATGTCAAGTGATACGGATATGCATCATTTCAATCCGCAATTTAAAAAGAAAATCCGGGTTCTATCATTTCAAACCCGCAATCCCAAGTAAATAAAAATAAATAAAAATCGCTCAGGCCTATCATTTTAGTCCATAACGATTTTTCCCTATTCTAAAGTCCATTCGGGTATGTATCATTTCAACCCATAGTGATTCTATTCTAACAGGGAACTTGCAGTGTGAACATATGCATAGCAATATAAAAATCTCACTAATAGGTAAATGTCACAATATAATGTCAAATATCAGATGTCAGGTGATAATTAATAGAGTTAACATGGTAATAACATGACATGGCATATCATATCATCATCATTAACTTGCATAACATTTAAATTACTAAACACTTGTCATCGATTCACTAATTCATAAGTAAATATGTCAGAGTGAGAAAGGCTCACCTTTATCAAAGTTAGAGACCACTACGACACACAAGAACGGTTCCAAAGGCACGACAAGCACGACAATGATTCAAATGAGAGAGAGCCAAGATGATCTTGTAAACAACCAATAAAACAAACAAAACAAGATATGAATATAAATACACTACAAAATTTATTGGACAAAATGGAAATGTAGACTACAAAACATCACCAAACTTTTTCAATTAGTTTTGCTTGACTTCACATCATCTTTGCTCGGCCACCATACAAATTTGTCTTGGCCATGAAGGTATTTTGGGCTAAGATATGGCATGCATTTGCACGGCTATAATGAGTTGAAGAGGCTTGAGTTACAACATGAAGGAAGATCAAGGGGTAGGGCAACATAAGTGGTTTTGGTGCAAACTTAGGTTCGGCCATGCAAGAATTGTGCTCGGCCTTGGCATGCACAGGCCTGGTGGTGTCTAGAGTAGAGTCTAGTGGTGGAGTACAAGCTGGTGGTGGTGGCTAAGGGGGTGGCCGAAGTGGAAAAATGAAGGGGATGGTGAACAATGTTCGGCTATGGCATGTTTTCATGGGTTTGCAACTACTTTTGTGGTGATTGCTTCAAAGGGTGATCACGGCCAATATAGGTTAGAGGAGAGGGATGTTAGGCCAAGTATGGTGGTGGGAAGGAGGTGATGTGGTGGTTGGAGGAGGTGGTGAGGTGATAGCCGAGCAAAGAGCATGAAGAAACAAGCCAAAACCAATTGAAAAATCAATAAAAAGTGAAAGAAAAAGTAGAAAAATGAGAGGAAGACATTACCTAAATTTTCAGATCTGAAAGTATGTGTGTGTGATAAAATGAGAGAGATGTTTTTTTACGTGAATTACAAAAAGAAAGTCACGGCTATTAGCATGGGAATGGTCGGCCCAAATGCGAAGAGGTAAGTAGATGAAAAGTCAAAAGTTTAAAAGACTTTAGTATCTTGGAATTTCCCTTTTCTTCTTTTCAAATAAACTAATTAAAATTTCAGTATATAAAAAAAAGGTGAACAAAATGAAGTAGAAATGAAAATAAAATAATATCTTGGAAAATAGAAAAATAAATAAAGAAAACTCTTAATTTAATTGAAACTAGAATTTAAAATTTCAAAACAATATAAAATAAACATTTGAAAAATTATAACTATGCTTTTAAAAATGTTTTAAAAATAAAATAAATACATAAAATATCATGTATGCATATATACACAAATTAGAGCAAACAAGAATATTATTTATATAAATTAAAATAAAAAAATTTGTTAAATAAAACAATTTACATACAATATTGGAAAAAGCATAACTTTCACAATATAAATTGGATTTCAACGAAACGAAAAGCGGTATTCTTTAAATTTTATTTATTTTCATAATAAAATATAAAAATCAAAAAGTCAATATTTAAATTTTAAATTTAAAAGTCAAAGTTTGACCAAAATTCACATTTTTGAAAATTATTCTATTTATTCATATTTTGAAATGATAATTCAAATCAAAATAAAAAATTATATTTAAAATAACAAAAATGGTCCATTTTAATAAATATAATAAAGTCTTTAAATCAGGAATTCAATTTTAATAATTAAAATATACAATTAAAATAATCACTAAATACAGGGTTGTTACATTTATAAAACAAAAACTTCACATTTACAAAGACGTAGAATATAAAAATAAATTTTGAAATATCGCTCAAAGTTGGAAAATAAATTAAAAATTAATGACTTCATCTGAAGTGCCAGCAAGAATTATGGGAACATATGGCTATGCAGCTCCTGAATATGTTATGATAGGTACGGTTTTATCTTTCTCAACAACCATTTTCGTTGTATTCTATCTAACTTTTCAAATCCTTTTGCAAAGAAAATTAAGTATTTAATTTGATCTCGTTCTGTTCTTATTAGTCTATGTCGGTTGGAGAGATGCATATGGTTTAATATTATTGCTATCACAATTTATGGCCACAAACTGAGAAAGAAAATATCAAAAAGTTACAGGTTATGGTTTTCACCTTTGAAATGCTGAAACATTGTGAAATTTTACTAAAGATGTGCACATGCCTTAACAAAAGCTTAGTCAGAAGTTGTAACAGGCCCAAGCTACTATTTAGACTCATAATAAGTGTAACCGCACCAAGCTACCACTTAGACTCATAATAAGTGTAACTGCACCAAGCTACCACTTAGACTATAATAAGTGTAACTGCACCAAGCTACTACTTGGACTAATAATAAATATTTTACATATAATTTCCCCCCAAAACACTTAAAAAATTCAAATAAACCCATAATATGAGCACTAACTGAAATCCCAGATGACCAGCTAAAAGACTTGCAACGGGGAAGTATTACATACCTTATCTTGTTACTGGTCTACCTAGAGGATCTACAAAGGACCAGATTAAATTTACTGGCTAAACATTGCCAAGTAAATTCGTAAAACTACTATTAACTTACACAACGGAGTAACCTTCTAGCTACTGTAAGATTAATTCGTACATTCTGTCTGCACGGGTCTTGAAAAACTTTACTAGGTAAATTTAAACATGCTGGAATAGCAAAAACAATAGTATTAATTAATCAATACAAATTTGTTTATTACTAATGAGACACGCTTTCAATAGTTTAGATAATAATGTTGTCACAAACAAATTAGTTTAATAACCAGTGTACTATCATCTTGCTGATTTGAATATTTATATTAGCATAACCACCTTAGAAGCTTTATGTTAAAGTGTGAAAGAATTATCTTGCCAACTACATTTTTAGTTTTTCATGGAGAAATAAAATACATATTGATGTAGTTTTCATCATTCGAAATGCTATTTACATTACAAGGAAATGAGCTAATACCAACGCTA
Organism: Allium cepa; assembly: GCA_030765085.1. Lineage (NCBI taxonomy): Eukaryota > Viridiplantae > Streptophyta > Magnoliopsida > Asparagales > Amaryllidaceae > Allium > Allium cepa. The sequence continues at coordinate 905,659,847 of CM060929.1, read as the reverse complement.
CAAATCCATAGACGATCTGTTAAAAATCTTATATTTTCTACAGATATGTTTGTTACAAAATGTGTTGTCTCTATATTTGTCATTGATTCCAATACAACTACAGTTTTGGTGCGATTGTCTTAGAATAAATTCTTTGTAGTTTTCATGGTTTTCACCCTATGACATTAGCCACAAAATTTTGCCCTATAATTTTAGTATTTTTTGTGTTATTTAAAAGATAACCGTAGAAGATCTGTTGAAAATCGCAACGGTTTCTAATTAATTTATTATTATTAATTTGAAAAATATAGTTCACAACTATAGGAAGCAACTTATGTCATACGGACTGTAAATAATTTTTTAGAACAGTAACAACAAGATCTTTGGAATTCCATTGTACATTGTCTAATTTGGTCATCCTATATAGATGAAGTTAGATATGATTGGTGGATGATTTATTATGGTACTTCTTATTGAACTAAAAAAAATTAAATGAAAAAATGGTGAAAATATAACACTTTATCATTTGATCTAAAGTATAGGTAACCCATATTTAAAATATGTTTTTTGAGAAATATTTTACACCATTTGAGTTATTTAATTTCAAATGCACTTAATTATTTGGATTAATCTACTTGAGATTGACGAGTAAATCACGTGACATATCAAGGTATCATATATTTATGCTTATTAGATAACGTAAGTCAATCCATAAGAGTGGATTTAAAGAATGTCAAACGTAGAGATGACTTGTAGTTAAAAGTACTTTTACAATGTAACTCACATTTGGTAAACTTTTAAGGATATTGAACAAATACGAAGGGTACATCAAACATTTTTTTGGGATTATATTTTCCATAATTCACCTGTATTACTTTGTTGCAACAAGTGTATTTTCTGTTTTAAGATGAAGCCTTCTAGCAGTTTGAACCAACTTAAACTACTAAGTATTGATTGATTTGTAATATTTTATTTCAGTTGTGAAAATGTAAGTATTTTCTTTGAAACTGATGATTACATTTGATTAATATGTGTACTACAAATACTTTTATTGTAGCGCAAAAGATTTAGTTCTCAAACTCTAAAATCTTAAATTATAGCTTTCAGACCTTTAACCTAATGACCAAAACATTTCAGTGTTATTCATCAGCGGCACTTGAACGCCACTAGACAAAATGATAGTTTTGTCACTTCCTCCGGTTTAGCACCTAATAATATGGAATCTACCAAACCAGAGCCTTCAATAACAAAACTGCAAGCAGATTTTTTATCTGAAATGAGAACCAACTTGTTTCTATTCCAGAATGACAAGATTTTAAATCCATATGAATTATTAGATTACAATCCACTTCCAATCTTTTATGTCACTCCACTCATTAGTTCCTTTCAAAATTTATGACACCAATCACTTATCAGTATTTACAAAAATCTAGCATGCAGATTATGCCTTCTAAGTTGTGAATGGTGATTAACAGAATTTCTAATGCTATTGATAGGCACTAGAATACTAGCCTCTAAAGCTCGGGTGGAACTAAAAAGGGCTAATAATATTTGTACACCAAAATGTGAAGTATTTTGTGAAGATGTTATTTAAAAGATAACCATAAAAGATCCTATTATGCCAACCTAAAAGATGGTTTTTCATATAATTTGTACACATATAATACTATCTAATAATTTCATATGATGTAAAAGGTAGCATTTTGGTGTATAAATACTGGAGGTTTTTCATTCAAGTAGTGGTATATATGTATCACCTATTATGCCAACCTAAAAACTACAATCGCTCGTAGAACACTAACCAATACTGTTGAATATGCGCTTTGCGCTTATATGGTTTTTGTTTGATGATAATAAACATATATACATTCGTTTAAATGTATTTGTTAATGTACTATTTTATTTTTCATAGAATAAATAAATATTTGCTGAATAAAATTAAATGACACAGAATTTGAATTCAAACAGATATTTTATTCAAACTAATATTTATTACAATTTTTAAATAGTACAATTTCATGCTCTCACTATACATATACATTTTTGATTACAATCACATCACATTTTCACATTTACAGTTAACCTCACTATATATCACTCACACTCTCTGTTTTTGTCTTCAACTGCATTCCGGTTTGAATCCAGTAATCTGCAAAAATATTCTCAAACGCAGTAAAATTGAAAGAGAAATATTTTTGAAATTTGAAAGAAACGATGATTTTGAAAACATTGTTTGCCTCAGTTATTTGGGTTGTTCGTCATCATTTTTGACTGTGCAATATCTGTGCATATCAGTATTTTTATCAGGGACAGGCAATTATAAGTGGCTGCAGTACACACGTGTACATTCGTATACGTGTGCACTGCCTCGCCAACTCGTGTGCGCAGCCAATAATAGCAAGTGTGCAAGCACAACTTTTCAACAATATCAAGGGCAAGTGCACACATTACAACAGCAACAAGGCAGATCACAAAAAAAATGCATGCCACCAAGTAAACAAACTCAAGATTACAGGGCAGTGGACAGTACAAGCCTGCAGAATGCAAATGGACTCGACCAAGTATACAAGTGCTACAAGCAGCAATGTGCAACTGCAGACTGCAGCATAAATTAAAAGACCAATATATATGCACAGAAGCAACTACAATTATGCAATAGTGAAAAGCACAAGTCAGTGGTGAAGTAAACAACAATGTCGAGCTCACTGCAACTCAAGGAGATAGTCAACCAACAGTGCAACAGATCAAATGGCACAGTGCACCACTGATTTGAAAAACATATGAATCAAAACAGAGAGTATGGTGATGCAGTCAACAAGGCAACAGTGCAGGTGAACAAATGTGCAAATGCTCAAGACCACCAGTACACAGTGATGACAATACAAGGAAATGAAGATTGCAGCAATATACAGATGAAAAAAAAAATGACCAACTGCAACAATGCAAACAATAAACAGTGAAGAACAAGGACTGCAACATTCAAGTGTATATTGAAAACAAGCTGCATGAATACAACATGAAGTACAACCACAAAGTTCACAAGTGCAGACACAAAAGAATATGGACTGCAACAAACATGAAAATGAACCAAAGTAGTACAACATGCACAAAGTCGTACAAGATAACAGCAACTTCAATATGCTCAAGTGAATGCAATCCAAAGTGATATAACAGTTACAACTTCGTCAACCAAAGTCAAGGCTGCAAATGAAGACTTCAAGTACAAGACAACAAGTACAACACTGTACAAACCCAAGCAACAACTACAAAGACCAGATACTCGATGCAACTCAGTGGAAAATGAAGGCAACCTGACTATCACTGACTAAATTCACTTATGCAAACTTACTTGAAGATTGCCATCAACATGATGATAATACAGCAGCCCCAAAATCAGTGACACAACAACAAATAATGCAAACAACAAAATACAGTGTCAAGCTCATGAGGATGCAGACACCAAGTTCAACAACATGAACAGTGATATGCAGCAAAGTAAACAACACTTTGAATAAAATCGAGCATGAGTACAGTTTGAACAATATCTAGAAGAGCAGTGTAAAAAAAAAAATTCAAAATGGCCGAAGTCATCAGGTAAAACAAATTGAACTCACGATTTAAAGTCAGAGCCTTAGCAATAAAGTAATTCACAAATCAGAAATTAAGTGTGAGACAAATTGAAACAGTCAATGCCAAGTCGAACCAAGCAAATTGATCACGAAATCAAATCAATACCGTGTGAATCAAGCTACCAAAAATACGAATTGACAAAGTCAGATCAATCCCAAGCATCAATACAAGATCGAACGACTATTGACAAATTCAAATATATTTAGACGAACGTAATTCAAGGAATTCGAACGCATATATAACCCAATCATCACTGGCAAATTAATCATCGAGTTCAAGTATCAACTTAGTAAAGCAAAAGGAAACAGTACATACCGAATTCACAAACAACGAACTCGATCAAGCAACTGCAAACGAGCGATAGTCAACCATCAGAGAAGCAGCGAGCTAGGGCAACATATCTCAGATCGATCGAAGAAATTGAAGCCCTGATTTACACAAGAGCCGAAGCCCTAATTGGAACAAAGGGAACGAATCCCTAAACAGGACGAAGCCGCCATTATTCTCACGAACGAGACAAAAGGATCGGGTGAAATAAGGGAGTGGGCTGGCCTTATTATTAAAAAAAAGGGGTTTTGTTTTTTAATTTTTATAATAAGGCTTTATTATATTGTTAATTAGTTTTAGGGTTATTTTCTATTGTTTTTATTTTACGAATCAAAGAATCTGTAAATCACCACATAGGGTTTAGGTAGTGTCAGATTGTCTAGTTAGAATTAGTTCAGTGAGCAGGGTGTGCGAGTTTACAAAGCTGTATAGGCGGGAGCAGAGTTTGCGAGTAAGCGAAGCTCTATAGGTGGGAAGCAAAGTTTGCGAGTAAGCGAAACTCTATAGGCGGAGCAGGGTGTGCGAGTCTAGTAGAGTGTTTGTGAGCGGGAGAAAATGTTTGCGAGCAGGGTGTGCGAGTCTAGTAGAGTGTTTGTGAGCGGGAGCAAATGTCTGCGAGTCTAGTAGAGTGTTTGTAAGCGTGATACTGTTTAATTCTAATAGAAATCTGTGAATGCAGCAGTAGGCAGGGGTTGCCGAAGCTGGGTAAATTTTGTGTGTGATTTACTTTTCAGCATATTTATTTCTGCAGTTTATTTCTGTGTTTTAAATCGAGAAAATTTGCTATAACCTTATTCACCCCCCCCCCCTCTAGGGTTAATCTAGATCCTACAAGTAGTACATCATAACTAAGAAATAAATTGCTAGCTTCAAATCATCAACTTAACACAACCTAAATCATGTAATAACATAAATAACCGCATAGAAATAGAAAACCATCTAATCCTAATTTGAAAAAAAGCATTCAACAGCATAATCAACCAATTTGATAAGAAAGGTACACCTTTTATGATTTTTTTATGATAAAGGTAATAAAAGAAATTATATGAAGAAAAAAAGGTTTAACAAATTATTTGGCAATGACAATTGGAATTATGATTTTTTTTCTCCTATCATTATCATTATAAGGGAAAATGTGAAGTACAAAAAACCTCTAGCCATATTAAATCGTACAAGATATGTATACAAACATCACCATATGCAATCAAACTCAAAAATTTCATAATAAAAAGGTAAGAAATCAAAAACCTAGTAGGAAAAATCACCAAATTTCCGTTCATAATCTACAACCAGGGGAGGCTTGAGACGAGAAGCGTGGTCGAACAACCAGGCGAGGCTCGAGAGGAGGAGCGCGGTCGAACAATCTCGAGCACTAGATTAGGATTTTATTTGGTTTAAGGAGAAATAAAGAGGAGTAGTAATCACGGAGAGTAACAGAGTAAACGGAAGGGAAAATGTCAATCGTAGTAGAAAACGGAAGAGAAAATGTCAAAGGAGAATACGCGATTACGGTTAAGAAGAGAAATTTTGGAAAGGAGAAGTATACGAAAACGAAAAAAGAAACGACAAAAGTATTATTTGGGCTTTAGAGAAATTGATTTTGTCTAGTGACAGTAAGCAAACCTCCCTAACGGTCTGTTGGATTAGCATTTTGTATAGTGTAAAAGTTGAACATAATGCTAATTATAACTAGCATTTGCCCTTCAGCCTAAAAATAAAACTCGAGGTCCTTCGGCCTAATTTTTTTTAAAAGTTTGTCTTTTTCCCTAATTCCCTCTTCGAAATATGCATTATAACTGTTATAACTATTATGTTATTGATAATTATGTTTTAGAGTATTAATTATTTATGTATTAAGTTTAAGATAGAACTAAACTATTAAAAATATACTGAAAAACAAATAGTAATTGTGAATACTAATGCGTTCGACGTCAACACAGCATTTTGATCCGTTCATTTAAAAAGGGTAAAATGATGGAACTCATGTTTGACACGTCGGGCGCAACGTCAACTTTACCTAGTCAGTTTGTGCTTGCAAACGCTACCTAAATATTAGTAAACTTATTGTTTATTTGTTGATTAGAAATTTTCTTTATTTTTGTACGGTTATCGATGCGATCATGTGCTATGTACAAAAAAATTAATTATAGTAGTTTTAATCTAAATAAAATAAAACTGATGACAATCAGTTACCTTTAATATTTCTTGGTATGATCCTTCCTATTTGTAGTTGGTTTTTTATGAACTTCTTGAATGACTACATATCCAATGCTTAATCTATAAATACCCCCAAAGTGTAAAAAATACAAAACAGCCTAACATCAAATAAAGTTGTAAAATAATAGACAATTACCATATAGTTTCATAAGATCCCCATGAATTTAATGGTAGCATACACTCAAAGAAAAATGTGTGTTGATTATGAACATCTCATTATCTGCTGAACTCCATTGAAAGACTCCCCAGGTTGACAAAGATGGATATACAATATCTATATATATAAAAATACGTTCTCTTGACTAAAACTACATAAAAAGTCAAAAAAGAAATATGTATCCATAGTACAAATTTAATTACAAAGTTTAAAGCTTCCTGCTATGAACAGAATAAAAATATAACTTATACATTTATTCATTTTTCCTTAAATACAATTTGAAAATTTTGTTGGAAAAAATCCCTTCGGATGATCAGTCTAAGGGAATAAAAAAACCTTAAGTAGCGAAAAACAACTGGATCGTGATTGTACCGAGACGAAACAAATAGAGATAAACACCAGAATAGGCAGTCGCAGATCAATACAATGCAGAAAAATAAATAGCACCAGTATTTATAGTGGTTCCAATATCACGAGCAGTGTACGTCCACTTGGAGAGAGAAGATTTTATTAATCACTAAAAGATTAGAGTTACAAGATCGATTCACTTTAGGCTATACATAAGAAGAATTAACAATATAGACAAAATTCTATAGAGTTTCGGCTCTCTAAGATGGCTGCAATTGTTGTCCAGAAGCTCAGGGGTAGCTGCTATATAGCAGCTCAGGCATCTAGTTCGACATCAATCTAGTTCATCAAGATTTGGTTCGGCAATCAGTACTCCAGACTGCACCGACTTAGCTCACTACACATCTCGTTCGTTCCCCGAACCAAAATTATGGGCCGGCATGTCCAAATACCAAAGGAGATTTTTTTCGTTCGGCATCACCAAATCACCGAAGGAAAATTTTGGTTCGGTCTCCATCTTCACTTTTCACAATACCGAACGAAGCTTCTCTATCAAATGAAACTGCTCCGTACGAACTCCACTAGACCAAATCTTTGGTCCGATATCTCCTACACCGAACCAAATATTTGGTTTGGCATCTTCTTTTGAACATCGAACGAAGCCCACAAAGTACTGTGAATTCGCCTGCCCTTCATCGCACCTAGGGTAGGACTTCTCCAAGCGTCACGAGTATCTCCAATAGCCTCATCTTCTTCAAATTCGAAATCAGCTATCAAAACTAATAACCTCTACCTTATTACTAGATTTGCAAACAAGCTTTCCAACTTCATCTACACCTTCATGCTCCAAGCAATAGATACTTATCCAATGAGCTTCGGTAAAGCCATCACCCATTACAGTTTGTCAACAAACTCCGACAAGGCCACAGCCTGTCACCAAAGTATTTGAAATACCCAGTCCATGTAGAACCTATCAATCTTCACCATGAAAACAAATGTCTCCATGAATCATCTCAACTCTCCCCCATGCCACCCCGTGGCACCTAGCACTTCATTAAGCGAATCAAGTCCGAGCAATGCTTGAACTTAGCTATAGGCAACAACTTGGAAAACATGTCTGCTGCATTCTCCTTTATGTGAACTTTTCGAAGACGAACTAACTTCACTTCACTCATCGAGACAAGGAGCGACTCTCTCACCTCAATATGCTTCTTCGTCAAGCTGAATGCCGTATTTTCAGCTAAGTGAATTGCACTTTGACTATCGCAGTACACATCCACTTCTTCATACGCGAAGCCCAAATCACACGACAATCGCCTTAAATAAAGCGCCTCCTTAGCTGCTTCAACCGTAGCTATGAGCTTTGCTTCTATAGTGGACAAAGCCACAATCGTCTGCAATCTCGCTCTCTAACTGATCATTGTCCCTCCAATGGTGAACACATATCTAGAGGTTGAATTCCTTCGATCTCTATCACCGGCATAATCTGAACCACAAAATCCAACCAAGTTGAAATCTCTTCCTCTACCGCCAATATAAGTCCATGTGGTGTTCCTCTAAGGTATCTAAAGAAACACTTCACTGCTTTCCAATGTGTCTTTTTAGGATTTTCCATGAATCTACTCACCAATCCAATCGCCTATCAATGTCAGGCCTAGTGTAGACCATGACATACATCAAGCTGCCAAATGCACTTGCATATGGGACCTTTATCATATAAGCCATGTCCTTTTCTGCGATCGGAGGGCCTTTACTAGAAAGTTGTATGTGCAAAGGCATGGGTGAGCTGATTGCATTTTGCCTCTTCCATGCTAAACCAAGAAAGCACCTTATGAATGTACTCCTTTTGAGTGAGGCTTAAAAGTCCTACTTTTCTATCCCTTTGGATTTCCATACCTAAAATTTCTTTGCTTCCCAAGGTCTTTCATTTCGAATTCCTCTTCTAGCTTTCGCTTTAAACTATCGATTTCAACTTTATCCTTGAAAGCAATCGACATATCATCCATGTACAAGAGTAGGTACAGCCATCTACCATTCTTTAAATGCTTGAAATACACACAAGCATCTTTGATGCTACGATCAAAACCAAGTGAAAGCATAAAAGAGTCAAACCTCTTGTACCATTGTCTAGGCGACTGCTTAACTCCATACAATGACTTCTTCAATTTACAAACCCAGTTTTCTTTCTCATCTACAACAAATCCTTCTGCCTGCTTTATGTAGATGGTCTCATCCAAGTCTCCGTGCAAGAAAGTGGTTTTCACATCTAGTTGCTCCAGCTCCAAGTCATGAGCTGCGACAATAGCATGCAAAATGTGGATGAACGTATTCCTTACCACTGGAGAGAATATCTCATCATACTCTAATCCCTTTCTTTGTGAAAACCCTTTATCAACTAGTCAAGCCTTATATCTCCCATCATCCTTCACCTTAGACATCCACTTGCAACCTATGGCTCGGCTTCCTTGAGGAGGTGGTACCAAATCCCAAGTGACGTTCTTCTTCAATGAATCTAACTCATCTACCATAGCGCACATCCACTTCGAACTATCACCTGACTTCAAGGCTTCATCAAGGTCAAGCGACTCCTCAAGAACCACATATAAGGCATAGTCAAATTGATCACCAAGGCTAAGGTTCGTAAACTGCCAATCACCATACCTTTTGGGGGGCCTAATAGTTCTAAGAATGACCCGGGTAGGTACTGCTTCGCCTAAACTCCTTTCAATTCCACCTTGAACTGAACTTCCTCTAGATTCATGCACATCACCAGCACTACTAGAAGGTACCTGTGGACTATCCTGTGATGTTTCATCAACTGTGTATTCCTCGACAGCATCAACAACAACTCTACTATTTGGCTGGAGCATAGAAACTTCTTCCATCTCTTTAGGCATATCAGAATCTTCTGATGTGGTAGGTAGCTTCTCCTTCGGATTGAACATAGCAGACTCATCAAAAAGTAACATGTCTAGAATGAACAATCTTCCGATCAACAGGGCTTCAAATTGGATACCATTTGGTACCATCGGTGTATCCCATTAATATCCCCTTGTATGCTCTTGCGTCAACTTGTCATCGCCTGTATGGTGAACATACACAAGACAACCAAAAATTCGAAAGTAACGCAAATACACTACTTTACCTTTCCACTTTTCCTCTGGAATCTTCTCGTTTATGGCTGAGCATGGAATTTGATTTATGATATGCACTGCAGTTGATAATGCCTCAGCCCAAAAGCCTCTAGACAAGCACGCTGTCAATCTCAAGCAATGAGATTTCTCCAGTAGAGTTTTGTTTATCCTTTCCGCAACCTCATTGGATTATAGATTTCCAGGTGTAGTGAAATATCTCTAAATACTATGCTGTCTGCAAAAATCAAGAAACTCCATAGAGACAATTCACTGCCATTATCAGATCTCAGCACCTTCAACCTAGAACCAAATTGGTTCTCAACAAGCGCTTTCTAGTCTTTGAACTTCTCAAAACTCTCTGATTTGGCCTTCATCACATACATCCATACTTTTTGAGAAAAGTCATCAATGAAAGAGATAAAATATTTTTCTCCTTCAAGAGTAGGAGTAGCAACCAGTTTCCAAACATCTGTATGTACGTACTCAAGTACTCGTCTCGATCTATGAGTCCAGCTCCAAAAGATACTTTAGTTTGCTCCCCTAACACACACTCCTGGAAAAATTCCATCTTGTCAAAGCTTTCTCCTTTGATCATCTTCCATCTCCAAAGCAACTCTAAGTCGTCTCTAAAATATAACCCAACCTGAGATGCCAAAGTATTGTGGCATCCAATGCATGAGAACTATCTACTCCAACACACGACTCTTTAAGAATTGTGGATCCTTTCAGCAAATACAGATTTCGAAACACATCTCCTTTCATAAGAACTAGTGCACCTCTCAAAACCTTCATACTATCCTTCTCGATAGTTACCTTGCATCCCAAATATACCAATTGTCCTAAAGAAATCAAGGACTTCCAAAGACATGGAACATACTGGACACTTGTCAAAGTACGTATCATTCCATCAAACATCCTGATCCTCGCTGTACCTTCATCCATTACTCTACAGCAAGCATCATTACCCATAAGAGTAGAGCTTTCCTCTCGTCCAACGAAAGAAATAAAGTAATCCTTATTAGGCATTATATGGAAAGATGCCCCCGAGTCCAGCACCCAATGGTCTGAGACATCTGATACTGCTGCAGACAACACATCGCCAGATACAGATTTCTCTACCGCAAATGATGAAGATCTGTCTTCTTCCTTCTACAAATTTGGATAATCCTTTTTCCAATGACCAGGTTTCTTGCAGATAAAGCACTTCTCATCCTTAGACTTTCCTCTCCTGCCATTACTAGGCTTCCTGGACTTGGAACGCCCTCTAGAGTGCCAATTCTTCTCATCTTCTCTACCTCTTTCAAAAAACAGGTCGTGACTACTACTTCCAATACTTCCTTTACTTATCTCTTTCATCTGATATCTCAATCCCTTAGATAGAAGGCCCGACTTCACATCTTCCACTGCCAATGTGTCTCTGGCGAAGATAAGGCTGTTAGCGAAACCTTTGTATCGCTATGGAAGAGAATACAAAAGAATCATTGTCATTTGCTCCTCATCCATCTTCAAGTCAACAGTCTTAGTTTTCATCTTCATCATGAGATCATCTAAGAAATTAAGATGTTCTTGCACTGAAGTACCCTCTCTCATTCGCATAGTGAAAAATATATTCAGTAATATGAGACGGTTAGTCAGAGATTTCTTCAAGTAGAGATTTTCCAGTTTGGTCCAAATGCCCCTAGCAGTGGTATTACTGCTAATCTATGAGATAACATTCTCTCCTATAGCTAGTTGTAGAGTAGTAAACGCCCATTTCTCCATCTTCTTCCTTTCCGCGACTAAGATGTCAGCCATCAACTCCTCGGGGGTAAACACTACTGGATGGACTTCATTCCTCATTAGAACAGCCTTCATCCTCCATTGCCACTTCTCGAAATATTTATCCTCATTCCACTTTTCAATTATCAACTGTGATCCTGACATGATATACATCCCTCTAGTATAAGATCTTGTAACAATTGGAGTCGCTTCATCTTCTGCCATAGTGTCTAACACTTCCCAATCAGCCTTGCATCTTTGATACCAGATGTTGGGGAAAATCTCTTCAAATGATCGGTCTAAGAGAATAAAAACCCAACGTAGCGAGAAACAACTGGATCGTAATTGTAATGAGATGAAATAAATAGAGATAAACACCATAAAAGACAGTCACAGATCAATGCAATGTAGAAAATAAATAATGCCAGTATTTATAGCGGTTCCACTACCGCAAGGCAATGTACGTCCACTTGGAGAGAGGAGATTTTATTAATCACTGAGAGATTAGAGTGACGAGATTAGTTCACTTTTGGAGGCTATACATAAGAAGAATTAATAATACAGATAAAATTCTATAGAGTTTCAGCTCTCTAAGATGGCTGCCATTGTTGTCCAGAAGCTCCACTATTCATACATTGAAGAAGTGAAGAGGGGTAACAGCTATATGTAGCTTAGGCCTCTGGCTCGACATCAACCTCGTTCGGCAAGATTGGGTTCGGCAATCAGTACTATAGATCTGGAATGGCTTAGCTCACAACACATCTCGTTAGGCATTATTTCCCTGAACCAAAATTATGGACCGGCATGCCCAAATACTGAATGATTTTTTTGTCCGGCATCACCAAATCACCGAACGAAAAATTTGGTTCGGTCTTCATCTTCACTTTTCACAATACCGAACAAAGCTTCTCTACGAAATGATCCTCCTCTTAAACCGAACGAACTCCATCGGACCAAATCTTTGGTCCGACATCTCCTCCACAGAACCAAATATTTGGTTCGACATCTTCTTCTGAACGTCGAACGAAACCCACAAAGTATTGCAACTTCGCCTCTTCTTCACCATATATAGGGTTAGGGATTCTCCAAGCTTCACAGTATCTCCAATAGTCTCATCATCTTCAGATTCGAAATCAGGTGTCAGAACTAATAAATTTATCATTAGGATATTCTTACAACATATATAATGCTTTTCATCGAACTTGATTTTCTTAAATAAGTTTGATAATGGGAAAAAAGATCAAATTTACATCTAATAGATCATACAAAATGACCGAAGATTATTTTGTATCTAAGTATTATTAAACATATAATGTCCTAAGAAATAAATGATGGAAGTCAAATTAATGATAGCGCTAATTGATCAAAATATCAGGCGAAAGTCGAATTAGGCACGGTATTTGTGAACAGAAAATTACCTTAGTTAGATTTTACAAAACAGCTAAAGTTTCAAGTATTATTATTCACCCTATGATTTACCCATCGATGCATACTTTGCCGTTCTTTTGTTTCTTTACTTAAAATCATAAATTTTTCGTCATTATTCTAATCAGAATCTTAAATATCAATCTTACTTTAGTGGTGGATCGATCAAATTTTATTAAAAGAAGAATTCATCTCAAAAGGATTTAGACATATTATTTTTTTTCCTTTTAGAAAAAAAGAGATGATTATTGGTGTTGAAATCGATTTTCTTTTTAAAATAGGTATTATTACTATATATTATAATGAGCTAAGTAAAAAAATTTGGAAAAAGTTGTTTGAAATTGGTTCAACTTGGTTATGGTAGAAATCTGTGTTGCAAAACATTATAATGTCACTCTCTTTCATTATAGTATTAGCCATTTGCCTAGTTAAACATACATGTTTTGTTGCACAGTTTGAGAAGAAAGACACAGTGTTTTAAAATGATGAAGCAAGATGTTATGTTGTTTGAATGAGAGCACAGAATGAGCCTTTATTTTTAATTCATATTTTGGGTAGTAAATAGAGTAATTTTCAGTGAATATGGGCAATATCAAGACATGGGTAGTATTTAAAGGATGCGATGAGGTGAATAGTAACACAAAGAATTTATGGTATCCATGTATTAGTACATTCAATAACATCATATAAAATATAGGAAGGAAACCAAATTCATAGTCATATTAATCGAAACAAAAATCAATTGAAATCGTAATTTCGATCACAAAAAATTGAAGCTAAGATTTGAAACTAAATTTAGAATAAATATAACAAATCCCACATTGAATTAAATGGAAAAATATATTCTAAATAAAGATCAAACCTTTAAATCGAGCTCGCTTAATTAAGTAAGTCAAGGTCTTTTGGAGACTTTTCGATAATTTTTGCATAGAAACCCAAACACTAAAAGCAACAGCTTGCTACGTGGTCACTGCAAAACACAAATGATATCAAAATAATTATAGAGAATATACAAGTGAACAATGATTTATGTATTCATTCAAATCCCACCATATTGAAAAATTAAAGATATTTTAGTAAAGGTTGTTTGAAAAGAATATTTAATTTGATTCATATCGAGAATATATATATTTTTTCAACTAGAACATACATGTGAAATTGAGAAAATGAAATGGAAGGGAGAGGAAAGTGAAAATCGAAAGTAATAGAAAAAGACTTGTATTTAAAGTGTGGAGAAAAGGAAGAAATTGAATTTATCTCATAATGGAATAATGAATGTCAACAGTGAAACAAAAACTTGCATTGAAAGTGTGAAGAAGAGAAATGATTTGTAATTAGATTATAAGGGAATAATGAATGCAGAGACCGTGGTAATGAAAATAAGAATATTGTAAGGGAAAATTTATGAATAGAAAGTTAATATCCTTGAAAAAACCAGATTTTACGAATGATTTCTAGTGTAATAAAATAGAAGATGGACATACATAGAAGATAAATAATTTCTATAATTAACAAAGTTGACGTAAATGATTTAAATTTGGAAATGAGGGAGCCTTTTGCATGTTTTAAGCAAACTAATTTGTCTGATTAATAAAATTTGAGTGACAATCCTAAACTTGGTGTTGGAAGGATAAAATTTATAGTAAGAAGAGGTTAAGAAAAAATGCAACGTTTTAAACCGAAAATGGATTTAGTTTGGAAAAATTTATGTTTTTAAATTAACAAAATTATGCTTGAAGTTACAGAAAGTTGAAGAATTAAGAGGAAATGCATAGGATTTATTTTCTTAACGAATGGTAAGAGTAAAATATATGTATCATTAATGTGTTGTAGCATATTTTATAAATGTAAACATAGTATAACCAGCACCACGGTCCCAATGGTTAAGCATCTTGACTTTGGTTACGAGAGGTCATAGCTTCGGAACTTTCGTAACATGATTCGAACATATATTGAGTCATAGTATGTTGTATACTACCTAAGACTCGTAGTACTAATATATATTACCTTCTAAGTACCCACTTTCAAAAAATATAAACATTGTTCATGTAAACATTAGATAAAGTTTTAAGGAGCAAATGGACTTCAATGTAAAATTAGGTTACAAATTATAAGAATTAAGCATTTGGATAAGATCAGATTTAAAATTAGCAATTAATATGAATTTCAAGAATTTAATTTGAAATCGATTTGAAATTTTCAAAACAAATAAAATAAGAATTGATATATATATATATATGAATATATTGTGATTTAAATTTGAATTTGAATTTGAATTTGAAATTCAAAATATAAAAATATCTTAAAAATATTTGGATTCAAAATATTAATATTTATGTATGATTTTTCCTTAATGTATAAATTTGTTTTAAAACATTTTCTTTTAAAATTAAATAATTATAATAAAGGAAATGTGATCATATAAATGGAAAATATGATTTAAAATTCTATAAAAATGCAACAATACAAGTGTTACATTTTTAAGACATGAAATTTACAAGTGTAATGATTTTATCAATAGAATTAACAAGTGTTAATTATTTTTCTTTTTATTCTAAAATTAAGAAAACAAGGCTATAATAATTTCTACTCCTACACTTTCTTTTTCTTTATCTTCACTTTCAAAAAGCAGAAAAGCAAGAAATCAAAACCTGAAAAACTCTAAAACCAAAAAAAAAGTTATCAAAAACAAATCTGACAAAGGAAGACATCAAAAATAAACTTGAATATATTTTAAGGAAAATCTGAAGCTATAATTTATCTCAAACCAGAAATTAAGCAAGCAGAGATCATCTTAAGTATATATTCAACTTAGCAATTAAATAAATTTCAATCAGCTAAGATTCAACTCAGAATCATCAAACAAGATTTCAAAACAAGCATTCCAAATCAAAACCAAAACAAGCTTCCAGATTTCAAATTCAAAATAACTTCCAGCCTTTGCTCTACTCTCTGTTTTCAAGTTGACAAGTGAGTAAACACTATTTTAAAAGCTTGAATCTGGGTTGACTGGATGCATGTTATAAATGATAAATATATGGTTGTTAGAAAGGCTTGCATGTATATTATCTGCCGATATTTGTGTGTGCATGTCAGTTACAGGCAGATATGCCTTTGTTCTAGGTTTACAGAGTTTAAACCTATTTAAAAATCAAAACTCTCTTCATATGATTCATGTTAGATTCTATAATCTGAATGAAACATGTTTGTAAAATCAAGTCCTAAATTTAAAAATTATTTTTGAGAATAATTGGTTTAAGTTTATCCATAAAACTTAATTTTACAGTAAAATTTTAAAACCATGTTAAATTTAAACTTTGTAATTTGTTGATTCACCTACATTACTGAATTCGTCTTAGATAACCATGAATTATAATGAAAGAATCAAGATTTTTAATGTCACATTTATTGATAAATTCGAGGTTGAACAGCTTTGTGTTTTGGGGCAAAATCCTGGTGATCGATGAATGTGGTGGTCTCGGGATCATGGTTGAGGGTAGCCTGTAGGTTGGCAAACCAAGGAAAAATGCTAGGTGAATTTATTAGCTATCGAGGTAGCCGAACGTTGATGATCTAGGGTTTAAGCCACGTTTTTGTACGGGTCGGAATTCGACCAACTGCAGCGTCGACGTTGCATCGGACTGGACCAGGATGAGTGGAAGCGTTCATGGCTGATAGGAGGAGCTCTGGACAAGGGTGTGTGGCCTCCGAGGGACTGTGTCGTCGACACGAGGAAGATTGGTTGATCGAAGTTGTGTTCCAGGTTGGGTCTGGTTACTCGTTTGCGAATTCGTCGTAGTTTCTGGTTTCTGGGTGGTCTGGGAAGGTTGTCACTGATTTGTCGACGGCAGGAGCTTCGACCAGAGGTGGTCTTCGGGGGATTAGGGTGCTGGCTCGAGGGAGGTCTCGGGTATTTTTGAATGCATACCAAGTTTTATAAAACTTAAACAAAATCAAAGTTTTGAAAATGAAAATTTGGGATTAGCTCGGGAGCGACTCGAAGAAAGCATGCATGTGTCTCGGGTGACACTCGAGGACTGTTGACGATCGGTGGGTCTGGGATCATCGGGGTTGGTGTTGAAGGTAGTTTGGAGGATGCTAATTCCTAGAAAAATAGTAGGTGATCTTATTATGTGCTGTGGCGGCCGATCATCGATGATGTAGTGTTTAAGGTTGGGTTTTGTTTGACGTCGTTCTCGAAGCATTTGCGCCGACGCGAGACCATCGGACTAGCTTGGATCAAGGGTAAGCGAAACATGGTGTGATGGCACGGCTTTGGGTAGGACGGCGAGTATTCCGATGATCGGAATAGGCGGGTCGAGGTGATCTTTTGTATTCCAGTATGTTTGAAGTTGTGTCGATTTGCTCAAATGTCGATTTCGTCGCCAACTTGAGGATCTGGGTGGTCAGAGACTTAGGGTGGATTGTCGAAGACTTATGGAAGGTGGCAAGGACGATTGGAGTTTGTTAGAGCTCCAGTGCACGTGCACGCATGTGCACGATTAGATCTGTGTCGTTTTGGGTTTGGGGATGACGAAATTGCTCGGGTTCGAGCATAGGAAAATGGAGGGTTTGACTCGAAGTAACTGATGGAGGTGAGAAACCCGAAGTTAGGCTCGAGAAAATTAGGAAATGACTTGGGTCTGTGGATTTAATAAAAAATCGGTTTTAAACTTTAAAACAAATCAAGTTCATTTGAAATAATTTTGTTAAAAACTAGTTCTATTGAAAATAATAAATGATTATCCAAGTTTAAATTGGTTGAAGGTTTTAAATAAAATTATTTTAAATTAACTAATTTTAAAGGTATTTAAGATACGTATAACCTTTGTTTTAAAGTTTAATTCAAATAAACTTAGTAATGGAATTAAGTGGTTAATAAGATTTTAATAAGATAAATGGTTTATCTTAAATAAATGTTTTGATTATTAATTAACTTAAAGGTTTTAAAATTTATTTATTTATTATTGATAATTTATTTTATTTTATTTAATGAGATTTAAATGTTGTAGTTAAGTGATCAATTAAGACAAAGAATTTATCTTGATTAATTAAGGTCTTAATTAAAGAATCATTATTGACTTATCAATGACAATTACTTATTGCAATTAATTTAAGGTTGATTTAATTAATGTAAGTAATTAATGGATGATTACTATATGAAATTAATTACTTAATATAATCAAGGGTAATTACTTTGTGTAATTACATTAAAGGGTAATTGATTTATGTGATAAATTAATTAAATACTTAAAAATAATTACTTAATTAAAAGTAATTAATTAATGATCAAAGTTAATTAATCAAGTGATAATTAATTTGTGATTTATTAATATAAGTGATTAGGGATAATCCCTTATTATAATTGATTAAGGATAACTAATTAAGGGTTAATTTATTAATAAAATTAATTGAGGATAATAATTAAAGAATAATTAAATAATTAGAGGTTAATTATTTATAAAGGTTAATGGATTAAGGTTGATTAATTAATAATTAAAGGATTAATTAATTTGTTATTAAAGGTTGATTAATAAATAATTAAAGAATAATTAATTAAAGGTTTGTAATTAATTAACCAGGATTAGTAATTTATTCATAAGAAATAAATTTGATTTAAATTAATCTGATAGTTAATTGATCTTACTTATGGATGTTTGGATGGTATTAAATGCTTTGAATTGTTTGATATCCCTGATGTGTGATGCTCTATGATATGAATTGTTTTGATTTGAGCTGTGATGAATGTAATTTACTTATCTGTGATGAATTTATATTATTTATCTGTGAATCTATGAATGAAGATAAGCGTTATAGGATTATACCGCTTATCGATATTGCTGTGTTTGGATTGTAATGATTGATGATATTACACTATTGTGTAAAACCCCTGTACTACACCATACACACACAAATATGGATTTTACGAGGAAATCGGTTAAGTCACAGAAATTTGAATTTAATATTATCCAAAATAATGAAATGGTTTTAAAGATTGAATTTTAAAATCCAAAATGGTTTGGGAATGGAATTGTGTTGAGTTTGGAAAGCTTCTGAAAAGGAGTTTTAGAATCGATAATAGTCAAGTTATAAGACTGAAAGGCCGAATGTGTGTTCCTGACATCCCCGATCTCAAACAGAAAGTTTTGGAAGAATGCCACAAGTCCAAGCTTAGTATCCATCCAGGAGTTAATAAGATGTATCGAGATATTAAAAGGACTTCCTTGTGGAAAACAATGAAGAGGGACATATCTATCAATGTTAGTCGATGTGCAACTAGTCAGCAAATTAAAAGTGATCAAAAGAAGATGGCGGGTTTACTTCAGCCTTTGGAAGTACCTAAATGGAAGTGGGATCAAGTGTCTATGGATGTCATAGACGGTTTGCCAAGAACTCAGAAGGGGAATGAAGCGATTTGGGTTATTGTGGACCGTCTGACCAAGACTGCCCACATTATTCCAGTAAAATCTACCCGAACATGCAAGTTTGCAAAGTTACATATAAAGGAAATTGTCTGTCTCTATGGTATACCAAGCAGTATAGTGAGTGATCGTGACCCAATCTTCACTAGCAGATTTTGGGAGACATTTCAAGCCGCATTAGGAACCAAACTGAACTTCAGCACTGCTTACCACCCGCTGTCTGATGGGCAGATGGAAAGAATAAATCGAATTTTAGAAGACCTTTTACGTACTTGTATTCTCGACTTTGGTGGTTCATGGGAGGACCATTTGCATCTGGTTGAATTCTCGTATAGTAATTGCTATCAGGCTAGTATCGAAATGGCTCCTTTCGAAGCTTTATATGGTCATCCGTGTCGATCACCTGCATGTTGGATCGAGTCGGGTGATAGATTCGTCCTTGGACCAGATTGATAAAGGAAGCTACTAAGAAAGTTGATTTTATTCGAAAGAAATTGATAACTACTCAAAGTCGTCGGAATAGTTATTACGACCGCAAGAGAAGATCTTTGGAATTCTAGGTTGGAGATTTTGTTTCCCTAAAGGTGTCTCCAATGCGTGGGGTGTTAAGGTTTGGAAAAACTGGTAAGCTGGCACCGCGATATATTGATCCTTTTCCTATATTAGAGAGGATCGGTCCTTTGGCTTACCGAGTGCAGTTACCAAATTGGTTATCTGGCATACACAATATGTTTCACGTTTCTCACCTTCAGAAATATGGGCACGATCCAGATTGTATTATTGAAGAAGCCGCTCAGCAGGATTTGGAGATCACACCTAATCTGGCAGTAAAGAGAGAACCGTTAAAGATCATTGATCGTGATGAAAAGCAGCTGAGGAATAAAATTGTGAAACTGGTTAAAGTGCAATGGAGTGGTGATTCAAACGACTGTACTTGGGAAACAATGGATAGCATGCAAAAGTCCTATCCTAATTGCAGAGTGGATATTTCGGCTTAATCTGGTAAGCCGTTTTCTCTATCTTTTATATATTCATATGTTCCTTGTTTGTCTTTCTCTCTCTCTCAAATTTCGAGGACGAAATTGTTTAAGGGGGGAATCTGTTACATACCAATTTTTATCAGATTTAAAATTAGTAATTAATATGAATTTCTAGAATTTAATGTGAAATTGATTTGAAATTTTCAAAAGAAATAAAATAAGAGTTGATTATATATATATGAATAGATTGTGATTTGAATTTGAATTCGAAATTCAAAATATAAAAATATCTTAAAAATATTTGGATTCAAAATATTAATATATGTATGTATGTATGTATGTATGATTTTTCATTAATGTATAAATTTGTTTTAAAACATTTTCTTTTAAAATTATATAAATATAACAAAGGAAATGTGATCATATAAATGGAAAATATGATTTAAAATTATATAAAAATGCAACAGTACAAGTGTTAGATTTTTAACACATGAAATTTACAAGTGTAATGATTTTATCAGTAGAATTGACAAGTGTCAACTATTTTACTTTTTATTCTAAAATTAAGAAAACAAGGCAATAAGAATTTCTATTACACTTTCATTTTCTTTATCTTCACTTTCAAAAATCAGAAAAGCAAGAAATCAAAACCTTAAAAACTCTAAAACCAGAAACAAAGTTATCAAAAACAAATCTGATAAAAGAAAACATCAAAAACAGGCTTGAATTTATTTCAAGGAAAATATGAAGCTATAATCTATCTCAAACCAGAAATTAAGCAAGCAGAGATCATCTCTAGTATATATTCAACTCGGCAATTAAAAAAAATTCAACTCGGCTAAGATTCAACTCAGAATCATCAAACAAGATTTCAAAACAAGCATTCCAGATCAAAACCGAAACAAGCTTTCAGATTTCAAATTCGAAATAACTTCCAGCCTTTGCTTTGCTCTTTGTTTTCAAGTTGATAGGTGAGTAAACACTATTTTAAAAGCTTGAATCTGGGCTGAACTCTGGATGCATGTGATAAATGATAAACATATGGTTGTTAGAAAGGCTTGCACGTATATTATCTGCAAATAATTGTGTGTGCATGTCAGTTACAGGCAGAAATGCTTTTGTTCCAGGTTTACAGAGTTTAAACCTGTTTAAAAATCAGAACTCTCTTCATATGATTCATGTTAGGTTCTACAATCTGAAGGAAACATGTTCGTAAAATCAAGTCCTAAATTTAAAAATTATTTTTGAGAATAATTGGTTTAAGTTTATTTGGAAAACTTAATTTTACAGTAAAATTTTAAAACCATGTTAAATTTGAACCTCGTAATTTGTTGATTCACCTACATTACTGAATTCATCTTGGAATACCATGAATTTTAATGGAAGAATCAAGATTTTTAATGTCGTATTTATTGAGAAATTCGACGTTGAATAGCTTTGTGTTTTGGGGTAAATCCTGATGATCGATGAACGTGGTGGTCTCGGGATCGTGGTTGAGGGTAGCCTGTAGGTTGGCGAACCTACGAAAAATGCTAGGTGAATTTATTAGCTATCGAGGTGGCCGAACGTTGATGATCTAGGGTTTAAGCCACGTTTTTGTATGGGTCGGAATTCGACCAACAACAGCGTCGACGTTGCATCGGACTAGACCAGGACGAGTGGAAGCGGTGCATTGTTGATAGGAGGAGCTCTGGACGAGGGTGTGTAGCCTCTGGGATTTTGTGTCGTCGACATGAGGAAGATTGGTTGATCGAAATTGTGTTCCAGGTTGGGTCAGGTTACTCGTTTGCGAATTCGTCGTAGTTTCTGGTTTATGGGTGGTTTGGGAAGGTTGTTATTGTCGACGGCCGAAGCTTTGACCGGAGGTGGCCGGTTCACTTGTGCATGTGCACAAGTATCATACATATCTAGAAGTAATGGTTTGCGGAAGAAGGGTTGTGACTCGAAGGGGTCTTAGGGGGATCAGGGTGCTGGCTCGAGGGAGGTATCAGGTATTTTTGAATGCATACCGGGTTTTATAAAACTCAAACAAAATCAAAGTTTTAAAAATGAAAAATTGGAGTTAGATCGGGAATGACTCGAAGAAAGCATGCATGTGTCTCGGGCGACACTCGGGGAGGCCTCGAGGAAGTTTAAAGACAGTTTTCAAATTTTAAAATTAGTTTAAGTTTAAACAAGTTTTAACTTATTCTTTAAAATAATTGTTTTATTTTAAAAAGGTTTAGTAAAGGTTTAAGCTAATTATTTTAAAATAACTAAGTATATCTTAATTATGTAATTATTATTTATAAAATAAATTCTTAATTTATTTTAAATAAATAATGTAATTAAAAAAATTAAGATGAAATATTGATTTTTAATTCTTAATTAACCTTAATCTCTTATGTTAATGATGATTAATTATGAGAGTTATTAATTAAAGATTTTGATAATAATTAAATGATTAATTAAGATAAATGATTTATAATTACTTAATTAATTAAAGAATAATTAATTAAAGATTAATTAATTATTAATTTAAGGTCAATTAATTTATAATTAAGGATTAATTAATGTAATTAATTAAGAAATAATTAATTAATAAAGGCGACTAAGATTAATTAATTAGTAATTAAGGACTAATTAATTTATAATTGAGAGTAATTAATCATTAAATAAAAATAATTAATGAAAAATAATTATGTGATTATTCAATTATAATCACACTGTTAACTCATCTTAATTGTAGATGATTGATTATTATTGAATGCCTTGAACTAATCGATACCCCTGTTATGTGATTGTGATGCTTTGTGATATGAATTGCTGTGAACTGATCTGTGATATATTTCTGTGTGAATGTGAAAACTATTGGCCTTTATGGCATTTGAATTTCGATGCGACAGGGAGTCGGATTCCAGTTGGTTAACGGAAACCCACATCGAATCTTAATGGTGAATCTTTGTGATTGATATATCCACGTGTTTTTAAATTAAGCGCTCACTATTCGGTTTAGCCGGGAGAGGACTTTGTGTCATATGACCTATTTCGAATAATGGTACGACGAAATGGATAGCATTTGAAGACGGTGGTGAAGACCGGCTGTCTTCGAGAACGATAGGATGACCTATCGAATGACTCTGCACTGAGATGCTCCGGTATAGAGATCTCCATATGTGATGGGGATTCCGATAGAGATTGTGGATACCCAGATTGCAAGGGCTTCTTCCTTTATTGGACGAAGTGCCTTCGGTTTCGTTCGAACCCGAAACGGACTTGTATGGTTGTATGTCTGATATTACACTTTGAAATATAAAGCTGATTTCTATCAAATACATTTCTGTTTGGTGGCGGAGAATTTATTCTCTTAGCTTAACACTCTTCTTTGAGACGTACAAGCTCAGTGGTTATGTAGTTGATGGTTATTAGTGATATACTCCCAATTTGGTAGTGTCGTATGCTAAGTGTTGTTGATCATTTGGTGATCGAAGCATAGCTTTTGTGAAAAGCGTAGCTTTGTGGACGAGACTTCATCGAACCTCACAACCCGGAAATGGTCGAAACAAGAAGGATGCAACAAGATTATTGGGGGTAGCGCCCCTTAGGGTATGTGTATTTTCTTCTGGATAAAAGCTGGTATCATGGTATGGAGCCCAGATATTTAACCTATGCGGTTGTTGGAATTTGTTGGTGTCGATGCCTCGATTAAAGGTCAGTTACGATTGGGGGATGGCATACTCATGTCAGTAATAACCTAGTTACGGAGGTAACATGGCCTTGTGTTGGAAGAGATCCGGTTAGGTTCTCGGGGCATCCCTCCAGAGGCGTTCCCATTCGGTAAGGAAGTTCCTTAGCCTGACCATTGTTGGAAATCCAATCATTCAATACGAGCCATGTATGGTTTTAGTTGAACCTGCCATTTAACATGGTAGCTATAGTAGGCATACTATAATGGTACGTATGCTGGCTAAGATTAATATTATACTTTTGAAATGTTTTCTACACTATGCACTAATAATAATATCAAAGAGTTTTCTTGTATCAAGCATGTTTGACTATCATAAGGAGAAATCTCCTTTAATTGTGCGATTGCATTGTGTGTGTGGGGGGAGGCCTTATGGTAGTTTCATTTTCCAAAAGCATATCAGACTTCTTTTATAAAAAAATTGGTACAAACAACTGTTTTTGTTTACTCATACCAGTCACATGACTGACCCAGAGTTTATTGTTTCCTTCCTAAACTCTGGGTGCCCATAATTTTCCACACGGGCAGCCTAGAAGTAGGTTATCCGAGTTTTGGAGCTAGCTTGGATTCTACAAGTCTTTTGGAAGCTTTTGGTTTGGAAATCTTTTGGAAGCTAGAAGTTTAGTTTTGAAGGTGTTTATGCTGGATTCTCACTCTCGATCTCTTTCCATTTGAAGACTCTCTTGAAGTTATTGTAGCCATATTGTTGCTCCGCTGTGGTGTTACCATTTTGTTGTTGTATCATATATAGCATTCTGATGATGGTGGTGATTTGTTGTAGTCAAATATTGTGATGATGTTGTATCCCATGTTGTATCAGTGTTGTGAAAATGAAATCATCTTTTGTTTCCGTTTTTTTATTTTCATCTAATGTTGTTATAAGCTCCACCGAACTAGAGTTCAACGTTTGAATCTCCGGCGGTCGAATACAAGTGAGGTATTTGATGTCGATTTCTGAACGCTGGATTTCGGGTTATGACATTTTGCATCTATAATTGATGGAAAATATTTAAGTTTGGGAATGTGAGATCTTTCGGCATGTTTAAATAATTTAATTTGTCTGATTTGTAAAAGTTGGGTGATAATCCTAACTTCATGTAGAATGGACAAAATTTATGATAAGAAAATATTAAAAAAACAAGGTTTTAAACTAAAAACACATTTAGTCTATGGTAAATTATGTATATAAATCATCATAAGAGTTAAGAGGAAATGCGTAGGATTTATTTTTTAGTAGATAGTGAGAATAAAACATACATGTCATTAACGCGTTAGAGCATGTTTTACAAATAAGAGCGATGTTATTAAATAAATTTTGAGGAGCAAATGAATTTTAGTGCAAAATTTAGGCTACAAATTATTAAAATTATCACTTGAGATTAAAGGAGGTGAAAGATAAATTTTGCATCTATATTAAATGTTATATACATAATAGAGAAAATAGAATGAATTGAAAACATTTACCAAAAAACAAGGTCAAAGTAGTAAATTTTGAATTGGTCAAGCTTAATCAATAAGTTCATTCAAAGCTCCGGCTTTAATATAAAATCCACATTAAATAAAATTAAAATACCATAATTACTAATGTATTATATTTTAAATACTACTCATTTGTAAAGTTTGAATCATGCTTTCCTATATTATGTAAAAGAATAATATACTTGTTATCCGCATAATTTCCAAAGGATAAGAGCAAATACATTTATGTCGAAATTGAAGAGTAACAATGTAATTGATAATGCCGAAGAACAGCTGTCATGAATAGTCAATATGACAACAAGAGCCATAATAACTAACAAGGTAAAAGTAACATTGAAAGGCTGCAATGACAAAGGCTGCGATAAGGAACTATGCAGCCCTTAAGAATTAGAGGCATCTCGCATCATGTGCGACATAATAACGTAGTTTTGACGTCATATCAATAAGCAATACCTAAAGTATGGAGAAGATTCCTTGTCGATCCTCATCTATAAGAGTTCATAAATAATGTTGCCCTTCATCAATATCGCATACCATTCATACCATGCTTCATTAGTACTGCACCTTATCACTAAGAAGCATGTCGTACATCATCTATGAAGTTGGTACATCATGTGCTAACAATGCCACTTCACAGAAAATGACATACTTGGTCAAGGAAACAATGATATCATATACAATCAGTACCGTAGACATCAGTGTTGCATCTCATAAATGTTGTAAGCCATCAGTCGCCTATGAAGATGGGATGAATGTTTCAACTCGTCACTATCGCATCTTATCGATACCGCTCATCAATGATACCACCTATAATCAATGCCGCATCCTATTGATGGTGCATTTCATAAATCTTTAGAGGACATTGCACATTTGCAAACACGGTACTAATGTCGGAAGCCATCAATATCCATGGGAATTGTCATGTCACTACTTCCTAATGTTGCTTCATCTCAATGCCGCTTCTCATCAGTGCTTCCTCATACCGATGCAGCTATATGTTGATGTCGTCTATTGTCAATGAAGAGTGTTAAAGGTCATCTAAAGTAAGGAATGGATCTTGGAGCTATTGAGGTTATCGAAAGTTATGCATGTCGAAGATTGAGCATGCTGAATGCGGCGTCGAGCAGTTGTGTCAAACCCCATAACCCTATAAATACATACCTAGAGGCTTGGGGGAAGGGGTGATCATTTTCTTTTATCTTCTCACAAAATTTAATTCTTGTAACCCTAAATTGATTTGGGTGAAATTTTTAATCTGATTGTAATCATGCTCAATTGAACTGAATGAGAACTTTAGACATGCCAATTACTATGATTATTTACCTTGGACATTATCAAACATGAGCATACATATAATGAAACTCTTTGGACCCAAAGCAAACGCGATACTATTCGCATAAGATCACATGAACTTTGATACAAACTAGTGTTTATATGCATAACCTTAATTTTGCCTCATTGAAATGGATATTGGACTATGGACATAAGGATTGGTTATTGAGTTCATTAACATGCTGAATGGGCTATTCCACACATTTACTACTCATCTTCTCTCTCCTTTGTATATATGACATAAGACTTGGAGTGTTCTATCCCTAAAGACCAAATAAATTCTCAAAAATATTATTCCAAGTGACCTTAAGGGATCTCGAATATCTTGTTTCAAGTGATCTTAAGAGATCTCGAATATTATATTCCAAGAAAACATATTGGCTTTTGAATGTGCAACATCCAAAGTCCATGGGCATTATGAATTTGTTTCCTATTGACATGCATTTGTACTTAGCCTTGAATGCTATGCTTGTTCTTGATTTAGTTAACACTAAGTAAACCATGCTTGGTCATATCGACATATGAATCTGAATCAAGGATTGATTCATCATTCTTGGCATCATGGGTGTTATACCAAATGTTGGTTCAACATTTTAGTGCTAGAAGGAAGGCTCGAACCTTCATCTCTCTATAACTCTCTCCCCAATCTAATTACAAGAAGTTTCTTTTATTCCAAGAAAATGGGGAGAACGAGGCAAGTTAAAGAAGAAGTAATACAAATGGCCACATGAGTAGAAAATGGTGTTCCTAATTTCAACTTAGGAAGCGTAAACCTCGGCAGCCATCAGAATTGGAAAAGCCTACCAACAGTGAAGCTCAAATTAAAGGTCTAATGCATCAAGTGGAAATAATGCAAGATTTGTTGGAGAAGGTCCTTGCACGGCAATCTTCCAAAACTTTCAAGTTTAAAAGGGATCGAAGTAAATTCTCCGAGAAGGAAACTGGATGCTTCCTTGCTTAAAAAAAGCAAAAGAAAACTCGTTATGGCTCCACAAAGGAGAAAAAATCACTCGCAAGCTAGAGCAACTGTGCTTTCTCCAAGATTATTAGCGAATAACAAAGTCAAGGAAAATTACCAAGGGGGATTGGAAAAGAGGTCCAAGGAGCAATCTGGAAGTTCAACCTCCAAAGGATACAAACCTTTTAGAAGCAATTATCATAGTGACAAATCTTATCTAAGAGATATGGCAGAGAAAATGACAAAGCACATGCATAATCATAAAAGAAATGGATGTGAGGGTCAACAATAACCACCAAGAATCTACCTTCACAGATGATATCATGTACATCAGGATCCTGTCCCCCACCAAAATTCCATCCTTAAGTTACAATGGAACTATTGACGCCAATGATCATTTAATGGCGTTCAAAACTAAGATGGCCCTTTACAACACATCCGGAGCAGTGCATTGTAGACTTTTACTTACTACCTTTCAAGGCGTAGCAGCCAAGTGGTATAAGAATTATCGTGGAAGGACTATCTACTCTTGGAAATGATTTTTCCATGAGTTCTCGGCACAATTTTGTATTTGCAAAGACCCCATAATTGACTACAGCATACTGGCTAATATTAAGCAAAAACAAAAAGAGTATTGGGCGATTATCTCAAGAGGTTAATGCCGAAGCATTAAAGGTGGAGGATATGACCGATAGAGACAAACTGATGGCATTATGCTCAGGGCTGATTGAGCAGACAACCTTCAGGAAAGAGCTTTACCTTAATGGATGCAGAGATCTCCAAGACTTCCATTTTCAAGCTGATAAGTTCATCCGAATGGATGAAATGTTCCATTCTAGAAAAGAATCCCCAACGAAGAAAGAAACAGGAAGATTTGGTGATAGAAAACTAAAATGGGAGGAGATTCCAAAGTCCAAATATGTTGCTTTAAATAAACCAATATCCTACATCTTCGCTACAGCAAAAGAAAGCGGTGACTTTCTAGTCCCCTATAAAGCCAAGAATTACCCTAAACCAAAACGAAGGGGAGAGCACTATACTTATCATAAAGCAAACGGGCATAAAATGGACGAGTGCCGAGTATTAGCACGAATAATCTAGAACATGATCCGCTGAGGACATTTGAAAGAGCATCAAAATGATTAGTAAACTGCATGTTCTAATGAAAGCAATCAAATACTCTCAAATAATGTTGCAAACTTGGTAGAAGGTGATATTCAACCCGATTTCATTCCACCCTTTAACAGATTTGATGTTATCCTTGAAGGCCCACATTTAGCTATAAGTAGAAAAGGAGTTAGAAATCACTACATTAGAGAAGCAAGAGATGTGGTTTTCTCTATTCAAAAAGAGCCACCGCGTAAGAATCTTTGGCACCAAATTCAGATGCACAACTTGACCATCGCCCTACAGGAACTAAGAGAAGTTCGTCATCCCCACAACGATCTGCTTATGATCACTGATCAAATTGGGCTCTCCGTGGTTACCAAAATTCTTGTCGATACTGGAAGTGCCATCAATGTAATCTTTAATTATACCTCTGATCAAAAGGGAATTCCAGAGGAGAAGCTAGAGTCGATCTTTAAGCCCATCTTCGGGTTCAATAACAAAGGATCAACCCCCATAGGATAGATAAAGCTTCTAGTGCAGATGGAAATTCCGCTGCACTCTAGGACCTTTGAGACTATCTTTGTCATCATGGACTAACTGTCCTACTATAATGCCTTCTTTGGAAGACCAACACTAAATGAAGTTGGTGCTTTTGTTTCACCAAAATACTTGGTGGTGAAGTTCTTAACTAAATGTGGTTGGGGAACCATAAAGGGGGAATAATTTTAGCTCTCGTGAAATGTACTTTGCCACTCTTGAGTAGTATAAACGAGATAATCTTTATTTTTATGACTTAAGGAAAAATGAATTAATTAAAGATGATATTGAAAAGCCTTTGGATGAGGTTTCTTCAAGCCAATCATCCAAAGCAAAAACAATGTCTATTGAGAAAACTAAGCATGTGTTAAGAAAATAGATTTCTCTAAAAAGAAAAGGAAGAGAAAAGAAAAAACCCAGTGGAAATGAAGTAGACAAAAAGGAGATCATCACTGAATTAGATTGTAGAGGCGAACGGGAAAGAATGAAGCCCAAAATGATCTTGAGGAGATATGTTTGGATCCTATTGATCCAACAAAAACTGTAAAAATTGGAAAAGAGTCGGATAACAAACGTAGTGGAGAATTAATTCAATTTTTGCATTCCAGCAAAGACATGTTCACATGAACCCATTTAGATATGGTTGGAACAGATC
The DNA here is from genome assembly GCA_030765085.1 of Allium cepa. Taxonomy (NCBI): domain Eukaryota; kingdom Viridiplantae; phylum Streptophyta; class Magnoliopsida; order Asparagales; family Amaryllidaceae; genus Allium; species Allium cepa. The sequence continues at coordinate 905,629,675 of CM060929.1, read as the reverse complement.
TGACCATTATGTATCATGCTTTGAATATGGACCCAAGTATCACACCTATTCGGTAGAAGAAAAGATAGTTTGATAAAGTTCAATCTAATGCCTTGAAAGAAGAGGTTAGAGATTGCTTAAGAATGGATTCATCAAAGAAGTTCTTTACTCAAATGGTTAGCCAATCTAGTACCAGTCAAAAAATTGAATGGAAAATAAAGGATGTGTATCGATATATTGATTTGAATAAGGCATGCCCAAAGGACTGCTACCCCCTTCCAAGAATAAACCAAATAGCCGATGCGACAAGTGGACACCAACTTTTATCTTTCATGGACGCTTATTTGGATACAACCAGAGTCCAATATCCAAACCAGATGACGAAAAAACTAGTTTCATAACAGATTGGAGAACATATTGTTACAAAGCAATGCATTTTAGGTTGAAGACCAAAGAAACATACCAAAGATTGGTTAATGAATTTTAGGGAACAGATTGGCTGAAACATGGAGGTATACGTGGACGATGTGCTAGCTAAATCTCAAGAGGAAAGCAACCATCTAAAGGATCTTGAGGAAATGTTTGGGGTATTAGATAAATATCGAATGAAGCTTAACCCATAGATATGTTCTTTTGGAATTAGTCTGGGAAGTTATTAGGATATATAGTCAGTGATAGGGGAATCGAAGCCAACTCCGACCAAATTTAGGCTATCAAAGATATGGTAGAACCTAAGAAAAGTAAAGATGTAATGAGCTTAAATGGGATGGTACCAGCATTGAATAGATTTATCTCTAAGGCCACCAACAAATGTATCCCATTCTTCGATATGATTAAGAGGAAGAAAAACTTTGAATGAGGAGGAGGAGGAGGAGACTATCTGAAAGCCTTCATGGAATTGAAAGACCATCTTGAGAGGCCATTAACCTTGTCCGGTCCCATAGATGGAAAGAACCTTTAAATTTATATGGCACTTTCTGAACATGCCATTAGTTCTATTTTATTAAGAGATGACAAGGGAACTCAACTTCCAGTATATTATATAAGTGGAAGGCTCAAAAATGCAGAAAATAGATATTATGTTATAGAGAAATTACATACTGCTTGATGCTCACGACATGGAAACAAAGAGCCTACTTTCAAGCACATCTGATCAAAGTCTTAACCAACTTGCAGTTTAAGCAAGTTTTTAGCAAACCGAAAGTTTATGAAGACTAGTAAAATGGGTAGTAGAAATCAGCCAATATGATATTGAATTTCTACTCTGAGCGACAATAAAAGGGAAAGCCCTAGCTGATTTTATTAATGAATGTACGAGATTCATTAAAGGATAATCAGAAAAGTAGAAAGATTTAAAGCCTAAAGGATAATTATTTGTGGATGGAGCTTCAAATGAACAAGGTGCTGGAGCGGGATATGTGATTATTACCCCCGATGGACATAGTTTATACTATGCAATGAAGTTGGGATTTCTAGCCACTAATCATGCAGCAGAATACGAATCAATGGTGGTAGGACTCACTTTGGCCCTACAACTGAAAGTCCCTAAAACTGAAATTTTTAGTGATTCCCAACTAATGGTCAATCAACCGAATCAAACGTATCAAACAAAGGATGCCAAATTGGTCTTGTATGTCGAAAAGGTATTAAAAATGCTAACTCAATTTGAAGGTTTCTAAATACACCAAGTACCGAGAGGAAAGAAATTTCAAGTTGATTCTTTGGCTAAATTAGCTAGCTCACGAGGAGCATTAGAAACATGAATTGTACTGGTAGGCTACCAACCGACCCTAGTATAGAAGAGAAGGCATTCGAATCAAGAAATGAGTCTATAGTGTTGACCAGATCTCAAGCCTTAACGCATGCAAAAGAGGAGTCATAAAATGGAAGTGAAACCCTTCAAAATTTTCCCAATTAAAGTTGAATGACCGGTGTAAGAATAATTGGGTGACTCCCATTGTTAAATACTCAGTAAATGGGAAATTACAAATAGATAAAAAAGAACCAAGAAGAATAAAACATGAAGCTCCAGCTTTCGTCATAATGAATGAAAAACTCTATAAGAAAGGATATTCACTTCTTTACTTAAGATGTGTTGATCCAGAAATAGGAGCAAAATTGCTAAGAGATGCCCACAAAGATTTCTAAAGAGACCATTCTAACAGCATAAAGTTAGCCAAGAAGGTTATGAGATGAGGATTCTATTGGTCTCAAATGACTAGTCATGTCAAGGATTATGTGAAAAGGTGTGAAGAGTGCAAAAAGTTCTCTAAGATCTCATGTCTGCCATTCAACGAATTGCCTTCGATCTCAAGCTCATGGCATTTCAATATATAAGGAATCGACCAAATCAGACCTCTGCCTATATATCCAAAAGAGGAGCTAAAAAATTGTGTTGGCCGTTGACCATTTCACAAAATGGGCAGAAGCAGACCACTTTCAAATATCGCATTGGAAAGTCCTCAAGTTTGTAATCAGAAATATAGTTACCAGATTCTGAATTCCGTACAAGATAATATATAATAATGGAGTTCAATTTGAGAGCAAAGAATTTACACAATTTTGTAATAGAAATGGAATCATCAAGAGATTTTCATCCATAGCGCACCTTAAATCTAATTGAGTCATTGAAACTGCTAATAAGACCGCTAAGACCATTCTCAAAAAAAAGATTAGATAAAGCCAGAAGAAATTAGGTAGAAGAATTACCTCTTGTACTTTGGGCATATAGAACTTCCACTAAAACTACAACTGGCATATGGATGCGAAGCCATGCTCCGGATTGAGGTTGAAGTACCTTCTCATCAAAGGGTTGCGTATGCATTTGATCCAAATCAAGAATTAAAGAAAGAACTATTGGACTTAATCAATGAGTAATGAGATGAAGCAACCATATGGATGGATGAATATCAACGAAGAATATCCAAATATTACAACTCTCAAGTGAGTGAGAGATCGTTTCAAAAGGGAGATTTAGTACTTCGAAGAGTTATGGAAACATACTAAGAATCCAGTGGATGGACCACTTGAGCCAAATTGCGAAGGAACCTTAACCATGCACGAAGTAATCCCATATAGGACATGCAGACTATGTCGACCTGATGGCAATGTAATAGCGAGAACATGGAATGTCAAACATTTGCGAACATATTTTCCAATAATGGATGAATAAAGAAGTTAAAATAAAAATAAGATCAATTACATAAAGAAGTAAGAATCTTCTAAAATAAAAGATCTAAACCGTCACTCAAGATGACAATAAGAGATTTGGTCCAAACTGAGGTCACTACAATCTTCTTGAGGAAGATTTGTCAAAATATTAACTATTAGCGCTTACAATCTTCAAAAGAATGGTCTATTACAATCTTATAAAGGAAGATCTATCAAAAATTAGTCATTAGCGCTCACAATCTTCTAGAGGAATATCCGTCGCAATCTTCTAGAGGAAGATCTATAATAAGCCCTTACTCCCGCTTGAAAATGGCCCGTTCAAGGCACCTTCTTGGGGGAGGAAGGAGTAAGCCTTTGGTCTCGCTTGAAAACGGCCATGCCAAAGAACCGACCAGCCTTCGGGACCACCTATAAGCTTGATTGAAGCACATCCTAGAGGAAGGATAGAGTAAGCCTTCATTCCTACCTAAAAATGACCTGGCCAAAGCACGGGACATTTAAGATAGCTAACCAAATGCACTGGACGAAATCAAATAGGTCAATCACACACTATCCAAAAGAATGGACCAAAACAATCTTCTAAAGGAAGATCTGTCAAAAATAAGCGATTAGTGCTCCAAAGCAAAAATAATCTTCTAGAGAAACATCGATAAAACATAAGCTATTATGCTTCATAACGAATATAAAAAAATCTCCAATTATCATGTAAATTTTTGGTCTTCTATTTATATTACCAATAGGATTTTCTGGTCTTCTATTCTTATTGCTAGATGAATTTTCTAGTCTTCTACTATCATCGGATAGATTTTCCAACCTTCTAATCTTATTGCCAGATGGATTTTCTGATTTTCTATTATTGCCAGATGGATTTTATAGCCTTCTATTCTTACTGTCATATGGATTTTCCTGTCTTTTATTATGGCCAAATGAATTTTCTGGTCTTCTATTCTTATTGTCAGATGGACTTTCTGATCTTCCACCATTATTGTCAAATGGATTTTCCGATATTTTCTTATCATTATCAGATAGATTTTTTGATCTTCTATTATTATCAAAAAATATTTTCTAACCTTCTAGAGGGAGGTTGGATAAGTCTTTAGTTCTGCTTAAGATAGCTAAACAAAAGCACCAAATGAAATCAATGGAGTCAACCACACTCCATCCAAAAGAATGGATCAAATCTTTTAAAGGAAGATCTATCAAAAATGAGCCACTGGTTCTCTAAAACAAAAGCAATCTTATAGAGAAAGATCAATGAAACATATGCTATTGTGCTTCAAAGCAAAGATAAAACAATTTCAAATTATCAGATAAATTTCTGGTCTTTTACTTATATTACTGCCAGATTGATTTTCTGGCCTTCTATTCTTATTACCAGATGAATTTTTTGGTCTTCTAATATTTCCAGATGGATTTTTTGCTCTTCTATTCTTATTGCCAGATGTATTTTCTGATCTTCTATTATTGCCAAATGAATTTCTGCCCTTTTATTCTTATTTCCAAATGGACTTTTTGATCTTCTATTATTGCCAAATGGATTTTCTGATCTTCTATTATTGCCAGATGGATTTTTTGTCTTTTATTCATATTGCCAGATAGAGCTTCTGGTCTTCTACCACTATTGTCAAATGGATTTTCTAGTCTTTTCTTGTCGTTATCAAATAGATATTCTGATCTATTATTATCAGAAAGTTTTCCTGACCTTCTATTGTTATCGGAAGAATTTTCTGGTCTACTATTATTGCTAGACGATTTTCTAGACTTCTATTCGGGATACTCGTATCATAGCCAAAATGAGTTATTGGTCTTCCCTCCTATGATGTTACTAAATGATTTCTAACTTATTATGCATGAAATTAAAATCACCACATGATTTCCAAAGCTTTTGTTCGAGAAGTTATTAATATTCAATATTGAAAATAATCTCGACTTATTTGAACGAACATGGGGAATTTCCCAAATTAAAGAATTCATAACTCAACTGAATCTGAAAAGGATCACTAAAGATTTAAATACTAAATATATAATAAAAATTGACATTAGTTTTGTATTGGGCCGAAAAACAGGATTAGAAAGAAAACCTTGTAAGGAATCGGCGATAAAGGAATTCTTGGTTTTACACTAAAGTGTAAAAGGATTATTTTATACAAGGAGGGGACAAATGTTATCCATATAATTTACAAAGGATAAAAGCAAAGACATTTATGTCAAAAACCAAAAAGTAATAAGGTAAATGATAATGCCGAAGGATAGCATGTCGTGAATCGACAATATGACAACAAGTGCTATAAAAACTAACAACGTAAAAGTAACGTCAAAAGACTACAATGTTGAAGGCTAAGATAAGGAACTATGCTTCCCTTAAGAATTAGAGGCAACTCACATCAACAAAATAATGCCGAAAATGTGCGACATAATGACGTAGTTATGATATCATATCAGCAAGCAATACCAAAATTATAGAGAAGAATCAATGTCGATCCTCATCTATAAGAGTACATAAACAATGTCGCCCCTCATTAATATCGCACTCCATTCATACCATCCTTTATCTATACCACATCTTATCAGTAAATAGAATGTCATAAATCATCTGTGAAGTAGAGACATCGTGTGTAATCAGCGCCACTTCTCAGACAATACTGTAATTCGTTGAGGAAAAAATGATGTCATATACAATTAGCACCATAAACCATTTGTGTCGCATCTCATAAATGCTATATGCCCTCAATCACCTATGAAAATGGGATGAATGTTTCAACTCATCACTTTCGCAACTTCTTGATACCGTTAATTAATGATATGATCTATAATCAATGTAACATCCTATTGAAGACGCATATCATTAATCTTTGGAGGACATAACAGATTTGTAAACACGATATTAATGCCAAAAGCCATCAATATCCATAGGGATCGTCATGTCGCTCCTTCTCAATGATGCTCCATCTCAATGCCGATCCTCATCATCACTTTCTCGTACTGATGTCACTTCATGTTGATGTTGTCTATCATCAGTTCCAAAGGTCATCTAAAGTAAGGAATGGAGCCTAGACTATTGAGGTTGGCGAAAGTTGTGCGCATTAATGAATGAACATGTCGAATGCGGCACCGAGCAGTTATCTCGAACCCCTATAAATACCGACCTAGAAGCATGGGGGAGGGGCGATCATTTTCTTTTCTTTTATCTCAAAATTAAACTCTTATAACCCTAAATTGATTTGGGGATAATTTTCGCTCTGATTGTATCATGCTTATTGAAATGAACGAGAAATTTGACATGCCAGTTACTATGATCGTGCATCTTGGACATTATTAAATATAAATATGCATATAATGAAACTCTTTGGACCTAAAGCAAATGTGATACTATTCATATATGATCACATGAACTTTGGTCCAAACTAGTGTTTATATGCATAACCTCTTTTTTCCCTCATACATATAGATAATGGACTATGGACATAAGGACTGTTTATTTAGTTCATTAACATGCTTAATAGGCTATTGCACACATTTACTTACTCCTTTGGATATATGACATGGGACTTAGAGTGTATTATCCTTAAAGTCCAAATTGATTCTCGAATGTATTATTTCAAGTGATTTTAAGGGCTCTTGAATATCTTGTTCCAAGTGACCTTAAGAGATCTCAAATATCCAAGAAATCATATTAGCTTTCGAATGTGTAACATCCAAAGACGATAGGCATTAGGGATCTATTTCCTAATGATATCCATTCATACTTAGCCTTGAACATTAAGCTTGTTCTTGATTTAGTTAACACCAACTAAACCTTGCTTGGTCGTATTGACATATGAATCTGAATCAAGGATTAGCTCATCATTCCTGGCTTTATGGGTATTATACTAGTTATTGGTTAAACCATACTTAATAACAGTGTGAAAGACTGATAAACTCTCAATCATCATACAAACACACATACATATTTACATACGTGTATTGATTTTTATAATTTATTATAATATTTTTTAATAATATATAGAATAGATTGGAAAATTCACTAACAAACATGGTCAAAATAGTAAAATTTGAATTAGTTAAGGTTAATCAATAAGTTCACATTCGCAGATCTAGCTTTGAAATATACTTTATTAAAATCCACGTTCAATAAAATTGAAATACCACAATTGTTAATTTATTGTATTTTAAATACTACTCATTTGAATCATGCTTTCCAGTATTAAGCAAATAAACAATGTACTTGATAACAATTATGGAAGGTTGGTAAACTCCTATTATTATACAAATACACACAAATACTATCACATATATATATTGATTTTATAATTCTATACAATATTTTATAATAAAAAACAGATATAAGTTACCACAAAATTGAAAAATCCCTTTAAAATTAATCTTTTAATTCTTTGAATTATCAATTACATGACTCGATCTAAACCCTACAATAATTTAAGTATAAATAATAAATTCGATCTCTAATAAAGAAATAAATAAAAATTATTTGAATTTTTCTGTATTGTAATATAATACGTTGAAATAAAAAACAAAGATAAGTTATCACAAAATTGAAATATCACCTGAAAATCAATCCTTTAGTTCTCTAAATTATCAATTCCATTAACTTCATCCAATATTACAACGATTTAAGTATAAACAAAAAGTCAAACCCTTAAAAAGTTAAATAAAAATAGTTGAAAACTCAATCAAATTGGAACAAATAGGTGGAAGAAGGTTAAGTGAAAATAATGATATAATACAAGCATTAATGGTATCATTAAAATATTTGTTATATGAAAATGAAATTGCAAAGGTGTAAATGTTAATAACCTCAAATTACTGAGAATTCAGCCTATGGGATGAGAAAAATTATGGAAAGAGTATGTTGGAATTATTCGAATTTTTTTTTAAATGGTTTGAATAAGTGCATTCATTATTTGAATCTCATACCATACAGATTACTGGATTACCTAGAGAAACGTTTTATACTTTTGGTACAACTTAATAAACGTTTGAATAAGTGCATTTAATGGTTTTGCAAATGGTTATAAAACATTTCGTAGGATTAAATTGTTTAAAAAAAGTAATTAAAGGGTCTGAATAAGTATATTTATAATTTGAGTCTCACGCCATAAGAATTATTGATAGTTATAATTTTGGTATAAATTAACAAATGCATTTAATGTCTTTCCGAACGGTCATAAAACGTTTTATACTTTGGTACAAGTTAACAAATGTATTTAATGTTTTTTCAAACGATCATAAAACATTTTATTACATTAATTTTTGGTAAAAATTAACAAAAGGTTTTATATTCTTGATACAAATTAATAAAAAGTTTGAATAAGTGCATTTAATGTTTTTTTAAACGGTCATAAAAAATTTTATAACGTTAATGGATGTAAATTAACAAAATGGTTTATACTTTTGATTCAAATTAATAAAATGGTCATTTGAGACTCATTAATTTCAAGAATGCTTTATAAAGTTCGTTTTTTAGATCTGTTTCTTCATTAATAAACAGTTTCAATGCTCCTATATTTTCTTCCACTAAAAGATTTTAGTTTTTGTTCTACTTATTTGATTAATATACGGAATAAAAACGAAGATATAAAATTATCTCTCTATCGTTTCTCTTATATGCAATTTCTCTTTTCCACAAAAAAAGAGCAATATTTTAATCGTTCGAAAGTACAAATTCTGATCATCAACCTTGGTGTAGAGATTTGGTGAAAACTATATTCGGTCATTTTAACATAGAGGCAATGCTACTTATAGTTTGTCTTGCACAACTTTGGGTAGAGCAATAAAACATCTTTAAAATGCAAAAAAATATGTGATCAGCCACGCTGACAATTTAGTTAGATGATCCAACTTGTTATCTTTTATATATGGTGATAAAATTGATAGTATAAATATATTTGATAAATTTATCCTTTATTGTTAACATGATTTATTATTTAAATAATTACGATGTATATACATGGAATGATCTTTTAAAGTAAATTAAACATATATACAACAATTTTCCAAAGTAAGCTAAAAATAGACTTTCACTTGTTTATAAGTAGTACAAATATTTTCATAGAAAATCGAAGAATATCTGCAATTTAATCATATAATTTTTTTATAAAAGCTTGCGGTTTTAATGAAAATCCTTCGCGATAACTTGGTGGAGTGTTTATTATTATTAATTTCATTGTTTATTTCCTCATAAACATTTGTAGCAATATCTTTTTGTTCAGCTTCCAAAAATAACTCTTCATTGGTTGAAATAAGACATTGAAAATAGTTTATCATTAGAAATTAGTGAATAAACTCTTATTTAGAATAATCATAATTTTTTTAGGGAGCTTAATATACCGAAGTGAGTTAAACTGTTAGGTTAATATAGTTTGATTATTATACGGTTATATATCAATAAGTACATAACGCTCTTATGAGTCAACATTGCAAAGGAAATCATGATTCAAATTTCACCAATTTGGTGCAAAAATTTCAATAATAATTAATTGTATTATTTGTTAAGTGACCCCCTCAGTGATTCGCTAATCTCTTCATTTTGTTTTTCTTTTCCCATTAGAAATTCCCAATGGTTATTTTCTTGGAAATATCGTGATATCTCATATGATTGAGTTGTGATCTAAGTTACTTCAGTCCACTTTAATCTCAATTTGGAAACATTATTCTTTGAAAAAATAAGTATTTTTAATTTTAGTAAAACAGGTCATACAATTTGTTAAACGCTTTTAATTATAAACCTAGTTAAACATAATTTGTTTGCCTAAAAGATTTTAGATTTCTATCACACCAAAAAAAACATGAATATAAATTGTAGCTTGTTTTAATAGAATTAACGCTTAACATTTATATTAGTTTAATGTTAAAATCATTTTTGCTCTAAATCCCTTAATGGTAAGAAAATTAATAAAAACATTTATCAAAATTTTCAATCACAGACTCAATGATGCTAATTAATAAATAATAATTATTTTCAAAATTAAAGATTATAATGCAAATCTATTGAAATAAAAAAGAATTCAAACTACATTCAAAAAACAAACATAAGCTATTTAGTGTTAGGGATTCATATTTGTAAAGAAGAAGAATTAGATGGCGATTGATGAATAATGATGATTCTATTGAGTTTGTGAATCCACCGATCATCAAGTTGTACTCGGCTTTCTTTTTCTACATGTAATACTACTTTAATTTCTGCCCATGCGTTTTTCCTCCGATGCACTATTATTTTTGATAGACAAGAGTCGATATCAAATTCAAGTTTTACATTTTATGTAAACCGTGAATTTTCAAATTTAAAAAAATTGAAAGAACACGAGTTTCAAGTTTTATCTCTTTTAATTTCATTAGATTTGTATTATTATCATCATAATCCATCAATTTAATAACAAGATTTGAGAATTTACTTAAAATTAAATTTAAGGTTTATGGATAAGAAGAGTAGAAGAAGGAAAATACAAAGAGTGGTAAAAAGATGGATGAATGACATAAGGACAATTCGTCTTGGATTTTTTTTTAAATTTAAGAGGGCTACTCAGTACTATGATGTCTTGATCAGCTTGCTTATCCAATGGCAATTTATTTATGATATTCCCATATTTAGTTATTGTTGGATGAATATTTGGTTTCCACTAATTATTGATAGAGTTAAAGGTGTGCCCTATTGGCAATTATGTAATTTATTACGTAACTTAACTCTTATAAAAGAACCTTGCCTAAAATGATATGTACATGTGGTTTATTTTTCTTTTATACATTATTATGTAGAGATATAAATAATAAATTAAATACATTAAACATATATAATTAGAAAATCCTTAAGAGAATTCTTTTGGCGATTATAGTTATAAATGCATTTGTAATCATGCTATTGAATAGATATATATAAACTCATGCTCCTTAAATGTTCTTAGTCAAAACGTATCAAGAAAAAGATATCAATGCATCTATTGGGACTATTGTTCATAACAATCTCCCTTTAATGGATGATGATTTACTCATGAAAATTAGGAGCGCCAAGGGGTTGTACATGTGGTTTTGAAAAATCGTAGAAAAACTCGCCAAGAGTCTTTTATCGGTTCATATAACTAAATCAAAATAGAAGTTCTTTGGGTAACGACATATATAGTCTTCAAACTTGAGGGTATTATCGATCTAAAGTAACCAGACTATATTTTGATTAGGGATAAGCACATGACATGACGATCACGTTATGACCATAGTTGTGTAACTACTTGTACTGAAACACTACCTAAGAGAGGAATTGTCTCATTTGTTATAGAAGGTTAGTCTCACCATAATTGGTAATCATCTCAAAGTCAAAATCTTTGGCTAAGATAATTCTATTAACTGACAATCGGTATCTGACTGGACAAAGGACTTTGAAGCGACCTACATAATTAAATATGTATATCAATAGAGTTTTAGACCTTAGACCAAACTCGAGATAATTAAGTAATATAGTGATGACAAAAAAAATACACGTTCAAGATGTTAATGCTAAATGAGCTTCTTTTAAATTATAATCTAGAATTTTTATTCTAAATGATATGTAAGTTTTGAACTTGTGCTGAATTCTGTAATTTAGCAAAGTATGTGTCGGCTTCAGTATTTAAACTATCTAAATATCGACCGAGAGCCGAGTTCACACAAGAGAATCAACACAGCCACGTTTTTAGTTATTTTTGAATTCAACCAATGGGAAAATTAATTTATAAATGTTATAAACTAATAAAAATGTTGTATTAATATTTTTTTGACATTTTTAATTATTTATTCGAAGCTTAAATCAGTTATAATAATATGTAAAAGATGTATGTAGGTTCAATCAGTTGAGTGCCAAGAATTAACTAATTGAAACAATTATTCAAATAGAAGTCAAAGGGGCCATTGCTACGCTAATTCAATACATAAGCCAACCATATTGGTTCAAATGGGGAGACTAACCTAATCCTTCTAGGACTTGAGAAAAAGAAGGGGAAATGTGCAATCCCTTGGTTATAAGCAGTATAATCTCCACTCCTTTTTTGTTGAAAGTGCTCTAACTTCCAATAGTGAAGCCAAGGGGTTAGCCTTGCGTACTAAATCCTAGGAGGAGAACAAAAGGTTTAAACAGGAAATACTAGCATGTGACATGTCTGGCCTAACGAAAAGTATTATTTCCGATTTAGTATATATTTTATCTTTTTTTGCACAGGCAAGCCGGTTTTATAGTGGCCATACCACTTTACAACGTTATAATAGGTGTGAGGACATGTTCTTTAGTAACTAAAAGGACTCGCAAAAAAGTTGCATATAGAAATCTCACGATCATTCACTGCTACTCATGGTCTAATGACCCGCCTTTTTGACCCCCAAATATCAACATTAATACATCCACGGTATTCGTGTGTCGAGCATCCAAGTGCCGAAAAGATAGATTGTTAGGGTAAAATAGAAAGAAACAAAATAAGAAAGAACATAATATCATAATCTCACAGCGGAACGATAACATATAATATCAAAAGATAGTATAGACTATCACTCTAAGTTATATTGCATTTCAAAGTTACAATTCTAAATACTATCATCAGCCTGGACAGTTATAACAACTTGTTCTTACAAATGCTGATATGCAAGGCTATCAATTTGGGATTTAAATTGTAAATCGTAAAGTTAATATTTTGAATCAAATCGGCATTTAAATTGTAAATCATAGATTTTAATATTTTTATATATGAACGTTAAGTGCATACATGTAGGTTACTAAATTATGCTACTTTATTTATTTTTAAACGCGTGCTAAATGTTATTTATAAAAAAATTATAGGGCTAACAATATTGGATTTTGGAGGCGTCTTAGAATTCAACTGCAATCTGGAGGTGTCTTGAAAGTTCAATTGAAGCTTGGAGAAAAGATCCATGTCACTTATTTAAAGAGAAAAGAAATAGTCCATTTACTAGATTAATTTGCACACAAAAATGATATATGTAAAGTTAACATGATGAGATAATGTATTACTTTTGGACGTTGCGATTTCTTTTATAATAGTAGTCTTAATTAAGCATTGATTTCGTATAAGGAAAACAAGTTAAAAACAAAACATAAAAAAGTACAAGAAGCAAATTTCAATTACTCATCGTCACTTTTATCGTTGTTCTCTTTTTTTGATTTCCATTTCTTTAATCTCATTATCAGTTGAGTAGCCATAATCATCCTCCACTTCATCACCCTCTTCTTTAATTAAAACATTCTTTCCTTTTTCTTAATATTGAGTGTTTCTTAGACCTATATAAATATATAAGTAAATATTATTAATATTTTTGGAATACATATACAATTATAATTTATAAAGTATTTTTCACTAAGTTACCACGCTTTCATTTTTTGGGAATCTTTCAGCTTGCTTCACTGTCTTTAGTTTTTAAACATTCATGTACATCCATCTAGGTAGTGTCAGTTGGTAAAGCAAAATTCTCTTGCTCGCATACCTACCCATCATAGCAATCCATGTCAGATAGACATATTGGATCCATTCCATCGTTTGCTTTCTTTTTTCTTGCCTAAGTCCAAGTTAAAGATTGTGCTTTACAGCTACTAATGCATTAAGATTCTTTTGTTCCAAACTGTTTCTATGTTTTGTGCGAATCTAAAATATAAAATAATTAAGAATAATGAACTAATATTAAAAAAATTAGTTTTTATACTTGATCAAAAGTGCTCCAATTATGCTCGTATCCAATCGAACTGCATGTCAAACTCAAAACCCTTATTGCAAGCTTTAGTAATTCAGGACATTCACCATCATAGATCTCTTACCACAAAGCTATATTTTCAAAAAAAAAAGTGTTAAATATTTATTTTTAAATCTTAAATAATAAGATGAATAATTTTGATAACAATACAAAAATCTCGTAGGTTTTTTAGGTTTACACAACCATAGTTCTTCCAAACTCTCCTTCCGCCAGTTAATATACGTCGAGTCGTTATCTATTTTAGCCCTTTTCTTTTTTGTTGGAACCATTTTTTCTGTAGTATCATATAGTCCTTTTTTTATCTTCAAATCCATAGTAAAATTGTTATCATAACAATATTTTGGATTTAAGAACATTAAAGTCGCATGTGGCCTATGGAGTTGTGCATTCCAACGCTTATCAATTATTTCCCACACTTCCTTTTATATAGACTCTAGATTTCGAAAATACGATGCCATGTTTTCTTTGGCCTGGTCCATGGCTTCATAAATATAATCCATTGCGGGTTTTGCATCACCATTTACTAGTCTTAGAACTTTGACTGATGGAATGGTACATTTCAAATAATACTTTATTCCATCCCAAAAATCTTTTTAGTTAAAATAATATCTTAAGCTTTGTATCCCTCCAAGTTTTTAGAAAATTTACTATCCTTCCATTCACTAGAAATGAACATTTTTCTTAGACCCACATGTTGTTCTAATACACTTTTTAAAGTCAAATATTGGGTAGTAAATCTAGTTACCACTGGCTTAGTTAATTCACTACCCTTTATGTGCTTCCACATAAGATTTAAAAGGCATCTATTATTATAAGTAAATTGAGTTACCTTTTTTGCATGTCCAACAATCTCAACGAGGGTAGGCAGCTCACCAATATCTATCAGTATTAAATCCAAACAATGAGCCGCACAACGATACTAAAATATTTGTCTCTTTTCCCTCATCAACATTTCACTTGCTTTGACATAAGCTACAACATTATCAGCAATAATTTGGATTGCATTTTCTTCTATAACTTCGTCAACCACATTGATAAGCAAATCATAAATATTTTTTGCATTTTTTATAATTGAAGAGGTGTCAATAGACTTCAAAAACATGGTTGCTCTAGGACTGGTCATCAAAAAAATTATGATGCTTATGTACTTTTTATCAGTCCATCCATCTGACATAATCGTGCATCCCATCCTTTAACTCTGCTTTACATATCTCCAGCTTTCCTTTAATGTTTTCAACTTCTTTCAATGGAAAACTATTTCATATTTCATGGTAGCTTCGAAGCTTTAAACCTTTTCCATGAAAAGCGATACCCTCTGCTGTAATTTAAAAAAAGGACTCTTTGCTAAATGAAAAGACAAAGCATTGGCATAGAAAAATTGAAAAAATTTCAAGCAAACACCTTCCTTTTCTTATTTCTTCCACATAGCATTCAAGATCTTCTGCTTTTTTGAACTTGTAACGTTAAGAGTTTTATTAACATCAGCGTGCAAATTATCTACCTCATCATCATTACCATTGAAATTGCATTTACTTTTTTTAATACGCTTTTGAATAACGCAGCTATTTCTTCCGATACATTTGGACATGCTTTTACATTTGTAGAAGTTTGTGTAAGATGATGCTTCATTCTATAAATACCGTTGGTTTTAAATTTTGGACAATAGTTACAATAGTTAACTTTTTTATCCCTTTCATTCATTGGTTGACAATGATCCCAAGCAATATCAACTTCTTTAGTCATCCACAAATACGAAATAAAAACAATTCAATTGCTACATTTACTATCATTAACTTAATTAATACAAATGTAGATTAACTAACTAAACTAATATACTATAGTCATATCCCATTGCTTCAGATCCATGAACTTATGGAAACAAAATTGACTTCTAAGCAACTGGAATAAACTTCTCTTCGAATCCGGCTTTGAACCGATCCTAAGTAAACGGATCCTCAAAAGTAGTGACCCTTACTACATAACACTAGTCATGGCTTGCCCCTGAAGCTGTCGAGATGCCAATACTCTTTTTATAGCATCTTTCAGTTCTAAGTCATCATTTCGTAGGTTTCTAGCCAGATTTTGTTCCTTGGAACGGTTGGCCACCTAGATAGGCAAAGTATTTGTATAGATTAGCAAAATCGACTATGGGCACCTACATCGGAGCACCATCATCAACAACCGCATTCAAAGCGGCTACTTAACCATTTTGCAGTATCTTCCCTATCATTGTATTGAACATCGCCTGCAAGTTGGGATTAGCAGCTCCTAAGCCATCTCCTTCTTCGACTCTGGAAATGGAGTTCTTAGCAGCATTCCTTGTGTGATGACTCATCCTTCAATTTGAAATAAGGGTGATCGTCTCTCTCTATGGAATTCTACTTAAGTAGTACTCATGTGTGCAGTGCAACTTTATACTATATATATTACTACATGGTTTTGAAAACTAAGATATATTACAAGTATGCTCCTCATGTATATATGCACACTCTTGATCCAGTTTAAGGTGATAAAGCATATCCTATCTCTATTGGATCACGACATCCCTTAGGATAAACTATGAAACCTTAACGACTTCCATACACCTCAGGCACCCAAATATAACCCGCGAAGTGCACTTCAGGGGTGCCCAATCGATCTAGTATGATAGTCGGCAGTCGTGAAGTAAATAAAACCATCATAAAACATGTCGTATATCTCACAATGCATCTAATAAAATATAATAATCATCAGATATAAAATAGGAAAGATAGTAGTAATTGAATGAACCATAGAATCAGAATGCCCGGACTCATATAATTATACAAATAAATAATAAAGTTAATACATCTGAAAAATAAAATCAAATGAATAACCATGTCTAAATAAATAAGGGAAATAGAAAGCCTCATAGTGCTGAACAATGGGATGATAAACACTAGCAACTAAATATAGTAATACGTGAGAACGTAGCCTTACGCTCACCACTTGTCTAGATGTACATGCTCAATAAACTTGATATCCTCAATCTGCTCATTTAAGAGTATGCAGACTAATTGGAAGCAAAGTATAAAATCTCTAATCAGAGAACAGTCTAATGTGAGCGGTATAAAATCTCAAATACTATAACACATGATATATGATATCCCACATCATAATCACAAAGGGTACAATATACATCGAAGTACTAATGAGTTTCTAGATATCTGCATCAATAATATCTATGTCATGCGACATCCCTAGGGTGATAAACAACCAAAGAAAACATAACTATCATCATCTACCTTACATCCACCCACTCGGTTCGTTGAATATATGATTCTGGTATGAACACATCATTAGTTTCAAGGACTACCAAACATCCTGGTTCCTAGATACTCAAATCCATGAGCCACTTAGTAGGCCAGGACCTAGACCGCCATCGTATGCAGTCCAAGGTAAGACGTGTTAGTCCATGAGATGATGGTTTTGATGACAACAACCTTAGAATAGATTATAAAATATAAATACTAACATTATAAGTATAGATATATATATGTGTATGCAGGATCTAACCATGCAGGTACCAAGAGTGAAGACTATACAGTACAGAGACTCAAGATATCAAGATAGAAGACTCATGAGAATCAAGATTATCAAGAGTTCAAGATTTCAAGGATAAGTATTTTTAATTAGGAATTTTTGTTAAAAATCGTAGAAAAGCACTGGCGTCTTAAAATCCAATTTATTCGTGGAATGGAATCCACTTCGAGCCCGTTAAAGGGATGAAACCCTAAGTAGGATGGAACTTACAAAAATCTAGTGGGACATTGTTTTGTATCCACTAATTTTAATTCAAAATGATTTTACAAAATTATCTTGTTTTCAAAATGATTTCAAAACTTTCCTTTTAAAAGATTCAAAACCCTCAATCCTGATTTTAAATAATTTTAGCCTCAAAAACATCTTTCTTTTCAAAGTCAAATTACTCCTGATTTTAAACTATCTTTTCAAATAATATATTTAACTTTTAAATATTTATACTTTGATTTAAATATAAATTATAGTTAAATTATGTATATATTATTCTTTGTATTTATTTATGAATTTCAACTATATTCAAGTATATTTGTAAAAGTTTAAAATAGTTTTGATATAATATAAAGGTTATTTTCAAAGAAAAACAAGACATCGAAATTTGCTTTGGGATGTCAACATGCCTAGGGGTACCATGTCGACATGATGGCAATTTGAATCCAAATTTCAATGTCTATTCGCCATAACTCTTCATGAATGGTCATGCTTGTTGTTCTTCAATAAATAGGGGTCAGTTTCAACGAATTTCCAATCATAATTTTCTGGTTTTCACTCCTCTTTTCTTCCTCCTTTCTTAATATATATTCTTACCATTACTCTGCCGAAATCAACATCGAATCATACTCGATTACTTCTAGTTTGATTCTCCATCACTATCTCTACAAGATTCTCAGTGCTATTCAGAGTTATAGACTTATTTGTAATCTATTAGCGAGATAAGGTGTGATTGTAGCCTTGGAAATCAATCAAAAGGGAAAAGGTGTGATTGTAGCCTTGGTAAATCAATTGGGTAAACTTGTGTCCCGGAAATCAAGTATCTCTACCCATAGGATCGAAATTCTGGAGGGTGTACCTCGTAGCCTTGAAACAGAGGGTGTAATTGTACGATTGTTGTTGAAAGGAAATCCGTACTTGTGTTGCGGGACTGGATGTAGAGTAACTCTGAACCAGTATAGAATCCGGTGTGTTCTTTCCTGTACTGCTGTTATTTTATTTCTGCATCTGTATTTGTTTCTGTGATCATTCCTATTTGTGTATATTGCATAATTTTGTGTCTAAATTAACATAAATTCAAAAGATTTAGTAATTCTTCATTAACACTATTTACCCCCCCCCTCAAGTGTCAATCTTAGCCTTAAGATCCATAATCCGCATTTCTCACAATTGGTATCAGAGCAAGGTTTTCAAAGTTTCATAATTTGATTTTTGAAAAGTTTTCAAAATGGCTACCATCACTGGTACTGTTACTAACACTAGTATTCCTGTCACTAGTTCATTTATAGAGGATCAGTCTACTATCAGACCACCACTTTTTAATGGCAGTAACTATGCATATTGGGCATGTAGGATGAAAATATATTTACAATCTATAGGATTAGATACTTGGAATATCACACAAACTGAATATTCTGAACCCACAACTAATTTTGCACAGTGGACTACTAAGCAAAAGACTGTTGCCACAAAATAATTCTAAGGCAATGAATATTCTGTTTTGTTCACTAGATAGAAATGAATTCAATAGAGTGTCAGTTTGTAAGTCTGCATATGAAATCTGGAAAACTTTGCAAGTTACACATGAAGGAACAAGCAAAGTTAAACAGACCAAAATTTCCATGCTCACAAATCAGTTTCAATTATTTAAGATGAATCCTAACGAGTCTATTTTAGATATGTATGTAGATTTCAGGATAGTGTGCATTCTCTAATATCCTTGGGAAAAGAATTTTCTGAAGAAGATCAAGTCAGAAAGATTTTAAATTCTCTAACTCTAGAATGGGATAAAAAGACACATGTGATTGAAGAGGCAAATGAGATCAGTATTTTGAAGATCGAAGAATTAATTGGAAATCTAATGTCGTGTGAAGTTCAAATGATCGGGAGAAGAGAAAGTAAAGCATATGAAAAGAAATCAATGGCATTCAATGCATTGACAGATGGATCAGATTCGAACAGTGACAATGATGAAGAGATAGCTTTTATGACCAGAAATTTTAGGAAATTTCTAAAATACAGAAAGATGAATAATCTCAAGAGAAACAACTATAAGAATTCTGGAAATTAGAATGTTGTGCCGAATAATGACAAGTGTTACAACTGTGATAAACCAGGCCACTTCAAAAGAGACTGTTCATATCTAGATAAGCAGAATCCTCCTATGAACAATGAATCAGCAAAGAAATGAAAGCGTGCATTTACTGCTACTCTAGATGACTCAGACTCGTCCTCAAGTGATGATGATGATCAAAAGACGAATATTTCGACTTTGTGTTTCACTGCAGTTCACGACTCCGATGAATTCAGAGAAATGGACTCAGGAAAAGGTACACGTTTACAATATAATTGGTTGAAACTGCTTGCTTAGAATTAATTGCTTGATTGTTTGATTGATTGATTTTGAATTGGTGTGTTGTTTGAATTTTAAAATTTATTTTATATTATTATTTTATTATTTTTTATTATTTTTATTATTTTTATTATTATTTTTACTATTTTTTCTTTCTGAAATATATTACAAGTATAATAATATTTCAGAAATATATAATAGACAGTAATAATAATAATTATATATATATGTATATTAGATAACTTAGGAAAAATAAAATCATGAAAATTCAAAGGGACATGTCGACATGGTCCCTACCATGACGTCGACATGCCTACCTGAATTTGAATTTCAAAATTTGAATTCAAATGTTTGAATTTTCCTCCACCTTTTCACTTCATTCAATTCTCTGAAAAGCTACCTTTTGACCAGAGAATATGTCCTTTAAGAATCTATTTATTCACTATCTTTTATCATATCTTTTCACTCTCATTTTCAAATTCAAACCCTATCTTCATAACTTCAAGCTCTCTACTCTCTACTCTAATGGCTTCTTCAAGCAACCCTTCAACCATGAGAATTTCCAAAAAAAGCAAAGAGCAATTATTCAATGATCCGGAGGCAATAAAAGCATACATCAATTATGCTAACTATGCCAAAGTCCATCCCAGAAAATTTTCTATTTTTCAAGATTTTTCAACTTATGAAATTGATTCTCTTTTTGCAAACAATGGTATTTTGAGTCTTACTGATGCTTCTCAAAATGATTTTGTTTGCTATCCTAATCTTGTCAAAATTTTCTATGCGAATTTAAATCGCGGATTTTATGTTGGAAATGAAGAAGAAATTTGGAGTAGTGTCAAATGCACTCAAATTGTTTTGAATTGTGATCTTTTGGGTACCATTCTCAATTGCAAGAATTCGAGAATGGATATTTCTAACTTTAAAATCGATGAACATGATCGTGAGACATTTCATCACATTTTCGAAAGAGATAATGATTTTGATTTTAAAAATAGAAATTTTCAACCAAAAGCAAGAATTGTTAACCTTCTTTTGCAACATACTTTGACCCCGAGATCGGGAAATTTTAACAATCCTACTTCAAAAGTTTGCAAAGCTCTTTTTGCTATTTTCGGAAACTATGACTTAAATTGGGCGCAAGTTATTTTGGATGAACTTCGTCCTAAAAACCTTGAAATGGGTGAGAACACTTTATATCATGGAATTCATCTCACTCGGATTTTCAACTATTTTGGAGTGGATTTCAAAGGTGAAGAATTTGTCTCTAGAAAAGTTTTCAGCCATTCCAACATTTCACTTATGAAAATTCCATTTATATTTCAACCTTATGAGACCCTTACCGAAAAGGAAGAACGTTTGGCTCATGAGAATATGGAAGAAGAGGAAGAGGAAGAAGGAAAAGAAGAGAATGAAATGGAAATTGAAGAAGAAGAAGGTGAAATGTCCTTGGAAAGCATCAAATATCCTTCCAATTCATCCAACAAAACTCTCCTCAAAAACCAAAAGATTATTGTGGAGAATCAACGGATTCTAAAACGATCCGTTAAGAAGTTGGATAACATTTCTTCGAAGACGAACAAGTTCTTTTCAAAAGTCAGCAAGAAACTTGGATTATCTTCATCATCTTCGTCATCTAACTAGTTTTATCTTTTAGTATCTTGTTGTATTTGTCTTAGTTTGCTTTATTTCGAATGTTCATGTAGTTTGTTGTGTGCTTAATTATTGTATTATCGTAGTATGCAATGAAATGAAATTTCCTTTCTGTTATCTACCTTATCATATCTCTAGAATAAATGTTAGTATAGTATATAAATATACACACACACACACAATTATTCTCAAAATCAAACTTGACATAAGTTTGCACTAACCCATGTCGACATCCCCTACTTGACCATGTCGACATGTACTAGTCAGAAATGACTATTGATTTTGAATTTGAAATTCGAATAACTACCAAATGTCTATTCATTTCAAACGAATCTACACATATAAATACCTGTTTCTTCCTGAATTCTTCACTAAAATTTATTTCTTATCATCTATATCCTTTATTTCTTTCTATAATTCAACTATGGCCAATCCTATTCACAATTTATTTGAAACTCTTGAAGAAACTCTCAATTCATTCAAGAATATTCTCTCTTTTATTCTACGAAACCAGCATCACTTAGAATTGAGTCAAATGCAGATGATCAAGGAACAAGAGAGGCACTTCGATGCGATACGATGGATGATCTCTTCTCTGCACAAGGGTGATAACGAAGCACATCCTCCTGTCTCTCTCACCAATGACAATGATAATTGGGATGCTATTAAGGCAGACCCAATCTTTGGAGAAGAATGATGGGTGGAGTTCCACGTAACGTTTAATTTGTCTACTTGTTTTGATTTGTTTGAATTAATTTGGTTTGAATTAATACTTTGTGTGGATTGATTTGGTTTGAAGTTTGGTGTGAAAAACATATGTATATATACATTGAAATGTATATAGTCTCTAATCAAAAGTTATCATGTTCACAAGTATCATTTCTTAATCTATATATATTTCTGTTGTATAGTTTATCAATACAGGTACTGAAGTCCAAGAATGAGGGGGAGTAAGTTTTTTGTTGATCACAAAGGGGGAAAATATAAAATAGGGTAGTTAGGCATAGATTAAGGGGGAGTTGTTAGTTTTAGGGAGAGTTATTAGAATAGAAGTAATATTTTATAAACAAAGGCTGTCATCATCAAAAAGGGGGAGATTGTTAGTCCATGAGATGATGGTTTTGATGACAACAACCTTAAAATAGATTATAAAATATGAATACTAACATTATAAGTATAAATATATATGTGTATGCAGGATCTAACCATGCAGGTACCAAGAGTGAAGACTGTACAGTATAGAGACTCAAGATATCAAGATAGAAGACTCATAAGAATCAAGATTATCAAGAGTTCAAGATTTCAAGGATAAGTATTTTTAATTAGGAATTTTTGTTAAAACTCGTAGAAAAGCACCGGCGTCTTAAAATCTAATTTATTCGTGGAATGGAATCCACTTCGAGCTCGTTAAAGGGATGGAACCCTAAGTAGGATGGAACCTACGAAAATCTAGTGGGACATTGTTTTGTATCCACTAATTTTAATTCAAAATGATTTTACAAAATTACCTTGTTTTCAAAATGATTTCAAAACTTTCCTTTTAAAAGATTCAAAACCTTCGATCCTGATTTTAAATAATTTTAGCCTCAAAAGCATCTTTATTTTCAAAGTCAAATTACTCATGATTTTAAACTATCTTTTCAAATAATATATTTATCTTTTAAATATTTATACTTTGATTTAAATATAAATTATAGTTAAATTATGTATATATTGTTCTTTATATTTATTTATGAATTTCAACTATATTCAAGTATATTTGTAAAAGTTTAAAATAGTTTTGATATAATATAAAGGTTATTTTCAAAGAAAAACAAGACATCGAAATTTGCTTTGGGATGTCAACATGTCTAGGGGTACCATGTCGACATGGTGGCAGTTTGAATTCAAATTTCAATGTCTATTCGCCATAACTCTTCATGAATGGTCATGGTTGTTGTTCTTCTATAAATAGGGGTCAGTTTCAACGAATTTCCAATCATAATTTTCTGGTTTTCACTCCTCTTCTTCTCCCTCCTTTCTTAATATATATTCTTACCATTACTCTGCCGAAATCAACATCGAATCATACTCGATTACTTCTAGTTTGATTCTCCATCACTATCTCTACAAGATTCTCAGTGCTATTCAGAGTTATAGACTTATTTGTAATCTATTAGCGAGATAAGGTGTGATTGTAGCCTTGGAAATCAATCAAAAGGGAAAAGGTGTGATTGTAGCCTTGGTAAATTAATTGGGTAAACTTGTGGCCCGGAAATCAAGTATCTCTACCCAAAGGATCGAAATTCTGGAGGGTGTACCTCATACCCTTGAAACCGATGGTGTAATTGTACGATTGCTGTTGAAAGGAAATCCGTACTTGTGTTGCGGGACTGGATGTAGGGTAACTCCGAACCAGTATAAAATCCGGTGTGTTCTTTCCTTTACCGTTTTATTTTATTTCTGCATCTGTGTTTGTTTCTGTGATCATTCCTGTTTCTGTATATTGCATAATTATGTGTCTAAATTAACATAAATTCAAAAGATTTAATAATTCCTCATTAACACTATTCACTCCCCCCCCCCCCCCCCCCGCCCCTCTAGTGTTAATCTTAGCCTTAAGATCCATAATCCGCATTTCTCACAAGACGGACCTTCCATTATAAAGATCCTAGTCCCATCACATTCCTAAGTGAGCATCCTTACATACCCTTTCTTTACAGTACACATCGAAACCTCTAGGCATTAGCAATCCCTTTGCAAACATCATCCATAGCAGAGCACATCCTGGAATCGATGTTTAATTCAGCGTACAACTCCTGCCTAAAGTCGTCAAACTCGGGACAATTCTCGAAAGTCATCGCTAGTCGTAGAATATCATCATTTCTCATGTAATCTTCCGCTAATAGTTCCTCAAATCCAACCCATATCCCTATACTCTATGCTTGAAGTATAGCTATCCCATCACCGAAGCCATCACTCTTATTACCTAGCTATACATCACTGAAGTTCATGATTCGCCTTGAGTTGCACAACTCGGTGCTTAATGATGCCTTAGCTCAAAGCAAATGCCGCATGACTTGAAGCAAGCACAAATATAAGTGGCACGATGCTTTGAAGTCTGGACTTAAAGAAAACGCAGGCATGACCCGAAGCAATCACATAAAGGATTCGAAACAATCTTGACCCCTTCCCATCAACGAATCATACGACTTCGAACCATGACCATAGATCCATGCATGCCGAACTCACCCCACTTATCCATGCTTTACCCAATTCAAGCCCACCAATCCAACACTTAATCATTTTTCTTTCCCCAAAGTGCAACCCAAATAAACGTGCAAGTAATCAAAAGTGAGACCCGAGCCATCCCCTATGCAACTCGAAGCACAACTTGGTTTTGATACCACTACTTAACATCTCCACCAATCCGTTACTTATACTCTAGTCCCGTATGCAACCCAAAATAACGCTCAAAACAACCCTCCATAAGACTCAAAGTATAACTCGGAGCAATTCTCTACCTATCCAAGACCTGAATGTCATCGTCAATCCAATTTCTTTTGCCCATAAATCGAGCAAATGAATTCCAAACGACTTGAAAATTGAAACATAGCTTTATGAGGCCATCCTTGTTTCCCCACACAACTCGCATCAAATTTGGTCACTGTCACTTCTATGGGTCGACAATGACTTTGGACAGTACTCTAATTTTTAAGTTTTCATTCGATTGGCGTTTTCAACCAAACAAACAACATACATTCAAGCATTTAACACATACACTATATCCGAACAAGAAAGCATTCACATGCATCAAGTTATAACCTAGATATAAGGATAAGAAAATATAAAAGGACCATAAGAACTACGGAGATCCATAAAAACAAAATTTCATAAATCTTTACCAAATTATTTTAAATTATCACATGTAATTAAATATGATTTATAACATGTTTTAGGGTTCAAAAATCATTTTCAAACAGCATTTATGAGTATACAGTGACTAATTAGTAAGTGAGAGGTTTCAACCACTCAGCTAAATTCAAAGCAATCAAAAAAGAGTATGAATCCCAAGATGAATAGCTAATCTAAGATGCCTCCAATAGCAAATCCCAAATTCAAATGCTAATTTCATTAATCCCCGATTAATAACAAGACTTGACTAATTAAAGTAACGTTTAGAGTGGTTTTAAGCGTGGAGAACGTTCATGGTGGCTTCTCTAACAATTTCAGGTAGTGTGAAATGATAAGAAAAGTGCCATCAATTCCCTTTGGGTGCTAAACCTAAAATGGGCTTCAGGATTATCCACTAATCCCTATAATTACCGTAACATCCCCTACTTGGAGGCCCAAAACTAACGGCTACGGGTGTTGCAGTCATCTATAGTTATTAATCCTCGATAACCAAATATGGTAATGTTAGATACATTGATATAACAGAAACACATGGATATGGAAAAAAAATTAAAATCCACAAACAACTTTCTCATTCCATTTCAAAGCATTTCAAATTTATTACATAATCCCAATATGAGGACCACATTGAAAGAATATATAATTATTACAACATATACCAAGAGCGACATATGAAGATGCCCCATTGGATGATCAGAGTATATAACTAGGCAATTGAACATCTTTGCCTTTACAACAAGACATAGCAGGATCAAAATAGAAAAAACTATAAATAGCTATCATGCCTCCTTCACATCTCCGAAAGCTTATTCGTCTAAAGAGGTACTCGAAAACCTTAACTCTCAAACTACTCAAAATCAATTGAGCGCCCAAGAGTTTAAGAGGAAAACATAAACTTCAAGTCAAACAAAAAGCCTGGTATGAATAATAAGCTACCGTCTCAAACCATTTAGATATCTAGTGTGATCATGCCGCTTTGCAGAACGGGTTTTCCCCTATTAGTATCTTATTCAAAACTTTATAAAACCTTATACTATGCTCCTGCATCCACAATGGTTATAAATATAACATTTCAAAATAATATGATGATATGCAAACAAGTAAGTCAATTCTGGATTTCCCATCCCCATTCATTTTTGACTACCTGTCTCAGTTATAGTTTTTAGGGTCACTATTAACTATTAGTTTTCATGGGCTGACTAGTGAATGGTTTAACACTTATGGACTCCCTGTCCAGTTTCATAGTTTTCATAGGATCGCTAATCACAATACGAGAACCACGTTTAGAGAATATATAATTATTAGGACATACGCTAAGAGCGAAATATGAAGATGCTACTTAGATGATCAGAGTATATAATTAGACAATTAAACATATGTTCCTTTACAACAAAACATAGAGGAATCAAAATAGAAATGAAATCTAAATAGCTATCATGCCTCCTGCACGTCTCTGGAAGCTTATTCGTCTAAAGAGGTACCTGAAAACCTCAACTCTCAAACTACTCAAAATCAATTAAGCACCTGAGAGTTTAAGGGGAAAACATAAACTTTAAGTCAGACAAAAAGTATGGTATAAAAAATAATGTACCATCTCAAACCATTTAGATATCTAGTGAGCCATGCTGCTAGGCAAAATGGGTTTTCCACCACTGGTATCTTATCCAAAACTTTATAAAACCTTATACTATGCTCCACCATCCACAATGGTTATAAATATAACATTTTAAAATAATATGATGATATGAAAACAAGTAAATCAATTTTGGATTTCCCATCCAAATTCATTTTTGACTACCTCTCTCGGTTAAAGTTTCTAGGGTCACTATTAACCTATTAGTTTTCATGGGCTGACTAATAACCCGATTAACACTTTTGGACTCCCTGTCCAGTTCAATAGTTTTCATGGGATCACTAAAAACCTATTGGCCCCTACCAATAACTTCATTGTTACATGGGTTTTCCCCGGACCTATTGGTATCTCCAATAACTTCCCTCTTATCCTAGTTTTTATGGGTTAATTAGGAACCTATTGACTTCTTCTAATAACTTAATCTGGATATAGTTTTCATGGGTTCACTACAAACCTGTTGGCCTCATCCAATAACTAATCTAATTATAGTTTTCAGGGGTTTCTATGAACCTATTGGCCCCAGCCAACAACTTTTCCTAAGCATAGTTTTCATTAGTTTTACTATGAACCTGTCTATCTGATAGCTTCAATATTTAGGCATCCTACATTCTAGTCTATATGACCTCCTGGATGCAATTCTACTCATTCAGAGGTTAATTCAATTTATATTCACTACTGGGTCAACCTAGCTGGTTATTCTGTCACTTTTCCCTAAAATACAGTTATGGGTCCATTATAATGTGAATATATATAAATACATACATATATATATATATATGGAGAAGTAAATATAATAACATAATAATACCAACACCTGTAGTTTAATGTCCTTGAAATTATTTTATATAAAACTTGGTTAATCCCTTTAATCTATTGATCATGGAAAACTTCTTCAGAAACTTTATACTTAAAATCATCTCAAAATTCCTTTATTATGCCATGGTTTTTCTTTAGAATGAGACTGGGTCATATGTTTTGAAAACTAAGGCATTCGAAATCTTAAAACTTTACTTTCCAAACCATTGGATAACCTCCTTCAACAGCATTCAAATCTTCTTTTCAAAACACTAACATATACCTCACGAAACACTTTTAAACATCTCTTTTGAAACCTTTCGAAGATATTAAATCATTACTTATTTTCCTTTTGAAGCACAGCTTTGAAACCAATGAAAGTACCCCTTTTGAAACCATTGGGTTTATCTTTGAAATTAACTTTTGGATCAAAGTGAATATATACGAAAATACTCCTTTCAAAACCATTTACCTTTAACTAAAAATGATTGGGGAAAAATTTAATGGCTTTGGAACCATCATTTTGAAAGCTTCAAAACATTAAGTAAAACATTGAAGGATAGCATCGAAACCCCCTCTCGAAGCCATTGCCTTCTAAACCTTCGGACCCTTTCGAAAGCTTTAAGGAAGCGGCTTAATACAAGTTAAAAAAGGCTACCTTGTGAATTGGCTGATGACTTCAATCCCTTCGTAAGGCGTTGGGATGGAAGAAGGTTTCAACTTGCTCAAAACTACTCTTTTCGAAAGCATTGATGTTAAAGTAAGTAACTCATTCGAAAACTACTATTTAAACAAGAAGTGGAAACCATTTTCAAAAGCTATTTAGAAAGACCTCTTCGCAAGCATCTGTTTCGACTCCTTCAAAAGAATTTAGTAAAACATGCAAGTGCATTTCTATAGAGAATAACACAAAGGTTTTAGTCTCATTGAAAGCTATGTTTCGACTCCATGCCTTCCGCCCTTCTTCAATCCATTACGTACCAACATTGTGATACCTTGTATATTGGTTTCGGCTTAGTTGGTTTCAATCTGGTAGGTTTTGACTTGATTGAAGACGGAAGCATAGGGTTGAAAGGTACTTCTGAAAGGGGCGGAACCTGCTTTTCTAAGTAAAGGCTGAGTTTATACCATTAAAAGTAATTACTTTATAACAAACTTGTCTCTTTGTAAACATTTAATTGGTTGCCATAACTTTTCAAGTTCTTTACCAAAATAACTGCCGCATAAATTCAGATCTAAACAAAGATTAATTTTAACAGTTAATCCCTTCTTAAGCAAAACAATTAATACAGTTAAATCCTTCTTTTAAAATAATTTATTTTCCATAGTAACTTACATAGAAAAAATCCTTAAAATTATAGAAACTCATCTTCAATATGTTATCTAAGATATAAAAGTTCCAGATCAAATTCTTCATGAAATAATCGAAATTAATTTCTAAACCGAATGATACATATTTTCCTTTGAAAATTCATATTAAATCTTCCATAGCTTGAAAATTTACAAAGATTAAAACTCAACTCCAAAATCACGTTTTACATGACTTACAATCTTCCCATGGCGTTCGAAATTAATTTTAATCGGTTATACCCTTAAAACCGTATAAAATCCTATTTAAATAATTTGTTGAAATCAATTACGTTATAATCCAAGCATATCATCATCCAAATCATCATTAAAATGAATTTAATATTAAACCCGAAAACAAATGATCATAAAAACAAAACAGAGATGATATAGATTATTATTCACCTTGATTAGGATAAGGAACTTGAGATTTGATTGAGATTAATTTCCCCTAGCTTGGATCTTTATCCTTAAATTGATTTTTTCCCTCTTTTCTCCTAATGGACGGCTTTGCTATTCTTTAGTTTATAGTTTTGTGAATTGAAAATGAACGTGAATGGATGGTAAAGCCGTGAATATATATAAGGGTATGACTATTTCCTATCAAGCCTTTATGTAAATTAATTATCTTATAAGCCATTTTTAAGCCCATTTAAATAATTAAGCATGACCCTTAATTTATTTTCAAATCTCAATCCCTTTATCACTCTAATTATTTACATTATTCTATTTAATTTATCTAATTAAATCTCTTGAATAATGTTATAAAAAATTGGGGGTGTTACAGGCTTCCATCCTTAAAGAATTTCGTCCTCGAAATTCATTAAGGACTAAATACTAAACATAGCAATCATCTATAACAACTCCTAACAACCATACTAATCTACATGAGTATATTTTTACTTTGATTGAAATCCATGTAGCTTATGTGTAGGGTCCAAAGGAAGTCGACATGTGTACACATTGACCAAGGTAGTGCAATGTATCATTTTATACAATGTGTGTCATATGCCTATGGCACGGTGTACGCGAACACTCTGTGTAGATAGCTCACTCATGCTAGCAAATGAGCTCCATCGTGCTATAGAACTGTATATGAATTTTACCTATAATTGTTGAATACGTGATAATAGAACCATTGTCTAAAACAATATGGAACCATTCTTTGCATGATAACAAAATTCTTCTGCTTAATTTAGAGTACTTCATGAAATTATCAAATGTTGGAATGTACTTGACAAAAAGATTTATTGAGAGCGCTGGTTAAAGCCAAGGCATCCAATCCATGTTCAAGAATGGCTCGAAGGATTTGGTGCACTTTCCTTAAACCATCTTCACCTATCGGTGCATTTGACTTGAAAATTACCTCAACAAACCCAATGAAGGTGTAACATCCCGCCTACGACAAACCACACACGTCAGACTTAAACCATACAGAAGGCCGGATTATTATGGGGTAAATAAGAAAAAGCAGAGAAAGAAAAAAAAACAAAATAAAATCTTGCAGCGGAACGATAAAATATAATAATCAAATAAACAGTTCATGAAGCTGTTTTACAAAACATTTGATTATACTTATACAATACATATCAGAGTTACACATACCAGAGAATAATACATAATGCAGCAGAACAGTATGAGTGTAGTGGAATAATATAGTAGATAATAGTAACAAAATCTTTGTCTTCGTCCTCCAGAACTAAAGTCTTCAAATCCTGAAATGCTCTGGCTGATCCGAGTGAATTGAAAAGACAAAACACTCGAGTCAGAACTAAAAGATCTTATGTAAATTAAATCAATCGGTAAATTATGAGTGGAACGGCGTCAGAGATGTTTACGGGATTTGATATCTCCTATCCAATGTCTAACGTGAGTGCGGTAACTTAAGAGATGCTCGGGATTCACATCTGCTAAGGATCCATTAAACTATTTACTATGTAGTAATATTTCGCTATTATAATAATGTCTACAGTAAAATAAACTTACTTTTAAATAGCGTTAAGGAGTAACCCAATATTCCTCTTAACACAATAATAGTCCTAGTAGTCCATCTAGTATTAGCGCATCTCCAGATCATGAGACTACCCTAAATACTCCACGTGCTACGGGAGAAAACCAAACTCGTACAAGGTGCGATAGGGTAGGTGACACGGCATACAAGGCAATGCCAGGGTAGATATACCAATTACGCATACGGGCTGGTGGTAACGCGTAGCGCGCAGCTACCGCCCACCTCGAGCCACAACCCCAAATCAAAAATCAAAAGTGGCCGCCAAATCAATCCAAAAGTCAGAGTATAATATCGAAGGGATGTATCCGATAAGAGGGGCTACCTCCTTGGCCCGAGAACATTCCTGTTTTAGCCACCTTATGCCAACTCACGGGAGTCGGGTCCATGTATATACCTTAATAGAACGCCGCCACCATCCTACTTCATTCTGGAATCTCCACCACGTACACAGTTGTTAAAGTGGTTTTCGGAGTTGGAAGAGAGTATGACAACTTTCGATCCCGGTCTCTTCAACAGCCAAACGTTATTATAACACCGTCGTCATTTTAAAATAATTTATACTTCAAAACTAGAATATACTATCTATTTCAAAACCATATAATATGATATCATTCCTTTTTAAAAACCAAATCAATACGATATCATTTTAAAACCATTGTATTTCAAAGTCATAAAATTCTCAAACCAAAGACTTAAAACTATAACACTTCCAAAACGTAATACTTTGAAATTTATAACTTTGAAACATAACTTCCCCTCTTACATGGTTTAAATATTAAATTATTTTATAAAATAAACTAGCTTCTTAAATTTCACAAATCAATTCCAAACCGACCCGAATTTCTAAATTTTAAATTTAACCAATCCCCAAATCATAAATTTCAATTCAATTCGGTTTTCAAATAGACCATTCCAAATTATATTGATTTCAAAACAGAATTTGATCCACAAAATAAACCATTTCAAATTCAATATATTTCAAAGCTTAAATATTCAATATTTCAAACTAAATTTTATGATTCATATATATATATATATATATATATACACACACACACACACACACATACCAAATATACTTTATTATTATTTAGTTTTGAAATATTTGCTTAATAAATCCAATATCCTTTAAATAAAACTTCAAATTTAATAACTGAATATTCCTCAATTTATTTAGACTTGATATATTCACGTAAATCACCTGAAACTTGAATTTTAGATATAAAACCAAATTCTTTTAAAATCTCAATTTCAATAAGTTCCAAATGGATTCTTATTAAATATAACTCTAACTTAAATAAAATCTCAAATAAACTTCAAAAATATCTTCTCAACCTTGATAATGAAAATCGATATAAACTCTATATTAAAATATAATTTAAGTAAATATTTATCCATATTATATTTTAATAAAATCAACTTTATAATTAAACTTATTTTATACTTTAGACAATTTTATACATTGCTTAAAACGAAGAATTTAACTATATATAAAACAACATTTATAAATATCCAAATCAATATCGCACAAAATCATATATTTCTTTACAAAACTATAGAAAATCATTCAAAATATTTTTATATATAGACCACGGTGTCCTATATAATTTTCTACCCTATGGTCAAGTGATACGGATATTTATCATCTCAATCCATAATTTAAAATAAAATACGGTTATATATCATTTCAAACCGCAATCCCGAAAAATAAAAATGCATAATAACTTGCAGTTTATAACAATATAAAATACAGCATTCATTCACCCAATATCAATCATCAACCATTTATCATAATCATCATTCAATTCAAACAATAATATCAATATATAATAGTTAACAAAATAACAGGTATTTACTGGCAGTTTATATTCAATAATAAATTAAATAACAAATTAACTAGCAGTTTATATGCAATGATAAATTAAATAACAAATAAATTTAATTTAACTGGAATGATGATAAAAATATACCAAACAGCCATAATAAATTTATAATCACATCAGAAATTAATTTAACACACATAAGAAGTTTTAGAAGTTGTGAGTGGGTTAAAACACTCACCTTTTGAATTTAAATTGAATCTAAATCCAATTTAAATACAAAAAATAACAGTCTCCGAATCCATCCAAACAGGCGTCTAAATGTCCGGAATTTCAATACCAACCTAGCGGAGAAAACCGCACGTGAATCTGAGTCCGTATGCGAGATTATGGCGATTAGTGTGTTTGAATTTCAATATTAAAAATAAAAATAGAAGAAACAGTTTACCTTCCCCTTACTGCCACGTCACATCTTCTTCCAGGCAAGCAAAACTAACGCACGCAACTCCAATCCCCTGCAAACGAACACTACAGACGAAACCCTCAACCCAGAACGACCGACACTTCACACCACCACGCCACGCCGCGCCAGATACGATCGCGACCCTTCCTCCACCATGCACACACGTTCGAACGTGAATCTCCCCAGCCACCGACGCGCACGAACGACGAGCAGCCTCTGAAAACCCTAAACCCTAGTTGAATTATGCGCAACATCCAACCGTCAATTCGCGAAACGAAGCATACCGATGAATTCCCCATCGTCCACTCTACAAAATCCAGAAATGGTTCGTCGATGTTCATCGACGCGCGATGAACGGGCGAAAACGGTTCTTCGATTTCTGGCTAAACAGTGCATCGAATTGAAAAACGAATCATAGAATTGGGATGCGCTCTTCGAGAGCTTTCCGAGGATATATAATTTGATATTGTTTGTGGAGTTTGAATTTTGGCTTTGATTTTTGATTTGCAATTGGATTTGGAATTGTCTTCCATTGAAATGAGGAGGTGAGAAAGAATTGTACCTACGGACAAAAGAGAAATAGAAAGGCTAGGGTTTATAATAGGGTATATATAGGCAAAGCTGAAATAGAATAGATGGACTCAATTGGTTTACGTGCTGAACGATAAAATGGCCCGAAAAGCCCGTTCTCACTCTGGAACGAAATTGGGTCAACCCATATATCAAAATAAATGTATTTAAATATTTTAAAATCAATGGAATAGGTTTCAGGTCCAAATTCCATCGTACGAAGAAGTTATGCAAAAATCAAATTATTTCAAATTGATTTCAATTGATTTCAAATTAATTTATTTCAAGGCGTTTCAAGCGCATACGATCAAACAACTAGTCCGATCGCTACGAAACTTGAAATCCTACAATAATTCACCATTACGGATCGGATGAAACTGGTTTCGTCGAAATCCGAGTCAGTAGCCAAAATGGCTATTTTTACATTAAATAAATAAATAAATTAAATAACAAATTAAATCAAATTCTCAATTTCAATTTTTAATTGATAAATTTCATCATTTGTGATTTCTCAATCATTTACAATGATTTAAACAAATTTAAATGTCAATTTAGAGTTGACTAATTTATCAATTCCTGTATTAACCTCAATTCATTAAATTCAGGATTTACAAATATAATTCCCAATAATTCCATTAAATTAAATAAATAAATAATTATTCCATTCATTATTGTTAAACGGATGAAATTAACCTTGGATTCAAAGTCTATACATTAATATTCTAACATTCCATCTTCATTTCAATTAACATAATATTTAGATGTTTAAATTTCATTTATTCGCCATTAAATCCAATTATTATAGTTCAAATTCCATTAAATTAATAAGTCTTCATTTCCATTCTTTTAAATTCAACAAATTGCCCTTATTATGGATAATATTAACATTATTGAATCAGTTATCATTTTATGGGAAAAATTATTATTGGCTTACTCTTATTACATTAATAATTACAATTTTATTCAAATTTCCAATTAATATAGTAATTAATTTCGTTTCATTATAAATTATAAAGTTTTTATTTCTTTCTAAATTTAATTACAAAAATCTTATTAAAATAACCAATTAAATTATCTAAATTTACGGGTCGTTACACTCTCCCCCACTCAAAACTTTTCATCCCCGAAAAGAAAAAGAAGGGAAAAGAGGAACTTATAAATCAATATATATTATTCAAAATATTATATTCATAACAATTCGTTTACTGAATTGGATAATTTAAATAAAATATATAGAATTATAAACAATTAAATTTTATATTCAAATTTATAAAGTTGGGAAAACATTTTAAAATTTTCTGAGTCCAAAATTTACGGAAAATTTTGGCAGAGTCTCCTTTATACGGAGAGGCTCGAGAGAAAATATAATATCAAAAATAACAATATAAAACATATATTTTCCAAAATAATATATATCCAAACACGGGAAAAATAATAAAACGCTATAAACCGTAATCTGAAAAACGTACCTATTTGTTGGACAAACAACGCTTAAATTATGAAACCAAAAGCAGTAGCAATTACTTCCATAACATGTATATAAATGAAATGTTGAAAGTCGCTTCAACCATAAGCAAACAAATTAATACAAACAACAATCACTTGCAACAAGGCATACAACCACCACATAAAAACCAACACAAACCAATCATTCATTCATATCAAACAAAACAAATAGTTGTTCGGGTTCAAACTTTAAATTGCACGGAATGGACAATAAACTACTCAGTGCACCATTTACTCAACAGTCTTAGATAAACTCAATAGTTATTCGTACATCCAAGCAATTAAACTATCTTTATCCAAACAACTCATAGGCCAAACAAACAACGGTTTCAAATATTAGATTAAATTCATACTTATTAATTTCATTTCATACATTTGTTGTTTGATTTCCTTTTCATTCATTAATGATTTATCTTTTTAATTTTACATTATTTCTTACAAATTTTCATTTATTACTTACAACTACTCGTTTTCATTTATTTATAATATTCATGTCTAATTCAATTTCTTTACATATTAATTCATTTACTTAAGTTTATAATCTTATACTTACAATACTTACTTCCTATTACCTTTATTACAGTAACCTTTCAATTATAACTTAAGCTCACACAATTACAACATCAAATTCTTATTTATAAAAGAATTTCATTAAATACTTTCATTACCTCAAGTTGATTACTTGTATAATATCCCTTACATTTTCTTATTAACATTTCAACTTTTTACATCTTTTGGTAGGTTATATATATGTCAAAGAATGCAAATAAAACTTATACAAGTTTTACCCCATTTCTTTCAATTTAATTTAATGTTCAATAATTACATCTTTTGTTTTATAAGTTATAAATTTCAACTTTTGGAAATTTCATTTATAATCTAGCATTTAATCTCTTATTTAAATTAGAGGTTCCGATTATTAATTTTTTATATTCTATTTCCCTACAATAATTGAAACCATTGATTTAACGGAAGCTTAAGAATTAAATACCAGGTTTAATTTCAAATCATTTTAAAATAATAGATAAATGTATATACTTACAGTTTATATATCCAATTATATTTAAAACAATTTAAAATTTATATTTGTTCATCAAAATAAATCTGTTGTAAAACTACTACAGTGGCCTTCCCACTTAGAAACTCGAAAATAAATGTCGATGATGCGTGCACTCATCACCGAAATTATTTTCCAGCGATAGAGAGGGGAGTACAGAACTTATTTCTTTCCAAAACTTCTTTAAAAATAATTCTTTCAAATCTTATTGGAATATTTATATCAGAAAATACTTCTAAATAATATTACTATATTCCAAATCATTCAAAATAAATTTTCCAAAATCCCGAAACTCAAGTTCTAAGTTTCCAATCTTTCGTTTATTTTATTTCAAATCTTATTTTCAACTAATATCTAAAAATTCCACTACCTGACAAACAAATATATTACAACCAAATTTAGCTTTTATAAAAAAATTAGTTTATATATGGAAATATAATAGGCAAAATTATTTCATTCACCTATATTCAAAACAAATATTGTGTCGGTCTGTCCTATTAAGTGTTTAGAAATCACTATCGATGTCATAGCGTCCCATGCACCAACCAGAACTTATAAATACAAAACGGAACGGATTAACACAATATTAGAACCTTTTTATAACACTAGAAAATACGCTCTTCCATATATATACACTCAATGACTCATCATAAGGTATTACTACCCTATTAGTAAAGAGTCAGACCCCACAAAGCTAAGGTTTATCGCTAAAACAAAGCTCTGACACCAGATGTAACATCCCGCCTTTTTGTATGCTTTAAATCGACGATAAACCACACACGTCAGACTTAAACCATACAGAAGGGCGGATTATTATGGGGTAAATAAGAAAAAGCATAGAAAGAAAAAACGAAATAGAATCTTGCAGCGGAACGATAAAATATAATAATCAAATAAACAGTACATGAAGCTATTTTACAAAACATTTGATTATACTTATACAATACATATCAGAGTTACACATACCAGAGAATAATAAATAATGCGGCAGAACAGTATGAGTGCAGTGAAATAATATAGTAGATAATAGTAACAAAATCTTCATCTTCGTCCTCCAGAACTAAAGTCTTCAAATTCTGAAATGCTCAGGCTGACCTGAGCGAATTGAAAAGACAAAACACTCGAGTCAAAACTAAAAGATCTTATGTAAATTAAATCAATCGGTAAATTATGAGTGGAACGTCGTCAGAGATGTTTACGGGATTTGACATCTCCTATCTAGTGTCTAACGTGAGTGCAGTAACTTAAGAGATGCTCGGGATTCACATCTCCTAAGGATCCATTAAACTATTTACTATGTAGTAATATTTCGCTTTTAAAATAAACGTCTTTTAAATAGCGTTAAGGAGCGACCTAATATTCCCCTTAACACAATAATAGTCCCAGTAGTCCATCCAGTATCAGCGCATCTCCAGATCGGAAGACTACCCTAAATCCTCCATGGGCTACGGGAGAAAACTAAACTCGTACAAGGCGCGACAGGGTAAGTGACACGGCACACAAGGCAATGCCAATGTAGATATACCAATTACGCACACGGGCTGATGGCTACCGCCCACCTCAAGCCACACCCCCAAATCAAAAATCAAAAGTAGCCACCGAATCAATCCAAAAATCAGAGTATAATATCCAAGGGATGTGTGCGATAAGACGGGCTACCTCCTTAGCCTGAGATTGCTCCTGTTTTAGCCACCTAATGCCAACTCATGGGAGTCAGGTCCACGTATATACCTTAATAGAACGCCGCTGCCATCCAACTTCATTCTGGAATCTCCACCGCGTACACGATTGTTAAAGTGGTTTTTGGAGTTGGCAGAGAGTATGACAGCTTCCGATCCCGGTCTCTTCAACAACCAAACGTTATTGTAACACCGCGGTCATTTCAAAATAATTTATACTTCAAAGCCAGAATATACTATCTATTTCAAAACCATATAATATGATATCATTCTCTTTTAAAAACCAAATCAATACGATATCATTTTAAAATCATAGTATTTCAAAGTTATAAAATTTTGAAACCAAAGACTTAAAACTATAACACTTCCAAAACGTAATACTTCGAAATTTATAAATTTGAAACATAACTTCCACCCCTTACATGGTTTAAGTATTAAATTATTTTATAAAATAAACTGGCTTCTTAAATTTCACAAATCAATTCCAAAACAACCCGAATTTCTAAATTTTAAATTTAACTAATCCCCAAATCATAAATTTCAATTCAATTCGGTTTCAAATAGACCATTCCAAATTATATCGATTTCAAAACAGAATTTGATCCACAAAATAAACCATTTCAAATTCAATATATTTCAAAGCTTAAATATTAATATTTCAAACTAAATTTTATAATTCATATATATATACACCAAATTTACTTTATTATTATTTAGTTTTGAAATATTTGCTTAATAAAACCAATATCCTTTAAATAAAATTTCAAATTCAATAACTGAATATTCCTCAATTTATTTAGACTTAATATATTCACTTAAATCAACTGAAACCCGAATTTAAGTTATAAAACCAAATTCTTTTAAAATCTTAATTTCAATAAGTTCCAAATGGATTCTTATTAAATATAACTCTTAATTAAATAAAATCTCAAATAAATTTCAAAACTATCTTCTCAACCTTGATTATGAAAATCAATATAAACTCTATATTAAAATATAATTTAAGTAAATACTTATCCATATTATATTTTAATAAAATCAACTTTATTATTAAACTTATTTTATACTTTAAACAATTTTATATGTTGCTTAAGACGAAGAATTTAACTATATATAAAATAACATTTATGAATATCCAAATCAATATCTCATAAAATCGTATATTTCTTTATAAAACCATAGAAAATCATTCAAAATATTTTTATATATAGACCACGGTGTTTGTATATAATTTTCTACCCTATGGTCAAGTGATACAGATATTTATCATCTAAATCCGTAATTTAAAATAAAATACGGTTATATATCATTTCAAACCGCAATCTCAAAAAATAAAAATGCATAATAACTTGAAGTTTATAACAATATAAAATACAGCATCCATTCATCCAATATCAATCATCAACCATTTATCACAATCATCATCCAATTCAAACAATAATATCATTATATAACAGTTAATAAATAACAGGTATTTCCTAGCAGTTTATATTCAATAATAAATTAAATAACAAATTAACTGGCAGTTTATATGCAATGATAAATTAAATAACAATTTAATTCTAAATTTAATTTAACTGGAATGATGATAAAAATATATCAAACAGCCATAATAAATTTCTAATCACATCAGAAATTAATTTAACACACATAAGAAATTTTAGAAGTTGTGAGTGGGTTAAAACACTCACCTTTTGAATTTAAATTGAATCTAAATCCAATTTAAACCTAAAAATTGAACAGTCTTTGAATCTGTCCAAACCCACGCCAAAATGTCCGGAATTTCAATATGAACCTAGTGGAGAAAACCGCGCGTGAATCTAAGTCCGTATGCGAGAGTTATAACGATTAGTGTGTTTGAATTTCAATATTAAAAATAAAAATAGGAGAAACAGTTTACCTTCCCCTTACTGCCACGTCACTGCTTCTTCTAGGCAAGCAAAACTAACGCACACAACTCCAATCCCCTGCGAACGAACCCTACAGGCGAAACCCTCAACCCAGAACAGCCGCCACTTCACACCACCACGCCACGCCGCGCCAGATACGATCGCGACCCTTCCTCCACCACGCACACACCTTCGAATGCGAATCTCCCCAGCCACCCACGTGCACGAACGACGAGCAGCCACCGAAAACCCCAAACCCTAGTTGAATTATGCGCGACATACAACCTTCAATTTGTGAAACGAAGCATACCGATGAACTCCCCATCGTCCACTCTACAAAACCCAAGAATGGTTCATCGATCGGTCGATGTTCATCTACGCACGATGAACTGCCGAAAATTGTAGGATCTAGATTAACCCTAGAGGGGGGGGCGTGAATAGGGTTATAGCAAATTTTCTTGATTTAAACACAAAAATAAACTGCAGAAATAAATATACTGAAAAGTAAATCACACACAAAATTTACCCAGCTTCGGCAACCCCTGCCTACTGCTGCATTCCCAGATTTCTATTAGAATTAAACAGTATCACGCTTACAAACACTTTAACAGACTTGCAAACCCTGCTACCGCCTATAGAGTTTTGCAAACTCACAACCCCTGCTTACTGAACTAACTCTAAATAGACAATCAGACACAACCTAAAACCTAGGTGGTGATTTACCTAAATTCTTTGATTCGTAAAATAAAAACAATAATTAAGAACAATAGAAAATAACCCTAAAACTAATTAACAATATTAATAAAGCCTAAAATTAAATAGAAACAAAACCCCTTTTTTTTTAAGACCGGCCCACTTCCTTATTTCACCCGATCCTCTTTTGTCTCGTTCGTGAGAATAATGGCGGCTTCGTTCTGATTAGGGCTTCGTTCCCTTTTGTTCCAGTTAGGGCTTCGGCTCTTTGTTCCAATTAGGGCTTCGGTTTCTTCAATTGATCTGTGATATGTTGCCCTAGATCGCTACTTCTCTGATGGTTGACTATTGCTCGTTTTGCAGTTGCTCGATCGAGTTCGTTGCTTGTGAATTCGGTATGTACTGTCTCCTTTTGCTTTTCTAAATTGATACTTGAACTCGATAAAATAAATGCCGATGATGATTAGGGTTTTAATAGGATTTGATTTCCTATTTTTGCGTTCGACTGATTGCTTCAAAAATTCTTGCTTTGCCGTTCGATTACACTTTGATGCTGAGGATTAATCTGACTTTGTCAATTTCGTATTTCTAGTAGCTTGATTCACACGGCTTTGAATTGATTTCGTGATTTGTGATATTTGACTTTGTCATACGCATATCTTCGACTGTTGATTGCTTAATGGTGTCACTGTGTTTGACATGGTCTTTGTAGTTCTTAAGATTGGTTCCTGTTGCATTTTTGTATACTATTGACAATCATGTTAGGTAGCTTCATCAAGGCTTGTTGTTGGCTACTGGTCGTCTGCACCTCTGCATCCATTGTAGTGTATCCTCAGTGCTGGTTGATGCTTGAACTTTTTACTTGAACCTGCTTTTGAGAATGATGCATCCTGTCTTGGTTTTGGGTTTGTATAACTTTTGCATGCTATTCACTTTCTCTGGTATCATTTTTGGTTTGCATTGTTTATGTTACTTTGACATGTTGTATCTGCATTCACCATAGTTTGTACCTGCATTTGCCATACTGAGTTCCTTCATTTGATATGTTGTCCATCTGAGTTTGAGCATTTGCACATTTGAAGTCTTGTATCATTTCTTGGTCATTGCACCGATTCTTGGTGGCATTTGGTTCTGCACCATATTGTGTGCAGTGTTGCATTGACATGTTGTAGCTGTACTGTCTTGCGCTCGAGTATTTGCTGTTGCATACATGAGTTTGATATTGTCACAGCTCTATATAGTTTGAAACTGTGTCATGGTGATGCATTCTTGAGTCTTGGATATCTTGCATGATTTACTTGCATTGCTGAACTTCACTATTGCACTTTTGTTGTTGTGTCACTGATTTTGGGGCTGCTGTATTACTTTGGTTCATTTTCATGTTTGTTGTTTGGACATTGTTTGAATTTGCAGTGGTGCATTGTTTTTGCATTCCATGTTGCATGCAGTAGTCTTGGCCTGTACTGTGACTCGAGTTTTCACTGTGTTCTGACTTGATGCTGCATACATGTTTCATTTTGAATTGCAGTGTTGGTCTGGCTTGCTTGAGTTTCACTGTGATAAGTCGTGCATGTGTGTTGCAGTTGTTTATATGCACTTCATCACTTCAGTATTGCATTGTTTTCACCTCTGACCTGTTGTAGTTTGATTGTGTTCATATACACTACTGCCTTGAGTTGAACCTATCTTGGGTTTGACCTTGTTTTTGATTTCTGTGCTTTTGTTTGATTTTTGCACACGAGTTGGCGAGGCAGTGCACACGTATACGAATGTACACGTGTGTACTGCAGCCACTCATAGTTACCTGTCCCTGATAAAAAATACCGATATGCACAGATATTGCACAGTCAAAAATGATGACGAACAACCCAAATAACTGAGGCAAACAATGTTTTCAAAATCATCGTTTCTTTCAAATTTCAAAAATATTTCTCTTTCAATTTTACTGCGTTTGAAAATATTTTTGCAGATTACTCAGATGCTGGATTCAAACTGGATTATAGTTGAAGACAAAAATATGAGTGTGAGTGATATGTAGTAAGGTTGTGATGTAAATGTGAAATGTCATGTATTGTAGTCAAAATTGTATATGTATAGTGAGAGCTTGAAATTGTACTATCAAAGTTGTAATAAATATTTGTTTGAATAAAAATTTCTGTTTGAATTCAAAATCTGTTTAACTTGTTCTGTTTGAATTCAAATTCGAATTCTGTGTAATTTAATTTTATTCAACAAATATTTATTTATTCTATAAAAAATAAAATAGTACATTACCAAATACATTTAAATGAATGTATATATGTTTATTATCATCAAACAAAAATCATATAGCGCAAGGCGCATATTCAACAATCTCCCCCTTTTGATGATAGCAAACATATATTTAAGATTTTGAATATATTAAATGTTATTTGATAATTTCATTTGCTCCCCCTATTTGAATGCTTCCTTTTTATGTGATGCTCCCCCTACATATACTACAGGAATAAAAATATGTAAATGAGCCTATATGCAAATTGAAAGTTATTTGACCTTTGCTTGATTCTATTTGACAAAATCTTAACTTTTCTCTCCCCCTTTTGTTATCAGCAAAAGAATAACAGTGTTATAAAAATAGGGATGAAGTGATAGACATGAATCAAACATTTAACTCAATTAAATATCAAATTTCAATAAAACTCAAACAAAAATCATAATTACCCTTGTCAAGCGCATATTCCACTTTCAGAAGTGATGGAGATAGAATCATCAAAAATTCATATAGATATGTCTATTTGTGGTATATTTATTTCTGGAAATTTGAATATCTA
The DNA here is from genome assembly GCA_030765085.1 of Allium cepa. Taxonomy (NCBI): domain Eukaryota; kingdom Viridiplantae; phylum Streptophyta; class Magnoliopsida; order Asparagales; family Amaryllidaceae; genus Allium; species Allium cepa. The sequence continues at coordinate 905,585,844 of CM060929.1, read as the reverse complement.
CTAACCATGCATAACCGTTAGGACTTTTAAATGAGATTAGTAGTATTCCAATTTAATTTAAAAAATGAAATCAAGTATCTTCTAACCACGCATGACCGTGAGGACTTTTAAATGGGATTAGAATCAACTTGTCTATTAAATCAATTATTTTTGATATGCGTTCCATACATGCATAACCGTGAGGACTTTTAAATGAGCATGGAAGCACATAATCAAAAATCCAAGTAATTCACCCATGCATAACCGTGAGGACTTTTAAATGAGAGTGAATACTTTGGATATTTATTTTTAATTGCTGAATATAATAAGTTGAAGCACAAATAATTTCCTTCACAGATTTAAAGATATTGAAGAACAAATGATTTCCTTTGTAAACTACCACAAATTTACATACTAAATATGATCTTGAAGAGTGATGGTCGATAGAAAGATGGTAGAAATAGAAATGGTCATGGAATTATTACCCAACAAAAAGTTTTTATAACTCTTGTTATGAAATTCTAAAGAAATTTTCTAATTATACTTTCTCGAGTTATAATATATGATAAATATCAACACTCATCACTTTTTCAATCACTATTCATCTTTTCGATAATCATTAGGGAGTTAGATTAGTCAAAAAAAAATTTGTCATTTAGAATCAAATTCAAAAATCAAATTTAAAAAAAAAATGATTAGTCAACCTCTATAATTCCCAAATCTAAACGTAATTTGGAAAATCTGTCTTCGGGGAGAGGTTTTGTGAAAATATCAGCAAGTTGAGTTTCTGTTGAAATATATTCAATGCAAATGTCTTCTTTAGCAATGTGATCTCGAAGAAAGTGGTGTCTCACATCAATGTGTTTTGTGCGAGAATGATGAACAGGATTATTTGACAAATCTATAGCACTCTTACTATCACATTTTAATTGAACTTGTTTATAGACTAAGCCAAAATCAGAAAGAGTTTGCATCATCCATAGAATTTGAGCACAACAACTTCCCAAAGCAATATATTCTGCTTCAGTGGTGGATAATGCAACACAATTCTGTTTCCGACTTGACCATGAGACTAATGAATGTCCTAGCATGAAACATGTCCCACTAGTGCTTTTTCTGTCAACTAATGAACCAGCATAATCAGCATCGGAATAACCTACTAAATCAAAATTTTCACAAGAAGGGTACCATAGTCCAAATTTGTGTGTGTGTGAAAGATATCTCAAAATTCGTTTAGTAGCTTTTAAATGAGATTCTTTGGGATTAGCTTGAAAACGTGCACACAAGCACACAGAAAACATAATATCAGGTCTAGAAGCAGTAAGATAGAGAAGTGAACCGATTATCCCTCGATATTTCTTTTGATCAATTGCAATTCCTTTCTCATCTTTGTCCAACTTTGTTGATGGGCTCATAGGAGTTCTCAATGGTTTGGAATTTTCGACTCCAAATTTCTTCAATAGCTCCAACACATATTTGGATTGTGAAATGAAAATACCATCACTGCTTTGCTTAATTTGAAATCCAAGAAAGTATTTCAATTCACCAACCAAACTCATCTCAAATTTAGCCTGTATGACTTGTTCAAAATTCTCACACAAGAGCTCATTAGTAGCACCATAGATAATATCATCCACATAAATCTGAACAATCAAAAAATCACTTTCTTTACGTAATAGAAACAGAGTCGTGTCAGCACTTCCCTTTTTAAAACCATTTTCCAAAAGATATGTACAGAGGCAGTCATACCAAGCTCTTGGTGCTTGCTTAAGACCATATAATGCTTTTTCTAGCTTATACACATGATTTGGAAATTCATGATTTTCAAAACCGGGTGGTTGTTCAACAAAAACTTCTTCTTTTAAATCACCATTCAAAAAAGCACTTTTTACATCCATTTGTTTAAGTTTGAAACCCTTGTAACATGCAAAACTTAGCAAGATTCTAATGGCTTCTAACCTAGCAACTGGAGCAAATGTTTCATCAAAGTCTATGCCTTCTATTTGGTTATAACCTTTTGCAACCAACCTAGCCTTGTTTCTAATTACATTTCCTGATTCATCAAATTTATTTTTAAACACCCATGTAGTCCCTACAATTGGATAGTCATTAGGCCTAGGAACTAAATTCCAAACTTTGTTTCTCTCAAATTGATTAAGTTCATTTTGCATTGCTAAAATCCAATTTTCATCATTAAGAGCCATTTCAACAGAATCAGGTTCAATCTCAGAAATAAAACCACTATGACAACAAAACGCACACAAATTTTCATCAAATGAAGAACGAGTACGTATACCTTCCGTAGGATCACCAATAATTGATTCAGGAGGATGATTAGGTTTGAACCTTAATTTATCAGCATCAACAGTCCTTCTTTCAGTTTTCTCACTAAATGTCCCTTCTTCAGTGCCTTCAGGATCTACCATCGTCAACCATCTTTTCAGTCGTTTTTTCCAGATCAGATTCATCAAATTTCACATTGATTGACTCAACAATTGTCTTTGTTCGTTTGTTGTATATCCTGTAAGCCTTACTCCTTGTTGAATAGCCCATGAAAATTCCATCATCAGCCTTTGATTCAAATTTTCCAAGTTGATCACCTGTGTTAAGAATGAAACAAGGACACCCAAATATACGAAAATAAGAAATGTTAGGTTTCCTTTCATACCACAATTCATAAGACGTTTTGCCAAGTATTGGTCTAATCATTACTCTATTCATTACATAGCACGAAGTATTCACTGCCTCTGCCCAAAAGATTAGAGGTAGCTTATACTCACTTAACATGGATCTAGCCAATTCCTGTAATGTACGATTTTTCCTTTCAACCACCCCATTTTGTTGAGGTGTTCGTGGAGCAGAAAATTCATGTTTTAAACCATTTTCTTCACAAAAATTTTCAAATTCAAAATTTTCAAATTCGCCTCCATGATCACTTCTCAAGGTTTTAATTGTAACTCCTTTTTCATTTTGAACAAGTTTTGCAAATTTTGAAAAATATTCGAAAGATTCAGACTTTTTGGCTAAAAAGTAAACCCATGTAAATCTAGAATAATCGTCAACCAATACATAACAATAACGTTTTCCATTCAAGCTTGAAATTTCATTTGGTCCAAATAAGTCCATGTGAACTAGTTCAAGGACCCTTGATGTGCTAACAATGTTTTTAGGACGAAATGATGATCGACTAAGCTTGCCCAAGGAACATGCTTTACACACTTTATTATTTTTAAATTTCTGATGTGGTAACCCTCTGACTAATTCTTTTGATTCAAGTTTTTCTAAGAGACTCATGCTAGCATGTCCAAGTCTCCTATGCCATAAATATGCCTCTTCGTCAGTGGCTACCAAACATCTAGAAAGATTTAGATTATCAAATGAAAGTGAGTAAACATTCCCTTTTCTTTTGCCCATAAAAACAATGTTATTAGAAGATTTATCAATGATTTTGCAAGTATCACTATCAAAAATCACGTTCATACCTTTGTCACATAGTTGGCTAATAGAAATGAGATTGTGATGCAGATTTTCAACGTATAAAACATTAGTCAAGGAAAAAATACCGTTACCAACTTCACCTTTGCCAATAATCTTACACTTGCTATTGTCTCCCATGATCACATTTCCACCTTTAAAATCTCTAGGCTAAGGAACTTCGATTTGTCACCTGTCATATGTCTAGAACAACCTGAATCTAGAAACCATTCTTGTTGTTCCTTAGCCCGCCAACAGACCTACATAAGAAGAGAGGAAGATGACCTAGAGAAACTCTTAGGTCCAATGTTATTAGTGATAGAAGCATTGTGAATAAGCAATCCCTTTGGAATCCATACTTGTTTAGTCCTTTTATTTTTATTCCAATGAACATGAAATTTGTTTGTAGAATTTTTAGGAACCCAAACTTGTATAAATTTTGTGTTCTTGTTCCTATGACTATAATTTTCAGCACGACATCTAAATATTTCACATCTATCAAAGACATTCTTATATTTTGCATTATCATCAACTTGTGTTTTCCCAAAACCTAGTCCTTTTCCGTTGTTAGCAAAAATTTGATTTCCCAATAGCATGTTGAAAGATTTTTCGCCTCTTGAAAAGTTATTCAAAGATTTCTCAAGATTTTGGACTTTGGTTTTTAATGTTGAGTTTTCAGTAACAAGTGAGGTGCATCGATTAAGAAAATCCTTTCTCCTAGTGTCGATGGTTTCCTTAAGATTCAAGTTTTCATTTTCAAGACTTTCAAAGTTATTCCTCAGTTTTGATAATTCTGAATCTAAAATCTTACATTTTTTACATTCTAGGTTTTGAATATTTTCAATTTCAGTTTCTAACCTAGAATTTTCATGGACAAGTTCTCTCCTATCAGATTTTAGTTTTTCAATTTTAGATTCAAGAGTATCAATCATTTTAGTAAAATCACAACACATTGAAACAAGTTCTTTATAAGAATAGTTACTTACCTCACTAGATTCCTCTAAGCTTGCTTCTGAATCCGATTTTGACATAAGACACAAGTTAGCCTCCTCTGAGCTATTATTCGAAACTTCCTCTCCTTCTTCATCATCCCAAGTTGCTGCAAAGGCCTTCTTTTTCTTTTTCTTTCCTTTGTTGTTTTTGAGAAGTGGACATTTTTGTTTGAAGTGGCCAGGCTTCTTGCAGTTATAGCATGTCAATTCATTATCGGAATCGTCAGAATTCTTTGACCTATTACCACTTATTTTCTTCTTTCGTGACTTGAATCTTGACCATTTTTTAAGATTATTGACAGCCATTGCAAGCTCTTCAATTGGATCTTCTTCTTCTTCATCGCTTTCTTCTTTGCTCTTTAAGGCAATCGTCTTCTTCTTTGGTTCGGAGTTGTTGCGTTCTTCCTTTGCTTTTAGTTCAAGCTCATATGTCATCAAGTTGCCAATCAACTCCTCCATGCTTAGCTTACTCAGATCTTTCGATTCTTGTATTGCCGTGACTTTTGCCTCAAAGTTCATCGGTAGGACTCGTAGTATCTTCCTTACAAGCTCTAACTCAGTGAATACCTTCCCAAGTGCTCTAGCGTTGTATACCAAGGTTGAAAAGCGTCCAAACATATCCTTTATGCTTTCGCCTTTGTCCATCACAAAGTTTTCGTATTCATTGCTGAATAGGGCTAGACGACACTCCTTGACTTGAGAAGTTCCTTCGTGTGTCACCTCCAAAGTGTGCCAAATTTCCTGTGCTGTTGTACAATGAGAAATTCTATTAAATTCATTTTTATCAAGAGCACATATCAAAGCATTCATGGCTTTAGCACTTGTCGTTTTCAATTTCTTATCGTTAGCATCCCACCTATCCTTAGGTTTAGGAATCTCAGTATCACCAACGATTATAGTTGGGGGTTTATAGCCAATTTCAATAATATCCCAAACATCATAATCAACAGAACTGAGATAGATACCCATCCTAACTTTCCAATAAGCATAATCGTTCCCGTTAAACATGGGTGACCTAGCAATAGATTGCCCCTCAGAAAAAGCATTATTTTGTAGACTCATGACTCTAGAGTTAAAAAATAAAATATATCGGGCTCTGATACCACTTGTAGGATCTAGATTAACCCTAGAGGGGGGGTGAATAGGGTTATAGCAAATTTTCTTGATTTAAACACAAAAATAAACTGCAGAAATAAATATACTGAAAAGTAAATCACACACAAAATTTACCCAGCTTCGGCAACCCCTGCCTACTGCTGCATTCCCAGATTTCTATTAGAATTAAACAGTATCACGCTTACAAACACTCTAACAGACTTGCAAACCCTGCTACCGCCTATAGAGTTTTGCAAACTCGCAACCCCTGCTTACTGAACTAACTCTAAATAGACAATCAGACACAACCTAAAACCTAGGTGGTGATTTACCTAAATTCTTTGATTCGTAAAATAAAAACAATAATTAAGAACAATAGAAAATAACCCTAAAACTAATTAACAATATTAATAAAGCCTAAAATTAAATAGAAACAAAACCCCCTTTTTTTTTAAGACCGGCCCACTTCCTTATTTCACCCGATCCTCTTTTGTCTCGTTCGTGAGAATAATGACGGCTTCGTTCTGATTAGGGCTTCGTTCCCTTTTGTTCCAGTTAGGGCTTCGGCTCTTTGTTCCAATTAGGGCTTCGGTTTCTTCAATTGATCTGTGATATGTTGCCCTAGATCGCTACTTCTCTGATGGTTGACTATTGCTCGTTTTGCAGTTGCTCGATCGAGTTCGTTGCTTGTGAATTCGGTATGTACTGTCTCCTTTTGCTTTTCTAAATTGATACTTGAACTCGATAAAATAAATGCCGATGATGATTAGGGTTTTAATAGGATTTGATTTCCTATTTTTGCGTTAAACTGATTGCTTCAAAAATTCTTGCTTTGTCGTTCGATTACACTTTGATGCTGAGGATTAATCTGACTTTGTCAATTTCGTATTTCTAGTAGCTTGATTCACACGGCTTTGAATTGATTTCGTGATTTGTGATATTTGACTTTGTCACACGCATATCTTCGACTGTTGATTGCTTAATGGTGTCACTGTGTTTGACATGGTCTTTGTAGTTCTTAAGATTGGTTCCTGTTGCATTTTTGTATACTATTGACAATCATGTTAGGTAGCTTCATCAAGGCTTGTTGTTGGCTACTGGTCGTCTGCACCTCTGCATCCATTGTAGTGTATCCTCAGTGCTGGTTGATGCTTGAACTTTTTACTTGAACCTGCTTTTGAGAATGATGCATCCTGTCTTGGTTTTGGGTTTGTATAACTTTTGCATGCTATTCACTTTCTCTGGTATCATTTTTGGTTTGCATTGTTTATGTTACTTTGACATGTTGTATCTGCGTTCACCATAGTTTGTACCTGCATTTGCCATACTGAGTTCCTTCGTTTGATATGTTGTCCATCTGAGTTTGAGCATTTGCACATTTGAAGTCTTGTATCATTTCTTGGTCATTGCACCGATTCTTGGTGGCATTTGGTTCTGCACCATATTGTATGCAGTGTTGCATTGACATGTTGTAGCTGTACTGTCTTGCGCTCGAGTATTTGCTGTTGCATACATGAGTTTGATATTGTCACGGCTCTATATAGTTTGAAACTATGTCATGGTGATGCATTCTTGAGTCTTGGATATCTTGCATGATTTACTTGCATTGCTGAACTTCACTGTTTCACTTTTGTTGTTGTGTCACTGATTTTGGGGCTGCTGTATTACTTTGGTTCATTTTCATGTTTGTTGTTTGGACATTGTTTGAATTTGCAGTGGTGCATTGTTTTTGCATTCCATGTTGCATGCAGTAGTCTTGGCCTGTACTGTGACTCGAGTTTTCACTGTGTTCTGACTTGATGCTGCATACATGTTTCATTTTGAATTGCAGTGTTGGTCTGGCTTGCTTGAGTTTCACTGTGATAAGTCGTGCATGTGTGTTGCAGTTGTTTATATGCACTTCATCACTTCAGTATTGCATTGTTTTCACCTCTGACCTGTTGTAGTTTGATTGTGTTCATATACACTACTGCCTTGAGTTGAACCTATCTTGGGTTTGACCTTGTTTTTGATTTCTGTGCTTTTGTTTGATTTTTGCACACGAGTTGGCGAGGCAGTGCACACGTATACGAATGTACACGTGTGTACTGCAGCCACTCATAGTTACCTGTCCCTGATAAAAAATACTGATATGCACAGATATTGCACAGTCAAAAATGATGACGAACAACCCAAATAACTGAGGCAAACAATGTTTTCAAAATCATCGTTTCTTTCAAATTTCAAAAATATTTCTCTTTCAATTTTACTGCGTTTGAAAATATTTTTGCAGATTACTCAGATGCTGGATTCAAACTGGATTATAGTTGAAGACAAAAATATGAGTGTGAGTGATATGTAGTAAGGTTGTGATGTAAATGTGAAATGTCATGTATTGTAGTCAAAATTGTATATGTATAGTGAGAGCTTGAAATTGTACTATCAAAGTTGTAATAAATATTTGTTTGAATAAAAATTTCTGTTTGAATTCAAAATCTGTTTAACTTGTTCTGTTTGAATTCAAATTCGAATTCTGTGTAATTTAATTTTATTCAACAAATATTTATTTATTCTATAAAAAATAAAATAGTACATTACCAAATATATTTAAATGAATGTATATATGTTTATTATCATCAAACAAAAATCATATAGCGCAAGGCGCATATTCAACAAAAATGGTTCTTCGATTTTTGGCTAAACAGTGCATCGAATTGAAAAATGAATCATAGAATTGGGGTGCGCTCTTTGAGAGCTTTCCGACGATATATAATTTGATATTGTTTGTGGAGTTTGAATTTTGGCTTTGATTTTTGAATTGCAGTTGGATTTGGAATTGTCTACCATTGAAATGAGGAGGTGAGAAAGAATTGTACATACAGACAAAAGAGAAATAGATTTATAACAGGGTATATATATGCAAAGCTGAAATAGAATAGATGGACCGATTGGTTTACGCGCTAAATGATAAAACGGCCCGAAAAGCCCGTTCTGACTCCGGAACGAAATTAGGTCGTCCCATATATCAAAATACATGTATTTAAATATTTTAAAATCAATGGAATAGGTTTCAGGTCCAAATTCCATCGTTGATTTCAAATTAATTTATTTCAAGGCGTTTCAAGCCGTACGATCAAACGACAAGTCTGATCGCTACGAAACTTGAAATCCTATAATAATTTACTGTTACTGATCCGATGAAACTGGTTTCGTCGAAATCCGAATCAGTGGCCAAAATGGCTATTTTTACATTAAATAAATAAATAAACTAATTAAATCAAATTCTCAATTTCAATTCTTTAAACATTTGTGATTTCTCAATCATTTACAATGATTTAAACAAATTTAAATGTCAATTTAGAGTTGACTATCAATTCCTATATTAACCTCAATTCATTAAATTCAGGATTTATAAATATAATTCCCAATAATTCCATTAAATTAAATAAATAAATAATTATTCCATTCATTATTGTTAAACGGATGAAATTAACCTTGGATTCAAAGTCTATACATTAATATTCTAACATTCCATCTTCATTTCAATTAACGTAATATTTAGATGTTTAAATTTCATTTATTAGCCACTAAATCCAATTATTATAGTTCAAATTCCATTAAATTGATAAGTATTCATTTCCATTTTTTTAAACTCAACAAATTTCCATTATTATGGATAGTATTAATATTAATGAATCAATTATCATTTTATGGGAAGAATTATTATTGGCTTACTCTTATTACATTAATAATTACAATTTTATTCAAATTTCCAATTAATATAGTAATTAATTTCATTTCATTATAGATTATAAAGTTTTTATTTCTTTCTAAATTTAATTATAAAATTCTTGTTAAAATAACCAATTAAATTATCGAAATTTACGGGTCGTACAGAAGGCCGTGAGTTTTCCTTACTAAAACCTGGAGTCAGCCATGAGTTTGTCAAAGGGAATAAGTGATGACTTAAGGAGATTGTCCAACTTGAATATGAAAGTGAATAAAAAATGATGGGACGGCGATGAGGCAAGGACAGGGCGACGGTTGCAGAAACAAGGCTGGAACCCACTATGAATCGAAGTCGAGATCTGGCAAAGTTCATTCCCAAGGGAAGTCGATGCTAACTTGTTGTGGGGGAACTAATGTTGATGGCGGCTCTGGAGTTGATGACTACTATGGAGTTAACAGTGGCAAAGTCAAGTAGACAAAACATATGTATAGAGTAAGTAAGGTAAAGAATTGGAAAAAACTCCAAGTGTTACATTTATATCCCACTTAGAATCATATCGGCACCAACATATTTTGAAACCCATGTTTGTGCAAAAAAGGAAAAGAAATAAGGGAATTTACCTGATCAAGGGATGGGGTGACTTCTAGAAAATCTCAGAAGCAGTTGGAGATTTCAAGTTGGAAAAACTTCCACTTTTAAATCTGCAAAAAAGATGTGATTCTTGAACTGTATAAGGATACATGTAGATATACTCATAGTGGATGCAGCACTCTAAGATAATAGTTTGAAGAGTGGAAGCATCTTTACAGATGGAATTCTACGGCTTGTTTGGATCCAAAGCATTCTTTATCATCATGAAAGCATACTTTTGGGGGCAAGCATTATCTATCATTTAAACCAAGCGACATCTCAGTGGATTTGGACTTCAAGATTATGAGGAAATGGATCAAGAAACTTAAGAGGTGACTGGAATGATGAAGAGGTGAAGCATGAGAAGTTTGAAAAGGATTTGCATAAGGAAAATCATATCGATACCGACATGATTGATAATGTCGGTACCTAGCTGTTTAGTGAAATGGGATCCACTTTGAACTGTAGATAAATTTGCGGTGTACTTAGAAGGAAAAGATGAAAGTCAAATAGGATAAATCATGTCGGTACCGACATGATTTGGAGAAAATTTTTATCAATAAAGGTTAGAAGCCCGTAGACTTCAATAAATATGAAGAAGACTTGAAGATGCAAGTTAAAAAATCATGTTGAAGGTAAGAAGCTTGAAGACTTGAATAAATATGAAGAATAGTTGAAAATGCAAGTTGAAAATCATATTGAGGCTGATATGATCATGTCGGTAACAACCAGTTGTGGATGCCGAGTTTTACTCGTATTCATGCCTAAAAGAATGGATCAGACTTTCTACCTATTCTTCCACGAGCTAGTGACTCTGAATGATGAATTCGACTATAAATATCATGGATTCGACTATAAATATCCATCCTTTGGCAATGAAATAAGGACATTTTCATCTCTTTAGACATTAGGACCGAATTTGTGCCATTTTTATTATCAATTAGTGTTTGAGCAATACTTGTTGTTTAAAAGTGGTTGTAATTGCAAGCTTCATCTGAAATAAAGGTAATGCTGAATGTAGAAAATTGAATTGAGCTCAAACCACTTTAAAATTCTGGCTTCCTATTTCTATTTTTCTTTTTCTTTTTGATCACCTCTTTTCTACTTGATTTGGGGTATTATGTCATTTTTTGGCACAATAATAGTTATGACGAAAAGAAAATGTGCACGAAATATCCTTACATTAGGTGTAGTTTAATAAAGATCAAAAATTAGATTTCACTTAAATGAGCTTTAAGAAAATGAACTCATGCCCAATATTGTACTTTAGCAAAGCCTATAAACGTTTCAATATTTGATTTTTTAAACATTACTGATGACCAACTTCACTCTAGGGATTCAATAATGTTGTTAGTGCAAATGTTGTATTGAATTTTTACAGCTTTTAATTATTTTTAAGGCCTTAAAATAAATTAATATAATGCATAATTACTACATATTAGTTTAGTCAAATATATGACTGAAACAAATATTTATTTAATCAATATATGATGTTGGTTAGGTCCAAGCTTTTGGACAAGTCCATGAAGGGGGTTATCTATAGAGGTAGGTGTCTGAAGACTTCTGTTTGATTAAGATTAGATCTAGAGTCAAGAGAGGAGGAAAACGTGGAGATATTTGTGGTATCTGGCGGCTATAAATACCATCTTTTTTCTCATTTAATACACAAAAACATTTCAAACCCTAACCCTCATTAAACTGGTTGGTGCCAGCAACTGAAATTTTCACACCAAGCTAAGAGGAAGAAGGAAACACACATCAAAGAGGAAAAGCTAGCAAAACAATGTGTCAATGACTGACGAGATCTAAGGTAAACATTTGATGTAAAAATTATTATTTTTATATAAATGTATCATTTACTCTTAACCAAAAAATAATAGTTTCGACATCAAATCATTAATTCAAAATATTTTTACATACACTAATGAATATATATATAATAAAAAAATTCTCTTTTTCTGCCATCGCATAAAATATTATACACACACATCATTTGTAATAATATATGAATATATATAATTTTTAAATATTATACATATATGTGTGCGCACGCGTGGGTGTGTGCATTTTATTCTCTAGTTTATATATAAAACAATTCTTCATGATTTTCAATATAGAAAGTGTTTTTTATGTACATATGATTTATTATTATGGATAAGGTTATAATTTGAATTTAAAATTCGAAACACATATACATACATACATACATATATGAGAGATGTGTGTGTGTATTACAAGCAATATTTATATATAGAGAGAACTTTCTTCTTTCAGTTGAAACAAAATAAATTAAAATTTTAAATATTAGAATTTCAAATTAACATTTATCTTAAAATAAATATGTATAAACGTAAGTCATAAGAAAAAAACAATCACTATGCTGAAAGTATGGTATAATAATATAAAAAATATTCTTAAGGCTGATAGTAAACTATATATACACATATTAGTATATGTCAATAACTAAGCGTACATATATTAACAAGATATGTTATATATACATATATACATATATATAAATATTATGCTCATCTTATACAATGTGAGCATAAATCCTAATGATCACAAATACCATGTGTGAATTATCTCATGTATTCCTCAGATTATGTCACATTTATTCGTACATCATATGTTGCTATTCACGTTATGAATATGAATCTTCAATAAAATAAAATAAAATAAATTGAGTTAAATTTTAAATTTAATTTAATTAACCTAAAGATGAAATAAAGTAAAGTTAAAATCAAATTATAATAGATTTTAATAAACATAATGACAAACCTAAAATTAAAACTAATAAAAAATTTAAATATTAAACTCTTTTTTATCAAATATACACTAATTATGATTTAGCGCAACTGTACTACTCATGAAAACACAAAATAGTACCGCTACAAAATTAATAAATGGATTTCTTTTTAGAATTAACCCCCAACCCTTCCTTTTTACCCCACTTCAAATGGATCTGATCCCAAATGTATCTCATAGTGCTCCTGTATAAAACAACTCCTACAATTGATTAAAGAATAGAAGACTCTGGTATTTTGTTTTCCATGGGAGTAATATATTTTTACTGGGTAAATGTGTATATGAGTGAATAGTGATGGTATGATTATTATGACATGTTGTTGAAAATATGGTTTGAGCTTTCGAGCTGAGACAAGTAACCCATAAACGAAATATTGTATTATGTAGTATTGAGAATTTACATTGATTAACCTTTTGCTAACATAATATATAGGATGTTGGATCTTGTCTTCTTTACGTACTAATACTGCATTAGCTGACTTATTCGATATGGCTAAGTATATGTAGAGTTCTTCATCATCGATCGACTTTGATAATATTGGGAGTTAAGTTAAGAAATCAAATATTTGCTTGAAAGCAAATAGTTGCTTGAAAACTTCTTTGTAGTCGTCGACCCATTTGAATTAACTTTCTTTTTCAACCATTCAAAGAATGATATACATTGCCTATCGTTTTAGATATGAATGGACTTATGCTTCCACTTTTTTGTTAGACTCGTCACATCTTTGGCATTTTTTGACTTTTCAATTTTCTTAAGCACTTCAATTTTCTTAAGATTAGCCTCAACCCTTTAGACACTAATAATGCATCCCAAGAACTTTCCCAACTCCATATAGACAATTTTGAGGATTTAAACACATTTCATACTCTCTTTGAGTACTAATCGTACGTACATACACTTAAGTAAAAAAATATCATGTTTTTATGTTATCCAAACATAAAAATATTAAATAAATTTACAGAAGTATAATGATTTACCTTGATCCAACTGAAAGATTACATATCGTATTGCGAGTTATTTCCTCCTCTGAGTCTGTCTCATTTCTCCATCTAGATTGACTTTAAGGTTAAGTTATAGAATTCAACTTCCTCTAATGGATGCTACGATTTTTATTTGTAATTCGATGAAAAGAATAAAGGAATAAGGTAGTATTTATAAACTCCAAAAGACTGGAAAATATATGAAATATTTCCACCTTTTTCGCCTTGATAAATTATTTATTAAAATATCCTTTTTAATTGAACCAAACTCCCAGATAAAGTTTATCATCATCGATCCCCTATTAATTTGGGCCTAATTATTAACAATTATCAATTATTTATATATTTAATTTATCTCATTTATTTAATTAAATCAACATATAATATTTATATATTATTTTAATTAATTTTAAGGCTTCAAATAAATAAACTAAAACCATAATAATTAGCATAACATTTATATTAATTGTTAGTTATCTCCATTTTAATGTATAATAATTATAAATTAATTCAATTAAGTTAAGTTTGACAAATACTACTATGTGACCCCTTGGTATAAATTCAACTCACGATAATATTTAAACAACTTAAATAATAAATTTTGTGCGAACATTGCTGAAGCATGGTAATGGACAAATTTAAGTTGCTTACGAATTACGTATGTGAAATCATGTTTCTAGTCATTTAAGTTACACCATAAGCAATGATATATTATGCAAGTTTTCTCTTCGTCGTCACTATATCATACAGATATCTAAAATTCGGTCAATGGTCAAAACTCTAATAATATTTGTAACTAAGTGCAAAGTTCAAAATTAAAGCATGCTGGTTCAATTCGATAATATTCATCGATTGATCGATTTTCTTTAGTCGAAGACTTTGACTTTAAGTTGACTATCAATTACGATGATACTAACTTAAATAATGTTATATTTTAGATGACGTTTGAGAGTTATTTATACCAAAACTTATAATTGGTCTGTCAAGCACTACTTGCTCAACTAGTTAGTGGTGTGACTCTATAGATTTAAGTTGTAAAGGTCATGCGTTCGAACCCCTGAGATGCCAAAACGAGTGATATGTTTTAATAAAGTATCACTCATACTATATAACAACTTATGTCCGACTTGCATGTATTTGCCTTCGAGACCTCTTAGGATATACCATGCTTGAATATGTCAGGAGGAATAGAATTAATAGAATTGTATGTTTGCTTTGATTGTGAAAAACTTGGACCAATGCCTTATATCATAGGGTTACTTCGCTTATTTGTTGACCTCTTAGTACATAAAATAGGTATAACCTAAGTATGTCTTTGTCGTAATAAATGTGATAGTGAAGTTGAACAGTTGAAATTTTTGGCTAGTAAACTGGCTTGTAAGCATATTTGTTGACAATATGAGTGTTCCATGCATTGATACTATTTTTTTGCATCATAGGGTTGCTTTGCATATGTCAGAAAAAGACCAAAAAAAAAAAAGTTGGTGATGGGGTTCTCCGAAAAATTGTGATCAATTTCATGAGGCAATTCCAATAAGATATCATCGTTGGTTGGATGAAGAATTAGCTTAATCGGATGTTTTTTAAGTGCATCGAGAAAAAATTGGATTCAATTAGACAATGTACAATAATTGAAACGTATTGTTAAATATTTAATATTATTCCACAAGTTCTATTTTGATTCAAATAATGGATTCTACCAAACTGAAAGGATGCTCTAGTTCAAGCAAAGATCGTTCCATTAGAAATGAGTTACTTAGAATACCTCATTGATTATTAAATAAAAATACAATCCGATCGATTTATAAATTACTTTTTTGGATCTTCTCAGCATTCCAACTTTTCAAGAAACAATAGACGCAGACGAATGTTCATCTACTTTTGGAACGAAATTAAAGAAGTTTCTAAGAAACCTACAAGATCAAGTTGTTCTTGATCAAAACTTCATCTAGGTTTGAATTATAGTGTATCAATTCATCCAACTTCATCAAATCCAATATGCGAACCAAACATAGACAACTCCAATAAGATTTCAACCTTTTTTTCTTAAAGGAAAAAAAGATGGGGAAAAGAAATCCCAAACCACATTTTTGACTCGTTCATATTGGGTAACATAAACAAAGAGAAATACGCATTTCACAATTTTAAGTCAAAAAATAACAGGCCTATTCGCCCTATCAACAACCAAAATCTGTTGTGCCATAACAATAAATTAGTGAGGACAAACGCTAATAACCAAAAAGGATAAGGTACCTAACTTGAACAGCAAGATAATCCAAAATCTGATCCATTACCGACACATGATAATCAATAATAACCAATTTTAACCAAAAAAAATAAAGTTAACTGAATTATAAGCTTCGATGGGCATATTAACCCTGCTTATGTTAGCACCCACACACAAACAGAGCGACCAAGACGTAAACAATGATTTTCCAATAAAAGAGAGCACTAAACCAGCCAGTGATGAAACGCATGGTTGTTAAATCTGGACGTTCTCTCTCTCCAAACAGTCGATAAAGCTATGAAAAAATAATTATGCCACTTTGATCAAAGATGATCCCAGTCCAGGAAAAAACGGCTACGTCAATTTTCCAGGGAAGTATATTAAGGCTGTAGGACAACCTTAGTACATTACAATCATGCATTTCAGTGAAATTTCAAAAATACCTAATACAAGAGTATAGAGGCAGCGCACAAAGATCATCCAAATCCACAAAAGTTGCTCGATGTAAAGTAGAATAAATCGACCTAATAAACTCAAAATAAATAAGGTCCAAAGAAGAAATAAAATGATCTAGTTCAAATACGTTTAAGATGTTATTTCTCTGTTCACTTAATGAGCAGCAGCTTGGGAAGGATCAACAAGGCTCTTTGCTAACATGTAAGTCCTCGTATTCAGATTCTTCATGCTTTCCATTATTTGCTCATGCCTACAACATCAACCGAAGCATACATAAACACACATATAACTGCAGTAAGTCCCAAGGTTTAAGTACTTTTTTGTAGTTCGTGAATCTATCTATTCTCCAAAGTCAAGAAGTTGTAACCTCGAAGGTAGAAAATCGTTTGTTATATACTCTTGCCCCAAGTTGGAAAGAAAATATGAAAATAACTTACACATTGGGGAGATTTGTTCCCATAATAACAGTACCAGCCACCGAATCAATCTTTGCATCTAACTTTGAGTTTCGAACAAGATTCATTATCCATCTTTCTGCCTCATCGTAGCTCATGTTCAGTTTTTCTGCTAACATGCTGTGAATACCACAAAGCAAAGGATATATTATTTAACTAACAAATTACTTTGTTGAGCAAAATTTACAGATCACAGAAAGACTTAAGCAAAAAGAAGAATGAAAACTATGAAAACGATATACACTATACTTATATATATGTATATGTATGTATGTATATGTATGTATATATATGTATGTATATATGTATATGTATGTATATATATGTATGTATATGTGTATATATATGTATGTATGTATAACAACAAGGAACAACTACTCAATGAGCTCACAAGTTATCTTGGTTAACTTCCAACGTATAATTCAAAAAAATAGCTAATTAATTCTTGGCTTAACTAAAAGTCTAAACATCAAATTTCATGAATCCAAAATGAGATGTTTTTCTTGTCTTTATTTTCCAAACGTGGTCTCAAGTTTTATGGCATATAACACTAAAAAATGAGTTTATCGTGACACTTACAGAGGAGGAGGGGGAGGGGGGGGGGGGGGGGGGGGAGAGAGAGGAGCTAGCCATTGCAATGATATAAGAAAGGAAAACCATTGAAGAAAAGGTTTTGCATATATTAGGAATACACAGTCCAGAAGAAAATAATTATCTAGTACTAAATCTATCTAACGGCATGCAGGCACGCATGAGTAGTTAGTAGATATGACACATGTTTTGGACATTCAGGACAAAATGAATAAGGCAAATGATAGGCGTGCATAAAAGGCAAAATAAAGAGTACAATGAAGCGCTCTGCATATGAAACGTAAAATAAATGATACAAATGACACATGCTCCGGTGTAAAGAGAAAGGGTTGTGTGAAAGGTAAAAGATAACACTAAAAAATGAGTTTATCGTCACACTTACAGAGGGGGGGGGGGGGGGGCTAGCCATTGCAATGATATAAGAAAGGAATCAGCAAAGGAAAACCATTGAAGAAAAGGTTCTGCATATATTAGGAATACACATTCCAGAAGAAAATAATTATCTAGTACTAAATCTAACGGCATGCAGGCTCGCATGAATAGTTAGTAGATATGACACATGTTTTGGACATTCAGGACAAAATGAACAAGGCCAATGATAGGCTCGCATAAAAGGCAAAATAAATAGTACAATGAAGCGCTCTGCATATGAAACGTAAAATAAATGATACAAATGACACATGCTCCGGTGTAAAGAGAAAGGGTTGTGTGAAAGATAAAAGGTTGAAATCCAAAAGCTTAAGTACCAAATTTGAGATATAAGCGTCAGTTCAGTATATGTAAAACCAATAGAGAAGTATGATACAGGCGTAGTAGAACACATTAATATCAGTGTCCCATTTGTTTTCTCCACTTCTTTCTATCAATTTTGAAACCACGCCAATAAAAAAAGATTATATATGATACAGCTGAAAATGTATTTTATGAATATTGACGTAACTCACAAGGCTAATCAGATTATTAAACTACTATTGTTCATCTTCTTGGACTTAGCTTCATGGTTTACCATCATTTCTTAGTTATAAACGGAAAAAAAAATCTGGAAATTATTTATGAACAAGATTGAAAGGTATGTTGATATTTTTTTTGTTATGTTGCGAGTACTTTGACATGTGTTGCACGCGTGTATAAAAGTACCTTTCAAAAAATCCATAATTAATTGAAATAATCAAACTTTTTGCATCTAGTATTGATTATTTTTAGTTTGATATTTTTTCATAAAAAATATATGTGCAAACTTAATTTTGAACTGCAATATTATTATTTTTCAAAAAGCTTTCGAGTATACAAGAAAAACTGAATCTCATGCAAAATGTAGCTAACAAATAACTTTATTTTTTGTTTAGTGAAATTATTTTTATTTTAAATATTTATAATTAATTTTTTTCCATAAACTAAGCTAATATCAGATAAAAATCGTAATAAAGAGTGTATTCAACATAAGTCAGAAATAAAAGAAGAACAAATACAAATTTAGAAAGGAAAAATGGTAAAAAAATTGTCATCAATGGGATTTGAATCTGACCGTAACATAACATTCAAAAATTTCCAGAGTACAAATAAATATTAATTTTTCTCATGAATGAGATCTGCAGTTGTGACTTGATTTCTATATAGTAAGGACATTTTGGGAAGTTTGTGATCGGACCAATTAAATTGTTATTCCAACTATCAATAAAGAAGAACTACAAAATAATAAAGTGGCAATTTGTACATCCTTGTCTCCAGAACTAATATGCCATCGTCGTCTTTCTTATTGCGGCATTTCTCTTCTCCCATTTTGAACAGATGGAAATCCATCTCAAAACACCAAAAAATATGGCTAGCTCTTCTGAATATCGCGTCGTTATTTATTCTAGTACGAATACAAAAACTTCAAAAAATCTTTCACCGGGTTTGACTCCATCTTTTGGGAATATTCTATTTAATGTAAACTTGATTCTTTTGCTGGCTTGTGGTTAGGTGTTTTAAAGTTTTGGCAGAAATTTGGTAGGAATCAAACTGTTTTAAAGATCCGTGAGGGGGATTTTGAAATTTTGACCATTATAGTTCAGAGAAAGAGGACTTGATCTGCAACAGAAATCATCATTTATTTGGTTCAAATCAGTTGAAATTGCTTTTTTGTGTTATACAATCTGATCTATCATGTTTAAGCATGTGCCTGAATTGTAAAGGTACGAAATTCCATCTCTTGCTTTAAGCGGTCAACCTTGACATTAAGTTAAGCGAAGGTAGCATGAAGGTTATGAAGTGGACGTGAGGATGAAGACTGGTAATTAAGACCACGGTTAAGTTGTTAGTACAATCTGATTACGAAAGTTGCGAATATTTAAGAAAGGATGCATGTACAAGAGAATGTCTGTTTATGCATATTTTCAAACTAATGGAAGTATGAGATGTGATGAAGATAATGTTGATATAAAGATTTCACTGAAATTACATTAAATTGAGTTAGTGATTTGATTAGGGTTTCATATAATTAAGTTTGTGACTTCATATAACTGAGTTTCAAGAGCCAAGCATATTGTTCAGTTTATTATTTAGATTTATTGATTGAGTATGACAACCCGAGTTTCACAAAACCAAACATCAACTGTGATTTTAGTTTTACTTTGTTGAAGTGCAAGCATTACAATAACTACTTGGGAGTGCAAATATTTGCACAACCATTACTTGCATTGTACCAAGAAATGCACATGTTTGCACTAAGTAATTGTATTACGCTTAATTTTTAAATGTAAATACTCCTGCTAAACAACTGTAGCTTGCATCAAGTATGGTAAAAATATTTGCACTAGATAAATGTAATATGCACTTAATAACCTATCTCAAAGCGCAAAAATTCTGCATTAACAAATTATATGTAAACTTGACAGGTTATATACAAGATTCATATCATCAACTACTCCCATTAAATAAAGATCTAATGGTTATTATGAAGGGATACAAAGGTGATAAAAATAGAGGGGCTGTGTCCTCGTGTGCGCGCCCGCACACACGTACATATGCATATACATTTATTGATGTATGTGTGTGTATGTCATGTGGATCTCATTGCAAATGCATAAACTTTGTGGTTTTAAGATGAAAACGAAATTTCAACTTGATGTCACTGCTGCGAAAAGATCACTTTTCTATTGATCATTTTTTTATTGTGTTAATATGAAATCTACACTTAAGGAAAGTAGGGCAGATCATAAAGAAGTTGCTGTCAGATGGGAGAATTGTTTCCATCATTGGAGTTCAAAATCAAAAATTCATCATGTATCTCTGGCATCTTGGAGTCAAAATATTTTCATATTATGGTTAAAAGAAGAATGCAATTCGAATCTGAAATCAATTTGATAAGATCGGATTCGTCATATTAGCAATAAAAGTAGATTTAGAGCCATATCTGAAACCCCCTCTAGCTATAACTTATTTTATCATTTTTTTTGTATATGTACGTCATAGAAAAGTGTTATATAGATAACTGCAATCTGTTGTTGAAATTGAAATAAATAATTACTGGTACTGTAAGTATAAATCATTATATCAAAGCTAAATAATACTACCCAAAAGAAATATACAACAAGCAGTAAACATGAATAAATTTTGAGTCTAACTGTCTAGAATAAAGATGCAGGTCAGGGTTCATCAGGTGAGAGGACCATGGTGTAAGGTTCTGGCTCGAATCACGAGATTCCAACCTCTCAAATCGGTTTCGGTCTAAGGCGGGACAATATTAGGCCAAAATCCCTTCCCGTAGCTGTCAATGCTAAAAGAAATTTTAAAAAATGGAATTGTTGTATAGCTAGAGAAAGAGGATGTAAGCGACGAAAAAAACCAACCTAAAATCAAATCTATCGAGAGAGAGAAAAACCCTAGTCAATATATCGAATAATTCATATACATGATTAAATAGTAAACAGGAATCAAACCAAAAATTCATCTATGAAAGCAGGCAATTGAAAACATAAATTACCACATCGAGCTTCAGCAAAACCGGTTCTCAAATTCGAGCATCAAGGACCTTCGACGAAATTCATGCGTTGCAGGTGAATGTTTTTTTTCTTTTTTCTTTTCGTTCTATTTGTAGTGTCAATTTTTTCATTCGTATGAACAAGAGGCGCTAGAAGTTACGGTTAAGTAAATAGGTGGGCTGAATAATTATTAAATGGACTTGGACTATTTTTGATAACCGTATAGACCAACTCAAGCATATTCAAGAAGCATATTCAAGAAGAAGAGGTGGGAATGGCAATCATAACCAAAGAGATAGTAATTTAAATGTTGAATATGAACATCAACATAATTACGCGCATCACAATCCATATACTTCAAGTGATCCACCAAACTACGGACATTTTACTTCTAACTATACAGGTGGTAACTCCTATTATGGAGTAAAAGAAACGTACAGTGATATCTTGAATGATCAAAATAATCAAGCTACGTATACAACACAAAATGATGAAACACCATCATTTGATAATATGATGGCGACATTTGTGGATACAGAGCAAATGCAATATGATTATCCATAATATTATACAACACCAGATGATGAAGAAAAACTATGAAAACGATCCATATGTAGCTCCAAGAAATAGTTTGTGGATGTAAAGTGTAAGAAATAGTTTGTGGATGTAAAAGTGTTGTATATTATATCATTATCTCTTTGTAGACTACATTTATATATGAATTTGCAACTCTATCATTACTTTTTCATTAAAAATACATAAATCTAATATCAAGACCAAAACCGAAATTCAGAAATTGAACGAAACTAATGAAATTTCAAATGACCAAAACCGAGTTCTCAAACCTTGGAGAAGACTTAACTGTCTATTTATTTCATCTCGTCGTCGTCGTCGTCATATACATAATGATTATTTAGTCATTACCTAATGGAACTTTGAACTGACAATAATTGAAGAGACAGCATAAAAATTGCAATTCATCAACGGTAAAATATTACAAGGAAAATCACACACCTGATATCGATGCGCTGGTGTATACGACAGTAAGTCTCAAAAATGAAAAGACGTGCATTTTCAAGGAACTCATCCCTCATAGGTACTGTGGTAGAAGTGCCATCTTCAACATGTTTTCCAAGGAATGGATCATTCATTATTACCTTAAAAATAAGTATCAAAGATTCATATAGCCAAATATCCCACATATGTATTTATAATGCAAAAACACATTGAGCTTACACAAAAAAAAAGGAAAGAAAAAATGATGCAGTGGCAGAACTTACGTCTTCACACTCTCTCAGTTTATTTTGTGCACCTTCAAAATCATAATTAACATAAAGGCATTCTATAAACTCTGTTATTGGATCCTTGTATGAGTGTTGCTCCTGTTGGATGACTTTGATCAGCTCCTTAAGCATATTTCTTCTTCGTTTGTTGACAACAACAGCAGTGGCAACATAACGTAAAAGATGAGGGGCATTTGTCTGGATAGCATTCAAATACCTGCATATGAGAACCACAAATTTGAATCTAATAACTCCAAACAAACCAACTGATGTTGAAATAACAAGAGCATGTATGAATTGGCAATTCAAAGTCTAAAACTTGCACTGCTGTGTGTGCAACAAAGGTTAATTTACTAACCACGGTCTTTTCAGGAGATCTTTTACTCTGTTGTATGAAAACTAACCAAGTTGTACGCACATTAATAATATCATGACACTAAACTCGCCAAGTTTTAATTTCTTTGATTGCCTCCTAATTCAGACATTAATGCATCTATATATTTATATCCACTTAAACGAACAAAAGTTGTTAATCATTCATATCAGAAACTTTATATTATGATGAAGAGTAATTAGGCTCCATTTATTCATTTTGTATTCAATATAACTCAATTTCAAGAGTAAACCAACAGCAAAAACCAAATGATTCACTGGAAAGAAACAGCTATAAAATGAAATAAAGGTTGAATTGTATATGAACAAATTTATATATGTATGTACGTATATCAAATGTAGGATCAAGCATATTCCACCAGCATGACAGGACTTCTGATAAAATTCAAAAATATTAAGATTTTTTTTCTTCCTTTTGTCAGGCCATTGGTCTCCTGAGCTGTCGAGCATGATCTAAGATGTTACCAAAAATTAGCTATAATCTCTGTTGTAAGATCCTTCTAGACATCCGATTAATCGCCGCTTAGGACCTAGGCAAGGGCTGCCACCTAGGTGTCTTCCCAACTCCACCTAGGCAATAAGTAAAGCTTACCGCCCCACCTAAACATCTAAGCAGCTGTCTTAAGAATACAGAGTCGTGAATATAGTTATGCTTCACAGTTATGGATCAACACATGCTAAATAATATGAAATTTTCAACTAAAAATTGATTACTTCATTTGCATCTGCCTTGAGAAATGATAATTGAAATTAAATTAGAAGCTGTATAGGTATATTCCATGTAATAGTATATAAATTTTGCATAAAATATCTAAAGATTTACTAAAACTTTGCAGGTTTATGAAAAATGCCTAGGTCCGATTAATTTCGACTAGTCCCCGCCTATGCCTAGACGATTAATCTCTAGTCTAAACCCACCGCCTAGCGTCCATCTAGTGATTTTTACAACATTGACCATAATCGGCCATAATCCAAAGATGTTAACAAACAAAGTTGTCCATAATCCTAAAACCCTGCTGGCATCATCATTGGTTAAACTTTATGTTACAATTGCTAGCATGACAAGATACGCTTGCTTTGGAAGAAAAATAACACGACCGCATGTCATGATGTTGTTTAAAACTCTCAATGCAATAGTAGACCATCAGTTCATACAAGAAAAAAACGAAACTTACAGAACCATTACTGCTTTCACATTATACGTAACTTTGCAACATGCTAACTGTTTATATATACTGGAATACGGTTGTGTGAACAGGTAATATAAGGAATATTGTGTGTAGGAATTGGCTGAGATGTGAACTTGAGACAACTTTCTTGCTATTGAAATTTAACTATGTATCAATCATAGATACTAAATGTGCAGTTAAGGTAGTTAAAGGCACCACCCAGAATCCATTAGGCCCTAACACTCTAACAGCATAGTGTGCAGGAGAGCAGATATCATACAAAGAGTTAATAATCTCTTTGAACCTCCACAGCCTTGCTTCAACATTCAGACAACCGAGTGAGGAGTTCATTTATATTTGATACCCTCTCGTATTCCCATATAATAAGAAATCTTTTATTTAAAAGGACTGAACAACAAAAATCAAAATTATAGATCTGATCCAGGCAAATATCTACTTCTTTGTCAAAATCGTTGATGGTTAAGGCTCCGTTTGTTTAAAATGACGAATTTTGAATTCTGATTGATGAACTCTTAAATGTTGAATAATCATTATTTTACTTGTTTGTTTGCATTCTAAAATTTGTGCTTAGAATTAATAAATATGTTTCTTTGATAATAATGCCCTCTATATCAATTGGTTTTTAAATAAAGATATTACAACTATGAATTTAGAATTTAGAATTTTAAATATTTTAAATTAACAAAAGTTGAAGTGTGAATTAAGAGATTATGAATACTAGAAAAAGTTGTAAAAACATTTGGAAGATCAAATATTTCGAAGTTAATTATGGATTTTTCGTTTTGTTTTAAATTATAACTTCTAAAAATAATGAATTTTCAAAAACGTTAATTCTAAAAATTCAAAATCTTGAATATTCAAATTTAGAATTTTTAAAAATGTAGGTTTTAAAAGTATACTGGGTTTTGGAAATTTGATATTTCAAATGTTAATTAAAATTTTGTATTATATTTGTGAACTTTAATAATGGTACAAAGTGAACAAACTATCATTCGGCATTCAAAACTAAAAATAAGCAAGTAAAAGTTTTTGAATACTTAATAGTAAAACAAACTAAAAAAGTTCTAATTTAGAATTCGAAGTTTGATTAGGAATGTTTTAATAAAAAGACACACACCCTAAGGAATTACTTTAACTATAACAAGGAATGCCGTTCTTAACATGTCACCAGTTAGTGAGACTCCATGATAATATAGAACACGTGATATAACATTTTATGCCAAAACCACATTACATGCGCATCATGCTTCAGAAAATACAGTAGTATCGTGATTTGAGAAAAACAGATGGAAAGTACTATTAAGTAGTTTTGAAAGGTGCAAACACGATGTTTCACAGGAAAGGTTAAAACAATCAACCTGTCTTGAAAAAATAGATCTATTATACCATTCCTCCCATTTTCATGGTTGAAAAAAATGAAGAGGCTCCAATGCATTAGCCACACCCTATTCTGCAATTGGTTCAATGGAGATGAAAAATTCTGCAAAACCAAGTGAGACAGCTTCTAAGTATTTCAAATAATAATAGGACTGAAACAAAGCAAAGAGCTATGAGGTTTTGAAAGCCGAATGAATGAGGTACCTACCAGGAGTGCAAAAACTGTTTTTAAAAAATAAAATCACAACATTTGATAGGGCAAAAAAACACCTTGGAATCAATTATCTCTTTCAACCGATTGAGTTCTTCTAGAGCAATATCCCAGTTTTGCATCAAAATCTCTGCTGCTAGTTTTCCCCATAAGGCACTCAAGCTCTTCTCACTATTAGTGCACAGAGCACGGTATTGATACAGAAAATCTGCAGCGGCCGAGTAATTTCCACACTCAAATTGGAATTTTGCATACTGGTATAGTGCCTCTATTTGATCAGGACCAATCTGCATAGGAGAAAAGACGCATCACGATTTATACTGCATTTGCCAAATTGTAAACTTGCATAAGCAGCTGTATGTAATTAAAGAAATATTTCAACAGAAACAAGGGTACAATGGTCAAGCAAAACAAAATCCATATTTGGGGCAGTAATAAAAGATTAATTTTTTATTCATCCAGTAAAAACTACAATTTTAAGCTGACTGCCAAAAACATTTCACATGTACCTAAAAGTAGAAACATTTCAACACAATGAATAACAGACTTAAATGTACTCATCGAGCAGCTTTCACTCCTATTGTTTTTCCAGGATACAATTTAAAAAGGTCGAAACAATTTTGAGCAAAACCTGGAATCGATCATTAAGCATCTGAATATTATATTGTTTATCAGCCCTCAGTTCCTGAACCATTGATGGATTCTGTAGGAAAGAGATCAAAGGTGCTGCTGACTCCTCTGAAGATTTCAGCCGTGCGACAACTTCAGATCTCCTCTCATACATCTCTGCGAATAAACCAAAATTATAAATGTATTTATGTACAGAACCGAAAGTACAATACTAAGAGCACAATAGTATTGAATCAAGGAGTATATGCACAATTCAATTTTCATGTATACAGTATATAGTATTTCATTGTGGTCTATTCGGTTATTAATGCTATTAATATCTAAACTCTAAATCAATTTGATAACCTTAGGCAGTTAGGCTAGACAATGGTTATAAGCATATCACCAGAACAGTATATATGAAAGAAAAGAGAGCAGATAGCAAATAAATGACGTGCAAAAAAAATTATGTAATCAGTGTATTAGCAGGTCTACGTAAAGACCAAAAGAGAAGGCAAAATTGACATAACCACTTCTTCTAGATCCTAAAATTTAAATACGAGAAATCAATCTGAACTGTCTTTCAGTCCTTCCCCAATTTTCAGCAAGTTTGACAACATAAATTAACAGGCTTTATGGAGAAATGGGTTGGTTATTCTTTGTCCTGAGAGAGTAAAATATGCATAAGGTAGCAGTCAGGTAATGAACTCGCATCATTATCATTTATACATACACACACACACGTGTGTGTGTGTTACTCATACAATGAATTGGCACTCATGGTAAGAAAACTAAGAAAAGTAATGCGTTGACAAGTGAAACAATCACAGGTCCACAATGAACTTGTCTCAGGCAGGGACGTAACCATACAGTGGGTTAGGTGGGCATTTGCCCCACCCAAGAAACCATAATTAATTCAGAAGATATTACATACAGCACATTATAACAAATTAAAAACAACCTTATAACTATTTCCTCTTCACATTGGCAGCGTTCTCTTCTCATTCCATGTTGCCACCAAATGTAAATCAAATCAGTCTTTTCTCCTTACTTTCCATATCTCCATTTCTTTTCTGATCATTGTAGATATTTTAGATATGTATTTATTTTTAGTTACCTTGCATTTGTTTTTAAATTGTATAATTTGAATTTCATAGATACCTGGATTGACGAGGGAGAATTTATTGTTTTATAATGTTTGTTCTGTTAATGTGAGTCTAATTTCTTGTTGTAGCATAACCAAAATGGGTTGCAGTGAATAATTTGTAGTAACAAACAACTTGTAGATGTTTAGTTGTAGGTTTGGAAGTCAGTAAAAGCTTTATTGTTTTAATTTTTGACACATGTAAAACTTCATTTTGTAAATGTTTACTAGAGAGTAATATAAAGTTTTGTTTTGAAGTTATGTCCAAATAAACAATTATTTTTTTCATTCTACAAAACTAGATGTTGCTGTGATGTGTGCTGATCCTCTTTTGTATTTGAAGCCAAATAGCTTTAGTTATATAATTGATACAAAAAATTTCATTAAAATCTAAATTATTGAAGATGCTTTTATTTATTTTTGCGAATTTTATATGTTTTCAAACTTGCATAAGTTATCCATTCGAATGCAATTTACTTAAACTTATTTTTCGAATGCAATTTACTTAAACTTATTTTTTTAATATAATGTATTTATGTAGCTATGCCCATCGCAAACAAAAATCCTGGATACGTCCCTGGTCTCAGGCAACCTAAACCTTAGAACCAGTGCTGCCCAAGGCCTATGACACCTCTTAGTGTTTGGTGTCATTCAATCTCAAATATAGGTTAGGCAAAAACTAAGCGCTCATTGGCATGGTTTACAACAAGAGAACATGCTTCTATGAACAAACTGCATGTGCTTGTGTTGTGCTTCTTCTTATTCCCACAAAATCAGCATTAGAACGACACTAGATACTCAGTAGCATATGAAATGGTTCTTTACAAAAGGATGAAAGAGTACAAATCTAGAATGTAACAAAGGTGGATACCATAAGAAAAAAAAACATGGAAGGAAAATTGTCTGACCTTGAGGCACTTCATCGGTATGATAAAGAGTCTTATGGATATCCATGGCATAATCAACCATGTTGGTTTTGCTCAAAAGCTGGATCTTTGCCTTCAAGATATCATCATCTTTGTAGAACCCGCGCTCTTGCAGGAATTCGAGTAACGGGAAGACCAAATGGCGGTCCAGCTGTGGTGCAATTTTGGATGTCAGATCGTAGCTTGCCATTAGGACTGGCAAAATACAGGGCTCAGATAATAAAACCCTAGAGGAAGAGGTAAGACTGAGACCGCTGGCGGTAATGCGTTTCTATCGGTAAAGCAACGGAAGACCCTAACCGCTCTACACCCAGCCCGTTTTAAGATGATGCTATGAGCATTGTAACAAAGTCCGGAAGCCCACATAGAATGTGGCTAGGTATGGATCCGATTTTAGTGAATATCAGGCTCAGTTCCTTAAAATCAAACTAAATACACGAAAACAATTTTAAAAAAAAATTGTAAATTAGGTCTCTAGAGTTAGATTGCTGAATAATTGCAGACATTTATGCAATTATATCCAAAAGGTGGAAAATTGTCTTCAATTATTCGGTGAATAATTGCGATTTTTCCATAATTTTTTTGATGAATAATTGCGGAAATTTTCGCAATTTTTCCGTAAATAATTGTGGAAATGTATACAACTTTTGGATATAATTGCATAAATATGTGCAATTATTTACTGAATAATTGCATAAATGTATGCAATTATTCAATAACTTAATTGCAGAGATCTAATTTACATACTTTTTTGGCAATGATGTTTAGTGTATTTCAAAACTAGATAGGGACTTTAGCCAAACTGTCCTTTTTGTTTAACTACAGAAAATGCAGAATTTAGTGCAATTCCAAACGAAGCTTAGAATTACAAGTTTATGAATTTGTAGATCAAATTGATTTCTAACGGTTGTTCGTGTTTTGGAATATCATACAAAAATACAAATCCTATTGCCTATTCATGGTCGTTTAGTGCATGTAACGGCCCGTAATTTTCGATAATTAAAATTAGTTAATTTAATAAGTTTAGTGATTTAATAATGGGGAGAAGTAAAAATTTGTAAACGATTTAATGAAATAATAACTAAAACGAAATGCAACAATGTTAATTAAAGTTAATCGTCTACAATTTGTATGAAATTCCAATTAATCGAAATGATTTAAAAATTTATGCTTGAATATAAATTGAATATGAAAAACCAAATGTAAATATTGAATTAATTAATGGAATAGTATATAATTAATGTAACCGAATAAAATCAGTGTTATATAAGCAACTGTAACATTTGTTTGTTAATAATAACGTATAAGTGTGATTAAAGTTAATGGTAACAATTATTATATATTACCTATTTATTTAGTCAGTTAAATTAAATTGAAAATCAATTGCAACGAATGAAATTAGATATAGCGTTAAAATGGATTAAGACAATGACCGTAGAATATAAATGTAATTAGATAGAAATCTATGTTAAATGCATACATAGAACAGTCAAGGATTGGATAGAAACCTTTAAAATCAAGTCAATCAACTTATTGGAATTTAAATTATAATAATTGGATTTATTGCAATTAAATGGAATTAAATATTACGTTAATAGAAATTTGGATGAAATTGTAAAATATTAATATAATAAATCGTGAACCAATGTTAATTTCATCCATTTGATAATAATGGATTTAATAATAGGATGAAAGGTTAATTTAAGGAAATTGTTGGAAATTAAATTTATAATTACTGAATTTATTAAAATTGAAAGTAAACATGATAATTAGTGAAATAATTAACATTTAATTAACATGGAAAATTGTTTTAAATTGTTATAAATTCTTAAGTAATCAAAAGTGATAAAATTTGTTAATTATAGAATCGGAATTTAAAAAGTGATTTAATTTAATTTAATATATTAATTTATAAAATTAATGTGAAAATAGCCATTTTGGCAACTGACTCGGATTTTGACGAAATCAGTTTCATCGGATCTGTAACAGTGAATTATTGTAGGATTTCAAGTTTCGTATCGATCGGACTTGTCATTTGATCGTACGGACTCGAAACGCCCAGAAATTAATTTAATTAAAATTCAATTGAAATCAATTTGGAATTAGCTGATTTTAACATAACTTCTTCATACGAAGGAATTAGGAATTGAAACCTATTCCATTGAGTTTAAAAATATTAAAAACATCTATTTTGATGTATGGGATTACCCATTTTTGTTCCGGAGGCGAAACAGGCTTTTCGAGTCGTTTATCGTTCAATCAAATCTTGTCCGTTCTTTCTATTTTCAGCTCTGTCTATAAACAGCCTGTTATAAACCCTAATTGTTTCTCCTTCCTCGTTTTCTGTACGTACATCTCTTATCTATCTCCTCCTTTTCAATGGCAGAACATATCCAAAATTCCAAACCCTCGATTTAATTTCAAATTCAATCCCAAAATTTAAACTCCTCAAAATATATCGACTTATATATCAATTTGAAGCTCTCGACGAGTGCAAGTCAAATCTACAGTCTGTTTCTCGATCTGAGTTTCCGTGTGCCGAGAATTCGATGGTTTATTCTCGACCGTTCATCGCGTTCCGATGAACTTTGACCGATCGTCAAATCAATGGTACTGGTTGTGGAGAGCAGCGAGCGTAGTCCATCAACGTTGTTTGTTTGGCGTTTTGACGGCTTGATCGCGTGCAAAAATTCAATTAGGGCCCGTGTTCTTGGCGGCGGCTGCTCTTATTCTCGTCGCCGATGGAGTTCGCCAGTGGGTCGTGGGGCATGGGAAGGTCGGCGCTCGCGGGGAGGGGGGGTTTGCTACGGCGGTCCCTGACCGGAGCAGCGGTTGTCGGTGACGCACGAGGCATCATGCGTGCGTGAGCTGTATCGGGTCGTGCATGATATGTCATGAGCTGGGTTTCACGCATTAGGCAAGGTATCGATGGCGTGTACTATTTTTTTATTTAACTTATTTGTTTAAATTATATATCATTTAACTTCAAATCGCTATATCTTTTGCATTCGGACATAGATTTGGACGTGGATTGTTTTGCCGTGATCGTATCGAAATTCCGGATATTTTACTACTGGTTTGGATGGATTCCGAGACTGTTTGAATTTGGACCCTAATTTGGATTTTAATTCGATTTAAATTCAAAGGTCAGTGCTTCCACCCACTCACAACTTCTAAATTTTCTTATGTCAGTTAGATTAAATTTACGATGTAATTAGAAATTTATTTATGCCTATTTGGTGTATTTAAATAGCCATTCCAGTTAATTTGAATTTATTTGAATTAAATTGCCATTTAATTTATTATTGAATTTAAATTACCAATTATTTCCTATAAATGATAGTTACTTATTCATTGTAATTTATTGGCTGAATTGGATGATGGTTATGATGGATGTTGATTGTTTGTTGATGTTGGATGATTAGATGTTAAATTAATTTATATATTGTTATCACTCTCCAAGTTCCCTCAGTTATTGCAAGGAAAATCACTATGGGTTGAAATGATATATACCCGAACGATCTATAGATTAGGGAAAAATCATTATGAGTTGAAATGATAGACTCGTGCGATTTTATGGATTTTTGTATTAAATTCGGGATGCGGTTTGAAATGATATATAACCGTATAATTTTAAATTGCAGATTTGAAATGATAAATATCTGTATCACTTGACCCTAGGGTAAAGAATTACATATGGATACGGGATTGGTTAAATTAAATGATTTTAAATCCTGAATTTCGAATCCAGTTAAATGATATTTTGAAATAAAAATTTGATTTATATAGATTGAGTTATTATCAAAATTCAAATTTTATGTTAAATTTAAAATTGGTTCAAAGGAATTGTTTAAAGGTATTAAATTTAATTTTTAAAGTTGATTTTGGAGTGTAATTGAAATTTATCAGAATTGAGTTATCAAAATCGTTTGAAATATAACTTTAAAAAAACACTGAAATTGGAATAGCTTATATCTATATTTCGAAGATAGATTGAAAGATATAACATTAAATAGTTTATCGAGAATTTGAATTGAAAGATTTGAAATTGGGTTTGTTGATTTGAAAATTGAATGGTTGAGATGTGTTTGAATAAAATAAGTAGTTTAAATTGATATTAGTTCCAAATTCATACTTTAAAATAAACTGTTTTAAAAAATATATTATTTTAAAAATTCTAATTATTAAGATTTTCAAATTATTAAACTATTTTAGCTTATATTAACTATATTGAATCATTTAACCTATTTTAAACCATTTAATTTATTTAAAATAATTTGACCCATTTTAACTTATTTTAAATCTAATTAATCTACTTTAAAGCTATTTAATCTATTTTAATTATATTTAATCTATTTTGAATCTATTTAACTATCTTAAATCAATTTAACAGTATCTTTAAGCTATAATTAAATTATTTTAGAGTATTTAACTATTTTAACTATTTATAACTATGTAAACTATTTCCTAAATTTCCAGACTAAGTAAAATAGAAGTGTTATATTCAATTCATTGGTTTAAAGGATAATAAAGTAAAATGATGTTATAACTTAAGTTGGGATTTAAATGTTATAATTGATTGAATACGATGATTTTGAAGTAAGGATTTAACCTATTTTGGAAATATGATTTTGGAAGAAATCATGATTTTGGAAATGATATGATTTGAAAGTGAATGTGATTTCGAAAGTGATATGGTTTTGAGAATATGATATTTTGACATAAATTATGAATTGACTTTTGAAATGTAAAAGAATCATCCGGTGTGTGATAAGCGATTAGTTGTTAAGGAGACCGGGATCAGATATTGTCATATTCTCTGACAATACCAAAAACCACTTTAACAACCGTGTACGTGGTGGAGATTACAGGTAGGATGGTTTGACGAACGATTTCTGTATGAGGTATGATGTGACGCTGACTCTCGTGAGTCAGCTTAGATGTGACTAGAACAAGAGCCACGCCGGGCCAAGTGAGGTCATTCCTCATACCAGACACATTTCATCGATACTATTCTATTACTTTATGATTGATTTGGTGGTCACCCCTTGATTTTGATTTGGGAGTGTGTTCCGAGGTGGGCGGTAGTAGCTGTTATGCGTTACCACCAGTTTGGATCCGCAATTGGTATATCTACCCTGACAATGTCTCGAGTGCTGTGTTCACATGCCCTAGCACACCTTCTACGAGTTTGTTTTGTACCATACATATGTAGTGCCTTTTGGGTAAACCTCCAGTTTACGGAGAGGCGTACGGTACTGTATAGATTAAGAGAATATATAAAATATGTTAAGGGGGATACGGGCAATGTCTTCTATTTTAATACTTTTACTTCACTGTAGACATATTATAATAGTGTATTGTACTACATAGTAGATAGTTTAACGGATCCTTATGAGATGTGAATTTCGAACATCTGTTAAGTTACTGCACTCACATTAGACACTGGATAGGAGATGTCAAACCCCGTAAGCATCTCTGACGCCGTCACACGCATATTTATCGTTGATTTAACTTACATAAGATTATTTAGTTCTGACTCGAGTGTTTGTCTTTTCAATTCGTTCGGGTCAGTCTAAGCTTTTCAGAGTTGAAGACCTCATCTTTGGAGGACGAAGACGAAGATTTGTGCTATTATTATTTAGATATGTATTCCACTGCATCATGTTGTTCCGTTGCATTCCTTTATTTATTTCTGTTTTACGTAACTCTGATTTTGTATTGTATAAGAATAATCAAATTTCTTTGTAAACAGCTTCATGAACTATTATTTGATTACTATATTTTGTCATTCCGCTGCGAGATTCTGTATTTGTTTTATTTCTTTTGCCTTTTTTTATTTACCCCATAACAATCTGCCATTTTGAATGGTTTGAGTTTGACGTGTGTGCCTGCTTAAAACGTCCAAAAAGGTAGGACGTTATAGTGCAAGAGTGAATGCTTTAAACACACGCTTGTTACATATGTGCTTTCCACTAGATGACTTTTAAACAACCGCGGACACTTGTTAAATATGTATTTTAAGCGCCAAAAATGCAACATTCAATGAATATAAACAATGGATATTTTTTTAAGCATGAAATGGTATTCTTTTTTATTTCAAAAGACAACAAACGTCAGCTATTCATATAAGAACAACTTTAAATTTTTAATTGGATTAAATTCAAATATTTTAAATCAACAGTACAAGTCAATATTTCACAAATAATAAAAATTAATTATGGAAACATTCTTTATTTTAATGTGAGAAAAAATATATAACAAATATAAAATTTAATTAGGGAAGCATTTTTCTTTTTTTTTCTTTGGATGCGAGAATAAAGAATATATAGGAAAAACAACATGGAAAGCCATGTAGCTTTATTATTTACAACTAACTTTTTTTCAAATTCTATACAGTAATAGCTTTCCAAATTGTTTATTTTTATACTTTGAGTGATATAACATAACATTATTTTTTAAGCTGTAAAGCTATTTCAATAAACTTTCTGAGTTGTTTGCATATATATTTTTATGCTAACATTAATCGACTAAAATATTTATGAAATCACTTTTTTCCATGCAATCGATCGTCATTCTTTATTTTTTATTAATTTCGTGAAGATGAGCAATTAAAATGAACACAAGGTTTATGTAATCTAATGGGGTTTTCATCATTAATCTAACTATTAAACGTCGTACTTGAATCTATTTTTTTCTAAAATGTGTCATTAAAACTCAATACCCCTTAAATTAATTTTCTCGCAACATCAGCTAAAATTCATCTAATCCCTTCCATTTCTTATCTCGGTCCTCACAAAAAGCAAAAATATATTCAGAATTTGATCGGAACACTCAACAAATCTATGTTTTATAACTGCGTTTCAACTTCTGTCAGCCATATTGCACAAAGGGAGTCGAGATGTATACTATTGGCAGACAAATAAAGCATATTTTGACCTAACATACACTTGGCATTATTTTTCAGCTGATTCAATCACCAGAACAATTGAAGTTTTAGAGTTTCTAACAAAAGATGGTTGTGAACTATAATATTATGAGTACTTATATAAAGTGTTCACTTTCATTGTTAAATACCGTTAAGAGAAGATCGAACAACAAACAAAATGCTTCTAATCCCATATGTGAAAGATTAAACAAGTCACACCTAATGTTATTAATTGGAGAACGTTGCTTTATCTTTTACATATATTCAATTTTTTAATGTATTGGGTATTGTAAAGATATAAATTAAATAAGACCTTCATTCTTTCGCATTTTCTAGAAAATAAGGTTCAACCATACTTGTACGTTTCATGTTCTGTTGCAAATTGTGTAACTAAAACGTCAAATGGAATCTTCCGTTGCAGGGATGTTAAAATAATTGAATCCAAAAGCAAAGGAAAAAATAGAGCACAGAAATAATCTCAAACTAGTCTTACGAAAATCATAGTGAAGTAAAATTCAGGATTTTATCAATAAAGAGCGTATTCTTCAAGTAAAGATGATATTGTTATACCTCTAGGGGTAAATGCTTCTAAAAAGAAATGGAATTCAAATTTTAGAAGAAAAATGTTAATAAGCATAATGGATGGTACACTCACATGTTGATTTAGAGAAAAATATATGAGCATAAGGAAAAGGAAACAACATAAAAAAAAAATTACAACTCAATTGTCACAACATAATAAAAAAATATATAGGGATTTGTGCTAGTGCATGGCTTATATTTGCGTATGTTTGACCCGTACATACAATTTTATTATTTTTATACAAAGTACATACATATAAGTATATATTTCAATACAAAATTTTACCATGACAAAAATAACAAAAAATACCTTTGGTGGCATAAAACCACCTACACTCCCAACCTACTCGTTTATGTACCTAACAATTACCGGAAATTAATAAAGAACACATTGGTTAAATCTGATGTAACGACCCAGAATTTCTGTCATTTGAAATTCGTATATTTAATTGATTTTTAAATATTAACAAGTAAAATTTGTAAGTCGAATAAATTATATTTCGAATATCTAGATTTAATTGGATAATTAAATCAATAAATTAATATTTGAAATTACAGAAATAATTGGAAATTGGGTTTAATGTGATTAAAATTGATTTGTAAAGTTGTATTAAATCATATTGGAGTTAGAATGATGTTATAGAACTTTTAAAATTGGATTAATAGAACTTTTAAACTTGGATTAAAAGTTAATTTGTGGAAATTGAATATTTTAATATTTAATTGACGAGTAAAAATAGTCATTTTTCAAACAGTCTCGGATTTCGACGAAATCAGTTTCATCGGATCCGTAATGTTATATTATTGTAAGATTTCAAATTTCGTGTCAATCGGATTTACGGTTTGTCCGGGGCAAGCTAAAACGCGCTGAAATCGGTTTAAGTGAATTTTTAATTTAAATAGTCGATTTGAAAACCTATCTTTCAAATATGATCGAATTGGCTCTGGTACCACTCTATAAGGAACCGATTCTTCGACTTTTGAAAATTGACATTAATACGTCCACTGTATCAACTGCCGAATAATCGAATGCCCGAAAAACGAACCCTTAGGGTTTAAGAAGAAGAAAAAGGTAGAAGAAGTAAAAAAGAAAGAAAAGCAACAGAAACAATATCAGAATCTCACAATCGCAGCGGAACAACATATAATAGATAAATGCATAATCTTTAAATCAAAAGAACTGTACATTTTATACATTACATCATGAGAGTCAATATACAACACAACACAATTGTGGACAGTTATATAAATCTGTCCTCACAACTGAATACACAGCGGAAAAGATAATATCATATACAAGTGATACGCTTCGCCATCCAGCTTGCTCCTGATCTCCACAGCATCTCCTGAATTCCAGAATGACCTAATAACCTGACTCTAGGCTGCACGTGTAGAAAATGATGGCCACCCAGAGTTTAGGAAGTGAACAATAAACTCCAGGCCAGTCATGGGACTGGTGTGAGAACTTAAAACAGTTTATCTTAAAAAAAACAATCAAAGAAATATTTTAAAATAGATCTGCAACGCTTTTGAAAAATGAAACTACCATAAGGCCTCCCGCACGCACACACAATGCAAACGCCGAATCGGAAGAGATTTCTCCTTATGATAGTTAAACATGCTTGATATGCAGAAAAATGTCTTTGATATTATTACTATAAGTGCAAAGTGCAGGAAACATTTCGAAAGTTTGATATAAATCTTAGCCAACATACGACCATTATCGTATGCCTACTATTGCTACCATGTTCAATAGCAGGTTACCGCCACATTCCATGGCAGGTTATACAACTAAAACCGTACAGGGCTCGTATTGTTTCTTTGGGTTTTCCAACAAATGGTCAGGCCAAGGAACTTCCCATCGCCACATGGTTACGCCTCTGGAAGGACACCCCGAGAACCTAACTGGATCTCTGCCAACACAAGGCTGGGTTACCTCTAGCTAGGTAACTATTGACACGAGTATGCCATCCCCCGGTCGTAACCAACCTTTATCCCGGGATTCACCAACAACCACGAAGAAATAAATTTGCAGCAACTACATAGGTTAAGTATCTGGGCTTCATACCATAATACCACCTCTATCCAGAAGGAAATGTACTTTTGGCCTGCCCATTAAAACATCATAACTTTTTTATACGAGGTCTGTTTCGCACGGAACAAGTTGCATCGGGTTCGTACGGACGAGCACTACGCGATGATGCTGGATTGGGATCGATTGGAGCTAGTGATAATTTTAGGTAAAATTAAACGCGCGTTTAATTTTATTCAGAATAAAACGCTGCAACTGTTATTGGAAACAAGGTAAGAACTTCTCACTCAATCGAATTTGTTTCGATTTAAATTTTAAATAGTTAAATTTAAAATTGCTTGATTGCGTGACTGGATGATAAATTAATATATGTTGTATTGAAATAGACCCTATACGCCGCATATTAAGCGGAGGTTATTTTATTAAACACATGTACCGCGATATTCCACCTTGAAGTGGAATTGGTATTGTATATGTACTTGGAGTTGATTTTCCGCATTATATAGTGGATGAGACCCTATTGCGCCGCATAATAGCGGATAATATTTTATGTAAACCCATGTACCGTGATATCCCGTCTTGAAACGGGATTGGTATTGTGCTAACATCTGTGGATGCAGGAAAACAGGTTGGAGGGATCCAACTGGATTCCTCAACAGTATTGATTTATTTACAGATATTTACGATATATTCTATTATCATATTGATATATGATGTTTGGATGCCTTGGTTGATGTATTGGTGATATTGCAGCATTGGGCCTATTTTTGGAATTTTAAAAATGTTAAAGTAACGATTTCGAATTTAAAAGGATTTTCAAGTGATTTCTGAAAGTATACATTTTACTGAATTTTGGAATTGATTCATTTTAAATAAATAAACGTTATAATTTTTATGTTATAAAAATTATGATTTTTGTGAAATATA
Source organism: Allium cepa (assembly GCA_030765085.1). Classification (NCBI taxonomy): domain Eukaryota; kingdom Viridiplantae; phylum Streptophyta; class Magnoliopsida; order Asparagales; family Amaryllidaceae; genus Allium; species Allium cepa. Next base: position 905,546,883 of record CM060929.1, on the reverse strand, counting down.
ACCGAAATGTGATTTTTGAAATAAGTAGTTGATAAATTTGTAAAATGGTTTAAATTGTGATTTTTGAATTATTATAAACGGTTTATATAAAAGATTTATAAAATTTATATTTATAAATTAAAATATTGGAATTATAAAATGAGTTTTTTTAAGTGTTAAAATGAAATATAAATGGATTTCATAAGTGAATGAAATTTATAGATATATAAATTATGAAGTTATAAAATGAATAGATTTTGTAAAATAAAAGATTTATAAGTAATTAACTTATAAATTGGATTTTGGCATTTAAATGAGATATAAATAGAATTTGTTAATTGAGGGATTTTATAAGTTGAAGTTTTTTTTTAAAAATATATATAAATGTGAATTTATAAACGTTGTTTTATAAATTCGAAACCAATTGAATTTGATAAGTAAATATGAAAGCTTATTAAAGGAGATATATCCACGATTTTGGACAGTGAATAATCCTTTAAATTAAATATGTAGAAGTGTTGAATTTGGTAAACGATTTATATTCACGATTTTGGACAGTGAATAATATATTAAAGAAATGTTTTAGGAAGTGATCTTTTAAATAGAATTAAAACGATTTGAAGTTGTTTTAAAATGTGTTAAGGATCGAAACCATAAATTTCAACATTTATTTTTGAAATAGACGTTTTCGAGAAATAAGGAAAAGATGGACTATAACACTGTTGTTATAGTAAATGATTTTCGAAAGGAAATGTTTTTGTATAGTATTGGGATTTATATATCTATCGTATTTTCGAATCCCTATGCTATTGATTTTGGGTTGTCGTAACGATGTTTTATGCAACATTCGTTTTGACCTAAATAAATGTGTTTAAAGAGAACGTTTTCCTTAAAGGAATAAAATATATACTTAATCGTGTTTTAAGTATATTGAATATTTTCTAAGTATTGAAAATAAATAGATTTGTGAATTACTTATTGTTAAATAAGTATTTGGAAATGTTTTCCAATGTAGAAATTGAAATGGTTTAGAGAATATATATTTCTAAAGATAAATTGAAGTGAATATTTGGCAAGTTATTTAATTTATGGAAGATTAATAAAAGGGCCTAGTGATTATTATGGTGCTGAATATTTGTTTGTTTACTTTGATAGTTAAATAACCGACTATCAATATTTACCTTTAAATGGGTATTTGTTGTGATTTGCTTGAATTTGAATGCTACGCTTATTTTAAAATAAGCGCTCGTCATTCGGTTTAGCTGGAAGAGGACCTTTGGGTCATAAATCCCATTCCGAATAGTGATACGTCGTAATGGATAGCATTTGAAGACCGGTGTTGAAGACCGGATGTTTTCGAAAATGGAAGGATTGCCGTCGAATGTCTCTACATCGGCCGATCCCTGATATAGAGATTTTATCACCCTTTGTGATGGGAATTTCGGACGTCATTAGTGAATACCCGGATTTGCAAGGGCTTCTTTGGAAGTGCATTCGGTTCCGTTCGATCCCGAAACGGACTTGTATGGATGTGTGTCTGACGTTACAATTTGAGATGTAAAGCTGGTTTCTATCAAATACATTTCTGCTGGTGGCGGAGAATTTATTCTCTTAGCTTAACACCCTTCTCTGAGACGTACGAGCTCAGAGGTTATGTAGTTGATGGTTACAAGTGATATATTCCCAATTTGATAATGTGGCATACGAAGTGATGCTGATCATTTGTTGATCAAAGCATAGCTTTTGTGAAAAGCGTAGCTTTGCGGACGAGACTTCGTCGATCCTCACAACCCGGTAATAGTCAAAACAGGAAGAATGCAGCAAGGTTATTTGAGGATAGCGCCCCCATAGGGTATGTACATTTCCTTCTGGATAGAGGTGGTATTATGGTATGGAGCCCAGATACTTAACCTATGTGGTTGCTACAAATTTATTTCTTTGTGGTTGTTGGTGAATCCCGGGATAAAGGTTGGTTACGACCGGGAAATGACATACTCATGTCAGTAGTTACCTAGCTAGAGGTAACACGGCCTTATGTTGGCAGAGATCCGGTTAGGTTCTCGGGGCGTCCTTTCAGAGACGTACCCATGTGGCAATGGGAAGTTTCTTAGCCTGACCATTTGTTGGAAAATCCAAAGAAACAATACGAGCCCTATACGGTTTTAGTTGTATAACCTGCCATAGAATGTGGCGGTAACCTGCTATTGAACATGGTAGCTATAGTAGGCAACGATAATGGTCGTATGTTGGCTAAGATTTATATCATACTTTCGAAATGTTTCCTGCGCTTTGCACTTATAGTGATAATATCAAAGAAATTTTTCTGCGTATCAAGCATGTTTAACTATCATAAGGAGAAATCTCCTCTGATTCTGTGTTTGCATTGTGTGTGTGTGCGGTAGGCCTTATGGTAATTTCATTTTCCAAAAGCATTGCGGATCTATTTTAAAATATTTCTTTGTTTTTTTAAGATAAACTGTTTTAAGTTCTCACACCAGTCTCATGATTGACCTGGAGTTTATTGTTCCCTTCCTAAACTCTGGTGCCCATCGTTTTCTACACGGGCGGCCTAGAGTCAGGTTATTAGGTCATTCTGGAATTCAGGAGATGCTGTGGAGATCAGGAGCAAGCTGGATGGCGAAGCGTATCACTTGTATATGATATTATCTTTTCCGATGTGTATTCAGTTGTGAGGACAGGTTTATATAACTGTCCACAATTGTGTTGTGTTGTATATTGACTCCGATGATGTAATGCATAAAATGTACAGTTCTTTTGATTTAAATATTATGCATTTATCTATTATATGTTGTTCCGCTGCGATTGTGAGATTCTGATATTGTTTCTGTTGCTTTTCTTTCTTACTTACTCCTTCTATCTTTTTCTTCTTCTTAAACCCTAAGGGTTCTTTTTCCGGCATTCGATTGTTCGGCAGTTGATACAATGGACGTATTAGTGTCGATTTTCGAAAGTCGAAGAATCGGTTCCTTACATTTGACATAGTCCTATGTCAAAGAATCAGTGACTAAAATATAATAGTAATATGCTGGTAAATGTGGATCAAGAGAAAGCCCAACAACTTCCTCCACTTTTTTGCTCAAAAGCATGCATTATATATGAGAGTATAACAAGACTCGTATCTAATCCTCCATAGAGAGGGACTAAATTAGCCTAGTACATTACACTCACCCCACCCTTCTACATATATGAATATTTGCACATAACATAATATGACGTGCAATATATTTTAGATAAGCATGATCATGTGAGCAAATATACATTCAGTATACCACCATATTACAATCGTATGTGTTGTATATATGATCCATCATAGTTAGATTATTAGAATATATTGCCTCATATTAAACACGACATCGTTATTATTATTAAAGGTAGACTAATAAATTATAATGAACATCATTGCCACCTTAATGGGAGAATTATTAACCTTCGATTTCAATATTGCTAATAGTTTTATAGGTTGACCACCAATCTTTGACTTAACGTCACTAATATTTTTTGCAGGCTAACCACCAACTTATCACAATACTATTAGGCCTCCAGGGTGATTAATGACCACCTAATATAAATGGCTCATTTTCATAGATTATTTGATCGTAACAATACCACGAAGAGAGTTTTCACCAAACAAAATTTTCAACTTAAATTCAAATTAGTGAGAATCCTCACTCATCTTAAATGGAACACATTATATAACTTATTAGTTTGTCGGTGGTTGACCTATATATTTTTTGCAGGCTAACCACCAACTCATCACAATACTATTAGGCCTCCAGGGTGATTAATGACCACCTAATATAAATGGCTCATTTTCATAGATTATGTAATAATAACAATACCACGAAGAGAGTTTTCCCCAAACAAAATTTTCAACTTAAATTCAAATTAGTGAGAATCCTCACTCATCTTAAATGGAACACATTATATAACTTATTAGTTTGTCGTTGGTTGACCTACATCGTAGGTTGTTGGTTTATAGCTTAAACGGGTGAATAAACCATAACTTAGGTTGTTGCCCTCTCTCTAAGAGACAAACTTTAATATGGCTTAAACACGTCTTGGCTATCAAATTCATCGATACTCTTATGTAGTTAGACTTGGTTGTGGCAATTTTGTCACATTATTACTACATTTAATAATGATTAACTAAAACCCTAACACACTAGATCCCATGCGTATCTCATGGTGAAAATTTTGTCATCACTAGAGCTCTGCCAATTTAGCACTTTACCAGTTATCAATTTAACCCTACTAGTTTTAAGGTGTCTATTGCTTCATCATATCATGATTGGACCACGCTATTAACATAACATCGAAAAAGCACACAAACACCATGCATTCATTTTTTTTACCCCAAACCAACCCATTTGTCCCCATGATACTTCCAATCATAACCATTTGCCACTAAAGGAGTTCACACCCTCACATGAGTGGTTTACAAGGTTTGTCCCTCTCCTTTTCATTGAGTGGTTTACAAGATTTATATCACTCATTACGTGTCTAACACATGTTTACCTATGATAACTTGTCAAGTACACGGTAGTGAAAAGATAGAAAACCAAAAAATAGATGTCACATACCATCAGTATCTAATATAATAATATATCTTTCAATTCCGTGGATGGATTTTAACGACTCCTTTTGTGCTTAAAAATTACTTTAGAAAGGTACAACGTTGGTTTAATATTTTTGCTAAACACTTTTTAAAATTTAGCAATCTTCCTAGGTTTTGTAACACACCATAAATTCTGTCCAAGGAATTATTTTCAGAACTGAAACATTAGTTTGTTTTGGTCATAACTTCCAAACCGCTAATCCTTTTTTGACGATCTTGTACTTTTTAGAAAGCTAATACGTTAAAAAAAATAGTTTTAGCTTCAGATATTTCACAAAATTTAGAAGTTTACCATATGAATAGTCAATTAAGAAAGAGGATCTAGCTAATAAAAGTGATTTTCAGAATTGGTAGTTCACATAAACATGATGTGCACTCTATTACCATTGTTGAATCAAGTGCATTAATAGTGAAGGTAAAAAGTTGAATTTCAAAAAAATACTTTTATTAATCTGCATAAGATTTTTTTACATAAATAATAATTTTTACTAAATTATATTTAGTATTTATTAATAAAAGAGTTGGAGTATATTTATTTTAATTAACTAATTAATTTTATACTAAAATTTTATTTATTTTATAATAATTTAATAATAATATTTTATTAATAATTTAATTTCAATTTAATTTCAATTTCAATTTATATTTTTGTATTTCAATATGTTCGTATTCACAATAAAAAATATAAACAATATCAAGTATGATAACATAACCTAAGAGTAACATGAAAACATAATATGAAAACATGTGTTATGTACGTATATTTAACTGTTGTATCTTACAGTTAACAAGTAGGTCAATGTCTTAAGTTAGCGATGACGTCGTAAACTAATACATCCAGAAATATTTAATTTATATCTATATTAGTATAAAAAATTATTTTCTTTTGGTCCTTAGTTTATTATTTATATTCATAAACAAAAATGTGTAACATAATATTATTTAAAAAATTAAATATACATGTACAATAAAATTTTCATCTTATCTATAGATATATATTTAAAATTAATTAATGCATAAAAACAATTATATTAATTATTTATGTATAGAGAAAATTAGGAAAAAGGACAAACTTTGATAAAAAAATTGTCTCAAGGACACCAAGATTCATTTTTTGGCTGAAGGACAAACTTTGAAAAAATTTAGGCTGAAGGACAATGCTAGTTCTAACTAGCATTATATTCAGTTTTTACACTATACAAAATGCTAGTTCTAACTAGAATTTAATTCAGTTTTTACACTATACAAAATGCTAGTTCTAACTAGCATTGTCCTTCAACCTAATTATTTTCAAAGTTTGTCCTTCGGCCTAAAAATAAAACTTGTTGTCCTTTAGCCTAAATTATTTTCAATGTTTGTCCTTATGCCTATTTTCCACTTATATATATATATATTTATATTTGATAAATTTTTTTTAAACTATAACAATTTGACTAAATAAAAATAAATAAATATTTTTTATAACTTTGAATATATAAGTTAATTTTTTTTCTTAATGTAAATAAAATAATCCTTTTGGCTTTTTTTAAAAACATGCAGATTTTTGAATTTTTCAAAAATTTTAATTTTGAAACTCCTTTTGACTTTTCCAAAATAATAAAAACATGTTTTCTACTGACGTCTGAAAGTTAGATATTTTTTTAATTAAATTTAAATGCATAAAAGCACGCACACGTATATATAAAATAATATCTGGAATTTTTTTATTTTAATCAGAAACCAAGACATAGATTTTTTTTAAAAAAAATACTAAAACCAAAACCCATTATAATGGTTTAAACGAATAAAACTTTTACTATAATGTATATGTAATGTTAGATCAGAATATAAGAAAAAAAAATATAAGAAAACAAAATGTAATATATATATATATATATATATATATTTAGTTAACATTTTTAGTTATTAAATTATTATTTTATGTACACTTTTTTATTTAAAAATGTGATTGTTGTAGATAGGATAACAACATGCATATATATGATCATAACTATATATATTAGAATATATTTAAATGAAACGGTCACCTCCTCCTTATGATCATACCGATCATTGAGCACCACGGTCGTCAGTTATTTCTTGCATGAACACTTTGTTACTAGTTGCAACATTGTCTTCTTGGCTTTACCAATATGTGCTTTGGAGGCCAAGATTAGGAATGCTTAGTGTGTTAAGATAATGAGGGAGTGGCTATTTATAGCCAACTAGATCAAGAGTATATAGCCTCTTTGTCTCAAACCCTAGGAAAGCAAGTTTTGTCTTTCCCTCTCAAGTTGTGGTCAACTATGACATAGTTATCTGGGTTTCCTAACTACGTGAAAAAATGATTTAACACTTTAAATCATTCATTTAATTAATTCATCCAAAGCCTTTTGCTAATATATCAACATATAATTTTTATACATCATTTTAATCAATATTTAGGCTCATTTAATTTTATTATTAAATTATAGCGTTTATAAATTAATTTTACGTTGGTCGAATTTAGAAATAACTAGCAACTTGGTTGTATCGACTCTTTGATGTGAACTGAGTCCTTAGTCAATATTTTAACAATTTAAATACTGAAGCATGTATAGAGTTTGCGAAAATATAGTACCATACATAAGTTCAATTTCTTATAAATCATTGAGATGAAAATCAATTTCTAATCTTTATTAATCTCATCTTGCGATGACACTTTTGTACATGTGTTCGCTTCCTCATCATTGCATTACTTAGAAATTTTAATATTCGTATTTAATTACATAGACAACTTTAAAATCCTTGCTTCAATCTAATAACATTTACTGATTAACCGATTTACTTTGACTTGTGATTTTGACTTTAAGTTGGCCACCGATCACGATAATGCTAACCTCCTACAATAAAAGAGCGGAACCCTCTCTTGGGTAGTATTTTACTTCAAGTCATTCAACATATACCCAACTATATTCGTCGTCATGCCACATGTTTAACCATAATCAAAGTATGACCCAACTACTTAAGATCGACAGTACCCTCAAGTCTAAAGACTATAATATGTCATTACCATGATATCTTCTATTTTGACTTGGTTAATTTAACCTATAGAAAACTTTCTTCGAGTCATTTTGTTACTGTTTCCAATAACCACAAATACTGGAACACCCCCAATTTTAACTAACATTATTTAGGAGATATAATTAGATAAATTAAATAGAATAATGTAATATGTAGTGTGATAAGGGAACTGAGACTTGGCAAATATTAAGGTCGGACCTTAACTAAATAAATTGATAAGATTGTTTTAATAACTTTAAACATAAAAGTATACATGGGAGTGATAAAATAGGTAGATAACCTTTCATCCCATGAACCCTTACCTCCCATTTCATTCACATTTTCATCAAACTAAAACAATCAAAGCGAAAAATCAAGGCTAGCCATAAGCAAGAAGAAAAAGGAGGAAAACATAGGAAACCAAGTTAAAGTTAAGGAGAATCAAATCTACTCATTCAAGTCTCAATTCTCATTATCCAATCAAGATGAATAATGATAGACCATCTCATTTTGATACCTATTTCATTTCAAATCTTGTTTGGTTTGATTCGTGTATGATGATTTGTTGTGCCATATTGATTATATCATTGTTTGGGAAAAATAACGATTATGGAAATTATATGAAATTATTTATATGGGTTTTTAGGGTAAAACTTAAATTTTTATCTCTAAACAATTTGTTTTTGGATATGTTAAGTAAAACAGTATTTTGAAGAAGAATTTTTGTAACATTCCTGAATTTTGAACAAGTTTAATTTGACAATTTATTTAATTTTGAAAATAAAATTGAGATTATCTTTTGAAAATTTGAATGAATAAATATATCTATTGTAAATAAAATTTATTAATTTGACATCAAATGGAATGTAAAGATATATTTAAAAAGGTATTTGATTATTTATTCATTTGTAAGTACAAATTTATTCTATATTAAATTTTGAATTTGAATTAAAAATGTAAAAAATTAGATTTGAATATAAAATTTGATTTGATTAAAAGATTTAAACCATTGGAACATAAAAAAAAAAATGTTATATTCAAATAAAACATGAACATGATTTGTAAGTTAAAAATAAAACAAGGTTTAAAAACAATTTGTAAATAAATTTATGAAAAGGGACTTTACATAATTTTGTTTAAACATAACAAATGTAAGAAAACTAACAAATGAAATTACAAATGTCAAACAAAGTTAAACAAGTGGCAAACCCATATTTATTCTAAAATAAAATTTAATTAGAATGTAATTAAAAGAAAAACAAATTCTTTTCTTATCTTTTCAAGTCCTGTTAACAAAATTACAAGAACAGAAATTAAATTTAAAACAAGTCTTTTTCTCAAGAAAACAAACCTGGAAAACAGGCAATGATTCCTAAAGCAAATTACAAAAATCTGGAATTCAAGAAGATTCAAACTCAGTTTCAAAATAAATCTGAAGCAATTAAGACAAGGAGTTTAAAATGGAAGTGCAGTTTTCTCTGGGCTAAATTATAGCTGCAGAGAGAAAAGAATTTTAAGTTTTCAAATACTAGATCAAAACTCTGTCTTCAAGCAATCAAAGCAAAGTTTAAGTCAAAAGAAAATCAAGTAAAACAAATGCAAGATCAAAGAACAGATCAGGCTCAAGTGCTTCCAAATCAAACAAGTTGATGAAGTTTACAAACTGAAGCTTTGAAAACAAACAAAATGATAATCTGGAAATCTAGAAGCATAATCCAGTGCAAATGCAAGCTCTCTGGAAGATCACAATTTAAAGGCAAGTGAAGATTTCTTTTTAAATTTTAGATTTTATGTTGCAATCAATAAATAAAACAAGATTTGAACAATTTTTATTTAATAAGTTGCAGGGAATATCAAGTTCAAGGCTAAATTTGGTCTCTGGATTTCAAGTTGCAGAGAAAAAAAATAAATTAAAACTGTTTTGGTATACTTCTCTGCCATTTAAACTGTAAGTAAGGAGGATTTAAAAACTTTGTTTATTTATGAAATGGATGAACAAAACAAAAGGGAAATAAAGATCTATACTTACAATTGACAGGTTTAAAACTCCAAGATCTTAAGAAGAAGATTTTAAATCTGGAAAAAGAAAAAAAACACCTGGAAGAAGCAATCCTTTCTGGAATTAAACAAACTGTAAGTAAATTGATTCTTTTATTTGTTAATTAATGAAATAAGTAACAAATGCAATAGGAAATTAAGCAAAGATCTGTATTTATGAATTTGCAGATCTAAACTTCAGGAATTAAAGAAAAAAAAAAAGAAAAAAAAAATGCAGGCTTGTTTCCTCTCTGTTCTTCTCTGGTACAAATACCCAGGTGAGCAAACTCACTTATATTGGCCTATGTTCTGTGATGTTGTGCTTGATGCTTGAAGCTTGTTCTGGAAATGTTGTTGATATGACTGTGTACTTGAGTATATTAGTTCATGCCTATTTTACAGATATATGTATATCTGCTCCTATGTTTACAGGCTCTCAAACCCTGTTCTTAAACTAAAATCTCCTTCTGAAGTTTATCTTAGACTTTAGGATTTAAATGAAATTGTTTATACAACCCAGACTTAAGTTTTAAAAATAGCTTGAGTATGTTTTGTTTCTAGACTACCTAGAAATATTAATATACAGTAAAAGAAAAAGAAAAAGGGGTTCTTGTTTAGTTTAAATTCAAACTCTTGAGTCAATCTCTGTTTAAGCATAGGTTATAAACAGAACTGGGTTGCTTCATCTCAAAGTAAAGATTTAAAACTATACTTCAGTCAAATTATTGAAGTGTCTTTGGAAATTTCCTGGAAATCAAAAATGACTGAGAGAAAAATAAAAATGTGTAAAATTCCAAACTTGGTAATCCATAAGTTCAGAATCAAGATTTGAATTCATAAACTTAAACATGATTTTTAACACTAAAATCATATATTTTTTTTCAATTTGGGATTAAGTGAGTTTTTCTGGGTTGAACAAAAGAAGGGTTTTGGGTTTTTATCTGACGATCTAGGGGATTTGGGATGTTGCAGTTCTTCCTGGAGGTGGAGGGATGTTAGGTGAGTGTGGTCACTGATAGGTAGGGGATGGTCGGAGATGTAGTTTAGAGGTGGCTGGAGGTGGTTTACAAATGCACAGGGGTGTGTGCATGTTTGTGATGGTGGTGGGTTGATGTTTCTGGGTTGCAGGGATTTCGACTCGGGTTGGTCTCGGGGGAAATAGGAAATGACTCGAAGCAAGTAGAGGAATGACCCGAAGTAAAATTTTAGCTTACTCGAGTACATTGTTTCAGGTTTTAGCAAAACAGAAACCTGTCTTTGCAGTTTTGAAATTGAAAGTTAAGTTTAAATTTAAACTAAAAGTTTAGCTTAGGATTTAAACTTGAATTTAAAATGAATTCAAATTGTTTGAATTCTTATTTTGTAATAATTTGAATGCAGGAATTCAAATTTGGTTTAAAATAAAAAAAAAAATAATAAAAAGAAGAAGAAGGAAACTGTTTCCAGTTTTGTAAAGTTTGAACTTAATACAAACTAAAATTGAGACTTAAGATTTTGAAACTGAATTTAAGCATGAAATCAAATAAGTTTCAATTCTGTTTCTTTGAAATAATTTAGATTCAGAAAATTTTAAAGTTTGGTTTTCAAATTTAACAGGAACTGTTTTTCTGTTTTAAAATGTAAAAGTGAATTTAAATTGCAAGTGGAGATTGAGATGGAGTTTAATCTGAAAATTTTGAATATGAATTCAAATAAGATTATTTGAGATTTGAAATCATTTAAGCTTTTAAATTTAAATTTGATTTGAAAATCTCAAGCATAAATGCATTGTGTTTTGGCATTTGAAATTGAAAGGTTAAGTATCTAAATTAGGAAATTCAAAATGAATTCAATCTGAGTTTTTAAATCTGAATTTAAAATTTTAAACTTCAGTTTTAAAATAAAGATTTAAGTTTAAATTTCTTTTAAATGATTAAGTGATTTGCATTGAATGGAAGGTGTAATTGTAAGAAGCATTTTAAAGAATTTGAATTTAAATTTGAAATTGAGATATGAAGTAATGTTTATATAAAGTTAAATTTGATTCAAATCTAATTTTGAATCTTAGTTTTAAAATGAATTTAAGTTTTATAAATTTAAGAGTTTAAACCAAATTTGGTTGATAATGTAAAAATTTAAATGGTTTAATTTTAAAAAGAAATTTATTTTAACTTTTGTAAACTTCTTTCATAATTAAGGAATTATCATCAATTAAGGATTTTAGATTGATTTTAATAAATGAATGATTTATATTGCATTTAATTATTAGGTTAATTAAATGAATAATTAAATTATTTAATAAATTAATGAAATAAGTGATTACTTAAGGTAATTAAGGATTAAGGGTTTAGGATTAATTATTCTTTGAATAATTAACTTGTAATTAAGAATGATTTATTAAATAAAATTAGTTTTTAATTAATGATTAATAATTAATTAATCAAGTAATAAATAAATGATTAAATAAAGTAACCATTGCTTAGTGAAAGTAATTATAGTAGATAATTAAAGATTGATTTATCAGATATTAGGGTTAATTATTTTAAGGTAAAATTAATTTATGTGGTTAATTAATTAAGATAATTGAATCAAGAAAAATAGATTAAGGTTAATTAACTTAAAAATGATTGAGAAATCATTATTAATTAAGGAATAATTAATTGTTGAAATTAATTAAGGAATAATTAATTGTTGAAATTAATTAAGGAATAATAAATCTATTTATTAAGGACAATTAATTTTAACTAAGATTTAATTAATCAATAATTAAAAGTTTATTTGTTAAAGTAATTAATTGAGAAATAAGCAATTAAGATTAATTAATTACAATTAAAGGATAAATAAATTAAGATAATTTATTTAATAAATGATTAATAAATGAAGATGGTTAAGACTTAATTAATTATAGTTAATGATAATTAATCATTGATTTAAAGATTACAAATAGAAGTAATTATGTGGGTAATAAATTTATAACCACACGGTTTATTCATCTTAATTGTAGATGCTGGTTGTTATTGAATGTTGTGTGATGGATTGATATATTTGATATGTGATGAGATGCTATGTGATACTTTGTGCTGATCTACTATATTTATGATGAATATATTGTCATATGAATATGAAACCCCTTGACCCGTAGAACGACATTTGAATTTCGATGCGACAGGGAGTCGGATTTCAGTTGGTTATCCGAAACCCACATCGAATCATATCAGTGAACCTTTGTGATTGGTAATTTATTTATCTATGAATCTGTGAATACAGATGAGCGTTATGGGTCATACCGCTTATCGATTTGATTGAATCTATTGTGCACTATTGCGTTGAACCCTTGACCACACTTATACACACACAAATATGGATTGCACGTGGAAATTTGTTAAGTCACAGATTTTTGAAATTGTTTTTAAAAATTTGATTTTTGAATCCAAATTAGTTTTGGAATTGGAATTGAAGCTTTTGAAAATGAGTTTTCAAAAATGATAGTTATTTTAAATAACTTGATCGAATCTTGGAATTTAAATGAATTAATTTAAATTTGAATTCAATATTTGAAATTGAATTCGATGATTTGGGATCTAGGGTTAAAAGAAAAAGTTATTCAACTTATAAATGGGTTTATATGGGTTTTTAAAACCATGTTAAAAGTGATTTTTGAAATTTTAGTTTAACCCAAGATTTAAACTGGTATATAATTGGATTTTTTTTTCTGAAAACGGAAACTGTTTGTGAGCCTTCATATAAGAAATGAATTTCCAATTGGTGTTAAAAGGACTTCAAGTCTAAAATGAAATGGTTTTCCAAGTTTTAGATAAATCTTTGGAAATGCGTTTTGAAAGCTATAAATCTTTAATTTAAAGATTTAATTGGGTTAATCCAATTGAAATGGGAATTGTTTTGGAATCTATGAATAGATCTTTGTGAAACTGGGTGAAACTTTGTGAAATAAATCTTTTTGTTTAAAGATTCAAAATGGTAATTTGTTTAACCATTGAAAGAAAAGTTTTGGATTTTATAAGTTGTGACTTAACTAAAATCCCATATCCATATGTTTTAAAATATTGCGCTCATTATTCGGTTTAGCCGGGAAAGGACCTTGTGTCATATAGCCCATTCCGAATAGTGATACGACGTTATGGATAACATTTGAAGACCGGTGGTGAAGACCGGGTATTTGTGAGAACGATAGGATAACCTATCGATTGACTCTGCACTGAGTTGCTCCGGTATAGAGTTCTCCTTAGTGATGGGAAGTCCGATCGGGATTGTGGATACCCGGATTTGCAAGGGCTTCTTCGGAAGTGCCTTCGGTTCTGTTCGAACCCGGAACAGACTTGTATGGTTGTATGTCCGACATTACACTTTGAGATGTTAACTGATTTCTATCAAATACATTTCTGCTTGGTGGCGGAGAATTTATTCTCTTAGCTTAACACCCTTCTCTGAGACGTACGAACTCAGAGGTTTTGTAGTTGATATTTATCAGTGATATTCCCAATTTGGTAATGTGGCATGCTGAGTGCTGCTGTGTGATGATCATTGGTTGATCATTTGTGATATGATCATTTGTTTGATCATTTATCTTTGTGATCATTGCTTTGGTCATCTGTTGACCCAAAGCATGGCTTTGTTGCACAAAGCGTAGCTTTGTGGACGAGACTGCATCAGGACCTCACACCCCGGAAATGGTCGAAACAGGAAAGATGCGGCAAGGTTATGAGGGTCGCGCCCTTTAGGGTATGTCATTCCCTTCTGGTAAAGGGTGGTATCATGGTATGGAGCCCAGATACTTACTCATGTGGAAACACTATATCTATTTCTGTGTGGTGTTGTTGGTATCGAGCGCTCGGATAAAGGTCCCAAAGGACCGGGGGATGGCATATTCGTGTAGTAGTTACCTAGTTACAGAGGTAACCCGGCCTTGTGTTGGCAGAGATCTAACCGTAACGTTAGTTCTCGGGACGTCCCGCCAGAGGCGATCCCATGTGGCAGTAGGAAGTTCCTTAGCCTGACCATTTGTTGGAAATCCATTCATCCAATACGCGCCTTGTACGGTTTTAGTTGTAGAACCTGCCATTTAACATGGCAGCTATAGTAGGCATAGCATCATGGTACCTATGCTGGCTAGGATTTATATTATACTTTCGAAAGATTTTCCACTATGCACTAGTAATAATATCAAAGAATTTTCCTCGTAGTAAGCATGTTTGACTATCATAAGGAGAAATCTCCCCCATGTGTGCGTTTGCATTGTGTGTGTGCCGGGAGGCCTTATGGTAGTTTCATTTTCCAAAAAGCATTGCGGGTTTCAAATTTAAATTCTTTTGTTTGTTTTAAAGACCAAATGTTTTTGTTTGCTCATACCAGTCCCACGACTGACCTGGAGTTTATTGTTCCTTTCCTAAACTCTGGGTGCCCACTATTTCCCACACGGGCAGTCTAGAGTTGGGGTTTTCAGATAATCAGTAATAGGTGTAGATTCGATAGCTTTCAGCCTTAGGATTTGGCAATCGCATTTGGATCGAGTTGCTTCTCTTCATCTTGATTTGGGAGTTCGAGCTATTCTGGATTGGTGCTTTGGAGATTACCGATACTGGAGTTCTTCCTTGAAGACTATTTTGGAGATTTGTTCCGCTGCTGGTGTTATCTTTTATTTCCGCTGCTATTCTTTGTATCTCTGATAATGTTGATATCTATTGTACCATTCTGTTGT
Source organism: Allium cepa (assembly GCA_030765085.1). Classification (NCBI taxonomy): domain Eukaryota; kingdom Viridiplantae; phylum Streptophyta; class Magnoliopsida; order Asparagales; family Amaryllidaceae; genus Allium; species Allium cepa. Next base: position 905,531,515 of record CM060929.1, on the reverse strand, counting down.
ACCATTCATGTTGTATCAGTTATTGTATCAAATGTTATATATATCAAATGTATTATTCATTTTCTTCCGCTTTGTTATTTACTTAATGTGTTATAAGCTCCGGCGAACCAGGTTCGACGTTTGGATCTGCGGCATTTGAATACGAGTGTCGTATTCGGTGCCGATTTTCGAAGGTCGAGTCAGGGTCGTTATAAGTGGTATCAGAGCTGATGGTTAAAACCTTAGCTCAGGAGTATAACATATTAAGTAGCTCATTAGAGATAGGGTGAAGTATACCCTAGAATGAGTATATCCCTAAGATATCCGTTCGAATGCCTCAGTAAATTCTCTTACTATTCACCGATAGTAAGTATGAGTGCGAGGAGAGAACGAGGTAGGGGACAGGGGAGTACCACTACAAATGGTCAACACCCTGCAACAGTGGAAACAATTTTCTCTATCAATCTCCTTTGATTCGATTTCGAATTCTTTTGATTGCTTCGTAGCTGCTCCAGAAAGAAGCTTCGGTGTGATGGTGGCCTTACGAATCGTTGTAGAAAAATCCTTACTTCGTATCTTCATCGGTTTCTTATCAGCTTTTCGATCTAAACTCTAATGAATTTGAAATTTATAATATTAAATAAATTGGAAATTTTAAATTAAGTAAATTGGTTAACTAATATGAAGATTTGATCCATCTATCTATTCTCTGGGATCCGACATATTCTACGAACGATTAGTTATCCCTTCGAACTAATCAACGCCCTTGCATATTCGTAGACCGGTGGACCCAAATATCTTGTGTAATAATTGTATGAGTTTGTTCTCATATTGTTGATATTCTGATTTGGAAAACCAAATGCAGAATAAATAGCTCGATTCTGATCTGATTAATCATTTCTTTATCTATTATCTTTTCTTTCTCGTCTTCCTTGCAATTTCGAGGACGAAATTCTTTTAAGGGGGGAAATCTGTAACATTCCTGAATTTTGAACAAGTTTAATTTGACAATTTATTTAATTTTGAAAATAAAATTGAGATTATCTTTTGAAAATTTGAATGAATAAATATATCTATTGTAAATAAAATTTATTAATTTGACATCAAATGGAATGTAAAGATATATTTAAAAAGGTATTTGATTATTTATTCATTTATAAGTACAAATTTATTCTATATTAAATTTTGAATTTGAATTAAAAATGTAAAAAATTAGATTTGAATATAAAATTTGATTTGATTAAAAGATTTAAACCATTGGAACATAAAAAAAAAATGTTATATTCAAATAAAACATGAACATGATTTGTAAGTTAAAAATAAAACAAGGTTTAAAAACAATTTGTAAATAAATTTATGAAAAGGGACTTTACATAATTTTGTTTAAACATAACAAATGTAAGAAAACTAACAAATGAAATTACAAATGTCAAACAAAGTTAAACAAGTGGCAAACCCATATTTATTCTAAAATAAAATTTAATTAGAATGTAATTAAAAGAAAAACAAATTCTTTTCTTATCTTTTCAAGTCCTGTTAACAAAATTACAAGAACAGAAATTAAATTTAAAACAAGTCTTTTTCTCAAGAAAACAAACCTGGAAAACAGGCAATGATTCCTAAAGCAAATTACAAAAATCTGGAATTCAAGAAGATTCAAACTCAGTTTCAAAATAAATCTGAAGCAATTAAGACAAGGAGTTTAAAATGGAAGTGCAGTTTTCTCTGGGCTAAATTATAGCTGCAGAGAGAAAAGAATTTTAAGTTTTCAAATACTAGATCAAAACTCTGTCTTCAAGCAATCAAAGCAAAGTTTAAGTCAAAAGAAAATCAAGTAAAACAAATGCAAGATCAAAGAACAGATCAGGCTCAAGTGCTTCCAAATCAAACAAGTTGATGAAGTTTACAAACTGAAGCTTTGAAAACAAACAAAATGATAATCTGGAAATCTAGAAGCATAATCCAGTGCAAATGCAAGCTCTCTGGAAGATCACAATTTAAAGGCAAGTGAAGATTTCTTTTTAAATTTTAGATTTTATGTTGCAATCAATAAATAAAACAAGATTTGAACAATTTTTATTTAATAAGTTGCAGGGAATATCAAGTTCAAGGCTAAATTTGGTCTCTGGATTTCAAGTTGCAGAGAAAAAAAATAAATTAAAACTGTTTTGGTATACTTCTCTGCCATTTAAACTGTAAGTAAGGAGGATTTAAAAACTTTGTTTATTTATGAAATGGATGAACAAAACAAAAGGGAAATAAAGATCTATACTTACAATTGACAGGTTTAAAACTCCAAGATCTTAAGAAGAAGATTTTAAATCTGGAAAAAAAAAAAACACCTGGAAGAAGCAATCCTTTCTGGAATTAAACAAACTGTAAGTAAATTGATTCTTTTATTTGTTAATTAATGAAATAAGTAACAAATGCAATAGGAAATTAAGCAAAGATCTGTATTTATGAATTTGCAGATCTAAACTTCAGGAATTAAAGAAAAAAAAAAAGAAAAAAAAAAATGCAGGCTTGTTTCCTCTCTGTTCTTCTCTGGTACAAATACCCAGGTGAGCAAACTCACTTATATTGGCCTATGTTCTGTGATGTTGTGCTTGATGCTTGAAGCTTGTTCTGGAAATGTTGTTGATATGACTGTGTACTTGAGTATATTAGTTCATGCCTATTTTACAGATATATGTATATCTGCTCCTATGTTTACAGGCTCTCAAACCCTGTTCTTAAACTAAAATCTCCTTCTGAAGTTTATCTTAGACTTTAGGATTTAAATGAAATTGTTTATACAACCCAGACTTAAGTTTTAAAAATAGCTTGAGTATGTTTTGTTTCTAGACTACCTAGAAATATTAATATACAGTAAAAGAAAAAGAAAAAGGGGTTCTTGTTTAGTTTAAATTCAAACTCTTGAGTCAATCTCTGTTTAAGCATAGGTTATAAACAGAACTGGGTTGCTTCATCTCAAAGTAAAGATTTAAAACTATACTTCAGTCAAATTATTGAAGTGTCTTTGGAAATTTCCTGGAAATCAAAAATGACTGAGAGAAAAATAAAAATGTGTAAAATTCCAAACTTGGTAATCCATAAGTTCAGAATCAAGATTTGAATTCATAAACTTAAACATGATTTTTAACACTAAAATCATATATTTTTTTTCAATTTGGGATTAAGTGAGTTTTTCTGGGTTGAACAAAAGAAGGGTTTTGGGTTTTTATCTGACGATCTAGGGGATTTGGGATGTTGCAGTTCTTCCTGGAGGTGGAGGGATGTTAGGTGAGTGTGGTCACTGATAGGTAGGGGATGGTCGGAGATGTAGTTTAGAGGTGGCTGGAGGTGGTTTACAAATGCACAGGGGTGTGTGCATGTTTGTGATGGTGGTGGGTTGATGTTTCTGGGTTGCAGGGATTTCGACTCGGGTTGGTCTCGGGGGAAATAGGAAATGACTCGAAGCAAGTAGAGGAATGACCCGAAGTAAAATTTTAGCTTACTCGAGTACATTGTTTCAGGTTTTAGCAAAACAGAAACCTGTCTTTGCAGTTTTGAAATTGAAAGTTAAGTTTAAATTTAAACTAAAAGTTTAGCTTAGGATTTAAACTTGAATTTAAAATGAATTCAAATTGTTTGAATTCTTATTTTGTAATAATTTGAATGCAGGAATTCAAATTTGGTTTAAAAAAAAAAAAAAAATAATAAAAAGAAGAAGAAGGAAACTGTTTCCAGTTTTGTAAAGTTTGAACTTAATACAAACTAAAATTGAGACTTAAGATTTTGAAACTGAATTTAAGCATGAAATCAAATAAGTTTCAATTCTGTTTCTTTGAAATAATTTAGATTCAGAAAATTTTAAAGTTTGGTTTTCAAATTTAACAGGAACTGTTTTTCTGTTTTAAAATGTAAAAGTGAATTTAAATTGCAAGTGGAGATTGAGATGGAGTTTAATCTGAAAATTTTGAATATGAATTCAAATAAGATTATTTGAGATTTGAAATCATTTAAGCTTTTAAATTTAAATTTGATTTGAAAATCTCAAGCATAAATGCATTGTGTTTTGGCATTTGAAATTGAAAGGTTAAGTATCTAAATTAGGAAATTCAAAATGAATTCAATCTGAGTTTTTAAATCTGAATTTAAAATTTTAAACTTCAGTTTTAAAATAAAGATTTAAGTTTAAATTTCTTTTAAATGATTAAGTGATTTGCATTGAATGGAAGGTGTAATTGTAAGAAGCATTTTAAAGAATTTGAATTTAAATTTGAAATTGAGATATGAAGTAATGTTTATATAAAGTTAAATTTGATTCAAATCTAATTTTGAATCTTAGTTTTAAAATGAATTTAAGTTTTATAAATTTAAGAGTTTAAACCAAATTTGGTTGATAATGTAAAAATTTAAATGGTTTAATTTTAAAAAGAAATTTATTTTAACTTTTGTAAACTTCTTTCATAATTAAGGAATTATCATCAATTAAGGATTTTAGATTGATTTTAATAAATGAATGATTTATATTGCATTTAATTATTAGGTTAATTAAATGAATAATTAAATTATTTAATAAATTAATGAAATAAGTGATTACTTAAGGTAATTAAGGATTAAGGGTTTAGGATTAATTATTCTTTGAATAATTAACTTGTAATTAAGAATGATTTATTAAATAAAATTAGTTTTTAATTAATGATTAATAATTAATTAATCAAGTAATAAATAAATGATTAAATAAAGTAACCATTGCTTAGTGAAAGTAATTATAGTAGATAATTAAAGATTGATTTATCAGATATTAGGGTTAATTATTTTAAGGTAAAATTAATTTATGTGGTTAATTAATTAAGATAATTGAATCAAGAAAAATAGATTAAGGTTAATTAACTTAAAAATGATTGAGAAATCATTATTAATTAAGGAATAATTAATTGTTGAAATTAATTAAGGAATAATTAATTGTTGAAATTAATTAAGGAATAATAAATCTATTTATTAAGGACAATTAATTTTAACTAAGATTTAATTAATCAATAATTAAAAGTTTATTTGTTAAAGTAATTAATTGAGAAATAAGCAATTAAGATTAATTAATTACAATTAAAGGATAAATAAATTAAGATAATTTATTTAATAAATGATTAATAAATGAAGATGGTTAAGACTTAATTAATTATAGTTAATGATAATTAATCATTGATTTAAAGATTACAAATAGAAGTAATTATGTGGGTAATAAATTTATAACCACACGGTTTATTCATCTTAATTGTAGATGCTGGTTGTTATTGAATGTTGTGTGATGGATTGATATATTTGATATGTGATGAGATGCTATGTGATACTTTGTGCTGATCTACTATATTTATGATGAATATATTGTCATATGAATATGAAACCCCTTGACCCGTAGAACGACATTTGAATTTCGATGCGACAGGGAGTCGGATTTCAGTTGGTTATCCGAAACCCACATCGAATCATATCAGTGAACCTTTGTGATTGGTAATTTATTTATCTATGAATCTGTGAATACAGATGAGCGTTATGGGTCATACCGCTTATCGATTTGATTGAATCTATTGTGCACTATTGCGTTGAACCCTTGACCACACTTATACACACACAAATATGGATTGCACGTGGAAATTTGTTAAGTCACAGATTTTTGAAATTGTTTTTAAAAATTTGATTTTTGAATCCAAATTAGTTTTGGAATTGGAATTGAAGCTTTTGAAAATGAGTTTTCAAAAATGATAGTTATTTTAAATAACTTGATCGAATCTTGGAATTTAAATGAATTAATTTAAATTTGAATTCAATATTTGAAATTGAATTCGATGATTTGGGATCTAGGGTTAAAAGAAAAAGTTATTCAACTTATAAATGGGTTTATATGGGTTTTTAAAACCATGTTAAAAGTGATTTTTGAAATTTTAGTTTAACCCAAGATTTAAACTGGTATATAATTGGATTTTTTTTTCTGAAAACGGAAACTGTTTGTGAGCCTTCATATAAGAAATGAATTTCCAATTGGTGTTAAAAGGACTTCAAGTCTAAAATGAAATGGTTTTCCAAGTTTTAGATAAATCTTTGGAAATGCGTTTTGAAAGCTATAAATCTTTAATTTAAAGATTTAATTGGGTTAATCCAATTGAAATGGGAATTGTTTTGGAATCTATGAATAGATCTTTGTGAAACTGGGTGAAACTTTGTGAAATAAATCTTTTTGTTTAAAGATTCAAAATGGTAATTTGTTTAACCATTGAAAGAAAAGTTTTGGATTTTATAAGTTGTGACTTAACTAAAATCCCATATCCATATGTTTTAAAATATTGCGCTCATTATTCGGTTTAGCCGGGAAAGGACCTTGTGTCATATAGCCCATTCCGAATAGTGATACGACGTTATGGATAACATTTGAAGACCGGTGGTGAAGACCGGGTATTTGTGAGAACGATAGGATAACCTATCGATTGACTCTGCACTGAGTTGCTCCGGTATAGAGTTCTCCTTAGTGATGGGAAGTCCGATCGGGATTGTGGATACCCGGATTTGCAAGGGCTTCTTCGGAAGTGCCTTCGGTTCTGTTCGAACCCGGAACAGACTTGTATGGTTGTATGTCCGACATTACACTTTGAGATGTTAACTGATTTCTATCAAATACATTTCTGCTTGGTGGCGGAGAATTTATTCTCTTAGCTTAACACCCTTCTCTGAGACATACGAACTCAGAGGTTTTGTAGTTGATATTTATCAGTGATATTCCCAATTTGGTAATGTGGCATGCTGAGTGCTGCTGTGTGATGATCATTGGTTGATCATTTGTGATATGATCATTTGTTTGATCATTTATCTTTGTGATCATTGCTTTGGTCATCTGTTGACCCAAAGCATGGCTTTGTTGCACAAAGCGTAGCTTTGTGGACGAGACTGCATCAGGACCTCACACCCCGGAAATGGTCGAAACAGGAAAGATGCGGCAAGGTTATGAGGGTCGCGCCCTTTAGGGTATGTCATTCCCTTCTGGTAAAGGGTGGTATCATGGTATGGAGCCCAGATACTTACTCATGTGGAAACACTATATCTATTTCTGTGTGGTGTTGTTGGTATCGAGCGCTCGGATAAAGGTCCCAAAGGACCGGGGGATGGCATATTCGTGTAGTAGTTACCTAGTTACAGAGGTAACCCGGCCTTGTGTTGGCAGAGATCTAACCGTAACGTTAGTTCTCGGGACGTCCCGCCAGAGGCGATCCCATGTGGCAGTAGGAAGTTCCTTAGCCTGACCATTTGTTGGAAATCCATTCATCCAATACGCGCCTTGTACGGTTTTAGTTGTAGAACCTGCCATTTAACATGGCAGCTATAGTAGGCATAGCATCATGGTACCTATGCTGGCTAGGATTTATATTATACTTTCGAAAGATTTTCCACTATGCACTAGTAATAATATCAAAGAATTTTCCTCGTAGTAAGCATGTTTGACTATCATAAGGAGAAATCTCCCCCATGTGTGCGTTTGCATTGTGTGTGTGCCGGGAGGCCTTATGGTAGTTTCATTTTCCAAAAAGCATTGCGGGTTTCAAATTTAAATTCTTTTGTTTGTTTTAAAGACCAAATGTTTTTGTTTGCTCATACCAGTCCCACGACTGACCTGGAGTTTATTGTTCCTTTCCTAAACTCTGGGTGCCCACTATTTCCCACACGGGCAGTCTAGAGTTGGGGTTTTCAGATAATCAGTAATAGGTGTAGATTCGATAGCTTTCAGCCTTAGGATTTGGCAATCGCATTTGGATCGAGTTGCTTCTCTTCATCTTGATTTGGGAGTTCGAGCTATTCTGGATTGGTGCTTTGGAGATTACCGATACTGGAGTTCTTCCTTGAAGACTATTTTGGAGATTTGTTCCGCTGCTGGTGTTATCTTTTATTTCCGCTGCTATTCTTTGTATCTCTGATAATGTTGATATCTATTGTACCATTCTGTTGTACCATTCATGTTGTATCAGTTATTGTATCAAATGTTATATATATCAAATGTATTATTCATTTTCTTCCGCTTTGTTATTTACTTAATGTGTTATAAGCTCCGGCGAACCAGGTTCGACGTTTGGATCTGCGGCATTTGAATACGAGTGTCGTATTCGGTGCCGATTTTCGAAGGTCGAGTCAGGGTCGTTATAATTTTTAATTTCATTACTTTTTGAATTAAAAAGAATATTTTATGAATTACCAAATGAGGAAATAGTTCAATTTCGAGTTTTATTTATTTAAAATAGTTAAATATGGAATTTGACCCTGAAAAATTTTATATGATAAAGAATATCATATTTATAAATTTCTATGAATTTTCGAGATTTTTCCTACGTGATTTCAATTTATGGTGAATTTATTATGTTAGATAAGCATATTAAAGGTTAATTAATTATGAAAATTAATTATTTTGAAGTATGTTTTGGAACTTGAATAATGATGCGTTTGATATATCTAAAAAGGATTTGTAAAGATTGTTTTATCCAATAAAAGTTGGACAAGAATAATGATTCGGTGAAAAGAGTTTGCTTTATTTAGTAAAAAATATTAGTTTTTACTATAATTACGACAACAAGGCCTTACCACCCAATATCTTCGAGCCTAACAGAAGGTCGTATTCCATGAATATCGATGTTGTATTGAAATAAAGCATAGGACAGTTACTTCGGTAGCTATGTAATGGTTCCAAGTAGGCCGAAGTCGACTTTGTCGACGACATAGGGTAGGTGACAACGATACTTCATGTTTTACTTAATGTTTAAAAGTTAATGTCGACATTGATGACATCTCTTTTCTTCATCGCAGTTTTAAACAATGCCGCATCTCATCTCTTCATTGTTTTCCTAACTAAGGCAATAATGCCGCCTTTATTGACTTCGACTTCGACTTTATATAAGAAGCGCCATATTAGCCGAAGTAACTTAAGTATCAAAGTTTATAACATCGCCGGAGGTCTTGGGGTCGATGTGCATTAAGGCTGGCGACCTAATGTGTGTTGATGCCTCTTGGCCACAATGTCACATCTTATCTTTTTAGTGCCGAAGAGGCTGTTTTCGAAGTTAATTAAAACTGCTTTTAAGAAGGGTGAAGAAGCCTATGTTTATGGGGGTTGATGACCCTATATCTTCGGTAGTGAGCCACAAAATTTATGAAGGTTCTAAGATTTTGTCTTTGACCTAGATATGGTCGACGTGGTTAATATCGCATGTGTTAAACTCTATTGTTATATATAATGGCAAAGAGCCTTAAGATACCATGCTGACATTATAAATGACGTCGACATTAATACATATTAAACTATTTAAAAGGCAATATGTTTCCTTGTTTTAAATATGACTTAAGCGGACTAATCGTATATCATGATGAAAGTGATTTCAAGGATTCTAATTATGAAATAACCCCAGTTCTGAGTTGAAATTTCCAAAGAAGATGCTACTTAAGATTCGGTAATTACAAGACATAAAAAGAATATTAATTGAACATATTGAATGATGAATGATATATGTTCTTATGCTTATTTGATTAGTTATTATTATGCATAATTGTTATTGTCATACTCACATCATTATTGACCTATAACTGCGTTTTGGGGTGTTAAGGAGGCGGAATAACTAGCTAGGTTGACCAAGTAGTGAGTATAAACAAAATTAACTCCTAAGAGAGTAGAATTACATATAGGAGATCAAGTAGATCAAAAGTATTGGATGCCCAGAACTGATCAAAAGATTATTGATTCAGACAGGATTATTAGAAGGGTCCAATATGTTCATAGTTATTCCATAAAAAATGTGACATGAGAAATGTTATTGGAAGGGTCCAGTATGTTCCTAATGATCCCATGAAAACTATGAATTGAGAGATGATACTGATATAAATCAATAGGTTCACAGTGATCCCATGAAAACTATGAATTAAGAGATGTTACTGATAGAAATCAGTAGTTTCATAGTGATCCTATGAAAACTATGAGTTGATAGGTGCTATTGGAGAATCCAATAGGTTCATGTAAGCCCATGAAAACTATGATTAAGAGGTTATTTGTGAAAACCAATAGGTTTTTAGTGATCCCATAAAAACAATGAAGTTGGACATATTGTCCCTAAGAATTGGGATAGATTATTAGTCAACCCATGAAAACTAATAGGTTTATAGTGATTCTAGAAAAACTATAAATTTGGACAGATGGTTCGATACATTGGGATGGGTAATCTAGGGTGTATTACATTCTTGCATATCATCATATATTATTATGTTTTAACCATTGTGAATGCAAGAGCACAATATACAGTAATGTATTTTGGTTAAGATATTAGTAAGGAGAAAACCCGTTCTGCTTAGCGTGTGACATCATTAGATATTCATTTGGTTCGAGATGGTAGGTTATTATTTAGACTAGAATGTTATTTGATCCGAAGTTTTTATTTTTCTACTTAAACTCTTGGGTGCTTAAAAATTAATTTGAGTTGGTTGAAAGTAAGGAATTTCAGGTTTCTACTTAAATAAATAAGCTTCCGAAGATGTGTAGGAGGCATTCTAGCTATTATGAGTTTTATATATTTCCGCTGTGTAGTGTGGTTTTATCTATTTGGATGTAATGATAAAGTTGTATAATTGCCATGTATTTGACTCTGATCAACCAAGGGGGCATCTTTATATATCATTTTTGGAGTATTTTGTAATAATTATATTTTTTGTGAACGAGGGATTATGAATGGGATTATGTAATGAATATGAAATATCATTTGTGAAATGAAATGTGAAAATTTGTTATTAAACCATGTTTGAAATTTTTTCATATTCATATGCTTCTGATTATTGATATGATTAACATGGCCGCATTATGTCGTCAATAATTAATAACTATGAATGATGGCAGCATCCGTAGCAGTTCGTTTTAGGCCTCAAAATGGGGAATGCTATAAACACTTAACCCTTTGGTGCCCCAATGGTCGCGAATGATCCTTGGAATTTGAATTAATTAATTTAAATATTGGATAATTAATTAATTTACCCGATAACCCTATTGTATTATAATATTTGGTAGATTAAAGTTAAACTTGTATTAAATTAGTTTTGAAGTTTATCTTGCCTTGATATTGGTTTATTGCAGTGTAAATCAATAATTAACTAACTAGTGAATTTCTATAAGGGTAATTTAAGAAGTTAAAAATTACAAAGAACTATTGTATTATTTAATAAGGTTTGATTAAGTTTATAAAAATCTTGAATGTTGTATTAACATGATTTATTAACTTTAGACCCTAAGAAATGGTTTGGGATATATGTATACACATACATACATACATACTTACACACACACACACACACACACATATATATAAATTATATGATAAGCTATATAATATTTTGAGGCCTTATTGATAGCTAAACTTAATTCAAGTAGAAGAATTAAGTTAAAATGAGCTATAATATATTGATAGGAAAATGCGTTATTTTATACAATAAGTGTGAGAATTCTATAAAATAATATGAAGAAGAAAGAATTATTAGATTGGTAACTTAAGTAAGATATATTTTTGTTGAATAGATTATATGATTGTATGTCTGAATCGTTATTGATATTGAGGTGATAAACTTGTTACTTCAGTTATGTATTTCCTTTGTGTATATAAATGTGCACGATGTGTATTTATTAGTCCATATAGTGGACTAGTTATATATATATATATATATATATATATATATATATGTATATATATATATATATATCATACACACATGCACATTTATACATGCATATAGTTTATGTGATTTATATAAGTCTGTATATATGAATATAGTTCTGGTATATCCAACTTGGGGCTACCAATTGGTCCATGGAGTCCATTGTACCATTGAGGCGCATGACCTATAGACGTGGTCCTAGAGCAGGGTGGTGAGAGATTGGGACGCCAGTCTAGAGTGGGTCATATACTGCTTTGTAGTACAATAGGGTATTGCAACAGGACTTACAGGCCAACTTCTTTTGACGTGTTGGTTTTCAGGGAAGTCCATAAGTTTTTTATGGCTCTCGAGAGGTCTCTTTGGTAGCTAATCAATTTGGCATGCTTTATTGATGAACAATTAAAGCGTATGTTTAGTTCGGTAAGTCCAACTTGGCATTGCCGAGTAGGGGATGAAATATATTATATGGATGTATAAATATGTGGTTCAAGTGATATATATATATATATATATATATATATATATATATATATATATATATAAATAATTATAGATGCACAGTTTAAGAAATTTATATATATCAGTTTGGTATGCCTGAGTTGGAGCAACCGGGTTGTGTGAAGCACTTCAGGAAAGAATGACGATCCATACATGGAGGATAATTTGATGTTGTGTACCCATGTGGGAAGGGTGTACATGGGGTTTAGCATTTACATACAGTTTCGGTATGTCGGTGTTGACAACCGGAAGGAAAGGACCTCGTAGGGGAATCCGCTGTATCGTTGGGGGTGCATGACGCATGAATGTGGTGTAACAACCAGCACCATAATGGACCTAAAATTTCGCTAAATCGAAAACCTAAGTCCACCAGCGTATGGATCGTTGGTATTAGTATCATGTAATAAACAAAAGTATATCGAAGAGCTATCAATAAAAGCTCACAGCGAAATTATAAAGTATTATATGTATATATATATATATATATATATATATATATAGACTAAGGCCAATACCTTGTGTATCTAGTGCTGTTATCAATGCAGAGCATGTATGAGGAAATCTGTCCTTCCATCATTCCCGCCTTGTAACCGTACATATTCTTCTTAAATCTATCATGTAGGTTGTAATAGGTAGGGGTTCAGAACAATATTCTAATGACGGGTAAATCACATACTTTATCCATAACACTAGTTTATGCCGATTGTTTTCTATTACATGTTATATCTATTATTCAAAACTTAGTCATTTTGACTTCATATATGAGTACGATACACTCAATCTACTCTAAGGTACAAAATAGATATGTATATATAAATATTTAAAATGCATACCCATTATAAACATATTCTTGAGGCTATATAGTTTCAACTGGAAAATTATATAATTAAGGATTGTTTACTGCCTTTTTTCAATCATTGCCATTTTAGTCCGATTAATATAACCTTCCTAACTTTTCAATTCATGATATTGTTCACTTTTAGCGCTTATTATGTATTTCTTAACTTATATTTAATCATATATATTTAGTTGACAAGGAATTATTATTATTTCTATTTATAACACTTTTAGATCTACATTTGGGGATTTCTTTACTTTAATGCATGGAACTATATCTTTTCCAAAAGGGCGAGGAATTATTATTATTTCCATTTATAACACTTTTAGATCTACAATTAGGGATTTCTATATTCTAATGCACGGAACTATATCTTTTCCAAAAGAGAAATGTTAGCAGTGCAATTTTCCATAAATTATCTAAAAAGAGGAATTTTGTAGTGTGAGGAAACAAGGAATTTCCTTTTCTTTGTTTATTGAAATAGACTGTATAAAATAAGGTAAACATCCATATTTTGCATATGTCATTCTTTTGGGCATATTCCTTATTATTTCAAATGACACTTTCATATATAATTAAAAAGTTGAATAATTTATAGAAATTTACATAGAAACACTCTTTACTCCAATGAATTAAAATATAAAGTTAAACCCCAATCAAATTTGAAGCAATCTTCATATCATGTTCAATAACTTACAACATTCAATGAACAAAATTTGAAATTAGCATAAAATCTTATTAATGAATTATCTCATAACTTTTAGGGACTACTTCCACCCTTATATTCAAAATTTTTGTGCATACAAAATTTAATTAAAGTTAACTATCTACTGAATATATAGGCAAGGATCTTTCATATTATTTATAAAGTTAAGCCTATAATTCCATAATTTATACTCAGTGTAGGATCATTTTCACCCTAGAGGGGGGTTGAATAGTTTCTACTAAAAATTAATGCGGAAATAAACAAAAACAAAAAGCAATGCAGGAAAGATCACACACAGTTTCACCCAGCTTCGGCAAAAAACTGCCTACGTGCTGCCCCAAAGGTTTCTACTAGAAATTAAGTAATCAGTCGCTTGCAAAAACATGTAAACTCGTGATACCCGCTAACTCGATTAACCTAGCTCTAAGCTCAAAACCCTACCACAACTCAACCACCGAGTTGCGAATTCTCGAACTGCAAAATCGTTGTTCGTAACCTAGTTATACTAGAGTTTGATTTAATAAAAATTAAAAAAACAAAACTACTAAAATTATATAAACGCCTAATATAATATACGGCCCAAACAAAACATAATATCGGCCAAATTGAACAAAGTTAAACTATGCTCCCTTTTGTTTGCCTCCTGTTAGTCAAAGCCACCTATTTCCTTTTGCAATCTGGATTAGGTTTTTCGAATATGAGGCTCCACTTGGAAATAGATCGATTGAAGTGATGATCTTGCTTTATTTTCTTCGTCAACCAATTCGCTGGCTTTGATTGCTTATGACTGCTTCAAATGTCGAGTTCAAATATCGATATGAAGTTGATATGTGAGTTTTACTTTATTTTATTTGTTGATTATTTGAACTCGAACATCGATACTCGATTTGTCTTATGGCTGCTTTATATCTGACCCATGTTTTGTCTTTGTTTGTTTATGTCATGACAACTCTTAGATACTCGATTGAGTAGATTCAAGTTGGGTACTTTGTGGATAGGCTTATGGTATAACTGGAGAATTCTAAAGGCATGAAGTCGATATATATTGGATATGTATACTTGTCAGTGAGCTACTACATGATCGACGAGCTATTTTGTATATGAGACTTATGGTATCATATTGTATATTTAGAACTCTGTATGAATGGAGCTAATGTATTATGACTTTCTATATTGATATTTATTTATCAGTTGCTTTCTCTGGATCAGTCTCTTATGTATTGTTTATCATATTCTCTTCTTGTATATTCAGTATATTATATATTTTCTTTTCGTTAGAAGATTGTATCAATGTGCCTTGGTATGGTGTTTTGTTTTAATTTTACCCTGACAGAAGGTATTTTGTGGTATTCAAGATTCATACGTTGTCATTCGATATTTATTCAGAGTATTACAAAGGACGGGTTGTTACAATTGGTATTGGAGCTTAGGTTCAACACTTAGGACCATGTATACCGGTTTGAATAAGGAAACCTGGTAGATGGAGATACATTGAGAGTGCATACTTACATTTTTCTACAATAATTGCAAACACCATTTATCTCCTAAACTTTTATTTATTCAATCACTAGTACCTAAGATATCTTCATATAAGGCTATCTATATGAGCTAACGGGGTGCACCAACGGCTACGGATAGGCAGTTTGAGATGTCTGATTGGTTAAGAGACTGTTTGAATACCACAAGGGATACTTCGCTATCTGCGAACATTCCAGCAGCTGCAATAGGGGTTGGTGGTGTTGTAGCCCTTGGGGCAGAAGTAGTAGGGTTTGTGAGCAAGCCATGACTTAGATTGATTTTAGACGTTGCTTTAAATCTCGATTTATTTCTGAGATCAAAAGCGACATGCAGCTTAAGCATTTCATCCATTTCCTAAGGGTCGTTTGTCAATAAACGAGTAAGTTAGCCAATTTAACCTTTTGGATAAATTCGGAGTGGAGATGGTTATTACTCCTTTGAAGTAGGCAATGAAGCTTGCCTAGGATCTTAATGCATGGATTTAGGATTTATTGCTTAGTCATATCCAAACTTAACCCCTCAAAGTGTAGGTTAATTTCTTTGTAATGATTAATCTCGTACTGGGAACCTTTGTTATTAGGCTCTAGTATAACGGCCGAGAGTACTCCATTCAAACTCGATGCATAAGCTTTCGAGTAGAGTAGGGCTGTCGATGAAGTGTGATTTGGCTTTCGTAGCCAAGTAGGATCTAATGGTTGTCCAGACATGAGCAAGGATTGAGCAAATGACTTTTATGTTTTGTGTCGAGTCATTCATGTTAGAAGTGTTTAGTTTTATGTTGGCACACCTTAAGTAGTGGGATTAATCCTATGAACTACATATGTGTTTTTAAGGATCAGTCCATTCAAGTATCACTTCTTAATCCCTAGTTTAATCGTGGGGTTTCTAGGTGATTTGCACTAGTTAGACAATAGTTTTTCACTTGATTCTTTAAAACGAACACTTGAGTCGGATCACTGAGGTGGCTTAGAGATTTTGGAAGCATGACCTTTAGTCGTGCGATGAAATTTCGATGGACAAATCAAGGAACCGATCGGAATTTGTATAAAAGGAATCAGGTGGCTAACCCTAGTTTAACAAAGAAATCTTTCAAGTGAACAAAGAATTGGATCAGACAATGTATATTATTTTCGATAATTTTTATCCGTCGTAAAATTATTTATAGTATAATATAGTTAAGATAGCTTATGATAGTTTAGGAAAGGATTTCTCGGCTAGTTTTGTGATGATTCAGATAATCTTCTAAGTGACGGTATGTTACTTGCTTGGGGGAGCATCGCAGTACACTTAGTATATTACTCTTATTATCATTATGCGGTTGAGACATGTTTTAACAACCTGTAGTAAAGTGTAACAACCTACACCTTAATGGACCTGAATTCTCTCTAATTTGAGAACCCAAGTTCACTGGGGTACAGACCGTTAGTCTTAGTATCCTATAAATAACAATAGTATATCAAAGCGCTATCGACATAAACTCACAGTGGAATAGTAAAGTATAATAAAACATATAATTTCTGACCAAGCCTAATACCTATAGTATCTAGTACCCTTGTCAGTGTTGAGCATGCATAAGAAAATCTATCTTTCCACCATTTCCACCTTATACAGGTCCATGTTCCTCAAAACCTATCACGTGTGTTGTAATGAGGAGGGGGTCAGAACAACGTTCTAGTGACTGATAAATTACATACTTTATACATAACACTAGTCTATGCCAATTGCTTTCTATTTGTCATACGTCTACTTTTTAATCTTAGTCTTTTGGACTTCATAGATGTGTATGATATACTCCACTTACTCTAAGTGTACCATAACTACATATGCGTGTATGTACGCGCACGCACACACAGGTATATAAGTAGCGTAGTCCCTCCACGGATCAGGATACTTTCCTCGCTAATGCTGTAACTTTGCACCTACACCACATACCCACCATTTGTGTCTAGACCAAATTGTCCACATACACCGAGGATTTTCCCATTAGTGCCTAATAACGGCATCACAACTATTAGTCGTATACTACTCGCCTTGAAGACTTGTCTAAGGATTATCTAGCTTCACCTCCTAACTACAAACTAAACAAACAACTTTGAGGCAGTGCGTGTCCCATATGAAATCTACACTAGTAGGAGGTGTAGTCCATTTAGGCATAACCCAAGTCTTCCTAATTATCACTCTAGGATCGATGATGCTCTCGACCAATGTGTATAGACCTACTCCTCACATATATGGTATCCATCGTGCTGACATAGCATCGAACCTATGCTCACTATCCTATTTAGATTGCCTAATGCAATCAAGGAAATGCCCATTTATTACTTAACTCCTATAAGGATTGAAGCAGACCCAACTTGGTCCTTTTACACTTTAAACCGATGCGAACCTACTTTGGTATATTCCCTTATACCCGAACGTATAATCCCATGGGTCTTACGGTTAGGGATGTCTCACATAAGTATAATGTATACACAACTACTGGTAGCCCCTTTTGGACGGCAAACTTCTGTTGTGCAACATTGTTGACTTCCCATCCCAACCCATATTAATGACAATGTCATTTTTAATTAGCCTAAGTTATTGATTAAATTCAGTATTCACACCCATCATAAATGCATACTTGAGGTTATACAAATTTATTTAATTACTATGCATCCAATGTTCTACTATTAATATTCAGTTATATTTACTTAACTCACTTCTTGTTTCATTAACACCATTTAATGTCATTTACTGCTTATTTCTAATTTAATAGATTAAATAGCTTTTACTGCTTAACTTTCACTTAATACTATTAGATATAGCTTACAATTTCGTTTCAACTATTAACATCTTCCTTTGATTATTATAACTCCTTAATTGCTCATTTTGTTGCTTTACTTACACTTCATTTCTCATTGTTTACTTTCTAATTTATCTTAAATCACATATACTAGACTTACAATTAAATTATTTTTATTGTCTCTACTTCTATACTTTGGTTTATACTTAGGGATTTTTGCATTTAAATTCCTTGGAATTACTCTTCCCAAAAGGAAACGTTAACACTGTAATTTTCCATAAATTATCTAAAAAAGGACTTATGTTATATTTGGAATTACAAGGAATTATCTTTTCTGTTATTATTGAAATAGATGATTCAAAATATAGTAAACATCCTTATTTTGTACATCATCTTCTTTTAAGCATTTTCCTTGTTATTTCAGATGATACACTTTTATTCATAATTATACAATCGGATAATTTATAGAAATGTTCATTACAAAAAACTTTGTTCCAACGAATTAAAATACTACTTAAATCACAATCCAATTTATAAAAACTTCCAATTCATGATTACTGACACATGTCATTCAACCAACAAACCTGGAATTATTATACAATCTCATTAACGAATTATTTCATAAATTTAGGGATTGCTTTCACTCTTACTTTCCAGATTCAATTATATGCAATATTTAATCAAAGTTAATAATTCACAAAATATGTAGACATGGTTCTCAAATTCATTACATATGTATATTTAAGCTTACAACTCCAAAATTTACATTTTGGCATACATGGAACGAGTATACAACGATATAAATATAATATTATATATAAATATACAATTTTCATTCACCCTAAGCTTTCAAATCTCCATACCTAAATCCCATTATTCATGTGATACCCTTTCTTCCTACCAAAATATGTATCGCAAGCATATACATATTTGTTAGAAATTTAGATCCGAGAAGAGGTTTGAATTTATTTTAGATTGGATTACAATTTACCTTTGCTTTGGCGATTCAATTCGATTCTATTCTTTTTCTATATTATTCTCCACTATTCTCTATTTATATATTTATATATAGTTTATAGTTTATATTGATTTTAGAATTTGTGGAGAAAAGAAAATGATAGAGCTTCGCCTTTGCTTTGGAAAATATGAGAAGAAAGCGAGGGGTTAGGTCCATATTTATAGGGGTTCGAATCATTGTCAACCATTTGATTAAATTCTATTAAATCTATCCCATTTGGCCTAAGTTCAAAACACAACCGCTAGCCTACTACCGATCGACCGCTCCCCTTTTACCGGTCGCCGATCGGCTGCCTTTATATGTTAATTGTTGATTTCTGTGCATTTTGTTCCCTAATTGAAATGATTTGGTCTATCTGATTTAACGTCAATTCTTCTTAAATGTTAAACAACTGTTAATGTTAATTAATGTTAATCAATATATTTATTTTCTTAATTACATATATAATTATTTTTGATTCAAAATCTTCAAAATTTGATAACTTTCCCATTCGAACTGTGATCGTAAAAATTTATATATGAAAATTAATCAGAAAATCACCATGAACACAACATTATAAGTTTCGTTGCCAAATTCTGAAGTTTGCAAAAATTCCATTTTCGACATTAATAATTTCTAATTTATTTCTTTCTAATCAATTGTACTTAAATTTATGGGGTGTTACATAAATTTTTCTCCTTTGGAGAATGAGTTCTATTTGAATGGGTAAGGAAAGTTGAGACTTAGATTGCTCGGTTTATTCGAGGATTTTGAAGATCAGTTATCCAGCTTATTATATATGGTTTTTTTCGAAGTGGGAGGTTTTATAGTCTTTCATGCATTGTATTCATGAAAGGAAGTTGCACCACTTAAGCATTTAGGTCATCTTGGATGTTGATGGACTCATGGAAGTTTATAGCTTGACATGCATGCTATAACTATTGTCAGTTACCGTGCGCATTGTTATAAACTCCTTTAAAATAATTGGTTATTGTATGGTATCGTCATTGGTTCTTGTAGCTTCTTGATTGCTTGTTGTTGCTTGATTGTTTATTTTTGATTGATTTTTGTTGCTTCTTGAATTCTTGATCTTGCTTGATTATTAATTGATTGTTTATTTTGGTTGATTGATTTTATGTTGCTTCTTAATTACTTGTTGTTGCTTGACTATTGATTGATTTTTTTGCTTCTTTATTGCTTGCCGTTGCTTGATTATTGATTGGTTATTTATTTTTATTGATTGTTATTTCTAGCATATTGTGTTATTCCCTTTTTACGTAGGAGGAGTGCATGATGTACTTCATGAATTCTATTTGTATAAGAGTATAATTCTAGTGATGTCATCGTGATGAGTCGATTATAGAAAGTAGAAGAACCGGATGTGGCTTTAGACCTCGAGGGCCTATTCATTTTGAGAATAGGGCCATATGGCTTCAGACCAACAGAGTTAAGCTTGTCTGTGTTCGATGGAGCTTTGTATTGGTATGCCTCCAATTTGTGAAGGAAAATTTTGTTTCCCCTTTTTGTTTTGTTAAAATGTAAGAAAGCATAGCATAGAGCTTTCTTTGCTGCTGCTTGTATTTTACAAGGGTACTTGTTGTTTTCGATAGTAACATGTTTAGTGGAAGTGCTAGTTGTATTAGATGTGCTTGTTTCACGATTTGTTATAGCATGTTTATTTAGGATGTTTGTTGCAATGGTGATACTTATTGCATTAGATGTATTTGTTGCATAGTTAGTTGTTAAATATTTATTTGAGATGCTTGTTGCAAAGTTTGATGTAGCATATTTTTTTGAAATGATTATTGTATATTATTTAGCATGATTAAATCCATGGTGCTGCAAATTTGTTTAATCCTCTTTGTTGAGTATATGATTAGGTACATAGAAGCAATTATGCGTTATTGAGATGCTTATTCGCTTGGATTCATATATAAAATGCATGCTCATATTGTGAAAGAGGCATGTAAGATCTGTACTGTAAATGGTATGGATATACATGCTTCTATGTCGTCATAAATGAGATGCCTTAGATATGAGGTGTATATTATACATTGTTTTAGGATTTTTTTTCCAAAGCTAGCAGTGCAAAGGAGGTGCTGCTGAATTTTTCTTGAACAAGAGGGGTTTTTCTAAAATCTAAAGGTGGAAGGTATATTCTATGCTTTGGAATTTTTTTGGTTTGTTGGGATGCATTGTCATACTCATAGAAATTTAAGGATGGAATTATTTTAAGGATGAGAGAATGTAACAAACACGCATTTTTAACGACTGAATATTTAAATAATTAATTTAAATATTAAATTGTTAATTAAAGGTCTAAAATTTTATTTTTTTGTATACGGTCGAATTAGAATTCGAGGCTACTTCTTTTGAGTTCGGATCGACATTGCGAATCAAAATGTGTATAAATATCATTATATCTGGAGTCATGATATTTTTACGATTTATGTATTGTTACACGTATTTTATAAAAATACATAAGTAGTTGGATCTAGTAGAATCTCGACTGATGACTTGTGTTTCTAGGATGAGGACATCACTTTGATACGTACAATTGATTTTTTTTTTAAATCGGGCGATCCAATGGTCGAAACAACCTCGAAATGCTTGAAATTATAATCATGGAGCGCCGTTTCGGATGATGATGCAATTTATATCATTAGGACAGGAAAAATGTAGAGATGCGCATTGATGAGTTCATGGTGATCTGACGTACGGTATGATCATACGAGCTTGAAACGTATGGCCATTTATTTGAGAAATCAAATAAAATACAAAACATTATTTTATATATATCCATCCCCTTAATATCTTCTTCGTTAGATAATATCACTTCCTTCTCTCTTAAGAGTAACGAAATAAGTCTCCTCCTCCAAACTAAATTAAGAGCATCGATTATCGGGGAGACGATCCGAGAGTGGCATAACGTTCCACTAGGCAGGGCACTCGACAAGGTACTTACAAATTCCAAAGTGGTGGTGTTTTGACGAGGCCAACATTTAGGGCTTTGGGTTCGAAGGTGTAGGGGAAAGATAGAGGGGAAGTTAGTCCAAGGCGAGGGTGGCATCACTGTGCCGAGTGGAGTGGTGCTCGTTGAGGTGTCAGCGACCTTTCACAGGAAAATCACGATTTTTGCTTGGCAATGAGGAGTAGGTGTCACAATTTTCAATGGGTGCTTGGACCAATGTATTTGGCACCATTGTGGAGAGCTCATAAAGAGAAGCAATACACGAAGGTTGTTTTTCAATTCGTTTTATGTGGAGCGAGAATAGGAAGAGAGAAGTAAAAGAAGGATAGGTGTGGACGTATTATGCATGATTTAGGATGGAGAATATTATTATAGTGGTGTTGATAAAGGTGATTATTGTATACAAGGTCCAATCGAAAAGCGGTCTTCGGCATTGCACTCGTATTGAGATTATCTACCATATGGTATGGGCTTGAATTGGATTCAAACACTTGAGATTTTCATTTCAAGTGAGCATATTAGAACTTTGAATTTGTATAAGTAATTATTTTCCTAGTTGATTGGAATGGTTTGAGTGGATATTCAGGATAATTATTAAGATCCCATATATATGGTATTTTGTCCTATTCGTATTGTATAGTTAGATAGAGTTGATATTAATTTGTATTCAGGCATGTTAATTTGTATTAAAATGGCTTTGAAGTTTATCTTCCCTTGATATTTGTTTATCATAATGTAAATCAATAATTAACTGTCTAGCGAATTTCTATATAGGTAGTTTGAGAAGTTAAAAATTATAGAGAAGTATTGTATTATTTAACAGGGTTTGATTAAGGTTATAAAATCCTAAATGTTGTAATAATGTGACTTGTTAATTTTAGACCCTAAAAATGTTTCAGATATATGTTTATACATGTATATAGAAATTATATACATGAGCTATATAATATTTTAAGGCCTTA
The DNA here is from genome assembly GCA_030765085.1 of Allium cepa. Taxonomy (NCBI): domain Eukaryota; kingdom Viridiplantae; phylum Streptophyta; class Magnoliopsida; order Asparagales; family Amaryllidaceae; genus Allium; species Allium cepa. The sequence goes on along the minus strand of CM060929.1, from coordinate 905,508,558 downwards.
TTGATCGCTAAACTTAATTTAAATAAAATAATTAAGCGAAAGTAAGTTATAGTATGGTTAATAGGCAAGTGCATTATTTTATTAAATAAGTGTGAGACTTTTATAAAGTAAAAATGAAGAAGATAAATTGTTCAATCGGTGACTTAAGTAAGATGAATTTTTGTTGAATAGTTTATACGATTATATATATGAATTACTATTAATATTGAGATGATAAATTTGTTACTTCGGTTGTTATTGCCTTCGTGTGTGTAAATATGCACGATATGTGTTTATTATTCCCATATAGTCGGATTGGTTATATATATACCAACCTACATACAGTTCATGTGATTTATATATGTCTATATGTATAAATATATTTTTGGTATATCCGATTTGGGGCCACTTTGAGATGGATGAAATATTATATATATATATATATATATATATGCATATTGTAACACCCCGTACATTTTAATAATAAATTAAAATGTTAATAAGAATAAAAATGTAAATTTACATAAAAGGATGAAATCGTAAATTTTTACAAATGAAGGAATTTGGGAAATTTGACTTTTACTTTAGTAGTTTTTTCAAGCCCATATTGGTATATAATTTATTAGAAGCAGACACTGTACGGAAAAGATACAAAATATTTACCGTAATGCGCATTTTGCATTTTGCGAATATTTTGGGAGTAAGATTAAAAATTAAAGAAAGAGTTAAGAAGACTTATTTGTTAATAAATAAGTTGAATATGTGTAGGTTGAATATAAAAAAAGAAAAGAAAAGTATAATGATGAGTATACATTTAAAAAGAAAATAATGAAAGATAAAAGCATGAGTGGCACAGTGGTAAGACATGTGCATTCCAACCAAGTGACCTGGATTCGAGTCTTGCAGAGTACATTTTTATGAGCGCATTTCAACTATAAATAAATGTATAAGAAGGTAAAAGACTAACATAAAATAAGTATGTAAACAAACATATTAATTAATAGATATGTACGTAAATGTATAAGTTAATTGGTTAGGAAGATATAAATTAAGATGTAATTGACTAATTAAATTAAGGAGGATTTAATATCGGTTAAAAGGGTAATATTTATGTGAATTTGGGAAGCTAACTAATACCAATCAATTTCAAAATTGATTGCGCAGTTATATAGTAAAGAATATGGCCAATTATATACATACGTGTATGTTTGATACCAATTAATTGATTTATTAGTAGACTAAATCAAAAGCTTGAACATGTACACATTTTATTTGGAAAAGTGTCTAAGTTCAACATATCTTATTCAACACCCCTAATTAATTCCGTCCACCTGAAGCAATGATCCAACGATGTATATGAATTTACAAATCCTATAAATTAAGCCGAAACCTAACCTAATTCTCATTCTAAAAACTATTCCCTATTCTATTCTCTATTCTAGTTTCTCTTCCTCTTCTAAATTTTCGTCTTCTTCATAAAATAAAGTTAGAAGCAGATTAATGAATAGCAAGGAGGCTTGAAATGGACGAGTTAGGTACGCTTATATGCGTTGCAAGGATTTAGGTGAGTGGAATCTAAATTCTTAAAGCAAAAGTTTAATATTTAGATTTAAATCTTCTTCCACTTCTTAGGATCTAAAATTTATTTTGATTTTCATCATTATATTTATCTTTAATTTCAAGTATAATGAAGGTTCCTCTCAGATCTAAATTATAAATTGGTTAATTTGGAATTGGATAAAATGTTGACTTGGTTTATACTAAATTTGGGTAAAATGAATAGATCCTTGGAACCCTAAAACAAATCTAAAAAAACAAAGGAAATTATTTGTAAACCATACAAGTAGAAGAACGTGGACTTAAAAGTCAGGATTGGTGAATAAAATAAAGGACAAATGAAGTTAAATCTGAATAAAAAGAAATAGATAAGATCCTCGGTTTTTAATTGTTTGTAAATCAGAAAAAGGATGGCGACTGTTTTAACATAGCGCTAACATAAATAAAAGGAACAAATTAGCCTAATTATGTTATTAGGCTAACTTATGGATGATTTCGACCTATATATATATACATATATATATATCTTTTTTTGTGAATGAATCCTCCTATGAAGTTAATGGGCTGAAAAGAAAGTTTATGCACTTAGATTTTATACCTGCAGGCATTTGGTCGGCCAGGTTGTGTTTTCATATACATGTATGCATTTGGTGGTCCAGATTATATTTTCTTATATCCGTAGGCATTAGGTGGTCCAAATTACGTTTTAATACTTGTAGGCATCAGGCGGTCCAGGTATCGTTGCAGAACCTGTAGGCATTAGGTTGTCCAGGTTCAGGGTTTTATGGGATATTTTTGGTACTTTACAGTGCAGGCATAAGTCGGACCACTGGCGGAGTTCGCAGCGTAGGTATTAGGCTGTCTGTTGTGGGATACATGATGTAGGCAAAAGGCGGTCCATCATGTTTATGAGATTTTTTTTCGATTGGATGTGATGTAGGCATTTGGCGATCCAGGTTATACCTATAGTCATTTGGCGGTCCATCGGCAGAAATAGATGCTACGTTGATAGGAGTCCAGTCTAGCAGTTTTCGGACAATATTGTTGCAGAACAGGGGTAGACATACGATACATTTGGTCATGGTACGACTAGAGAAGGGTGTGGGTTGTGTCAGATGATTCCTTGGGTAGGGTTCCTCACATGCTTTTCTCATAGTAGTAACGTGGATAGGAAAGAACAGTAGTTCTGACAGGCCGATCTACATTTTGACGAGTTTGGTTTGACCTTTTTAGTGGGACCTATATTAGAGACTCATTCTTATTAGGAATTATATCTAAGATTGACACTCATATTATTCTTATTTTATGGAGTATAGAGCAGCTCTGCCTCTAGATGGTTCACTTTTTTTCCATTTTAGCTTCCATTCACCAGACTTTATGTCTGGCCCATTTATATTTTTCCCACCCATGGGAAGATAGTTTAGAAACTATTGGGATTTAGTAAAAAGGCAAGTTTAACTCCTAGGTTCAACACTATTAAGGATAGTAGTCTAATCCTGGTTAGTAACCATACGTTGAATACTTTATCATTATTCCACTGTGAAATTTCATAAACATTACTCTGACTTACCTTTCTTATTTGCATGATACCAAACCAGCAATTCATGCTTTAGTGGACTTGGATTTTTGGTTCATCAAAAATTTGAGCCTACTGGGGTACGGGTTATCTCACTTGGTATAGGAGCTTAGGTTAGCCAATCCTAATAATTAGGTTAGCAAATCCTAAAATTAGGAAGTATGAGTGAATGTATTTGCAAAAATAAATATACTAGAATCCAATTAATCCCAATTATTGAATTGGTAACATATGGAAAATCCATGGAAATAAAGAAAATTTGTACATGAGTTCTAGTTGGGTGTAGCCTAAGGATGTTAAGTCCCCATTTTTATTGCTGTTGGAAAAATGTACAGTTAATCCGGTTATTGAAAAAGAATTAGAATTCATATGCTATGCAAGTAGGAAAATTCCTTAGAGAAAAAGGGATTTTGGTAGGGGAAAGTGATTTCCAAGATTAGGAATAGGACATTCCTAATGGAGTAAGTAAAGATCCACTTTAAGTTTAACCAAATCAAAAGAAACTTTTGAGATTTAAAAAGTTAAAATATATATAGCTAATATACTTGAAAAATATATGTTGGGTTAGAAAGGTGATATGAGATTTAAAATGGTTTTCATATGATACAGATTTCTCGTTAATTTTGTAAAGTAACAAAATGTTTGGAATATAAAAACTTAGCAAAAAAAGAAATACTCTATTCTTTTAAAAAGGAATAAAGGAGCAATATAGCTCGAAATTATTTTTACATGAAAAATTATTTTGATAAGCATACAAAATAAATTGTACAAGTTGGGAATAGAGTAAATGCTTTGAAAGTGATTTTGTCAAATAAATGGTTTTGAAAGGACTTAAAAATATGTTAGCAGAAACATAGGTTTCATCATTTATTGTTGAAATAGATGTTTTCATAAAAGTAAGGAAACATGGGATGTAACACCATTGTTATAGTAAGTGATTTCCAAAAGGAAATGTTTTACGTAATGTATGGAATTAATTGATATTAAATATTATTAAATATGTTTAATATTTACTTGAATCCGTATATAAGTATTTTTGGGTTGCCATAACGATGTTTTATGTAACATCCATTTTGATCCAAAATAAAGTGTGTTTTGAAGATATTTTCTAAGTATAGAAACAAATTGATTTGAAAATATACTTATTATTGAAATAAGTAGGTGGGAATGTTTTCTAATTACCGAAATATTGAAATAGTTTCGAAAATATCTCTTTTAAAGATAATTTGAATTGAAGGAAAGGAATTTAATTAGTAAAAGACTAAAAGGACTAGCGACTGCAATAATATTGTGAGAAGTTAATAAGTTAGGTAGGAAAAAAGGTGAAAAGCCCTAACTATAAACTAGACTGATCGATAAGGCAGAAGAAGTTTTTGATAATCTAGAATGGTATTAGAATACGACTCTAATTAATTTTCGGCACTTGGAGAATTGTCTGTATGGGGTGGTTACCCTATTTTATCAACTTTAGCTAGATAAACCCAGATTGTCATTGAACTTAGGATTTCCTATCCACATCTTTTTGTTGGTAAGTTTTCTTTTGAACATCCTATCTTTGATCTTTTCCTAATTAGGATCCTTCGATAGATCTTTTTAGGTGACACTTTGTGTTGGTAGGGATGTTTGTAAACATGCCATTAGGACATGTGATGTTTAGTGGTTGCTTGTGGTTGTAAGTGGATGCTAATGGTTGTGGAAGGATGCATTTACACACACTAGGCACTCATTCTATCTTATTTGATCTTATCTTTAGATCGACCACCTAGGAGTGCACTTGCACATGCATATGAATGTGTGCTATATATATATTCATTCATTATGCATTTATTACATATTACTTATATATATGGTTGTATATAAATGGATATTAGACATATGGACGATTGCATTTGGATGACGGTTGAAGCATGCATATAGAACTAACAATTTTATTAGTGTTTTTGCCTACATATGGTTACGTAGCATAAGCATGTCTGCATGATAGTAGGTCGACTGTATCAATGGACCGACTACCTTTCTGCATTAGATAAGTTCATATGCATTTCACATTGCATAAATTCATAATTTGCATTAGATAAATCTAAGGACAATGGTTGCGGTGTTTGATGTTTGAGTGGATGATTGTAGATTTGGATGATGGTTGCAGTTTATGTTCTTCTATTCTTAGAGGTTTCAGGGACGAAATCCTTTAAGAAGGAGAGATTGTAATACTCCGTAAATTTTAATAATAAATTAAAATGCTAATAAGAATAAAAATCTAAATTTACATAAAAGAATGAAATCGTAAATTTTTACAAGTGAAGGAATTTGGGAAATCTGACTTTTACATTGTGTCAAGTAGATTTTTCCAACCTAAATTCATATATAATTTATTAGGAATAGACACCGTATGAAAAAGATACGGAATGTTTACTATAGTGCGTATTTTGTGTTTTGCGCATATTTTGGGAGCAAGATTGAAGATTAAAGAAAGAGTTAAGAAGACTTATTTGTTAATAAATAAGTTGAATATACGAAGGTTGACTATAATAAAATAAAAAAAATTATGAGTATACATTTAAAAAGAAAATATGAAAGACAAAAGCATGATTGCCATAGTGGTAAGACATGTGCATTCCAACCAAGTGACATACGTTCGAGATTTGCATAGTACATTTTTTATGAGCATAGTTCAACCATAAATAAATGTATAAGAAGGTAAAAGACTAACATAAAGTAAGTATGTAAACAAACATATTAATTAATATGGGTATTTATTACCAAATAAAGAAAGTTCATTCAAGAAACATTGATTAAAAGAAAAGAAGGCATATGTGTCAGCTTATTCACATATATATGTAGGATTCTCTTTCATGTTTAATAATTCGAATGTGATTACTAACTAAGGGTAGAAAAGAGAATATTATGTATAAATACATATAGTGATGTATATATATATATGTATTAATTTATTTGTGCTTAAATGGTTAACAACATATGTACATAAATGTACAAGTTAATTGGTTATGAAGATATAGATTAAGATGTAATTGACTAACTAAATTAAGGAGGATTTAATATCGGTTAAAAGGGTAACATTTATGTGAATTAGGAAGCTAACTAATACCAATCAATTTCAAAATTGATTGCGCAGTTAGATAGTAAAGAATATGATCAATTATATACATATGTGTATGTTTGATACCGATTAATTGATTTATTAATAGACTAAATTAAAAGCTTAAATATGTACATATTTTATTTATAAAAGTGTCTAAGTTCAACGTATCTTATTCAACACCCCTAATTAATTCCCTCCACCTGAAACAATTATCCAATGGCGTATATGAATTTACAAATCCTATAAATTCAGCCTAAACCTAACCTAATTCTCATTCTAAAAACTATTCCCTATTCTATTCTCTATTCTAGATTCTTTTCCTCTTCTAAATTTTCGTCTTCTTCATAAAATAAAGTTAGAAGCAGATTAATGAATAGCAAGGAGGCTTGAAAAGGATGAGTTAGGTATGCTTATATGCGTTGCAAGGATTCAGATGAGTGGAATCTAAATTCTTAAAGCAAACGTTTAATATTTAGATTCAGATCTTCTTCTACATCTTTCGATCTAAAATTTATTTTGATTTTCATCTTTATTTTTATCTCTAATTTCAAGTGTAATGAAGATTCCTCTAAGATCTAAATTATAAATTTGTTAATTTGGAATTGGATAAAATATTGACTTGGTTTATATTTAACTTTGGATAAAATGAACAAATCCTTGGAACCCTAAAACAGATCTAAACAAATCGAAGGAAAATATTTATAAACCGTACAAGTAGAAGAATGTGGACTCAAAAGTCAGGATTGGTGAGTAAAATAAGGGAAAAATGAAATTAAATCTGAATAAAAAGAAATAGATCAGATCTCAGTTTTTAATTGTTTGTAAATCAGAAAAAGGATGGCGGCCATTTTTAACACAGCGCCAACATAAATAAAAGGAACATAATAGCCTAATCCTGATATTAGACTAACTTATGAATGATTTCAGCCTATATAAGAGAGGTGGCCAGAGGTGGTTGTAAATTGGAATTTTGAGAAGTTTTAATTATCTTAGTGGCAACTGGTAGGATTAACACCCAAGGGTGCACTAAGCAGACTTCTAAGTTAGGAATTAGGAACCTTGTTTTATATTCAGAGTCTTCTAATTTTATTCTTATAATCTTATAGTTTCTCTGTCCTATTGATTTATTACCAATGGTCATTATATGCATCTATACAAAAATAATATGAGTTATTTTGTTCTTCTATTTCTTTTCGCTATTGTTTACGAATGTTGCGATATTCTTTGCAAAATTTGTAGAAAGTTCTTTTGCTTATTGGTCTCATTTCTTTTGGATTATTTATTAGTATATGTCTGTTAATATTACTGATAGTGTAATATAAATTTATTTTGGGTCGTCTGTTAAGTCTATTAATTCTTTTGTATATTTTGCTTTGAATATTATTGTCATTTCATATTGTTCTTTTTCATTTATATTTAGGCTTTTCATTATAGAGAATAATTTTAATAGAAAATTTTCTTCTAAGTGTTGCTCTAATATCTCCATTCTATTAAGAAAACTAATTTGAATTATATGTAAACTTTCAAAGGTAAAAAGATTTGTTTGTGAAGGTAATCAAAGTTTTCTGGAATAATCAGATAAAAGTTATACTGTATGAAAAATTATTTTAACCAAAACATTTGTACAAAATATTACTTATACTTATGGGTATTTATACCTAAACATAAGTATGCTTAAAATATTTTAGTCTTATTACCAAAATACTTTTTTATTAACACACAAATCCTCACCTTATCACTCTTGTGTTACTACTTTCCCCTAATGGTATATCTTACCTAAGCGGGTACTTTTTCAGATTTTAAATGAGTTTATGTCTGTTGGATTATAGGTTAAGAGAGATTTGGATTGTCTTAGTGTTTGGTGTCAAAGAAAAATACTTAAGCATACGGTATTTAAGTATAAATATCATAAAGCATGAGTAAATTAAGTAATAAACGATAAAAATAATCTTACATAGCTGTATAACTTTTATCCTTTCTTCCTTCAGCTTTGATCAAAAATATTTAGCTACAGATCACTATGTTATTGCCAAGCGCCATGAAAAGAAAAACTCTAATATTATTGCTCACGATAGTTTTTGATTACAATACAAGTTTTGATGAATCAACTTTCGATGATCTTCTCTGCATGCTTCTACCAAATATATAGGTAGCTCTACCGGTTACAATAACATATAGCTGTCACATAATATTCTTATATTATACAATAAAGTGGTGCACTAAAACAGATAATGGCCAGCTGGAAAGCCCTTTTACCAGAAATTATTATCTTGGGATTCTTCTTTATTTTAGTGGACAAGCTTTATTTCACATCAGACTTTTTCTTTATTCTCCTTCTGTAGAATTCGTGGATTCTTTTTCTTCAACTTGATGCTTATTGAGAAGGCGTTTGAAATTATTTATTATATGAGGATTTGGGTGGAAGATATCAAAATTTCTGTATACATGGCCAAACTCCTCTATTGATTTGCTGATATAGATCTTCATGGTTTGGGTCTCAGCGTATAGTTTAAAATCTTTCTCTTCAGTCCTGTCCCATCCAAGATTAGAACGGAGAACATATGCCCTATACTTTTCATAACTCTGTTGCTCATTCATTTTATCGGATGATATATCTGTAGAAATTGTTTGGTATTTTCACCTTTCTTAATTTAGGTCAAAATTGTAGGATTTGATCTTTATGATGTGTCTGGCTAGATCATATACGTGTTTACCGAAATGTGGAGGTATGGAGGATATTTCTAGACAATTTTCAATATCTAGAACTTCTGTGAAATAATCAATAATAGAACCAAGAGGTTCAGGTAGATCGGTCTGGTTCCAACTGCCTACATATATTCTCTTCATAAATCCATAGTTTAGTAATAGAGAAGGTTCTATAAAAATATTATTTTGGACTAAATACTTGTATTGTGTAAGCTTCAAATCTATCCGGGGAATTGAAGCAATTATGGTACGTCTACAATCTGCCATATAGTCTGAGCAGTCTTTATATAGATTTGTACATGGAATATTGTTATTTCTAACAATTTCCCAATCAACATTTATTCCTGTATTTTGCCTGGTTGTTATGCCAGATACGACCTTATACAATATTTTATAAGTTTCCACATCATGGGCTATAAGGAATGTCAGAAAATATAGTTCTCTATTTAAAGGCTCAGGAAAAGTTGATGTTGGTTCTTCCATTTTGGTAAATTTTTGTATAGGTACCAAATTTGGAGGAGTTCTAAGTTTTACCATTTTCCCCTTCTGAATACTTTAGCAGTGATTGCTACAAAGGTAGTGCTTGGTTTAAGGCTTAGAGGATGTGTAGAAGTTTCTTCTTTTATTAGACTTCCGGAGGCTACATCTTCTATCTGTTTTACGGATTCTGATAATATATAATCTTTTCCAAGAATTTTTTCTATAGTTTTCTTGGCTATGTCTAAGTCATAATATCCTTTATATATTCCATATTTAGGATTCTATTTTATATATTTTATCTTTGGGATAATTTCTTCCCATGACATATATATATCGCTGTATCGGGTCCATTAAACAACGCATAATGGGAAAACTTTTTATTTTCTATGTTGGAGAATATATCTACCAAAGTATACAGAATTCTCATCTTCTTGTTTATTATCTTGAGGTGCCATTGGAATATTTCATATATTATCAAGGACTAAATGTTGATCATCTGTCAACTGGATTTTAGTCACAAATTTATTTTGTGAGTAGTTTTTTTAAGAATTTCTTACTATCTAGAGAGGCTGCCATTTCTGCAAATATATATAGCATATGGTCATTTATGTTATTGCACGGATATTGTTTTATTATATGTGGACTAATATATCTAGCTCTGTTATATGTTATAAAGGGCATATATGTGGTATGTTTATGTATATTATCTAGGATATAGACTAGATTTTTCTCATATATGTCTATAAGTTGTTCTTCTTCTAGCTCAATAAAGAACCTAGAAAGAAAATTGGGGATTATATTTGTTTTTCCCTTGATGTGTTCCCAAATAATTTTGGTACCACAATTTTGTATAGTATGTCTAAAATTTATCCACCTATTAGTTATAGTGGATTTTTCTTTCCTTTTATCCACATATTTTACTATACCTTCACAATCAGTTCTGATTGTGATTTCTTTATGAGAGATAATAAATAGAAGAAATGCTTCCAAGCATTATATTATAGCAAGAATTTCATAATCCAAAAATGTCGTGTATCCTTTTTCTTCATATGTACCAGAAGTATATCTGCATATTTTTTCTGTAGATTTAAGGTCTAATTTATCTATTTTTGATAACAGAATACCACCTCTGCCATGGGGATGATCCATCTGTTTCTATTATCAAATAATCAGCATTAAGAGGCAAAGTCAATGGTTCTAATCCTTTGACTAACTCTTTTATTTTTTAGATCAGTTTTATGTCTTAATCATTAAATTCTCTCTTTCCTTTAGGACTGGCTTTATTATATAAGGGTCCTGTATACCTAGATAGGTTTTTAAAAAAAGGTGTAGCATAATTTATTAATCCAAGAAATGGCTGTAATTGTTTTAAATTCTTTAATTTATCAAGAAATTCTAATATTTTCCTAGAAATATGGAGTTGGAATTCTATTTATCATTTACCAATCTTAACTCCTAAAAATTCAATAGCATTTTTAAATAATTCCATTTTCCTTTTAGAAATTATTAAACCATGTGCTTCAAATAATCCGAGTATAGTATATAAATGAGTTATGTCTTCTTTTTTATTTTTGGAGAATACTTATATATCATCTATGTATACACACGTGAATTGGCTACAATGTCTAAAAATATTATAAATTTTTCTTTGAAACATTTGTGGTGCATTTTTTAGTCCAAATGGCATCACAAACCATTAATAATGTCCTTCTGAATAGGTAAAAGATGTCCATGGTATAGAATCTAGATGCATTTTTATTTGCCAAAATCCATATTTCAAATCGGATTTAGAAAACCTATAATTATTTTGTATTTTGTTAATTAATACATCTTTATCAGGAATACAATATCTATCTTCGTTAGTATTATCATTTAGTCTAGTATAGTCCATTACCATTCTATATTGTCCTCGTTTTCTTTTAGATTCTTTTTGTACTATGAATGATGTCATTCTATGTCTAGAATATGTTTCCCTTATTATTCCTAATTTGTTCAATATTTCTATATGCATTTTAAATTCTTAAATTATCTAGTTATCATATTTTGGTGATCGAGTTTTTATTGTAATATCTGGACTAATTATATCTAGCTTGCAGTAAATAGCATCATTTTCCCAATATTTTAAAGGTCTTCCCCCCATGATTTCTATTTTTTCTAACTAACTAATTATTTGATCTACGTGTTCGGTAGTTAGTAATAGTTTACTAATTTTATTTGGGTACATCATCTTGAAACATGTATCATATTCAGGATTGTATTGCATATTGTTTCCAAGTTCTAAATCAGGGCTTAAGTCCCATTTCATAGTGCAATTTTCCTGGCATTGTCCAGGAATTTCACAGTTGCAAATTTTTTCTGTTTCTTGGTGTGTGTGTTTCTTGGTTTTTATTATATCCACCATGTTTCTCTAGTGCATGCTCTAGGAGTTAGGGTTGTTTTCTTTGATATTTGTAAATAATCCTTATTAAAGGAGAATTGTTTGTTCTCAATTAATAGAAAATCTAGTCCTAATATTAGCTTTATACTTCCTAAATTTAATCTGGTCACCCATATTTGTTTGAGATTGCGATGTTGGGACCAATCATTACAAGTAGTTTGGAATCTTAATTGAGCATTTGTTATTATATCCGATACTATTGAAGTTCCATCAAATTGGAGACTTATTTTTAATTCTGTAGCTTTAATTATTAGATATTGAGGTATTAGTTCTGAGTTTATTGTCGAACTTGTAGCCTCTGTATTTATGAATGATAGTAAATGGATTTCTAATCGTTTTACATTTATCATTGTTAATATTCTTAATTCTTTTAGATTTTTTGTATTACAGATTAAAGGAATTTGTATAGGCTGGTCAATTGTATTAAGATTATTTGCGTTTATTAGATCGGATTTTCTTATATAGTTTCCTTTTCTTTATTTTGTCTTAGATTTTGGGTTACCATTTCTTTCTTTTCCGTTTTAAGCTTTTGATGTTGTATTTTTAAGTCATCCAATTCAAGTTCTAATTTTTTTTATTCTTTCTTCAAGAGTTTTTATCCTATCTTCATTAATTTTATTTTTATCTATATATTGTGGTTTTTTCTCATTTGGTATATTTAATCCAAATCTTTTTTCTATACAAACGTCACATATTTCTATGATACATTTTTTACATTTGAATCTTTTGTCAAAGGCTGGATACCAAGGACAGAAGTAATATTTATTAGTATCAATTCCCATCTTATATTTGAATTCATGTATACAAATTTCTTGATTCATCAAATTGAGAAATTGTTCTAAATATTCTATTTGATTTAGTTGATTGTTTGTTAATTCTTTTATTAAGGAATAGTCTGAATTAGAAGGTAAATCTTGTTTTCTAATCCTATATATATATATATATATATATATATATATATTTGTGAATGAATCCTCCTATGAAGTTAATGGGCTGAAAAGAAAGTTTATGCACTAAAATTTTATACTGTAGGCATTTGGTGGGCCAGGTTGTGTTTTCTTATACCTGTAGGCATTTGGCGGTCCAGTTGTGTTTTCTTATACCTGTAGGCATTAGGCGGTCCAAGCTAGGTATCAGGCGGTCCAGGTATCATTGCGGAACCTATAGGCATTAGACGATCGAGGTTTTATGGGATATTGTTTAGTGCTCTACAATGTAGGCATAAGGCGAACCACTGGGGAGTCCGCAACGCAGGCATCAGGCCGTCTATTATGGGATACATGATGTAGGTGAAAAGGGGTTCATCATGTTTGTGGGATATTTTTTCCTGTTTGGCTGTGATGTAGGCATTTGATGGTACGGGTTATACTTGCAGGCACTTGGCGGTCCATCGACAGAAACCGAGGGTACATTGATAGGAGTTCAGTCTAGCGGTGTTCGCATAATATTGTTGCAGAACTGGGGTAGACATATGAGACATTTGGTTACGATACGACTAGAGAAGGGTATGGGTTGTGTCCGATGATCCCTTGGGTAGGCTTCCTCACATGCTATTCTCGTAGTTATAACATGAATATGGAAGGACAGTAGTTCCATCAGTCTGATCTACGTTTTAACGACTTTGGTTAGACCTTTTTAATAGAATTATATCTAAGATTGACACTTATATTATTCCTACTATATAGAATATGGAGCAGCTCTAGCTCTAGATGGTTCACTTTTCTTTCCAGTTTAGCTTCAATTCACCAGACTTTATGTCTGACCCATTCATATTTTTCCCATCCACCAGAAGACAGTTTAGAACCTATTAGGATTTAGTAAAAAGCAAGTTTCACTCATAGGTTCAACACTGTTAAGGACAATAGCCTAATCATGTTTAGTAACCATATGTTGAATACTTTATCATTATTCTGCTGTGAGATTTTATAACATTACTCTGACTTACCTTTGTTATTTGAAGGATACCAACTCGGGCAATTTGTGTTTTAGTGGACTCGGATTTTCGGTTCATCGAAAATTTGAGTTTACTGGGGTGCAGGTTGTCACACACACACATATAAACACACGCACACACAAATACACACACACACACATATATATGCAATTTAAAGCATTTATATATAGTTTCAGTATGTATGGCTTGGGGGCAACTGATTAGTTCATGGAATCCATAGAATCATTGAGGCGCACGACCTACAGACGTAATCCTGGAGCAGACGTAATCATTGAGGCACACGACCTATAGACGTAGTCTAGAGTAGGTCATATGCTATTTTGTAGTACGATTGGGTGCTACGGTAGGACATATAGGCCAACTTCTTTTGTGATGTTGGTTTTTAGGGGAGTCAGCAAGTTAGTTGTGGCTCTCGATAGGTCTCTTTGGTAGCTAATGGTGATTTGACATGATCCATCAGTATGCAATTCAAGCGTATGTATAGTTCGATATGCCCAACTTACAGTTATCAAATAGTGGTGAAATATATTATATGTATGTACAAGTATGTAGTTCAAGTGATATATGTGTGTGTGTGTGATTGTAGATGTACCGTTTGTGCGATTTATATATATTGGTTTATTATGCCTCACTTAGGGAAACCGAGTAGTGCAAGGCACTTCAAGAATGAATGGAGATCCACATGGGGACAACAATACATCGGTATTGTATACCCATGTGGGAAGGGTGTACCGGAGGTTTAGCGTTTGCATACTGTCCTGATATGTTGTTGTAGGCAACTGAAGGAAAGGATGCTAGTGAGGGAATCCATTGTACCATTGAGGTGCACGACCTGTAAGCATGGTCTTGGAGCAAGGGCGGAGGGAGATTGAAATTCTAATATAGAGTTGGTCATATATTGTTCCATAGTATGATTGAGTGCTACGACAGGACCTACATGTTAACTTCTTTTTTCAGTGATGTCCACAAGTTAGTTGTGGCTCTCGATAGGTCTCTTTGGTAGCTAATGGCAATTCAGCACTGGTATTAGTTATATATACTTGTATTTAGTTTTGGATATGGAGATGCTATGTTAATAGCATAGTTATATCATTGTATTTTCTTTGCATTTCAGATGCTTCGATATAGATTATGAGATTTATGGCACCATTGCTTACGAAGTGTAGCATTACCCCTACACTCTTTATTCATATTTGGTAGAATGGCTTGTTATAGTATGTACTATATAATTAGAGAATCTCTATTATGTATCATCCTGACATGGTAGTGTATGAATAAAGTAGGTCGATGTATGATTAATTCTACACATTGATCCTTGCTCACGTTTATTTGATGTATGTAGGTCACATGTACATGCAATACTTAGAGATAGTTCCCTCCACACAAGGCTTTATGTCTAACTCATGTTTTCTCATTGTCTGTTTATGTCATGATAACTTTCGGGTACTCGATTGAGTAGTTTAGGAGTCAGGAGCTTTTGAGGACGGCTGGAGCATTTTAGAGGCACGAAGTCAATATATTGGATATGTATACTCGCTGGTGAGGTAGCATATGACGAATATGCTATTCTATATATGAGACTTATGATATCAGAAACTATATTCAGAACTCCATATGAATAGAGTTAATATATTTTGGCTTTCTATATTGATATTTATTTATCAATTGCTTTCACTAGAGTTGTATCTTGTATATTGTTTATCCTGTTGTGTTCATGCATATTCAATATAATATATGTTATCTTCCTACAGTGAGATTGTATCAATGTGCCTGGGTATAGTGTTTTGTTTTAATTTTACCCCAACGGACTGTGTAACGACCCTGAAATTCGAACACTTCCTCTTTGAATATCGAACCATTTTGAAATATAATTAAGTGTTATAAATATGATTTCATAACCTTGTCTAATTTCATTTAATTAATAATTAATGATTAGAAACCTGTTTTTGAAATTTTTTTACAAAAATATATTCTTCGAAGAAAAATCGATAATGTGATCGAAAATCGGTTTATCAATAAACAACTTTTTGATCGATATAAGTTGTTAGGACTCTGGTGCACTTGACTAATGACCAAATGAACACACTAGCAACTAATTAACTCACATGTCTCTTCATAAAAGCTTGAAATGTTTTAGAAGCTTCTAAAGGAAAAATACATTATCATGAGAGGGGTATAATGGTAATTAGCATAACGGAGAAGTGAAGGGAGGTGAAGCTTCCATGGCATGGTGGGGGGGGGGGGGGAGGGGGTGGTGAATGAGAGCTTAGGCAATACCATTCCTATGCCTATACAAGGAGGGTCATCCCCTTAGTTATCATTCACAAAAATTTACAAAGTTAGAGTTGAAAATCAATGTCTTCTTCTTCCTCCTCTTATTAATTTCCTTAAGCAAAATAGTTGCAAATCAGATCCAAATCACTTCAAACTTGGATTGAAACCTTACTATCACATTACAACACCTTCTACTGAGTTAAATTATGAAAAAGCAAGCCACACTCCCTGTATTTATAGGCCGAGAGCACTTGGAGGGACAAGGAGGAGGAAGCAAGGCGAAAACATGGAAAGAAGGGGAAGGAAAAGAGGGTGCTAGCTTGGGTTTGGACTTGGGTTCTTGGATTTTAGTTATTTGTTGGATAAAAAGTAAGCTAACTCACCATTTTGATTGGGAAATATCATATATATACGATGATGTTTGATTGCATAAATGTTACTGAAATAATATGGATATATGTTGAAAATAATGGTTTGCTTCTTGCTTAGAAAAAATGACATATGAACGGACTTGTATAAAATATAGCAAGGTCTCGGAACAAAGCACATAGGTTGTAGTCGAACATGGGTTTGAATATAACTCGGAAAAGTGTACTTATAGCAATAGTCACTATGGATGCAGTTGTGACTTGCCTTGTTTTTAGCGATTTCTATAGAACTTTGTAGAGAGATCCTTAGGGGTTTTTCATCATATTTATAATGTTTTATATGTATGTGTGTTGCTATTAAAAACTTGGATAGTAAAAATTTAAGTAACATCTCGCACGACTAAAATTTCACATGTACAAAAGAGCCCCGTTTAGACTTGATTTTTGTACTTAAATGGTTTTAAACGATATTTAAGTTTAAGTAATTTGTTTCATTCTTTTTACAAGTGTTTACTAACTATTATTAAAGTATTGCAAAAGTGGTTTGAAATCTTTATGAATTTAAAGAAGAGGTTTTTATATTAAAACATGTTCTTTTCCAAGTTTTATAGATTTTACAATCTTGTCATTATAAAGAAATATTTTTGATAAATGTTTTAAAACCTACTATAAGTATTTTCAAGTATTTAAAAGTATATACAACGTTTTAAACAATGGGTGAAGTATTGCTTAGTGGATAAATTGTTAATTATTTAATTACTTGTTTGAAAAGCAATTAACCGTGCTTAACACTAAAGCCGACGAAGTAAGGCTTATCTATTTGTGAGAGTTAAGACTGATGTCGAGTAGTGATGGAGCAGTAGAGCTTTAACCTACCGAACTTTCCACTTGACTGAGGAATAGTAAGTCGGAAAATGTTGGAAACGTGTTAATCGTGTTGGTTTATTGTTGTTTATCGAAATTATTAATACTATACTTAACATTAAAAGCTGACGAGGTAGACTTATCTATCTGTGAGATTCAAGAATGAAGCGTCCAGATAAAGATTTGATCCAACCAGTGCTCTAACTTATTTAGCTTCGCTCTTGGATGAGTAATAGTTAATTTTGAATGTCGGAAACGAGTTAAGCATACAAATATTGATTTGTATAAGCATGTGTTCTAAAAGAACCAAAATTGAGCTAATCGAAAATTCATCGATTGGTTTTTAGAAGTTTGATATTGGTAAGTGTTTTACTTACCGAATACATTTCTAAACTACAATATAGATTCTATGTTTTAGAACCGGTTGAGAAAGGGAATCTATATGGAGATTCGAGATCTGTTCGAGATTTGTTCGAGAAGCTCGAATCCATATAGTGATTTGTGATCTGTTCAAGATATGGGAATCTATTTAGGGATTCATGATTTGTTTGAGTGATGAAGACTCATGTGAAAGATGCTGAATGAAACCTTAACATCGAGAAATGGATAAAGACAAAGTAGGTTGCACAATTTAGAGTCTGGCTATCCCACGATAGGGTATTGTCAACTCCATATATATAGAATACTTATCGATGTTGGTACCGAGAGTTGATGATATTTGGTACCATGTTGTTCATGTTTATGTTCAGGCATGGGCCGTTGTGTTTACATTATGGTATATTTTATGTAGAGATATACGACGCTCAGAAATTGTTTTTTGATCCTTGTGTATTAAGATTGGATTTTGGCTTGACCGAAGGGGTCTCCGTGGAAAATCCATTATGCGAACATACCTTAGCGGTTTTTAGTGTAACCTAAACATGTTATGGTGTGACCAATGTAAGCATCATAGCTATTTGATATGATTTATATTCTACACCTAGACATTATCTATCATATCACTGTATTAAACTTAAGGTATTGGTGGTTTCATTTGAGGGGAAAACTGTTACGGGAATCAATATGGTCTCAGTAGTTACCATTACATATTGCATGTATGTTGGGTTTTCTCATACTAGACTTATGTTTAATGCTTGGCTTTTGTTTCCTTAAATTCCTCGTGTATTGTTTCGTGTAGGCTAAGTATGGCAGGTTTTAACTTGGATGCTTCAAAGTTCAAAATACGAGCCGGAGGCTTCCATTATCTATCTATTTCTATTTATGTTGTTCCATAGTATCTACGTACATTATATGCAATGTAAGGATAGACTGTTATTACTGTCTAGACCGATGATAATGCTTAGGTTTTGTAACTCCGAAATTCCAATATTCAGAGTAACCCTTGTACTATTATTTTGATATTATATATTATCGTTTCACTATGAGATTCTAATGTTGTGTTCTTCCTATTCTATTCTATTCCAAAGTAGGGTCATTACATTTGGTATCAGAGCTCATGGATAAAGAAACAATTTGGCTTTGGTTGGGTATGGTTCATTGGGGATAGGGTAAGAGACATCCTAGAATGATTCGAGTGTATACGAGAGCGTATTTGTATTTTCTATAAACCTATACCCCCTTTTCTAGCTTTCCTTAAGAATAATATATTTCTTTAAAACAACTCTAGCCTTTCATATTCTAAATATATTTTGCTATGTTTAGGTTGTACATCATGATTGCTAGAGCTATCAATGCTCAAGGAGGTAGAGGTAAAGGTGGTCGGGTTAATACTATCACAAATGGTGGAGATTGAGCACTAAGGAATGTTGCTTCAATTGTGAAACTAAGGGTGGACAATGTAGAGGAGGTCATGCAAGTCAGGCCTCAAGCGAATTTTGCTTCGCTCTATCGCGATTATGAGAGGCTAGAAGGTAAGAGGTTTGGTGGTACAGAGACAATCATATAAGTCCAAACTTGAATTACATTATTTGATCAAATATTTGGGAATATAAAGCTAGATGACATGATAAAGTGTCGATTGGCATCACGACATCTGACGGACGCAACCATGGATTAGAGGAGTTCTATCACTGTTGGTGTCCAAGAAAATGACTTCTCTTGGGCGTAATTTAAGGAGCGATTCTAGATAAAGTTTGTCCCTGAAGTCTAGAAGACTTTGTTGTCTAGGAGCTTCCTCGACTTAAAGCAAAGGGCCATGACAGTGGTGGAGTATGATAACCGGTTCACTGCCTTATTTAGATTCGGACCTGGTTCGGTAGATAGGCTATTAAAGAGGAACGAGACATTCATCGTAGGAATATGCCCAAAATTCAATGGTAATATGACAAATCACATCTTGGGGTATCATGTGAATTTTGTGAACATGAGGTTGAAGTTTGAGAGCTTAACATCGAAGCCGTCTGTTCTTACACTAACGGGAAATAAAAAATGGAAGTTTCAGCTTTCGAGGGTATTTCTAGTTTGGCTTTTCACAAGTGTGGAAAGAAGGGGCATTGTGAGAGGTGTTGTACATCAGTTGGGGGGAAAGAACCGGCGAAGCGTAGTTGGGTAAGGCACATGTTACTAAGGAACCGAAGATAGAACCATAGACAGCCAAAGCATAGCTTGCACCAAGGAGCTGCTATAATTGACACTGACCCAATCATCAAGTTAAAGACTGTCCAACGCTTCGTAAAGAGGAAGAGCTTAGAGTTTTTGCTTTAGCTTCAACACCTTTCTCTTCTGCCGAAGTAAAATGGAAGCAAGTTTTGTAAGGTGTTCTATTTATTTTTGGCATTCCTATTCGTGTTTTATTTGATACGGGTGCTTCTCATAGCTTCATATCTCATACACTTGTTAATAGACTGGAACTTAAGCCAGTTATAGCTTTAGATTCTATTTGTGTGTCGAACCCTGTTCGGGGTTCGGGCAATCTTAGCATGGTTTTCTTAGTAGTTTCAGTTTCTTGTTTTAACCGAATCTTTTCTTGCAATATGTATGTCTTGGGTCTTACGGGTTTTGATGCTTTACTTGGGGTGGATTGGTTATCACAGAATAACACAGTTTTAGATTGTGATAAGCGGACCATGCTGTTAAAGAAGGGGATGAAATTTCATACATTATCTTGTGAATAATCTAGCTCGCTTATGATTGCTTTTCTTTATTCTCTTGACTTAGCAGAGGAGGAGTTGGGTTCGATCCCTATGGTTTAGGAATTTGCGAATATCTTCGAAGAGGTATCAGGTTTACCACCTCATCAAGAGATAGAATTTTGCATTGATTTAGTGAAGGATGCAAAGCCTATTGTGTTTCCTATTCATAAAATTGGAATGAAGGAGAAGTTAGAGCTATCAAATCAGGTTAGTGATTTTTTGCAAAAGGGCCGATTCGGCCAAGTCATTCGAGTTATGGAGCATCCATCGTCTTTGCGACGAAGGCGGACGGTTCCTTAGATTGTTTGTACATCATCGCGAGCTCAACAAATGAAGTTAGAAACAAGTATCCTTTGCCTAAGATAGATGACTTGTTCGATTAGCTTCATGAAGCTCGAGTGTTTTCTCAACTTGATATTGCTATATGGTTCCATCAGTTAAGGGTGGAAGAGGAGAGTGTACCCTTGATCGCTTTTAGATCCAACCAATTTTATGAGTGGTTATATATCGTTCAGCCTAACTAATGCTCTAGCATATTTCATAGACTCAATGAATCGGGTTTTCCATGATTTGTTAAATAAGTTTGTTCTTGTTTTTATCGATGATATTTTGGTCTACTCCAAGACCGAGGAGGAACATTTACGCCATCTAGGGATTGTTCTAGAAATACTAACAGAGCATATATTGAAGGCTAAGTTCTTAAAGTGTCATTTTTGGCAAGTTAGATTCTTAGGTCATGTTGTTTCGGCGGAGGGTATTTCTGTGGATCCTGTTAAGGTTATTATGTTTCAGGACTGGAGGAGATCGAAAAGCACAATTGATATTAGGAGCTTTCTAGGTCTAGGAGGTTATTATAGAAGATTTACATAGGACTTCTCAAAGATTGCATCTTGCTTAACGAACTTGATGAAGAAATATGTCAAATTTGTGTGGACTGATAAATGCGAGCAAGCATTTGTAGAGTTAAAGGAAAATTTGACTAGTGCTCCTATTCTTACTGTACCAGATGGGTTGATGCTTTGACTGTTTACACTGATGCGTGTGTAACAGGTCTAGGTGCTGTGTTAATGCAGTATGGAAGGGTTATTACTTATGCGAGTCGGCAGCTCAAACTGCATGTAGCAAGGTATGCAACTCATGACTTAGAGCTATTAGCAGTGGTACTTGCGTTAAAGATGTGGAGGCATCATTTGTTAGGTGAAAGGTTTGAGTTATATACAGACCATAAATCTTTGAAGTATCTTTTTATGCAAAAAGAATAAAATATGAGACAACAAAGTTGGTTGGAGTTTCTTGTGACCTATGATTTGGATGTATTATACACACAGGGGAAGGAAAATGTCGTAGCTAATGTGCTCGGTAGGAGGTATACGGTTATGGAAAATGTTGAGGTTCGTCCGACTTTAATTAGTTATATTGAGGGGAGTTATGTGTCCTAATTGTTGATAGGATTAGGCAAGAAGTTCTAATAAAGAGTCACCATTCTAGGTTGACGATACATCATGGGGTCACTAAGATGTATTAAGACATGAAGAGGATGTTCTAGTGGGAGGGAATAAAGATGGATGTTTCTATGTTTGTAAGCAGGCATGTTAATTGTTAATAAGTGAAAGGTAGTCACCAAAAGACGGCTGGATTGCTTCAACCGCTTGAGATTCCTAAGTGGAAATAGGAATAGATTTCCATGGACATCATCGATCGATTGCCTAGGTCGAGAAGAGGTAACAAGGGTATGTGGATTATCATGGACCGATTTACCAAAAGCACACACTTCTTACCTGTTAAGACTATGAGAACAACTTCTAGTTTGGCTAAGTTATATGTTAAGGAAATCATTAGATTGCACAATATTCCTCGTGATATCATGAGTGATAGAGATCCAATATTGAAAAGCCAGTTCTGGAAAGGTTTACATGGGGCCTTAAGGACCGAGCACAATTTTAGCACTACTTACTACCCGTAGACAGATAGGCAAATAGAAAGGGTGAACCGAGCATTGGAGGACTTGCTTAGAGCATGCATCTTAGATTTTGGGGGTTCATGGGAAGAACACTTACCAGTTGTTGAGTTTTCGCACAACAATAGTTATTGGGCCAATATTGGAATGGCTCCATTTGAAGCTTTGTATGGATGGCCTTGCAAACCTCCATCGTGTTGGGTAGAACCTTGGAATCGTCTTGTGCTTAGGTCGGATATGATTTGAGATGCATCATATAAGGTCATAAAGATTCAAAAGTGAATCAAGGAACCGCAAAAATAGAATAGCTATGCAGACGAGAGGCACAAAGACTTGGAGTTCTCAGTCGGAGACTTTGTGTTTGTAAAGGTTTCTCTGATGAGAAGTATAGCCCGGTTTGGAAGGGCTGGGAACTTGGCTCCTCGTTATATAGGACCGTTCTTGATTCTAGAGAGGATTGGTGCAGACCCCTAATTTTGACTAACATTATTTAGGATATTTAATTAGGTAAATTAAATAAAATATAATGGGAATGAGATATCATAGCTAAGTGGTCGAGCCCTTATCAATGGGTTAACAAGAATTATTAAACTTTAATAAGAAGGAAAAGTCCATGCTAAGGGAAAAAAAGGAATATGTTATAATTTATAAACATAAACCCTTATTCTCTCATTACCTTCATCTCATTTCCACTTTACATCGACTAAACAAAACTTAGGCCGACCATTGCTAGGAGAAATCAAGAAAGGAAAGGTAAGGAAACTAAATCTAAAGCCTAAGGGAATAAAATCAACATTCAAATCTCAAGTTCTTTAACCATTCAAGGTGAATAATGATAATCATCTCTAATATGATTATATGATTTCAGTTTTAGGATTAAATCTATAATGTTTTAGTGTTAAAATGCCATGTTTGAATGTCTAGATGATTATGTGCTTGACCGATGAATTATGGAATTTGTTTATAAAATTAATTAATATGTTTGAGTTAAAAAACCTGTCATATGACACCCAAATGACTTGAAATTTTGATATGATGGTAGAACATTATTTTAGATGTGGATATTTAATTTCATAATTTTTTGATTAAGTATGAATATTTTATGATTTTCTTAAGTAATGAAATTGGTTTATTTTGGGTTTTAATTATTAAAAATAATTAAATAATGTTTTTGACTCCAAATATTTTATATGATAAATATTATATAAAATCTAATCTATTGTGGTTTTTGAGGATTTTCCCATATTTTTATGATTTATTATGAGTTTATTGGGCTAGAGAAGCTTAATAATTATATTAAAATATCAATATATATTAATGGGTTTGTAAATATTTTGGGAACAATATTTCTTGTTTATGATAGATTTCTAAAAATTATTTGATAAAGAAAATTATTATTCAACAAGATTATGAAAAACAATACAATTTGGTAAAAAAAGTCTACTTGCAATAGAAAATTAACAATTTTAACGATAATTACAAGTGTGCCACTGTAACGACCCGAAATTTTCGACCTCAAAAGTCGACACTAGTACGTTCACTGTAGAAGTGCGCAATTAAACGTCGGAAATTCCAGATTGTTAAGGTTAAGAAGAAAAGAGGTAGAAGAAGAACAAACAAAACACAGAATCTCACATTCGCAACGGATCAAAATATAATATCAAATAATAGCATTTATACAAAGAAAAGCTGTAATTGTCAGTTTACATTCAATATATCAAAGTACAACCATTCAACATAAACTGGACAGTTATAATTAACTTGTCCCAGAATACAAACAATACAACTCCAATACACAACGGGATACTCCATAAGTTCCTGCCATCCATTTCGACTCCTGAGCTCCAGAACGTCCTAACCTGAAAATCTGTAATACTCGGTCTGACCCGAGCATTACGTTAAAGTAATACCCGAGTCAGGTTGGAAACCAGCAAGAGAAAACCCTTTTAAATTGAAATATTAAGGTATAAAACTTTATTGAAAACCCAGGGTAACTCGTACCACACTACGAGTTCTTATCATGTTATAACCAACCCCTCATTTCACGAAACAGTATCTAAGTACTGTTACTTAGTTTAGATGACCATGTTCACTTAATTTATTCCATTCTAGCCCATTTGATTTTCAAATCAAATACAAAAAGAATTATAGATTACTAATCGAAGTGGATCCGGATATTGCTAATATCCAACTCCGGTCTCTTCGAATCTAATACTATCTTTAAGCCAGGTTATTTAAGTGAATACAGTTCTATTTAAATACAGGATGTCATTTTTACACAGCAATTCATCATCGATAGATAATCCACATTATCATAGTCCAATCCAAACATATCATATGACAGAGCATCACAAATTATCAGACTAGAGATATTAAGTCAATCCAAACACTCAATACAATTTAATCATTCATAGGCAAGATTGATTAGTTATACAATTCCAAGTTAACTTAATTTGATCTCCAAACAAATTAAATTAATTACTTTATAAATTCTGCTTAATTAATTAATTATAAACCATTTATTTTAATTAATTAATTATAAACCACTTATTTTAATTAATTAATGAAATTAATCATCCTTTAATTATCCATCTTAATTAACCAACCTTTAATTACTTATATTTAATTAATTATCCTTTAATTACTTTAAGTAATTATCCTTTAATTAACTCATATCCTTTAATTAATCACATTAATTATTTATTCTTTAATTAATTACATAAACTAATTTTCCCTTTAATTAATTTAGACCTTAATTAATTTAAGATAACCATTTATCTTAATTAGTTACTTAATTACCATTTAATTTAAATTAAATGTTTGGAATACAAAATCACTTAAGTGCCCTCTTGATTAATTAAAATTCAATACCACTTATCTTAATTGCTTAGTTAATTACATCATTCTATTTTTGAAATCACTTAGGAATTAATTAAATAATTCACTAATATATATTTATTCAAATCAAATCCACTTAAATTCAAAACACGTTCGACTTCAAAAAATCTAAATTTGAAAACTTGATCGAAATCTTGATAAATACTTTACAAAAAAAGACTTGTTCATTTTCATTTGCTTTGTAAACTTGTCAACATTTCCCTTTAATTTTTAAAACTTGTCACTATTACTTTGCTTTTATAACAGGTAACTAACAAAAGCAATACCCGAGCATAAGACACAACTTCCCGAGCCAACTCTCGAGCTCACTCTCTAATTTCTCTTCCCCAATAAAAACTCGCGATCGACTCGAGCACGGCCCGATGAAATTCCTTCTTCTCCGAAGCCCAAAATCAACACAGCAACAAACAGATACGAAGGCTAACTTGTGCACGTGCATATCGCCTCACCGTCGCTTCAATCATCACTGTGACCATCAGCAAGTCGAAGACGACCATCATGACCCAATCGACCACCCAGAACCCCAAACTACCACGTAGATCAAAATCGAACAAATAAGAACCCATCAGGAAGAAACCCAACCAAAAGATATGCCTTGCGCCACCCCCTCCGACCATCTTACGCCTCGTAGTTGGGTCCAGACATTCGCCAGAGCCCCACGCTCCGATTCCCCTGCCACCGATCATCTCCGGTTTACCCACGTCGACTCACGAGCTTTAGGAACAATGTTGACCAAACTCGATCATAAAACCATACATCACTGTCTACATGACCCCCACGATGGTCGAGAATTTCACCAAGCATTTTTCCCGAGTGCCTCGACCTCCGAGCTACCACCAGCAACGACTTCGACCACCCCCTAACTTCCGATCGACAGATATTGATGAAATCTCATTTTCCGTTCATTGCAAAAATTACCCTCAACTACACAATTAAAAATTATGAAACTATAATAAAAAATCACCATTTTACACTACGAATCCAATCCTATAATCAAAACATAGAAATTAGAAAATCGATTTTTCTGTTTTGAAAAGATTTCCACTGTAATCCCTGCTTCCAGTAATCCTACTTGTTAATTACCCTTAAAATTATTTTTAGAAGTAAAATCTGGTTAATTCAATCATTTTTCTTTTAAGGATCATAACCTCAAACTGTTAATAGGAGGAGATATGAATTTATTTACAGTATTCTTGAGCCTGTTCCTCAAGAGGGATATATGTTCACATTCACAGACATGCATAGATTATTTTATATACATATACATGCAACTATATTAATTCATTCTTGCAAACATCATTACATCAATTACTTATCACCTGTATGAAGAGATAAACAAATTATGTTTTTAAAAGAAATGTCTACTCACCTTTATTTTGAAAACAGAGAGCAGAGCTATTCCTGGAACTTGATTTAGAAGCCGCTTTTTGATTTTGAAACTGATCTGCTATTTATTGTTGAGTTGAATCTTTCTTAGTTTGATTTGAATCTTTGCTTGCTTAGATCAGGTTGACTTGAAATAGTTGTTGTGGTATAATTTGATTTTAGTTTTCTTTAGTTTTTGTTTAGAAGAAAATGAAGTAAGATAGCCAAGAGATTTTATATAGCCTGGTTTCTTTAATATTTTTAGAAAAGAAAGAAAAGAAAACTAATAATATGACACTTGTTTCTTGCATGTTGTAATTAGCTTACACTTGCTAAATTGCATGCATCATTGTTTTGATATAATTTTATATTATATTTTCTATTTAGTTTTATATTTATATATGTTTTATTGTTTAATTATGTGTTATGTTTTATTAATTTTTATATACATACAAACCATATTTAGTCATGTAATTACAAAAGAAAGCATTTTAAACCTTTTTATTAAATCTTATTTTTAAACGTAAACTAAAAAACTTTTAATACACACACACACACACACACAATCTTTAGTGTTTGAAAATATAGAATTTAACTTTAAATGTCTTTTGGGAATTATTGCATCGAATTCAAATCAATGCTTTCTGTACACAATACACACTTATATACTTGTATAAGAACACACTTAATATTTTCAACATTATAAAGTTTGCACATATCTATTAATATATTTACTAATTCACTATAAGATTTATCATTTCCAGATATTTATGATTCAGCATTTTATTAGTTCAGCCAAATAAATCAGTGTCTTTATAGTAAAAAAATCAGTTAATTACCAATTAATAGATGTCCAAAAATCCGGGTTATCACATTCCTCCCACTTTAAATCTTTTCATCCTCAAAAAGGAACGAAGCCAGAATTTATTAAAATACCGATTACCAGTTAAATTACTTTAACAATTTTAACTATAAACTCTTTTATTTAAATTTTCAAAACACTTTAAAAAAAATCTACATAATATTATTAAAATAGTTCTATAAAAATACTTTTTATAACTCGATGTCTTAAAAGTCCATCCTCGTTCTCACAGAAATTCAGTCATACATTGATCGGGTGTAAGACTAAAAATCTATAAGTCCTTGGTAAACCCGTTTTCAACATCCAGTGAAAATACTTGGAAAATATTTTGGTGAAAACGTAGAAAACATTTTTTTAAATATAGAAATCATTTTTGGTGAGAATGCTCTGGAAATCATCACCCGCTCCATGGTGGCAGTTAACTCGATGATTGCGTCGCCATCACCGCAAAACCATAGAAAACTGTAGGCCTCCGCTCCCCTCGATTACACCATGGAACAGCTACAGATCACAGCTACACTCGGGTTTACACCGCCATCACGGCAAAAACCCATGTAACTGTAGGCATTAGCGCCCTCGAATTTTACTGCCAAATGAAATTTCACCACTCCTACATAGATAGCTAACTACATCAGTCGAGTCCCAATGTAGCATGTAGGCACTCACTTCCACACGACTTTCGCTATGTCTTCATAAATTGGAGTGATGTTACGTCATCCTCACGGCAAAATCAAACGTAGACCGTTGGCACTCATTGCCACATGACTTCCGCTATGGTCCGTAGTAGATCGCAGTGACATCGAGTTACACTATTGTCACAACATAGCCCAAATGTCTCTGTAGGCATCAACGCCCTTGATTTTCGCTACCTACACACAATCCTCAAGAAATTCAGTTTGTTTGGACTTCCTCCTAGGATTAAATTTAGAGTCCCACTTAGAGCTCAAGGCAGAACCGCGTCGTGGATCTCCTATGAAGTTCATTTCATGGGAGTGTCTTTTTCCCTAGAGCCAATCTCAAAACATTTTACACTTATACGCATATAGTATCTTTTAAATCATACTCTTTATATGTATCACGTATAAATCTCCTTTACACAAAATCGATAATTCTCAAATATGGATTTTCAAATTTTCAAAATTGATTTTTTTCCCAAAATTCAAAAGCCTTTCAAAATCCATGGGTTCCAAAAACCTTTTTCCCAAAATCATTCTCATAAAATCATTTATATATATAGATATATATAACCTTGAAAAATCTTTGGATCACATCATACTACAAAGATTTCCTTTTTATACTATAAATATTTTCAAAAATCTTTTCTTATGGTTTTAGAGTCTACAAGGGGGAGTTTATCATATGTAACAAATTTGTATAACTTTATTTATGTCAAATCAATATTCAAGTTTGATTTCTTTATAAAGTTATTTACCAAATTACTTACTTTTCATAAAGTGAATTTCAATCATAGGAATATCCAACTTCCACTTTTATTCATCATATATTTCTCAAAATATACTTTTCTTTTCAAAAATAATTTTATATTTCTTTTCAAAGCATTTATTTCATTCAAGCATGTACGATGTACATATATCATCCGTACGCAATATCAAATATGATCGCTCATTTGATCACACAATTTCACTTTCGAACTATTATCGTCCACCCGACTTCCTAGTGCGGACTCAGATCTGGTTTCTTGATCAGAAACCGCCGTTCTCCTTGTAGAGCCATAACTATGATAGAGAATTTCCAGAACACACCAAAAATCCATATCCAGGGTTCGCCGTTGAAAATCGAGTGAAAAATCCCAACTCGGATCGAATACTATCTCGAAATTCTGTGTTCGAATCTGGATCAAATCGTTATGCGAATAGAATAATATACGTACATCCCACGTATTTATCTCCATTGATTATTAGCCAAATCAATTCTCTCTTTTTATTCACCTTCATTTGATTTCTATTCACTTATTCACAATTGACTCAATTTCCATTTTGGGTTATCACTTCAATTCTTATCTCAAATGGGTATTTAATCATAGACAGTTTGTACTCTGAGCGACTTGAAATTAGAAAATAGCTTGAAAAGTTTAAAATAGATAAGTAGTTGTGAAATAGTTATTAGTTGTAAATAGCAGTGGAATAGTTAAGTAATTATAAAATTGTTGTAAAATAGTTAAATAGTTATAGAATAGTTAGATAGTTGCAAAATAGTTGTAAAATACTAATTAATTTGTAAAACAGATGTAAAATAGTAATTCGTTTCCAAAATGGTTGTAAAATAAGTATAAGATAGTTTAGGTTTTAAAAGAAAGGTTGTATAGTAAATAGCTTGGGAAATAGATTTAAAACAGTTTATATTAAAAAAAATTATTTAAAAATTATTTCATAGTCAAACTGGTTCAATGTCCCATTCTCCACTTACTTTCATTTAAATTGATTCAATTCCTATTGAATTTACTTATTCAACTTCAATCTCACTTTCAAATTATTCAAATAAAATTCAATTGAACTAATTTCAATTCCAATCTCAACTTTAAACCATCTCGAATTATATAAATTCGAGTTACATTTTTAAATGTTGATTTAATCATTTAAATCAAATCAACCTTTACTTTTAATTTAACATCCTAAGTTTTTAAACAATTAATTTTGAGTCCAAATTTCGAATATTCATTTTCAATTACCTTTACTTAACTTATTTCAAGGTTCAAATAGGAGTTCAAACCTTTTTAAAAGAATTCAAATCTTAAGTTCAAAGTGATTTCATATTAGATCGTACCACCACAAAATATTCCATACCACAAAATATTCCATACATTGATAAACTGCACACCGGTAGTTCAAACATCACATCCATTTATCCATAACAAAAGTCTTACAAAGTCATAAATCTAGACGCCTTCACCACCCCTAGGGTTTTGGAAAAGAACAGAGCCCTAGTATCCTTACAAGAATCCTCTCTAGGGACTTCCTTCCGATGGGCAAAGCTTGAACATGCACTTCTCAACAGGATGTCCCCACTTATAACATTTACCACAAAAGGTTTCCACTCTTCCATCAATCTGGATAACCTTTACGCCTCCTGTAGGACGTTCCACAACCTTATTCTTCTTCTGTCTCTTGGGACAATTCCTAGCGATGTGTCCCAGCTTCTTACAATGATAGCAAATAGTCGACTTGTTGACTGGTTCAACTGGTTTACGCTTCACCTTCCCCACTTTAGGGCAGTGGTTTAAGAAATGTCCTTTCTTGTGACACTTAAAACACAAGATCTCAGAGCGAAACTGTTGGAATGTACCCTTCAATTCCTCCCTTGTTTTACTTCTCTTGGTTGTGTAATGACCCTTATTGAAACATCTGTAGCAGGTGATATTACCATAAGGCACTGGTCCCGCCCTTTCCTTAACCTGTTTCTCATATTACTGTACCGCTTCTTCTCGCTCCCTATGTGCAGCTGCTGTTAGCTCTCTGCGCCTAGCCTTCCATTCTTCACTTTTAGCCATCACTCTTTCTCTTAGACAGGATTCTAGTGAGACTTCCTAACCTATATTAGACTAGATAAATAGAATTCCAACTTTATTTTCCCAAATATGTACATATATATTTTTGCAATTCATTAATGCAATAATCTATTTCTTTTACACACCAAGTCATACTTTCAATTTAAACCATTCTTGGTTTTTAATTTAAACAAATTCCTTTAATTTTTTTTAAAACAACTCTTGTTTTAAAGTATGATTCCTACATTTAAAAATATTATGAATAATATTATTTATTATATCCTTTAATACTAATTTCAAAATCTTTCTAGGCTTAGATTTAAAACTTCACAATGCATTTTCAATTTATAAGTCATACTTATCTAAATTGTTACTTCCTTAAAACATTCCATTTTTCTTTATCATTGTTTATTATTATTGGAAAACAAACATCCATTGTTAGATACAACAACCCTTATATGATAATAACCAAGATTATCATATCTGAAAACCAATTATCTCTTAATTTGTTGGAGAATAAAATCAGGGTAACTTAATTCAACATTCCAAAAACACTTCTACAAATTTCAGGATTTTATTCTCTGGTTATATTCCATTTCAAGCTTGTCTTATTTGTACAGCTCATATTACCCAATTCTCATTTGGTTATGTATATATTATCACTAAAATCTTATTAATATATTTAATTTCAATAACCATCAACCAATTATCTAATATATATGTTAATTAATATATCAAAATATAAACTTATATAAAACTACTTTTAAAACCATTTTTAAAATCATTATATAAGAAAATAACAAGAACGCCCTCATATATTACACTCAACTCATTCTAGGGTACTATTGACCCTATCTTTAATGAGTAACCCCCACCAGAGCCAAGTTCCTCACTTAACCTTCAGCTCTAATACCAAAATGCAACGACCCGAAATTTTTGACCTCAAAAGTCAACACTAATACGTTCACTGTAGAAGTGCCAAGCAATCGAACGCCGGAAATTCCAGATTGTTAGGGTTAAGAAGCAAAGAGGTAGAAGAAGAATAGCAAACAAAACATAGAATCTCACATTCGCAGCAGATCAACATATAATAGCAAATAATAGCATTTATACAAAGAAAAGGTGTAATTATCAGTTTACATTTAATATATCAGAGTACAACCATTCATACATAAACTGGACAGTTATAATTAACTTGTCCCAGAATACAAACAATACAGCACCAATACACAGTGGGATATGCTCCATACGTTCCTGCCATCCAGCTCGATTCCTGAGCTCCAGAACATCCTAACCTGAAAATCTGTAATACTCGGTCTAACTCGAGCATTACATTAAAGTAACACCCAAGTCTGGCTGGAAACCAGCGTGAGTAAACCCTTTTAAATTGAAATACTAAGGTCTAAAACTTTATTGAAAACCCAGGGTAACTCATACCTAACTACGAGTTTTTATCATGTTATAACCAACCCTCATTTCACAAAACAATATCTAAGTACCGTTACTTAGTTTAAATGACAATGTTCGCTTAATTTATTCCATTCCAACCCATTTTATTTTAAAATCAAATACAAAAAGAATTATAGATTACTAATCGAAGTGGATCCGAATATTGCTAATATCCGACCCCTGTCTCTTCAAATCCAATACTATCCTTAAGCCAGGTTATTTAAGTGAATACAGTTCTATTTTAAATACAGCATGTCATTTTTATACATCAATTCATCATCGATAGATAATCCACATTATCATAGTCCAGCCCAAACATATCATATCACGGAGCATCACAAATTATCAGACTAGAGATATTAAGTCAATTCAAACACTCAATACAATTAATCATCCATAGGTAAGATTGATCAATTATACAATTCCTAATTAATTTAATTTGATCTCCAAACAAATTAAATTAATTACTTTTTAAATTCTGCTTAATTTAATTAATTATAAACCATTTATTTTAATTAATTAATGAAATTAATCATCCTTTAATTATCCATCTTAATTGATTAACCTTTAATTACTTATATTTAATTAGTTATCCTTTAATTACTTTAAGTAATTATCCTTTAATTAATTCATATACTTCAATTAATCATATTAATTATTTATTCTTTAATTAATTACATTAAATAATTTTCCCTTTAATTAATTTAGACCTTAATAATTTAAGATAAACCATTTATTTTAATTAGTTACTTAATTACCATTTAATTTAAATTAAATGTTTGGAATACAAAATCACTTAAGCACCCTCTTGATTAATTAAAATTCAATACCACTTATCTTAATTGCTTAGTTAATTACATTGTAACATCCCGAAAATTTTGAATTTAAAATTTAGTAATATATTTGAAACTTTTTGAAATTTAAATTGAAGAGTTATAAAGAAATAAAATATGAACAAAGTTTAGTGTTTTTAGATAAAACTTTTAATAGAATTTAAAATTGTTAAAGTAAGTTATGATGAAATTATAAGATTTAAATCACATAATTATAATCCAACATCTAAACAAATGAACAAATGAACAAACAATTAAACAAGATAACAAAAGAGTGAATAAATATAAAACTATAAAATAAATAAAATAAGAACTCAATTTTATTCCATTCAAATGTAGACATAAGAAAAAAAATATAAAACTAAAATAAGACTCTTCCATATGACAAAATAAAGTAAATTGCTATAAAACATAGCAATGCAAACAAATGAAGGAATATACAAACTAAGGAAGTATTTAAAAAAAAAATTTTTATTATTAAATCAAAACAGAAGGACCAAATAGCATGCTGAAACTACAAAGCATGAACATAACATGCTTCATTTAATGCTCTCATTTAATGCATTTACTCCTCAGCCACCTTTGGGAGGAAGGAGAAAAGTATGGGTTGTACAAAGCCTGTAGAAAACAATTATACAACACCATGACGCTCTGTACTTTACATGAGCCTGCATATCCTCTTTATATACATGGCAATTGTCTTAGTTTATTTCGTTCAAACAAATTTTAGCAAAGATCTGAAATTAAAAAAGAAAAAGGCATCACTTTATATATTACAAGTTGAAAGGCAAATTACTGAAAGAAGAAAAGAGAAGAGGATCAAGCTGCAGTTCAAAGGAAATCAATATATAGCCTCTGTTTAAACATTTGACATGTGAGTAAAATAATCTTAATAGCTTAAATTTATTTAAACAGTTTAAACTTCATTTATAAGCTGTTGTATATGCTTCAGTTTATAAATAGGATTTTGTATGCTCTGCATTTCATCTTCTCTGTATTTATCACAGCACTTGATCATTTATCAAAGAATTTAATTTATTTACATTGAAACATTGTTAAGTAATAAAAATCTTAAATCAAACAAGAAGTTAAATCTGTAATCAAGTCTTTAAAACTGTTTCAACACGATTTGAAGAAATATACCACTGTTATTTTGATTTACAGGAAATCAAGAGAAATTGTGATGAACTCAAGTATCGTAAAAAGCTAATCCAAGTTAATAGCTTAAATTCTTATTACAAATCATGATTTTTACAACAGAAATGAAGATTTTTAGTTGGGTATATACAGAGCAGTTCGAGCATGAACACATATTGGTTTTCTTTGAATTTTTGGTTATAAATCAAATTATAAAAGCTAAAAATTTATTTGTAGCAAGCTTGAACATCGTTGATTTTGAGAAAATTATCAGATATTTTTTTCATTGCATGAATTAAACGAACGAGGCCATTCTAGGTTTTTGGGATTGGATGGGTTCGCTGTTATTCACGAGGAGTTTTCATCCTCAACGTGGCAATCTGGCCGATCGCACCGGGGGGAATAGGGGCGTGGAGATGTGTTGAAGGTGAGGTCGAAGATCCATGGTCACCGGAGGCTCGACGTGGTGGGGCGAGGCAGTTTTGTTCTGGTGAGTTCGTGTGCAGTGTCGAACGAAATGTCGAATTTCGTTCTCGAGTGTTTGGCTTTGAATCAAACTTTGATTTTGAGTATGGGTGTGGTTTGCGACTTGCCGAGGTGGGTGGTGTTCGCCAGAACGGCGGCGAGTCACCGTGCATGTGCACGGCGCTGGTTTGGGTGTCAGGAAGTTTTCGCGTTGGCCACTCGAGTTGACTCGAAGTTTTGACCGAGGAAAACTGGGCAGAACTCGAAGGGAGACTCGGGAGGTTTCAGGGTTTTGTCGTGAAAAAAAATTGGGACTTAACAAAATTTGCAAAATTTTATCACTCGGGTAGCTTTGGGATAAAACTCGAAGCAGGAAGCGTTCGAACTCGTGCGTGACTCGGGGAAGACTCGGGCTGGCCACCTGAAACAGCATATTTGTTTGAAGCTGTAGAAAACTTGAGTTTAAACAATTTTTTTTTAAGCATTCTTTATGAAATGAGGATTGTTTGTTAATGGAATGTGGAGTTAACAAAATAATAATTAAATCTTAATTTATTTAATTTTGATACATCATTATAAAGTCATAAAATAATAAATAATATAATTTAAAAGAAAATTAAAATATAATGTTGTTTAAAACTAAATTTTAACTTATTGAGGTGAATTATTGAACATGGTTTAAAAGAGATAATCAAAGCAATTTAAATTATCCTTTGGTTCATTTAAACAATTAATGATTAGTTAATATAATCCCTTAAGAAAAAAATTATCTAGTAAATTAATTAATATTAAAGTTTTAAATAAAAAGATAATTAAGATTTAATAAATTAATAATTAAGATGACTTGTTTTTGAAATAAATAAATAAGTGATAAATTTATGGAAATGATTAAGATCTAATCAACTGTAATTAATTGTAAGTAATCATTGATTGAATAATCAATAAAATAATATTTGGTTAATTTATCTCATTCGTTTTGATTATTAAATAATTAACTATTGTTGTTAACTTATATTGATATCTCTGTTCTGTTTGTGATTCTGTATGATGTAATTGCCATGTTATTGCACTGTGATTATGATTTGTTCTGTATTGATGTGAAAACCCTGTTGCCCGTAAAACAACATTTAAACTTCGATGCGACAGGGAATCGGATTTCAGTTGGTTATCCGAAACCCACATCGAACCTGTGAATATTTGTGAATGACATCCACATGTTTTAAAATTTGACACCCACTATTCGAATTAGCCGGGAAAGGACCGTTGTGTCATATAACCCATTTCGAATAGGTGATTCGACGTTATGGATAGCAATCGAAGACCGGTGTTGAAGACCGGGTATTTGCGAGAGCGATAGGATGATCTGTCGATTGACTCTGCACCGAGTTGCTCCGGTATAGAGTTCTCCATATGTGATGGGGAATCCTATCAGGATTGTGGATATCCGGATTGCAAGGACTTCTTTGGAAGTGCCTTCGGTTCTGTTCGAACCCAGAACAGACTTGTATGGATAGTATGTCTGACATTACAAATTGAGATATAAAGCCGATTTCTTTCAAATATATTTCTGTTGGTGGCGGAGAATTTATTCTCTTAGCTTAACACCCTTCTCTGAGACGTACGAGCTCAGAGGTTATATAGTTGAAGGTTATCAGCAATATATTCCCAATTTGGTAATGTGACATACTGAGTGTTGCTGTGAAATGATCATTGTGTTGATTATTTGTGATAGGATCATTTGTTTGATCGTCTATCTTTGTGATCATTTCTATGATCATTTGTTGACCCAAAGCACGGCTTTTGTATAAAGTGTGTTTTTGTGGACGTGACTTCGTCGGACCTCACACCCCGAAATGGTCAAAACAGGAAAGATGCGGCAAGGTTATTGGGGGTAGCACCCCTTAGGGTATGTACATTTCCTTCTGGATAGAAGTGGTATCATGGTATGGAGCCCAGATACTTAACTTATGTTGATATCGCAGATATATATATATATATATATATATATATATATATATGATTTTGTGATTTGTTGCTGGGGCCCCGGTTAAAGGTTGGTTACGACCGGGAGATGGCATACTCGTGTCAGTAGTTACCCAGTTAGGGGTAACCCGGCCTTGTGTTGGCAGAGATCCGATTTGGTTCTCGGGGACGTCCTTCCAGAGGCGTTCTCATGTGGCAATGGGAAGTTCCTTGGCCTGACCATTTGTTGGAAATCCAATAAAACAATACGAAACCCTGTACGGTTTTAGTTGTAGAACCTGCCATTTACTTATGGCGGCGCCCCACCGTTTAGATGGTAGCTATAGTAGGCATACGATAATGGTCGTATGTTGGCTAAGATTAATATTCTATTTCGAAATGATTTACTTCACTATGCACTAGTATAATATCAAAGAATTCTTTTCTCGTACCAAGCATATTTAACTATCATAAGAAGAAATCTCCTCCAATTCTGCGTTTGCATTGTGTGTGTGGCGGGAGGTCTTATGGTAGTTCCATTTTTAAAAGCATACCGAAAATTCTTTTATAAATCTTGTTTTATTTAAATACAACTTTTTTTTTGTTTACTCATACCAGTCCCATGACTGATCCGGAGTTTATTGTTTTCTTTCCTAAACTCTGGGTGCCCATTATTTCCACACGGGCAGCCTAGTAGCAGGTTTCTATATTTTGGAGTAGCAGTATTTTGAAGCTCTCATCTTGAAGCTATCTTAGGAGCTTTTGGGGATTACAGGTGTTTAGCTTTTGGGAGTTCGTAATCATCTCTCTCGTTTGAGAACTTTTGGATATATGTTCACTGTTGTATTATCATGATGTTGTATTTGGAGTTGTAGTGTATGTATTATGTACTCTGTTGCAGTATGGATATTATGTTGATGTTGTAACAGTGATGTTATTTATGATATTGATTCTGTTCCGCTGTTTTATATTCATCTAATTGTTGTTATAAGCTCCGGCGATGCGAATTTGATGTCGTTTATTGGACATCGAGTTTGGTTCGTCACAAGTGGTATCAGAGCTGTTGGTTGAGTAAGAACTTTAGCTACGGAGTATAACACATTAGATGGCTCATTAGAGATAGGGTGAAGTATACCCTAGAATGAGTATAATCAAAATTGAAACTTTGAAATTTCTTAGTCTATTTCTTTTTACTGTTGATATTCCTTAAGATATTTCGTCTGTATATCTGAATCAATTTTCTTACTAATCTCAGATAGTGAAAATGAGTGGACGCAGAGGAAGAGTTAGGGGTCAAGGCAATGCTGCAGCACCAAATCAAATTCCCCCAGCCGCAGAAGCAGTAATAGAAATTCAGCAGCAGCCGGACTTGGCTGATTTATATAAGAAGTTCGAAAAGCTTGGTGGAAAACCATTCATTGGCAAAGAGTCAATTATTGACGCTCAAGCTTGGGTAAGATCGTGTGAAAAGATTTTTAAAGGGCTAAAACTGCAGGATGAGCAGAAAAGACTTATAGCTTCTTGGCAACTCCAAGGAGAAGCTTCAGCTTGGTGGGAAACCATTATTATAGATGAACCTGAGGAGGAATTTACTTGGGATCGTTTTAAAGAAGTGTTTGAGAAACGTTACATGCCATCGGCGGGAGTTTCCAGAATGTATCAGGAATTTATGGATTTGAAGCAAGGAAGTTTGTCGTTTGAAGAATACTTGAATAAATTCAGCGAACTATCTCGGTTTGGCCCGGAATTGCTAAATACACCTCTGAAGAAAAACGAAAGGTTTATCCGGGGAATGAACCAGAAATATCATGGAAGAATGACAGGTCATGTTAAAGAATCTTTTTTGGATTTGGTAGATATGGGGTACAGGTACGCTACTCTTGATATACAAGATGCAACTATGGAGAAAGGTAATTCAGGTAGTCAGAATTATAAAAAGCGAAAATTCGGAGGCAAGAAACCTTGGCAAGGCAATGAAAAGAAGAGGAACATTCAAGGAAGTGCAACAGAAAATGTCACTTGTTACAACTGTAAAGAGAAGGGCCACTATTCAAATGACTGCCCGAAACCGAAGAAACCAGCTAGAGAATGTTACAATTGTCATAAACCGGGACATTTAGTTAAAGATTGCCCAGTGATGAAGCCAGCGCAGGTGGCGAAAGTTTACACGATAAAGGAGGACCCCTCATCTTCAAAAGCTGACAAAGGGAAAGGTGTTTTGGAAGGTAACCTTACTATTAATAATAGAACTGTTAGAGTTTTATTTGATACAGGAGCTTCACATAGCTTTATCTCCCAACAAACCGTAAATGAATTGGGACTTGAAACCAAATTTGCTGACGATCTTATTTGCGTGAAAAATCCGGTTGGAGGTCCCGCAAATCTTAGTTCATATTGTAAGAGAGTTCCTATTTCATATGCTAGCTATAAATTTCCTATCAACCTTTTTGTCCTCGAATTTGATGAATTTGAAATCTTACTCGGTATGAACTGGTTATCGAGATACGATGCTATATTGGAGTGTAGTAATCAGACAGTTTTAATCAAAACAAGTTTTGGAAATTTTATTGAAATCTCTTGTGAGAATCCAAGTCCAAGGAGCGACAGATTGATATATACTTTGGGAAATCTTGAACCTACTTTGCAGTCTATACCTGTTGTTCGGAATTTTTCCGACGTATTTGAAGAAGTGAAATCTTTACCTCCTCATCGAGAAATAGAATTCCGAATCAATCTAGTACCTAATACTCGTCCTGTGGTTCACGCAAGTCGCAGGATGGCACCCAGGGAAAAGATTGAATTGGTTCATCAAACTGATGAGCTACTAGCAAAAGGATTAATTCGACCCAGTGTTTCTGAATGGGGCTCAGCCGTCGTATTTGTTGCCAAATCAGACGAATCTTTGAGATTGTGTGTAGATTACCGCGATCTAAATAAACAAACTCTCAAGAATAAATTTCCACTGCCCAGGATTGATGATTTATTTGATCAGTTGCACGGCGCTCGTTTCTTTTCAAAGATGGATCTAGCCCAAGGATTCCATCAACTACGAATCGCCGAAGATTGTGTCCATTTGACCGCTTTCAGAGGTCCTAATATGTTCTATGAATGGTTGGTTATGCCTTTCGGGCTAACCAATGCTCCAGCATACTTCGTAGATCTCATGACTCGTGTGTTTCGGGAAATTTTGAATAAATTTGTGCTTGTATTCATTGATGACATCTTAATTTTCTCCAAAACTGAAGATGAGCATGCCGAGCATCTTAGAATTGTCTTAGAAATTTTAAGGAGAAATGTTCTATATGCAAAATTTTCCAAATGCCACTTCTGGGTCAATGAAGTCAAATTCCTTGGCCATATTGTTAATGAAGAAGGAATTTCAGTAGATCCTAGCAAAATTTCCGCTATTCTTGATTGGAAACAACCCACTACTCCAAGAGAAGTTCGAAGCTTTTTGGGTTTAGCAGGCTATTACCGGAAATTCGTTCAAGATTTTTCTAAGTTAGCTAGTCCGCTGACTAAGTTAACAATGAAGAATGCAAAGTTCATTTGGACTTCAAGATGTGAGGAAGTTTTTCAAGAGTTGAAAAAGAGATTGACCACTGCTCCTGTTCTCACTATTGTTAACGGGAACCGAGGCCTATCTGTCTATACTGATGCATGTGGTGAAGGGGTAGGTGCAGTATTAATGCAAAATGGAAAGGTGGTTGCCTACGCGAGTAGACAATTACGTCCGCATGAGAAGAACTACCCAACGCACGATTTGGAACTTTTGGCTGTTGTTTTCGCTTTGAAAATATGGCGACATTATCTTCTGGGTAAGAATCTTTTCATCTTTCCTAACGATTTATGAAACTAATTTGACTAAAGAAATATACCTAATAAACTCTCTTTGTTTTAGGTGAAAAATTCGAATTATTCACCGATCATAAAAACTTGAAATATCTTTTCACCCAGAAGGATCTGAATCTGCGACAACAACGTTGGTTGGAATTTCTAGCATCATATGACTTAGATATTCTGTATGCACCCGGAAAGGCCAATGTAGTTGCAGACGCTTTAAGCAGAAGACATGCTGTTCTCGCATATCTAGTTATCACTCCTACTCTTCTTAAGAGGATCGCGAGCAAGCAAACTGAAGACAAATTTCTTCGAGAAATGCGGAGAAGAATAGATCGAGGAGAGGATACTAGTTTTGAGATAGATAATAGAGAAGTTATAAGGATGAAGGGCAGAATTTGTGTCCCGGACATTCCAGAACTGAAACGTGAAGTATTGGACGAATGCCACAAGTCCAAATTCAACATCCATCCAGGAGTCAACAAAATGTATCGAGATGTTAAAAGAACATTCTGGTGGAAAACGATGAAGAGAGACATATCTATTTATGTGAGTCGCTGTGCTACTTGTCAGCAAATCAAGAGCGACCAAAAGAAAGTGGCCGGTTTACTTCAACCTTTGGAAGTACCGAAATGGAAGTGGGATCAGGTATCGATGGATTTCATTGATGGATTGCCTCGTACCAAGAAAGGCAATGAAGCGATTTGGGTTATTATGGATCGTCTAACCAAAAATGCTCATTTCATTCCAGTTAAATCTACTCGGACTGCAGCAAGCTTGGCAGGTATATATATAAAGAAAATTGTTCGCCTCCATGGTATTCCCAGTAGTATAGTGAGTGATCGTGACCCGATCTTCACTAGTAGATTTTGGGAAGCATTTCAGGATGCATTGGGAACGAAATTAAATTTCAGCACTGCTTATCTCCCGCAATCTGATGGGCAGACTGAGAGAGTTAATCGAATTTTAGAAGACCTACTGCGTGCTTGTGTGCATGATTTTGGTGGTTCGTGGGAGGACCATTTGCATCTGGTTGAATTCTCTTATAATAATAGTTATCAGGCCAGTTTAGAAATGGCTCCTTTTGAAGCTTTATATGGTCGTCCGTGTCGATCACCTACATGCTGGATCGAATCAGGTGACAGACTTGTTCTTGGACCGGATATGATAAAAGAAGCCACTGAGAAGGTAAATTTTATTCGAAAGAAGTTATTAACTGCCCAGAGCCGTCAGAAGAGCTACTATGACCGTCGAAGGAGAAATTTGGAATTTCAAGTTGGAGATTCGGTATTTCTGAAAGTATCTCCGATGCGGGGTGTATTGAGATTCGGGAAAACTGGAAAGTTGGCACCGCGTTATATTGGTCCTTTTCCTATTCTGGAAAGGATTGGTTCTCTAGCATATAGAGTGCAGTTACCCAGCTGGTTGTCTGGCGTACATGATGTGTTCCATATTTCTAACCTTCGGAAATATGTGCACGATCCAGATGATATTATTGAAGAAGCTTCTCAGCAGGATCTTGAAATCACTCCCAACTTGGCAGTTAGAAGGGAACCGATGAAAATTGTTGATCATGATGAGAAGCGATTGAGAAACAAAATTGTGAAATTGGTCAAAGTAAAATGGAGTGGCGATCCAAAGGACTGTACTTGGGAGACTGAAGAGAATATGAAGAAATCATATCCCAAATGCAGAATTGACATCTCGACTTAAAACTGTAAGTCATTTCCTTATTTATAAATTCGTCTATTCTTTGTTTACGTTCTCTCTCTTTCAATTTCGAGGATGAAATTTTCTTAAGGAGAGGATATTGTAACATCCCGAAAATTTTGAATTTAAAATTTAGTAATATATTTGAAACTTTTTGAAATTTAAATTGAAGAGTTATAAAGAAATAAAATATGAACAAAGTTTAGTGTTTTTAGATAAAACTTTTAATAGAATTTAAAATTGTTAAAGTAAGTTATGATGAAATTATAAGATTTAAATCACATAATTATAATCCAACATCTAAACAAATGAACAAATGAACAAACGAACAAACAATTAAACAAGATAACAAAAGAGTGAATAAATATAAAACTGTAAAATAAATAAAATAAGAACTCAATTTTATTCCTTTCAAATGTAGACATAAGAAAAAAAAAATAAAACTAAAATAAGACTCTTCCATATGACAAAATAAAGTAAATTGCTGTAAAACATAGCAATGCAAACAAATGAAGGAATATACAAACTAAGGAAGTATTTAAAAAAAAATTATTATTAAATCAAAACAGAAGGACCAAATAGCATGCTGGAACTACAAAGCATGAACATAACATGCTTCATTTAATGCTCTCATTTAATGCATTTACTCCTCAGCCACCTTTGGGAGGAAGGAGAAAAGTATGGGTTGTACAAAGCCTGTAGAAAACAATTATACAACACCATGATGCTCTGTACTTTACATGAGCCTGCATATCCTCTTTATATACATGGCAATTGTCTTAGTTTATTTCGTTCAAACAAATTTTAGCAAAGATCTGAAATTTAAAAAGAAAAAGGCATCACTTTATATATTACAAGTTGAAAGGCAAATTACTGAAAGAAGAAAAGAGAAGAGGATCAAGCTGCAGTTCAAAGGAAATCAATATATAGCCTCTGTTTAAACATTTGACATGTGAGTAAAATAATCTTAATAGCTTAAATTTATTTAAACAGTTTAAACTTCATTTATAAGCTGTTGTATATGCTTCAGTTTATAAATAGGATTTTGTATGCTCTGCATTTCATCTTCTCTGTATTTATCACAGCACTTGATCATTTATCAAAGAATTTAATTTATTTACATTGAAACATTGTTAAGTAATAAAAATCTTAAATCAAACAAGAAGTTAAATCTGTAATCAAGTCTTTAAAACTGTTTCAACACGATTTGAAGAAATATACCACTGTTATTTTGATTTACAGGAAATCAAGAGAAATTGTGATGAACTCAAGTATCGTAAAAAGCTAATCCAAGTTAATAGCTTAAATTCTTATTACAAATCATGATTTTTACAACAGAAATGAAGATTTTTAGTTGGGTATATACAGAGCAGTTCGAGCATGAACACATATTGGTTTTCTTTGAATTTCTGGTTATAAATCAAATTATAAAAGCTAAAAATTTATTTGTAGCAAGCTTGAACATCGTTGATTTTGAGAAAATTATCAGATATTTTTTTCATTGCATGAATTAAACGAACGAGGCCATTCTAGGTTTTTGGGGTAGGATGGGTTCGCTGTTATTCACGAGGAGTTTTCATCCTCAACGTGGCAATCTGGCCGATCGCACCGGGGGGAATAGGGGCGTGGAGATGTGTTGAAGGTGAGGTCGAAGATCCATGGTCACCGGAGGCTCGACGTGGTGGGGCGAGGCAGTTTTGTT
Source organism: Allium cepa (assembly GCA_030765085.1). Classification (NCBI taxonomy): domain Eukaryota; kingdom Viridiplantae; phylum Streptophyta; class Magnoliopsida; order Asparagales; family Amaryllidaceae; genus Allium; species Allium cepa. The sequence goes on along the minus strand of CM060929.1, from coordinate 905,464,447 downwards.
CTGGTGAGTTCGTGTGCAGTGTCGAACGAAATGTCGAATTTCGTTCTCGAGTGTTTGGCTTTGAATCAAACTTTGATTTTGAGTATGGGTGTGGTTTGCGACTTGCCGAGGTGGGTGGTGTTCGCCAGAACGGCGGCGAGTCACCGTGCATGTGCACGGCGCTGGTTTGGGTGTTAGGAAGTTTTCGCGTTGGCCACTCGAGTTGACTCGAAGTTTTGATCGGGGAAAACTGGGCAGAACTCGAAGGGAGACTCGGGAGGTTTTAGGGTTTTGTCGTGAAAAAAAATTGGGACTTAACAAAATTTGCAAAATTTTATTACTCGGGTAGCTTTGGGATGAAACTCGAAGCAGGAAGCGTTCGAACTCGAGCGTGACTCGGGGAAGACTCGGGCTGGCCACCTGAAACAGCATATTTGTTTGAAGCTGTAGAAAACTTGAGTTTAAACAATTTTTTTTTTAAGCATTCTTTATGAAATGAGGATTGTTTGTTAATGGAATGTGGAGTTAACAAAATAATAATTAAATCTTAATTTATTTAATTTTGATACATCATTATAAAGTCATAAAATAATAAATAATATAATTTAAAAGAAAATTAAAATATAATGTTGTTTAAAACTAAATTTTAACTTATTGAGGTGAATTATTGAACATGGTTTAAAAGAGATAATCAAAGCAATTTAAATTGTCCTTTGGTTCATTTAAACAATCAATGATTAGTTAATATAATCCCTTAAGAAAAAAATTATCTAGTAAATTAATTAATATTAAAGTTTTAAATAAAAAGATAATTAAGATTTAATAAATTAATAATTAAGATGACTTGTTTTTGAAATAAATAAATAAGTGATAAATTTATGGAAATGATTAAGATCTAATCAACTGTAATTAATTGTAAGTAATCATTGATTGAATAATCAATAAAATAATATTTGGTTAATTTATCTCATTCGTTTTGATTAGTAAATAATTAACTATTGTTGTTAACTTATATTGATATCTCTGTTCTGTTTGTGATTCTGCATGATGTAATTGCCATGTTATTGCACTGTGATTATGATTTGTTCTGTATTGATGTGAAAACCCTGTTGCCCGTAAAACAACATTTAAACTTCGATGCGACAGGGAATCGGATTTCAGTTGGTTATCTGAAACCCACATCGAACCTGTGAATATTTGTGAATGACATCCACATGTTTTAAAATTTGACACCCACTATTCGAATTAGCCGGGAAAGGACCGTTGTGTCATATAACCCATTTCGAATAGGTGATTCGACGTTATGGATAGCAATCGAAGACCGGTGTTGAAGACCGGGTATTTGCGAGAGCGATAGGATGATCTGTCGATTGACTCTGCACCGAGTTGCTCCGGTATAGAGTTCTCCATATGTGACGGGGAATCCGATCAGGATTGTGGATATCCGGATTGCAAGGACTTCTTTGGAAGTGCCTTCGGTTCTGTTCGAACCCAGAACAGACTTGTATGGATAGTATGTCTGACATTACAAATTGAGATATAAAGCCGATTTCTTTCAAATATATTTCTATTGGTGGCGGAGAATTTATTCTCTTAGCTTAACACCCTTCTCTGAGACGTACGAGCTCAGAGGTTATATAGTTGAAGGTTATCAGCAATATATTCCCAATTTGGTAATGTGACATACTGAGTGTTGCTGTGGAATGATCATTGTGTTGATTATTTGTGATAGGATCATTTGTTTGATCGTCTATCTTTGTGATCATTTCTATGATCATTTGTTGACCCAAAGCACGGCTTTTGTATAAAGTGTGTTTTTGTGGACGTGACTTCGTCGGACCTCACACCCCGAAATGGTCAAAACAGGAAAGATGCGGCAAGGTTATTGGGGGTAGCACCCCTTAGGGTATGTACATTTCCTTCTGGATAGAAGTGGTATCATGGTATGGAGCCCAGATACTTAACTTATGTTGATATCGCAGATATATATATATATATATGATTTTGTGATTTGTTGCTGGGGCCCCGGTTAAAGGTTGGTTACGACCGGGAGATGGCATACTCGTGTCAGTAGTTACCCAGTTAGGGGTAACCCGACCTTGTGTTGGCAGAGATCCGGTTTGGTTCTCGGGGACGTCCTTCCAGAGGCGTTCTCATGTGGCAATGGGAAGTTCCTTGGCCTGACCATTTGTTGGAAATCCAATAAAACAATACGAAACCCTATACGGTTTTAGTTGTAGAACCTGCCATTTACTTATGGCGGCGCCCCACCGTTTAGATGGTAGCTATAGTAGGCATACGATAATGGTCGTATGTTGGCTAAGATTAATATTCTATTTTCGAAATGATTTACTTCACTATGCACTAGTATAATATCAAAGAATTCTTTTCTCATACCAAGCATATTTAACTATCATAAGAAGAAATCTCCTCCAATTCTGCGTTTGCATTGTGTGTGTGGCGGGAGGTCTTATGGTAGTTCCATTTTTAAAAGCATACCGAAAATTCTTTTATAAATCTTGTTTTATTTAAATACAACTTTTTTTTTGTTTACTCATACCAGTCTCATGACTGATCCGGAGTTTATTGTTTTCTTTCCTAAACTCTGGGTGCCCATTATTTCCACACGGGCAGCCTAGTAGCAGGTTTCTATATTTTGGAGTAGCAGTATTTTGAAGCTCTCATCTTGAAGCTATCTTAGGAGCTTTTGGGGATTACAGGTGTTTAGCTTTTGGGAGTTCGTAATCATCTCTCTCGTTTGAGAACTTTTGGATATATGTTCACTGTTGTATTATCATGATGTTGTATTTGGAGTTGTAGTGTATGTATTATGTACTCTGTTGCAGTATGGATATTATGTTGATGTTGTAACAGTGATGTTATTTATGATATTGATTCTGTTCCGCTGTTTTATATTCATCTAATTGTTGTTATAAGCTCCGGCGATGCGAATTTGATGTCGTTTATTGGACATCGAGTTTGGTTCGTCACATACGTCATTCTATTTTTGAAATCACTTAGGAATTAATTAAATAATTCACTAATATATATTTATTCAAATCAAATTAATTTAAATTCAAAACACGTTCGACTTTAAAAAAAATCTAAATTTGAAAACTTGATCGAAATCTTGATAGATACTTTACAGAAAAAAGACTTGTTCATTTTCATTTGCTTTGAAAACTTGTCAACATTTCCTTTTACTTTTTAAAACTTGTCACTATTACTTTGCTTTCATAACATGTAACTAACAAAAGCAATACCCGAGCACAAGACACAACTTCTCGAGCCAACTCTCGAGCTTACTCTCTAATTTCTCTTCCCCGATAAAAAATCACGATCGGCTCGAGCATGACCCGTTGACATTCCTTCTTCCCCGAAGCCCAAAATCAACACAGCAACAAACAGATACAAAGGCTAACTTATGCATGTGCACATCGCCTCACCGTCGCTCCGATCATCACCGTGACCATCAGCAAGTCGACGACGACCATCGCAACCCAATCGACCACCTAGAACCTTGAACCACCACGTAGATCAAAATCGAACGAATACGAACCCATCAGGAAGAAACCCGACTAAAAGATACACCTTGAGCCACCCCCTCCGACCATCTTACTCCTCGCCGTTGAGTCCAGATATTCGCCAGAGTCCCATGCTCCGATTCCCCCACCACTGATCGTCTCCGGTTCACCCACATCAACTCACGAGCTTCAGGAACAATGTCGACCAAACTTGAACGTAAAACCCTATATCATTGTCTACACAACACCACGTTGGTTGAGAATTTCACCAAGCATTTTTCCCGAGCGCCTCGACCTCCAAGCTACCACTAGCAACGACTTCGACCATCCCTGAACCTTCGATCGCCAGATATTGACGAAATCTCATTTTCCGTTCATCGCAAAAATTCCCTTGACCACACAATTAAAAATTATGATACTGTAATAAAAAATCACCATTTTACACTACGAATCCAATCCTATAATCCAAACATAGAAACTAGAAAATCGATTTTTTTGTTTTGAAAAGATTTCCACTGTAATCCCTGCTTCAAGTAATCCTACTTGTTAATTACCCTTAAAAATATTTTTAAAAGTAAAATCTGGTTAATTCAAGCATTTTTCTTTTAAGGATCATAACCTCAAACTGTTAATAGGAAGAGATATGAATTTATTTATAGTATTCTTGAGCCTGCTCCTCAAACAGAGGGATATATGTTCACATTCACAGACATGCATAGATTATTTTATATACATATACATGCAACTATATTAATTCATTCTTGCAAACATCATTACATCAATTACTTATCACCTGTATGAAGATATAAACATATTATGTTTTTAAAAGAAATGTTTACTCACCTTTATTTTGAAAAAAGAGAGGTGTTGTTCTTGGAACTTGATTTAGAAGCTACTGACTGATTTTGAAACTGATCTGCTACTTGATTGTTGAGTTGAATCTTGCTTAGTTTGATTTGAATCTTTGCTTGCTTAGAATAGGTTGACTTGAAATAGTTTTTGTTGTTTTGCCACTTCCGGGTTATCACAGCCACGCTGAAGTCAATGTTGTCTTGCCACGTCTATGGTCTTCAACGTCAATCATGGGTGATGCATAGGAAAAACATCGGTTGATATGAAATTGATTGGCCTTAGTTGAAGTACGAAGCATAGCATCAAATTCAAAATCATGAACTTTGACGTAAGCATTGCCACCTGTTTTCAATAATGTCGTCGACTCCATAAAGCAGCTATGCCGCTAGTCACCTTTTCCAACTCTTATTTTAGAGATGTCACTCCAATCCATACCGACATTGGTATCTATAGCGGTAACGATGCCGCCTATCTTCTTTATAATTATAAGGTGGTGATGATGCCGCTATTTTCTATATTGGCTATATAGCAATGCCGCTTATATACCATTACTTTCGACGTCGACCTTATATGGCGATGATGCTGCCTAACATTAGTTCTGATATTCCTATAACTTTAAGTTTAAGATTTTACAATATGCAAATCTACGAAACTTTATACTCTGTACATGACATAGTTATTATTTACTATATAACCTTGTGTTTTATAAATTGAAGACTTGTACATACTTTGATAATGAAGAGGGACGATGACCCATTTCGGCTATTTCCATGACTCATTTTATGGATTAATATGGTTTTTATTATTTTGGCCCTATGGCCTTATATTTTTAAATCAAAAGATTTAATGTGAGGGATGTGATAACCCTTAATGGCAACATTGATGCCGAGTTTCATCAATACAATGGTTTTATTAAATTTGGCTTTATAGCCTATAGTTTTGAAGTATGATAACTTCTGAGTGATATTGACTTTCATCAATATCATTTTACAAAAGCATAAATCTTAGCATAAATGTTTTGAGTAAAGTAAAAGCTATAGTTTTCTTTATTTTAAGTATGATTTTAAAGGTTAAATCATTTACAAAGATTTATGTTTTTAGGGAAATAAAAAGGGTATTTAGCCTAGAATTTTATTGGAATTATTTTTCTCATCACCTTTAGATAAATCGTGATAGGATGAATTGACTCAGAGATTAGCAAACCAGATGGAACGGTGTCAGGTCACGTCCTATATTTTAGCTGTTAACCCCTGACTGATATAAGTCCAAAGTTCCAGTGTATAAGGCTTTGTCATGGGTAAGACTAGAAGTACATTTAAGAACAAAAAGGAATACACAAAGTTGAGTTAGATTATTGGTTCGCCTGTAAAACCATTAAGATCAGCTTGACCCTAGAAATAGTAAGTTCCGGACAGACCATTCAGTTTTTTTCTAACGGTAAGTTAGAAATTTTGATATATCTGGTTGGCTCGAGTTAGCTATATAGGTTTATAGTCACCCTATGGAAACTAAATGTTGGGACAGATAGTCCATTGATTAGACAGATTTATCGTGATTTCCCAAGTAGCATGCATGCATACGATTATTATGGTATTTTTTAATTGTTGTGATTGCACGAGCATGATTATGATTGACATATATATAGAGGAAATTGGTAAGGGGAAAACCCGTTCCGCTCAACTGTGTAGTCTCACTAGATATCCATTAACTGAGATAGTATGTTATTATTCACACCATGCTTATTGTCTGACCCAAAGTTTTTGTTTTCCCCTTTAACTCTCGAGTACTCATTTGAGTAGTTTGAGAGTAAGGTTTGCAGGTTAAGTAGATTTTGACGAACATTTTTAATGTATGTGATGTCATTTTTTTATATGTATGTGATGACGAAAATTGTACCTTTCTATTAGTAACTCTGATTAACCAAGTGGGCATCTTTATATGTTGCTTTTGGAGTATTTTGTAGTATTTATATTTGTTTGAACCCATGTAGTTAATTCCTCGCTATTATCCCGCTATAACCCCGCTATATCTCATAGCGGATTTCTACCGCTACGATTTTTCCATATAGCCCTAAAATATAGCCTTTCCGCTTTAATCCCCGCTATTTCCGCTATATACCGCTATTCCCACTATATTTTGCTATTTTCGCTATATCCTCTTTAATAAAATGAAATTAAAAATTGGATTTATACATTATAAAAATTATGAAACTAATTTATTTGATTTAATTTTTAATATATTTTTAGAAATGAAAATACTCTAATATTCTACTAAATTCAATTATGTTATATAACAATTTTACGTTTATTTAGAGTATATTCGCACATGTTTTTTGTTTAAAATTATTTATGTATTAATTATAATTCAATTGAATGATAATTTTTCATTAAATTACCATTTATATATTTGTAAAACATTAAGTACGAGTTTTATATGCCATTTTAGAGCCATCCGCTATATCCCGCTATATCCTAGCTGTGTCCCCGCTATGACTTTTTGCACCTCCACCGCATCGAATATGCCGAGTGCTTTAACTGCACAGGTTTGAACTTGGGAAACTTTTGGGATTATGTAATAAATGTGAAATAATATCTTCTGAATGAAACGTGGTAGATTTTTTTGAAACCATGTTTAAGAAAATTTCATATTACTGTGTTTCTAATGTTATGATACAAATAATATGACTGCATTTTGTCACCAGAAATTAATAGTGTAGATGACTACAACATCTGTATTGGTTAGTTTCGGCCCAAAAATGGCAGATGTTATAACTTGGTATCAAAGCATAAGTTTATGTAAAACTAAAAGACTTTTGAACTTTATAATGAGTTTTGAAAACATAATCCAAATGAATCATAGAATAAGATCAGGGTATGGGATAACGTTGTAGTAACATACTTGTATTTGCTATATATAAGTGTATACTCTTAAACCATTCTTCCGTATCTTACGATGGTTCGAATGTAGATTTACAAAACGTAAGACATGGAGCCAGGAAATGAAAGAATGATTTTCGATGAAGGAAGCACCACAACCAATGGAAATGCTTAACCCACTACTAGAAGGAATCCGGGTTGACAAGAAAATGCTAATCAAAATGCAAATGTCAATGTGGGTATTGGAATACTGCAGATGGATATGGGAGCTATGTATCAATTCTTTGTTAAAATGATGCAAGCAGGAGTGGCTGATGGGATAGTTGGTGGAGATGTTGGAGGAGAAAATCCTGAAGTTCATGTTGTCAACAATTATGCTGTTTTGAGCAGAGATTATGCAAGATTTGGAAGGAATCCCATTATTGGAATGGAGGATGCAATTAAAGTGGAGAACTGGTTACTTCATTGTGAAAGGTTTTTCGTTGATCTTGGTTTGAAATGATGAGCAGAAGAGGAGATTGGCGTCCAGGCAATTGCAAGGAGCTGCATTGTACTTTGTAACTATGAGAGTAGGGGAGGAAACATTGACTTGGAAAGAATTCAAGAGGAAATTTGATGAGAGGTTCATGTCTGAAATTGCCAAATAAACTTTGCTAAGGAAGTTTGCTAAGTCAGTGCAAGGAGACATGACTGTGTTGGAGTATGCAAACAAATTTAGAGAATTATCCTGATATGGATATGCTACGGTTGATACAGTGATAAAGAGGAATGAAAAGTCTATATGGGGTTAAGATATGAGCTAGCTAGGGCAACCTTGCCACATCTCAGGGATCCATGCGAAGTGGTAGTGGAGATGACACTAAGGAATGAAGAGATGCTCGCTTTCTTTGGTGGTAATAAGGCAGTAGAGACTCGGATTGGGCAAAATTAGAAAAGGAAGTTCTTTCATAAAAAGGGAGCATATAAGGGTGGAGCTGCTAAGAAAGGAAAGACCAAATTTATGTGTTACAAGTGTGACAAGAAAGGGCATTTCGCGAACGAATGTCGTTCCAGTGATGGAAATAAGGTTATTGGGAGAAAGACCATCAAGTCTTTAACTGTGACCAGATCGAACACTATAAGAATTAGTGCAAGGAACCAACTATAGTGGAGATGGGAAAAGTGTTTGTGTTCGAACTAGCTACCTCAAGACCAAAGCTGAGGAAGAAGGAAAAGCTGTGATGGGAGGTAAGCTTTTGATTCATGGTATACTTGTTAGAGTACAATTTGATACTGGTGTATCACATTCGTTTATCTCTTATTGTCTGGTAGATAAGCTTAGTCTAGAAACCTCATACCCTGTTACTTTCTTAAGGGTTGCAAATCCGATAGGAGGGCATGCAATTCTTGGGATGAGATGTGCCATTCAGAATTTAAACTATCAGGTTATATAATTGCCTGCAGTTTGCATGTGTTTGATTTCATAGGCTTTGGGAATATCTTGGGTATGGACTAGCCAAGTAAATACGATGCTAGGATATTTTGCCAAGATAGGAAAATATCACTAAGACACCCTAACAGTAGTGACCGAATTATATACTCAGTAGAGAACCCGAATTTTAGTGTTTGTGCTTTATCAGGTGCAATGGATGAGGAAGATGAGTTGAACCGAGTTTTTGTTGTTAGACAGTTTGTAGATGTCTTTGAGCTAGTTACAGGATTATTTCCGAAATGAGCTATTGAGTTTCATACATATATTGTACCTGGAGCTGAAACCCTTAGTAGACCACCTAGTAGAATGACACCTACTGACATGAAAGAGTTAAAAGTGCAGCTGTGGATTTAGAAGGAAAAAGTTTTATTATACTAAGCCGTTCTCTTTAAGGAGTGGTGATGGTGTTCATGAAGAAACCGGATGAGTCATTAAAATTGTGTATTGATTATCGTAAGTTGAATGGAAAGACGATAAAGAACCAATATCCCTTGCCGAGAATCAACGACTTATTTAAACAGTTGAATGAAAGTGTTTTCCCAATTGGATTTAGCGACAGGATTTTATTAATTAAGAGTGGTGGAGGATAGTATTCCTTTGACAACATTTAGAACCCGATATGGATCGTACGAGTTGTTTGTAATGCCATTCGTGTAGGAAATGCGGATCTTAAGGCAAAATTAACACTAGAGGGGGTGCGAGGGGGGGGGGTGTACATAGTGTTTATTTAATTTTATGGATCGTTTGGAAATATTTTCAAATTAAATCCAAAAACACAAAAACAATCACAGAATCAAAACACAGACGCAAATAGTAAATAAAAGCAGTAAAGGAAAGAACACACCGGAATTTTATATCGGTTCGAAGTTACCCTACATCCAGTCCCACATTATTTCTTATGTAGATTTCTTTTCAAATATATGTATATATTACAACCTTGATTTCGAGGCCATGAGATACACCCTCCTGTCTCCGAGTCCAGGGCAAACTTTCTTGATTTAACTAGGCTACAAGATTAGTTAATTGATTTATGGGCCACAATCACACCGTTTCTAATCACACTTTGATAGAGAGATACTCGATCCACTTCGTTCTTTCGATCTTTGATTACAAATGATCCTATAACTCTGAATAGCACTGAGAGCTTTGAGAGAGAGTGGCAAAGAATCAAACTAGAGATGATCGAGTTTGATTCACTTAGAATTTCGGCAGAGTTTTGTTAAAGCATTTGAAATATAAGAGAAAATTAGAGTGGAGAAGAAGGAGTAAAGAAATGAAGAAAAAGTAACTTAAAATTCGTTGAAAATAATTGGTATTTGTAGGAGAACAACGGTCATGTCCACTCGTGAAAGATTACGATGAACAGGCACTTCTTTTGAAAATTTGAAATTTGAATTCTACGCCTACCATATCGACATGGGGGATGAGGGATGTCGACATGCCTATGTTATTTTTGAAAATAGATTTTGCTTTAAAACTTGTCAAAACAATTTCTAAACTTTGTAAACAATTTTGAATATAGTTTAAACTTATAAAAGAGTTTTAGAAAGTAATCTTAAACATATAATCTATAATATAAAAGTAATATTAAAAAATAAGTATAGATTTCTTTAAAATATATTAAACTAAAATATTAAAATCAAGAGATAGTTTAAAAAACAAGAGATGATTTTGAAATTAATACGATTAAAAATAGTTTTTGAATTAAGGCTAAAATATTCAAATTGATAGAGATAACTCTAAAAAGATAGTTTTGAAAAAATAAATCATTTTGAAAATTTCATGGATTCCATTCCCCTAGAGAAGGTCGTGGGCTCCATCCCACTATTAAAGCGAGAAGGTGGATTCCGTTCCATGATTAAAATTCGAATAAAGAATTAAGTGCTATTATGAAGTTTTAGCATAGATCTTGACTCTATTACTTATCTTAATATCTTGAACTCTTGATACTCATGAGTCTTCAGTCTTGATTTATTCAATCTTGAATTTGTCAGTCTTGAATCTCTATACCTAGTCTTGATACAGTCTCCATTCTTGGTACCTGTATACACACACACACACACACACACACATATGTCCTGCATATACATATATATCTAGACAAGAATATTAATATTTTATAACAAGTCTTAAGGTTTTTGTCATCAAAACCATCATCTTAGGAACTAAAAATCTCCCCCTTTTTGATGACGACAACCTACGTTTATAAAATCTACTCCAACAAACTTCAATTCTACTCCGACTTCCCCTTATTCCAACGACTCCCCCTTAATCTACCAACCCCCCTTGATCTAAGCCTATCTAACCTATTTTTTAATTGTCTCCATTTGTCATCACCAAAAACTAAGCCTAAACTACATAAATCCCTCTTAAATAATACTATGGAACTAAATTCTAGTAACGAAGTATAACAAGCAAAACATAAATCTAATTTTATTATGTATGATGTAACATTACACATATATATGAAACATAGACATAAATATATACAAGTACACGAAATATAAAAACATTAATATAATAACAATCTAACGAGAGTCCTTGACAATTGGTGACTTGTGAATCGAACAATTAGGGTAACCGAGACAAAAGTTTCCATGTTGTTCGACCAAAATACCTTTTTTGTCAAAAAAGACTTCTCTAACGCAAATAACTTTATCTTCTTCGTTCATTTGCGCTTCTTCCTCTTCTTTTTCTTCGTCGATGGATTATGCATACAAATGTTAGAGGAATCATCTTCAATCATAATAGGCTTTGCATGATTATCCATTAGAAATTTTTGCAAATTTCTAAGAATCTTGCCTTGTTTCTCTTGTTCCTTTGCCATCCTTATTTGCATGACTTGTAATTCAGTCGGCATTTGCAGAGAATCCTTCATAGTTTCCTCGACCTTCATTACTCAAGTCAATGTAGTTCATTGAAATAGACCAGAATTAGGAGAAAGGAAGGAATATGTTGCATTTTGGTTTATTTAGAAGAGGAGGCCATTATATTATATTTTTAGAAGTTTATTACAGATAAAATGAGGTAAGAAGATAGAAAAAATTTGAAATGTTATGATTATATAACCACCAAACTGATTTTAGAGGAAAAATCAAAATTTCAAATTTTACCATTGTATGTCGATTGGGGGTAAAGGCATGTCGACATCCCTTTGAAAATTTTGACAATTTTGTTTTTCTTTATTTGTTTAAATATATATGTTACTATATCTATATTATATATCTCAGTTGTAGAACAAATACCTAGTTCTCTTCTTAATTTAATAAAGGTTGATTGATTCAAGGGTTTGGTTAGAATATCAGCTATTCGATTCTCATTGTTGATAAATTCAAGAGCAATAATCTCTTTACTTATATTATCTATGAGAAAATATTGTCAGATATCAATATGTTTTGTTCTGGCATGATGAGTAGGATTTTTGGATAAATTTATTGCAATAAATTTATTGCACTTGTATTGTCACAATAAATTGGTGATTTTGAAATATTTAATCCAAAATCCTTTAGGGTCTGTTGCATATTGATAACATGAGAATAAGACAAAGTAGCAGAGATATATTTGACTTTAGTTGTTGATAGTGAGACAGTATGTTTCTTTTTACTAAACCCGAAAACCAGAGAATGTCCTAAAAAGTGACAAGTTCCACTTGTATTTTTTCGGTCTGATTTACAACCAGCATAATCAACATCACAATATGAGATTAAATCAAATGAATCATTTTTAGGGTAAAATAGGCCATGGTCTAAAGTGTGTTTAACATATCTTAGGACACAGTTAACAGCTTTTAAATGAGTTTCTTTGGGTTGAGATTGGTATCTTGCACAGAGACAGATACCATACATGATATCAGGTCTACTCGCAGTTATATAGAGTAGCGATCCAATCATTCCCCTATATAGTTTTTGATCAACATCCTTTGACATTTCTTCTTTATTTAAGGCTTCATTGGTTGCCATAAGAGTGGGTTTTCCACTTGTAGTGGTCATACCAAACTTACTAACTAGATTCCGTAGCATACTTTTCTTGACTAATGAAAACACCACTATCTAATTGTTTTATTTGAAATCCTAAAAATAAAGTAAGTTTACCCATATGACTCATCTCAAACTCTTTTGTCATTATTTCAAAAAACTCTTTGTTCATTCTATTGTTTGTTGATCCAAAAATTATACCATCTATATAAATCTGTACAAATTGGATATCATTTTTGTTTCTTTTAATAAAAAGAGTATTATCTACTTTACCAATTTCAAAATTTTAGTGTAATAGGTAAGATCTTAGTTTGTCATACCAGGCTCTAGGAGCTTGTTTCAGACCATATAATTTGATATTAATAGGTAAACATGATTTGGAAACTTTTCTTCTTCAAAAAGTGGAGGTTGTCCAACATAAACATCCTCTTTAACAAAACCATTTAAAAAGACACTTTTGACATCCATTTGAAATAATTTAGAATTGTTATGGTTTGTGAAAGTAAGTAGAATTCTAATGGCTTCTAATCTTGCTATGGGTGCAAAGGTTTCATCATAGTCTATTCCTTCTTCTTGACAATAATCCTGCACGATTAACCGAGCTTTATTTCTAACGACCTCACCTTGTTCATTTATTTTATTTTTATAAACCCATTTAGTTCCTATTATAGTTTTGTCCTCAGGTCAAGGAACAAGTTCCTATCATCATTTCTGGTGAATTGATTCTGTTCTTCTTGCATAGCAAGAATCCATGAATCATTACTAGATGCATTCTTTGGATTTTTGGGTTCAATAGTTGATATAAAAGCTACATTACTCATCTTGTTTAGTTGATTTCTAGTTCTAACTACAGATTCAATATTTTCTAGTATATTTTCTATAGGATGATCTTTGAAAAGCCTGATCCTTTTATTAAGGTGAACAGTTTCACAGTTTATTTCATTTGATTCATTATTTAAAGTAACAAAATCATCTTCATCATTTATTTAACAAAATCTATGAAATTTTCATAAAAAGACACATGTATTATTTCTTTAATGGTGTTAGTTTTTAAATTAAAAGCTCTATATTCTTTACTTCTATTAGAATATCCGATAAAGATTCCTTTGTCAGATTTAGGATCAAATTTATCCAAATTGTCCTTTGTATTTAGAATAAAGATTTACTTCCAAAAACTTTAAAATAAGATACCTTTGGTTTCTTATTGAAAAGAAGTTCATATGGTGTTTTATTGGTTAGAGGTCTAATTAAAATCCTATCCAAAATGTAACAAGCTGTAGCGATTGCATCAGTCTAAAAATTTCTTGGTAATTTACTATCTAAAAGCTTAGTTCTTGCACACTCTTGAATCATCCTATTTTTATGCTCTACCACTCTGCTTGTTGTGGAGTTCTTGAAAAAGAAAAATAACGAGTTATTCCTTTTTTATAATAGAAATTCTCAAAATTGTCATTTTCAAATTCTCCGCCGTGATCAATACAAATAGTTTTGATTTCTAAATAAAGTTGATTTTGAATTCTTTTTGCAAAAGTTTTAAATAAATCAAAAGCATAACTTTTATATTTCAGAAAATTATCCATGTAAATCTAGAATAATCATCTATAATTACAAAAACATATTTACTATGATTTTTGACTGAATTTGAGATGGACCAAACATATCTAAATAAAGTAACTCAAGTGGTTTTGAAGTTGAGATCAGATCTTTCTATTTAAATGAACTCTTTCTAAGTTTTACTAATTGACAAGCATCACATATACTATCTACTTTAAAATCCATTTTAGGGAGACCACTTACTAGATCAAGTTTTAAAAGTCTAGATAAGAGTTTGAAATTCAAATGCCCATATCTTTTATGCCAAATCCAAGGGTCACTTGTATTAGCCAAAAGACATAGGTTATCATTTGAGATTTCCATACCGAGAATATAAATATTTTTCTTCCTCATTCCTTCAAAGATAATATTTGATTTATTGTCTTCGATGTGACACTTATCCTTTTTAAATTTAATTTTGTAGCCCTTGTCACATAGTTGACTTATGCTAAGTAAGTGGTGTTTTAGATTCCTAACTAACAGAACATCAGAAATAGTAGGAGTTTTAAAGTTACCGACATTGCCGATGCCAATCACATATCCTTTTGAATTGTCTCCAAAGTTGACCATTCCTCCATCTTCATAAATTATGTCATTCAGTATCTTCGGATTACCAGTCATGTGTCTTGAACATCCATTATCAAGTATCCATTTGTTTTTCTTGATTTGCACCATTTGTCCATTGAATGTTGATTCTTCAAAAGCCATATAACACATCTATTCCTGCACAACAGATCAATTCAGCAGATAACTTGATTTTCTTTAATAACAATATGCAGACTTATGAGACAATTTTGATTTGGATAGTTTTGAACTAGTGTTAACAGAATCTTCAAAAATTGCAATTTTAAACGTTTTGAAAATTCAGATTATGATAACTTTGTGAACCAATGATCTAATACCAAATGTAGGAAATGTGGATTATTGATCTTAAGGCAGAATTAACACTAGAGAGGGAGGGAGAGGTGAATAATGTATAATAAATTTTATGAATCCTTTTGAAATCTTTTCAAATTAAGTCCAAAATGATGCAATTCATAAACACAGAAATAATCACAGAGGCAGACACAGATGAAAATAGTAAATAAAAGAAATAAAGGAAAGAACACACCAGATTTTATGCTGGTTTGGAGTTACTGTACATCAGTCCCATACAATTTCTTATGCAGATTTCTTTTCAAATAGCCGATATTACAGCCTCAATTTTAAGGCCACGAGATACACCCTCCTGTGTACGAGTCCAGGGGAAACTCTCTTGATTTAACCAGTCTACAAGATCACCTAATTGATTTACGACTACATTCACACCCAATTGATTTACGGGCCACGATCACACCGTTTCCAATCATACTTTGATAGAGAGATACTCGATACACTTCGATCTTTCGATCTTTGATCCTATAACTCTAAATAGCACTGAGATCTTTGCGAGAGAGTAGCAGAGAATCTAACTAGAGATGATTGAGTTTGATTCACTTAGGATTTCGGTAGAGTTTTGTTAAAGCATTTGAAATATAAGATAATATTTGAGTGGAGAAGAAGGAGTGAAGAAATGGAGAAAAACTAACTTAAAATTTGTTGAAAACAACCGGTATTTATTGGAGAACAACGGTCATGTCCGTTTGCAAAATGTTATGACGAATAGACAATTCTTTTGAAACTTTGAAATTAGAATTCTACGGCTACTATGTCGACATGGGGGGATGAGGGATGTCGACATGCCTATGTTATTTTTGAAAATAGATTTGGTTTAAAACTTGTCAAAACAATTTCTAAACTTTGTAAACCATTTTGAATATATTTTAAACTTACAAAAGAGTTTTAGAAAGTAATCTTAAAATATATAATCTATAATATAAAAGTAATATTAAAAACCAAGTATAGATTTCTTTAAAATATATTAAAGCTAAAATATTAAAAATCAAGGGATAGTTTAAAAAACAAGAGATAATTTTGAAATTAATATGATTAAAAATAGTTTTTGAATTAGGGCTAAAATATTTAAATTGATAGAGATAACTTTAAAAAGATGGCTTTGAAAAAATAAATCATTTTGAAAATTTGGTGGATTCCATTCCACTAGAGAAAGTCGTGGGTTCCATCCCACTATTAAAGTGAGAAGGTGGATTCCATTCCACAATTAAAATCTGAATAAAGATTTAAGTGCTATAGTAACATAATTCTAGACTCTATTACTTATCTTGATATCTTGAACTCTTGAACTCTTGATACTTAGTAGTCTTTAGTCTTAATTTCTTCAATCTTGAATTCGTCAGTCTTGAATCTCTATACTCAATCTTGAATCTTTATACTATATAGTCTTCATTCTCAATACCTATATATACATATATATCTAGACAAGAATATTAGTATTTATATTTTATAGCAAGTTCTAAGGTTTTTATCAACAAAACCATCATCTCAGGCACTAACGATTCGGACTAACTATGCGCCTGGTTTCTTCATAGATTTAATGAACAAAATTTTCCAAGGGAGTTTGGATAAATTCGTGTTAGAATTCATTGAAGAGCTTTTGATATATTCTAAGGCTGAAAGAGACCATGAGATTCATCCTAAAATAGTGCTTAAGATGCTGAGACAATGTAACGACCCGCCTTTTTGGACAGTTTAAATGGACGATCAAATACACATGTCGATTCCAAACCATTCAAAAGGGCAGATGGTTATTGGGGTAAATAAGAAAAAAAGAGGAAAGAGAAATAAAAGTAAGGAAACAGCACAGAATCTTGCAGCGGAACGATAAAATATAATAATCAAATAAACAGTTCATGAAGTTGTTTACTATATGTTGATCATTATTTATACAACATCTATCAGAGTTATACATATTCAACAGAACAAATAAAATAATGCAGCAGACAGCATGATGCAAGGATAATAATAGTAATAGTATACCAAATCTTCGTCTTCATCCTCCAGAATAGATCTTCAATAAGCTGAAAACTCAGGTCTGACCCGAGCGTAATGAAAAGACAAAACACCCGAGTCAGGACTAAAATATCCTCATGTAAGTTAAATCAGTCGTAAATAAATATGAGTGTAACGGCATCAGAGATGTTTACGGGGTTTGATATCTTATATCCAGTGTCAACGTGCGTGCAATAACTCAAGAGATGTTACGGGATTTTTCCATCTCTTAAGAATCCGTTAAACTATCTACTATGTAGTAATGTACGCTAAGTAGATAATGCCTATCAGTAATATAAAGTATCAAAATAGCATTAAGGCGTTACCATACTCCCCCTTAACACATTTTTATAATGCCATAGTCTATGCAGCACCGTAAGCCCCACCGTAAACTGGTGGTTATCAGAGGGTACCCCATAGGTATAACACAAAACATAACGTAGTGGTCGCGAATAGGAAAATCAGTATGACAAGGTACATGAGGCGATACCAACTAGGATACTAGTAGTTGCGTGATCCGGACTGATGTTGAGCATAGCTAGCAGCTACCCCAACACCGCGAAACAACACTCCCAAATTAAGGGGTGCGCCCAAATCGCATCACAAATGTAATAGATATGGTATCGAAGAAGTGTGTCCGCTACTCCTGTTTTAGTCATATCAGGGGTCATCCAATATTGTTCTCTTTTTTCAGTCAACGCGTTCACCAAACCATCCACTTCATTCTGGATCAACACTCCGCGTATAATAGTTATTAACGTGGTGTTCGGTATCGACAGAGAGTATGTCCATATCCGATCCCGGTCTCTTTAATAACTACGTATTATTACACCGTTGGCTCTTTTACATTTCAAATCGATTCATAATTGATATCAAAATATCATATTCGCTTCAAAAATCAAATCCATTTCAAATATCATCGTATCTATTCAAATGTAAGATTTCGTTTCAAAAATCATTTTTGCATCAATATCTCATTTCGATTTCAAAATCATTTCGAATTTCAATTTAGGTTGCAACTTCATTTAACCCAATTCGTATTTAAATTCAAGATTTAAATATAAACATTTCACCTTATTGACCAGCTTAGAATTTTAGAAAATAGTTTTAAGTAGTTTAAAAGTAGTTTTAAATAATTAAAATAGTTAAAAAAATACTTAAAGTCTTAAAATGGATTTGAAATAGATAAATTAGTTTAAAATAATTTAAATTTGGTTAAGTAGATTTAAAATAGATCAAAATAGTTTAACTATTCAAAAATGGTTTATATAACTGAGTAATTTGGAAAACAAAATAAAACAGCTTCAAAACCAAACCATTTCAATTATAACTTCCCAATTCAAAACAATTTCAGTTTTCCTTCTACCAATTCAATTTCGATTTCGATTCAATCAACGTTAAACTTTGACTTCAAACTTATTCAATTTTATATTCACTTTCAATTAATTCAATTTCAATTTATATCGATTCGGGGCTTGATTTTTCAAAGTATCAATTTATAACACTTAACAAAATTATCTTTCAATATTCAAATTTAAAACCCAATTACAAATATGATTCAATTTCAAGCTCAATTTCGAAATATCTTTTTATATCGTTTTTACTTAGTAATACTCAAAGCTCGAAATAATGTTCAATCTTTAAAACAATAAAGTTTCAAAATTCAATCATATCCAAATTTTAAATTTCAAAGTCTCAACTTAAATTATTTAACAATTTCTTTTAATCAAAATTTATTTCAACATTCCAAACTCAATTTTTCGATTAATTCGATTTCTATAAATTAATTTCTATTTATAACTTTTAAATCCCAACATTTAAATAAATTTCAAATCAACGATTTTAAAAATTATTAATTTAGCCAATCCGGTGTCCGTATAAAATTTTCTATCCTGTGGTCAAGTAATTATTTATTTCAATTAAATGTCAGGGATGAATATATATCACTTAAACCAATCATAGTGTCATATGTATGCATAACAGGTTATATATAAGCAAATAAACATCCAAACATTTAACTATCAACCAATAACATCCATCGACATACATCATCCAATAGGAAATACAATTCATGGCAATTTCGTAGTTATCAATGTCAGGTAATTTAATCGCAATTCAATTTCAATTTCAATTTAACTGTCAATTTAATTTTCAACGGTTAATTCAAATGACAATCTATATGACAATTAAATTCTATCAAACAATGACTAATAAAATTCATATCACTTCATAATATCAAATTTAACTAGCATAAAGATATTCAGTACGTTGTGGGCGTTATAAAGCACTCACCTTGATTTTCAATTTCAAAGCAAATCGAACGACGTTCAATTTGACCCAAAATTTTAACGAGCTCCAAACACTCCCGAATCTGCACTGCAGCGTAGCTCTCCTCTCTGCGATTCCGGCGCTGCCGGTTTCGTCCAATTCCGACCTCGTATGGATGAGATATGAGTTTACAAAGTTCTATACGAATTTTAATACAAAAATCAACAACTTTTATTTTATTTTTAACCTCAAAAATATCACAGCCATCCATTCCTAGCTTGCAATCATGGTCGCCCACCTCTTTCTCTTCTCGTTTGCGTGAAAACTCCCAGGCAACCCCTGTTCGAAGAAACCCATACGCACGATCGAAAAACCCCAGGTCTCGATCAAGCCAAGCCTCCTGACGACGATCGGAAAGTGACAAATCGAAGGCCTCACTCCCCTCTACCTTCGGCCAGGAGTAGGTGGAGCTCGGCCCCCCTCCAACCTCGAGATGCGTGCGAACGGCCGGCCTTCACGAGTGATTTCCCGTTGATTTACTTTGCCTATGACGATCTCCACCGTTGAGATCGAAGATCTCAACGTGCTCTACAACTTCCATGTTGAAGGTTTCGCGTGAATGTCGGCGGATTGGGAGATCGGAGGGAATGAATTTGGGTGCGTTCTGGCTGTTAGCTTATATGGAGGCGGCGGCTGATGATAGACTAGGGTTTTGGTCCAAATGAAATGAATTAAGGGTCCTTTTATAGAAAACTGACGAACACTATTCATTCCCAATTTTTCGAACTCCAAATCTCGCGCAGTGACCGGCGTTTCTAAGGTTTACCCCGCGTTTCAGACACAATGGAACAGGTTTCGGAAGCAAATTCGATCATCTGTGCGAGTTACAGAAATAAACGATTGATTTTAAATTAAATCGGTTAATTAAATTTCTAGGCGTTTTGGCTCGCCCCGGACAAACGGTAAATCCGATTGACACGAAATTCGAAATTATACAATAATATCACATTACGGATCCGATGAAACTAGTTTCGTCGAAATCTGAGACTGTTTGAAAAATGGCTATTTTAACTCGTCAAATAAATATTAAAACAATTCCGATGCGTTTCGAGCTGGCACGGTCAAACGAAAATTCCGATTGCTACAAAAATTGAAATACGATAATAACAAACTATTACGGATCCAATGGAACTAGTTTCGTCCAATTCTGAGACTGTTCGAAAATTGGCTATTTTTCAGTCGATAATTAAATATTAAAATATTCAATTTTCACAGATTTACTTTTAATTCGATTTTAGAAGTTCTACAACATCATTATAACTTTAATATGATAAAATAAAATTTTACAAATAGTTTTTAATCATATTAAACCCTTTATTCAATTATCCAATAAATTCCATTTTTAAAATCTTATTAACTCTATTATAATCCCAATATAACTTACATTCACTTTGGAAACCAATTTGAATCATATTAAATCAAATTTCAATTATTCACTCTTTTTCATATATTAAATTTCATTATCAAATTAATCATATCAAATTTGGAATTTAATTATTCAAACATTTGTAATATTAAATTCAAACGAATTTGATTATTCTTAAATCACTATCTTTTGAAATATTCAAAACGAACTTATAAGATTTAACCTTTAAAACTAATTCAAATTATACAACAACCATTTCCATTAATCAGTTATCCAATTTCCGTTATTCAATTATTCAATAAGTTTTAAATATTTAATTTAAACAATTTACCTGTTCAATATTCAATATTTGATTTTTAAATAAATTTTACTTATCAATCAATTACTCTATTATACCCAATGAATTCAACAATTATTATCCTATTCAACTATTGATTGCAAAGGCATTCCCTAAGTAGCGTTTATTTTTCATTACTTGGATAATTATTGTTGTAATTCATTCTAGTTATTATTATTCCAAACGAATTACAAATTTTTTTTCTAACATTAAATCACGAAATCTTATTAAATTAGCTATTTTAATTATCGAAAATTTACGGTTCGTTACACTCTCCCCACTCAAAACTTTTCGTCCCCGAAAAGGAAAAAGAAAGGAAAAGGAACTAAGTATAGAATTCAACATTAGATATATTTTATTCAAGGTTACCAACTTATAAAACAATGAAATTCATTTATAAAGTCATAACTATGATTCCACTAAGTTACTCCGAACGGCTTACTAACTTTAAAGGTTAGTTATCAAAACAAGTTATATAAAAAAAAAATTTAAAACTTGAAAATTTTTCTAACACCCGGATTTACGGAAAATTTCGGCAGAGTCTCCTTTGCGCGGCTCGATCGAAAAAAAAATGACAGTATATATATCACAAATATACATCTCATCAAGTGATGAGGCATCCCGCAGGGAAAAAACTGTAAAAGTACGGTATGTAATCCGAGATATGTACCTTGTATATTATTAGCGAGCATATACGGCTAATATAGCGCGAAAGTGAGCTCCAAATGCGAAGCTAGCGCAATCCGAACCTACTAAACACTCAACAAACCATGAGAAACATGCATATATGAAAATGGTATCAATATACATCATATAGCAACATAACAACTACATATGCCAACATAGCAAATGCAACAAAAGCAACAAAAGCAACCATCAATCAACTATCATCCAACTAATCCATAACCAATCAATATAAATTCACTTCTCATTAATATTTATTCACTTGGTTTTCAATTTTAATCACAGTTGATTCATTAACGTTGGATTTTACTAACATTCATTCTCAATTCAATTAGTTAACATTCACTAATTTATATTTACATTAGTTCACTTCCAATTTGAATCAAATTAAATTTTATTTAAATTCATTTAACTTCCAATTTGATTTCAATGATTTATAGCTTTCAAATTCATTAACACTTAATGAATTATAGACAATCAACTAACAATCATATAACAACCAGATCATACCCAACATAACCAATTTATTAATTTTACATTCAATTTGGTTTATCTCTTTTATATATATATCCTGTTATATAATTTTTTTTAAAAGAATCATTTTATATTTGGCATCTTAAATTTCCAATATTAACTTTAATTAAGTTCGTAAGCCGTACATATATCATCCGTGAGCAATATCAATCTAATCGCTTATTCGATCACACAATTTCACTTCCAACTAGTATCGTTCACACGACTCTCTAGTGCGGACTCAGATTTGGTTCCTTGATTGGAAACTGTTACTGTCCTTGCATAGCCATATACTATGATAGAGAATTCCAGAATCAAATTAAAATCCATATCCAGGGTTCGCCGTCGAAAATCGAGCGAAAAATCGTAACTTGGATCGATATAAATCATCTCGAAATTTTGTGCTCGACTTTGGATCAAATCGTTATGCGAATAAAATAATATACGTACAATCTCACGTATTACCTTCCAATGGATTTCTATCCAATTTATCTATACTAAATTATTTTATTGACTTCTTTTTTTTTCAATTAATTATTCACAATCTATTATTCAGTTAGTATATTCATTTCTTTACATAGCACGTTCTTTAACATTATCTTTTCTTAAACATCATATCATAGAATTTGCTTACTCAAATTCATTTTAAACATTCTGTATAATTTAATTAAATAAAATTTCATTTTTCAATTGATTCTTAGCTATAAGAAATTCCTTTGTTTACATTTATTGCATTTTCATAATTTCAGTTAATAACAAATTTATTTATGGAACATCTTATTAACCAGCACTTTAGTTTATTGATCATCCTATAAAAGTCTAACTTCTCATATATGACTTTTCTTATTTTACGGTTTTCTCAAAGTTACAAATTCAAAATTTTTCTCTATGCAATTTATATTTATTTTCTATAACCAATTTACAAAAGATATTATACAATTCATTTGTCTTCTTTCTTAAGTTCACTTACTTGTTCCATTTATCCATTCATCATTTCAGGTTATATTTAAGTATATAACATTTTTATCACAACCATTTTTTTTTCATTTATATACATTTTAATTCCTTTTGAGTTTTCCTTACTTGTATGTTTCAATTACTTTCAGGTTCTGTTTATTTATACAATATCTCATTACATATCCAAAACATCATTTCAACTTCTTAATATTTGGTAAGTCATATTATATGTTATTAGAATGCAAATTTGGTATTATACAAATTTATAGAATTTCATTTTACTTAATTAGAATATTCACAAATTTAATTTGTTTAAATCCTCTTTACCTTTCAACTTTAAAGTTTTCCCAAACAACAGCTTAGATATCTTAATCCTCTTATTTTATAAATTCTGGTTATTCACATTTCATTCAAATAATTTGAAAATTATTAATTAACAGAACTTAGAAATTTAAATGCCCGGCTCTTTTCAAATCATTTGAAATAAACATATATACTTATATATTTAATATATCAAATCATACCTTTGGAGTTTAAACCAAAACCCATTGACCCAAAATAATTTTGAAGAAAAGCAAAGCTTCTTAGAAGTCTCCCCTACTTTGAGACTCGAAAATGAACGTCGATGATGCTGCGTAGTCATCACCGAAATTATTTTCCAGCGACATAAGAGAGGAGTACTATATTCATTCCTTTTTAAAAATCCTTTCAAAATATTTCCATAAACAATTTCCAACTAATATTACTATATATTTCTTCAAAACTTTGAGAATCATTTTTCAAAATCTCCGGGTCTTAAATTCAATATTTCCCAATTTAAATCTATTTTAATTTATAAGTCACGTTTATAAAACATTCTTATAGGATTTTCTTTCTTAAAACATTCCACAAGTGTTTTATCATTGTTCATTTTGTAATTCAGCTTATTTATTAAATTACAATATCCAATTAATGATAATAACCAATATTGTAACGACACGGATTTTTCCGCGTTCGAAAATCGACATCCGTACTCCACTTGTACTTGAATGCCGCAGATTCAATCGTTCAAATCCGAGTCGCCGGAGCTTATAACACAATTAAGTAAAACAACACAGCGGAAGAAAAAGAAATGAATATTATATACAACCAATGATACAATATCCAGAATGATACAATAATGATATATATATGATACAAGAAATATCAGAGACAAGATAACAACGTTACAGCGGAAGAACAATATGATAAAGCAGCGGAAAATAAAACTCCAAACAGCAACAACAACTCAAATCCAATGCTCCAAAGCCAACTCCAAAATCACAAGCTCGAACCACCATCTCGCTTCATCAAGATGAGCAAGTCTCGACCACCAAAGACTTAAATATCCAAAGACCTCCAAAGAATACCAAAGAGAAAGATAGAAGCTACTGAATCGATATCTATATCTGGAAAACCCAACTCTAGACTGCCCGTGTGGAAAATAGTGGGCACCCAGAGTTTAGGAAGGAACAATAAACTCCGGGTCAGTCATGGGACTGGTATGAGCAAACGAAAACAGTACATCTTTAAAACAAACAAAAGAATTTAAATTTTTGGAATCCGCAATGCTTTTGGAAAATGAAACTACCATAAGGTCTCCCGCCACACACACACAATGCAAACGCAGACTTGGAAAGATTTCTCCTTATGATAGTTAAATATGCTTAATACGCGAAAACTATTTGATATTATTATTAGTGCATAGTGGAAAACATTTCGAAAGTATAATATTAATCTTAGCCAGCATACGTACCATTATAGTATGCTTACTATAGCTACCATGTTAGATGCCAGGTTCTACAACTAAAACTGTACAAGGCGCGTATTGGTAATTGGATTTCCAACAAATGGTCAGGCTAAGGAACTTTCTTTGCCACATGGGTACGCCTCTGGAGGAACGTCCCGAGAACCTAACCTGATCTCTGCCAACACAAGGCCGGGTTACCTCTGTAACTAGGTAACTACTGACACGAGTATGCCATCCCCCGGTCGTAACCAACCTTCATCCGAGCGCTCGATACCAACAACCACAAAGTCCACAAAGTAATGTATTTGCAGTAACCACGTAGGTTAAATATCTGGGCTCCATACCATGATATCACCTCTATCCAGAAGGAAATGAACATACCCTCAGGAGGCGCTACCTCCAAATAACCTTGCTGCATTCTTCCTGTTTCGGCCATTCCGGGTTGTGAAGTTCGACGAAGTCTCGTCCACAAAGCTACGCTTTTCACAAAAGCCATTCTTTGATCAACAAATTATCAGCAGCACTTCGTATGCCACATTACCAAATTGGGAATGTATCAATGGTAACCATCAACTACATAACCTCTGAGCTCGTATGTCTCAGAGAAGGGTGTTAAGCTAAAAGAATAAATCTCCGCCACCAAACAGAAATGTATTTGATAGAAACCGGTTTTACATCTCAAAGTGTAGTGTCAGACACACATCCATACAAGTCTGTTCCGGGTTCGAACATAACCGAAGGCACTTCCGAAGAAGCCCTTGCAAATCCGAGAATCCACAGTCCCGATCGGACTTCCCATCAATTAGGGAATCTCTATACCGTAGCTACTCGGTGCAGAGATAATCGATAGGTCATCCTATCGTTCTCGCAAACACCCGGTTTTCACCACCGGTCTTCAAATGCTATCCATAACGTCGTATCATATATTCGGAATGGGCTATATGACACAAAAGTCCTCTCCCGGCTAAACCGAATAGTGAGCGCAATATTTAAAAACATATGGATATGGGGTCTCAGTTAAGTCACAACTTAAAAATCCAAAACCTTTCATTCAAATGGATAAAATAAATTACCATTCCCAATCTTTTAAACAAAAAGATTTATCTTAAAGATCCCCTTTCAAATTTTAAAACAAGGTACACAAATCTTTAACAAAGATTCATTCATAGCCTTTCAAAACAATCCCATTCCAAATTGGATTAACTCATCGGGTCTTTAAATCAAAGACTCATTTCATAGATTTCAAAGTTATTTCCAAAGATTCACTTATAACTTAGAAAAATATTTCAATTCAAACTTGAAATTTCTTATGAATTGGAAATTCATTACTTATGTGAAAGCTTTTATCATTTGAAATCAAACAGTTTTAATTCGAAAAACCCGATTTCATTTATACAGGTTAAAATCCTTGGGTTAATTCAAATTCCCAAAACAACATTTTTAAAATGGTTTAAATCGATATAAGCTTGTATATCTTTTTAAATCATAAATACCGAATATAGAATTCAATTCCAGATATTGCATTCCAATTTAAATCGGATTATTCAAATTCCAAATCTCTATTAGTTATTCAAAATAACTTTCATTCTTAAAACACCTTTTCAAAGCTTTCCATATTAAAATAAATTTATTTCCAAAACTATTTGAATTTAAAAATTTAAATTCAAAGCTTATTTTAAAAATCTGTGACTTAACCGATTTCCACGTGAAATCCACATTTATTGTGTGTATAGGTGTGGTACAGGGGTTTTACACAATAGTGCAACATCGTTCAACCATCACATATTAAAACACATAAATATAGTTGATAAGCGATATAACTATAACGCTTATCGCTTATTCACAGATTCACACAAAATATACAGATGTATTATCAATAAGCGAATAAATTATATATAGCACAATCCACAGAACAAAATATCCAGATCAGATAGGACCATCAATTCAAGGCATCTCATACAATACAATCATTCATAAGCAATTCAAGCATCCAACAATTATTTATAAAACAGGATTAATTCAATTTTTTAATCCTAATAAATTCTATTTAATTTTCCAAATGATTTCTTCAGTCCTGTGTGTAAGCATAGCATTTCTGGTCGAACCACCGAACCACACATCTTATGAATTAATTATCCAATCCTGATTAATTAATTACAAATCATTTGATATAAATTAATATATAATCACCTTAATTAATTATTTTCAATTAATTAATTATTCTTAATAATCACAATAACTAAATTAACCTTAAGTTAATTACATAATTAATCAATTCCTAATTACATTAAGTAATTGACTTTTAATTATAAATAAATTAACTTTTAATCATCAATTTACTTACCTTCCATCATTAATAAATCTTTAACCACAAAGTAGTTAACCCTTAATTACTTAATTAATCAATTTAAATCATTAATTATTTTTAAATTAATTACCTTAAGTAATCATTAATTAATGACATAAATTAATCACTTAATTTATCACACCAAATAATTTAACTTTAAGTTAATTACATTAATTAACCCCTCATTGATTATCATTCCATAAATTAATTACATTCAATAATTATCCCAATGTAATTACTCGAAACCCAAGATAATTTCAAATATTTCAAATTCAATCTTTTAAAACTATTTGAAAACTTTATTTAGGAATTTGGTTACTATTTCTTTTATATCTTGAAAACCTACAAATTCAAATACCTGATGAATCTAACCCATAATTACCTTTTAAATCAAACAATTTAAAACAATTTAAATCCTCAAAACTTGTTTAAAACTTTATTTTCTTTCAACCCAGGTAACTCAACACCTTAATTAATAAATATCATAATTTAATTAATTAACCTTTAAATTACTTGACTAATTAAACTCGGATTATTAATCAATTTTATCTTAATTACTTTTATTAAGTAATTAGTTTCAAGTAATAAATTTCCTTTAACAATTACGTTAACCCAAACTTTGAAAGTTAATGAACAATTTTAAAACATCCTTTATATAAATCAACTTCTTTAAATATTATTAAGTTTATTTTATTTTAAAACTTAATTATCAACTCCTAATTTAAAACTTAATTAAACTTGGTTAAATATTTTTCTTTGAAATCAAATTATTTTATTAACTTTAAACTTGATTAAATCCTTTACTTTGAAACCTTGAATAATAATTCAACTTGGAAAATTTGTTGAACATTCTTTACCTTTAAAACTTGATTTCCCTTACTTCAAAACAACTTTTCTTATTAAACTTTATTTTGTTGTTGAAACCTTAAAGTAAACCCGAGCTAAATCTCGTTTAACACGAGTATGACTTCGAGACCATTGCAACGTCCACCGCTTCGAGTCAAACACAGTACTACACGCTCACGAACCCGAGTCTCTCATCTTCTTCTTCTCTTTCTTTTAGTTCCAAACTCTAGAATATTTTAGTACCGTGCACGTGCTAGGTGCACACCCTTCCGTCCCTCACTGATCAACAGTGCCACCGTCAACATATCAACGACGACCACCTCACTTCAAACAACCATCCATATTGATGAACTTGGCCAAGAATTGAAATCGAACCATTTTGTTCAACTTGGAACCCAACCTAGAAATAACCCATCACCTAAATTGATCTCACACCATCACCGTAGATCATCTGAAGCCTCGCCGCCTCGCCAGGAGCTGCGCCACCCTCGACACCCTATTTTCCCCCAGTCGCGATTCCCTCCGATCATCCCACGTTGCCACACGAGCACAATAAACAGCCCGACCCAATTTGGGTTCTTAAACCCTAAAATACCATAATCCAATCACTACGAAGCAAAATAAAATCATTTTGTATTTTTCTTGTATACACCGATGTACCATCTAGCTACACCCTTAATCGCGATCCCTAACTCGCCGTGGATCATCGGGTTTTGACAAAATTTCCCATTCTGTTCAACTGCCATTTTCGAGAACGTTATTCTATTAAAAATCTTGATTTTCATTTCAAAATTCCTAGTTTTCGATAGCATAACAGATTATATACCTGAAACAAACTATTCCTATGATCAAGATTTTGATAAATTTTCAAAAGACTGTCCTTCTTCTTTTTATTTAAACTAGCTACAGGTAAAAAAAAACTATTTTTTTTATGGTTATTTTGATATAGCTAACGAATTAGGTATACATATTATAATCTATAGAGACTCTGGGAAGAAGATTTAATTTTTTTTTTTAAAGTTTGAAAACCTGCACAACAAAGAACAGAGCCTAAATACAGAAATGCATGTCATTATCCATCAACACACTCATACATGCAAGCTTAACCAAAACATCAATCAAGCACATTTAAGAGCAATTTTATAGATCATTCAAAAACATATATAGGGTTGGGTTTGCTCACCTGTTTGCGCAAGGAAGAGAAGCAGAATTTGATTTATGTTGAACAGAGACAGGAATATATTTTTTCTTTTGCAACAGAGCTTTAATTTTGTTGCCAGATCTTGCTCTACTTGATCCTGTTTTGAATCCCATTTCTTCTTTACTCTGTTGTGATTTCCAGATTTGACGTTTAAACTGTTTTGATTAGTAACTTGCATTGATATTGCTTTGTTTTCCAGATTCAAACTTAATAAGGTCGAAGTTGAATTGCTGCCTGATCAAACTTTGTCCGGGTTGTTTTTCAGGTTTTGAGAATGCTTTGATTTACTCCAAATTAAGTTGCGGTTTGGACTCTGATCTGCTTTCAAGTTTTGATTCCTTTTGTTTTCAATATGGTTTTTGTTTCCAATTTTGGGAAAGAAGATGATTGTTTTGTTTCCAGATTTAATTTTTTTTTTAAACATGTTTGTACCATTTCCAATTAAGAGAAAAATCCTCTTTGCCACTTGTTAAAACATATTACCACTTGTCTATACACTTGTTAACCCATTTCTTACATTTGTTACGTTTAAACAAAATTATGTAAAGTCCTTTTTCATAAATTTATTTACAAATTGTTTTAAACCTTGATTTGTTTTATATTTACAAACTTATATAGATAACTTTTAATTTTATTTTCAAATGTTCTATCTTAAAATACATTTATATGAATAAAGATACATCTTTATTAATTTTGAAAATTTAAAAACAATTTATATTTTATCCTTAGATTTCAAATTAAAGTCTATTTATAATCCAATTTATTTATTTACTCTAGAATTTTCAAATTAATTCATAATTAAATTCACAATTTAAATTTTCAAAATTAAATAAATTGTCAAATTAAACTTGTTCAAAATTCGGGAATGTTACAGATTCCCCCCTTAGGAAATTTCGTCCTCGAAATTTGAAAGTAGGGAGACAACAAAGAATATAGAAAGATCGAGAGATGAATCACTAGATCAAACTGAATATTTATTCTACATTTGGCTTACCCAATCAGAATATCAATAATGGAGACAAGAATTAATCAAGATACTCGGGTCATCAGATCTACGAATATTCAGGAATATTGGTTAGTTTGAAAGGATAACTAACCACTTGTAGAATGTATCTGGACCCAACAGAATAAACAGATATATGGGTGCAATCCAAAACTTTTAGTTTAAACAACCAAAATATACCTATCAACTATAGCAACCAAAGTAAACAATTCATCCAAACAAACAATTCTGACCCATCTGGAGTTTATGTCCCATGCAAATATATCAAAGCTTCTTCCTGGAACTACCAGGAATCATTAAAGAATTGAGAAGATGAATCATAGGAGATTGATAGAGAAAGTTGTTTCCACTGTCACAGGGTATCGACCATTTGCAGCGGTACTCCCCTGTCCCCTATCTCGTTCTCTTCTTGCACTCACACTCACTATCAGTGGATAGTAAGAGAATTTACTGAGACATTCGAACGGATATCTTAGAGATTACTCATTCTAGGGTTTACTCATTCTAGGGTTTACTTCACCCTATTTATAATGAGCTACTTAATGTGTTATACTCCTGAGCTAAAGTTTAACCTTAGCTCTGATACCAAATGTAACGATACGGATTTTTCCGCGTTCGAAAATCGACATCCGTACTCCACTTGTACTTGAATGCCATAGATTCAATCGTTCAAATCCGAGTCGTCGGAGCTTATAACACCATTAAGTAAAACAACACAGCGGAAGAAAAAGAAATGAATATTATATACAACCAATGATACAATATCCAGAATGATACAACAATGATATATATATGATACAAGAAATATCAGAGACAAGATAACAATGTTACAGCGGAAGAACAATATGATAAAGCAACGGAAAATAAAACTCCAAACAGCAACAACAACTCAAATCAAATGCTCCAAAGCCAACTCCAAAATCACAAGCTCGAACCACCATCTCGCTTCATCAAGACGAGCAAGTTTCGACCACCAAAGACTTAAATATCCAAAGACCTCCAAAGAATACCAAAGAGAAAGCTAGAAGCTACTGAATCGATATCTATATCTGGAAAACCCAACTCTAGACTGCCCGTGTGGAAAATAGTGGGCACCCAGAGTTTAGGAAGGAACAATAAACTCCGGGTCAGTCATGGGACTGGTATGAGCAAACGAAAACAGTACATCTTTAAAACAAACAAAAGAATTTAAATTTTTGGAATCCGCAATGCTTTTGGAAAATGAAACTACCATAAGGTCTCCCGCCACACACACACAATGCAAACGCAGACTTGGGAAAGATTTCTCCTTATGATAGTTAAATATGCTTAATACGCGAAAACTATTTGATATTATTATTAGTGCATAGTGGAAAACATTTCGAAAGTATAATATTAATCTTAGCCAGCATACGTACCATTATAGTATGCTTACTATAGCTACCATGTTAGATGCCAGGTTCTACAACTAAAACTGTACAAGGCGCGTATTGGTAATTGGATTTCCAACAAATGGTCAGGCTAAGGAACTTCCTTTGCCACATGGGTACGCCTCTGGAGGGACGTCCCGAGAACCTAACCTGATCTCTGCCAACACAAGGCCGGGTTACCTCTGTAACTAGGTAACTACTGACACGAGTATGCCATCCCCCGGTCGTAACCAACCTTCATCCGAGCGCTCGATACCAACAACCACAAAGTCCACAAAGTAATGTATTTGCAGTAACCACGTAGGTTAAATAACTGGGCTCCATACCATGATATCACCTCTATCCAGAAGGAAATGAACATACCCTCAGGAGGCGCTACCTCCAAATAACCTTGCTGCATTCTTTCTGTTTCGGCCATTCCGGGTTGTGAAGTTCGACGAAGTCTCGTCCACAAAGCTACGCTTTTCACAAAAGCCATTCTTTGATCAACAAATTATCAGCAGCACTTCGTATGCCACATTACCAAATTGGGAATGTATCACTGGTAACCATCAACTACATAACCTCTGAGCTCGTATGTCTCAGAGAAGGGTGTTAAGCTAAAAGAATAAATCTCCGCCACCAAACAGAAATGTATTTGATAGAAACCGGTTTTACATCTCAAAGTGTAGTGTCAGACACACATCCATACAAGTCTGTTCCGGGTTCGAACATAACCGAAGGCACTTCCGAAGAAGCCCTTGCAAATCCGAGAATCCACAGTCCCGATCGGACTTCCCATCAATTAGGGAATCTCTATACCGTAGCTACTCGGTGCAGAGATAATCGATAGGTCATCCTATCGTTCTCGCAAACACCCGGTCTTCACCACCGGTCTTCAAATGCTATCCATAACGTCGTATCATATATTCGGAATGGGCTATATGACACAAAAGTCCTCTCCCGGCTAAACCGAATAGTGAGCGCAATATTTAAAAACATATGGATATGGGGTCTCAGTTAAGTCACAACTTAAAAATCCAAAACCTTTCATTCAAATGGATAAAACAAATTACCATTCCCAATCTTTTAAACAAAAAGATTTATCTTAAAGATCCCTGTCAAATTTTAAAACAAGGTACACAAATCTTTAACAAAGATTCATTCATAGCCTTTCAAAACAATCCCATTCCAAATTGGATTAACTCATCGGGTCTTTAAATCAAAGACCCATTTCATAGATTTCAAAGTTATTTCCAAAGATTCACTTATAACTTAGAAAAATATTTCAATTCAAACTTGAAATTTCTTATGAATTGGAAATTCATTACTTATGTGAAAGCTTTTATCATTTGAAATCAAACAGTTTTATTTCGAAAAACCCGATTTCATTTATACAGGTTAAAATCCTTGGGTTAATTCAAATTCCCAAAACAACATTTTTAAAATGGTTTAAATCGATATAAGCTTGTATATCTTTTTAAATCATAAATATGGAATACAGAATTCAATTCCAGATATTGCATTCCAATTTAAATCGGATTATTCAAATTCCAAATCTCTATTAGTTATTCAAAATAACTTTCATTCTTAAAACACCTTTTCAAAGCTTTCCATATTAAAATAAATTTATTTCCAAAACTATTTGAATTTAAAAATTTAAATTCAAAGCTTATTTTAAAAATCAGTGAGTTAACCGATTTCCACGTGAAATCCACATTTATTGTGTGTATAGGAGTGGTACAGGGGTTTTACACAATAGTGCAACATCATTCAATCATCACAGATTAAAACACATAAATATAGTTGATAAGCGATATAACTATAACGCTTATCGCTTATTCACAGATTCACAGAAAATATACAGATGTATCATCAATAAGTGAATAAATTATATATAGCACAATCCACAGAACAAAATATCCAGATCAGATAGGACCATCAATTCAAGGCATCTCATACAATACAATCATTCATAAGCAATTCAAGCATCCAACAATTATTTATAAAACATGATTAATTCAATTGTTTAATCCTAATAAATTCTATTTAATTTTCCAAATGATTTCTTATGAATTAATTATCCAATCCTGATTAGTTAATTACAAATCATTTGATATAAATTAATATATAATCACCTTAATTAATTATTTTCAATTAATTAATTATTCTTAATAATCACATTAACTAAATGACCTTAAGTTAATTACATGATTAATCAATTCCTAATTACTTTAAGTAATTGACTTTTAATTATAAATAAATTAACTTTTAATCATCAATTTACTTACCTTCCATCATTAATAAATCTTTAACCACTAATTAGTTAACCCTTAGTTACTTAATTAATCAATTTAAATCATTAATTATTTTTAAATTAATTACCTTAAGTAATCATTAATTTATGACATAAATTAATCACCTAATTTATCACATCAGATAATTTAACTTTAAGTTAATTACATTAATTAACCCCTCATTGATTATCATTCCATAAATTAATTATATTCAATAATTATCCCAATGTAATTACTCGAAACCCAAGATAATTTCAAATATTTCAAATTCAATCTTTTAAAACTATTTGAAAACTTTATTTAAGAATTTGGTTACTATTTCTTTTATATCTTGAAAACCTACAAATTCAAATACCTGATGAATCTAACCCATAATTACCTTTTAAATCAAACAATTTAAAACAATTTAAATCCTCAAAACTTGTTTAAAACTTTATTTTCTTTCAACCCAGGTAACTCAACACCTTAATTAATAAATATCATAATTTAATTAATTAACCTTTAAATTACTTGATTAATTAAACTCGGATTATTAATCAATTTTATCTTAATTACTTTTATTAAGTAATTAATTTCAAGTAATAAATTTCCTTTAACAATTATGTTAACCCAAACTTTGAAAGTTAATTAACAATTTTAAAACATCCTTTATATAAATCAACTTCTTTAAATATTATTAAGTTTATTTTATTTTAAAACTAATTATCAACTCCTAATTTAAAACTTAATTAAACTTGGTTAAATATTTTTCTTTGAAATCAAATTATTTTATTAACTTTAAACTTGATTAAATCCTTTACTTTGAAACCTTGAATAATAATTCAACTTGGAAAATTTGTTGAACATTCTTTACTTTTAAAACTTGATTTCCCTTACTTCAAAACAACTGTTCTTATTAAACTTTATTTTGTTGTTGAAACCTTAAAGTAAACCCGAGCTAAATCTCGCTTAACACGAGTACGACTTCGAGACCATTGCAACGTCCACTGCTTCGAGTCAAACACAGTACTACACGCTCACGAACCCGAGTCTCTCATCTTCTTCTTCTCTTTCTTTTAGTTCCAAACTCCAGAATATTTTAGTACCGTGCACGTGCTAGGTGCACACCCTTCCGTCCCTCACTGATCAACCGTGCCACCGTCAACATATCAATGACGACCACCTCACTTCAAACAACCATCCATATTGATGAACTTGGCCAAGAATTGAAATCGAACCATTTTGTTCAACCTGGAACCCAACCTAGAAATAACCCATCACCTAAATTGATCTCACACCATCACCGTAGATCATCTGAAGCCTCGCCGCCTCGCCAGGAGCTGCGCCACCCTCGATACCCTATTTTCCCTCAGTCGCGATTCCCTCCGATCATCCCACGTTGCCACACGAGCACAATAAACAGCCCGACCCAATTTGGGTTCTTAAACCCTAAAATACCATAATCCAATCACTACGATGCAAAATAAAATCATCTTGTATTTTTCTTGTATACACCGATGTACCATCTAGCTACACCCTTAATCGCGATCCCTAACTCGCCGTGGATCATCGGGTTTTGACAAAATTTCCCATTCTGTTCAACTGCCATTTTCGAGAACGTTATTCTATTAAAAATCTTGATTTTCATTTCAAAATTCCTAGTTTTCGATAGCATAACAGATTATATACCTGAAACAAACTATTCCTATGATCAAGATTTTGATAAATTTTCAAAAGACTGTCCTTCTTCTTTTTATTTAAACTAGCTACAGGTAAAAAAAAACTATTTTTTTTTATGGTTATTTTGATATAGCTAACAAATTTGGTATACATATTATAATCTATAGAGACTCTGGGAAGAAGATTTTTTTTTTTTTTAAAGTTTGAAAACCTGCACAACAAAGAACAGAGCCTAAATACAGAAATGCATGTCATTATCCATCAACATACTCATACATGCAAGCTTAACCAAAACATCAATCAAGCACATTTAAGAGCAATTTTACAGATCATTCAAAAACATATATAGGGTTGGGTTTGCTCACCTGTTTGCGCAAGGAAGAGAAGCAGAATTTGATTTCTGTTGAACAGAGACAGGAATATTTTTTTTCTTTTGCAACAGAGCTTTAATTTTGTTGCCAGATCTTGCTCTACTTGATCCTGTTTTGAATCCCATTTCTTCTTTACTCTGTTGTGATTTCCAGATTTGACGTTTAAACTGTTTTGATTAGTAACTTGCATTGATATTGCTTTGTTTTCCAGATTCAAACTTAATAAGGTCGAAGTTGAATTGCTGCCTGATCAAACTTTGTCCAGGTTGTTTTTCAGGTTTTGAGAATGCTTTGATTTACTCCAAATTAAGTTGCAGTTTGGACTCTGATCTGCTTTCAAGTTTTGATTCCTTTTGTTTTCAATATGGTTTTTGTTTCCAATTTTGGGAAAGAAGATGATTGTTTTGTTTCCAGATTTAATTTTTTTTTAAACATGTTTGTACAATTTCCAATTAAGAGAAAAATCCTCTTTGCCACTTGTTAAAACATATTACCACTTGTCTATACACTTGTTAACCCATTTCTTACATTTGTTATGTTTAAACAAAATTATGTAAAGTCCTTTTTCATAAATTTATTTACAAATTGTTTTAAACCTTGATTTGTTTTATATTTACAAACTTATATAGATAACTTTTAATTTTATTTTCAAATATTCTATCTTAAAATACATTTATATGAATAAAGATACATCTTTATTAATTTTGAAAATTTAAACACAATTTATATTTTATCCTTAGATTTCAAATTAAAGTCTATTTATAATCCAATTTATTTATTTACTCTAGAATTTTCAAATTAATTCATAATTAAATTCACAATTTAAATTTTCAAAATTAAATAAATTGTCAAATTAAACTTGTTCAAAATTCGGGAATGTTACAGATTCCCCCCCTTAGGAAATTTCGTCCTCGAAATTTGAAAGTAAGGAGACAACAAAGAATATAGAAAGATCGAGAGATGAATCACTAGATCAAACTGAATATTTATTCTACATTTGGCTTACCCAATCAGAATATCAATAATGGACACAAGAATTAATCAAGATACTCGGGTCATCAGATCTACGAATATGCAGGAATATTGGTTAGTTTGAAAGGATAACTAACCACTTGTAGAATGTATCTGGACCCAACAGAATAAACAGATATATGGGTGCAATCCAAAACTTTTAGTTTAAACAACCAAAATATACCTATCAACTATAGCAACCAAAGTAAACAATTCATCCAAACAAACAATTCTGACCCATCTGGAGTTTATGTCCCATGCAAATATATCAAAGCTTCTTCCTTGAACTACCAGGAATCATTAAAGAATTGAGAAGATGAATCAAAGGAGATTGATAAAGAAAGTTGTTTCCACTGTCACAGGGTATCGACCATTTGCAGTGGTACTCCCCTGTCCCCTATCTCGTTCTCTTCTTGCACTCACACTCACTATCAGTGGATAGTAAGAGAATTTACTGAGACATTCGAACGGATATCTTAGGGATTACTCATTCTAGGGTTTACTCATTCTAGGGTTTACTCATTCTAGGGTTTACTTCACCCTATTTCTAATGAGCTACTTAATGTGTTATACTCCTGAGCTAAAGTTTAACCTTAACTCTGATACCAAATGTAACGATACGGATTTTTCCGCGTTCGAAAATCGACATCCGTACTCCACTTGTACTTGAATGCCACAGATTCAATCGTTCAAATCCGAGTCGTCGGAGCTTATAACACAATTAAGTAAAACAACACAGCGGAAGAAAAAGAAATGAATATTATATACAACCAATGATACAATATCCAGAATGATACAACAATGATATATATATGATACAAGAAATATCAGAGACAAGATAACAATGTTGCAGCGGAAGAGCAATATGATAAAGCAGCGGAAAATAAAACTCCAAACAGCAACAACAACTCAAATCAAATGCTCCAAAGCCAACTCCAAAATCACAAGCTCGAACCACCATCTCGCTTCATCAAGACGAGCAAGTCTAGACCACCAAAGACTTAAATATCCAAAGACCTCCAAAG
The DNA here is from genome assembly GCA_030765085.1 of Allium cepa. Classification (NCBI taxonomy): domain Eukaryota; kingdom Viridiplantae; phylum Streptophyta; class Magnoliopsida; order Asparagales; family Amaryllidaceae; genus Allium; species Allium cepa. The sequence continues at coordinate 905,426,149 of CM060929.1, read as the reverse complement.
AATACCAAAGAGAAAGCTAGAAGCTACTGAATCGATATCTATATCTGGAAAACCCAACTCTAGACTGCCCGTGTGGAAAATAGTGGGCACCCAGAGTTTAGGAAGGAACAATAAACTCCGGGTCAGTCATGGGACTGGTATGAGCAAACGAAAACAGTACATCTTTAAAACAAACAAAAGAATTTAAATTTTTGGAATCCGCAATGCTTTTGGAAAATGAAACTACCATAGGGTCTCCCGCCACACACACACAATGCAAACGCAGACTTGAGAAAGATTTCTCCTTATGATAGTTAAATATGCTTAATACGCGAAAACTATTTGATATTATTATTAGTGCATAGTGGAAAATATTTCGAAAGTATAATATTAATCTTAGCCAGCATACGTACCATTATAGTATGCTTACTATAGCTACCTTGTTAGATGGCAGGTTCTACAACTAAAACTGTACAAGGCGCGTATTGGTAATTGGATTTCCAACAAATGGTCAGGCTAAGGAACTTCCTGTCCCACATGGGTACGCCTCTGGAGGGACGTCCCGAGAACCTAAGCCGATCTCTGCCAACACAAGGCCGGGTTACCTCTTTAACTAGGTAACTACTGACACGAGTATGCCATCCCCCGGTCGTAACCAACCTTTATCCGAGCGCTCGATACCAACAACCACAAAGTCCACAAAGTAATGTATTTGCAGTAACTACGTAGGTTAAATATCTGGGCTCCATACCATGATATCACCTCTATCCAGAAGGAAATGAACATACCCTCAGGAGGCGCTACCTCTAAATAACCTTGCTGCATTCTTCCTGTTTCGGCCATTCCGGGTTGTAAAGTTCGACGAAGTCTCGTCCACAAAGCTACGCTTTTCACAAAAGCCATGCTTTGATCAACAAATGATCAGCAGCACTTCGTATGCCACATTACCAAATTGGGAATGTATCACTGGTAACCATCAACTACATAACCTCTGAGCTCGTATGTCTCAGAGAAGGGTGTTAAGCTAAAAGAATAAATCTCCGCCACCAAACAGAAATGTATTTGATAGAAACTGGTTTTACATCTTAAAGTGTAGTGTCAGACACACATCCATACAAGTCTGTTCCGGGTTCGAACATAACCGAAGGCACTTCCGAAGAAGCCCTTGCAAATCCGAGAATCCACAGTCCCGATCGGACTTCCCATCAATTAGGGAATCTCTATACCGTAGCTACTCGGTGCAGAGACAATCGATAGGTCATCCTATCGTTCTCGCAAACACCCGGTCTTCACCACCGGTCTTCAAATGCTATCCATAACGTCGTATCATATATTCGGAATGGGCTATAAGACACAAAAGTCCTCTCCCGGCTAAACCGAATAGTGAGCGCAATATTTAAAAACATATGGATATGGGGTCTCAGTTAAGTCACAACTTAAAAATCCAAAACCTTTCATTCAAATGGATAAAACAAATTACCATTCCCAATCTTTTAAACAAAAAGATTTATCTTAAAGATCCCTTTTCAAATTTTAAAACAAGGTACACAAATCTTTAACAAAGATTCATTCATAGCCTTTCAAAACAATCCCATTCCAAATTGGATTAACTCATCGGGTCTTTAAATCAAAGACCCATTTCATAGATTTCAAAGTTATTTCCAAAGATTCACTTATAACTTAGAAAAATATTTCAATTCAAACTTGAAATTTCTTATGAATTGGAAATTCATTACTTATGTGAAAGCTTTTATCATTTGAAATCAAACAGTTTTATTTCGAAAAACCCGATTTCATTTATACAGGTTAAAATCCTTGGGTTAATTCAAATTCCCAAAACAACATTTTTAAAATGGTTTAAATCGATATAAGCTTGTATATCTTTTTAAATCATAAATATGGAATACAGAATTCAATTCCAGATATTGCATTCCAATTTAAATCGGATTATTCAAATTCCAAATCTCTATTAGTTATTCAAAATAACTTTCATTCTTAAAACACCTTTTCAAAGCTTTCCATATTAAAATAAATTTATTTCCAAAACTATTTGAATTTAAAAATTTAAATTCAAAGCTTATTTTAAAAATCAGTGAGTTAACCGATTTCCACGTGAAATCCACATTTATTGTGTGTATAGGAGTGGTACAGGGGTTTTACACAATAGTGCAACATCATTCAATCATCACAGATTAAAACACATAAATATAGTTGATAAGCGATATAACTATAACGCTTATCGCTTATTCACAGATTCACAGAAAATATACAGATGTATCATCAATAAGTGAATAAATTATATATAGCACAATCCACAGAACAAAATATCCAGATCAGATAGGACCATCAATTCAAGGCATCTCATACAATACAATCATTCATAAGCAATTCAAGCATCCAACAATTATTTATAAAACATGATTAATTCAATTGTTTAATCCTAATAAATTCTATTTAATTTTCCAAATGATTTCTTATGAATTAATTATCCAATCCTGATTAGTTAATTACAAATCATTTGATATAAATTAATATATAATCACCTTAATTAATTATTTTCAATTAATTAATTATTCTTAATAATCACATTAACTAAATGACCTTAAGTTAATTACATGATTAATCAATTCCTAATTACTTTAAGTAATTGACTTTTAATTATAAATAAATTAACTTTTAATCATCAATTTACTTACCTTCCATCATTAATAAATCTTTAACCACTAATTAGTTAACCCTTAGTTACTTAATTAATCAATTTAAATCATTAATTATTTTTAAATTAATTACCTTAAGTAATCATTAATTTATGACATAAATTAATCACCTAATTTATCACATCAGATAATTTAACTTTAAGTTAATTACATTAATTAACCCCTCATTGATTATCATTCCATAAATTAATTACATTCAATAATTATCCCAATGTAATTACTCGAAACCCAAGATAATTTCAAATATTTCAAATTCAATCTTTTAAAACTATTTGAAAACTTTATTTAAGAATTTGGTTACTATTTCTTTTATATCTTGAAAACCTACAAATTCAAATACCTGATGAATCTAACCCATAATTACCTTTTAAATCAAACAATTTAAAACAATTTAAATCCTCAAAACTTGTTTAAAACTTTATTTTCTTTCAACCCAGGTAACTCAACACCTTAATTAATAAATATCATAATTTAATTAATTAACCTTTAAATTACTTGATTAATTAAACTCGGATTATTAATCAATTTTATCTTAATTACTTTTATTAAGTAATTAATTTCAAGTAATAAATTTCCTTTAACAATTATGTTAACCCAAACTTTGAAAGTTAATTAACAATTTTAAAACATCCTTTATATAAATCAACTTCTTTAAATATTATTAAGTTTATTTTATTTTAAAACTAATTATCAACTCCTAATTTAAAACTTAATTAAACTTGGTTAAATATTTTTCTTTGAAATCAAATTATTTTATTAACTTTAAACTTGATTAAATCCTTTACTTTGAAACCTTGAATAATAATTCAACTTGGAAAATTTGTTGAACATTCTTTACTTTTAAAACTTGATTTCCCTTACTTCAAAACAACTGTTCTTATTAAACTTTATTTTGTTGTTGAAACCTTAAAGTAAACCCGAGCTAAATCTCGCTTAACACGAGTACGACTTCGAGACCATTGCAACATCCACCGCTTCGAGTCAAACACAGTACTACACGCTCACGAACCCGAGTCTCTCATCTTCTTCTTCTCTTTCTTTTAGTTCCAAACTCCAGAATATTTTAGTACCGTGCACGTGCTAGGTGCACACCCTTCCGTCCCTCACTGATCAACCGTGCCACCGTCAACATATCAATGACGACCACCTCACTTCAAACAACCATCCATATTGATGAACTTGGCCAAGAATTGAAATCGAACCATTTTGTTCAACCTGGAACCCAACCTAGAAATAACCCATCACCTAAATTGATCTCACACGATCACCGTAGATCATCTGAAGCCTCGCCGCCTCGCCAGGAGCTGCGCCACCCTCGACACCCTATTTTCCCCCAGTCGCGATTCCCTCCGATCATCCCACGTTGCCACACGAGCACAATAAACAGCCCGACCCAATTTGGGTTCTTAAACCCTAAAATACCATAATCCAATCACTACGATGCAAAATAAAATCATCTTGTATTTTTCTTGTATACACCGATGTACCATCTAGCTACACCCTTAATCGCGATCCCTAACTCGCCGTGGATCATCGGGTTTTGACAAAATTTCCCATTCTGTTCAACTGCCATTTTCTCGAACGTTATTCTATTAAAAATCTTGATTTTCATTTCAAAATTCCTAGTTTTCGATAGCATAACAGATTATATACCTGAAACAAACTATTCCTATGATCAAGATTTTGATAAATTTTCAAAAGACTGTCCTTCTTCTTTTTATTTAAACTAGCTACAGGTAAAAAAAAAACAATTTTTTTTATGGTTATTTTGATATAGCTAACAAATTTGGTATACATATTATAATTTGTAGAGACTCTGGGAAGAAGATTTAATTTTTTTTTTAAAGTTTGAAAACCTGCACAACAAAGAACAGAGCCTAAATACAGAAATGCATGTCATTATCCATCAACATACTCATACATGCAAGCTTAACCAAAACATCAATCAAGCACATTTAAGAGCAATTTTACAGATCATTCAAAAACATATATAGGGTTGGGTTTGCTCACCTGTTTGCGCAAGGAAGAGAAGCAGAATTTGATTTCTGTTGAACAGAGACAGGAATATTTTTTTTCTTTTGCAACAGAGCTTTAATTTTGTTGCCAGATCTTGCTCTACTTGATCCTGTTTTGAATCCCATTTCTTCTTTACTCTGTTGTGATTTCCAGATTTGACGTTTAAACTGTTTTGATTAGTAACTTGCTTTGATATTGCTTTGTTTTCCAAATTCAAACTTAATCAGGTCGAAGTTGAATTGCTGCCTGATCAAACTTTGTCCAGGTTGTTTTTCAGGTTTTGAGAATGCTTTGATTTACTCCAAATTAAGTTGCAGTTTGGACTCTGATCTGCTTTCAAATTTTGATTCCTTTTGTTTTCAATATGGTTTTTGTTTCCAATTTTGGGAAAGAAGATGATTGTTTTGTTTCCAGATTTAAGTTTTTTTATTTTTTTATTTTAAAACATGTTTATACAATTTCCAATTAAGAGAAAAATCCTCTTTGCCACTTGTTAAAACATATTACCACTTGTGTATACACTTGTTAACCCATTTCTTACATTTGTTATGTTTAAACAAAATTATGTAAAGTCCTTTTTCATAAATTTATTTACAAATTGTTTTAAACCTTGATTTGTTTTATATTTACAAACTTATATAGATAACTTTTAATTTTATTTTCAAATATTCTATCTTAAAATACATTTATATGAATGAAGATACATCTTTATTAATTTTGAAAATTTAAACACAATTTATATTTTATCCTTAGATTTCAAATTAAAGTCTATTTATAATCCAATTTATTTATTTACTCTATGTAACGACCCGAAATTTTCGATCCCGAAAATTCCAGATAGTTAGAGAAAAGAAGAAAGAGATAGAAGAAGAAGAACAGAAAACCAAACCCAAAGTCTCACATACGCAGCGAATAAAATATAATATCACATGAATAATAGTTATACAAAGGAATCCGTTCTTGTCAAATTACACTTTATTATATCAGAGTTACAACAGATTTATAATCACAGAACAGATAAATCTATCTGTTTCAGATACTATAATATATTAACATCAGAAGCTCTCCATACGTTCCTGCTTTCTAGCCCGCCTCCTGAGCTCCAGAACGTCCTTACCTGAAAATCTGTAATACTCGGTCTGACCCGAGCATTACATCAAAGTAACACCCGGGTCAGGCTGGAAACCAGCTTGAGTAAACTCATCTAACAAGGAATATCCCAAAACATACAACTTATATAAACCCGGGTAATTTTATCAATTTACAACTTCATAAGTTGTTATAGACATCACCTATATCAATCATCAATTTCTAAGTGTCAAAACTTAGATTAAATGGACCAACTTACTTAAATCATTCCATATCAACCCATTTATTCCACATATTAATCTATAAGAAATTGAAGTGGTTTCAGGTATTCACTAATACCCGACTCCGGTCTCTTCGAATTCAATACCATCATAAGACAAAGCTGTTTATGCTTTAAACATTTCCATGTATACCTATAGTAACAGATTCACATGGCAATTCTATTTTAGATAGATAATCCATACCTAACACCCTAGCATCACAATCAACTGCCAAGAATAGCAACAATCCAAACATCCAATAACATTTAGCCATTCATAAGCAAAGACTTTAATCATAAAATCTCGAATTAATTTAAAATTAATTAAATTAATATCTTCCATTACCATAAATCCTGCATGTTTAATCCTTAATTAATTACAGCAAATTAATTAATTATTTCCCAATTTATTTAATCATTCCTTAATTACATTAGGTAATTAACTTTTAATTAATTACACAAATTAATTACCCTCAAACAATTTCATTCATTCATTAATCCTGATTAATCACGTTAGTAATTTACTTCCCTTAATTACTTATATTCAATAAATCAACTCCTTGATTAATTACATTAATTACTCCTTTAATTACACTGAGTAATTTTTTTTTACTTACTTTCCCATAAGCAATTGTTCTTTAATTATTTCCCAATAAGTAATTTCCTTTTAATTAATTACATCTAGTAATTATTCATTCATTGCTCCATTAAGTAATTTCTCCTCATTTATTACATTAAGTAATTATACTTAATCTAACATCAATTGATTATCCTTAATTAATTAATTAATTAAAATTAACCATATTAACATAATGATTAATTAATTTCCTTTAATTACTTCATTGAGTAATTACTTTTAATAATATTTCTTTAACATTAAGTAATTAACTCTTAATTACTTATTTCTTAATTGATTAACCTTGATTAATCAAATATTTAATTAAGTAATTAATTACACTCGATTAATTACACAAATTAATTTATTTCAATTTAATTACCTAATTTAAACATTCAAGTTGATTAAGTAATTATACTTCATAATTTGGGATACTTCAAAAATATACTTATAAGGAACCTTCTCACTATGTTGTATTTTTCTACTATCACCAATACTTATATTTCCACTGTTGAAGTTACATCCCAATCCAGTACAACCTATTGGAAATGTAGTAATTACATCACAAATACTAATTATAGACAATAGCAGCTTCAATATATATTCCTTAATTTAACCCTTATGAATTTGTTATCTTTTTGAAAGGGAAACTTAAGCTTTTACTCAAGCCAGCACAACACTACAGAAAGAATACGCGAGTCAAACCCCAAATAACTCGTGCCTGCTTCGAGTAAAATCGCCAGAAACTCGAGTATACTTCTTTGATAAAAAAAAACACGCTACCCTACAAAAATCAACAGCCACTTTCTGCTTCGAGGAAAACACGCGAAAACATCAGGTTCGACTCGAGTCCAAAATCGTCTTCCCCAACCTTCGTTCTTCAACCTGATACAATGTTCACGCGTGCACCTTGCACGGTGATCCAAAAGACGCCGACCCTTCCTCCGGCCATCTACAAGTCGCCAACGTCCACGTCGAGCCTCTCGACCGACCGAAACCCTCAAAACAATTCCAAAACAAAATCGAGCATCTAAGCCCAAATCTGGAAACAAGACTCGATCGGAAACCCAACCAATGCTAACAAACCCATCACCGTTAGACCATGCCGACCCCACCATCGAAACGCCTAGTCCACGACCACCAACTTCCCCAAATGCGATCGAACTCGATCCACTAACCAAGTCGCGATTGCCTCTACAGCCAAGTCGAATACAAAACCAACTAAAACCCTAGTTTCGAACAAATTTTATCAATTCGGCCATTGAAAAAAAATACCAGCATTTTCCCCTTCATCAGTGATGCCAAAACTAGCTTCTTCCAAGAATTTAACTTTAATCATTAAGTGGATTATCGACAAATCTCCAAATTGACGATACCATTCATTCCCAAATTCCTTACAATATAGGATGTTAAAAATCACAATTCCACCTCTAAAAATCTTATTTTTACTAGGAAAATCATCATGCGAGCTTAAATCTTTGATTTAATTTCATTGAAATTTCACCGAAATATGGTATTTACTGTAAATCTTGATATAAATGAACTATACAGTATGATTTCCACACAAATCAAATTTTAACTAAAACTATATTAAGAAATAATCATTTTCTTAGTTTATATCAACATGCATTATGGGCTAGGTGATGTAATCTAGATTTTTGAATTATATTTACACCCAAAAAAAAAGAACAGAGCCTATGAACTGTTAACAGACATGCACCCAAGTATATTTCATATATGTCTAGATATATATATATATATATTATGATATAAACCACAAAGACCATTTAACATCGATTCAAATACAAGTTTCACTGCATGCATCAAATTTATTTATTTTTTTCTCTGAAATAAAAATAAAAATGAAGGTACTGTTTACTCACCTGTTACTTTGAAGAACAGAGAATCCCCCCTCTTTTTTTTAAACTGAAAGTTGCTTTTGCTTTTTAAACCTGGATCTTGATCTTCTTACTTGAGCTTGACAATATCTGGAATCTTGTTTATGTTTGAGATAAGTTTGGATCTATTCTGCTTGCAGCCTTTGTTTATCTCAGGTTTTGATTTGAATCTTGAAAATGTTTTGCAGATTAGGTTACAGGTTGATGATTTGATTTTTCTTTTGATTTATGGTTTGTGAAGGATAAGTTGCATATTTTGTTTTGAGAATTGTAGGTTGAAGATTTTTCTTAATTCTTGAATTGAAAAGAAAATAGAAAAGAAAATGAAGAAGATGTAAAAATTAACAATGACACTTGTTAGAATATGTCTTAATTTAATTACACTTGTCCTTATATGTATTATATATAAAAGCTACAAATGTTAATTTCATGTATTATAATTCTTACAAATGTTTAGAGCCTTTATTTATATATTCCTTATGTTTTAATAATATATGTCTTTATATTTTTTTTTAATTTTGTATTATGTTTTATTTCAAGTACAAAAGAAAAAGATTTTAATAGTTTATTCAAATCCTATTTAAACTATCATACTTTTAAATTTAATAAATATTGATCCTAAGTATTTTGAATTTTATATTAAATTAAAACAAAGCCTCCAATTGCACTAGATATACTTGTAGTTTCAAACTTATATAGTTTGCATATCTATTTATATCCTTGTTAATTTATTATAAGATTTATCATTTCCAACTGTTTAAAATATCCATTCATAAATCAATATTTATTATAGCTCAAATCCATTTATATATATCTAGATATTTTTTTTTATTATCCCAGTTTATTTGTTCAATCTATAAATTCAGTATTTTTATGAATTAACCCAATTATTTTATCAATTACAGACGCCCAGAAAGTCGGGTTATCACACTCTAGAAATTTCAAATTAATTCATAATTAAATTCACAATTTAAATTTTCAAAATTAAATAAATTGTCAAATTAAACTTGTTCAATATTCGGGAATGTTACAAATATTTTCATTCCTAACAACCAGGTAAATTAGATAGGTCACAATAACTTCTGAATTTTTTTCTTTATGTTCAAAATATAATTTGAGCAAAATTATTTCATTTACCCAATTTCAAAACAATACTATGTCGAATTGTTCTGTTTAAGTGTTTAGAGATCCCTATCAATGACGTTAATTACTCATATTGACCAGAATCCATAAGCCACTCAACAAATCAACCGACACAATATAAAACATTTTATAAAACTAACAAATACGCCCTCTCATATATATACACTCAGCGACTCATCATAGGGTATTACTACCCTATTTATAAAGAGTCAGACCCCACAAAGCTAAGGTTATCGCTAAACCAAACTCTGATACCAACTGTAACGACCCGCCTTTTTGGACAGTTTAAACCGACGATCAAATACACATGTCGATTCCAAACCATTCAAAAGGGCAGATGGTTATTGGGGGTAAATAAGTAAAAAAGAGGAAAGATAAATAAAAGTAAGGAAATAACACAGAATCTTGCAGCGGAACGATAAAATATAATAATCAGATAAACAGTTCATGAAGTTGTTTACTATACGTTGATCATTATTTATACAACATTTATCAGAGTTATACATATTCAACAGAACAAATAAAATAATGCAGCAGACAGCATGATGCAAGGATAATAATAGTAATAGTATACCAAATCTTCATCTTCATCCTCCAGAATAGATCTTCAATAAGATGAAAACTCAGGTCTGACCCGAGCGTAATGAAAAGACAAAACACCCGAGTCAGGACTAAAATATCCTCATGTAAGTTAAATCAATCGTAAATAAATATGAGTGTAACGGCGTCAGAGATGTTTACGGGGTTTGACATCTCATATCCAGTGTCAACGTGCGTGCAATAACTCAAGAGATGTTACGGGATTTTTCCATCTCTTAAGGATCCGTTAAACTATCTACTATGTAGTAATGTACGCTAAGTAGATAATGCCTATCAGTAATATAAAGTATCAAAATAGCGTTAAGGCGTTACCATAATCCCCCTTAACACATTTTTATAATGCCATAGTCTATACAACACCGCAAGCCCCACCGTAAACTGGTGGTTATCAGAGGGTACCCCATAGGTATAACACAAAACATAACGTAGTGGTCGCGAATAGGATAATCAGTATGACAAGGTACATGAGGCGATACCAACTAGGATACTAGTAGTTGCGTGATCCGGACCGATGTTGAGCATAGCCAGCAGCCACCCCAACACCGCGAAACAACACTCCCAAATCAAGGGGTGCACCCAAATCGCATCACAAATGTAATAGATATGGTATCGAAGAAGTGTGTCTGCTAGAGATGGCGAACCTCAATGGCCCGACGCGGCTCCTGTTTTAGTCATATCAGGGGTCATCCAATATCGTTCTCTTTCTTCAGTCAACGCGTTCACCAAACCATCCACTTCATTCTGGATCAACACTCCGCGTATAATAGTTACTAAAGTGGTGTTCAATATCGACAGAGAGTATGTCCATATCCGATCCCGGTCTCTTTAATAACTACGTATTATTACACCGTTGGCTCTTTTACATTTCAAATCGATTCATAATTGATATCAAAATATCATATTCGCTTCAAAAATCAAATCCATTTCAAATATCATCGTATCTATTCAAATGTAAGATTTTGTTTCAAAAATCATTTTCGCATCAATATCTCATTTCGATTTCAAAATCATTTCGAATTTCAATTTAGGTTGCAACTTCATTTAACCCAATTCGTATTTAAATTTAGGATTTAAATATAAACATTTCACCTTATTGACCAGCTTAGAATTTTAGAAAATAGTTTTAAGTAGTTTAAAAGTAGTTTTAAATAATTAAAATAGTTAAAAAAAATACTTAAAGTCCTAAAATGGATTTGAAATAGATAAATTAGTTTAAAATAATTTAAATTTGGTTAAGTAGATTTAAAATAGATCAAAATAGTTTAACTATTCAAAAATGGTTTATATAACTGAGTAATTTGGAAAACAAAATAAAACAGCTTCAAAACCAAACCATTTCAATTATAACTTCCCAATTCAAAACAATTTCAATTTCCCTTCTACCGATTCAATTTGGATTTCGATTCAATCAACGTCAAACTTTGACTTCAAACTTATTCAATTTTATATTCACTTTCAATTAATTCAATTTCAATTTATATCGATTCAGAGCTTGATTTTTCAAAATATCAATTTATAACACTTAACAAAATTATCTTTCAATATTCAAATTTAAAACCCAATTACAAATATGATTCAATTTCAAGCTCAATTTCGAAATATCTTCTTATATTGTTTTTACTTAGTAATACTCAAAGCTCGAAATAATGTTCAATCTTTAAAACAATAAAGTTTCGAAATTCAATCATATCCAAATTTTAAATTTCAAAGTCTCAACTTAAATTATTTAACAATTTCTTTTAATCAAAATTTATTTCAACATTCCAAACTCAATTTTTCGATAAATTCGATTTCTATAAATTAATTTCTATTTATAACTTTTAAATCCTAACATTTAAATAAATTTCAAATCAACGATTTTAAAAATTATTAATTTAGCCAATCCGGTGTCCGTATAAATTTTTTAATCCTATGGCCAAGTAATTATTTATTTCAATTAAATGTCAGGGATGAATATATATCACTTAAACCAATCAAAGTGCCATATGTATGCATAACAGGTTATAGATAAGCAAATAAACATCCAAACATTTAACTATCAACCAATAACATCCATTGCCATACATCATCCAATAGGAAATACAATTCATGACAATTTCATAGTTATCAATGTCAGGTAATTTAATCGCAATTCAATTTCAATTTCAATTTAACTGTCAATTTAATTTTCAACGGTTAATTCAAATGACAATCTATATGACAATTAAATTCTATCAAACAATGACTAATAAAATTCATATCACTTCATAATATCAAATTTAACTAGCATAAAGATATTCAGTACGTTGTGAGCGTTATAAAACACTCACCTTAATTTTCAATTTCAAAGCAAATCGAACGACATTCAATTTGACCCAAAATTTTAACGAGCTCCAAACACTCCCAAATCTGCACTGCAGCGTAGCTCTCGTCTCTGCGATTCCGGCGCTGCCGGTTTCGTCCAATTCCGACCTCGTATGGATGAGATATAAGTTTACAAAGTTCTATACGAATTTTAGTACAAAAATTAACAACTTTTATTTTATTTTTAACCTAAAAAATATCACAGCCGTCCATTCCTAGCTTGCAATCACGGCCGCCCACCTCTTTCTCTTCTCGTTCACGTGAAAACTCCCAGGCAACCCCTGTTCGAAGAAACCCATACGCACGATCGAAAAACCCCAGGTCGCGATCAAGCCAAGCCTCCTTACGACGATCGGAAAGTGCCAAATCGAAGGCCTCACTCTCCTCTACCTTCGGCCAGGAGTAGGTGGATCTCGGACCCCCCTCCAACCTCGAGATGCGTGCGAACGGCCGGCCTTCACGAGCGATTTCCCGTTGATTTACTTCGTCTATGACGATCTCCACCGTTGAGATCGAAGATCTCAACGTGCTCTACAACTTCCATGTTGAAGGTTTCGCGTGAACGTCGACGGATTGGGAGATCGGAGGGAATAAATTTGGGTGTGTTCTGGCCATTAGCTTATATGGAGGCGGCAGCTGATGATAGACTAGGGTTTTGGACCAAATGAAATGAATTAAGGGTCCTTTTATAGAAAACTAACAAACACTATTCATTCCCAATTTTTCGAACTCCAAATCTCGCGCAGTGACCGGCGTTTCTAGGGTTTACCCCACATTCCGGACACAATGGAACAGGTTTCGGAAGCAAATTCGATCATCTGTGCGAGTTACGGAAATAAACGATCGATTTTAAATTAAATCGGTTAACTAAATTTCTAGGCATTTTGGCTCGCCCCGGACAAACGGTAAATCTATTTGACACGAAATTTGAAACCATACAATAATATCACATTACGGATCCACGAAACTAGTTTCGTCGAAATCCGAACCTGTTTGAAAAATGGCTATTTTAACTCGTCAAATAAATATTAAAACAATTCCGATGCGTTTCGAGCTGCCACGGTCAAAAGAAAACTCCGATTGCTACAAAAATTGAAATCCGATAATAACAAACTATTACGGATCCAATGGAACTAGTTTCGTCCAATTCTGAGACTGTTTGAAAATTGGTTATTTTTCAGTCGATAATTAAATATTAAAATATTCAATTTTCACAAATTTACTTTTAATTCGATTTTAAAAGTTCTACAACATCATTCTAACTTTAATATGATAAAATAAAATTTTACAAATAGTTTTTAATCATATTAGACCCTTTATTCAATTATCCAATAAATTCCAATTTTAAAATCTTATTAACTCTATTATAATCCCAATATAACTTACATTCACTTTGGAAACCAATTTGAATCATATTAAATCAAATTTCAATTATTCACTCTTTTTCATATATTAAATTTCAATATCAAATTAATCATATCAAATTTGGAATTTAATTATTCAAACATTTGTAATATTAAATTCAAACGAATTTGATTATTCTTAAATCACTATCTTTTGAAATATTCAAAACGAACTTATAAGATTTAACCTTTAAAACTAATTTAAATTATAGAACAACCATTTCCATTAATCAGTTATCCAATTTCCGTTATTCAATTATTCAATAAGTTTTAAATATTTAATTTAAACAATTTACCTGTTCAATATTCAATTTTTAAATAAATTTTACTTATCAATCAATTACTCTATTATACCCAATGAATTCAACATTTATTATCCTATTCAACTATTGATTGCAAAGGCATTCCCTAAGTAGCATTTATTTTTCATTACTTGGATAATTATTGTTGTAATTCATTCCAGTTATTATTATTCCAAACGAATTACAAAATTTTTTTCTAACATTAAATCACAAAATCTTATTAAATTAGCTATTTTAATTATCGAAAATTTACGGGTCGTTACAGGCAACATCGGTTAAAAGCAAAGTTTTTGAAGTGTCATTTTTGGAAGTAGGAGGTGAAGTTTTTTGGTCATGTGGTCTCGAAGAAATATCAGTGCATCCATCTAAGGTAGAAGCACCGATGACTAAACTAACAAGGAAGAACATGAAGTATGTTTGGACCGATCGGCATTCCAGAAGCTGAAACATTTGTTCTAAGGCTACCTGTGTTAGTTGTCCCAGATGGAAACCAAGAATTGATGCTGTATACCGATGCTTATGAGATATGATTAGGAGTTGTCTTAATGCAAAGAGGTAAAGTGATTGCCTACACTTTTCGACTGCTTAGATCGCATGAAGTTAGGTATCCAACCCATAACTTAGAGTTAGCTGTTGTAATTTTTGCTTTGAATGTGTGGAAACATTATCTTTTGGGAGACAGATTTGAGTTGTTTGTGGATCACAAGTCTTTAAGAACATATTATCTTAGAAGGAGTTAAATATGATACAATGGAGGTAGTTCAAGTTTATAGCTGCTTGTGATTTTGGAATTGAGTACACACCAGGGAACGGGAACAAAGTAGCAGACACACTTAGTAGAAAATACCATAATGCGTTATTGGCAATGTTAGCAGAATGGAAAGACTTGGAGGCATTGAAAACATGTGGTGTCCAATGAAGATCTACATCTATGTCTAGTCAAGAAAACAATATGTTGTCATGTTTGGAACTTTGATCGGTGATGAACGAAAGGATTGCGTCTAAGAAAGGAGATGGCCTATTACTAGCTGAATGGATCAGGAGGTTAGAAAGTGGAACCAAGATTGATGTTTAAACGATTTCTGTCTTGAACATAATGGATGGTTGAGGAAGAAGGGATGATTTTGTGTTCTAAATGTGGAAGATCTAAGGAAAGAAGTACTTAAGGAATGTCATCAATCGAAGTTCACTATTCATCCTGGAGGAACTAAGATGTATCATGATATGAAAATAAGTTTCTTCTAGGAAGGTATCAAAAGGGATGTAGGCATATGGGTAAAATAGTGTTTGAATTGTTAGCAAGTAAAAGCCGAACATCAGAGGCCAAGTGGATTGCTTCAGCCTTTAAATACACCACTATGGAAATGGGATTCTATATCTATGGATTTCAAAGATGGGTTGCCAAGGTTGAATAGAGGAGATGAAAGTATCTGGGTTATAGTAGATAGACTGACTAAGAGTGCACACTTTATACTCGTTAAATCGACAAGGATAACTACTATATTTTAGCTAAGTTATTCATAAGGAATATAGTAAGACTACATGGGATTCCTAGTAGTATAGTCAGTGAAAGAGATTTATTATTCACTAGCAAATTCTGGAAAAGTCTACAGGAGGTTTTAGGTACCACGCTCAAGATGAGTACCGCTTACCACCCATGGAACAATGGGCAAACAGAAAGAGCTAACAAAGTCTTAGAGGATTTGTTAAGAGCTTGTGTGCTTGACTTTAGAGGATCATGGGAAAACCATCTACATTTGTTAAGTTTTCTTATAAAAATAGTTATCGAACTAGTATAGGGATGAAACCTTTTGAAGCTTTGTATGGAAGGCCATACAAATCACCCGTATGTTCAGAGGTTGGAGATGGACTTATACTTGGTCTGAATTTAGTGAGAGATGTTGTAGAAAAGATTGAGTCAATCCGAGTTAGAATGAAGGAAGCTCATTCTAAGCAAAAATGTTATGCATACAAGTGTCTTTGAATTCTTAGTTGGAGATCATATTTTCATCAAAGTATCACCCATGAAGGTTGTAGTAAGGTTTGGGAAGTCAGGAAAATTGGCACTTAGGTTTATTGGACCATTTCATATTATAGAAAGGATCATAAAACTCCCTTATAGGATAGAGTTACAGAATAGTTTAGCAGAAGTCTACAACATTTTTAATATTTCTTATCTCAAAAAGTATGCTCGAGATCCAGAGACTACCATCACTCCGACTGTATGGGAAGATTAAGTAGTGGAACCGGACATGAATATAGTTAGACATCCAGTCACTACAAGAAAAGTTTTTATTCATAGCAACAAAAAATTGAAAAAAAATAACGTTTTGAAAATGACTGCAATTGTTAGACGTTTAATAAAACAAAATTCAATGATGACAGGCTATTAAATGTTCTCGCCTAGAGCTCGGCAAAATTTCAACAGAATATTTTCTAGGTCGCTTATTCCTTTTTTTTCATTCAAACGCTTCCTCCTAAAAAACAAAGAAAACCCCCTAAAAAAACAAATGGAACCCTAACAAAAATCCTCTTACTAAACTGATACTCTTTCACCCCTATTTCTCTCGTCACGATTCTCTGTCCTCGCAACTAAAGAAGCTTTTTTGGCTATCTGTGATGTCTTTCCAGGTATCTCTACTCGTTCCTTTTAATTAATTTATCGATCCGTACAATTTTTTGTTGTTGTTCCGCTTAAATATATTATTAGTGCAATGTTAATTAATTATTGATACTTTATTTCATGTTAGTTGATTAAAAATTGGGTTAATTTGTTGCGCTATTGCTTGATTGAATAGTGTAAATTCTTTACATAATCTATATTTTATGGAGTTTTAAACATTTGATAACTAGCACACAAACTCATTAGTATATGAAACCGCCTTTAAAATTTGCTTTGAAATTTTCAGTTAGCTAACACTAAGAAATGTTGAAATAGCCAGAAAGTTAATTTAAGATGCTCATGTGTTTATTTCTTAATAGGAAGAGTTGATGCTGTTAAGTATCCAATATGTGAGTGAGAGAATATATCAATTCAATGGATTTAGATGACCTTTATGGGCTTTGGTATTTGAAATCTTGAAATGATATTTAAGCGGTGAAGTATTCTTCGAAAACCGACAAACCATGTAATCTATGAAGACAATGGGCTAGGTTTTGTAGGTTCATTTTACGGTAATTTTTATTTATTCTTGTTGCTTGATTTGTTTATTTTACAGTAAGTGGCAATTCATCTCAAAAATTTCTAGCTTAAGTTAAGTGTTTAACCTATTGAAGTTTAAATTATAAGTGAAGAAAATTTCAAAAGTTAGTCATATACATGTTACTTTGTACTCCTATTTTTGTGTTTGTGATAATTTATTCGAAAAGAAATGAGAAACTTGCCATTTGGTATATAGGACTATGCTACCCATGTGCATGTTACTATGTACTTTTCTAAAGTTAATCATGTGCATGTACTACATACTTTTGTAATGTGAATTGTTGTTTCCCAGACATTAGATGTCACGACCCTGGTTCTTTAGGAAATACACAGACGAAATACAAGATCGGAGTTCACCTCCAAACCGTTAGTGGACGGGTCTCCTTATAATTCGTCCTAGAGAACAAACGAGTTTATACGTACGGTATAGCACCTCGAGCAGTAACTGTACCATATAATTCTCGGGTCTCCTCTAGATATTTTCAAAGTTAAGTTTTGTCCAAATTTGATAGTCGGTTATTTAACTATCAAAACTATCAATCAATTCAATCAAGTTATTTCCCGTTGCAACCATTAAGCCTTGTTCTCATTTAAAATCCAAACAGATAAAAATTTACTAGGTAAGCTTATTTTACTAGGTAAATATATATTTAAAACAATTTCTTTTCAAATCATACTTATAAAATTCCCAAATACATTCCTTAAGTTTGTTAAGATAAAATACTCTTTACAAAAGTTTACTATACAATATATTATTAAAACAACAATTATTTAATAGATTATATTAAAGAAAATACACTTAAATGTTAAATTAATAAAAATTAACCTTTACAGAATCATTACAAAATAGTTTAACACTTAGAATTAGTTTAAATAATACATACTTGTAAAAGTTATACCTTTAAAAAGATTTCCAAGAATAATAAATAAACAACTTTTGATATTTCCAAAATATTTATCAATGATTTTAAGACATTTCTAAAAGATATTTATTTTTAAAACAAAACTAGTTTCAAAATCAATCCAAACAGAATAAGGCTTATCAGTCTCAACGGTACTTATCAATTTTCAATTCACTGTCTATACAGATATTCAAAATCAATCAGCTTCCATAGATCTTTTCACATTATATTCTCAAATACAATTAACAGACGAATAACAGATATATGCATGAATAAAAATCAGGGATTATCATTACTAGTAACAATTACACAGATAATATCAGATAGATGGCTTAAACTATCCACGGAAGTTAAATTAACTATTTGGCAGAATGGTGTCTGTTTCCGTTGACCAGAATGTTAACCAGTTTAAATAAACTACATCTGTTCAGTTGGAAACATCTCAACAATTTGGCCATAAAAACTATTCAATGGCATTCATTCTAAAAGAGTAATTAAATTATGTCCGTTAAGGTTTTCAAAAAATTTACTTATTTAATTTCACAATGGATCGTACGACGGTGTAACATCCTCGATACGAACCATCCACTCAATAACACTTTATTATATGTGAAATTAAATAATCATTATAAGTATAAAATCACTTAAGAACTTGGATTAATTCAAAGCTTAAATATTATAATCCTTTTATTTTCTTTATTCCACTCAATTTATTCAAATTGAACTTAAGTAAAAATTATCTTTAAAAGCTTAACTAATTTATTATAAAATAATATACTTAAAAATCTCAGAGCAAATCAAGCATGTTTTCAAAATTTTCTTTGTCTTAATAAAACTTAAAACAAACATTTAGTATTAAAGAAAATTGGTTTAAAAATGTTTGTTTTAAATTACCATCCTTGTTATAAATTTTTGGGAAGTCAATTTGTTTTGGATTTTATTTTATTTTAAAACCAAATTTCTTTATTCACAAATCTTATTTAGATTAAACAAGGACCCATTTTGCCAAAGCCCATAACCAAAATTAAAACAGCCCGTGTAACGATCCTGGTTTTGAGAAAATTTAAATTGGTAGTTAATATAAAATTTTGAATCTAAATTGTGAATTAATTTGAATAAAAATATATATAAGACTTTAAATAAAGGATTTGATTTGGAAATCTAAATAATTTATAAATAAATTATAATTTGGAATTTGAATTTGAAATTCAAATACATATATGTTGAAAATAGACATTTGGAAAATAAATAGATTGTGAATGGAATAAATTATATATTTATAAAAAGATATTGTTTATTTATTCATTTATAAATACAAATTGATTGTATATTAATTTTTAAATTTTAAATTTAAAAATAAAAGTTTTAAATCATATATTGGATTTGAAAACTCTATATTTTAAAGATAATAAAAGTTTGTTTCCTAATTTTAATATATATATATATATATATATATATATATATGTATATGTGATTTACTTATTAGTGTATAATTAAGATTTTAAAATCTTTCTCTTTTAAAAATTGTGTAAATATGAATGAATGAACAAATGTAAATTTTAATAACACAAGGGTTTAAGATAAATTTATAAGTAAAATAATATAAAGGATTTAAACATAAATTTTCTTGTTTATGACATTTGTAAAGTTTTAAATTCATGTATTAACAATTTGTTTTGACAAGTGTAACTAGTATAGACAAGTGGCAAGCAAAATCATTAATTTTCTTTTCTTTTGAAATTTAAATACATAAACATATATGAAAGAAAGAATTTGAGAAAACCAGGCCATCCTCTTTAAAACTTCTCAAACTTGAAAACTACAAAACAATGTAACAAAGAAATTTAAAACCTGGAAATCAAAATACTACTGGTTTCAAATCGAAAATTCGTTCATCTCAAACATCAGCAAGCAAGCTTCAGGCTCTAAAATAAAAAAATCAAACAACATAATCAAGCAACTAATTCAACTCTCAGATCAGACAAGCAACCTGAAGCAATTAAACTACAAATCTGATCAAAGATCAACCTGAATCAAAGGCATGCAAAAAAAATTCAAGTTGCAATTCAAACCAAACATCATGTACTAATCAAACACATCAAAGTATAGATCAGATTCAAATTCAATAAATTAGGTGGCACATCTAAATCAAATCTAGTTTCAAAATCTTCAAGTCTGCTTCTCTGTTCGATTTAAAAGTTGCTCTTTGTTCATCAATATAAGGTGAGCAAACTAGACCCACTTGTCTATTTATGTTTGGAATGATTATTTAGAATGACGCTTTGATAATGGATTAAAAAGTATACTCTGTTGCCAGTAAACTATAAGTTCATCCCCACTTTAAAAATTCCATATCTTTCTATCTAATTTATATTTATTGATACTGTAAACTAGGAAAGTGTTAAATTTTGTGTACAGTTTAAGTTAAAAATAGCTGGTAAAGAAATAACGCTGTATAATTCATTTACAATCGGTTTTACAGTAGGTAACCACGTTTAAGGAAAAATTCGATATGTTTAATTTAAGAATTCAAGCATGCAATCTGATTTCTTATGTAGAAATACGAATTTTAGAAGCAAAATTATAAATTCTAGTGCGGTATACCTCGAGAAATTGTTAAATATCAAATTTTCATTCTAAAATAAATTTCCGTCAACTTCGTCAACCAGAGATGTTGCGGCCTGTTCTAGTAGATGCAGGTGGCAGTGAGGGAGGCTTCGACCGTGGCGGAATTTTGAATTTGGTTTTGGATTGGTTGATCGAGTGGGCTTTAGGGTTTAAGGGCCGGTTGGGTTGTAGATGGCAATGCGATCGATTTGGAAGCTCGTGCTGTAACCAGAACGAACGATTTTTGGCAGAGGTGTAGGGTCAGGATAAGGCTTTCGATCGGTGGTGGTGTTGATTCGATCTGTTGAATTTGGTGAGAGCAGTTCATCGAGTTTTGGGCCGGAACTTTCCCGATGGTTCAAGCAAGGACTGATTTTCGTTTGGGTAGGATCCAAGTCATCGTCAAGGTGGCAGTATTGATCAGTAGAAGAAGGGACGTCGACTCAGGGGTTCGCGAGGTCGGATGGGTCATCGGAGAGGTGGTGCACGTGCACCATATGCACTTGATGTTTCGGCATGGATGAATTAGATGTAGGCGAGAAGAGTGGGTTTCGTTCCAGGCCGGGTCACTTCGCTAGCATCGATGTTCGTTTAATAGTTGTTTGAGTCGATCGGAGTGGAGCTTCTTGAATTTTGTCGCATCAGAATTCAATTGTTTTTGGTGATCTAGGAGTTGGTAGGTAGAGTAGAAGAAAGGAAAGCTTCGGTTTTGTTTCCTTCAATTTGGGCTTTTGGCCCGATTGCCTGGTGATAAGTGAAAAAGGTCCGGGTTTGTATTTTTTTCTAGTTTGGGCTTCAGCCGATGGTTTTGGTTTATAAAAAAAAGTGTTTATCAATTTTCAAAAAAAAAAACAAGTTTTCAATATAAATTATAAAGTCACATGATTTGAAATTTAATTTATTTTTGATTTGGAAAATTTATATTAGATAATTTTGTAATCTATTGTTAAATGTTTCAATATGTAATTTAATGAAGATGTAATTAAGTAATTAATTATGGAAAAGGGTTTGTCTTTACTTAATTAAGGTCTTGATTAATTAAGTATCATTAATTTGCGAATAAAGTATAATCAATTATTTAATGTGATTAATTAAAGTTTAATTAATATAAGTAATAGTTAATTACTTAATTAATCAAGGTGATTAATTTATTAATTTACAAATTAAGGGACTGGTTACTTAATAATTAAGATTTATTAATTAATGATTAAGGGTTGGATTATGGTTAATTAATTTCATAATTAAGGATTATTGATTAATTTAAAGATTAATTAATATAAGTAATTAGAGGTAATTAATTACTTAAAGATAATCGCTTAGTTAAAAATAATTAATTAATAGTTAAGTTAATTAATCAAGTGATTTAAAAAAAGAAATTAGTCAATGTAATTAATTTGTGATTTATTAATATAAGTGATTAAGGATAATTACTCAATGTGATTAATTAATTAAATGGAAATTAATTAAGGGTTAGTTAATTAAAATTAAGAAAGATTAATTTTAAAGGATAATTAGATAATTAAGGGTTAATTATTTAATGATTAAATGTTAATTTATTTATTAAGGTTAACCGTTAAATAATAAAAAATAATTAATTTAAGTGATTAATTAATTAAGGTTGATTATTCAATAATTAAATGTTAGTTAAATTACTAAAGGTTAATTAATAAATGATTAAAGGATAATTAATTAAAATGGTTTGAAATTAATTAATGTTAATTAACCAGGATTAGTAGTCTATTCATAAGAAATTAATCTGATTTAAATTAATCAGATAATTAATAGATCTTACTTATGGATAACTGTATTTTATTGAATGCTGTGAATTGTTTGTTATCCCTGATGTGTGATGTTCTATTTTAATTTGAGCAGTGATAAATGTAATTTATTTTATCTGTGATGAATGTATATTATTTATCTATGATTCTGTGAATAAAGATAAGCGTTATAAGATTATACCGCTTATCGATATTGATGTGCTTGAATCTGTGATGATTGATGATGTTGCACTATTGTGTAAAACCCTTGGACTACACCTTACACGTAGCGACCCGCCTTTCTATCACCAGAAAGAGGCATCATTACTTAAGAAAGAAAGGGATAGAAGAAGAAAAGAAAGAGAAGAAAGAACAACAACACGTCAGAATCTCATAGCGGAACGAATGAAATATAATATATAACATATATATAGTATCATATACATCAGAGTACACAACTATACATCTCAATTTAGGCAGTTATAACATTTCTGTTTAATGTACAATACAAGAACATCCATACAGAATAACATCACAGCGGAAACTCTATCTATATATCTACACGCTGAAGTCTCCTGCTCCTAAGCTCCTCCAGAATTCGTCAAGGATAACCTGAATCACTTGACTACTCATACATAATATGAGTACCCAAGAGTTCAATAAAACAGAAAATAAACACTTGGGCCAGACAGGGGTTTGGTGCGAGTAAACGGTTTAGGATTGCTTAACTTTTAGAAAATCCTTTGAAAAGAAAGGTATCACGTAAGACTTCTCACACATAAACATGGAAAAGTTTTTACCTTACGCTAACCGAAACATTTGATAGGAAATCCAGTGATATTATAATAGTGTCTAGGGTTTTCAAGTAAAATACAGAAATAGCTGGAATGCTTACATCTCACGTTCCAACATAGTTGGACACAATCAAAACATACGACACTTATTGGGGATTGGATTCCATACAATGGCAGGGATACTGGAGTACCGCCCGTCATAGTACGTGGCCTAGATCACCATACCGAGGAGCCACCCTAACTCCCCTGCAACACAAGGCCGGGACCATTCCTTACTGAATAGTCCCGAACAGGACAACCCCACAGTTGGCTGCAGATCCAACTGCCCACACAACCGAAATAAAAAGGGACATGTAGACAGGGGTAAATCTCGTCCTACTTGGGAATGACCCACTTAACGTTGCTGCACCTCCCCTATTTTAGTCATTCTCGGTTGATGAGGCTTGAGGCTGCGATTACCTTTATAGGACACATCTATCTTAGAATGCTCATCGTCCACCTGACGATGTTCTGAAAGCATTCAATCCATACAAGTCCGTTCCGGGTTCGAACGGAACCGAAGGCACCATCTCGTTACACTCATTTTGGAATCACCCTCAGAGTTAACGACAATAGCCCTTGCACTCTGAATCTTCATCTCAAAACTGGAAGTACTACCTTCATTAAACTCATTCTGGAATCACCCTCGAAGTTATAAAGATATGTAGTTCTTACACTTCGAGTCTTCACTTCACTTCCCTTGGATTTACGACCTAACGTTAATTTGGATCGATGTGGTTTTCGGATATAAAACCCGATCCCGGTCTCACCGAATCCAAAACGCCATTTTAATGTCCAAGTTATACTTAAGGGTTTAAACAGTAGATATTGAGAATATCACCTAACATAAATGGATGATTCATAACACACAGATAGATAATTCACTATTATCAAATTCATTCTCACATATCACAAAGCAACATATATATCACATCTCAGATATATCACATTCGTATCACAACGTATCAACTAATGACATCCAATATCATCCAATATCATCAACTCATCCAATGATATTTATCATCCAATCATTAATCATTCATAAACAAGTTTGGACTACTCTTAATTAATTTAATTAATTCTTAATTAAATTAATTCCTTACTTAATCACTTGGATTATCATCAATCCAACTTACTTATTCATTAATTAATTACAAATTAATTAACTAAACATCACTTAATTATCCACTTTAATTAATCCCCCTTGATTGATTATTTCTTAATTACTTTTAAGTAATTATTCCTTAATTAAAATTTTAATTAATCATCTTGATTAATTACTTCTTAATTATACCATGAAATTATCTCTTAATTACCCTTTAAATTAATCATCCTTGATTAATTATCATTTAATTACCCTAATAATTATTTCTTAATTATCCTTTAATCACACCTGATAAATCACTTTTTAATTAATCACACTTGATTAATTACTTTTAATTAAACACTCTTGATTAACTACTTTTAATTAATCACACTTAATAATTAAGCTTTAATTTTGGATTAATATGCTTTAATTATTAGTTACTAATTAATTATTTATTTCCATTAATTAATGATTACTTTCATTAATTAAATTTCTATTTAATTAATTATTTTAACAAGTAATTAATAACATTATTAAATTCTCTTAATCCTTTAAATAATTTAAACCTTTAATTAATTATATTAATAAATTCTTTAATTAATAACACTAAGTGATTAACCCTTTAATCACTTCCACTTAATTACTTTCATAAAATAATTTACCTCTAATTACTGTATTAAATAATTTTCTTTTACTTAATTACCTCCAGTAATTAATCACTTAATTACTTCACCAAGTTATTTAACCAAATTAAATCATAAGTGATTATCTTTAATCACTTACTAATTTAATTACTTAATCAATTATTTAACTAATCATTTAAATTTAGTTAAATGATCCCTTAACTTCTTATATTTAAAAGGATCCTTAATTAAGAAAATCATTATCTTAATTAAATTATTAATATTAACCAATAACACTTTAATTATTAATAATAATTGAATTATCTTAATTGTCTTCACACACTTGTTTATCTTTAATTAAATCAAAATTCTAAATTACTTAAGATAATCTTTATTGTAAGTGATTACTAAATTCTTAATCATTAATCTTTATTTAAAATATAACATTTTAGAAATCAATTATAATTTAAAACAATTTAAACATTCAAATTAAACTTGTAAATCTTTGAAACTTTCCAAAGTTATTTAATAAAATTTAATACAAACCTTATTATTGAAAATCCACTTATTTTATTTTTAAGAACTTTATATTTCAATATATAAACTTGTTTAAAACTTAACTTTGAAACACATTAGTTTTATAAGTAAAAACTTGTTTACTTTTGTTTTAAAACTTTATAAACATTCCAAAATCAATTCCTATATCATATATTCATTGTTTTCACTGATTTTATAAAATCAGGTTACTTAAAATACAAATCCGAGTCAGTCTCGAGTAACCTAGCAAAAACCCCGCGCCAACCCTTACAAATTCCCAAGTCTGCCCCGAGTTTCCCAAACCCTTCTCCTGCTTCGAGAAACAACACCACATTCCCGAAGTAAACTTCGAGCTCCAACCTTTCTTCCCAAAACCCAACTTCTCCTGATACACTTTCACGCGTGCATCATGCACCATCACTCCGTCCACCATCGATCAACGCCATGGCTTCAACAAGTCACTCTCGGCCACGACCACGATACGCGCAACCCATAAATCAAGTTTCGCTCGAGAATCAAAATTCGACTCTCCAAACCCATAGCTTGAACCAAACTTCACCAGAAAGTCGACCACCACGGCAACCCCAGCCTCGAGAAACCCCGTCACCTTAACCGTAGCTCCCTCACGTTCCCCAGAACCCGGCACCACGCGATCAACCACGTCCTCAAGTTCGTCGTAAATTGGCCATTTTGCCCAAAACAGACAAACCAAGAATTCACACTAATTACTAAACTAAAAATCATGATACAACCCTTAAAATTCATGGTTTTGCATCACGAATTCAATTATGTAATTCAAACTTAAAATCGATTTGATTAATTTTTGACCCAAATTAAGAATTCACTGTAAGTTCAAAAATTACAAGATTCATTTTATATACCTATAATTATTTTTAGATGAAAGATTACATGATATCAAACAACTTTTATTTACAAATCATAAGCCAATTTGAATTCAAAATTTAGTTATTGAATTTATTATATAATTGAGACCTGTACTAAGCACACAGAGTATATGTTTAAACTACACAGGCATTCAAATATACTTAATTCAAACATGCATCCAATTTAATTCAAGTATTTCAGAAATCATCATGATATTCATTCACAAGAACAAGTTGAAACCAGGATTTAAAATTGTTTTTAAAATTCATTTACTCACCTAGAAATGCAGAGGATAGAGACTGTTTTTCAGGTTCTTGAATTTTAATCTGAATCTTTCTTTGCATGTTGAAAACAATCTTGCAGCTATATTTCCAGTTTTGCTTGTTGAATAAAATCCTGTTGCTTGATTGCATTTGAAGATCATGCCTCTGATTTAAATTTTCCAGCTTATCTTCTTCTTGTTTCAGATTGAATTTCAGGTTTATTTCTTTCTTATTTTCAGATTTTATAGTTTTTACTTCTTTCTTTTGATCTTTGATTTGTATTCAATTTTGTTGAAGAAAAGAAAGAATTTTTTTTAGCCGATGATTAAAACTCTTCTTCTTATTTTTTTTAAATTTTAAATTATCAAAGAAGATTGACACTTGTCTACTTTATGTTCTAATTAGCTTACACCTAAGCTTATGTATTTACAAATGTCTCTAAATATATTAAAATGTTTACAAGTGTTTTAATGCTTTATTAATGATTTACAAATGTTACTTTCCTTTTTTATAAATTAGTTAAGCTATGTATATGTAATTATGAAATATTTACATGATTGTAAAATGTTTTTATCTTATATAAATAGGCTTTTAGATTTTAATAAATATTCAAAAGTGAATTCATGTAAACATTTATTTACAAATAACTTAAGCTTTTGATCCAATAAATATAACATATGTTTATATGCTTTAGAATTTTAATTTAACACTATATTTATTTTCTCAAACCCAATTTTGCCTTATGTTTGAAATTTAAAATGAAAAGAAAATGAACTTCTAATTTAAAACTCAAGCTAAACTATATGTTTATAATAAATAAGAAATTATTCTTGTTATTAAAATTTAAATCTCAAATATCACTTCTAAAATTATTAAGTCAAACTTAAATTTTCCAAATTACAAATTATATATAATAAAGTTTGGAAACACTTAATTAAGTTCAAAACAATAATTTTTCCCATTTCTAACATATATACAAATATATATACATTTCAAGTGGAATATATTTTAACATTAGTTTTGATAATTACTAGATTAAATTTTAAAACACAATTTCAAATCACAATATATATACTCATACATATTACAATTTGAATACAAAGCTTTTATTACATTAAAGACTTCCTATATATAATATATACCTATATATACATTATAGATAGAAAACATTTTGATTAGCTTTTGAAAAATAAATCTTATCAATTTTAAATTGCTAAAATAAATATTTCCAAATTAAAATATTATTAGTTTTTAAAAGAATTAAACTTGCCAATTTTATGTTGTTAAGAAAAATGTTAATAGATATTATCAAATTAAATATTATTAGCCTTTAAAAGAATTTTAACTTGTCAATTTATGATATAAAATTATCAAATCAATTTAATTATTAACAAAGATTATTAAATTGATATTGCTCAAAATTGCGGGTCGTCACATTCCTCCGCCCTTAAAAGAATTTCGTCCCCGAAATTTAAAAGCAAAGATAATTAATAACCCAGCAAAAGTTTTAACTTCAAATAGCAATCACACAATCAATCATACACTATCAATCATAGCAACCATAACAACCAATTCAAACAAACAATTTTAATTATCCAGACAAAATTCTGGATAGAACTTCCTGATATTATCTTGAGTTTTCCAGGTACCTATACTGAAATACTCGCACTACAGAATCTTAAGTAACTACACTACTATTACCCAGAACTCCTCTCATCTGGACCTACAAATCTGAACAAGGTATCAGACTAAACTCAAAACCAGTTCAACTAACAGATCCTTCTAAACTGCTGATTCTATCACTCGATGAATCATACTCATATTCCTCAGAGATACGTGAAATATAATGAATTCCAGCTATCCGAACTGGCAATTCAATCCTGTAGTTCAAAATCTAATCTCCAGAGAACACAGGAAAACCCTCAAAATACTTCTGGAGCCAGCTCTCCAGTTTTACCCAAATCTTATATCTCCTTTGATCGGATAAAACTAAAACAATATCCAAATTCCAACTTCTCATTCCAAATCTCCTCAATTCTTAAGTGCATAACCCTTCTGATGCTCCTGAGTCACCTCCATCATTCCTGATCAGCTTAACCCTTGCTGATTGCTTCATGAACAAACTGGACCAAAATCAAACCAATTTCCAGATCCTACTCAACAAAATGGTTCTCTCAAAAATTTGCCAAAATTCAAGACACAAATCTACTCCACAAACATTAGTGGACTTCAAACCTACACCTCTTATCTGGAATAACCAAACAGTTGCACTTGACAACCTTGCCTTCAAAATCCTGAAAATTCCTTCATACTTGAATTTCCTATAGAAATCCCTACTACAACACCCGGTTGCTCCCATACTAGAATTACTGCTATCTCGCTTCCGCTGCACAACTCTGTTCTGGAGTAGATGAGAATGCTATCGAAGAACTCGAGCACAAATTTTCTCCATACACTGTTCATTAGATCCTTAAAAAATCTTAGTGACCCATTCCTCTTGGTCAAAACATCCTAGCAGAATCTCAACTAGAAAACTAGATGATCAATCCCTCTCCAAAGAATCCTGAGCTGTTTCACCAAACTCTTCTCGCTCTAAGAGTCATCCCTCTACATGGTTGAACCATCAATATTTCTCCTAGAATCCAAGTCGATAAGAAACTCAATCTCTAATGCGGGTAAACTTCTGATTCCTCAAAAACAATCTGGAAAATCTCTGTCTACTTTAATAGCTTTCACCTCCACTTGAGATGCCTCAGTTCCCAAACCAAAAAGTACTCAAAGATTTTCCAAACTAATCGCAAGTCACTTTTGCGATCTTATTTAGTTCAGATTCTGAAGAAACTGTTCTCTCTTCACCAACTAGAACAGCTTTTCTAATCGAGATCAATCTTTCCAGAATGGTTTACTTATCAAAAATACTGATAGACCACTTCCAACAAATATCCTGCTCTGCTGATCCTCCCGAAGAAATGGACAAGCCTTTACTATCTGCCTGGCCTGCCAATAGTAGAATTCCAAATATTTCTGAACCATCGAAGAAACAGGTTCATGCTGCAGCTTCCAAACTTCCCTTCAATGATACTGCTAAGCCAAAATATCTTCCTTAACCAAAAGCTCCTTGAAACACAAAACTATCACCCAATTACACTAAAAGATCTTTGAGACGGGTAGACATATTCTCAAGAAACTCGGCTCCAAACCAAACACCGACCACTTGTTCTTCTTAAGGGAAACAATGAGACCATGTCCGAAATGAGGTAACTCATCGACGTTAGTCTCATACTTTAATATAGATAAGACACCCGTACTTAAGATCCAGAAGATCCCTAAACATCCGAATCTTCTCTGCAGTAGGCATCACTGTTCCTTCAATACCATCTAAATCTTGCTCCAAAGGACATCTTCAAAACCATCTATGGATACTACATCTCACCACACAGCTATTCTTCCTGAAGTTACCAAGATACTATCACCTGCTTCTGCTCATCCTACAAATTCAACTCTTGGAATTCCCGCTCATTCGAGAGCAAATCAACCACACACTTCAAGAATATACTCCAATCCTTGAAAATACTTTCTCTGGAATCAATGAAATCCTTTCACCAATCTACGAAAGCTTATTTGAGACTGTATTAGGTCTACAATCTCGACAGATATACCTCCAACCACAACATATGAGCCTCTTCCATTAGTGGTAGTCGTGTTACACACACTCCTACCTTATGTACCTCTATAACCTATGTTGGAAAATCCGAACAGATAACCCAACAGATTTAGGTAGATATATAAATATATCTATACATAAAAATTACAAGTACACTCTCTCAAGAAAGAAGCCACTCCAAAGCCTAGGTATTCACTCAACCTATCGCTCTGATACCAACTGTAGCGACCCGCCTTTCTATCACCAGAAAGACGCATCATTACTTAAGAAAGAAAGGGATAGAAGAAGAAAAGAAAGAGAAGAAAGAACAACAACACGTCATAATCTCACAGCGGAACGAATGAAATATAATATATAACATATGTATAGTATCATATACATCATTGTACACAACTATACATCTCAATTTAGACAGTTATAACATTTCTGTCTAATGTACAATACAAGAACATCCATCCAGAATAACATCACAGCGGAAACTCTATCTATATATCTACACGCTGAAGCCTCTTGATCCAAAGCTCCTCCAGAATTCATCAAGGATAACCTGAATCACCTGACTACTCATACATAATATGAGTACCCAAGAGTTTAATAAAATAGAAAATAAACACTTGGGTCAGACATGGATCTGGTGTGAGTAAACCATTTAGGATTGCTTAACTTTTAGAAAATCCTTTGAAAAGAAAGGTATCACGTAAGACTTCCTACACATAAACATGGAAAAAATTTTACCTTACGCTAACCAAAATATTTGATAGGAAATCCAGTGATATTATAATAGTGTCTAGGGTTTTCAAGTAAAATACAGAAATAGCTGGAATGCTTACATCTCACGTTCCAACATAGTTGGGCATAGTCAAAACGTACGGCACTTATTGGGGATTGGATTCCACACAATGGCAGGGCTACTGGGGTACCGCCAATCACAGTACGTCGCCTAGATCACTGTACCGAGGAGCCACCCTAACTCCCCTGCAACACAAGGCCGGGACCATTCCTTACTGAATAGTCCCGAACAAGACAACCCCGCAGTTGGCTGCAGATCCAACTGCCCACATAGCCGAAATAAAAAGGGACATCTAGACAGGGGTAAATCTCGTCCTACTTAGGCATGACCCACTTAACCTTGCTGCACCTCCCCTGTTTTAGCCATTCCCGGTTGATGAGGCTTGAGGCTGCGATTACCTTTATAGGACACATCTATCTTAGAATGCTCATCGTCCACCTGACGATGTTCTGAAAGCATTCAATCCATACAAGTCCGTTCCGGGTTCGAACGGAACCGAAGGCACCATCTCGTTACACTCATTTTGGAATCACCCTCAGAGTTAACGACAATAGCCCTTGCACTCTGAATCTTCATCTCGAAACTGGAAGTACTACCTTCATTAAACTCATTCTGGAATCACCCTCGAAGTTATAAAGATATGTAGTTCTTACACTTCGAGTCTTCACTTCACTTCCCTTGGATTTACGACCTAACGTTAATTTGGATCGATGTGGTTTTCGGATATAAAACCCGATCCCGGTCTCACCGAATCCAAAACGCCATTTTAATGTCCAAGTTATACTTAAGGGTTTAAACAGTAGATATTTAGAATATCACCTAACATAAATGGATGATTCATAACACACAGATAGATAATTCACTATTATCAAATTCATTCTCACATATCACAAAGCAACATATATATCACATCTCAGATATATCACATTCGTATCACAACGTATCAACTAATGACATCCAATATCATCCAATATCATTAACTCATCCAATGATATTTATCATCCAATCATTAATCATTCATAAACAAGTTTGGACTACTCTTAATTAATTTAATTAATTCTTAATTAAATTAATTCTTAATTAAATTAATTCCTTACATAATCACTTTGATTATCATCAATCCAACTTACTTATTCATTAATTAATTACAAATTAATTAACTAAACATCACTTAATTATCCACTTTAATTAATCCCCCTTGATTAATTATTTCTTGATTACTTTTAAGTAATTATTCCTTAATTACAATTTTAATTAATCATCTTGATTAATTACTTCTTAATTATACCATGAAATTATCTCTTAATTACCCTTTAAATTAATCATCCTTGATTGATTATTATTAATTACCCTGATAATTATTTCTTAATTATCCTTTAATCACACCTGATTAGTCACTTTTTAGTTAATCACACTTGATTAATTACTTTTAATTAAACACTCTTGATTAGCTACTTTTAATTAATCACACTTAATAATTAAACTTTAATTTTGGATTAATATCCTTTAATTATTAATTACTAATTAATTATTTATTTCCATTAATTAATGATTACTTTCATTAATTAAATTTCTATTTAATTAATTATTTTAACAAGTAATTAATCACATTATTAAATTCTCTTATTCCTTTAAATAATTTAAACCTTTAATTAATTATATTAATAAATTCTTTAATTAATAACACTAAGTCATTAACCCTTTAATCACTTCCACTTAATTACTTTCATAAAGTAATTTACCTCTAATTACTGTATTAAATAATTTTCTTTTACTTAATTACCTCCAGTAATTAATCACTTAATTACTTCACCAAGTTATTTAACCAAATTAAATCATAAGTGATTATCTTTAATCACTTACTAATTTAATTACTTAATCAATTATTTAACTAATCATTTAAATTTAGTTAAATGATCCCTTAACTTCTTATATTTAAAATTCTTAATTAAGAAAATCATTATCTTAATTAGATTATTAATGTTAACCAATAACTTTTTAATTATTAATAATAATTGAATATCTTAATTGTCTTCACACACTTGTTTGTCTTTAATTAAATCAAAATTCTAAATTACTTAAGATAATCTTTATTATAATTGATTACTAAATTCTTAATCATTAATCTTTATTTAAAATATAACATTTTAGAAATCAATTATAATTTAAAACAATTTAAACATTCAAATTAAACTTTTAAATCTTTAAAACTTTCCAAAGTTATTTAATAAAATTTAATACAAACCTTATTATTGAAAATCCACTTATTTTATTTTTAAGAACTTTATATTTCAATATATAAACTTGTTTAAAACTTAACTATGAAACACATTAGTTTTATAAGTAAAAACTTGTTTACTTTTGTTTTAAAACTTTAATAAACATTCCAAAATCAATTCCTATATCATCCATTCATTGTTTTCACTGATTTTATAAAATCAGGTTACTTAAAATACAAACCCGAGTCAATCACGAGTAACCTAGCAAAAACCCCGTGCCAACCCCTACAAATTCCCGAGTTTGCCCCGAGTTTCCCCAACCCTTCTCCTGCTTCGAGAAACAACACCACATTCCCGAAGTAAACTTCGAGCTCCAACCTTTCTGCCCAAAACCCAACTTCTCCTGATACACTTTCACGCGTGCATCATGCACCATCACTCCGTCCACCATCGATCACCGCCGTGGCTTCAACAAGTCACTCTCGACCACGACAACGATACGCGCAACCCAGAAATCAAGTTTTGCTCGAGAATCAAAATTCGACTCTCTAAACCCATCATCTCGAACCAAACTTCACCATGAAGTCGACCACCACGGCAACCCCAGCCTCGAGAAACCCCGCCACCTTAACCGTAGCTCCCTCACGTTCCCCAGAACCAACGGCACCACACGCGATCATCTCCGATTGCTTCTCGTCGCCACGAAACTTAAAGAACTTCGACGTCAAAACACAGGGTGTTAAACCCTACTCCATCAATTATCGGCCAACTCGAACAACAATAAATCACCCAAGTATTTTTCTGATGAACTCCTACATCCCCTCGACCTTCATGCTCAACCACGTCCTCAAGTTCGCCGACGTTCGCCGTAAATTGGCCATTTTGTCCAAAACAGACAAATCTAGAATTCACACTAATTACTAAACTAAAAATCACGATACAACCCTTAAAATTCATGGTTTTGCATCACGAATTCATTATGTAATTCAAACTTAAAATTTATTTGATTAGTTTTTGACCCAAATTAAGAATTCACTGTAAATTCAAAAATTTTGAACACAAGATTCATTTTATATACCTATAATTATTTTTAGATGAAAGATTACATGATATCATGCAACTTTTATTTACTAATCATAAGCCAATTTGAATTCAAAATTTAGTTATTGAATTTATTATAAAATTGAGACCTGTAATAAGCACACAGAGTATATGTTTAAACTACATAGGCATTCAAATATACTTAATTCAAACATGCATCCAATTTAATTCAAGTATTTCAGAAATCATCATGATATTCATTCACAAGAACAAGTTGAAACCTGGATTTAAAACTGTTTTTAAAATTCATTTACTCACCTAGAAATGCAGAGGATAGAGACTGTTTTTCAGGTTCTTGAATTTTAATCTGAATCTTTCTTTGCATGTTGAAAACAATCTTGCGGCTGTATTTCCAGTTTTGCTTGTTGAATAAAATCATGTTGCTTGATTGCATTTGAAGATCTTGCCTCTGATTTAAATTTTCCAACTTATCTTCTTCTTGTTTCAGATTGAATTTTCAGGTTTATTTCTTTCTTATTTTCAGATTTTATAGTTTTTACTTCTTTCTTTTGATCTTTGATTTGTATTCAATTTCGTTGAAGAGAAGAAATAATTTTTTTAGCTGAAGATTAAAACCTTCTTCTTATTTATTTATTTTTAAAATTTTAAATTATCAAAGAAGATTGACACTTGTCTACTTTATGTTCTAATTAGCTTACACCTAAGCTTATGTATTTACAAATGTCTCTAACATATATCAAAATGTTTACAAGTGTTTTTAATGCTTTATTAATGATTTACAAATGTTACTTTCCTTTTTTATAAATTATTTAAGCTATGTATATGTAATTATGAAATATTTACATGATTGTAAAATGTTTTTATCTTATATAAATAGGCTTTTAGATTTTAATAAATATTCAAAAGTGAATTCATGTAAACATTTATTTATAAATAACTTATGATTTTGATCCAATAAATATAACGTATGTTTATATGCTTGAGAATTTTAATTTAACTCTATATTTATTTTCACAAACCAATTTTGCCATATGTTTGAAATTTAAAATGAAAAGAAAATGAACTTCTAATTTAATTCTTATTTAAAACTCAAGCTAAACTATATTTTTATAATAAATAAGAAATTATTCTTGTTATTAAAATTTAAATCTCCAATATCACTTTTAAAAATATTAAGTCGAATTTAAAATTTCCAAATTACAAATTATATATAATAAAGTTTGGAAACACTTAATTAAGTTCAAAACAATAATTTTTCCCATTTCTAATATATATACAAATATATATACATTTCAAATGGAATATATTTTAACATTAGTTTTGATAATTACTATATTAAATTTTAAAACACAATTTCAAGTCACAATATATATACTCATATATATTACAATTTGAATACAAAGCTTTTATTACATTAAAGACTTCCTATATATAATATATACCTGTATATACATTATAGATAGAAATTTTTTTGATTAGCTTTTGAAAAATAAATCTTATCAATTTTAAATTGCTAAAATAAATATTTCCAAACTAAAATATTATTAGTTTTCAAAAGAATTAAATTTGCCAATTTTATGTTGTTAAGAAAAATGTTAATAGATATTATCAAATTAAATAATATTAGCCATTAAAAGAATTTTAACTTGTCAATGTTATGATATAAAATTATAATCAATTTAATTATTAACAAAGATTATTAAATTGATATTGCTTAAAATTCCGGGTCGTCACATTACACACACAAATATGGATTGCACGAGGAAATTGGTTAAGTCACAGATATTTTTAAATTTGAATATTATTTATTTAAAAGATTGAATTTTGAATCCAAATGGTTTTGGAAATGGAATTGGATTAAAAATGAAAAGCTTTTGAAAAGAAGTTTTAGGGATAAAAGTTATTCTGAATAACATGATAAAGTTTGAAATTTAAATAATTTGATTTGAATTCAAGATTTGAAATTGAATTCTATATATGGAAATTATGGTTTAAAAAGGGTATGTAAGTTATAAATGTGTTTATATGGGTTTTAAACCATTTAAAAACTATTGTTTTGAGAATTTCAATTTAACCCAAGTTTTACACTTAAAGGGCTTTAACTTGTGCAAATGTAATCAGATTTTTTCGAAACGAATACCTTTATTTTCAAATAGTAATAGCTTTCATATAAAGAAAGGATTTCCAATTTGTGTTGAAAGATTTCAAGTTTGAAATGGAATTGAAATAATTTTGAAAGCTATAATTGAACCTTTGGGAAAGATTGATGAAACTTTATTTTCAAATTTAAGAGGACCTTAAGGGTGTATCTTTTGAATAAAAGGTTTGGGATTGAAATAGTTTTGAATCTTTGTGAAAGATTAGTGAACTTTTTGAAATGAATCTTTTTGTTTAAAGATTTGAAAATGGTAATTTGTTTAAACCATTTGAAGAAAGGTTTTTGGTTTTAAATTGTGACTTAACTAAGATCCCAATATCTCTATGTTTTAAAATTAAGCGCTTATTATTCGGTTTAGCCGGGAGAGGACCTTGTGTCATATAACCCGTTTCGAATAATGATACGATGAAATGGAAAGCATTTTGAAGACGGTGGTGAAGAGCGGGTGTCTTCGAGAATGATAGGATAACTTGTCGAATGACTCTGCACTGAGTTTCTCTGGTATAGAGATCTCTATATGTGATGGGGAGTCCGATCGGGATTGTGGATACCCGGATTGCAAGGGCTTCTTATTTTTATTGGACGAAGTGCCTTCGGTTTTGTTCGAACCTGGAACAGACTTGTATAGATGTGTGTCTGACATTACACTTTGAGATGTAAAACTTATTTCTATCAAATACATTTCTGTTTGGTGGTGGAGAATTATTCTCTTAGCTTAACACCCTTCTCTAAGACGTACGAGCTCAGAGGTTATGTAGTTAGTGGTTACTAGTGATACATTCCCAATCTAGTAATGTGGCATACGAAGTGCTGCTGATCATTTGTTGATCGAAGAATGGCTTTTGTGTAAAGCGTAGCTTTGTGGACGAGACTGCATCAGGACCTCACACCACGGAAATGGTCAAAACAGGAAAGATGCAGCAAGATTATGAGGGTCTTGCCCTTTAGGGTGTGTCATTTCTTTTGGAAAAGGGTGGTATTATGGTTTGGAGCCCAGATACTTAACTCATGTGGTCACTGCAAATCTATTACTTTGTGGTTGAGATATCTCAGACAAAGGTCGCAAACGACCAGGGGATGGCATGCTCGAGTAGTAATTACCTAGTTACAGAGGTAACCCGGCCTTGTGTTGGTAGAGAACCGGGTAGGTTCTCAGGGCGTCCCTCCAGAGGCTACCCATGTGGCAGTAGGAAGTTCCTTAGACTGACCAGTTGTTGGAAATCAAATCACCAATACACACCTTGTAAGGTTTTAGTTGTAGAACATGCCATTTACTTATGGTGGTCACCACTGTTTAGATGGTAGCTATAGTAGGCATAGTTCGAAATGTGTATGCTGGCTAAGATTAATATTATACTTGCAAATGTTTTCCACTATGCACTAATAATAATATCAAAATGGTTTTCGCGTATCAAGCATGTTTGACCATCATAAGGAGAAATCCCCTCCAATTCCGCGTTTGCATGGTGTGTGCGGCGGGAGGCCTTATAGTAGTTTCATTTTTCAAAAAAGCATTATGGATTTCTTTTAAACTCTTTTGTTGTTTGTTTTAAAGGTAAACTGTTTTCGTTTGCTTACATCGGTCCCATGACTGACCTGGAGTTTATTGTTCCCTATCTAAACTCTGGGTGCCCACAATTTTCCACATGGGCAGTCTAGAGTTGGATTTTTCAGATAATCAAATAGTAGGTGTAGATTCGATAGCATTCAATATATGGATATTGGCAATCGCATTTGGATCGGGTTGCTTCACTTCAGTGTGGATGGTGGTTCTCGCTTTTAGCTTTTGGAGTCTTTCTAGTCTTGGAGCATTGGCATTGTTCTTGCAATTAAATATGAGTATCTATCTTAAGGACTTCTGAAGATATCATCTTTCGAAGACTTTCTTCCGCTGTTGTTTTTGTATCTCTGATGTTGATATGAATTGTATCAATGTGTTGTATCATTGTTGTAATCAACTGTTGTGTATCAATGATGTTCATTTTCTTCCGCTGTGTTGTTGTACTTAATGTGTTATAGGCTTCGGCGAACCAAATTCGACGTTTGAATCTACGGCATTGGAATACGAGTGATGTATTCGGTGCCAATTTTCGAAGGTCGAGTCAGGGTCATTTCATTTGGTATTAGAGTTGAAGGTTGTACTTTAGCTCAGAAGTATAACACAATAGGTAACTCATTAGAGATAGGGATATAAATACCCTAGAATGAGTATATCCCTAAAATATCCGTCTGCATACCTCAGTAAATTCTCTTACAATCCATTGATAGTAAGTATGAGTGCAAGAAGAGGACGAGATAAGGGACAGGGAAGTACCACTACAAATGGCCGATACGTTGCAACAATGGGAAACAATCTTTTCTCTATCAATCTCCTTTGATCCGATTTCAAATTCTTTGATGGCTTTGTGGCAGCTCGAGGAAGAAGCTTTGGTGGTGGCCCTGCGAATCGTGTAGATAAGTTCCTATCTCGTATTCTCGTTATCAGCTTTTCATTTTAAACTTTAATGAATTTGAAATTTCAAATTAAAATAAATTGTTAAACAAGAATATAAAGCTGAATTGGGTTGTATCGATTTCGGTTAAAACCCAAATTTGAAACTCTATTGTAATTTATTGTGAAGATCAAAGTCCGAAGAGGGACAAGCTAGTGAATACTTTGGGATATTTTGACCTGAGTTGAGTATCAATTTATTTGTTCTTTTGGGGTCCAGATTTATTTTACGAGTGGTTTGTTGTCCTTTGGACTAACCGATGCCCCTGCATATTCGTAGATTGGATGACCCGAGTATTTCGTAAAGTGTTGAATGAGTTTGTTCTTCTATCTATTGGTGATATTCTGATTTGGTAAGCCAAATGCAGAATAGATATTTTAGTTTGATCTGATAATCCATCTTGGATATGTTAATCTGTTCTTTGTTGTCTCCCTGTCTAGCAAATTTCGAGGACGAATTTTCTTAAGGAGGAATCTGTAACAATCCCGGTTTTGAGAAAACTAAAATTGGTAGTTAATATAAAATTTTGAATTTAAATTGTGAATTAACTTGAATAAAAATACATATAAGATTTTAAATAAAGGATTTGATTTGGAAATCTAAATAATTTATAAATAAATTATAATTTGGAATTTGAATTTGAAATTCAAATACATATATGTTGAAAATAGATATTTTGAAAATAAATAGATTGTGAATGGAATAAATTATATATTTATAAAAAGATGTTGTTTGTTTATTCATTTATAAATACAAATTGATTATATATTAATTTTTAAATTTGAAATTTAAAAATAAAGGTTTTAAATCATATATTGGATTTGAAAACTCTATATTTTAAAGATAATAAAAGTTTGTTTCCTAATTTTAATATATATATATATATATATATATATATGTATATGTGATTTACTTATTAATTTATAATTATGATTTCAAAATCTTTCTCTTTTAAAAATTGTGTAAATATAAATGAATGAACAAATGTAAATTTTAATAACACAAGGGTTTAAGATAAATTTATAAGTAAAATAATATAAAGGATTTAAACATAAATTTTCTTGTTTATGACATTTGTAAAGTTTTGAATTCATGTATTAACAATGTGTTTTAACAAGTGTAACTAGTATAGACAAGTGGCAAGCAAAATCATTTCATTTCTTTTCTTTTGAAATTTAAATATATAAACATATACGTAAGAAATAATTTGAGAAAACCAGGCCATCCTCTTTAAAACTTTTCAAACTTGAAAACTACAAAACAGTGTAACAAAGAAATTCAAAATCTAGAAATCAAAATACCCGTGGTTTCAAATCAAATTTTTTTTCATCTTAAACATCAGCAAGCAAGCTTCAAGATCTAAAATCAAAAAATCAGACAACATAATCAAGCAACTAATTCAATTCTCAGATCAGACAAGCAACCTGAAGCAATTAAACTACAAACCTGATCAAAGATCAACCTGAATCAAAGGCATGCAGCAAAAATTCAAGTTGCAATTCAAACAAAACATTAAGTACTAATCAAACACATCAAAGTATAGCTCAGATTCAAATTCAACAAATCAGGTGGCAGATCTAAATCAAATCAAGTTTCAAAATCTTCAAGTCTGCTTCTCTGTTAGATTTAAAAGCTGCTCTCTGTTCATCAATATAAGGTGAGCAAACTAGGAATGATTATTTAGAATGATGCTTTGATAATGGATTGAAAAGTACACTCTGTTGTCAGTAAACTATAAGTTCATCCCCACTTTAAAAATTCCATATCTTTCTATCTAGTTTATATTTATTAATACTGTAAACTAGGAAAGTGTTAAATTTTGTATATAGTTTAAGTTAAAAATAGCTGCTAAAGAAATTATGTTGTATAATTCATTTACAACCGGTTTTACAGTAGGTAACCATGTTTAAGGAAAAATTCGATATGTTTAATTTAAGAATTCATGCATGCAATCTGATTTCTTATGTAGAAATACGAATTTTAGAAGCAAAATTATAAATTCTAATGCGGTATATCTCAAGAAATTGTTAAATATCAAATTTTCGTTCTAAAATAAATTTCTGTTGACCTCGTCAACCAGAGATGTTGCAGCCTGCTCTGGTAGATGTAGGTGGTAGTGGGGGAGGCTTCTACCATGGCGGAATTTTGAATTTGGGTTTGGGTTGGTTGGTCGAGTGGGCTTTAGGGTTTAAGGGCCGGTTGGGTTATGGGTGGCAATGTGATCGATTTGGAAGCTCATGCCGTAACCGAAACGAACGATTTTTGGCAGAGGGGTAGGGTCAGGATAAGGCTTTCGATCGTTGGTGGTGTTGATTCGATCGGTTGAATGTGATGAGATCAACTCGTCGAGTTTTGGGCCAGAACTTTCCCGATGGTTCAAGCGAGGACCGTTTTTCATTTGGGTCATCGTCGTGGTGGCAGTATTGATCAGTATAAGAAGGGAAGTCGACTCAGGGGGGTTCGCAAGGTCGGATGGGTCATCGGAGAGGTGGTGCATGTGGTACACATGATGTTTCAGAATGGAGGAATTAGAGGTAGGCGAGAAGAATGAGTTTCGTTCTAGGCTGGGTCACTTCGCTAGCATCAATGTTCGTTTGATAGTTGTTTGAGTCAATCGGAGTGGAGCTTCCTGGATTTCGTGGCATCGGAATTCAATTTTTTTTGGTGATCTGGGAGTTGGTAGGTGGAGTAGAAGAAAGGAAGGCTTCGGTTTTGTTTCCTCCAATTTGGGCTTTGGCCCGATTGCCTCGTGATAAGTGAAAAAGGTTCGGGTTGTATTTTTTTAGTTTGGGATTCAGCCGGTGGTTTTGTTTTATAAAAAAAGTGTTTATCAATTTTCAAAAAAAAAATCAAGTTTTCAATATAAACTATAAAGTCACATGATTTGAAATTTAATTTGTTTTTGATTTGGAAAATCTATATTAGATAATTTTGTAATCAATTGTTAAATGTTTCCATATGTAATTTAATGAAGATGTAATTAAGTAGTTAATTAAGGAAAAGGGTTTATCTTTACTTAATTAAGGTCTTGATTAATTAAGTATCATTAATTTGTGAATAAAGTATAATCAATTATTGAATGTGATTAATTAAAGTTTAATTAATATAAGTAATAGTTAATTACTTAATTAATCAAGGTGATTGATTTATTAATTTATAGATTAAAGGATTGGTTACTCAATAATTAAGATTTATTAATTAATGATTAAGGGATGGATTAAGGTTAATTAATTTCATAATTAAGGATAATTAATTAATTTGATGATTAATTAATATAAGTAATTAGTGGTAATTAATTACTTAAGACAATTGCTTAGTTAAAAATAATTAATTAATGGTTAAAGTTAATTAATCAAGTGATTTTAAAATAATAATAATTACTCAATGTAATTAATTTGTGATTTATTAATATAAGTGATTCGGGATAATTACTCATTGTAATTAATTAATTAAATGGAAATTAATTAAGGGTTAATTAATTAATTAAAAAATATTAATTTAAAGGATAATTAAATAATTAGGGGTTAATTATTTAATGATTAAAGATTAATTAATTTATTAAGGTTAATCAATAAATGATTAAGAATAATTAATTTGAGTGATTAATTAATTAAGGTTGATTAATTAATAATTAAACGTTAGTTAATTATTAAAGGTTAATTAATAAATGATTAAAGGATAATTAATTAAAATAGTTTCAAATTAATTAATGTTAATTAACCAGGATTAGTAGTTTATTCATAAGAAATTAATCTGATTTAAATTAATCAGATAATTAATGGATCTTACTTATGGATGACTGTATTCTGTTGAATACTGTGAATTGTTTGTTTTCCCTGATGTATGATGCT
This sequence comes from Allium cepa, assembly GCA_030765085.1. NCBI lineage: Eukaryota > Viridiplantae > Streptophyta > Magnoliopsida > Asparagales > Amaryllidaceae > Allium > Allium cepa. The sequence goes on along the minus strand of CM060929.1, from coordinate 905,382,852 downwards.
CTGTTTTGATTTGAGCTGTGATAAATGTAATTTAATTTATTTGTGATGAATGTATATTATTTATCTGTGACTCTGTGAATAAAGATAAGCATTATAAGATTATACCACTTATCGATATTGATGTGCTTGAATCTATGCTGATTGATGATGTTGCACTATTGTGTAAAACCCTTGGACTACACCTTACAAATACAAATATGGATTGCACGAGGAAATTGGTTAAGTCACAGATATTTTTAAATTTAAATATTATTTATTTAAAAGATTGAATTTTGATTCCAAATGGTTTTGGAAATGAAATTGGATTAAAAATGAAAAGCTTTTGAAAAGAACTTTTAGAGATAAAAGTTATTTTGAATAACTTGATAAAGTTTGAAATTTAAGTAATTTAATTTGAATTTGAATTAAAGATTTGAAATTGAATTCTATATTTGGAAATTATGGTTTAAAAAGGGTATACAAGTTCTAAATGTGTTTATATGGGTTTTAAACCATTTAAAAACTATTGGTTTGAGATTTCAATTTAACCCAAGTTTTACACTTGAAGGGCTTTAACTTGTGCAAATGTAATCAGATTTTTCCGAAATGAAAACCTTTGTTTTTAAATAGTAATAGCTTTCATATAAAGAAAGGATTTCCAATTTTTGTTGAAAGATTTCAAGTTTGAAATGGAATTGAAATAGTTTTGAAAGCTATAATTGAACCTTTGTAATAGATTGATGAAACTTTGTTTTCAAATTTAAGAGGTTCTTAATGGGTGTATCTTTTGTATAAAAGGTTTGGGATTGAAATAGTTTTGAATCTTTGTGAAAGATTAGTGAACTTTGTGAAACAAATCTTTTTGTTCAAAGATTTGAAAATGGTAATTTGTTTAAACCATTTGGAGAAAGGTTTTTGGTTTTAAATTGTGACTTAACTAAGATCCTAATATCCCTATGTTTTAAAATCAAGCACTCATTATTCGGTTTAGCCACGAGAGGACCTTGTGTCATATAACCCATTTCGAATAATGATACGACGAAATGGAAAGCATTTTGAAGACGGTGGTGAAGACCGGGTGTCTTCGAGAATGATAGGATAACCTATCGAATGACTCTGCGCTGAGTTGCTCCGGTATAGAGATCTCTATATGTGATGGGGAGTCCGATCGGGATTGTGGATACCCAGATTGCAAGGGCTTCTTCCTTTATTGGACGAAGTGCCTTCGGTTTTGTTCGAACCCAGAACAGACTTGTATGGATGTGTGTTTGACATTACACTTTGAGATGTAAAACTGGTTTCTATCAAATACATTTCTGTTTGGTGGTGGAGAATTTATTCTCTTAGCTTAACACCCTTCTCTGAGACGTACGAGCTCAGAGGTTATGTAGTTGGTGGTTACTAGTGATACATTCCCAATTTGGTAATGTGGCATACGAAGTGCTGCTGATCATTTGTTGATCGAAGCATGGCTTTTGTGTAAAGCGTAGCTTTGTGGACGAGACTGCATCAGGACCTCACACCTCGGAAATGGTCAAAATAGGAAAGATGGGACAAGATTATGAGGATCGCACCCTTTTGGGTGTGTCATTTCCTTCGAGAAAAGGGTAGTATTATGGTATGGATCCCAAATACTTAACTCATGTGGTCACTGCAAATCTATTACTTTGTGGTTGCTTTGTGGTTGATAGATCTCGGACAAAGGTTGCAAACGATCGAGGGATGACATGCTCGAGTAGTATTTACCTAGTTGCAGAGGTAACCCGACCTTGTGTTGGCAGAGAACCAGGTAGGTTCTCAGGGCGTCCCTCCAGAAGCGTACACATGTGGCAGTAGAAAGTTCCTTAGCCTGACCATTTATTGGAAATCAAATCACCAATACGCACCTTGTAAGGTTTTAGTTGTAGAACTTGTCATTTACTTATGGTGGTCACCACTGTTTAGATGGTAGCTATAGTAGGCATAGTTCGAAATGTCTATTCTGGCTAAGATTAATATTATAGTTGCAAATGTTTTCCACTATGCACTAATAATAATATCAAAATGGTTTTCGCGTATCAAGCATGTTTGACGATCATGAGGAGAAATTTCCTCCAATTCTGCGTTTGCATGGTGTGTGCGGGGGAGGCCTTATAGTAGTTTCATTTTTCCAAAAAAGCATTGCGGATTTCTTTTAAACTCTTTTGTTGTTTGTTTTAAAGATATACTGTTTTCGTTTTCTCACATCGGTCCCATGACTGACCTGGAGTTTATTGTTCCCTATCTAAACTCTAGGTGCCCACAATTTTCCATACGGGCAGCCTAGAGTTGGATTTTTCGGATAATCAAATAGTAGGTATAGATTTGATAGCATTCAATCTCTGGATATTGGCAATCGCATTTGGATCGGTTTGCTTCACTTCACTGTTGATGGTGGTTCTCGCTTTAAGCTTTTGGAGTCTTTCTAGTCTTGGAGCATCAGTAGTGTTGTTGCAATTAAATAGGAGTATCTATCTTAAGGACTTCTGAAGATATTATCTTTCATAGGCTTTCTTCCGCTGTTATTTTTGTATCTTTGATGTTGATATCAATTGTATCAATGTGTTATATCATTGTTGTAATCAACTATTTTGTATCAATGATATTCACTTTCTTCCGGTGTGTTGTTGTACTTAATGTGTTATAAAATCCGACGAACCAAATTCGACATTTGAATCTGCGGCATTGGAATATGAGTGATGTATTCGGTGCCGATTTTCAAAGGTCGAATCTGGGTCGTTTCAACCCGCACCTGTTAAACACCCAACAAAAACACAAACCGATCCACTAAGCAGCACAACCTAAACGAAAAACAAATTGGACCGAAGCCCAATACGAAAATGCACCAGAACTAACCCGAAGACCCAACCAAAAACTACTTCTTCTCAAACTCTACGCTTCCAGGCAATTACCCAAATCAACTTCAAGACGATAACCACGAACTGGAGAGAACATCTCTGATCAACTTTGAATATTTCGAAGCGAATACCTAGGTTTGAGTGGGTTCAGATCAAAAGCAAATTAATGATCAAACTCAAAAGCAAGCAAAGATCAAATTCAAAACAATCAATCAGACTACAATTTCAACCTGGAAATAAAACCAGATTTCAAGTTCAACCTGATCAAGCTTTTAAATCTGGAAACCAAGCATTCAAATTCAATTCAGCATGATTTCCAGATCAAATACAAAGTCCAGATCAAATAAAATTCATCAAAGTTTCTAGATATCAATTCCAGGCGTTTGCTTCTCTGTTCCTCTCTGTCAACATGTCCAGGTGAGCAAACTAACCCACTTAAGCCTGAATCTATGGTATATCTTGATGTGTTACTTGTTATTGTTGATAAAAATGTCTGCATGTGTGTGTGTATATATATATGTGAATTAAAATATGTATGTATAGGTATATATACTTGTTCTTGTGTTATAGACTAGAAACATAATCATAAATCAAAATCTCTTCCATCATTCTCTTATACGCTTAGATGATTAAATGAAAAATGCTTAAATAAAACATATCTTAATTGTAAAAATATTTTTAAGGATAGTCATTATAAGTTTTCTGGAAAATTTCAAATATACAGTGAAAACTTAAAATCTTATCAAATTCAAGTATCACGGTTTCGAATTTCATTTACATCACCTAACTCGATTTCAAAAACCATGAATTTTAAGAACAAAATCAAGATTTTAGTTTATTAAATTGTGGGAAATCGTAAGTTGGACGGAAATTGTATTTTGGGTAAATACTGACGATCACGGAGGTCAACGGCCTCGAGATTGAGGCCAGAGGAAGGTTGTAGGCAAGGGATCATCGGAAAAATGATCGAAAAAATTATAAGTTGCCGGAGTGGCCGTGCAAAGTAGATTTGGGGTTTATAGTCATGTTTGGGTTGCTGTCGTTCTCGAACTAATTTAGTTGTCGTTGAAGCATTATGGTCGATCGGACCAGGGGGGATTGATTCGTTGTCGTATGGCGAAGCTGTAGATGCGGCGGCGTGGTTGCAAGCTATCGGAGATTGCCGGGCGAGATGTTTTTTCCGTTGATCGATGGGTTCCAGTATTCGTTCGAGTTGCTCAAATTTTATTTACGGCGAAATTGAAGGTTCGGGGAGGTTGGGCTAGTCGTCGGTGTTATCGACGATTTGTCAAACGTCGGGAGGTGGGTCGGAGACACTCCGACAAAGTATGCATGTGCACACTCGTACTTATGTGTCTGGGAATTTTGGCCTCGGGTTTGATCTCGAAGCTGATGATGGTTTTCCTCGAAGCAAACTGATGTATGCGAGTGTCTCGATGCTTTGCTTGGGGGATTGGGTACTTGACTCGGGTGAAGACCCAAAGTAAAAAGAAAGAAAATAAATTAAACAAATTTTTTCAAATTTAAATTAAATCAAGTTCAAAAACTTTCTTTATTAATTCTTTTAAAATGATAAATGTTTTATTTTAGTTTGAAATAAGTTAAAGGATTTAAAATAAATTATCTTAATTAATCAATTAAGTTTAAAGTGTTTTTAGTATATATGTATATATATCCTTTATCTCAAACTAATTCTTAAGTTATTTTTAATAATATTGTAATTAAGAAGTTAATTTAGAGGAGATGTTATAATTAACTTAAAGGTTGAAGGTAATTTATGCATTAAAATTAATTACTTTCAAAAGTTTATTTATTAAGGTTTAAATGATAACCAAATAATTAATTGAGATAAATGATTTATTTTAAGTCTTGAGTAGTTAAAGGATCATTAATTAGTGTAAATTATCAAAGGTTAATTACTTTATGTGATTACTTAAAGATTAATTACTTTAATGAAATTATGGATAGTTAATTAATTACTTAATGTTATTAAATCAAGATGATTAAATTGATAAATGTGATTGGTTAATTAATGTGATTAGTTAAAGGTTCATTAATTTACGATAATTTATGTGATTAATTAATTAAGGTAATTAATTTGGGGGATAATTAATTAATTTAAAGGTTAATTAATTAATAAAAGTGATTAAAGGATAATTACTTAGTATAATTAATTTGTGTGATTAGGGATAATCACTTATTGTAATTAATTAAGAGTAATTAATTAAATGGTAATTAATTAAGGGATAATTAATAAATGTAATTAATTAAGGATATTTAATTAAAGAATAATTAATTAAAGGTAAATTATTTAATGATCAAAAGTTGATTGATTAATTAAGATTTATTAATTAATAATTAAAGGTTGATTAATTTATTATTAAAGGTAAATTAATGAATGATTAAAGCATAATTAATTAAAACGGTTTGTAACTAATTAATGTTAATTAACCATGATTAGTAATTTATTTATAAGTAATTAATCTGGTTTAAATTAATCATGTGATCAATTGATCTTACTTATGGATAATTTGATTGTATTGAATGCTTTGGATTGTTTGATATCCCTGATGTGTGATGTTCTGTGATATGATTGAGCTGTGAACTGTAATTTATTTATATGTGATGAATTTACATTTTTATCTATGAATCTATGAATGAAGATAAGCGTTATAGGATTATACCGCTTATCGATATTGTTGTGCTTGAATTAATGATGGTTGTGATTTGTTATTGTTATGTGTAAAACCCCTAGACTACACCACACACATAAATATGGATTTCACAGGGAATATGTTAATTCATAGATATTTTAAATTTAAATATTAATTTTTTTAAAAGTTGAATTTTAAATCCAATTGGTTTGGAAATGAAATTGAGTTGAATATGAAAAGCTTTTGAAAAGGAAGTTTTTGAAATTGAAATTTAGTTTGAATAAAATATGTCTCGTTAAAGTTTTGAAATTATTTTAGGAAATATGGTTTGAAAGGGGTATACATGTTATACAATATATATATATATATATATATATATATATATATGGATTTAAAACCATTTTTGAAGTATATTAAATGAAATATTTTGGGTTTTAAATAGAACTTGCCGGAAATACGGTCAGTTCGCTGATTTTTCAGTGTGTACTTTGAAAAGCTACAACTTGAGTAAACATAATCGGATTTTCCCAAAATGAAAAGCATTTGTTTTCAAATGATAATGGCTTTCATATAATGACATAATTTCTAGTTTTGTTGAAAGGATTTCAAGTTGTATGTAAATCAAATTTGAAATTGAAATGGTTTTGAATGCTATGAATATATCTTTGTTAAAGATTTGGTGAGCATTGTGTCAAAGTGAAGAGGATCTTAAAGGTGTATCTTTTGTATAAAAGATTTGAAAAGGAAATTTGTTTAAACCATTCAAAGGAAAGGTTTTGGGTTAAAAGTTGTGACTTAAATAAGATCCCAATATCCATATGTTTTTAAAATTTGCGCTCATTATTTGGTTTAGCCGGGAGTGGACTTTATGTCATATAACCCATTCTGAATAGTGATACGATGAAATGGATAACATTTGAAGATCGGTGGTGAAGACCGGGTATTTTCGAGAACGAAAGGATTACCTGTCGAATGTCTCTACACTGAGCTACGCCAGTATAGAGATCTCCATATGCGATGGGGAGTCCGATCGGGATTGTGAATACCCGGATTGTATGGGCTTCTTTGTGAAGTGCCTTCGGTTCCGTTCAAATCCGAAACGGACTTGTATGGATGTATGTCTGACATTACACTTTAGGATGCAAAGCTGGTTTCTATCAAATACATTTCTGTTTGGTGGTCGAGAATTCATTCTTTTAGCTTAAAACCCTTCTCTGAGACGCACGAGCTCAGAGGTTATGTAGTTGATGGTTACTAGTGATATATTCCCAATTTGGTAATATGGCATACTAAGTGCTGCTGATCATTTGTTAATCAAAGCATGGCTTTTGTGAAAAGCGTAGCTTTGTGGATGAGACCTCGTCGAACCTCACACCCCGAAAATTGTCGAAACAGGAAGAATGCAGCAAGGTTATGAGGGTCACGCCCTTTAGGGTATGTCCATTTCCTTCTGCATAAAAGTGGTATCATGGTATGGAGCCCAGATATTTAACTTATGTGGTTGTTCCAAATTTGTTTCTTTGTGGTTTTTAGTGTTGAGAGCTCTTGGATAAAGGTTGGTGACGACCAAAGGATGGCATACTCGTGATAGTTAGTTACATAGTTACAGAGGTAACCCGGCCTTGTGTTGGCAGAGATCCGGTTAGGTTCTCGAGACATCCCTCCAGAGGCATACCCATGTGGTGTAGGAAGTTCCTTAGCCTGACCATTTATTGGAAATCCAATCATACAATACGAGCCCTTTGCGATTACAGTTGTATAACCTGCCACCTCAGGTGGTAGCAATAGAAGACATAGTATAATGGTACCCATGCTGGCTAAGATTAATATTATACCTTCGAAAGGTTTTCTGCACCATGCACTAATAATATTATCAAAAGGATTTTCAAGTATCAAGCATGTTTGACTATCATAAGGAGAAGTCCCCCAAGTGTGCGATTGCATTGTGTGTGTGCCGGGAGGCCTTGTGGTAGTTCATTTTCCAAAAATCATTACAAATTTCTTTTTATTTCTTTTTGTTTGTTTTTGTTCAAATAAAACTGTTTTTGTTTGCTCACACCAGTCCCATGACTAACCTGTAGCTTATTGTTCCCTTTCTAAACTCTGGGTGCCCACAATTTTCCACGGGCAGCCTAGAGTCAGATTTTCAGATAATCAGATAGTAGATGTAGATTCAACAGCATTCAGTTTTTGGATTTTGGCAATCGCATTCCGGACCGAACTTGCTCAAGTTCAGCATTAATGGTGGTTCGAGCTTATTGGATTGGAGTCTTTGAAGCTTTTGGGTTAAGCTATTTGGTTTTGAGGCATTGGAGATGGAGTTGCAGTATGGATGTTGGATTCTTTTGAAGCCTATGCTGGTGTTATCTCTTCTGCTGTTGCTATTATCTTTCCACTTTTGTGCATTTTTGGCTCTGATAATTGTTGGGCATCTGTTATATCAGATTGTATCAGATATTGTATTCATTGTTGTAATAATGATATTTTTTTTCTTTCGCAGTGTTGTTGTACTTAATGTGTTATAAGCTCCGGCGAATCGGATTTCGACATTTAATCTACGGCATTTGAATACGGGTAAAGTGTGAATGTCGATTTTCAGACACTGAAATAATAAATATTTAAAAGTTAGTTTCTAACTTGAATTTCAAATTTTAAATCATTCGATTTTCGCAACTCACAATCTCGATCTCCAATCGAGGCGTGCCGCTAGGCGTTTATAATGTTAAACGCTATTCCGAACACAATATAAAAACATTTTTTTAATATTCACTAACAAATACGCGCTCATACTATTAATACACTCAAACTCATTCTAGAGTACTACGGACTTTATTCTAATGAGTGACCCCCACCAGAGCCAAGGTTCTCGCTTAACCTTCAGCTCTGATACCAAATTTAATACTTCGTTTTATACAACAAGATTCAACTTGAAAGGGTCAAATAAAGGCAAGTGTGGCTAGAGAATAAGGCTAGAGAGATAAGCCAATTAAAGCTGGTTGGTAAATGGAATAGAAATAAAATTGTGGATAGACAAATGAATTTGCATTTGTAAGTAAATAGGATTTAAAATAAATATTGGGAATTAATTTGAATTGTGTGTAATGGAAGTTAGTCACGATTGGGCTAAATAAAATAAAGGACTGAAACAAAATTAGTGAATAAACTAATTTTATTTAAGTAGGTAAGAGAATAATTTGGAATGAGATTTGATTCGAATCTTGTTAAATTTGGTATCAGAGCTGAAGGTTAAGCGAGAACCTTGGCTCTGGTGGGGATCACTCATTAGAATAGAGTCCGTAGTACTCTAGAATGAGTTTAATATAAGAAGAAGTACTCTTTAAAATCAAGTCTACTGGATCATCTCTGTTCAAAATTCAAACTCAAGAGATTTTTAAAGCTAGTTCAAATTTCAAATTTCAAGTTTCAAATTAAAGATTTCCACTTCAAAGTTCTAGAACCAAGATGTGGAAGGTGAGAAACGTTTATCTTTTAACTTGGAAATGAAATTGATCCGTTGTTCTGTTTAACTGTGAAAATTTTGTTCATCCCAGTAATTCAAAAATCCATATCTCTTCACTTAGATCATTTTGCATGTTGATGTAAACTAGGAATATGATCATTTCCTAGTATAGTTTCTGCTAAAAATAGTTTGGGATTGAATTTCGCCGCGTAGTTCGATAGGGCTCCATTTTATAGTGAACAACCAAATTCTAGTGGAAAAATTAATGTTTTTAATTCTAGGATTCAAACATGTAGTCTTGATCCTTATGTGAAATTGTGAATTTTAGTGGTAGAATTATAATTTTTAGTGTTGTATACTTCCAGATATTGTTAGCTGAATGATTTTTGTTCAAAAGTTTATTTCCGTCGACCTAGTCGACGAGAAGAGTTGCGGCCTATTCTAGAAGGAGCTGGTAGACATTGGGGTTGAGTTTACAGGGAAATAGCAAACGTTGTTTTGAAGAAGCCAGGATCAGACTTGTAATTCGAAAACCACTTCGATCCAACGAGTACATTTTCGTGATAAAGACAAGAGCTTGGAGTCAAAGATGGAGCAGTGAAATGCAAGGGCTACTCACTACTAATCTTGAGGGTGATTCCAAAATGGATGTAGTAGGAATAGTGCCTTCGGTTCCGTTCGAACCCGGAACGGACTTGTATGAATGAATGCTTTCAGAACATCATTAGGAGGATGGTGAGCATTCTAAGTGAATTGTTCTAAAAAGGTAATGCTTAGCCGGGAGCCTCATCAACCGGGAATAACTGAAAATAAAGGGATATGCAACAAGGCTAAGTGGGTAGCACCCAAGTAGGGTAAGGCCATCCTTGTCTAGAAGTCCCTTTATATTTCGGCTGTGTGGACGGTTGCTGATCCCAACCGCAGGGTGATCTTACTTGGGCTATTCAGTAAGATGTAGTCCGATCTTGTGTTGTAGGGGAACGGAGGGGTCCTCGGTATGCTGATCTTGACAGGTACTGTGATAGGTGGTACCCCAGGCCTAGTCATTCGTTGGAAATCCATTCTCCCTACGTGCCTTTTACGGTTTTGATTGTAGAACCCACTTTGTGGCTAGTATGTTGGAATTTAATAATGTAACATTTTCAGCTATTTGAATAAGTATTTGAATATAGACCCTATTATAATATCAGAGGATTTTATAAGAAATGTTTTGGTTATCGTAAGGTAAAAATCTGACATGTTTATTTGTGGCGTGGTCTTACGAGATATCTTTGATTTAAAAAGGATTTTTAAACTTTAATAATCAAGTTGAGTGTGTTTCTCATGCTGGTTTACCAGACTGACCCGGGCTTGGTGTTTTTCCTATATGCTCGGGTCAGACTGAGCATATTTCCAGGTTTAGCTGAAAGAGTGGAAGCTTCAGGAGAGGAGCTGGAATCAGGAGATGTATTCACGTAGATACTTATATACAGTCTATATTTGGTTGTGTGGTCAACTAGTTGTAAGGACAGGATTGTTATAAACTATCCAAGTTGAATGGTTGTAACTCTGATTTAAAGTCTATGTTTGTTATTAAAGTAACAGTTTTGGTTTCATGTAAAGATTTATTTATATTATAATTCATTCGACCCGCTATGAGATTCTGATTGTTCTCTTTTCTTCTATCTCTTTCTATTTCTACCTTCTTTCTTTCTTTCACGATCGCTTCTTCCCGTGCAATTTGGCTGACAAGTGAGTTTTAATGTCAGTTTAAACCGGTACTGTAAAATGGGTTGTGACATTGTGGTATCAGAGCCTAGGTTGAGTGAATACCTAGGTTCGGGTAGGTTGCTCATTAGGTATAGAGTCTCTAGCAACCTGTTTGAGTCTGAATGTGTGTGTGTGTGTGTGTGTGTGTATATATATACGAGAGCGTGTATTTGTTAGTGATATAAAAATGATTTCAAATTGTGTTAATTGATCGGTTAAGTGACATATGGATTCTGGTCAATACAAGTAGCTAACATTATTGATAGGGATCTCTAAACACTTGAACCAGGCTGACGGACACAATATTGTTTTAAGGGGTTGATGAAATAATTTTACCCAAAATATATTTTGTATATAAAAAGGTATGATTTTTAAATAAGTGGTATTTAATATGATTGGTTTTGATGATGATAATTTATCATCTGGGTTCTGAGCGGTCTTTGTCGTCAACCTTAAGTATATTCATTGGTTGCCCTTTTTGACTTGCATATACCCTTAGAAATCTGAACCCTTTGAATTTTGAATCTTTGGGAAAATGGATTTTTATTGGGTTTTATTTACCAAAGGCCTCTGTCTAAACTAAGCAAGCATTTGAATCTGAGTTGTGGTTTGAGAATTTAAAAACCTGTAACTTAAAAATAAAAGCCTCTGTTCAAATGGAAATCAAATTATAAAAAAAATACATAAGAAGAAGAAGCCATACTCTGTAAAATCAAGTCTACTGGATCATCTCTGTTCAATTCAAACTCAAGAGATTTTTAAATGCTAGTTCAAATTTCAAATTTCAAGTTTCAAATTAAAGATTTCAACTTCAAAATTCTGGAGCCAAGATGTGGAAGGTGAGAAACATTGATCTTTTAACTTGGAGATGAAATTGATATATTGTTCTATTTAACTATGAAAATTTGTTCATCCCAGTAATTCAAAAATCCATATCTCTTCACCTATATCATTTTGCATGTTGATGTAAACTAGGAATATGATCATCTCCTAGTATAGTTTCACTTAAAAATAGTTTGGGATTGAATTTCGCTGTGTAGTTCGATAGCGCTCCATTTTACGGTAAACAACCAAATTCTAGTAGAAAAATTAATGTTTTTAATTCTAGGATTCAAACATACAGTCTTGATCCTTGTGTGAAATTATGAATTTTAGTGGTAGAATTATAACTTTTAGTGTTGTATATTTCGGGATATTGTTATGAACGATTTTCGTTCAAAAGTTTATTTCCGTTGACCTCATCGATGAGAAGAGTTGCAGCCTGTTCTAGAAGGAGTTGGTGGACATCGGGGTTGAGTTTACCGGGAAACAGTGAATGTTGTTTCGAAGAGACCGGATCGGACTTGTAATCCGAAAACCACTTCGATCCAACGAGTACGTTTTCGTGATGAATACAAGAGCTTGGAGTCGAAGATGGAGCAGTGAAGTGCAAGGGCTACTCGCTATTAATCTTGAGGGTGATTCCAAAATGGATGTAGTAGGAATAGTGCCTTCGGTTCCGTTCGAACCGGGAACGAACTTGTGTGGATGAATGTTTTCAGAGCATCGTTAGAAGGACGGCGAGCATTCTAAGTGAAATGTTCTAAAAAGGTAACGCTTAGCCTCGAGCCTCATCAATCGGGAATGATTGAAAATCAGGGGATATGCAGCAAGGCTAAGTGGGTAGCATCCAAGTAGGGTAAGGTCAACCCTGTCTAAAAGTCCTTTTATATTTCGTCCATGTGGCGGTTGCTGATCCCAACCGCTGGGTGATCTTACTCGAGCTATCCAGTAAGGGAAAGTCCAGTCTTGTGTTGCAGGGATACAGAGGGGTCCTCGGTACGCTGATCTGGACCAGGTACTGTGATAGGTGGTACACCAATGCCCAGTCATTCGTTGGAAATCCATTCTCCCTACATGCCTTTTACGGTTTTGATTGTAGAACCCACTTTGTGGATAGTATGCTGGAATTTAATAATGTAACAACTTCAGCTATTTGAATAAGTATTTGTATATAGACCCTATTATAATATCAGAGGATTTTATAAGAAATGTTTTGGTTATCATAAGGTAAAAATCCAACGTGTTTATTTGTGGCGTGTCTTACAAGATACCTTTGATTTCAAAAGGATTTTTAAACTTTAATAATCAAGTTGAGTGTGTTTCTCATGCTGGTTTACCAGATTGACCCGGGCTTGGTGTTTTTCCTATATGCTCGGGTCAGACCGATCATATTTCTTGGTTTGGCTAGAAGAGTGGAAGCTTCAACAGAGGAGCTGGAATCAGGAGACGTATTGACGTAGATGCTTATATACAGTCTGTATTTGGTTGTATTGGTCAACTAGTTGTAAGGACTGGATTGTTATAAACTGTCCAAGTTGAATGGTTGTAACTCTGATTTAAAGTCTGTATTTGTTATTAAAGTAACAGTTTTGGTTTCATGTAAAGATTTACTTATATTATAATTCATTCGATCCGCTGTGAGATTCTGATTGTTCGCTTTTCTTCTATCTCTTTCTATTTCTACCTTCTTTCTTTCTTTCACTATATGTCTTCTTGTGCAATTCGGCTGACAAGTGTGGTTTAATGTCAGTTTAAATCGATACGGTAAAATGGGTTGTGACATTAGAAGATTAATTATCATGTTCTACATGATGATAATTATTTCGTTACTAGGTTTTTTTCTCCTGTATCTATCATGTTCATTATGTTTGTTTTTGGTGTATTGTATGGACAAATGAGAACTTAAATTTTATGGCTGTGAGTAGACTCTATCATATAAGAACTCAAGATAATGTTGCAACTAAGTGATGTTGAATTCAGAATATCTCTGTATACTGTCTATATTGAAGCTCGAAATTGTTATGTGAAACTACACTAAAAGTCCTTTTGGTCTGCCTATAAACAATTTTTTTAGCTTTAGATGTATTATGTCAAATATCCAAGAATATATATTAATATACACATAACTAACTTGCAAAATAAAATTGGATAAGTTTGGATTTTTTTTTACTGTTTTATGCATGTTGAATCTTTATCAAATGCTTGGGTAAGACAAATTATGCATGAATGTCCTTCTATAGATTACAGGCTCAAAATATAATACATAATGATATAAATGAATATGCTAATCGTACTATTAGCTGTGCATGCGTTCTCCGTTCAAGTGGAGGAATTCAGTGTTGTTCCAATCTAATCTTAAAAGTGATAACCTTGATAAATCAATACATATAATCCACAATGAGACACAACATGTTTCCGAGTGAAAAATTCTGATGCTCACAACGTTGCTAGCAAGTTGTATAAAGTCTTGAGTTCCAAATGTCATCACCTATTAACTGCAATTTCTATTTTTTGCAGATAAAACTAATGACAGTGAGGGAGATCAAACAAGGTAACCTGATTTCAATTATTGGATCATCAAATTAGTATGTGTTTTCTTTTGAAATAAGGTATGTAGATTTGATTTTGTTTCATTATGTGATATTAGGCTCTTGATTGGAATACAGAGACATTTGTGGAACATTTCAGATTAGTAATGTTGTTGTGTTGGGTTGACGTGAAAATTTGACTTATAGGAGGGTCATGTGCTATTGTTTGGTAACTTATTATAGAATGAAAACAACATAACTTTTCTAATCAACTAACAAAATTGGATGGCACTCTATTATAAGTGATTTATTCAATGAATATATTTATATCTGATATGACCCTTTCTTTGTTAAACTGTTGTGCGTATAAGCTCTACTATGAAACATAAACATAAAATGAAGTTTGAGGTAAAGAAAAAATGACATGTACATGTATTCTAAATTAGAGTTAGTAAGGTTTAGAACATCATGATATAAACGGGAGTAGGCTTATGCTATATGATGTATCAAGTAATAAGGCATGGGCTAGGCATCAGGGCAAGATAACTAAATACATTTTTCAAGGGAGATATAATTGCATTTTGGGCTACAAATTGTTTATAAGTAAATCTCATCTTGCCAAAATGTACCATATGTGATCTTCTTACAAGCCTTGGATATCAAGATAATATCAGTTCTGATTATTCATACCTGTTTACAGAGTTTCCTTTTCTCTTCCCCTTTTTCCTTTTTTAGAATCTTCTCTCTTGTAGTTGTCACTTATGTATTTTATTTGTTATATTTTCTTCTCTAATATATATTTTTCAGACTGAAAACATTGTTGATGACAATTTGTTGTGATGCTAAACAACATTTTCACCATTAAATTTCAACTTTGTTAATTTGTCTTTACAGGAAATTCAAATACATGCCACAGTTTCAAAAGTTATCTTCGATTTGTTTCTTATCCAATGGATAAAGCCCCTTAAATTTGTATATTGAATCAATGGTCTATAGGTTTCATTGTTCATGCAACCCTATTCGTTTAGGAGAATATTATGAAAAGGAACATATTATGTAGATAATATAAAATGAAACTCTATCACGTTTGTCTTTAAAACATTCAACTAACAGAATTATCAAACTTGTGCAGCTTCGAGACACTGCACAACCAATATATTATTCTCTTATATGAAGAATTACTCTCTCTAAGAAATAACGGAACACTATTTTTTACTTTGTATGTTTAGGTTATTATGGCAAGGAATAAGGCGACGGTAACACAAGCTACAGAGAAACCTTGTAGATTCAGAACTGAACTAGTTAAACCAGGCATTCTTTTATTCCTTATAATTTAGGATAGTTACTAAAAAGGATCCTACTCAGAAAGAGATTTTAGGACATCATCAAAAGTTGATGCATCTTTACCTTCAATTGGGGTTAGTCTAATTATTAATTGCATCTTTTCTTAGTTTAATGAAAAAAGCATGCAATACCATTATGTGAACTCTATCAGTTTTATAAAACAATCTTTGTATATCCTCGATTGCAATATTGCAGGATGATTTTGGTACTAGAGCTCAGTACATAGCTACAAAGTCATGCCTGAAAGCTAGGCACGCATCAAAACTGAGATTGTATCACCTACTGAATAGGAAATGTGATAAGTGAATTTTTCTTAATAATTTTTTTGTTAATTTAATATATGAGTAAATCAAATACATCAACCAAGTTAACTAAGTTTTACAAAGAAATAACTAAGTTTTTAAAAATGAATCAACTTTTATAAAAATTTAACTAGTGACGAGTAAAAGTTTAAAAAAATTAATCAACTTTTATCAAAAATTAACTAAGTTAACTAAGTTTATAAAAAATAACTACGTTAACCAAGTTTTATAGATTAAATAATTTTCTAAAAATTAACTATAAAGTTTATGTAAATTTATAATTTTTTTCTAAGTTTTATAAAATTTACATAAGTTAATCAAGTTTAATATAAATTTAATAAATTTCTAAATATTAGCAAAATTTTATAAAAATTAAATAAATATATAAGATTAACTGAGTTTTGTATAAATTAACTAAATTTATAAAAATCAATTATTTTTTATAAAAGCTAGCTAAATTTTATGAAAATTAACTAAGTCTATAAAAGTAACTAAGTTCAAAGAAATTAATTAGGATTTTTAAAATATAACTTAATTTATAAAAATAACCAAGTAATAAAATTTAATTTGCCTTTATAAAAGTTAACTTTGACTAAATTTACTAAGTTTGTAAAATTTTGCTAAGTTTTATAAAAATTAACCAAGCTCTATAACAATCAAATAAGATTATAAAAATTAATCATGTTTTTAGAAAAACTATGCTAAATCAGCTAAGTTTCCAAACAGTTATTAAACTAAAGATACAAAGGCAAAGCAATGCCCTTGATTTATTATTTATGTTAATTTTTATGGCTGTAGGTTTTATGCTGTGTTTCATTTTGCTGGGTTAAAAGCTTTGAGCAAAAGCGTAGTTAAAACTCTTAGATATTTTGATAACAACTTGACTCGCACTTTAAATTTGGTGCATGGATCTTTGGTGCTGACTTGCTGTAGAATGCATGGATCCGATGATGGGCAATCCAGCAAATAGACTATCAAGAAGGGACCGTGCAAACTACAGGCTGAAGCATGATCTGGAGTGTTCGTACAAGGACATGTTGATGAAGTGAGAAGAGTTGTGTACCAGACTGAAGTGTATGGATATGGAGTATGTTATAGCTTATGCTGACGAGACTAAATAATGCATGTAGATGCTTATGAGTTGCTTCGGATTTGGAGTGCATCATTGGTTTATGGTATAACTGTATAACTGTCATTTAAATTCTTTTACTATTCTTTTAGTATACATTTGGCAGCTTTCATATGACTTCTTGATTCTTTTGTTGAATGAATGACCTTTTCAAACCAAACAAAGTCTGGATTTTGATTAAACCTTTTACTGTTGTTTAAAGGTGGTTAATTTTTGCACTATTTTTTACCGCAGTAACTTTTAGCCGATTAAAAATTACATGCCTAAGGTATGGACTGAAGCTTGGATAGGTTGGTAAGTGTTAAAATTTATATTTATTGTACACATATCTATATTAATGGTTACTCATTATGTTTTGGATACAATTTCAAGTTATAAACCTATTGAAGACATGGCTATTGCTGCTGCCAAATTTATACGGAAGAGAGATTCTTTCATACATTCATTTATTACTGGTTAATTTATGAGATAAGGGACTAGCTTAGATGCGGTATTATCCATATTATTTTGAGGTATTTGTGAAGTCTCGAATGCATAGAAAGGGACTAGCTCAGATGCAGTACCTCCGCATGCTTATAACCACACTAGAAACTGCCACATCCTCTTCCACATCAGCAAATGTTGCTTCTGCCATTTCTAACACAACAATAGCATCTGGAAAGCGGAGATGAACATTTAGCACATCATTGAAGCCAAGTATAATGATTTGCTTAAGGTAAAAGGTAATACAATGTTTTGTATATTCGCTACTATAAAGAAATTTTTATTATTGGTACATGTGTTATAGCATCAATCTAGATACATTTTGTACGATTTATATTAATATTTGTTTGATCAATCTTATTTAAGACCATTTTAATGGTTAATTTTGTTGAAACTGGCCAGCCTGCAACGGAAGAAATAAGTGAATTTCAAAATTCTTAACCAATTTGGATCTTTAATGGGCCTATGAAGTCCAAATTCATTTGGAACTTTTCTAATGTTAGCACCAAAATTGGTCACTAACACCCAAATCCAAGCGAAATCACCAAATCACGGTCACAACTTACAGATAGAGTATATGTAGAGAATAATAATATGAAGAAGAGTCAAAATAAAAATGAAAGTAGTAAAGAACAACATATTTTATAGTGGTTCGGCTAACTCCGGCCTATGTACACTCCAGAAGTTTCCTATTTATTGAGGTATGCCGAGCAGCATATGCCGAGCGAGGTATGCCAAGTGAGGTATGTCGAGCGGCATATGCCGAGTGAGGTATGCCGAGCGGCATATGCCGAGCGGCATGCCGAGCGGCATATGCCGAGCGGCATATGCCGAGCGACATATGCTGAGTGAGGTATGCCGATCCACCTTGTTCTCACCCCAATGCCGAACGACATATCCAATTGAACTTCATCCTTTTAAACCAAATCCATCATATTCCAGCCTCGAAAATCATGCAGTCGACTTAGTTAAATCCTCCTGTCTGTGGCCTTGCCGAAAGGCGGGTTAATGTTTGCCTCCCAAAACATGCCTTGCTATCAGAAGGTGTGTTTTGAATAGCCTCAAATCCGATGTCCGAAGTATATGTTGTGTTTATAACCATATTAGTATATCCATGACTCAATCCATCTTATCCAAACCTACGACTGCTCTGAGTCGATATCCGATTCTGAATCCAGTAACCAAACCCCAAACCAATTCCATAGCCATCCGAACCCGTCTATCGTGTTTTAATCCATCAACAATCAATAGCCAAATCTATGACCTTTTTGGGTTTAACCCTGATTCCATATATCTCGCCGGGTCGTCTATCCTGTTCCAACCTTGACTCCCTGGTCAAGGGCTTGTATGTTTCCGGCCTCGGCTCTTCGACTGAGGACTTTCATATTTTTCGGCCTCGATTCTCCAGTCAAGGACTTTTATATTCTTCGACCTCGGTTATCTAGCCAAGAACTTTGATATTCACCAGCTTGGAAGTCAGTAATCGAATCCTACGATCTCTCTAGGCCGTTAACGGCCTCTCCGGACCCTTACTAAGCTCGATCCAAACTTAACAATCGAATAGGCAAATTATGCCGCGCTCTGGCAAAACAACCTATCACTTGCAATCCGGTTCAGTATCCATGAACATTAAGTGATGTCATGGTCATCCTAGACCGATCATAGCCTCTCCGGGCTCTTGTCGGATCCTTTTCTGTTACTCTCCGGTGAAGGAAAAACATCGTCGAGTGAGCCGATCCCGTCGCTCTCCGACGAAGCGGCAACACCCCCGCACTCCAGTTCAGCATCCCTGAACATTAAGTGATGTCATGGCTAAATCCTAGGTCAATTATAGCCTCTTCGGGCTCTTGTCGTATCCTATCCTGTCACTCCCTGGTGAAGGGGAAACAACGTCGAGTGAGCCGATCTTGTCGCTCTCCGACGAAGCGGCAACACCCCCTGCACTTCGGTTCAGCGTCCCTGAACATTAAGCGATGTCATGTCCTAAATTCTAGGCCGATTATAGCCTCTCATAGCTCTTGCTGGATCCTATCCTGTCACTCTCCGGTGAACGGGGAAAAAGCGTCGAGTGAGCCGATCCTGTCGCTCTTCGGCGAAGCGACAACACACTCGCACACCGGTTCAGCGTCCTTGAACATAATGATGTCATGGCCTAAATCCTAAGACGATTATAGCCTCTCCAGGCTCTTGCTGAATCCCATCCTGTCACTCTCCGGTGGAGAGGAAACAACGTTAAGTGAGTTGATCCTGTCGCTCTCCGGTGAAGCAACTCACTTCTTGCACTTCAGACCCTATCTCCCTGGGTAGGGTCATTAAGCGATTAATTTCAAATTGACTTCCAATATTCATCCTTTAACTCTCCGGTCCAAGGTTTATTTTATGAAATTCAAGTTCATTTATTAAATTAAAATTTGAAATGTATAATTACAAACAAAGGAAAAATCTAGATACTGCCACTCTAAGCAGAGCAGTCTATTGTCATCTCAGAGCATGCCTGGGGATCTCTTCGGTTCCCACATGTGTAAGTGGAATAGCTACTTTATTCTGAAATCAAAACCTAATAATTTTATGTAATCGACCAGAGTTCATGTCTTGAACTTGGCCCATGCCATCATGATCAATTGATGATGAGTCGTGATCCCAATCTAGGAATCGTCCTGTTAGGTGGAGGCGGTAGT
Organism: Allium cepa; assembly: GCA_030765085.1. Lineage (NCBI taxonomy): Eukaryota > Viridiplantae > Streptophyta > Magnoliopsida > Asparagales > Amaryllidaceae > Allium > Allium cepa. The sequence continues at coordinate 905,362,848 of CM060929.1, read as the reverse complement.
TGCTCAGGTCCTACAGCTACTGTCCGATCTCTGGTGTATTGAGGCAATCTACCACTTCTGACATGCCCTTCCACCTCATCCTTCAGATGACGACATTCGTCGGTAGTATGCCCTTCCGGCTCATGTAATGGGCAGTACTTTCCACTTCTACGTTCCTATTCTGCCGGATCTCTCCTGGGTGGTTTTCGATAGGGGAGCTGCCCCTGAGTCTCCGTGCAAATCCATTCTAGGTTCGCTGTCAAGTCCGTGTATTACCCGAACTTGGGTTCTTGGAATTTCTTCCATCTGTCAGTACCATCATATCTGTCGTCCTGCCTTCATTTACCTTTGTCTGCTCCAGGTAGTTCTTTGGAGGTTCCTTCGCCTTGCACTGCGTTTGTTTCTCACCTTTCACCGCGTGAATCCTCTAGCCGAATGAACCTTTCAGCTTCATGATAGAATTCTCCAAGGTTTTGTTGTGGATCTCTTTCCAGAGAATCCTTAAACTCTGTGCCTTCCGCAACCCCTACTACCGCCGCCATCAAAATCATCGATGGATCCGGGCGATCTGCTGAAGCCACCGTTGCATTGAATCGCAATAGAAAATATCTTATGGACTCTCCGGTCCTCTGCTTCATTGAAGCTTAGTTCATCACACTCTTGGTTCATGTCACGTGGACCCTAAACTATCTCATGAAGCATTCCACTAGCTCACCCCATGTTCTGATTGATCCATTCTCTAGCTGTCTGAACCAAAGCGCAGCCAAGTCTGTCAGATATAGAGAGAAGCATCGTGCCATCACTTCCTCGAATGCCCCCAGCACTTCCATATGCCTGATATATAGAGTAATATGCATGGTTGGGTCTGATTTCCCATCATAAGGATCCAACGCGGGTAACTTGAACTTGGAGGATTCCTTGCATTTCTGATATTCAGAGTGAACGGACTCCGACTAACTTTCTCTAAGCCTCCGCTTGACAATCCTCCTCTCATAATCCTTCTTATTAATCTAACCATCTGCTCGTCTCCATCCGGGGGTAGTCCCCTGTTTGCATCTCTACTTTGCCCCCCATGTCCTAGGGGGTACTCCGGGTAGTACTCTCCATGTCGGTCATTTACGTTCACGTTGGTCCCTTCCTGCTGAGCTTCATTCACCGCTCTCCCAGCATCCAATCCAGGAGGTCTGCCTCAGGCCTTGGCTGATTTCCTCCAACCTTTCCAGTCTAGTTCTGGTTTTGACCTTCGGAAACTTCTACAGCTCTGGTTTCTGGTTTTGCATTGCTTGCAGCTGCAGTTGGTCCATTCTCTTGACCTTGTGTTCCAACTTGCCCAACCTGTCAAAGTTGGTTCGGCATCATGTCCTCCTACCTTTTCAACATCATCTCTATCTCGTCTCTAGTGATATAGATTGAAGCCTGATTAGCTCCAGAGGAAGCCTCTTGACTTCCTTCATGCTGACTTCTTTCTGTCACTTGTTTCCTTGTTGATGGCCTAGCCATTGCTTCCTAGAATCCAAGTTCCTAGCTCCAAAATTCCTGAGTTCAACTCTTAGTGAAAGCACCAAAATGTTAGCGCCAAAATTGGTTACTAACACCCAAATCCAAGCGAAAGCACCAAATCATGGTCATAGCTTACAGGTAGAGTATATTACAGAATACTAATGTGAAGAACAGTCAAATTAAAATGAAAGCAGTAAAGAACAATAGATTTTATAGTGGTTCGGCTAACTCCGGCCTACGTCCACATCAGAAGTTTTCTTTTTTATTGATGTTAGAATCAATTACAGTTACAGACTGGTAGAGTAACCTTAGCCTTAGCCTTAGAAAATAAAAAGTCAAGGAGTAGAAAGAAAATCCCCTTTTCTGGAGACCCCCATGCTGTATTTATAGGCAAATCCTGAGCTGTTGGGCTTTCAGAGTGATACAGGCCCACCAAAACTTTTGCTGAACCTCCACTCTTTATTGCAACTGCCCGTGAGTTTTGTACATGACGACCCCACATGCCGAACGACAACCAAGGCCGAGACACAATGCCAAGTGGCTCAGACCGAACCACAATGCGAAGGGATATCTGATGCCGAGTGATGTCCAGCGTCGAACCACACCTAGACCGAACCACATTTGCCAAACCCTCAAGCCGAACGACCCTATGCCGAGCCACAATGCCGAGCGACCCTGACCGAATCACCACAATGCTGAACGACCTTATGCCGAGCCACAATGCTAGGCAACCCTGACCACCATGGTGCTGAACGACCCTATGCCGAGCCACAATGCCGAGCGACCATGCCAAGCGACCATGTCGAGCGACCATGTTGAGTGAGGTATGCCGAGCGGCATTTGCTGAGGAGGTATGCCGAGCGGCCTATGGTGTGCGAGGTATGCCGACCGGCGTATGGTGATCGAGGTATGCAGAGCGGTGTATGGTGAGCGAGGAATGCAGAGCAGCGTATGCTGAGCGAGGTATGCCAAGCGGCATATGCCGAGCGATGTATGTCGAGCGGCGTATGCCGAGCGAGGTATGCCAAGCGGCGTATGCCGAGTGAGGTATGCCGATCCACCTTGTTCCCACCCCAATGTCGAACGACATATCCAAGCGAACTTCATCCTTTTAAACCGAATCCATCATATTCCAGCCTAGATAATCGTGTAGTCGACTTAGTTAAATCCGCCTGTCCGTCGCCTTGCCGAAAGGCGGGTTAACATCTAAGTTCCTTTCAAATAAAATCAATATTTTATTTAACTTCGTAAATAAAGTTCACTTTAATTTAATGTGTGTGTAAGTTAGAGTATATCAAATATACTCTTATATACAAATTTCTGTGTAATGTTTGCTTTTCAAATTTTTCAAAAAAGGAAATATATCATTCCTTCCTCTTAACTTATTCGATTAATAAAAGGGTATAAATGGAACTTCAAAAAAACTATCAGTGCTAACTTACATAAAAAGAAAGGAGGTCTTGGTATCATCTGCTTGAATAAATGGAACAAAGCAGCTATCAGTGCTCACATAAACTCCTTACTCATTGGTGCTGATTCTTTATGGGTTGAATGGACCACAAAGTATAACTTGGGTAGTAGGAATTTCTGGACAATGCCAGTTCCTCAGAGTTGCAGCTGGACTTGGAGGTGTTTATTAGGGTTGAGATCTGAATTCACTCAGTACATTAAGTATGATCTCACTTATAACAGTAGTATCAAGTTTTGGAATGAACCATGGATGGATGAAGGCTTGATTCTTGTCAATGTCTTCTCTCCCCACCAGATTGAACAGGCAGGCATAGGTAGACTTGCTAATGCAACTGACTACTTGAATGAGGGCAAGCTGTTGCTCCCTTATACTAGTAATCAGGAAATAAGGGCTTTTTGGAATTTATACCAAACTCATCAATATGGTTTAGCTGAAAAAGATGAAGTTTTATGGAAGGGGAAACAACATTCTATATCTGTTGCATATGATCTTCTTTACAATGTGACTGGCAGTTCTACTTCAGTTTGGCACAAAGTAATATGGTCCAAATCCTCTCCTTCTAGGGACAATCTGATGTTGTGGAAGGTGATCATGAATGCATTGTTAACTAAGGAAAAAATGTTGAGTTATGGCATGAACATAGATCCCCTTTGTGTTTACTTGCAAGCTGCAGATTGAGTCAGTGTCACATCTGTACGTTGAATGCAATGAATTACTTAGTCTATGGGGGAATTTGGTTACAAGAATTACTGATGATCATAGGCATGGCATATCAGAAGAAGAATGGGATCTGATTTGCAAATCAACTAGGTGGAGGAAGGAAAGAAGAAATGTTTTCTTTTTCTTTCTTAAGAAGTATCTGAACATTGTTTGGGAGGAAAGAAACTTGAGAATTTTTGAAAACAAGGTTAGAAGTATACAGCAATTATGGGAAGTGCTTAAGATAACTATCATCACGGGTATAAAGGAAAGCAATTTTGCTTTCAATTCTTTATTGGCTGATGCTATGGATTGATCTTTTTTGTTTTTTTCCTTTTTCACCTCTCTATTTTTCTCTGTGTCCTGATCTCCTTTGTTATTTTGTTTTTCTTTGTTTCTCTTGGCCCTGTAATTGTTCTATGTTTTATTTTGTAACTATGAGCTTGTTCATAGTTACGTTTTTCTTTTATTCAATAAACTGGTAGGGGACCAGTTAGCCCCGCTTGCCTTGCAAAAAAAAAAAAAGGGTATAAATTTATGTAGAGAAAGAAAGTTTTCATTTTCTTTCTCTTAAATTATTCAATTAGTGATGGATTATAAATTTAGTTAGAGAAGGAAAATTTCCATTTCCTTCTCTTAATTAAATTAAACAGTTGATTAATAAAATAACATTAATGATTAATTTAAATATAACATGAATTGTAGATGTATTCAAGTGCAACATATAGGGAGTGTGCAAAGTCAGTATGTATACATAAAATAAACAAGAACAATTTGAATTGTTATTACATAGGAATTGAAATGGAAATAAATAAGAAATGACAAGGGTGATTGGTAAACATAATTGCAACATATAAATGACAATTTATAGGCATCATAATATAAGGATATAAATAGTCAAAAAATAAATGTACGTATATATAATTGCTTCATTTTAAATTGCTTTTTTTGGAAAGAAATCTAATTCATACTTTGACAATATGTAATACATATAACAAATTTTATGTATACAAACATATATATAAAATTAATTGTGTGTATATAAGATTAAATAAGTTTTTCTAATTAATACAGATTAGAGATTTATAGCAATCAACTTGAAAATAGATTTATTGTCAAAACATTAATTGTGTGTATGTAAGATTCAATAAAATATCTCTAATTAATACAAATTATAGAGTTATAATGATCAAATTAAAATTTGGTTATGTTGCTAAAGCATCATCCCATTTTTTAATTTCTACAACACAAACGCAAAATACATATATGTAAACTTTCAAATCTAAAATTACATTTTATTATATATGATTTAAAACAAGAATCTTTAGTAAAACACTATAATATTCATACACAATTTTTAGTTTAAATAAAATCCAATCAAAAAAAAATGAACATACTAATTTTTAGATCTGAAGGATTATACTTTGAACTGAATGTTTACAATATAGATCTATAACAAAACATTATATTCAAACATATACACATTTTAATTTTAATTCAACAAAATATGAACACGATTGATAAATTGAACACATAAAATTTCTAATCTAAAATTTAGACTTTAAAATGAAAGTTTATAACATAGTTCAAAAAATACATTATATTTAAATATATACATATATTAGTTTTGATTTATTAAAATAAAACACCAGTCGATTCATTCAACAAACAATTCAAGCTACATAAACAATTTTCAAATTAATTGGGGCAATGATATGTACATATAGATTATGATAATTAAATTTCACTTTCAACAAAGATTACATCAAATATTATTATCTATTGAAGAAAAACATACCTTATTACCTAAAGTCTTGAAACACATCTTGAAAATGGACTCCCCTTAGGATGTTGCCTAGAAATCACACCTTGAATGATGATATCTCCTCAGATCTTCAAGATCCCCGTCCTATCCCTGCAAGAGATGGATGAGCCACTTTATTTTTTATTTGATGTTTTATATGGAGTTGAAAGATTTTTTTTTTTGGATTTTTTTTGTTTTTTGCTAAGAAAGTTAGGAGGAAAGAGAGAACAGACCGAATTAGAAAGAATGAATTGTACATACAAAATGAATTAGAGAATATTTTTTATTTGAAAGAATGAAAATTTTCTCTTTCTTTAATTAAAACTTGCCTAATTAATTCCCTTGATTGTTTCTCTCTCCAATCATTTCTTTACACATATGCCATCAGATGACATAAAATTTCCACACATCGTGTCATAAAATGTCATAAAATTTCCACACATCGTGTCATCAAATGACATAAAATTTGCATAAATCATTTCATGCAATTATCTTTAAATTATATTGATATCGTATACCAATGTGCGCAAATATAACTTTTATAAATGCATTAAGATTACAAAAACTTTCAAACATCAAATAAATAATAATTAATATTTCTCAGATATTAATTAATTTAATCAATTTACAATATTCTATAAATTAATTAAATCATGTGGTTTTTCAAAGAATTCATCATTACGGTTGTGCGACTCAAATGTGTAAATTCAGTTGGCGATTAATATTGAACTATTCAAATATTAACGTCCACACGTCACTTAGCATGTGGTATGACATTTTGGTCGAATTTATTGCTTATACATCTTTTGGTAAAATTCAATTTTACTTATTATAAGCGGTACCTGATAGTGACAATTATTTACACCAATTCTCTTTGTCAAAACTATATCACATTAGTACTTATGGAATTTAGTAACGGTCAAAATTCTAATATCGTCCACATTCAACATCATAGTCCAAACACACAGTTCTTGGTTCAATAATAACAATTATTACTAACCGAAATGCTCTGGCCAGGGACTTTATCTTTGAGTTAACTTTAGTTGACCGTGATACTTACCTCATATAATTGAGAAGACGAATCCTCTCTTAAATAATGTTTACTTCCAATGCTTTCACTCGACCCAACTATAGTCGTTCAAATGACATAGTGCCACAATTTAAATATAATCAAAGCAGAGCTTTCACATTGAAGATCAACAGTATTTTCAAGTCGAGAGAATTATATAAATTACTCAGATCGATGTTCTCTGCTTGATCTTGGTCATATTAACCAGCATAAAACTATCTAGTGAGTCATTCCATAGTTATCTAATAACTATCAGTATGTAACCCCAACAGTGTGGAGTAATACACTGCCCAACATTTGGAGAGCGTTACATCCTCTAGTCTCAACGAATACATCAATATCCAGTCTTGATGTATCTTGAGTAGGAACATTTAAGATGGTATATTCGTTTCAATGTGATAAATTAATCATGGTTACAACACTTTGTAACTACTACCACAAAACATACCATTTATGGATTTTCCATTGAATATACTTTTAATTAAATTGATTAATTAACATAACCACATTATGTCAAGTATATAACAGAAAGAATATACCTTTATTTCGAACAAGATTGGTCAATGAGTTAGATACTTGTAACAAATTACGTAATTGCCCTTGGGCATACTCCTAACGCTATCAAATTTACGAATTTGACACGTGCGCAAACACATGTTTTAAGAAATTTTACATATTGCTGACAAGTTTTGTTGCATTGAAGATTTCTAGCTAAAATAGCTTACAAAAGGTATGTTTTTATGCATTTAAATGTGTGTGCTATCATGGAGTATATTTTGTTATATATGACAGAAATCCGATCTTGTTTTAGTTATGTAAATATATATTGAATTAGAATTTATGGAAGCACTAATCCCATAAAAGAGGTGATTTTATATAATCCGATAAATTAAAATTAACTAAGTTTTATAGAAATTTAGCTAAGTCGATTTTTAGAGAGATTATAAATAAAACCGAAGACCTTATTGATAGTTTATAAATATCAACTAGGTTTGTAAAAATCAACTAATTTTTATAAAAAGTAGTTATGTAAAGCAAGTTTTTAAAAAATTAAACATATTTACAAAATTAACTAGGTTTTATAATTTTTTAACCGAGTTAATTAAGTTTTATAAAGTAATAACTAAGCGTATAAAAAATAATTAAGCTTTATAAAAATTTATCTAAATTGACTAGAAGTTTATAAAATTAGCTAATTTTTATAAGATTTAACTAAGTTAACTAAGTTTATTAAAATTAACGAAGTTAACCAAATTTAATAACAATTAAATATTTTTTATAAGTTGACCAAGTTTTATAAAACTTAAATAAATTAACTAAGTTGTAAAAAAATATAACTAAGTTTAATCAATCTCATAAAAATTAAATAATTTTCTAAATATTAACAAAATTTTATAACAATTAAATAAATTTATAAAAATCAACTAAATTTTATACAAATTTGATCGAATTAAGTAAATTTTATAAAAATTAACCTAATTTATAAAAATTAATTTAATTTATAAAAAATAACTAATCATTATAAAAGTTAACCGAGTTTTATAAAAATTACATAAGTTTATAAAAATAACTAAATTTATAATAGTTATTAGGTTTCAAAAGTAGCTAAGTATATAAAATTAACCAAGTTGATAAAATTGAACTAATTTATGCTAAAGTTAACCAAGTTTCATAAACATTTGACTAATTAACTACATTTTAAAAGTTGACCATGTTTATAAAAATTAGCTATGTTTAAATTTTTTTTAACTAATGCAACTAGGTTTTTAAATAATTTATTAAGTTCCGTAAATATTTAATTAAGCTAACTAAGTTTCTAAAAATTAAGGAGATTTATAAAAATAATACAAAATTAAACAATTCATAAAAATTAATAATATTAGTAATTGTACAAATAGTAACAGTAGTTTAAAATTAGATAAGTTCATAAAAATTATATGTTGTTTTAAAGTCTAATATTATCTGCACTTTTTTCATGATTCATGCCTAACCGAGCTAATTGTCGAACTTTTCCTTTACAGGTAATTAATACATTTAGTGTGATCAAGTGGCAACAAGGTGATTTAAAGTAACATATAATGTTGTATGCAACTCTTTTACATATCGTTTTGGTCAGAATGCTTGTATATATTATTGATTTTGGTTACTAGTATTTGTGACCCTCATATTTCATTATGAAATATCATGGACATATATTGTATTTTGGTATAATTTTATTTGATTACGCATAATATGTTGGTAATCAAATGTGATCTTAGTGATATTTAAATTTTGTAAAATATATGCATTGAAAAGCTCTAAAGCACCTTATAAAATGTTATTATGACAACAACATTTTAAAAATGCTATGACAGTTACTGACAGCATTATAAAAGTGCTATCATTAGTATCATTTTATAACGTTTTTAATAGCTATGGTTAGTGTCGTTTGATGCCATTTTAAAAACGCTACTGTTATGGACTTTTGATAGCCTTTTTCATACTATCTAAAATCCTTTACATTTAATAACATGTTGTTTCATAATGTTTGTATACTATCAAATTATTTTATTGCATTTTTAAACACTATTAAAAGTAATCATTGATAGCGTTTCTGAAATTGCTATTGTTAGTCCCTGACCTACAACAAAATGTCGATATACGACGTTCTTAAAAATGCTATAAAGGATTTAATAGCGTTTTATAGACGCTTAAAAGCCCAGATTGTTGTAGTGAGTTCATATTGTAGCTAAGGATAAGAAGATGCTCAGGAACAAATAGTTAGATTAGTAAAAGTCTAGTGGATTAACGATGAAAGAGACTGTACTTGGGAGATAGAAGACATGAGTAGGGACATTTATCCTAACTTGTTTGATGATATGTTTTACATCTATGCTTATATGTTTGATGTGTGTACCGTATCGTAATTTTGAGGACGAAATTCTTTAAAGAGAGGAGTCTGTAACATCCTTAATGTTGAGTAACATTATTTTGGATATTTAATTAGGTAAATTAAATAAAATAATGAAAAGAAAAGATAAGGGGAACGAGAATTGATAGCTAAGTGGTCGAGCCCTAATGAATGATTCAACAAGAATTGTTAATCTTTAAATAAGAAGGAATTGTTCATATTAAGGGAAAAATAGGAATCGGTTATACTTCCTAAACATAAAATCTTATTCTCTCATTACCTTAATTTCATTTCCACTTCACATAGATTAATGAAAACTTAGGTCGCCATTGCTTGGAGAAATCAAGAAAGGAAAGCTAAGGAAACTAAATCTAAAGTTTAGGGGAATCAAATCAACATTCAAATCTCAAGTTCTTTAACCATTCAAGGTGAATAATGATAACCATCTCTAGTATGCTTATTTGATTTAGGTTTTAGGATTAAACCTGAAATGTTTTAATGTTAACATTCAATTTTTGAATGTTTGGAGGATTATATGCTCGATTAATGAATTATATAATTTATTTATGAAATAAATTGATATGTTTGAGTTACAAAACCTATCATATGACACAAAACGACTTAAAATTTTGATATAATGTTAGAATCATTATTTTAGAAGTGGATTTTTAATTTCATTATTTTCTGATTAAGTATTAATATTTTATGATTTTCTTAAGTAAAAAAATGGTTTATTTTAGGTTTTAATTATTAAAAATAATTGAATAATGTTTTTAGCCCTGAAATTTTTATATGCTAAAGAATATATAAAATCCGATTTATTGTGATTTTTGAGGATTTTTTCCATGTTTTTATGATGTATTAGGCTAGAGAAGCTTAATGATTATATTAAAATATTAATATAAATTAATGGGTTTGTAAATGTTTTGGGAATGATATTTTTGGTTTATGACAAAGTTCTGTAAAATATTTGATATGAAAATTATTATCCAATGAGATTTTGACAAACAATAAGTGTTGATTAAAAGAATTTACTTTTAATACCAAATTAGTATTTTTAGCGATAATTACAAGTGTGCCACGCCGAAGTCATTGTTGCCGCCTTCCACATTGCTGCGTCTATGGTCTTCGATGTCAATCATGGGTGATGCATATGATATCAACACCGGTTGGAATGAAATAAGTTTTCCATGGTTGAAGTACGAAGCACAACATCAAAGTCGACATCATGAACTTCGACGTAAGCATTGCCGCCTGTTTTCAATAATATCGCCGACTCCATAAGGCAGCTATGCCACTAGTTACCTATCCCAACTCTTATTTTAGAGATGTTGCTCCTATCCATATCGGCATTGATATCTATAGCGGTAATGATGCCCCCTATCTTGTTTATTATTATAAGGTAGTGATGCCGCTTATTTTCTTATTAACTATCATGATGCTGCTGTTTTCTATATAAGCATATTTTAGAGAACACTTCTTACTGGATATCAACATCACTATAAGTTGCTGAAATATGCTTATATAAATATCAATGCCGATTATTTTAGAGAAGACTTCTTATTAGCTATAAGTTGCTATTTCACATGATGCTGGTGGTGCTTCATTTCGGCAATAGGAAGTTTTCTCTTATCTCTGTATCCATACTTTCTCTTTGCCTATTCATTTAGCTTGGCTGCGATATTTTTCTGGCTATTGCCTAAATTGTATAGTTATGTTTTTGCTATGGTGTTTTGTTAGTGTGTTATATGCTTAGTATTCCTTGTCATTTTGTATCATTAGATACCGTGCTTTCCTGCTAGGAGCTATTTTGTCAACCTTCCATGTTAGGTTCAGTGATGCTCTAATGTAGTATGATTTGAGTGTTTCGTCACTATAGTCATTATATTGCAAATGTTTCTATGCCGATGCGTGTATTTTTCCATAGTATTTGTGACATTAAGTACGTGTTTTGGTAAAGTGTTTATGCCATAATATTGCTTATGTGTTATTGAGTGATTTCATATGAATCTCGAATGTAAGTCGACTGAGTGAAGTTATGTTTTGCGCTGTTAGAGTTGGCAATTTTGTTTGGTGAATGTATGTGTGATTGCCTTGTGCAGCTTTGTATGAGCGTTAGCATAGTTACCGATGCACATAGCCTCATAACCGTATGAATTTTATCCATGTAATGAAAGGGCCACTTATAAATCAACAAAGCCTTGGAGGGCTTTATCCCTCACACCTTGTAATAATTTGTAAAAGTGGCACGACCATTATAAATCCGGCTTGCTTATGCAAAATATTTTGTTTTGCCTACAAATTGCCCTTAGGGCACACTTGTGACTTTATCAAGTAGATCATTGTATTTTATATGTATGCATCGTACTTGAGAACTATAAGAAAATGCATTATTATTTACAGTGGGTATAGGAAATCTTCAGCTGAGCCACTATAAATTATGTGTGTTCTTTACTTTCTACAATATATTTTCTATATTTGTTGTTTCTGATTTGCTCTCTACTAAACACAAAATCTTACATACATAACAGTAGTACAAATATATTCAATATCTTTAGTTATACGAAATATCTTGGAAGTGTTTGCCCATTTTTTAAGAAAATGCTTATTGAATATGTTCTCATTTTTTATTGTTTTATTTGGTTATCATGTTGTGACTATTTTTCTCGTAGGTTAAATTTATTTGCTTGTTTTGTACGATTATATTATGGTGTAATTGTTGCTAAAGTTGGCTTTTAGTGAAGCATGCATTCGAAAGACTAAAGGGAGAAGTTAAGGAACTTATTTCATTTTAGTCATAATTGTATGTCATAGTTTCATGAGATGAGGAAAACTATGTATTCTGAATGGCTAGTTATGTGACATGGTTCCTTAAGAATGGATAATAGTAACTAATGCGTCAAATTCAAATGAAGATGGTTGCAGTAAAATTACTTTGTATTTATTAATGTCCATGTATGCTTGTATTGATATATGTTAGTAAAATGTTCTTATCCATATATCATTGCTCTCTCTATTATAAAGCATAAGTCATATATTGGTGTATGTTCGACTATACAACGTAGTTCGCACAACGTTTAATATTTACTAAAAATAGTTTAGGAAATTTAGTTTGGAATTTAATTTGCTATATTTGACATTTAAAAAAGTCAATTAAATATAGATAAATGGTAACCTGATTTATTTACCCCTATGTCATAAACATACTGAGTTGGCAATGTTGCATTTATATTACATATTCCTTCGTGGACTTGTAAAATGAAATAAGTTAACCAGTTTAATACTTGCAGCATTAATTTTTATGTATAAACCTATAATTTGTATAATTTAGCAAGCTTGATATCTTATATTGAACGGAACATGAATTGATGAGTTTATTATTTATTTTGTTTAAACCTTTCAAATTTGATAAGTTAACAAATAACACCCTAGATTTAGATATAAATATTTTATATTCCCAATTCCTTACTTTCAAATTATATTCATAGATTGAACAACAGTGCACTGAAAAAATTTCCCTTATAAAAGGTTTAAAGCGCTCAGAGAATTATAAAGATATTAGTTATAATGGGAATTGTCATTGAGGTAAATAAGAATATATGCTTTTGATTCATTGATTATGCTCTAAGTTAGGTTAGTGGCCTTGTTAAATGAATATTGACATTGATATACACTCAAATTTAAAATATTTTTATTGAAATTGATCAGAAGATAAACAGATAATTATATTTGAATAAACATTATAATAGGGTGACAAATAAAGATGAAGAAGAAAAGTATAGACTAAAGATAATATTATAATTTATTGAGCCTAAAAATGGCATAACACCCCCAAACAAGTTAAAAGATAGAGATCTAATTGAAATGAAAAGGCAAGAGATACATGAATTTTATAGTGGTTCGGAAAATCTTAGGCCTACGTCCATTTTGATCTTATTATTTAGAGATTTTGTCACGTACAGGGAATTATGTGTTCTTATTGCCTAGAATACCAAAAAGTAGTTTCCTTTATGACAAGGTTGTGCAGAGAAAGAGAGTGAAGAAGATGAAGTGCCAAAGTCCCATTTGAGCTGCCATATGCTTTCTGATGTGCATGTAAATGTGCATATTTTAACCATCATATTTATTCTTTTTAAATTAAATAAATGATCATATTGGGTATTTTAACTTGTTTAAACCAAAATTCATATTATTTGAAATTGTCACATATTCATCTTCATCCAAGGGCAAAATGGTCATTTTTGTGCGTATATTAATTTGAGAAAAATTAATTGAAAATTTGTATATATTTTTGTAGGAATTTGATCTCAAATACAAGTGGTTTCATGAAGATATGCATGCACAAAATTAATACAAAGGAATGAAGATGGAAATAATTCAAAGTGAAGAACATGGAGGACCCCACCTACCCACCTACCTTAATGTACAAATTAAAGGCTAATGCACATGCTTTTGGAGTTAATGGCTTCATGTACACTTAATGAGGGATTAAGACATGTTAATGATTACTTGGCCTCCACACTTCCTAAGGGGCATTTTGGGCATTCCCCAAAAATATGAATTAGGGTTTCATACATGTATAAATACCCATATGTTTCATGTAACCATCTTCCTCTTAGTTAGTTAGTTTTAGTTTAGAAAATAAATCAAATCTCTCTTTCTTTCCATGGCTACTTAGCAATTTTTATTTTATGTAATTTTCTTTTCTTTTTATGCAATGTTAATTAGTGCTTCCTTTTAAGTACATGTTCATTTTCTTTTATGCATGTAGTGTTGATTTTCCTTTATGCAATTAGAATAATTTTCCATTTCACTTTGCTCTCTTTTCCTTTTCTCTCATGTTGATTTCTACATTTGTTGATTTGATAACAAATATGAGAGCTTAATCCCTACACTTTAGGGGTAGTGAAGCTCTATAGTATGTAGACGCAACATTTTGATGTTTATACTCTCTTTTTGTGCTTTAATGGAAACACTTGAAGTGGTTTAATGATGTTGTTTAGCTTTGAATTTGATAGTCTATGTTGTTCATAACAAATAGGCTATGCTTAAACAAACATAACACAAATTGCCTCTTCATCTAAATATGATTATGGCAAAGAAGTGAATGTTGAAATTGAAATTTGATAGCCTATATTTCTAAACAATAGTTAATAGGCTATGCTTAAAATAGATTTTTATTTCAACTTTGTTGTCATATTTCATGAGAGTTAAATGTGTATTAGTGGTTGTGTTATAGTTTGATGGTTTATATTGGGCTAATTAATAGCACAAATATATCATACTTATGATAAACACATCAATTAATTACACTAATGAAAAGAAAAGAGAGATCATAACTTCATTTTGTTGATTTATATGATCTAGAGAGTGGATTTATCTCTATATTGTTCTTTTAACTCTCATATTTTTATCATTTTCTTTTGCTAGTTTTTGTTAGTTTCTTACATTTCTAACTATTCACTCTCAACTTTGGTATAATTTGATTGAGTAGGAAATTTAAATCAACAATTCCCTGTGGATAGACCCGTATTCGCCACGTGCTACATTCGTACACCGTGCGCATGCGGTACAAATTTTAATTTAAATTCGTTCGACGGTTTTCTAAACCGATAGAATTTCTGTCGACGAACACTTTCTACTTATAAAGAAATCATCCAACGAAATCATCGAATCTCCAATACCAAGTCTAACTTCAGATCCGAGAATGTAGATGGGAAGATGATGTCCCCTGGCCAATAAAATCATCCTAGTAGCGATCGAAAGTGATCGGTACCAACCTGATTTTATGATGGCATATCGTGCTACCTCCAACCACTTGGTCTTCTACCTTTGATGTATAATGCCCTAAGCAATTTTTCTTTTGAAATCAAGTTGTTGCCGAGAGGTTCTAACATCTTTAGTACTTGTCCTTTTCTTTAGATCTTCCATCGAGTTATTCACCTACTCCTTAAGAAATAATCTACGGGATGATCACTTTGGCTGGCTATCCAATGACCAAGACTTCAGAGCTGCTCGAAGTGGCTGGAAAGAGCTCGATATTGACCAAAACTAAGGTCAGTATTGGCATGTTTTCTTGGCTCCTTTTCCACTCCTTACTCTTGAAGCCACTTCCATCTTTCTTCTAAGCATGATCCTAAGTCCCTGAACTATTTTGCCTTTATCCCAACCTCCAGGTTCGTTTGAAAGCCGCTTGGTCTAAAAGTTGGATAACACTTTCCCATGAAGTATGATTTTGTTGGAAACAAAGCATGCTATAGAACAAGACAAACAAATACCATTATTTAAACAAGTTTGTTGACTATCGAAGAGTTGCTTTAATATGTCATCTCAATTATGTAGGTATCCGCTCGATTGCTTTAAATAGCAGTAGTACTAGTCTTCGTGCCAAGGATAAGTTCTACATTCTGGAGATTGTTCCAAGCCTCGAACAGGTACTTACTGCCTACCTTTTCCCTTTCCTCTTCTTTCTTTTGATTTTGAGCCCAAAATACTCAGTTTATTTTTCCCCATGATTTCATGTTATTCGCTTCTTTTATTCCTTTGATGCCGAAATCCTTTGTGCTCGAACCCTTATTACCACCATTCATTGCTGTCAAGTAGCACCGCCGCCACCATTTCTTTGTTAACGCCACCACTCGCTACTCACCTCGACCACTACCTCCATCACAAAAGAATTCATCCTCGAATTCAGTTTGTCTTCAAATCCAGATCTGGCATTAAAAGGTGGGTTGCTGTCATCTCGTTGTGGTGAGTTCGTTGTTGGTGATGGTTTGAGGTCACCATGGTCAGTGTGCAACTAAAACTTTGACTTATTAATCAATCTCATCATTTTTCCTTTGATTGTTACTTGCCATAGGTTTTCCCTCGGTCGAACTCGTACTTCGCTTAGATTGAACACATGAAAATCCCAAAAATCCAATAGATTCATGTCAACTTGGTATGACATCTATTTCACTTCTGGTCGATTAAGAGGACCTAAAAACTTGTCATGATCAAACTATTTTGTTCTTTAAAATGCATGAACTGCTTCCTACAAAAGTTGGTTGATAAGTATTCATCGTTTCAACCTCCAATTGGACAGTTCTTTCCCAAAGAAAGTTCATGTTGAATGCACTTCGACATCTGAACAATTCCATTGCACATCATGTCGAATCACTGCACTTCCTTTGTTCTTGTAAAAGAATGCTCCATGTCACTCTAGACAGTGGTTCCATTATCGATTTTCTGATAACAATGGATAAGATTTAATGTATAGTTTCATGGTTTGACATGGCTTATTTTCTAGCATGAGCGGGCTATCTACACAGAATGGTTTGTTCATCATGTATGGGACATCAGACTCACACTATATAGATCAACACTTCCAATTGCCTCTGTCGACATTCAGAATTCGGTTGTTCAACATCCGTCGGCATCTATTGGATTTTAAGCATTGATGACGTGGGTTCACAAAATAAGATTTCAAAATAAAATAAATCTGAATCTATTCAATATCGAGTTTTCTTATCCAAAATGACATGCCATTCTCCTCAATTCAACGTTGACGTTGGGCCGTCAACACCTCCTGAAGCCCAGTTTACCACCGCTCAGGTTTCAATGCCCATGCCTTCCGAAACTAGGCGTTGAATTACTATAGAGCTGTCGGGGATGATAGTTCCAATAGCTATAATCTAGAACCGGCCTAAATTCTATATGATCCTTCAAAACAAATGCCAACAATTCCAACCGACAAGTCACTCTGAACCATTTTTTTTAGCACGAAATACTAAAGGGAGACATCATTCTTCCTACACCTAATCAACGGGTGTATAATCCTCCAATGGGCTATACAGCCTATAAAAAGTACATGTGCGTAAGTGCCATCGTACCGCCCATTAACCCATTTCTCCAAATGCTCCTTTAGGAGCTTAGGTAGCTCCTACTCAAGTCCACCTCAACAGTTATGCCATGCTAAGCTCCTTGTACATCTTATTCGTGCGATGTGAATAAAGAGCGATTACTCCACCATGAAAGAAGATGCCAATGAACCGCAAAGTGATGTAGTGTGGAGTGGAAGAAGTGCGTGTATGAAGTGTGGTACACTAATCTTTGAGGTAGAGCTTAATGACACCAACTCATTCATGATGGTATCACTTATGGCACTAGTTTTGATGTTAAAATTATATGAATAACATTTAGCCACTTATATCAAAGAGGCTTTTTACTCTTTAGGGTAAAACCAATAATTCCTTTGGTATTACTGATTCTTCACAAGGCTTTCTTTCCAATCTTGTTTTCCTACACAATACAAAACAAACATCAATTTCTATTATAACTTAGTATTTAAATCTATAATTATCATTTTTAGATTTCTTTATGAATTAACATGTAATTGAGGAATCTCCTGCATTCTTTATTTGCATCGATATTATACTAATAATTTTATGAACAGAAGCTTAGGAAGTCATTGGGGAATCTCGCACATTTCTTAGCAGGGGTTGAAGCTTAGGCAAGATGTCCCTGGCCATTAAATGCCTTAAGCCTTCAGTGCCGTATGAATGGTAATCATCCTATCCAATTTTCTTTGTAGCAAGAGCTAGGAAGTTATCCTTTATATATGTAACTCTTTGATGAATCCATGCCTTTTAGGAATAGTTTTCCTTTTATCGCATTTTGTGACTTCATTGGTAATTTACACTCTTGATCTTTGTAGATGGAAACCCCATTATTATGGATACTTTGCGTTGGTCATATGCTAAATTAATATTATTATAAGAATCATGAATGCTTTTAGAATTCAGAGAATAATTTTAATCAAGTAGAAATCAAAATTATAAGTATTTTGAAATTTGAAGAAAGCTGTGATTAAGCTATAATTTGAGTTGACTTTACCACTTTGGAATCTCATTATCCATTTTTAGATGATCTTTATAGATCTAACTTGGACCTTGTAGTTCAAAAAATATCAATACTGGCTATTAATTCTGCTCCAAGGTTGTAAATTTACTTGGATTTTTCTCTTATTTCCTCCCGATGTATTGATCATCTAGTTAAATATTTTTATCTTTTGCTCTGCTCTTCCTAGCTAAAAGGATCCATAAAAATCATTTCTTAAATTTTTCTTTATTTGAAGTAAGGGTAACTCCCTTTAAGATTTATCTTCCTCTTTGGATCAATTATCTGCTTGATTAATACGTCCCTTTTGGCTGCTCGCACTCATAGCTCTTGATGGACATCTTTTTCATTTCTTAGATTGTCGTAATTTGCTTAGCGTTCCCCGATGATTCAGATAAGGGATTTCATTCCCAACCTTCGAAATTTGAAGAAAATTTTGTAAAACTTATAATTCAATAATGGAAATGTAAATCTTGAATAAGGGACTGAATGATTAGATGCATGAACCACTAGTCCTTTAATCGAGAACAGACTCTTCTAACTAGAGTTTTAATAAAAATAGGTCACGATAGTTCTGAAAACTTTTCGTAGTTTTCAATAGTATATACTTTTAAGAAATTCACAAATTCTTTTTTGAAATAGATAGACATAAGGAATAATCATAACTAGATCTTTTGATTCACAAAGAATATTTTTCTCAAAGAGATGTACTATAAAATTCTTTAAGTAAAATTGCTTGTTAAGTTAAATGATGGTCTGCACTGTTACATCTTTATAGAAATGTAAAATTGTACCTCATCAGGTTTTCCTTAGCGAAATGAAATATCTTATTTATAACTCTTAAAGTCATGATCCATTAGCTGATAGACTCTATAGATGAGAACAAATTTTTCCATAAAGCCTCTTCTTTCGAAATAACCTTTATTTGAAAAACAGTTTATAACAAGAAGTTACAACATTATATAAATCCAAGTTTTGAGATGAAATGTCGAAAATTTGTGAGGGAAGAGAAGATGAAGGAGAAGAGAAAGATTAGGATGGAGGTGATGAAGAAGGCGACGACGATGATGACTTTGATCAAGAAGGAGACGAGTCTTATGGAGAGACATCTTCAAATGACATCGAAATTCGTATCATGCTACGTTTTAAGTGAACTATGGTCAAGACCTCTTAGAAGTCTGTAGAACGAAACAAAATGCCAAAAAACAGAGGCAATTTCTTCAGCCGGTCACTTGAAAAACATCTTTGATTCGTTGAGTGATCTCGATATCTCTATCAATCACCCTTTTAAGGAGCGCTCTTTTGGTTTTGGCTTCGCCTTTGAGGGCATCCTAGCTGAAAGAGGGAGACTCCATATTTACTACCTTTCGAACATGATCCGAATAGTACTTAATGGGACACAAGCACTCCATAAACATCTAGGATCATAAAAACACATACTATGCATTTGCTTACATTCCAATGTTCTGAAATTGATACGATCCACTCTTTTATTTCAGGTACAATAGGAAGAGATCAACTTAGATATATCTACTCCTACATCTTGGAATGAAGGAAAGTTACTCATGGCCATATCCTTTTCGCTCCAACTCTGGGAAACATATAAAGAAAGTGCCAGATAAAAGACAGAGTGAATGACGAGGAAAACGATTATCGAGTGGAAAGGAATAGGAAGAAAAGCAAGAAGTCGGAAGAGAATCTTATGACCAAAGGAAAATACACAAGGATTCGAATGACCACTATGGTTCTTCTTCTGGCCTTATCCTGCCTTAATCTCAACCGCAGCTCCCTTCATAACAACAACCTCCATCATTACTTTCTTTGACTACCATGATTCCTACACCCCATAACCTAAAGGAGTTTCTGTTTGCCCAACCCCTCCTCCAGCCCCATCGAGCCTGATGCAAGCTGCCTTCATATACCTTTTCTTAACTGGGGTTATGTTCAACCATGACCTTAAAGACATTCTAAGGGAAGAGTCAAATCATAGGTTCAAAGGGATCCAAGAGCTAAAAGATTAGGGGTATGAATGAAAGAAAGTTTGCTTTGCCCTTTTTGACATTAACCAAACTCATCAAACCGATATCTATTCGTTTGAGTTAGATAAGGAAAGCTAGGATACAATTATAGAGGAGCATAAAAAGGAACTGGCTAAGGGTGAAGAAGAAAGAGAAGAGGCTTGGACATCGGAGAAGAAGGACAATGACTTGGTTAAGAAGATGAAGAACGCTCACAGGCCAAGACTGTGATGAAAAACCTTTTAAAACTGCTCATGTAGATAATGTCGCTCTCAAAATACAGCTTGCAACCAAGGATCTGACCCTCCTAGAGAAAGAGAAGGCAATCAAGGATAAGGAAGCCAAGATCCAAGAACTCCATACTGATAAGGAGAATCTTTAATCTTCTTTGCTCTTGGCAAAAAATAGAGAAACTAGAGGCCTGGGTCGACCGTGCCGCAACTATTAACAAGCTAGCTGAGCTGAAGGAAAAAATAGCCAAAGAAAAAGAAGATATAGATTCCACCCTTCAACTATTATCCAGTATAAGAAATTGAAGAGGTTGGGTAGAAATTATTCTATCACTCTTGTCGATGCCTAGGAAGAGGTACTACGTCATGCAGAAGCATTTGGTGAAGACCTCATCGAAGATGAATTAGAAGCCATATATCTTAGCACCACTAATATCTTGAAACCAGGGAAAGGAAAGGCGATCCGAGCTTTATAGCATGTCGATGCTGACAAAGCCGCCACTGAAGCTCCTACTAGTCTAAGTGCATCCGACCATATAGAATCATCATCTCCAAATTTCCAATAACTCGGAGTGAAGATTCTAACGTTTGAGGGAGCCAGCTTTGAGGCCACCTAAGTTGTTCTGGTTTCTATCGAAACTACCTCTGTCAAACCTTACATGCTGTTTTCATCTCTCAACCCATCTTATTGGCTATAGAAGAGGGGGAGATCATTGTATATCTTGCTGAGGAGGCTACAACTAGTGAAGATATATCCCTTGTTTCCCCAATGTTCGAGATCATTCAGTTCTCGTCCGAGATTGTTACTAATATTTACTACTCCATTTATGAACTCACAGGTCGCCAATCGCTTCCTCCTCCTCCACCGCTAATCACACAGGTCTTGGGTCCCGCTGCTATTGCTACCGAGTCGACCTTTATTACCATAAGATGAGTCGTTCCAAGCCTTACTTTTAGCTCCATCCTTGGTCTTGATTTGGAGAAAATCGTAGCTCTGGAGGGATTAGATGACACTTTACCGTCCTTAGGAGAAGACATCACCATTAATGGCGCTTTGAGCCCAAATGGTCCCATTTTAATCGCGAAGAGGCTAAAGATTGACTTTTCCAGAATAAAAAATAAAGATCAAGCCTAGACTCAGAAAACCTGCTGGTTTTTAGGAGCCAAAGCCTTCTGTAAGAATCCTTCCTATAACTATCAGGATTTCAAAGGGTATCAGCACTAGCGCCATTACAGAGAGATGTAAGCGCCTAATTAACCAGCTCGAAGATCCTACTATCACTATTAATGAAGGATACACCACTCCCTCCAAAGTCAGCACTCCCGAGGATGAGAAGGGCTAGAAGAGACCTCGCAATGGTTCGGGTAGCAAGGGTGGTGAGAAGAAGAAGATGCAAAAGATGTAGGATCCCCAATTAGCCTTGAGTGATGATGAGAAACTTTCCTTTTGTCTCTTTTTGGTTGTACCTCTTTGTTTTCCTTTTATATTGGCCATGCTTGTATGGGACTAACCCCCACATCCACTGTATATAAAGGTCGGATGTAATGAAAGATTGTTTTTCTATTTCAATCTCTATTCCATTTACATTTCCACCCTTTATATTTTATTTCTACCTATATACAACTGTCTACACATGTAATATAACTAATTGTACTATAATCCATCTATATTATACATGCATATGTCTGTACATGTTTTTACTTACTATAACCTTGTACATATAAGTAAAATTCCTACAATTGATTTAGTTATATTCTACTATCCAGTTCTGTTTACTACTGTCAAAGTGTTTTTGTTTGGCTAAACAAAGAAAATATTTGACCAACTCTATGGCTGTTCCTTTGGTTAAGTCTCCTTCAATCTTTAGCAAGTTATAAACAAATTGAGTTCTGTACCATTCCCTATTTTTCGGGAAAGGCGGTTTGAACGTTTATCTCCTAACATCCCTGATTTCGCCAGTAACTAGTGAGACTGATATTATCCAGTGCATTCCGCCACTTGACCTCGGCCAAGCATCGCCTGCTGGGCCATGAGTGGGATCATATTTCTTGTAATTTCACCGCCTACCAAGTCCTGCCTTCAGGACTCGCGTTCTAAATGCCAAAAGTCAGGCATCGTTCCTTGACGTGGCCAACCTTCAAGCATCAGTCGAACGTTAACAGCATTGAGCAAATTATCCGATTGCCCCCAATCTGATTAAACTCTCCCGGTCCTGATCTTGGACAAGTGGAATCTGGTAGTACCTATTTCTAGGTACTCATTTTCAACCTCATCTATCACCATTCGTTGATCAAAACATTCAATGATAATCTTTGCTTATCCTCGGCCAAGCACAACAAGCACGGTCATGGAAATTCTGGCTACACATCAGTTCCTATTTCAAGAACCGATGCTTTGGGTACCTATCTCTGGATATCCGCCCCCAGTATCTCCTATCTTCGGATGTAAATCAAGAGTATCATTGGACCATCCTTGCTTATCCTCGACCTAGCATGTACTGCCAGACCGCAAACATGGTCATTAAATTTTCAACCGCGCACCAGTTTCTATCTCTGGAAACTGGTTCTTTTAGCTACCTGATTCCGGATATTCCTAATTAACTTTAGCTATCTCTAAGCAATAGTCGATACCGAAGGGCTAGAGTAGAAATATTCAATCGACCCTTGTGATTATACCCCTTTATCCTAATCCCAGACCAAAGGAGTCGATACCTATCTACGGGTTCTTGATAGTACTGCTAATCATGTGCATAGGATTTTGCTTACAAGAACACGGTTTCATTAGTGCAAGAAGCTAATTTCATTTATAAACTATAAAACATGGTAAGTCCTGCCTTATTACATCGCTCCCCAATTCACTAAGGTGGCTTATTTGCAGAAAATGAATAAGTAAAATAGCATTATAACAGATCGACATTCAATGCTCATGCAATCGGGAATCCACTAACAGTAACCTGCTTGAAAGTTGCCTCTCCAAGTTTCTTTTTGATTGCATAAGGACCTTCTCAATTCGAACCAAGTGCCCTCCTACTCGAGGGAACTCATTTCAAAATGAGATCCCCTATGTCAAAGGTACTGTTCTGGGCCTTGGTGTTGAAATGTCATGCTACTTTTTTTTCGATGAGTAGCCATCCCTAATTTTGCCGCTCCTCGCTTTTCATCAATCAAATCGAGGGAATCAAGAGGAAGTTCCTCATTAACCTTAGAGTCGTATTATGTTTTCGAGGAGAAGGAACTTTCAGTTTAGTTAGGATCATAGCCTTAGATCCGTAACCAAAGCCAATTGTGTATGTCTAGTAGCGAACTTGTGAGTCGTCCTATAGGCCTAAAATGTAAGCAGAAGCTCATCAACCTAGTAGCCCTTGGATTTGGTTAACCATTTATTCAAGATGGAATTGATGTTTTTATTCACCGCCTCCACCTATCTATTCGCTTGAGGGTGTTCTACCGTCGAAAATCTTTTCTCAATCTTGTATCTGTTCCAAATGTCTATGAACTTGATACTTTCGAATTGAGTTTCATTTTGCAATATAATTTTCTTGGCTACTTCGAATCTATAGATAATATTCTTCATCAGAAATTCGATAACATTCTTTATTTTGATTGTGGCAAGAGGCTCTACTTCGACCGACTTTGTG
Source organism: Allium cepa (assembly GCA_030765085.1). Classification (NCBI taxonomy): domain Eukaryota; kingdom Viridiplantae; phylum Streptophyta; class Magnoliopsida; order Asparagales; family Amaryllidaceae; genus Allium; species Allium cepa. The sequence goes on along the minus strand of CM060929.1, from coordinate 905,338,673 downwards.
AAATAATCCATCGCGGCAATAGGGGAATTAGCTCCTCCTTTCGACATCAGTAGCACACCGATTATATGAATTCCCCAAACCACAAAAGGGCATGGGCTGACCATTTGTGTACGCTCTATGGATGGGGCTTTAGGAATTTTTGCTATCCTCTAGCATCAGTCATAGTTTGGTGCATTCAGTAGCATCATGGTTTATCGTTGGCTAGAAGTATCCATAGCGAAGTACCTTTTTCGCTAATGTCTACCCCCGGTGTGATCACCACGGCTACCCTTATAGACATCCATAAGGATTTTCCTTGCCTCCTCCTTGGTTACACAACAAAGTAAAGGATTCATGTAACCTCTCCTATATAGCACTCCTCCTTGCATTACAAACCTGGCACTTTACAAAGGAGTTTCCATCATTCGTTGTTTCCTTCTGGGAGAGTTCCCATACACAGATAGTCATTGGTTTGAGTCATCGATGACTCCTTCTCCTCTTCGACCATGAAAATCCAATTGACATCTTTCTGGCTGATACTCAAAGCCCATAAAACCTACACTAGAAACAATCCCAACGTTCTTGCAAATTTAGCCATCGAGTCAGCCTTCGAATTCTCTTCTCCGGGATATGTGTAATCATGTACCGTTCTATATCATCCAGCAATTCTAGAGTTATCGTTAGATAAGGCGCAAGCCTCACAGCCTTATCCTGGAATTCCTTCTTCACCTACCAAACCACCAATTGGGAGTCACTGAATATATGTAATGTCCTCACCCCTAGTTCCTTCACTATCCTAAGTCCCACTATATATGCTTCGTACTCAGCCTCGTTGTTTGTCATAGGGAACTCTATCTTCAATGCATAACAAACCGATCGTCCTTTTGGAGTCATGAGTAACACTCCTACTCTAGAACTGTGCTTATTGAAAGTTCCATCTACATATAGTTTTTATCAAGAAAGTATGAAATATCGTCTTCCTCTTCACCATCCCATACGGTAAATTCAATGATGAAATCCGCTAACACTTGTCCATCCATCACTCTCCTCGGATGATAAGTGATATCATACTAGCTCAGTTCAATGTTCCACTTTAGTAACCTTCCTGAAGTCTCAGGCCTGTATAGTACCGCTTTAAAGGTTGATCCGTTAGCACCTTAATTAAATGAGCCGAAAAATATGGTCGTTGTTTCCTCGATGCAACCAACAAGCAATAAGCGAGTTTCTCCAACTTCAGATAGTTCTTTTCAACTTCGATAAACCACTTTTCGATGTAGTAAACTGGCCTCTGAACCCTTGTCTCCTTATGTACTAATGCCGTGCTTAGTGCTTGAGTAAACAATGCCAAATAGATGAACAAATCTTCCATGTCTAAAGGTTTGGATAGAATCGATGGTGTTTCCAAATGCCTCTGTAATTCCTCAAATGCATCCCAACATTCCTTCATCCACTTGAAATTTCTTTTTCCTTTTATAGCAGCATCAAAGAATGATATGAATTTATCAATTGCTTTGAGATGAACCCACTCATCCTGGTTACCTTCCCATTCAATCTTTGCAACTCCTTCTTTGTGGTTGGAGCAATCATGTTCCTTAAGGTGTTAATATGCTTTGAATTGGACTCAATGCTTCTCGAACTCATGATAAATCCTAAAAACTTCCTCGATGCAACTCCAAAATAACAGTTCATTTGATTTAATTTAAATTCGTACTTCCATGGCACTTCAAACATCTCCAAAAGGTCATCTATGTGATTCCTAAATAGCTATAACTTCACGAGTATATCATCCACATATGCTTCCATCGTCCGTCGTATTTGACACCTGAACATGGAATTTACCAATCTCTGGTAAATAGCTCATGCGTTCTTCAGATCAAATAACATAAATGGGTGATAGTATAATCCTAAATCTGTTATAAATTTTATGTGCACCTAATCCGGAGTGTGCATTGGCATTTGATTATAGCCAGAATAGGCATCCATAAAAGAGTGTAACTCATGTTCGGTTGTCCGTCCCTCTCGGGCAAAGGGAAGATATTTTTCATGCATGCTTTATTTAAATCCAAATAATCAATACATGTCCACTACATTCCCATTTCTTTCTTGGTGACCATGGGTTTCGATACCCACTTAGGGTACAAAGCATCTCGGATAAAATATCTGCCTTCAGTTTATCCACTTCTTCCTTCAACAAAGCGGATCGCTCCAGGCCAGGACCGCATCTCTTCTTTCTTACTAGTAATATTTTAGGTTCATATTTATTATGTGGCATGCAATATCCAACAATATCCCATACATATCTGAATGTGTCCAAGCAAATACATCCAAGTTTTCTTAGATAAAACTACAAATTCCCTCCTTAATCCAGCTTTGAGTTGAGATCCGATCTTAAGAACCCAATTAACATCATCTAAATCGATCGATACGTTAACCATCAACTCAGTTGGTGCTTCCTATAGTTCCTTTAACTTCTTCCCCAGTTCTTTCGACTTACAATACTTACCAGGGTTTATGAGCCTGGGTTAGGGATTAAATTGCTATGCATCCCCGTTTTTAATGCAGAGAGTTTTCTCTACTTTTTTCCCTTTTCTCATCATCTTTCCTCTTTAAGGTCGACGATGTAACATTCTCAACTAGTGCTCCGGTCTCCTTTAATCCATCCAATCCCATTCTCTGTGGGGAACTTCATTATCAAGCACCAAGGAACTAGTGCTATTCTAAAATCAATAAGGGTCGGCCAACCCAAGAAGGCATTACACACACAATACTCATCTATAATTACAAACTTCAGAACCTACACAATCTTGCAGTCTCAGTCCCCAATTCCACTGACAAATCGATAGTTCCAATGGGCTGCTTTGATTCTCCAGTAAATTGCTGAATCTTAGATTTACAAGGCCTTACATCCTTCATACTTACCTCTATCTAATCAAATGTTTGTTCAAATAGAATATTCACCGAACTTTCACTATCCATCAAGACCCGATGCACCATAGTTGGGACTACAACAGTGAATACTACCATGGTATCGAGGGCTGGCACTCCGACCCTATCATAATCCTTATTCCAGAACTGGATGTTGTTGGTCATCAACTTTTTCTACTTAGTCGATGCACTATCCTCAATGGCAAAGTAGCTTTCCTAGGTACGTACCATAATGAATTTGCATACTGTTCCATTTCATTCTAGTTTTCCTCTACTGGATAAGCTCCTCCAATTATGTTGTTTATATCTATCCTTCCATCGTCGTCTTACCTTATGGGCCCCTCTCTACTAGGTCCAAATTGGTTCTTGGCCATTCAACCCTTAGGGTCTTGCATTTTGTCCACCACTATGTGGCTCTCTTACATACAACTTCAAATTTTCTTTCTTATCTATTCTTTAATAAAATCTCTAAGATGCATGCACTCATTCATATTGTGCATGAGTTTCATGGAAGCGATAATACTTGCTATAGCGCCTTTCTTTCTCAGTAGCCTCCCTCCTAGGTGGCTTCTTATACCTTTCCATACCTTGAGTGGCAAGGTATATGTTTTCGAGTGTATCATTCAGAGGCATGTACTCCTATGGCCTCATAATTCTTGAGTGCCTTTTGGTTTCATTCCGCTTGCTCCACCACCTTTGTTTCTCTTCCTTTGATTATCAAAATTACCATTATTCATAGCCTGGTGTTCCCACTAGTCAACTTAATAGCTACATCACTTTGAATTGCCTCATTCGATTATCCACCACTAGCATTTCCAACAGCCTGAATTACTTCTTCCAAATGCAAGAATTGGCTTGCCGTTTGGTGGAACTCCTCCATTGTTGTTGTCTGCTTCATCCTTTGCCATTCCCAAATCCATGTCCAGATATATGCCTCGAACTAATGCCATAAACACTATATTCTCATTTGGATTGTTAACTTCATTAATTGTAATCTTGAACCAGTTCAGGAACCCCTTCAACGACTCCTAAGGCCCTTGAGAAAGGCTTGACAAGGACCTCACATCCTTAGGCTGGGCGGGTGGAGCTGAACTGCTCCAAAAACTTCATGGCTAACTCGTTAAAAGTCAAGATGGATTTCAATGCAAGTCGAGTAAACTATATCGACGCAACCCTATCTAGAAAGATAGGAAAACACATGCATCAAACTACATCCATTGCTATGGAACCATCCATGTGCCACTTGTACTTGAAAAATTGTTGTCTGGGGTCAATAGTCCCACTTTACGCTGACATCATAGCATCGTAAACTTCCTAGAATACACTTCCCATAAGATGTTCTACATGAATGGAAATATAATAGGTGCAAAAAAGCTAGTCTTCATTCTTTCTCTATTTATTTTCCTTCAACAACCACTTAACCATGTCTGTTATATGCTCCTCGCTAGCCTGGTACTCCAAAGGACAACTATCATGAATTATGTCGAGTGTTTTCCTTCACAAACGGTCTTACTTGCTCATTGACATCCAAGTTCTCCATTCTTCAAGAGAACCGCTCCTTTAGTTCTTCTTTGATGTCAGATAGGCTCCGTAATGACTTTTGAATACCAACATCCAAAGCTTCAGCATCAAGTATATCATCTTTGCTAGCTTGCTACAAATCGTCCTCAAAATCGGATAAGTTGATGACCTCAGCTTTCTGCCCCTCTAAGGGCCTTGAATTTTGGTTGGTACCGATCTGATTCTGTTTGATGCTGACCAGATTCTGGTCGGTACCAATCTGATTATGATCGGTACCGATATAAATTCACTTGGTAGGGGGTCGTTTAGTTCTTCCAACGCTCCTCCCTACAGCTCCAGTAATCTATTCCTTCTGCTTTTGCTTTCTGTCCCTTCTGTTCTGACTAGAAGGAGATGTGTTCTTCTTCTCTTCAGATCCAGCAGGTGATGCCTCTCTTCTACTCCTCCTGATCCTTTGTGACTGTTGGTTCAGTAAGGAAATGCTAAAATTCATCTTGTCAATTAGATCCTTTTGATTATCTACCATCTTTTGATTCTAGTTCGCCATCAACTTATCAAATTCCACCCTTATGACCATCTCCTGAGAGGTAGATGGTCCTGGCAACGCTGTTGTTGCTTGATTAGTTACCTCACCATGGTGAGAAGCTCCTTCATCTACACCAGCGATTGCTTCAGATATACCAGACTTCTTTGTTGGTGCAATTGATTCAAATATGAAATTTCTTCAAATCTTTTGATGAAAATATTCTAGGTTGGACACTCTAATCCAAAATAGTTGTCTAGATTTACTTTTGGGAAATGCCTTTCTCATGGAAAGCACCAAATTATTGAGCTAAAAATGGCATAACACCCCAAAATAAATTGAAAGATAGAGATCTAACTGAAAATAGAAAATTTTAGCAAGAGGCACCATAATTTTTGTAGTGGTTCGGCAAATCTTAGACATAGTTCAGTTTAATCTTATTATTTAGATATTTTGTCACAATTTCTATGGATTTCAAGTTCTAATAGCCTTTGATTCTTTTGCAATAAGGTCTATGGAGAAAGAAAGTGAAGGAGATGAAGTCTCAAAAGTCCTTTTGAGTTGCTTGCTATTTGTATGGAAATCATCTAATGAAATCTTTGGATCTTCGAATACCAAGTCTAAATTCAGATCCAAGAACGTAAGCGGGAAGATAAAGTCCCATAACTAAAAAAATCATCTCGGTCCGATCAGAAGTGATGGGTACCGACCTGATTTTATGATGGCCGATCATGCCATCTCCCTCCACTTGGTCTCCTAACTTCAATCCATAATGCTCCAAGCACCTTTTCCATAGAAATCAAGTCATTTCCGAGAGGTTTTGACATCTTCAATAGTTGTTCTTTTATTCATAGCTTCCTTGGATTTGTTGGCCTACTACTTCAGAAATGAGCCCTGGGACGTTCACTATGGCTATTTAACTATTGACCAAGACTTCAGAGCTCGCCAGAGTACTTAGTAAGAGCTCGATACTGACATAAAAAAGGACAGCACCGACCTGTTTTGTTTGCTCCTTTTGCACTCCCAACTCTTAGTGTCACTTCAATCCTCCTTCTAAGCATGCTCCTAAGTCCTTGAACCATTTCATCTTTATCTTGATGTCCAGATTGTCTAAAATCTGGATAACAAAATTATAATTACGATGAACTGGTATGGGTATAACATGAACAAATTAGTAAAATAATTTTATAAAGGTGTATGTCATGCTCAAATAATATATTGTGAGATATAGGCATAACTTAATGTATGAACTTAACTAAAATTTATTAAAATGATGAAAAAATAGGAATATACAACCATTCTGATGTTTGAAATAAAAATTCAGATGTCTAAAATTATTTTAAAAAAACCTAAAAAATTTTAGTTCATTTTTAGGAATTCTATATGTTTGAAATATGAAACAAAACATCTAAATGCTTGGTAAGACGTCTGTTGTAGGTTAAATGTCTGAATGCTTGTGTTGGGACCATACTGAACCTAGATCCTAAAAGGCCTATATAAATTATTTAAAGCTCTTTATATCAATTAAGAGATAACGTTAGGATGTTGTTTGTAGTATGTAATATTGTATGGTGTGATATGCGATATTGATGAGTTTTGTGAACATGTATGTTGATACAAGTAAAATTGACAGTAAGGAAATATTTGCATGAGCAAAGTTGGTTATTATATTTGGCTAGGTCTTCTTGCAGATGGTGTGGGACCGTCGTAGTTGGAGAAGTCCATCTAATTCATTAAAGTGGTTGTAATCAGAACATTTGGTTCACTATTATTGTTGTAATGGGAATAAGGATTGACAGGTGACCAACGTTCATTAAAGAGTACATGGTAATCTTAATAGGTGCCCGCAGTGTATTGGAATGAGGGATTCATTGCATTGACAATAATATGAATAGTTGCTTCAATAGGTTGGCTATAGTAAGGGTAATGATTTTCTTTTGACCAACCTTCATAAAGATTGGTATACCAGGATAGAAAGGTCAGTTACGTTATATAATAGTGGAAGTGTATGAAAATTAAAATAAGTTAAAATATGATATGTTATATGATAGTGAAAGCATACTAGAATTGAAATAAGGTAAAGTAGGGTTTGCTATATGAGGATAAACTATATCAGTAATATAATGTTGCTATGTTATGTGATTTAATCCCAAAGTGGTTGACTTTTGTATATTGTATTGTAATGGACGATACTAGATATTTGGTTACAGATTTTCTTATGCGTGCAAGATCTGTTGAGAACTTTTGTTATGTACTTTTATGAATGGATTTTAGGATACATGAGATGCATTATGGTAGATATGACCCACGATTGATTGTTTTGTTCGCCATTGATGGATGTTACTTTCTCACACTATAGTTTTGTTTGCACAGTTGTAAAAATGTATGTAATGCTATAAAACGCGTGCATGAAAATTTGCATCCTTTATGTGAATATGTGGTTTATTTTCTCATAAATGATTGTTAATACAGTGATTGTATGATTCATTAAAATAGTAAGTTTGTGATTGGTACACTTCACCATATTTTGTACATGTTTATACGGTTGAACATATGAAATGTAGTATGATATTTTATGTACTAGGCTGACGGTTTATCCTTTGGACGAATTGCAGGGATGCAATTCTTTTAAGGATGGAAGAATGTTACAACTTACAAATTTAACATAATTTACATTAATTATTAAAATGAATTTTTAGTGAGATAATGATTGAGATGTTATATTTGAAATCGTTGCATAGAGCTTTTCGAGCTAATCAGTTTAGAATATAAATATGGTAAATTTGGAGTTATGATTTCTTAAATAACGACTATACAATAGTAAAATAAGGTACATAATCGCTTTTGGGGCGAATGGTTATAAATGACGAAACCCATTTAACTTCCTCTATACTTGAACATAAAAAATAGTAGCAGCGAGCCCCCATTGTAAAGATTTATAATTAATCCCGAAGTTAATCACTAGGCCTTGATGGTGATTAATCTCTTTCATAAAAAAATCAAAATGTGGGCGAGATTGGAATCAAGCAAATAATATATAATTTTGAAATTCTTGACGTGACAAAGAGAAGGCCATGGTTTGTTTTTCTATTTGACTCTTTAGTTGATCTAAAATTGGTGAAACATTTTCGATGCATCAATGTTGCCCATTTTTGATTCAATGGTGAAACATTATCTAAAAGACAATCAGGGCATGCCCTTGCATAGTGGATGATGAGCAAGCACATCACTAGTGGTCGATCATCTCACATCATGGTGAGGTAGCCAGAAAAATTTGAAAACCATGCGAAACTGGGGTGTCGTGGTCAAACGGTGGCATAAAGGATCTTGGATGTGGTCGGCTAAGAAGGCGGTAGTGCATGGAGTTCGGCAACGGTCTCCATAGGAGGCCTACTGCAGCGATAAAGCCTCAGAGGAAATGGTTGCGTATAAGGGCACACTATCGAGAAAATTTTAGAGGAAGGTAGTTTTACGATAAATCCTATGTAATTTTATTGTTTTCAAATTAAACTCTACACCTCTTAATTACGATAACTTTCGCATACGACCTCCATTTCATGTATCGTTTGTTGCGTTGGGTTCATGCCAAGATTCTAATATTTTTGGTATATGGTTTATTGGCTTTTAGGACTACTGGTAAAAGCCACTTAATGGGATTCAAATGTCATAAGTATTAACGTTTTTAAAATATTAAATAGATATTATATATCCTATTGACACGTAATTATATTAATTTGATGATTGTTTGCATATTTTAGTATTTTTTCTTTGAAACATAATTGAATTAGATTGGGTTGGATTGATTACTTAGTCAATCATTATATTGGTTAGATAGATGTTTACATATTAAATATTTATTTAATATAGATTATTATTTATGAATTTTCGATGAAATTCATGAATAATAATAATAAATTACTATTGTGTATAGATTAATGTTTTATGATTAAAAATTGTTTAAAGCTAAGTACTAGAAATATAATTAAAAAGGACTATTAAGAGAAGGAAATATATATTTCAAATATATAATAATAAACTACATTCAGGTAGGTCAAATGAATTATTATTTAATAAATTATTTATTTACTTAATACATGGACTTTAAGTGTGTCAGTATCTTTGGAAAGATATTAATAACAACATAATATTTAAATATATAAAGTAAAATACTATTGTCGTCATTTTTACTATTGTGAAGGTAATAATAATATAATTAAGAAGGACTTATAAATTATAATAGAGTGATTTATTTTATTGGGAATAAAGCGATACCACTAATTATTGATCATTCATTATGAAAATCAGCTTTTATTATTGTGGACATGTTGTTGAGGAGACGATCACAATTTGTGGGTATTTGGATGGTAATTGTTATTTTGATGGTATTTACTCGATAGTGGTATATACAATTTTAGAATTTATCATTATTAGCATGTGTGATTGTTGATATCACCGATGGTGTTATTATTGTTTAATGTGTGCTTAATATGATTGTTATTTATGGGTGGGTATAGTCACTTGTATGATTAGATAATAATGTTTGGTCAACACCTTGGATTTGATGACTTTTTTCTATGTATGCACGTTAAGTCATTATTACATATTTTGCATTGTCATGGTACGATTGATGTGATGGATATGCCTATGCTTTGATTGTAATGCTAATGGTAAATATTATCCTATGCTAATATTCAAGATTGTAAGAGAAGATTAGGTTCAAGTATGAAAATAAAATTACGTGGGCTTGATCCCAAAAGGGTATGTAAGTAGTCTTTGTCTACGTAATAACCACTAGATCTCTTAAGTTAAGTATGGTGCATAGCGTTATGACACAATCCAAGCTAGTTGACACCATTTTTCTCCTTTATATTTATATGTCTATGTATTCTAACTTTTGCAGCAGAAAGGGGTAGAAAGAGAAAGGAAGCCTCATCGCAAGCTGCATCTAAAGTTCGATTATTAGTGTATTCTTTTATATCATATTTGATTTGTTTTGTAAATTTAGTGATGGCTGATGTAATGGGATACATAGATAATTATAGAAATTTTAGTTGATGTATCAGTTATAGTGTGTTATACACTACTAAAGTAATAGAATATTATTTGATTCGATTGTGAGGTAAAATAAGTGTATTTAAAAATCAAATTTTAATGTGTTCACCTAATAACTGGAGGTTTTTAAAACATGAGATTATTGTTTCAGTTTATTTCATAAGAGTTTAAATCAATTTTGGGCAGTAAAAATTTTGGGTTGCTACTCGGACCTGTCGAATATAATAGTCTATGATTTAAGTTTGATGTTAATATGTGTATATATATATATTTTAAATATTTTTGTTGTAGTACTATCACAATATTGTAGAAAGAAATAAGATAATAAATATTTTATTTTAAAAAAATTTAACAGTACAATAATTACAATAAAAACTCCCACAATATTTAATATAGTATTTGATATACTCTATTTTTTATACTCTTTTATATATATACACCAATTTGCACCCCCACACTAACAACAATTTGAATATAATAGTCACTCTCTAGTTTTATCCTCACTCACTCGAATATAATTTTTACCTTCTTGTCCCAGCCTTTGTCCAAGCAGAAATCTGTTTTGCCTGACAAACATCGAAGCAATAGAATGCAAAAAGGAATAAATTAAAACTACAAAAATAAAAATATATTGGTTTGGTTTATTGGTTTTGTTTTAATATTTTTAATGAGTACCAAAAATAACGAACATGGACTAGTACAATATGTGTGTATACAAGGACTGGTATGACATATTCATATAGGATAGAAATTCAAAATCGAGCTAATATGTGCACGAGCAACTTAAGACATGCATAGTGTATCACTGTATATGCCTTAAGGCCGAGTAATCTCCAATAAACAAGGCCACAATGACAAAAATGAGCCTTAAACCATAAACTAGTAAGGGCAAGAAGAAATGAACATCAATTTCAGCAAAACATATTGGGTAGGGCATGCACAAGGTAACACACACTAGATTGGCAAAAAAATTACAAAATAGGGCTGACAAAGTGCAAGTGCACAAGCCAAAACAAAAGTCCAGGTTTAAAGTGCAAGTGCCCAGTACATAACACATGCATAAAACAAAGCCAGGCATGAATGAGCAACTACATAAAAAGATGCCATGTATACCAGAACAGCAAGTACAACCTCAGCCATACAGGACAAAAGCTACAAAATATATATACTCAGAAAAAAGATAGGTCAACAAAGTACTCACAAAAAACTAGTGCACAACCCAGAGGTACATAAAGATGCACTAAGTCAGCATGGCTATGCACATATCTTGTTCAAAAACACACAACAAAATAAAACAAAGTGTAAATACACAATATAGGATTTTAGGAACACAAAGGAAAGCACAAGCACACAAACGTGTATCTAAGGACAGCTACACACACAAGACAAGTGCACACTCACATAAAAGAAGCACACAAGGAAAGTGCGCACTCACACAAGGGAAGGCACACAAGGCAAGTACAAGCACTTAGGCAAGGAGATAACACACCAACACATAAATATATATTTTAATGAATTTCTTCATCAACTTGCACAATAATGAAGTTTGAAGCTTATAATCCATCCTGCCTTGATAGCCTTCATTGATGACAATGGATATTAATATTGTATTAAGGATATGCGGCCTTCTTTAAAGGTTGACAAAGTGTAGCATTACTATGGCATGACATCAATAAGCGGCGACACTGATAAGCTGCGACATTGATCAGCATTGATAACATATGACATTGATAAAGAGCGGCATCGATATCAAACGGCCATGATAAAAAGCATCAATGATAACAGACAGCATTAATAATAGACAACATTGAGGATAAGTAGCATTAATAAGAGATAACATTGATGAGATGCGACATTAATCTAATGCGACATTTATTCTTCTGGCTACATGAAAGAAGTGGTTCATTACTGGTATGTAGCATTAATGTGATGTGGCATCGATGCTATTTCATGGCGTTATAGCATTGATGGCTTTTGACATAGAGCTTTCCAATGTTGTCTTTCCCTTACTAACATGCGGTGTTGTTTCCAATTTCTTTGGCATGATATCCTCATTCGACTTTATAGGCGATACGCGACATTGATGACCTATGACATTACCTATTATTCTTCATTGATGAGGGACGGTACTGTATGCTTTCGGCATTGGTTTTTCTTCATACTCTCAACATTGCTTGAATGGAGTTCATGGCTATGCCGACATGTCGTATACCTTCGGGATTGATAATGATAGTAAAAGTTTCCTCCCTAGTACGAAGAAAGTATTGACTTTTCAAGTCAATACCTTTGGCATTGCCTATTTACTACCTATTGGTATTCTTTACAGATCACACCGTACATTTAAAATTCATCCAACGGTAGCCGCTTGTCTTCTTTTCCACTATAAATACTCAAATGTTCTCCTTCATCCTCTTTTACTACGTTTCAAACTCAGGCAAAAAAACCCTTAATTCTCAAAATTATTAAAAATATCATATTTCAGACATCTGAGCCATTATTTAGGTTCGATCACTAAGTCTGCTTGCATTGATTAACTTGAATTTCATATCAAAATCATTATTATGGTTTCGTTTGTGTTTTATTGATTTTGAATTGACACATAGGCTTAATTGCATGATTTTGATGTTAATATTCATATTATCGTTTAGATTTATGCCCAATCGTGCTTTTAGATCGAATTAGTAAAGAATTTCTATGTTGCTTAAATGATTTATTTGAATAATTAAAGTTGGGTGACATTGATTTGAAAACCCGGTGTTTTTAGTTTATAGTAAAATGGATAGTCCGTCGTACCCGAAACCCGATATCACCTTGCTCTATATCAATATGAATGCCTTACGACACTACTAGGATATTCGATATTGACTAATTTACCCTGTTTTATTTCGACATTGATATTTTACTTTGATGTCTTATTGATGAACCAGATAAGGTATATCACTCTAATGCTCGCTATCAATTGAGTTTTCTCTTTGCATATTATTCTAGTAATCAATTCAGAAGCTTAGAAAACTTATGACGTAAAACAATTTGTAGTTAATTACTGAAAAGAGGTGCAACAACTTATTTGGGAACATAAGAGCCGTTGTTATGAGAGAGTTTATAAAAATCACTAAGCATAGATGCTATATACACGAATTCAACGTTAACTAAAGGCATTATCACTTGGATTCGATATTGAATTATGGGGCCATCATATGACATTGATAACCTTACTGTAAGTTATGATCCTTCTTCGGTAATCATTTCCAACATTCTTATGGAGACCTTATACGACAGTGTTATTTTATGACGTAGTTGTAGTAATTTCATGGGTCACATATAAAAATATGATAGTCCTATGTTGATATTACTAATTGATGCCAATTATTTCATCATTTTGGCATTGACCATAGCTGCGACATTACATTGTAATTTATAGCATAACTAATATGACATTCAACTTTTAATTCATCCATTTGACATAGATTTAGTGACGCAATATAACACTTTGGTTACTCTTATGATAATTATTACTTTAAGTTTTTTGTGAACACCCGTAGGCTTAATTTCTTACCATAAGTTTAATATTTTTTACACACTCTTGATCGACTTAAAAGTTTAAGTTTTCCATAAGTTCGACGTTGACCATGCAATGGTTATTGACTTGTTATGAATATTATATGGGACTATAAACTTTCCATGTTTTGGTGTCATAATTTTGGAAATCAATTAGCTATCCCTTATTTTAGAATATATTATTCCATTTTATATCATAAGCATTCCAATTATCTCTTCACTGATTTGGATTAATGTCATATGGTAGATAAATGGTAGGCGAACACAACTCAGAAAGTAATCAAGAAGATCGGTAAGGGTCCAAAAGCTTCTCCGTCTACTAAGAAAGAAGATCATCTTCTTAATCAGTCGTATGTTACCACTCAAGAAGAAGTGGACTCCATTCTTAAGCAGTTTGGAATTACAAGTATAGAAGCTATTCGTGTTGGTCCTTCGAACAAAATTGACAATACCCGAAATAGTTTTTCGCCTTCACCCCAATAAATATATGGCACTCAAGATATCTTTCTATCCTTGACTTTCTTTTGAGATTCCTGGAGGACCTAAATATTGCTCCAATTTAATTAACTCTAAATTCATACACCTACTTGAACTGATTGGAAGTTCTTACTAAGGAAGCTATGGGGCCGTTTGGTTTATTTTTTATTTTGTGTTTTGCATTTTCAACATTAGTTACAAAATATGAGAAGAGTGGAGGGACGACGGAGAGGATAGAAGGGATGTCGAAGGGGATGGAGGGACAACAGAAGGGTGGATTGTTTCTTGTACTTCCGTTACTTTCTAAAACACGATAATGAAAAAAAGTTGTTTTCTATTTTGTATGTTAATTTCATTTTTTTAAAATTGATCATTTTTAATAATATACATGCATCATGTGTATTTTTCTACGGACGAAAGTTCAAAATTAAAAATGCAAACCAACCACATCCAAAGTTTCCCTCTCCCAGTGCTAAAATTCTGCATACCACAGCTAGCACTGCCAATATAGATGAACAAGAGGATAATCTACTATACCGTATTCGTCCCTTTCTGAAAAGCTTGATCATCAATAGCATTAATAAGACTAAGGGATGGGAAAATCAATTTTTCTATGTCAGATGCTATTCTAGGATCAAATAAACTTTCTCTGTTATAGCTGAGTCTCCATTTCCTATTACTTATGTTATATCTATCATTTTTCTCACAATGGATGTTTTCCTTTAGGTCTAGCTCCTAAGCATTTAAGCTCCTCTAATAGCAAGATTGTCAAATCCCTAAATCCGGTGTTTAAGAGCATCGGTGATAGGCTCACACTTTTGATGAAAGCGAATTTTCATCACTACTCACTGATTCTAGATCATCATATAATACTTGGGCAGCCTCCAATGATGTATAGAAATGCCCAAGGAAACGGTTACTGGTCATCAATAACAGTAATGCTTTATCTTCTTCTTCCCCGGTTCAACTTGAGCCATTGGTAAGTTTTTAATATAACTAGTGTGGAATTCCCAATGTCATTGTTTTATTGACTTATTTTTCTTTTTCAGGCTCGTTTGCTCTTACCGTCACTTCTAAAGAGACAAAAATTAAAGATATACTCCCAAAAAGAGGAAATACAAAGATTAAATTCATGACTCAATTGAGCAAACCTGCTTTCATTAAGGACTCTATTGCCGCAGGAATTAAAGCATTGGAAAAGGAAGCAGATGATGAAGTTCCTATTTACATTCCATCTTCTCCCTTAAACAGAAGTCTTAAGTTTGTAGGCGACTTTTCCCTATTGTTGTTGATGAGGAGGAATATGTGATTATTGACTTGAGCCATGAGGTTGCCAATCTGGAATATCTTGGGCATAAAGTTCAAGAATCTACTAAGGGTTCACTCTCTGGATCCCCTCCTCAAGATTTCTCTTCCTACTTTTTCGATAGCTCTTAGTCGCTTGTACACTGATCTTAGGCTGTCTACGTCCCCAAAAGACCCTCTTTCTTCAGTGGCCCAGGTCTAGCCTCCTATGACCAGTTTTGATGATCTTTTTGATTGGCTGTCCAATCTCCCTCCACTGCTTTTCTTGGGTCATTGCAACCTTTAACTTATTCCAGGGATCAACTTTTCATTATTCTTAAGTAGATTTTATTGGTATGTATTTTCGTTTATTTGGTTAATTTTTAGCTCCATAGATCTTGTCCCTTAAATTGGTTATGCATTCCAGGTGGGAAAAAATGTTTCTCCTTCGAAAGGGCTTCTCAAGGGCCTTTTAACGAAGTAGTTAAGATAAAAGGACAAATCTTTTTGTTTAGTCACATCATAATTGATATTGCGTCAATAAAAGATGAAGTCGTTACTGAAAAATAAAAAATTATCTCCTTACTCAATAAGGAGAAAAATGCTCAACAGTAGCTAGAAAAGGAGGGGAAGGCATTGAAAGCAGACCATCAGAAGGTCAATAAAGAGAAAGCCAAGCTAATTAAGAAGGAAGTGAAAATGTTAAAAGCGAATCTTGAGAGGACCAACAGAGAAAAGGCCGAGCTAATTAATAAAACAAATCCTTAGTGGATAAGTTAAAAGGGAAAACTAACATCTTAGCATGCTCGAATAGTATTATCAGTAATGCCAAAGGGAAAGTGATCTCTTCCTTAATGATGCTCTCCCTAAAATTACTGAGTAATGTTGTGGAGAAGCCTTGTTTGTCGCATACAGTAATAATATTCAAAAGTGCCCAGACATAGACTTCCATCCCTTCCGGACTGGAATGAAAAGTTTAGAAGGAAGTTCAGTCTTAAGCCGAAGAAAGACAAGAAATTTCTTAAAGAAGAGTTTCTTGTTGAAGAAAAGTTGGATGCCAAAAAGTTGTTTACCTTTGACGATCCCTGTATCGATGAGGAAATAGAATCTGATGGAGAAAAAAACGAGGACGACAATGAGGATAACGACAATGATGATGACAGTGGTGGTGATAATAGTGATGGCAATGAAAAAGGTCCTTTAAGATCAAAAGATGGGGTGAGTTAATCAAGTTATCCCAACTTAGACTCATTTGTCCATAGCGTGGGCTTCACTGATTTTCCTGATCCTCAAGTTACTACAAGAAAAGATTCTTCCAAAGATAATGCTCGCCCCATCCATCAGCTGAAGGACAAAACTCAAACTTAAGTCCTGACCCCACAGGTATGGAGTTCTTTATATTAGATGTTTAAGACTTCCTGTTTAGCTTTTGGTTCATAAGTTTTCTATTTAAGTTAAGTAAAAAGGACAAATACTATTACGAGACTCTTTATGAAAAGAGTGTGAATAAGGAGAATCAACTTAATAGGGAACTTGAAAAGTTAGTTAAAGAGTACAATGCCCTATCTGACAAATACAAATGCCTACCCAGTGATGTCGTGTGGTTACAATTTTTTGAGAAGAAGCAAGCCGCTCCTTGCTTGAAAACCGTTCGTCTATACCGAGAAAGGATTGTTAGAGAAAATACTGAATTAACGACTCTCTTTTGGATGTTAATTGATGACAAAAACACTTTGGTGGAGTTCCTCTATGAAGTCTATTCCAGGGGTCAATTTGGTGGCTTTTCTTACATGGGAAAAAGTAGTAGGGGCCTGCTTAAATGCCTCCATAAAAGATATCTAGATGATCATGGAAGCGATCCTTATCCTGGGGCTTGTTGGAACTTACCAAGGGTTGCCAGTTGTAACAACCCAGTATTTTGTGATTATTTCTATTTTTTTATATTAATTATTTAAATTTAAACACCTGATTTAAAAACTTTATCATATTGATTAAAATGTATAAATTTTGTTGTTTTAAATATAAATTTTGATTTTTGTGTGAATTATAATTTCAAACCTGAATAAACTGAATATTTCCAAAAAAGTGGATTTTTGGTCAATCTGGTCAAACTTTGACTTTTAAATTTAAAATTTAAGTATTTGAATTCTTGAATTTTATCTTTTATTATGAAAATAGATTTAATTTTAAGAATACTGCTTTTCGTTTCGTTGAAATCCGATTTATATTGTGAAAGTTATGCTTTTTACAATATTGTGTGTAAATTGATTTATTTAATAAAATTGTCTATTTTAAATTATATAAATAATATTTTATTTGTCATATCATGTTGTATTATGTGTTATATGACATTATAGGTATATATTTTTATTTTAAAACATTTTTAAAGTGATTTTATAATTGTCCAAAGCTTATTGTATTTTATTTTCAATTTTTATAACCTAGTTTCTATTTTTGAGCTATTTTCTTAAATTATTCATATTTATTTAAAATTTATATATTTTTATTCATACATTTTTTTTAATCTTATATACCTGCAATTTTCATTTGTTTAAAAATGCAAAAAGAATAAAGAAATTTGAAGAGTTTTAAACCTTTCACATGCCTCTATCTTTTCACCTCCTTTTGTCTTTTCAATTCAAACAACTCACGCATTAACTTTTGGCTGATCATACCTCATTTCTTCAGCCGTGTCTTCCTTCCATTTTCACATAAGAAAAAGTTTCTCAACCTCAAAATTTCGGCCTCACTTCATTTGAGAAAAATTGGTAAATATTTTCATTCTTTTTCCATCTTTCTTCTTTGTTTTGTGTAAATTCTTGCCTTGCTTCACCTTCTATGTTCGGCCCATAGCCTCCACCATCACCACCACCTTCATCACCACCTTGTACAGCTACAAACCACCTCCATCTCCTCTGACCTCCCAGGACATGGCCATCCTTGATGAAATATCCACACAAAAATGCAAGCAACACTTCCTATATATGCATAGCCGAGCTCCTATGGCCTTCACCACTTCACCACACTCCTTGGCCACCTATTGCATTACTTCCACCAGCACCTACCTGACCCAAGCCACTGCTGCACCATTCCCTAGCCTCCAGTAGGTCTGGACATGCCACATAAGGCCATAGCCGTGACTTGTTGTTACATAAAAATGCACCTTTGCCTTGTGTTTGTACATTTACGCCATTAATCACTCAAACAACTTCCATACCATCACTACCCTTGCTAGGCCGACCATACTTGACCCATACCTGACCAAATACAACCCATGGAAGTGCCTTATAATCCTATTGCATGAGCATGAGATTTGTGGAAGCAAATGCAAGTGTTTGATTAATTGTTATTCCTTAATTCTAGCTTGTTTAATGTCATATTTTGGGTTTAAATTCATGTTATAAGTATTATTTTGTTTCATATGCACATGACAACTACTTTGGCTCTCCCACACTTGAATCATAGTCATGCTTTCATGCCTTAGTGGATCTTAGTTTGTGTGTTTGATTGTTATCTCCAGCTTGTAGAGGTGGGTATTTCTCACCAGACATTCCGTACTTATATAATCGTAAATTGGCACCCAGTGAATCTGTAGATATTATTATTATTATTATTATTATTATTATGTTATAACTGCTTATGCTATGATCATATAATGTTCACCCTATTTATACACCTTTCATATCATCTGTTACTGTTATATGATGTTATTCTTTTTTTTCTATCAGTTTATCACACTGCAAGTTCCCTGTAGATAGAATCACTATGGGTTGAAATGATACATACCCGAACAGACTTTAGAATAAGGAAAAATCGTTATGGGCTGAAATGATAGGCCTGAACGATTTTTATTTATTTCATTTAACTTGGGATTGCGAGTTTGAAATGATAAAACTCGGATTTTTCCTTTGTAAATTACGGATCGAAATGATATATTATCCATATCATTTGACTTAGGTTAGAAAAATTTATACACAGACCCATGGTTAATATATATATTTTCTTGAAATAATAAAAAATGTTAAAAATGTAAATATTATGAAATTTTGATTTAAATTTAAAAATGATTTTTATAAAATATTAGTGATTTTCTATAAGTTAAATAATAAATAAATAAATGGTAAAGTAGAATTTGAAATATAAGTTAATTTTGGAATTTATGATTTTGTTTTTAAATGTAGTTTAAATTAAGTAAGAAAATATGATAATTTTATTTTTATTTGAATTTTAAAATGATTTTATAAAGTTTTATTGATTTTTCTATAAATTAAAAATAATTAAATAAATAAATGTTTGAAAGTTGAAATTTGAAGTATAACTTAACTTGGAAAATGTGAAAGTGTTTTAAAAATAAAAGTTAAGCTAACAAGAAAAAATGGAATTCAAATAAAATTATGAAATGGTAAACTTAATTAAAATGTTAAGTAAATGAAAGGTTACAAAATTTTACATTTATTTTATAAGTGAATTATTAAAGATTTGATAATTGTTTGTGAAAATTTCACTTTGTAAAATCATAAATTAAGGGATATTTAAATGATTGTTTTTAAAGTGAGAAAATATGATTTTTATAAGTTAAAATGGTTTTCAATAAATTTTAATTGTTTATGGAATCATAGTGAAAGTATGGAATTTAAATTGACAGCATTACTTAAATGCTATCATTTCTAAAGTTAAAGATATTCAGCATTTTTGTAAATGCTGTAATTGATATAAATGAACTAAATGGCTAAAATGAACTAAGGGCTATTACAGCACTTTGTAAGTGCTGTAGTTGCTGAATTTAACTAAAGTTTTCTTTGAAATCTAGAACCTATTACAGCATTTGAAATGCTGTCTTTTTCTAATTGAATTGTTTTAAACATAACTTTCCGTAGCATTTTCTAAGTGCTGCGAAAGTTGAATTTTCACCGTTTTAATAAATTTAAATGAATAAATGAATTCTGAAAATGGTAAAATTTTGAGAATTGTAGATTTGATTATTAAGTATAATAACTTCATTTTTAAATGATTTAAATGGAATATTTAAATGATCTAAATGGAATATTTAAATGATCTAAATGGAATATTTAAATGATTCAAATGGAATATTTAATTGGTTTAATCGGAATATTTAAATGGTTTAAATGGAATATTTAAATGGTTTAAATGGAATATTTTGATTTGAAATATAAACCATTTTTAAAATGTGATTTGAAATGGTATTTAAATTGAATAAAAATGAATGTGATTTTGGAAAGATATGATATTTTGATATTTCGAAATGAATTTGAATTTTTAAATGATATTTGATTTAGAAGAATAAAGTACCATTTTGAAATTTTAACCACGGGATGTATTTAATTTATAGTTTAACTGATCCTTAAAGGATGGGCGATCCCAAGCATCCTTTAAGTTATTATACATTACTACTACCGTTCACTTGAGTTGGTTTACATTATATAAGTATATATGTCCTGACTCAAGTGTTTTGTGTTTTATTTTATGCTCGGATCAGCCTGAGTATTTACAGCTTAGCTTTAGATTTCTTTTCTGGATTTAGGAATCGCTGGAGATTCTGCTTATCTAGTTATCTATTCCCTTTCAATTTCAGTTGTTCTATTTCAGCTCTGGTATTTATAAACTTCTATGTATTTGAGATTTCTATTGTATATTTTTTTTCAAACTGATATTATGTATTATGTTTTTTTTGAGAGTTTGTTATAGTAGCTTCATGAACTATTATGGTATTTTAATTTCCGTTGTGAGTTATTCTGATATTTCTGTGTCTGTGATTCTGTGATTGTATTTCATTTGCTCCAAATTTATTTACAATGCGGTATTTTGAGCAATTCAAGTCCGACATGTGAGGATGTGAATGGCTGAAAATATCGGGTTGTTACATTTGGTATCAGAGCTTTGGTTTTAGGCAAACCATAGCTTGCGGAGCAAAAAATCATTTGAGATAGGGTAGAAATACCCTAGAATGAGTGAAATCAATCTTAGAATCATTTCTTTGTGAGAGAGCGTATTTTCGAAGTATAAAACGATTTCCAAATGATTTTTAAAGGATTTTCAAAGATTATTTTGGCATAAATAATTTCTTATTTTGAAATCAAGATTTTCTAAACTTCATCCCTTCGGTATCCACCTTGTTAGAAATCTCTTGGTTTGGATTCTTATCGATTAGGATTCCTTGAACTTTGGAACGCTCCCACTGGTTCTGAAACCTAGTCTTGTCTTTCATATTTTACCCTTTTGATTTTGGGGGATTCCATAAATCCACTTTGAATGACCTCTATAAAGATGGGTGATTCCGCAAAGCTTTGAATGATTTGTAATAGGGTGAAACTCCTTTACAATTGGCATTGATTCACCAGAGATTTCTGTATTCTTGAATGTCAATGCTATCTATCTCCTGCTCTACCTGGATTCTATCTCAGGCGATCGAATGTCGATTTGCCTTAGATTTTCGAATTGATTACATTCCCGAAGTCACGATTGACCGGCTAAGGTCGCCCGCAATTTATATAGGCTTATCCATCTTCTATTATTGAATTATCTGATCTTAGTTCAAGCTTATCTTCGAATCAGGATTCTATGTGATTAGAGTTCCTTTAAATTCGAATTTATGTTTGTTTTGAAATCCATCCTTGAATCATCCCTTGGAAATTTGTGTTCGGTTGTATTTTGAAATTTTGCAAACATCGAAATTATTATTTTGATAAGGATGATCCTATTTTGTATATAAAGGTGAAATGTTTTCGATAAGGATTATATACCTTTTAAATGAAAAATTGAAATTTTGAAAGGACTTGAAATTTCGAAAAAGAATTTGACTTGTATAAAAATGATTTATAACTGAAAGGTTTTTGAATTTGAATTTCGAGGAATCGAACTCCGGTGTTTTGAATATGGTTTTAAGATTTTGTAAAATATATAATAATAATACGATTTAAAGATATTTTTCCAAATAAGAAGTGTTTCAAATGTACTCCAATGATTTCGAAGAAATTTCAAAAGAAGTTTTCGAGAAAATAAAAGTCCAGAACCCCCACTTATGTCGCTGGAAAATAATTTCGGTGATGAATCCATGCATCATCGGCATTAATTTTCGAGTTTCTGAGTGGGGGAGAGGCCACTCTAGTAGCTTTGATATGCAAGTGATTTTGTGAAACCAATTTTGATTTCAGATTTCGAAGTATGATTTGATTTTCGAAAGATATATGTATGTATATTTGAAATGATTTAAAGAAAGCCAGTGTTCAGTCCTCGAGTTTCAGATTTGTTTTGGTATAACCTTATCTATTGGAATTGGTTTATTAATTTGTTGGTGATTTCCAACTTTTGGATTTTAAATACGATTTCTTCGACTATTTTTAAAAGTTCGAGCACTTCCAAATCAAGGTTTAATTTTCAAAGCTAAGTAATCTTGAGAAAAATATAAATCATTCGATTAGGTAAATGAGTTGAAACTATTTTGTTAAGTAAATGAATAAGACTATTTTGAATTATACTGATATGGAATTTAATTTTGGAATGTTTTGAATAAAATTTAGTTTTAAATAATTTGAAAAGGTAAATTGATCTTTTGAATAGAAATAAATAGTTTAAAGGTTTTAAAGGGATAGTTATAACTTGGAAATCATTTTGGGTATAATTGATTTGAGAAAAATATTTGGTTTTGAAATTAGATTGGATAGTAAAACCCAGCATTTATATGATGGTTTTGGAAATGAATTTGTTTGACCTAAATTTTGTTGATTTGGAAATTAGGATTATTTCCTAGATCTATTGTTTTTGGAAACTTTGAGTTTGAATATATGTAATTTGGAAGAAATGATTTGGCAAAATCATATATGATTTTGAAACCGAAGCGTTATTGAAAGTATTTGAAATTTAGAACCTTGTTTTATTAAATACTTGATTTGGGAGTTACCGAACTTATATAAAATGGATTTGTATAAGTATGAAATTGATTTGATACCACTGATTTGAAAGGGTGCTCAATTTGGAAAGAGAAATCTTATATAATCAAAGTCTATGTAAGTATGATTTGATATACTATTGATTTGGAAAGTATTTGATTTGAAAATGAAATCTTATATATAATGGTCTTTATATAAGTATGATATTTGAAAGTGATTTTGAAAGGTACTATATGATACATATTTTCGAAGTACAGATATGGAAAGTGCCTTCTGCTTGATATCCGCTTTGTGGCCACATTGTGGATTCATTCTATCGATATTATTCTCTCTGATTTGGGTTTTCCGGATATGATACTCGAGTGTCCATAGAATTCCATGGCGATCTCCATGGTCTTATGTTTGCGACTACATAGCGTAATTCGCCTGGCTGAGATGGCCTGGGGGTACAGATGTTTCCTGGGGGAACCATTGTGTATCCTACGATCTATGTAGGTCGTAGTAGTAGCAAAATCCGCTGGCTGGGATAGCTTAAGGGTATGGATGTTTCCTGGGGGATCCGTGCGTAACCATTGTGTATCTGCGGTCTACTAGTCATCATGGCGTAATTCGCAGGCTGAGATAGCTTACAAGTATGGATGTTTCCTGGGGGATCCAGGCGTAACCATTGTGTATCTATGATCCATGGTTAGACAAATGTTTGGTTAGGTGATTTGTTTGGATTGTACTTTCCATATCTGTTGTTTTAAAAGGTTTTCCAGTATTTTCACTAGGTGTTGAAACAAGTCTACTAAGTACCTAGAGAATTCAAGCTTTGCACTTGATCAACGCATGGCCAGATTATGCAGGAATGAAAGTAAACTTGTTAAGACATCAAGTTATAAAAGTATTTTGATAAAGCATTATATAAAGGATATTTTGATCATTTATTTTACTTTTCTAAATAATTTAAAATGTTTTAAATATTGTTTACTTTGAACTACAAAATTTGAATCAAATGACTATTCATCATATTATAAAATGTATATTATAAAATGTTTAAAATGTCATAAAATTTTAAATTGAAATTTATATGGTTTTAAAATAATGGTTTATTCTTGTCTTTCAACCTACTTTCCCTTCCAGCTATTCCTCCCTTCTTCCTCTTCGAGGGTCCTTTCTGTATTATGGAAAGAGTTGATTCTTTGGCTTAATGTTTGGATTTGCCCGAGAAACTTTCTGAAGTGCATGATGTATTCCACGTCTCACATCTTCGCTGGTATCTTCATGACCCATCTCTTTTTGTTTAGCCTTCTGCTCTTGTTAGTTTGGATATTGAGCCTAATTGGACTGTCGAGAGTAAGCCACTTCGTATTGACGGAAGAGGTGCGAAGCGTCTAAGAAGGAGATCTGTTAGTGTGGTCAAAGTACTGTGGAGTACTGATGATCGAAATTGTACCTGGGAAACAAAGGAGAGCATTCGTGTTTCGAATTCGGAATTGTTTTTCCAGGTACTTTTGCTTTGTCTATCTTTCTTTTCCTTATTTTCCTTGTTCGTTCATTTTTAGGATGAAAAGATTTGAGTGGTGGAGAGTGTAACAACCCAGTATTTTGTGATTATTTCTATTTGTTTATTATAATTATTTAAATTAACTCCTGATTTAAAAACTTTATTATATTTATTAAAATGTATAAAATTTGTTATTTTAAATTTAAATTCTGATTTTACTGTGAATTATAATTTCAAACCTGAATAAATTGAATATTTCCAGAAAAGTGGATTTTTGGTCAATCTGCTCAAACTTTGACTTTTAAATTTAAAATTTAAATATTTTAATTCTTGAATTTTATCTTTTATTATGAAAATAGATTTAATTTTAATAATACTGCTTTTCTTTTCGTTGAAATCCGATTCATATTGTGAAAGTTATGCTTTTTATAATATTGTGTGTAAATTGATTTATTTAATAAAATTGTCTATTTTAAATTATATAAATAATATTTTTTATTTTAAAACATTTTTAAAGTGATTTTATAATTTTCCAAAGCTTATTGTATTTTATTTTCAATTTTTATAACCTAGTTTCTATTTTTAAGCTATTTTCTTAAATTATTTATATTTATTTACAATTTATTTATTTATTTTTATTCACACAATATTTTGTTTAATTTTTATCCTATTTACCTGCAATTTTCATTTGTTTAAAAATGCAAAAAGAATAAAGAAATTTGAAGAGTTTTAAACCTTTCACATGCCTTTGTCTTTTCACCTCCTTTTGTCTTTTCAATTCAAACAACTCATGCATTAACTTTTGTCTGACCATACCTCATTCCTTCAGCCGTGTCTTCCTTCCATTTTCATGTAAGAAAAAGTTTCTCAACCTCAAAACTTCAGCCTCACTTCATCTGACAAAAATTGGTAAATGTTTTCATTCTTTTTCCAACTTTCTTCTTTGTTTTGTGTAAATCCTTGCCTTGCTTCACCTTCTATGTTCGGCCCATCGCCACCATCACCACCACCTTCATCATCACCTTGTCCAGCTGCAAACCACCTCCATCTCCTCTGACCTACCGGGCCATGGCCATCCTTGATGCAAGATCCACACAAAAATGCAAGCAACACTTCCTATATACGCATAGCCGAGCTCCTATGGCCTTCATCACTACACCGCACCCCTTGGCCACCTCTTGCATCACTTCCACCAGCACCTACCTGACCCAATGCCTCTACCACACCATCCCCTAGCCTCCAGCAGGTCTGGCTGTGCCACATTAGGCCATAACCGTGACTTGTTGTTACATAAAAATGCACCTTTGCCTTGTGTTTGTACATTTATGCCATTAATCACTCAAAAAACTTCTATACCTTCATTACCCTTGCTTGGCCGACCATAATTGACCCATACCTGACCAAATACACCCCATGGCAGTGCCTTATCATCCAGTAGGCCGAGCATGAGATTTGTGGAAGCAAGTGCAAGTGTTTGATTAATTATTTTCCTTAATTCTAGCTTGTTTAATGTCATATTTTGGGTTGAAATTCATGTTACATGTATTGTTTTGTTTCATATGCACAAGAAAACTACTTTGGCTCTCCCACACTTGAATCGTAGTCGTGCTTTTATGCCTTTGTGGATCTTAGTTTGTGTGTTTGGTTGTTATCTCCAGCTTGTAGAGGTGAGTATTTCTCACCAGACATTCCGTACTCATATAAGTAGTAAATTGACACCCTGTGAATCTGTAGATATTATTATTATTATGTTATAACTGCTTATGATCATATGATGTTCACCCTATTTATACAACTGTCATATCATCTATTACTGTTATATGATGTTATTCTATTTATTTATATCAGTTTATCACACTACAAGTTCCCTGTAGATAGCATCACTATGGGTTGAAATGATACATACTCAAACAGACTTTAGAATAGGAAAAAATCATTATGGGCTGAAATGATAGGTTTGAACGATTTTTATTTATTTCATTTAACTTGGTATTGTGGGTTTGAAATGATAAAACCTAGATTTTTCCTTTGTAAATTAAGGATTGAAATGATATATTATCCGTATCATTTGACTTAGGTTAGAAAAATTTATACGCAGACCCGTGGTTAATATATATATTTTCTTGACATTATAAAATATGTTAAAAATGTAAATATTATGAAATTTTGATTTAAATTTAATTATAAATGATTTTTATAAAATATTAGTGATTTTCTATAAGTTAAATAATAAATAAATAAATGGTAAAGTAGAATTTGAAATAAATTTATGATTTTGTTTTTAAATGTTGTTTAAATTAAGTAAGCAAATATGATAATTTTATTTTTGTTTGAATTTTAAAATGATTTTATAAAGTGTTATTGATTTTTCTATAAATTAAAAATAGTTAAAAAAAATAAATGTTTGAAAGTTGAAATTTGAAGTATAACTTAACTTGGAAAATGTGAAAGTGTTTTGAAAGTAAAAGTTAAGTTAAGAAGAAAAAATGGAATTTAAATAAAATTATGAAATGGTAAACTTAATTAAAATGTTAAGTAAATGAAAGGTTATAAAATTTTACATTTATTTTATAAGTGAATTATTAAAGATTTAATAATTGTTTGTGAAAATTTCACTTTGTAAGATCATAAATTAAAGGGTATTTAAATGATTGTTTTTAAAGTGAGAAAATATGATTTTTATAAGTCAAAATGGATTTAAATAAATTTTAATTGTTTATGAAATCGTAGTGAAATTATGGAATTTAAATTGACAACATTCCTGAATTGCTGTCATTTCTAAAGTTAAAGATATTGCAGCATTTTTGTAAATGCTGTAATTGATATAAATGAACTAAATAGCTAAAATGAACTAAGGGCTATTACAGCACTTTGTAAGTGCTGTAGTTGCTGAATTTACTAAAGTTTTCTATGAAATATAAAACCTATTACAGCATTTGAAATGCTGTCTTTTGCTAATTGAATTGTTTTAAACATAACTTTCCGTAGCATTTTCTAAGTGCTGCGAAAGTTGAATTTTCACTGTTTTAATAAATTTAAGTGAATAAATTAATTCTGAAAATGGTAAAATTTTGAGAATTGTAGATTTGATTATTAAATATAATAACTTCATTTTAAATGATTTAAATGGAATATTTAAATGATCTAATGGAATATTTAAATGATTTAAATGGAATATTTAAATGATTAAAATGGAATATTTAATTAGTTTAGTTGGAATATTTAAATGCATTAAATGGAATATTTTGATTTGAAATATAAACCATTTTTAAAATGTGATTTGAAATGGTATTTAAATTAAATAAAAATGAATGTGGTTTTGGAAAGATACGATATTTTGATATTTCGAAATGAATTTGAAGTGATATTGAATTTTTAAATGATATTTGATTTAGAAGCATAAAGTACCATTTTGAAATTTTAACCACGGGATGTATTTAATTTATATTTTAACTTATCCGTAAAGGATGGGCGATCCCAAGCATCCTTTAAGTTATTGTACATTACTACTATAGTTCACTTGAGTTGGTTTTCTTTATATAAGTATATATGTCCTAACTCGAGTGTTTTGTGTTTTACTTTACGCTCGGGTCTTCTTGAGTATTTACAGCTTAGCTTTGGATTTCTTTTCTGGAGTTAGGAATCGTTGGAGATTCTGCTTGTCTAGTTATCTATTCCCTTTCATTTTCAGTTGTTCTATTTCAGCTCTGGTATTTATAAACTTCTATGTATGTGATATTTCTATTGTATATGTTTTTTCAGACTGATATTATGTATTATGTTTGTTTTTGAGAGTTTGTTATAGTAGCTTCATGAACTACTATGGTATTTTAACTTTCACTGCGAGTTATTCTAATATTTCTATGTCTGTGATTCTGTTATTGTATTTTATTTGTTCCAAATTTATTTACAATGCGGTATTTTGAACAATCAAGTCCGACATGTGAGGATGTGAATGGCTGAAAATATCGGGTTGTTACACTAGTGTTCCATTTTCTCCTAATACACATCCTCTATAAAAGATTTAGTATAATAAGGGGAGATTTATTTTTGAATTTTACAATAGTTTAGTATTGCATGAACCCGAATGTTTGTATAATTGTGATATGTAATTCAAATAGCTTATAAACTTTATCGCTTTTGTTTCTCTAATTTTCATATATTACAAAAAAGGAACTCTCCAATAGTCTTGTTCTTAAGGAACTTTCAAGTAAGTTTACCAAGTTAAAGAGAGAATTTAAGGAGAAGTCTTTAACTATCAGAACATCTCAATTAGTAAGGCACTTTCTAAGAGATCTACAAGAAGTATACACATGATTCCCTCAATTTCATTTTGATTTCTTGGGCAATGAGAAGGGAAAACTACTTATTGAAATTCTAATTTATTATGCCAAAATGTTGTGCGGTCACGTTAGCCCTTCAGCCCGAAAATGGGATTATCATAAATTCCCCACAGTTAATACCCCAAAAGGGATTAAAGCTCCTTTTGATTCTACCGTTACCTTGTAGGTTGAGTCATTTGAAAAGACCAAAATCGATGTTTCAAAACTTTAAAAGTTATTTAATTGTTCAAAAATGGAATTGTGATGTAACTTGAATTTCCTTATTGTTTGTAAACTTTGTTATTTCTAATGGAAGAGCTTATTTTTCATGTATTAAGTTCCATTTTACTTATTCTAAATAGGAAAGCCAGTTAGCGCTTGCACCTAGTCCTACAAAAGATCTTTCTTGACTGAACATTATCAAAGATAAACTAATAGCCGATATCGAAAAGAGGTGGTCTTCTCAAGAAGCTTTACCATTTTCAGACAATCCATAAGCACAAAAGTGGCATAAGTAATATTATCAATTAAGATCAACGTTTAGAAACTATAAAGAAATGACCTCTAGCTTAGAGGATCAAAATAAAGAGAAGGATAAAGAATTTCAAGAGTTGAAAAAGAAGATTGACATGGTCGTAGGGTCTGGACCTTAAGTGATATAGATATAAAAATGGCTAAATTACAACAAAGAATAAATGATCTTAAAGTGGATTTAGCGAAGATTCAAGTATCCTACCAATCTTTGGAACTCATTGCGAGCGGAGGGGATTTTAGCCTTCCTACTCCTACTCTTGGGAGGATGAAAAGATATTAATCTTTAATCAACGAAGAATTTCCCACATTATCAAACCTACTTCCCGGTCTAAGTAACGATGTGATCTCCCAGTGGTGTAGACAAGTCAACTTTGAATGCATGCAATTCTTTAATAAGAAATGGAATGAAAAAGTTTCTTAATGCATTAATGATTATGAAAGTTAGATTGAAAAACTTAAGCATGAAAAGCACACTCTCGGATTAGAGATTAAAGAATTAAAGAGAATGGTCCAAATTTTAAAAGGAGCTAAGAAGACTCTGTAGCATGCACCGAGGGTTCAAATTGACTCAGTTGACGACATAGAAACCATTCGAAGGAAAGAGAAGAAACTAAAAGAACTTTTGGACGTAGCTATTCGCCACATTACCGATTCTTCATCGGTTGTTGAAGATCTGGAAATGATAGCATAGAGCCTTGAACTTTAATAGAGAATTACTTGTAGATCTTTAAATAGACCCCTTTTTGTAGTTTAATTTATGCACATGTGAATTTGGTATACAACATATTAGATAATAAATGAATTTGTATTCAAATAAATGTTACTTTGAATGCACCATATGTACTTTTGAATGTGCTGAATTATTTGAGATGTATATCCTGCTTTCCAGTATTTTGAGCTTTTACCGTATAAGACAATAATCTTCCTATTAAGGGAACCTGGAACCTTACTGATTGGGTATTCAGCATTTCAGTTAGTATGAAGACTATAAATGTTGAACTTGATATAAGGGCTGCCTCTCAGTCTAGTAATGGAGATTCCCGTTATTTTAAGAAAGTTGAGTTCCAATCTAAACTTAAAAGATCGAAAGCCGATTTAATAAAGCTTCTTTTTTGTCGTTGAAGTAAGATAGTTTACTCTTAGCATTACTTATTTTCCTTGTTTTTGGAAATCTTATTATAGTAGACCAGAAATCTAACTAGAAGTAATGGAATCCTTTTAAATAGAAAGCTAGAAAACCGCTTAGTCATAACAATATACGTCCAGAAAAACATCCGGCAATATGATAGAGGACTAGAAAACCTATTTAGCTATAATGGAAGACCAGAAAATCCATCTGGCAATTAGAGATTGCTTTTGCTTTGGAGTACAGATGACTCACACTTGATAGATTTTCCTTTAGAAGATTGATTGATTTTGTTTTGGAGCACAAACAGCTTGCTTTTGACAGATCTTCTTGGATAGATTTTGATTGACTCGATTGATTTCTTTGGCTCTAACTTAGATGATGATCTTAATTTGTATCTAACCCTTTTATTATCGTATTAGGTGATGGGTAAGGTCTGTTGTCTAGTGTGTTTGGTTAGCTATCTTAAGCACGACCAAAGACTTATCCGACCTCCCTCCAAGAGGCACTTTAGTAAGGCCTCAGAGATGGTACTAAAGGCTAGTTCGGTGCTTTGGATAGCTGTCTTAAGCAGAACCAAAGACTTACCCGACCTCTTTTTAGGAGGCGCTTTAGAAAGGCTTTAGAGACGGTTCTGAAGGCTAGTTCAGTGCTTTGGTTAAGTCATCTTAGACGGGACCAAAGCCTTACTTCATCCTCTCTCTAAAAGGCATTACGGCCAGGCCCTGTAGGTAGGGTTAGAAGGCTTGTAGATGCTTTGGTCATCCCTTTCCAAATGGAGCTAAAGACTTACTCTGACCCCCCTCCAAGAGGTGCTTTGACCAGGAAATCTTTGGTAGGGGGGTAGGGGAGGGGACAAAGGATTTTTTCTCCTGACTACCATCTTAGATAGTGGTTTAGGTTTTTCCTTTTATTTTATTAGAGTCTTACTCTTTAAGCATGTAAACATACTTATTTTTACTCAAAAAATCTTTCTTTATCATCAACATGTTCAATATCATTGTACAAATTCCCCGAGTTTCCTCTGTCCTAAGAGGTCGTTGATTATTCCTTCTAGCATTCAGCCCTAATTGGTCTTGTAGCCATTAGAACGCTGATAATGACAATATAACCCTCCATGATTTCTTTCATTCTTCGGTCGCTTATTTTTTGAAAAGTAATAGTTTAGTTGTCTTTAGTCAAGAGGTAGATATTTTCACAAGAGTAGTAAGAAAGTAGTCCTTAGAAAGCCAAAATCTTTTGGGGAATGACCCTCTCAATTGGCGTTTAACTCTTTGTTGCTTGTGATGGATTCTTTATCTTCAACTACCAATTTCCTTTGGGATATTTGTGCTTCATTCGTTTTGAAAGATTGATCAAGTACATTCCTCCATTTTCTAGTAAACCAATTAAAATCTTTTTCTATCTTCTTTTCGAAGATAGTTCCATTAGCTTTGAGTTGGATTTCCTTTCTCATTTTCATGAAGATGCTACCTCTTTTATCTTGTCTTCCTAGGATAAAGATCGATGCTGACCCTATATGGAATGGATTCAGACTCCACTTTTTCGGATTATAAGAAGTCACTTATCTTCTATTATCATCCATGACTTGCAATGCCACGAGCCTTAAAACTTGCTCCTTATGAAGCTAAGGATCACCGGTGATTTGGTAGGTTAGTCTAGCCATTTGAGGTTCGGAAGACCCTTACTCAGAGGTATTAATACCTTTAATTGACATGAATAAGCAAAGCTTAGTTGACGTGGTTAAATGGGGTTTTAGAATTAAGAGTAGGCAATTTGGAAGGATTCCTTAATGGAATATGCTTAGTAGGGATAAATCCTCTAAACCCTACATATGTAGTTCAAGGTAGTTCTACTTATGGGTAAACGGAGCTAGAGATTCGAGCCCTCCTTATAGGGCCAAAATGTAAACGAATTTCTTCATCAACCTTAAAAAGTGTAAGGAAAGAGGAATGTGGTTGTAAGAAGGATCGGATGTCCCTTGTAAACCTCAACGACTGTTGGCAATAGTGGCATTTGGTTGAGAAAGCACTTGGGTAACTAGGCTTGGCTTGTTCAAGTCCATGTGATGTCATAAGTGTGATCATTTCGAAGCAATGTCAATCTACGTAAAGCAATCTTATGCAAGAAAAAATTCAAGGTTATGAGTGCTTTTGGAATTCCAAGCAAGTTATGATAAAAAATCACAAGTGTTTTGGAACTCAAAAACAAGTCATAATTCCGGTCTTCTTTACTCCTATGTTTTGCAATTGTTGAATGTACAAGGTCCTATGTGCAAGATTACAATCGGCACTAAGATCACTAAATCAATTTAGGGTTACAAAGTCTAAAATGTAAGAGATAAGTAATGAATGATTCACCCTTTTCTTCATGCTCTTAGGTCCGTATTTATAGGGGTTGAGGGATGTGGCATGGCACCCACGCGTCCATGCAACATAATTGACCTCCGACATTAACCATATTGATGGTGCATGGTTCTATACTTTAGCATCCACTTATATAATGGTGAACTTCAATGCTTAGCATCCATCCTGTCTTAGTCTTCGTTGATGACATCCGATATCAATGTTGTATTGAGGATATGCGGCCTCCTTTGAAGGTTAATGATGTGTGGCATTACTACGGCATGACAGGGACATTGATAAGTGGCGACATTAATAAATGGTGATATTGGCAATAATCAATATCGATATCATATGGCAGTTATAAAAAGCAGCATCAATAGCAAACGACATTGATAACAAGAGGCACTGATAACAGGCGGCATTGACAATAGGCGGCATTTATAATAAGTGACATTAATAAGAGACGACATTAATGAGATGCGACAATAATCTGGAGCGACATTGATTCTTCTAGCTACATGGAAGAAGTGCTTCATTGATGAAATACGACATTAATGTGATGCAGCATCAATGTTATATCATGTTGTTATAACATTGATGGCTTTCGGCATAGAGCTTTCAAATGTTGTCATTCCCTTACTAACATGTGATATTTTTTTCATTTTCTTTGGCACCATATCACTCATTCAACTTTATAAGCGGTATGCGGTGTTGATGGCATTTGATAATGCTGGCTTAGTTGATGACCTACAACATTCCCTATTATTCTTTATTAATGAGGAGCGGCATTGGTTTTTCTTTATTCTTTTGACATTGCTTGAATGTGAGATCATGACTATGTCGACATGCTGCATACCATCGGGATTGATAATTATAGTAACATTTTCCCCTGGTATGAAGGAAGAATTGACTTTTCAGGTCAATTCCTTCGACACTGGCCCTTTACTGCCTATTGATATTCTTTGCAAATCCACCCATACATTTAAAATTGATCCAATGGCAGTACATGTCTTCTTTTCCACTATAAATAGTCAAATCTTCTCCATCTTCCTCTTTTACCCGCGTTTCACTCTCAGGCAAAATAAATTCCTGGATTCTTAAGATCATTAAATATCTCATATTTTAGACAACCAAGCCATAATTAAGGTTCGATTTCAAATTCTACTTGCATTGACTAACTTGAATTTTATATCAAAAACATTATTAGGGTTTTGTTTGGGTTTTATCGATTTTGAATTAACACTTAGGTTTAATTGCATGATTTTGATGTTGATATTCGTCTTATCATTTAGATTAATGACCAATTTTGCTTTTAGATTGCATTAGCAATGAGTTTCTATGTTGCTTAAATGATTTGTTTGAATAATTAAAGTCGGGTGACATTGACTTGAAAATCTAGGGTTTCTAGTTTAATGGTCAAATGGATAGACTATCTTACCCAAACCCAATATCATCTTGCTTTATATCAATATCGACACCTTACGACATTATTAGAATAATCAATATTGACTAATTTACCCTATTTTATTTCAACGTTGATATTTTACTTTGATGTTTTATTAATAAACTGGATAGTCTATATCACTCTAATGTTCGATATCATTTGAGTTTTCTCTATGCATATTATTCTAATAATCAATTCCAAAGCTTTGAAAACTTATAGTGTAAAAAATTTTGTCGTCAATAACTGAAAAGAGGTACGACAACCAATTTGGATATATAAAAGCTATTGTCATAAGAGAGTTTATGTCGATCACTAATCATAGATGCGACATACACGAATTCGGCCTAAACTAAAATCATTGCCGCATAGATTCGATATTGATTTATGGGGCTTTCAGATAACCTTACATTAAGTTATTATCCTTCTTTGGTAATCATTTCCAACATTCTTATGTATACCTTATACGACATTGTTATTTTATGACATAGCCGTTTTAGTAATTTCATAGGTCAGATATAAAAATATCATAGGCATATGTCGACATTTCTCATCGATGCCGGCTATTTTACCATTTCGGCATTAACCATAGCTGCGACATTACATTGTAATTTGTAGCATAACTAATATTCCATTCGACTTTTAATTCATCCATTTGACAAAGATTCAGTGATGCTATGTAACATTTTGGTTACTCTTATGATAATTCTTACTTTAGTTTTCTTGTAAACATCCATAGGCTTACTTTCTTAGCATAAGTCTAACATTTTTGACTCTTAATCGACTTAAAATTTTAAGTTTTCCATAAGTTCGACTTGTCTATACAATGGTCATTGACTTGTTGTAAATGTTACATGGACTATAAACTTTCCACATTTTGGTGTCATAGTTTAGGCAATAAATTAGCTAGCCCTTGGTTTAGAATATAATATCCCATTTTATATCATGAACATTCTAATTATCACTTTTCTAATTTGGAATAATATCACCTGGCGCATAAACGAAAGGCAAAAACACAGACCAAAAAGGAATCAAGAAGACCAGCAAGGGTCCAAAAGCTTCTCCATCTACTAAGAAAGAAGATCATCTTCTTAATCCATCGTATATTACCACTCAAGAAGAAGTTGATTCCATTCTTAAGCGGTTTGGAATTACATGTATAGAAGTTATTTTTGCTAGTCCTTCTGGCAGAAATAACAATCCCCCGAAAGGGTTCTTCATCCCAATAAATATATGACATCCGGGATATCTTCCTTTGCCCTGAATTTCTTTTGAAATTCCTAGAGCACCTAAATATTGCTTCAATTCAATTAACTCCAAATTCATACACCTACTTGACCTGCTTGGAAGTTCTTGCTAGGAAATCCAAGCTTCCTTTATCGATGCTGAAATTCTTCGCACATAGCTAGTCCCGCCAAGATAGGTGAACAGCAGGATAATCCACCATATCACATTCATCCCCTTTCGAAAAGCTTGATCATCAATACTTTTAATAGGACCAAGGAATGGAAAATCATTTTTTTAATGTCAGATGCTATTCTTGGATTAGAGGAACTTTCTTTGTTATAGATAAGTCTCTATTTCCTGTTACTTATATTATGTTTGTCATTTTCCTCACAACAGATGTTTTCCTTTAAGCCCGGTTCCTAAGCAGTTAAGCTCTTCTAATAGCGAGATTGTTAAATCCCTGACTCTTGCATCTAACCTTCTTTGCAACGTCCTAGTGTCGCTCATAGGGCGCTCGCTTTCCTCCCTTAACATCCATATATATACTATATATATCATTTACACTTAAAATAGTTTTATTTATAACCTTGACCTCAGGCCAAGGTTCGAATTGGGCTTACGGAACGCCAATCTACCGTTGACCACTCCAGGAAGTGCGGTCAACCAGTCGTGGAGTGAATTTTAGGTTGATGCTTGCTGTTTAGTTCGATTTCAATTAAATTATATTTGTTAATTATTGTCTCATTCCAAAATTTATTGTCACACAGTATATAATTAACCAAACTTGTTTATGTCAATTTCAATTTACATATCTACACATTTTATGGTGAACTAGTTAATCCTATCGTTGCTATTAACAATATGGTTACATATTTGGGTTTAGAGATCTAGGTTATAAAAAGGGGATCATATTCATGCGCTAACAACTAAATTACCAATTTAATTCAATTTCTGACTACCTAGATCAAATATGGTATACTAAACTTAACTACATATGATCATCTTATTAAAAATATACCCACTTACCTCAGATCCAAGCTCTCTTTTGAATCCTGACTGAAATCTTCCTTATCTGTTAGTTGTTTTCTTGATTTATCCTCATTAATCTCTTTTTATTTTTATTTTTATTTTTGAAGATTTTAGGTTTGGAGAGGAAAGAATTTAGCAGAGTCTCAGTAGAGCAGACTAATTTCTAATGAATTGGGGCTTAGGTTAGCAATGTATTTATATAGGTTTTTGATCAATGATGTCCGTTGATCAACCCTAGGAGAATATCTATTTACGTCATGTACATTAAACATTTACTTCATACCCAAGTAAAAATATTACATTTAATCTGGGTCATTGGCCGTTCAAAATCATCGATTTGAAACTACAATAGGTCGACCGGTGACCACCAAGGCATTGATCGCTATTTATTTATTTACTAATTATTTCTTTCCAAATTTACATTTTTAATTACTTTTAAATGTCGATTTTCAAACGTTTATAACTTCTTCATATTAGCTTCGATTTTAAAGTGTTATATATGACAATCGTCCAGAAAATCAGTATAAATGCAACAGTGTAAGTTTCATAGTGAAATTCGAACGTTTGTAAAAATTTCATTTACCCTTGTTATATTTAAATTTAATTCTTTTATTAAAATTTCATTTAAATTTTTTGGGGCGTTAGAGTGATTGCGCTAGAAAATTGGCATATGCTTGAGGTGACTCATAAAGGTACATCATAAGTCAAGAAATTTCAACTAGCCATGCTCAATAATGAATACGAGAATTTCATAATGACAAAAAATGAAAATATAAAGGAGATGTATGATGATTTTCAAATCCAAAACACTAGAAAAAGCTTACATATAACTGGAAATGGTTCGAAAAATTCTAAGAATCCTTTCGAGAAGTTTTGAAGCAAAAGTGACAACAATCTAGGAATCTAAAGGGCCTGAAACAATTTGAGGTGGAGGAAATAATAGGAATCTCATCACTTACAGGATGGAGCTAAAAGTCAAGGAATAATGTGAATGGGGAGACTTGAAAAAGTCCATTACTTTAAAGAATACAACTGATAGCGAGGAAGAAGATAAAGCTAAGCTAGCACTATTAACGAAGCGATTCAAAACGTGAACTAGAAAACATGAAAATCCAACAATAAATCGATGGATAAAATCTAGCATTATCAAAGTACTTGACGATTCTAAGGAAGAAATCACATGTTATAAATGTAAGAAGCATGACACATCGAACCAAACTGTCCATTAAATTGACTTGACAAAGGAAAGAAGAAGAAGAGAAGGATTTTCTTAGCCACCTTGAATGAGAGTGAAGAAAAAGAGGAGAAGAACACTGACAGTGAGAAAGATGAGGCAAATTTGTATCTGACGAGAGAATTAATTGACATCGATGATGCACTAAACATGGCAGCGCACTTATCCTCTACTGATTTACTTTTGTTATATCATGAGTTAAACAAAATCATTGATAGATAGAAACAAAGGTATAATAATTTAGAATCTAAGAAAAACATTCTACTTGGTTTAAATAATGAGCTAGAATTGATGATTAAAAACATTAAAAAATTGAACTAAGAATGCGAAAAGTGTCGATCTTTTGATTAAGAGATAAATAAATGTAAGGCTAAATCTAAAATCCTTGAAAATGAAAATTTTAATCTAAAAAACAGAGATGACACAAAAAGAGAAAATTCCATTAAAAGACGCAACACACTTTTGAATGAAAATTTTGCTCTTAGATCTAAGTTCAACAAACTTGAATTGACAATAGGAAAATTTTCCAAAGGAGAGAAATCATTGAATATATTTTTAGGTAATCGGACTATCACCAAAAATAGAAAAGGACTTGGATCTAATAGGGTTGAACAAATTAAGAGAAAGAATTACGATAAGATCAAATTTCACAAAGAATTTTCAAAGTATTTAATTTGTGGAAAAATTAGGCATAAACAAAATAAATATTGGAACAGGAACAACCACAACACCGTTAAGCAAATATGGGTTTCAAAATGTACAAATGTCATTTTTTTAAAATTTAAACAAGTTTGGATTCCCAAGGGTACGATTGTTAGTAATAACGGCTTGCTATATAAACAAATTTGGGTATCAAAGATTCCAAAAGTAAATG
The DNA here is from genome assembly GCA_030765085.1 of Allium cepa. Lineage (NCBI taxonomy): Eukaryota > Viridiplantae > Streptophyta > Magnoliopsida > Asparagales > Amaryllidaceae > Allium > Allium cepa. Next base: position 905,299,826 of record CM060929.1, on the reverse strand, counting down.
AATGTGGTCCTACATCATTGGCTAGGCAACTCGCTTCTTTTGACATATAGTACAAAAAATTGCCAAGGAATAACTATGGTAGTAGCAAATTTCATGTTGTTTTATATACGTTTGATGAGCAATAATCTCGATGTTTCTTAGGTTAGAAAAATGAAGTGGATATCTACATACTTTGAATAAAAATGGGGAACAAGAATAAAAAACCAGAGGTAAGTGAAGGTATGATATATAAATCCTATTTTTCAATTTTCTCTCTTTATTCTGAGCACTCTGACACTACTATAGTAAAATTGACATAACTCAGGCACTAAAACTCCAATTTGAAAGATTCAAGATGTCATGGAAAATACACAAAAAAAATTCTATAAGTTTTATATCTTTGGTTTTTTAGAAGTTGAACTTAGACCAACGGAAAACGACAAATCATTCGCTATATTGTTTGCGAATTGTTTCAGAACTTCCTAACATAACTGTAGTAAATTGATCATAACTTGAACATTGTTATTCCAAAATTTGAAATTCTTGAAGTTTTAAACAACTAACTGATAACACTACAATTTTAGTGTTTTGAATTTTTGCTACTTCATTTTATAAAACTAGAGAAGGGTAATCATGTTACCACACTACTTGAAAAGTGTTTTTGATTTATGCAAACAAGGTTTAGTATTTCAAACATAACTTTTGATCAATTTATCCTTTTGACTTGAAACCTTTGTTATATTAAGCACTAAGCAAGACAGGGAAATATAAGTCTCGCTTTGCTTAATGTCCCTTAAGCAATGCTTAAGCATTGCCTACTCATTGATTAATTTTCTAGCATAAACTATTCGTATAAATTTATGTAAAGAGATTATGTTAAGTGCATCATCTATGTATTCACAAATTGATCATAAAGAAGTAAAGTTTGAATTATAAATTCATAGGTTGCAAAAGCAGGATTTGACTTTCTCCATTTACAAAAACTAAACATACTTGAGTTGAGTACAAACAATGCACATTTGGCAAATAAATATAATCATATCTTAATGTAAATAAATCTAGCCCTATCAAACAACCCGTACGATATCAAATAAGGAAACTTTGTTAGGAATTTGGCTTTTTTGATGCAATCCAATTTTTTTTTTAAATAATATCTTTTTGCTTAGTAGTGCTTAATCATTGCTTAAATTTAAGCCTGGCGCAGATAAGTCTCAATTAAGCGCACTTAAGCGCTCATCACTAAATTCTGTTGCTTTTTCAAAAAATTAAGCGTTGTCCAAGCATTTAGCTCTTAAGCGACGCTTAACCGCGCTTTTTAGAACATAGCTTGTAATCAATTTTGTTGATTAGAAAGATTGAATATATGAATCTTCCAAGTTTAGTGCTGGATCAAATTATGGACTTGAAGTTTTCGAATAGTGGTTTCAAATATATTAAATTTCAAAATAACAACGGTCGATTGTCTCTGTTCGATGATTACTTTTTTACATTCATTACCTTGAATGACGATAAACAAATAATTGGTTGAAGAATTTATTTATTTACGCCTTTATTCGACATAAATGACTTTATCTTGGCTTGACGTAAATGTTTTTACTTATGTTGGGATATTCGAATTCTTGAACCAATTCGGTTGATAATGTTAAGTGGATAGTGCACTTGTCTGATGATGCTTATATTTTACACTTATTATTAATATTGAGAACTAGTGTTGCATTGTCTATCACTAATTCAGAATATACTAACATTGAATTTATTTAAATTGATTTTCTTTTAGCAGATATTTTCACAAAACCTCTTCCAAAAAATAGATTTTAACAACTTCGATTGGATTTAGGAATTTTAGAAATGTCTTAGGTATTTATTAATCTCCATTTCCATTTCAATTTTTGATTTTTGTTTCTCTAGTAAGGAATTTACTCTGGAAATGATTGAGCGTAACAGCTTGAACTTTTTTCAAATTCATCAAAAATTATTAATAGTGATTGAGGAAGTGATAGGACTGATTAAATTATATTTCATAACTAGAGGAATGGTATGTTAAAAATTCTTGAAAATTGAACAATTTTTATAGTGTTTTTTAATTAATACATATTCCATTTTCATTTCTATTCCTACCATTCTTCTTATAATCTATACATAAAAAAATTTACACTATGTGCAGAGAAGTTGATATTTTGAATAACATGGAATTATATTTTTCAACTTGATTTAAATAATTTATTATATCCCAATGCATCCACTCTCATTTAAAAGTCCTCACGATTTTGCACGCGTAAACAGCTTTTAATCTAAAAGATAGGTACTTCCATCCTCATTTAAAAATCCTCATGGTTATGCATGGATGGAACACTCATATAAAAGAGAGATAAATATTTAAGTAACTCCTAACCTTATTTAAAAGTCCCGATGGTTGTCATTGTCAGAAAATGGTTGTCATTGTTTCTTTAAGTAACTACTAACCTCATTTAGAAGTCCTAGCAGTTATGCATCTTTGAAAAGTGCTTAACATTATATTTTCTCTTTTATTAATTTAATTTTAATAATTTTCCTTTATAAAAAAACCATACTGCTGTCACTGTATAAAATTCTCTAATCATCGCCCTAAAATGGAACATGTGCCTAACTAGTAAAATATTTCGATTTTTGCTTGATTGATTAAAGTTTTTGATACACTTACCTCTATATGATTTATAGTATCAATTAAAATCTTTCACCATATTGATTATTATTTTAATTTTTAATGATAACAAAAGGGGGAAAGAAGTTAAGATTTTGGTGGTCAGTAAAAACTTGCTGAAATTCAAATTTTTTTGTTTCTCTTTTTGTTCCAAAACAGTTATTTTAAAACGTTTTTTATGTCAAACGATGTATTTTATGTCAAACGATGGTATTTTTGAAATTTCATAGAATGAAATAATCTATGTATTTTATTGTTCATTTATGATAATGTCTTATTTTGGTGCACGATCAAATTTTAATTTTGTCGATCGCAGTTCGTACGTGGATAGAATATTGTATAGTGGAATACCACAAAACCTTCTTTTCAAAAATTTACAAATCAAATCAAAATTCAAAATTTTCAACTAGTCTTAATTAAAATGTGTATTTTGATTTGATGTGTTGCTTGAAAATTTCATGTAACTTGTGTTTGAAGTAAGAAATTGACTTTTGTTCACAAATTAGACAAATTTACAAGAAATTGACTTTTGTTCACAAATTAGACAAATTTACACAAACTTTTCTCCCTCTTCACATTCATTTGGCCCTTTCTTACTTTCTTTCTTTCATTGCCTGTAAAAAAATGGCCACCACCTTCTAAATTCAAAATCAATTCATACAGTCAAAAAAAATATAAAGTAAGGTTCTTTGAGATCATAGCAGCTAGATCTACAAATCTATATGCTTAAAGTAGTGTGCAATGATGAGTAGCCGAGATCGATCATTTTGTTGTGCGTAGGGTTTACCTTGGTCAGAGGTTGAGGTCATGGTTGGTCGAGTGGTGTGTATGGTAGTTAAATTTGGTCAAAGAGAAAACCTTTGGCGTCGGCTAGAGGAGCGCCTATCGCCTCTAAAGAGATGCATCTATAGGGTTTCGCGGCATCAGGCATCTGGTCACATTTTTATTTAGTGGATTGTTCTTTGATACAAGGTGATGAATGCAGAGAGGAAGCGAACTGTGGCACGTAGGCGAAGTCGGTTTCAATTTTGTGGAGTATTGCTCGATTAGTGGGAGAAGGAAGGTCACGTGCATTTGGGTTTGGTATACATGCATGTACATGCTTACGTTTTTTGGGAAGAAGGATGTTTATTGGGTAATTAAAATTAATTAAAGCAATTAAGGAATTAAATCTTTTAATTTATTCAAAATTTATAAATTCAATAACTTTTCCATACGAGGTCAGAACTGGACGCAGTCTTTTATGTTGGACTCATATCGATGTTAACTACGCATTGGAGTTTGATTAGTTGAATTTGAAGCTAGTAGAATTTGAAGCTAAAATCGAACGCCACTCGATTTTAGATCAAACTGAAACGTGAAAGCGTCAACTAGATTTTTTGTGAGTTTACTCACATTTAAAGAAAATATATGATATCTGTGTTGTTGTAGCTTATTGTTGAATGCTTGTATGATGGTTTATATATGTTGTTTGACAATTTTGTTTGGATTTGATTTCATCTTGGAACCGGATGGCGTAAATAACCAATATGTTCCAGGAAACAAAAATAAGGGAAAAGTCAAAGTGTATACGTAGTAAATAGGTCGCTATGGAACACTTTGAAATACACAAACATATGTGTAATTTATAAAGGACTTTTTTAGAGAGACGTTAAGGGGTCTCTCACCAATATTGATATATTTACATTCTTATGTTGCTTATATTGGTGCTTAGGTGAAATATTTGTGACATGCTGTTTAATTTGTGTAAGTGCCGTTATAGCAATTATCACTATACTGACGCTTATGGAATATCATCTCCTTAAACCTTAGTATGTGTTGAAACCTATATTTGTATTTTTACAAAATAAATGTTTGGTTGCACTTTTACCCTTTGAAAATTGTTTAAACTATATTTTCAAGTACTTATGAAAATTTTGAAATAAGGGATAAGTGTAGTTTAAAATTTACAAAAGGAGTTATAAAATTGATTAATCATTTTTTGGGATAATTAATGTTGTGTTAAAATTTATAAATAGATGATGAATTTTATTAATTATCTTTTGGGATAATTAATGTTGTTTTGAGTTCATAAAAGGATTATAATTTTGATTAATTATCTTTCAGGATAATTAATGTTCTTTTATATTTATAAAAAGATTATAAATTTGATTAATTTTCTTTCGATATAAATAACGTGGTTTTAAATTTACAAAAGTGTTATATTAATCATCTTTCAAGATGATTGGCATTGTTTTAAAATTATAAAAGTTTTATATCAAATTATCTTTCAAGATGATTGACATTGTTTAGAATTTATAAAAGTATTTTAAATTGATTTATTATCTTATAGAATAATAAATGACGTTAAAGTTAATTAATTATTTTGATAATGATGTTTAAAGTTAATTAATCATTTTATTACTGATGTTTAAAGTTAATTAATAACTTTAAAAATGCTATTTAAAGTTAATATTTATGATGTGAAAGCCAAGCACAAGTTCGGTTTTTAGAAGTTTAAAAGTTTGATTCCTTTATGGAGAATATAAGAAACTAAATTTTTGTAAACGGTATCACTTATACGGAAAGGATTTAGGCATATTCTTAACACTAAAAGTCGTGGTATGAGAACTCATCTCTATCTTAAAAGATAAGAATGTACCTTGGGGCAAGGTCTGATAGGCAACAATGGTGCAACTTGTCCGACTTTATTGTTAACCGAGGGATAGTACGGGTATAAAATCAACGAGTTGTGATAAGGGTATGAGAAGTAATTTCCAAATACAATCATTTTGTTACCCCCGATAGTTGATTTATTGACAATTGATTCTACTATCTTCTTTGTGTTTCGTCAATTTAAAACGATTTGTTTCTCATTTTAGCGTTGATATCCTTTGTCGAAAATGACTAAACCCAAAACGCGATTAGACGTCAAGCTATGTCGGGTTGCTCCCATTAGGGTATATTCACATATACTCTAGATTGGATTTGACTGTATGCGCACGGAGATGTGAAATACTCGGATTCTCGATAAGTTTAGCGGGGTCCAACTTGTACATTTTTCGAGAGCCGTCATAGTTCTCGAGTATATTTTCTAGAGATATAACCTTCGAATTGTTTTCTCAATTGCATCGAGAAGTGACTGGGGCTCTTCTCGATTTTTAATTAGTTATGCCCATTCTTTCAAGTATGGGTTTGTTCTAATTCATTTCCATTTTTCATGTATGGATATTGTTCTCGTGAAGTAAAACCTGTTTCGTGTTTAGCAACATTGTAACAACCCGTAATTTTAATAAATATTTTAATTCCATTTATTTGAAAACTTTGGTTTTAAATCATTTAAAGATTTGAATTCTAGAATTTTCCAATGTAATTTTGGATTTTGGTTATGAATTATTTTCCAAATACAATAAAATAAAGATTTTCTGAAAATTTTATATTTTGGTCAACTGTGGTCAAACTTTGACTTTCAGTTGAAAATTTTAAATTTGAATTTTTAAATTCTAATCATTTTATTTGGAACTATATTTGATTCTGATGTTCGTGCTGCTTTTTGTTTCGTAAAATTCTGCTTTATACTTTTAAAATTAGATAAATTTCAGCGTTTTACACGCGATTATTTTCATTAATTTTGTCTATTTTATATTTTTATTTTTCAACTTCACTTCTATTTTTCTATTTTATTTTATTTTTCCATTTTCCTTTCTATTTTATTTTATTTGAATTTTGGCTTGGAAATTCAAAAGGACCTAGGTTTCTTTTCTTGGAAATCAATCAAAGCTCTTCATTTTCTACCCTCTTCATTTGCCTAGCCATTCATTTCCACATCTTTAGCCGTTCATTTTTCTAACCCTAGCCGCCACTTACCTATACAATTCATGTACAAAAAAAAAGTTTCTCACCTCATCATTTCTCATTTGTTTCTTGAAGGAAAAAAATTACAGTAAGTTTTCATGGCTCCTCCTCCTTCTCTTTTCTCTTTTCCTTTCTTCTTCTATTTGCTTTGCTTGGCCATCACTGTATTTCCCACCATCTTCCTCCACCACCACTACCATGATCGGCCTCCACCTCCTCACATCATCCCCACCAAGGCAGTGAACCCTAGATCAAAACACACTTGAAACCCTAGCCGAGCACCATGTTGATCTCCTCCTTATTCCCCTAGCCTCGGCCACCACAACATCAACTTCCACTACCTCCTTGCCTTGCTCTAGGCCATGCCCTTCTGATGTGACCAGATCCGTCCAAGTTTAGCACATAGGCCGAGCCCAAACATCAACACCCCTTTCCTTTTGCCTTCACAGCCCCTACTTCTTCACATCCCATTGCTTTGCCTTCTATTTTCTGCCCATGGCCGAGCCTAGTACTTCACATTTGATCATGGTCGAGCCTTATGTGATGATGGTTGAGCCTATTTGCAAAGTGGCTGAGCCCACTTGCATTAGCTAAGCCAATTTTATTTCCTTTTGATCCAGATTTATTCATTGATTTGATTTATAATATTGCGTTGAATTATATTCTTATGTATGTTGTATATTTTGGTTGTTACAAGATCTGAATATTGGCTCATCATCCACTCGTATCTAGTCGTCCTTTTCGTCCTTTGCGGAGTTTGGATTTGTGTTTTGAATTTGATCTTTAGCTTTAGAAGGTGAGTTATTCACTCTAAACATTTCATACTTATATAATTGTGAAACAATGGCATGTGAATTGTGGTGATGATATGATAGTAATTTATATATGCCTGTGATATGATTATATGATGTTAAATCTTCATATAAACCTGTGACATCATCTGATATGTTAGATTATGCTATACTGTTTATTTTATTTAATGTTCTCATATTGCAAGTTTCCATGTTAGAATAGAATCATTATGGGTTGAAATGATGCATACCCGAACGGACATTAGAATAAGGAAAAATCATTATGAGCTGAAATGATAAGCTCAAGTGATTTTTATTTATTTTGTTTGACTTAGAATTGCGGGTTTGAAATGATAGAACCCGGTTTTTTCATTTTAAATTACGGTTTGAAATGATATATATCTGTATCATTTGACCTAGGTTAGAAAATTATATAAAAACCTGTGGTTAATTTTAAATATTTTCTGAAAATTTATTAAGTATTTTTGAAATTAAAAATATGAAATTTTAACTTAAATTGGGTTTAAATGATTTAAATAAATGTTATAGTGAATTTCTATAAGTTAAAATGTATAAGAAAATAAATGATTTAAAATGTAATTTAAAATATGACTTAACTTGGTAACTGAAAATCTTGTTTTCAAAATGGAAATTTTAGGCTTAACTTAGTAAAAAGAATATTTTATATGAAACGGGTAATTTAACTAAAGTATTAAGTTTTTTTTCATATAAAAGTTAACTAAAATAATGTATTTTGACTAAATAAATGAATTATAGTTTAATTTGGATATTTTATTTATAAAATTTTATTTTATCTAAACCATAAGTTAAATGATATTTAAATAAATATTTTTGGAAAGAGTGATATATTTTGTAAGTTAAAAATGGTGAAAAATTGGAATCTTAATGTTGCTGAAATGTTGTAATAAACCTTAACTATGTATTGGCAGCATTTCCAAAATGCTGTGGTTTTAAGGTAGCATTTGCTGTACTACCATTTCTGAAATATAACTATGTTATGAAATACTAATATATCTACAGTTGCATTTTTAAAGTGTTGCAGTTCTGAAATTGAACTGTTTTGAATATACCAATTTACCTACAGTAGCATTTTTAAAGTGTTGCAGTTTCTAAAATTGAACAATTTTTGAAATACTAACATATCTACCGTAGCACTTTATAAGTGCTGCTGTTTCTGAAAATACAACGATTTGAAATTATTGTAATTGAATGAATGAACTTAGAAAATGCTACAATTCTGGAAATTGAATATTTGATTTGAGAGGATAATGACTTCATATTTAAATGGTTTAAATAAATTATTTAAATGGTTTAAATGAATTATTTTGATTTTTATCGGATATGGGCGTACTCTCTATCGATACCAAAAACCACTTTAACAACGGTGCATGCGGTGGAGATTCCAGAATGACGTAGGATGATGGCGACGTTTTATTGAGGTATGTACGTGGACCCCACTCCCGTGAGTTGGCTTAAGGTGGCTAAAATAGGAGCGATCGATGGGCTAATCAGGTAGCTCCTCTTATCGGACACACTTCTTCGTATGCCATTCTATTACTTTGTGATTGATTGGTGTGCACCTTTGATTTTGGAAGTGCGGCTCAAGGTGGGCGGTAGTGACTGCTATTCATTACCACCGGTCCGAAAGCGTAATTGGTGTATCTACCCTGGCATTGCCTAGTTGTGCCGTGTCACCTACCCTAGCGCGCTTTGTACGAGTTTGATTTGTGTCATACCTATGGAGTATTTGTGGTAGCCTCCCAATCTGGAGGTACGATGGTACTGTATAGACTATTGGCACTATAAAATATGTTAAGGGGGATATTGGGTAACACCTTAATGCTATTTTAAATATATTATACTTTACTTTAGACACTATTATAATAGCGTATATTACTACATAGTAAATAGTTGAACGGGTCCTTGAAGGATGGGCGGTCCCAAGCATCCTTTAAGTTACTTGTGCATTTATATTACAGTTCACTTGAGTTGGTTTACATTGTATAAGTATGTATGTCCTGACTCGAGTGTTTTGTGTTTTGCTTTATGCTCGGGTCGGCCTGAGTATCAACTTTGGATCTCACCTTTTGGAGCTAGAATTTGCTGAAGATCATCATTTATCTATTTGCTATCTTTTAATTCGTTATTTTTATTCAGCTTATGTGCTAGTGAGCATCTATGTTTTTGAGATTTTGTTGCATTTACCTCTCAGACTATGGTATTTTGTACTTGTTGTGAGACTGTGTTTGAGACTGTATTTGTGGTAGCTTCATGAACTACTACTGTTATTTTATTTCCGCTGCGCATTATTATAATTTATCTATGTCTGTGATTCTGTGCTTAGTTTTATTTGCTCCAAATTATATTACAATCTATTGTTTTGAATTACTCAAGTCATATATGTGTGGTTTTATTATCGATTTGAATTGTCCAAAATAGTATGTCGTTACATTTGGTATCAGAGCTAGGTTTTAGGCAAACCTTAGCCTGCGGAACAAAACTCATTAGAGATGGGGTAGAAATACCCTAGAATGAGTGAAATCAATCTTGAAATCCTTTCTTTGTGAGAGAACGTATTATAAAGTATAAAATGGTATACAAATGATTTTCAAGGATTTTCAAAAATTATTTTGATACAAAAACTTTTCTTGTTTTGAAATCAATTTTTTCTTAACTTCCTTCTTTTCCTTATCCAACCTGTTAGTAATTTCTATGTTTATGATATTCAATTCTGGTTGAATCTAATATAATCTTATCTTATCTAATTTTGTCTTTGTTTCTCAATTACCTCTGCCCTAAAATTCATTCTTGATTTTTCAGGATGGATCGAAGGAATACTAGAGGTATGGGATTGTATGTTGCCCCAGCTCCTGAGCATGTTGCAATAGTTAGGTTCCATAACGACCTGCAAATCCGTACCCCTTGAGTCAACACTATTCTACCTAAATCAACTCAAGTTGTACAGAAACACGAACCATTTGGGTTAAAGAAGAAGAGGTAGAAGAAGAAAACAGAAAATAACAACAGAATTTAACCATCGCAGAGGAATAAAATATAATAAATAATAAATAATTTTTACTCAATTTAAATATATCTGCTTATATATTACATCATCAGAGTACATCAATCACAGCTCAACATCAACAACACATACAACTGGATACACAGCTACTCTACACAACGGAATATATATAAAAAACAAGTATGAAAAGTACGTATCGTCATCCAGCTCGTCTCCTGAGCTCCATAGCATCATATCATGTATCCTATAATACTCGGTCTGCCCGAGCATTACAGTTAAATAACACCTGAGTCAGTCTGGAATACCATCGTGAGAAAACCACACTCAATTGATTATTAAAGTTTCAAAATCCTTTGAAAACAAAGCATCTCGTAAGACCACGACACAAGTAAACATGTCGGGTTTTGCCCTTATGATAGCTAAAACACTTTTTATAGAAATCCTCTGATATTATAATAGAGTCTATATACAAATACTTATAAAATAGCCGAAATTGTTACATCTATTAAATTCCAGCTGCTAGCCACAGAGTGGGTAATACAAACAAAACTCGTAAAAGGCTCGTAGGGAGAATGGATTTCCAACAATGACTAGGCACTGGGGTACCACCTGTCACAGTACCTGGTCTAGATCAGCGTACCGAGGACCACTCCCGATCCCCTGCAACACAAGGCCGGACCCATCCCTTACTGGACAGTACTGAATAAGATCACCCCACGGTTGGGATCTGCAACCGCAACACTAAGCCGAATAAAAAGGAACATCTAGACAGGGATGACCTTACTCTCAAGTGGGGGCTACCCACGAAGCCTTGCTGCATATCCCCTGATTTTCAGTCATTCCCGGTTGATGAGGCTAAGCGTTACCTTTATAGAACATATCCCTTAGAATGCCCATCGTCCACCTGACAATATTTCGCAAGCATTCATCCGTACAAGTCCATCCCGGGTTCAAACGGAACCGAAGGCACTATTCCTACTACATCCATGTTGGAAATATCCTCAGGATTAGTAGCGACTAGCCCTTGCACTTCTCTGCTCCATCTTCGAATAGAAACTCATTTCAAAACACGTACAAACCGGATCGAAGTGGTTTTCGAGAAATAAATCTCGATCCCGGTCTCTTCGAAACGATCAACACAGTTTGTCCAATATTGATAGTCGGTTATTTAACTATCAATTCATATTCACAAACAACCATCAACCAATAAATAATTTCCCAAATTATTCATTAACCTCAAAATATCTTCATAAGATATATTTCTATTTTCAATCCCTTGAAAACAGTTTTCAAAACCATCTTTCTTTTCAGAATAAACTTTCCCAAATATTTTCTATCTCCATTGAAATTACCAAGCACAAAACTAGATTTTAAAAAATAAATTTAAATCACTTTACTTTGAAATATACTTTAAGACATTTAAGTTAAAACTACATCAATAATTTATTAAAAATACCATACTATATGAATATTTAAAAATAAGGTTACTTAATAAATATAAAACTAGATTTATTCTTTTAAAAAAATAATATTAAGTCATTCTTTAAATATTACTACTATAATAGATTAAGAGAAAATACCTACTTTAGAATTTAAATATTAGAAATAAGAATTTTTTCCAAAATTTGCTTTTTTTAAAAAAACTTTTAATCTTTTAACTTATATTTAAAAATTTACTTTGAAAACGTACTTGGTTATCCAGGGAGAATTCCAACTTCAATTACTTAAATCAATTTTCCAAATTGATTCCCAATTTATACTACTTGAATTAAATCTCTTTACTTACTCAATTCCTTCAAAATTCATTAATTATGTGTTTTATTATTATGTTATTAATTTCCGTTTGATTTTAAATCTTTTAACTGAAATATACAAATTCCTGACTTTCCCAATTTCTTCTTTATTCTTTTCAATAATTTAAATCTTAAATTTCATATAAATGTTTTTTTCTTTTAAAATAATAACATTGAATTTTTAAAATTCATTAATTCCCTGTTTATTCAAAATTTCCTTTCTATACTCAAGATTTATTTACTAGAATTTTAAAAGGAACATTATTTCTTTCTCAATTCATTCTTAAATTTTATTCAAATTTCTATAATTATTTACTTACAAATTTACTTCTTTTATATTCTTTCCAGAATCCAATATGTGTGTGTGTGTGTATATATATATATATTTTTGGTAATTCACAATACCCAGTTATATCCAATCGAACCATAGCATATAATATTCTAATATAATTCATCATAGAATATCAAATAATCACAACAGAGGATATTAAATAATAAATGTTGAGGGTCCAGTTGGATCCCTCCAACCTGTTTTCCCTGCATCCACAGACGTTAGCATAATATAAGATATCTTCACTATAAAATGAGGGAAATCAATCATTTCAAGATGTAGTGTATACTACCATATAACACAACAATCAATCCAACCATTCAAACAATTATTTAAATTTAATCATTTAAATTTAAATTTAACCGAGTGAGATTAACTCACCTTATTCTTTGTTTGCGATCCAATCCAAACCATCTTGTTCTTCATTATTTTCGACCTTGTGAGCATTAATATGATTTATTAATATTTTAATTGATCGAACAATTAATTACCATTAAATAAATTAACAATTTATTTTAAACAAATTTTCCTTTAATAATTAGTCTTGACAATTGAAAAATTAAATAAGCTTTTATTAGTTGAGTTAATCACCATAATACATCATTTTAAAATTAAACAGTAAATTAGAATGGGCAAATGAATATATATTTTGAAACCACATATACTTATATATACACTTTTATATAAAGTTCCAAATAGTTTAAAATTCCCATTTTCTACTTATATTATTTCAAAACAGAATGGATTTTATAAAAATTTGAAATAATCAAATAACCTATCTTTACCACTAAATAAATTTTAATTAACCAATTTTAAATAAATTATTGATCCAATATATCTTCATTCAGTCTGTAATTAAAATAGTTTAATTTACCGTTAAATCTATAAAAGTAGTTACGAATATATTTATTTAGAATGACCATTAAGTTACAGCATGCCTATATATATACACACACATGTTAAATTAAATCAAATTAGGGTAGAACTGTACCTTACTGTTAATATTGTTAAATAAAATTTTATCAAAAAGGAAAGAATCTTGAATACCTTACTGGCCAAACTTTGAGTGAACCCTAGCTCTCGACTTGAATACCAGATCACAAACCCAAACCAGAACACGTTGCCGCTCTTCCCAAAATCCAAATCGACCTCACCATCAATCCCATCAACCGCCGCAACTCAAGCATGCTTCCATTATCGCGATGTCGCTCGCTGCCGAGCCTTCCTCGATCAATTTCCCTTGTCCTAAAAATCGCGACCCAAGCACTCGTCTTTCCCGGTCGCGACCGCCACCTGAGTCACCGAACCTACGAACATCGTGGCCTTCCCTTCGATCGAACAAATCAGAGACACCGCGCCTCCCTATATTTGAATGCAACGAAGCCGTGCTCTTTTCTTTTATTATGAATGACTTGATTTTGATTTTGGGTCTTGAACTGGAAGAAGGAAGAGTTATATCCTGTCGTTCATTAGCTTACGAATGAAGCCCCTTTTTTGTTATTATTATTTTCTTCTGATCGAATGACTTGAGAAAATGGGATGAAAAGAAAAAAATGGGTACGAAGGAGGCAAATAGACGGCGGGTTGTACATAATGTCGGATTAAAGAAAAGCAGATATGTTGCATTTAAATTCAATTTGTCACAGTAAAACTTCTAGGCGTTCATATATCATACACTCACCCAACAACTCCAAATACCACGGAAATTGAAATCCGGTAAAAACTCAATATTACAGATCTAATGGAACTAGTTTCGTCGAAATCCGAGACTGTGCCTCAGAAGGCTATTTTTAAATTCAATTTAAACGATAAAATTTCAAAACTTAACAGATCACTGTTAATTTCAATCTTAATGCTTCTATTGTCTTCAGTATTATCAATATAAATTTTATAAGCCTTCAAATTATTTTTAATAGGCTTAAAATTCTATATTTACATTTCATCCAATTTTAAATTATTTAAATTCAATAATTAAATTATCAAGTGAATTGTGATATTCGTAATTCAAGTTAAAATTGCTCTATGGAATTCTTAAAATCAATTAGATATTCCGATTTTTAAATGCTCGAAAATTCCGAGACGTCATATTCCTCCCTCCTTAAAAGAATTTCGTCCCGAAATTACTAATTAGGAAGAATGATCTAAAACCCGTTTACTTTTCCCAAAACCAAACAGTTTCTAACAATACAACATCTTACCAACTATCTTTTTATAAAAGATCCATTATTATTCTTATCAACTCTCTAAATCTTTCCTTAGTTTCAAACTATTCTATTTGTTTAACCATTCGAGTTTCAATTTAAATCCAAATTTTGAATTATCAAAATTTTCTCAAAAAATTTTCTAACTCTCTAAATTTCCGAATATTTTTGCCAGCGTCTCCTTTGCGCAGCTAGCTCGGCACAACTACAAAATGGCTCTACAGCCTCTCAAATCCAAAAGGAAAACAAAAGGCCAAGTGGCTCTATCCAAAATCTCAATCAAATTTCACACCAAATTTAAATACATACGTTTTTGTCGAGCATTTCAAATTTTTATCATTCGAAATCAAGCCAATTCTCTTTTCCCTTTAGATTACCTGCATATCCTGCTTAGCACTAATATCCAATCACAACTTTCAAAACATTTTATCGACTTTCTTACAAAATGTCAATATCTATTCATTCCAATATTATATTAGATTATATTTGTAGTATCAATCTTCCATTTAAGAATTTATCATTCCCTCTTAAGTAAGTATAAGCATTTTATAAGTTTCTTATATTTATTCCCACTTTACCACTTTAGTTTATACCTAGTTTTGTTCAAATTGATTCTTTCATTTCCATATGAATTCAATTTATCTTTACTCTGAATATTTAAATTTTATTTGTCATTTATAACTAATTTATGTCATTATTTGAAATTGGTTTCATTTACTAACTTATTTTAGTTTCCAATTTGAATTTGTTTGTCGTTAACAAAATTTCCAAAATTTTCAAAAATTTTCTAACTCCCAAAATTTCTGAATTTTTTTGGCAGAGTCCCCTTTGTACGGAGGAGCTTTTGTAATTTGACAATAGATATAAATATATATATACATCGACCCACCCGGTCGGAAAAAAAATAGTTCATATTTCCTATTTTTATTGCGTAGGCGTACCTTATTTAGCATTTTTAAGCAAGCAGCTTATTATTTTTAGCAACTAGCGCAACCAAATCCAGCCACACGGCTTCCCTGAACCGGTACTTACTCAGTTTAAACATGTAAGTGCCAAATATATGAAGGTTAACAATATTTCACTTACTTGCAATAGTTAAACATATGAATTCGAAAGGAAATTCACACCAAACATTTTTCCATAAGCAACTTATAATAATTTCCATATTAATTCCACTGTTCCAATTAATTTATAACCCATTTTCATTCAATTTTAACTCAATCGCTTACTTCTAATTTAAATTTTAGGCAAACGTACTCATAATTAATTCAATTGCTTTCAAAATCAATTTATTTAAATCCTATCGATTCATAGAATTTTAATCACCTCCATTTACAACGAATGACAATTTAATGCAATTTGACGAGATCTATGTGAATAAATAAGTATTTATGTTTTATAACCAATTTAAATTGATTTCAACTCAATTTGTACTTAATTCTACTCCAATTTTTAAATTTATTCACAATCCATATATTCACATTTTCATTGCATTTTAAATTTGAATCCATTCATTTGCATTTCACTTTATTATCCAAACCAGTTCATTCAAAACCATTAACAATTTAGGTTCATCTTCATTGCCAATTAAATTTCCTTTTTATTTCAATTCATTCACGACCATTTATTTAGCTCGACCCATTCAAAGCTTGCATATTACTACCATTTCCCGAATTATTCAAACCAAGCCTTAATTTAATGGTCTTCCAATTTTGCTCATAGTCGAGCTTCTAATTATTCTAAACTTAAGTTAATTTACTCAATTTATTCCACTTCAACTTAAGTTCACTTCCATTTGATTCTTATTTATTCCATCCATTTATTTATTCAATATAATTAGTTTACCTACTTAATCCATTATGAATTTCATTTCCTTACATATTATTTATAACCCACCAAATTCTATTTCGATTCAAATTTATTTTCACTTGATTTAAATCCAACCCAATATCATTACACTTAGTTTTAAGTTGAATTCAATTCAACTCTCCTTCAATTTATTCAAATCTTTTTTTTTCTATACTTAAGCTCATTTCATTTTGCAAATAAATTTCTCTTTTCAATTTAACTTGATTCTATTTTAATCCAATCCCATTTCAAACTACAAATTTATTTGATCAATTATTATACATTTTAACTTTTTAGATTCAGCTCATTCAATTTATTACAAGGCCATTTCCAATTTATTTCCACTTATTTGGATTTTATTTACAATTCATACCATTACTATTTTAATCCATTTACATTTCATTCGATATATTTCAATTATATTTATTTTGTTAACTCTCCGAATTAAATTTTAATTTATAACTCAAGTTCTGAATCCACAATCCATTTTCAATTTACCACCAAATTTCATGAACTCACAATTCAGTTACATTCACTTTACTGACAATTCAAGTCGAATTCAATTTATAACTTGAGTTTTATTTCCAAACTTCATCATAAATTCACAATTCAGCATCTATTAAACAACATTACGTTCCCATTTACACATTTTATTAACTAATTTATTATAAAATTAGTTCTCTCCTATTTATAGTTCAATACTTGATTTTTAATTTCAAATATCACTTCATTTAATTTTCTTAGTTCAATTTATTTTATAATCCAAGTTTGGATTTTTGTTTCATTTTCCAATTCATCAAAATATTAGTATTGGGTTTTTCTATCCCACTTTTAATTTTATAAATCACAACTTATTATTTTACACATTTCCATTAATTATAGGCTTGAATATGTTCATCTTTTATTTTTAACTCAAGCCTTCTATTTATTTATAGCCCAAGCATATTTTATTTCTGTGGATTTTTAATTCTTTATAAGTTATTTTGATTTATTTATTTCAATCTAATTCTTATCCAACTTATTTTCCATTTATTCAGGTAAGAATCTAATTCCATTTTATAACTCAATTGAATACTTATTCCAATTTAATTTTATTTTAACTCATTTTTATTTAACTTAATCCGATTTCAACTTAATTCGAAGACAACTGGATATTATTTCAGCCTATTTAAATTAATTTTCAATCCAGTTAAATTTTATTTTCCAACCCAAGTAAATTTCATTTTTAACTTTTCACCTTTAAATTTAAATTCCAACATTTAAAGCTTATATTTCCTTTCTGATTTAAAAATCATCTCAATTTATAAGTTTACAATTTATAAGCTTACAACAATCTCATCAGGAATTTGAAAACACCGACTTTGGTTCTAAATCATTTTGAAATCTCCAACATCTCAAATATCACTTCTCAAATATTTAAACCAATCCTGGTTTTATTCCCAACAAATTTCCTTTGAGATTTTCAAAAACAACTAGCTTTCTGAACAAATCAATTTTTGGCAGCAATCCGTCACTTAGAAATTCGAAAATGAATACTGATGATGCGACCGTCATCATCAGAACTATTTCCCAATAATCTGAGTGATTTCAATGCTATTTCACTTTCAAAATCCCTTTAAAACACATTTCTTTTAGAAATACCTCCAAAACAATAATACTATTATTTATCTTCAAATACTTTGATAAACACTTCCAAAGTCTCCGAAATTTTAAATTTCCAAAGCCTGCTTAAATAAGTTTTAACTATAATTCATTTGTACAGTTTATGCTTATACAAATTTCCATTTGATTGTATTTCAATTCATAAATTACATTTATAATTCATATTTATAAATTTCATTGTATAGTGAATTTATTCCCTTTAAACTTTGGTTATATTTCAATGTCTAGTTAAATTTTTACCCACGATGATAATAATTTTATATTATTTTTTTCTTAACATCCAAGCAACCATATATTAGCAAAAATAGTTTACAAAACTTTTATTTATATCAAAACATATTTGGGTAAAATTATTTCATTTGCCCACATTTAAAACAATACCGTGTCAATTGTTCTATTCAAATGTTTAGAAACCCCTTCGATACAGTTGCGCAGACTGTGTCGACGAAGGTTCATATGCCACTCAATAAGAAAAATCATATTCACTAACAAATTATTTCATATACCCACATTTAAAACAATTTATATTCACTAACAAATACACGCTCATATCTACTAATACGCTCAAACGCATTCTAGAGTACTTCGGACTCTAATTTAAATGAGTAATTCCCACCAGAGCCAAGGTTATCTCCAACCTAAGCTCTGATACCAACTGTAACGACCCGCAAATCCATACCCCTTGAGTCAACACTATTCTACCTAAATCAACTCAAGTTGTACAGAAATACGAACCATTTAGGTTAAAGAAGAAGAGGTAGAAGAAGAAAACAGAAAACAACAACAGAATTTAACCATCGCAGAGGAATAAAATACAATAGATAATAAATAATCTTTACTCAATTCAAATATATCTGTTTATATATTACATCATATGAGTACATCAATCATAGCTCAACAACAATAACACATACAACTGGATACACAGCTACTCAACACAGCGGAATATATATATATAAAACAAGTACGAAAAGTACGTATCGTCATCCAGCTCGTCTCCCGAGCTCCGTAGCATCATATCATGTATCCTATAATACTCGGTCTGACCCAAGCATTACAGTTAAATAACACCCGAGTCAGTCTGGAATACCAGCGTGAGAAAACCACACTCAATTGATTATTAAAGTTTCAAAATCCTTCGAAAACAAAGCATCTCGTAAGACCACGCCACAAATAAACATGTCGTGTTTTTACCTTACGATCGCTAAAACACTTTTTATAGAAATCCTCTGATATTATAATAGGGTCTATATACAAATACTTATAAAATAGCCGAAATTGTTACATCTATTAAATTCCAGCTACTAGCCAGAGAGTGGGTAATACAAACAAAACTCGTAAAAGGCTCGTAGCGAGAATGGATTTCCAACAATGACTAGGCACTGGGGTACCACCTGTCACAGTACCTAGTCTAGATCAGCGTACCGATGACCACTTCCGATCTCCTGCAACACAAGGGCGGACCCATCCCTTACTGGACAGTTTCGAATAAGATCACCCCACGGTTGGGATCAGCAACCGCACCACAAATCCGAATAAAAAGGGACATCTAGACAGGGATGACCTTACTCTCAAGTGGGGCTACCTACGAAGCCTTGCTGCATATCCCCTGATTTTCAGTCATTCCCGGTTGATGAGGCTTGGGGCTAAGTGTTACCTTTATAGAACATATCCCTTAGAATGCCCATCGTCCACCTGACAATGTTTCGCAAGCATTCATCTGTACAAGTCCATCCCGGGTTCGAACGGAACCGAAGGCACTATTCCTACTACATCCATTTTAGAAATATCCTCAGGATTAGTAGCGACTAGCCCTTGCAGTTCACTGCTCCATCTTTGAATCCAAACTCGTTTCACGAAACGTACAAACCGGATCGAAGTGGTTTTCGAGAAATAAATCTCGATCCCGGTCTCTTCGAAACGATCGATGCAGTTTGTCCAATATTAATAGTCGGTTATTTAACTATCAATTCATATTCACAAACAACCATCAACCAATAAATAATTTCCCAAATTATTCATTAACCTCAAAATATCTTCACAAGATATATTTCTATTTTCAATCCCTTGAAAACAGTTTTCAAAACCATCTTTCTTTTCAGAATAAACTTTCCCAAATATTTTCTATCTCCAGTGAAATTACCAAGCATAAAACTAGATTTTAAAAAATAAATTTAAAACACTTTACTTTGAAATATACTTTAAGACATTTAAGTTAAAACTACATCAATAATTTATTAAAAATACCATACTATATGAATATTTGAAAATAAGGTTACTTAATAAATATAAAACTAGATTTATACTTTTAAAAACATAATATTAAGTCATTCTTTAAATATTACTACTATAATAGATTAAGAGAAATACCTACTTTAGAATTTAAATATTAGAAATAAGAATTTTTTCCAAAACTTGCTTTTTTTTTAAAACTTTTAATCTTTTAACTTATATTTAAAAATTTACTTTGAAAACGTACTTGGTTATCCAGGGAGAATTCCAACTTCAATTACTTAAATCAATTTTCCAAATTGATTCCCAATTTATACTACTTGAATTAAATCTCTTTACTTACTCAATTCCTTCAAAATTCATTAATTATGTGTTCTATTATTATGTTATTAATTTCCGTTTGATTTTAAATCTTTTAACTGAAATATACAAATTCCTGACTTTCCCAGTTTCTTCTTTATTCTTTTCAATAATTTAAATCTTAAATTTCATATAAATGTTTTGTTCTTTTAAAATAATAACATTGAATTTTTAAAATTCATTAATTCCCTGTTTATTCAAAATTTCCTTTCTATACTCAAGATTTATTTACTAGAATTTTAAAAGGCACATTATTTCTTTCTCAATTCATTCTTAAATTTTATTCAAATTTCTATAATTATTTACTTACAAATTTACTTCTTTTATTTTCTTTCCAGAATCCAATATGTATATATATATTTTTGGTAATTCACTATTACCAGTTATATCCAATCGAACCATAGCATACAATATTCTAATATAATTCATCATAGAATATCAAATAATCACAGCAGAGGATATAAAATAATAAATGTTGAGGGATCCAGTTGGATCCCTCCAACCTGTTTTCCCTGCATCCACAGACGTTAGCAGAATATAAGATATCTTCACTATAAAATGAGGGAAATCAATCATTTCAAGATGTAGTGTATACTACCATATAACACAACAATCAATCCAACCATTCAAACAATTATTTAAATTTAATCATTTAAATTTAAATTTAACCGAGTGAGATTAACTCACTTTATTCTTTGTTTGCGATCCAATCCAAACCATCTTGTTCTTCATTATTTTCGACCTTGTGAGCATTAATATGATTTATTAATATTTTAATTGATCGAACAATTAATTACCATTACATAAATTAACAATTTATTTTAAACAAATTTTCCTTTAATAATTAGTCTTGACAATTGAAAAATTAAATAATCTTTTATAAGTTGAGTTAATCACCATAATAAATCATTTTAAAATTAAACAGTAAATTAGAATGGGCAAATGAATATATATTTTGAAACTACATATACTTATATATACACTTTTATATAAACTTCCAAATGGTTTAAAATTCCCATTTTCTACTTATATTATTTCAAAACAGAATGGCTTTTATAAAAATTTGAAATAATCAAATAACCTATCTTTACCACTAAATAAATTTTAATTAACCAATTTTAAATAAATTACTGATCCAATATTTCTTCATTCAGTCTGTAATTAAAATAGTTTAATTTACCGTTAAATCTATAAAAGTAGTTACGAATATATTTATTTAGAATGACCAGTAAGTTACAACATGCCTATATATATACACACACATGTCAAATTAAATCAAATTACGGTAGAACCGTACCTTCTTGTGAATGTTTGTTCAATAAAATTTTATCAAAAAGGAAAGAATCGTGAATACCTTACTGGCCAAACTTCGAACGAACCCTAGCTCTCGACTTGAATACCAGATCACAAACCCAAACCAGAACACGTTGCCGCTCTTCCCAAAATCCAAATCGACCTCACCATCAATCCCATCAGCCGCCGCAACTCTAACATGCTTCCATTATCACGACGTCGCTCGCTGCCGAGCCTTCCTCGATCGATTTCCCTTGTCCTAAAAATCGCGACCCAAGCACTCGTCTTTCTCGGTCGCGACCGCCACCTGAGTCACCGTACCCACGAACATCGTGGCCTCCCCTTCGATCGAACGAATAAGAGACGCCGCGCCTCCCTATATTTGAATGCAACGAAGCTGTGCTCTTTTTTTATATTATGAATGACTTGATTTTGATTTTGGGTCTTGAACTGGAAGAAGGAAGAGTTATATCCTGTCGTTCATTAGCTTACGAACGAAGCCCCTCCCCCCCCCCCCCTCGTTTTTTGATTATTTTATTCTGATTGAATGTGACTTGAGAAGATGCGAAGAAAAGAAAAAAAATGGGTACGAAGGAGGCAAATAGACGGCAGGTTGTACATAATGTCGGATTAAAGAAAAGCGGATATATTGCATTTAAATTCAATTTGTCACAGTTCAATTTGTCACAGTAAAACTTCTAGGCGTTTATATATTGTACGCTCACCCAACAACTCCAAATACCACGAAAATTGAAATCCGGTAATAACTCAATATTATGGATCCAATGGAACTAGTTTCGTCGAAATCCGAGACTGTGCCTCGGAAGGCTATTTTTAAATAAATTTTAAACGATAAAATTTCAAAACTTAACAGATCACTGTTAATTTCAATCTTAACGCTTCTATTGTCTTCAGTATTATCAATATAAATTTTATAAGCCTTCAAATTATTTTTAATAGGCTTAAAATTCTATATTCAACATTTCATCCAATTTTAAATTATTTAAATTCAATAATTAAATTATCAAATGAATTGTGATATTCGTAATTGAAGTTAAAATTGCTCAATGGAATTCTTAAAATCAATTAAATATTCCGATTTTTAAATGCTCGAAAATTTCGGGTCGTCACAGGTTCACTAAACTCTGCAAGGAATACACTGAGCTTGGTGGCACTAAGTTCACCGGATCTGAGAGCATTATTGAGGCTCAGCATTGATTGAAGGATTTGGAGAGGATTTTCTCCGTCTTGAAATCACTAATGCCCAGTAGCGTAAGTTGGAAGCTTGGCAGTTGAAGGGAGCAGCCTTGGATTGGTGGGAGTCTGCCACAGCTCACACTGCTGAGGCTGACATTTCTTAGGAACAATTTAGGTATCAACTTCTATTTGTCTTGAATTTGCTTCAGTTTTCTCTTTTTTAAATCTTTCTTATATTCCTTTATCGTGCTTTAGGGATGCTTTTATTGTGAATTGGATTCCCAAGGCAGGCAAATCTCAGCTGTATAGGGGATTCATGGATCTGAGACAGAGTGATATGTCTTTTGCTTAATATGAGAGGAAGTTCAGTAAACTTTCTAAGTTAGGTCCTAATCTGATTGACACTCCTCTCAAGAAGAATGGGAAGTTCATTGCTAGTGCCCGTTTGGAGTACTATGATCGTCTCATCGCTCGTGTGCATAGTCCTTTCACTACTCTGATGTATATGGCCATTAGATATGAGAATCTACGTCTAAGGATCCTCCAGCTGCTCATTCTGCTTCATCTCAGTCTTTTTGTGGTAATCCTAGGAAGAGGAATCCCAATTTCCACCATTAGAAGAAGAATTGAAACAAGACTCCAGGCTTGGGTTCTTCTTCATCTCAGAGGCAGTCGATCGACCTATCTGCCATTACTTGTTACATATGTGATCTGAAGGGACACTATGCTAATAGCTGTCCTAGTTTGGTTGGTGTTGCATTCCTCCTCAAACTAAGTTGACCAGGCATGATCTCTGCCACATTTGTCTGCAGCCTGGCCATTTCAAGAAGAACTGCCCTACTCAACAGGGCAAGTCATTTGGTATTTTCGCCGTTGCCCCTGCATCTTCACCAGCTCCACCACCTGCACCTGTTTCTGCTCCTGCTCCTAGTGATAACCAAGGTACACTTCAGGGCACTTTTTCTCTGGTTAATTTTCCCGTTCATGTTCTATTCGATACTGGAGCTTCCCATGCTTTATTTCTAGGGATCTTTGTAATAAACTTGAGCATCTTCTTTTGCCCGAGTACGCTCCTGTGCCTTTATGTGTTTCAAATACTTTTAGTGGTCCTGCAAACCTTAATAGGGTTTGTAAGCGAGTGAAGCTTCTCTATCCTGATCACCGTTTCAGTGGTGATTTCTTTTTCTGGGTTTTGATGCTTTTGATCTATTGCTTTGAGGTGATTGGCTGAAGAGGCATGATGCTATTATCTCTTGTAATTCTCGAACTGTTTCTCGTGTGGATGATTTTGGTAATTCTTTGGTGATTCGGTGTAGTTTTCTCCAGGATTTTGCTGGCAGCTTTATTTATTCTCTTGATGCTTCTCCTGGTGATATTAATCCGACCCCTGTAGTCAAACTCTATCCCGATGATTTGGTGAAGTCCCTTCTTTACCTCCTAAGTGCCGTATTGATCTTATTCCTAGAGCTCGACCTGTAGTCTTTCCTTCTAGAAAGATGGCATCCCCTGAGAAGGTTGAGTTGAGGAAGCAAATTGAGGACTTTTTCTTCAAGGGTCTGATCAGACCTAGCCATTCAGAATGGGGAGCAGCAGTGTTTTCGTCACTAAGTCTGATGGTTCTTTGAGGATGTGTGTTGACTATAGGGAGTTGAACAAGCTCATTATGAGGAACAGATATCCTATGCCTCACATTAATGATATGTTTGATCAGCTCCATGTAGCTAATGTTTTCTCTCAGGTTGATCTTGCCATGGTTTTCTCCAGCTCAGAGTTGCTGAGGAAAGTATTCCCAAGACTGCTTTCCGTACTGAGAATGATTTTTATGAATGGTTAGTTATGCCTTTTGGTTTAACTAATGCTCCTGCTTTCTTTGTTTATTTGATGAATCATGTTTTTCGTGATCTGCTTAATAAATTTGTTCTAGTCTTTGTTGATGATATTCTTGTGTTTTCCAAGTCTAAGGAAGAGCATAAATCCCACTTAAGCTTTGTTTTGGAGACTCTTAGGAGTCATCAGTTGAAAGATAAATTTTCAAAATGCCATTTCCGAAGGGATGAAATCCAATTCCTTGGGCATATTTTTTCTAGAAATGGAGTTTCAATTGATCCAGTCAAGATCGCTGCGATCAATGTAAGTCTTTCCCTTCTTCTCTTTCCTGTCTTTTCTTTCTGGAATTTGATCATTCTATCTTTTTTGTGGTCCTTATTTCTTCCTATTCTGTTACAGGATTGGGAAACTCTTAGGACTCCAACTGATATTCGCAGTTTTTTGGGCCTTGCCGGTTTTTATTGGAGATTCATTAAGAATTTTGCTTTGATTTTTTCACTTCTCACTGCTTCAACTTGAAAGAATGCTAAGTTTATATGTCACTGTGAAACTGCATTCAATGAGTTGAAGCGTAAGCTCACTTCCGCACCAGTGCTTACTGTCCTAAATGGAAATAAGGGATTAACGGTATACACTTATGCTTGTTGTGATGGTTTAGGAGCAGTTCTGAAGCAAGATGGGAAGGTGATTTCTTATGCTAGTTACCAGTTAAAGACCCATGAAGCCAATTATGCAGCCCATGACCTGGAATTGCTTGTTGTGGTCTTTTCTCTGAAGCTTTGGAGGCATCGTCTTTTGGGTGCTAAGTTTGAGCTCTTTACTGATCATCAGTCTTTGAAATATATCTTCACCCAAAAGGATTTGAATGAGCGTCAGGTTAGCTGGCTTGAGTTTCTTTCTTCTTATGATCTTGACATTAGCTATACCCCTGGAAAACCTAATGTTGTGGCCGATGCTTTGAGTCAGAAGAAGGACATGTTGTGTCAGCTTGTTGTTTCTTCTCCTCCTGTGGATCATATCATTGCTAAGCAGGATGAGGATGAGATGCTTAGGCATATGAAGGAGAGTGTTCGTAGCAGAGTAGGTAGTAGTAGTCTTGATGGTAGTGGAGCTCAGATCGATGATAGAAGGATTTTGAGGATTAATAACTGGATTTGTGCCCCGAATGTTGATGGATTGAGACAAGAGTTACTTCGGGAACATCATCGATCAAGACTTTCTATTCATCATGCTGTGACGAAGATGTATCAGGACATGAAGAAGCTTTATTGGTGACGAGGTATGAGGCGGTATATCTCTATCTTTGTTAGTAGGTGTGCGACTTGTCAACAAGTCAAGGCAGATCACCATATGACCCCTGGTTTGTTGCATCCCCTTGAGGTTTCGAATTGGAAATGGGAATAGGTTTCCATGGATTTTATTGATGGATTACCGAGGACTAGGAGGGGTAATGAGAGCATTTGGGTTATTGTGGATATATTGACCAAATTAGCTTATTTCATTCCGGTCAAATCTACCCATTCTGCTTCCAGTCTGGCTGAGTTTTATATGAGGAAGATTGTTCGTCTCCATGGTGTTCCTCTTAACATTGTTTGTGATCGAGATCCTATCTTCACTAGTCAGTTTTGGAAGGCTTTTCAGGAATCTCTGGGTACTCGTCTGAATATGAGCACTGCTTACCATCCGCAGACTGACGGTCAAACGGAAAAAGTGAATCAGATTCTCAAAGACCTTCTTCGTGCTTTTGTTCTAGATTATGGAGGATCTTGGGAAGATCATCTCCAACTTATTGAGTTCGCTTATAACAATAGTTATCAGGTATATTTTCAATCTTCCATTTTGATCTTATCTTAATCTTTTATCTATCTCATTCCGTCTTTGAATTCAGGCTATTATTGAGATGTCCTCGTTTTTTGCTCTTTACGGAAGACCTTGTAGATCTCCATCTTGCTGGATTGAATATGGTAATCATTAGGTTCTTGGTGCTGATGTGATTTTGAAGGCTTCTGAGAAGGTTAAGGGGATTAAGAGGAAGATGAGGATTGCTCAGGATAGGTAGAAAAAGTATGTTTATTGGCGTAAGAGGAGTTTGGAGTTTCCTGTTGGTGATTTGGTTTTCCTTAAGGTCTTTCCCTTAAAGATTGCGATTTAGTTTGGTCGGAGAGGGAAGCTTGCTCCTAGGTTTGTTGGTCCTTTCCGTATCTTGGAGAGGATTGGTTCTCTAGCTAATCATCTGGATTTGCTTTAGAAATTTTCTAAAGTGCATAATGTATTCCATGTGTAATGATCCCAGTTTTAAAGACGAATTTAAATTCATAATTTAATTGAATTTTTAGGTTAAATTATAGATTTGTTTGAATTTTTCAATTTTGATAAGATATGTATACTTATTTATTTTATAAATTGGATTTGAAACTTATTTTAAATATAATTGAATTGGAATTGAAATAAAGTGTTCAAAACAAAATAGAATAAAACTACTTATCAATCTTAAGAAAAAAAAATATAAAATAAAATGTACGTTGTGAATGTAATACTTATGTTAGAAATATAATTAGAAGATAAATTACAAAACAATACAATTTACTCAAGTGTGAACAATAAAAAGATAAGAACATATGAAACATAAAATAAGAAAAAAAATCAAATAACATGTTAATAAAACAAATGTATATAAGTATGTACACTTAGAAAAAAACAGTACTAAAAGTATCTCAGTAAAACAAATATGAAAACAAACAAGAAGCAAAGAACTGTACATACATGATTCAAATAGTGTGAAGCTGTAAATCCAATAGCACATGCATTAAATGCCATATCTCCACAGCACATTGATATCTTCTCAGCCGAGATTTGCTTTATAAAATAATATATGCAGTTAATAAAAGAAGTAAGCCTATACCTTGTACAACACTGTCTCTTTTAATATACATCTACTTCATTTCTTTTTTTTTATTCAAACCAAACTTAGTAACCTAACTGAAAGAAAACTGTAAAAGCAAATAGCAAGCAAAAGAAAATATAGAGACATCCTTCGATTCAAAGCAAACAAGATTCATCTTCAGCATTAACAACTCAAAATTCCTTCTCTCCAACAAATCAATTGCAGTCTTCCACTTTAGGCTAGAGACCTCTGTTCAAAAGGAACTCAGGTGAGCAGACTTTTAATCCTAAAAACTTGAATCTGTTTGCATTTTAATAAGGCTGTAAAATGAAGTTGGATGATAGATTTGCATGATTTTTTTTTTATGGAAATATGATTGAATAGCTCTGTGTAAGAGCATATATGAATGAATATGCTGTCTCTGTTATTATTACAGTTCAAAAACAGCAAACAAAATTTATGCCTCTCGATCAAAACTATATCAAACTTTGATTCTTGAAGAGTAAACAATTGAAACAAGAAGATATCATTTATGAAAATAATTTCAAGTAAAATGATTGAGCATTTATCTCAAAATTTGTAACTACAGTGAAAATAAGGACATGAGTTAAAATAGATCAAGCTAATTCTAATCTTTGATTACATATTTGGAAATGATGAGCAGAATGGTGAATTTTGATGTAAAGATTCTGATTTTTAGATGTGTAAGTGTTGAGATAATCAGATTTGTTCATATTTGGGTTTATTGTCAATTTCCATTGATCGACAACGATGGGTGAGTCGTGGTTGTTCCTGGAGGGAGTAGACATGAGGAAGATCATCAGAAAAATAGAAATTGAATTTATCAATGGCTGTGGTGGTCTGGCATCGGTGAACTAGGGTTAGAACCAGGATTTTGTCACTATTGAAACTCGGCATGTTGCGTCGTCATCATTTCACCGGAGTAGACCGGACTTGGAGAGGAGACGCGTGGGGAGGTGTAGCAGCTGTGGGGGGTGATCGCAAGTTCTCCGGTCACCGGAGGTGGCCACGTGGAGCGAAAATTGGTGAACAGGGTGATTCCTGGAGGCTGCTGATGGTTCGATTTTCGAGCGCACCGTCGACTCATGATGTTGGGTGGTCAGATGTGTTGCCGTGGTCATTCGCGACTTGTTGAGAATCGCGATGGTCACCGGAGGTGGCGGCGGTTCACGTACACGTGCACACGTCGCCTGCGTATCAGTGTGAGTTGTGAAAGTGGGGAAGACCATGGTAATCTCGGGTATATGAAATTGATTGGTGCGAGTGGGTTTGGGAGCGTGATTATGTTACCCAGTATAAGTTTAAAATTTAAACTTAATAGAAGAAAAAAAAACTGGAAGAAGAAGAGAACACGGGGAAGAAGAAGGGGACTCGGGGTCGAGTGCGTGAGAACGGCGAATAGACTCGAAGCAGAAGATAATGTGAAAAGCCCTAGGTCAAGCACGGGTGAAACAAGCATTTACTCGGGTAATTTTCTTCAACTGCAGTATTATATTTTTAAAGAAAAGAAAAGAAAAAGATTTTCATCAAGTTGTAAATACTGTAAACTTAATAAGTGTTTAATAGTTTTAAATAAAAAATTAAATACAGGTTTAATTATCTCAGTTAATGTTTAACGATGTTTTTAACTCTTAATAAATTATTTTTATTAACTAATGATTTTGGTTAAGCATAAAGATAATTAACAATTGAGTTTGTAGTTAGTAATATAATTAGTTTTAAAATTTAAGGAAGACTTTTCTTAAATGTTAATTAAGTTGAATAATTAATATCAATTAAATATTTTTGGAAAAGCAATTAAGAATGGGTAATTATTCAATTGATTATTTAGAAATTAATTAAGAATAATTTCATTTTAATTATAATTAGAGTTTGAATTAATTAATGTTTAAGTGATAAGTAAATAGTAATTAACTACTTAAGTTAATTAATGAATAATTAATTGTTAATCGATTAAGGAATTTAATTGAGAATTAATAATTGATTAACTAAGCAGTTAATGGCAAATAAATTAATAATTAAAGTTATTAATTTATGGTTAAAGAATAGTCAATCAAGGTTAAATAAATTGATTATGAAGTAATTAATTTAATAGAGTGAATAAAGGAATTAAGTAATTTAGACTCAATGATTGATTAAGAATTTATTGGTTAATTAACAAATTTGAAATGAAGTATGTAATTCATTGATAATGAATTAATGATTGATTATACAGGGCTAAGTAATTAATTCCCAAGGAATTATTTTTAATTGAATTTATCACAATAAGAATTAAAGATGATTACTTATGGATTATGTAGGGTATCTGATTTGTTGTAAAATGAATTGATATTTCTATTTTGAAATTGTGATGTGTGAGATTTGATTTACCCTGTGCTGGATTGTGATTGGTGATTTTATTCTGTAAACCCTTGACCTGTATATGACATTTGAATTTCGATGCGACAGGGAATCGGATTCCAGTTGGTTATCCGAAACCCACATCGAATTGTAATGATGAATCTTCGTGATTGATAAATATATTTTATCTGTGAAACTGTGAATGAAGATAAGCGTTATTGGTTATACCGCTTATCGATATTGATATATTTGTGATGATTGTCGTGCACTATTGTGTTAAACCCCTGGACCGCACTTATACACACACAAATATGGATTTCACAAGGAAATCGGTTAAGTCACAGATTTTTGAATAAGTTTGAATTTGAATTTTTAATTCAAATAGTTTTGGAAATAAATTAAGTTTAATATGAAAAGCTTTTGAAAAGGTGTTTTAAGAATAAAAGTTATTTTTGAATAACTTAATAAAGGTTTGAAATCTGAATAATTTGAATTCAATATCTGAAATTGAATTCTATATTCAATACTTATGATTTAAAAGGATTTTTACAAGTTATACGGGTTAAAACCATTTTTAAGCGTTGATTTGAAAATTCGAATTAAAGATTGTAACTTGTATAAATGGAATCGGGGTTTTTCTAAAATAAAACTATTGTTTCTAAGTGATAAAAAGCTTTCATATGAGTAATGAACTTCCAATTTATATTAAAGAGATTTCAAGTTTGAATCGAAAATGATTTTCCAAGTTATGAATGAATCTTTGGAAGAAAGTTTTGAAAGCTATGAGATAAATCTTTGATTTAAAGATTTAAATGAGTTAATCCAATTGAAACGGAAATTGTTTTGAAATCCGTAAATGAATCTTTGTGAAACTGAGTGAACTTTGTGAAATAAATCTTTTTGTTTAAAAGATTTGAAATGGTAATTGGTTTAAACCATTTGAAAGAAACTTCGGAATTATTAAGTTGTGACTAAATCGAAATCTCATATCCATATGTTTAAATGTTGCGCTCACTATTCGGGTTAGCCGGGAAAGGACCTTTGGGTCGTATAACCCATTCCGAATATGTGATATGTCGTTATGGATAGCATTTGAAGACCGGTGTTGAAGACCGGGTATTTGCGAGAGCGATGGGATGACTTGTCGATTGACTCTGCACCAAGTTGCTCCGGTATAGAGTTCTCCATATGTGATAGGGAATCCGATCAGGATTGTGGATATCCGGATTGCAAGGACTTCTTTGTAAGTGCCTTCGGTTCTGTTCGAGCCCGGAACAGACTTGTATGGATTGTGTGTCTGACATTACAAATTGAGATATAAAGCCGATTTCTTTCAAATATATTTCTGTTGGTGGCGGAGAATTTATTCTCTTAGCTTAACACCCTTCTCTGAGACGTACGAGCTCAGAGGTTATATAGTTGAAGGTTATCAGCGATATACTCCCAATTTGGTAATGTGACATGCTGAGTGTTGCTGTGAAATGATCATTGTGTTGATTATTTGTGATAGGATCATTTGTTTGATCGTCTATCTTTGTGATCATTTCTATGATCATTTGTTGACCCAAAGCACGGCTTTTGTATAAAGTGTGTTTTTGTGGACGAGACTTCGTCGAGCCTCACAAACCGGTAATGGTCGAAACAGGAATTGTGCGGCAAGGTTTTCAGGGATAGCGTCCCTAGGGTATGACCATTCCTTCTGGAAAAGGGTAGTATCATGGTATGGAGCCCAGATATTTACTCATGTTGAAACACTTATTATTATGGTGTGATGTTGGTTAGAGAGCTCTCGTTTAAAGGTTCCAAATGACCGGGGGTGGCATATCTGAGGGTTTGTAATATCCCTTGGGAAAAGGGGTTCTCGGCTTTGCTTAGCAGAGAACGGTGGTTCTCGGGGCGTCCTTCCAGAGGCGTTTCCATGTGGCAATGGGAAGTTCCTTGGCCTGACCATTTGTTGGGAAAATCCATTCTTCAAATACGAGCCTTGTACGGTTTTAGTTGTATAACCTGTCATGGAATATGGCGGTAACCCGCTATTGAACATGGTAGCTATAGTAGGCATAGTTCGAAATGTCTATGCTGGCTAAGATTTATATCTTTACTTTCGAAATGAATTTTCTCTACACTATGCACTAGTAATAATATCAAATGTTCTTTTTAATGCGTATCAAGCATCTTTGACTATCATAAGGAGAAATCTCCTCCGATTCCGCGTTTGCATTGTGTGTGTGTGCGGGAGGCCTTATGGTAGTCTCATTTCTAAAAAGCATTGCGAATCTATTTTAAAAATATTTCGTTGTTTGTTTTTAAAGATAAACTGTTTTTGTTTGCTCACACCAGTCCCATGACTGATCCAGAGTTTATTGTTTATTACCTAAACTCTGGGTGCTCAAAATTTTTCTACACGGATAGTCTAGAGTTTGGTTTTTCAGATAATTAGATTCAGTGGAATATCTGGAGCTAGTTCAGTTTTCTTTGGATATGGACGAGACTTGCTTAGCTTGGTGCAATCTCGAGTTGATCGAGATACTAGTTTTGGAGCTTTGTCTTTGGAGCTTTTTGGATCAGAGTTGCAATATTATATTCTGAGAAGACTTATTTCATATTGTATCGTGTTCCGCTGTATTTTGTTTTGTATATTCTCTGATGTTGATGATTATCATTGTATCAAATTGATGTATCGGATATTGTATTCATGTTATATCAGTGATATCATCTTTTATTTCCGCTGTGTTATTTATCATTTAATGGAGTTGCAAGCTGCCACGAAACGAATTTGATGTTGTTTGTTGGACATCGAGTTCGGGTCGTGACACCATGTTTCACATCTTCGTCGATATCTGCATGATTCATCTTTGATTGTCCCACCTTCTGCTCTCGAGAGTTTGGATATTGAGCCTAACCTTACCATCGAGAGGAAGCCACTTCGTATTATCGAAAGAGGTACGAAGTAGCCAAGAAAGAAATCTATCAACCTGGTCAAAGTGCAGTGGAGTATGGATGATCGAGATTGTACTTGGGAAACAAAAGAGAGAATGTGTGCTTCAAATCCGGAATTGTGTGTTTCATGTACAATTTTCTTTTCTATCTTATCTTTCCTTGTTTTTGTGTCTCGTTCCTTTTCGAGGACAAAATTTTTTGAGTGGGGGAGTCTCTAACAACCCATAATTTTAATTAATATTTTAATTCCATTTATTTGAAAACTTTGGTTTTAAATCATTTAAAGATTTAAATTCTAGAATTTTCCAATGTAATTTTGGATTTTGGTTATGAACTATTTTCCAAATACAATAAAATGAAGATTTTCTGAAAATTTTATATTTTGGTCAACTGTGGTCAAACTTTGACTTTCATTTGAAAATTTTAAATTTGAATTTTTAAATTCTAATCCTTTTCTTTTGAACTATATTTGATTCTGATGTTCGTGCTGCTTTTCGTTTCGTAAAATTCCGTTTTATACTTTTAAAATTAGATAAATTTCAGCGTTTTACACGCGATTATTTTCATTAATTTTGTCTATTTTATATTTTTATTTTTCAACTTCATTTCTATTTTTCTATATTCTATTTTATTTTATTTTTCTATTTTCCATTCTATTTGATTTTATTTGAATTTCGGCTTGGAAATTCAAAAGGACTTCGGTTTCTTTTCTTGGAAATAAAGCAAAGCTCTTCATTTTCTACCCTCTTGATTTGCCTAGCCATTCATTTCCACATCTTTAGCCATTCATTTTTCTAACCCTATCCGCCACTAACCTAAAAAATTCACGTACAAAAAAAAGTTCCTCACCTCATTATTTCTCATTTGTTTCCTGAAGAAAAAAAATTATAGTAAGTTTTCACGGCTCCTCCTCCTTCTCTTTTCTCCTTTCCATCCTTCTTCTAGTTGACTTTCTCGGCCACCACTCTATTGCCGACCATATCTCTCCACCACCACCACCATGATTGGCCTCCACCTCCTTACATCATCCACACCAACGCCGCGAACCCTAGATCAAAACCCCTCAACAAAACACACTTGAAACCCTAGCCGAGCACCATGTTGATCCCCTCCTTATTCCCCCAGCCTTGGCCACCACAACACCACCTTCCACTACCTCCTTGCCTTGCTCTAGGCCATGCCCCTCTGATGTGACTAGATCCGTCCAAGTTTAGCACATAAGCCGAGCCACATAGCCATAGGCCGAGCCCAAACATCAACACCCCTTGCCTTTTGCCATCACAACCCCTACCTCTTCACATCCCATTGCTTTGGCTTCTATTTTCTACCAATGGCCGAGCCTAGTACTTCAGATTTGGTCATGGTCGAACCTTACGTGATGATGGTTGAGTCATTTGCAAGGTGGCCGAGCCCACTTGCATTGGCTAAGCCAATTTTATTTCCTTTTGATCTGGATTTATTCATTGATTTGATTTATAATATTGTTTTGAATTATATTCTTATGTATTTTGTATATTTGGTTGTTACAAGATCTGAATATTGGATCATCATCCACTCGTATCTAGTCGAGCCTTTTCGTGCTTTGCGAAGTTTGGATTTTTGTTTTGAATTTGGTCTCCAGTTTAGAAGGTGAGTTATTCACTCTAGACATTTCGTACTTATAAAATTGTGAAACAATGGCATGTGAATTGTAGTGATGATATGATAGTAATTTATATATGCTTGTGATATGATTATATGATGTTAAATCTACATATAAACCTGTGACATCATCTGATATGTTAAATTATGCTATATTGTTTATTTTATTTACTGTTCTCACACTATAAGTTTTCATGTTATAATAGAATCACTATGGGTTGAAATGATATATACCCGAACGGACATTAGAGTATGGAAAAATCGTTATGAGATGAAATGTTAGGCTCAAGCGATTTTTATTTATTTTGTTTGACTTGGGATTGCGGGTTTGAAATGATAGAACCCGAATTTTTATTTAAATTACGGATTGAAATGATATATATCCGTATCACTTGACCTAAGTTAGAAAATTATATACAGACCCTTGGTTAATTTTAAATATTTTCTGAAAATTTATTAAGTATTTTTGAAATTAAAAATATGAAATTTTAACTTAAATTGGGTTTAAATGATTTAAATAAATGTTATAGTGATTTTCTATAAGTTAAAATGTATAAGAAATAAATGGTTTAAAATTTAATTCAAAATATGACTTAACTTGATAATTGAAAATCTTGTTCTCAAAATGGAAATTATAGGCTTAACTTAGTAAAACGAATATTTTATTTATGAAATGGGTAATTTAAAAAAGTATTAAATTATTTGTTTAGATAAAAGTCAAGTAAAATGTTGTATTTTGACAAAATAAATGAATTATAGTTTAATTCGAATATTTTATTTATAAAATTTTATTTTATTTAAATCATAATTTAAATGATATCCAAATAAATATTTTTGGAAAGTATGATATGTACTGTAAGTTAAAAATGGTGAAAAATTAGAATTTTAATGTTGCTGAAATGTTGTAATAAACCTTAGTTATGTATTGGCAGCATTTCCAAAATGTTGTGGTTTTAAGGTAGCATTTGCTAAGTGCTACCATTTCTGAAATATAACTATGTTCTGAAATACTAATATACCTACAGCAGCATTTTTAAAGCGTTGCAGTTTTGAAATTGAACTTTTTTGTATATACCAATATACCTACAGTAGCATTTTTAAAGTGCTGCATTTTCTGAAATTGAACTATTTTTGAAATACTAATATATATACCGTAACACTTTATAAGTGTTGCTGTTTCTGAAAATACAATGTTTGAAATTGTTGTAATTGAACGAATGAACTTAGAAAATGCTACGATTCTGGAAATTGAATATTTGATTTGAAAGGATAACGACTTCATATTTAAATGGTTTAAATAAATTATTCAAATGGTTTAAATGAATTATTTGGATTCGGAATATAAACCATTTTTGAAATTTATAGCCATGGGTTATAATAACGTTGGTTGTTAAAGAGACCGGGATCAGATATGGGCATACTCACTGTCGATACCAAAAACCACTTTAACAACCGTGTACGTGGTAGAGATTCCAGAATGAAGTAGGATAGTGGCGACATTCTGTTAAGGTATGTATGTGGACCCGACTCTCGTGAGTTGGCATAAGGTGGCTAAAACCATAGCGATCGACGGGCTAATGAGGTAGCTTCTCTTATCGGACACACTTCTTCGTATGCCATCCTATTACTTTGTGATTGATTGGTGCGCACCTTTGATTTTGGGAGTGTGGCTCGAGGTGGGCAGTAGTGGCTGCTACGCGTTACCACCGGCTTGGAAGCGTAATTGGTATATCTACCCTAGCATTGCCTACTTGTGCCGTGTCACCTACTCTAGCGTGCCTTGTAAGAGTTTGATTTGTGTCGTACCTATGGAGTATTTCTGGTAGCCTCACGATCTGGAGGTATGACGGTACTGTATAGACTATTGGCACTATAAAATGTGTTAGGAGGGATATTAGGAAACTCCTTAATGCTATTTTTAAATATATTATACTTTACTTTAGACATTATTATAATAGCTTATATTACTACATAGTAAATAGTTCAACGGATCCTTAAAGGATGGGCGGTCCCAAGCATCCTTTAAGTTATTTGTGCATTTATATTACAGTTCACTTAAGTTGGTTTACATTGTATAAGTATGTATGTCCTCACTCGAGTGTTTTATATTTTGCTTTACGCTCGGGTCAGCCTGAGTATCAGCTTTGGATCTCACCTTCTGGAACTAGGATTAGCTCGAGATCATCATTTATCTAGCTGCTATCTTTTTATTCAGTATTTTTATTTAGCTTATGTACTAGTGAACATCTATGTATTAGGGATTTTGTTGTATTTACTTTTCAAATTATGGTGTTTTATACTTGTTGTGAGACTGTGTTTGAGACTGTATTTTTGATAGCTTCATGAACTACTACTGTTATTTTATTTTCGCTAAGAGTTATTTTTATTTATCTGTGTCTGTGATTCTGTGATTGGTTTTATTTGCTCCAAATTATATTACAATCTATTGTTTTGAATTATTCAAGTCAAAAATGTGTGGTTTTATTCCCGATTTGAATGGTCCAAAATAGTGGGTCGTTACAAACATGGTCTTAAAGACTTATTATATGATCACCATATTTCTTGAGTTCTCTCACGCTAGTTTTCTCCAGACTGATTCGAGTGTTATTTTACTATAATGCTCAGGTCAGAACGAGTATTTTTCTAGCATGTCGTTTGTTGGACGTGGAGCTTATGGAGTAGAGCAGGAGGTTTACCTGCTATAGTAGTTTTATTTTTTGCTGTATAATGTGTATACTCATTAGCAATTGTAAGGTCGGGAAGTTATAACTGTGGTTCTTCTTCGTTTTCTTTTTATTTACTCTAACAATATACCTTTTCGATACTTAGATGTTCGACGTCTGAATACATCAGACATAATAAATATCAAATTTCGAGGGTCAAAAAATCTTGTCATTACATTTAGTATCAGAGCTGAAGGTTAAGCGAGAACCTTTGCTTTGGTGTGGTAAACTAATTTGTGATACGTTAAGTGACATCCTAAAATGAGTTGAGAGTATTATATATGTAAAACCGTATTTGTTATAACATATTGTGTTAATTGGTCTATTGAGTGATTTATGAATTTTGTCGACATGTGGGAAACCACGATGTCTATAGAGATTTCTACACTCGAACAATGCAAAAAGATACGATATGGATTTTTGAAAATTTGGTAAATGAAATATTTTACCTTGGATTATATATATATACAAAGAAATAATTTTTAAATTTATATAATTATTTGTGGTGTGTTTGTTTGTTAATGATAATATTACTTTATTATCATTATTGTTTGATTTATCATGCTTAGATAGATTAGGGGCATTGATATTTGTATTTGTTGATTGTTAATTTATGCTCGACAAGTTTATGATGGCTTATTGTTTGAGAATTCTGAGTGCATTAACACAAACCCCATGTAAATTATGTTTCGCAATTTGGCTGTAAGGTGTTCGATGAAAATGTTTATTTAAAGGTCATCTTTTAATTAATTTAATCTAAATAAAAAGATAAGACATTTAGAGGACAAATATTTGTGAAAAGTTTATTATAATAAAGAAAAAGTTTTTATAATATAAGATGATTTTAAAGGAATATTTTATACGAGTGTAGTATATGTAAAATGATTTATAATTATGTACAATGGGTATTTTATAAGTAAAAAGGGTTTTTGAGTATTTAAATCTCGGTATTGCTTGAACTAATTTCAAAAAAATTTCAAGAAAAGTGATGGTATATTACTTGAAAGTACTTATAGGTATATATATTTTAAAGAGAATTTTTAGTAATGATACATTTTCTTTGGATTGTTTGGGAGAAAACATCTAGATTAGTTTTGTGGTGATTTGAATAATCTTCTTGGTGACAATCGAAATTTGCTTAGGTTAACGTTGTAGTGCACTTAGTAAATTATTCTCTTTATCATTGTGCAATCGAAATGAGTTCGATCTGAACAAACCCCATGTGAATTAAGTTTCACAGTTTGACTATGCGTTCGGTGAAAAAGTTTAGTTAAATGTCATCTTTTAATAAAATTGTTCAATTTAATTTAAATGGAAAGATTGTAAGTTAACTGTGTTATAGGATCGTGTAATATGGATAAACTACTTGTGCGGAATAAGTAAGTAAATAGTAAAAGCAGTAAAGTAAATGACACCATAGATTTTTATATTGGTTCGAACTCCCGTTCTACGTCCAGTCCCAGACTCCTTCTAGAATTAAACTAGCAACCATCACTTAACTCGGAGGAATAGGTTTACATCGCCTGAGCAACCGAACATGACTTATATAGCCTAAGCAACCGAATAGGACTTGTATCGCCTGAGCAACCGAACAGGACTTCGTTACAAATATAAAAAAGTATCTGACTATAGTATGCTCTTTAAATAGTGATAAGTCAATTAAGTACAATCTTCCTGTAATCTTCTCCTTTATGATATATAGTGATTGTTCTTGAGAATTGTGGAAAATAAAGTGATCAAAGATCAGTGAACATAAGTAGTTTGAGTGCAGTTTGAAAATATAGAATAGATAAGAATTCAAGAAAATTAGAATCAGTTTTGGTGGATTGTTTGTTGAATTCTGAAATCTATTTATAGAGTTTAAAAAGTTGCAATCATTATCGAAAGGTAACGATGAAAAGAAACAGGTGCAACTATTGGTATGAAGCTATTCCACTTCGATGAAGAGAAATGTCTTTTGAGAAAATAGCCATTGAAAAATATTCAGCCAGCTGAATTTATTAGTTCAGCCGTCTGAATTAAACAAAATTGTAAACAGCAAGGAAAAAGACTATTTTTGGCCTGATTCAGCCGACTAAATAAACTAATTTAGCTGGTTGAATATTATGAAACAATAAAATTGTTTCAGCATTCAGAAGGCTGAATTAATATATTTAGCCGTCTGTTTTCAGCTTGTGTGCATGGTAGAGTATGTGTGAATATGATTTTATATATATATAATCTAGAAGATATTTTAACATAATACTAAGTGATTTAAAAACTCTAGACAAGGAACTTAACAGCCTCAAAAACACTCTGAATATTAATCTATAACAAAACTCCTGCATAAATGATTAGTACGTACAAAATATTTTATAAAGCTTGTCATTGATCGAAACAATGTTAAATTAAGATTCCAACATTCCCTCCTCTTTGATGATGACAACTATATAAGTAATAAAATAAACAGGTAAATAGGCACAGGGAAGTAGTTGCAAAAAAATTTAGTCTCGGAGACAACAAGTTTGTTTTTTGGTCTGAAGGACACTTTTTAGTGTAAACTGACAATGATAGTTACAACTATCATTCTGTGATTTACACTAAAAAGTGTCCTTCAGCCTAAAGAACAAATTTCTTGTCTCTGAGACTAAATTTTTCTCTAACTTTTTCCTTGAGCCTAAAAACCCCTAAAATAAATACTTACAATAATATTGTTACTCCTCCTTTCAATATGCCCAAATATTTGGTTAACTTTCTCCCCCTTTGTCATCGACAAAAAGAAAGATAAGAATGCATGCAGAGAAACATTGTTAAGCAAAATATATCTCTTTACTCGGGATGTCATTACAAAAGAAGAATAGAAATATTCATACAACATTACATAAAAAACTAGATAGAAATATAAAATAAGTTTGAAACAAAAGAAGACAACATAAACTGAATTAAAATAAAGATAATTAAAACTGGATAGAGAGAGAAGGCTCATCGTCATTGGAATCCAAACTTGAAGACGACCATTGAAATGGAGATGGGTTGTGAGTTTCGATGGATGTAGATCTAGAACAAGAAATTTTATCCTATATTGTATTAAGAAAACCTTTTACGGAGTTGAATTTCTTTTCCATTTTCTTTTCAAGAGCCTTAATATCCCGATGAAGTTTGGATTGATTCTGGAGAGAGTGATGATAGCTTGTCTGGAAGAGGTTTTCGGGCCAACAACTTGAATGGAATCATCATCATCTTCTTCTTCTTCTTCATGTAGGGTATGTGAAGAGGAGGCAACATTAGTGTCACGAGGTTGTGGAGCACCTTGTTGTATATTATGAGACCATTGTTGAAAAGAGATGATTTGTTGCGGAGGAGGCCGGTGAGCAAGACCCTCCAATCCTAATGTTTTTGCGCCTAACTCACTAATGCTTGAAAACTCAGAGTCTGGCATTGGAATGCCATAGTTAAGAAGGATATGCATAATATAAGCACCGTAATGAATGGTCTTATATTTTCTTCGAATTCTGATGTCTTGTAATTCATCTAAAATGATTTTACCCCAATTTACTTGTTGGTTGGAGTCGATGGAATGAAGGGCTTGAAAATCTCTTTTATAGACTTTTTCGTAACTTCTCGTTCGAGATTGAAGAGTGCAAATGAAAGCACAGTGAAGAATGCGTGCTTGCGGCCTTGAGGTGCTTGATTTTAAAGCACTCAAATTTGTAAGGTGATTGGACAAGAAATGATGAGAAACCTCATCTCTATGATACATTTCAACTTCAATATCATCCGTGTCAACACCTTATTTGATCGGACTAAGGTGATCCATTTCAACTAAGGTGATCAGACTCAAATTTAAAACTCAAATTAGCAAGAAAGAGTTTGATCAAAAGATGATTGATTTTGACATTATTTGGAGCATACCCTATTAGACTGTCAAAGTGGAATTGCTCTGTCAATTCTCTAATTCTATAAGCCGCATAATTCGAAAATTTATGAAAGCTCCTTCAAAGATATTTGAATTTTTCATTGAATTGAATCGGGAGATTGCAACATCGTTCCAAATCCATTGACGAATCTGATCTTCGGAAGGACAGGAGGTGGATTCCCTTGAGCGTTTGGATCTAGGAGTCATTAGAGAGTGAAAATGAGGAGTAAAAGTTGAAAACAAATGAGAAAGATGAGCTAGGGTTCTGAAGTGAATGGGTAAATGGTGAAAAGATGAATATATAATTGGTGAAAAGTAAGGGTAAGATTGGAAGAAAATTTGTAGGACCTAGTTAAAAAATGCTTCAGAGGAAATTCAGCCGGCTGAATTATTGGAATCAGCCGTCTGAATTACTATAAATCTTAACCCGTAAGAAAATAGTTCATTTTTGAAGCTGTTAGAATAGATTCAACCGTCTGAATCTGGGGAAAAATTATTCCCTGGATAATATTCAGCCGTCTATTTTATAAGAGACAGCCGGCTGAATTTTTTTAGAAACTTATGCCAGCCTTTTATTTTAAAACAATAATAGTATAAAAACAAAATGAATATTTTTTTTAATAAACAAAAGAAAATTACATATTAACAACAGAATAAATATTTAAAAAGAATTGGAAGAAGAGCTTGGAGTGTGATATTCATCTGGTTCCAGTTTTGTGTTCTCTTGAAAAGGCTGGAGTGGTGACCATCTATTGTTGCGTTCCCAAGAATTCGGAGATATTAGTGGACGTTGTGGCAATGGGTCCCAAGTACTGTGTCGGATTGGAGAACAAACAGGAGATAGTTGTTGAAGCGTGTTTTTGGATGAAGAACCACAAAATTTTAAAGCGACTTGTTTCAAAAAGCTTAAACGCTTGGCGTTAACCTTTTGTTCATAATAAAGTTCACGTTGTAATTCCAGTGTTTCCTTATGATAGTGATGAATTTCAACTATCTTTTCTTTGGTAGAAGGTGAACCCGAAAATAGAGATCATCTCGTTCTTTAATCAGGTGGAGTGTAGCCAGTGTGTGTAGAAGGAGGAACAATTGGAACTGGTTAATAAATCGGTGTTACAGTAGGTAAATTCATAGATCCTGAACTAGGAGAAGAATATGATAGATCAGAAGATTCAGAATTATGCTAGGAAGATATATTTTTTTTAAGTAAGAGAGTTGTAACAGTTTTTATTTTTAATTGAATGCAAAAAAGAAAAGGAGCAGAGTCATTTTATATGAAAACTTTCATATAAACAGAAAGAACATTGGTGGTTAAGATGATAAGAACCAGAGAAAAAAATGTTTGGTGAAAAAATTGTGAGGTAGAAAATAAACAAAAGAAAATTTAGTGTAGTCTAAAAATAGATGTAAAGAAAAGATTAGTGAAGTGGTAGAGCACCAGATTTCTAAGAGGAGATCCTAAGTTTGAGTCCTTAAAAAGAAAGTAAAATTTGTAAATCTTTTAGGGACACAATTCCTAATTCTCTTCTTAATTTTATTAAGATATTTTAATTTAAAGGTTTTGTAGATATATCTGCCAATTGATTTTCAGAGGAAACAAATTGTAGTCTGACTAAATCGTTTTCAATATTATCACAAAGACAATGATGATGTATGTCAATATATTAAGTTCGTGAGTGATTGATAGGATTTTTTGATAAGTTTATAGCACTAGTATTATCACAAAAAATTGTTGATTTAGATAAATTTACACCAAAATCATGAATTTGTTGCATATAGATGACTTGAGCACAAACTATGGCAGCAGAAATATATTCCGCCTCACCAGTTGAGAGAGAAACACATTTTTGTTTCTTGCTAAACCAAAAGACTAAGAATTGTTAAATGAAGTGACAAGTCCCACTAGTACATTTTTGATCCGTCCAACATCCTCCAAAGTTAGCATCACTATATGAAACTAACTCGAAAGGACATTCTTTTGGATTAAAAATTCCAAAATCTTTGATTTTGCTTAGATAATGCAATACATGTTTTACTGCTCGCACATGTGATTCTTTAGGATTTACTTGAAATCGTGCACATAAACAAACACTCATCATTATGTCAGGTCTACTAGCAAGATAGTGTAATGATCCAATTATACTTCGATATAATTTTTGAACAATACTTTTGCCATCTTCATCTCTATCGAGATGAATGGTTGTACTCATTGGAGTTGATTTAGCAGAAGTATTTTCCATATTAAAGCATCTAATTAGATTATTACAGTATTTTTCTTATTAATAAAAATTCCATTTTATAGTTGTTTAATTTGTAATCCAAGAAAATAAGATAATTCTCCCATATGTTACATTTCAAAGGGTCATAATTTTTGAAAATTCCTGACCAAATTTTTCATTTGTAGAGCCAAAAATAATATCATCTACATAAATTTGAATAACTAAAATACCTTTTGAGTTCTTTTAATAAAAAGAGTTTGTTCAACCTTCCAATTTCCAAACCAGACTTTATTACAAAACTCTTAAGACATTCGTACCAAGAACGAGGTGCTTGTTTTAGACTGTATAAGGCTTTTTTAAGTTTATAGACACGGTCTGGAAATTTTTCATGAGTGAAAAATGGAGGTTGTTCAACTAACCATTTAAGAAAGCACTTTTAACATCCATGTGATAAAGTTTGAAATTATGAAAACACGCAAAGGGCAGTAAAATACATATTGCTTCAAGTTGTGTAACTGGAGCAAATGTTTCTTTGTAGTCAATTCCTTCTTCTTGATTATGTTTGCACCAAAATTTGTCACAAACCCCAATATCGTGAAAGCACCCGTATATGAACACAAATCAGCAATATTCAACACAAATATCAGAACAAAGCAATATCAAGTACAATAATTCAGAAACAACAATAAAAAACACAAGATTTATAGTAGTTCGGCGATCTTGCCTACGTCCACTCTAAAGCTTATGATTTTATTGATTCACTTGATGATTTCAATCCGTTACTACAAATTACAGTAAGCTATATCTCTGATGTTTGAATACAATGGTGATAGAAGCATGTAGAGTTGAATCCGGCAGAGTCTGGACGTTGAATGGCCAAAAAGATCCCTTCTCTGTAGGCTTCAGGGGGCTATTTATAGGCGTAGGAGGCTCAGATCTCGCTCAAACTTCGGGAGACTTTTTCTGGCACGTGAGTGGGCCCACGCGACCGACCCTACCAATTTTCGACTTGATTTGTGATCGATACGAAATGATTTCGTATCCATCCAAAATTTATCCAATCGAGCTGAAACTTGGCAGGGACATTCTTTACCTTGTATGGAAGCTTCTGTGAAAATTTCGTTGCATTTGGATCAGCGGTTTGGGAGATATG
This sequence comes from Allium cepa, assembly GCA_030765085.1. Taxonomy (NCBI): domain Eukaryota; kingdom Viridiplantae; phylum Streptophyta; class Magnoliopsida; order Asparagales; family Amaryllidaceae; genus Allium; species Allium cepa. Next base: position 905,254,942 of record CM060929.1, on the reverse strand, counting down.
ATCGACACGAGTTGGTATGTTTCGGTTGGCTGTTTATTTCGAACCCATCTGTTCGAAACAATCCCTTCGACTCGATCACCTCACGTGGTCTCGTGATGATGTGGCGTGCATAATTCGCATCGATCTGGTCTTTACTCTGAATTGACCGTATCGACTCCATAACTCTCGCCTTGTTCGTATCGAGGGATGACACGTCACCTAAGGATCGTTGACCTGATGGATACGAACAAGCCTCTGCTCATGGATTCGAACATGGTCTTGTAAGGGAGACGAAGCAGCGAATCTCTGATGGATGCGAAGTTGACGTTAGGTGATCGTTACAAAGTAGACTACATACTGATGGATTCGAATAAGACACTCTAGCCGAAGTTTAATCGATACGAATTCCATCGATGCGAAGACCTGGCCATTCCAATCGATACGAAGCCGATGGATACGAACCGAGGTGTGGTGATGGATATGAGTATCGATACGAAGTGCGGCATACTGATGGATACGAAACAGTGCTCTAGGATGGAAACGAACATGCTGAGGTGATGCCTATTTTATCGATTCGAAACCGATCGATCCGAACAGACCAATATCATGTTACTGATCGATTCGAACTCGAGCGATTCGAAGTATGTGGAACCTGATGGATTCGAAAAAGCAAATATTGATGGATACGAATCCGATGGATTCGAAATGGGTATCTCCTCAACAATTTGGTGGATACGAATAGCGTATTTTAGCTAACTTGCGTCAATCATATCCCGTTCATACAAACTCTGATTAACCTGAAATTTGAAACACTGTCTTTTATGATCTTCCTTGTCGTGTCCTACCAGTTGTAGCCTGATTCAGGCTCGGACAAAATTCATCAAGATCCATAGTGCAACAAAGTATAACCAATCTTTGAGACGAACTGTCTTTTGTATCCGATCGATCTTTTGCTATCACGGCTTTGCCAAAAAGCAGGATAACATTTGCCCCCCAAAACATGCCTTGCGATAGGAAGGTGTGTTTTGTAATGCCATAAGATGGATGTTCATATCCTATCAACAACCTATAAAGAACTTGATAATTTCATATGACCTCGAATGACGATCGTTCGGGATCATGTGCCAATTGAGGTGAATCGGGACCATTCCTGGTTGATGTCGTTCGCGGCGAAGGATGGAATGGGATCGTTCGCGGTCGATGCCGTTCGCGGCAAATGGTGATATGGGATCGTTCGCGGTCGGATTCAGTTCGCGGCAGATGGTGCAATGGGATCGTTCGTGGTTGGAAGCATTCGCGGCAAACGGTGATCGTTCGCGATCAGGTGCCGTTCAAGGCGAATTGTGACCGTTCGAGGTCGGGTGGCGTTCAACGCAAATCGTGACCGTTCGAGGCCGGGTGTGATCGTTCGCGATCGAATGTCATATAAGGTGAGTTGCGACCATTCACAGTCGGGTGCCGTTCGAGGCGAATTGTGATTGATTGTCGCACGAGGCAAAATGTGGTCGTTCGCGATCGGATATCGTGGTAAGTAAATCATGACCGTTCATGGTCGGGTGTCGTTCGAGGCGAATCGTGGAATGAGACCGTTCGCGTTCGGATGCCGTTCGTGGCAAAAGATGAAATGGGACCGTTCACGGTCGGATGTCGTTCATGGAAAATGTTGATCGTTCGCGATCAAGTGTCGTTCAAGCGAAATGTGACTATTCGAGGTCGGGTGCCGTTCGAGGCGAATTTGTGTGCCCGGGGGGGACTTAGTACTATCGATGCCAGATTTTATGTTCGGGGGAGTTTCTGAATCAAAGACTCTGGCGGTTCATCGCCGTACAAGAGGTGCTCATGGACCGTTCGCGATCCAACGGGCATATAAGTAAATTCTTTCACAGAATTGCAAATATCAAAATAATAATCATATGAATCCCACAAAAGAAATGTCCAAACAAGAAGATTCTAAATGTTCAAATAAAAATCAAAGTAAAAGGCAAGACGAAGATGTCAATGCGTAAACTCTTACTATGATGTGGTTAGTAGTCATTCAGAGCATGCCTATGGATGGTGCGCGATCGCTTACATGTGTAAATGATTTAACCATGCTAGTGAGAGGTTTACGACTTGTTCATCATTATTTCAATCAATCAATCAATTGATAATCAAACGTTGTCCCAGTTCGGAGTCACCTCTAGCTGATGTAGACGGTGGTTGCTCTGGCTCCACCGCTGGAGTTCGCCTCCTCACATACTGAAGCAGCATACCGTTCCTGATATGCCCTTCCACTTCATCCTTCAGATGTCTACAATCATTTGTGCTATGACCGTTCAGTTCATGGAATAAGCAATATTTATCTGATTTCCTCTCGTCAGAAGTTGGATCCCTTCGCATTGGTCTACGATACGGAACCTGCTCTCTGGTATCCTGATAGATTCGCTCTAAATTCTCATTCAGCTCTGAGTATGTGGTGGATCTTGGTTCCTTTCGTGGTCGCATTGATCTGTTATAGTTGTTCTCAGCCTTTCGTTTCCCCATGCTAGTTTCTGTACCTTTCTCAGGCGGATTTCCATATTTGACCGCATAAACATAAAGTTCATCTCCTTCTTCTCTTTCTGCACTCGCATCTTCCAATCGCAATAACTTTTCTGCCTCGTGATAGAATTCTCCTAGATCCATAGGTGGATCTTTAGTCAATGAATTTTTGAACTCTGTGCCATCAACTATTCCGGACACAGCTGCCATCATAACCATGGATGGATCTGGTCGATCCACCGATGTTGCTGTCGCGTTGAACCGTGTCAAAAAACTCCTTAAAGACTCCCCAGCTTTCTGCTTCAAAATTTCCAAACTCATTACATTCTTGGGTCTTGCAATGTGAACCCAAAAAATTGCCTCATGAATCTCTCAGTTAAATCTGCTCATGTCCTTATGGAGCCACTCTCTAGCTGCCTAAACCATAACGCTGCGATATCCGTCAGATATAATGGAAAGCACCGGGCCATAACTTCCTGTGATTACCCCAGCACTTCCATATGCCTCATGTACTTGTCAGATAGACTGCGGGGTCCGTCCTCCCATCATACATCTCCACTGATGGTAACTTGAACTCTGGTGGGTTCCTAGCCATCCTAATTGCAGGAGAAAAGGGACTCATGTTCACGTCTTCAAGATATCTGTTTACTAATCTGCCTCTCATAGCCCGCCTGACCATCTCCGCCAGTCTATCATTGTCTCCTAGCTGCAATCCTCGTCCATCGCTGTCGACCTGCCCCCCAAGTTCATGAGAGCCTTCTGGAATCTGCCCCCCTGGCTGAGCGCTCATCCCTCTGATACCTCCAGGTTGCTCAGATGCCCCTATCTCTCTCTCTCTCTGGGATTGGATCAACATGCTCCAAGTGTGTGCCTCCTAATCCAGGTGCTATGCCAGATGGTCATGCTTCATTCTGAACTCCATCAGCTCCTCGATTCTGCGCTCCAAGTTGCCCAATTTGTTGAAACAAGCTCTGGATCAACTCCTCCTGTCTCTTCATCATTGTCTCCATCTCATCCCTAGTGATGAAGATCGATGCCTGATTAGCTCCTGAAGAAGCCTCTTGACTACCCTCATGTTGACTTCTCTCAGGCCTCTGCCTTATACGTGTTTGTCTTGTCATAGCTCCTTAGATCTGAACTCTTAAATCTTCAAATTCAACTTCTCCTGAATCAGCCTTCTCAGTGAAAGCACCAAAGTGTTTGCACCAAAATTGGTCACAAACCCCAATATCATGAAAGCACCCATATATGAATACAAATCAGCAATATTCAACACAGATATCAGATAAAAGCAATATCAAGAACAATAATTCAGAAACAACAATAAAAACACAGGATTTATAGTGGTTCGATGATCTTGCCTACGTCCACTCTGAAGCATATGATTTTATTGATTCACTTGATGATTTCAATCCGTTACAGCAGATTACAGTAAGCTATATCTCTGATGTTTGAATACAATGGTGATAGAAGGATGTAGAGTTGAATCCGGCAGAGTCTGGACGTTGAATGGCCAAAAAGATCCCTTCTCTATAGGCTTCAGGGGGCTATTTATAGGCGCAGGAGGCTCAGATCTCGCTCAAACTTTGGGAGACTTTTTCTGGCACGTGAGCGGGCCCACACGACCGACCCCACCAAGTTTTGACTCGATCTGTGATCGATACAAAATGATTTCGTATCCATCCAAAATTCATCCAATTGAGCTGAAACTTGGTAGGAACATTCTTTACCTTGTATGGAAGCTTTTGTGAAAATTTCGTTGCATTTGGATCAGTAGTTTGGGAGATATGATCGATACGAGTTGGTATGTTTCGGTTGGCTTTTTATTTCGAATCCATCAATTCGAAATGATCCTTTCAACTCGATCACCTCACGTGGTCTCGTGATGATATGGCGTGCATACTTCGCCTCGATCCGGTCTTTACTCCGAATTGACTGTATCGACTTCATAAATCTCGCCTTGTTCGTATCGAGGGATGACACGTCACCCGAGGCTCGTTGACCTGATGGATACGAACAAGCCTCTGTTCATGGATTCGAACATGGTCTTGTGATGGAGACGAAGCAGCGAATCTCTGATGGATGCGAAGTTGACGTTAGGTGATCGTTACGAAGTAGACTACATACTGATTGATTCGAATAAGACACCCTAGCCGAAGTTTGATCCTTACGAAGTCCATCGATGCGAAGACCTGGCCATTCCGATCGATACGAAGCCGATGGATACGAACCGAGTGTGGTGATGGATATGAGTACCGATACGAAGTGCAGCCTACTGATGGATACGAAACAGTGCTCTAGGATGGATACGAACATGCTGAGGCGATGCCTATTTGATCGATTCGAAACCGATCGATTCGAACAGACCGATATCATGTTACTGATCGATTCGAACTCACTCGATACAAAATATGTGGAATCTGATGGATTCGAACAAAACAAATATTGATGGATAAGAATCCGATGGATTCAAAATGGGCATCTCCTCAACAATCTGATGGATACGAACAGCGTATTTTAGCTAACTTGCGTCGATCATATCCCGTTCATATGAACTCCGATTAACCTGAAATTTGAAACACTGGCTTTTATGATCTTCCTTGTCATGTCATATCAGTTGTAGCCTGATCCGGGCTCGGACAAAATTCATCGATATCCATAGTGAAGCAAAGTATAACCAATTTTTGAGACGAACTGTCTTTTGTTTCCGATCGATCTTTTGGGATCACGGCCTTGCCAAAAAGCGGATAACAGATTATATCCTTGTGTAACCGATCTAGCTTTATTTCTAATTATATTACCTTGTTCATTTGCTTTATTTTTAAAGACCCATTTAGTACCAATGACTGTTTGATCACTTGGTCTAGGAATTAGTTCCCAAACTTCATTTCGTTCAAATTGGTTTAGCTCTTCTTGCATAGCTATAATCCAATAGTCGACAATAGATGCTTCTTTTGCATTTTTAGACTCGATTTTGTAAATAATGCATTTTTAGGCTAGATTTTATAAATAAAAGCTACATGGCCCATTTGATTAAGCTTATTTCTAGTTCTAACATGTAAATCAATTTCTCCTATAACATTTTCTACTGGGTGATCTCGTAAAATCCTAGGAGCAGATCTTAATTCATTTTCATTGTGAATAATGTTTTTCATTTCCTTCAGAGTTATAAATACTGTTATCATCTTCTTCAAAATTATTTTGAGTAATGCTATTTGTGGCCATTTTAGGTATATCCTCATCATCCTTATAATTATTATTAAATTTGAAATTTTCATCGAATGAAACATGAAGAGTTTCTTCGATTTTTTTTTGTTCTATTATTGAAATTCGATAAGCTTTGCTCCGTTCTGAATATCCTAGGAAGATTCCTTCATCGGATTTCGGATCTAATTTTCCAAGTGGATCTTTTGTGTTTAAGATAAAACATTTTAAACCAAAAGTTTTAAAATATGAAATGTTTGGTTTTCTTTGATTAAAAAGTTCATATGGAGTGTGTTCTATTAAAGGTCGGATGAAAACATGATTTAGAACATAGCAAGCAGTTGCTACAGCTTCTGCCCAGAAATGTTTTAGTAATGTGTTTCCATTTAACAAAGTTCTCACACATTCTTGTAACGTTCTATTTTTTCTTTCTACAACACCATTTTGTGTGGTGTTCTAGGAAAAGAAAAATTATGGTAAATTCCCTTTTTATTGCAAAAATGTTCAAATGCTTCATTTTCAAATTCTCCTCCATGATCACTTTTGATATTTTTAATTTTTATTTTTTTGAAATTTTGTATTCTCTTTGTAAAATTCTTAAAATTTTCAAAAGTATCACTTTTAATTTTTAAGAAAGTAGTCCAAGTATATCTTGAGTTGGATCAAGTATATTTACTATGGTTTATAGATTGAATTTGAGTTGGACCAAAGAGATCTAAATGTAATAGTTCTAGTGGTTGCATAGTAGAAATATTTTTCTTTGATTTAAAGGATGATTTTGATAATATCCCTAATTGACAAGCATCACAAATATTGTTTACTTTAAAGTTCATTTTTGGTAAACCTTTTACTAAATTATTTTAAGATAATTTATTTATAATTCTGAAATTAATATGACAAAATCATTTGTGCCTTAACCAAGGATCATTCTCTTTGGCAATTAAACACATATTTGTATTATGATTTATATTCATATTTAAAATATAAATATATTTTTCTCTAAAACGTTCAAAAATAAGATTTTTATTTTGATAAAAAATGCTACACTTATTTTCAGAGAAACAAATATTTAATCCTTTGTCACACAATTGGCTGATACTAAGTAAATAATGCTTCAAATTTTTAACTAATAAAACATCTGTAATAAGAGGTGAATTAGATATACCGTTATTGCTCACATCGCCTTTGCCGATGACATATCCTTTGGAATTATCTCCAAATGTGACAAAACCTCCATCTAAGTAAATAATTTTTGTTAGCAATCCTTTATTTCCTATCATGTGTTTTGAGCAAACACTGTCTAGTATCCATTTTCCTCTCTTTATGGATGGTACCTACTAAATATAGAATTAACATTGGTACCCACCTGTAACGACCCGAAAATTTCGTTAACTAAATTTGTCATATTTTCCATAATTTTTAATAAAACGAATGTTAGGAATTTGGTGTTGCCATTTGTTCTTATTTAAAGTTAACAATTTAAAATGAGATTTCCAATTCAATAACATAATGTAAATATTGTGGTTTAATTTTTGAATGGAATATGTGAAAACAAGAGTAATTATGGAATAATATGTTATTTATTTAGAGTATTGAAAAAAAGAATTTGTAAGCCAATTTTAATTAATGGTAATAATGCGATATAAGCTAATAAATTTGATCTCAATGCGATAACCATTTAATGAAGGTAATGAAACAGGATTTAGGAAAACGTATACTAGGTATAAATCAAATAGAAGGAAACAAACGTATATATCGAATTGATTTATGAATAAATACTTTGGATAGTAATTGAATGTACAGTAATGGTAATTTAAAACCTATTTATAGTAAGACTGCATAAGAATCAGTAAATTAAGTGGTGGAAAGATTTTTCCTAGATATACTTTGAAGATGTGAAATTAAAGGTGAATATTAAAACTGGTTAATGTAAAATAACATTGATTAACCGTAAATGGGAATAAATTTGAAAATAAAAATTTATGTTAATACAAGTGGATCATTTATAAACTTAAATGAAACATTCCAATTTAATAAGAGGTATTCGAATGTTATGTTTTATTTAAAGGTAATAATTGGATTTAATTGGAATTTGTGTATATTGGATTATATAGGAAAGGAGTATACCAAAGAAACTGTGAATAGTAGAGTAGCAACTGAAAAAGGAAGAAATTGAAATAAGGGCAATAAACATTGTATAAATTAATAGTAATAAATGCCAACATTGAATTGTAATAAATATAATTAATATTACAAGTGGGTGAACGTAAAGATAAGGGTTAAGAGTGTTGGAATAAGTATATTAGAATAACTATAAAGTGTAAATGTACGTATTTATAGCAACATGAATTATTGAAGGAAAATAATTGGTAAACGGGGTTTGGGCTAAGGAAATGTTATTGATTGTTTTGAAACCTTATTTATTATGGGAAATTAATTTAGCATAAGCAAAACCAATGCAAATATCTAATTTATCAGTAAGGCAATAATAATAAATAGTAATCAATGCAAATTTATGTAACAATAGAATGTGAAATTTGGGGAATAGACGCAAAGTATATGAGTTGCTAATAGTATGCATAATAAGTGCAAATTTAATAAATCAATGTCCTGTAGAGGTTGGAGTATGGTTAGTAATAAAAGCTTTTAAAGGAAAAACCTTTAATTTATAAATGAAAATCAATGCATTAAATTAGGTGTAACTGAATGCATGTAAATAATTTTGTAAGAATAAGTTATAAACAATTTATTTGTGCATACCCGATTTAATTGAAATAACAGAAAAGACAAGAACTTGATTTGCCTAGGTATATATATATATTGATAAACTATAACTAAATAGAAAGTTTGGTAGTAAATAGGATATAAGAAGACAAAGGCAACTTGTAAATTAATAAATGAATTCATAATAATAAGTAGTAATTAATGCATATATATTTGGCATTAGTGATAATTACAAAACTTTACCCATTTATCTAATTTATTTAATTAAATCTAAATCTATGGCAACATTGTTGTAATGATGGTTGTAAGTGAATTTGAATGTAAAAGGGTAACAATTATTTAGGTTAACCATTTTGAGTATGTTAAGTTAAGAATGGCAAATCGATTGAAATAAATCTAAATTAATTAATTTTTTTTGGTTAATGTGTTCTAGTTAATAAAGGGGAGTTTATAAGAAATGAAGCATGCACTAATGACATGTATTATAATTCAAATGTTATTTATACCCATAAAAGTGTCTATTTACTGAATAGAAAGATTTTAAATCAATAAGCAAATTTATTTAGGTTCCAATTTATAATTTATAACATTTAATGTAGACTCAATTACAATTAATTGACTTAAATCGTGCAGTTAGCGTAGATTTGTTTTGTAATTGGAGTAGTTAATTCTATAAGATGAAGTTAATGCTAATTCTATTTATAATTGGACCATTTGTTGATATAGATTACAGAAAGCAAGATGTATAAATTTAATTAAAGTATCAACATTCAACAATTGTAATTATTGAAAATTAAAATGGAATTTGAGGATAATAAGGTGAAACCATGAACAAATGTTAGTGCATCCTTAAAACTTAATTTATAATTTCTAAATATAAGGAAGTGGAGAAATTAATAAAATTGTCGATATATTTTGAAACGTAAACGAAACGTCTAGATTTACATTTTTAAATACGTTTAAAATAAAATGTAAATGATAAGGAATTTATTTATTTCCTAAATCCGTAACGTGTGTAATTAATATTTTTTTATCATTTGGGACCACTTCCGTTTGCACGTTAAAATTCGTGCACACCTATTCTTTTGCGTCTATCTATAAATAGACGATTATAAACCCTAGCCTCCATTCTATTCTCTTTTGATGTACATTCATTTCTTTAACTCTGTCTCTTCCTCAATGGATGTAATTCTAGATCCAAATTCAAAATTCAAATCAGATAAAAATTCAAAGTTCCCAGAAAATTCCAAAAAAAATTTGTGTTGTAGTTTTCATCAATACGAATCTATGCGCAGTTTCTGTTTATGCATTTGAGGCTCGAGGTGGTCGTGATTCACGGTCAAAGGGGAGGAGACTGGAGCTTGATGGGTTCTGTAATTTGCACGCGGCCTGTAGGAGAAAACGCGTGAGAAAGGGGTGGGAGAAGGAGATGACATGGCTCTATTTAGGTTTTGTTTTATTTTTATTTTATTTTGTTTTCAAATCGTTTATATTGAATATCTTTTTCATACGATCTCCGATTCACGCGAAATTTCTTTTGTTAGGATCGTAATTAAATTTCAGATCTGTTGACGCTGGTTTGGACTGATTTGGAGACCGTCGAATTTTGGGTTTAAATCGGATTTAAATTCGATTTAAATTCAAAAAGGTGAGTGTTTTAACCCACTCACAACTTCTAAAAGTTTTTATGTTTGTTAAATTTATTTTAGATACGAGTAGAGATTTATTTATGACTGTTTGGCATGTTTTATTCATCATATCTGTTAAATCGCATTTATTTAATATAACTGTTCATTTAAATTTTATTACTACATATAGATTGACAGTTATAGTTATTTATTTGCAGATAAACTATTAGTTTAATAGTTGTTAAATTTATTTTTGAATATAACTACCAGTTATTACCTGTTATATATTATCGGATATATATTGATATTGTTTTGTTATTGGATGATGATTGTGATTTGGATGATGGATGATGATGGATGAATGGATGTTTTATTTTATATCATTAAACTACAAGTTATCATGCATTTTCGTTCCATTCGGGATTGTGGTTTGAAATGATATACAACCACAAATTTTTATTTTTAATTTGCGGATTGAAATGATAAACATCCGTATCACTTGACCATAGGATAGAAAATTATATACGGGCACCGTGGTCTATATATAAAATATGTTAAAGTGATTTCTATGGTTTGGATGGGATACGGTTTATAAATTTTTTTAAGTTTTGATATTTTATAAATATTATTCTTCTACATATATACATACGAAGTTAAAATTTTTGAATTTAGGCTGTGTATAAATCTGTTAAATAAAAATGGAAAATTTGAGAAAATGGAATTTGATAATTTATACTATATGTTTAAGTTTGGAAATTTTAAGGTATGATAATTATAACTGTAGTTTTTCCAAGATATATTTAAATGAATATTCTAGTATAATTAAATTTAAGGAAATATCAAATTTCTAGAAATTGGAGTTGTATTTATGGATTTTTATGTGAATATTCAAGACTAAATAATAGAACAATTGATTTGTTGAAAGAATAAAATTCCAACTTTAGTTTTGAAATATTAATACTCCAAATGGATATATATATATATATATAGACATTGAAATGGTTTTGGAACTTGAAAGTGATATTTAAATTATGGTTTAGACTTTAAATAAAGAAATATATTTGTAAAGCCATGGAAATTATTTTTCTTTAAAAAGTAACCATAAAGTCAAACCATTTATTTTATATACCGTTGAATATCCAAACCATTCAAGTTTTAGAAGTTATGGTTTTAAAACTATGAATTTTCGAAATATTATGCTTTGAAAGTATAATTCAAATGTTTGGTTTCCAGATATTATAGATTTTAAAGCAATATGATTTTTGGAAAAGAATTATATTTGGATAAAATGATATCATATTGTTTTGGGTTTTAAAATGATATCGTATTCATAGTTTTTGAAGTGGAAATTTTTATTCTGGTTTTTAAGTATAAACTATTTTTAAATGACTGCGGTGTTATAATAACGATGGGTTGGCATAGAGACCGGGATCGGATATGGACATACTCTCTGTCGATACCGAAAACCACTTTGACTAACCGTGTACGCGGTGGAGATTCCAGAATGAAGTAGGTTGGTGGCGACGATTCCTGTAAGGTAAATACGTGGACCCAACTCCCGTGAGTTGGCATAAGGTGGCTAAAACGGGAGCGATTCTCGGGCCAATGAGGTCATTCCTCTGATCGGACACTCCTCTTCGATATTATACTTTGACTTTGGATTGATTCAGTGGCCACTTTTATTTTTGATTTTGGGGGAGTTTGTTCGAGGTGGGCGGCAGCTGCGCGCTGCGCGTTTCCACCAGCCCGGATAGCAATTGGTATATCTACCCTGGCATTGCCTAGTTGTGCCGTGTCACCTACCATACCGAGCCTTTACTACGAGTTTTGTTTTGTACCATACCTATGGAGTGCCCTCTGACGACGCCCATTACGGGGGAGATTACGGTACTGTATAGACTATGGGAATATATTCCGTGTTAAGGGCTATATGGGTAACCCCTTAACGCTATTAAAAAGTAAGTTTATTTTATAAATAGACATTATTATAATAGCGTAATAGACTACGTAGTAAATAGTCTAACGGACCCTTAGGAGATGTAAATCCCGAGCATCTCTTGAGTTACTGTACTCATATTTATTTCTGTTAATTTTACTCACATAAGATCTTTTAGCTCTGACTCGAGTGTTTTTGTCTTTTCAAATTCGCTCGGGTCAGTCCGAGCGTTTCAGGATTTGAGGATTTAGCTCTGGAGGACGAAGACAAAGATTTGTATTACTAGTATCTACTATATTATTTCACTACACCATTTAATTCCGCTGCATTGATAGTATTGGTATGGGCAACTCTGATATTCATTGTACAAGTAAAATAAAATATTTTGTAAAACAGTTTCATGAACTGTATATTTGATTATTATATTTTATCCTTCCGCTGTGAGATTCTGTTTTGTTTTATTTCTTCTCTGTTTTTTTTCTTATTTACCCCATAACAATCCGCCCTTCCGTATGGTTTGAATCGTCTTGTGTGTCGGTTTAAAGTGTGCGAAAAGGCGGGATGTTACACCACCATTTTTATTTTGGGTCCTAAGACTTAGGTCTTAGGAAGCCAAATCCAAGTGGGTTCAGAATTCCTTTTAAAAACAATTTTTTATTTTTACGAACAGTTTTTATAAAATATTTTATATACTTATTTCTAATTGAAAAATTATTTGTTTTAGGAACCTAAATTTTAATAGATGTGGTAAAATTTGAGATTTTAGAACTAGGTTTTTCAACTTTATTTTTTATGAAGAATTCTTTTTCTTTGGAATAATTTTAGAGGGTTATTTATATCCTAGTCCCCTTTTATTTGAAATAGTTTGAGAATTTTCTATAATTTTGGAAAGGTTTTCTCTACCTTTACTAAAATTGAAAAAATTAGTAATATCTTCTAACTTTGTTTTAAAGCTAGAATTATCTAATTCTAAAATCTTGATATTTGCTTTAAGGTCATGCTTTTCAATTAATAAAGCGTTTATTTCTTCCTTTCTGAGTTTTTATCTCTTGACTCGGCAGAGAAAGTTAATATGTCATATTAGAACATGATTCTTGAGTAACTTGGAGTTCTTCTCCTAAAATTTTCTTTTCATCTCTTAGCATTTCTATTTCGATTTCAGTTCTATTCAATTTTTCAACAGCTTCTTTGTGCTTTCTATTTTTGCTTTTTAATATGTCAAGTAATTCTGAATTGATTTTCAAAGGGTCATTAAAAGTTAGATCACTTACCTCGTCTTTTGTATCCATAAAGCAAATGTTGGCTTGTTCTGAATCACTGTTTGAGTCACTCTCTGATGATGATCTGTATCATCCCATGTGACAGAGAAAGCTTTCTTCTTGAATTTTTCGTTCTTGTACTTATACTTATCTTTCTTTATATGACCTTTCTTGTGACATTCATAACATTCTAAAGCAGATATTGATGAGTTGTTGGTGTTGTTTTTGCTGCTGGAGTTGTTCTTGTTATTTCTAAATTTGTTACTCTTTCTAAATTTCAAAAAAAATTGAAATTTTTAACAATGAACGCCATATCTTCTTCATCTAAATCTGATTCATCCTTTTCTGCCTGGAATGCTATATTTTTGTTATCTTGAGCCTATATGTAATAGCCCGAAGTTTTAACAAGTATTTTTCACTTTTAATTATAAAACTTTGGGGTTTATTTTATAAAAATCTATTTTTTTCTTTAAATTGATTAAAACATTTTCCAAATTTTTAATTAAAAGACAAGAGTTCTAAAATTTTAACTTTGGTTAAAGATAACTCTAATTGGAATTTTAAAAAAATTTAGTTTCTAAATCTTTTATATAAGAATTATATATGTACAAGATTTATTGTGAGGATGTTTACTTATATTGGTAATAACATTTATTTTCCTTTTTGTTCTTTTTAAAATGAATTATATATATTAAAATTCAGTAATAAATTTCTTAGAAAATGGTAAATAAATCCGAAGAATGTAAACAAATTCTATTTTTAGTTAAGTAATAACTTTCACAATTTACAGTGTATTAATAAACTGCTGAATTACGCTTAAGGGGCACGTTATTTGATGGGATAAATAACGTATAAGAAAACGTATAAAATTTAAATCCCTTATTTTCGTTTTTTTTGGACTTAAATTTTGCGTCTATGGTGCGCATTCCAAAAATATATAGCTTAACTGAAAATGGTTAAATAAATCAGTAAACGTGCATTTTCGAGTAGGAGGGAAGCATATCCGTTTCAATTTTTCCTTTAACCGTGACTGGCCATTTACCTTTTAAAAAAAAAGATATCCCATTTCTCTTTTTACCGCAACTATTTATTTAGTATAAAATCTTTTATTAAAGTAACGTTCAAATCTTATCTTATTGTCATTTCCTCCAATATCAACGCAAGCTTTAATTACAAAACGCGTTCAGAATTTTGTTTCAAATTTTGTAAAAAAAATCTTTGATTTTTCTAATGTTCATATCCTTAATTTGTGCGCTCCTTATTTTATCTATCAATGAAACTTTCATCTTTCAAACTAAATCATCAATGCAAGTTTCCTGTCACGTACGCAGTATATATATGTATGTATGTATGTATGCATGCATGTATATATATATTTCCTATCAGCTTGCCTCCTTTATCTTCATTTTTGTAAGATTGCAAAGTAAGACTATTCCTGTAATAATAAAATATGTCAAACTTCATTTTCTATGTACTTACTCCAGTAAATAGAACCAAATTTCAATTAAATTTGCTTTATATTTGCAACTAAATGTAATTTCACATACATGGCAGAAAATGATAAAACAATGCAATAACTTTAGATATCACTTGCATAGACTGCTAATTTATTGCAGAGAAAAAATGTATACCTTATATTACATATCTATTATATATATATTAATTTACTGGATGAACCATTTCTATTCATACCTTTGGCTTCATGAGGAATCCGTTTATTTCTTACTTTTTTTTTTCAACACATTTACTTCTTATTAAATTTTAAAACGAGAGAAAAATGTTGCCAAGATATTTTGCCATTTCCTTCTTAAAATTTTGCACGTACGTGTTCACTAATAAAAGAAATTTCCCTTGTCGTTTCCTTCTATCCCACTGATAATAAAATCAACCTACATTGCAATTATTTATTTCCAAATCTTTCTTCCCTCTAATTGCGCAACTTTGCTGATTTAAATACAAACCGACAATATCAATGCAAACCCTTTTGGAAATACTCGGTCAACATATGCAAAATACCCAAAAATATTTGATTTGGATATGGCTTGCCATTTCTTCACCTTAAATTTCGCTAGTCCTTCCCATATTTATTCACCCTTAATTTCGTACCCCATTGTATAAATTTAAGCACGTACAAAGGAAATGTCCTTCTTCATTAAATAAGAATTAGCTTTGCTAAAAATCACTCAACCTTTAATAATGCAGTGAAATCATTCGTTTCCTCTAACATTATAAAATTTGAATTCACTTGCTTTTTTTCTGCATTGATTTAGTAACGAACAGCAAATTCTTGCCTTTTCTTTGTCCACTCACGCAATCCACTATATAAATTCATAACCACGTATCACATTTCCCTTCGTTCTTTTTGGCTTCAGCAGTTTTCTCCTTCCTTGCTTAAGCTCTTGCACTATCAGGTATGGCCGCCATTTTGCTTTATCTTCTTCTATTGTTTTTCCTTTTATTTTATTTTTTTCCGTTCACGTAAGGCTCGACCTACACCACCACTTAACTTGACTACCCTCCTCCACTGTCTCCTTCGCCTCATGACACGACCGTAACAAGCCTTGCTGGACCGAGCTTTGTTCAGGGACGTGGGAGATAAATATTGCGTGCTCATCTTGAGTTAGCCCAGACCAAAGTGTTCACCTCCTCTACTTGCGCTCAGTTTTAAATAAGTGATAATAATATATAGAAAAAGAAAAAAGAGAAGGGTTAATATGAAAGAAAGGGGAAGAGAGGAAACGCATGCATGAAATATTCAGAAATGCCACCTGTATGATAAAGTTTAGGTATATTTGTTGCACCACCCTGACTTAGTTTGCCTAAAATCTTCCTACCGTGCATACTTGAGTTTAAAGCCTATATACGTAAGTAAAAAAAATTATATAAAGGGAGAAGTAAATTATGCGTACATGTCAGGAATGAATATATGGGCAAGCATAGTGTTGTGTTGTCCAACTAGAGATTACGTTGAAATTACCCTTTTGCATTTCTGAAGTAGAAAATGTGCACCACCTGTAGCTTGTGTAACCAGTCCTCTAGGCCATGATGTGAAGTCTTAGGAGTGCATGCATTCGAGTTTTGAAATTTGGCAAGGGCCGTGCCTTTTTATAAAAATAAAGAAAAAATTTATTATAATAAGAGGGTGAATGGAATAGTAGGGAGCCACCTGTGCATGTGAGTAGAACATCCTGAGCATTAGCTTGTTAGGATATAGTGAATGTAGGTAGGTAGATACATGCATGAATAACAGTCTTTATGCACTATAAGCAGATCCGTATGAAGTATTGTATACTAAGAATAATTATGAAGTATTAATACGTAAACCACATGTTGCACTTAGTAATAAAATAAAATAATAATAATAATAATAATTAATAAATATTGCATGCGCCACTTTTATGTATCACTGCCGTGAATTGCATTGTTGCCCACATAAGATTTGCCACCTTTTTATTAACACGTCATAATATTCTGTAAAAAGGGTAAAAGAAAAAAAATATAGAGTATAAATTTATTTTGTAAATTTTGATTTGGAAAAATTAAATGGCCACGCTGAGCTTTTGCTTTAAAGGGTCAAGTCGTGTGGTGAGTGGTCGAGCCGTTGTGTCAATTTCCTTTAATTCAATCTTGTTTCAAATTTATTGTGTTCGTGATAAGATTCGAATACTTTGTTTTATTTAATTACTTTGTTCAAGATTTGAATCAAGTCGTTGCATCCACTGAAAATTTATCGTGCCTTCTGTACTCTTCTTTCGGGGTAGATATCGTTGTTTGAATAAATTCTGCAGCTTCGAAAAGGTAAGTATTCTCACCTGACAAACATACTTATATATCTATAAATTGATAACAAGTATAATTGTAGAATGATTTTTATTTCATTTTATTTCACTGTGTTATAAATTGATGATGTTAAAAATCATGTTATTAAACCTACACATCATCAATTATATTATATACTGCTTTATTTATGTTATTGCACTATTTATTTATTTACTGTTTATCACTGCAAGTTCCCTGTAGTATAGAATCGTTACGGGCTGAAACGATAGGCCCGAACAATATTTATTTATTTAACGTGGGATTGCGGGTTTGAAATGATAGAACCCGGTTTTCTTTGTAAATTGCGGAATGAATTATATATTATGCGTATCACTTGACCTAGGTTAGTAAATATCATACAGACCCGTGGTTATGTATATATATGTAATTTTGGAAATATTAAATGTTTAAATAATTCTTGTTTAAAATTGGATTTAAATGATTTTTATATTTATAATATTATACTAGTCAAATATGTAAATAATATTAGAATTTAAAGTATGGGTTTAGCTTGAAAATTTGGATTTGTAAAACAAGTGGAATTTAAGTTAAGAAATAATTTATGAATTTGGTATAACTTGAATATAAAGCGGATAAATATAAGTTAAGTTTTCTATGAATAAAATAGTTAGAATTGTGAAATATGGAAATTGAAGTTTAACTTGATTTAGAAATAGAAGGCTGTTTTTGAAACAAAGGTAAGGTAAGAAATTAATCAGAAATTAGTTTATTTTGGATATGGGAATTTAACTAATTATAAGTAAATTTTATAGAAATTTTGCATTTAATTTTATTTAGTAAAGTATAAGAGAAGTTAGATATTTATTGATAAAATATATTTTTTAAAATCATAATTTATCGAGTAAATTAAATGACTATTTAAAGGTGGAAATATGATTTATAAATTTAATTGGTTTAATTATTGTTTAAAACATATTGAAGTTAAAATTTTATGTTACTCAAATGAACTATGATATAACCTTGGGACGGATATTGGATTTTATTTTAACTTCACCTTTTCAATATAGCATTTGATTCAAATATAACTATTTTGGAATTTATAAACCACGGGTAATATAACGTGGGTTGTTAAAGAGACCGGGATCAGATATGGCATACTCTCTGTCGATACCGAAAACCACTTTGACAACCGTGTACGCGGTGGAGATTCCAGAATGAAGCAGGAAGGTGATGACGTTTCCTTTAAGGTAAATATGTGGACCCGACTCCCGTGAGTTGGCATAAGGTGGCTAAAACAGGAGCGATTCTCGGATTAATGAGGTAGCACCTCTGATCGGACGCACTTCTTCGTATTCCATTCTATTACTTTTGTGATTGTTTTGGTGCGCGCCTTTGATTTGGGAGTGTTGTTCGAGGTGGACGTTCGCTGCGCGTTACGCATTTCCACCTCTCCAGATGCGTAATTGGTATATCTACCCTGGCATTGCCTAGTTGTGCCGTGTCACCTACCATAGCGAGCCTTATACGATTTTGGTTTTGTACCATACCTATGGAGTGCCCTCTGACGACGCCCATTCCGAGGGAGATTACGGTACTGTATAGACTATGAGAATATATTATGTGTTAAGGTGGAAAATGTAAAGCCTTAACGCTATTTAAAAGTAAGTTTATTTTACTAATAGACACTAATATAATAGCAAAGTATTACTACATAGTAAGTAGTTTCACGGATCCTTAGAGGATGGGTGGTCCAAAGCATCCTTTAAGTTACTTGTTCTATATTACAGTACACTTGAATTGGCTTACACTGTATAAGTATGTATGTCCTAACTCGAGTGTTTATGTTTTATTTTACGCTCGGGCAGCCTGAGTTTCAGTTCAGACTTCACCTCCGAAGCTAGGACTTCAGCAGATCATCTCTTTTCAAGCTACAGTCAAGTTTTTGTTCAGTTCTCATTTTAGCCGTTGTAATCAAGACAAATTTAATATTGAGAGTTTCTGTGGAGATTTCAAACTATATTTAGTTTAAGACTATGTACTTTATATTTATTTTGAGACTATTGTAGTGGCTTCATGAACCACTATGTTATTTCTAGATTCCGCTGTGAGTATTCTGATTTCTATGTCTGTGATTCTGTGATTATTTATTTACTGCATATTTTGAGATTTGCCTAATTTTATTTACAACACGGTATTTTGAACAATTCAAGTCCGACATGTGCGGATGTGAATGGTTGAAAATACCGAGTCGTTGCACTGTACTCGTTTTATCTAGAGATTAACTTCATAAGACGTTAGATTTTCAATCAACTCTTCTGGTTTTATGGTCAAAATGTCATTAGCTTCTTCGATTGCTAAGACTTTTTGTTCCCATTCATCCGTAGTGAGTTGAGGATTTTTGAAACAATATCAAAATCTATGTAAGTTTCTCCTAATGCTATAAAAGAATGATATATATATATCTTGAAATCTAGAGTACATGTCATTTATAGTCTCATCTTGTTTCGTTTTAACATTCTAGATTTTAATTTTGAGCATAGTAATTTTACTTTGTTTGGCTTTGTTAGATCCTTCATGTGTAACATTAAGTGTACGTCATATTTCGTTAGAAGTTTTACACATGCTTATTCTATTAAACTCATTTTTGCCTAATGCACAATATAACATATTCATAGCTTTAACTTTTGCAGTAGCATCTAATTTTTGCGTGTTAGACCATGCCGAATATTCGGTAGTATGAATAATATATTCAGTTTGCATAATGTTCCAGGTTTCATAACTACTTGCTTGTATATAGATTCTCATCCTAGTAGCCCAGTAGTTATAGTTCATTCCATTAAATAGAGGTGGTCGTGCAGTAGATTGACGTTCTGAAAAGGTAGTGTTAGAAACTACACTAGTGTTTTTTTCCATTTAAAACAAAATCAGATAACTTTGCTAGGTTATATGATGGCCTTGCTCTGATACCAAATGTAAGTTGACTGTGCTATAGGATCGTGTAATATGGATAAACTACTTGTGCAGAATAAGTAAGTAAATAGTAAAAGCAGTAAAGTAAATGACACCAGAGATTTTTATACTTCAAACTCCCATTCTATGTCCATTCCCAGACTCCTTATGGAATTAAACTAGCAACCCTCATTTAACCTGGAGGAATTGGTTTACACCGCATGAGCAACAGAACAGGATTTCAACCGCCTAAGCAACCGAATAGGTCTTCTTTACAAATAATAAAAGTATCTGACTGCAGTATGCTCTTTAAATAGCACTGGTAAGTTAATTAAGTACAATCTTCCTATAATATTCTCCTTTATGATATATAGTGTAATGTGCTTGAGAATTGTGGAAGATAAAGTGATCAACTATCAGAGAATATGAGTAGTTTGAGTGCAGTTTGAAAAAATAGAATAGATAAGAATTCAAGAATATTAAAATCAGTTTCGGTGAATTGTTTTTTTAATTCTGAAATCTATTTATAGAGTTTTAAAAGTTGCAACCATTGTCGAAAGGTAACGATGAAAAGAAATATGTGCAAATATTGGTTTGAAGATGTTTCTCTTTGATGAAGAGAAGTGTCTTTTGAGAAAATAGCCGTTGATAAATCTTCAGCCACCTGAATTTAATAATTAAGCCATCTGAATTAAACAAAGTTGTAAACAATAAGGAAAAAGGTTATTTTTAGTCTGATTCAGCTGGCTGAATAAACACATTCAGCCAGTTGAATATTGTGAAACAATAAAATTGTTTCAGCATTCAACCGGCTGAATTAACGTATTCAGCCGTCTGTTTTCGACCTATGTGCATGGTAGAGTATGTGTGTATATGATAATATATATCAATCCAAGAGAGGTTTTAACATAATACTAAATGATATAAAAAACTCTAGACAAGGAACTTAACAGCTTCAAAAACACTCTGAATATGAATATGCAAAAAAAACTCCTGCATAAATGATTAGTACACACAAAATATTTTATATAGCTTGTCATTGATCAAAACAATCTTAAATTGAGATTCCAACATTGATAATATATTTAGAGGATAAATATTTGATTTTATTATAATAAAGGAAAAGTTGTTATAATATAAGATGAGTTTAAAGGAATATTTTATATGAGTATAGTATATGTAAAATGGGTTTTTGAGAATCAAATCCTAGTATTGTTTGAAATAATTTTAAAAAGATTTTGAGAAAAATGATGGTAGTACCACTTGGAATTAACTATAGGTATAAAAAATCCAAATCGAATTTTTAATAAAGATATATTCTCTTTGGATAGTTCGAGGGAAAACGTCTTAATTAGTTTTGTGGTGATCTAAATAATTTTCTAAGTGACGATCGAATGTTTGCTTAGGCGAACGATGTACTATACCTAATAAATTATTCTCTTTATCATTATGTGATCGAAATGGGTTTGAATCCGAACGAACCCAAAGTGAGTGTTAGTGAATAAAATTTTAAAGCTATTTTATATATATAGAAATATACCTAGCATCGTTTCAAAAAGGGTTTTGAAACAAAACCGGGTATTTAGTTCTTGGGTTTTCTTAAAGGAAATTGATTTAAAGTAAAATGGTATTAGGATGTTCTGATAAATGAAAATTTTATACTCTTGAATAGAAAAGAGATAATTTAACTTAAGTTTTTAATTGGACTAAATTTGTTAGCGAGGTTTTAATAAGCATTGTTTTTTAAAATCATAGGTTTGTTTAAACATCTAAGTCCCACAAACTATTTAATATTACAGAGCCAACCCGTAAACATCCTTCTTTAAACACTCAAAGGTAAAAAGGTCGAAGTAGTTGACTTGGTTTTAAGACCCATATTTTATTTGCGCCTCCATTAGAATTTTGAAAATAAAATAAAAATAAATAATAAATAAAATAAGATAAATTTTATACTTTGGATACACACACACACACACATAATTTTAAGAAATATAAGAGTGTAATACAAGTAAATAAAAGTGGAGTAAGTTTTTACTTAATGTTTTATAAAGATGTGTCTTTATAAATTGTTTATAAACTTAAATGATAATTTATGGAGCAATTCATAAATAATGTTAGTATTAAATGAAATATTATAAATGAAAATGAAAGTGATTCCGAAAAAAATGTTGTAGTTAAGAAATCAATAAGATAATGTAAGTAAGTTGTACATAGATTATTTTATTTGCATGGTTCTTGATATAGGATTCGAATACATAACTTCGGGGTGATTCACATCTGTCCGAAAAAGGATTCCTTATTTAATTCTTGTCAGGGAACACTTGATTTGGATTATTGATATGATATTAAGGTTTTCTATCATAATATATGGCTATGTAAAGAGAACATAGGTTTCTACTCAAGGAACCTGATAAGAGTCCGCACTAGGGAGGTCGAGTTAGCGATACTAGGTCAAAAGTAAAGTCTATGTATTCTAGCAAGTGTTCGTATCAGATATTATGTACGGATCATTTATATACATCATACAAGCTTAAGTATATTTGTGTGCTTTGTTACGTGACTTAGGAAAGTTCAAGGAGCGAGTTTTAATTTTGTCTGTGGGAGCTTAGATAATCTACTAAGCAATAACTAAACGCTGACGAGCATAATGGTATGCTTAGGAAATTATCTATATCCTTAGACGATCGAGAAATTTGTAAACCTAAGAAAAATTATAAATATTGTTTGTTAGTCATTTAAAATTTTAAATAATGTTAAGCGTTCGTTTATTATTTTATGGAATTTGATTTGACTGATAGTACGATTTTATATACTATAATTTATAAAGTCTGAATTTATAACCAAGGATTTTTAAGTTGTTCTTTATTAGGACTTAAATCCTAAAGCTTTTGAAAAAGTGGTTTCGAAAGACTTTATGAAAAAAATTATTACTATTATTATTTTGAAACTTTGTCAAAGTATTATTATTTTAAGATATTTGAAAAGTGTTTTTGTGCAGTGATTTTTCAAATTTTTCTGGTTATGACTAAAATTGGGCAATGGGAGTTTTCTAATTGAGAAAGCTCGCTAGGTATATTTGTTTACTCTATTTATTGTTAAGAGAAATCGGAATATCATAAGATGCTTGATATTTTAGTGCAGAGTATTCTCTGTACTTTGGTTGCGTATGGTTGTTATATTGCTTTTGGCTGCATATGGCTTTATGGTACACTAGAGTCGCATGTAGAATTATATCATGCCAGTTTTGATATATAGAGTTGCATCATTATTATTAGTTGCATCGTATTGCCTTGTTGCATATGGATGTTATATTGTTTATGTTGCCTGTGCTTATGATAGAAATAGCTAGTGTATTGCTCTTTTCTCATCATTATTCTCTTTTGAATTCTGTAAATACAAGTAGGTACAGGGAAGCAAGAGATTTCTATTTGATTTCTTATGCACCTACATTAGCATCAAGATAGTAAGTTGCTTGCCAAAAATCAAATGCAAAATAGGTATGTTGTAGATTTAAAAATTGGTGATTTATTGCTAATTGTATGCCCTACATATGGGAGGCCACTTTAGTTTTGGTTTCATTATTGATTTGGGCCATTTGTGATGAGTTGTAGTTATCCCGATCTAGCCGCACAAAGGAGATGGTGCCGAAAATTTCCGTTTCGTAAGGGACTTTAAAAGTCTGATAACTCATTTTAATTAATAAGTTTTTAAAGCCTAAGGGTGAGAGGACATTTTCTTCGCTTGGGAATTTCGGGGATGAAGTTCTTTTAAGAAGGAGAATGTAACATCATAGAATTTTTTTTGTTTTAATTTTGAATATCAACATTAATTTTAAATACTAAAATAATTGATTTTTAAAATATAAATAATTTATTTTCAAATATAGGGATTATTTAAATATTAGAATTGTGAATTAACCATTAATAAAATAGATTTAATAACCGTATTTAACTCTTTTTAATTAATAAATAATAATTATCAACTCATTTTATAAGTTTATTTATGACAATAAATAGTTTGAACAAATGCCAAGAAAATCAATTGTTAATGAAAAGACTTGATTTTAATTGACGTATTTTTAACTTAATTTATTGAATTTTTCAATAATTTTTTAATGTGGAAAATAACTATAATTTCGTATGACGTATTTTATGGCAAACAATGGTATTTTTGAAATTTTATATAATGAAATAATTTGTATATTTTATTGTTCATCCGTGATCATGTCATATTTCGGTGCACGTTTGTATATTTATTTCTGTCATTCGCAGTTTATACGGGAACATAATATTTTGCAGTGGAATACCGCACAACCTTCTTTTCAAAACTTTTTAAATCAAATCAAAATTCAAAATTTTCAACTAGCTTTAGTTGAGATGTGCATTTTGATTTGATGTGCTACTTGAAATTTTTTCAATTTGTGTTTGAAGTAAGAAATTGACATTTCTTTATAAATTTGACAAATTTACTTAAACTTTTCTCCCCCTTCACATTTCATTTTTCCCTCTCGTTCTTTCTTTCTTTCTTCAGTTGCCTGCAAACAAAACAAAATGGTCACTACCTTCTAAATTCAAAATCAATTCATATAGCCAACTAAAAAAATATAAAGCAAGGTTCTTTGAGATTGTAGTAGCTAGATCTACAAATCTGTATGCTCGAAGTCGTGTTCGGTGATGAGCAGCCAAGGTCGACCGTTCTTCCATGCCTAGGGTTTACCTTAGTTGGATGTTAGGGCCACGGTTGGTCGAGTGGTGTGTATGATTGTTAATTTTGGTCAAGCAGAAGTCATTTAGCGTCAATTAAAGGAGGGACAATCGCCTCTGGTGAGATGCATCTAAAGGGTTTGGCGACATCAGGCATCAAGTCGCATTTTATTTGATGGGCCGAGCTTTGATGAAGGTGATGATGCGGCGAGGAAGTGAAGTGTGGCGCACAGGCGAAGTACGTTGTCGATTTCGTGGAGTATTGCTCGAGTTGTGGGAGGAGGAAGGTCCCATGCATTTGGATTTGGTGTACAAGCATGTACATGTGCACATTTGTTATTTTAGGGAAGAAGGATGTTTATTTGGTAATTAAAATTAATTAAAGTAATTAAGGAATTAATTGTTTTAATTTATTCAAAATCTTATAACTTTAATTAATTGTCCTTACGAGGTCGATTTGGATGCGGTTGTTTGGGTTGGACTCGTATCGATGTTATCTACACGTTGGAAATTGGTTTTTTGAATTTAGAGCTAGTAGAATTTCGAGCTATTTTAGATCAAACCAGAACGTGAAAGTGTCAATAAGAATTTTTGTGAGTTTACTCACCCTTGAATAAACTATATGATTATTGGTTGATACAGATTACTGATGAATGCTTTGATGATTTTTTTGTTTGGATTTGATTCCCCCTTGGAAGTCAAAATGTATACAAAGCGAATAGGTCGCTACAAAATACTTAGAAATACACCTATAAGTGTGCAATTTACATGAGACTTTTGTAGAGAGAGCCTATGGGGTTTCTTACTAATATTGATTTACTTACATTCTTATGTTGCTTATAATGATGTTTGGGTGAAATTTTTTGACATACTGTTATAGCAATTATCACTGTACCGACACTTATGCAATATCATCTTCTTAAACATCTGTATGTGTTTAACCTGTGCTTGTATTTCTACAAAATAAATGTTTGGTTGCGCTTTTACCCTTTGAAAGTAGTTTAAACTATATTTTCAAGTGCTTTTGAGAGTTTTAAAATAAGAGATGAGAGTTGTTTAAAATTTATAATTGGAAGTACAAAATTGACTAATTATCTTTTGTGATAATTAATGCTACCTTAAAATTTATAAAAGGAATTACAAATTTGGTTAATTTTCTTTCAGGATAATGAACGTGGTTTTAAATTTATAAAAGAGTTATATTAATTATCTTTCATGATGATGGACATTGTTTTAAATTTATAAAACTATTATATCAAAATATCTTTCAAGATGATTTACATTGTTTCGAATTTATAAAAGTACTTTGAAGTGAATTGTTATCTTCTAGAATAATAAATGATGTTTAGAGTTACTAATCATTTTAATAATGATGTTTTTATTAATTAATCATTTTAATAATAATGTTTAAAGTTAATTAATAACTTTAATAAAGCCGTTTAAAGTTAATTTATGTGATTTGAAAGCTAAGTACAAGTTTGTTTTTTGAAAGTTTAATTTGGTTGTGGAAAGTATAAGAAATTAAATTTCTATAAAGGATATCACTTATATGAAGAGGATTTTGGCATATACTTAATAGTAAACGTCGAGGTATAGAAACTCATCTCTATTTCCAAAGATTAGATGCACATCGAGGCAAGGTCTGAGAGGCAACAATGCCCCAACTTGTCCGGCTTCATTGTTAACTTAGAATAGTACGAATTTGGAATCGACCAGTGCTGATAAAGGCATGAGAAGTACTTTCCATATACGATCATTTTTTTATTCCCGATAGTTGATTTGTTGAAATCAATTCTACCATCTTCTTTACATTTTGTATATTTATGATGATTTGATGCTCGTTTGAGCAATAATATCCTTCGTCGAAAAAGAACAAAACCAAACCGCGAGTGGATGTCAAGCTATGTGGGATTACTCCCACTAAGGTATATTCACATCTACTCTAGATTGGATTTGGTTATATGCACACAGATATGTGAAATACTCGAATTTTTGGTAAGTTTAGCGGGGTCTGGCTCATACATTTTTCGAAATCCATTGTAGTTCTCATGTATAATTTCTAGAGGTACACTTTTGGTAAAGATGGTGCACCCTTTTAGTCATTGTTGAAAAATTTCCCTTTCCTTGTTTTTGATCCAATCCTTTGAATTATTTTCTTAATTGCATCAAGAACTGACTAGAGCTCTTCTCGATGTTTAATTATTTATGCCCATCCTTTTAAATTTGGGTTTTGTTCTAATTTGTTTCCATTCTTTCAAGTATGGATGTTGTTCTTGTAAGGTAAAACTCATTCCATGTTTAGCGGCATGGCCTTCCAAAATTGTTATATGTTCATCATATTTCTCGAGATCTCTCATATTGGTTATCTCCAGACTAATCCGGATGTTATTTAATTATAATTCTCGGACCAGACCGAGTATTTTTTTCAAGTTGTCGTTGGTTGGACATAAAGCTCATAGAGTAAAGCTGGAGGTTCAACTGTTGTAGTACTTTTATTTTCCGCTATATTGTTATGTATACCCATCAGCAATTGTAAGATTAAGAAGTTATAACTGTCTAGGTTGATGAGGTTTTTTTCAGCTTTGATATACCTTGTATCATGGAGTGACAGCTTTTACTATCTTTGATATATTACATGTTGACTTTCTATGAAATTCTATTTCCATATTCCTTTTTCTTTTTCTTTCCGTTTACCCTAACAATCTGCCTTTTCGACATTGGGATGCTAAACATTTGAATAAAGTGGACGTATTAATTGCTGATTTTCAAGGGTCGAAAAGGTGGATCAATATAGATGCTGACAAATATATATACACACATATTTTAAATGTGTTTGTTATAGTACTATTCCAATATCACAGAAAGAAATAAGATAATAAATATTTCATTTCAATAAAAAAATTAATAGTATAATAACTACAACAAGCACTCCAATAATATTTTACATTAATATTATTGATACACTATTTTTTATACTCCTTCAAACACACTAATTTGCATTCTCTCACTCACAACCATTTTAATACAATAGTCACTATACAGTTTTATCCTCGCCCACTTAAATATAATTTTTACCTTTGTGACGATAAATAATTTCAAGCACTTCATTTTCAATTATCTAAAACTTTAAAAATTGGTTAAATATTAAAAACGTGATTCTGTAACCTTATTAAACACTTTTTAAAGAATAACTAATGATAAAAAACTTATATTTGAAATGCGTTTACAAAAATATTTAAACAGAAAAAATTATTGAAAATGTGATCGAAAAACATTTTGTTAAAAATCAACTTTTTGTTAAATAAAAGTTGTACGAATCTTTGTACATTTGCATGCTAACATAAGAGATAATAACAACAGTTTAAATCTTCTACCATACTAAGCAAGAATTAATTAACATAATTGTTTCTAGAATGG
Source organism: Allium cepa (assembly GCA_030765085.1). NCBI lineage: Eukaryota > Viridiplantae > Streptophyta > Magnoliopsida > Asparagales > Amaryllidaceae > Allium > Allium cepa. The sequence continues at coordinate 905,226,843 of CM060929.1, read as the reverse complement.
GACAAAGTGTGATGGTAAGGCATGAAATAAGGCACAAAACATGGCGCAAAACAAGGCACAACTGGCGGCGGGAATCTTGGTATTGAAGGTGGGAGAAAGCTTCCTCTTTGGTAGTTTTATGACGGGTGTCATGGTCATTTTCCATCCATTTGCAAGTCTATTAAAGCACATCCTTAGCTCCATTCATTTGCTTACAAATTCACAATTCCAAAATTTCAAATCTTTCACTCTTTTCTCTTCATAATTTTCTTGCATCAAAATAAATCTAAGCAAGTCTAAACTTCTTCATACTCCTGCTATATCCCTAAAGTAGCAAATGAAATCATTTCATCTTCTTGGTAGAAGAAGTTTTGAAGCCCATCTCCTCATTTTCTCTTCAGTCGTGAGCTTTAAGGACAATAATTGCCGAGTCCGTGTCCATTTGGGCATTATATCTTCTTGGTTGTGCTCCTCTAGGCCACTTCTTGCCTTGGTTCATGAGCTTATAGGTTGAAGATAGAAAGTTTTGGAGATTTGCTTGGTTGTGGTAAGAAGTGGTAGTTTCTTCTTTATATTGAAAGTGAGTTATTTACTCCGTGAATGAATCTATAAAATTGGATGATTTGCTTGATAAAACTTAACAATTTTTCTTGCTATTATTAGTAATAATAGACACTAACTAAGTAATGATCTAAATATCATATTTATATTCTTTGAAAAACATATTACATTGTGTACTTGTTGCACCTTGGAAGGCATTGGTTTATGTTGTTTGAATGAGCATATGTTTCTTGCTTATATATTTTGTACACATGTTATACCATGCCACTTTGTGATGTAATATGGATTTGAGAATCATATATGTTTATATGATTAATTGATGCTGAATATTGGGACTATCCATATAGCGATAGTCACTATAAACGCACTTTGAATCCCTCTCTTCTTTCTCTCTTTTTAAAAAATCTATAATTTAAATACTTTGGAATAAAATGTTTTCTAATACTTAAAAAAGTTTAAAAGGTAGTAAGAAATCAAGTTTGAAAGCTGTTTTGTTTATTAAACAAAGTTAGTAAAGTTATGGTCCATGCAGCGATAGTCGCTATTGACGCACTTTGGAAAAATATGTTTTCTTGTAAATGGTGAAATATTTTAACTTAGTTAATTTTATGAGACTTGTTCAAAAGAGTTTTGTTAGGATATTTAAGTATTTTAAAAGAAGTTTGAAGTTTAAATATATTTTTAAATAATTATTTTGAAGATTTAAAGTAAAGTTATTCTTATTTTATAAGAATAAAATTTATTTATTTTGTTGAAGTTGTAAGAGTTGTCAAACTAATATTAAGTAACTATTTAAAGTAATATTTTCAATAAATTGATATCATAAGTTATTTTAAAGGTAGTTTATTCATATATAAGTCTACAAAACTATATTTAACCTTTTATTGAAGTAAGAGTTTTTATACACTTTCCTTCCTTAACTTATTTAAACTTCTATCATCTCATTAAACAAAACTATTATACATGCATGCATACAAGCATGCAAATATATATGTGTGTGTGTGTGTGTGTATCATGTTAAAAGAGTTTCTCATTTATTTATATAAGTAATTTCAAAAGGCTATTGTATGAGAAGAAGGGATGAAAAATAATACTTATGAAAAGACCTTAGTTTTATTGTTTATGGAATGTTATTATTACTATACCTAACACCAAAAGCCGAGCGAGGTAGCCTTATCTATTTGTGAGAGTCAAGATTGACATTTGAGTAGGGATGGAGCAATAGATCTCTAACCTAATGCCTTCCTTCTTGGTCGAGGAATACTTGAGCTGGAATGTCAAAAACATGTTAAATATACGACCTTGATTTCTATAAGCAAGCGCTTGAAACTCGGTAGTCGATTTGGTGACTGTCGATACTGACCAAACTTGACTTAGGAAGTATATAGAAGGCTTCATGGATTTATATCAATGGGAACCCTTAGGTAGGGGCATTCGTACGAAATGCCTCTAGCTTTTGGTTACTTCTAAAAGAGCCGAAATTGAGTTATTCGAAAATTCATTGATTAGATTTGAAGAATCCAGGATCAGATAAGTACGTATATTTCTTACCAAATACCACTTCAAAACTATTATATAGGTTTTATGTTTTGGAAGTAAAATAGTGGAATCCGTGTGTGGTTCCGAGATCCATTGAGATTATAGAATCCATATGGGATTCATGATTTGTTTGAGTATATAAGACTCTTGAAAGATGACAAACATATCCTCAACATTGGAAAATGACAAAAAAAAGAAGGGGCATGGTCATAAGGGTTTAGCTAACCTCAAGGGTATATCAATTCCATATTTAGAGATGCTTATCAATTTTTGCGAGCATGAGTTGATATCACTTGGATCACACATCGAGAGTCCAGCTAAATTGATCTTATGGTATGTTTTATCTAGAGATATACGATGCTCGAAAGGGAATCTCTATCCCATGTCAAGGAGGTCTTCCTTGAAGTAACGAAGGAACCTAAAATGGGAATCCTACACAATTAGCAAACGCGTCTTAGTGGTTTTGAGTGTACTCTAATATGATGTTGAATGTAATTAACGTAACCTTTTCGGCTATGTTATATATTTATTTTCAACTCTAGTGTTATTATAATATCACTAGATTTCCTTATGAAATGGTTTGGTTATCGTAAGTTAAAACTCGTCCGTGTTTATTTGCGACATGGTCTTACGAGATACCTTTATTTTTGAAGGGTTTTATAAATATAAGAATACATATGATTAAGTCTTTCATGCTGGTTCATCAGACTGATCCAGGTGTTATCATTTAATAATGGTCAAGTCAGCCCCGAGTATTTCTTGATTTGACTATGTATGCCTTGGAGATTATAGAGATGAGTTAGATGCTTCCACCTAGGTATCTATCTACCTATTTTCATTTTCTTTCACTATTATGTATTTATATGTTCAAGATTGTAAGGACAAGCAGTTATAACAATTTAGGGTCGTAGTAGTACTTAGTCATTTTGTAACTCTAATATTCTTATATGTTGAGTTAACTCTTTATACTACAGTCGTGAGATTTTATATATCACCATATTGCATGTGAGATTCAGATATTGTGTTCTTCTTTCTTGTTCTTTCTCCTTTTTTTGTTTTACCCTAACTTTCTGTCTTTCCACTTAGGTGTTTGGCACTCAAATACCGTGGATGTATTTAGTGTTGACATTCAAGGGTCTAAAATGCGACCGTTACATTATGGTATTATAGTGCAAGGTTAAGCGAGAACCTCGGCTCTGGTGGGGGTAATGGAGTGCCCTAGCGTGAGTTAGTGTATTATACATATGAGAGCGTATTGGTTATTGCAAAACTAAACTTTTAAAATGTTTTCTTAAAAATATCTCTCTTTTAGAAATTCTTTCCTTAAATAAATCGTTCTTTGAAATAATCCCTTTCTTAGTAATCCTCTCTTAGTAATCCTATCTTAACAATCTTTCCATGAATTGACTTTATCTTGTAGTATTCTAAATAGGAATTCTGTTATATTCAGGTAGTAGTAGAAATTATGAACTCGAGTTACGAATTCTATGGGAGGTAGGGTCAAGATGGCAGAGATAGTACCGTCACCAATGGTGGAACTCAAGCCTCGACAAACGTTGCACTTGTAGCTGAACCTATGGCGAATGTGTTTGAGGAAGTAGTGTAAGTTCAAGCCCGAATGACCTTTGCTTCGCTATGTCGGGATTACGAGAGGCTTGGTGGTTAGGGATCCTGTGGGACTGAATTGATTATTGTGGTGCAAACTTAGCTGAGATTATGTGAAAGGATCTTGGGAGATTTGGAGTTGGGCGATGCTATGAAACTTCGCTTAGCCCTCGTCATCTTTCTGGTATGGCCAAGGATTGATGGAATTCTTTTACTATGGATGTCCCAGAGAATGACTTTTCTTGGGTCCAATTTAAGGAGGAGTTTGAGAGGAAGTTTGTACCGTAGGCAGGAAAGACCTTATTATTTAAGAGTTTCTTAGATCTAAAGCAAGGCACTATGACTTTTTCAGAGTATGAGAATAAGTCAAACACATTGTCTCGATTTGGGCCTGGAATGATAGACATGTGAAGAAGAATAAGATGTTTGTGTCTAGTATGCATCCGGAGTTTCAGCGGGACATGACTAATTGGCTTATGTGGTCTTTTATGGATTTAGTTAACATGGCTTTGACGTTTAACAGCTTAGCACCAAAGCCCCTTTTTTCTTTTCTATGCCAAGTGGGAGTAATAAGCTAAAGTTTCAGTAGTCGAATTATATGTCCAATCTTGTTTGCCATCGGAGAGAAAGAAGAGCCACTTAGCTAACAACTGTAAAAAGTGTTTAAGAGGGAATACGGTAAAGGTAGAAAAAGGAAAGACACAACAGTTTACAAGAAGGTGTTGATTCTATTGCTATTAGTTGGGCTACATTATCAAGGATTGTCTGATGCTTAAGAAAGAAGAGAGGTCTCAATTTTTTGCTATCACTTCAGCACCTTCTGCTTCAATAGCTGCTTAAGGGAAGCAAGTTTTGGAAGGTATTCTATCTTTCTTGCATTCCTATTCTTGTCTTATTTGATATAGGTTCTTCTCATAGCTTTATCTCTTCTAGCCATGTTGATAGGCTAAAGCTTGAACCTTAAGGTTCCCAATTCTATTTATGTGTCGAAACCAATAAGGGGCTCGGCAAATCTTAACATGATGTGTGTGAGGGGTTTTGATTTCTTGTTTTGATTACCTTCACCCATATGCATGTGTGATCTAAATCTTTTAGGAATTGATGTATTACTTGTGATAGATTATTTATGCTCAGCTAGCCTACGGGCATCGACTATTATTTTATTATTGTTGTTTTGTGCTTAACCAGTTTGTGTGTAGTTCGCCTTTTCTTTTCAAAAGATGAGTTGAAAAGTTAAGTTTAATAAAGTTGTTTATTATAACCTTGAGGAAGGTAAGATATTTTAGGGTAAACATTTGTGAAATGATTTTATATAAGAAAATGGTTTATAAAGTAGAGTTTAAACTGAGAATTTGAGAACTTAAATCCCAATGTTTTTGAAGATTGTTTTCAAAGTTTTTTTAAAAACAATAATATATTAATTTAAATTATTTATGAAAATAAATGTTTTAAAGGAAATAAAATATTGAACCCACTTTTGTCGCTGGAAAATTATTCTAGTTATGACTGTAGCATCGTTGGCATCATTTTCGAGATTCTAAGTGGGGGAAACTACAATAGTTGTTTTGATAAAACATATTTTGATTAAATCCTGAAAGTGTGATTTGGTTGACAAAAGTTAAGTATATTATTATTTCAAAATGATTTGAAATGGAATCTGGTGTTTAGTAATAACGTTCACTATTAAGTAATATTATGGATGTGTGTATCCTATGTATTAGGGTAGTTTTGTTGTGCATCTCATTAAGATATGTTGATTAGTAGTTTTAAATGATTGAAAAAAATGTTTCGGCAATTTTGGACGGTCGGAAATTTCTGAATTGGAAAATTTTTAAAGCTAATTAGTTTTCACTACAACAAAATATCCTTTTTATAGCTGACAATGCCAGTTGTAATAGGTGTTTAACAACGGGCTTGCAAACGCCATAGTATGCAAAGTTATAATAGAGTTAGTTAATTTTGCAATTTTTTTGCCCGTTGCAATAGGGTCTTTTACAAGTGGTTTTTCCCATTGCAATAAGATCTTTTATAACTGTTTTTACCCGTTGCTATAGGATCTTTTACAGTTTTTTTTGCCCATTGCAATATAGTTTTTTACAACTGTTTTCGTCCGTTGTTAAAAAAAATCAAGTGGGAAAAAACCATAAATATTATTAGATTGCACTCATAAATTTAAAATTAATTGCTATTGAAACCAAAATATTATACCAATAACAAACATATTCATTCATATGTACCAAAAATAACAAAAAAGATTTATATTTCTAAATGTAAAAAAAAATCATGTACCCTTAGTCTCTTTTAATACAGAACCTATAAAATAAATAAATATACCTACTAATACAATCAAAATATAATGAATATAGGACTCATGTAACTTTGCGTATGCCTCGGTCCTTGAACTTTTGTAGCTTGAATCCTAGTACTAGCTCTTTCAATTGCTACCTATTCATACAAATCATGAATTTTCAATCCAATAATGGTTTGGAATACACAAACAATGGGAAAATGTAGCAATAATATAAACATTTCACATAATATATTCCATAGAGTAGTTTTCACATAACATAAACATCTCAAGTAAGATATACCAAGCTGTCTATTAATTATAATCATGTCTTGGATTCTCTTATCATTGTCATCATAATCTATACTATAGAACTCTTGAGGTCAATTGTTGGACTCTCTAGTGTCGATTCTTCCGAGACCTTCAAGTAAACCCTTTACTGCTAGCAATAACAGTATCTTTCCCTGACTCTATATAAGTTTACTACTAGCAGTATGTTTCTATGATTTCTTATGAGTTTTACTACTGGTAGTATGATTTTAACATCTATGTAAACAGCAAGGGATTAAAAGGATCAAATTTGCTCAAAACGTATCAAATACACATACATATGTTACAATCCTGTTCAACCGTTTATAAACGGTAGTAATTTTAAATAGTGTTTCAATTTTATCTTGGTACATATTTCCAACTTTTCACACTATAATATGATAAAACAATCAGCTTTATACAAACATGATTAAATTTTGCGAAAGAAGTGTGTAACTATTCGATTTGATATCCATTTCAAGCACGTAAAGGTATATAGATAAATGTCCGAATATGTATACATGCAAGATATGGCATTGGATAGAAAGTAATGCAAGCTTAACATAGAAAAAAGACAACGCAATTTGTTGTATTGGAAAATATCATATCTTGTCGAGATCAGTATGAGTAATGGAAACATGATCATTGCAGGCAATGTAATTTCCCAAAGCAGATAATTTCTCCTCGACATGATGAACAACTACATTATTAGGCAAGCTGTTCTTCAAACGTTGAAGCTTTGAAACAACAATTGATAGACATATCAATCTGATATCATGATAATGCAAGCAGTAGCCTTTCAACACAATGCTACATACTATTATAAAAACTGAAAATGCTATATTGAATTGATCATATGCCATATACATAAACTCCCAGGAACTACAATATGTGAAGCCACGTGTGCATTAAACTACCAACAAACAAAGCTTAACTGTGTTGAAGATGTTAAAAGGTTTGTTGAAATTGACAATGGTACATTACAAATTCAAATCACGATTATTAATATTAAGGTGATTTTCTACTAAAGGTTAAGAGGACGGTTATGAGAATAATATAGATGCACAACCAAGTTAAATGAAATTTCACTCTAAGTACTAGATTCCTAGAAAATAAATCATCTAATCCAATATAGTATGATTTATTAAGATAATTTGTTCCAAGTATATAGTATAAAGATAATTTGAACTGACCTTTCATACTCTACAAACATAACTATAGAACTATAACACATTCAACAGGTAATAAGAAACTTTTTCTGATATATAGCACGAAGAAGAAAAGATAAGTTGCCTAGTGCAACTAGTGTAGTACTTTAACGAAAAAATTGTAAAATATAGTTGTCAGTATCAAAATTGGGCACAACTCTCTTCAGAAGAATTTGAAAAGATAAAATGAAGAAAATAAATGGAAAACGAGGATTATCTAACAAACACTTCAAAATTAGATAAGAAAATGCATAGAAACACAGGGATTTAGAGTGGTTCGGCGCTTGGCCTACGTCTACTATGAAATGATTGACTTTTACTTGCTGGTTACAGCGGATTGCAATAGTGAATTTCGAGTACAATACTGATCTTTGAGTACAAAAATGATTTTGGCAGAGTCTGGACGTCGAGGAGCCAAAAAGTACCTTTTCTATAGATCCTTGGCTACTATTTATAGGTGTAGGCTGCAAGTATCTCGCTCAGATCTCGGAAGACCTCCTCTCTCACGTGGGCGGGCCCACATGATCGATCCCATGTCATTTGCACTCTATCCGCGATCGATACGAATGAATTTCGTATCGATCAAGATTTGGCCCAATCGAGTCGAAATTGAGCATGAACATTCTTTAGGTTGTATGTAAGCTCCTGTGAAAATTTGGTGGCATTTGGGCTTGTAGATTGTGAGCCATGATCGATGCAAGTTTGGGCTTTTCAGTTGTTGTTTCCTTCGCATCGATCCTCTTCATATCGATGGTTTCGCATGGATGTGAGCAGGTGCTTGCTTGTTGACGTGGCGCTTGTTTTTTGGATCGATGCGAAGTCCATGCCGAATCGATCGAGTCTTTCCAATGTTTACGCCTCGTTCGTATCGATCTAACTTGGTCTTCTTCGCATCGATCGACTATGCCTCATTTCGTATCGATTTGACGTATTCCATTCGCATCGATGCTTTGTGTTCTGCTTCGTATCGATGAGAAGCATTGACGTCGTTTCAATCATTTAGTGTCACTTCGCATCGATAGATGGGCTGTTTCTTCGTATCGACCACAGAGTAGTGGCTTTCGTATGGATGGGAGATATTGATTTCGTATCGATCTGTGGCTGATCGATATGAATTATGTTAAGAACAGATCGATACGAAATAATGTCCTACGCTTTTTGCCGATGGATACGAAATAGATGGCTACGGAAGGATACGATGTCGATGCTGGTTGATCGATACGAACAAGCTGAAGATGATCAATGCGAAGCAGTATGAAGAAGGATGGATACGAAAAACACTGCTATCCTGATCGATATGGAACCATGCGCATCTGATGGATTCGAACCAGAGCAATACGAAAGAAGGTTTTCTCTGGTTGTTCAATGGATATAAATAAGATGATTACTCGAATTGCATTGATCATATCTTGAGCATACGAACTCGAATTGACTTGAAATTTGGAACACTGGCTTCTATAGCTTTGTTTGTCTCGTCATATCAATTGTATATCGATCCAGACTGGGATAAAATTTATCGACATCCATGGTGAACATGTGTATAACCAATCTTCGGGACGAACTGTCTTTGAATTCTAGTGTAACAACCCTAGATTTTTGTATATTATTTAAATTGGACTTTCTTTTATTTTTAAATTATTTTAAATTTATTTTATTCCAAACATTTCATTTTTAAATATAAATGATGATTATTAAATGATTTATAGTTCAAACCAGTATAATTTGAATATTTTACTATAAAGTGGATTTCTGGTCAAGCTTTTCAAACTGTGACTTTTAAACTTCAAATTTAAATTATTTAAAACCTTAAATTTTATCTTTTATTATGAAAATAGACGTAATAACTTGAATACTGGTTTTCGTTTCGTTGAAAACGGAGTTAAAATGTAAAAGTTATGTACATTTCAATTTTGAGTGTAATTTGATTTATTTAACAATTTTGTCTATTATAAATTATAAAAAAATTCTTTGTCATATTTATTTTAATATGTTATTGTATGTATATTTTTATATTATAATAATTTTAAAATTAAGTAAACAATTTTTCAAAGTCAATGGTGATTTATTTGTAATTTCTAGACACTGTTTTGGATTTTTAAGCAATTTCTTTAAAAAAATTTCTATTTTCTTTAAATTTAATATTTTTTTTATATGTCTTAATATGTTATTTTAGGTATATTTGTCTTTTTAAATGTTTTTAAAGTGATGTTTGAATTTTTCCAAAGCTTATTGAATCTATTTCCAAATTTTAAAGCCTAGTTTCCAATTTTCTGCTATTTTCTTATTTAAATTATATTTAAATTTAAAATTTATATATTTATTTGTGAATGCATTTTATTTTATGTTATTATCTATGGTATAAATATTTTTACAAGTCCATATAAATTTTCCAAAGCTCATTTTGTTTATTTTCCATTTTCTAGAGTAGTTTGCAAATTTGTGCTATTTTCTTATTTTAACCTTATATAATTAATAAATATTTATATATATTTTATATTTGGTTATATTTTTGAAATTTTTACTGGAATTATTATTACTTTCAGTAATGTAAACTTATATGAGTAAATTAAGGAAATTTGAAAAGTTTTAAAAGCTTTTGAAACGTAAAGTCGTTTCACCTCCTAGTCGTTTCTTTTACCGTTTTTTCATTTACTCTTTGGCAGTTTTTTTATTTATTAGCCACATCTTTCAGCTACATACTCTATTTCCTATTCATGTACATTCATTTTCATTTCTGAAACAAAAAAATTTCAGCCATGGCTATGGAGAAGAGTTTGGGTAATGATTTTTCAACTTTTCTTATTCTTCTTCCTTGTTTACATTGATTTTTGCACTTGTTCTCATCTAGATTTGATTGGCTCCTCCTCCTCCAGCTCTGACCTGACCTCCACCACCCCCTTCCATTGACCATCACCCATCCTACTACCTCTCCATTTCAGGCCGAGCCAATCCAAGGTGAAGATCATCACCAAAATCCACAAATACATCACCTATTCACACAAACCGAGCCTTGTTTGCTAGCACCACCTTCACCTTCCTTTAGCTTCCACTTCCACCAACACCGGCCCAGATCTGACCACCACCCTCTGCCACATCACTCATCTCCATCTGGACACCTGGCCATGCCCCAATAGCTTGAGGGCCGAACCCCATGGTGCAATAAAAGCCACCATTTGCCTTAGAACCCTTTGTATTCCATTGCCTTCTCTACTTGCAACTCCCAGTCACCATTCAAACCCATGTATAGGCCGACCCTATAGGGACCCAAACTAGATCTAAATCCATGCCTTAGCTGTGCTATTTCAGTTCATAACTGAAATATGTGAAGTTGAGAACAAGTGCAATTCATTCGATGTTGTTTTGGGCTTTGAATTCTAATGTTATTTGATGTTTAAATCGTGTTGAAACTTACATATATTTGTATTATTTTGTGTAAATGTTTGAACAAGGCTATTAGCTTTGGCTCTCCACTCTCTTGTTGTATCCGTGTTTTCGTGCCTTCGTAGTGTCTGTATGTGTGCTTTGGCAGCAATCTTCAGCTTTGAACATGTGAGTTATTCTCACCAGACAATATGTACAAATATAACTAGTAAATTGACCCCTTTTGAATCTGTAAAATGCATTATCATGTTACACGTGCTATATTATGATTTTATGATGTTCACCCATGCTTAAACAGCTATTATAACATCTGTTACTGTTATATTATGTTGTTCTGCTATTTTCATCAGTTTATCACACTGCAAGTTCCCTTTAGATTAGAATCACTATGGGTTGAAATGATACATACCCGAACGGACTTTAGAATAGGGGAAAATCGTTATGGGCTGAAATGATAGGCCTGAACGATTTTCAACTTATTTTATTTACTTGGAACTGCAGGTTTGAAATGATAAAAACCGGATTTTTCTTTGTAAATTACGGTTTGAAATGATATATTACCCGTATCACTTTACCTAGCGTAGAAAATTATATACAGGCCCGTAGTTAAAATATGTTTTCTAAAAAAATTAAAATATTTTAGAAATTTAATTATTATAATATTTTGATTTAAAATTAAATAAAAATTATAATTTTTGTAAAGTGTTATTGATTTTCTGGAAATCTATAAGTTAAATAAATTATGAAAAAGTTAGAAAATCTGAATGTAAGTTATTTTGGAAATTTTTATTTAATTTTTTAATGGAATTTAAATTAACTTTGAAAATATGGTTAACTTATGATATTTTGCTTTTTAAATTAATTTAAAATGATTTGTATAACATATTAATGATTTTTGAATAAAGTTAAAATGTTAATGAGTGAATATTGAGTTGAATTTGGAAATATAACTTAAATTGGAATTTATGAATTTGGTTTAAAAGTGAAATTTTAAGTTAAGTTAAATAAAATGGAACTAAGTTATATTTGAAATTTTAAACTTAAGTGTTAAGTTGAAATTTAATGTAATGAATTTAAATTTGAATGTTGAAATTTAATAAGTGAATTATTAATAATTATTGATTTTTGGAAGGAAACTTAACTTTATAAAATCATGAATTTAAGGAAAATTAAATGATGCTTGTAAATGTGAAAATGTATGATTTTATAAGTTAAAAATGATTTAAATAAAAATATAAGTGTTTGTGAAATTCTATTGAATATTTGAAGTTAATTAACAGCATTTTTAATACTGTCTTTTGTTGAATTTAATTGTTTTTTTGAATGTAACTTTCTGTAGCAAATTTTCTAAATGCCGCGAAACTTGAATTTTCATTGTTTTAATAAATTTAAGTGCATAAATGAACATTGAAAAGTTTAAACTTTTGGCATTTAATAATTTAATTATTAAATGTAATAACTTCCTTTTATGATTTAATAATGAAGTAATTTGTTTTGAAATATAACTGTTTGATATATTAAAATGATTGAAATGTGGTTTCGAAAGATATGATATTTTGATATATTAAAATGATTGAAACGTGGTTTCGAAAGATATGATATTTTGATATATTAAAATGATTTGAAACGAAGTTTTGAAAGATATGATATTTTGATATTAAATGATTTGAAAAATGGAGTTTTGAAAGATATGATATTTTTATATTAAATGATTTGAAAATGGAGTTTTGAAAGATATGATATTTTGATATTAAATGATTTGAAAAATGGAGTTTTGGAAGATATGATATTTTGATATTAAAATGATTTGAAAAGAAGTTCTGAAAGATATGATATTTTGAAAATGAAGCTTTGAAAGGTTATGATATTTTGATATATTAAAATGATTTGAAAGGAAGTTTTGAAAGGATATGATAATTTAATATATTGTAATGGTTAGAAAAGACTTGATATTTATTTTGATACATATTTGAATTGAAAGATATGGTATGATGATATATTGAAATGGTTTGGAAATGATTTAATCTTTATTTTGGTAAAGATTTGGGTTGAAATGATATTTCATTTTGAAGTATATAATATTGTTTTAAAGTTATAACTACGGGTTATAATAACGATTGGTTGTTAAAGAGACCGGAATCGGATATTGTCTTATAGCCGGCCAATACCGAAAACCACTTTAACAACTGTGTACGCGGTGGAGATTTCAGAATGTAGTAGGATGGTGGCGACGTTCTCGAGGTATATTACGTGGACCCAACTCCCGTGAGTTGGCATATATGACTAAAACAGGAGCTATACCGGGCTACACAAAGGGTCGCACCCTTTCATCGAGCATGCTCCATCGGAAACCATTCTATTACTTTTGTGATTTGATACGTGGCGCCACTTTGATTCAGGGGTATGTCTCGAGGTGGGCGGAAGCTGTTGGTTTGCCGTCACCACCGGTCCGGGAGTGCAAACGGTGTATCCACCCTGACATTGCCTCGCATGCCTTGTCAAATCCTTATATCAAGCCCACTACGATTTTGGTTTTAAAGATCCGACCGCGTTAAGGTTCACCATCCCCTTAATGCTATTTTCTATATGATTATACATTACTGATTAGACACTACTGTATATAGCGCAATATACAAATAGTAAATAGTTTAACGGATCCTTAGAGGATGGGCGGTCCCAAGCATCTTCTAAGTTACTTGTACCTTTACTACAGTTCATTTGAGTTGATTTACGTTGTATAAGTATTTATGTCCTGACTCGAGCGTTTGTATTTTATTTACGCTCGGATTAGGCTGAGTTATTCACAGATTTGGATTTCCACTTTCTGGAGATTGAAATCGCTGGAGATTATCTACTTGTCAAGTTTTTTCATTTGCAGTCTGTTGTTCCTTTCAGCTCTTGTATTAGTAGACTTCTACGTAGTGAGACTTCCTTTGTACTTTATTTCTTCTGTTGTATTTGATGTAACTCTGATATTTTATATAGTAGCTTCATGAACTACTATTTCTTTTACTTCCGCTGCATTATTATTACTCCGTGTTTGTGATCTATGATTTTTATTTACTGTATATTCTGGGATTTGCGAAATTTTTATTTACAACGCGGTATTTTGAGAAATTCAATTCCGACATGTGTGTCTACCTATACACTTATAATGGATGCGAATGGTTGAAAATATCGGGTCGTTACAGTTGGTATCAGAGCTTTTGTAGCTCTAGGCAAAACTCAGCATATGGAGTGAATGTATTTACAGAATCACTTTCATTCGAGTTTGAATCTCTTCCTTTTTTACTCGATTCCTTTGAATATTGGAACGTTCCCTACGGTTTCAAAATCTATTCGTATCCCTTACTATTCATCTTCTTTTGACTCTGGAGTATTCCATAACTCCGCTTCGAATGATCTTTCTAGTGAGTCGGTGGTCACGCCAATTTCAAATTGAATTGTAAAGGAGTGAAACGCCTTTACAATTAGCATCGATTCACCAGAGATTTATATCTATCCTTGGTTTAGATGCTAATATCTTTTGTTATTCCAAACTTTATCTATTGAGATTGAATGTAGATTTACCCTAGAAAATCCATATCGATCTTATTATTTAAGTCATGGTTGACCCGGTTAAGGTTGCCCGCGATTTATTTAAGCTTACCCACCTCCCTACTCTGTTATTTAATCATCTTGTCTTTTGTTTCCAATCTATTCTTCCAAACATTTTGAATTGTACATGTATATCTATGTTTTGTTTTATATATTGTGTTGTTTGGGTTGTTGATGTTGATTTGGGTTTCCGATCGATTCGTCTGATCAACGCTATCGATATGATTTCTAAAACACATTGACAGAACAAACTGACACAATATTATTTTAAAATTTGGTTAATGAAATAAAATTTTGATATAAAAGTAAATTTATGGAACTTAATAAATTGATTTAAAATTGATTATTTGAAATGATAATACTTAATCTATCATTTATTGTTTTATAAATGAATTTATAGACAGTTATTTATAAATTTATTTGGGAACTGAAATGAATTTAAAACAAGAAATTTGAGAATTTAATTTCCGATGGTTTCAAACCTTGTGTTTAAAGTTTTAAAGGATTATATTATTTAAATTATTTTCGAATAGAATTTGTTTTCAAAGAACTTGAAAGTTTAAAAATTAGTGCTCTTCTCTTTGTCGCTGGAAAATAACTTCGGTGATGACTGCAGCATCATCGACATTCATTTTCGAGTTTCGAAGTGAAGAGACCGCTCTGTAGTCTTGCTACAGCTTTGTTTTGGAAATCAATTTGATTTGAATTTCTAAAATATGACTTGATCTATAATATATGTAGACATATGATTTAAATTTGACTTGATAAACTATGTACATACCTTTAGTTATCTCCAAATGGTTTGAAGAAATCGGAAATTTAATTCTTAAATTTTAATTTTAAGAATAATTTCAATTATAAAAAGAAAATAAAATTTTGGATGAATATTCAAGCATGAAATGATTTAATTTATACAATTGCATTCAATACAACTTACCTTAATTTTTCAAATGTTAACAATGTAATTGGATAATATACAATATAAAAAGATTTTATAAATAAAATTTGAGTGGTTATAATAAATGTTATACACTTAATTTTTAATTATAAAATGAATAACGGAGGTAAATAGAATAAATGGGTAATTGAATAATTTACAACATAAAATAATGTTAAAAGAACTAAGAATAAGAGAAAGCAATTATAATAAGTGTAAGTATATTTAACATAAGTGATAAATATATTGAGCGGAATAAGTTTAATTTTAATTAGGAATAAAGAAGAATAAGATTTATTAAGTACATTGTAAGTGTAATAAATGATTATTTTTCAAACCCATGGTTAAAAAAATTGTTAATTTAAGATGATTGGATAATAAGATAATGAAATTTGAGATAGTTAACGATTTATTTAACTTATGAAAAAAAAGGGAAAAAAAAGATTTTAAGTTGAAATTTCCATGCTTTCAAATCTATTTCCTTTTTTTTTTCAAACTATCTTTTGGTTGTCCTTATCATCCTTATCTAGCTATAGACTAGTATAGGCATCTTTATATAATCTTTCTATTTAGAAATCTTTCTATAATCTTTGATAATTTGCACCTTGCGAAACTTACCTATAATAACAGTTATCAGGTATAATTTTCAATCTTCTTGTCATCTTATCTTAATCCTATTTCACTCTATCTTTTTCTGTGCTTTTCTGTACCTCATCCCTTTTCGAGGACGAAACGTTTTGAGTGGGGGAGAGTGTAACAACCCTAGATTTTTGTATATTATTTAAATTGGACTTTCTTTTATTTTTAAATTATTTTAAATTTGTTTTATTTCAAATGTTTCGTTTTTAAATATAAATGATGATTATTAAATGATTTATAGTTCAAACCAGTATAATTTGAATATTTTACTGTAAAGTGGATTTCTGGTCAAGCTGTTCAAACTGTGACTTTTAAACTTCAAATTTAAATTATTTAAAACCTTAAATTTTATCTTTTATTATGAAAATAGACGTGATAACTTGAATACTGGTTTTCGTTTCGTTGAAAACGGAGTTAAACTGTAAAAGTTATGTGCATTTCAATTTTGAGTGTAATTTGATTTATTTAACAATTTTGTCTATTATAAATTATATAAAAAAAATCATTGTCATCTTTATTTTAATATGTTATTGTATGTATATTTTTGTATTATAATAATTTTAAAATGAAGTAAATAATTTTTCAAAGTCAATGGTGATTTATTTATAATTTCTGGACACTGTTTTGGATTTTTAAGCAATTTCTTTCAATCTTTTTCTATTTTCTTTAAATTTAATATTTTTTTATATGTGTTAATATGTTATTTTAGGTATATTTGGTATTTTGAATGTTTTTAAATTGATGTTTGAATTCTTCCAAAGCTTATTGAATCTATTTCCAAATTTTAAAGCCTAGTTTCCATTTTTCTGCTATTTTCTTTATTTAAATTATATTTAAATTTAAAATTTATATATTTATTTGTCAATGCATTTTATTTTGTATTATTATCTTTGTTATAAATATTTTTACAATCCCATATAAATTTTCCAAAGCTCATTCTGTTTATTTTCCATTTTTCTAGACTAGTTTGCAAATTTGTGCTATTTTCTTACTTTAACCTTATATAGTTAATAAATATTTATATATATTTTATATTTGGTTATATTTTCAAAATTTTGACTGGAATTATTATTACTTTCAGTAATGTAAACTTATATGAATAAATTAAGGAAATTTAAAAGGTTTTAAAAGCTTTTAAACGTAGAGTCGTTTCACCTTCTAAGTCGTTTCTTTTATCGTTTCTTCATTTACTCTTTGGCATTTTTTTATTTATTAGTCACATCTTTCAGCTACATACTCTATTTCCTATTCATGTACATTCATTTTCATTTCTGAAACAAAAATTTTTGGCCATGGCTATTGAGAAGAGTTTGGGTAATGATTTTTCAACTTTTCTTATTCTTCTTCCTTGTTTACAATGATTTTTGCACTTGTTCTCATCTATATTTGATTGGATCCTCCTCCTCCAGCTCTGACCTGACCTCCACCACCCCCTTCCTCTGACCATCACCCATCCTACTACCTCTCCATTTCAGGCCGAGCCAATCCAAGGAGAATATCATCACCAAAATCCACAAATACATCACCTATTCACACAAACCGAGCCTAGTTTGCTAGCACCACCTTCACCTTTCTTTAGCCGCCATTTCCACCACCACCACCAGCCCAGGTCTGACCACCACCCTCTGCCACATCACTCGTCACCATCTGGACACCTATCCATGCCCTATAGTTTGAGGGCCGAACCCTATGGTGCAACAAAAGCCACCATCTTCCTTAGAACCCTTTGTATTCTATTGCCTTCTCTACTTGTAACTCCCACTCACCATTCAAACCCATATGTAGGCCGACCCAAACTAGATCTAAATCCATTCCTTGGTTGTGCTATTTCAGTTCATAACTAAATTATGTGAAGTTCAAAACAAGTGCAATTCATTTGATGTTGTTTTGAGCTTTGAATTCTAATGTTATTTGATGTTTAAATCGTGTTGAAACTTACATATATTTGTATTATTTTGTGTAAATGTTCGAACAAGGCTATTAGCTTTGGCTCTCCACTCTCTTGTCGTATCCGTGTTGTCGTGCCTTCATAGTGTCGGTATGTGTGCTTTGGCAGCAATCTCCAGCTTGAACATTTGAGTTATTCTCACCAGACAATATGTACATATATAACTAGTAAATTGACCCCTTTTGAATCAGTAAAATGCATTATCATGTTACACGTGCTACATTATGATTTTATGATGTTCACCTATGCTTAAACACCTGTTATAACATATGTTACTGTTATATTATGTTGTTCTGCTATTTTTATCAGTTTATCATACTGCAAGTTCCCTTTATATTAGAATCACTATGGGTTGAAATGATACATACCCGAACGGACTTTAGAATAGGGAAAAATCGTTATGGGCTGAAATGATAGGCCTAAACGATTTTCAACTTATTTTATTTACTTGGGACTGCGGATTTGAAATGATAAAACCCAGATTTTTCTTTGTAAATTAAGGGTTGAAATGATATATTACCCGTATCACTTTACCTAGCGTAGAAAATTATATATACAGGCCCGTAGTTAAAATATGTTTTCTAAAAATTTTAAAATATTTTAGAAATTTAATTATTATAATATTTTGATTTAAAATTAAATAAAAATATAATTTTTGTAAAGTATTATTGATTTTCTGGAAATCTATAAGTTAAATAAATTATGGAAAAGTTAGAAAAACTGAATGTAAGTTATTTTGGAAATTTTGATTTAATTTTTAATGGAATTTAAATTAACTTTGAAAATATGGTAAATTTATGATATTTTGAATTTTAAATTAATTTAAAATGATTTGTATAACATGTTAATGATTTTTGAATAAAGTTAAAATGTTAATGAGTGAATACTGAGTTGAATTTGGAAATATAACTTAAATTGGAATTTATGAATTTGGTTTAAAAGTGAAATTTTAAGTTAAGTTAAATAAAATGGAACTAAGTTATATTTGAAATTTTAAACTTAAGTGTTAAGTTGAAATTTAATGTAATGAATTTAAATTTGAATGTTGAAATTTAATAAGTGAATTATTAATAAATATTGATTTTTGGAAGGAAACTTAACTTTATAAAATCATGAATTTAAGGAAAATTAAATGATGCTTGTAAATGTAAAAATGTATGATTTTATAAGTTAAAAATGATTTAAATAAAAATATAAGTGTTAGTGAAATTCTATTGAATATTTGAAGTTAATTTACAGCATTTTAATACTGTCTTTTGTTAAATTTAATTGTTTTTTGGAATGTAACTTTCTGTAGCATTTTTAAATGCTACGAAACTTGAATCTTCATTGTTTTAATAAATTTAAGTGCATAAATGAACATTGAAAAGTTTAAAATTTTGGAATTTAATAATTTAATTATTAAATGTAATAACTTCATTTTTTATGATTTAATAATGAAGTAATTTGTTTTGAAATATAACTGTTTGATATATTAAAATGATTGAAATGTGGTTTCGAAAGATATGATATTTTGATATATTAAAATAATTGAAATGTGGTTTCGAAAGATATGATATTTTGATATATTAAAATGATTGAAATGTGGTTTCGAAAAGATATGATATTTTGATATATTAAAATGATTCGAAACGAAGTTTTGAAAGATATGATATTTTGATATTAAATGATTTGAAAAATGGAGTTTGAAAGATATGATATTTTGATATTAAATGATTTGAAAAATGGAGTTTTGAAAGATATGATATTTTGATATTAAAATGATTTGAAAAGAAGTTCTGAAAGATATGATATTTTGGAAATGAAGCTTTGAAAGGTTATGATATCTGGATATATTAAAATGATTTGAAAGGAAGTTTTGAAAGGATATGATAATTTAATATATTGAAATGGTTAGAAATGACTTGATATTTATATTGATACGTATTTGAATTGAAAGATATGGTATGATGATATACTAAAATGGTTTGGAAATGATTTAATCTATATTTTGATAAAGATTTGGGTTGAAATGATATTTTATTTTGAAGTATATAATATTGTTTTAAAGTTATAACTACGGGTTATAATAACGATTGGTTGTTAAAGAGTCCGGGATCAGATATTGTCTTATAGCCGACCAATACCGAAAACCACTTTAACAACTGTGTACGCGGTGGAGATTCCAGAATGAAGTAGGATGGTGACGACGTTCTCGAGGTATATTACGTGGACCCAACTCCCATGAGTTGGCATATATGACTAAAACATGAGCTATACCGGGCTACACAAAGGGTCGCACCCTTTCATCGAGCATGCTCCATCGGAAACCATTCTATTACTTTTGTGATTCGATACGTGGCGCCACTTTGATTCAGGGGTATGTCTCGAGGTGGGCGGAAGCTGCTGGCTTGCCGTCACTACCGGTCCGGGAGTGCAAACGGTGTACCCACTCTGGCATTGCCTCGTGTGCCTTGTCATATCCTTATAACGAGCCCACTACGATTTTGGTTTTAAAGATCCGACCGCGTTAAGGTTCACCATCCCCTTAACGCTATTTTCTATATGATTATACTTTACTGATTAGACACTACTGTATATAGCGCAATATAATACATAGTATATAGTTTAACGGATCCTTAGAGGATGGGCGGTCCCAAGCATCTTCTAAGTTACCTGTGCCTTTACTACAGTTCACTTGAGTTTATGTACGTTGTATTAGTATTTATGTCCTGACTCGAGTGTTTGTATTTTATTTACGCTCGGGTCAGCCTGAGTTATTCACAGATTTGGATTTCCACTTTCTGGAGATTGAAATCGCCGGAGATTATCTACTTGTCAAGTTTTATCTTTTGCAGTCTGTTGTTCCTTTCAGCTCTTGTATTAGTAGACTTCTATGTAGTGAGACGTCCTTTGTACTTTATTTCTTCTGTTGTATTTTATGTAACTCTGATATTTTTATATAGTAGCTTCATGAACTACTATTTCTTTTACTTCCGCTGCATTATTATTACTCTGTGTCTGTGATCTATGATTTTTAGTTACTATATATTCTGAGATTTGCCAAATTTTTATTTACAACACGGTATTTTGAGCAATTCAATTCCGACATGTGTGTCTACCTATACACTTATAATGGATGCGAATGGTTGAAAATATCAGGCCGCCATATCTAGTTAATTCCTTGGTGTCACGACCTTGCCAAAAGGCGGGATCACATTTGCCCTCCAAAGTACGTCTTGTGAGAACATGACGTGCTTTGAAAAGTTGCAACCTTCATCCCGAACTGTGTTATCTGACTCATCTGAATGGTTTTTTTCCTCTCTTTGAAAGATGTAACCCTTGATTGATTTTCAGTAGTACAAATAATGGATGGTTGACTGCCAATTGTTGCACTATGCACTGTTGTAACTGAGTATTGAGGGATAGCAAACTGTTGACTGCTGTTGTGATTGTCATCAGGTGAGCATTCAATTCCTGTAAATGTTAAATATTAAAAGTTGAATTACGGTATGTAGGATATACATGAGCTTAAATCTCATCAACATCTATTTGTTCACGAGCCGTTACCGAATTCTTAGTTCCTAGTTAGATCGAGTCTCGTATCAAACCTCTCCTTGATCGATGTGAAATTCGAGTCGTAGTAACGATCAATAGTCATTTAAGTAATTTTATTTCGTATCGATCCTCTCTTGGATCAATCCGAGATGTAGGAATGCATGCTTCATATCGATGGATATCGATATGAAATAGATAGCCCTTGGAGAGGCAACGTATTGATGGATATGTGGTCTTGGGTCTTCAAGCTGATGGACACGAAATAGGCGTTTCGTATCGATGGAGTAGAAATAGATGGCTAGTAATTTGATGGGTACGAAGCGCTGACTTTGGATTGCTTCGAGTTTATGGATACAAAAGTCGCTCTTCGCATCGATGAAATCTTCGCTAATGGATATGAAATGACTGTTTCGTATCGATGAAGTCACGTGGCTCCAGTACAACCTGTCTGCTCCTTTCGTATGGATGGATAGATGGATACGAAAAGCTTCTCCTACAATCGATCGTCGATGGGTATGAAGAAAGCTCTCTCATGTAGTCCTGCCTTTGATCGTCGCAACCGATTCAGCTTACTGGGTAACGAATCGTTTCCTTCCCTTGATTTTGAGTCCATATAAATACTTTCTCATACTTAGGCATTTTTCTCATCTGTTCATTCTACGGTTTTACCTTCGTATCGCTTCGAGTATTAGAAAAATGAAACAAACTGTCTTTTGCCCTTAAGTTATTTAATCCACTTAACCGCTCGAATTAGGTAATTGAATTCTCAATCCACATTCCAATGACGAGATTTCGAGGTCTAGCACCATCATATTCAGAATTGTGATCGATTCCGATCGCATTGAGGCCAGAGTTTGGCCGGAGAAGGTTGAAATAGAATCTGAAATGATTGGGGAAGGCGAGGTTTGGAGGGACGCAAAGCTTCAATTTCGTATCGATGAATGGAAAGAGAAGACTTGGCTTTGTATCAATATGGGGCATAAGGTTCGTATCGACGAAGAATTGACTTATGAAATGGTGGATTTCGTATCTATCTAGAGTAGAGACAATTCATATCGGTTCGAGGCTATCAACATGAAATCGAAGGGCCACTGACTGGTACGAAAATCATGGTAGGTTATCGATATGAATCTAATGGTCTTCGATCGATACGAATCTCATGGTCTTCGATCGATACGAATCTCACGGTCTTCGATCAATACGAATCTCACTGTCTTCGATCGATACAAATATATATAACACGACCGATACGAAGCTGCTGAGTTTCGATCGATACAAAGTTAAAAAACTTTGATCGATAAGAAACTAAATTTATATGACCGATACGAAATTAACGCTTTTACCAATGCGAAGTAGAGCTTAGGTGATCGATACGGGTTGAACCTTGATGAACCTGAAACTGCTTGCATATTTGAACACCTGACTCCGACGAGCTTCAATGTTGCAAAATTGGACTTGACCGTATCACTACATATTTAACTACATTTTAAGTTCACCGATGAAACTGTAACTAAATAAAATTTTAACGAACTTTAACTTAGATCGGTCTCTAAAATCTGGATAGCACGGTTGTGATGGTCAGTGATGACGGTTACTCCAGTTGAATCTTGAAGTCTTATCATTCGAACACTTCTTTTTTATTTCCGTGAATTTTCTTGAGTATTACGTAGAACTACACTGCACAATGCATCCACACACTTCACTTTGGGGGATAGATGGGATTATTATCATCTAATGATGGTTTTTGATAAGTTGATTAGTTATGGAATCCACAAGTTCTCAACAACATGAAACTCAAAGTCCATCTTCCTCAATAATAGAGGTGTCAATCATTGTAGCCGAAGTAATAGGTCCAGCTCTAGATGAGCTGCCAAGAGCAACTTTTATTGTGAATCCACAAGACTCTATGCCGTCCAATATATCTGAAGATATGTTGGGATGAATATGCTTAAGGCACGGTCTATCATTAGACGATGTTTTGTTACCGGGACCGAATGATAGACCACATGCTCCCCGGAAGGTTTACTACCTTCAACAGGCATTCATGTACAACCGGGATGCTTCCTCCATTCAATAAATATATTAGAGAAGTGCCGTCTTTCTTTTGAATCATCCCATCGCAACTACATCCGAATGGTTATGCACTGTTGAACAGTTTGTTCATTGTATTCATGGAGCATCTTTTCGACCCCCGACCCCAATCGAAGTCAGATACCTTTTTAATGTTCAGAGCCGACGAGATAGTCCTTCTTTCACGTTCTTAGAGGCGGTCAGGAACTGCCAAGTTGTGACCAGTTCCTGGACCAGACTTAGTTATTTCAAGACAGAGTGGTTCTACGTCCGGTGCTCTCCATGATTTGCTGGTCGATGGTTAGTCAGATGTAAGTGCTGCAACCTTTTCCAGTAGTTAGCGAGAAAACCACAGTTGATGTAAAAACTAATATCTTTTTTTTTTACAGCCACCATTTCGTGACCCGAAGGTGCCTCCTTTAAAGAAAAAGTACGAGTCCTTCAAGAATTGCCAAACGAAATGAGGGAAATCGACTCAGTGCTTACAGATAGAAATTTACGGGTCGTCGGGCAAATCGATCGACATCAAAGCGTAAGATTGGAGGGATCAATTAGGGCGGCTCTGGTGAGACGGGCTAAACATAGAGCGTCTGGCATCATAATTTCTTAGGAGGGTGATAGGGAGGATATGCCCATCGATGATGAACATGTAGCTAGGCCTTCGGGCAGTTTTTAGGAGTTGGACGAAAGGAGAAAAAGCAAGGCAGCCGCTTATAACTACCATAAATCTTTGAGATGGAAATCCATAATTGTGTTTTTGCCAGTCTTCGGCATTAGAATCATGGAGACTCCTCCCACTCAAGCAGAAAATCCTTTCGAAGGGCTTGCTGATATTCCAATCTCGGACTATGTTTCACTTTAACATGACACTGGATTGGAGGAGCATCAAAGTGATCTACACTTAAGTGAGTCTCTTCCCACAAGCGGGGCCGACATTTCCGATTGGTCAAAGGGTTGCACATACATACACAATTCATGGCACTACACGATTTCAAATCATAAGTTGCCCATTTTAGGAGATTACTAACTCTGTTTTTCTTTCTTCTTTACAGATACAATGACTAGAAGAGAATCTATGTTGGAAAGTCTTTATTCAACGCGTCAATCATGTAGCACCTACTATGAGTCTTGTAGGAGGAAGGCTAAAAGAAACCGGGACCGCGGTTACTCTAGTTAGGAAGGTTACGAGAGGGAGAGGGATAGATATTACAGGCATCGATCACGATCGCGTTCTCCTCCTCCTCGAGCCCCCACACAACCTTCAGGCCATGGAATACAACCAGTAGAGCCTCCTCCCCAAAAATCATCTTCTCAAACCTTTAGGCCTGAATCACAACGTCGCAAACATGAGGCCGAAACTCCCATTGTTGCTGAACAAACTATCACTGAGCCTACTGGGGAAGGGGTTATTAGAATTACCCAGTTGAAGAAAGATTTTCAAATATATGCTTTGACTGCTACATCTTTCCCCCTCATTTAAAGAAAATTCCCTCGAAAGCATAAAACACAATGCATGATTACATTCATGACATCTATACCCAGAGTAGGTGAAAGCTGTAGAAAAAGCATCGAAGGTGGCCTTTGAGTGGGTGAAAGCCTATTTGGTGTCAACAATATAGGCTACCAAATTCAGAACAAAACCAACAAATTAAACCACTTCAAATGTTTCCATTAAGCATAAAAAGAGAGCTATAATTATCAAAATGTTGAAGCTACATGACTAGAGGCTTCATTACCCCTAAATTGAAGGGATTAGCCTCGCATATTTATTATCAAAACAACAAATATAGCTTGCAAGATGAAAGAAAAAGAAAAGGAAAAGAGAGCAAAGTGAAATGAAAAACTAATCTACTTGCGTGAAATAAGAGAAATCTACAATACTTGCATAAAAGGGAATGAACATGTAATTAAAAAGAAACAGCAATTAACATTGCATAAAATGAAAAGAAAATTATATAAAATAAAAATGGCTAAGTAGCCATGAAAAGAGAAGAGAGCTTTCTTTTATTTTGAGCCTAAACTAATGAGAAGAGAAACTAAGGAAGAGGAGGAGGGTGGCTTACATGAAACATAAGGGGTTATTTATACAAGAATGAAACCCTAATCCATAAATTAGGGAATGACCAAACTACCCTTGAGAAAGTGTGGAGGCCAAGTAATCATTAGCTTCTACTAATCATCATTTAAGTGTACATGAAGCCATTAATTCCATAAGCATGTGCATTAGCCTCTAATTTGTACATTAATGTGGTGGGTAGGTGGGGTCCTCCATGTTTTTCACTTTGAATAATTTCCATCTTCATTCCTTTGTATTCATTTTATGCATGCATATTACTTCATGAACCCACTTGTAATTGAGTTTATTTCCTACAAAATAATATAAAAATTTCCAATTAAATTTTCTCAAATTAATATATGCACAAAAATGACCATTTTGCCCCTAGATGAAGATGAATATGTGACAATTTCAAATAATATGAATATTGGTTCAAACAAGTTAAAATACCCAATATGAGCATTTATTTTATTTTATTTAAATACATTTAAGTGCACATCAAACACCCCCACACTTATCTTTTTATTAGTCCTCGAATAAAAAAACTATGATAAATCCGTGTTCGTAGGGAGCACTATTGCATTGAGCGCATGCGACATGCCGTTAAACCTCTAGGTGTCCCCAGTAGGACGAGTATTGTCTCGTGAGGGTTTTCAGCGGATAATACCCACAAAACCCAAATGCAGGATGAAAATATTTACAAAATGCAAATTTTGTTTACAAAAAGATGAATGCGAATTTTTGAAAATATTTACAAATGAAAGATTTACTTTTAAATTGACACGAATAAGTTAAATATAGGTTTCGGTCATTATCTTGAAAATTTAAGTCATTCACTCGTCAAAATTTCCAATAAAAATCATGTTATCATAACAATCGACTATAGTTTAACTCGTTATTTCGTTCGATAACAAAGTGTAATTTCGAAATATATCCTTAGTTGATTATCAAAGTTTGTCAAAATGGTATTTTTATTTCTTTTCAATAACAAATCAAATGAAACAAGTAAAAATAGTGCTAGGATTTCAATTGCTTGATCTCTCATTATTTGTAAGAAAAATTACACACCTAGCTCAGGTAAACCGAGGTCAGATATACCACCCATGCACCGCCTTTCGGGCTTATGTGAGGGGAGTACAGAGCATGGCGAGTGCACGCACTTTTGTGCATACACCGATCGATCGTAGGTGGTTTTTATTAAGTCTTTTTTCTTTCTTTTTTACATGTGTTCCATACATGCATACCCGTGAGGACTTTTAAATGAGTATGAAAACACATAATCAAAGATTCCAAGCAATTCACTCATGCATAACCATGAGGATTTTTAAATGAAAGCGAATACTTTGGATGTTATTATTTTTTATTTTTTAAGAGAGAGAGAATTTTACAAAATCATTTTATCACCACTTAACTTAGAAGACAAAAAAAATGTTATATCTTTTACTTTCAACCACTTTTAAAAAAAAGATTTTCAATTAGGATATATTCATAATTATCACGTATGAACCTTCCTATATACTAGTTAAACTATCATTATTTGTAATCAAACTTCATTTTTATTTTTGTTACAACAAATAAATTTTCAAAAATTTTAATTTAATAAACCAAAACCATATATTTATCCTATAGTGTTTCTATAAAAATAAATCAAAATGCTTAAACTTTTTATTTATTTTTTTGCTTTTTTAGGAGGAGAAAAAAATTGAAAAGAAAATGTAAAAATAAACCATGAAAATTTAAAAAAAAAAAGATAAGACTTCCCCCACACTTGATATTGACTGTGTCCCCACAGTCAACAAAGTGAAAGGAGAAAAATAAAAGCACAAACTTTATTTAAATGAAAATGAAAAGATGATTATTTACATGACATCAGAAAGTATGTCATTAAAGAGTAAATGAACCGGTCTTCCAAAAACCGATACATTTGTCTCGTCAAGTATGCGAGACACAGCTTAAGCTCGAAAAACCAAATTGTAAAAGATTTCGAAGTTGATTGTTGATTTGGAAAAATGAATTTTGTTTTATTAAAAATTGAACGAGTTATTTTGTTTTCAATGATTTTTGGGGGTGATAAAACAATTGATTGAAATTCACATTTATTTTCACCAAATTGAAATTCAAGTTAATCATTGAAAACATCTTCCAAATTATCGATTTTAAAGTCAAAACAGTGATCGAAATCTTCCCCATCAAAATTTAACGACTCATTTTCTTAAATTCCATAAAACTCATTTCGTTAAATTCATCTTCCTTTGTTGGATTATCAACAACTTCGTCGCATATATCCCTTTCAAAATCCAAAGTTGTTGTATTCAAATTTTTAGAAAAAGGAAGATCGAAACTTAAATCGAGTTTCTCACCCTCAAAAGAATTGAAATCCAACCCAATTATCGTGTTTTCAACAACTTCATTAAGATTGTTATTCAGTTTCAAAAGTTTTGTTTGAAAATCGTCAATTGTGGTAAAAGATGGATTATCACTTGACTCATCACACGTTGGAATTTGATTTAGTTTCTCACGAAAATTTTCCAATGTTTTAATCAACAAATTCGTGTGATCATCGATAAATTTCATTCATTTGCTCAACAAAGTCAAATTTATAATTACTAACTTGCAAATTTTTGATTTGCACTTGTTGAGAACACGAATTGTCAATTTCGATAAACGGTACATTATTATTTGATTCTTCGCAAGTTAAGATTTGATTATGATTTTCACGAAAAGTTTTGTAATTTTCAAGTAATAAATCCCCGTTATCTTTTTCCATTTGGTCAACAAAATCAAATTCATGATTATTAATTTGAAAACTTTCATTTTGAATTTGCTGATAACCAAAGTTTTCAATCATATCATTTGAAACTATTCCCATTGCCAAAATTATTTGAAAACTGGTTCACATTTTCGTCTTGATTTTGAATTTCATTTTGAAGCTCGAAGTTGAATTGGCATGGATTACACTCGAAATCATTTGAATTTTGAATTGAATTCAAATTTTGAAATCCTAGAAAATTTTGACTCGAGTTATCACGAAATACGAATTACACAAATCATTTATCATTTGATTTTGTTGTGTAGAGATTTCAAGCAAAGACGGAATGCTATTTTCAAGATTTGAGGGCTGCTCGTTATTTTGAAAATTTTGTGGTTCGAAATTCGAATAGTTTAAACAATACTTGGTGTTAAAATATCCATACGAATTTGGAGTGAAATCGTATGGATTATATTGATTTTCACAACTATTGTCAAATTCATGTAAGTAGGGAAACTCGGACATTTTCAATAATTTTTTTTTGGTTTTTTTATAATGGAAATATATTTACAAGCAGAATTTATTTTTCAAAAGGGAAATTGATTTTTGTTTTTTGTTTTTCAAAAAAAAATTCTTTGTTTTTGAAAAGGTTTTATATTATTTTTTTGGATTTTGGTTTTTCTAAAAAAATTTCGGATTTTGAAATTTCAAAGAAGTAGGATGTAGAAATTTCAAAGAAAAGGAATTTTTACAATTTTTTTAGTTTTGGATTTTGATTTTTTTTTTTTTTAAATATGCATGAACTAATGCAACTAAATGAATGCAAGGTTAATTACAAATGATTTATCCTAACTTAACCCAAAATTGTATAATCACACATTGTCTTAGATAAATAAGATAGTTCTCAGCCAGGTAACGGGCATGATTTATCGGTGCACCACGAATCATCGTAGCTATGCAACCGAAGGTTTAAGTACCTTCAGAGAAACAACCACTATAATATTTACGAATCACCGTAATATTTATAAATGGTTATTGCTCTGCCGTAGCCTAGACACCAAGAAATTAAATTATTCATAGAAGACAACTTGTCAATATACAATTAAGTGATATCGATATCTAACCGTTATTATTAATCAAATTCTAAGATGAAATGCAAAGTAGAAATTAAATGTGTATTAACAATGCAACTACGAATGATTTTTTTTTTTTTTAATTCAGTTATGCAAATGCAAACAACCAACAATGCAAAACTAATAAAGCAATAGATAAGCAAGCAATCAGTTTTTTTTTGGCATGCAAAGCGAAGCAATTATTTTTGACAGCAGTTCCTCTCCGTTTGAAATTCTGCTTTGGCAACCTGAAATAGAAACAAGATATATACAATTTTTTTTCTTTTTAAAATATATATATCAAAGGAGAAACTAAACAAAGGGAAAAAAAATTATTGCAATCAAAATAAACACAGCAAAACAAAAGACTTCCAAACAAATAAAAAACTTTTTCTTTTTTTTTGTTTTTGTTGTTTTTTTATATAAAGAAACAAAAAAAACTTTGAACACACACCCTTTTTTTAAGGAAACAACTAAAACAACTAGAGAAAACACTTTTACCACGTGAACTAAACAAAAGAATGCACTCAACCTTAAAACCCGACCCAATTAAAAAAATCCGAATAAAACACTTCCCTAAATAAAACAAAAACAAAAAATCAGAGCAAATATAGTTCATAACCCAAATAAAATCCACTTCGAAACAAAATTAAAAATCGCTTCTTTCTCACAACAATCAAAATCGAATTCACGATGAAGACCTCGAACTGTGGTCGCGGCGGTTGTTCAGAGGATTGGAGATGGTTTCTTTTGAAGGCGCTGGTTGGTTGCCGAGTTAAGGAAATGGTTTGGGTGGTGGGCAAAAGTCGGAAGGCGGTTCGATTTCGCGGTTGAGGAAGATGTCAAGGAGATCACAATTTTGGGGGTGTCAGCGATTTGATTTTAAAGGATTTAAATGGAGCAACAGTGGGATGTGTAGTAGTAGCTCGGCTTGCAGCTGCGGAATTGGCAATCGTTACTTGCGATGATGAAGATGTCAGCGTGTAACTGGGTTAGCTGGAGGAATTCGAATGTCGAAGGGATAAAGGTTAGCGTAACACTGTAGTTTTTTTTGGGATGGTAAATGTTGAAATGGTTGCAGTTTTGGTAGCTGTAGTGGAATGGTTGGATGGGCAGTGGGGTTGTATTCAATGATGAATCCACAGTTTTACAAGGTGATGGTTGTATTCAATGATGAAAATAAGATGGTGAAGGCAGAGTTGTGGAAGGTTGATGTATTTGTGGAGTGATATATGGTACAGGGTGGAATTTGAGTTGCTGCAACTTTGTAGTGGTGGTGATATGGGTGTTGTTGTATCAGTTGTAGGCTGGGCAGATTGTTGTGCTTAGTGGTTTGTATAATTTTATATGCAGGATTGGTTGATGGCAAAGGCAGTTGGGCAACAGTTACAGGCAGTCTGTATGGTTTTGTTGAATTGTTGAAGTGATATGGAAGGTGGAAGAAGTTTTGGGTAGGTATGTAAGATGTAGGAAGTGATGGAGTTGTTTTGGAATTGAGACGTGAAGACAGTGCATAGTTTTGAAGGTGTAGCAGAGGAGTGAATGGAACAGTATATGGTGGGAAGTGATGAAGGTAATGGCTTGTATCATAGTGCAGAGAACAGTAAACAGAGGCAATGTAACAGTAACAGAGAAGTGTAAAATGTAAATAGAAAATAGAAATTGATGAAATGTGAGTGTAATTGAAAAATGAGAATGCAATGTAATTTTGTACAATAAGAAATGAACTGCAATGCAAATTTGGAGAATTGTTTGTGGAGGCTTTTTTTAGATCAAATGCAAAATGCAACTAAAACTAGAAAACAAAACACAAACACAATGTAAACAAAAAATCGTAGAACACAATTTTTTTTAATATGCAACACACACACAAAATTAAAACACACAAAGCAAACAAAAATAATTCGAAGAAAAGAAAATCAAAAATCAAAACAACTCCCCGGCAACGGCGCCAAAAACTTGTTAATTTGCGGAAATTCTATCGGATTAGAAAACCGTCGAAAAACTTAGAAATAAAAATTAATCGCAAGTGCATGGTGTACGAATGTAGCACGTGGCGAATACGGGTCGATCCGCAGGGAATTGATGATTTTAAAATTCTATTCAATCAAATTAACCAAAGTTGAAAGTGTGATTAGGTGAAAATATAAGAAACTAACAAAACTAGCAAAAGAAAAATAGATAAAAATATGAGAGTTAAATGACAATTTAGAATAAATCCACTCTCTAGATCATATAATTCAACAATTAATGAAATTATGATCTCTTTTTATGGTCATAAGTGAGTTTAAATGATGTGCTTATCATAAGTATGGCTCATTTGTGCTATTAATTAGCTCAACATATGCCATCAAACTATAACACAAGCTTCAAACCACTTACTAACCCTCATAATTATGACAACAAAGTTGAAAATGAAATCTATTATAAGTATGACCAATTAACTATTAATTAGAAATATAGACCATCAATTTTGAATTTCAAATAACTTTCTTATGCCATAATCATATTTTGATGAAGAGCCATTTGTGTTAGTGATTGTTTAAGCATAGCCTATTTGGCATCAGCAATATAGGCTATCAAATTCAAAACAAAACCAACAAATCAAACCACTTCAAGTGTTTACATTAAGCACAAAAAGAGAGCTATAATTATCAAAATGTTGAAGCTACATGATTAGAGGCTTCATTACCCCTAAATTGGAGGGATTAGCCTCTCATATTTGTTATCAAAAGAACAAATATAGCTTGCAACATGAAAGAAAAAGAAAAAGGAAAAGAGAGTAAAGTGAAATAAAAAACTAATCTACTTGCATGAAATAAGAGAGATCTACACTACTTGCATACAAGCAAATGAACATGTAATTAAAAAGAAACAACAATTAACATTAGATAAAATGAAAATAAAATTACATAAAATAAAAACGGCTAAGCAGCCGTGAAAAGAGAAAGAGAGCTTTCTTTTATTTTGAGCCTAAACTAATGAGAAGAGAGACTAAGGAAGAGGTGGAGGGTGTCTTACATGAAACATAAGGGGTTATTTATACAAGCATGAAACCCTAATCCGTAAATTGGAGAATGACCAAACTACCCTTGAGTTGTCTTATGGATGGTCGGTTCATATTGGTTTGTGTTTAAACTCTAATCCGCTCTCTGGGGATGTAGAGTTAGTCGATGTTTATACTCCAGTTCATGCTCTGGGGACTTAGATTAGTGTTTATACTCTAATTCGCAGTGTGGAAATTCTTAGTTGCCCGACAGACGGTCAGTCACGTCTGCTTAGGCGTTCGAATTTCGTTCGCACTCTGGGAATGATGGCTTTATCAGGATCGTGAATGGTCGACTCACATCCACCCTGAGTTAACAAGTGAGTCGTTAGATGGACAGATCCATCCTCCTCTAACTTGGTTTGGATAGGGGCGAGGTCGTTAGGTGGACGAATCCAACCTCCTCCAAACCGCATTTGTAAATTTATATTTCAATTCGCACCCTAGGAATCTAGAGTTAGTTAGAGGATTGTCGTGTATCGATCCTATTTAGTCTTTAGTGTAATGGATTGCCACCGAGCTCGGGTTTCACATAGTGAGTGACCGGTCGTATTACAGTTACTCTCTATTTGAATAAATCCCACCGTATGATGGAACTCAGCTCTTCGTACATCGTGATGGTTGTATGACATATTCAGTAATCACAGCTCTGGCTCGAAGACATGGCACTTTACTGCTGAAATAAGAAAACATGGAAAAATCAGTTGCCTTATTACAAATTCAAATTTTGAAATGCAGAAACAACTTGCAAATGAAAAAATAGACTAAATAAATAAAGCCTGTCATGTGTAGTAGCGACGAAAACTCTCGTTGTTCTAGGCTCTTGGCAAAGTAAGACCGTCAACGGTCGATAACTTAAATGTGCCATCTCTAAGCTTCCGTTCAATCACATACGGCCCTTCCCACATTGGTTTCATGTGCGAAGGTACCGGGTAGAATCTTTTGAGGATGAGATCACCAAGTACGAAGGTTCGGGATCGGACCTTGGTATTGCACAATCGGGCGACCTGACTTCGGTACGCGGCTGCCCTCAAATCAGCCTCTTCTTGCTTCTCATCTAATAATTCAGTGATTCGGCAAGAAATATAGCATTTTTCTTTGGATCATAGTATGTTATGCAATGAGAAGGTAATTCCATCTCAACTGGAATAACGTCTTTTGAACTACAAGAAAGAGAGAATGGAGTGTGGCCGGTCGCGGGCTTGTAGGTTTTTCAGTAAGCCCATAAACCATAGGAAGTTCGTCAACCCATTTGCCCCTGGCCTTTTCTAGTCATTTCTTCATAATAGACTTGATAACTTTATTAATAGCTTCAACCTGTCCATTCGCTTGAGGATGTGCAATTGTAGAGAATTTCTTTTGAATGTGGAATCGTTGACAAAAATCCTTGAACTCAACGCTGTCGAATTGGGTTCCGTTATCCATGATGATGGTATGCAGGAGACCAAATCGACAGATAATGTTGCGTACCACGAAGTTGATCACTTTCTACGTCGTGTTTGTAGCAAGGAGTTCAGCTTCCGCCCACTTAGTAAAGAATCAACTACGACGATGGCGTACTTCGCACCACCTTTGGCCAGAGGTAGAGAACCAATAATAGCAATGCCCCAGACTGCAAATGGCCATGGACTGACCATCTAGGTTATTTCGGTTGGAGGGGCTCTAGGAATCCGAGCGTGTTTTTGACATTTGCCACATTTTCTACGTAGTCTGATGCATCACGATTCACGGTCGGCCAATCGTATCCATATCTGAGTACTTTCTTAGCTAAAGCTTGCCCCCTGATGTGATCGTCACATTCTCCTTCGTGTACATCATGTAACACTCATTTAATTTCATCCTGAGCGATACAATGGAGTAAAGGAATAGGGTACCCTCTTCTATACATGACTCCATTCTGAATAGTGAACTGCGACGCTTTTTGAAGAACTAGTTTTTTTCACTCCCGCGCTCAAGCGATGTTCCATGCTTGAGATAATTTCTAAATGGAGTCTTCCATGACTGCTTATCGGGAACGACCTCGAATACCCAATCCGTCTTTATCTGGTCGATGCTCGGGGAAGATAACGTTTCCACGGGAATGAGTCCCATTTGTTACGCCTCACCTGTACTTGCTAATTTTTCTAACGAATCGGCTTTCTGATGCGCTCTCGAAGGATGCAATGAATGGAAAAATAATCGAATTGATTCAGTATCTCTTGGATCCGAGCTAGATAAGTAGCTAGTCTTCGGTCTTTGGCCTGGTATTCCCCCGAACTTGACACACGACCAACTGTGAATCACAATAAATCTCAATGACAATGATCTTTAAATCTCTGGCAAGTCCCAGTCCGGCAAGCAGGGCTTCATACTCAACTTCATTATTGATCGCACGAAAATCAAACTTTAAAGCATAGCATATATATCTACGTTTAGGAGTTTTAAGTACAACCTCGGCACCTGAGCAACGGTCGTTTGATGCACCATCGGTATGTACCTTCTAGATGTGTTTGGGAGATTCACTGGTTTTGGGAAACTCCTCTGGTATAGTAAATTAAGCTATGAAATATGCTAGGACTTGTCCTTGAATAGCTCGCTTCGGAGTGTAAGTTAGGTCAAACTGAATTAGTTCGACATTCCACTTGATTTACCTTTCAGACGTCTCAGGCCATGGGCGGACCTGTCGTAATGGCTGGTTGGTGTAAACGGTAATAGGATGAGCCTAGAAATATTGACGAAGCTTCCTTGGGGCAATAACAAGACAATAAGTCAAATTTTCTAGCTTCGGATAATTTCTCTCAGCCCCAGTCAGTCGTTTGCTAATGTAATACACTGGCCGTTGTATCTGATCTTCCTCCCAAATTAGGGCAGCACTGATTGCGCTTTATTAAACCGCCAAATAGACGTACGATCTCTTGTGATCAATAGGCTTTGACAGAATTGGTGGTGTAGAGAGATGTTGAACTAGTGCTTGGAATGTGCCTGAACATTCTATAGTCCATTCAAAATTCCGTTTCCCTTTTTTGATCAAATCGAAGAAGGGAATACATTTGTCGGTGGATTTTTAAATGAACCTGCTTAGTGCTGCTACTTTCCCGTTGAGGCTCTGCACTTGCTTTATAGTTCTTGGAGTCTCAAGGTTTCTAATTGCCCAGATCTTTTTGGGATTGGCTTCAATTCCTCGAGCATTGACGATAAACCCAAGGAATTTTGTGGATACGACCGCAAAGTGGCATTTCAATGGGTTGAGCTTCATTCTATATTCTCGAAGGATATTAAAAATTGATTCCATGTCTTTGGTATGATCAGTGGAGAAACGTGATTTCACCAGCATATCATCTACATATACTTCCATAGTTTTTCTGATCTAATTAGCGAACATTCTAATCATTGGTAAGTTCCCCGGCTTTCTTGAGTCCAAAAGGCATGATTTTGTAGCATTAAAGTTCTAGATCGGTCAAGAAGCTGGTATGTTCCTGTTCAGATAAGTGCATTGGTATCTGATTGTATCCAGAATATCCATCCATAAAGGATAACAGTTCATGCTCAGTTGTTGAATCTACGAGTTGATCAATTTGGGGAAGTGAAAAACTATCTTTAGGGCATGCTTTATTCAAGTCTGAGTAATCAACACACGTTCTCCGTTTCCCGTTTAGCTTTCGAACAAGAACAGGTTTAGACACCCATTTCGGTTATAACGCATCTCGAATAAATCCATTCAATTTAAGCTTATCTACCTCTTCCTTAAGGGCATTAGATCTCTCTGGATCCACACCACACCTTTTTTGTTTGACCGAGATGTACCGCGGATCAATATTCAATGTGTGGCTCGCGATGTCTGGAGAGATTCCACACATGTCAGAATGTGTCCAAGCAAACATGTCAAGCTTTGCTTGGAGAAATTCAACCTATTCCTCCTGCATTTGTTGGCTTAACTAAGATCTAATCTTTATTAACTTAGAATCATCATTATCGTCGATCGGAACATCGATCATCAGTTGGATGGGGAAGCTTGATTGTCTTTATTTTCGTCTTCACCTTTAGTATCTCTCGGGTCAAGATCCCTTGGGAATTGGTTGGGGTGCCCGGGCCTAGGCCCAGGCGTCAGTTGTCAATTCTCTTTGAATCGAATGTTGAGAGATTCCTCTACGCCCTTTCCTTTTTTCCTTTCGCTGCGCCTCCGCATATCAGCAACATAACAGGCTCTCCCAGCAGCCTGGTCTCCCTGAACGACCCCAACTCCATTGTCGGTAGGGAATTTTAAAGTTAAACAGCACGGGGCGATGGTAGCCCTGAATTCAGTAAGGGCTGGTCGGCCCAAGAAAGTGTTTTATGGCGAGTCTATGTCCAATACAAAAAATTATAATATTCGAACTCTCCGGCGTTCTCCAAATCCCAACTCCACTGGCAGTTCTACCACTCCAGGGGGTATGGTTGCACTCCTGTTGAAGGCATGAATACAGGACTGACAAGGCTTCAAATCTTTAGTCTGCATCTTCATTTGGTCATAAGCTCGCTTAAATAATATGTTTATAGAACTTCCACTATCAACCAAGATTCTCTTCATCCAAGCAGGACCTACTTGAGCTGATATGACAAGTGGATCAATAGTCGAGGCTTCGACCTTATCATCGTCTCTATCTCGGAACATGGTGTCGTTAGTCATCATCTTCTGTTGTTTGGCCGGAGCGCCGTCTTCCAAACTACTACAACACTCGAAGCTCGCATGCCTAATGGAACTGGCATATGATTCCATTTCCTTCTAGCTTCGGTCTGTTGGATGAGGACCACCACCAACAGTATTTATCACCAACCTCCCACCGGGACAAGCGGGTTCCTCATGTCTCACCTGATTAGGTACACGCTTCTGATTTGATAGGCCCGCATCTCCAGACTACGGCGCCCGCACAAACTGCTCCAATTTCCTTTCACGTATCAACTTCTCAATGATATCCTATAAATGACGGCACTCATTTGTGTTATGGCCGTAGCAATCGTGGAATCTACAAAACTTTCCCATTTGGATTTGTTTCTCTAATGACGGTTTCGAGGTAGGTTTCTTATATTGAATGGTACTACAAGTCTATAAGTACACATTCTCCAGCGACGTATTCAAAGGAGTACAATTATCAAACATTAGAGCCCTACATCGTGGACTACGATTCTGATCTTGTTTCTTATTTTGATTTCCATTACCTCACCACTGTTTCTGTTTATTTTGTATATTCAATTGCACTTTTTCGAAACTCTCCCTGGTTTGTTTAACAACTACATTACTCTAGATTCCTTTCACAGTGGGCCTTGCGTCATCCTTTTTCCTAGACTGTTTCGCATCCTCCCTTCTCAAGAATTGGGCTTCCTTGGAATAGAAATAGTCCATGATGCAGTGGGTTTTTCGGCCAGCCAGTTGCTGAATTCTGAACTGGGTTCTATCCCCTTAGTTAGTGCCATCAGTATTGAGTTATCATTGGGATTGCTAATCTCAGCGCATGTAGTATAAAATCTTTCCAAATAACGTCTAAGTGTCTCTCTAGGAGCTTGAGTGACACTAGACAAAGTATTAACATCTTTCGACCTCGTGACATGCATGCGGGACTATGCAACAAACTTCGTCGCTAACTGGTCAAAACTTGAGATAGAACGGGGTGGTAAACGAGTAAACCACATAGTCGCTATACCCACCAAAGAGATTAAGAAACTTCGATAATTGACTGCATCATCAGCTCGTGCAACACTCATTGACCATTCTCAATTCAAAATGTGCTAGTTGGGATCATAGTTCCCTTCGTACATAGGAATAGGTGGCATTTTGAAATGTCGAGGTGGTTCTGCATGAAGTATGTCGTCGGTAAAAGTAGTATGATGCTGGAAGATTCCCCAATCGTCAACAGTGAGGCCTTGACTTTCTGGATCATGTGACGGATCATCGTCGGGATGTCCGGCATTTGGACATTTTGAGCATGCTCGGTCAAGGTGTGGTCGGGTTCCACAATGCGAGTAAGGGTCGGTCGCGGTCGACAGTCCATATCTCGCCTCCTTGATTCTAAGTTCTTTGGAACATAAGGTTCTGGAGTGTATTCATGTTGACGTTGGATCGGATCTGTCCGGTTTTAGGCATCAAATCCCGGTTCAGTAGCAGTGGTGGTAGTGTGGTTGTCTGTAACATGATATGGAATAGTGCCTCCTTAGGAGGTGGGTCCAGTCTGATGGCTGATTGACGAGCCAACTCTTGGTTGCCCAATGCTTGGTGCATGCTGATGTCCAACAGCTTGGGTATAACTCCCATCTACCCTTGGACGCGTGGATCTGTGATGATAGTCTGAAGAATCTGAACTCTCAATAGATGAATAGGAAGTCTGATCCCTCCTGGATCTCCTACACCTTTGGAAATTTAGCTGATTGGTCAATTATGCATTGGAACGCAGCTGTTGAGTAAGTTTCTGACGACTTTGTGTCAGCTCTTGCATTACCATTTGAAAATCTTCCCTGGTGACAGGGCTTTGCGGATCAGATGGTCCGGTAGCATTCTGATCAGTCGGGGGCAATTGCATGGGATTCTGTCGATCCCGTCCTTCTAGATCTGCAGCAGTAGAAGTGGTCCTTGTGTTAATTATGATGGATGGCGAAGCTTTTTCCTAGAATTGATGCAAATCTGAATAGGATAAAAGAACTTTAAACTTGAAATCTGGATCACCATCTTAGATTTATGCAATCCGATATCGATAGTAGATCCAACGAGTAGGAGAAAATTCTAGGTTATTCTCAGTGAAAGCAACAAAGTATTTGTACCAAAATTGGACACAGCGCTCTTCAGAAGTACTTGAAGAGATAAAATGAAGAAAATAAAAGGGTAAAAGAGGATTATCTAACAAATACTTCAAAATTAGATAAGAAAATGCACAGAAACAAAGGGATTTAGAGTGGTTCGAGGCTTGGCCTGCGTCCACTATGAAATGATTGACTTTTATTAACTTTTACTTGCTGGTTGCAGCGGATTACAATAGTGAATTTCGAGTACAACAATGATCTTTGTGTACAAAAAAGATTTTGGTAGAGTCTGGATGTTGAGGGGCCAAAAAGTTCCTTTTCTGTAGATCCCAGGCTACTATTTATAGGCGTAGGCTGCAAATATCTCGCTCAGATCACAGAAGAGCCCTTCTCTCACATCGGCGGGCCCACATGATCGATCCCATGTCATTTGCACTCGGTCCGTGATCGATACGAACAAATTTTGTATAGATCATGATTTGGCCCATTCGAGTCAAAATTTAGCATGAACATTCTTTACGTTGTACATAAGCTCCTGTGAAAATTTTATGGCATTTGGACTTGTAGATTGTGTGTTATGATCGATGCAAGTTTGGTCTTTTCAGTTGCTATTTCCTTCGCATTGATCCTTTTCGTATCGATGGTTTCGCATCAATGTGAGCACATGCTTGCTTGTTGACATGGCGCCTGTTTTTTGGATCGATCTGAAGTCCAAGCCGAATCGATCGAGTCTTCCCAATGTTTACGCCTCGTTCATATCGATCTGACTTGGTCTTGTTCGCATCGATTGACTATGGCTCATTTTGTATCGATTTTACGTATTCCATATACATTGATG
This sequence comes from Allium cepa, assembly GCA_030765085.1. Lineage (NCBI taxonomy): Eukaryota > Viridiplantae > Streptophyta > Magnoliopsida > Asparagales > Amaryllidaceae > Allium > Allium cepa. The sequence continues at coordinate 905,186,698 of CM060929.1, read as the reverse complement.
CTTTGTGTCCTGATTGTATCGATGAGAAGCATTGACATCATATCGATCACTTAGCGTTCACTTCGCATCAAAAAATGGGTGGTTTCTTCATATCGACCACATAGTAGTTGCTTTCATACCGATGGGAGATATTGATTTCGTATCGATCTGTGGCTGATCGATATGAATTATGTTGATAACAGATCGATACGAATTAAACTCCTACGTTATCTGCTGATGGATACGAAATAGACAGTCACGGATGGAAACGAAGTGGACGCTGGTTGATCGATACGAACAAGCTGGAGACGATCCATGCAAAGTGGTATGAAGAACCATGGATACGAAGAACACTGATATCCTGATCGATACGAAACCATGTGCATCTGATGGATTCGAACAAGATCAATACGAAAGAAGGTTTTCTTTGGTTGTTTGATGGATACAAACAAGGTGAATAGTCGAACTGCATCGATCATATCTTGAGCACACGAACTCGGATTGACTTGAAATTTGGGACACTGGTTTCTATAGCTTTGTTTATTTCATCATATCAATTGTAGCTCGATATGAACTCGGATAAAATTTATTGACATCTGTACTGAACCTGTGTATAACCGATCTTCGGGACGAGCTGTCTTTGGATTCTAGTTAATTCCTTAATGTCATGGCCTTTCCAAAAGGCGGGATAACAATAGTGTATAGGAAATCCAACAGATTCTAAGCGGAATCGAGTAATTGAATCTATAATTAATGAGAATGCACATAAGTGAAAACGGTAAGCAAAACACAAGTATACCAGTTTAATCAAAACAAAATAGTGTAACAACCATAATAATCCAATTAATTATAAAATTACATACAATAAGGCTATGGTAAATTACCCTCATCGGTAATATTATATGGAATAAGAAGCCAATTATTATTTCCTATTCACACAATGCATTGTCACATTACCGTTTCACAACATCAAACTGATGTTATATTCATAGAAAACAATCTGTGCTATTTGACGGTTCATTAATTCAAGAAGGTACTTTGATAATGTAGAAGATTTTACCCAAAGATGCTACCTTATTTTTTCCAGCAATAGCAAACAAACCATCTTCTTACACACAGGCCAAGAAAGTCCAACCACCAATAACACCACAACGTCACCAACATTTGGCCCCCGCAAATCCCCACCCATACCTTGTATCCCACCTTCACAATTCCTCAGTTGCTATCTCCAGATCTGAAACTCACGACCGTATAGAAACACCTCGGATCCAACTCGTAACTCGTGACCAACTACTGATGAATTCTGAGACCGCGACGATTGAATTTGGAATATGCTATCTCCAGACCTAGTTGTTGCATCGAGTTTGCAAACTCGCATCCCACTTGCAACCCACGACCACTCATGACTTGTATCCAATCGTAATCAACCACCAACGAGATCCAAAACCCGAAGGTACTATCTCAATAACTACCCTCAATTGCTACACCACTTTTTCAACTTATTTTGTGGAAAAAGGAAAAGTGTGAAGAACGATAGGAGAGGGGAGTCGGCGACTACTATTAGGGTTAGAATATTTTTTATTTCTAAGGCCTAAAAAGATGTTTGTATTTGGATTAGATTTAATGAAGGCATAAGGGAAAAGGAGGTGCTGGTTGAAAATTTATATTTAGAACCAAAAATTTATTGTAGAGCCAAAAGAGAACTTGGATATACCAAATAAAAAAATTACTTCTATCATACACAAGTTGAATTTTGTTTAAATTTTTTAATTTTTTTAAATTTTAATTTTTAAACATTGTGAAAATTTCAACAATTTATTTTAAAGTTTTACCTAAATTTAATTTTTATTTCAGAAATTTTCAAAATTTGAATAACTAAATATTACATCTTATTCATTAATTATTACTTCTTAATTATAATATTAATTAATAAATGTTAATTATTATGTATGTATTATTAATTATTAATAGTAATTATAATTATTAGTTATTATATATTTAATATTATTATCATATTGCAAGAAATTTGGACATGCTACTGAATCCTGTGATGATGAAGTTACTTGTGAACCAAACAAACTGAATGAAACAAAGAAAAATGAAAGACGGCCTACTAAAGAGGTTAATGTGAACAGAGTTCATGGCATTAACAACTTCAATCCCTCCCAAAAGCAGAATGTTAGGAGTTGGCAGAGAGTAAATAAAAAGAAAATAGACAATGTAATAAGGGATAAAGAGAAAGATATAGTTAATGGGGAAAAGGAAAACGAGGACACTGAGGTAGAAATGAACAGTGCTGAAGAAGAACACAAAAATGAAGAGGGGGACAAGCAAGAGCAGGAAAATGATAATTGTAAAAATAGTAAAGAGCCTGGTGAATTAATCTACGATGAAGAAGAAGATATTAGTATTTCACCAGAAGCAGAAGAGGATAATGAAATAGGAATAGGGAGAAATGTGAAAACAGTTGTTGTTGAAGCAGTTGAAGATATATTGTTAACAAATAAATTTGATGCTTTGCTGGAGCTTGAAGATACTGACACAATGATTGATGTGCAAGAGGAAAATACTAAAGATACAGAAGAAACAGATAATGAATTAAGGGAAATGCAAGAAAAAACTCCAAGTAAAGCAGAATGTACACATAAACAAGGGGAACAAAGCAACAACAGTTTGAAATATGTCAAGTTATTGAAAAGAAATCTAACTACACAGCAAGAACAATATTCAGAAAGCAATACTGAAATCAACAAAGGAAATATAGAATGTGGAATAGAGAAAAACAAAGTAAATGAAGAAGGATCAAGCTCCAGAAGTAGGAAAATCAACAAGAATGAAAACAAGAAAAACAAGAATGCTAAAGATACAAATGAAAACATGCACAAGGTACATAAGACATGCATAGGAGAACCAAACCATCAAACTGCAACTGTATCACCTCACAAACAAAATCAAACCAATCCTTACTCTAATATCATCCCACCTACGGCATATAAACCTCCCAAAACGACTATTAAAACCATCTCATCCTCTCTTCAATCTCCCCATACCTTACCCAATCAGCCACAACTAACTTCCCCAACGGATGGACCACTTAACAATGAAGTGACCCTACTTTCAGCAACTATTCCTAATTACTTGTCATCGAAGCATGCAGTAACAAGGAAAATGAAGATAGAAATGCTTAATGCCCGTGTCCTCTGATGATGTCCACCATTGGAGCATGGAATATTCGTGGGGGGCACAACATGATCAAGCTTGATCAATGTAAACAACTCATAGCTTCAAACAATTTATCTCTTCTGGCAATTCTTGAAACTAAGCTAAATCTTCCACTAACTCTTAAGGCTGCTGAATACATAAAAAAAGAGTGGAAGCTTATACACAATTTGAACGAATCTCCTTATGGGAGAATAATGATCCTATTTAATCCCCTTCACTTCCTTCTTACCACTATCCTCTCCACTGACCAAATGATACACTGTCATGCTCTGGACATCAATGATAAAACATCTTTTTATGTTACCATTGTTTATGCGGCTAACTCTGCTGCTGCTAGAGGATCCCTACATGCTGTCTTTCCTTCTCTTCGGCAGAATACCCACCCATGGTTAATTTTTGGAGACTTTAACTGCTTTTTAAACCTCTCTGATAGAGTAGGAGGGAATCCCATGTCCCTCAACGAAATTCAACCACTTAATGCTACTCTTATAGATGCTGATCTTATACCAGTGAAATCTGTAGGGATGCAATTCACTTGGAATAATAAAAGAAGAAATGGTGTCAGAACCTTTTCACGTATAGATCACACCTTCTCCAATCAAAAAGCCCTTCTCAAATGGCCTCTCCTGTATAGTTACCTTCCCCCTCCAATCCTCTCAGACCACTCCCCGCAAATTATCCACCTTCGAGAAATGGACATGAGAGGGAAAACAAATTTTAAATTTTTTAACTCTTGGGTTCTTGAACCTGACTTTAAACTTACTGTTTCTAAACTTTGGAACAAGACAAAGAGAGGTAATCATTTATTTGTTTTGCAGGAAAAATTAAAAGAAATGAAGGCAGTGTTGAAGCAATGGGCATATAAGAAGTACGGTAAAGGAGATGGTCTGAGTGCCTCTATTTTGTTGAAGCTTGTTGATACGCAAAAGGCTATGATGACTGATGTTAATGACCCTCAATTATCGGCTACTGAAGCAACTCTTTCCATGCAATACTATGATGCGTTAACTAAAGAAAGTGAGATGATACGGCAGAAGTCTAGAATTAAATGGTGGGATAAAGGTGATAGAAACAGTGCTTATTTTCATGCCAGTCTTAAAAGCAAGCAGTGTAAAGAAAACATAGTTACTATTGTTGATGAACATGGTGTGCTTCAATCTACTGCTGATGGTGTTCAACAAGCTTTTGAACAATACATCACATCCATGTTTGGTAACTCTGATAACTTCATTCCTGATATTGATACTATACCATCAGACATATTGCCAAACTTGAACAAAATGAATATAATTATCTCTGTACTGAAACCCATGATGAAATACATGATGCTATGTTCTCACTTAAAACAAACTCGTGTGGTGGTCCTGATGGTATGAATGCTTGTTTCTATACCACTTGCTGGTCCATTGTATCTACTGATGTATGTAATGCCATAACCTTGTTCTTCAAAAAGAGTAAACTCTATCGGTCCTTTAACTACACTAATATTGCATTAGTCCCCAAGATCAAGAATGCTCATGATGTTAAAGACTTTCGTCCTATATCCTGTTGTGATACTATTTATAAGTGCGTCTCTAAGATTATCGCTACAAGATTAAAATCGGTGCTCCCCAATATTATATCTAACAATCAAGCAGCTTTCCTTCCTGGGAGAAATATTCTTGATCATATTCTTCTAGCTCACGAACTATTAAAAGGATACAACAGTACAAATTCAGCCCCTAAAGCGATGATGAAACTTGACATCATGAAAGCCTTTGATATGTTGCAATGGGATAGCATCGTTCGCATAATGGGTTATATGAATTTCCCACCGCATTTTGTTGCATGGGTTTACGAATGTATGTCAACTCCTACTTATTCGATCAACATCAGTGGTGTGATGAAAGGATTTTTTGGAAGCAAACAAGGAATTAGGCAAGGGGATCCATTATCTGCATACATTTTCATCCTGGTAATGGAGCTGCTAACTAGGATGATTAATGAAGCAATACAACATGAAAAATTTAAGCTCCATCCAAAGTGTAAAGATCCCCAAATATCAACCCTCATGTTCGCTGATGATCTTGTTTTGTTCTGTGCTCCAGAACTTAACACTGTTCAGAACATAATGAATATTCTCAAGCATTTTTATACTATGACAGGCCTTAAAGTTAACATCCAAAAATCTGCTATCTCTGTTGCTGGAGTGAATATGCAGCAGATTTCTCAGATAGCAAATATCACTGGATTAACTCTTAACCTATCCAATGCCTCGCACCTTGGTCTGCCTCTAACTTCTTCCAAGATTACTACTAATCAGTGTCTACCTTTGTTTCAGAAAATTACTTCTAGAATGACTAATTGGACCACCAGGATGTTGAGCCAAGCTGGTAGGCTAACTCTTATCAAGTCTATCATCTTTGCTATGCAAGTGTACTGGGCCATAACCTTTGTTCTCCCCTTCAAATTAATTAAGATGATCAGAAGTGCCATTATGAGATTCTTTTGGACTGGCAGAACCATGGGCAGATACCTTGCTCCTATTAAATTCAGTTCTCTTGAGATTCCTTTTAATAAGGGAGGGCTTGGTCTTTTCAATCTCAAGCAATGGAACAAAACTGCCTTTGCAAAACATATTGATACACTGTTCAATTACCCAGATAGCTTATGGGCTAAGTGGTCTAAAATGAATGTGATTAAGGGTAAAAATTTATGGAATATGAATAAGCCTCAGAAATTAAGCTGGACATGGCAGTGCATATTCAAACTTAAGGAGTATGTTCTCCCTCTTATACAAATGAATACTGACCCTTTATACAGAGTTAACTTCTGGGATGATCCTTGGCTCGATAAGGGTTATATTATTAGACGTAAACTTTCATACAACGAAATTATTCAAACTGGAATTCATCTATCTACGAAAGTCATGGATGTTCTTTACATTTTTCAGGGAGTAGGAAAATATTCTTCCAATCAGCGTGTTCAGATTATTTGGGATAAGATAAGAAATTTTACCCCTTTACATTCTACTTCTGCTAGAATTATATGGGGAGAGAAGAAAGCTGCATATAAAATTGGTGAAGCTTATGAGTATATGCAACGAAACAGTGACGTACCAGCTTGGACTTGGTGGAAGAGTGTTTGGACTACTGACAGTAGTATGCGTGAAAATTTATTACTGTGGAAGGTACTGAAGCGTGCTATATTAACTAAGGCGAAATTAGCTATTATGGGAATGAATATGGATGTGTTATGCCCATTCTGCAATGAGTATGTTGAAACTGCTGAACACTTATTTTTTGAGTGTGAATTAATTATGCAAATCTGGACTGATACCATGGTGAGCATTGATGGTAACAGTCCTTCTCTTGACAACATTGTCGAGTGGGATCGTATCCAATCTACGACCGGAGGTAAGCAAAAGCATAATAGAATCTTCACTGTGGTTCTGAAAAGCTTCATATATGCAGTTTGGAAAGAACGTAATACAAGAATTTTTGATGCAATTAATGGAAAGTCTGATGCTACTTTCAAACTTTGGATAAAGCATGAAGTCAATTGCTCCCTGGAAATGCTGTTCGTTCATGATCCTGGGATAGCCATGATACTGCAACTGTAGTGTTTTTTTTCCCTTCTGTCTTTGTATTTTTTTCTGTGTCTTCATGTGTGTGTGCTGCTCTATGTTCCTATGTTTTCTTTGTGCTTGCTCCTGTTCTGTAAGTGTTTGTTCTCTTCTGTGTTTCAATAAATGGTCGGGGACCAATTAACCCCGTCGGCCTTGCCAAAAAAAAAAGAATTAACACAATTTAATTATCATAAATATTTCATGGTGATTACTAATCATTAAAAATTAAATCCTAAATGTTGAATAACGCTTATTATTTACTAACTATTAATTATTACTTATTATTTTCTTAACTATACTTGTATTAATGCACTTATTAAGCATTAAATATTACATACTACATAATAAATAGTACTTATTAACCCTTTTAGTTTACTTATTAATTATTTAATAGTTATTATTAATTATTTAATAGTAATTAATAAGTACTTCTTCTTAATTATTAGTTATAAATTATTAATTGTTACTTATTACATCTTAAGTATAATTGAATATTATTTATGAATTATTATAGTAATTATTTAATTTTAATTATTGATTATAATAAACTATATCATTAAAATTGTAAATTAGTTCAATATTAAATATTAAACATGAATTACGAAATATCAATTATTAAAAGTTAGTTATTAATTATTTAATATTAATTATTTAATATTAATTATTCAATATTCAACATTAATTATTAATTATATTTACTAATTATTAATTATTCGATACTAGTAAGTAATTATTAATCATATTTATTAATTATTTAACAATAATAATAATTTATTATTTATTATCTATTAATTACTATACTAATTATTAATTATTGAATAGTAACTATTTCTATTGTTTAGCGGAAGATGGACCTTGTGGCTAATTTAACATTAGAGGCGGCACGGGGAGCCGGGGGGAGTGAATAGCGTTTTATAGTTTTTGCGAATCTTTTTGAATTCTTTTAAGATTATAGTTTAAACAATGCAATTATCAATAATAAATTCAAACATAGGTAAATATAAATGCAGAAAAGGAAAGAACACAAAAGGATTTTATACTGGTACAGAGTTATCGTATATCCAGTCCTATACAATTCCTTGTACATATTTCATTTCAAATAGCAAAGAACACACAATCTCGATTTCAAGGCAATGAGACACGCCCTTTAGACTTTCCGATCTCTAGGTTGAGTCACTAGATTTACATAGGCCATAAGCACACCCACTATATATCCGGGCAACTAAGCCCATCCAATTGATTTATACGGGCTACAATCACATCCACAAGTATAACAGTATGATTTGATAGATTTTTACGTACTCGGATCCTTCATCTTATTATAACAATCCTATAACCTCTTGAATAACACTTTGATATAGTTTGAGTGGGAATGATGAGAGAAATCATGGAGTAATCAATAGAGAATCAAATCAATGGAGTTTAAATTTGATTGAATTTGAGAATATTATGAGTTGATTTTCTTTTAGAATTCACGAGAGTGAAAGAGGAGAGAGAATACGATATAGTAGTTAACAAAAATTCGTTGGTTTAACCCTTATTTATAGAGCAACAACAGCTATGTCCATTCGCGAAGAGATATGACGAAAACATCTTCCATTAAAAAATTGAATTTTGAAAATTACGGTCACTGTGCGACATATAGGAATTGGTATGTCGATATATCCTTCACAAAATTGAAAATCACTTTATAAAATTTACTTTGAAAATATCAATGTTTGTGAAATATTTTGATACTTTGTAAAATCATCTAAACATAGTTTACACATATTTTAATCATACAAAACTTAACAAGACTTTATAAAAAAAAATTCAAATATATAAAGGATTTACATTGAAATTCTTTTAAAGATAATAAATATAAAGTAAGGGGTATATATTTGAAGTCAAAGTAATAATAAATATTACAATAACCTTATAAATATTTAGAAATCTTTAAAAACTAAAATTATAACAAAGTATAATATTGGAAGTATATTAAATTAATAAAATCAAAAGATAGAAATATTTTGATAGCTATATTGAAAAATTATTTTGAAAACAAGAATTCTCTTGAAACCATTTTTAAGATATTTGAAAATTATTTGAAGAGAGAGAGAGATCAAAGAAGTGCTATTAGGGTTTAACCAAACATCCTAAGACTTTATAACTTATCTGGGATATCTTGAGTTCTTAAATACTTACGAGTCTTTAGTCTCTAACTCTTGATTCACTGTATTAGCCTCATGATTCTTCTCTTGATACTGTACGGTATTCGTAATCAATAAACGTCTAGTATCCTGCACTATATACTAATATAACATGATAAAAATATTAGTATCAATATTTTATATAATGTCACATGGTTCTTATCATCAAAACTAATTATTTAGGTACTAACTATATCCCTATTTTCGATGATGACAACTATGTATATAGAATATGTTATAACTCCCTATGAGTTACCAAACTCCCCCTTATTCTATGCCTAGATTCCAAGATTTTATATATTTCTCCCCCTTTGTCAACGATAAAAATCTGACTAAAAGCTCCCCAAAACTAAGGTACTACATATTATATAATAATAAGATATAAAAGCAAGTAGAATAAGCAATAATAGTAATCTAAAAGTGATAATAATAACAAGTAATAATGAAAGGTGATGACATAAATAACTTGTATTAATTACAACAATTCAGTATACATATTTGAACTAAAGCGAGACAAAATAATTTTAAATAGTCAAATTATTTCACACTCATTCAATCAAATAAACAAATTCAATCAAATCAACAAGCCTTGTACACAAATCTAATGTAAATCAAGATTACATGACAAACCAAGTCAAACATGTCAGTCAAATCCAAACAAATCATGCTAAACATGCTAATCCAAGGACTAAGGTTTCTTCTTGATGATTAGAGATTTTGGATAGGACAGAAGGGATAATAAAGGGAGAAATTCCATTTTTGTTTGACGAGATTTCTGTAACACTTATTTTATGGAAAATATAATTAAAAAGAAATTAAAAGCGCATTTGGTATAGTGGTAAAGGCGCATGTTGACTTCCTTAGTGACCAGGGATCAAATCTCGCCCAAAATCTGGGGCAATATTTTTTTCAGCTGGTTTATTTCCAGCGATTTTCCTACATGTTTCAGCATTGTTTCTGACATTTGACGGCTTTCCATTCGCTCTAGTGATGTAGTAGGATGAGATGGCTAAATTTTATTGACTGAGTGATGTGTATGGGTCGGAATGGATAACCATTAAGTGTATGAAAGAACCAGATTTAATCTAAAATAATCTAATGGATTATATTCACTCAAACAATCTATAAATAAATCATCTAACCTAAACCTAATCTCATATTCAACCGTCACCATAATTCTATAATAAAATTAGTGCGTATTATTCTTCCTCCTTTTTGTTTACTAAATAAACAAATCTCTATCAAATTAAATTATCTATATATATTCAAGCAATTTGGGGAATTTAGAAGAATCAATGGGAGAAAGATTAAAGCAAAGCTTTTTTCAAAATTATGTAAGCTCAAGTACCAGGTGAGTGGGAATTAATATGAAACAGAAAAATAAAGTAGTTCAATCTCAGTTCTTTTCCGGCACGTTAATATGAATTTATTTATCTTGTTAATTGAGAATAGATGTAAAAAAGCCTGAAGTAGATTAATGGAAATAAACAGTATGTAAACTGTAACGAGAAAATTAATTAATCTGGAAGCGATTTGGTAGGCAGACCTTGTAAAGGTCTGGATAGGAGTTTCATGCACTTACGACCAAAATATAGTTTTGGATGTACGTACTAGTTTCGGGCAAGTAGGTTCGCAAGAATGTTTGTTACCTTTCATAGGTTGCTAGTGCATATGATAGATAGCATCCGCAATCGTAGGCTTCTTCAGGCAGATCGACACGGACAGTACATGACGGGTGTGCTCTGAAGTAGGGTTCTTTAGGCAGATCGTTAGAGGATTTTGCACAGCCGACCCAGCTGCGGGCGCTCTTTCAAAGAACCAATGCTTTAGGTAAGGGCAAGTCCACGTTGGTGACCGAGGAGACAAGAGGATAGGAGTCTAGTTTGGCGGAGCCTGAGAACAACTTCGGGGTCCTGCGAGGTTGTTTGATTCGGTGTCGGTCAGATGTAAGAGGCATTTAGTCACAGTGCATGGGTGAAGAGCATGACTTTCACGTTGTAGCATGTGGATAAATGAGGATAGCAGGTCCTACAGGCCGATTGACGTTTAATATTACTGCATAGTTGACTTCCCTAGAGTGATCACGGACTTTGGCTTCTTATGAACTGTTTCTTAGAAGGATTCATTATATTATATTATTCACTCTCTACGATATCCGAGGAAGACTTGGAATTAAACTGTATTTTCTTTCTGGTTCATTTTATTTCTCATTCACCAGACTTTATGTCTAACCCATTTCTATTTTTCCTATTTTTCCCAAATCATAGGAGGGCAAGTCTAAGTTGCAGTTCTTTACAGCTTCGTTCGTTTTGTTTCATGTACTTCGTTTCTCTTTTCTGTACTTTACTCGGTATATAGGGATCTATATTATGAACTTTGTTATGCTTTATGTTTTGATGGAGACTACTTGGTACTTTTGGTTTCACAAATAAATTTAGGATAATGTTATTTTTTAGTGAAGCGGATTTGCTATTAAGTTATAATTGTGAAAGTTTTCTTCCGCTGCAATATTTTAATCATTTTATGTTGTTGCTTTGGTCTTTGTGCTTTATTATGTATTTTTATTTCACCCGACCACCTGTGCTTCTAGTCATGTCCGATTTTCGGGGTGCCTAGAGGTGCAAAGTGTCATAGTTTGTATCAGAGCTAAGGTTACGGTAATCCTAAAAATATTCTAAAAATATAAAGGTTTTCGAATAATTTTTAAAGGATATTCTAAATAGTACTTTTAAAAGAATACGTATATATTTTTGAAAAAAAAAATCTAGAAATGGGTCCCTCATATCTCTTCCTCCCCGTCTGTTGAACTATTTGTGGAGTACCTAATCCCATCTTTTTAATATCCATGGATAGAAATGTCTGAACCGCAAAATATCCCCAAAGTTCTAGGCCTTAATATGCCTGCTTGGTTTAGACGTTATATACAGGCCATTACACGAGCAGAGCCACCAACTAGGGATGTTCCTTCGGTGGAAGGGGCTCCAGCCCGTCCGCCCGGCATTCTCGATTTTCACAAGTTATGTAAGAACTACTCCAGTTTAGGAGGCAATTCGTTTCTTGGCACCGAGTCATATACTGAGGTGAGAGCTTGGATCCGTAGTTGTGAGCGGATATTAGGACTTATGGGATTGGAGGACTTAGCTCAGAGGCAGTTGACTTCTTGGAATTTGCATGGAGAGGCTCTTTGTTAGTGGGATATTGTGGAGGCTGAGGCTGATACTTTGACTATGTCGGATTTTCGTACTAGGTTCGAGAGGAAATTCTTATCGTAGGCCGAAGAAGGAGTGCAGCTAGAGAAATTTATACAGCTCAAGCAAAGTGATATGATAGTTAAGGAATATGTTAATCAATTCAATGAGCTTGCAAGATTTGGACTAGACTAGATCAATACTCCTCACAAGAAGGCGCTGAAGTTCGCTAAGGGTTTGAGTCAGCCACTACAGAGTTTCGCGATGAGCCACATTCTGATGGGAGCAACTTTAGAGGGATTGGTAGAGATGGGTTTACTTGCTAATACTAAGTAGAAAGGAGATGAGGCGCAGAAGAGTGATGAGAAGAAGCAGTGAAAGGGAAAGAGGAGAGGAGAAGGAGGGTCAGGTGGAAAAAGGAAATTTCCAAGGAAGGACTGGAAGTGAAATACTTGTGGGAAACGTGGTCTTCTTGCTAGGGATTATAGAGCGGCAGGAAAGCGACTGAGACCGAGGTGATATCTTTGAGACAAAGTGGGGCATATGAAAACGGACTGTCCATCGAAGCCCAAGGGCAGTTCATAAACATCTTTACAGCCTGCTCAGGCTTATGCTTTAGGGGCAGCTCCGTCCTCTATACTCATCCGGTTATGGACAAGGGAAAGAAGGTGATCATCGAAGGTGTGCTATCTATCTCTGATTTTCTTGTTCGTACCCTATTTGATTCTAGAGCTTCGCACTCTTTTATATATAGTACTTTTGCAGAGGGTCTTGTCTTGATGCTTGCTTAGTAACCGACCTGATAGTAGCATCAAATCTTTAAGGAGGCTATTTGTCCATGTTATGTCGGGATTTGAAATTGTTTATTTTAAGGGTTGAGTTTGACTATAGTGCCTTTGTATTAGAATTTTCCGGGTTCGGGTTGATTCTTGGTATGGATTGGATATCCATGTATGATGTTGTTCTTGATTTCGATAAAAGGGTAGTGAGGTTAGGCACTTGTAGTTGATGTACCTTGAAGGTATCTTGTGATCCTAGAGGATCAGTCATGTGGAGCTACCTTTATTCTCTTGACTTATTGCCTGATAGTTTGAGTTCGGTACCCGTTGTTTGAGATTTTCCAAATGTCTTCGAGGAGGTTGCTGTCCTTCCACATCGAAGAGAGATCGATTTTAAGATTTATCTTGTCGATAATTCCAAACCATTTGCTTTACCGGTAAGGTATATGGCTCCTAAGGAACGTCGAGAGTTGGGCAAGCAGTTTGGAGAGCTTTTAGAGAAGGGCTTCATTCGTAGGAGCATTTCTGAGTGGGGCGCACCCATCGTCTTTGCCACTAAGGCGTATGGCTCTCTTAGGCTTTGCGTGGATTATAGGGAGCTTGATAAGCTGACGAAGAAGAATAGTTATCCTCTTCCCCGTATAGACGATCTCTTCGACCAGCTAATGGGAGCCAAGGTATTTTCGCATCTCGATTTGGCCATGAGATTTCATCAGTTGCATATGGCGGAGGATAGCATCGAGAAGACTGCATTTAGACTTCAGATGGGTAATTTGAGTGGTTAGTTATGCAATCGGGCTAACAATTTCTCCGACATATTTTGTGGACCTGATGAGTTGAGTATTTCGTGGATCGTTGAACAAGTTTGTGGTGGTGCTCGTCGATGGCATTTTGGTTTATTCGCGAAGCAAGGAGGAGCATATTGTTCACTTGGAAGAAGTGCTTAGGACCCTACAAGCACATAATTTGAAGGAGAAGTTCTCCAAGTGCCACTTTTGGAGGGATGAGTTTTTCTTTTTGGGACACATCATTTCGGAGGATGGACTTGCAGTAGATCCGATGAAAGTGGCAGCAGTACAGGATTGGCATACCTTAAGAATGCCACGGACTTAAGGAGTTTCCTTTGTCTTGTGGGCTACAAAATTTCATTAAGGACTTCGCTAGGATATCAGCTCCACTTACCCGCCTTACCAAGAAGAACTCAGCTTTTGTTTGGGATGCCAGATATGAGGATGCCTTTGGTCGATTGAAGGAAGCTTTGACTACCGTGCCCGTATTGGTATTACCGGATGGAACCAAGCCTTTCTCAGTTTATATGGATGCTTGTGGTAAGGGGCTAGGGGAAGTACTGATGCAAGAGGGTAGGGTAGTGTGCAATGCTAGTAGACAGTTGAAAACGCATGAGAAAGACTACCCGATGCATGATCTTGAGTTAGCAGCTATAGTTTTTGCTCTCAAGTCTTAGAGGCACTATCTCTTAAGAGAAAGGTTTGAGCTTTTCACGGATCATAATTTTTTGAAATATTTATTCTCTCACAAAGACTTGATTTTGAGACAGCAAAGATGGATGGAGTTTTTAGCCTCTTATGACTTTGAGATTTCCTATACCTTTGGCAAGAGTAATGTAGCGGAAGATGCATTGAGTAGACGCAAAGTAGTTTTAAGTCCTCTGTTTTGGAATGGAAGAACTTGGAGTACATTGCTACCTTTGATTTTAGACCTCTATCGGATTTAGCTCTGGGATTGTTAGCAGCCCTCGACATTTAGCCTACTTTGATGGAGCAGATCGGAGCAAGGCAAGATGAGGAAAAAGAGTTAGAGGACATTTTAGATAAGCTTGGTAGAGGGGAGTCATCACCACGTCTTAGGCGCTATACCATTGACACTAGGGGATGGCTTAGAGGGGATGGTAGACTTTGTTTTCCCTATATTGAGGATTTAGTAGATGCAGTGTTGGCCGAGTCACATCATTCTAGGATGACAGTGCACCCCGGTGGTGACAAGATGTACCTGGGATATGAAGATGGTTTTCCATTGGCCTGGAATGAAGAAGAGGGTGGTGGAGTATGTATCGAAGTGCATCACTTGCCAAAGGATAAAGGTGGAATAGAAGAAGCCCGGAGGACTGCTGCAGCCAGTGGATATTCTATTAGAGAAACGAGGGAGCGTCTCTATGGACTTCGTGGATGGATTACCAAGGTCATGGAGAGGAAACACGAGTATTTGGGTCATTGTCGATCGACTGACGAAGAGCTCTCATTTTATACCCTTTAGGAGTAATAGGACGGCAACATCTTTGGCGACTCTTTATGTAAGGGAGATAGTTAGGCTTCATAGTGTTCCCGTCAGCATTGTGAGCGACGGAGATCCATTATTCACCAGTGAGTTTTGGAGGAGTCTTTAGCAAGCCTTGGGAACGGAATGAATCTAAGCATGACATATCACCCTCAGAAAAATGGATAGACTGAGAGGGTAAATAGGGTTTTGGAAGATTTGCTCATATTGTGCATCATTGACTTCGGAGGCTCTTGGGAAGACCACCTACCTTTGGTGGAGTTCACGTATAATAATAGTAATCAAGCAAGCATTGGGATGGCACCTTTCAAGGCCCTCTATGGTATACCATGTAGATCACCAGCCTATTGGTGGGTACCACCGATAGGATCTTGCTTGGACCAGATTTGGTAAGGGAAACTTCGGAGAAGGTGGATTTGATTTGCAAGAGGTTGAAGACTACACAAGATAGATGAAAGTCATATGCCGGCAGAAGACGTTCAGATTTGGGGTTTAATGTTGGAGATGTGATTTTTTTCAAGGTTTCTCCTTTGAGAAACGTTATGAGATTTGGCTTAGTGGGTAAGTTGGCACCAAGATTTGTAGGACCCTTCCCTATTACCGCACGGGTTAAAAAAGTGGCATACAGAGTTGAACTTCCAGATAAGTTAGTAGGAGTTCATAATGTTTTTCATGTTTCGTATCTGAGGAAGTGTCTACATGATTCATGTCTCACCGGACCATCTGTGCTTCTAGTCATGTCCAATTTTCGGGGTGCCTAGAGGTGCGGGGTGTCACAATTTCCATCTCGATCAAAACAAACTTCTCCAACACAATGGACTTCTCCATCCGCGACAAGCCTCTTTTAGATAAATTAATCGCATTAGTATTATCGTAGTATATTGGTGATTTTGTAAGTCTAAACAAAAATCTTTTAATGTTTTATTGCCTATAAATAACTTGTGAACATAATAATGCTGCTAAAATATATTCTACTTTTGTTGTTGATAGAGATACAAAATTTTGCTTCTGGCTAAACCAGGAAAAAGAGAGTATCCTAAAAAAGTTATATGTTCTACTTGTACTTTTTTGATCTAATTTGCAACCAGCATAATCAGCATCATTTATATGAGATTAATTCAAAGGAATCCTCTTTTGGGTAAAAGATTCCATAATATAATGTGTTATTAACCTATCTTAGTTTTCGTTTTACAGATTTTAGATGAGTTTCCTTAGGTTGAGAGTGATATCTTGCACAGAGACATACACTAATGCATTATATCTGGTCTACAGGCGGTTATATGGTGTAATGATCCAATCGTTCCTTTATATAATTTTTGGTATACATCTTTTGAATTTTCTTATTTAATTTTTCGTTTGTTGCCATAGGAGTTGGCTTACCACTGGTATTTGATATTCTAAATTTCTTAACTAAATTTTTAGCATATTTTTCTTAGCCTATAAAATACTATTACATATTTATTTTATTTGTAGTAATAAAAAGTAATTTAGTTCTCCCATATAACTCATTTCTAATTCCTTAGACATTATATGTTCCACTTGTACTTTTTTAATCTGATTTGCAACCAGCATAATCAACATCATTTATATGAGATTAATTCAAAGGAATCCTCTTTTGGATTAAAGAGTCCATAATATAATGTGTTATTTACCAGTCTTAGTATTCATTTTACTGATTTTAGATGAGTTTCTTAGGTTGAGAGTGATATCTTGCACAAAGACATACACTATGCATTATATCAGGTCTACTGGCGATTATACAGTGTAATGATCCAATCATTTCTATATATAATTTTTGATCAAATTTTGAATTTTCTTCCTTATTTAATTTTTCATTTGTTGCCATAGGAGATGGCTAACCACGGGTATTTGACATTCCAAATTTCTTTACTAATTCTTTAGTATGTTTTTATTGACTTATAAATATACCATTATTTAATTGTTTTATTTGTAATCCTAAAAAATATTTTTGTTCTCCTATATGAATCATTTCAAATTCCTTAGTCATTATATCTGAATATTCGTTATTTATTTATCGTTAGTTGATCCAAAAAATAATATCATCCACATATATTTTTATTAGTTGAATATCATTGTTTTTTCTTCTAATAAAAAGAGTACTATCTACCTTGCCAATTTCAAAATTAGATTGTAATAAATATGATTTAAGTCTATCATGCCAAGCTCTAGGAGCCTACTTTAAACCATATAAAGCTTTCTTTAATTTATAAACGTGATTGGGTAATTTTTCATCCTAAAAAAGCGGGGGTTGTTCTACATAGACATCTTCTTTAATAAAACCATTTAAAAAGCACTTTTAACATTTGTTTGAAATAGTTTAAAATTATTAGATTTTGTAAATGCGTGTAAAACTCTTATTGCTTCTTATCTAGCTATTGTTGCAAAGGTTGCTTCCTTTGAATTTTTAGGTTCAATTATTGAATTGAAAACAATATTACTCATTTTATTTAATTGATTTCTTGTTTTAACAACAGATTCTATATTTCCTATAATGTTTTCTATAGGATGATCCTATAATATTTTGGTTCTCTCGTTTGAATCTAAATTTTCAATATCTTTATCGTTTTATTTATTAATAATTTCAATAATAGTAATTTCATTTGTATTATCAACATTTTCTTCTTCCTCGGTACTTATATTATTAGTTTTGAAATTTTCATTATTTGAAACATGTAACGTCTCTTCAATAGTGTTAGTTCTAGTATTAAAAACTCTGTATGCTTTAACTCCTTTTGAATATCCAATAAAAATTCTACTATCTGATCTAACATTAAATTTATCTAAATTTTCTATAGTATTCAATGTAAAACATTTACTACCGAAAACTCTAATGTATGATACTTTATGCTTGTTATTATAACATAATTCGTATGGTGTTTTCTTAGTTAAATGTCTTATCAAAACTTTATTTTAAATATAACATGCTGTAGCAACTCCTTTAGCCCAAAAACTTTAAATTACTATCATTTAACATAATCCTAACACATTCTTGATTCATCCTATTTTTACGTTCTACTACTCTATTTTGCTGAGGTGTTCTTGGAAATGAAAATTATTAGTAGTTCCTTCCTTATTACAAAAATTATCAAAATTTCCATTTTTGAATTCTCCTTCATGATCACTTCGAATAGATTTAATTATAAAAGATAGTTGGGTTTGAATTATTTTAACAAAGTTTAAAACATTTCAAAAGCATCGCTTTAAGTTTTAGAAAATTGTCCAAATAAACCTAGAAAAATCATCTAAAATTGCAAAGACATACCTATTATGATAAATTGTATTTGTGAGGGACTGAACATATCTAAATGAAAAAGATCAAGAGGTTGAGAGGTAGAGATCATATCCTTTGACTTGAAAGAACTTTTTCAAAGTTTTTCTAACCAGCATGCATCACAAAGATTATTAACATCAAATTTTATTTTAGGAAGACCCATATCATATCATTTTTGACAATTTTAGGAAGGTTTTTGAAATTTAAATGACCAAATCTTTTGTGTCAAATCCAAAGGTCACTTGATTCAGCCAAAAGACGCAAATTATCATTTGATACTTTCATACTTCATATGTAAATATTCCTTTTCCTAATGCCTTCAAAGATAATGTTTAACTCATTATCTTCAATATGACATTTAATTTTGAAGCCCTTATCACACAATTGATTAATACTTAACATATAATGTATTAAGTTCCTCTAATAAAACATTAGAAATAGTAGGAGTTTTAGAATTGCCGACATTGTCGATGCCAATCACATATCCTTTAGAATTGTCTTCAAAATTGACGGATCCACCTTCTTTGTAAATGATTCCTTTCAAGATCTCAAGATTACCAGTCATATGCCTTGAGCAACCATTATTACATTTGTCCTTTTTAATTAAAAGAGTTTGTTCACTACATGTTGGTTCATCAAAAGGCACGTAACATGTCTGTTCTTGCAAATTATACCTTTCCAAAAGATCAAGTAACTTTTCATAACGAATGAATGCAATAGCATGACATAACACCATATTTATTTTGTCAGGTTGCTTTTCGAAAATAGTGTTAAAAATAATATCAATATTTCTTGCCATTAAAACTTTTCTGAATTCTTTGAAAACCAAATTTATGATGCCAAATGTTTTTAGCGAAATAGATCTTAAGGCTAATTTAACGACAGAGGAGGGGTGAATAGTGTTTATAATTTTGTGAATATTTATGAATTCTTTAAAGATTATAGTTTAAACAAAGCAATTATCAATCACAAATTCAAATACAGACAAATATAAGTGCAGTAAAAGTAAAAAAGGAAAGAAGACAGCAGGATTTTATAATGGTTCGGAGTTACCCTACATCCGGATTTGTACAATTCCGTATAAAGATTTTTTTAATAGCCAAGCAAATACAATCTCGATTTCAAGGCAATGTGACACACCCTTCCGAATTCCTGACCTCTGGCAGAATCACTTGATTTACATGGTCCATAAGCATACCCACTAGATTTTTGGGCTACTAAGCATACCCAATGATTTACACAGGCTACAATCACATCAACATGTTATACGATTTGACAGAGTTTTAAAGACTTAGATCATTGATCTTGATTAAAAATGATCCTATAACATCTTGAATAGCACTTTGATCTTGTTTGAGCGGGAATGATGAGAGAAATCAGAGGGTAATTAATAGAGAATCAAATCAATGGAGTTTGAATTTGATTTTGAATGAATTTGAGAATATTTTGAGTAGATTTCCATTTGGAATTCAAGAGAGTGAAAAAAGAGAGAAAATTTAAGAAAGTAGTTAATAAAAATTCATTAGTTTAACCTCTATTTATAGAGAAACAACAGTCATATCCATTCAACAAAGAGATACGAAGAAAAGACACTACTATTCAATATTTGATCTTTGAAAATTACGGCTACTATGTCGACATGTAGGAATTGGATATGTTGACATATCCTTTATAGAATTGAAAAAAAATATTATAAAAAATATATTGAAAATATTAAGGTTTGTGAAATATTTTGATACTTTGTAAAATCATTGTTAGTCAAAAAAGTGGATCAACACCCTAGTTTGAATTTGAAAGCACCAACTGTGACGCCCCACCTCTATACTCATACTAACCACGGACACTACTGGGTAATGCCATCAATTAGTGTGAATAATAAGGTTGTTGAGGAGTGACCAACTATATAATTAATTTGAGCAAGAACCGATATGTCAGATAGTATGTCATGCATTTCATTTCAAGAGGAAATCCGATATATCCAATCCAAACTCAGTCTACTACATAATGGCTAAGTGGCCCTCAGAATTAATATAAAATAAGAACAATGCAAAAATTAGTCGTAGATATTCATATCACTAAGGCGAAAACAGATTTGAATATAACACATAGAAATGAACATCATAGTAGTGGTCATACAGGATCCACTACAGGCTAAAAGAATAGGTACATGTACTACACAAAAGAATAAGTATACATCAAAGAGTCTCTATCTCGTATACATGAAAGACAAAAACTACAAAGCTAAAGTAGTTAGCCAAAAGTTAGAAGATAGTTCCTGCTAAGAAGTCAAGTGGAAGCACCTGAAATACCTTGGTCTGACCCGAGTATTATTTAAGAACAAAAATAATAAACAGACCAGCCTAGCTATAATTATCATGTATGACGAGATATGATAAGAGATATGATAAAAACATATGATAACAATGATAACAATAATAACATGTTGTGACAAGTATATATTTGATAATAATGAAAATCATATAATATCTCATATTTTCTCAAATACCCAAAAAGAATATCATATTCTTTAGCTTATTCACCAAACCTCAAATATTGACAAAACATACCAATGCAAATCACAAAAATTGGTGGAACAAAAATCTAGAAATCAGCAATTAGAATCTAGAAAACACAAAGGGGGAGGCCTATCACAAACGGGAGCATTAAAACTCACCAACATGTGTATCATAAATAGGATGTTATCCCATGGGTCGCTAAGTTGAACCAAAGCTCCACTGAAACGGGGTTTAGTCCCCCACGCGGACAAAGAGACATTGCATATCGCTAGTCTAAATCACAAAATGATCATCGTTGATCAATAAGTGTAAATTACACTAAGCAAATAAATAAATGAGTTTAGCTTCATGTCCCATAACCACTAGATTAACTTAAATATTTATGAACAGATTGTAGATTTCCATTCGAAAATTGTCACAAGATTTCAATCGAACAAGTCCAAGAATTAACCGACGAAATAAATGCAAGCGTTTCATACCACTTGTTTTTCTAAGTCGTTTAATTGAATTTCTCACACGAACGAGGTAATGGTTTGTATATACTAATAGACTGGAAAATGATTTTAAAAAAGAGCTTTATATTAAAAGTAATTATGAAATCATTTTTTGTGAAGGAATTTGAGTATTTACTACTAGTATAGAAACCTTTGTATTTTAAAGTGACAAATCATAGAAATGATTGTAAAACAATCTACCACCAAAAATCCATATTCGATGACGTGAATTAAAATCATGGATATCAAATCCATCAAATGGATATTCCCGAAAATCTAGAAAAGAAGTCATTAAAGTCGATATTAAATGACAACAACTAACCGGATTAACAAAAATCTAGAAGAAATGGAAATTTGCATAAAAACAGGCAAATTGGAAAAAATTCAACAGGACAAGACGTCTAGTTGGTTTGACCAGGCGTCTGACCCTAGGCTCTGCCCTTTTTTGTGTTCGTTATTTTTTCCTAAAGACCTAACCAAACTTCTAGAAATTTCAACCAGACGTCTGGTTGCCTAGGCCTGGGCAGAATTTGCCTAGGCTAATGATGGCCAAATCAATTTTAAGGCGATCGGACAGGCGATGGAGGCTAGGGATTTATGTCAAACGACAACCCAACCCTATAGGCTCTTTGATACACCCCAAACAACATGTCCAAACATTTGAGATAAGATCTTTAATATTTTAACTTCAAAATACCAAAATTGCGAAATTCGCCAAATCAATTCAAATTAAAAGCAATTGAACATGAAACAAATGTTAGGAATTCATATCTAACAATAATGAAAGCTATAGACGTAGATGTGAGTTTAAGAACTAACCTTTAAATTCAAAAACAAGAAATGAGAAGCTCTAAAACAAACTTAGACCAATTCCTCTGCACTACACCTTTACAATCTTGAATCTATTATCAAATGTAAAGTTTTACCTAAGTTGGGTTATAGGCAAAATCAAGAATTGGAGAGGGATTGAGATAGAGAAGATGAAGAGGATGCTTATCTAAGCTTCTCCTTGATTTTAGAACTTGAATTTCTTATGAGAACTAGGGCTTAGGAATTTTGTTTCCTCTTTCCACCATTTTTCCTAGGGCTTAATTGTATTAGGAAATTAGAAATGGAATGAATGAAGAGGAGTGGAGTAGGAGGTATTTGGTAGAAGAGTTTGGGTCTCTTATTGGGTTAATTGGCTAGAACCAAACCCAAATCCCAATTGAAAATACCAAAATCCTAATCAACTCCAAACATATCGATATATATATATATATATATATATATATATATATATATATATATATATATATATATAGAAAAGTTGTAAACATCATTTGAACTCAATGAAAGTGGTATCGAGTCTGAATTCGACTTTTTACAAAAGTCACATTTTGGACTTTAATTCAACTAATGATGCTATATTTAAATAAAACATTTAAATATATAATCGTAAAATATGCAGATTGTTATAGACTCCCCTCCTTAAAGAAATTGCATCCTCGCAATATTTGAGAGTAAAATAAGGAGTAACAATCATTACGTGACATAATAACACAAAAGGAAAATTTTGAAATGAGAAGTTCACCTTGAAGAGCACGGGAGAGCAAATCAAGATGTGTTCACTCGATGAATTCTTCTGATTTTCACGAACAATCCTTAGAATTTGAGGACCATTGACCTTTCACAAACGGAACATCTTTATTTCGAAAGCGTTTAACCACTGTAGCAATGATACGAAAAGGATGTAGTTCATAAGTCAAATTAGGTAAAAATTCAATTTCTTCAATAACACCAGGTTCAAGAATAGAATCGGAATCTCTAAGACATTTCAATAGTTTAGAAACATGGAATGCATCATGAATAGCAGAAAATTGAGCCGGTAATAAAAGGTGATAAACCAAAAAACCAACGAGTTCGGTGATGGAAAATGGGCCAATATATTAAGGTGCTAATTTTCCCACACCCTTCATAGGTGAAACAAGAATAAGTACCAAATCTCACATAAAAAATTCTAATTTCCTTATTCGGTTATCGGCATAGGATTTTTGTCTACTATGAGCCCTTGTCATCCTACGACGAGTAAGGTCAATCTTTTCTGTGGCATCACGAATAAAATCTGGACCTAAAACCAGCTTCTCACCAGCTTCAAGCCAATATGAAGGATATCGGCATGGCCTTCCGTAGAGTGCCTCGAAAGGTGCCATACCAATACTAGATTGGAAGCTATTATTGTAATAAAACTCAACAAGGGAAATGTTATATTCCCAACATTCGCCAAAATCAAGAACATATGCACGAAGGAGATCTTCAAAAGTTTGATTCACATGCTTAGTTTGTCCAACGGACTTAGGATGATAAGCGGTGCTAAATTAAGCTTCGTTCCCAAACTTTTTAAAGACCCTTTCAAAGTCCACAAGTAAATAATGGATCACGATCGCTAATAATAGAAGTAGGAACTCCATGCAATTTAACAATTTATTTAACGTAAAGTTTAACTAAAAGAGGTACGGTCCGGTTGGACCGAATGGGAAGGAAATAGACGGATTTTGTATGTCTATCTACTATCGCTCATAGACTGTCATGGCCCAAACAAGAATGGGGAAGACCGTCAATCAAGTCCATGGAAATTGGATCCCACTTCCAGACGGAAATGTCTAAAGGTTGCAATAACTCACCGGGCCTTTGATGCTCGCCCTTAACAAGTTGGCAAGTCATGCAACGCTTGACGAAGTTAGCAATATCATATTTCATTCCATCAAAATAATAAAGTAGTTTCATGTCTGCATACATTTTACTACTACAAGGATGAATAGTAAATTTAGAACGATGAGAATCTTCTAAAATGTCCTTACGAAGATCACTAATATTTGGCAAAATAAGTCTACCAAATTTTCGAATGCCTCCATGAGCACCTATTTCAAAGTCTTTCAAACCATCAATGTTTCTATCCCTACAACTTTGGCAAAGGTGAGCCAATTCAGGATCATGCTTTTGAGCATCAAGAATGTGGTCTAAAAGAGACGGATGAGCCTCAAGGCTACATAAAACAAGATATGAATATGAATCAAATTCACGATCTCGAATCTCACAATTGGTCAAAGTCTCGAGATCATTCCATTTGGATATCATCATGTAAACAACCGCCTGTAGCTTATGACTAAGGGCATCGGCAACACGATTTTCTTTTCAGGAGTATAGTGAATATCAAGATCATAAGATGCAAGGAATTTGAGCCAATGTTATCGATGCAAATTAAGTTTCTTTTAAGAAAATAAATAATTAAAAAATTTATAATCGGTACAGAGAACAAATTTCTCTCCAAAACGATAATGATGCCGAATTCTAAGAGCGAAAACAATGGCCACAAGCTCTAAACCATGAGTCACATATATAGTCTCGGCTGGCTTTAATTGCCTAGAGGCATAAGTGATAACACGTTCCCCTTGCATGAGAACGGGTTTCAAACCAACACGACTAGCATCGGTATAAATAATCAAGACTTGGTTCCCTTTGGAAATCAGAAGAATAAGAGCATCGGAAAGGAGATCTTTTAATTTTGGAAAAGAAGCTTTACATTTGTCTGAAAAAATGTACTTAACTTCCTTCTTTGTCAAACTAGTAAGAGGTACGGAAATTTTAGAAAGTCTTTTATGAACTGACGGTAATAGCCCGCCAATCCAAGAAACTACAAATTTCCGTCACACTCTCCACGTCTTTTCCAATTGTGAATTGCTCCAATCTTTGAAGGATCCATGGAAATTCCGGATTCATAAATAATATATCCTAAAAATTTCACACGAGATCGTCAAAAATGGCATTTAGAAATTTTTTCTTTCAATTCATTGCTCCTAAGGGTTTCCAACATAAATCGAAGACGTTTTTCATGCTCTTCCTCGGTTTTAGAATAAATAAGAATATTATCTATAAAGATGGGAACAAATCAATTGAGGAAGTCTTGAAAATTCAGTTCATAAGGTCAACGAAATAAGCTAGAACATTCATTAAATCAAATGGCATAACAAACCATTCATAAGATCCATAACGAGTACGGAATGATGTCAAAGGAATACTATCCTCTGCAATTCGAAGCTGATAAAAACTGGTTGCTAATTCTAACTATGAAAAGACTCCAGCCCCAAAAAGTTGATCAAATAGATTGTCAATCCAAGGTAAGGGATATTTATTCTTGATGGTGAGATCATTAAGCTTGCGGTAGTCAACGCAAATCTAAAGTGTACCATCGGATTTCTTCACAAAGATAGTTGAAGCTCTCTAAGGAGAGGAACTAGATCGAATAAACTACTTTGCTTCCAATTCGGACAATTGTTTGTGCATCTCCTCGTTTTCTTTATTAGACGCATGATAAGGAGGACGAGTAGGTAGAGCTCTAGGGATTAGATTAATTCTGAACTCAATTGATCGCTAGGTGGTAATCCTAAAACAGGCTCAAATATATTAGGAAATTCATGAACAACGTGAATGAGGGAAATGACATCTTCATCATCATCATTATCGTCATCATGTGGATTTAGAGAATATAAGGATGCCATCAAATTGGAATCTGAATCTTTAAGAACAATAGAAATCTGTTAACAAATTGGGGATGTCGAAGATGGATAGTCCTCTCGGAACATTGAATGTGAGCTTCATAACGATTAAGCCAATCCATTCCCAAAACCATTTCGAAACCTAAGTAGCGCATAACATGCAAATCGGCATGGAAAGCATAATCACATAGAATAATTTCAACATCCTTACAAAATAAACTTAGTGTTTTGGATCCACCAACTGGATTCGCAATTCTTAATGAAGTCATCAGCCCATACCATTTATAGAAAAAGTATCAACGAGTTCTTTTGATATAACAGGGTGAGATGCACGTGTATTACAAAGAACTCGAATAGGATGATCACGAAACATAATAAGGCCACCAAGGGCAGAATGAGAAATACCTTGACCAAGAGAAGTGTTACAACAGGGTTGCACTACATTCAGCTTTCCCTCTTTCTTGCTTTGAAGTTCGAGACATGAAGATATAGGATGACCCGAACTTTTACAATAGCAACAAGTAAGGGACTTCGAAAACTTATTTGCATAGTGGTCCTTAGATCCACAATTGTAACATTCTCCACGATTACGGGTAGGAGTCTTCGGAACCGAAGTTGCATGCTTCCTTTTTTTGTTAGGATTAGATTTGAACTTATTATTGGGATGCCTCTTCTTGTTGTTATCGAAGTTCTTTTTGGCACCCCAAACATCACCATCACTTTTTTCTCGGCCTCTTCAAGTTGAAAAGCGATATGTACAAGCTGTTAGAAAGGAACTTCTAGTTTCAAAAGTAAAGCCTTTTTGAGCTTCTTATTCAACCCATAGATAAACGTCTGATTTTTTTTCAATGGGGTATTAATATACTCGACCCCATATTTAGAGAAGGATTCAAAAGATGTGACATAAACTGTTGTAGAAGATTCACCTTAAACAAGGGCAATAAAGCGCCAAGCTAAAGTTACTTTTTAAGCTTCTAGCACAAACTTCAACTCAAACCTCTCCCGAAATTGCTCCAAAGTAAGATCCGCTTCAACAACTCTGAAATCAAAAGCTCATACCAATCTAATGCTCTCTCCTAGAGCATGCAAGAAGCCACTTGGACTTGATGTAGATTCACAAGATTCATGCGAGAAAAGACGTGGTCACTTGTTTGAAGCCAAATTTGGACTTCTATAACGCCTTCGGACCCTTTCAATGGCTTTCCACCTAAATTGGTGTAATCACTCCACAAGCGTGCAAACCTGGGTTTAGGATAAGTAGGCTTAGGAATGGGTTCGGCGGCTTCAACATTATTTACAAGATCCAAAAGCTATTTAGCAGACATGAATACACCATCCTGAAGAGTTGCACTGGATAGACCGGCGCTAGGGCGGTCAGGTCTAACCATTTCTTTTCTTTAAGAAAGAAAAAAAAGAAAGAAACAAAGAAAAGGAAAAAGGTTATCCTTGGAATGAATTCAAAAAAACAAGATTGATAAATAAGGCATCGTAAAAGGAAATAGGACATAAAGGGTCCTAAGACTCAAATTAAATCCAAAGGCACGATTCCTCGGAGAGACTTAGGATAATGGTCCTTGTCATAATATTCTATATTGTTCTAAAGTTTGGCTCTGATACCAAGCTATGTTGCCCCACCTATACTCACACTAACTAAGGACACTACTGGGTAATGTCGTCAATTAGTGCGAATAATAAGGCTGTTGAGGAGCGACCGACTGTATAATTGATTTGAGCAAGAACCGTTATGTCAGGGAGTATGTCATGCATATCATTTCAAGAGGAAATCCGCCATATCCAATCCAAACTCAATCTACTACATAGTGGATAAGTGGCCCACGGAATCAATATGAAATAAGCACAACACAAAAATCAGTCATAGATATTTATATCACTAAGGCGAAAACAGATATGAATATAACACATAGAAATGAACATCATAGTAGTGGTCATACAAGATCCACTATAAGCCAAAAGAATAGGAACATGTACTACACAAAATAATAAGTATACATCAAAGAATCTCTATCTCGTATACATGAAAGACAAAAACTACAAAGCTAAAGTAGTTAGCCAAAAGTCAGAAGATACTCCCTGCTAAGAAGTCAAGTGGAAGCACCTGAAACATTTCGGTCCGACCTAAGTATTATTTAAGCAGGAAAATAATAAACGGATCAGTCTAGCTTTAATTATCATGTAAGATGAGATTGGATAAGAGGTACGACAAAAACATATGATACAAATAATACCATGTTGTGACAAGTATGTATTTGATAACAATGAAAATCATACAATATCTTAAATTTTCTCAAACACCCAAAAGAAATATCATATTCTTTAGCTTATTCACCAATCCTCAAATATTGAAAGAAAGTATCAATGCAAATCACAAAAAGTGGTAAAACACATATTCTAGAAATCAATAATTAGAATCCAGAAAATATAAAGGGGTGGGCTATCACAAACGGGAGAATGAAACTCGCTAATACATGTATCACAAACAAGACGCTATCCCATGGGTCGCTAACCCATAAAATTTGAGTCGAAGCTCCTCAAACATCCCCAAGACCATGGGTCGCTACCCCACCAAATTGAGCTGAAGCTCCACCGAAATGGGGTTTAGTCCCCCACACGGATGAAGAGACATCGCGCATCGCTATTCTAAATCACAAAGTGATCATTATTGATCAATAAGTGAAAATTACACTAATCTAGTAAACAAATGAGTTAAGCTTCATGTCCTATAACCACTAGCTTAACTTAAATATTTATGACTAGATTGTAGAATTCCACTCGAAAATTGTCACAAGATTTTAATCAAACAAGTCCAAGAATTAACTGACGAAGTAAATGCAAGAGTTTCATACAACTTGTTTTTCCTAAGTCGTTTAGTTGGATTTCTCATACAAATGAGGTAAAGGTTTGTACATACTAATAGATCGGAAAACAGTTTTAAAAATGAGCTTTGTATTAAAAGTAATGTTGAAATCATTTTTTGTGAAAGAGTTTGAGTATTTACTACTAGTATAGAAACCTTTGCATTTTAAAGTGACAAATCATAGAAACGAGTGTAAAAACAATCTATCTTCAAAAATCCACTTTCGACAACGTGAATTAAAATCATGAAAATCGATAATAAATCCATTAAATGGATATTCCTAAAAACCCAAAAAAGAAGTCATCAAAGTCGATAATAGATGAGAACAACTAATCGGATCAACAAAAATCAAAGAGAAATGGAGATTCGCATAAAAATAGGAAAATTGGCAAAAAATCAATAGGACCAGTTGTCCGGTTGGTTTGACCAGATGTCTTACCCTAGGCTCTGCAATTTTTTTCTGTGCTCATTACTTTTTTTCCAGTGACCCCAACCAGACGTCTGGAAATTTCAACCAGACGTCCGGTTGCCTGGGCCTTGGTAGAATTTGCCTAGTCCGATGATCGCCAAATCAATTCGAAGGCAATTGGATGAGCGATGGAGACTATGGACATATTCCAAGTGACAACTCAGCCCTAAAGGCTCTTCGATACACTCCAAACAACATGTCCGAATATTCAAGATAGGATCTTTAAAGATTTTGACTTCAAAATACCAAAATTGTAAAATTCGCCAAACCAATTCAAATCAAAAGCAGTTGAACATGAAATAGATGTTAAGAATTCATACCTAACAAAAATGAAAGCTATAGACAAAGATGTGAGTTCAAGAACTCACCTTTAAATTCAGAAATAATAAATGAGAAGTTCTAAAACAAGCTTAGATCAATTCCTCTTCACTACACCTTTAGAATCTTCAATCTATTATCAAATGTAAAGATTTTCCTAAGTTAGGTTATATGAAAAATCAAGAATTGAAGAGGGGTTGAGATGGAGAAGATGAAGAGGATGCTCACCTAAGCTTCTCCTTGATTTTTGAACTTGAATTTCAATTTCCTAAGAGAATTAGGGCTTAGGAATTTAGTTTCCTCTTCCCACCATTTTTCATAGGGCTTGAGTGTATTAGGAAATTACAAAAGGAATGAATGAAGAGGATTGGAGTGGGAGGTATTTGGAAGAAGAGTTTGGGTCTCTTATTGGGTTAGTGGGCTAGAACCTAACCCAAAGCCCAATTGAAAATACCAAAACCCTAATCAACTCTAAACATATCTATATTTATACTTAAACAAGTTGTAAACGTCGTTTTGAACTCAATGAAAGTGTTCTCGAGTCCAAATTCGACTATTTACAAAAAGTCACATTTCGGACTTTAATTCAACTAAGGATGCTATATTCAAATTAAACATTTAAATATATAATCGTAAAATATGTGGGTTGCTACACCAGCTCTGTTCTGATAGTGCAATATAACAGATCGTGGATATAGAAAAAGAACAGTAAAAGAAGGAAGATAAGGAATTTTTATAGTGATTCGGCTGTTAATGAAGCCTACGTCCATTTTATAGTTTTATTATGACTGATTGTTGTTACAAATGGTGTTTGATTATAAGGCTATTGCTAATCCTAATCTAGGTTGAATCCACAATGTTGGAATCCATTGGAGAATCACAATGAATTCATTTAGAGCTTGTTGTAAGGGAGGCAGAGGTGAAGAATGTTTCCAGTAGAGCTTTAGCGATCACTCTGAGAAGATCTAGTTTATGTTGCAGGTAGGATGGTATTTATAGAGATCAAAGAGTTTCTGGCCAGGCCACTATATCAACTGATCGTAGGTAGGTATAGAACGACCTAGGGAGGTTTAGCTCGCAATCCGAGCCAAAACCATGGATCGCTAGCGATCCATGGACTTGGCTCACTCGCGAGATAATGACTTAGCTCTCCTTTCCATTACCTCACCTAGTTAGCTCATTGAAGACTAATGGGCGAGCACGGATCGCTGGCGATCCATGGTGAATGGATCGCTAGCGATCCATTCACTTAGCATTTTCCCCAAATCCTTCTACCTTTCTTCTCCTCTTCCATGCACCATAGCGACCGACCATTTTTGCATAAATCGCAAGCAATCCATAGGGTATGGATCGCTGGCGATCCAAGAATTTTGGCTATTTTGGAGTTTGGAGTTTGGGATGTTTCTATGGTCATTGTTTGCGTAGTCTCATTCACGTTGCTCCATCTTGATGACGATCTATTGGCTGGTTTTGCTTTGACTATTGACTGGGTTGAAAGAATGTTGGCCTTTTTGTATAGTTGATCTCAGTCACTGCCTTAGTAATATAGCTTGGCTCTCGTTAACTCCTTTACTTAACCTCTTTGGTTAAGTTCTACGTCATTCTGATGTCACAAAATTGCTCTGTTTCTAGTGGGTTCGGCAGGGTTAAAAACCCGGATAACATTTGCCTCCCAGCGTACGTCTTCGTTGTAAACAAGGTGTGCTCTGGAAGTTATCCTTTCAATATCTGTTCGTCGAATTCCATGTGATCGCCTTAGAGTTTTACGAGTAAGTGGCAACCCATGTTGTTAATCACATAACTTTGGTCCCGATTGTTATTGCTCGCCGTATCGAATAAAATTCCTTCTTGGATCTCCTACCTTCTCGGTATGATTCAAAATGATGGATAAATATCGAAGGACAAGTTCGAGAAAAGTCTGCCGCACATTATGGTTCCTAGCGATCCATGTATGATGGATCGCTAGTAACCTAACCACATAACTTTAGGTTCAACCGAGGAGGCATGGTGATGCGAGTGATGCGGGAAGTCCTTTCTTCTTCCACTATGAGCGAACTATCTACAGGGGATACTGCATTTGTAGTGTTTCGAGCATTGAGTTTATCCCATATAGGCAGCACACTGCACTTTCCCTAATTCACGTTTGAAATCCAATGTGCCAATCAAGAACTAATGTCTCTTCGAAATTCATGTGTGGTAGGGGAAGCTATTAGTTTAGGATAGAATTACCTGACCGTTTTGGATACGAGTTCTGTTGTTTAGAATGAAGCAGCCATCTATGCACCGTAAATCGAGTGGAGGAAGCCCAACACTTTCTGCAGTCAAATCTTCGTCCGTCGATTTTCTCCTACCACTTCCCAAGCTGAATACGATCAATTTGTCCCAGTCGGGCCAATCGTGGATCGAACGCATCCCAACTTTAGAGTTCTTCTCAATCCACCTAAGAGGGCTTCTTCGATGGTTTCTGCTAAAGTTCTTCATAACATCTGTGCGTAACATGGTATTCCAGAAGAGGATGTACGTCTACCGGAGAAGGACAAATTCGCTTGTATGCCTCCTCCAGGGACACCGGTTGCCACCAATATGTGTTTGAATGGAGCCATGCCTCCCTTTAACGACTTTCTACACGAGACTCTTTCGAAACTTGGGTATTGCTCCATTCCAGATTCATCCTAGCAGCTATGCCATCATGACTTGCCTATAAGTTCTTCTTATTCTAGTTTCATCCTAACGAAAAGGGGAGTGGAGGAAGGAAGCGTGAGGAGATTATGTGAAGACCGCTTTGATTTTGGTACTTTTTGAGTCATTTTGTACAAGTGCGGAGTCCGTGGTTAGCGTTTTCGCTGTGGGGTCTGTATTTTTTTGTTGGCCGATGTTGTTTGGGTACAGCCCGCATGTTTTTACCCTATGTAAAGAAAATTATAAGCAATATATTGATAGTTTGACTGTATTTTCATCTGCATTCTCATATATGTTCTATGCACTTGTGTTTGTTTATTTTATACTTATCTAGTCATGTGATTACTACCAAAGTCATTCGTTTGAAGTGAAAAAACTTAAAAATCAACAAAACTTAAAAGTTCTTTACTTAGAAATTAAAAAAATTAAAAAGTTCTTTGTTTGGAGTGACAGAACTAGTGAACTTAATGTTTTCACGCGTTTTTGTCCATGTACGGGTATATGCTCCCCAGTTCATCGGGCCATTTAGTTTAAATAAATTTCACACGACCGGTAACTTAGGGTTTAGATGTATTAAATTTGAAATTTGGCTCAGTCACAACTTGATTTTCCTTTTTTTTGAAGTTTTGCAATTTTAGCATGTAATCCAAGTCGCCTGTAATATTCCAGCAAGCGGGTTTAAGAGGTGAACATTGCATGGGTCAACTGAGGGGAGTTTTGATCGTTAAGTGTCCTTAGTTAAAACTTTTCTGTTGGTTTGTAGCATTCCAATTTAGTTGGAATTGTGCTCATTATTCCTAATTATAGGAGTAGTTGACGCTATTTATGAGATGTACGGTTTTTGGGATCGATATGGTCCGTCTGTTTGGAATGGTTTTACTGCCTCCGATGCTGCCTATCTTAGGACAGCATGAGGAGTTGGTATTGTGGTGCTCCTTGGCGTTACCTGTCCCCGGGAAACGCGAGGAGCTAGTTTTTAGTGCTCCTCAGCGTTGCCTTTCTTCGGCAATGCAAGGAGTTAGTTTTTTTATGCTTGTCGGCCTTGCCTATCTCCGGGTAACATGATGAGTTAATTTTGTTGTTTCTCGGTGTTGCCTATCTCCGTGTAACGTGATAAGTTAAATTTTTTGTGCTCTTCGGTATTACCTATCTCCGGGCAACGCGAGGAGTTAGTTTTTGATGGTCCTCGGCGTTGCCTATCTTCGGGCAATGCGAGGAGTTAGTTTTTGATGCTCTTCGGCGTTGCCTATCTCCGGGCAACTCGAGGAGTTAGTTTTTGATGCACCTCGGCTTTGACTATCTTCGGGCAGTGCGAGGAGTTAGTTTTTTGATGTTTCTCAGCGTTACCTATCTCTGGGCAACGCAAGGAGTTATTTTTTTGGTGCTCCTCGGCGTTGCCTATCTCCAGGCAATGCGAGGAGTTAGTTTTTGGTGCTTCACGGTGTTGCTTGTCTCCAAGCAATGCTAGGAGTTAGTTTTTGTGTGCACCTCGGCGTTGCCATTTTCTGGCCAACGCGTGGAGTTCCTTTTTTTAGGCCTTCCTGATGTTGCCAGGGCAACACCGATATTTGGAAGGCAAGGATAAGGTTCTTCCAATGCATTAGTTTGAGTCGATTTGCTTCCGTTAACTAGGCAGGTATTTATTATGGACAAAATTTTGTCGGTTTGAAAGAGCGAATCAAATTAAGGAAAGTAGGGTACATTCTTTGTCTATTTACAATTCCCCCGGCATTTTTGAGATGGCTTACTTACTGAAAAATAGAGAATACATAAAGTGGTTTTCAAATGAAGTAACGGCCAAGTGATCCACTACTCCAGGCTCTGGGAATCTGAATACCATTGACGGTGTTAGCTTGAAATTCCAGTCTTTGAGCTTTTTATTTATGATGTACGGTCCTTCCCAGTTTGGTTGAAGGCCCCTGGAATGGAGTAAACTCACTTGAGCACAAGTTCTCCCACCTCGAAGGTTTGGTTGTGGACTTTGGAGTCGAAGTACCATGCTACCCATTTTTTGTGGGTGGTGGTTCTCTACTCAACTTCTTCTCTTTTTTTCTTCGATCATACCTAGTGATTCACGTAGGAGCTGCTCATTTTGGTTTTGGTTGAAATTTTTCCTTCAGTGTGAGGGGATTTCTAACTCAACAAGTATCATTTCTTCTAAACCATGTGCCAGAGCAAATGGAGTGTGACCGGTTGCCACTTTGCCGTTGGTTTTGTAAGCTCATAGTGCAGGTGGAAGTTCATCGACCCAGTTTCCTTTGGCTTTAGTTAGTCGCTTCTTGATGGTAGATTTGGTGATCTTATTTATTGCTTCCACTTTCCCGTTTGCCTATGGTTGAGCTATTGCCGAGAAGCTCATTTCAATCCAGAAGCGTTTGTATAAGCCCTGGAACTTAGCGCTTTTGAATTGGATTTCGTTGTCAGTGATGATTTTTTATGGCACACCAAACCTTTAAATAATATTTCTAGTAACAAAATTAATGACTTTCTTTATGGTAATCGTGGCCAGCGGTTCCGCTTCGGCCTATTTGGTGAAATAATCTACAACAACTATGACATATTTGGCTCCTCCTTTTGCTATCGGTAGGATGCCAATCAAGTCTATCTCCTATATTGTGAACGACCATGGACTGACCGTCTACGTTAACTCTGTTGACAGAGTTCTTTTAACTTTGTTGAATCTCTTACAACAATCACATCACCTGGCTTAATCTGCAGCTCTCCTTTCCATTGCCTTTCCTAGTTAGATCGTTGGCTATCCATGAGATCCGTGGTGAACAGATCGCTGGCGATCCATTCACTTTGCATTTTTCCAAATCCTTCAGCCTTTCATCTCCTCTTCCATACACTATAGAGACACACCACTTTTGAATGGCTCGCTGGCGATCCAAGTAGTTAGGCAATTTTGGAGTTTAGATTCACGGATGTTTCTATAATCTTGTGTCGTTGTTTGCGTAGTCTTGTTGCATGCTGCTCCGTCTTGATGATGATCTACTAGCTGGTTGTGCTTTGACATTTGGCTAAGATGCTAGTCTCTTGGTTTAGTTGATCTCAGTCGCTGCCTTAGTAATATAGCTTGGCTCTCGTTAACTCCTTAAATTAACCTCTTTGGTTAAGTTCTAAGTCATTTTGATGTCACGAAATTGCTTTATTTTCTAGTGGGTCCTGTTGGATTAAAAACTTGGATAACAGTCATCTAAACATAATTCACATAATTTAATCTTATCAAAACTTAAGAAAACTTTATGAAAAATATATTCAAGTAAATAAAAGATTTAATTACGAGTTTATTTTGAAAATAATAAATATAAAGTAAAGGTTAATATATTGAAATCAAAGTAATAATAAATAATATAATAAACTTATAAATATTTAGAAATCTTTAAAGACTAAAAATATAATAAAGTATATTATTCAAAGTATATTAAATATAATAAAATCAAAAGATAAAAATAATTGAAGGCTATTTTGAAAAATTATTTTGAAAACAATAATTCTTTTAAAACCATTTCTAAGCTATTTGAAACTCATTCGGAAAAAAATAGAGAGAGAGAGAGAGAGATCAAAGAAGTGCTATCTTGGTTTTAACAAAAATCCTAGGACCCACAACTTATCTGGGATAATTTGAGTTCTTCAATATTCATGAGTCTTCAATCACTAACTCTTGAATCACTATATCTGCCTCTTGAATCTTCTATTGATATTCTACGGTCTTCTTAACCAATACACATCTAATATTCTACACTATATACTAATATAACTTGATAAAAATATTAGTATCTATATTTTATATAAAGCCCTATGGTTATTATCATCAAAACCAATGCCTAAGGTACTGATAATCTCTCCCTTTTTGATGATGACAACTGTGTATAAAATATGTTATAATTCCCGTTGAGTTACAAAACTCCCCCTTATTCTATATTTGGATTCTAAGATTTTATTTATTTCTCCCCCTTTGTTGGCAAAAAAAATCTAACTAAACCCCCCTAACTAAGTTACTACATAATATATAATACTGAGATATAAAAGGGAATAGAATAAACAATAATAGTAGTTTAAAAGTGATAAGAATAATAAGTGAAAATAATGATAGGCAATGACATAAATAACTTGTATTAATCATAAAAAATTCAAGACATATATTTGAACTAAGGTGACAGGAAATTATTTTAAGCAGTCAAATTAACTCACACCAATTCAATGAAACAAACAAATAAAATCCAATCAACAAATCTTAAACACCAATCTAAATTAAATCTAGATCACCCGACAAACCAAGTTAAACAAGTCAGTCAAATCCTAATAAATCATGATAAACGTGCTAATCCTAGGATTAAGGTTTCTTCTCAATGATTGGAGATTTTTGGATGGGACAGAAGGAATAATGACGGTAGAAATTCCATTTTTGTTTGACGACATTTCCATCTCAATCAAAACAAACTTCTCCAACACAATGGACTCCTCCATCTGCGATAATCCTCTTTTAGATAAATTAATCGCACTAGTATTATCGCATATATGGTGATTTTGAAAAGTTTAAACAAAAATCGCTTTATTATAGAAGTTGGCTAACCACTGGTATTTGACGTTCCAAATTTCTTTACTAATTCTTTAGCATAATTTTCTTGATTTATAAAAATACCATTATTTAATTGTTTTGTTCGTAATCCTAAAAAGTAATTTAGTTCACCCATATGAATCATTTCAAATTCCTTGGTCGTTATATCTGAAATTTATTTGTTTAATTTACCGTTAGTTGATCCAAAAAATAATATGATCTACATATATATTTATTAGTTGAATATCATTGTTATTTCTTTTAATAAATAGAGTACTATCTACTTTCCCTATTTGAAAATCAGATTGTAATAAATATGATTTAAGTCTATTATACCAAGCTCTAAGAGCCTGCTTTTGACTGTATAATGCTTTCATTAACTCATAAATGTGATTAGGTAATTTTTCACCCTTAAAAAGTGGGGATTGTTCTACATAAACATCTTCTTTAATAAAACCATTTAAAAAGGCACTTTTATCATCTATTTGAAATAATTTAAAATTATTATGTTTTTCAAAAGGGAGTAAGATTCATATTGCTTCTAATCTAGTTACGGGTGCAAAGGTTTCATCAAAATCAATACCTTCTTCTCGACGATAACCTTAAGCGACTAAATGAGCTTTATTTTATACGACTTCTCCTTGTTCGTTCATTTTATTTATATATACCCAGTTAGCTTCTATTACAGATTTATCCTCAGGTCTTGGGACTATTTTCCAAATATCATTTCATGCCAATTGATTCAATTCTTCTTGCATAACAAGAATCCATGAACCATCTATTGATGCTTCTTTTGGATTTCTTGGTTCAATTATTGAAATGAAAGCAATATTAATAATTTTACGTAATTAATTTCTTGTTTTAAAAACAGATTCTATATTTCCTAAAATGTTTTCAATAGGATAATCCTTAAATAATTTGATGCTCCTATTTGGATATATATTCTCAATATCTTTATCATTTTCATTATTAATAATTTCATTATTTTTAATTTCGTTTATATTAACAAAATTTTCTTCTTCATCGATACTTGTATTATTAGTTTTAAAATTTTCATCAAATGAAACATGTAATGTCTCTTCATCAGTGTTAGTTCTAGTATTAAAAACTCTATAAGCTTTACTTTTGTTTGAATATCCAATAAAACTTCCTCATCTGATTAGTGTCAAATTTATCTAAATTTTTTTTAGTATCAATGTAAAAAAATTTACTACCAAAAACTCTAAAGTACAATACTTAAGCTGTTTATTATAAAATAGTTAGCATGGTGTTTTCTTCGTTAAGGTTCTTATCAAAACTCTATTTAAAATATAGCATGTTGTAGCAACCGCTTCAGCCCAAAAAAAATTAGGTAAATTACTATCATTTAAAATAGTTCTAGCGCATTCTTGAATTGTTCTATTTTTATGTTCTACTACTCTATTTTGTTGAGGTATTCTTGGAAAAGAAAATTATGAGTAATTCCTTTCTTATTACATAAATTATCAAAAAAAATCAATTTTGAATTATCCTCCTTAATCGCTTTGAATAGTTTTAATTTTAATCGATGGTTGATTTTAATTTCTTTTAACAAAGATTTTAAACATTTCAAAAGCATCACTTTTTAGTTTTTGAAAAATTGTCTAAGTAAATCGAGAAAAATCATCTATAATCACAAAGACATATCTATTACAATTTATTGATTGTATTTGTGAGGGAACGATCAGATCTAATTGAAAAGTTCAAGGGGTTGAGAGGTAGAAATCATATTCTTTGACTTAAAAGAACTTTTTCTAAGTTCTTCTAATTGACACGCATCACAAAGATTATTAACACCAAAACTTATTCTATGTAGACCCTAACCCGAACATTTTTGACAACTTAGGAAGGTGTTTGAAATTCAAATGACCAAATCTTTTGTACTAAATCCACGGGTCCTTTGATTCAGCCAAAAGACACAAATCATCATTTGATACATTCATACTTAATATGTAAATATTCCCTTTCCTAATGCCTTCATTGATAATATTTGACTCAATATCTTCAATATGAAATTTATCTTTTTCAAATTTAATTTTGAAGCCCTTATCACAGAATTGACCAATACTCAACAGATTATGTTTTGAATTCCTATCTAACAAAACATTAGAAATAGTAGGAGTTTTAGAATTACCGACATTGTCGATGCCATCACATATCCTTTAGAGTTGTCTTTAAAATTGACCGATCCACCTTCTTTGTGAATGATATCTGGATTACCAGTCATATGCCATGAGCAGCCACTATCCAGTATCCATTATCCCTTTTAATTTTTAGAGTTTGATCATCATGTGTTTGTTAATCAAAAATCATGTAACATGTATGTTCCTACAAATTATACCTTTTCAAAGATCAAGTGACTTTTCATAATGAATGAATGCAAATTCATGACACAATGCCATGTTTATTTGTCAGATTGCTTTTCAAAAATAGTGTTACAAATAATATCAATATCTCCTGCCATTAAAGCTTTTCAGAGAACCAAAATTATGAATTCTTTAAACACCAAAGCTCTGATACCAAATGTTGTTTAATGGAAGATGGGTCTTAAGGCTAATTTAACACTAGAAGGGGTGGGGTGAATACTGTTTTATAATTATTGGGAATCTTTTTGAATTCTTTTAAGATTATTGTATAAGAAGTGCAATTATCAATCACAAATTCAAACACAGATAAATACAAATGCAGTAAAAGTAAAAGGAAAGAAGATACCAAGATTTTATACTAGTTTGGAGTTACCCTACATCTAGTTCTATACAATTCCTTGTGTATATTTCTTTCAAAATAGCAAAGCAAATACAATCTCGATTTTAAAGCAACGAGACATACCTTCCAGACTTTCTGACTTCTGAGCAGAGTCATTTGATTTGCTCGGGCCACAAGTGTAACAACTTAAAATTTGATCTATAGGAGTCGCATCATTGTGTCCGTGGTAATTTTTTGGTCAACTTCCATATATAGTTTCCCAAAATCCGAGCTAAAATGAAGAAGATACGAAATAAACAAGAAATCAACAAAACAAAAGGAAAGATATATATATATATATATAGGTCAGGTTGACCCCTAATGTGCATAGGTCGACCTTCCACATATATCGATCGAGCTTCCACAAATATCGGTCGACACCCAGGTCGACCCACCTTTGTATTTGAGTGTGAATTCATCCAGGTTAAACGATAACGTGTTTTGCAATTTTTTTCAATCCTGTGCGTTCGTGCTTCCATCCGACGATTCCCAGTGAGCCAATGACGTGGTTGCACCATATTTAATCTTCAAATCCAACCATCTAAGATCCCTAAGTGGCAATATAAATAAGACCCTATATCTAGTTATTTTTCACATTCAAATTTTTCTCCAATTGGGTTCATTGCCTTAGGCTGGACCCTAAAAAGAAAAAAAAATCTTGAAAGGAGATCGTTTTAATTAAAATATTTTACCCCCTAGTAGTGGATCCGGGAAGGCCAAGGATAAGAGCAAGGACCACAAGTGAGCGTTCAGTAATTATTTTAGACTTTCAAGTAATCTAAAATAATAGGGTTCTCGATAGTTGTAGTTTTTCTGCAATTTTGAGACCCTTTTTATATAAGTTATTTACAACTAGGTTTTAAAGTTCGTTTCAGTGTATTTTATTCAGTTATTTTTATTCAGCTATTTTATTTAGTTATCTACAGTTATTCACAGTTATTTGCATTTATTTACATTTTTTTTAAGTTGTAATTTAGCCTATAAATGTTAGTTTCTTTTTATTCCCTTTTACGCGAATAAATTAAAAAGAATAGAATTCGTAATTATGGATTAAATAGAATTAAACACTAAATTTGCAGAAATTTGATGTTAAATAAGAAAGACTATAATAAAAAGAAGATAGACTGAAATAGGCAAATATGAGACATTTGAAAGCATACTTATAACTAGTGGTTATAGCTAAATAGATGGAAAAGAAAAATAACAATTATAACGTAGGTTATAATTAAGCAGAAAGAACGGTAATGGCTTATTTTGAAACTTATAATTAAGTTAATAAGCAAATATAGCAGAGATAACAGAAAAGGCTTATTTTAAGACTTAGGTTAAGTTAATAAGCAAATAGAGCAGAAACAACATAAGAGGCTTATTTTAAAACATACACTAAGTCAATAA
Source organism: Allium cepa (assembly GCA_030765085.1). Lineage (NCBI taxonomy): Eukaryota > Viridiplantae > Streptophyta > Magnoliopsida > Asparagales > Amaryllidaceae > Allium > Allium cepa. Next base: position 905,145,542 of record CM060929.1, on the reverse strand, counting down.
GCAAAGATAGAAACAGGGCCTGTACCAACAGCATTCCCATTCGGACTAGGATTGATGGTCTCATAACAGATTAGGCAAGGCTAGACAAGACCCTTTCAGACTAGGACTGATGGTCTCACAATATTTAGTGAGGCTAGGACATAGGGTGATAAGTAGCCAATAGAGAGAAGCTCAAATCTGAGGATTTGGGCAAGGGGCGCTACTAGATTTTGTTTGTTAAGACCCGTAGCAACAGCATTCCCTTTCAGACTAGGACCGATGGTCTCACAAAACACATAGATGAGGCTGGACGGGACCCTTTCAGAGTAGGACTGATAGTCTAACAATAGATTAGGTGAGGTTGGGCATGCTTATGTTGATTAGGGTAAGTAAGAGGTCACCAGAAGGGGGCGACAGTTAGCATGTACCCGCAATGACCAAGCATACGGCATTGATTAGGGTAGATAAGTTGCTACAGCGTTCCAAATACTAAATATGTGTCTTTTTCTGTGGGACAATAGGACTGGACTAGCTCACAATGGCACATTAGAGATAGAAGACCGATCAATGGGTAGAATTAGGATTTCAGCCTAATTAAAATAGGATTAGGATTTCAGCCTAATCAAAGCGGTATTCTAAGACAAGTGCACACAATCACAACCAAAGCAAATAGTTAGACAGTATTTTATCTCAGTTTTATCTTCCCTTTTTTTCCTTTTATTCTAGAACTATTGCTGAGTCTATTATCTTTATCTTGCTTAAAAATACTATAAGTTACTTTCACTCACCAGACTTATAGTCTGAACCGCTCATTTATTTCCCCTTTTCCCCCATTGGCCAGTAGAGGCAAGGACAGTAGATTCAGACTTCTTGGAAATTCAGTTGGGGAGTTCTTCTTCCTGTATTCTTCTTCTTTCATTTATTTTTAATTTGGCTTTTGATGTACTGGTGCCCATGAGAGGGTTGATTATTTTTATTGTACTCTGATTTTATGAGACTTAGATCTATTTTTCATAAGACATATGTATTTGCTGTTTGAGACGTTTTTCAGACTTATTTATGAAGTTTTATTTTGAATAATGAATTACTATTTAAATGTTTCCGCTGTTTTATTTATTTGTCTTTGAATCTTTGTCTCTATGATGCTTTAGCTATACCTATAATGCACCACATCTTTTAGTGTGCCCTTTTTGGGTATACTAAGGGGTGTGGAGTGTTTCACTGGGTATCGGAGCCTAAGGTTATAGGATTCCTAAAAACTTGTTTTAAAAATAAAGTATTTTTCAAAAATAGGATAAATTTCAAACTAGAAGTATTTTTCAGAATGAAACTCTTATTATAGAAATGGTTTTTCAAGTATAAGAGAGTTTTTATAAAAATCCCCTTAGAGTCTAGTTTAACCTTCTCTCGATTCTTTCGAGCTTAAATTCTCTTTTTCTTTGCATCGTATGGTGGACGCACCAAATCTTCCAGAGGGTGTTCCAGTTCCTGACTGGTTTCGTAGATACCTTCAAGCTACAGCACTAGAGGTGCAAAGCCAAGCGCCCAATGCAGCACCAGCAGATGGAGATCCCATTAATCCACCTGCAGTAGCCAATTTTTCTAACCTATGCAAGGAATTCGCTAATCTAGGAGGAAAGACGTTTTCCGGCATGGAGGATTTCATGGAGGCACGAGCTTGGTTGAGGAATACAGAGCAGATATTTGGACTGTTAGGATTAGAAGACTGCCAGAGAGTTCAGCTTGCATCTGGGCGGCTGAAGGGAAAGGTTAAGGAGGTCCCTAAATCAGAAAACTCTAAGAAGCGGTGGTGGAAGAATAAGAAGGATAAAGACAAAAGGAAAGAAGGAGGACCTTAAAAGCACATCGGGAAAGGTGGGAAAAGTCATAGTTGCGGATTGGTTTGGAATTTCACAAAGGACTGTAAGAAGGACATGATGAAGGGGTGGGGTAACAATTGTGAGCAGCCTGGTCACCTTAGTAAAGCTTGTGAGCAGGAGCACCAACAGCGCAAGTACAAGCTTTGGATGCAGCACCTTCTGGTAGTGGATCGGATCGAGGTAGGAAAGTCTTTGTTGAAGGTTTGAACTCTACTTCGAATTTTCCTGTTCGAACTCTTTTTGATTCCGGAGCAACGCATTCTTTCATTTCTAGTTCCTTGGGTGATTGTTTGCACTTACACATTTCTCTACTAGTAGATCCTATAATTGTTTCAAACCCCATAGGAGGATCGACAAATTTATCTATGATTTGCAGGGGTTTGAAAATTTTTATACTAGGCGTAGAGTTTGATTGCGACGCCTATGTAATAGGATTTTTGGGATATAGGATGTTTTTGTGGATAGATTGGTTATCCACTTATGGAGCAATATTGGACCATAAGAGGAAAGTCGTCAGACTAGAGACATGCAGCGGTAGGACTCTCTAGGTTCTTACGACCCACAAGGGTCAGTCATGTTGAGCTTCCTTTATTCCCTTGATTCATCACTCGGAGAGTTAGATTTTATTCCGGTCGTTAGAGGTTTCCCAGACGTTTTTGATGAGGTTAGGGGACTACCCCCTAAGAGAGAGATCGACTTTAGGATCTACCTGAGTGATAATGCAAAGCCAATGGCATTGCCCATGAGACATATGGCTCCTAGGGAGAGCAAAGAGTTAAGCAAGCAAATCGATGAGCAACTAGTGAATGGCTTCTTCAAACGGAGCATATCTGAGTAGGGTGCACTAGTCGCCTTCGCTACAAAGGCGGATGGTTCCCTTCGACTTTGCGTTGACTATAGAGAATTGAATAAGCTCACAAAGAAAAACTTTTATCCACTTCCTAGGATAGATGTTCTTTTCGATCAGTTGGTTGGCTCTTTAGTATTTTCTTAGCTTGATTTAGCTACTGTATTTCATCAGCTTAGGGTCGTTGACAATAGAATAGATAAGACATCATTTAGGACACCCGATGGGTTCTTTAAGTGATTGGTTCTGCCATTTGGGTTGACCAATGCTCTGGCCTATTTCGTAGATTTGATGAGCCATGTTTTTCGAAATGTCCTAAATAAATTCATTGTAGTTCCAAGAGTACGAAGAGCATGCTATTCATCTTGAGGAGGTTCTTCTAGAACTGTTACTTAGTTTATTATCTTTATCTTGCTTAAAAATACTACAAGTTACTTCCACTCACCAGACTTGTAGTCTGACCCACTCATCTATTTCTCCTTTTCCTTCATAGGCCAGTAGAGGCAAGGACAGTAGATTCATATTTCTTGGCGATTCAGTTGCGGAATTTTTCTTCATATGTTCTTCTTTTCAATTTTCATTTCATTTGGCTTTTGATGCACTGGTACTTATGAGAGGGATGATTATTTTTATTGTACTTTGATTTTATGAGATTGAGATCTATTTTTCATAATACATGTGTATTTGGTGTTTGAGACATGTGAGGTTTTTCAAACTTATTTATGAAGTTTTATTTGGAATAATGAATTACTATTTAAATGTTTCCGCTGTTAGATTTATTTTTCTTGCAAATCTTAGTCTCTGTGATGCTTTAACTATACATATAATGCACCACATATTTTAGTGTGCCCTTTTGGGTATACTAAGGGATGTGGGGGTGTTTCAACAAGCACACCCATTAGATTTTCAGGCTATTAAGCACACCTATTGATTTACACTGGCTACAATCATATTCACAAGTATAACAGTATGATTTGATAGAGTTTTACAGACTTGGATCGTTGATCTTGATTAAAAATGATCTTATAACCTCCTGAATAAAACTTTAATTTTGTTTGAGTGGGAGTGATGAGAGATACCAGAGAGTTATCAATAGAGAATCAAATCAATGGAGTTTAAATTTGATTTGATTGAATTAGAGAATTTTAAGTAGATTTTCTTTTAGAATTCAAGAGAGTGTAAGAGGAGAGATAATATGAGAACGTAGTTAACAAAAATTCATTGTTTTAACCTATATTTATAGAGAAAAAACGGTCGTGTCATTCGAGAAGAGATATGATGAAAAGACACTTCCATTTAAAATTTGAATTTGACAATATGGTCACTATGTCGACATATAGGAATTGGATATGTCGACATATCCATTAGTAAATTGAAAAACACTTTATAATTTAAAATATTAAGGTTCGTGAGATATTTTGATACTTTGTAAATTCATCTAAACATAGTTTGTACATATTTTAATTATATCAAAACTTAATAAAACTCTATAAAAATACATTAAAATATAAAAAGGATTTAATTATGAATCACTTTTGAAAATAATAAATATAAAGAAAAGGTGAATATATTTGAAATCAAAGTAAGAACTAATATTATAATAAACTTATAAATATTTAGAAATCTTCAAAAACTAAAATTTAGCAAAGTATGATATTCAAAGTATATTAAATATAATAAAATCAAAAGAAAGAAATATATTGAAGGCTATTTTGAAAAATTATTTTCAAAACAAGAATTTTTTTTAAAACAATTTTTAAGATATTTGAAAATCATTTGAAAAGGGAGAAATAAAGAGAGATAGATCAAAGAAGTGTTATTATGTACAGTGTGGTCTTATAAGATACATTTTATTTTCAAAGGTTTTCAAATATAGTAATCCATATGGTTTGTTTCGAAACCATTCTCATGCTGGTTTTACCAGACTGACCCGAGCACTATTTTTCTATAATGCTCGAGTTAGCCTGAGCACATTTTTTAGATTTAGCTGGATCCGTTGGAGCATTCGGGAGTTGGATTCTCTAAGACGTATTCACATATCTTATTGTTGCATCCCCTATCTTGAGTCCCAAAGCTTAGCACTACAGATGTTGCAATCATCTATAGTATTAACTTTTGGTGATATGTATGGTAATGTTAATGGTATCCAGTATATCAAAAGCACATGAATAAGAAATAACATCATAGATTTCAAAAACAACATTTCTGATTACATTACAAAACAATATTTCATATTCAATTACATAATCCTAAAACGATTCCTAGGTTTTGATCAAATATAATTATTACAAATTACGCCAAGAGCAACATATGAAGATGGCCCCTTAGTTGATCAGAGTACTAGATAGACATATTAGTCATAAATAAATCAAAATGGAAATAACACTAAATAGCTCTTACATAGCTAACTTTGCCTCCTACACATCTTCAGATGCTTATCCGTTTGACCTACTAAACTTGAAAAGTCTTTAACTCTCAGTCTACTCAAATTAAATTTTAAGCACCCGAAAGTTTAAGGGGAAAACATAAACTTTAAGTCTGACCTAAAGCATGGTGTGAATACTACTATTACATCTTGATTTATTGATATTAGTGAGACCACGTCGCTAAGCGGAATAGGTTTCCCCTCACTGATATCCTTTTAAAAGCATATCTTTTGCAAATCAAAATCCTACAATCAAACTGATTATAATAGCAAGAGTAATAACATGTATGCATATAAATCGAGTACTCAGTGGACTATCTATCCAACGTAATAGTTTTTTCTGGCTAACTATTAACTATTGGCTGACTCAGGCCTACCAGACATAATAAATAATCTAACTACTATTAGACACAATACTAAATGGTCTGTCCTTAACTTACTTCTTCTAGGGTCAACTAGTTCTAATGGTTTTGCGGGCTCACCAGTAACCTATCTTTTCTCTGTATATTCCTTTCTATGTGTAACATCATTTTAAACATGTCGCCGAATTCAAAAAATTTAATTAAAAACAATTAAAAACATTTTAATAAGCCCTTCTACTCGATAAAACATATAAAACATTTAAGTTCCTAACTTAAATAATTTTATAACTACAATAAAATACGTATGAAAATTCCTCAAAATCGTCATAATTCAATTTCAATATGTTTTCTAACATATATAAATTTTAGACCCAAACATGTTATATAATTGCTTTAAATAATTAAACTCTATATTAAATATTTTCTTCCATAGAAAATTCATAATAAATCCACGACAACTTATAAAATTATGAAACCCGAAATCCACTTCTAAAATAATGTTTTTGACTATATCTGAAAAAACTTAAGTCATTTGGATGTCACTTAATTGGTTTTTTCCAATCCAAACTTATCATAAAATCTATATGAAACAATATAAATAATCAACAAGCACGCGCGCGCACACACACACACACACACGCAGAGATATATATATATATATATATATATATAATTATAACATGGCATATTATTTGCAAAATAATCTGGCCATTATCGTTAAACCAAAATCAATATCAAAATAAGATGTAAATCTATTATTCACTTTGGCTTGGTGTTAAGAAGGTTGAGATTTGACCTTTGATTAACTTCTACAAGCTTCCTACTTGATTCCTATCTTACTTCTTTTGATTCTTCTTAATGGTGGTCAGTCGAGCTCTTTGGGGATTTTAGATTTGTTTGTAATTATTGAAATTAATAAGAAATGAAGGTAAGAAGGGTTTAGAGTATAAGAACAAGGTCTATTCCTATATTGCCCTTACCATATTCCTCCTTCCTACTTATTTTTAATTTTCTTTTGCTTATACATTCATTAAGGCATGACCCCTTTTTTATTTACAAATCTCAATCCCTTAATTACCTGTATTATTTCATTTAATTTATCTAATTAAACGTCCTAAATAATATTAGTCAAAATTGGGGTCATTAGAGACTCCCCTTACTTCAAGAATTTCATCCTCGAAATTACGATAAGGTACTCATAACAATCAAAAATAAAAGTAAAACATACCATCAAACAAGTCAGGATAAGTATCTTTAATCCTGCTCTCAGTTTCCCAAGTACAGTGTCTTTCGTCGTTACTCCATTGGAATTTGACTAATCTGACTATCTAGTTCCTTAGTCTCTTCTTATCTCTCATGACTATACGAACTAGTTTCCTAACTACAGTATATCCGGTTCCACCACTGGATCATCTAGTATCGTCGGTGCAATAGTAGTTTTTGGATCTCGAACACACATCCACAGATGAGAAATATGAAAAACATTATGGACTTCTCCAAACTACTCGGTAGCTCTACTTTATACATGAGTTTTTCGATTCTTTCTATGATAGGAAATGGTCCAACGAATCTTGGTGCCAATTTTTCTGATTTTTCAAATCGGATTACACCTTTCATCCATGATATCATGACAAAAACATGATCTCCAACTAAGAACTCTAAATATTTCCATCTTTTATCAGCATAACTCTTTTTCCTAGATTGAGCTTCCTTCATTCTAACTCGAATCAACTCAATCTTCTCCGCGGCTTCTCTAACCAAATTTGGACCAAAACTTAACCTATCCTCGGTCTCTAACCAACAAACGGGAGATTTGCATGGCCTTCCATACAAAGCTTCAAACAGTGACATCCTCATACTAGTCTGATAACTGTTGTTATATGAAAACTCTATTAAATGTAGGTGGTCTTCCCATGATCCCCTAAAATCCAGCACATAAGCTCTTAAAAAATCCTCTAAGACTTTGTTAACTCTTTATGTTTTCCCATTTGCCTATGGATGGTAAGCGGTACTAATCTTGAGCTTGGTACCAAAATTCTTCTGTAAACTCTTCCAGAGCGCTAGTGAATAAGAAATCTTTATCAATTACTATGCTACTAGAAATTCCAAGCAATCTAACTATATTCTTCATAAATAACTTAGCTAAAACGAGTATCGTCCTAGTTGACTTGACTGGAATAAAATGGGCACTCTTGGTCAATCTGTCCATTATAACCCATATATTTTCATTTCCTCTATTCGATCTTTGCAACACATCCAAGAAATCCATGAGATTGAATCCCATTTCCAAATTAGAACATCTAAAGCATGAAGTAACCCACCTGGTTTTTGGTGTTCAGCTTTTACCTGTTGGCAGTTCAAAAATTGCCTCACCCATAAGCCTATATATCTCTTTATAACTTCCCAGAAGAAACTCCTTTGCATATCATGATACATCTTAGTTCCTCCCGGATGAATAATGAACTTTGAATGGTGGCATTTTCCAAGAACTTCCATCCTAATGTTTCCCAGATACGGAACACATAGTCATCCTTTCTTCCTCAACCACCCATTTTGGTCAAGACTAAAATCTTTCAAGTCGTCACTCTCCGTTCCATTCCTTAACTTTTTTATCCGTTCAGCTAATTATTGATCCACCCCTTGCTTATAAGCAATCCTTTTGATTATCATCGTTCGAACTTCTAAATATGAAAACACATCGGTTTCTTTGCTATAACTAGCTTTAGATATCCATTGTATTCTACACGTAGCCATTGCTTCTAGGTTTTTTCTAATCGGCTATCATTGTTAATGCTGCATTTTGATGTTTCCTGCTAGGAGCATCAACAACCTTATTGTCTTTTCCCGATGTGTACTCTATTCCAAAGTCATAAGCGGTTAAAAACTCTAACCACCAATGTTGTCACATATTCAAACCCTTCTGAGAGAATAAATATTTCAATGACTTATGATCCGTATATAACTCGAATATTTCTCCAAAAGATAATGTCTCTACACCTTCAATGTGAAAATTACTACAACTAATTCCAAATCATGAGTTGCATATCTAACTTCATGCGGTCTGAGTTGTCGAGAAGCATAGGTAATCACTTTACCTCTTTGCATTAACACAACGCCTAACCCTGTTCCATATACATCCGTGTATACTGCTAAGTCCTGATTCCCTTTTGGAACAACTAACATAGGTGCATTAGTCAATGAGTGTTTCAATTACTAGAATGCCTCCTCACACTTATCAGTCCAGACAAACTTCACATCTTTTCGAGTTAGCTTAGTCATCGATGCTGCTATCCGTGAATAATTCTTAATGAATTTCCGATAATAACCAGCTAATCCAAGAAAACTCTTTATCACAGTTACTATCTCGGGACTCCTCCAACTATTTACCGCCTCAATCTTAGCCGAATATACTGACAACCCTTTTTTTAAGACTATATGACTAAGAAATTTCACTTCCTACTTCCAGAAGCGAAACTTCAAAAATTTCGCCTTCAGTTGATGCTGCCTCAATGCCTTAAGTACCACTCTAAGATGAACTTCTTGCTATCTTTCATCTTTAGAGTATACCAAAATATTGCCTATGAACACTAACATGAATTATCTAGATGCTTCTGGAAGATTCCATTCATCAAGTCCATGAAAAATATTCGGCCATTAGTTAGGCTGAACGACATCACTAACCATTCATACAATCCATACCTGGTCCTAAATGCCGTCAAAGGAATACCACCTTTGCTATTCTAAGTTAATGGAACCCTATTGCAAAATCCAACTGAGAAAATACTTTGGCTCCACTCAAGTGGTTTATTGTCTTCTCGTTCAACTTACGATAATCGACACACAACCTTAACGATCCCTCCGGTTTCTTTGAAAATACTACAGCTGCTCCCCAAGGTGAACTGCATGGTCTGATAAAGTTCTTACTTTACAAATCCACCAACTGCACTTTTAGCTTCTTCATCTCGGTAGGTAGTATTCTACTTGGCGGTCTACTTGTAGGTTCGGTTTCTGGTATTACATCTATTCGAAACTGAATAGCTCATTTTGGTGGAGTCCTACTATGGGCTTAAAGACATCAGTGAATTCTCTGACAACGAAGACTCGATTCAACTCGTCTTCTTCCTCTATAATGGCCACCAAAGCATTTACCTCAAAACTAGGATTTTCTATGGAGTATATAATTCAATCACTACAATTAGGAGGTCTAAGTGATATTTTCCTATCATGGCCTTGATAAAAGAAATAAAATATTTAATTCGCTTAACTTAAATAATTTTATAACTATAATTTAATACTTAGGAAAATTCCCCAAAAATCATTATAATTCACTTTCAATATGTTTTCTAAAATATTTAAATTTCAGACCCAAAACCATTATACAATTTCTTTAGGGGATTTTAGGCTCAAGGAAAATTTTGCAGAAAAATTTAGTTCAAGGGACAAGAAGTTTGTTTTTTAGGTTGAATGACACTTTTTAGTGTAAATCACAGAATGATAGTTGTAACTATCATTTTCTGTTTACACTAACAAACGTCCTTCAGACTAAAAAACAAACTTGCTGTCCCTGAGACTAAATTATTTCGTAACTTCTTCCTTGGGCCTATTTTCCTGATTTCTTTAAATAATTTAAACCTAGTATTAAATATTTTCTTTCATAGAAAATTCATAATAAATCCACAACAACTTAGAAAATTTTAAAACTACAACCCCACTTCTAAAATAATGTTTTTGACCATATTTCAAAAACGCAGGTCATTTAGATGTCATTTAATGGGTTTTCGATCTAAACTTACCATAAAATCTATATGAATCAATATAAATCATCAACAAACAAACAAATATATATATATTTAAAAAATTATAACATGGCATATTATTTACAAAATAATTCGGCAATAATCATAAAACAAAAATCATAGTCAAAATGAGATGTAAATCATAGTCAAAATTTAGAAGTTTGAGATTTTCTCTTTGATTAACTTCTTCAAGCTTCCTACTTGATTCCTAGCTTATCTTCTTTTGATTCTTCTTAATGGTGGCCGACCAAAATTTTTTGGGGGTTTTATTTTTGTTTTTAATTTTTGAAATGAATAAGAAATGAAGGTAAGAAGGTTTTAGGGTATAAAAACAAAGTCTATTCCTATTTTTCCTTTACCATATTCTTCTTACCTACTTGTTTTTAATTTTCATCTGCTCATACTTTGATTATGGCATGGCCCCTTTTTTATTTACAAATCTCAATTCCTTAAGTACATACATTACTTCATTTAATTTATATAATTAAATGTCCTAAATAATATTGGTAAAAATCAAAGTTTTTACACTTATGTTCTTCCGCTGCTATCGCTTTGTTATTTATCTATATTTACCAAAAATTATAAGGACAGGCTATTGTAACTGTACAGTCTGATAATAGGTTAATGTACACTGATATTTTGTGTAATAAAGATGGTTTCTTTTTGTAAAAACTTATTCATATTATATATTACCCGTCAAGTTTTGTCAGATTCCATTTTGCCTTTTTCTTTCTTTCACCCCAAACAGCATATCTTTCAGATACATAAATGATCAGCATACGAATACCAAGGATGTATTAAGTGTCATCTTTAGGTGTAAGAAAGGCAGATCGTACATTTGGCATTAGAGCATAAGATTAAGTGAGAACCTCGGCCTTGATGGGGTAAACTCATTTTAGATCACGTAAGTGAGACCATAGAATGAGTGTGAGTGTATTATATATAAGACCACGTATTTTTTAGTGATTATAAAATGTTTTATATTGTGTTGTTTGATCTATTGAGTTGCTTAAGAATTCCGGTCGATGCGTTTGGCAAATGTTATCAATAGGGATTACTTAAATACTTGAATAAGTCTAATCGACACAATATTGTTTTGAAATCGGTAAATGAAATAAATTTACCAAGGACTATACTTGATATATATATGGGAAAAAATTTGAAATATTTATATATATATCTATATACGATTACTATAAGAAGTTGATAATATTTAATTATTATCATATAGGATTTGATTAGTCATGCTCATCCATTTTTTAGAATTGACTATTTTAAAATCTATTAGTAGATTTTCCTTTTAAGTATAGGTCGGGTAGATAGAATTTATGGGAAAATTGAATTGAACACCTTGTGAACTAAGTTTCACGAGTTTGACTATAAGGCGTTCGGTGATAATGTTGGGTTAAAATTGGATTTGAAGTAAAAGGTGTTTATTAAAAGAAATATGGTATAAATATTTTGAAAGGAAATTTGAGAGTAAGATTTTTCTTTGGACAGTTCGAGGAATGAGTATCAATCTGTTTTGGGATGATTAGAATAATCTTCTAGGTGATAATCAGATGTTTACTTTGGCAGATGTGATAGAGCACCTAGTAAATTATTCTCTTTGTCATTCTACGATCGAAACGAGTTCGAATCCGAATGAATCCAAAGCAAGTGGATGATAAATATTTTGTTAAAAATGATTTAATTAGAAATATATACATGATATTGTTTTTTAGAAGAAGAAATATTTTTATAACTAACTAGTTTGAGTGACTCGAAAGTGACTAAATATAGACAGGAGAGGTGTTCGGATGGTAAACACTTCTCTTAAGTATCACCCTTCTTTATAAAGGGATATATGATACTATTTGGTAGTATATTGTTCGTTGATATCATTTTAGAGTTACTTGGGCTATATGTATACTTTTATGGGTTAAATATATAGTAACTGTTCAAAATGATTTTCTGAAAGAAAGCCCAGGTATTTGGCTCTTAAGTTTCCAAAATATAAAGTACCTTGATTTAAAATTGGTTAGCTAATGAAGTTTTAATTGGGTTAAATTTAATAACGAGGTTTAATAAACCTTATTTATTTAAACCGTGTCTTTTTATTTTAACATCTAGGAAGTGAAAAATTATTTGATGCTATTGGATCGGCTAATAGACATCTTTACCTGAAAGTGTCTAAGAAAAAGTAGAATCGAGGATAGAGTTTGGATACCACCATCCTACCCTTCTTAGCTATTTACCAGACAAAATGGGTAAAGAGGTTGTATTGGTCGACTTAGTTTTGAGATCTAAATTATTTTGGCCTACATCTGAATAGCTAAAAGTGAATGAAATTAAAAATCAGATTTTTTTTATATATACTCTTAGGATGTAGGGGAGCATTATATAATTTAATAAAGTAAAATGATTTTGTGAAAGGATTTAATTAATAAGTTGTATCATTTAAAAAAAAGCTTGAACATAAGTTGGCATTGTTATGGAGTATATTCAAAAATATTTTCGGAGGGTAGAAAGTAGTTGGGCAGTAAGAATCTTTAGATCAGTGCATAAATTGCGCGTAGATCCTTCCTATTTTCCATATATTCTTGATCCAATATTTGAGTACATGACTTAAGGTGTTTCACAGCATTCCAAATATGGATCTATCACTCAATTTTTGACGATGAATACTTGGTGAGGGTTCTTAATGTGGAACCAAACATTTCTATCATAGTATATGGTATGCAAGGAGAATGGAGATTTTTAAATTAAGAAGCTTGATTAGAGTTTGCAATGGGGAGTCTGATGAGCGATACTAGTTCGAAAGCAAAGCTATGTATTCAAGTATGTGATCGAATCAGATTTTGCTCGAGAATGATCATGTACAACATATGGACTGATGAGTAGTGTTAAGTGTTTATGGGTTAGGTTGTGGTCAAATTTCGAGGTCGAAATTCTTTAGGGGGAGAGTGTAACGACCCGAAATTTCATCGCTTTAATTTTTTAATATTTAATTGTTTTAAATATTCAAATATTGGTTTTTATAATTGAAATAAAACACTTTTAAGAAATAAATAACGATGGTGAAATAGTTTTAAAATGTGTTTACAAAAATATATAGTTCGAAGCAAAATAAAAAATGTGACCGGAATTCATTTTTCGAATTTTCGTCCAATAAAAGTTGTCGAAAATGTTGTGCACATTTAAATAACACATATACATACAATATAAATTAGTTATAACTATATGGTGTGTATATGAATGTTATATATATGTTAGACTTAAGTTTATTAAAATAAAAAGAAATATGTATGTATGTATGTATGTATGTAAAGTGAAACACATGTAGACATAAGTACATATATGCATCAAATGCATGTTGGCTAAGCATGGTACGGGGGACAAGGGTGGTGATGCGGCAAGTCGATGTGGAGGGTAAAGGACAAGGATATTTTAGTGATTTACTTTGTTCTATTACTTATAAATACCCCTTTCACTCCTTCAATTTTGCCTCTTTTCCTCTAATATATCATTCTCATATCTTATCCAAATAGAGGATTCACTTTTACAAACCATAGGAAATTCCAATGGCTACAATTTTTATGTATATCACTTCTTCAAATTTTGAGCTTAGCCATATCCAAATCTCATTTCTTTACGGAGTATTTATGGGCTCAGATTTTCAATTTCGAAAATACCACTTCTTCTTTTGGCCCTATTTCCTTCAAAACTGATCCAAATTGAGTGATTCATTTTATTAAATTGTAGAGAAAAGATTTTCCAAAAAATTTCCCTTTGAAAATTTTCTAAATTTCATAAGTAACTTGTCCAAAAATCAGTTGGAAGATGATCCATTTTTTGTTTATTTTGGATAGCTTAAGGTGAGAAAAGCTTGTTTTTATTTAAAGTACCAAACTTTAAATTATTGTTATCTTGGTTATGAAAATATATTACTTGATTTGTTGGATGTTGATATGCATATGTGTGTCTATACATACACACACATACACATATATATTTGGTTGGATGGTAATATATGTATGTGTTTGTATGGAAATTTAACGTAGACTTGGAAGAGTAATCTAAAAGTGATATGAAAAATATAAAATTGTGATCTTTGTTATGTTTGTATTTGGATGGGCCTATGTATGTTATAATCCTGAATGCATAAATGTATGCTAAGGGAAGTTTAGCACTTGAATTTGTTAGGTAGCGACATAGAAATTCTTTGTTTTAAAAACTAGTTTACTTAAGAATTGTTTATGAAAGGTTATAAGTTTTAAACTTTGATTCAGTTCCCAAAACCTTACATTTTTTGAGAATATTACATTAAGTTATAAAAATGTTTAGTATATGAAAGTTAAGAAGAAGTTTAAAGTCATTTGTTATATTAAACAAGTTTGAAAAATATAGATCCTTTAACGACAGTTGTTAAAAATGCAGTTCGTGAAAACGAACTCTTTTGGAAATTTAAAATCTGTTCACTTAAGTATCTTTTTGAAAAGTGTTTTCAAAATAACTTTTTAGTAATAAAAGTAATTATTAAATTTATTAATTAATTATCAATTTAATTAGTGATTATTTAATTAATTAAATTAAGATGATTAGTTAATAAAGGGAATTAGTACTTAATTATAAATTAAGTAAGTTAGTTAAGTAATTAAATATTAATTATTATTTAATAAACTATTTAAAGATTTATTATTATTAAATTAATAAGTAAAGGATAATTATTATTAAAATTATTATTTAAGAAAGGGTTTAAATATTGAATTAATTACTTATTAAGTTTAGATTTAATTATTAAGATTTATTTATTCTTAAATAAAGGTTTAATTCATTATTTAAGGATTAAAGTACAATTTAATTATAAATTAGGGTTTAAGTAATTATTTGATTATTAATTAAGGTTAATTAATGGTTAATTACTTATTTAAGAGGATAATTATTATTTAATTATTTATTTAAAGTTAATTATTGTTTAATGATTAAATAATGTTAAATCATTATTAAGAAATGGGTTTAGTTGTTAATGACTACTAAATAAAGTTTTGATTATAAATCACTTAATTCCGAAGGTCAAATTTTGTTTAAAGCGAGCTATCTTTTAAAGAATGTTTTTAAACCTAAGGGATTTCTTTGTCGATTACCCTTAAGCAACCCTAAATGAATATGAAACCCAATGACACTTGTTTAGTAGAATAAATCATCGTTCCACTAATTAATTTGTATATGACATTTTTTTGGTAGAATAAATCACAGTTCTGCCATAATTCACCAAGTAGGTTATGTGTTGACATATTTTTAGCAGAACAAATCCCCTTCTGCTGTTATAGTACCTTGGACATTTGCCTATATGTGACTGGTTGTTATGGGTCGTTTCCTTT
Organism: Allium cepa; assembly: GCA_030765085.1. Lineage (NCBI taxonomy): Eukaryota > Viridiplantae > Streptophyta > Magnoliopsida > Asparagales > Amaryllidaceae > Allium > Allium cepa. Next base: position 905,129,890 of record CM060929.1, on the reverse strand, counting down.
TGCACATCTGCTTGTTATGTAATTGCCAATGTTATAACTTGGATAAGTTAACTCAATTAAACGAACCAGTGTGGTCACTAAGCCCCTTCCTGATTTTTATGAAGTGAATATTTCATATTTCCTATTTGATAATGGTTTATCGTTTAAGCAATTATTTTATTAAAGGTGTTTGGAGTAATTTGGCACTTTTTGAATAATTGTTTAAAATCATTATTTTTCTAATGTGGTTTAATGGTTTATTAAACGAAGCATGTTTAAATAATATCTTGTTTGTTTCAACGTGTTTTAAATAATTGATTTTGCCAAAGGAACCTTATTGATTAAGTGTATAAAATAAGTTTTGTTTTAAATAAGGGTAATTTATAAATGAGATTAAATCATTTGAATATTTACAAAAGAGTTTTTATAAATGGTTTTGGATATTAATAAAAGAAATTCTATAAAATCATTCTGAAGATTTATGAAGTGTTATATAAATGATTTTGATATTTATAAAAGAGTTTTATAAATTAACTTGGTGGTTTATAAAGTGTTTTGGAAGCGGGTTTGGAATTTAATTAAAGGAGATTTTATAAACCAAAGAGATTTGCTAAAAGGATTTATTGAAAGAGATTTATAAAAGAATTTGAGATTTAATTTCCTTCAACCGACCTTCTTAATTCTGATGGGATGGACGTTTGTTCCATACTTAACACTGAAGGAATATTGTTTGAGGTTATCTTTATCTCCAATTTAAATAACATTTTGTTTTGATACTTTCATATGATTTGCAAATGGGAAATTTTTCACAAATGTTTTGTCAATATACTTATGCTAGTGGGATAAGTTTATGAATATTTCTTTAAATATTTTGGAAGGAGGTATAAAATAAATGAAAGATTTATTTTGAGGCTTAGTGATTGATATGGGTAATTAAATCTCTGAACTGTTATTATTTGATTATTTTATAATTAAATAACTGATTGTCAAAACTTGACCAGTTTTGACTCTGGAAGTATGATTGTATATTCGAGTCCCCCGATAAGAGTTCGAATACTTTTTGCATACTCCTAAAGAACCAAAATTGAGTTAGCTAGCCAAAAATTATGGCTTAGTTTGAAGACACCGGTTTTTGAATTTATCCGAACCATTGCAAACTAATAGTGTTCGTGATGAAGTATGATATGGAGTTGTACTATTCATCCTAAGGGTGATTCCAAAATGGAAGATACTAAATTTTGAACGTTTGTTCGATCCGAAACAACTTGTATGGATGAATGATGGCATTTGTAAGGACCCGGTTTTTCGAACTCCGAAAGTCGACATTTATACGTCCACTGTATAAAATTCCGCACAGTCGAATGCCGAAAAACCGAACCGTTAGGGTAAAAGGAGAAAAAGATAGAAGAACAGAAACAAAAACAGAATCTCACATTTCGCAGCGGAACAATATATAATAGATGAATGAATAGTCTTTAAATCAAAGACTCATCACTGTTAATACAATACAACATCAGAGTTTACAACGACATCATACATCACTGACAGTTATTATAACTTGACTATATGGAAACTGATTTGCACTAACCATACACAACGGACACTACATAGTAAAGAGATACGTCTCGCCATCCAGCTTCAACTCCTAATCTCCACAGCAACTCTTTTCTGACTTCGTTCCCGAATAAATGATAACCTGACTCTAGGCTGCACGTGTGGAAAATTATGGGCACCCAGAGTTTAGAAAGGGAACAATAAACTCCAAGTCAGTCACGAGATTGATCTGAGATCTTAAAAACAGTTATTTTCACAAAGAAAATAAAAGAAATCCATTATGCTTTTTTAAAATGAAACTACCATAAGGCCTCCCGCCACACACACAATGCAAACGCAGAATTGGAGGAGATTTCTCCTTATGATAGTCAAACATGCTTGATACGCAAAATCCTTTAATATTATTATTATTAGTGCATAGTGTGGAAAACATTTCGAAAGCATAATATTAATCTTAACCAGCATAGACATTCCGAACTATGCCTACTATCGCTACCACCTAAACAGTGGGGCGCCACCATAAGTAGATGGCAGGTTATACAACTAAAACCGTACAAGGCACATATTGGAGTTTGGATTTCCAACAAATGGTCAGGCTAAGGAACTTCCTACTGCCATATGGGTACGCCTCTGGAGGGACGACCCGAGAACCTAAACGAAAATCTGCCAACACAAGCCCGGGTTACCTCTGCAAAAATAGGTAACTACTGACACGAGTATGCCATCCTCCAGTTGTAAACAACCTTTATCCGAGGATCCTCGACAACCACAATCACAAAGTAATATATATATTTGCGATATCCACATAAGTTAAGTATCCGGGCTTCATACCATGATACCACTTCTATCCAGAAGGAAATGCATATACCATAAGGGGCGCTACCCCCTATAACCTTGCTGCATTCTTCCTGTTTCGACCATTCCGGGGTGTGAGGTCCGACGAAGTCTCGTCCACAAAGCTACGCTTTTCACAAAAGTCATGCTTCGATCAACAAATGATCAGCAGTGCTTCGTATGCCACATTACCAAATTGGGAATGTATCATTAGTAACCATCAACTACATAACCTCTGAGAACGTACGTCTCAGAGAAGAGTGTTAAGCTAAGAGAATAAATTCTCCGCCACCAACAGAAATGTATTTGATAGAAACCAGCTTTACATCTCAAAGTGTAATGTTAGACACACATCCATACAAGTCCGTTCCGGGATCGAGTGGAACCGAAGGCACTTCCAAAAAAGCCCTTGCAATCCGGATATTCACTAATCACGTCCGGAATCCCCATCACAAAGGGTGATAAAATCTCTATACCGGATCAACCCGGTGCAGAGACATTCGACAGGTAATCCTTTCATTTTCGAAAAATACCCGGTCTTCAACACCATCTTCAAATGCAATCCCATTTCGTCGTATCGTTATTCGGAATGGGTATTATGACACAAGGTCCTCTCCGGGCTAATTTGAATAACGAGCACTTGTTTTTAAAAATATGTGTTACATTCAAATTTTCAAACAAATCACAACAATTTCCCACTTTGATCTTTTAAATAAAGATCCGTCACAATCACAAAGGTTCGACGTGGGTTTCAAATATCCATTTGGAATTCGACTCCCGGTCGCATCGAAATTCAAATGCCATTTAAAGGCCAATATTGATAGTCGGTTATTTAACTATCAATCATCATTCACAACAATCACTAGATTTCAAATAATTTTTCCCAAATCATTTATTTCCAAAATATGTTCGCAAGATATGCTTTTAACACTTTAATATTTTGAAAACAAATTTCAATCACTATTCACATTACAATCCTTTGGAAACAAATTTTCAAATCATTTTCCTTACGCGGAATATATTTCCAAATATTTATTCATTTCCACTGAATCTCTGCCGAGTTAAAATAATTCAAATCACTTATCCGAAATATTCTTAGAACATTTAAAATAAAACCGTCTTAAATACTTACTTATATATTGGTTATGAAATCATTATACTAATTATCACATATAAGAGTTCAAGTCCAAACTAATTTTTAAAATAAAATTAGTAGATAGAGTATAAATATTTAAATAACTATTTTATAAATCAAATATCCATTTAACCTTTAAAATGATCCCTTATATAATTAATTTAATAAATTTTTACTTTAAAGATTTAAAACAATTTTCAAAGCTAATTTCTGCCACAGTATTATTTTAAAAACCAAATCTAGAACTTTTAAATTTTATTTCAAAGGCTATTTTAAAAATATGGTTGACTTTCCAGGGAAGAATTCTTTTCCCATTACAAAATGGTCCATACGAATAAATTAATAAATCTTCTCGATTTATTTTAATTTACATTCCAAATTTGTAAATTTCATTCCACACTTTTAAAAATAAACCTATATTTATTTGTAAAACAAAATTCCCTTTCCTTTATTAAATTTCCATTGTGAATTTTAAACTCTAAAATACCCAACGATATACGATTTCCAAATCGTTTTCCAAATATTCACTTTCAACACCCAAATCAATTTTTAAATTGATTTCCAAATTATTTCAATTACCAAATCAAATTCCAAATTGTTTTCTAAATTTATTTCAATCAACAAATCAATTTTCATATTGATTTCCCAAAGGTTTATTTCTTTTAACACCAAATTAATTTCAAATCGATTTCCCAATTTATTTCCAAAACTCCAACCCAAATTTCCAAATCGATTCCTAAGATTTATTTTAACTCCAAATTAATTCCCAAATCGATTTCTAAAATTAATTTCAACTCTAAATTAAATTCCAAATTTAATTTCTAAATTTATTTCCTTTTGAAATAAATTCCTCTATCTCTTTCAAATATTTAAAATACGTATCTTAAATAAATTCTTCAACTATTAAATAATATTATTGGAAATTCATGTATTAAAATATTTTCCCATATTTTTTGGAATTAATTCGATCGGATTATAAAAATCAACTTTAATACTTTAATTGTAACGGTCTAGGCTTTTCTACTTTAATTTTCAAAAATCCAATTTCATATTTATGGTATCCTACGTTACTAAAAACATATTCGGCTAAATTTTAGCCTTCAATGGTTTCAATCACAAATAGTCACACACGGATTATAAATAATCAACACAAAATTTTGAAAACAAATCAAAATATTTTGAGAAATCCAGTTGGATCCCTCGAACCGATTTCCCTACATCCACAGACGTTAGCACAACAATTAAATATCAATTCCACTTCGAGGTGGAATATCGAGGTATAAGGGATTTATAAAATATCTCCCGCTATATAATGCGAGAAATCAACAACTCCAAATACATATATAATACCAATTCCACTTCGAGGTGGAATATCACGGTATATGGGTTTAATATAATAACCTCCGCTATTATGCGGCGCATAGGGTCTAAACTAATATAACTAATAATAAATTAATTATTCAAGCACACAATCAATCAATTTCAAATTTAACTATAAAAATTAAATCAGCGATTGTGTGAGAAGATCTCACCTTTGATTACACATGCAACCCATTTCCAATCCTGCTTGTTTCTTGATTTTTCTAGACCTTGTATAAACAATTATATGGTTTATTAATGTCTGAATTGATCGAAAAATTAATTATCATTTAATTAACTAACTATTTAATTTAAGTGATAATTTTCCCTTAAAGGTCTTTTGTTAACTAAAATAATTAACAAGTTAATCAACCAATTTTATTACCCTAAATACATTATTTTAAAATAAACAAGTAAATTAAAAAAATGTATTTTTATTTTATTTGTGAAACTTTATGTATATTTTACAAAAATAATATGTATAGATAAAAACCAAATCTTTATATAAATCCCTTTTCTTCTTTCCTTTCCAAAGCCTTACATACATTTTAAAAATCTAATTTATAAACTCTATTATATTTTTCAGAATCACACACACACATATATATATTTAAATAATCCCTAACTTCCCGATTTAAACTAACTTCCCCAAAAAACGAATTTAAAAATTTATTTACCTTAATTTATTTTAACGAATCTGACTTCCCAAATCGCGACCATCTGCATTCCCTGTTGCTTCCACTCGAATTGCTGCCTCTAGACGAAGCTCGCACGTACTTCCCTGCTTTGGCCAGATTTGCTCGAACGGTTGAACGAACTTACGATTCAAATCGCGACCATCTATCTCTGACTTTGACATTGTTTTTGAATCGTGACACCATATCTCGACGTGCCGCCGCCAGTGCTTGCGCCACTATCTTTGTGAGACCCTTACCCTAATTCGCCGGCTCGAGATTGGCGATCGCGCGACCACTTCGCGCTCAGCGATGCCACGCCCTATCACTGATTCGATTTCGTGAATTCGAGCTGAGAATTTCGAATTTGAATTGAACGAAGATATGGATTCTTGAAATCACGATTTCAATTGAAAGAGAGAGTTAGGTTTTTAGTTTGAATTGAAAGAGCGGCCATTACAAATTTGAAGCAGCTGTATTGTATTTTAAACGAAATTGTTTGTCTCACATTTCTTTTTTCCTCTTTCATTTTGAACGAAAAGGTCTCGTTCGGTTTTTTATTATTATTTTAATGGGATGATAAAAATTCTTATAAACGACGCGTGTTGAAATCGAAGACAGGTTTTAGATTAGGGGAAGCATGTGTTAAATCTTCCCATTGAATGTAAATATATATTAAATTTTAAATTCAAATTCAAATTCCAATTGTCTCGATAAATGCAACTCAAAAATTAGACCTCCAATCGAGGCGTGCCGCCAGGCGTTTATAATGATGTACGCCTATCTCGAACGCAATGGAAAAGGTTTCGAGTCCAAATTCGATCGTATGGAGAAGATAGCTTTTTTTGAACCAGTTAAAATATCGAATTTTCGATTTAAATTTTAACGCTTTTGCTTACCGTACGATCACACGACAACCCCGAATGCTACGAAATTGAAATCCAATAATAATACAATATTATGGATCCAATGGAACTGGTCTCATCGAATTCCGAGACTGTTCCTTGGAAGGCTATTTTTAAATATCGATTTACACGATAAAAATTCAAAACTGAACAAAACATTTTCGAACCCAATTCTAAAGCTTCCATTATCTTCAGTATTATTCATATAAATTTTCTAAGCCTTGAAAATATTTTTAAACAACTTAAAACTGAAGATTCAAATTTCTTTACCCAATCTCAATAAATTAAATTTAACAATTAAATTGCCAAATTTATTTTGATATTTGAAATTCAAGTTAAAATAACTTTCAAACATTAAAAATCAATTAAATATTTTAATTTCAATTGTTAAAAATTCAGGATCGTCACAGCATTGCATCTCTGCCTGAAAGACGGTGTCAGCATTCCAAGATGGTATGTTAGTAGAAGAGGTAAAAGCATAGCCTCAAGCCTCATAACCCAAAAGAATGGCTAAAATAGGGTATGCAGCAGAGTCATGTGGTTAGCTACCATTAGGAGCCATCATCCCATTTTAGATTGTCCCTTAGAGTTGTTTTGTTTCTGGCATCGAGGGGCAAAATAAAGCAGCCTTAGTATTAAATGGGTGAGGCAATCCAACTTGTCATGTTAATGAGGCAGGCCAGCTCTTTATAGCATAGGGGCAGATGTGTCTGTAGCCCTCAAGTACATTTTCTAGAGGTGTACCATTGGAAGGTAGTCCCTTACCTAGTCATAGTTGGAATCCAAACTCCTATACGTGCCTCTAAGATTTTGATTATAGAGCCTAATATGTTGGAATTTAATTAATGTAACAACACGTCTTTGTTTATGTGCATTGTGGTCTTATGAGATACTTTTTAGTTTGAAATATTTTCAAATATAGTAATCCATATGATTTGTTTCGAGCTTTTCTCACACTGGTTTTACCAGACTGACCTAGGCGTTGTTTTTCCATAATGCTCATTTCAGCCCAAGCATATTTTATAGATTTAGCTAGATCCATGGGGCTTTCAAGAGATGAGATAGATTCTCCAAGACATATTCATGTATCTTATCTTCTTCCGCTGTTGTCGTTTTGTTATCAGTTTGTATTTATCATAAATTATAAGGACGTGCTGTTATAACTGTCTAGATTGACAACAAGTTAATGTATTCTGATGTTTTGTATAATAAAGATGGTTTCTTTCTATAAAGACTTGTTCATAATATATATTACTCGTCGAGTTTTATGGGTTTTTGTTCTACCTTTTCTCTTTCTTTCACCCCAAATGACCTATCTTTTGGACACTTAAATGATCGAGACACGAATACCGAGGATGTATTAGGTGTCGTATTTAGGTGTAAGCAAGGTTGACCATTACAACATTATTATAATGTTACTGGATTTCGTTATGAAATGGTTTGGTTATCGTATGGTAAAAACCCATCCATGATTATTTACGGCATGGACTTACGAGATACCTTTATTTTTGAAGGGTTTTACAAATATAAGAATCCATACGATTGAGTTTCTCACGCTGGTTTACTAGAGTGATCCAAGTGTTATCTTCTTACAATGCTCAGGTCTGCCACTAGTATTTCTAGATTTCGCTATGAACGCTTCAGTGCTTATAGAGACGAGCTAGATGCTTCCACCGAGCTATCTATTTATCTACCTATTTCAACTTCCGTTCACTATTATGTATGTATGTTACGGTATTGTGAGGACATGCAGTTATAACTATCGAGGTGAGTAGTAATACTTAATCATTTTGTAATTCAAATATTCTAAATGTCAAAGAATATCAAAATAACTCTTTGTAATACGCTTTTGTGATATTATTTATTACTGTTCCACATGTGAGATTTTGATATTGGCTCTTCTTCTTGTAATGTTTCCTTTTCTTTTACCCTAATTTTTAGTCTTTTCGACACTTGGGAGCTCGATACACAAATACCGTGGTTGTATTTGATGTTGACATTTTAAGGTCGAAAAAGCGATCGTTACAACCTTCTTGTTCCATCCTTTGTCCACACAGAAATCAGTTTTACCTGACAAACGACGAAGTAGTAAATGAAAAATGGAATAAATTCAAACTGCAAAGGGAGAAGTACATTGCTCCGGTTTATTGGTTTTGTTTTCATACTTTAAACGGGAATAAAAAATAATGAACATGGACCAGTACAACAACTATATATAAGGACCGGTACGACATGTTCGTGTAGGATAGAAATTAAAATTCAAGCCAATATGTGCACGAGCAACTTAAGGCATGCATAGTGTACCATTATACATGCCTTAAGGTCAAACAATCTCAAATAAACAAGGCCAAAAAGGCAAAAAGGTGCCTTGAACCATAAGCCAGTAAGGGCAAGAAGAAATGAACATCAATTTCAGCAAATCAGAGCAGCCAAAGCATGCATAAGGCGCGCATACACTAGACAATTGTAACGACTCGTAATTTCGCTATGTCGAAAATGAGAGATTTTGTTCATTTTAAATTTAAAAGAAATTTAAAACTTAAATCAAAATGTTATATATAATAAATAATTTTCTATTCCTATAGTTAATAATTAAAAAGTATAAATTTGAATTTAGAACAAATCAACAAAAGTTAAGTTTTGTTAAAAATAAATAAAGTCTTAAATAAATAAGTTTAAATATTTATTTGATAGGTTAAATCTTATTTAAAATATCAAATAAAGATAATAAAAGTATATTAAAAGAGTTAAAAGTATGTTAATAATCGTTTTACAAAAATAACCAAAATTTGTCGCATTTTATTAGTTTTACATACACCGTAAAATTATGGATTTTGATATTTATTAAATATGATTCTAAAATATAAAGAGACACGTTTTAGTTTATTTAAAGAAGTAAAAATTTCATTTTAAAGTTTGGTTTACTTCAATGTATAGCTTAACAAAAACGTCAAATTTTGACTGTAAAATTTGTGGACAAAAACATTGTTTTCAACCAAAACAAGTTATCGTTAAGTTGTTGCAACATGATATGTTTCCTAACACATATATGAACTTAACAAACTACGTTATATGTTACATTTAATATATAAAAGAAAACGCCCTTTGAAAAGTCAAAGTTTACAAATAATTCAAAAAGTAACACGATTTGACATAAACCTATAAACAAATATGTACTAAACAAAATCAAATCAAAGCATCTTATCTCATTAAAAGACATCAAATCATGTCTTGAAAAGGAAAGAAAATAAGTTGAAAATTCAAAAAGTAGAAGGGTATTTTAGTCATTTTGGATAAGGTTAAAAAGTAATTTACATAGGAAATTTTTTCTATAAATACCACCTCACTTTCACTCATTTATTCACACCAAAATTCTTCTTCTTCCTTTCTTAAAGCTTTCCTTAAACTTCTTTAATGGCTTCAAAAAGAAAGTTCTCTCTTTTCTTTTCTTTTTAGGATTTGGTAGGAGGGTTAAAAATAGTAGAGTGCTTAAGCACCAATCCGCTAATTACTCTCTAACCACTTCTTAAAACTACTTCTCTTCTCTATAATGGTCATGGACTGTGAGGATGAAGGTGTTTAAGGGCTTAGACCGAGAGCAAGGTGGTCGAGGAGTGTCATGGCTGTGAGCAAAGCAAGTAGTGGTAGAGATGGTCGAGCACTTAGAAGCATGGTTAAGATAAGGTTTATAAATGTTTAGTAAAGTGTTGGTTTAGATAAGAATGTTAGAAGGAAGTGAAACAATTTTGGTTAAAGGTGAGAAATCCTCATCGCTTTTAATTTGGTTATGTTAAAACAATCGTATTTATACCCTTATGACATATGAATGTTTATACCAATTGATTGTTAATATGGATGATTGTTAGTTTGGTTAGATAATTGAATTATGATAATATGTCACATTATGGTGTTAATAGTGAATGTGGGATTTGAAGTCATATGTTATGTGATTGGTTGAATGGATGTTATGTTAGTAATGAAGATGGACATTAGTTATGTTCATTTTGATTTAATAATCCCTTTATTAATAAGACCATATTTTAATGATATGAAATATTAGAAAAATAAGCCTCTTTTCAATTAAAAGTGAAATTAAAGTAAAAATAAAAGAGAATATGGAATTTGAAGTGAAACGGAATTGAAAATGATAGTTAAATTGAAATGAAAATTGAGATGAATAGCGAAATTGAAATCAATTTTGAAAAATTGAAGTTGAGATTAAGGTTGAATTGAAGTTTAAATTGAAATTTGATTTGAAATCTATGTTTTAAATGAGTTTAATTTGAAGTTAGAATTGAAATTGAATAGAAATTGAAATTTAAAATTTAATATTAAAATAATGGGAATATAAAAATATTATAATATGGAAATGGTGAAAATTCATTTTAAATACTTTAAAAAGTGGAAGTATTGACTTAAAATGAATTTTAATGATTTTATAAGTAATAGAATTCAATTTGAATAAATTATTTAAAATATTGAAAAATAAGTTAAAACTAAGTGCGTCGCGCAACAGTAGTTCGCGATTTCGCGCCGGAAGTTCGAACTAATGTGTAGAGTGGAATATAGCTCGGAATTCTTCGAGATAAGAAAATTCCAAACTATTATATCCATATCTTCTGAACGAAAAAGGAAATCAGAATTTCATTGAGTTGATTTTAAATTAAGTTTAGATCAATTTTCTAGAAAAATTACGCTAATGGAGTTAAGTGACCATAATAGGAAATCCATTTAAATGAATATTTTTAATATTGAAAAAATATGAAATAAATTTGATAAATCTATTTAAATGGTTTAAAAGAAATTTGGATTAGAAAATGTGGATTATCGTATGTTTAAAAGTCGTCTAAATCAAATAAGCTTATATAGCACTTTCCGTAGCACTTTTATGCTGCGAATTCTATAACTTTTTGAATGTGAGTTTAAACATAACGATTTTTCTTGGAATCAATTTGTATGTTTTTAAAAGGAAAATTAAGTATTTGAAAGATAATTTGAAATCTTTAAAATTAATTTCTAAATAAAATTGATATTTGAGTATGCAGAATGTAACGACCCGCCGCCCTGACCGCCTCTAGTCGGTAATTAAACCAACTAGAAACGTTCAAAATGACGGATTGTTATTTAGTTTATAACATTTAAACAGAAACAGCCACAGAATCACAGAAACAATAATATATTTTATAAACAAATTTTTCTCTTTTATAACAAATATCAGAGTTATACAATAGATTACATTTGAATTACATTTAAATCTATACAGCGGAAACAATTTTTAAATATAAGTACAAGAGAAAAATTTTTAGCTAAACTTTAGTGGTGCTGAAATCCCCCTCTCTCTAACTTCGCTGCGAGCAAATCTTTAAGCTGCAAAAATACTCGGTCTGACCCGAGCGTTTATGCAAAACACAAAAACACTCGAGTCAGGATTAATCTTTATTCAAGTAAATAAATTTGAAATGAACTGAATAATATGGTTACAGATATGGTGAAACAGATAAATCAATTTAAGTCTATTATAGATTTTCACATTAACGATTCCAAATTTTTATACACATGTGTGGCTGCAGTACACACGTGTACTCATACCCATGTACACTGCCTCGTCAACACATGTGCACGAGTCAGACCAATCACTGCAAACATATTTCAACTAAAGGCCACTGAAAATAACAACAACACATAGGATTACAACAACAGGGAGTAACACAAGTACAGGGATGATAAGGAACAGCAGCAGACACGCACATGGACAGTCGAAATCAGTAAGTCCAGTGAAGTCCAGTGACATATCTCAGGTGCAACATTCAAAGTCAAGAAACATGAATGCATCAGACTGCAGGCAACTCAAATAACACAGTGGCAACCACAAGTCACAAAAGCAGAAAATTGCTTTCAACATGCAAGGATAGATACGGATTAAAGTTCAAGAACATGTAGAAGAAATTTGAAAAACCTGGAACAGTTTCTGTCTTCTGCTTTTGAATAAAGGTGAGTAAACTAAGATTTTAAAAACAGTGTTAAACTTGGTTTCAACTTGCTACTATGAATGAATATCAGGATGTTATATGAAATATTTGTTTAAAATTGAATGCATGTTGAATTGAGTGTATTGAATCTCCTGGGTGATAACAATTTCAAACTGCAAATCTGACCTGTTGCAATGCAAAATTAAGCAAGTTCAAAAGCATGAAACAACTCAAAGTTCTCAACATCCAAGTAGAAATAGCAATCTGAAACCAAATGCAAACAACAACAACCAAGTACTACAAAGGCCAGAGATAACACTCAAGAACAACTCAAGTTTGATTTATTTTTGAAACATGGTACAGGTTCAAGACAAGGTTTTTAACTTGTTTTCAATTTATCTCAAAAGGAATAAGAGGAGAGAAAGTTGGAATATAACTATAGTTATTTCTAAAGCAAACAGGGAATACAACACTGACCTTCACAAAATACATGCAACTGCCTCAAAATCAAATATGCATTCAAGAACGGCAACCAACACCAAAGTTCACAATGCAACAGAAACAACTCAACTCGACTAACAGCAAACAGTAATGTGCAGACCCAAATAAATGACCAAGTAAATCAAGGCAAAGAAGCAACTCAGTAAAACATGCAAGTTCGAGATAAATTCAAGTCAAAAGCCCTAAACAAGTCCAAGTCGAAATCAGGGACATGGCCAAAGTTGAACAGGTCAAAAATTCCAAGCCGTGGTGGCCACTTAAAAAAAAATTCAAAGCCAAGAAAACTCAAACCAAGTCAAGTGAATGTAGAGAACAAGCTACATGATGAACAAGTGCAAAGGTGGATGCATCTATGAATGCAGACACAAAATGAAATAGCCATGTTCCAAACTTAATACAGTGGACTAAATGAAGAACAAGTATGCATAAATTTTTGAACAAGACTGCAACTCAACTAAACAGACATGAATGCAACAAACAAGCATGCAGCTGTAAGCATGCAACTCAGATTATGTACAAGGGCAGTGAGGCACAATGTAACAAATAAATGAAACTGAACAGTGGACAAAAGAACATAAACATCATCAAGCATAGCTTATCTTGACTACAACAGCAGTATACACAAAGCAATTACAAATGGTCCAGTTTAAACATGAATTCATAGGAAATGCATCAAATTTTAAAGTGGTTTATAATTATAGATTTTAAACAGAGGCTTGTAAAATAGGAACAGATATTAATTTTGTTTAGGTTGAATTAAATCTGTGACTTAAGAACAGACTCAATATTTTCATATATGCAAACATACATATCAATGTATGCATATACATTCAAAACTGCAGGCATAATAAACAACCATATTCATAACACACCTCAAGTACCAGTCCAAAACCAAAGTATATAAATAGATTCAAGTGTATTTGTCCACATTTAAGGGTTTGAGGCAGAGACAAAGATCAGAGAATTGTTGATGCTTATCTAAAGTTTAAGGCTGTTATGAATATAACTAGAACAAGTGTGTCTACAGGCATGCATTCATATGACTACACCTAAATACAGGCATGCAGCAATATTCATCAACAAATCAACCAAATTTTCTTTTCATCACACATCAATAACAACACAAAGCAAGTCAAGTTTTTCGATAGCATCTGTGCTCATCAGTTTAAAACAAAGTACCAAGTAGCATCTGTTCTTATCAATTTTTAAAAAAAATTAAATTTTAAAAAAAAACATCAGTTGTTATCAGTTTAAAACAAATCACAAATATAACATCTGTTATTATTAGTTTAAAAGCAAATATCAATTAGCATTTTTTCTTATCAATTTAATCACAATTTCAACTAGCACCTGTTCTTATCAGTTTTAAAAAAATTAAAATTAGGTAGAATCTGTTCTTATAGTTTAAAATAATTACTAGCATCTGTTTCTACCAATTTAAAATCCAAGCAAATCGAGCAAATAACAGCAACTAGCACAAAAATCCAACATGCAGTCACAAATCTGAGCATATCAGTTTTAAAAATTAAATTAGCCGAGCCAAAGATAATCAAATCACCCCCAAAACATAGCATGCAACCAAATCATTCCATCCAAACAAATATAAAAACTTGCATGAAGATTTATCGTGAGTTTAGAAAACTCACCATAACAAAATCGAAGTAGCCGAAGCCCAAATTGAATGAAAGTTGAAGCTCCAAGTTTAATTGCAAACCCGAGTTTTTTGAATCGCGAGAGCCAAAGCCCAAATTTTATTTCAAGCCCTAACCTTGGATCGAAGGACGAAGAGGAACGAAGGCTGCCATTAATTTTATTTTCTTTTTCTTTCGTGATTTTTCTTAGGGTTTGTGAAAATGGATAATGGAGGAAACGGGTCGAATTGAGGTAAAAAGGAAACGGCATTCAAAGGTAAATGGACCGAGATTCACAATTTCAAAGCCCAACAACACTTAACCAAATTTTATTATATATTTTTTTCATTTTGAATTTCAATAAATTTTGTTATTTCTTTGCTTTGTTTTGTTGAATTATGTTGTTATAACTTTTCCAATGTAGTCACTTCATATTTTACGAAGTTTACAAATATGTTGTTTTAAATTTTAACTATGTATATTTACTTATCTATTTTGTATTGAATAAAATTTTATTCCTTTTTATTTTAAAGAAAAGGAAAAATGTTATTTAAAACTAACCATCCATTTATAAATTTACATAAATAATACTTGTATCCAAATTATTTTCCTAAGTCATTAGTTTGAATTAAAAATACAAATTCAATATTCAATTTCAACTCCAAAGTCAAATATAAATTTTATTCAACTTTTTCTAGATTAAATTCTCAAATTTGATCGCAAAATTCATTGTTATATTGGAAATTCAATTTAAATCATCATTCAAATATTTAAAATTAATTAAATATTCACAATTTAAATTGTTCAAAATTTAGGATCGTTACAATCTCCCCTCCTTAAAAGAATTTCGTCCCGAAATTACAAGTAAGGAAAAATGATTGTTAAAATTTCACCGATATTTATATTTTACTCAATTTTATCAAGTTCAACACTTATTAAAGATGAATGAATATAGGATTCATTCTATTTGTTTTATCTCGCTAGCTTTGCTAATTAACTCTTTTGTTTATTATTTTCTACAATCAAGACACAAAAAAAATCTTTACTAAAATTTTCAACTTACAAAACCCAAATTTTAAATTTGAAACACTACATTTAAGAAATTTTACATATTATAACTTTTCCAAAGCTGTGGATTTTTCAAAACATTTCAAAAATCCTCTTCCTTAATTCATTAGGTTGGAATTTACATCACTTTAATTTCAGATAATTGATTTGCTATTTAAAGTTTGAAAATACTTGCTAACTCGAAATTTAACAAGTCTACTGTCGTTCTTAAAGACATTAGGCATACGCTGGCCAGGCGCAAGTCTAACAATCTCCAAGTACTAAATATACTTGCTTCAATTCCCAGTGAAAATACTTTAAAAATTCTTTTAAAAATGGATATGGAAAGCACATTCCCCCATGGATCACAGTTTACTCGGCGGTTCCGCTACTATCCCAGTAGAGTCGCTTGTAACTGTGGATATCTCATCCCTTGAATTTCGCCATGGTTGTTGCCAAAGATCGCGGTTCACACGGCGGTTACGCTACTATCCCAGTAGAATCGCTCGTGACCGTAGGCATCTCGCCCCTCGAATTACGCTTTGGTTTGTAGATTGCAGTTTACACGGCGGTTACGCCACTATCCCAGTGGAATCGCTTGTAACTGTAGGCATCACGCCCCTCAAATTACGCTACCACCCGAGTGTAACTAGATCGCGGTATACTCGGCGGTTACGCCACTATCCCAGTGGAATCGCTTGTAACCATAGGCCTCTCGCCCCTCGAATTACGCTAGCACACTATACCAGTCCAAAAGGACATTCCAACTAATGGAAATACAAAAGGTCATCCAACTAATGGAAATATAAATGGTCATCCAACTAATGGAAATATAAATGGTCATCCAACTAATGGAAATACTACGTAGCTACGATTTTTAAATGGATACTCATCTCGAGTTCCATCACCATCACACAGTCACACAGTATAAATGGAAGGTACCTTTCCATATCCTCAATTTGGAAAACATAATATTATACATACATATATAATATTTCATTTCACATTTAGTACATATCATACTCATGTACTTACATAAGTTTTCCATAACAATTACTTTTCCAAACTAATTGGTTTTCGAATTTATCGTATTCACACATATACGTTATGAAAACCACAACATTTCATACCCATAACAAATAGAGGATTCACAATTTTCCATTTCATTATCCATTTAAAATTTTCCTCTAAGTCGATTTGGAATTTTAAGGTTATCTCAAACCTAATTCACATTCATAATCCAATTTATTATCGACTTCACACTCGATTTGGATTTCACGTTACATCGTCAATCCTCAACACATAATTGACGTCTATCGATATATAACCTCTGAGCTCGTACGTCTCAGAGAAGGGTGTTAAGCTAAGAGAATAAATTCTCCGCCACCAACAGATATATATTTAATAGAGATCAATTGATATGTCGTCAATTCACGACGTTAGACATACAATCCAAATCATCCATTTAAAATTCAAAGTTCAACTTAAATTGTTTTTGGGCGTCAAAGTTAAACTCAATTTAACTCAAAATTCAATCACTTTGAAAATTTCCAAATTGAACTAATTGTTCAAATTTCCCAAAAATAATATCTTTACAAGATATAAAATTTTTCACACTTAACCATTTGAAACAAATTCAAATCATTTTGCACCTTTTAATCTTTGAAAACAAATTTCAAAGCAATTTCCTTAAATGGAAACATTTCCAAATATTTATCCATTTTAAACTTCAAATGGTTCACTTAAATTAATCAAATAAATCCTTACCGATTTATTTTAAACTTACGTTCCAAATCCGTAAATTTATTTCCACATTTCAAAAATAAATCAATATTTATTTTTAACAAATTCCCCTTTCTTTTATAAATTCCATAGTGAATTTACATTTCCAAAGTATCTATGAATATACGATTTTCAAATCGATTTCACAAATTCATTTTCAATTTATCTTCAAAAGATAAAATTTCAAACATTCACTTCTCACTTTATCTCTAAAAGATATAATTTCAAACCTTTCATTTCATATTGGAAAATATTTCCATACTTATTCAATAATAAGTAATTTACAAATCAATTTATTCTCAATACTTAGAAAATATTCAATATACTTAAACCAAAATCAAGTATATATTTCATTCTTAAAAGAAATCATTCTTTTAAACACATTTTAAAAAAACTTAAAATGGATTTACTCCATTTTATATAATATTACTTCCCCAAAAATTCTCATTTAAGTTTTTTTTTCAACTTCAACTTAATTCATAGTTTGAATTCTGCACATTTCAAAATATTGGTTTTAACCCAACTTCAAATTTCCAATATTAAGTTTTCCACTTAACTTAATTTCATGCCATACAAATTCAAATTCATTATTGAATCTATTAAACCTATTATGTATTTACATGTTGACAAACATCAGATTTGAAATCTAAATCTCATTTGAACTTTGCATTTTCTTTCTATTTCAAAAATAATCAACTAATTCTTTAGTAAACCACTCATCGACTTGATTCCATTAGATTTATATCTCCATATTAACTATTTTAGTCATTAGTCTAAACTTGAAATATAGGCTTTACATCAAAACTGGTTTGATTCATACAATTAAGTTGACAAATAAATTTCCTATCAAAATTTTGCAATCCTTATTAGCGAAGGTCGGATTATTCAATCATTCTCCCTAAAACATATCCGTTTTATTCAATAATATATTCACTGTCTAAAATCGTGAATATGCTTTGTCAACTAATTTTATCATTTCTACAACTTATTATTTATTTTTAAAGGATTACCCACTGTCCAAAATCGTGGATATATCTCCCTTAATAAGTTACAACAATTTACTTATCAAAATAAGTCGTTTGTGGAATTTTACAAACATCTCTAGAAATTCCATTTCTATTTATAAAACTTCGTTTTATAATCTCCTTTCTTAATTTGATTCAATTCAATTTATATAACTTAGTTATATACACCAAAAGTCCATATTATAAGTTAAATACTTATAATCCATTCATTTACTAAATCGTTCTTCACCACATTTGAAATCAATTTCAAAAGAATTCAAAACCAAATTCCCAAGTTACAATTCAATAACCCATTTGATTATAAATCAAATTGACATATCATTCTATTTCCCAATTACTACTTGGAGATATTCTAAATATTTGATTTAAACCAATTTAAACCAATTCATTAATTCAATTAACTCATATTTTCAGTTTCCATAAATCTCAACAATTTGATAATGAGTTTCCGAACGATCGAAACTCAAATCCAACGAGACCTCACCGAATAGAAACTACCGCAATCCTAACTTTAGAGAGGGGAATTTCCAAAAATAATTTCAAATTTCAAAATACCTTTTATTTTAAAGAAAACAATCTTAAACTTCTTTAGATTTGAAAACACTTTCTTTAAAGTGATTCTAGTAACTATTCATATTAAACGCCATAAACTAAGCTTTGTATAAACCAAAGCTCTGATACCACTTTTGTAACGACCCGCCGCCCTGACCGCCTCTAGTCGGTAATTAAACCAACTAGAAACGTTCAAAATGACGGATTGTTATTTAGTTTATAACATTTAAACAGAAACAGCCACAGAATCACAGAAACAATAATATATTTTATAAACAAATTTTTCTCTTTTATAACAAATATCAGAGTTATACAATAGATTACATTTGAATTACATTTAAATCTATACAGCGGAAACAATTTTTAAATATAAGTACAAGAGAAAAATTTTTAGCTAAACTTTAGTGGTGCTGAAATCCCCCTCTCTCTAACTTCGCTGCGAGCAAATCTTTAAGCTGCAAAAATACTCGGTCTGACCCGAGCGTTTATGCAAAACACAAAAACACTCGAGTCAGGATTAATCTTTATTCAAGTAAATAAATTTGAAATGAACTGAATAATATGGTTACAGATATGGTGAAACAGATAAATCAATTTAAGTCTATTATAGATTTTCACATTAACGATTCCAAATTTTTATACACATGTGTGGCTGCAGTACACACGTGTACTCATACCCATGTACACTGCCTCGTCAACACATGTGCACGAGTCAGACCAATCACTGCAAACATATTTCAACTAAAGGCCACTGAAAATAACAACAACACATAGGATTACAACAACAGGGAGTAACACAAGTACAGGGATGATAAGGAACAGCAGCAGACACGCACATGGACAGTCGAAATCAGTAAGTCCAGTGAAGTCCAGTGACATATCTCAGGTGCAACATTCAAAGTCAAGAAACATGAATGCATCAGACTGCAGGCAACTCAAATAACACAGTGGCAACCACAAGTCACAAAAGCAGAAAATTGCTTTCAACATGCAAGGATAGATACGGATTAAAGTTCAAGAACATGTAGAAGAAATTTGAAAAACCTGGAACAGTTTCTGTCTTCTGCTTTTGAATAAAGGTGAGTAAACTAAGATTTTAAAAACAGTGTTAAACTTGGTTTCAACTTGCTACTATGAATGAATATCAGGATGTTATATGAAATATTTGTTTAAAATTGAATGCATGTTGAATTGAGTGTATTGAATCTCCTGGGTGATAACAATTTCAAACTGCAAATCTGACCTGTTGCAATGCAAAATTAAGCAAGTTCAAAAGCATGAAACAACTCAAAGTTCT
Source organism: Allium cepa (assembly GCA_030765085.1). Classification (NCBI taxonomy): domain Eukaryota; kingdom Viridiplantae; phylum Streptophyta; class Magnoliopsida; order Asparagales; family Amaryllidaceae; genus Allium; species Allium cepa. The sequence goes on along the minus strand of CM060929.1, from coordinate 905,109,646 downwards.
CAACATCCAAGTAGAAATAGCAATCTGAAACCAAATGCAAACAACAACAACCAAGTACTACAAAGGCCAGAGATAACACTCAAGAACAACTCAAGTTTGATTTATTTTTGAAACATGGTACAGGTTCAAGACAAGGTTTTTAACTTGTTTTCAATTTATCTCAAAAGGAATAAGAGGAGAGAAAGTTGGAATATAACTATAGTTATTTCTAAAGCAAACAGGGAATACAACACTGACCTTCACAAAATACATGCAACTGCCTCAAAATCAAATATGCATTCAAGAACGGCAACCAACACCAAAGTTCACAATGCAACAGAAACAACTCAACTCGACTAACAGCAAACAGTAATGTGCAGACCCAAATAAATGACCAAGTAAATCAAGGCAAAGAAGCAACTCAGTAAAACATGCAAGTTCGAGATAAATTCAAGTCAAAAGCCCTAAACAAGTCCAAGTCGAAATCAGGGACATGGCCAAAGTTGAACAGGTCAAAAATTCCAAGCCGTGGTGGCCACTTAAAAAAAAATTCAAAGCCAAGAAAACTCAAACCAAGTCAAGTGAATGTAGAGAACAAGCTACATGATGAACAAGTGCAAAGGTGGATGCATCTATGAATGCAGACACAAAATGAAATAGCCATGTTCCAAACTTAATACAGTGGACTAAATGAAGAACAAGTATGCATAAATTTTTGAACAAGACTGCAACTCAACTAAACAGACATGAATGCAACAAACAAGCATGCAGCTGTAAGCATGCAACTCAGATTATGTACAAGGGCAGTGAGGCACAATGTAACAAATAAATGAAACTGAACAGTGGACAAAAGAACATAAACATCATCAAGCATAGCTTATCTTGACTACAACAGCAGTATACACAAAGCAATTACAAATGGTCCAGTTTAAACATGAATTCATAGGAAATGCATCAAATTTTAAAGTGGTTTATAATTATAGATTTTAAACAGAGGCTTGTAAAATAGGAACAGATATTAATTTTGTTTAGGTTGAATTAAATCTGTGACTTAAGAACAGACTCAATATTTTCATATATGCAAACATACATATCAATGTATGCATATACATTCAAAACTGCAGGCATAATAAACAACCATATTCATAACACACCTCAAGTACCAGTCCAAAACCAAAGTATATAAATAGATTCAAGTGTATTTGTCCACATTTAAGGGTTTGAGGCAGAGACAAAGATCAGAGAATTGTTGATGCTTATCTAAAGTTTAAGGCTGTTATGAATATAACTAGAACAAGTGTGTCTACAGGCATGCATTCATATGACTACACCTAAATACAGGCATGCAGCAATATTCATCAACAAATCAACCAAATTTTCTTTTCATCACACATCAATAACAACACAAAGCAAGTCAAGTTTTTCGATAGCATCTGTGCTCATCAGTTTAAAACAAAGTACCAAGTAGCATCTGTTCTTATCAATTTTTAAAAAAAATTAAATTTTAAAAAAAAACATCAGTTGTTATCAGTTTAAAACAAATCACAAATATAACATCTGTTATTATTAGTTTAAAAGCAAATATCAATTAGCATTTTTTCTTATCAATTTAATCACAATTTCAACTAGCACCTGTTCTTATCAGTTTTAAAAAAATTAAAATTAGGTAGAATCTGTTCTTATAGTTTAAAATAATTACTAGCATCTGTTTCTACCAATTTAAAATCCAAGCAAATCGAGCAAATAACAGCAACTAGCACAAAAATCCAACATGCAGTCACAAATCTGAGCATATCAGTTTTAAAAATTAAATTAGCCGAGCCAAAGATAATCAAATCACCCCCAAAACATAGCATGCAACCAAATCATTCCATCCAAACAAATATAAAAACTTGCATGAAGATTTATCGTGAGTTTAGAAAACTCACCATAACAAAATCGAAGTAGCCGAAGCCCAAATTGAATGAAAGTTGAAGCTCCAAGTTTAATTGCAAACCCGAGTTTTTTGAATCGCGAGAGCCAAAGCCCAAATTTTATTTCAAGCCCTAACCTTGGATCGAAGGACGAAGAGGAACGAAGGCTGCCATTAATTTTATTTTCTTTTTCTTTCGTGATTTTTCTTAGGGTTTGTGAAAATGGATAATGGAGGAAACGGGTCGAATTGAGGTAAAAAGGAAACGGCATTCAAAGGTAAATGGACCGAGATTCACAATTTCAAAGCCCAACAACACTTAACCAAATTTTATTATATATTTTTTTCATTTTGAATTTCAATAAATTTTGTTATTTCTTTGCTTTGTTTTGTTGAATTATGTTGTTATAACTTTTCCAATGTAGTCACTTCATATTTTACGAAGTTTACAAATATGTTGTTTTAAATTTTAACTATGTATATTTACTTATCTATTTTGTATTGAATAAAATTTTATTCCTTTTTATTTTAAAGAAAAGGAAAAATGTTATTTAAAACTAACCATCCATTTATAAATTTACATAAATAATACTTGTATCCAAATTATTTTCCTAAGTCATTAGTTTGAATTAAAAATACAAATTCAATATTCAATTTCAACTCCAAAGTCAAATATAAATTTTATTCAACTTTTTCTAGATTAAATTCTCAAATTTGATCGCAAAATTCATTGTTATATTGGAAATTCAATTTAAATCATCATTCAAATATTTAAAATTAATTAAATATTCACAATTTAAATTGTTCAAAATTTAGGATCGTTACACAGAAACAACTAGTACATTTGTCCCGCTTGTGAGATTTAGGAGATAAAACAAGGTGTTTAACTAAGATTGGGAATGGAGCAACCAGTGCCCTGAACTTACATGGCCTATGTTTTCTTTTCTTAGGCATGGATTGGAACAGATCGAAAGGAAAGCTCGGATGCTCTAAGATAAAAAGATTCTATTAAGTTTTTCAAAAATAAAAGAAGATTGGTATTATCCAAAATTTAAGCAATCTCCAAATGAATATTTTCTATGATCCTTTTTTACTCAAAAATGTTTGCTAAGATTGATTTTAGGGTTTATAGTAAACGATGTCTTAAATTACATTGTTTTTGACCCGTCTAAAAGTTAGGGAATTTGGATCGAGAGTTAAGTAAGGAAATTTGAGATATTATCCGAAGCGAAAGAATGAATTACTTAGATTTTTATACATCAAAAGAAAGAGATTTTGAAATCATCCAAAAAGAATTAAAGTGAAAAGAGACTTAATAAATCCTGTATACTCATATTCACTTTTTATTGATAATTGGACTTCGAAGGAACAGGGTTCAGTTTTGGGTGATTCCTATCCGAAAACCACTTCGAACCAATGTATACGTTTGAATGTGAAGACATGTTGAAGATGATAATTATTGAAGACCATGGATCTTCATAGCATGATGACTGCTTGTTGAATTGCTCTGGGTCGTACCCATTATAGAGTTATAAATAGCAGTGGTCTCCTTATTGTAGAGATTTTTTGGATTGCAAGGACTACTTGCTACTAGTGGTGGTAGGAGAGTGCCTTCGGTTTGACCTATTCTTGGACAACTTGTATGGATGTTTGTCTGACATTGCATTTCTAAAGATTACGTGTATTGATTTTTACAAACGTACGTCAATGGTGGCAGAGAAGGCAACTCTCTTAGCTTAACACCCTCCTTGAGACGTACAAGCTCAAGGGCTGTATTTTTGTGAAAGTCAATTAGTAGTTAACGGAAATGGCAATGTGGCATTCAAAGATATGATATGTGCTATGTGAAAAGGTAATTGTTGCCTCAAGCCTCATCAAACTGGAAATGACCGAAACATGATTAGATGTAGCAAGGCTAAGTAGGTCATTCCCAATTAGGGTATGATCATCCCCTTTAGATATAATTCTTCCCGCTATGACCTTCAGGATGTAAATTAATGTAGTGTATGGAAACGAGCGCTCAGTTAAAGGTGGCTAACGACCGGGGGATGACATATTCCATACTATCTAATTACAGAGATAGGCCGGTCTTGTGTTGGTAGAGGATCCTTTATGATGGTCCTCGGGACATCCATCTAGAGGTGTACCCATTCGGAAGGTAGATCCTTCACCTGATCATTTGTATGGAAATCTATTCTCCAATAAGTGCGTACGGTTTTTTTTGTATTGGCGTAACGAATAGCCTCGAATGCTATATAGGTAACCATTTTGGATAAGATTAATAAGTTTATTTGAAAATGTTTTCAAAGAATGTCATTAGAAATAATATCAAAGGTTTTGATATAAAAGTATTTTAGTTATCATAAGGTAAAAACCCGTCCGTGTTTATGTGTGGGCATGGTCTTACGAAATACTCTTTGTTTTCAAAGGATTTTTATTAAAAGGCTGATATATGACACTGTCATTCATTATTGAGTTTACTCACGCTCGTTTATCAAGCCTGATCTAGGTAATTTCAATACTTGGTTCGGATCCGATGAGTTTCAGGTTTGGTTTGTGTAGTGTAGTTAGTGGCCCGCTATTACCCCGCTATAACCCCGCTATATCTCATAGCGGGTTTCTACCACTACGATTTTTCATGTAGCCTCAAAATATAGCCTTTCCGCTTTAAGCCCCGCTATTTTCGCTATATCCCGTTATTCCCGCTATATTCAGCTATTTCCGCTATATCTTCTTTAATAAAATGAATTGAAAATTTGCATTTATACATTATAAAAAATTTGAAACTAATTTATTTGATTTAATTTTTAATATATTTTCAGAAATGAAAATACTATAATATTCTACAAAAATCAGTTATGTTATATAACAATTTTACGTTTATTTAAAGCATATTCGCATATGTTTTTATTTAAAACTATTTATGTATTAATTATAATTCATTTAAATGGTATTTTTCATTTATTTACCATTTATATATTTGTACAAACATTAAATACAAGTTTTATATGCTATTTTAGAGCCATCCGCTATATCCCGCTATATCCACGCTGTACAAACATTAAATACAAGTTTTATATGCTATTTTAGCGCATTAACTGCATAGGGTTTAGTCGAAGACGGTTGAAGTTTTTAGAGGAGAGCTGGAGATATTCTTCAACGTATGGACATATTCTATTATCTTTTATACTTAGTTTGTTTTGGTTGATGTTTGTCAGCAATTGTAAGGACAGATGTTTATAATCATCCAAGCTGAATTTAGGTTAGACTCTATATATGTATTAAAAGTTTTCCTCTGTAAAGTTATTTTTCAATATTATATGTTATTCCATTCGTATGAGATTCTATTCTGTCTGTTTTTCTTTGTTACCCTTGATCATCTATACTTTCGCGCAACTTGGGTCAGACATGAGTATTTTATTGTCGGCTCAAAGGGTACGGAATTGTTGGTCACCACATTTGGCATCAGAGTTGAAGGATAAGCAAGAATCTTGGCTTTTTTATGGGTAAAGACTCATCAGAGATAGGATTAGTAATATCCTAGGATGAGTAACTCGTTAGAGATAGGGTTAGTAACAACCTAGAATGTGTTATAAGAGTATTATATACACGAATTTGTATTTTTTATTTTATAAAAATTGTTTTGTTTTAAAGAAGATGGTAAATAAAATAATTTTACCTTAGGTTTATATTTTAAAAAACTCAAAGATGATATTATTTTTGGGTTAGAAGTTAAGGATTGATTGTAATTTTGCTTAATAAAACTAAAATATGAATATCTTGTGATTCGAATTGCATAATTTGACTATAAGATATTCTATATAGAATCGATTGGTTGAAAGCTAGAATATAGAACTTTGATCATATACCATTAGGTATTTAGTATTAAGAAATAATAATGATTAAGTGATTATCATAATAGATGGATTTAAAAGCTAAATACAAATATCTTGTGAAGTAAAAGTCACGATTTGACTATAAGATATTTGACAATAATATTGCAGCTAGAAGTTGTAATTAGAGAAAGTAAAAATAAAATGCATACTTAGGAAAATTCATATTAACAAGATAGAAAAAAACAAGACAAACCTAAATTGAGACTTTTTGTAAAAGGGTAAGTTCTATAACTTATAAAGGAGATAAGGAATTTGAAATTTAGACACTTTAATTTGGTTAAAAATTAAAGTGAAATTTAGGAATAAGGGAGATAAGAAATATCATCCTAATATAAAACTTTGAATTAGTGACACATTTAGGGTAACATTTGTAATTCAAAATGAAGTAAAATTAGAAGTGGATAGTTTTGAATAATATGGTTAACAGGTTGATTGTTGGATGTAAATGTTTAAGTGACAAATACCATGTGAATAAAGTTTCACAATTTGACTATAAGGTATTTGATGGATTTAAGGTTAAGAAATTTGATTCACAAAATGGATAGGTAAATAAGTTAAGTAGTTAATCATAGAACTAGAAAGAAAAAGATGCACACTTAGCAAAGTTGTTTTATTAATATAAGGATAAGATAAATAATATTAGCTAAATTAAGACCTTAGATAAATAAAGCTAAGGATTAAGTTTAAAACTTATTAGTTTGAGATAATAGTAGAATTCCATATTTGTTAAATCCCTTAATTGAAGTAATAACAGTTTGAAGTTTGGGGATATGTATATATACTCTTAGGAAGTAAAGGTATATATATAAGTTTAAGTCATATTTGTATGCTTAAGTAATAATGGATTTAGAAGAAAGTAAATGGTTGTGGAAAAAAAATCTGGATTAATAGAATTTTTGAAAGAAACGTATTAGGTAAAAATGAATGCGAATAAGTACATAAGTTAAACATAGGTCATTTCGACACACAAATTTTGATCTAAGATTTGAGTGCAAAACTTTAAGGTGTTTACACCAATCTGAAAAAGGATTTATCACTCGATTCTTGATGGCAAGCATTTGATGAGAGTTAAGATGAGAGTTTATGATTATGTACTCAAGTTTTCTATCATTGTTGAGAGCTATGCAAGGAAAGAAAGGGTTGGTGATCAGAAAGTCTGATCAAAGTCCACACTAGAAAATCGATGAATCGATAATAGTTTGGAAGTAAAGTTGCGGATTTGAATAATAGATCAATTATATCTCACATTTAATGTGATATTTTGGGCTGTCAACTTAGTAGTTTGATAGTTATCTTAAATAGTAGGCACTAAGAAATAGTGGTTGGATTGATATTTTGATATGTATACATATATAAACCTCAGGTATAGTACATGCTTAGGTCAGAAAATGAGTTATATGGATGTATTCATTTATGTTGATATAGTATCGGTTTGGTTCTTTTTGGATTTATATTCTTGTTTGGTGTTGTATATATTATCTTAAGTGTGCAGTACACACTTGGATGGTTACGATAAAAGTTTGACTTGATGTGTGCATATATAACCTTAATTACGTAACAAGTACTCAGGTTAGTATAGGGAATCTCTATATGTACGCTTGGCATCATTTGCTTTAATGTTGTTATGGTATCAACCTTCTTTTATATATTCATCTTTTCTATCATCAGTAGAAATAAACTAGAATATTTGAGGATACGAATATGAGATAGATTCCTTAATCTAACTTTCATTTCGAGGATGAAATGCTTTTAAGTAGGGAAGAATGTAACGATCCGCAATTTGGCTACTTCGAAAATGATAGAATTCGTTCGTTTTAAATTTAAAAGGAATATAAAACATAAATAAATATAATATATATAATAAACAATTGTCTATTCTTATAGTAATAATTAAAAGTATAAATTTGAATTTAGAACAAATCAACAAAAGTTAAGTTTTGTTAAAAATAAATAAAGGCTTAAACCTAAGTTACGTTTAATATATAAAAGTAAATTCACTTTGAAAAGTCAAAGATTACAAATAATTCAAAAAGTAACATGATCTGACATAAACCTATAAACAAATCTATATTGAACAAAATCAAATAAAAGCATCTTATCTCATTAAAAGACATCAAATCATGTCTTGAAAGGAAAGAAAATAAGTTGAAAATTCAATAAGTAGAAGGGTATTTTAGTTATTGTGACTAAGGTTAAAAATTAATACACATAGAAATTTTTTGCTATAATTATCGCCTCACTTTCACGCATTTCTTCACACCAAAATTCTTCTTCTTTCTTTCTTATAGCTTTCCTTAAGCTTCTTTAATGGCTTCTAAAAGGACGTTCTCTCCTTTCTTTTCTTTTTAAGATTTTGTAGGAGGGTTAAAAATAGTGGAGTGCTTACACCAATCCGCTAACTACTCTCTAACCACTTCTTAAAACTGCTTCTCTTCTCTATAATGGCCATGGGCCATAAGGATGAAGGTGTTTAAATGCTTAGGCCAAGAGAAAGGTAGTTGAGGAGTGTCATGGCCGTGAGCAAAGCAAGTAGTTGTGGAGATGGTCGAGCACTTGGAAGCATGTTTATGATAAGGTTTAGAAATGTTTAGTGAAGTGTTGGTTTGGATAAGAATGTTGGTAAGAAGTGAAACAATTTTGGTTGAAGATGAGAAATCCTCATCGCTTTTGAGTTCATATTTTGGTTATGTTAAAACAATCACATTTATACCCTTATGATATATGAATGTTTATACCAATTGATTGTTAATATGGATTATTGATAGTTTGGCTAGATAATTGAATTATGATAATATATCTGTTATGGTATTAATAATGAATGTTGGATTTGAAGTCATATGATATGTGATTGGTTGAATGGATGTTATGTTAATGATGAATATGGATATTGATTATGTTCATTCTGATTTTATAATCCCTTTATTAACAAGACCATATTTTAGTGATATGAGATATTTTGAAAATATAAGTCTTTTTTCAATTAGAAGTGAAATTAAATTAACATAAAAGAGAATTTGAAATTTGAAGTGAAAGGGGTTGAAAATGATAGTTAAATTGAAATTGAAATTGAGATGAATAGTGAAATTGAAATTGAAATTGAAATCGATTTTGAAAAATTAAAGTTGAGATTAAGATTGGATTAAAGTTTAAACAGAAATTAAATTTGAAATCTAAATTTTAAATGAGTTTAATTCGAAGTTAGAATTGAAATTGAATAGAAATTGGATTTTAAAATTTAATATTAAAATAATGGGAATATATGGTGAAAATTCATTTTAAATACTTTAAAAAGTGGAAATATTGATTTAAAATGATTTGTGATGATTTTATAAGTAATTGAATTCAATTTGAATAAATTATTTCAAATATTAAAAAATAAGTTAAAACTAGGTTCATAGCGCAACGGTAATTCGTGATTGCACACCCGACAAGTTCATACGAATGTGTAGAGTGGAATACAGCTCGAAATTCTTCGAGATAAGAAAATAGCGGACTATTATATCCATATCCTCTAAATGAAGAAAGAAAATCAAAATTTCGTTAAGTAAATTTTGAATTAAGTCCAAATCAATTTTCTAGAAAAATCGCGCTAATGCAGTTAAGTGACCATAATAGGAAATCCGTTTAAATGAACGTTTTTAATATTGAAAAAATATGAAATAAATTTGATAAATCTATTTAAATGTTTTAAAAGAGATTTGGATTGAAAAATATGAATTATCGAATGTTTAAAAGTTGTTTAAAATCAAATAAGTTTATATAGCACTTTCTGCACCACTTTTATGCTGCAAATTCTATAACATTTTGAATGTGAGTTTAAACGAAACGATTTTTATTGAAATCAATTGTGTACATTTTTAAAAGGAAAATTAGGCATTTGAAAGATAATTTGAAATCTTAAAAATCAATTCCAAAATAAAATATATATTTGAGTATGTGGAAACGACTAGTACATTTGTATCGCTTATGAGATCTGAGGAGATAAAACAAGGTGTTTAACAAAGGTTAGGGATGGAGCAACTAGTGCCCTGAACTTACCTGGCCTATGTTTTCTTTTCTTAGGGCAGGGATGGAACTGATCAAAAGGAAAGCCTGCATGCTCTAAGATAAAAAGATTCTATAAAGTTTTTCCAAAATAAAAGAAGACTAGTATTATCCAAAATTTAAGCAATCTCCAAAATGAATGATTTCTATGATCCTATTTACTCAAAAACGTTTGCTGAGGTTGATTTTAGGGTTTATCGTAAATGATGTCTTAAATAACATTCTTTTTAACCCGTCTAAAAGTTAAGGAATTTGGATCCAGTGTTAAGTAAGGAAATTTGAGATATTATCCAAAGCAAAAGAATGAATTACTTAAAAAAATTCTACATCAAAAGAAAGAGATTTCGAAATCGTCCGAAAAGAATTAAAGTGAAAAGAAACCTAATAAATCCTGTATACTCATGTTCACTTTTTATCGATAATTGGATTTCGAAGGAACCGGGGTCGAATTGGGCGATTCCTATCCGAAAACCACTTCGAACCAATGTATACGTTCAAATGTGAAGACATGTTGAAGATGATGATTATTGAAGACCGTGGATCTTCATAGCTTGAGGACTGCTTGTTGACTTACTCTGGGTCGCACCCATTATAGAGTTATACATAGAAGTGGTCTCTTCGTTGTGGAGATTTTTCGGATTGCAAGGACTACTCGCTACTAGTGGTAGTAGGAGAGTGCCTTCTGTTTGTCCTGTTCCTGGACAACTTGTATGAATGTTTGTCTAACATTGCATTTCTAAAGATTACCTACATTGATTTTTACAAACGTACATCAGTGGTGGTGGAGAAGGCAACATCTCTTAGCTTAACACCCTCCTTGAGACGTACAAGCTCAAGGGTTGTATTTTTGTGAAAGGCTATTAGTAGTTAACGGAAATGGCAACGTGGCATTCAAAGATGTGATATGTGCTATGTAAAAAGGTAATTGTTGTCTCAAGCCTCATCAAACCGAAAATGACTGTAACAGAATTAGATGCAGCAAGGCTAAATGAGTCATTCCCCATTAGGGTATGATCATCTTTTTCTAGATATATTTCTTCCCGCTGTGACGTTCGGGATGTAAATTAATGTGGTGTATGGAAACGAGCGCTCAGTTAAAGATCAGTAACGACCGAAGATGAGATATTCGGTACTATCTAGTTACAGAGGTTGGTCGGTCTTGTGTTGATAGAGGATCCTTTGCGATGGTCCTCGGGACATTCATCTAGAGGTGTACTGACGCAGCTTAGACTAGGCTTGATCATTTTAGATACCAAACTATCACAACCTATCCAGGATCTTCCTCACGAAATGATGATTTCGAGTCAAATAAACCGGTAGAACGATAAATGCTCAATTCCGTTGATCGTGACGATGCCGGAATCTAGCTATCTCCAATCCGTTGATCTCGCAAGATGCCGTGTTGAAAGATCTACAATTCGATCGTTGATCACTCGCAAGTGATACCAAGAATTGGCTTCAACTTCGTTGATTCACCACGAATAACCCGAAGATGGAAGAAGAAGGAGATCACACTCAACTTCAACAATGGTGGCCAAAGCTCACACAAATTTTTATTTCAAAATCAACTCTCCTTTACAAATGACAACACACCCCTATTTATAGGAAATTACAACACAAACATGCGACTCAACCAACGACTTCGCGACCTAACATCACACGACCTAACATCCCACGAGTTACAACACACACGACTTAACACATGCGACATAAGGAAATGACAACACGACTTAACTCAACATTCAATTACAACATAGGACTTAACTCAACAACACGACGTACGACATAACAACATCACACGACTTAACAACACAATACAAGTTACAACACCATGCGACATAATAGGATGGCACAGCTTCAGGAGCGACTTAGAGACATAAGGAATCAGCGACTTTAGAAGAATGCGACTTAAGAAATGCGGCTTCAGGGAACGACTTAAGAGATGCGGGCTTGATATATTGAGTCGCTTATCAAGGAAGAGGACTTACGACTTAAGGTAGGTGGCGACTTAAGGTCAACGACTTAAGGAAGCAGGCGACTTACGGCAGTTGGCATAACCCGCTCATCATGGTGCGTTGCATCATCCTCCCCTGGTTGAAAAGAATTCGACCCCGAATTTATACTTTCCTCTTCTTCGTCATACTTATTCTCATGATATGGAATCAAGTGTTTGACGTTGAAAAAATCAGCATATGGATATGTTCCAGCAATCTTAACTGATAAGCATTCTCATTAATCTTCTTTACGATTTCCAAAGGACCAATCTTTCTAGTAGCTAGTTTGTTGTAAGTACCAATAGGAAATCGTTCCTTAGTCAATACTGCATATACAAAATCTCCTTCTTTGAATTCAACATTTCGTCGTTTAGTAACTGCAGATTGCTTATATTTCTCATTCGCCTTAAGCAATCGTTCCTGCACAACCTTGTGGCACTCTTGCAACTCATTCACAAAATCACTAGCTCGTTTGATCACTCCTTTCTGCTGTGGTACTATAGATAAATCTAATGGTCCCTTAGGGATTGTTGAGTAAACGACCTGAAATGGACTGAACCTAGTGCTACGATTAACTGCATGGTTGTGTGCAAACTCTGCTTGACACGGCTTGGAATCCCAAATCTTCAAATTGTCATTCACGAGGCATCTCAATAGATTACCTAGGGATCTATTCAAAACTTATGTCTGTCCATCCGTCTGTGGATGATAAGCACTACTAAATTTCAGCTTTGTCCTAACCATTCTCCATAGACTCATCCAAAAATGACTCAGAAAACGAGTGTCTCTATCCGATACAATAGATTCAGGCAACCCGTGAAGTCGATTGATCTCTCTGAAGTATAACTGTGCGACATTAACTGCATCTGCAGTCTTCTTGCGTACGATAAAATGTACCGTTTTTTAAAACTGATCAACCACCACGTAGATAGAATAATTGCCACGTTGCGTTCTCGGAAAACCCAATAAAAAGTCCATACTAACATCCACCCATGGTTCAGTAGGTATATGCAACGGCATATATAAACCTGCATTTTTTGTGGTCCCCTTTGAAACTTGACAAATATGGCACCTCTGAACAAACTTTTCAACCTACTTCCTCATTGACGGCCAAAAATAAGACTATGAGATCAACTGCATAGTACGGTCACGGCCCATGTGTCCTTCTTCATGTAATTCCTTGATGATTTTCATTCGTAGACTACAATCTGGAATACACAACTGATTTCCCTTGAATAGAAAACCTTCAACCAGCATATATCCATCCATGCTTCACTGCTTGACTTTGTCTAGGATTTCGAAAAAATATGAATCTGATGTAAGAAGTTCTGGAAGTAAGTCAAAAGCCATCACCTCCACTCGCATAATTGTCAGTAAATTCTCCCTCCGACTCAATGCATCGGCGACGCGATTAGTTACTCCAGACTTATGTTTTATGACGAATGTAAATTGCTGCAAATAAGTAATCCACGATGCGTGCCTAGCTACAATTTTATTCTGCTCTTGTAAATGTTTCAACGCTTCATGGTCCGTATACAAAACAAATTTTTTGTGGAACAAGTAATGTCTCCAATGCTTCACAGCCTGCACAATAGCATAAAACTCCACATCATAAGTATTGTATCTCATCTTTGTTCCAGAAAGTTCTTCACTGAAATAGGTAATTGGGCGACCCTTCTGACTCAACACTCCTCCAATTCCAACTTTGGACGCATCTATATGTAACTCAAATAGTAACTGAAAATCTGGCAACACTAGAATCGGTGCTAAGGTTAAAAGTTCCTTGATTTGTTCAAAAGCAGATCTTGCTTCTTTCGTCCATGAAAACTGCTTTCCTTTCATACAATCAGTAACAGGAGCCATTACACTACTAAAGTGCGGTATAAATCTTCGACAAAATGAAGCTAACCCATGGAATGTTCTGACTTCTATTATAGTTTTGGGTTGTGGCCAATTTCTGATTGCGGCTACTTTACTCTGGTCCACTTGTATCCCTTCTTAGACACGACATAACCCAGAAATAAAACACTTGGCATCATGAACACGCATTTCTTCGTTGCTGCATAGAATTGTTCTTGACGGAGAATAGTTGACACCTTTCGCAAGTGTTGAATGTGCTCCTCTGTGCTAGCACTATATATCAAGATATCATCAAAGTAGACTACAACAAACTTCCCGATGTAAGGTCTGAAAATTTTAAAATCACCCTCATAAATGCACTTGGTGCATTAGATAGACCAAACGGCATAACCAGCCATTCATATAATACTTCCCGAGTCTTGAATATTGTCTTCCATTCATCACCTGGTCTAATGCGAATCTGATGATAACCACTCTTAAGATCGACCTTAGAAAAGATTACAGACCCACTGAGTTGATCCAATAGATCATCAAGTCTTGGCATAGGAAAACTATATTTGATAGTTATTTTGTTTAGTGCCCTGCTGTCGGTACACATTCTCCATGAACCATCTTTCTTCGGTACCAACAGAGCTGGTACAGCACAAGGACTGAGACTCCCTCGAACACGCCCTTGCTTAAGCAACTCCTCAACCTGTCTCCTTAACTCTTCATGCTCCTTCGGGCTCATACGATAATGTGGCCTATGCGGTAAAACAACACCTGGCACTAGATCAATTTGATGTTGTATGTCTCTTAGTGGCGGTAATTCCTTGGGTAATTCGTCAGGAAAGACATCTTCAAATTCATCCAAAACCGGTCTAACCTCCGCAGAAATTTCAAGATCTTCACTTGTTTCATACCCAATCAACATAAATAATTCAGCACTATCTTTCACTTCTTCAACAAATTCTTTCGAAGATAATAGACTAGTTGATTCCACTTTCTTCTCTGACTTGCTTTCACTTTGTTCACGCTTCTTAGGAACTAAGGTAATTTGAGTACCTTCGAACATGAAACTGTAGCTGTTGGTGCGACCATTATGTTGTACAGCTCTATCATATTTCCATGGTCTTCCCAATAGTAAATGACACACATCCATATCGACAACATCAAACCATATATCATCTTTGTACTTCTTCTCAATAGAAAATGTGACAAATGCTCGTCTTCCCACTGTCACTTCTCCACCTTTCTTTAGCCATGCCAGTTTATAAGGTCTAGTGTGTTTTTCAATCTTCAACCCTAACTTCTTGACAGCTTCTTCAGAAATAATGTTATCGCAGCTTCCTGCATCAATAACAAATCGACAAACCTTTCCCAAGATAGTACATGTAGACTGAAAAATATTGCTTCTCAGCCAACTAGAATCATTCTCACGCTTTGGCACTAAACAAGACCTCCTTATCATCAAGCTACGCCCTTCGTCTCCTGACACAACTTCTTCATCTTCATCTTCATCAAACTTCGATGTTTGAGAATAATCAATTTCAGCTTCCTCATCCTCATACTCGCATTCCTCTGCAACTAATGCTCTCTTCTTTGGCTTTGTACATTAATTATTTTTATGGCCAAACTCCTGACAATTATAGCACTTGATACTGTTATTGACCTTTTCTTTAGCGGCTTCATTGACAATTGGTTTATTGACTGCCTTGGAAACATTAACACTGCTACTAGCACCCTTATTCTGGTTGTTAGAACCCTTAAACACACAACTTCCTCGTCTCCCTTGTTTCTCCCAAGCTAGAGCTTTCTGATGCGTTTCAGCAACAGACATTGGATTAAACATATTAACCATGTCTTGAATTTGCATTCGTAACCCTCCAATATATCTAGCCGTTAGCTGTTCCTCGGTTTCCATAATATCATTCCTTGCAATCAATTGATAGAATTCATCTGCATAGTCATTCGCTGTCTTCGTCCCTTGTCTCAAATTCTGCAAACGTTGATACATAAGAGATTGATAATTGTACAGCAAGAAAGTCGCTTTCATCATCATTCTCATCTTCTCCCAAGTGACAACTTTTGATTTTATCATTCTCTCCCGAGTTAGTTTAGTTTGTTGCCACCAAGCCATAGCTCTTCCCCTTAGTCTTGTAGCAACTAATTGGACTCTGCGATTCTCAGGCACTTCCTTGAATTTCAAAATTTCTTCAACATTTGACAACCAATCAATAAATTCTTCTGCTTGCATACTACCTTTGAATTTTGGAATTTCCATCCTCATACCTGACTCCCATTTACGATCATTTTGTGAATCCAGATATTGATTTCGCACTTGGCCTCGATTTCGATAATGAATACTACCTCCATCACCATCCGCCTCAAAATCAGATGTATTTCGATATCGATCCTGACCATGTACGTCTCTACGGCTACGCATGTCCCTTCTACCCTGTCTTTCAGCATCACGATATGGTTCATTGTCAAACCCACGTTGAGTTCTTCCCTCTTCATTTCGATACCCATGGTGGTTTCTCATCATTGAAACTGATGATTCTCTCCTATCTCGATAAGACTGGGATGACATCCTCCTTTCTCCCAAAACCGATGGTAAAACCCTGTTTCCACTCTGGTTCGAAACTGGTGACGTTCTCCTTTGATTTTTATTCATGTCATTCATCAATTTCTCCAATTTTTCAATACCCTTATTGAACTTTTCATTGATACGCTGCTCCATCTGTTCAGGTTCTTGTCTTCTATACAAATCTTCAACATTATGATAGCGATTAGCACGTCTAGGAGGCATGATCATTAAACAATCTCGTTTCCATCTCTGATTTAGCTCTGATACCAATTGACGTAGCTTAGACTGGGCTTGATCAGTTTAGATAGCAAACTATCACAACCTATCCAGGATCTTTCTCACGAAATGATGATTTCGTGTCAAATAAACCGGTAGAACGATATATGCTCAATTCCGTTGATCGTGACGATGCCGGAATCTAGCTATCTCCAACCCGTTGATCTCGCAAGATGCCGTGTTGAAAGATCTATAATTCGATCGTTGATCACTCGCTAGTGATACCAAGAATTGGCTTCAACTTCGTTGATTCACGCACGAATAACCCAAAGATGGAAGAAGAAGGAGATCACACTCAACTTCAACAATGGTGGCCAAAGCTCACACAAATTTTTAATTCAAAATAAACTCTCCTTTACAAATGACAACACACCCCTATTTATAGGAAATTATAACACACACATGCGACTCAACCAGCGACTTCGCGACCTAACATCACACGACCTAACATCCCACGAGTTACAACACACACGACTTAAACATGCGACATAAGGAAATTACAACAAGACTTAACTCAACATTCAATTACAACATATGACTTAACTCAACAACACAACGTACGACATAACAACATCACACGACTTAACAACACAATACAAGTTACAACACCATGCGACATAACAGGATGGCACAGCTTCAGGAGCGACTTAGAGACATAAGGAACCAGCGACTTAAGAAGAATGAGACTTAAGAAATACGGCTTCGGGGAATGACTTAAGAGATGCGGGCTTGATATATTGAGTCGCTTATCAAGGCAGACGACTTACGACTTAAGGTAGGTGGCGACTTAAGGTCAACGACTTAAGGAAGCAGGCGACTTACGGCAGTTGGCATAACTCGCTCATCATGGTGCGCTGCATCATGTACCCACTTGGAAGGTGGATCTTTCACCTGGTCATTTGTATGGAAATCCATTCTCCAATAAGAACCTACGATTTTGTTTGTATTGGCATAATGAATAACCTCGAAATGCTATATGGGTAACCATTTCCGATAAGATTTATAAGTTTATTTGCAAATATTTTCAAAGAATGTCATTATAAATAATATCAAAGGTTTTGATATAAAAGTGTTTTAGTTATCATAAGGTAAAAACTCTTCTGTGTTTATGTATGGTCGTGGTCTTATGAGATACTCTTTATTTTCAAAGGATTTTTATTCAAAGGCTGATATATGACACTGTCATTCATTATTGAGTTTTCTCACGCTGGTTTATCAAGCCTCATCCGGGTTCAATATTCGGGTCAGATCTGGATAGTTTCAGTTTAGTCGAAGACAGTTGGAGTTTCCAGAGGAGAGTTAGAGATATTCATCTATGTATGGACATATTCTATTATCCATTGTACTTAATTTGTTTTAGTTGATGTTTGTCAGCAATTGTAAGGACAGATGTTTATAACTGTCCAAGCTGAATTTAGGTTAGACTTTGATATATATTTAAAAAAAACCACTGTAAAGATATTTGCTCAATATTATATGCTATTCCATCCATGTGAGATTCTGTTCTGTCTGTTTTTCTTTATTATCCTTGATCATCCATACTTCCATGCAACTTGGGTCGAACATGAGTGTTTTATTGTCGTATCAAAGGGTACGGAATTGTGGGTCGTCACAACTAGCAAAAACAAGCATAAAACTGAGCTCGACAAAGTGCAAGTGCACAAGCCAATACAAAAGTCAGGTCTAAACTGCAAGTGCCCAACGCACAACACATGCATAAAATAAAGCCATGCATGCTCAAGCAACTACATAAAAAGGTGCCATACATACTAGACGAGCAAGCACAACCTCAGGCACACATAACAAGAGCAACAATGGAGATGTACTCAGAAAGCGACCAGTTAGAAAAGTACTCACACGAGATAGGTGCATATCCCAGAGGTATGAAGAGATGCACTAAGTCAGTGAGGTCATGCACACAGTCTAGTTCAGACACATATAGCAAAATAAAACAAAGTGAAAATACACAATGCACGACTTCAGGAACACTAAGGGAAGCACAAACACACAACCATACATCCAAGGAAAACTACACATACATATATTACAAGTGCACACAAGGAAAACACATAAGACAATTCAGCAACCTTAGGCCAAAGAATACATAAAAGATCGAGCAAAATCAAAGCGCTAGGTTGAGAAATCAAAAGCCATAAAAAAAATAAAACTGGGAGTTTAAATATTCAAATAATGAACCTGAAATATTTGAAAATCTAGAAAGATTATTTTTCAAACCAACCACTATAAAAATCGAATCATCATTGGAAATTTTGACAAGTCGAATTCGAATCAAATATACATATATAATTAGGAAATCAAAATTGCACCAAATTACTGCAAAGAAATTCGACCAACGAAGCAACTACAACCGGTAATCGCAAACTTATCAAAGGAATTAACTAATAAAGGTAAAGATGCATGAATTCAATGATCAATTTCGAAGTCAATGGCTTCCAGATTCGAAATGGAAAACCCTAAGGAGATAAAGAAGAAAAGAGAGGGCTGGCCAAATAATAAAAGTGGGAAGTGGTTTTAGGCTATTATATAGTTTATTTTTTCTTTTCAATTTTAAGTTTTGTATTTTAGTTTTAAAAATTCAAAATCTAATTTTTAACTAGAATCAAATTACGATCTATAGTTTGGGAGATTCTCAACTCAGGGACCGAATGGAGGTAGGATTTTTAGCCATAAGGTTGAAACAATCAGGTTACGATAGTCGTAAGTTTATAATTAATTTGTAAGCGGTCAATAATTTGATTTTAGTAGATATCTTATGGGCAGCAGTAGGCAAGTTTTTTCGAAGCTGGGTAAATTTGTGTACTCTTTTTATTTTGACATTTACTCTATTATTGTTTATGCTATAATTTTTATTATTCTGTGAATTTATAATAAACCCCGTTCACCCCCCCCCCCTCCTCCAGGGTTACTTCAATCCTATAGGACCTTTTTTGTGATGCAACCAAGAAGATTGAGTTAATCCACACGAGAATGAAGATAGAGCGATAAAGGCGAAAGTGTCGATAGAACGTTAAATGAGTTAGAGTTCATGTTGGCAATATGTGTTCATCAAGGTATTTCTGATGAGAATTGCGATGTGTTTTGTAGAGGGAGGGAATTATCACCTAGATATATAGGACCATTTCCTTTCTTATAAAAGATTAGAAAACTTGATTGTCGATTAAATTTTCAGAGTAATTTCATGGGTGTCCGTAAAGGGTTTCACATCTGACAATTATGGAAATGTACGCATGACCTAGATGTCATGGTGAAACCCATAGATATAGACAATCGGACTATAGAAGCGAATATGACTTATGTCAAGAGTGAAATAAATTTTTGGTCATGATACTAAATAGTTTAGAAACAAAATTATAAAACTAAATCGTGTATAGTGCAGTGACAATTAGGATGATAGTACCTGAAAGGTATAGATAAGGTTGAAGAGTCCATCCCATGGAGTTTGAGACATGATTTCATATTAGTAGTTGTACTTATTTTATGTACTGTTATGCACCAGTAGTGGCTCTGGTATACAGAGGCTTGTGATTGTTTATTAGTAAATACACTAAATAATCATGCTTTTTGTTTAACATCAGTACCATACTAGTGTAATATATATTTGCATGTACATGATGTGATGATGTGTAACATCCCCTATCTAGTGGCCCTAAGTTAAGCGCTATAGATGCTGCAGTCATCCACAGTATTAACTTTCGGTGACCAAATAAGGTAATGTTAATGGTTTCCATAATATCAGAAGCACTTGAATATGAAATAAAAACATCACAATTAAACTTTTTTTTGGTTATATTTCAAAACAACATTTCATATTCAAATTACATAATCCCAAACGTTTCCTGAGTTCAGATCAAATATAATTATTACAAAGTACGCCAAAAAAGACATATGAAGATGCCCCCTTGGTTGACCAGAGTACTATATAGTCATAACTGACTTAATATAATACAGCGGAATCAAACAAAATAAAACAACAACATCTAAATAGCTATCTGTCAGCTACCTGCTCCTCTCCGAAAGCTTTATTCGCCAACCTACTAAAACCTGTAAAGCCTTAATCCTCGGCCTACTAAAATTAATTTTGAGTGCCCAAGAGTTTATTGGAAAACAAAAACTTCGAGTCAGACATAAAGTCTGGTGTGAATAATACTATACATCTCGGTTATTCAAGTGAGACCATGCCACTTAGCGAAACGGGTTTCCCCTCGCTAATATCCTTTTAAAACATATCTTTTTGCAAATCATAATCCTGCAACACAAACTAGTTAAAACTGTAAAGCATTATCATGTAAACATACATATCAGGTAATAAATGAACTATATGTCCGAACACTATAGTTTTGTTTGGCTAACTTCTAACATTTGGTTAACTTAGGCCTACCAGACAATATAAAAAAATAATCTAACATCTGTTAGATTAGATACTTCCCTTTTGGATGGCCCATCCCTAACTTACTTTCTCCAGGTCAACCGATCCTAATGGCTTTGCAGGCTCACCAATAACCTACCTCCGTACAAATATATATTCTTTTCTGTATGTAACATCACTTTAGTCTTACCTGTGGTAAAGCCCTACGCACTGGAATTTTGGACTAAATTAGATAGGGGCTAATAGGTAATGTACAAGACGCGACCCTATACCAGTTCCATCTGGCATACAAATATCTGAGTCATTTTACTCAGGGTAATCTTTCGAAAATTTTCCTTGAAAACTTTTTCATCTCAAATTGATTTAATCCTTTAAATCATAGTTAAAAAAGGAAAATATATACTCTACGATTTACTCAAAATCACCTTGCTATGCTACATATGCTTTACACAAATCTTTGTTGATGCAAACATTTAAGCCTTTGAAAGTGCCCATTCAAAACCTTTGAAAGTACCCCTTTCGGAACCAAGTAAATCCTTTTTATAACCTAGGCCAAAAAGCCAAAACGCTTCTTTCGAAACCATTCATATAAACCTTCTGAAAACACTTTAAAACCTTTCCTTCGAAAGCTATAAAACCTTAGACATCCTTCTTTTACAACACGTTAAATATTTCCTTTTGATAAGATTGGAAAATCTTTCCTTTTAAACCTTTCGAAACCATTGGGGAACCACCTCTTTGAAACCTTCATTAAAGTCTTTTGAAAGTATTAAAACATCAACCTTTTAAAATAATTTGGGTTTAGTTAAAACATGTAGAAACCTTTCGAAACCATTTAAATCTATCTCTTTCGAAACCTTTGGATTCTACCTTCAACAAAGCAAAATGGTCATAAAATATTTAAGTCGAAAGCACTCTTTCAAAAGCATTTCGAAAGTAAAGAAGTGATGGTGTTGCAACCAACCTTCCGAAAGCAATGGAGACGTGGCTTGGGTTTTAAAATAAAGTATACCTTCCGAAACTATTTTCTTCGCCAGGTAGAAAAGCTGCAGCTAAGGGTTTCGACCCCTTCGAAAGTATTTACTTAAAGCAAAGATGCAACCCATTTTGAAACCATTCCTTAAATCAATTTGACTCAATCGGAAGCCAACCAAGTCGAAAGCATATCCTTCAAAAGCAAAGCAGGCGTGTTTTCATTTGAAAGCAAATTAGAGTTTCGACCCCTTCGGAACCCCTGGTTTCAACCCAATACATCCCGCCTATATACAATTTGTTGTCACTAAGTCCTTGATGCCATGTGCATTGGTTTCGATGATGGTGGTGGTGGAGGAACATGGTTGAAAGCTAGGTGCCCAAAGTGGTGAATCATGTAAAAAGCATGTTTAAACTAATTTTTAACCTTTTTAAGTAATTCTTCTCAACAAACTGCCTTGTTTGTCAAAATATTATTAATTGCTAATTTCTTTTCAAAAAGTGCTGCCAATATTTCAGAATTAAACAATTTAAATAAGTAATGACATTCCCTTTCTCCTTTTCTGAATATATAAAGCATTTTAAGCCCCACACCTTAAATAATTTTATATATCTACTAAAACACTTGGGAAAATTCTACAAAAACTCTGGAAAATCATTTTTATATGTTTTCCAACATATATTAATTTCCGACCCGAAACCTAAATAATTTAGCCATAAATTATTTTAAACCCAACTAATCATTGTCTTCATTAGAAAATTTATATTAAATCCACACAAATTCAGAAATTATGAAAATTGAAATCCATCTCTAAAATATCATTTGTGATCTAAATCTAAAATTACAAGACATCTGAATGTCATTTAATATGATTTTTACATCAAAACACATCATATAACCTATATGAATAAGCATATATCATCAACAAGCATAGATAAACATTTAATCATTCAAAAACATGGCATAACCTTGCAAAATATATCGAATTTAACCTTAAAACCAAGAACAATAAAAAATATGAGATGTAGTCATTATTCGCCTTAGCTTTGAGAATAAGGAGTTTGCGATTTAAATGGATTTGATTTTGAGTAATCTATTTCCTTTAGCTTTTCTTCCTTTTGTTCTTGATGATGATGGTCGGCCTCTACTTTGTCTTTGATTTAGTAATGAACATATAAATGAATTCCAAAGGGTTTAGGGTATAAGAATGCTCTTTTCCCAACTTTTCCCATGCCTATTACCCTTGTCTATTTTAATTCATGTTAGCCCATTTTAATTTATTCATTAACATGGCAGGTCTACCCCTATTAATCACAAATTTCAATCCCCTGATCATCACATTATTTTATTTAATTTAGTTAATTAAATATCATAAATAATGTTACTAAAAATTAGAGTCATTACATGATGGCAGTACTCGTCTATGATTTCACTTGAAGTTTAAGGATGGTATTCTTAAAAGGATGGGATTCTATATAGCCACATATTTTGGGTGTTGGTATATGGAATATATATTAACATTAATTAAATGAAATTAATATGTACAATAAATCAAATGATGTTTTTTAATTAATTAGGCATCCCATAAGCACATGGTGGATCATCCTGTGCACCCTTATCTCAGTTATACACAACCAATTGATACAATCACTAATTTGTCTATATCATTTTTTCTTTTGCTGCACAGTTAAGTAGTCTTTGGCATAAATGCAATGTATTGTCTTCTTTCCTATGTGGAGTAGGTAGTTCAATAACCTAACAATTTTCAAGTGTTCTACTAAGGATGTGTACTCAACTAAACAACCAAATCAAACCGGTTACTTAACACTACGAATGGACAATGGCGAATATCCTACGTGCATCAACAACAATAAGCTACGACAAAAGTTGACATCCAAACAAAAAAAGGGTGAAAATTGATGTAAAGATCACGATATAGTTGTACATCTTGGCATAAGTAAAAAAACAACATAGAAGGAGGAAGAAAAGATAAAAATGAAGAGCGAAAATCACGCCCATTATGTTGGTTTTGAGATAAAGAAATCAGAAGACTTTTCTTCAATTGTTGAGAGTTCAAGAGCATGAAAACATTAAAAGTTAAGAAGGATAACCCCTTCTTTTATAACTTTCAATCACTAATCTCAACTGTTGGATGGAACGGATAGGAAACAATCTAGACAACATAGTACAATAGAACGTCCCATTAAATCAAGCATCCAATCATTGTAACTGTCTCAAAACACGAAAGGTCACAACCAAAAGAAACATGCCATGTGTCATTAGCATTAACTACAAAAAAGACAAGTCCTCCCATGCCTGTATAGGCAAACTTGGAGGAAATGTTGCTTATTTTCCTCGTAAAGTATAATTGGGCCCATCACACCTAAAGCCCAACAACCAAGGTCCCGCTTATCAAGGTGTCGACCAGGTGTATGTCTGTCCATCTAACCTTACTAACAAGGCAAGTCCACCTCATCGTCCAAGCCTGGAGCTCTGTTCATCTCTCCTTCAAAACAATAACCACTCCCATGCCTCGTCGAGAAGCACCTCCCAACCATCTTTTGGACACCTCCATGGCTTATTCGCCACCATATTTTCTATCCAAATAAAACAAGCCCAAAATCAATCTGTCCGCCCATAACCCATATCTAATCACTACTTTGCCCATCAAATTCTTTTCTCAACCAGCCTTCCTACGTGCCTCACTTTGTTGTATGCGAATATGGATTTATCAAAAGCTCTAAACCACTCTTTCCAAATGAGGTGATAAAACCATATTGCTCTTCTAATAAAAGGTGTCACTATGTGTAAGTAACTATGCATCAAGTACTCTCTACTTCATACCGACCCTCTAACAAAAGCATATGCCATGGCATGGCCTGCCGCCTAAAGAGCATCTTGACCACTCAGCCCTTATGTCATTCAAGTCAGCTGCATATGGATTGTTAATCACAATCAACGGTCTATCAAAACTTGGGATCATGGCATTAATCCCAATCAATGGTCTCTGAGAATCCATAAACTTGTTCAGGGATCAAACTCATTTCATTTCACAACAAGATTCTTGTTTATTTTTATTCTTGATGAAACCATTAAACTTCTCTCCGTAAACCATAAGCTCTAGAAAGCAATAGTAGAAGAAGTCATAATGGGGATAGATCTCTTCTACATCGAACCGCTATATATTGTGTATTTTTTATTTACTTGTATCCTGTTTTACTCATATTACTCCTCATTTTCCATGTTCAACAATGTTTTACCGAGTAACCTTTACTTAAGGCCTTCGTTAGTCAATGATCCATGGTTTGCTAGAAATCTAATAAACAATGAATTAGAAATAATACTTCTAAGATAACCATTTATATTTAAAAATAATTGGAGTTATAGTTTGCTTGTAAATCGACATAATTTGTAACATATTTGTAAAACTTTGCTGGGATAATCTCGAAAAATACTTGTTATGTGGAAAGTAATTCGAAACCATGGCTTGTTTTTTGAAAAAAAATTGTATATATTTTGGAAATATTTTGAAATACTTATGAAATTTTATAATAATCGGAACCAGATAGGTTGTTGAAAACTACAGCTGAAACTTTACTAGGTTTTTAAATTCGTAGGATGTTTTTTAAGATTATTTTTTGCTTTTGAGCTTTTGGGATTTAGAAAATATTTTTAAATCTAAAGTATCTTGTATATGATAAAAAAAAATTAGAGGCCTCATTTGATTTATTTAAAACATTGATATTTAATTAGGTTGATTGATTATGGATAGTCATAGGCTAATCTACTTTAACGTTGATTTATTTATTTCAACCTAATTGTCGTTTTGAGTGTAGCATACCTTCCTAATCTGAGTTATGTATTATCATTGTAATGAATTAGTTAAGTTATAGCACACTGGGGCATTAATCAATGTCCATATTGGTTGCTTAATCATTTGTTTAATAGATCCTCCTTCCACTTTCCTTCAAGGCTATTAATTGAACATACTTTTTGTAACTTGGTTAGTGCATATAAATAATTCTCATTAAAATTGTACTATTATTAATGAAGCCTATTCACTTATGGTGAGAATTAACTATTATATATATATATCTGTATGTATGTATGTATGTACGGACGTGTGTGTGTGTATATATATATATATGTATAGTAGGATTGAAGTTTGGTAATTGGGTACTAAATCCTCAATATCATGCAACTTCAAATGACAAAAATATTCTATTTGTCAAAATCCAATATGCATGTTGTATACATACTTGAGCTTTTCTTTTTTTGGAAAATATTACTGAAAAATCATTAATTTTTAAATAAAATAATTTGAGTTTTTCTTGAAAACATTTTCAAAATATATAGGGGCAGAACATTAAACACTTCCTTGGTATATGGACCTCGAAAGAGTGATAAATATTATTGGAACCCCCACCCTATCGTGATGACCACCCTACACCCTCGGTACCTAGTATACTAGAAGAATGCGCTATAATGGTACCTGATCAATGTAGGACGATTGTCAACGATAAAATATAACCTATCGTATATCTCACAGCACATCGAACAAAATATAATATCAACATAGATAAAAAACAAGTGAGACAGAATAGTATGACTATATGAACCAAAACAAATATTAGAGTGCAAGGTTTATAATAGTCATATAGAGCAAATGTATCGGAGTTTATACATCATTAAAACAAACTCAACGAAAATCTACCTCAAGATAAACTAAAGCACCGATAAAGCTATATAGTGTTACATATCGGAATGAGCAATAAACTCTACTGATAAAATATAATAGTGATGCCTTTTGCTTGTCCTATAAACAGCTCCATGTGCTAAACTCGGACCTGTTATCTAGTTTGCTCATTTAAGAGTACCCAATATAATAAAAAGCCAAGCATAAAATCATGAGTTAGACAATAGTCTGGTATGGACGATAAACAACCTCAAAATACTATGAATACCAATATAGCATAGAACCTAGGGCTTTGATAATCATATCCGACATACTATCATATATAGATATACTACATCAAGTATAATATAGGTGTCGGGGTACCAATCTCAAGAATACCTACGTCACAAGACATCTATACAACGGTTAAACCAATCATAACAAACACAGAGTAAACACACAAAGATAATTGTCCCCGTAATCTCGTATCATTACTTCTATCACCAAGGTCTGACCTCGCTGCGCATCACTATCGATGTCTCACTTCATAATGATCCTTACCAAAGCCACACTTCATCACAATCATCATCGAAGTCTCACTTCACCATGACATCACCAACAACTTGCATCACCATGACCTTCCAGAAGTTTCACATCACCATGATGTCATAGAAGACCCAATTCACTATAACTTTCCCCAAGTCTTGCTTCATCATGGCCTTCCCAAGGTCTTCATCACCAAAAATTTCCCAAAGTCTTGCTTTATCATGACCTTTCCTGGGTCTTTTCGATAAATGATAACTCTTTCAACGATCTCCCACGACGACGACACCTTATGTCACAAATGGATTCAACAATCATTCAAATAACTATCCCATAGGTACTGCCCTCCCTGGGAAGGATAGATCTCCCCATGGTCCAGGGTATATAGCCTAGCATTCTCATATACCCTTGCCCTGATGAAATACCTACATCCAGAGTTATCAATGATCCCTTCTACATGCAACTTGTAACACCCCGTAAAATTAATTACAATTAATAAATAATTTACAAGGCTCTAAAAATAAAATTTGACCACCAAACATGCACCATTATGTTCATGGTGATTTTTTGAGCAACTTTCATATTTAACTTTCGCGATCAGAGCTTAAACAAAGAAATTATTAGCGTTTGAAGTTTCTAGAATGAAACTAATTGAACAACGAAAATTGGAAATTAATATTTTTAAATGCAGACCCTACCAGTTGACCTCCCTTGGGTCGGTCAACCGCCTATATGGTAGTGGTGGCTAGGGTTTGAACCTTGGCTAAGTGGCCCGAATTTAATTATTTTAATCTAACAGTTATGGTTGATTCGAGCGCCTATAAATACAGGCCTAACCCCTCACTTCTCTTCTCATATTTTCTAATCAAAGTATCAAAGCTCTGCCATTTTTCATTCTTCACTTTTCTATTAATCGTAAAATATTATACTATATACACACACATATATATATATCATTAGAGAAGGTAGAAAATAAAAGAGAAGAAGAGAAGGAGCGGATCAATATTGCAAAAAAAGATAAATTTATATGGTTATAAATCTATATTCCCCTTAACGCCAAATCTCTTCTCAGATCTATAATTCTAATAGTATGTATATAGATTGTTATTTATATTATTTTGGATTAGAATAGAAATGAAGTCTAAAGGAATGGATTCAGATTTGGGAGACTTGAAAAGCTTGAAAGTTGAGTGAGAAATTATATAATAATTTATAACATTGAAATTTATATCGTTGAGTTTTATTTAAATATTATGCATACGCAAGATCTATGGAGTTGTAGGCTTAGGAAGATGAAATCTCACCTACATATTCTATAAGTCTGATGATTAGAGTAGGAATATTATTTACACTCCAATCCGAAAGTTTGGAATTCGGTCCCTAAATTATTTAAAGTTGAATGTTGATAAGTTGTAAAATTCTATTCAAGATTTATAGTTGGGTTGTAAAATGTTAATATTAGTTTAGGTTGCCCTAATTTAACTTGAAATGTGAATTTCTATGTTTTAATTTATTAGGAGTGGGCTATAATTTAACTGTATTTATCTTCGTGTAATTTTCATAAATTATCCAATTTCAAAAATATGTATAAAAGTGCTTCATTTGAATTAACAAGCAATAAACCAAAAAGGAAAGAGATGTGTAAAGTATGAATATTCTTCTCCATAGTTTGCACTGTCTATTTCAATAAAATAAAAGAGGTAATTCCCTGTAATTTCAAACAAAGAAAAAGTCACATTTTTGGATAATTTATGGAAAGTTATAGCGGCAATCATTTTATGAAAGACAACTCTGATAAATTAAAACGTGGAAAGGAATGTTATAGTTTTGGAATTGATAAATAGAAATAGGAATATATATATACACACACACACACACATATATCCGCTTTTACTGATTAAAAATAAATATATAAATGGCATAATTTACAATGATAATCATATTAGTTATCAAAAGTTTATTAAATTGCAGGATTAGGAATTGTAGATGGAAAAGATATAATAACTCCAAAATTTATAGGGCAATAAATGTGCCGTTAATAAGGAGCTACAGAATTATATGGGAAAATAAATGTGCAGGGCTAATTAAAGGATTTAATGTGGAATTTATGAGGAAATGAAATAGGCATAATAGGTTGAGTTAGAATGAATAAATAAATTTATTAGAGATTGTCCGATTAGAATAATAGTGACTAATTATTACGACTATTTACATTTATGGAATATTGTAAATAAGCATATAAGTTATATAGGAATTAAATGCTAGAAGGTTCTATAATTTTTATAGTGGAAAATTATACAGCCTTAATTATACATTTAGGACAAGCATGAATTAGTGGGCATAGCCCAATATTTAAGCTAAGGATGGTTGCTTTAGTTTAGTGGGTTAGGATGCAAGGTCGGTAGAGTTACACAACAGAAGTTTATCATTCATCAAGAGGCTACCTGTGCATACTTACTACCAATGTGGGACTTCTACAACCATAGGACGCATAGGGAAGCAATATGTGTTATGGATAGGTAGGGCAAAATATACCAAGGGTTTGCCTCAGATTTGAAGTATTAAATAACCTAGTACTTTTAAGGAAATGAGATTTTCTTCATTTCTAAGAAGAAGCATTAAGTAACTGAAAGGGAATTTTTCCTTGACTTACAATAGCTTAGTCTAATGGGATGTCAACCGAGGAAGGTCGATGGGATATGTCAGTATTTTTGTTAGACTGGTATTTAGCAGTAGGGCTAGCATATATGCCACAACCACCAGCGGTTGATAGCAAAGGCTCGGGTTATGCCCTAATGGATTTCACTTCCTACTAGTGTAGAATTTGTATGGGATATGCATAGACCTCAAAGTTAGTTGGTTAGATGTTTATTTGTCTGAGGTAGGATAATTAACCCTTGGATGAAACTTTGAGATGCGCTAGTAATACAATGGTTAAATTATAAATTATAAAGCTGTATATAGAGGTCATTGGTCTTCGTAGCTAGGACCGACTGGCTAGAGTTTACGTTGCAAAGGGCACGCTTTAGGGACTAAGGTATTAAATGGTTGTTGGGTCTGTCACCACCCTATTTAAGAAGTATTAAATGACCGGGGTTTTTGGGTAATACATCGTTTAGATACATATGTATATAGGCGCGCGCACACACGTACATACATGCATGCATACATACATACATACATATATATGCACAACAATAGATATATAGTTATACCTCGAAAGAGGTTTGGCATATCATATACGCATATAGGTTTGAACATATTAGCCGTAAATAATAGACATAATGCTTAAATGGAAATCAATCGGTATAAATTAATGTTATGGGTAAAGTGTGTAATTTTCTAATCACCGGAACATTGTTCTGACCTCCTCCTCGTTACAACCCACAGATAGATTTAAAGTGACAGGCTACTGGTACAAGATAAGAATTATGGATGGTGGAGTCTTCTCTTTCATGTTCGGCGCTGACAAGGCAATTAGATACCCAGGGAATACTATTGGTTCTAAGGTAGTAGCATTAGTCAATGTTTATGTTCTATTATATTTTTCTATTCCGCCATGAGTTTATATTAATCGCACTATGATATATTTGTGTTCATTAAAGGTTACCAAAACAAATTATCTGTACCAAAATGAACTTGAATTTTAATTTATTTGAAATTTAGGCCAAATAAGGTACGGGTTGTTACACAACTCGATTCAGAACATCGTGTGCCTCATAACATTGTTCACCATGTCGAACGTACCACCTTGGACTACCCTAGTCCTAGGCATTCATTTCCCACTTGAGGTACTCAATTTAGCATCTTACGGCTTCAGAGCTTGAAATATCTCTATACGTCCACCTCATGCCGTAGATTCATCTTGTCACGATTCTGAAGTCATCACGTCGAAGTGGCATCCCTTCGCCTCATCATTTATGATCGTTCTTCATCGCTTTACAATCATCAAAAAATGAATTTCTAATTAATGAACGCACATACACGACCACCATAGCATCGCTTGCATGCCCTTAAAGATTCACTTTGATCACTCAACCACTAATATATGGTCGGTCCCAACAATTTAGGGCCACTCAAAAATTCACCAAGTTGAAGTTCCGTCATCATCTTGCCTTGCCCAAGTCAACTCGAAGCCGGTCTTCAAATATCTCAATGCAAGTCACGTGAAAACACAGGGTAAACATGGTTAGTACCAACCATGTTCCTTATATGTAAATTGGGTTGAATCCAAACTTTATCACCCCGCATCACTTCTTGATCTTCCCCCATGCATCTACACCCAAGATCCTAAGATTTTCTTTCTTTGTCCCAAAGTAGCAACCAATACCAACTTGGTTTTTAAATGCCAACCAAAATTTTGCTATGTACAAACTTTACATCGACGATACTTTATACCAAGCACAGATTAAAGCTTCAGCCTTCAGAACCCAAAGTAAGCCATCCCATAATTAGAAACACTCCACCGCTAGCTATATTTTGGTCACCACCGATCATAATTCACCACTATCGACCATAAATGACGACTGTATTTTAGGCTACCAAATCAACTCCAAACCATTTGCAACTTATTTCAGGGTCTCCAAAGACTTCAAACTATACTATACCCAAGTTGCATCGCATTTCGAACACTTTCGTACCATTTGCACCAAACAACGTACCATAATTCTAACCATGCAAAACAATCAGGAAATGCATCGAAACAGTTCATACAAAAATCAAAAATCATCATAAACATCCAAATAATGCATATAATCCATCCAAACACGATTCCCAAGCATAAATCATCCTAGAACTGATTTTCTATAAAATAGTTATTATGGTTGATAAATGGTGTAAATCAAGTTAAAATCAAAATCTATCTTTTGAAATATGATTTTTGGGTGCTATTAACATCAAATCTATGTTTTTAAAATTTAAACTTTAATAGTCATATCAAAATCACCTTTTTACTATATAGATATAAGCATAGTATAGTGAGAGAAGTAAAATTATGCACCATATACCAATTTACTCGAATCTCTAAGCAAATCTAAAGTGGGACAGCAAGCTTCGTGAATTCCAAGCTGCTAGAAAGTAGATCTACAATTTCTCTTTGCTACTCTCTCTCTAATCATTTAATTAGGCTAAATAACCTGAAAAAATGATGGATTTAGGTCAATTCAGGATTAATGGAGGTTAGGAGGTGATTATAAATAAAGAGGAATGACTAGTGATGGCTGAGAAGAAGTGGTATTAACCCTAATACTAAATTGGGATAATCAGTTGCGCTAATTGCCTTCTAACTACCTATTAATCTGCTTAAAATCAATTATAACTTCAAATAACTTCTAAACGGTAATTCCAAAATCATATTATGACAACTCTACGAAATAAGTAACCATCGTATCTTTTCAATGAAACTGGTTTTAGGCTCTAATCCTACTTCTATCAAAAGATACAGGCCTTGTAACACTTTCAGGGTCAAAACCGTCCAACAAAATTCTATGGATAAGTTACTGTTGACATTTACTAAAGTTATAGAGTCATACGACGTCATATAGATTTATGAATAATATTTTATGATCCTATGATTTGTAAATATAGGTCGTTACACCTCTGGCTTCCCCAAGAGAGTTAAGAGTGTGCTCTAAAGGCAATTATGTAATTTGACTATATAACTTAACTCTTAAATAGAATCTTGTACGAAATGAATTATGCTTATAGTTTTATGTTTCTATTATGTGTATTATTATATTGGATATAAGTAGCGTTTTATATACGTTAAATATATATAAGAAGAAAATACTTGGGAAAAGTATTTAATCAGTTGTAGTTGTGAATGGTTCACAAACATGAATATCGAATCATGTTTACTAAATACTTATCCTAAAATGTTCCTAGCCAAGCTATATTGAGAAAATGATATTGATACATCTGTTGAGACTAATGTATGTAACGATCTATATATGATGGATGGTGAATTACTCATGATTGTTGGGGACAACAAAGGATTATATACTTGTGATTATTTAAAACAATCACAGAATGACTCAATGAGAGAATTTTATAGGTTAATACAACCTATTCAAAGTAGAAGATCTCATTTTAACGATGTGCAATAGTCTTTCGACCTGAGAGTATTGTCGATCTTAAGTAGTTAGGCTATACTTTGATTATGGTTAATCACATGACATCACAGTCATGTTACGACCATAATTGGTTACATGTTGAACTACTTAAGAGGAGATTTGTCTCATTCTTATAGAAGGTTGGTATCACTATAGTTGGTAGTCAACTTAAAGTAAAAATCTATAGTCAGAATAAAATGGTTAATCAATAAACGTTATCAGACTGAACAAAGGACTTTAAAGTATTGTACGCAATTAAAAACGTAAATTATTAGATTTTTTGTCCATTGACCAAACTCTAGTTATCTTAGCGATATTGTGATGATTAAAATAAAATGTACAAAAAATATCGTTACAACGTGGAGCTTACTAAAGATTAGAAATTGGATTTAGTCCAAATGATATATAAAAGGCTAAACATGTGCCTGATATTGTACTTTAGCAAAGTCTGTATAAGATTAAGTACTTAAATTGTTTGAATATCAATTGAGGACTAAGTTCACACCAGGGAACACGCGAGTTGTTAGCTAATTTCCAAGCTCGAACAATTTAAAATTGATTTATAAATGTTATAAATTAATATAAATGTTGCATTGAATTTTTTATCACATCTTACTTGTTTATTTGAGACGTTGAAATTAATTTAAAAAATATATAATTGTTATATATTGATTTAGTAAAATATATGGGATTAAATAAATAAATAAATAATGGTACGTTAAATAGGCCTGACATCATGGAAGCCAGTTAAAGGATATGGCCAGCCATACAAGTAGCTAAAGGGAGAGGTTTGACTTGGTTTATGGCTCTAAATTAGATCTAAATTCAAAAGACAAAGAAAGATGGAAGGTATTTGATCTTATGATGGCTATAATAGCCACTCCTTCCCCCATTTGAAACACAACAAAAAATAACTAACCCTAGCCTCAATTATAAACTTGGTTGAAGCCTTGAAGCTGAGATTTACACACCAATTTTGAGGAAAGGAGCAGTCCATTGGAGGGGAACACCTACCAAGCAACGTATCGACAATTGGTAGATCTAAAGGTATGTGTTTCCGTTTAAATATCGTAAATTCATAATTACAAATATGTCATATTTTATTACTAAATTTATTTCAGCCAACTCAAAAAAGAAATTAGATTAATTTTGAAACTAATACATTATTTAATCATTGATAATATGTATATGTATGTATGTATGTATATATATATATAATTATTTTTACATAGCTCAACCATAAATAAAAAATTCATATATATTTTTTATATTAAAATAACGTGAGTGTATATACATTTATATATAAATATTTATTCATACATAACAAAAAAATTTGGCTTATGACATTACACACACACATATATATATAATATAAATTTATATATATATATATATATATACACACACATCTGTATATATAATTACTTTTGGATTTAAACAAAATGAAATAGAACTGTCACCTTGTGCAAGGGTTAAAAAATTCTTTTGCTCATGGCTCGTTTAAAAAGGATTATTATTTTAGGATAAGATTTGAATTTTGAATTTTATATATACATACATACATGTGTGTGTGTAGTGGACATGATTAGATCAAGATTTAAACTTTAATCTTAAAATATACAATTGTATTTTCACATGTAATTTATTAATTCTAGAATATTAAGGATATAAATATGTTTGTATCTTTAGGCCCGACCCAAAGGCATGGCAATCGAGAATTTCGCTTGGGGCAACACCGTCGGAGGTGGTAGAAAGGGCAACAAAATGTACCGGATGCTTTAAAAAGTATTTATCTGGAAGAGCAGCAGGGTAATTAACCAAAGAAACAACATGTAGTTATATGGTTCAACGCCTAACTTATACTCAAACCAACCCGGGCTAATGTCCTAGAAATGCAATTTCTTTTGATTTGTTATTTTTCTCATTCATTTTTTGTTAAATTTGGCATGGGCAAAAAATATAGTAAGGTCGGCACTGTGTATATATGAATCAAAAATAAATAAAATTATTTTAATAGCCGAAATAAAATAAAATATATTTATATATATAACGCATAAACGTGTTTGCATAAATATATGTATATCCCCTTATTAAATGCCAAATATAATGATAAGACATATATATAAATGAATATATATATATATAACACATAAATGTGTTTGTATAAATATACATATATCCCTTTATTAAATGCAAAATATAATGATAAGATACACACACACACACACATATGTCTATATGTATATATATGTGTGCGTACACATATTAATTGAGTAATAGCACAATAAGCATATGTTTAGACCTTTATTCCATGGTTTCGATGACTACAACTATACAACCATATACATATAATATATTCCATCTATTTGCTGGTAAATGTTTCGAGAATTCACAATATCATGACCTGAAGATAAACAGTAGAAGAAAAGAACCATTGGTATTAGAGATGGTATTATATTGTGTTATAGTCATAGATAGATGGTTTGTAAAATCTCCTTGAGTAGTTTTACAAAAAAATTGCACATAAAAGCTTTTACAAGGTTTCATTATTTCAAACAAAGTGATTTTATAAGTACACTGACATCAAACGTCTATTTATAAAAGTCAGATGTCTGACTATGCTCTCGGATTAAAAAAATAATAATGAGATAGAAGTCTGAATTTATCCCAGATATCTGACATGGGTAACGGGCTAAAATCCTTAATAAACGCTTGCTGCGTTCTAAAAGTTGCATCCATATCTCTTTAATGCATCTCTTGTTCCTCAAAGATTGCAACCCTTAGACCGAAGTTAAACATACTAAAGGTTGCTACTTCTCAAGCAAACCCTTAAACACTTATAAATATGCAAAAAAATTGAGAAACAACTAACTTGAATTTTCTGAATCTCTTCTCTTTATTCTTTGCATACTTTTATTTTTAAAAAGTAATCAGTACACCATTCTTATCACTTCCTATGAACAATGCTTCACATAGTACTCAAAGGAGATTATAGGAAGATTTGTACCGTGCAGTCAAAATTGGTGTTACTAAGAACACATACGTGTTAAGAAAAATCGTTTTGTATTAAGCCTATTCCTCTAGGCGAAGCGATGGTTGTTTGCTAGTTTAAGCCGAAGGGGAGCTTTAGGGCTGGACGTAGGACGGGAGGTCTGAACCAGTATAAAAACTCTGGTGTGATTATTTCTTTACTTTTATTTACTTTACTCTGGTAGTTATAAGTTAGCTTTTATTACACTTGCATATTAGATATAAATACACGATCCATACACACTTTAATTTTGTATCAGAGCACGGTTATTTCAGGTTACAATAACACGTAATCGAAACATATTTAATATGGCAAGTACATTTCAAGAAGGTCAACCCACTGCACGTCCTCCACTATTCACTAGATCTAATTATGCTTACTGGTCTACACGTATGCGTATTTTTATGAAAGCTAATGGTCTAGAAATTTGGCAAGCAACACAAGTTAGAAATGAAGCACCAGATACAGATATGCATTGGACAGGTGCTCAAAAGAACACAGCAACAAACAATGCTAAAGCCATGAATGTTTTATTCTGTTCACATGACAAAAATGAATTTTCACGTGTCATGTTGTGCACTACTACATATGATATATGGCATACACTATAAATCACTCATGAAGGCACAAAAAAAGTTAAACAAACAAAGATTTTCATTTTACAAAATCAATTTTTTTCATTTAAGATGAAAACAAATGAATCTATTGTAGGATCTAGATTAACCCTAGAGGGGGGGTGAATAGGGTTATAGCAAATTTACTCGAATTAAACACAGAAATAAACTGCAGAAATAAATATGCTGAAAAGTAAATCACACACAAAATTTACCCAGCTTCGGCAAACCCTGCCTACTGCTGCATTCCCAGATTTCTATTAGAATTAAACAGTATCACGCTTACAAACACTCTACTAGACTCGCAGACCCTTTTGCTCCCGCTCACAAACACTCTACTAGACTCGCACACCCTGCTCCCGCCTATAGAGTTTCGCTTACTCGCAAACTTTGCTCCCGCCTATAGAGCTTTGCAAACTCGCACACCCTGCTCACTGAACTAATTCTAACTGGACAATCTGACACTACCTAAACCCTAGGTGGTGATTTACCAAGATTTGATTTGAAAAATAAAAACAACAATTAAAAGACAAATAATTAACACTTAAACCCTATTTGAAATATACTAAAGCCCTTTTAAAATACGGCCGGCCCTTTTCTTTATTTTAGCCCGGTTCTTCTTGCTCGTTCCTTTTTGAGATGGCGGCTTGTTCTTCTCTGCATCTAAATTAGGGCTTCGGCTCTTTTGCTATTTGCTTCCAAAATTAGGGTTTTGTAAATTTTGAAGATGCTGACTTTCGTTCGATCGAATATATGTTTTCTCGTTGCTTTCGTCGATCGTTTCCCTTACTGTTTTGCTCACGGCTCTTTAATTTGGATCGAGTTCGTCTCCTTTATTCGGTATGTAATTTATCCTTTTGCTTTACTGGGTTGATGCTTGAACTCGATACTATTTTTGCCAGTGATGATTGGGTTTATATAAGAGTTCGATCTCCTTGAATTGCGTTCGTACAAATATATTTGAATTTGTCAATATTGTTAGCTAGGCCGCTTGATTATGTTTTGACGCTGAGATTGATCTCTGACTTCTTCAATTCGTATATACTTGGTTGACACGGTATTGATTCAATTTCGTGGTCACCACGATGTTGTTTTCCTTTGACTTCGGCCAAGTTTTGATTTTGTTAATTTATGGCTTTGACTTGTACACTCGAATTTCTTTGAATTTGTGAACTATGTTGCTTCTGGCTTGATACACCTGTAGCATGGTCGATTTGCTTGGCCACCACGGTTTCGAATCTACACTGATGAATTTTGTTCTTCCACTGTTGCATACATGAGCTTGATACTGTAAAATTCTTGTTGCACCTTGGTTGTTCACCATGTTGCATTCATGAATTTTCTGTCTTGACTTCACTGTGAATTTGGTCTTTGTTGTAACTGGACATGTAACGTTGCTGTAGCATGTACTTGAGTCATGGTAGCATTTGCATACTCACTTGGTCTCTGATCTGATGACATTTAATTCAGATTGCTTGCATTACTAGTCTTTGTATCATCACTTCTTCATCATGTTGCATGCACTTCATTTTGTATACTGCTACTTGTCTCTGAGTCTTTACTTGACATATGTGCACTGTGTATTATTTCATTTATGTCGGTTGCTGTGCACTTTTGTGTTTTGGCCATTTTTGTTTCAGTGCTTCTCGACATTGAATTTGTAACATTTGGCTACTACTGGCTTTGACTTGGTTATACTGCTATGTACTTGTCATCTCTGCATTGTTGATTAGTTGGTCTGATTCATCATGCATTGTTTCACTTTTGTTGTTGTCAGTTTGCCTTGTATCACTGAGTTACATTGAGTAGCTATCGTCTGCACTTGCACACTTTCATCATTATGGTGGCTATTAGACTTGTTGTACAATGCATAGTGGTCTTCATTGTGATGATTTTGTTGCTCTGACTTGTATCACTTGATGTTTTCATTTGCTTGAGTTTCAACTGTGCTCGAGCTCTGTCCATACTTGCCCAGTTTACACAGATGCTCCACTAGTTCATTTTGTTCAAGTACTTGTCTTCATTCTGACCATGTTGGCACTGAGTTACTGTCTTGTTTATATTAGACTAGTCGACACTTGATTCTTGAGTTTTGGCCATTTGCACCTGTGTTGAATCCAGTTTCACAGCTCGGGTTTGACCTTGTGCTGAAGTTGATATTTTATTTATGTTGCACGTGAGTTGAACCCGGATTTTCATTTGGGTTTGACATGTGCTAACCTGTCCCTGTAGCATTATCAAGTGTATATAGATGTGCACGGCCTTGTGGCATATACAGTGATACACTGTGTATGTTACAAGTTGTTCGTGTATAATGAATTCAAATTTAAATAATGACGAACAACCCAAATAACTGAGGCAAATAATATTTTCAAAAAAATCATATTTCATTTTCTGTTGCAAAAATATTTCTTTTTCAATTTTACTGCGTTAGTGAATATTTTTGCAGATTGCTCAGTTGCTGGATTCAAACTGGAATGCAGTTGAAGATAAATACGAGTGTGAGTGATATGTAGTGAGGTTAACTGTAAATGTAAAATTGTGATGTATTGTAATCAAAGTTGTATATTTATAGTGAGAGCTTGAAATTGTACTATTCAAAATTGTAATAAATATTTGTTTGAATAAAATATCTGTTTGAATTCAAATTCTGTGTAATTTATTTTATTCAACATATATTTATTTAATCTATGAAAAAAAAATAGTACATTACCAAATACATTTAAATGAATGTATATATGTTTATTATCATCAAACAAAATTCATATAAGCGCAAAGCGCATATTCAACAATCTCCCCCTTTTGATGATAACAAACATATATTTAAGATTTTGAATGTATTAAATGTATTTGATCGTTCAATTTGCTCCCCCTATTTAAATGCTCCCTCTCTACACAATATTCCCCCTACATATATGCATACAAATAAAAATATGCAAGTGAGCCTAGATGCAAATGGAAAATTATTTGACCTTTGCTTGATTCTATTTGACAAAATCTTAACTTTTCTCTCCCCCTTTTGTTATCAGCAAAAGAATAACATTGTTATAAAAATAGGGATGAAGTGACAGACATGAATCAAACATTTAACTCAATTGAATATAAATATCAAATTTCAATTAAACTCAAACAAAAATCATAATTACCCTTGTCAGACGCATATTCCACTTTCAGAAGTGATGGGGATAAAATCATCAAAAAACCATACAGTTCTGTCTATTTGTGGTATATTTATTTCAGGAAATTTGAATATCTACTAACCATGCATAACCGTTAGGACTTTTAAATGAGATTAGTAGTATTCCAATTTAATTTTTAAAAAGAATTCAAGTATCTTCTAACCACGCATAACCGTGAAGACTTTTAAATGGGATTAGAATCAACTTGTCTATTAAATCAATTAATTTTGATATGCGTTCCATACTTGCATAACCGTAAGGACTTTTAAATGAGCATGAAAGCACATAATCAAAAATCCAAGTAATTCACCCATGCATAACCGTGAGGACTTTTAAATGAGAGTGAATGCTTTGGATATTTATTTTTATTGAAGAATATAATAAATTAAAGCACGGATAATTTCCTTTATAATAATAAATTGAAGAACGAATAATTTCCTTCGTAAACTACCACAAATTTACATACTATATATGATTTTGATGAGTGATGGTCGATAGAAAGATGATAGAAAAAGAAATGATCATGGAATTTTTACCCAACAAAAAGTTTTTATAACTCTTGTTATGAAATTCTAAAGAAATTTTTCTAAATATATTGTCTTGAGTAATGTATGACAAATATCGACACTCATCACTTTTTCAATCACTATTGATCTTTTCAATAATCATTAGGGAGTTAGATTAGTCAAAATTTGTCATTTAAAATCAAATAAAAATGACTAATCTGAAAATATGGTCAAAAATGATTTTATCGAAGGGGTTATATGAAGGAAAAATTCTGCAATTTGAAATTTTATTTCAAGTGAAATATATGCAGATATTTTCTTTGAAAAAAAACGATGCAGCAAATGAATGTTTCAAAAATTAATCACGTTATACTAATAATTTTTCTATCAACTATATTACCAGTGTAATCTGCATCTGAATTTAAATTTCACTCAATATTCACTCGTTGGATGTCAAAGACCAGAT
This sequence comes from Allium cepa, assembly GCA_030765085.1. Taxonomy (NCBI): domain Eukaryota; kingdom Viridiplantae; phylum Streptophyta; class Magnoliopsida; order Asparagales; family Amaryllidaceae; genus Allium; species Allium cepa. The sequence goes on along the minus strand of CM060929.1, from coordinate 905,068,632 downwards.
TTGTGAAATTTCAACAAACTATCTCAGAATGAAATTTAAAATGAAGCTATGTTAACACTCAAACAAATATCATAGTGTTAATTTCAGAAACCTTAGGATAAACATTTATATTCATAAGTAATCAATAGTCAATCAACATCATAATTATTTCAAAAACCAATTTCTTGAAGTTTCAACAATTTCTTAAAATCCTTTTTAACAGCTTTCACATGAAATTTGAAAACGTGCAAATTTACAAGCAGTGACCAAAATGTCAAAACAAATATATCTACGTGTAGCATGAGTAATCAAAGATCAATAAAATACCATCATTTGACCGAACAAATTTATATGGATTAGTTCAAAGTTGAAAATCTGATTGGTCATCATTTAAGCACAAAACAAGGTCATAAATAAGAACAAGTCATGTAGGATCATATCAAGTAAGTCCGAATCAGTCAACCATCATAATTACTCCAAGTAATTCTATTTAAAGATGATTGGTCAATATTTTTAAAAAGTCATAGAATCAAAATCATCATCTTTTGTTCATCTCAATATTGGCTGATTTAATTCATATTATGGTGCAGATTATCACATTTAATATATCGTTCAAAACATATTTACCTGTTTTACCTTTACGATAATTTTTCATCGTTGTCCATTGTGATTCTGTCACCTTTATACTAGGCTAAGGAACTTTGCTTTGTTGCCCGTTGTGTTTCTGGAACAGCCAAAATCCAGAGAACACTGTTGTTGTTCCTTAGCCTGCCGCCACACCTACACGATGAAAGATTTTTGTGACCTATTTGTTTTTATAGGTCCATGGTTGTTAGTGGCATAACATGAAAAATATGTTTGTGGAGACCCAAAACTATTTATATATGTTCCTTTTGGCACCCAAATTTGTTTGACTTTCAAGGATTTTATATTTGTGCCTTTTGGAACCCAAATTGGTATAGTTTTCACGTGTTTGGGTCTATACCAACAATTATTTTGATTGTGTCCAAATTATCTACAAATTGTGCACATTAAATTGACTTGATTAAATTTTGTGTTCTTGTTCCTATGACTATGATGTCCAATTATTTCAGATCGAGCAAAGACACTTTTACCTTTTGCATTATCATCATCTTGTGATTTCCCAAAACCTAGTCCTTTTCTGTTGTTAGCAAAAATTTGATTTTCCAATAACATTTTGAAAGATTTTTCTCCTTTTGAAAAGTTATTCAGAGATTTCTCAAGATTTTGGACTTTGGTTTTTAATGTTGTGTTTTCAGTTGCAAGTGAGGTGCATCTGTTTATAAAATCCTTTTTCCTAGTGTCAATGTTTTCCTTAAGATTCAAGTTTTCTTTTTCAAGATTCTCAAAGTTATTCCTAAGTTTTGATAATTCTGAATCTAAAATCATACATTTTTTACATTCTAGGTTTTGAATATTTTCAAGTTTAGTTTTTAACCAAAAAAATTCACGAGCAAATTCTCTCCTATCAGATTTCAGTTTTTCAATTTTAGATTCAAGAGTATCCACTACCTTAGTAAGATCAAGACACATAAAAACAAGATCTCTATAGGAATACTCACCTGCCTCACTAGATTCCTCGGAGCTTGCTTCTGAATCTGTTTTTTCCATAAGACACAAGTTAGCCTCCTCTGAGCTGCTATCCGAAACTTCCTCTCCTTCTTCGTCATCCCAAGTCGCTACAAAGGCCTTCTTATTCTTTTTCTTTTCTTTGTTGTTTTTGAGAAGTGGGCATTTTTGTATGAAGTGTCCGGGCTTCTTGCAGTTAAAGCATGTTGATTCATTATCGGAATTGTTAGAGTCTTTTGATCTATTACCCTTTGTTTTCTTCTTGCGTGGCTTGAATCTCGACCATTTTCTAAGATTATTGACAGCCATTGCAAGTTCTTCAATTGGATCTTCTTCTTCTTCATCGCTTTCTTCTTTACTATTTAAGGCAATCGTCTTCTTCTTTGGTTCGGAGTTGTTGCGTTCTTCCTTTGCTTTTAGCTCAAGCTCATATGTCATCAAGTTACCAATCAACTCCTCCATGCTTAGTTTACTCAAATCTTTCGATTCTTGGATTGCCGTGACTTTTGCCTCAAAGTTCATTGGTAAAACTCGTGGCACCTTCCTCACAAGCTCTACCGCAGTGAATACTTTCCCAAGCGCTCTAGCGTTGTATACCAAGGTTGAAAAGTGTCCAAACATATCCTTTATGCTCTCGCCTTTGTCCATCACAAAGTTTTCGTATTCATTGCTGAATAGGGCTAGACGAGACTCCTTGACTTGAGAAGTTCCTTCGTGTGTCACCTCTAAAGTGTGCCAAATTTCCTGTGCTGTTGTACAATGAGAAATTCTATTAAATTCATTTTTATCAAGAGCACATATCAAAGCATTCATGGCCTTAGCATTTGTCGTTTTCAATCTCTTATCGTTTAACATCCCACCTATCCTTAGGTTTAGGAATCTCAGTATCACCAACGATTATAGTGGGAGGTTTATAGCCAGTTTCAATAATATCCCAAACATCCTAATCAACAGAACTAAGATAGATACCTATCCTAACTTTCCAATAAGCATAATCGTTCCCGTTAAACATGGGTGGCCTAGCAATAGATTGCCCCTCAGAAAAAGCATTATTCGGTGAATTCATGACTCTAGAGTTAAAGAAAAATATCAGGCTCCGGTACCACTTGTAGGATCTAGATTAACCCTAGAGGGGGGGTGAATAGGGTTATAGCAAATTTACTCGAATTAAACACAGAAATAAACTGCAGAAATAAATATGCTGAAAAGTAAATCACACACAAAATTTACCCAGCTTCGGGAACCCCTGCCTACTGCTGCATTCCCAGATTTCTATTAGAATTAAACAGTATCACGCTTACAAACACTCTACTAGACTCGTAGACCCTTTTGCTCCTGCTCACAAACACTCTACTAGACTCGCACAACCTGCTCCCGCCTATAGAGTTTCGCTTACTCGCAAACTCTTCTCCCGCCTATAGAGCTTTGCAAACTCGCACACCCTGCTCACTGAACTAATTCTAACTGGACAATCTGACACTACCTAAACCCTAGGAGGTGATTTACCAAGATTTGATTTGAAAAATAAAAACAACAATTAAAAGACAAATAATTAACACTTAAACCCTATTTAAAATATACTAAAGCCCTTTTAAAATATGGCCGGCCCTTTTCTTTATTTTAGCCCGGTTCTTCTTGCTCGTTCCTTTTTGAGATATCGGCCTGTTCTTCTCTGCATCTAAATTAGGGCTTCGGCTCTTTTGCTATTTGCTTCCAAAATTAGGTTTTTGTAAATTTTGAAGATGCTGACTTTCGTTCGATCGAATATTGTTTTCTCATTGCTTTCGTCGATCGTTTCCCTTACTGTTTTGCTCACGGCTCTTCAATTTGGATCGAGTTCGTCTCCTTTATTCGGTATGTAATTTATCCTTTTGCTTTACTAGGTTGATGCTTGAACTCGATACTATTTTTGCCAGTGATGATTGGGTTTATATAAGAGTTCGATCTCCTTGAATTGCGTTCGTACAAATATATTTGAATTTGTCAATATTGTTAGCTCGGCCGCTTGATTATGTTTTGACGCTGAGATTGATGTATGACTTCTTCAATTCGTATATACTTGGTTGACACGGTATTGATTCAATTTCGTGGTCACCACGATGTTGTTTTCCTTTGCCTTCGGCCAAGTTTTGATTTTGTGAATTTCTGGCTTTGACTTGTACACTCGAATTTCTTTGATTTTGTGAACTATGTTGCTTCTGGCTTGATACACCTGTAGAATGGTCGATTTGCTTGGCCACCACGGTTTCGAATCTGCACTGATGAATTTTGTTCTTCCACTGTTGCATATATGAGCTTGATACTATAAAATTCTTGTTGCACCTTGGTTGTTCACCATGTTGCATTCATGAATTTTCTGTCTTGACTTCACTGTGAATTTGGTCTTTGTTGTAACTGGACATGTAACGTTGCTGTAGCATGTACTCGAGTCATGGTAGCATTTGCATGCTCACTTGGTCTCTGATCTGATGACATTTAATTCAGATTGCTTGAATTACTAGTCTTTGTATCATCACTCCTTCATCATGTTGCATGCACTTCATTTTGTATACTGCTACTTGTCTCTGAGTCTTTACTTGACATATGTGCACTGTGTATTATTTCATTTATGTCGGTTGCTGTGCACTTTTGTGTTTTGGCCATCTTTGTTTCAGTGCTTCTCGGCATTGAATTTGTAACATTTGGCTACTACTGGCTTTGACTTGGTTATACTGCTATGTACTTGTCATCTCTGCACTGTTGATTAGTTGGTCTGATTCATCATGCATTGTTTCACTTTTGTTGTTGTCATTTTGCCTTGTATCACTGAGTTACATTGAGTAGCTATCGTCTGCACTTGCACACTTTCATCATTATGGTGGCTATTAGACTTGTTGTACACTGCATAGTGGTCTTCATTGTGATGATTTTGTTGCTCTGACTTGTATCACTTGATGTTTTCATTTGCTTGAGTTTCAACTGTGCTCGAGCTCTGTCCATACTTGCCCAGTTTACACAGATGCTCCACTAGTTCATTTTGTTCAAGTGTACTTGTCTTCATTCTGACCATGTTGGCACTGAGTTACTGTCTTGTTTATATTAGACTAGTCGACACTTGATTCTTGAGTTTTGGCCATTTGCACCTGTGTTGAATCCAGTTTCACAGCTCGGGTTTGACCTTGTGCTGAAGTTGATATTTTATTTATGTTGCACGTGAGTTGAACCCGGCTTTTCATTTGGGTTTGACCTGTGCTCACCTGTCCTGTAGCATTATCAAGTGTATATCGATGTGCACGGCCTTGTGGCATATACAGTGATACACTGTGTATGTTACAAGTTGTTCGTGTATGATGAATTCAAATTTAAATAATGACGAACAACCCAAATAACTGAGGCAAATAATATTTTCAAAAAAATCATATTTCATTTTCTGTTGCAAAAATATTTCTTTTCCAATTTTACTGCGTTAGTGAATATTTTTGCAGATTGCTCAGATGCTGGATTCAAACTGGAATGCAGTTGAAGATAAATACGAGTGTGAGTGATATGTAGTGAGGTTAACTGTAAATGTAAAATTGTGATGTATTGTAATCAAAGTTGTATATTTATAGTGAGAGCTTGAAATTGTACTATTCAAAATTGTAATAAATATTTGTTTGAATAAAATATCTGTTTGAATTCAAATTCTGTGTAATTTATTTTATTCAACAAATATTTATTTAATCTATGAAAAAACAAAATAGTACATTACCAAATACATTTAAATGAATGTATATATGTTTATTATCATCAAACAAAAATCATATAAGCGCAAAGCGCATATTCAACATCTATTGGTTGTATGAATGCTAGATTTCAAACTATTCAACACAATCTAATGGCACTTGGAGTCAAATTCACAGATTTTGATTTAATTACACGTATTTTAAATTCTTCGACTAATGAATGGGAAAGAAAAGTGTTGGCCATCGAAGAGGCTAATGACCTATCTCAATTAAAAGTTGAATAATTGATAGGAAATTTGATGTCGTATGAAGCAAATTTACATGCAAGAAAAGAACAAAATCATGAAAAGAAGAGTATTATTTTTTAAGCCAACAATGGTAATTCAGTCATAGATGAAGATAAGATCGTATCTATTTCAAAAAACTACAACAAGTTCAAGAAATTCGAAAAGATGATGAAATCCCAAAATGGAGGAAATTCAAATTCATCCAACCAAACTTCAATCAAATGCTTTGGATGTGACAAGTTCGAACACGTGAGGAAATAATGCGAAGAACTCAATAATGACAAAAGAAAAGCAAGTTTGGAAAATTCGAGAAAAGAAAACAGTTTCAAGTAAATTAGGATGACTCGGATTCATCATTAGACAGTGACAACCATAGTGATTCTGAGCAAGCCAATGTATGCTTCATGACAAGCGCTGAGGAGGTATGACTCGATCTTACTTATAATGAAATTTTAGAACTTGGCATAGAATTAAACGACAAATATAGAGAAACCAAAATGTTAAATAATGAATATATTGCTAAATTTAGTCGAATGGAGCTTGAAATAGGACAATTAAAAGATGAGAAAACCATTCTAGAAGAAAATTTAGAACTTACATAGAAAAAATGTAAGAATCTTTCCATTTAAAATGAATCTTTATCACGTGAAATAGAAAAGGTTAAACTAGAAAATGATGATATTAGAAAAGAAAACATTGGATTAAAGGATAATCTAGATGCATCAAATCCAAAATTTCTGATCTTAAACGTGAGTTAGTTAAGATTACAAACAATGTTTCAAAATTCAATGAAGGAAAGCAGAATTTGGGCAATTTAATCAAAAAAATTAAACCATCTTGAAATCAAAATGGATTAGGATTCAAGAAGACTCCAAAACATAGAAACTATAGCTCACTATATAAAAAGTTCAAAAAGCCACATACTAAGAAAAAGCTTCTAACTCTAAAATAATGAAAATATGGATTCCAAATTCTGGTAATAAACAAATTAGACAGAAACACATAGATAACTATTTGAAAAGTATTGTTCATAATGAAAATTACTCTTTTAAAGGTCCCAAATCCTCCTAGGTATGGCTACCTTCACCCCTAACACTTAGGACCCTAATTGAGGAAGTGAGTACTGGATAAATTGTTTTTTATAGGTACCCAAAAGAAAATCTCCACTATATTCAATAATTATTTTTGATAACGGAAAAGGGGGTGAGATATCATGTTACATTTTATATGTGAAGGAATCACACTCAAGGGGAGTTATATGCCTATTCTATAATTGATTATATGGTTGTCATCATCAAAAAGGGGAAGAAGGTTAGAACCTCTATTCTATGGTTTAGATAACAACAACTATACAATCATACACATACAATATATTCCATCAATTTGTAGGTAAATGCTTCGAGAATTCACAATATTGTGATATGAAGATGAATAGTAGAAGAAAAGAATCATTGGTATTAGAGAAGCTATTATATTGTGTTGTAGTCATAGATGGATGGTTTGTAAAATCTCCTTGAGTAGTTTTTACACAAAATTGCACATAAAACCTTTTACAAGGTTTTCAATATTTCAAAGAAAGTGATTTTATAAGTACACAGACATCAGACATCTGACTATGCTATTGGCTTAAAAAAATATAATGATACAGACGTTTGAATTTTATTCCAAACATCTGACCTAACGGGCTAAAATCCTGAATAGACACTTGCTTCATTCTAACGGTTGCATCCATATCTCTTCAGTGCATCTCTTTTTCCTCAAAAATTGCAACCCATAGACTGAAGTAAAACATACTAAAGGTTGCTACTTCTCAAGAAAACCCTTGAACACTTATAAATATGTAAAGATTTTGAGAAAAAAATAACCTGAATTTTTTGAATCTCTTCTCTTTGTTCTTTGCATACTTTTATTTCTAAAAAGTAATCAATACACCATTCTTATCACTTCCTACAAACAAAGCTTCACATACACATACTACTCAAAATCAGTGTTACTAAGAACACATACTTGTTAAGAAAAAACTTTTTGTATCAAGCCAATTCCTCCGGGAGAAACGAGGGTTGTTTGCTAGTTTAAGGCCGAAGGAGAGCTACGGGACTAGACGTAGGATGGGAGGTCTAAACCAGTATAAAAACTTTGGTGTGATTGTTTTTTTACTTTTATTTACTTTACTCTAGTATTTATATGTTATTTTTTATTATACTTGCATGTTAGATAAAAATACACGATCTATACACACTTTTAGCACATATAACAAACGTTTTTTCATTATCGTCTTCTAATTCAACTTGCAATAATCGATACATAACCTTAACGATTCATCTGATTTCCTAGCAAACACTACAGCTGCTCCCTAAGGCAAACTGCTTGGCTTGATAAAACTCTTCCCTTCATAATCCTTCAACTGCACCTTTAATCCATCTCGGTAGGTGTCATTTTTCTTAGCAGTCTACTCACCGGTTCAGTTCCTGGTACCAAATCTATCTGAAACTCATTAGCTCGTTTCGGTGACAATCCAACTCGGGTTCAAAGACATATACGAATTGTCTAGCCATAAAAACTCGACTCAACTCGTCTTCTACCTCCATGAGACCCAACAAAGCATTGACCTTACAGCCAGGGTTTTCTATGGAGTATATAATCCGGTCATTACAATCAGGGTGTCTAAGCGATATTTTTTTATCATGATAAAATATCCAAGCATCGTATTTACTTAACCAATCCATATCGAAAATAATTCCAAATCCTATGAAATCAAACACATGCAAATAGAAAAACAAAGGTATGACTTAACAATTTAAACTCTAAGTGGTCACATCTCGTCCCAAGAGTCACATACCCTCGTATCGAATTTGCAGTACTTAAGGAAGTAACTAGGTATGAAGGTTCTAGGTTAAGCTTATCTATTAAATAATGAGATATAAAAGAATGCGATGCACCGGTATCAAATAGAACGTTAATGGACATACCATGAATCATAAGCGTATTTCCCAACACAGCCTTTCCCTTTTCCTCTGTTGTTGGTTTCGAGGTAGATGGCTCCATTGCAAACACTTTGTCTTTTCCATCCTTGGCTCGCTCCTTGCACTGGTTATTATAATGTCCAATTTGATCACAGTTAAAGCATCTAATATTCTTCTTCCCGATCATCTTCTTTCCATCCCCCAAGCGATATTCATTTGCGAAATGCCCTTACTTATCACATTTATAGCAGACAACATCTGCCTTCCCTTTCTTAGCAGCTTTACCCTTCTGAGCTTCTTTATTGTGGAAAAACTTTCTCTTCTAACTCTACCTCACTTGGACTACCTTTGCCTTATTCCTTTCAAGAAAAGTAAGCATCTCTTTATTCCTCAAGGCCATCTCAACAGCAACATCACATGGGTCCCTAATATGCGATAATGTTGCCTTTGCAAGCTCCGGCTTCAACCCCCGAATGAACTTCTCGTTCCTCTTAATCACATTATCAATCGTAGCATAGCCATGTCTCGCTAACTCCTCAAACCCCATCGCATACTCGAGCACGGTCATATCCCCCAGCTCCAACTCAGCAAACTTCCCGAGCAGAGTGGACTTAGCAATCCCTGACATAAACCTTTCCTCGAATCTCACCCTGAACTCGGCTCAAGTCATATTGTCCTCGTTGACTCCAACTGTCACACTATTCCACCAATACAGTGCCACCCCTTGTAGCTGTCTAGAAGTGAGCCTTCTTTTCTACTCCTCATTGGGCCCTAAATCAGAAAAAATCCTCTCGCAATGAAATAACCAATTCTGCACTTCATTTGCATCTTCAATACCAATAAAAAGCCTTCCTCCCAACCGGGAATAATCTCTGCTCAAAACAGCATAGTTATTCACCGTCGGAGCTTCTTGATTTCCTCCTCCAACTACTCCAGCAGCAACTTCCGATTGCATCATGTTTACAAAGAAATGGTACATCACTCCTATGTCTACTTGCAAGAATCCAGCACCCACATTTCTAGCTTGTGGCTGACCTGGATTTCTTCTGGTATTAGGTCTAGCATTTCCTTAGTTGTGGTGCTTCCTCCAACAAGGTTGACTCTTTCACTTCCAGCATCAATATTTGCAACCGAGCCTTCATAAGATACAGAAGAATAGCCTAAGGGACATAGGAGAATAGAGATATAGAATATACATATATATATATATATAGCAAATACAAGTATGTTATTATAACATTATCCCATACCCTAATCTTTTCTCTCATTTCTTAGGATTATGTTTGGAAAAATCATTTCAAATTTAAAGTTTTTCATAAACCTATGCTCCGATACCAAGTTGTAACATCCCCTATCTTGAGCCCAAAGCTAAGCGCTACGGATGCTATAGTCATTTATAGTATTAACTTCCGGCGATAAAATACGGTAATGATGATGGTATCCATAATATCTGGAGCACATGAATATGAAACAAAATCACATAGTCAAAAGCAACTTTCCTGATTACATTTCACAAAACATGTTTCATATCCAATTACATAATGCCAATTGTTTCTCAGGTTCATATCAAATATAATTATTACATAAATACACCAAGATTGACATATGAAGATGTCACCTTTGTTGATCAGAGTACTAAATAGTCATATCATACTTGATACAACGCAGCGAAAATAAAACAAAATAAATCCTAAACATAACTAACTTCAGTCTCCTACTCGTCTCCGGAAGCTTTATTCGTCCACCTACTGAAACCTGTAAACCTCGCCTCTCAACCTACTCAAATCAATTTTTGAGCACCCGAGAGTTTTAGGAGAAAAACATAAACTTCGAGTCAGACCTACAGCTTGGTATGAATAATACTATACATTTCGATTATCCGATATTAAGTGAGACCATGCCACTTAACGGAACGGATTTTCCCTCGCTAATATCCTTTTTAAAAACATATCTTTTGCAAATAAATATCCTGTAACCAAACTGGTTATAACAATAATAGCAATATTATGTATGCATACAAATCAGGTAATCAATATACTATCTGTCCGAACCCTATAGTTTTGTTTGGCTAACTACTAATCTTTGGCTAACTCGGGACTACCAGAAAAAATAAATAAATAATCTAACTTCTGTTAGATACTCCTCTTTCGGACGGGCTGTCCCTAACTTACTTCTCTTAAGGTCAACTGATCCTAATGGTTTTGCGGGCTCACCAATAACCTATCCCTACTCTATATATTCCATTCTATGTGTAACATTATTTTAGTCTTACCTGCGACAAGCCCTACACACTGAAATTTTAGACTTATATTAGCTAGGGGCTACTAGCTAAAGCATAGGGCGTGATCCCTTACCAGTACCAACCGGTATTATAATATCCGAGTCATTTTACTTAGGGTCATCTACCCTTAAAATTGTCCTTCAAAACATTTCTTTCAACTTGATTTAACCTTTTAAATCATTCTTAAACAAGGAAAATATATTATGCTTTACTCAAATCACTTTTCCATGTTATATATACTTTAAACAAAATATTGTTGATGAAAACATTCGAAACTTTTGAAAGCACTCCATTCGAAACCATTGAAAGTGCCCTTTCGAAACCATTGAAAGTAACCCATTTCAAAACCATTTACAATAAACCTTTTGAAAACATTGAAATCATCTCTTTCGAAAGCTTTTTAAAGCCATAGACATCCTCCTTTCAAAACACTTTTAATATTGCCTTTCGAAACCATTAGAAACCTTCCATTTAAAACCTTTTGAAAACATTGGGGAACCACCCCTTCGAAACCTTTGTCTTAAACCTTTCAAAAAAATTAAGTTCTCTACATAAATCAAACCTTTGAAAGCATTGGGTCAAGTAAAACATGTGGAACAACCTTTTGAAATCGTTTAAAACTATTCCTTTCAAAACTTTTGGGTTTGACTTTCAATAGAACAAAGGGTCTTAAAACAACTAAGTCGAAAGCACTCTTTCGAAAGCAATTTCCTAATTAAAAGAAGTGAATGGTATCAACACCAATCCCTTCCAAAGTATTGGAAAAGCGGCTTAGGTTTTTAAAACAAAGAAACCCTTTCGAAGGCATTTCTTTGAAAGGTATGATGCGGTAGCTAGCGGTTTCGACCCCTTCGAAAGCTTCTTTATAAAACAAAGGTGCAACTTTTTTGAAACCATTCTTTAAAACCATTTAACAAGTCAAAAGCTATATCAGTTGAAAGCTTTGTTTTTGAAAGCAAAGCAGACGCATTTCCTTTTAAAAGCAAAGCAAAGCGGGTGCATTTCCTTTTAAAAGCAAAGCAAAGCTTTGACCCCTTCGGAACCCACTGTTTCGACTATATATCTTTCGTCTACGTACCAAGTCTTTGATACCATGCGCATTGGTTTCGATGGAGGTGGAGGTGGTAGTACATAGTCGAAAGGTTGGTGTCAAAAGTGGCGAAACAAGAAAACATGGTAAAACTGATTTTTTTTTAACTTTAAAAAGTAATTCCTTTTCAACTAATCTGTTTTGTTTGTCAACATATAATTGGTTGCTAATTTCTTTTCTAAATCCTTTTTAAAAGAGCTACCGAAATTTCAGAAGTAAATAATTTAACATGTTTACAAAATGCCTCTTCTCTTTTTATAAATATATTAAACATTCAAGTCCTATGGCTTAAATAATTTTATATATTTATTAAAACACTTAGGAAAATTATATAAAAATGTTCATAAATAAATTTTAGTATGTTTCCTAACATATATTAATTTCTAATCCAAAAACAATATAATTTAACCGTCATTAATTTTAAACCCAATTAACCATTTTCTTCACTAGAAAATTAATAATAAATCCACATTAATTCAAAAAATTATGAAATTTGAAATCCATATCTATAATATTATTTTTGATCTTATATTAAAATTGTAAGGCATTTGGATATCATTTAATAGGGTTTTCGCATTAAAACTTATCATAAAATCCATATGAAATAGCATAAATCATCAAAGCGTATACATCCATTTTAACAGTAAAAAACTTGGCTATATAATTTGTAAAAATATTCGGATCTGATTTAGAACCAAAAACATCAAAAATATGAGATGCAACTTATTATTCACCTTTAGCATTGTGATTAAGGAGTTGAGATTTGATTTTTGATGGATTTGATTAATCTTCCTCTTGATTCTTAGCTTTGCTTCTTCTAGCTTTTCCCTAATGGTGGTCGGCCTCACTTATATTTTGTTTTTGTTCTGAACGTGTAAAATGAATGGCCATGAAAGGGTTTAGGGTATTAGAACATATCTTATTCCTACTTTGCCTCTTATCTAATTCATTTTATTTTCCCTTAATTCATTAGTTCAACTAGGCACGGCTACCTCTATTAACATAAATCTCAATCTCTTAATCATTTAATTATTTTATTTAATTTTCTAATTAAATGTGCTATGTAATGTTAACGTCCTCATCAAATTTTTATGGATTAAATGTTTAGTAATGTTGCTGAGTTGTCGTCAATTATTGGTGTCGTGGCCATTCTTCTAATAATACAAGCAGAATGCATCTCCATTATTAGTTTTGGGTTTTAACGGAGGATTGCTTGTCTATAATACAGTCTCGTGTAATTTAAGGAAAGGGTCCGTCTATTAACCTCCCAGTATTTTCTCTTCACACCCCGGTTAAAATTTTAAATTTTTTATTCCAGTTATACCCTTTAATAGTTGAATGCAAACACTCAACACAGCACAACACGTTCCACGCGAACGAGGTTGTTTAACCAACCTCGTCCGATCAGCACGTGGTTGTTGTCACAACCACGTTCTTGGCGGACGAGATTGGTTCAACAACCACGTTCGTGGCGGACGAGATTCATTCAACAATCTCGTTCGCATGGAACGTTGTTGTTCACATAAATACGAAGTACTAGAATCAGCAAAATCGAACCAGCGTTGAAACGAAAGATTCAAATAAATTCGACTCTGTATGGAATTCGATTCGCTAAATCATATACCGTGTCGATACTTTCTCCTTCTTTCCTTCTCCATGGCGCGACGGCAACTGAAAAATTGAGCACGAAGAAGGGGTTTGAGCGGCTGGTTAGGGTTTGAGAGAGCAAGGAAGAATGGCCTGAGAAGCTTTTTTTCTATTCCTTTTTTAAAAGAAGAGAAAGGGTGGTATTGGAAGTACACGGGGTGTGAAGAGTAAACAACGGGGTGGATTATTTTCTCTCAAAACAACGGGTGAGAAAAAAAAATACGGGGTGAGAATAGACGCACCCAAAATGTAGGTTATGGAGTCATTTAGGGAGGTGTAAAGGCGTGGTTTATTTTTCTTTTGGGATTTTTCATCTTTTTCACTCAATTTGATATTTTTGAGCTTTCGATCTTTGAGCTTGGCCAGAGCTTTCAAGTAGCTAAGTAGATAACTCTCTTATCTCTAGATTCAAGGCATGTACAACATTTCTAAATTGCACGTTTTCCTAAAATAAATTCTTGAGATGTATAGAGAGACGCTTAATGTAAAGAGATGGCAAAGTTTGAACCAGGTAGTATGGCTTGTTGTTTTCTCCATCTGCCGAAACAAGAGTTTCCTGACATTGATTATTGTCTTCTTCAGTAAGTTGAACTCTGATGCTCAATGGAAAGTTTGAGAAATAGGTTTCTTCCAAGGGAAATTGGTTGCCCATGTTGAGCTTTGTAATAGTAGAGAGAAAACAAAATGGCTGAGACTGCACAAGAGATAGAGGATTGACTTCTTCTAGCACCAAATTGTTGAAATGGTTTTTCACTGTTACAACCAACGACCGAAGGCGACTTCCGTTACGTAAGCTTTGGCTTTTAGAGTTAAACCAAAGCTTTAGGAGCTCAATAGCAATAAATACTAAACAAAATAAGCAAAAGCCAAAAATAAGTGCAGTAAAGTAAGAGACATCAAGATTTCTACCATCGAGAAGAAACCTTTACAACCACTGTCGGTGCTTTTCTGGTTTGAAGTTATGGCTGAAGATACAAAAATGTTGAAAGCCATTAATGAGTTTTAATATTAGAAAATTATTGTCGAGAACAAAATTTGACAGCAATTTATCCTAATGACAGACTTTTAGATAGTGTTTGGTTTAAAAATAAATTTTGTGTTTTCGATTTTCAATATGTATCTCGAATGGAGGTACGACGAAGTGGACGAAAGAAAGACGGATAAAGAGTATAGAGGGACGACGGAAGAATGGATTGTTTCATGTGCTTGTGTTATTTTTCAAAACGCGGAAAAATAAGCTGTTTTCTATTTTGTATGTTAATTTTGTTTTCTAAATCGGTCATTTTCGACAATATAAATGCGTCGTGTACATTTTTGTATGGATGAAAACTCAAAAATAAAAATAAAAACCAAACATTACCTTAATATTTTAGCCTGAAGAACAATATTTTTATGTATAGGTTTTTAGTTGTTGATAGCAATTTTGGGTATCAATTTGTAATTATCGGTATTAGTTTTTAGTTCACTGTTTTAAAAAAATATTTGTTCTTATAAATAATTTTAGAAAAATGTTTAATTTTTAGAAGAATTTATGTCTTTGTGTTTAAATATTGAAATCGTGCCTTTCAGGCTAAATATTTCTTAGAAATGTACTCTTGTTTCTTAATATTTGAATCATTGCTTGCTCATTGACGTGATATCAGTTCTATTTATAATGGCTTTGCGTGTCGGTCATTAACTAAGAACTTTCATCGTGAATGGTTGGTTTGGAGGGATGTGACCGAGCTTTTAATAATCTGGTTATATGTTGAATGACGCATGGTGGTAATGTTTTATTTGTTGGTGTCAATGGCTCTCTCTAAGAGGTTTGGTGATGGCTTTATTAAATGACCGCGAGTACATTGTTTCATAATATCACTGCCGCCTAAGGCGGTTGTTCCTAGGTTTATCTTCTTTTATTTTGCTATGTGCCCGTGAATATTTAATTATCGGATCTTGGAATTTAAGCTCCTCCATTTGTTTGTTATTTGAACAGTGAAATAAAAATATTATAATTCCTCCGTAATTTATACTTTCTGCTAATAGATATTTTAACATTTATATTGTAGGAAAATTTCATGTTTATACGTCACTTGATATTTAACTCCCTCGTCCTTTCGGCTATAAGAATAAACTACTTTTAGCTTAATTAGTTTTTAAAGTGTGGGAATGTTCAATTCTTAATGGTTTAATGTCGAAAGGATGGTTATACCGAAAGACAGAAACAGGCTTGTTAAATTATGTAGTAGAACCTAATCTTGAACATGAACAAATTTGTACAGTTTCAAAATGTGGATATTGATATTATATAAAATTAAATATGTGTATTTCTAAAGTTCTCAAGTTCATTTTTCTTCAAAAATTTATAATTATGAACTTTTAATTTGCCGGCACATTTTTCAATCTACAAAAAACTTTGGACATAATATATTGCTGAAACTGGTTAAATAGAAACTGATTGTATGTTGAAGAGAAAAAGAAATTGTATTGATTGAATATACAAAAGTATATTTAACGTTTCACGTGTACTCTGTATTTATATAATACAATACTGCTCAATACAAATTAGTAAAGTACCCTTGAAACCCTTATATTTGCTTTAAAGTAACTCGGCCCATGATATATCTCTCATTCCAGTATTCTGCTTTGTTTATTTCCCCCCGACAATGTCGGTTAGGGTTTTTCCTTCTTCCATCCCCAGAATATTTTTCACCTTCTCGATTGTCAGATATGTGCTTTTCGTCTCAAAAAGCTGATTTGCTGAAGCAATTGAGTGATTAAAGATGAGTTGGATCTCAAGCGAGTAGAATATACTTGGAAGTTCGATGAGTTATATATTTCACATTCTCGATTGTCAGATCTGTGCTTTTCTTCTCAATAGGCTGATTTGCTGAAGCAATTGAGTGATTAAAGGTGATTTGGATCAGAAGGAGCAGAATATACTTGGAAGTTCGATGAGTTACTTGATTTTGATAATCGTAGTCAAAATTACATGCTTCATGTGGTTTTGACTACGAGATTTGGTTTATACAAGTCTCTGGTGTCGGATGTGCTACTATCCTTTCTCTGAGTATTTGAATCTGTCTCAACCTTAAGATTTGACCGTAGTCTTACAAAATTATTCTTTGAGATTGGTTTTTTAAGTATGTCAGCCTTCTGATGAGTGGCTGGAAAATGATTTATGCTGAGCTTCCCTTTGATGACTTGCTCACGAATGAAGTAGAGATCAATTTCCATATGCTTTGCTCGTGAGTGAAGAATTGGGTTAGCTGAGAGTGATACAGTGCTGAGATTGTCACACCATATTACGAGTTTCATGCTGGTTGTAATTTTTATTTCTTAAAGAAAAGATTCCAGCCACATTATTTCGGCTGTAGCACATGCAACACTATGATACTCTGCCTCTGTACTTGATCGAAAAACAGTTGGCTACGTTTTGGAACACTATGATACTGGATTGCCACCCAGATAGATACAGTGACCAGTAGTTGACCTTCGGTCGTCTGAGTCTGATGCCCAATATGCATCTGCGTATCCTTAAATGTTTAGTAATTTGCTAGCTTTAATGCATATTCCATAATTTATTGTCCCCTTTAAGTATCGTAGGATCCTCTTCAGTGCCTTCCAGTGTTGATCTAGAGGTTCCTGCATAAATTGACAAACCATGTTTACACTGAATGAAATATCTGGTCTTGTAATGGTGACATATTGCAAGGCACTTACTATGCTTCTGTACTGTTTTATGTTCTCTATATGCTCACATTTGAATTTAGATAAATGTAAATTACTTACCATAGGTGTTGGCATTGGCTTTGCATCATTCATGTTTGCCCTAATAAGAATCTCCGAAATATATTTACTTTGGGACAGTATTAATTCACTTTATGATTTTCTATGTACTTATCCCTAAGAAGTAACTCAGGTTGCCTAAATCTTTGATAGAATTTTTTTGATGTAGATGACTGGTGACATGTTTAATTTCATCACTGTTATTACCTGTAATTATGAGATCATCTACATACACAAGAATGTAAGTAGTACAACTATCATTTATTTTGATGTAAAGTAAGTTGTCAGACCTGGTTGGCTTGTATTATAGACTGATCAATGTAGATTTTAGTTTTTCATACCACACTCTAGGAGCTTGCTTCAGTTCATAGATGGCCTTATGTAATTTGCATACCATTTTCTTGTCACTGCCTTTAGCATATCCTGGTGGCTGTTGCATGTACACTTCTTGTTGTAGTTCACCATGTAGAAAAGCATTGTTGACATCCAGTTGTCTGATGTCCCATTTATTGTGCAGAGCAATTGTGAGAATTACTCTGATTGTAGTTGGTTTCACTACTGGTGAAAAAGTCTCTGTGAAGTCGAAACCACTCTGCTGAGAGTACCCTTTAGCTACTAACATTGCCATGTATTTAGTTACTTTCCCATCTGCTGACCTCTTAAGCTTGTAGGTCCATCTGCATCCAATTATGTTTCTGTCTTTTGGTGCTTCCACAATGCTCCATGTCTTGTTTTTAATTAAGGCATTGTATTCATCATCCATAGCTGACTTCCACTTACTGTATGTACGAGCTTCATCATAATTGGATGGCTCATCTTGTTTCAATACAGTAGAATAGATTTTTGGTTTAAAAATACTTTGTTTAGGTCTTGTTATCATGTGATGTCCTTCTCTTGCAGGAGATGGTGATCTACTGCTATTTGTTACATCAACTTGGTCTGGACTTGAGGAAGTATCCATACTTGATGAAGTGTCCATACTGGAATCTGATGAGTTTCTGTCCTGACAGTGGTTGTCTGGATCTTTTGATCCATTAAGCTCAGACTGATCATCTGGTATATTTTGTGCGCGTTCCTTTACCAGATGACCAGTTTGAGTCTTTTTTATCTGCTCACATGAGTAAGTTGGAACATAATGTTTTTGAACATAATGCATAGATGATTTAGCATCATAGAACTTATGAGTAGTTTTCAACTCACTCGTAGAGAATGGAAAGGCATGTTCATTAAAAGCAACATGTCTAGAAATAATTATCTTGCCATTGCTGGTAAGACATTTGTATCCCTTTTGATTGGTGGGGTATCCAATAAATGTACATGGTAAAGATCGAAAACTTAGCTTGTGTGAACTATATGGTCTTAAATATGGATAACACAAGCAACCAAAAGTTCTAAGTAAAGTATAATCTGGTGATATGTTGAGTAGTTTCTCAAGTGGTGTTTTGTTTTTCAACACCTTTGTAGGCATTCTATTAATCAGGAATACAGCAGAGTTGAATGACTCTGGCCAAAATTTTAGAGGCATTGAGGCATGAGCCAATAATGTCAGGCCAGTATCAACTATGTGCCTGTGCTTCCTCTCAACAAGTCCATTCTGTTCAGACGTATATGGACAGGTGAGTCTATGTATTATTCCTTTCTTGATAAAATATTCTTTCAAAGTTTTGAATTATGTTCCTCCGTCTGTCTAAATTATCTTTAACTCATTGTTTGTTTGTCTCTCTGCCTGATTGATAAACTGCATAACTGTCTCTTTGGTTTCTGCCTTTGATTTGAGAAAACATATCCACGTTTATCTAGTAAATGAATCTACAAAAGAGACATAATATTTAAACCCATAATCAGAATCAATTGGGGCTGGACCCCATAAGTCAACTGCTACCATTTCTAGTGGTTTTGTATATCTAGTTGATGATTTAGTGAATGATAGCTTATGACTTTTCCCCATCTGACAAGATGTGCATATATATGGTCTAGATATACTTTCAAATTTTATATTCATGTTTTTCAATACTTGTCTTACAGTATCCACACTGGGGTGACCCAGTTTATTATGCCACAGATCAAACATCCTTTCATTTTCAACAATTGAATCACATCTATTACAATTGCACCGATTTCTCTTTTAAGCAGACTTAGTTTTCTTCATCAGATTGAAAATGTAAAGACCATTGTGCACATTACCCTGTAACAAGATTTCATTACTCAGTAAATCCCTGACTAAACAGAACTTTGGGTAAAATTCAAAAAATACTTGATTGTCATTAGCAAAATGAGATACACTCAATAAATTCTTCTTAATTTGTGGTACTCAAAGTAAGTTATTGAGATGTAACTCTCTTTTGCCTCTGATTCTGGCATTTCCAGTATGAGTTTTTTGAATTGATTTACCATTACCCATAAAAATAGACTGCATACCTTTATACTCTCTATTTCCAAGATTGTGATTATCAAGATTGTTAGTGATGTGATTTGTTGCTCCTGAGTCAGGATACCATTCTTCGAACTGTATGTCATCAGTTTTTGTTTGTTGGTCTGCATCTGATTGACTTCTTGAATTGATGCTTTGCTTTCTTGGATCTGAACTAGTATGAGAAATATTGATATTTGGATTGTTGCTTTTCTGAACATTATTCTGCTGATTCATATTAAAACTTTGATCAAATCTGAAATAGCACTTGATTGCAGTATGTCCAAATTTCTCACAGATCTGGCATCAAGTCAATTAGAATCGTTCCACCTTCCACGGCCTCTTCCTCTGTAATTCTGACCACCTCTCTGGTTGTTTTGATGAGGCCTGCTATTGATTGGCTTTTCTTGACCTTTTCCTTTGTTGTTTGATGCATAGTTTATAGATAAGTCTGCATTCAGTGATTTCTTTTGATTAATTCTACCTTCTTGTGCATGAAGTGTAGACTGAACATATTGAATTGATGCTAAAGTTTCTCTTGATGAGATTATTGCAACAACTGACTCATACTCTTCATCTAGACCACCAAGAATGGTAAGAATCTGCTCTGTATCTGGCACTTTGTGACCAGTTGTCTCTAGTAAGTCACAATATGTTTTAGCTTTGGTTAAATATTCTTGCATTGACATACTGTCCTTTTTCAGATTCTATAGTTGCCTTTTGTAATGTAGAATTCTTGCTGTAGTTTGTGAATTGAATATTTAATTAATTGTTGACCATATTTCTTGTGAACTTTTGCATCCAACAATTTGAGGCAGAAAGTTGACACTGATGGATGACATTAACCAAGATGCTAGTAGACTGTCCTGCTTTTGATAGTTTGTGTAATCTTGATTTGAAATCAATTTTCCACTGCTATCACTTATCATCATTGATGGTATTGCTAATGTTCCATTGACATAACTTTCTAAACCATAACCTCTTATTGCAGTTTCTGTCTGATATTTCCATAGCAAGTAGTTATGTTCATCTAACTGAACTGAAATTTGACTCTTTGGCTTTATAATGTACAGACTTGCTCATTCTTGAATTGAGTTTGATGGATTCCTTCTTGTGGGAGATGTTGTTTCAGAGTTACCTTCAGCTAAGTCTGCCATAGTAAATGTCTTGATTCTTCACTGATGATGTGAAGCACCTGACTATGGCGAGGCAGTTCCTTAGACTGCAGCCAGATAAAAGATTCTTTTCTTTATCTTGATGAAATAAGACAGTATTTTAAATCAAGAAACTGATTCTTGATTTGAAAAACTGTTGAACAGTAACTGAGATAGTCTTCTCTAACGAGAAATAATCTGAAGAGAAGAACTACAGCATGTCCTGGATGATGATGATCACTGACAGGATTCAGGCGCGGCAGTGTTGCAGAACTGGGTGAACAGAACACTTAATCAGGGAAAGGTTTCTCTCCGATGATGAATGTAACGACCCAGAATTTTTAGAAATTAAAATTCGTATAAACTTGTAAAACCCATAACTTTTTCATACGAGGTCGAAAACGCGCGAAACCAGTTGCGTTGGAATCGTATGGACGAGCACTACGCGATGGAGTTGGTTTGGAGTCGTTTGGAGTTAGTGAGAATTTCGGGTGAAATTAAACGCACGTTTAATTTTATTCGAAATAAATCGCTAAAACGGAAATAAAACCAAGGTGAGAACTTCTCACTCAATCGAATCAGTTTTGATTTTTATTTTAAATAGTTAGATTTAAAATATTGGAATGCATGTTTGAATGATGATTGATATTTATTGATTGTTAAAATAGACATTATACGCCGTTAGTAAGCGGATGTTATTTAATAAAAACATATACCGCGAATATTTCATAAACAGTGAAATTGGTATTATATATAATATCAATATATATATATTGGCATATGTATATATTGCAGTTGTTGATTTCCCGCATTTTTTGTTTAGCGGATGAGACCCTATTACGCCGTTATTAAGCGGATAATATTTTAAATCCCATACACCGCGATAATTTCGTACTGGAGCGAAATTGGTATTGTGCTAATGTTTGTGGATGCAGGAAAACAGGTTGGAGGGATCCAACTGGATTCCTCAACAGTTTTTATTTGATTTCAGATATTTTGATATTTGATGGATTATCATATCGATATATGATATCGTTGTTTGTCGTGATTGACTATTTGGTGTGTAGCATCATTGGACCAGATTTTGGGATTTTAAAATGATTTTTGAAGTGATTTTTGAAAATATACTTTATTTTTGGAATTGATCCATTATAAATAAATAAACGTTATAATTTTAATGTTATAAAAATTATGATTTTTGAGAAATATAGTTAAAAGATTGATTTTTGAAAATACGGGTTAATGATGTTATAAAATAGTTTAAACTGGGATTTTTAAATTTATTATAAAAAGTTTAAAAATAGGATTTATAAAAATTTAATTATTTTATAAATCAAGAGAATGATGAAATTATAAAGGAGATTAAAGATGTTTTAGAATAATAGTATAAATTGATTTTATAAAGGATTTATAAATTGATATTTATAAGTTAAAACATTTGAATTATAAAACGAGTTTTTATAAGTGTTTGAATGAAGTGAAAATGAATTTCATTAAAGAATGAAATTTATAGAATTTTAAATGGTGAAGTTATAAAAGAAGTTTATAAATAGTAAGATTTATAAATTTGTGAAGTTATTGAAAGAATAGATTTGGTTAAATAAATGAATCTTATAAGTTACAAGATTTATAATTTGGGAAGTTAAAAAGAACGATTTTGTAAAATAATCGTTTTATAAGCATTTAACTTATAATATGGACTTTTAGTTCATAATTGGGATATAAATCGAATAGGCTAATAAAGGAGATTTATAAAGGAAGTTGTTATAAATAAATAGAAATGGAATTTATAAACGTTGTTTATAAATTCACAAATGACTTATTTTGACAAGAAAATTTGTTGAAACCTATAAATGGAGTTATATTCACATTTTTGAATAGTGAATAAATCCTTTGAATTAAAATGAATAAAAGGATGAAATTGTTAATGAAGTATATTCACGTTTTTGAACTGTGAATAATATGTTAAAGGAAATGTTTTGAATGAGATGTTTAAATTGAATTAAAACGATCTAACGATGTTTTAAAATGTGTTGAGATTCGAAACCATAGATTTCAACATTCATTGTTGAAATAGACGTTTTCGAGAAATAGAAGGAAATAGTGGACTATAACACTGTTGTTATAGTAAATGATTTCCGAAAGGAAATGTTTTGTATAGTATTGGGATTTATATATCTATTTTAATTTCGAATCCCTATACTAGTGATTTTGGGTTGTTGTAATGATGTTTTACGCAACATTCGTTTTGGCCCAAATAAATATGTTTAAGAGAATGATTTCCTTAAAGAATGAAATATATACTTAATTTCGATTTAAGTATATTGAATATTTTCTAAGTGTTGAAAATAAATAAAATTTGTGAATTACTTATAAATAAGTAAGTATGGAAATGTTTTCCAATATAAAGTGAATATCTTAAGAATTTATCTTTTTGAAGATAAATTGAAATGAATGATCGAAATCGAATATTCATAGATATTTTGGAAAATAAATAATTTGGAAAATTATTTGGAATCTGGTGATGTGTGCATGTCCAGTGATAGTTCAATAACCGACTATCAATATTCCCTTTGAATGGGTAATTGATGTGATTTGTTTGAATGTGAATGCCACACTTATTATTGAATAAGCGCTCACTATTCGGGTTAACCGGGAAAGGACCATGGGGTCGTATAACCCATTCCGAATATGTGATACGTCGTTATAATTGCATTGAAGATCGGTGTTGAAGACCCGGTATTTGCGAGAGCGATAGGATGACCTGTCGATTGTCTCTGCACTGAGTTGCAGCGGTATAGAGACTCCCTAAGTGATGGGAAATCCGATCAGGATTGTGAATATCCGGATTGCAAGGACTTCTTTGTAAGTGCCTTCGGTTTTGTTCGAGCCCGGAACAGACTTGTATGGATTGTGTGTCTGACATTACAAGTTGAGATATAAAGCCGATTTCATTCAAATATATTTCTGTTGGTGGCGAAGAATTTATTCTTTTAGCTTAACACCCTTCTCTGAGACGTACGAGCTCAGAGGTTATATAGTTGAAGTTATCAGCGATATATTCCCAATTTGGTAATATGACATGCTGAGTGTTGCTGAAATGATCATTGTGTTGATTATTGTGATAGGATCGTTTATTTGATCGTCTATCTTGGCGATCATTGTGTTGATCATTTGTTGACCCAAAGCATGGCTTTTGTATAAAGTATGTTTTTGTGGACGTGACTTCGTCGAGCCTCACACCCCGGAAATGGTCAAAACAGGAAGGATGCGGCAAGGTTATGAGGGGTAGCACCTTTTAGGGTATGTACATTTCCTTCTGGATAGAGGTGGTATCATGGTATGGAGCCCAGATATTTAACCTATGTGGTTACTACGAATTTATTACTTTGTGGTTGTTGGCTATCGGGATCCCGTGAGAAAGGTCGTTTACGATCGGGGAATGACGTGCTCGTGTCAGTAGTTACCCAGTTAGGGGTAACCCGGCCTTGTGTTGGCAGAGTTCCGGTTTGGTTCTCGGGGATGTCTTTCCAGAGGCATTCTCATGTGGCAATGGGAAGTTCCTTGGCCTGACCATTTGTTGGAAATCCAATTCCCAATACGAAACTTGTACGGTATTAGTTGTAGGACCTGCCATTCACTTATGGTGGTCACCACTGTTTGGATGGTAGCTATAGTAGGCATACGATAATGGTCGTATGTTGGCTAAGATTTATATTCTACTTTAGAAATGAATTTTCCCTACACTATGCACTAGTAATAATATCAAATGTTATTTTAAATGCGTATCAAGCATCTTTGACTATCATAAGGAGAAATCTCCTCCGATTCTGCGTTTGCATGTGTGTGTGTGCGGGAGGCCTTATGGTAGTCTCATTTTTAAAAGCATTGCGAATTGAATTTAAAAATATCTCTCTATTTTGATTATAAAGATAAATAAACTGTTTTGAGTTCTCACACCAGTCACATGACTGACTCGGAGTTTATTGTTTTCCTTCCTAAACTCTGGGTGCCCACCAATTTCACACGGGCAGTTAAGAGTAAGGTTTATCAGGATATTCTGGATATTCTGGAGTTGCTGGAGGCAAGCTGGATGGCATGGCATATTACTAGTTATATAGTATTTCTTTTTCCGCTGCATCGTTGTTGTTGTTTGATGTTGTACACTCTGATGATATGATGTAATGAAATGTATAAAATGTAATAACTGATATAGTTCTTTGTTTAAAGATTATTCATTTGTTATTATATGTTGTTCCGCTGCGAATTGTGAGATTCTGATGTTGTTCTTGTTTTCTATTCCGTTCTATGTTTTCAAAATGTTCTCTATTCTCTTTTCCCTCTATTCTCTATCTTCTTATCTTCTCTTTCTACCTTTTTCTTTTCTTAAATTCTTTTTAAAAACCCTAACATCTCGGTTTCCGGCCTTCGATTTTTCGGCAGTCGATAAAGTGAGTGTCGATGTTGAATTTTCGAAAGTCGAAAATTTTCGGGACGTTACAGTTGGTATCAGAGTATATGGTTAAGCGACAACCATGGTTCTGTTGGGTATTACTCGTTAGAGATAGAGTCAGTAGTACTCTAAAATAAGTTGAGTGTAATAATAGCTATGAGAGCGTATTTGATAGTGAATATAAAATTGTTTTATATTGTGATGATTGGTTTATTGAGTGGCATATGAACTTTCGTCAGCGTGGTCCGCAAGACTATGCCGAAGGGGTTTCTAAACACTTGAATAGAACAATTCGACACAGTATTGTTTTAAAAATTGGGTAAATGAAATAATTTGACCTTGAGTATATTTTATATATAAAGAAATAATTTTTCAGAATTATTAAAGAGTATATAAGTTGATTGTTAAGTTGTTTGAATAATCTAAATTGAAGAATAATTGTATAAGCAAAAGAATTATAAGAATTGAATTATAATTAAAGTGATTTACAATTGAGAAATAAACTTATATATATAAGAAGTGAAACTATATGAATATGAGTAGTAAATAAAAATGAATTTAAAGTTAAGTGGTGGATGTGAACTTGAGTTATATAAATGAAATTCAACTTTTGTAATTAAATTGAATGAATGGATAAAATGTTAATCAATTGAATGTAAATTTAGTTGATATGGAATAATGAATATAGGTGTTAATTCATTGAAATCTAATGTTATTAGAAAGTTGAATAATTGAATGAAAATCAATTTAATTTAAACCAATTGATAAGTAAAGGAATTTGGTTGTAATTAATATACATTGATTGTTATATGATTGTTAGTTGAGTGATTGTATATGAATTCGTTAAGTGTTAATGAAAGTGAATTAGCGAAATTGGAAGCTATGAAATTGAATTCAAATTGAAAGTAAATAAATTTGAATAGAATTGAATGTGAATTGGATTTAAATTAGTAAATGATAACTAATTGAATTGAGAATGAAAGTTGATAAAATCCAATGTAAATAAATCAAATATGATTTAGAGTGAAAACCATTTCATTAAATATTAATGAGAATATGAATGAATATTTATTGGTTATGGATGTTAGTTGGTTGATGGTTGAATATATGTTGTTTTACTACATTTGCTATGTGACATATATAGTTATGTTGCTATATGTTGTATATTGATACTATTGTCTATATGCATGTTTCTCATGTTGTTTGTTGAGTAATTAGTAGGTGCGGATCGCGTTTGCTTCGCATTTGGAGCTCGCTTTTGCGCTATATTAGCCGTATATGCTTGCTAATAAAATATAAGGTACATATCTCGGATTACATACCGTACTTTTACACTTTTTTCCCTGCGGGATGCCTCATTACTTGATGAGATGTATATTTGTGATATATATACTGTCATTTTTTTTTTCGGATCGAGCCGCGCAAAGGAGACTATGGCGAATTTTTCCGAAAATTTAAGGCGTTAGAAAAAAATTTGAGAAAATGGGAAAATTTTTGAAAACTTTAACTTTGATTTGAAGTTGAAAGTTAAACAATAGTAGTTGTTTTTGAAAAGATAACTAAGTATGATTTGAAAACTTAGTAAATATTTGTAAGAAGTTTAACTATGGATTTTTGAAAATTAATAGAATTCTGTAACTTTTCTTACTTGTAATTTCGAGAACGAAATTCTTTTAAGGGGGGAAGATTGTAACGACCCAGAATTTTTAGAAATTAAAATTTGAATATTTAATTAATTTTAAATATTAATAAGTGAATTTATAAGTCAAATAAATTTTTATTTGAATTATTGAATTTAATTGGATAATTAAATCGATAATTTAATACGTGAAATTATGGAAATGATTGAAAATTGAGTTAAATATGATAAAAAAATGATTTGTAAAATTTTATTTTATCATATGGAAGTTAGAATGATATTTTAGAACTTTTAAAATCGATTTAAAAGTTAATTTGTGAAAATTGAATATTTTAATATTAAAATCGACTAGTGAAAATAGTCAATTTTTGAACAGTCTCAGAATTGAACGAAACCAGTTCCATTGGATCCGTAATAGTTAGTTATTATCGGATTTCAATTTTCGTGTCAATCGGAGTTACCGTTTGATCGTGGCAGCTCGAAACGCATCGATTTATTTTTAATTTAAATTTGACGAGCTAAAATAGCCATTTTTCAAAAAGTCTCGGATTTCGACGAAACCAGTTTCATCGGATCTGTAATGTGATATTATTTTAATGTTTCAAATTTCAAGTCAATTGGATTTACCGTTTGTCCGATACAAATTAAAACGCCTAGAAAATCGCTTAAATCGGTTTAATTCAAATTGAGCGTTTACAGCCATAACTCGCACAGATGTTCGAATTAGCTTTCGAAACCTGTTCCATTGTGTTCGGAACGCGGGATAAACCCTAGGTACGTCAGTTTCGGCGCGTAAATCGGAGTTCGAAATTTCCGGAATGAATAGTGTTTGATTTTTTTCCTATAAATACCCCTTTAATCCAAAAAAATAAAAAATAAAAAGAAAACCAAAACCCTAAACGTGTAGCCGCCACCCCCCTAACTGATGGCCAAAAATTCGTTTTGATTCTCCTCCATTATCTCCAAATCCATGCATCGATTGCAAAATCTTTCAACTAACAAAATGAAGAGCACATCGAGAGCTATAATCTGAACGGTGGAGATCGCGAATGGGTGAGTGGATTGGTGGCAAATCGAAGTGGAAGAGTGGCCGTTCGGCCTCGAGATTCGTGCAACATGGGGGGCCGAGCCTTGTGCCATTCAGGCCGAGCATGGAGGAGATGGAGGCGCACGCGATGGCACCACCTGATCGTTGCATAGGTCGTCGTGATGGAAGTAAAGTTCAACCCTAAATTTCGAGTTGATGGGTTTGTACGTTTGCTATTGTCTGGGATTGAACGGCAAGAGGAAGGAGAGGATAGCGCACGGTCTTGATCTGGAAAGCATATTTGGACGGCAGTGATCTACTAGGGTTAGAAAAAAATAGTTAAGTATGTTGTAAATTTTATAAATGAAATTCGTATAAACTTGTAAAACCCATAACTTTTTCATACGAGGTCGAAAACGCGCGAAACCAGTTGCGTTGGAATCGTATGGACGAGCACTACGCGATGGAGTTGGTTTGGAGTCGTTTGGAGTTAGTGAGAATTTCGGGTGAAATTAAACGCACGTTTAATTTTATTCGAAATAAATCGCTAAAACGGAAATAAAACCAAGGTGAGAACTTCTCACTCAATCGAATCAGTTTCGATTTTTATTTTAAATAGTTAGATTTAAAATATTGGAATGCATGTTTGAATGATGATTGATATTTATTGATTGTTAAAATAGACATTATACGCCGTTAGTAAGCGGATGTTATTTAATAAAAACATATACCGCGAATATTTCATAAACAGTGAAATTGGTATTATATATAATATCAATATATATATATTGGCATATGTATATATTGCAGTTGTTGATTTCCCGCATTTTTTGTTTAGCGGATGAGACCCTATTACGCCGTTATTAAGCGGATAATATTTTAAATCCCATATACCGCGATAATTTCGTACTGGAGCGAAATTGGTATTGTGCTAATGTTTGTGGATGCAGGAAAACAGGTTGGAGGGATCCAACTGGATTCCTCAACAGTTTTTATTTGATTTCAGATATTTTGATATTTGATGGATTATCATATCGATATATGATATCGTTGTTTGTCGTGATTGACTATTTGGTGTGTAGCATCATTGGACCAGATTTTGGGATTTTAAAATGGTTTTTGAAGTGATTTTTGAAAATATACTTTATTTTTGGAATTGATCCATTATAAATAAATAAACGTTATAATTTTAATGTTATAAAAATTATGATTTTTGAGAAATATAGTTAAAAGATTGATTTTTGAAAATACGGGTTAATGATGTTATAAAATAGTTTAAACTGGGATTTTTAAATTTATTATAAAAAGTTTAAAAATAGGATTTATAAAAATTTAATTATTTTATAAATCAAGAGAATGATGAAATTATAAAGGAGATTAAAGATGTTTTAGAATAATAGTATAAATTGATTTTATAAAGGATTTATAAATTGATATTTATAAGTTAAAACATTTGAATTATAAAACGAGTTTTTATAAGTGTTTGAATGAAGTGAAAATGAATTTCATTAAAGAATGAAATTTATAGAATTTTAAATGGTGAAGTTATAAAAGAAGTTTATAAATAGTAAGATTTATAAATTTGTGAAGTTATTGAAAGAATAGATTTGGTTAAATAAATGAATCTTATAAGTTACAAGATTTATAATTTGGGAAGTTAAAAAGAACGATTTTGTAAAATAATCGTTTTATAAGCATTTAACTTATAATATGGACTTTTAGTTCATAATTGGGATATAAATCGAATAGGCTAATAAAGGAGATTTATAAAGGAAGTTGTTATAAATAAATAGAAATGGAATTTATAAACGTTGTTTATAAATTCACAAATGACTTATTTTAACAAGAAAATTTGTTGAAACCTATAAATGGAGTTATATTCACATTTTTGAATAGTGAATAAATCCTTTGAATTAAAATGAATAAAAGGATGAAATTGTTAATGAAGTATATTCACGTTTTTGAACTGTGAATACTATGTTAAAGGAAATGTTTTGAATGAGATGTTTAAATTGAATTAAAACGATCTAACGATGTTTTAAATGTGTTGAGATTCGAAACCATAGATTTCAACATTCATTGTTGAAATAGACGTTTTCGAGAAATAGAAGGAAATAGTGGATTATAACACTGTTGTTATAGTAAATGATTTCCGAAAGGAAATGTTTTGTATAGTATTGGGATTTATATATCTATTTTAATTTCGAATCCCTATACTAGTGATTTTGGGTTATTGTAACGATGTTTTACGCAACATTTGTTTTGGCCCAAATAAATATGTTTAAGAGAATGATTTCCTTAAAGAATGAAATATATACTTAATTTCGATTTAAGTATATTGAATATTTTCTAAGTGTTGAAAATAAATAAAATTTGTGAATTACTTATAAATAAGTAAGTATGGAAATGTTTTCCAATATAAAGTGAATATCTTAAGAATTTATCTTTTTGAAGATAAATTGAAATGAATGATCGAAATCGAATATTCATAGATATTTTGGAAAATAAATAATTTGGAAAATTATTTGGAATCTGGTGATGTGTGCATGTCCAGTGATAGTTCAATAACCGACTATCAATATTCCCTTTGAATGGGTAATTGATGTGATTTGTTTGAATGTGAATGCCACACTTATTTTTGAATAAGCGCCCACTATTCGGGTTAACCGGGAAAGGACCATGGGGTCGTATAACCCATTCCGAATATGTGATACGTCGTTATAATTGCATTGAAGATCGGTGTTGAAGACCCGGTATTTGCGAGAGCGATAGGATGACCTGTCGATTGTCTCTGCACTGAGTTGCAGCGGTATAGAGACTCCCTAAGTGATGGGAAATCCGATCAGGATTGTGAATATCCGGATTGCATGGACTTCTTTGTAAGTGCCTTCGGTTTTGTTCGAGCCCGGAACAGACTTGTATGGATTGTGTGTCTGACATTACAAGTTGAGATATAAAGCCGATTTCATTCAAATATATTTCTGTTGGTGGCGAAGAATTTATTCTTTTAGCTTAACACCCTTCTCTGAGACGTACGAGCTCAGAGGTTATATAGTTGAAGTTATCAGCGATATATTCCCAATTTGGTAATGTGACATACTGAGTGTTGCTGAAATGATCATTGTGTTGATTATTGTGATAGGATCGTTTATTTGATCGTCTATCTTAGTGATCATTGTGTTGATCATTTGTTGACCCAAAGCATGACTTTTGTATAAAGTATGTTTTTGTGGACGTGACTTCATCGAGCCTCACACCCCGGAAATGGTCAAAACAGGAAAGATGCGGCAAGGTTATGAGGGGTAGCACCCTTTAGGGTATGTACATTTCCTTCTGGATAGAGGTGGTATCATGGTATGGAGCCCAGATATTTAACCTATGTGGTTACTACGAATTTATTACTTTGTGGTTGTTGGCTATCGGGATCCCGTGAGAAAGGTCGTTTACGATCGGGGAATGGCGTGCTCGTGTCAGTAGTTACCCAGTTAGGGGTAACCCGGCCTTGTGTTGGCAGAGTTCCGGTTTGGTTCTCGGGGATGTCTTTCCAGAGGCATTCTCATGTGGCAATGGGAAGTTCCTTGGCCTGACCATTTGTTGGAAATCCAATTCCCAATACGAAACTTGTACGGTATTAGTTGTAGGACCTGCCATTCACTTATGGTGGTCACCACTGTTTGGATGGTAGCTATAGTAGGCATACGATAATGGTCGTATGTTGGCTAAGATTTATATTCTACTTTCGAAATGAATTTTCCCTACACTATGCACTAGTAATAATATCAAATGTTATTTTAAATGCGTATCAAGCATCTTTGACTATCATAAGGAGAAATCTCCTCCGATTCTGCGTTTGCATGTGTGTGTGTGCGGGAGGCCTTATGGTAGTCTCATTTTTAAAAGCATTGCGAATTGAATTTAAAAATATCTCTCTATTTTGATTATAAAGATAAATAAACTGTTTTGAGTTCTCACACCAGTCACATGACTGACTCGGAGTTTATTGTTTTCCTTCCTAAACTCTGGGTGCCCACCAATTTCACACGGGCAGTTAAGAGTAAGGTTTATCAGGATATTCTGGATATTCTGGAGTTGCTGGAGGCAAGCTGGATGGCATGGCGTATTACTAGTTATATAGTATTTCTTTTTCCGTTGCACTGTTGTTGTTGTTTGATGTTGTACACTCTGATGATATGATGTAATGAAATGTATAAAATGTAATAACTGATATAGTTCTTTGTTTAAAGATTATTCATTTATTATTATATGTTGTTCCGCTGCGAATTGTGAGATTCTGATGTTGTTCTTGTTTTCTATTCCGTTCTATGTTTTCAAAATGTTCTCTATTCTCTTTTCCCTCTATTTTCTAATCTTCCATCTTCTACCTTCTTTTTTCTTTCTTTTCCTAAATTCTTTTTAAAAACCCCTAAGGGTTCGTATTTTCGTTCATCTTGAATTAATCAATGGAGATTAGTGTCTATTCAAGGAGTACGGATTTACGGGTCTTTACAATGAAATTATAATCTGAGGAGAGAAAGATCACTCAATCATTCAAGTATTGATCGTTTGATCATATGGATGTTGATCTCAAATCAAATTCAATCTGCCGTTTGGCAAATAGCTCTGATACCAAAATAGAAACTGATTGTATATTGAAGAGAAAAATAAATTGTATTGATTGAATATACAAAAGTATATTTAACGTTACACATGTACTCTGTATTTATATAATACAATACTGCTCAGTACAAATTACTAAAGTACCCTTAAAACCCTTATATTTACTTTAAAGTAACTCGGCCCATGATATATCTCTCATTCCAGTATTCTGCTTTGTTTATTTTGGTTGTTCCATTTCGAATTATAATTTTCTCCACCATAGTTATTTTCAACAAAAGGTCATTTTTTCATAGTTTAAATCTTCATTAAATCGCAGTTTCAATTGAACAAAAGTCAAAAAGAAATATCAAACATTAATATCGAGAACTTGCAGTTTTTGGTGCAAATATTTGCAAAACCCAAAACGTTGCATTAAAATTTTTTTTACATCGATTTGGTCGCTTTTCTTCTTGTGTTCTGTTGAAATATATGCAAAGGGAAAGATGAACTGATGAGATTAGTGGCATATTACATTTAGTTTTCAATATTTCTTCATAAATTACCCAAGGTCCGTTTGGTTTATTTTATATTTTGCGTTTTGAACATTAATTGCAAAATATGAGAATAGTAGAGTGATGAGGAATTGGATGGAAGGAAGAAAGAGGAGACAACGGAGATGATGAAAGGATGAATTGTTTCTTCTGCTTCTGTTATCTTTCAAAACACGAAAAATAAAAATAAAATATTTTTTATTTTCCTTGTTAACTTCGTTTTCTAAGTTGACAGTTTTTTACAATATAAATGTGTCGTGTGTATTGTTGCATGGATGAAAATCCAAAATTAAAAACGATAAATCAATCGCAATTTGTGTTTGGTTTACTTTTTTCTTTTGTATTTTTGTCCAAAAAATGATACCAATTTGAAAAATGACGATAACGTATAAAATAGAAAACAAATTTATTTTATTTTTCGTGTTTTGAAAGAAAAAAAATAGAAAACAGTCCATACCCCTCACTGTTACTCCATCCTCTCCGTTGTCCCTCCATCATTAATGTGGTTACCTACAATTTCAAATTTATATTCCGTCATTCTCATATTTTATTATGAATGTTAAAAACGTAAAACAAAAAATTAAACCAAACAGACTTTTAAGATTTAGAAAGATATGCAATTTACAAAGTTTATCAAAAAGGGAGATTTCAATTATTTTGAAGCTTTCACGTAGGTTTGGCAAAAGTCTATTCTTTTGTCAAGTTTAATCATTTTCTTTAATGGTTGGTTTTCATCAAATTCTATACGTTGAAAGTATTTTTTCACAGGCTTGTACGAAGTATTGTTAGAATTTAATGAAAGTTGTAAACGGTCGAGGTATTTTTGATATTGGGGTATTATTGATACTTGGAAGACCATCTACTTGAGATGGCTAGATTTATGAATCAAGCTCCCCTCATCATAAAAGAGAGTTTTGTAACCCTGTTATTTACATGAATTTCCTAGCAGTTGCGTATAAAATTATTTTGAAACAAAAACGTAACATGGTTTAACTTACTGAATTTCAGTTTTGTTCTAATAAACATAAACTGTAAATATACAAGAAAACCTCATTTATATATTTAATTTTTCAAACATAAATTTAAAACTTTTTAAATTTAGTGGGGTTCAAAGTTATGCATTCGTCCGTTTATAAATAACAAAGCCATTTTCAGAACTTCACCTTCGGAGGAAAAAAATCGCAACCCAATTCCGATTTACCATGCAATAATGAAATTTACAAATAGCTTTACACCACTGTCGACGCAGTATTATTTTGATCAATACAAAATAAAAAAATGAAATATTCTTTTTGAGAAATACGCGGCCAGTATTGATACTCATGGACGATAGACAATTGCGACGTAGCATGTTATCCAAAGATGGAGCATGCACAACCAAGTGTGGGGCAGCACAAGAGTTCACCAAATCGAGTATTATGTTCCTCTGCAAAACTTTTAAACCACACAGACCCAAAAACAGACGATATTCATATGCATATTTATGGGATGTACAAGACTAGCAGCTGTCTTCACGTGCGATTGCCTGGCTTTGATAATACACCTCGCTGTTGAATACTGCGAATGGCAAATAAGAAAAGAACAAGTGGAAGTAGCAGACTGCGATACATCTACTTTTAAATTATACACATTATTAAGTACAGTGTAATCTTGGATTAAACAAGATTATCGCTAATATAATACGACATTGTTTCCCATATTCAAAACCTTTCTCGCCTGAGGTAACATCTACTCATCTCCTGTGTAATAATCACTTCATCCATTACTGAAATGCCTGCATATTTTAATCGTAATCTGTCTGGTTCATTATATTATTTATATATCATGCGCGCGTTTAGAAGAATCTCAATTGCCTGGCTTTAATTAGACAGAGTATAATATGGTGATTGGTTGATCTACTCTATAATCCCACATTGCTTAATGAGCGTGACAGCTATACGTTTATATTATTAAATCCCGTGGACCGGATTGGCTTCTGTGCAGATAGATCTCTTTGAGCGGATAAGTACTAGATTTTAGCTCTGAATTGTGCTCAGATCCACTCTACAGTTGCTTGTTAATCATGATTGTACGAGCTTTTGTCCAACAATATGTTTGATTTTTATTTTATATTGATGAATAAGCCCTTTCTGAATTTGAATATAGCAGAAACGATCCCTGCTTATCTCTCTCACTAATTACCTTGTACATTCAACTTATGCCTCGATAGCACATTGTACATTACCCGTGAAGGATAAGTAAGTTCCTTTGGAAGACCCAATTGAAGCACGTTCAAAATTCAACGTAATGAGTACCGAATTAAAGTACTTTTGTAGCCTTTGAAAAAACTAATGATGTAAATTTTTGAAAAGTCGAAAGTAAGCTACGCTAATTTTGAGCTCGTGCACGATTTTTACCCGTACAATGAAATAGTAGAATATTTACTACGGTGAAGGCAACTTAAAGTGACGAAAATTTCAGTAGAGTAATTGAGGAAAAAGGAATACCCGTAGTTAATTTGGCCCTCCCTATTACCCACCTTT
This sequence comes from Allium cepa, assembly GCA_030765085.1. Classification (NCBI taxonomy): domain Eukaryota; kingdom Viridiplantae; phylum Streptophyta; class Magnoliopsida; order Asparagales; family Amaryllidaceae; genus Allium; species Allium cepa. Next base: position 905,032,971 of record CM060929.1, on the reverse strand, counting down.
AAATGCTTCAGCCGTATTGTTCTAATCCCGTATGTGCCAGTTGATTTAGAACTGTTCTATTTTTAATTAAGTTTAACTAAATTAAAGATAAATCTGAAATTCATTAAATAATATTAAATAACTTAAAAGTTTAATATACATGGGAGCAAAAGTGCTAAAAAAATAAAATAAAAATAAATAAATAATAAACGAAAAAGAAGACACAATGTTGCATTGACACCAACTTTTAGTCGGAAAAGTTCGGTACAATTTTATGCAACACTTATCCGCAATCTCGAACTTCAACAACCTTTTGCTATATCAACGAATAAAATATTTATTATTTCTTTTTGTCTGATTGTATGACGATAAAATATATAAGTTCGGTATAGCCCACATTGTTGATTTGATGTTTTCATTTGGAATTCTAAATTTAAGTTGAATTTTTACGTACATCTCTCATGAATAGTGTTATAATCTCAAGCCGCTTCTCATAGGACTCGCCACAACATCTTGTATCACAACCACCGCTACGCCCTTAGTATGAACCAATATGTTCTGTTTTCTAAAGTGCATGTCGTGTTTAGAACTTAAGAAATCTAGCATCATTTTGTGCTAGTGGACTAAAATGTATTCCATACCCTAAGTCTATCATATTATGTAGCCAAACAAGTCTGTTGCACCGATAATTCTTTGCTAAAAGTAAGGGCAGACAAATTTTAGCCACTAGCATTCACACCTTCAAACAAATATTGCATCAATTTCATGTTTTCAATCGATTATCTTTTGTACTTCAGCTTTTCCAAACTCTTACAACTAAAAAGATCAAGAATGTTCATAGATAAGAGATCTTCGGTAACATCACGAAGAAAAATGCAAAGTTGAACATATCTTAACACGATCATTATATTCCTCACCCCTCCTCCACACCCTCCCTCCTCCAAAAAAGCAGTTTGACTTACAATACCCCCAATCAACAATTGTTTTCTTGCTCGTACTTTCTCGCTCAACTCGATCTCTCCTAAAACCGTTCTAATTGTGTTAGACTTTGGTTCCATCGATCGGTAACTTTTGTTTCTGTAACACATTTGTGTTTAACCTTTATAGCTCTATGCACTAGTTTTTTATTTGTTCCACATGCAACATATACCTTAACAGCACACTCCATCCGCAATTTATAGTATTGTGTTACCAAACATGAGCATGCTGATCATTCTTCAACATTTTTTATGGACTTGACAAAGATTGTTAGAATTCGGTGATAAGATATTTTCAAATTGAAGTATATTTTGAAGATATTTTGAGCCAAAGTGGAATTGTGATTCTAATAGATTGCATCTTTTGTAGATTCTGTAGATATTGGAGAGTGATTAAGTGATATTAATTGGCTCTTTTATTGCATTAAAAAAATGCAACCACTTAACTATCTAGAAATGAATTATTTCGAGAGATGGAAGTAATCAATTGATTCCTTAATTGGCTGCTTAAAAGATCATTTTTATCAAAGCTATTATAAATAGGCTTGTATACAATTCGTAGTGATTAGAGAGAATGAAAGTTTTTGTATTAAGGTTATGGGGATTGAGATTTTATTCTCAATTTTTAGAGATTTTCTTTGTAATCGTTTGGTGAAATAATAAATTTTTATTTAAAGGAAATTGTTTGCTTGTTATTTTTGCTTCATGTCTCATCTCTTCTCATACCTAATTGTGTAGAGATCTTTGAGATAACACTAACAGTTGGTTTAAGAGACCATACAATCTTATTTTATTTTTTGAAGAGAATTTGGTAATGAAGGAGAGAAGTGTTGAAAAACTTAATGTGATAAATTAGGGGTTGGGAAAGGCGAAGACGGAGAATTTTCTATACCTTAATGATCGTCACAATCATTGAAGGACAAATGGAAGAGACCTGGTAGTGTAACACAAATAAAATGTGGAACATTAGATAAGAAAGCTGCGGCAGCTATTTGATATTTTTTTTGAGAATATCATGTTTCATATTATTGCTAATAAAACATCTGTTTATGCACTTTGAAAGAAAATGGAAGTAAACATTGCGAAGAACTCTTCAACAACAAGGCTCTTTTTATGAGAAGATAGGTAAATACAAAGCTTCAAGAATGTGAGTCAATTGAAGAACATCTTAATGATTTTCAATCAATTGCGAATCAATTGACAAATTACAAGTTGACGATGAGACATAACCCTTAATTATGATGAGCTCACTACCGAAAAGTTCAAAAATACTCGTGGTTGAATTAAACAACTCAAATTTGAATGAAGTTGTTTCAATGGAATCAGTAGTTAGTAGACTTCTTAATAGACAGATGCAAAGGATGAACTTAATGGAAGAAAAGACAATGGAGAATGGGAAAAAGGAAATCCAATTGAAGAAGCGCATCCACTACAAGAAGTAGAGCATTTTCGACGGCTTCAGACCGTCGGTAGCCGTCAAATGTCATCGGGAGTCGTCGGAAAAAGCCGTTGTAAAATAATCCGTTGGTGAATAGATTTTTCGACGGCTTCCGACGGCGTCCGCCGATAGATTTTTTGACGGCTGTTCGACTGCTTATGACGGCCGTTAAAAGAAACGTGGATGATCACGTTTTGTGCCGAAAGCCGTCCAAATTATACCATCCGATGCCGTTGAAATCGGTCAGTAATTTTTATCCTACAGGCTGTCGGAAGTCGTCGGAAAACCTGGAAAAATATTCCGCATTTCTACTGCGATTTGTCCTTCCATTCACAATTCATAAATACAATATATTTCAACCAATCCAATATATCCAACTCAGATATTCAATATGAATCAAACCGTGGAAAGATAATCAAATATCCAAAAGAAATAAATCAAACCTAATTCATATAAAATCAAACCAAACTTCACTACCGTAATCTACATACATCTAATTGTACAATATATACATCAATCGTTCACTAACTCCTCACCATCAACTCTCAAATGTCAGAATTACTACTACCAAATGAATCAACAAACAATATACACAACAGTTCAAATCCAACTCCACTAACTCAATGTATCATCCAAACTTACAAAATAATGACACAAAACGAAAAAACATACCTATCATTCCGGTCAATCAGCTCAAGAACCTCCCGAATCAGCAGAAGATGGAAAACGGCCACCATATGACTGCATGTACTTAGCAATACGCTGATCCAACAGTTGTGTCATCTCGATGGACTAGCGACAATTCTGCTTTTTCAGTTGCGCCACCATAGCTCTCGACTTTTCGATCTATGCTAGATCGATATCAACTCTAGTCAGTTGCCTGGCTCGCCTCTGTCTACTGGCCTGCAATACTTATTTAATTTAGTCAATAATCTTACAGCAAAGTTACAACATAATGTGTTAATTGTTATATCTATAAACTTATTACTGAAACTAAACCGATGTGAAGTTCTTTAGAACTGAAAGATTATTAAACTGTTAAATCTTAATATATTATTCATTACCACTTGATTTCCAAAGCCATGGCGCCTGTTCCGTGATGGTGGTTTCATGACTGACTCAAAAATAACGTCCTACGCATCCGTCGACCGGTATTCTCCAAGAGTTTCTAGCGTTGTTGCATAAACCTTGCCTGCATGAACAAATAAAAATGCAGTTAAAATTAATATTATGATATCTTAATTCATTATAATTTAACAATTAAAACAATTACTAGTAGTACATAAACTAAAATATGCTTATATGGCTCTTTCTCAATTTATTGAAACTGTCCCGTCCTGATTTACATGCTCGACGGCATGCGTATGGGAAAACACATCCATATACAACACAGGACCATGTGCCTCCACTTCTTGAAATTAATTATTATGCTCTGTTATTATATATCCAAAATTATATAGCACAGTAACTATTTATAGTTCACATATAATAAATTTACCAACTCTTGGAAATACTGCTGGAACGACTTTAACCCTCCTCGATGAGCAACAGAATTTTTATTTCTATTTGTAGAGTTTCTTTCCGACCCTGCATGTCCATTCAAATTTAATACATTTTTTACTTACCAAATATTTTTGATATTTATGTATCAATCAAATAATTATTAAAAGTTTAGTACACTTACCTTCGTCTCGTCACTATCTCAATGCGTCAGCCACCGTTCTCATACACTCGTCCCCATCCAGTTTGGTTTATGCCCTTTATGATTCATTGCCGACATGGAATCCCTATAGTTCTTCTCATCTTCCACATCCAGTAATGTCGTACCAGCTGCAGGTTATCTAATTGTATGTCCACGGCGGCCTGTGTTTCATGATAAACAAGCTACCAAAAATTAAACAATAAAATGTGAATAATAAATAAGCGACAAAAACAAATTAAGAATGAAAAAAAAAAGATTATACTTACAATGAAATCCTGCCAAATACACTCGAGGATGTGGGGATGTATGTTATCTAACTTCGGCCAACAAGCCAACATCCTACTTTTGTACGCCTCTCTCGAAACTGTATAACTACAACTGATGGCTATAGCTCAAACCACGTGTTAAATATAATACTGATTAGTATATCGTACACAAAAATTTTAACATACTGAAAAAAAATTAATACTTACCCCTCGGCTCTAGGTACTAGAGTCACAACAGGTCACTGTGGCGGTAGCGACGGACCGCTGCCACCGCCTCCAGAAGAATGGGAAGAAATCCTCCTTCTGGATGACATGATACATGTTATAGACACATCATATTAAAAGAGAACAATAACATGATAATGAAATATATTTTAACATAAATGATATAAAGTACATAAAGTGCAAAGTATACCTGATTCAGATTGGGTCTCATATTCCGACGATAAGCGGAATACATTGCATTTTTAACATAAATTGCTAAATAAATGACAGAAATGGTAATGTCATAAAAGATATAAATGACGATAAGTAGATTCGGTTTCATAAATGACACAAATTACACAACTAGCAAAATAAATCTCATCAATTACATCAATTTCGTAATATACCAAGAAGTCAACATAATTACATCAATTGCATAATTACATAACTAGCAAAATAAATCTCATCGTTTACATCAATCCTCATCGACTTTGGTTTCAGATTCAGTCTCCTATTTACATTATTTACATCTCTACTCTCGAATGCTTCTACCATAACGTTTGATCCATCGTTCAGAGGTCCAAAATCAATAAGATCATCTATAATTATTATTTCATTGCTTTGCTCAAGATCTGCCTGATATGCTTGTTCGTTTGGAATATTCTTCCCATCAAACGTAAATCTTGCCTTTGTTTTAACAACTGCCGACCGATCTGCTTTATCTCTTTTTAGAGGCGGATAAAGAGCATAATAAACTTGCAATGCTTATTTGGATAGTACAAAGGAATCGTACTTGTGATAATACGATGTGTGCTTTATTTCAATAAGATTATAATCCGTGTGCACATTAATTCTAGAACCTGGAACATTATTAAACCAATTGCATCTAAAAAGAAACACCTCCTCCGCAGGTCGTGAAAAATATGTCAGTTGCAAAATTTGTGTTAAAACGCCATAAAAATCATTTATGTGATTTTCTAGTATATCACTACCTTTAATAAATACACCAGTATCATTAGTTAATTTTTCTGCACCGTATTCTTTGGCGTTAAATTTATATCCATTGACGAAATATATTGGATATGTCTTGACATTTCTGTTTGGTCCCAACGCAAGATATTTCAAACCTTCGTCAACCACACAATTTCTCAGTTCATAAACGCACTTTGAAAACCAATCAGAAAATTCTTTAATGAGATCTCCATGTTGATGTTCACTTTCATAAATACCGCATATATGAATAAAATTTTGCATTAAATTCTACACACGCATGCATTATGGAAAGAAGCATTTCACCAGAAGGACAAACTTGGCATTCCAATTAGTTTCTAAGACACACGTCTGAAATAATTACTTTCAAGGCCAAAGTCAGCAGAATAATTACTTTAAAGGACAAAGTCAGTTGTCCAATTACTTTCAAGGACATAATTTCATAGGTTTTTAGGCCCTAGAAACTAATTATTTTGCGTATTGTCCTTAAAAGTAATTATTTTAGTTGTGTGTCCTAAAAATTAATTTCACTTGCTAAAGAGGCTCTTGTGGCTAATTCTCACTTATAATAATGAATAAATCATAAATTATTATTTTAGATTACCTAACAAATGATGCAACCTCGGCACAATTTAGAATAATATAAGTGTGTGCTACATGAAGATCTCTATCGTCTAGCCATACTTCGATGCATTTCTCAAAAGGTTGACCATATTGTCTAAAAATAGATAACATTGTTTGAGAGGACTCTTGTTCGTCGCCTTCGTCACTACGAGGAACACTTTCAAATGATATGTTCACATGGTCACTGAAATAGTGAGAGAAAAAGAACGAAGCTTCTTTTTCGATGTAAGATTTACATATCGAGCCTTCAACTCGTGCTTTTTGCCTCACTTTTTTCTTAATATGATTAGAGTATCTATGCACAAATAATTTACATTAATTTTAACTTTCGGATGTACTTAAATTAAAAGGAAACGTATTACATTTATCTCAAATGGATACATCCATCCATATTGCACAGGATCTCGAAGTCGTGCTTCAGATGGAAGATGAATAGGAAATGCTCCATTACATTAAAAACAACCAAGCGGAAATATTTTCTCCAATCTGTAGAGCAATAAAGCAATATCTCCTTCAATTTTACGTAAAAGTTCACTTTTAAAGTAGTCGAACAAAGCTCTTTGTAAAACAGACTAAGCTCCGTTATTACCTTCCAAACTTTTAACGACAATAGTTCTTTAAATAGAACGGGTAATAATATTTCATCATTATGTGACAGTGGTGGCTTTTCATTCCGCTCAATTTATCTTTTTTAAAGTCAGCATATCTACGAAGATGTGATGAAATCCCATCAAATTTTTTTTAACCCTCCCACCCATTTTAACACAACTTTAACTTGATTATTATCTAACTCGTAACATGCTTTGGCTTTTTTAGTAGCATTTGGTGTCGTATGAAGCTCAGGACATTTGCGTAATTCTTGTATATCGCGTCTTGATTTCAAATCATCCTTAGTCTTCCCCTTGACATTCAAAATTGTGTTAAAAACGTTATCGAATGCATTTTTCTCATTGTGCATCACATCAATATTATGATGAAGCAGAAGATGTTTCCAATAAGACAACTTTCAAAATATAATATGTTTGCACCAATTATGAATAGTCGATTTACCTACATACTCTGTTTGCACTTCGATTTCATATATCTTTGGATAGTCCCTTACAAGTTCGTATATGTCTTTTCTTGATCATATCATTGGTACTTGTCTTGTTTCTACTCTATTAACTAAAATGTTTTTCCTGTCTCCTCTGAACGGATGATTGACATGGAGAAAATAACGATGGCCATCAAACCATAAAATTTTCTTACCATTCGGTAAAGAAAACACCCGTGTTTCTTCCATGCAATATGGACATGCTAGACGATCGAAGGTACTACATCCAGAAAGTATTGCATAGGCAGGAAAATCACTTATAGTCCACAATAAAGAAGCAAACACACGAATTATTTTTCTTTGAAACATCGTATGTTTCTACTTTTTCATTCCACGGTGTATTTAACTTCTCAATCAATGTTTATAAATAAACATCGATTCCTTGTGTCCAATCGTCGGGGATAGGAACAACAACAGTAAGAAACGTATATTGCATTTTCATACACATTCACGGAGGTAAATTATAAGGTGTGATGATAATGAACCAAGATGAACATTTAGCACCAAATTGAAAAAATGGTGAAAAACCATCCGTACATAATCCAAGTCTAAAATTACGACTCTCCATTGTAAAATTAAGATAAGTTTTGTTGAAATGCTTCCATGCTTTCCATCGGCTGTTGTAGGATCTAGATTAACCCTAGAGGGGGGTGAATAGGGTTATAGAAAATTTTCTCGAATTAAACACAGAAACAAACTACAGAAATATACTGAAAAGTAAATCACACACAAAATTTACCCAGCTTCGGCAACCCCAGCCTACTCTGCATTTCCAGATTTCTATTAGAATTAAACAGTATCCTACTTACAAACACTCTACTAGACTCGCAAACCCTTGCTCCCGCTCACAAACACTCTCATAGACTCGCGCACCCTGCTCCGCCTATAGATTTTCGCAAACTCTGCTCCCGCCTATAGAGTTTTGCAAACTCGCACACCCTACTCACTGAACTAATTCTAACTAGACAATCTGACACTACCTACAACCTAGGTGGTGATTTACCAATTCTTTGACTCGAAAAGAAAAAACAGACTTCAAAATTGAAAGCAGGAGCAAAAATTAAAATACAAACTTGACTCCATAATTTTTTCTCAAATAAAACTCAAAACAAATTAAACAAAAAACCCTTTTAAAATAAACCCTAAACTAAATCCCCTTTATAATATAAAGCCGGCCCTTTTATATTTTTTAACCCGATCCACTTCTTTTGTTTGTGAAGGAGAAATGGCTGCCTCTGTTGTATTCTTTGTTCGTTCTGAATTAGGGCTTCGTTCCCTTTTCCTTTGCTACTGTAAACTGGCGGCCGATCCTCTTTTCCCCTAAATTAGGGTTTTGCGGCTCTCTGATGATCGATGGTTTGCTTTGCTTCTCTATTGATCGATGGCTATTGCTTGGCTCGCTCGTTCTCTGATGATCGAGTTCGTTGTTGATTCGGTATGTAATTTCTCTGTTTGTTGGCATGATTGTTTGCCTTTTACTCGATGCCGATGATGATGACTTGGGTTTGGTATTTATATGAATTCGAATCACTTGATTTTGCTCGTATCAGTTTGGTACTTTCCTAAAAAAAAATTTCCTGATGCGCATGGCTTTCCTGATATGTTTTTTGACTTGATGCTCACGACTTTGATTTTGATGCGTTCGATACTTACTTGACTTGAGAAGTTCCTTCGTGTGTCACCTCCAAAGTGTGCCAAATTTCCTGTGCTGTTGTACAATGAGAAATTCTATTAAATTCATTTTTATCAAGAGCACAGATCAAAGCGTTCATTGCTTTGGCATTTGTAGTTTTTAATTTCTTATCGTTAGCATCCCACCTATCCTTAGGTTTAGGAATCTCAGTACCACCAACAGTTATAGTGGAAGGTTTATAGCTAGTTTCAATGATGTCCCAAACATCATAATCAACGGAACTAAGATAAATACTCATCCTAACTTTCCAATAAGCATAATCATTCCCGTTAAACATGGGTGGCCTAACAATAGATTGCCCCTCAGAAAAAGCGTTATTTGATGAATTCATGACTCTAGACTTAAAGAAAAATACCGTGCTCTGATACCACTTGTAGGATCTAGATTACCCCTAGAGGGGGGGTGAATAGGGTTATAGCAAATTTTCTCGAATTAAACACAGAAACAAACTACAGAAATAAATATGCTGAAAAGTAAATCACACACAAAATTTACCCAGCTTCGGCAACCCCTGCCTACTGCTGCATTCCCAGATTTCTATTAGAATTAAACATATCCCGCTTACAAACACTCTACTAGACTCGCAAACCCTTGCTCCCGCTCACAGACACTCTCATAGACTCGCACACCTTGCTCCGCCTATAGAGTTTCGCAAACTCGCAAACTCTGCTCCTGCCTATAGAGTTTTGCAAACTCGCACACCCTGCTCACTGAACTAATTCTAACTAGACAATCTGACACTACCTACAACCTAGGTGGTGATTTACCAATTCTTTGACTCGAAAAGAAAAAACAGACTTCAAAATTGAAAGCAGAGCAAAAATTAAAATACAAACTTGACTCCATAATTTTTGCTCAAATAAAACTCAAAACAAATTAAACAAAAAACCCTTTTAAAATAAACCCTAAACTAAATCCCCTTTATAATATAAAGCCGGCCCTTTTATATTTTTTAACCCGATCCACTTCTTTTGTTTGTGAAGGAGAAATGGCGGCCTCTGTTGTATTCTTTGTTCGTTCTGAATTAGGGCTTCGTTCCCTTTTCCTTTGCTACTGTAAACTGGCGGCCGATCCTCTTTTCCCCTAAATTAAGGTTTTGCGGCTCTCTGATGATCGATGGTTTGCTTTGCTTCTTTGTTGATCGATGGTTATTGCTTGGCTCGCTCATTCTCTAATGATCGAGTTCGTTGTTGATTCGGTATGTAATTTCTCTGTTTGTTGGTTTGATTATTTGCCTTTTACTCGATGTCGATGATGATGACTTGGGTTTGGTATTTATATGAATTCGAATCACTTGATTTTGCTCGTATCAGTTTGGTACTTTCCTAAATTTTGTTTTCCTGATGCGCACGGCTTTCCTGATATGTTTTTTGACTTGATGCTCACGACTTTGATTTTGATGCGTTCGATACCTACTTGATTGATACGGCAACAACTTTCCCCTTTTACTTCCTGACTTTTTCAAAGATATGAACACTTGATTTTCTTGACTGTATACAATCGTGAATCTGCATAACTTTCGGCCATCATCATTTCTTTGTGTTCATCCCGGTGAGCTTCGTCTCTATCCATCTTCTCTGATGATGTTGATTTTATTGTGACATTGGTTATTGATATTGATCATTGTATCACTGTTTGTTCACTGGCCATCTTCACTGGTCTCCACTTGAACATTACATTCGTGAATATGATGTTGTCTGGTCGTTCGAAACTGTTTTATTTCAGTTGAACTTGTTTTTCATGTTTCATATATTCTGGTTGTTGTCTCGACTTGATGCTGTAGTCTTCAAGCATTTTTTTCATGTGCATCACTTGACTTCATATATTGCCTCTGACCTGTTCACCTGTAGTCTTCATTTGCAGTATGCATCACTAGTCTCTGTAGTTGTAACTGAACATGTTGTGGTCTGGACTTTGCTGTTTACACTGTTTCATGTGTGTTCATTTGGTTTATTGTATTCACTTGAGTCTTTTGCATTTGTGCATTGCCTTGAGTTTCACTGCCATACTTGTCATTGTATACTGATTCTTGATGGCTGGTGTTTATGTCTGTACTGTCTTATAAGACTGTCTCTGGACATTTTGTTATGACATCCATGTTCTTCACTGTTTATATCACTGGACTTTGACTTGGTCTTTGTTGAACTTCTGGATCACTTGTCATCTTTACTGTGTTGCACATTTGTGGTCTGTTCACCCATTACTGCACTTGCATTGCTGTTCATACTTGTATTCATGTACACTGTCATTGCTATATTGAGATCACTGTAGTTTTCATTGTGTTGAACTGAGCTGAATATCATGGTGTTTATTTGGTTTTGTATCTTGACCCTTTGTTGTTTGGTTGATGTGCATGTCGCTGACTTGCTTCCTGTCTCATTTCCATTGATATGTCTTGAACTTTTCTTGAGTCTGTAGTGTTCATTTGAGATGTGTCTCACCACATTGATCCAATTTCACCATGCATTCTTTCACATCAGTTTTCATAGTTGTACATGTGAGTTCATGCTTTGATGTTGTTTCAGTCTTCATGCACTGATGCATTTGGAGATGGTCTGTTGCACTTTGGTCTTGCATTTGTGATCTGATGCAGTTTTGATTTGTCGAAACTTTGCATTTGAGTTGAGTCATGACAACAATGACTTGACCTTTGCATTCAGTTTATTGTGCCTTGTGTTGAACCCAGTTTTAAAAACTCGGGTTTGACCTTGTGCTCGTGTCGTGATTTTCAATATATTGTACGTGAGTTGAACCCGGTTTTTCATTTGGGTTTGACCTGTGCTCACCTGTCCCTGTAGCATTATCAAGTGTATATTGATGTGCACGGCCTTGTGGCATGTACAGCGATACACTGTGCATGTCACATTGTTTGTGTATAATGAATTCAAATGTGAATGATGACGAACAACCCAAATAACTGAGGCAAATCATATTTGCAAAAATCATATTTTATTTTATATTGCAAAAATATTTCTTTTTCAATTTTACTGCGTTAGTGATTATTTTTGCAGATTGCTCAGATGCTGGATTCAAACTGGAATGCAGTTGAAGAAAAAATACGAGTGTGAGTGATATGTAGTGAAGAAATTATGTAAACTGAATTGTGATGTAATTGTGATGTAATCAAAAATGTATATGTATAGTGAGAGCTTGAATTTGTACTGTTCAAAATTGTAATAAATATTTGTTTGAGTAAAATTTCTGTTTGTATTCAAATTCTGTGTAACTTGTTCTGTTTGAATTCAAATTCTGTGTAATTTATTTTATTCAACAAATATTTATTTGATCTATGAAAAACAAAATAGTACATTACCAAATACATTTAAATGAATATATATGTTTATTATCATCAAACAAAAACATATAAGCGCATATTCATACAATCTCCCCCTTTTGATGATAACAAACATATATTTAAGATTTTGACCGTGTTAAATGTATTTGATCAATGATATACTCTAATTGCTCCCCCTATTTAAATGCTTCCTCTCTACATGATGTTCCCCCTACATATATGCATACAAATAGAAATATATAAATGAGCCTGGATGCAAATGGAAAATTATTTGACCTTTGCATGATTCTATTTGACAAAATCTTAACTTTTCTCTCCCCCTTTTGTTATCAGCAAAAGAATAATAGTGTTAGGGAAAATAGAGATAGAGTGATCGATATTAATCCAACCTTAAACTCAAATTGAATATAAATATTAAACTTCAATAAGAATCAAACAAAAACCATAACTACCCTTGTTAGGAGCATATTCCACTTTTAGAAATGATGGTAATGATGTTCTCATATAAAATCATTCAGTTGTATCTACTTGTGGTACATTTATATCAGGAATTTGAATATCTACTAATCATACATAACCGTTAGGACTTTTAAATGAGATTAGTAGTATTCCAATTTAATTTCAAAAAATGAAATCAATTATCTTCTAACCACGCATGACCGTGAGGACTTTTAAATGGGATTAGAATCAACTTGTCTATTAAATCAATTAATTTTGATATGCGTTCCATACATGCATAACCGTGTGGACTTTTAAATGAGCATGGAAGCACATAATCAAAAATCCAAGTAATTCACCCATGCATAACCGTGAGGACTTTTAAATGAGAGTGAATACTTCGGATATTTATTTATTTTTACAAAAAATGTGACATGAAAAACAAATGATTCCTGATTATAGTACCACATATTAACAAACTATATTTAATATTTGATTAACAATGGTCGATAGAAATATGATAGATATAGAAATGGTCATGGAATCTTTACCCAACAAAAAGTTTTATAACTCTTGTTTAAATTCCTAAAGAAATTTTCAAAATATACTCTTTTGAGTAATGTATGTTAAATATCAACACTTATCACCTTTTCAATCACTGTTTATCTTTTTGATAATTAGTAGGGAGTCGGATTAGTCAAAATTTGTCATTTAAAATCAAATAAAATGACTAATCTGAAAATATGGTCAAACAATTACTTTCTCGAAGGGGTTATATGAGAGAAAAAATTCTGCTAAATAAAAAAATATTTAAAATGAACAATATGCAGATATTTTCTATGAAAAACGATATAGTTACTAAATGTCTCAAAAATCACGTTCAACTAGTAATTTTTCTATCAACTAGATTACCAGTGTAATCTGCACTTGAGTTTCTCTTTCAATCCAAAATATCACTAACTAAAATTGATAAACCAGACCATGAAGAGTGCATCAAAAATTTCAAACTCAATTTTAACAACAATTTAAATGACATTCTGTGAATTTGAATTGAAGCTATGTAAATAATCAGAAAACCGAGAATATAGAGTTAGCCGAATTATGACCAAATGTATCCAACACAATGTTTAATCCAAACAAATATGTATGAAGTAATTCGAAGAATAGTGATTTTGGCATAAATGTAATTGGCCAACTACGTCGAACAAGTCAGAATCAAAAAATCATCTCTTTACAACATCTCAATATTGGCTGATTTCATTCAGAATACGGTGCAGATTATCTCAATTAATATATCGATCAGATAAGTATACCTTCACCTGTTTTACGTTTACGATAATTTTTCGTGATTGCCCATTGAGATTCTGTCACCTTTATACTAGGCTAAGGAACTTTGCTTTGTTGTCCGTTGTGTTTCTGGAACAGCCAAAATCCAGAGAACACCGTTGTTGTTCCTTAGCCTGCCACCATACCTACACGATGAAAGATTTTTGTGACCTATTTATAGGTCCATGATTGTTAGTGGCAGAAGCATTATGAATAAACAAACCCTTTGGAACCCAAACTTGTTTAGTCCTTTTATTACTGTTCCAATAGACATGAGATTTGTTTGTAGAATTCTTAGGAACCCAAACTTGTATCAGTTTTGTGTTCTTGTTCCTATGATTACAATTTTCAACACGATGTCCAATTATTTCAGATCTAGCAGAGACACTCTTTCCTATTCCATCATCATCAGCTTGTGTTTTCCCAAAACCTAGTCCTTTTCTGTTGTTAGCAAAAATTTGATTTCCCAATAACATGTTGAATGATTTTTCTCCTCTTGAAAAGTTATTCAGAGATTTCTTAAGATTTTGGACTTTGGTTTTTAGGGTTGTGTTTTCAGTGACAAGTGAGGTGCATCTATTTATAAAATCCTTTTTTCTAGTGTCAATGGTTTCCTTAAGATTCAAGTTTTCTTTTTCAAGATTCTCAAAGTTATTCCTAAGTTTTGATAATTCTAAATCTAAAATCTTACAATTTTTACATTCTAGGTTTTGAATATTTTCAAATTCAGTTTCTAACCTAAAATTTTCACGAGCAAGTTCTCTCCTATCAGATTTCAGTTTTTCAATTTTAGATTCAAGAGCATCAACTACTTTAGTGAGATCAAGACACATAAAAACAAGGTCTCTATAGGAATAGTTACCTCCCTCACTAGATTCCTCTGAGCTTGTTTCTGAATCTGATTTCGCCATAAGACACAATTTAGCCTCCTCTGAGCTGCTATCCGAAACTTCTTCTCCTTCTTCGTCATCTCAAGTCGCTGCAAAAGCCTTCTTCTTCTTTTTCTTTCCTTTGTTGTATTTGAGAAGTGGGCATTCTTGTTTGAAGTGGCCAGGCTTGTTGCAGTTATAGCACGTCAATTCATTATCGGAATTATTAGACTCTCTTGACCTATTACCAGATGTTTTCTTCTTGCGTGACTTGAATCTTGACTATTTTCTAAGATTATTGACAGCCATTGCAAGCTCTTCAATTGGATCTTCTTCATCTTCATCGCTCTCTTCTTTGCTCTTTAAGGCAATCGTCTTCTTCTTTGATTCGGAGTTGTTGCGTTCTTCCTTTGCTTTTAGCTCAAGCTCATATGTCATCAAGTTGCCAATCAACTCCTCCATGCTTAGTTTACTTATATCTTTCGATTCTTGTATTGTCGTGACTTTTGCCTCAAAGTTCATCGGTAAGACTCGTAGTATCTTCCGCACAAGCTCTACCTCAGTGAAGACCTTCCCAAGCGCTCTAGCATTGTACACCAAAGTTGAAAAACGTCCAAACATATCCTTTATGCTCTCGCCTTTGTCCATCACAAAATTTTCGTATTCATTGCTGAATAGGGCAAGACGAGACTCCTTGACTTGAGAAGTTCCTTCGTGTGTCACCTCCAAAGTGTGCCAAATTTCCTGTGCTGTTGTACAATGAGAAATTCTATTAAATTCATTTTTATCAAGAGCACAGATCAAAGCGTTCATTGCTTTGGCATTTGTAGTTTTTAATTTCTTATCGTTAGCATCCCACCTATCCTTAGGTTTAGGAATCTCAGTACCACCAACAGTTATAGTGGAAGGTTTATAGCTAGTTTCAATGATGTCCCAAACATCATAATCAACGGAACTAAGATAAATACTCATCCTAACTTTCCAATAAGCATAATCATTCCCGTTAAACATGGGTGGCCTAACAATAGATTGCCCCTCAGAAAAAGCGTTATTTGATGAATTCATGACTCTAGAGTTAAAGAAAAATACCGTGCTCTGATACCACTTGTAGGATCTAGATTACCCCTAGAGGGGGGTGAATAGGGTTATAGCAAATTTTCTCGAATTAAACACAGAAACAAACTACAGAAATAAATATGCTGAAAAGTAAATCACACACAAAATTTACCCAGCTTCGGCAACCCCGCCTACTGCTGCATTCCCAGATTTCTATTAGAATTAAACATATCCCGCTTACAAACACTCTACTAGACTCGCAAACCCTTGCTCCCGCTCACAGACACTCTCATAGACTCGCACACCCTGCTCCGCCTATAGAGTTTCGCAAACTCGCAAACTCTGCTCCTGCCTATAGAGTTTTGCAAACTCGCACACCCTGCTCACTGAACTAATTCTAACTAGACAATCTGACACTACCTACAACCTAGGTGGTGATTTACCAATTCTTTGACTCGAAAAGAAAAAACAGACTTCAAAATTGAAAGCAGAGCAAAAATTAAAATACAAACTTGACTCCATAATTTTTGCTCAAATAAAACTCAAAACAAATTAAACAAAAAACCCTTTTAAAATAAACCCTAAACTAAATCCCCTTTATAATATAAAGCCGGCCCTTTTATATTTTTTAACCCGATCCACTTCTTTTGTTTGTGAAGGAGAAATGGCGGCCTCTGTTGTATTCTTTGTTCGTTCTGAATTAGGGCTTCGTTCCCTTTTCCTTTGCTACTGTAAACTGGCGGCCGATCCTCTTTTCCCCTAAATTAAGGTTTTGCGGCTCTCTGATGATCGATGGTTTGCTTTGCTTCTTTGTTGATCGATGGTTATTGCTTGGCTCGCTCATTCTCTAATGATCGAGTTCGTTGTTGATTCGGTATGTAATTTCTCTGTTTGTTGGTTTGATTATTTGCCTTTTACTCGATGTCGATGATGATGACTTGGGTTTGGTATTTATATGAATTCGAATCACTTGATTTTGCTCGTATCAGTTTGGTACTTTCCTAAATTTTGTTTTCCTGATGCGCACGGCTTTCCTGATATGTTTTTTGACTTGATGCTCACGACTTTGATTTTGATGCGTTCGATACCTACTTGATTGATACGGCAACAACTTTCCCCTTTTACTTCCTGACTTTTTCAAAGATATGAACACTTGATTTTCTTGACTGTATACAATCGTGAATCTGCATAACTTTCGGCCATCATCATTTCTTTGTGTTCATCCCGGTGAGCTTCGTCTCTATCCATCTTCTCTGATGATGTTGATTTTATTGTGACATTGGTTATTGATATTGATCATTGTATCACTGTTTGTTCACTGGCCATCTTCACTGGTCTCCACTTGAACATTACATTCGTGAATATGATGTTGTCTGGTCGTTCGAAACTGTTTTATTTCAGTTGAACTTGTTTTTCATGTTTCATATATTCTGGTTGTTGTCTCGACTTGATGCTGTAGTCTTCAAGCATTTTTTTCATGTGCATCACTTGACTTCATATATTGCCTCTGACCTGTTCACCTGTAGTCTTCATTTGCAGTATGCATCACTAGTCTCTGTAGTTGTAACTGAACATGTTGTGGTCTGGACTTTGCTGTTTACACTGTTTCATGTGTGTTCATTTGGTTTATTGTATTCACTTGAGTCTTTTGCATTTGTGCATTGCCTTGAGTTTCACTGCCATACTTGTCATTGTATACTGATTCTTGATGGCTGGTGTTTATGTCTGTACTGTCTTATAAGACTGTCTCTGGACATTTTGTTATGACATCCATGTTCTTCACTGTTTATATCACTGGACTTTGACTTGGTCTTTGTTGAACTTCTGGATCACTTGTCATCTTTACTGTGTTGCACATTTGTGGTCTGTTCACCCATTACTGCACTTGCATTGCTGTTCATACTTGTATTCATGTACACTGTCATTGCTATATTGAGATCACTGTAGTTTTCATTGTGTTGAACTGAGCTGAATATCATGGTGTTTATTTGGTTTTGTATCTTGACCCTTTGTTGTTTGGTTGATGTGCATGTCGCTGACTTGCTTCCTGTCTCATTTCCATTGATATGTCTTGAACTTTTCTTGAGTCTGTAGTGTTCATTTGAGATGTGTCTCACCACATTGATCCAATTTCACCATGCATTCTTTCACATCAGTTTTCATAGTTGTACATGTGAGTTCATGCTTTGATGTTGTTTCAGTCTTCATGCACTGATGCATTTGGAGATGGTCTGTTGCACTTTGGTCTTGCATTTGTGATCTGATGCAGTTTTGATTTGTCGAAACTTTGCATTTGAGTTGAGTCATGACAACAATGACTTGACCTTTGCATTCAGTTTATTGTGCCTTGTGTTGAACCCAGTTTTAAAAACTCGGGTTTGACCTTGTGCTCGTGTCGTGATTTTCAATATATTGTACGTGAGTTGAACCCGGTTTTTCATTTGGGTTTGACCTGTGCTCACCTGTCCCTGTAGCATTATCAAGTGTATATTGATGTGCACGGCCTTGTGGCATGTACAGCGATACACTGTGCATGTCACATTGTTTGTGTATAATGAATTCAAATGTGAATGATGACGAACAACCCAAATAACTGAGGCAAATCATATTTGCAAAAATCATATTTTATTTTATATTGCAAAAATATTTCTTTTTCAATTTTACTGCGTTAGTGATTATTTTTGCAGATTGCTCAGATGCTGGATTCAAACTGGAATGCGGTTGAAGAAAAAATACGAGTGTGAGTGATATGTAGTGAAGAAATTATGTAAACTGAATTGTGATGTAATTGTGATGTAATCAAAAATGTATATGTATAGTGAGAGCTTGAATTTGTACTGTTCAAAATTGTAATAAATATTTGTTTGAATAAAATTTCTGTTTGAATTCAAATTCTGTGTAACTTGTTCTGTTTGAATTCAAATTCTGTGTAATTTATTTTATTCAACAGATATTTATTTAATCTATGGAAAAAAAAATAGTACATTACCAAATACATTTAAATGAATATATATGTTTATTATCATCAACAAAAACATATAAGCGCATATTCATACAGCTGTATGTGTCAACGTTCCATTTTCCTCTGTTCTCACACTATGTCATCTCATATTGGATGCTGCTACAGAAGATGCGTATAATCTTTGAAGTCTACGAGTGATGGGAAAACAATGCATACGTTTGTATGGAACTTCTTTCTTCTTCTTCTTTTTGTTGTGCCTTTCCTCTTTACATATTCTACACTTTCTAAGAGTGATGTCTTCTTTCCAAAACAGCAAGCAGCCATTTAAACATGTATCTATTTTCTGATAAGATAATCAAAAGCCGACATAAGTTTTTTAACTTCATAGTGATTTTCACACAATAAATTATCAGACGTCGTATGTCTTTTTGCAGCTTGTACAATGGCTGTAAATTCGGCTTTGGTGATTTTGTATTTTAACTTCATCGCAATGTATTCTGCAGTTGCTGATAGTTGGGTGTCGCTTTTATAACCATCCCAAAAAGGTTTCTTATCAGCAACAGTAAATCATAATTTTTTTTGCTTTAATAATTGGTTCTTCAACATTTTCGTCATCGTCGTCAACTGCAACCGTAAGGAACATTGATCGTGCTGCACCTTCAAACATATTTTCTATATGGTTCGTCGTAACAATTTCACTACCAGCAATGTCTAATTCAGACACTGCAGAAGTATTTGCTACAACTTCTGTATAACGATCACAAACATAATAATCCGTCACGAAACCATTTTTGCACAAATGGACTTTCACAATATCGAGTTATAAATACTTCAAATGTTTACACCTACTACACAAACAATGAATTTCTACATCTTTTCCATTATTAATTAAAGCAAATTCAACAAATACGTTTATACCATTATAAAAATCTTTGTTTATTGAGCCTCTCAACCATCTTCTATGATACATTCATCTCCTCTGATCAATAAAATAATCGATCATTTTTCTTATTTGAAAAAATATGTCACAAATTCAAAAAAAAATGGTCATATTATGAATTCACAATTTATTTTTCAATTTATCGATACAAAAACTTATACGCGTCAATTTTACCCCACTTAAGAAAACAATATAGAAATGTTGGTTTAAGGTTATCTTTTATTCTGGTCAGTCATCATACTTTCTATTACACGCACAGTGAACACTTACATTTCGAATATTATTTCATTTTAAACGATTCAACAAAATTTTGGCAGCATTTCCATTTTGTTTTATGCATTGTACACAAATGCATGTACGTAGTAAACAAACAAGAAAAGTGACGGCGAAATTTTGTGAACCATTTGAAATGAAATAATATATGAAATGTAATTGTTTACTGTGTTTATAACTTATCCAATACAGAGACAAACCCAACATGTTGTGTACTAGATGAACATAAATGGTAGTTTTGTGACAAAAACGACTATTTATATAACGATCATGTACAACATTCGTCGGACGGGGCCAAAACTCTCTAAGGAGTGTAAAAAAGGTATTTTATATAAAATAATATATATTTACTAATTTTACACATTTCAAAAAATTATTAATTTACCACATTTGTTCCGCGTATTTCATCGAATAAGACTGCTTTAATATTGTTGTCATTTTCCAATACAATCAAATTTCTTTTAAACTCGTGCATTCATTACTGTTGCACAAGTCAAGATGTTACACGACTCATGTCTTAATCCAATTAACACAATACAATGATAGAAACAAAACATATACAATGGTTTACATATACACACACAATCATAAATTATAATACTCTTTAAAATTTCATGATAATATATGAAATAGGTATATTATGGGATGCTATAAACCATTATTACACTATTGAAAACAATTGAAATCACTAATTAGCCCTAATTTATCAACTTGCGCAAATCAAGAATTATGGTAAAAAATAAATTTTTGGTGAAAATAAGAGATTGTACCTGAGTTAGAGGGCAGTAGATGTTGATTACGCAGAGGATCCGAAAACTCGAAATTGGTGATTGGAAGCTTAGAAAGGAGATTTGGGGATTAATGGTGGAAGAAATTCGTTTAGCTAAATGGGGAAGAAAGGGTTCAGCCTGAGCAGAAATTCGCGAATTTCTGATGGCTTCCGACGGCAGCCGACGGCCCGTCGAGAGCCGTCGGAAATTAGCAGTCGGAAGCCGTTGCTAGGCTCTGTCAGAGTATTAGCCTTTTCTAGTAGTGATTTTACAACGAAGGGTAACCGTCCAAACATGAAAAGACGATCAAATAGATCAAACTTGAAAGAGATTTCATATGCATACAATGGAAACCAAGTCATTAGCAGAAAGTTTGAACGTAAACTTAAATGGGATAAAGAAAGGATGAAGGCATCAGAAGAAGACCAAATGAAACAAAAGGATAATAGAAATGGTGATGTGCATTTTTATAAGGAATTTGATAACAACATCCTCTATGTATAAATGGAAAAAAAATCAAAGATCGTGTGCTTTATGCAGGTGCTTGTTTCCATATATATATATATATATATATATATATATATGCAATCAAAATGAAGTGTTTACTAATTATAAAGAGAAAACTGATAAGGTGGAATATGCCGGTGGTGTGGATTTGCATGTTAAGAGCATATGTTCAATTAGACTGAAAATATATGATGGAAGGGTGGTGAAGCTTACGCAAATTAGACGTATCCTAGAAACAAAAAAGAATCTTGGTCGGATATGGTAGTTGTATGAAAAAGGTTATTATTTTTCAATTCGAGGTGGAGTTATTAGTATTTAAAATGAAAATAGAGAGGCTCTACACACAAAGCGATGAGAAATAATATATATATATATATATATATATATATATATATATATAAACTACATGGAAAACATTGAATAATGAATGAAGCTCTCATATTGGAGTTGAAGAGGTAAATTTATCTAAATCAAAGTGCCGCTAGCAAAAGCAAGCCACAAAGTCCGCATGGAGGCCTTTTGTAGTATTACAAGCATTTCTAATTTAAAATATTATTATTTTGCAGATAAAGCAAAATATTATTATTATACACAAGTAAGCCGGATTATAATGGTCGTATCACTTTTACAACAATTATTACAGATGTGAGGCAAACACGCCCCAACAATTAGAAACTATGTCAAATACCAAGACAATACAAAGACTATGAGTCTATGACATTAAGATAAAGCACTTTACAAGTAGGAACATGCCCACAAAACCGCAAAGACACCAACTGCAACAACGAGCTGAAATTGCAAATTTCCAAGCATCTTTCCAATTTTTCATTGTAAGATAGAAGCATATACTTCTAACAAAATTACACAGTCTTAGCAAACAAGGCAACCATTACACAACCCATAGCTTACAGATATTGTAACGAATCGGATTTTTGACCCTCGAAAATTGACACTAATACATCCACTGTATCACATGTCGGACATTCAAGTGCCGAAAAAACCGATCTGTTAGGGTGGAAGAAGAAGATAGAAGATAGAGAAAACTAAACAAAACAGAATCTCACAACGCAGCGAATAATATATAATACCAAAATAACCTTTATAAAAAGGAAACATCTTTATTCATATAACATCAGAGTACACTAGGCTTATTCTAAATTTGGATAGTTATAGAAATATGTCCTTACATTGACAAACATATAAACTCTATAATACAACGGAAGAAAAATATACGTGAATATGTCTTGACCATTCAACTCCTCTCCAACTCCAAAGTATCCAGCTAAACTTGGGAAAACAGACTCAGTCTGACCCGAACATTACATGGAATAACACCCGCGTCAGTCTGGTAAACCAACGTGAGTAAAACTCGATAACAAGTAACAACCAAACTGATTTCTACATTTAAAAACTTTTCAAACAAAGGGTATCCCGTAAGATCATACCGCACATAAAAACGAATAAGTTTTTACCATACGATAACCAAAATATTTTATATAAAAATCCAGTGATATTATCAGAGTCTAGGTTTAAATTTAATAGATAAAATAGCTGAAATGCTTGCATCTCACATCCTAACATATTAGGCTCTACAATCGAAAACGTAAGGCATGTATTGGAGATTGGATTCCAACAATGTCAAGGTAAGGGACTACATTTCGATGATACACCTCTAGAAATTGCACTGATGCTAACACAGAGCCGGCTGCCCTTTCACATGACATACCAGATTACTTCACCCCCTTAACACCGAGGCATTATACTACCACGGTGTTTGCGTGCAAACCAACTCTGAAAAGGACATCTAGAATGGGGTGACTGCTCCTAATGGTAGATAACCACATAGAACTGCTGCATGCCATGTTTTTGTTACTCCTCCTGGTTATGAGGCTTGAGGCTATGCTTTACCTTTCTGAATAGCGATCCATCTTGGAATACTAACACCGCCCTTCAGGCGTCAATGCAATGCTAGCATTCCTCCATATAAGTTCGTTTTGGGTCTGAATAAAATCGAAGGCACTAACTCGACTACATCCATTTTGGAATTACCCTCAGGATTAGTAGCAATAGCCTTTGCGCTTCAAAGAGCACCATCTTCAATCATCATCAAAATGACTTCCACTTGGACGTACATGTTGGTTCGGAGTGGTTTTTAAATATATAAATCCGATCTCGATCTCTCCGTACCAACAACCGATAATTTCTGGTTGGCTCATTCCCGATTCTTTTGGAAGTACGTATTCGAATCCTCAACGGAAAACTCGAATTTACATTCGCACTTCCTAAGTCAAATTGAGTCAAACTTGATAGTCGGTTATTTAATTATCAAATAATAATAACAAAATCTAGAGATCTAATTACCCAAAGCAATCACGAAGCCTCAAAACCATTTTCATTTATAAATCTCCTTTTCCAAACATTTATCAACATTCATATACTTATCACATTTACATAAGTATATTCACAAAACATTTATAAGATTTCCCATTACCAAATCACTTAAAAAGGATTGAACTATATTATTTAAATTGGAGAAAAGGATAAGTCTAAGCACTATTCCTTTAGTGTTAAATGTAGAATGGATGCTTTATACCACCATTTTTAAAAGGTCAGCCTCGAGAAACCCAAAGCTCAAATTACCGTCCTTTTTATCTCAAATAAATCCTTTTATAAATTTCCCTTATCCATGAAATCCTCTTTGTTTTAACCCAAACCCGTTTACAGACATTTATCAACTTATGTACTCATTTATAAACTCTTTATAATTATTCAAACATGGCTATATAACTTCTTTATAAACTTTCAAACGTTTTATAAAACTTCCCTTTATAGACATCCAAACCCATTTATAAAATCTTTCTATAAACATTCAAAACTATTTCTGAAACTCCTTTATGGATACCCTAAAATTATTCATAAACTTCTTTATATAATATTCAAAACAATTGTCAAATCATTCTTCAAATATCTTGTTCAATTTGAAACAAACTTGAAGACCATTTTAAAACAAAATGAAATATTAACTTTCTAAAACCAAATGGAGGCTTAATGACTACAATAAATCATTAAATTTGGGTTTATTTATCCAAGTTATATCATGGGTATTGCCTAACATCAAATATGTAAGGGATTCACGCATAAAATACAATCAAACATAGATAGATGTCCAGGTTACAAATATAGATACATCCATTATTGGTGAAAAATGTATATATAGAAGTATATTCTATGTGCTTAAGATACCATGACCCGCTTATTGAAATTAACTTCCTAGTGTTTGTCACGTTACCGATATTCAACATTTGTGCTAAATACAAGTCAACTTATTTTTCAAAAAACGTATCAAAGTTTTATAATCACTACTTTAATTCATTTGGCTACTTAATGGTCCAGACAAGAGACCTTTTGATTTAAAATTAATTAACTTGAAAAGAAGATTGATTTAAAACATAACCGATTAAGTCTTCGAATAGTTTCGAAAAGATAATAATATAATTAGCTTAAACCATAATTATATCTTAATTATATCGAGATTAATTCATAATTAAACTTTAATTAACTTAATGAACTTGGTTATGTCCTAACTAACTTCTTAATGCATCTTACTTAAGGTTAAAACAATTCATTATTAGTTAAACCCTAACTAATTAAAAGTCGATTAAATAATCACTTAATTAAATAATAATTAATTAACTAATTAAATTAATTAAATAATAATTAATCATCGAATTACTTCTTAACTTCATAAACCATTAATTAAAAACTTTATTAATCACTAATTAGGCATTAATCTTCTTTAAGTGTTGCTTAACCCTTAATCACTTACTTAATTATCAATTAAGTACTAATTATTTTTAATTAATTTATTAAAAAACTAAAATATTAATTTAACTAAACTCGATCTCTTTTTATATTACTAATTAAGTTTAAAAACTTTTGCAAAACCATTTTAAAAAGAAATCACTTTAAAACGAAAATCAACAATTATGTCGAATGCATCTATAGCGACTATCGCTATGAGCGCAGTTCGCTTAAACATACTTTAAGTGAAAACACTTGCTTATTATTTCCTATTTCATGTTTAGAAACGTAAATTTTAAAGTTTTTAAGATTTAGAAACAAAGGTAGAAACTTCGAAACCATTTACAAACTTTAAAACAAGAAAACATAGTTTTTGGTTTCGAATTGGATTTCACGTTTGTCGCAACACACAAAGTTGTTAACTTTGTTTCAATTCAACTTACTTTGATTCTTAGATCACAACCATACATCCATACTATCATAGTTTGAACATCACAATGAAACACATATATAAACATAAGGTTATACGTTTACTAATTCGACAATATCACATTCAAATTTTAAATACAACACCAAACGCAAACATCCAACAAATCGCCATCGAACAACATAAAAACCATTCAATTTTCTCATCGTATTATCACCACAATAACACATCATAGTAAAGCCAAAAACATTTTCAAAATAAAGTAGTTTACTCACCTTTATGATAACTAACTTCGAACGAACTTTGACTATAACTCGGCAACGCTTTTACGCTCTACTCTAGCTTAAAATTTTAAAACTTTGCAGGGGCTAAGGCCTTGGAATGAGTTCAGACAAAGGTGATTTGGCTTGGCTAGGCTTTGTGGGGGTAATGATGGCCTTGGTTTTTGGAAGAGAGGATGTTGAAATGACAGTATAAGAAGTATAGAAGGTATAGAAGCAAGCTACAACATAAAAGGATAACGTTTTACATTTTTTTTTGAACTATGGAAGCCATGGAAATTTTAGTGAAGAAGATTTAGAAAAAATGAAGTTGGAATATAAATGAAAATGTGTATGTGAGGGTGTGTGTTTATAGATGAAAGAAAATAAAAAATTTACCATTTTAACTTTAATTTTAAAATATCCTAACATGTCATCATTTTGACATGTCACATCACCATCTTCTTCCCCCTTATATGTCATGTCCCCCTCCCTAGTCACATCACCTAGGCCATAATGGATAATGATGATGGTACTCAAAAAAATGACAAGAGATAATGATATATACTAAGTATATATAAGTTATTATTTTAAAACCATGTTTTGTCATATCACTTGCTAAACATGATTAGCATAAGATAATATACTATTGACAAGCACCATTGCCCAAGTGGTTAATTGATTCGGCTTGGTGCAGAATGTCACAAGTTCGAAACTTGCTTTGTATATAAAGTACCAGTTCAAAAAAAAAGGTAATATACTATTGATGTATTACTACTATTTGATTAATTAACTCTTATATATGTGTATATATAGTGCATAAAGGCGAACAACGTTACCAACATCTTTTCGGTGTCGAAAAGTCGAAATTTCGAAAAACGTTTTTCGGTCACATTTTCTATTTTTCTATGAACTATCTATTTTGGTAAACAAATTTTAGAAACTATTTTACCATCATTATCAAGTGATTAAAATAGGTTTATTTGTAAATAAAAAACCATTTATTTAATATTTAAACTTAACTTGAATTTCTGAAGAAATATATAAAACCGATGATACCAAAGGTCGATGTCATAAATACATTTTATTTTAAAAAAATAAAATAAATTATTTCATTTCATAATCTTGTTTAAATACATATATTAGTGTGTATCCGAGTCGTGCACGATTCTTATTGTTTAAAAGCAGATTTATTGATGAAACGAATTTCGGTTGTTTAATCGATATTTTACTTAGGACGATATCTATAAATTTTCAATATTTTACCTATGTAATTTGTTCAAAAATATTTGCCAGTTGTTACAGGTAATTTGTGCACACTCAACCCCAACAAGCCACCGCCCTCCACCTTGTTCATTCAAGCTCGAAACTCTACTTCAAGGCAAACACTGGCTTGTTGCCAAGGAAATCTCAACGGTGTTGTATGAAGGGAAGAAAGAAGACAAAGTATTGGAATATTGGGAGAAGCAGTGCAAAATCATACAAAATGTTAAGGGCGAAAGTGACATGGCCATTAAAACGTGAACATCAGAAACTCAACATCACAACACAAACCAAAACCTCAAAAACACAAACCCAAATCATGAACCGACAACTCCTAAAGCCCAAATAGATCCTAATTTTTTTAGAAATGATGAACCAAAAACCTTAAAACTTTCCAGGATCCTAATAGATGCATGGAGGCGCGTGGTTGAAAAGGTGATGACTTCCTTATTCATTCCAACTCTTGATGGACGTCTGGTACTGGAGGAAGGCGATCAAAGGTCAACAAAGAGCATAAGCAGTTAGAAAAGTAAATCTGAGAGGCTATGAGGAAGGAACCAGAAAGTGAAGCAAAGTAGCGCATAAACATCAAATGAAGGAATTGAGATGAGCGAAATGGGTGGATTAGAGATTAAGATGGAGATGGAAGAGGTGGCCAGCCCTAGCTCCCATTAATTGCTGTTTAAACCAAATTTAAACGTACATGGATATCGTATATGGATATGTGTTTATACAACTTCTATACATGCACTATTTTCAATACTGATTAAAAAAGAAAAAATTATATTTACTATTTCATAAATAATAATGAATTTAATTCATTGTAATAATTATAATTCAATTAAATCAAGTGGTAGTCGGAATATTCAACATCTCGGTTATATGACTGTTAGGTGTAAATTCGATTAGCGACTGATATCAGACAATTTGAATACTAATGTTCACATATCACTTTAGCTAGTGGTATGACATTATGACCAAATTTATCTCTTGCATAGTTTTAGTAAAATCAAATTTTACTTACTTTAAGCGGTATCCGGTAGTGACAATTATTTACATCAATTCTCTTCGTCAAAACTATATTTATATTAGGACTTATGCAATTCGATAACCGTCAAAATTCTAATATCATCAACATTTAACTTATACAGTCCAAACACAATGTACTTGGTTCAATAATAACAATTATTATTAACAGAACTGTTTTGGTCCGAGACTTTGATTTTGAGTTGACTTCTATTGCCTGTGATACTAACCTTATACAACTAAGGAGATGAATTTTCTATTGAATAGCGTTTCACTTCTAATGCTTCAACTTAACCCCACTATAGTCATTCGATCGACGCCACACCACGATTTAAATATAATTAAAGCAGAGTTTCCACATTGAAGCCTGACTGTATTCTCATGTCGAAAAAATTGTAATATTATCACGTCGATATTTTCCATTTGACATTATTTATATTAACGAATACGAAACTATCGAATGAGCCAATCCATACTTATTTAATAACTATCAGTACATAAATCCTTGCTGCATCCAGCAACCATGAGTAGTACGCTACTCAACATTTGGAGAATGTTACGTACTCCAGTATCAATGGATGTATCGATATCCAGTATCGATAATTCTTGACTATAATATTTAAAATGGTATGTTTATTTTTAGGATAAATTTTCGATTATGGCTAGTTTGGAATTCGATTTTTCAAAACATGTTACGTTTGAAACTTATTATCAAAATAAGTCATTTTCAGCCCAATCAGCAGCTAAGTCATCATATTTTGTAACTATTTAGAAATTGCGCAAGTACGAACTGCGCTTTTGAAAAAAATATTTTACTGCGACTTTGAGTTGAGCTACAAATTTTGTATTTAAAAAACCTCATCTTCGTATATGCGCAACTCATACTCCCATATTAAAATTTCTTCTAATTGCGCAACTCATGGTCACGCTAATGCCGGACAGTTAAAAAAATGCTGAGTTGGCCGTTGACTTTTGTTATCTTTTCTTTTGCTGGATTTACTTTGGACTGGTTGAAACTCATCTTCGTTTATTATGAAACAACTCTGCGGCAGTCTAAGGCGAGAAGGATAGATTTGAAGGCCAGTCTAAATTTAACATATCGAGAGTTTGAGAGCATATTTTTGGTGGATTTTGAGTTTTCTCATGACTGATGTCCAAGCTAGACGTTTAAAACCAAAATGCTACAAGTTTAAACCGTTGGAGAGTGTACGAACAAATAATAATGACATAAATAAGTGCATGGTTGATGATTCAGTGGATAGGATATCATACCATAACATGCTCTTCTCTTGTAATCAATGAGTCCGCAAAACTAATATGATGTGGCTGAAAGGTAATGATATATCACGATAAAGTTACCTAATATACAAATGCAGTAGATATCACAATACAAGCATATCATAGAATACATAACAGTATTATCAAACAACTAATATAACACACAATGTAACTACAAGAAATAAACAATGAATATAAATTGATACTCATCATTGCTGATGAATGGAGCCCGCGACAGATTAGTGCTTAAGATAAATAGAGTCGGTACCCCGGTGTACCACAGACCTCGAGTCGCATCTAATGTGGTCGAACTCGTGTAGGTCTTACTGTACCCCATAGTGAGCATAGGTAACGTATGACCTATTCTATATATCTAAAACTTGAATCCGTGTTAGACATCAATCACAATTCAATGATTCAAATTGAGGGTCCAAAATAAATAGATTTAGTGCCTCAATGTACCATAGACCCCGAGCCACATCCCTAGTGATGGATCTCGTGTAGATCTCATGTACCTCTCAATGAGCATAAATGATATATGATCTATACTATTTGCTTGAAACCTTTGTGGATCTCACCGTAACCCTCACCGAGCATAAGTGATACATGATTCACTCATAGATGATCGCCACCATCTCCCTCTCGAGCGTCGTAGATCTCTTAATAAAATCTCATCACTTCTTTGTAAAAGAGAACGACGAGCTATACCTGCACTGTTCAAGCAAGATGTTTAATCCTAAGGTGTTGTTCTTTTGCTGAAATGGCCAGGTGAAGTTGACGTTTGCGTCTGACGCGTCCGAGTCGGACGCGTCAGAACGTTGGACCCACAACTTTACCCAGTTCGGGTGAACTGTTGCTAGGGAACCGTTTGCGTCGGATGCTTCCGACGTGACGTGGATGCGAACGGCCACCCCAACGATTCACCCGAACCACCTCTTCTATATATTCCATACATTCTTCCTCTTCTTCATCATCTCATTCTACTCTCTTCTCTCCTGCTTTCTACATCTTCAATGGCAGATCCAAATGAAGAAAGTGATGATTTTGATTTTGAAAATTTGCAAGATATCCAGTTCCTTAGACTATATTATGCTACAAGTTGACCTCAAATGAGCCGGATACACGATTCTGAAGTTACCAGTATTAATTGAGTTAATGAAATTCTTACAGTTCATTCAGAACGGTATCAACGAAATTTCCGAATGAAAAAGCTTTGTTTTATGTTGTTGTGTGAGCAGTTGGAAAATTATTGGTTGCAACCGGCGGCGCACGTTACAATTAGGGAAATGGTAGCCATCTTTCTATATACAATCACTTTGGCTATTCCTATACGGCAGGTTGATGAAAGATTTCAACGACCACTTAACACCGTTAGCCGTTATTTTCATAAAGTTCTGCATTTTGTATTGTTAATGTCTGTGGATATTATTAAGCCTATAGATCCTCAATTTAATAGAATTCCAGAACAAATCAGTTCATCACCACGATATTACCCATTCTTTAGAAATTGCATTGGAGCTATTGATGGTACACATGTAATGACTCATGTTTCTCAAGCGGATATACAACGATTTGTGGAACGTAAATGTGTTCATACACATTCTTCATTCTGTAGCTTTTAATACACATTCTTCATTCTGCAGTTTATATTTGTAGATTCTGATTTGTATTTCGTTTTTGTATGCTGCATTTTGAATTCTGAACTATGTATCCGCTATTATATATTATATTATGTATTCTATGTTCGATATATGTCTATTTTATTTAAAAATAATAAACACAAATAAAATAATAATATAAATAATAATTTTGTCCTTTTCCAGTTATTAATTTCGTAAAATAACGCATTTCTCTTTCGCGAATTTACACATTTTCCAACCTCTTTTATTTGCCCTTTTCATTTGTCGCTTTCGTTTAAAAAAAAAGCCCACCCTAAATGCTACAAGTTTGAGCCGTTATGGTGTGTACAAACAAATAATGACATAAGTAAGGGAAAGGTTGATGATTTAGTGGATGGACATGATGATATTCCACACGAAAGGAAAACGGGCAAAATTCTCCATCATACATTGGACAAAGTTTGCATTTCTTGATCAACACGACACGTATTGTTAATTTTCTAATTTGGACTGTTGCAAGGGGCCCACTTCACGTGCCAACTAGCTGGATATTGTACAATTACATTACTCACTTCACACGTGTCCTCATCTTTACTTTCCCAATTTTAATCATTTCCTAGCCAATAATTGAATAATCTTTATTTAAAACAGCAAAGGAAATTGTTATTCATAAAACTAATTCGAAACATTCACATCAATAAATCGATAACAAAAACACCAAGGGGAATTTTAGGTTCAAGAAAAGAGTTATAGAAATATTTAATTTTAAAGACAAGAGGTTTGTTTTTTTAGATTTAAAGACACTTTTAGTGTAAATCACATAATGATAGTTGTATCTATCATTTTCCGTTTACAAAAAAATGTCATTTATACTAAAAAAAAACTTTTTGCTACCGAGACTAATTTTTTTTACAGCTTCTTCCTTATGCCTATTTAAAAATATAATTTAAGACTTTTAATCGTACTAGTTCAATAAAAGTAAAACTTATTAAGCTGAGCTTATTAAGCTAATTACAATTATTTATCTGCTTGCAATTGGGCTGGTTAAATACAACAAAAAAAATGTTTATAGATTAGTACGTTGATAGAGATGGATGATTTTCGGATGCGGATGTTGTCATATCCGCATCTGCATCAAAAATCATTTTCAAATATTGGATATCCGCATCACAGATACAGATGGATATTAGATAATTATTATATCCGCTAACGACCGACAATTCAAGAAATATAAATAGAAAATTTTAGTTTAACATAGATTTTTTTGAATAGAGCGTTAACAATAAATGAATATTATGATAAAAAATAGTTTTGATCAATTAATAAGCATTGCGTGCAAATAATATAAATTACTAACTTTATAAAACAATAAATAAATATCTTTTATTGTACTAAAATACACATAATCTATTTTAAAAAACCGGATGAATAATTTTCGGACGCGGATGTTTTTGTATCCGCATTTACATCCATATTTCCGAAAGTCTAACATTAATCCGATTTTCGAGTACGGATGCGGTCGGATTTCAGATTTTTGTATACCTTGATTAGCCATGGTTGACCGACACATTGCAGTTAACTTGAAACATCAAACTTAATTGCCTTTGATAAGAAGATATTAATGAATGTTGCATGTAATAAACCAACAATTGCATGGGCATATTCGTCATTTGATTACCAGCCTTATCCAAATAGGAAAACAACATTCATTCTTCTCCTCTATATATACTGAACACATCAGCGAACACTAGCTGTACAGCCTACTTCTCATTCTAGAGTCAAGCTTTCCAAGAAAACAAAAGGCGAAGGTGATTTCTGCAAAAAGAAACGAAGATGGCAAGAAAGAACGGCACATACCGTTTTTTCCCGGTACAGTCAACGCAACCCGAGTACCTGAGTACCGATTTCGAGTTCGACGAAGCGGATATCTGGGGCGAACCGAATCCCGTGAGCCTGGGCCAGACAAAACCGAAAGCACGCGGTAAAAAGAAAACGGACAAGCTGAATATGCTGATTGGCAGCACACCCGCTAATAATTCATTGCCGGTGAACATACCGGACTGGTCTAAGATTCTAAAGGAAGAGTACAGAGGAGGTGACGCGAACCATGGAAACAGGAGCAGAACGTACGAGGTTGAAGAGGATACGGACGCCGGAGCGGTGATCCCACCGCATGAGTTCCTCTGGAAAAGCCGGGCAGCCTCGTTTTCGGTGCAGGAAGGAATGGGAAGAACTCTGAAGGGTCGAGATTTGAGCAGGGTGAGAAATGCAATTTTTGAGAAGACGGGGTTCGAAGATTAATTTCATTTTTTATTTTATTTTTCTATTTGATTTTTGCTTTCGTTTTACCAACGATGAAGAAGACTTTTGGAAAACTTCGGCTATTTTTTTCACGGGCAAACGAGGAGTGTGTGAAAAGGAATATATTGTTGTTTAATTATTAATTTATGATATTTATGTATTGAACGAATTTTTGGTTGGTTTAGTTTTGATGGTTGGTTTGTTTAGAAGATATGTTCGGTTGTTGGCGTGTCTTTGTCTAATTTTTTTTTTAACAAAACGACGTCCTATTTCATTGTTTTATATATATAAAGTTTAAACTGTGGGCAGTTGATCAGTCTTCGTCGTTCATATCATATATTTTAAAACAAGTACTGTAAGCACGTCAATGATTTGATCTAGCCGGTCTGAGGATCGATCAATACTTGTGTTCATGTCATTTAATTAATGTTTCGTTCCTTGTACTTATCATATATTCTAAAAGATATGAGCTACTTCTTACGTATGTCTGAGTGAAACAAGCAAGTTAATTTATGTGATGATCAAAGCCTAAGTTTAAAGTACAAAATCTTCAACTGGATGTTTCAACGAGTAAAGTACTAGTTCAACTTTGTGCAGTGGTGAGTAGTGGGAACATATGACGAAAAGCTAAACATTGTTCTAGACTTAGAATTTTGAACGAAGACCACTCTTTTGGGTGTCTACTACTTATCCTAATTCCCCATTTTGAAACATAATAATAGCAACCCCTTTATTTATCAGGCTAAAGTAGAAGCGAATGAAGTACTAAGTTTTCATTGATTTTTTTTGAGCGCTAGTTTGTACTCATGATCTATGTCGATGTATTTAAATTTTCTGTGCGTGTTTCATCACTTAAAAAAAAATGTTTTATGCAATTTCCTAATGCAAATAGCCTCTTGATTATTAGATAATACATGTAATTGTCTTTTCTCATCCCAGCTTATACAAAATTTGTCATTCTCTTTCTTTCAATTTGTTTTTCATTCACTTCAATGATCATTTTCTTCTTCAATTCATGAAATTTAAAGTTAATACTTACATATAATTTTTACAATCGAATCTTTGACAAAATGAAGATAGAGATAAAATCAAAAGCTACAACCGTAAAAGATTGTTTCAATTGGGATTTGGGTTTAAATTAAATTTGATTCACTTGGAATTAGTTAATTGATATTTGTAATTTGTTGAACTAGACTAAAATTATCTTCATATGAGTTTTATTGAAAAGAAATATACATAAACATGAAGTACTCAGTTATTTTTCCCTAGAAATTTGGGACAAGAAAAAAAAAACATATTACCGTATAAAACTAGAAGGGAAAATTAGAAGTATTGCCTTTTTAGATTCAACGGGAGAAATGGAGGTTAATCCATTTAACCTATTTGTACTCAAACGTCATCTACATTAAGTTCCAATTCTTTCAATTCCCTTGTCCAACCTATAATATTTTAGCAAATGATCATATGATTTGCAAAGAAGTTCGCAAGTTGAAGGACAATAGACTCGCTTGCAAAAAGGTTAAATTTTAAATTCATTTGACACGTGGTGGCACGAAATGCTAGACCTATTTGGTTTTATCACTTAGTTCTCAAAAACTTGTTATAACCAATTAAATTCTGCTCTTTTTTTTCCACAAATAGTTGTTGTAACATATTAAAATCCGCTCTTTCGTATTGGGAGCGTGGGGAAAGTAGTGGGGTGAAGACCGACAACGAAATGGTATAGAAGATCAGCAGCTATTTTTGTGGTTTTCGTTTTCTTTTGGAGCTTCGAGTGTTTGAGTGAGATTGTGGAGGCGCTAGGGTTTTTTCAGTGTGTTGTGATTTCGGGTTTCAATATTTATCCGAATTTTTTGTTTGTAAACTTGGGCCTAGGCCAGGCCTTTTACCTTTATTCCAAAAAAAAAAAAACATATTAAAATCCGCTCTCTTTTTGCGAATACTTGTAACATATGAAATTTCGCTCTCTTTCCACGATTATTGAAGATTTACCAATAAAAGATAAAACTAGTAAAATCAAATACTAAATCCATATGTTTAAAATTTTTAATTCATGGCAGCATCTCTAGAGAGGTCGATCTAGGGTTTCCAAAACTCAAGATCTTCAATCTTCTTCTCTCCAACAATTTTCTCTCTTCAATCTTTCTCGTTTCAACGCCAGAGGGGCGACAAGTGGATCAAAGTCAGGATGGAGAATGGGTGGAGGTTATTCATACACTACTAGAAAACTTAATATTTACTTAGCATCATCGACGCTATACCGATGCCATGAGAAGGGGTGTCGGTAGACCATCAGTAAGTTATAGTGAGTATATTACCTATACATCATTACCGACGTGTAACAACCCGCACCTCACTTAATGCAGATATCGTTTCCAACTTAGTCACATCCGCCTCGTGCGTCGAGCTAAGGTGTGAGGTTTTGTTCCTCAAAAGGTCTCGACGTTGTTATGAGATGAAGGCTTTGCTATATAAGCACCCAAAGCATAGTGTTTTTTCACGATGTGGGACTATTATTCATATTCTGAAGGGGTGTTACGCAACGCCTTGTCTATGTCAATATATAGGCGTCGACGGGGCATCAGTATGACATCGCCCCTCTCCATAACCTCGGCCAACGTCTCTTTTCCACATTGCAATCGAAAAAAATCAATTCAACGTCTCCTTCCTTGACTTTGAACGTTTCCGCCTCAACCCCAATTCGCCGCAAGCCTTGGTCGCCGCAAGCCTTGGTCGTCGCAAGCCGTCAATTTCCCACGTCGTCGCTCAACTTCGAGGCCCCAGTTACCGACGAAGCCTACCACCTCCAGTCGATGTCGACTTCGAACGCCTCTACCTCCCTCGACTTCGAAGCCCGCCTCCTCTAGTCGCCAATGAAGCCCCAGTTGCACGACTGTATGTTTGGATGATAAAAGTTAACAAATAACTTTCATTGGATGGATTGGGTCAATATTTGAATAATTTTTCTGAATAAATTGTTATCGAATTGATTGGTTAGTCTTTGGATATGTATGTGTGTGTGTGTGTTTTTTATATTTAAAAATTGGTTCTTTGTTAATGACGTGAAGAACCAATAGGACCGGTCTCCTTAAAAAACCATACCCGATAGTAAGGAAAAGAAGCATTACATTCCCTATTAAATAAAATGTGTCATATATCACCAATACAACAGAAAATACATCAACTCAAGATATATAAGAAACAAAAGCCCAATCATTGAAGCCCACAAAACATGCACCACCACATCCATATTCAACGAGCAACCCAGACATTTGTAACCCTAATTATTTTCTCCAACGTTTTCATTTAGCCTTTGTCATTTTGCTCCACTCCCTACCTTCACATCATCTCCGCCTCACTCTCTGAGTGCCTGCAACTTCGTCTCCGCCTGGTGATCTGGAGTCGAATATCTATCTCGATGAGCTTAAACCGCTTACTCAAAGAATGATATTAATTCTATTTACAAAGATATTTTTAACAATTTACATATATTCTAATTCGAATCTGATGTTAAGTAGATCTGTTGAAAGTAGAAATTTTTACAAGTTCGCTATTTAAAAGCTATTTCCATTGTATACACAAATATATTATACTTTTATTTTAATTACATAAATTGATTTAACAATAAATATATTTTGATGGGTAGAGTTAAAATTTATGGGGTTGCCACTATTTCTATTTTAAGTAAGAATATGTTTCTTCTATAGGGAAATTTAAAAAAAAAGTCAACATTCATCTGATACGTAAATGTCATTGCCTTTATAATAGGAAGTAGGATGACCAATCATTTACAAAGATGTAGAAA
Organism: Allium cepa; assembly: GCA_030765085.1. Lineage (NCBI taxonomy): Eukaryota > Viridiplantae > Streptophyta > Magnoliopsida > Asparagales > Amaryllidaceae > Allium > Allium cepa. The sequence continues at coordinate 904,995,789 of CM060929.1, read as the reverse complement.
TCCCTAGGTTATATAACATTGAAATTTTTTGTGAATTCCACTATTTTATAATAAAATTAATAATGTCTTGACATTAATAAAAAAATTAATAATGTTATTAAATGTATTTAAAAAATTTAATGAAGTACGTAATATTAAAATTAGTGATGTTATTTAGAAATGATAAAATTTAATAATGTTATTTAAATTTAGAACAAAATGAATGATGTTATTTAAATCGTTCATAAAATTAATAATGTTATTTAAACTAAGAAAAAAATTAATAATCGATATTAGTTATTAATAAACTTAATAATGTTACTTAAAGTAATAATAAAATTAATAATGTTATTTAATTTGAATTAATAATACTACTGTGAAAGATAATACATATTTTGTTTACTTGTAGAGCTTTGTGTAGTTCGAATTTTTTGAAAGTATGTTATTTATATGATTAAAGTTTAAACTGTGGGCAGTTGAGCAGTCTTCATCATTCATATGATATATTTTAAAAAAAGTACTATAAACACGTCAATGATTTGATCGTGCCGATCTGAGGATCGATCAAAACTTATGTTCATGTCATTTAATTAATGTTTTGTTCCTTGTATTTATCATATATTCTAAAAAATATGAGCTACTTCTTACGTATGTCCGAGTGAAACAAGCAGGCAAGTTAATTCATGTGATGATCAAAGCTTTAAATTTAAATTACAAAATCTTCAACTGGATGTTTCATCAGCTAGAAGAAAATTCTTTGCTGTCGAGATAATGAGTAAAGTACTAGTTCAACTTTGTGCAGTTGTTAGTAGTGGGAACATACAATGAAAAGCTAAACATTGTTCTAGACTTTGAATTTTGAACAACGATCGCTCATTTTGTTGTCTTCTACTTATCCTAATTCCCCATTTTGAACAGAATAATAGCAAACCCCTTTATTTATCAGGAAAAAGTAGGAATGAATAAAGTACCAAGTTCTCTTTGAATTTTTTTGAGCGTTAGTTTATACTCATAATCTATGATGATGGATTTAAATTTCCTGTGCGTATTTCATCACTTTAAAAAAAATGTTTTTTGCAATTTCATAACGCAAATAGTCTCTTGATAATAAGATAATATTTGTAATTGTCTTTTCTCATCCCAGCTTATACAAATTTTGCAGTTCTCTTTCTTCCAATTTCTTTTTCATTCACTTCAATGGTCATTTTCTTCTTCAATTCATGAAATATAAAGTTAGTACTTACATATAGTTTTTACAAATCGAACCTTTGACAAAATGAAAATAGAGATAAAATCAAAAGTTACAACTGTAAAAGAATGCTTCAATTGGGTTTGGAGTTTAAATTTATAACGTCCGCCTTTCTGTATACTTTAAATCGACGATAAACCACACACGTCAGACTTAAACCATACAGAAGAGCGGATTGTTATGGGGTAAATAAGAAAAAGCAGAGAAACAGAAAAAAAAATAGAATCTTGTAGCGGAACGATAAAATATAATAATCAAATAAACAGTTCATGAAGCTGTTTTACAAAAAACATTTGATTATACTTAGACAATACATATCAGAGTTACACATACCAGAGAATAATCAATAACAATGCAGCGGAACAATGTGATGCAGTGGAATAATATAATAAATAATAGTAATACAATCTTCGTCTTCGTCCTCCAGAAATAAAATCTTCAAATCCTGAAATGCTCGGACTTACCCGAGCGAATGAAAAGACAAAACACTCGAGTCAGAACTAAAAGATCTTATGTAAGTTAAATCAACGGTAAAATATGAGTGGAACGGCGTCATAGATGTTTACGGGATTTGGCATCTCCTATCCAGTGTCTAATGTGAGTGCAGTAACTTAAGAGATGCTCCGGATTCTCATCTCCCAAGAATCCATTAAACTATTTACTATGTAGTAATATTTCGCTATTATAATAATGTCTAATAGTAAAATAAACTTACTTTTAAATAGCATTAAGGAGTTACACAATCTCCCCCTTAACACAATAATAGTCCCAGTTGTCCATCCAGTATCAGCGCATCTCCAGATCGGGAGACTACCCTAAATACTCCACGGGCTATGGGAGAAAACCAAACTCGTACAAGGCATGCTAGGGCAGGTGACACGGCACAACTAGGCAATGCCAGGGTAGATATACCAATTACGCTTTTGGGCCGGTGGTAACGCGTAGCGTGCAGCTATCGCCCACCTCGAGCCATACCCCCAAATCAAAAATCAAAAGTGGCCACCGAATCAATCCAAAAGTCAGAGTATAATATCGAAGGGACGTGTCCGATAAAAGGTGCTACCTTCTTAGCCCGTCAATCGCTCCTGTTTTAGCCACCTTATGCCAATTCACGGAAGTCCGGTCCACGTATTTACCTCAAAGGAAACGCCGCCACCATCTTACTTCATTCTGGAATCTCCACCACGTACACGGTTGTTAAAGTGGTTTTCGGAGTTGGCAGAGAGTATGACAACTTCCGATCCCGGTCCCTTTAACAACCAAATATTATTATAACACCACTGGTCATTTCAAAATAATTATACTTCAAAACCAGAATACAATATTAATTTCAAAACCATATACTTAGGATATCATTTCCGTTTCAAAAACTAAATCAATATGATATAATTTTTATGAAATCGCAAATCAATATAATATCATTTTTATTTCAAAAATCTCTTTTCCAAAATCATAACACTTCTAAAGTTATAACACTCCGAAATTAAACGCTTAAAGTATAACATTTTCAAACTACAATACTTTGAAACTCATAACTTTGAAACATACTACACCACTTAAATGGCTTAAATATTAAATTACTTTATATAATAAAATAACTTCTTCACTTTCACAAATCAATTCCAAATACAGATTTGAACCCCCAATAATCATTTCAATTTACATATATTTCAAAGCTTTAATATTCCACCATTTCAAAACTAATTCATTGATAATTCCCTATCTATCAAATTCAATTACTATTATTTAGATTTGAAATGTTTACTTAATAAATCACATATCTTTTAAGTAAAACCTTTAAACTTCAAATAACTGGATATTCTTTCAATTTAATTAACTAGATATATTCACTTTAATCACTCTAAACCAAAATCAAAGTTATAAAAATCGCACCCTTTAAATTCTCAATTTTATTTAAATTTCAAATAAAGTTTATTCGAGTATAATTCTTAAATATTTTAATTCAAATCAATTTTATATTTATCCTCCAACCTTAATTTTATTTAAGTCATTATAAACTCTATACATAATAAAATTTGAACAGATACTTAACCAAGTTATATAATAGCAATCAAATTTTATTATCTAACTTATTTTATATCTCAAAACAAATTTATACATAACTAAAATCAATAATAAAATAACATTTATATATCTTCAAAAATCAATAATTATACAACCCATATACTGCTTTATAAAACCATAGAAAACATTTCCAATTATTTTTATATATAGACCGTGGTGTCTGTATATAATTTTTTATCCTATGGTCAAGTGATACGGATATTTATCATTTCAATCCGTAATTTAAAATAAAAATACGGTTATATATTATTTCAACCCGTAATCCCGAATGAAATAAAATACATAACAACTTGCAGTTTATAACAATATAAAATACAACATCCATTCATCCAATATCGCGCATCAACCATTTATCGCAATCATCATCCAATTCAAACAATAACATCAATATAGAACAGATAATAAATAACAGGCATTTACTGGCAGTTTATATTCGATGATAAATTAAATAACAATTTAACTGGCAGTTCATATGCAATAATAAATTAAATAACAATTTAATTCAAATAAATTCAATTTAACTGGGATGATGATTAAAAATATGCCAAACAGTGGTAAATAAATTTCTATTCACATCATACATCAATTTAACAAATATAAGAAATTTTAGAAGTTGTGAGTGGGTTAAAATACTCACCTTTATACGAATCTGAAAATAATAGACTTCTAGTTAATAGCTCCGCTCTATGTTTCCTTTGTCTCCTTCTTGATTACAAGCTTTGTTCCAAAAGAATTCTTTTATTTTGATTTACTTTAATTTTCCTTCTTATTATATTAACATATATATATATATATATATATATATATATATATGTATGTATGTATGTATTTTTAAAAGGTTCGAAAAAAAGATTTGAAAAAAAGAATCGAAAAAGAAAAGGATTAAAATAAGAACTAAAAATGGAAGAGAAGATCCAGATTTGAAAAGAAAGAAGAAAGTTTGAAATAGAAGAAAACTTGAAAAAGAAGAATATTTGAAGAGGAAGGAAAAATTAAAATGATAGATATTAAGGAGATTTGAACAAAGAGGGAAAAAACGAAAAAGAAAGAAAACAAGAAGATTAGAATGGAGGTTGGGGTTTCATTTGCGCCATATCTTATTTATAAGGTTAGAGTTAGGTTTTGGGGCCAAAGAGATTTGAAAAGAGATGCCGCTATTAATTAGAAATAAATGAAATGACGTTTCAGAAAATGAAGTTGGAAATGAATGAAAAAAATAATGTAAATATGAACAAACTTGGTATTGAAATATAATAAATATGAACAGCCTTTTTAAAAGTAGCATGTATTAAAAAGAGGTAATTATTAATTAGAAAGGGAATGAATGGACAAACTCTACACTGTAAACAAACTTTTAGAATTCAAATTTCAAAACAATCGTTCACTTAATTAATTTTGTTAACCCTAAACATACCAAAATTAACATCCGTTAAAGATTTAATTAACACACAATAAAGGAAAATAAATTCTCTACATAAATTTGTGTCATAAATTAAAAGAATATACAACATTAAGAACTTTTCATTTCTCCCTCTTTATGATTAGATTGGAAATTAAACAAATATGTTAATATTTCGATTGAATGTTTTACTAGGAATGCACTAACATACATTCAAAAATATGATAGCATAAGCAAGGTAATATAAACAGGTGTATAATATGTATATGTACATGTTTATCGCCACTTATAGTTTACATTCATAAATAAAAAGTATGAAAATAATCCACATAAGGAGGCAATGAATGTAAGAGTAAATTAGAAAAGTAAAGATGGAAAGGTAAGTTATGTTGCAGTTAAAATCTAATTGAAAAGGAAATAGTCAAGTGTAAATCTATTTTACCCCATTTATCATCTCCTATTAACATTTAATTTAATAACATATGAGATTTCAAACCTAAATAATCATTTCTTTTTAATGATCTAATTGGATCTAAAACATAAGTTTAAATTTAGGTATAAACATATATGCAATAAAATAGCATTAAATTTTGAAACGTGAACAGATTTAATTGGAAATAAATCACCCAATCTAAATTTATTTCAATATATGTTTACAATTAACGTCTTCCTACTTTTTAATTAAAAGATTACAATCACATTAATTGTCATTGATTTCTAAGGCAAAATAAATGAGACAATTCAATTCCTTTTATACTAATTTAACGTATTTACGGAATTATTGTATACAAACCAAAAGTTATTAATTCTTATTTCTATAATAATTTTTTTTCAGCTACCAACATTTCAAATAAATAAACATATGATTTTTTTTATTTAGTAAAGAAACATGTGTGTATATATATATATATTTACATTTATTAATCCAATCAATTGGGATTTACATTCATATGGTCATTTGTTTTATTCCTTATTAAACTTTACAATTATTTCCAATTTAAGCTCTACAATTACACTCCTAATTTGCTTTACCATTACAATTGATTGAAATCACATTAACAATTGTCAATTTCATTCAATCAACATCAACAATCACATTCATACTTTATTATCAACCAACAAATATTATAATTACTTACCTAACATTGATTTTATCAAATTATAGTTTATTACGTATTATTTTAATTATTGCTTCATTCATAAACCATCAACAATACATTATTACCAAATATTACCTGAATTCACACTAACGTACTATTTGATTTCATTTATTGCAATTGGTTTCAATTAATTGGAATTGCACTAAATTAGTTATTTATCTACTTGCATTAACGTTATTACCTTTAATTGCAATTTGATTACCAATCTTATTTAACACACTAAATAAATAAATAACATATATTAGTTGTCACCTATTTACTTTTACTTACATTTACAAGTTTATTGCTTACCATTAACACCGTATTATTTCATTAATTAATTCAATACTTACATTTGTTTTTCTTTTATTTCACTTACAAATCTAATCTACAATAACCGCAATAATTAAGTTAATTGATTGCGATTGATTCCCAATTAATTTTTAATATATTAAATAATGTGTAACTTATAATAATGTTAGTCACATTTACCTTAAATCACATTTATAACACCTTTAAGTTTATTATCGTAAACAAATGTCACAACTTACCTCTATAACACAAATTTTGTTATTTTACCACTAATTATGTGCTAGTTCAAAAGTTTATACACACTTGCAATTATTTACTTATATTCAATTTATAACCAAGTTATAACCTTTACATCATTTCAATTAATTACGATTTCATATGAATTGTGAATAGTTAACTTACATTAGTATTGATGCAATTCATTCTAGTTATCATTTCCACTAACAATTCACAAATTTTTATTCTCTTCAATATTAAATTACAAAATTTTATTAAATTAACCAATTTAATTGTCGAAATTTATGGGTCGTTACACTCTTCCCCACTCAAAACTTTTCGTCTCTGAAAAGAAAAAAGAAGGTAAAAGAAGAATTAGGGATCAATATATCTTACTTAAAATATTAAATTTATAAACAAATAACTTTACAAAATTAATTAATTTAAATAAAATATACCAATTTATAACCATTAAATATTTTTATACTCAAACTAATAAAGTTTGGAAAACATTTCAAAAAATTTCTAAGTCCAAAATTTACGGAAAATTTTGGCAGAGTCTCCTTTGTACGGAGAGGCTCGAGAGAAAATATAATATCAAATATAACAATATACAACATATATTTTCCAAAATAATATATATCCTAACCCAGGAAAAATAATATAATAACGCTATAAACCATAATCCAAGAACGTGCCTATTAGTCGGGCAATTTACGCTTAATTATGAAACCAAAAGCAGTAGCAATTGCTTCCATAACCTGCATTTCACTTATAAAATCTAAAAGAGTTAATAATTATATAGAATGAAATATTAATTTTGTTTCATCCACTAGCAACCAAATCAATATAAACAACAATCACTTGCAATCACAACATACAACCACCATATGAAGCCAATAAAATCAACCATCCATGTCAAACAAGCAAATAGTTGTTCGGGTTTAAAAACTGTAAATCGTACAGAGTGGAGAGTAAACTATTAAGTGCACCATTTACTCAATAGTCTTAGATGAAAATAAATAGATTATTCATACATCCAAACAAATTTAAAGTATCCTTACCCAAACAACCATAAACCAAAACAAACAAATCCAAACAGTAAATTAGGTTCATTCTTGTCAATTTCATTTCATACATTTGTCATTTGATTTCCTTTTTATCCATATAATGATTTATCTTTTAATTTACATTTATTTCTTGCAAATTTTCATTTTCTATTCATTCATTTTATTTTATCCGTATAATGCAAATTTCTTTTATTTACATTACATTCATTTATTCATTACTTAATCTCATTTATTTACAGTATTCATCTATCTATTTATTTTTATTATAAATAACTTCAAAATTTACTCCAGTTTATTATCATTTCTTTATAACCTTTCTATTATATTTAATTAGTGGCCCTTCAGTCAGGCTCAAGTTTATAACAATTATAACTTTAAATTCTTATTTATAAAAGAATTCATTGAATACTTTCATTACTTCAAGTTTTACTTGTAAAATTTCCCATTACATTTCTTTTAACATTTTAACCTTTTTATAGTTGGTAAGTTATATACATGTGAAAGAATGCAAATGAAACTTACACAAGTTTTACCTTATTTCTTTTACTTTAATTTAATATTCAATAATTATAACTTTTGGTTTATAAGTTACAAATTCAACATTCTTATAGTTTCATTTATAACTCAACATTTAATCTCTTATTTCATTTAGAGGTCCCAATTATTAATTAATTTCGTTCCATTTTACTACAATAATTCACACTATTAATTAATAGAAACTTAAGAACTAAATACCGAGTCTAATTTCAAATCATTTAAAATAATAGATAAATATATACTTACAACTTATATATCCAATTATATTTAAAACAATTTAATGTTTATATTTGTTTATCAAAATCAATATGCAGTAAAACTACTACATTGGCCTTCCCACTTCGAAACCCGAAAATAAATGTCGATGATGCGTGCACTCATCACCGAAATTATTCTCCAACGACAGAGAGGGGAGTACATAACTTATTTCTTCCAAAATTTCTTTAAAGCAATTCTTTCAAATCATATCGAACTATTTATATCAGAAATACTTCTAAATAATATTATTATTATATTCCAAAATCATTTGAAAGAAAGTTTCAAAACCCTGGAACTTAAGTTCTAAATTTCCATATTTACTTTATTTTTATTTGTAAATTTTATTTTACAACCAATATTTATAAATTTCACTACCTAACAACCAATATATTACAACCAAATATAACCTTTATATAAAAATTTATCTTATATATAGAAAATATAATACGAAAAATTATTTCATTCACATATATTCAAAACAAATATCGTGTCGGTCTGTCCTATTAAGTGTTTAGAAATCCCAATTGATGTCATAGCGCCCCATGCACCAAGCAGAATTTATAAATACAAAACGGAACAAAGCAACACAATATCAAAACCTTTTTATAACACAAACAAACACACTCTCTCATATACATACACTCAGCGACTCATCATAGGGTATTGCTACCCTATTAATAAAGAGTCAAACCCCATAAAGCTAAGGTTTATCGCTAAACCAAAGCTTTGATACTAGATGTAACGTCCTCCTTTCTGTACACTTTAAATCGACGATAAACCGCACACGTCAGGCTTAAACCATACAGAAGGGCGTATTGTTATGGAGTAAATAAGAAAAAGCAGAGAAAGAGAAAAAAAACAAAATAGAATCTTGCAGCGAAACGATAAAATATAAGAATCAAATAAACAGTTCATGAAGCTGTTTTACAAAAACATTTGATTATAATTATACAACACATTCATAGTTACACATACCAGAGAATAATCAGTAACAATGCAGCGGAACGATGTGATGCAGTGGAATAATATAATAAATAATAGTAATACAATTCGTCTTCGTCCTCCAGAAATAAAGTCTTCAAATCCTGAAATGCTCGGACTGGCCCGAGCGAATTGAAAAAACAAAACACTCGAGTCAGAACTAAAAGATCATATGTAAGTTAAATCAACAGTAAAATATGAGTGGTACGGCGTTAGAGATGTTTGCGGGATTTGACATCTCCTATCCAGTGTCTAATGTGAGTGCAGTAACTTAAGAGATGCTCGGGATTCACATCTCCTAAGGATCCGTTAAACTATTATTATGTAGTAATATTTCGCTATTATAATAATGTCTAATAGTAAAATAAACTTACTTTTAAATAGCGTTAAGGAGTTACCCAATCTCCCTCTTAACACAATAATAGTCCTTGTAGTCTATCTAGTATCAGCGCATCTCCAGATCGGGAGACTACCCTAAATACTCCATGGGCTACGGGAGAAAAACAAACTCGTACAAGATGCACTAGGGTAGGTGACACGACACAACTAGGCAATGCCACGGTAGATATACCAATTATGCTTCTGGGCCGGTGGTAACGCGTAGCGCGCAGCTACCGCCCACCTCGAGCCACACCCCCAAATCAAAAATCAAAAGTGGCCACCGAATCAATCCAAAAGTCAGAGTATAATATTGAAGGGACGCGTCCGATAAAAGGTGCTACCTTCTTAGCCCGTCAATCGCTCATGTTTTAGCCACCTTATGCCAACTCATGGGTGCCGGGTCCACGTATTTACCTCAAAGGAAACGCCGCCACCATCCTACTTCATTCTAGAATCTCCATCTACACGGTTGTTAAAGTGGTTTTCGGAGTTGGCAGAGAGTATGACAACTTCCGATCCCGGTCTCTTTAACAACCAAACGTTATTATAACACCGCTGGTCATTTCAAAATAATTATACTTCAAAACCAGAATATAATATCCATTTCGAAACCATATACTTACGATATCATTTCCGTTTCATAAACTAAATCAATATGATATCATTTTTATGAAATTCCAAATCAATATAATATCATTTTTATTTCAAAAATCTCTTTTCCAAAATCATAGCACTTCTAAAGTTATAACACTTCGAAACTAAACGCTTAAAGTATAACATTTTCAAACTATAATACTTTGAAACTCATAACTTTGAAACATACTACACCACTTAAATGGCTTAAATATTAAATTACTTTATATAATAAAATAACTTCTTCAATTTCACAAATCAATTCCAAATACAGATTAGAACCCCCAAATAACCATTTCAATTTACATATATTTCAAAGCTTCAATATTCCACCATTTCAAAACTAATTCTTTGATAATTCTCTATCTATCAAATTCAGTTAATATTATTTATATTTGAAATGTTTACTTAATAAATCACATATCTTTTAGGTAAAACCTTCAAACTTCAAATAACTAGATACTCTTTCAATTTAATTAACTAGATATATTCATTTAAATCAACTCGATATTCATTTAAATCACTCTAAACCAAAATCAAGTTATAAAAATCATACCCTTTAAATTCTCAATTTTATTTAAATTTCAAATCAAGTTTATTCGAGTATAATTCTTAATACTTTAATTCAAATCAATTTCATATTTATCCTCCAGCCTTAATTTTATTTGTCATTATAAACTCTATATTCAATAAAATTTGAACAGATACTTAACCAAGTTATATAAACGCAATCAAATTTTATTATTTAACTTATTTTATATCTCAAAACAAATTTATACATAACTAAAATCAATAATAAAATAACATTTATATATCTTCAAAAATCAATAAATATACAACCCATATACTGCTTTATAAAACCATAGAAATCATTTCCAATTATTTTTATATATAGGCCGCGGTGTCTGTATATAATTTTCTATCATATAGTCAAGTGATACGGATATTTATCATTTCAATCCGTAATTTAAAATAAAAATACGGTTATATATCATTTAAAACCGCAATCTCGAATGAAATAAAATGCATAACAACTTGCAGTTTATAACAATATAAAATACAACATCAATTCATCCAATATCAAGCATCAACCATTTATCACAATCATCATCCAATTCAAATAATAACATCAATACAGAATAGATAAAAAATAACAGGCATTTACTCGCAGTTTATATTCAATGATAAATTAAATAACAATTTAACTGGCAGTTCATATGCAATAATAAATTAAATAACAATTTAATTCAAATAAATTCAATTTAACTGGGATGAGGATTAAAAATATGCCAAATAGTCGTAAATAAATTTTTATTCACATCATACATCAATTTAGCAAACATAAGAAATTTTAGAAGTTGTGGGTGGGTTAAAACACTCACCTATATACAAATCTGAAAATAACAAACTTTTAATTAATAGCTCCGCTCTATGTTTCCTTAGTCTCCTTCTTGATTACTAGCTTTGTTCCAAAAAAATTATTTTATTTTGATTTACTTTAATTTTCCTCTTATTATATTAACATATATATGTATGTATGCATTTTTAAAAGGTTTGGAAAAAAAGATTTGAAAAAAAAGAATTGAAAAAGAAAAGGATTAAAATAAGAATTGAAAATGGAAGAGAAGATCTAGATTTGAAAAGAAAGAAGAAAGTTTGAAATGAAGAAAATTTGAATAAAAAGAATATTTGAAGAGGAAGGAAAAATTAAAATGAGAGATAATAAGGATATTTGAAGAAAGAGGAAAAAAAGAAAAAGAAAGAAAAGAAGAAGATTAGAATGGAGGTTGGGGTTTCTTTTGCGTCATATCTTATTTATAAGGTTTGAGTTAGGTTTTGGGCCAAAGAGATTTGCAAAGAGAGGCCACTATTAATTATAAATAAGTGAAATAACGTGTCAGAAAATGAAGTTGGAAATGAATGAAAAAAATAAAGTAAATATGAACAAACTTGGTATTGAAATATTGTAAATATGAACAGCCTTTTTAAAAGTAGCAGGTATTAGAAAGAGGTCATTATTAATGAGCAAGGGAATGAATGGACCAACTCTATACTGTGAAAAACGTTTAGAATTCAGATTTCAAGACAATCGTTCACTTATTTAATTTTTTTAACCCTAAACATACCAAAATTAACATCTTTTAAAGATTTAATTAACACACAATAAAGGAAAATAAATTCTCTACACAAATTTGTGTTATAAATTAAAAGAATATACAGCATTAAGAACTTTTCATTTCTCCCTCTTTGTGATTAGATTGGGAATTAAACAAATATGTTAACATTTCGATTGAATATTTTACTAGGAATGCATTAACATACATTCTAAAATATGATAGCATAAGCAAGGTAATATAAACTGGTGTATAATATATATATATATATATATATATATATATATATATACACATCTTTTTTCGCCACTTATAGTTTACATTCATAAATAAAAGGTATGAAAATAATCCACATAAGGAGGCAATGAATGTAAGAGTAAATTAGAAAAGTGAAGATGGAAAGGTAAGTTATGTTGCGATTAAAATCTAATTGAAAAGGAAATAGTAAAGTGTAAATCTATTTTACCCATTTTATCATCTTCTATTAACATTTAATTTAATAATGTATGAGATTTCAAACCTAAATAATCCTTTCTTTTTAATGATCTAATTGGATCTAAAACATAAGTTTAAATTTAGGTATAAACATATATGCAATAAACTAGCATTAAATTTTGAAACGTGAACAGATTTAATTGGAAATAATTCACTCAATCTAAATTTATTTCAATATATGTTTACAATTAACGTCTTCCTACTTTTTAATTAAAAGATTACAATCACATTAATTGTCATTGATTTCTCAGGCAAAATAAATGAGATGATTCAATTCCTTTTATAGTAATTTAACGTATTTACGGAATTATTGTATACAAACCAAAAGCTATTAATTCTTATTTCTATAATAAATTTTTTTAGCTACCAACATTTCAAATAAATAAACATATGATTTTTTTATTTAGTAAAGAAACACACACACACACACATATATATATATATATATATATTTATTTACATTTGTTAATCCAATCAATTGGAATTTACATTCATATTGTCATTTGTTTTATTCCTTATTAAACTTTACAATTATTTCTAATTTAAGCTCTACAATTACATTCCTAATTTGCTTTACCATTACAATTGATTAAAATCACATTAACAATTGTCAATTTCATTCAATCAACATCAACAATCACATTTATACTTTATTATCAACCAACAAATATTATAATTACTTATCTAACATTGTTTTTATCAAATTATAATTTATTACATATTATTTTTATTAGTGCTTCATTCATAAACCATTAACAATACATTGTCACCAAATATTACCTGAATTCACATTAACGTACTATTTGATTTCATTTATTGCAATTGGTTTCAATTAATTGGAATTGCACTAAATTAGTTATTTATCCACTTGCTTTAACATTATTACCTTAATTGCAATTTGATTACCAATCTTATTTAACACACTAAATAAATGAATAACATATATTAGTTGCCACCTATTTACTTTTACTTACATTTACAAGTTTATTACTTACCATTAACACCGTATTATTTCATTAATTAATTCTATACTTACATTTGTTTTTCTTATATTTCACTTACAAATCTAATCTACAATAACCATAATAATTAAGTGAATTCATTGCGATTGATTCCCAATTAATTTTTAATATATTAAATAATGTGTAACTTATAACAATGTTAGTCAAATTTACCTTAAATCACATTTATAACACCTTTAAGTTTATTACCGTAAATAAATGTTACAACTTGCCTCTATAACACAAATTTTGTTATATTACCACTAATTATGTACTAGTTCAAAAGTTTATACACACTTAAATTTGTTTACTTATATTCAATTTATAACCAAGTTATAACCTTTACATCATTTCAATTAATTGGGATTTCATATGAATTATTAATAGTTAACTTACATTAGCATTGTTGCAATTCATACTAGTCATCATTTCCACTAACAATTCACAAATTTTTATTCTCTTCAATATTAAATTACAAAATCTTATTAAATTAAACAATTTAATTATCGAAATTTGTGGGTCGTTACAAAATTAAGTTTGATTCACTTGGAATTAGTTAATCGATGTTTGTAATTTGTTGAACTAGACTAAAATTATCTTCATATGAATTTTATTGAAAAGAAATATACATAAACATGAAGTATTCAATTATTTTTCCATCGAAATTTGGGATTAGAAAAAAACATGTTACAGTATAAAACTAGAAGGGAAAATTAAAAATATTGCCTTTTTAGATTCAACGGGAGAAATGGAGGTTAATCCATTTAGCCTATTTGTACTCAAACGTCAACTGCATTAAGTTCCAATTCTTTCAATTCCCTTGTCCAACCTATAATATTTTAGCAAATGATCATATGATTTGCAAAGAAGTTCGCAAGTTGGACAATATACTGACTTGCAAAAAGGTTAAATTTTAAATCCATTTGATACGTGGTGGCACGAAATGCTGGACCTAGTTGGTTTTATCACTTAGTTTATTCTCAAATACTTGTTGTATCCAATTAAATTCTGCTCTTTTTTTCCCCAAATAGTTGTTGTAACATATTAAAGTCCGCTCTCTTTTTGCAAATACTTGCTGTAACATATGAAATTTCGCTCTCTTTTCACGATTATTGAAAATTTACCAATAAAAGATAAAACTAGTAAAATCAAACACTAAATCCATATGTTTAAATTTTAAATTCATGGCAGCATCTCTAGAGAGGTCGATCTGGGTTTTCAAAAACCCTAGATCTTCAATATTCTTCTCTCTAACAATTTTCTCTCTTCAATCTTTCTTGTTTCAATTTTTAAATTCTATAATTTTTTTCAACGCTAGAGGGCACCAAGTGGATTAAGGTTAGGATGGAGAATGGGTGGAGGTTGTTCGCACACTACTACAAAAGTTAATGTTTACTTAGCATCACCGACGCTATAACAATGCCACGAGAAGGGGTGTCGATAGAGCATCAGTAAGTTATAGTGAGTATATTACCTACACATCATTACCGACGCCTCGTCTATGTCAATATAAGCCTGGCGTCAGTATGACATCGCCCCTCTCCATAAACCCATCCAACGTTCTTTTCCACATTGCAATCGAAAAAAAAACCAGTTCGCCGTCTTCTTCCATGACTTTGAAAGTTTCTACCTCAACCCCAATTAGCCGCAAGCCTCGAGCGCCGCAAGCCTTGGTCACCACAAGTCGTCAATTTCCCCACGTCATCGCTCAACTTCGAGGCCCCAGTTACAGGCGAAGCCTACCACCTCCAGTCGATGTCGACTTCGAATGCCTCTGCCTCCCTCGACTTTGAAGACCGCCTCCTCTAGTTGCCAACGAAGCCCTAGTTGCACGACTGTATATTTGGATGATAAAAGTGAACAAATTAACTTTCATTGGATGGATTGGGTCAATATTTGAATAATTTATCTGAAAAAATTATTATTGAATTTATTGGTTAGAATTTGGGTATGTATGTGTGTGTTTTGTTTTGAAAATTGGTTTTTTATTAATGATGTGAAGAACCAATAGGGAACCGGCCTCCTTAAAAAACCTTACCAGAGTAGTAAGGAAAAGGAGCATGACATTCCCTATTAAATACAATTTGCCATATACCACCAATACAAAGAAAACACATCAACTCAAAATATATAAGAATAAAAAGCCCAATCATTGAAGCCCACAAAACACGCACCACCGCATCCATATTCAACCAACAACCCAAACATCTGAAACCCTAATTATTTTCTCCAATGTCATCATTTAGCCTTTGTTATTTTGCTCCACTGCATACCTTTTCATTATCTCCGCCTCACTTTCTAAGTGCCTGCAACTTCGTCTCCGCCTGGTGATCTGGAGTCGTATATCTACCTCGATGAGCTTAAACCGCTGATTCAAAGTATGATATTATTTCTATTTACAAATATATTTTTAACAATTTACATATATTCTAATTTGAACCAGATATTAAATAGAATTGTTGAAAGTAGAAATTTTTACAAGTTAGCTATTTAAAAGCTATTTCCATTATATACACAAATATATTATACTTTTATTATAATTATATAAATTGATTTAACAATATATTTTGATAGGTAGAGTTTAAATTTATGGGGTTGCCACTATTTCTATTTTAAGTAAGAATATGTTTCTTCTATAGTGAAATTTTATAAAAAAAGTCAACATTCATCTGATATGTAAATATCATTGCCTTTATAATAGGAAGTAGGATGACCAATCATCTAAAATGATGCAGAAATCCCTTGGTTATATAACATTGAAATTGTTTGTGAATTCCATTATTTTATAATAAAATTAATAATGTCTTGACATTAATAAAAAAATTAATAATGTTATTAAATGTATTAATAAAATTAATGAAAGTATGTAATATTAAAATTAATGATGTTATTTAGTAATGATAAAATTTAATAAAGTTATTTAAATTTAGAACAAAATGAATGATGTTATTTAAATCATTCATAAAATTAATAATGTTATTTAAATTAAGAAAAAATTTAATAATCATATTTAAATTATTAATAAAATTAATAATGTTATTTAAAGTAATAATAAAATTAATAATGTTATTTAATTTGAATTAATAATACTACTGTGAAAGATGATACGTACTTTGTTTACTAGTAGAGCTTTGTGTAGTGTGAAGTTTTTGAAAGTATCTTATTTATATTTAACCAATTCAAAAAAATTTCATGGAGTTTAATAACTAGGAAAATGATGGTTATAAGTAGAATTCATCTACGATATATTCAAGCTCTTCATCTTAAGCCTAACACTTGTAGCATTGTTGAACACATACACTCTCAAAACTTAGAAGTTAATGAAGTTATAATTAATATACGAATTTGTGAATAAACTAATTAATGCATGAACTATAGTTTATTTGCAATAGTAAGAAGTTCATTAAGTTTTAAGTTTTGATGTTTATCTCTAAAATAATTAATACATTTATTAACATGTACATTTCGAATTTAAATTTCTTACTAGTTTTAGATGAATGAATATACATGATATGTTGTAGATGATTATAGTAATAGTGATGCATGCACTTTGTTTTCAAACAGATAGTATTTAATTTGAGAAAAGAAATCAATGTCTACTTAGAATATACATGATTTAGCCTTGAAGGTGTTACACTTAAAGATTTAGATATTATAATCAATATTTAGTTAGATTATCCACTTTGAATTAGGGGTGAGCGTTTGGTAGGTTTGGTTTATCTGACGATGAAAATTGTTAAATCGAACTAAAACCAATAAAAATAAAACCAAACCACATCAACTAAATTAAGTTTGGTTGGTTCAATTTATTACTGATTTAACCGAATGAAAAATGTTTTACAGTTTATGTTTGGAATATTCATTATAATTTGAAATAAAACATAAATATATGATTAAAGTATTCTTATTTATCATTCTTATGCTTTTTAAAAGTAATTTTGACACATATATGATAAATAAAATTTATTTGTATACAAAACAAATCAATTTTTTTTATAACATCGATAATTTTGAAAATATAATAGAAGTTCAATTAATTTGGTTAAACCGATAACCAAACTAATTTTTTATAGACCAATTTTGAACCAATTTAGTTTCAAACAAACCAAGCCGACCAAAATGAATTGGTTTGGTTGGTTTATTTGGTTTTACCAAATAATGCTTACCCCTACTTTGAATTAATAATACTATCGTGTGAAAGATAATATAAGCTTTGGTTATATATAGGAATGATTCCATTGCACTTGAAGACATTGCGCTTGAAGGTTTATATGGTTCTTTACCATATAATACAATGATTGCTTTTTCTGATGATGGTCATCTTTCATTTTTTGCAAATTCTACCAATGTTTCAATCGTATCCATCTAATGATAGCATGGATATGATCGAAAGACTAATAGAATTTTCTAAAAAGGAGCGACGTGCATCATCACAAAAACCATTATTTTATTGGATTGTGAAAAACAAGGATGGCCCACATCCATAGCAGCGGTGACTGGGCATCTGTAGTAGTACTGTTGTAAATGGTGATGGTGGATTGTGGAAGAGCTAGGGGATGCTTATAACACTAAAGTTGTTGGCTGTCAGTGGTGGTGGTGGTTGTCGTCACCAGAGGTAGCAGTACTGCCACCAGCACCACCTCAACCACCACTACTAGTTATAATAGCACTACCATGCACGTCGCATGGAAACTTATTCTATCAATATTATCACATTGTCATGCCTTGCAATCAGTGCGGATGTTTGAGTTTCTAAGGAATGAGAGATTGAGGAGTCAGTGAGATGTAATTTCAAATGGTAATCCTACTTTAGAAGATGATTTGGGTAACATCCTGATATTTTCAACCATTCGCATCCACACATGTCGGATTTGAATTGCTCAAAATACCAGATTGTGAATTTATATTTGGCAAAACTCAGCATATATAGTAAATAAATAAAAATCACAAAATCACAGACACAGAGTAATATACAATATGCAGCGGAAACAAAATGAATAGTAGTTCATGAAGCTACTATATATATATCAGAGTTAAATAAGATACAATAAAAGTTTCAAATACAATAGTCAAATACAAGATTAGAATACGTCACTGAAATCAAGTGAATTACTACAAGCCGAAAGGATGTAAATGGATCTCCAAACGAAGCTCCAACTCCAAAGGTGAGTCTCAAAAGCTGTATTACTCAGTCCGACACGAGTGTAAAGCAAAACACAAAACACTCGAATTAGGATTAACATTCTTATATCAATAAATCCAACTCAAGTGAAATAACAACCGAAATACAAGTAACCCAAAGGATGTTTGGGATAACCATCCTCTAAGGATCCATTAAACAACTACTATGTAGTAATATAAGCTATTATAATAATGTCTAAAGTAAAGTATACTATTTAAAAATAGCATTAAGGCTTTACATTTTCCGCCTTAACACTTTTTATAGTCCTAATAGTCTATACAGTACAGTAATACCTCCTGACGGGAGGCTACCAGAGGATACTCCATAGGTACGATACAAAGCAAACTCGTAATGGTCTCGATAGGGTAGGTGACATGGCACAAAAAGGCAATGCCAAGGTAGATATACCAATTACGCATCCGGGCTAGTGGTAACGCGTATCAGCCACTACCGCCCACCTCAGAACACACTCCCAAATAAAAAAAAAAAATGTGGCCACCAAATCAATCACAAAGTCAGAATATAGTATCAAAGGAATGTGCCCGATCGGAGGAATGACCTCACTTGGTCCGGAATGGCTCCTGTTTTAGCCACCTTATGCCAACTCACGGGTGTCGGGTCCACGTATATACCACAATAGAATGTCGCCACCATCCTACTTCATTCAGGAATCTCCACCGCGTACAAGGTTGTTAAAGTGGTTTTCGGTATTGGCAGATGACAATATCTGATCCCGGTCTCTTTAACAACCAATCGTTATTATAACACTGCGGTCATTTGAAAATAATTTATACTTCAAAACCAAAGTATCATTGCCATTTCAAAACCATATCAATACGATATCATTTCCATTTCAAAACCAAATACGATATCATTTCCATTTCAAATATATCCATTTCCAAAAGCATAACACTTTCAATGTTATAACACTTTCAACCCAAACACTTGAAATTATAACCCTTTCAAAACAAAATATTTTGAAATTCATAACTTTGAAAACATAACTTCCACCACTTAAACAGTTTAGATATTAAAATAGTATATACAATATAATAGTTTATAAAGTAAAATAGTTTATATAAAAGAGTTATAAGTTAAAATAGTTTATATTAAAATAGTTAGTATATTAAAATAATTTATATTAAAAATGATTTAAATTAAAATAGTTTATATTAAAATAATTTATAAAGTAAAATATAAAATAAATTTAAATATAATTTAAAAATATTTTATATAATAAAATAGTTTCCTCAATTTCACAAATCGATTCCAAATTAACCCGAATTCCAGAAATTCAAATTTAATCCAATCTCAAATCATCAATTTCAATTTATTTCAGTTTCTCAATAAACCATTTCAAATTATATCAATTTCAAATATAGATTTTTAACCATAAAATAAACCATTTCAATTTCAATATTTTCAAAGCTTTAAATATTCAAACATTTCAAAACTAGATTTGATAATTCCATATATATATCAAATTCACTTTACTATTATTTAATTTGAACTATTTACTTAATTATTCAAATAACATTTAAATGAACCTTCAAATTTCTAATTTAAATAAAACTAAATATACCATTTCACTTTATATAAATTTGAAATATTCACTTAAATCACTTTTAATCAAAAATCAAGTTATAAATCATATCTTTAAAATCCTAAATTAACAAAATTTCAAATCAAACTTATTTGAGTATAATTCTTAAATAAATCCAATTTCAAAACCTTGGAAATCATTTCAAAATATATATATATATATATATATATATTAACCAACGGTGTCTGTATATAATTTTCTATCCTATGGTCAAGTGATACGAATATTTATCATTTCAATCCGCAATTTAGATATATACGGGTATATATCATTTCAACCCGCAATTCCAAATTAAATTCAATGAAAATCGCTTGGGTTTATCATTTCAACCCATAGGGATTTTCTCCCATTCTACAAATCGTTCAAGTATGTATCATTTCAACCCATAAGGAATTCTATACTAACAGGGAACTTGCAAAGTGATAACATATATGATAATAATATAACAGACATATATCATCAATATAAATAACAGATAATGGTGTGAGATGTCACATGCGAACAGATACAGATAATAGCATATATATAACAATGTAAATAACTAACAGCAGCATATTTCTATTGTCGTTTTAATTGAAATCAAATTTGATAAATATAAGAACGTTAATCGTGAGTGATTGTTCACCTTCCGAGGCTAGAGAGGATAGACAAGGAAATGGGTTACGGATCCAGGCACGAATTTCAAAGCAAAGCACGATGGGCACGAGATGACAAGCTGATAGAAAAGGAATTGATGGAAACGAATCGAAATCATCCTGATATAACCGAAACAAAATATATCCATTATAACTTCGCTCTAAACCAATTTTTAAACATATATTTATATAAGATATATATATATATATATATATATATTTATATATATAATATTTATTTTCAAATCAATTTAAACACATATTAAATTAAATATATATTTTTCAAATCATTGTACATATATAAAACAAACTTATCTACATAATAAAATCTAAAATAATACTTATATATATACCCAGTCAAATCAAAACTTACATATAAAACTATTATATATATATATCAAGCCCAACAGAGCAACTAATATATATATATATATATATATATATATATATAAGTATATATCTTCTAGTATATACATGCCTAAGAATCAATACTATATGTATAAACAACTCACTTTATATAGCTTATACAGCCTGAAACAAATTGTACTCATATTATATTATATAATATCTGTAAACCAGTATATAAAATTTATAAACCAGTATGAAATTTGTGTACATACAATCAATATGTCCTCGTATACAAAAATAAATCAATATATATATATATATATATATATATATATATATAACAACTCTATATGCACACTTCCAAGTATTCATAAAATAAAATTTGACATATTATATGTACACTGTAACTAAAGCAGATCATAGATGTGAAATAAACTTATACTTATATAAACACTGCTGTAATAACTGACACATATTAAAATTTCGTGTACATATATATAATCTTATAAACAGAAAATGTAAACAACTGTATATATAAACTTTAAACATAAATATAATTATACTTCAAATCTATTATAATAAACATGTATATACTCATATGTATATACACTTATGCACTTTTATATATACAATATGTATATATTAGCTTAACCATAAACTTGAATATATACCTTTATATAACATATATACATTCATATATATAACTACATCCAAGTTACAAATTTTAAAATACGTATTAAAACAACATATTACTAATACAAAGTTTTTGTACCTTATGAATAGAAAGTATATATAACTATCCATTATGCATTAATATAACAACCACTATTGTTTACAACTATATATATAATTTATTTTCTAGTATAACATACTGCAGCATATATTCATCTTACAGTAAAACGTATAGATTAAAATATATACATATATCTTATTTACATAGCTTACGTAACTAATCTATTATATAAATTATATAAATTATATATATATATAACTCACGTATTAATATAAAATATATAATACCTTAAATAGACAAAGTGGAAGGTGGCTATCGGGGAGGAGCTGTTGTGGGGTTTTGGCCATGGTGACACTCGAGTTTGTTGGAGGGAAGAGGTCGCGTGGTTTTTCTCGTTGAAGGATAAGGATGGCTATCGCAAAAGCTAGGGAAGTGGTGGATGATGTTGACGAGGATGCTTTGTTATCTCGGTAGATCTGAGTTGGGTGATGGTGTACGGTGATGTGGTGAGTGGAAGCCGTCGAGGTGGGGTGGGTGAATGAAGGCCGAACACGACATGGGCTGAGCGAGCGGGCCGATGAGTTGATGGAAAAATGCTTGGTCAGAGACGTAGAGGGATGGCTTTAGACATCGGGCAGCGTGGTAAGAGGAGAAGAGTGGTCGGGAAACAAAAGAGGAAGAATGGTGGAGGAAACATAGTTGTGGCCATAGCTATTGCAAATGAAATGTACCCAAAGAATAAAATGAAGGGGAAGGCGGAGGAGCCAAAAGTGAATAAATCGAACCAACAAATAAAAATTGGAACCAGTGGAAACAAAATGTCAAGCTCAAGAATTTAGGAGATATAAATGCAACTACTGTACTTTGGGAATTATAAATGTCGATGGCTGTTCAATCTAAATGGTGGAATATGAAATGATGAAAAGAACGAAAAGAAGCAAACTGGTTACCAATACGGTTACCATTTACACGGATTCTGCTACGTACCGGATATCAAAACACAGAATTTAATATACCGCAGAGATCATCATGACGAGACAATCAAAACGGTACACAGATATTAGTGGTACAATCATCCTATCAAAATTCGATAATCGGTACCAAAAATGCTGCTAATTTTCCAGAAGTAAGATAAACGAAGCAATAACAGTCCAAATATGAGAATACGAAATATGATGTCTCACTCAGAAGATGATTTACAATTTATTATGTAAAAATATTCAGGTTTGGAAAACATTTTATTATCATCAATTTTTAACTGATTTGAATTGAAATAGAATTATACGATAAAATAAACTTCCATATTATTAGATGAAAATTTACCATTTACTATGTTAAATTAGACATATTTCAAATATCAAGTTTTTATTTCAAAATTTAATTATTTAAAATTTCATAAAATTTCAATAAATATACTATTAAAACAATTAAAATTTTATGGGTCGTTACACTCTCCCTCACTCAAAAATTTTCGTCCCCAAAAAGGAAGGAGGTAGGAGCGTAGAAACAACCACAAGAAAAATAGATTGAAGAACAAGATAAAACAATTAATTTAAAACCATATAAATTTCAATTTAAATTAATTAATATTCAACAATTGATTTTAAAATTCAAGGTACTTCATTAAGTTGATTAAATTTCAATTTATAAATATATGACACAAAAAGGTTTTCTTTCGATCAGAATTTTATTTAATTTGTCTCATTTACTATTCAATCAACTTATTATTCTATTTATTTCTATTAACACCTTATAATTAAAATTTAAGTGTATAACACTTATTATAACCCCTCAAATGTTATTTATAAAATCATTTTATATTGTATATTATCCAATTACATATTCAACTTCTGAATAATTTAGGTAAGTTATATTAGAATGAAATTGAGTACTATACAAGTAAAATTTTCAATTCAATAATTTAAGTTTATTCAAGAAAAAAAAAGGAAAAATTAGCTTCATTTTGTAATTGAAATCATCCTTTAACATAAAATTTAAGAATTTAAATTTTCGATTTCTCTTCAAACCAATTAGAGATAAATGTATACATATGTTTTATATATATCAAATCAAATCTATAATCACGTACTTATATTATACATCAAATCACACTTTAAAAATTTAAACCAAATTCATTTTCCAAAACAAAATTATAGCAAAGCTACATAATGGTCTCTCCACTTAGAAACTTGAAAATGAACATCGATGATGCGGCCGCCATCACCGAAATTATTTTCCAGCGACAAAATAGGAGAGTATTGATTTAAACCTTTAAAAATTCTTTTGAGACGAAATCTATTCGAAAATATTTTCAATAGTATATATTTTTGAAAATTTTAAAACCAAAGTTTGAAATTACCGGAAATTAAATTCTTAAATTTTTGATTTAAATTTATGTCAATCCCAAATCAATTTATAAATCATGTTTAATAATTTCATTTAACTATTAAATTCTAGAAAATTCATACTTATACATAATATAATCACACAAAATTTATAAATTTACCAATTTTGAAAATAATATTGTGTTAGTACGCTCTGTTCGAGTGTTTTGGAATTTCTATCGATAACGTTGATCAGACGGATCGATCGAAAACCCAAATAAACATCAACAACTCAAACAACACAGTATATAGAACATTTTAAATATAAATTTCAAATACACTCCCTTACTCAATGATTCCAGGATGGATTTCAAAACAAAGTTAGAGATTCAAGTTAAGAGGGATCCTAATCAGGTAGAATTCAAACTAGGAAAATAGGTTTGAAATAAAGATAATGTAATTGGTACAAAGGAGAGGGGATGGACATGCCAACATAAGTCTCGAGCGACCTTAACCGGGTCAACCATGACTTCAAAAATACGATCGATGTAGAATTCTGAAACAATTCGACATCAGATCACAAGAGATAGAAATCGGGTAAAGCAAGAGATAACGACATCTAAACCGAGGATACATGATTTTCGGTAAATCAATGCCTGTTGTAAATGAGTTTCACCCCTTTACAACTCATTCAGTGGAGCTATGGGATGCTCCGGAATCAAGAAAACACGAATAGGGAGAGACAAGGATGGATTTCGGAACTGAGGAGAACGTTCCAAAATTAAAAGGAAACTGAGTCAAAGAGGAAGTAATTCAAGCTCGAACGAAAGTGATTTTGTAATTTAATTTACTCTATATGCTAAGTTTTGCCTAAAACCAAAGTTCTGATACCACATGTAACATCCTGATATTTTCAACCATTCGCATCCACACATGTCGGATTTGAATTGCTCGAAATACCAGATTGTTAATTTATATTTGGAAAAACATAGCATATATAGTAAATAAAAAAAATCACAGAATCACAGACATAGAGTAATATACAATATGCATCGGAAAAAAATTGAATAGTAGGTCATGAAGCTACTATACATATATCAAAGTTAAATAAGATACAATAGAAGTTTCAAATACAATAGTATAATACAAGATCAGAATATATCACTTGAATCAACTAAATAACTGCAAGCTGAAAAGATGTAGATGAATCTCCAAACGAAGCTCCAACTCCAAAGGTGAGTCTCAAAAGCTGTATCACTTAGTCTGACCCAAGCGTAAAACAAAACACAAAACACTCGAGTCAGGATTAACATTCTTATATCAATAAATCCAACTCAAGTGAAATAAAAACTGAAATACAAGTAACTCAAAGGATGTTTGGGATAACCATCCTCTAAGGATCCGTTAAACTATCTACTATGTAGTAATATACGCTATTATAATAATGTCTAAAGTAAAGTATACTATTTAAAAATAACATTAAGGCTTTACATTTTCCACCTTAACACATTTTATAGTGCCAATAGTCTATATAGTGCCGTAATACTTCCTATCGGGAGGCTACTAGAGGATACTCCATAGGTACGACACAAAACAAACTCGCAGTGGTCACGAAAGGGTAGGTGACACGGCACAGCAAGGCAATGCCAGGGTAGATATACCAATTACGCATCTAGGCTGGTGGTAACGCATAGCAGCCACTACCGCCCACCTCAGAACACATTCCCAAATCAAAAAAATCAAGTGTGGCCACAAAATCAATCACAAAGTCAGAAAATAGCATCGAAGGAATGTGCCCGTTCGGAGGAATGACCTCACTTGGCCCGGAATCGCTCATGTTTTAGCCACCTTATGCCAACTCACGAGGGTCGGGTCCACGTATATACCTTAATAGAACGTCGCAACCATCCTACTTCATTCTGGAATCTCCACCGCATACACGGTTGTTAAAGTGGTTTTCGGTATTGGCAGAGAGTATGACAATATCCGATCCCGGTCTCTTTAACAACCAATCGTTATTATAACGCCGCGGTCATTTCAAAATAGTTTATACTTCAAAACTAAAATATCGTTGCCATTTCAAAACCATATCAATACGATATCATTTTCATTTCAAAACCAAATACGATATCATTTCCATTTCAAATATAACCATTTCCAAAATCATAGCACTTTCAAAGTTATAACACTTTCGACCCAAACACTTGAAATTATAACACTTTCAAAACATAATATTTTGAAATTCATAACTTTGAAAACATAACTTCCACCACTTAAACAGTTTAGATATTAAAATAGTTATGTAATAAAATAGTTTATAAAGTAAAATAGTTTATATAAAAGAGTTATAAGTTAAAATAGTTTATATTAAAATAGTTAGTATATTAAAATAGTTTATATTAAAAATAGTTTATATTAAAAATGATTTACATTAAAATAGTTTATATTAAAATAATTTATAAAGTAAAATATAAAATAAATTTAAATTGAATTTAAAAATACTTTATATAATTAAATAGTTTCCTCAAATTTCATAAATCGGTTCCAAATTAACTCGAATTCCAAAAATTCAAATTTGATCCAATCTCAAATCATCAATTTCAATTTCTTTCAGTTTCTCAATAAATCATTTCAAATTATACCGATTTCAAATATAGATTTTTAAGCACAAAATAAACCATTTCAATTCAATATTTTCAAAGCTTTAAATATTCAAACATTTCAAAACTAGATTTGATAATTCCATATACATATATATATATGTATGTATGTATGTATTAAATTCATTTTAGTATTATTTAATTTGAAATATTTACTTAATCATTCAAATAACATTTAAATGTAGCTTCAAATTTCTTATTTAAATAAAACTAAATATACCATTTCACTTTATAAAAATTTGAAATATTCACTTAAATCACTTTTAATCAAAAATCAAGTTATAAAAACATATCTTTGAAATCTCAAATTCAATAAATTTCACGTCAAACTTATTTGAGTATAATTCTTAAATAAATTCAATTTCAAAACCTTGGAAATCATTTCAATATATATATATATATATATATATGTGTGTGTGTATGTATGTATATATTGACCAATGGTGTCTGTATATAATTTTCTACACGATAGTCAAATGATACAGATATTTATCATTTCAATCCGCAATTTAAATATATACGGTGTATATATCATTTTAACCCCCAATCCCAAATTCAATTCAATGAAAATCGCTTGGGTTAATCATTTCAACCCATAACGATTGTCTCCTATTCTACAGATCGTTCGGGTATGTATCATTTCAACCCATAAGGAATTCTATACTAACAGGGAACTTGCAGAGTGATAACAGATATTATAATAATATAACTGGCATATATCATCAATATAAATAACAGATAATGATGTCCGATTTCACAGGTGAACATATACAAATAATAGCATATATTGCAATGTAAATAACTAACAGCAACATATTTCAATTGTCGTTTCAATTGAAATCAAATTTAATAAATATAAGAATGTTAATCGTGAGTGATTGCTCACCTTTCGAGGCTAGAGAGCATAGACAATGAAATGGGTTACGGATCCAGGCACGAATTTCGAAGCAAAGCACGATGGGCACGAGCTCAACGGACAAGCTGATAGAAAAGCAATTGACGGAAATGAATCGAAATCATCCTAATATAATCAAAACAAAATATATCGATTATAACTTCCCTCTAAACCAATTTTTAAACATATATTTATATAACATATATATATATATATATTATATTTATTTTCAAATCAATTTAAACACATATTAAATTAAATATATATATTTCAAATCATTGTTTTTATAAACATATATAAAACAAACATATCTACATAATGAAGTATGAAATAATACTTATATATATACTCAGCCATATCATAACTTATATATAAAACTATTATAAATATATATATCAAACCCAACAGAGTAACTAATATACATACCACACACACATATATATGTAAGTACATGATCTTCTAATATATACATGCCTAAGAATCAATACTATATGTACAAACAACTCACTTTATATAGCTTGTACAGCCTGAAACAAATTGTACCCATATAATACTATATAATATCTGCAAACCAGTATATAAAATTTATAAAACAGTATGAAATTTGTGTACATACAATCAATATATCCTTGTATATAGAAATAAATCAAAATATCTATATATAATATATATATATATATATATATATATATTAACAACTATATATGCACATTTCCAAGTATTCATAAAATAAATTTGACATATTATATATGCACTGTAACTAAAGCAGATCATAGATATAAAATAAACTTATACTTATATAAACAATGCTGTAATAATTGACACATATTAAAATTTTGTGTCTATATATAATCTTATAAATAGAGAATGTAAACAACTGTATATATAAACCTTAAACATAAGTATAATTATACTTCAAATCTATTATAACAAACATGTATATACTCATATGTATATACACTTATACACTTTTATATATACAATACGTATATATTAGCTTGACCATAACTTGAATATATAATTACATCCTAGTTACAAATTTTAAAATTCGTATTAAAACAACATATTACTAATACAAAGTATTTGTACCTTATGAATAGAAAATATATATATAACTGTCCTTTATGCATTAATATAACAACCGCTATTGTTTACAACTATATATATATATATATATATATATAATTTCTTTTCTATTATAGCGTACTGCAGCATATATACATCTTATAGTAAAACATATAGATTAAAATATATACATATATCTTATTTACATAGATTACATAACTAATCTATTGTATAAATTATATAAACTAAATATATAAAAAAATCACATATTAATATAAAGTATATAATACCTTAAATAGACAAAGTGGAAGGCGATTATCAGGGAGGAGCTGCTGTGGGGTTTCGGCCATGGTGGCACTCGAGTTTGTTGGAGGGAAGAGGCCACGTGGGTTTTCTGGTGGAAGGAGAGGGATGGCTATCGCAGAAGCCAAGGAAGTGGTGGACGATATTGATGTGGCTGCTTTGTTATCTCGGCAGATCTGAGTTAGGTGATGGTGTGCGGCGATGTGGTGAGTGGAAGCCGTCGAGGTGGGGTGGGTGAATAAAGGCCGAACACTGTAGAGGCTGAGCGAGCAGGCCGACGTGGTGATGGAAAAATGCTTGGTCGAAGACGTGGAGGTATGGCGTTAGACATCAGGCGACGTGGTAAGAGGAGAAGAGTGGTCGGGAAATAAAATTGGAAGAACGGTGGAGGGTAAATAGTTGTGGCCATGGCTATTGCAAAAGAAATGTACATAGAGAACAAAATGAAGGGAAAGGCGGAGGAACCAAAAATGAATAAAACGAACCAACAAATAAACATTGGAACTAGTGGAAACAAAAAGTCAAGCACGAGAATTTAGGAGATGTAAATGTAAACAACTATATTTTGGGAATTATAAAAGCCGATGGCTGTTCAATCTAAACGGTGAAATATGATATGATGAAAGGAACCAAAAAACGCAAACTGGTTACCGATACAGTTACCATTTACATTGATTCTGCTGCGTACCGGACTTCAAAACACCGAATTGAATATACCACAGAGATCATCATGACAGGGCAATTAAAATGGTATATAGATATCAATGGTACGATCATCCTATCAAAAGGCGATAATCGGTACCAAAAATGCCGCTAATTTGCAAGAAATAAGATAAATGAAGCAATAGCAGTCCAAATTTGGGAAAACGAAATATGACGTCTCACTCAGAAGATGATTTACAAATTTATTATGTAAAATTATTTAGGTTTGGAAAACATTTTATTATCATCAATTTTTAACTGATTTGAATTGAAATAGAATTATACAATAAAATAAACTTCCATATTATTAGATGAATATTTACCGTTTACTATGTTAAGTTAGACGTGTTTCAAATATCAAGTTTTTATTTCAAAATTTAATTATTTAAAATTTCACAAAATTTCAATTAATATATTATTAAAATAATTAAAATTTTACGGGTCGTTACAACTTGCACCACTAAAGGACAGGATGATGGACAATGTTGTCTATCTTCTTCATCCCAATGTAAGCGATTTTCTTGTAAGATCATTTGTCTTTGTTCGAATTTGTGTTTTTATTATTGTAAGATCATTTGTATGATTGTTGACATTTGTGTTTATATGTTTTAGAATATTTGTGATATTACAATGTTAGTTAATACGGTTTGGTATATGATTTTGGTGTTATGTAATATATGATATATGAATTTGTCACATAGATGATTATATATTGTATATATTTGAATGTATAATTGAGGTGATAAATTCAATAGAACGGCTGCAAATATGTTTGAGCAAAGGCACTGGTAAGACATCGAAAAATCTTATTTTTTATAATTTAATCAAATTGTCTAGATAGTTGTTAACCGGGTTTTTAATCCAACAGAATTCAATGGGAACTAGAACATCTACGTCAAGTCAAAACAACTATAGAATCAACCAAAAGGACCAGAAGAAGGAGCCAAGAAAGGCATAAGAGGAAAGATTCAAAAATAGGCTAAGGGGATGGATCGCTAGCGATCCGTCACCTATGGATCGCTAGCGATCCATAAGGACTGCTAATGGATTCTCCAAACTTCTTTCATAATGAACCAATATCTTTTCTAAGGAATCTGCCAAATTTCATGATATTCCAAGCAAGTTATTTCAAAAAGTGAGCATTCATCTGATTCTAATCATAGTTCAATGCAACATGTACATGAATCACCATCAAAACAAGGCAATCATTATGAAATTACATGGATAGCATTTGCATAAGGCAAGAAGTGCGATCCAAGTGAAACGATCTAAAAATACTTCAACTACATGATCGATTGCGATCCATGCCCGATGGATCGCCAGCGATCCATCAGGTTAGACCTGTTCGCTGTGAACTTTTTAAAGCGTCTTTGTACCATCAAGTATGGACTTCTAGTAAAAAAGGCCTAGCACAATAGCTCTCCAATCCCTATAAATACTCACTTATCTACAACATAAAGAGGACCTTCTGGATTGGCTGTTGGAACTCTGCATAGATTGTTCTTCATTGCTATTCTTCACTCTTCTCCACTGACACAATAGTCCTCTAAGGCTTCACAGTGATTTTTCAGTGAACTCTTGTACTTATGACTTGATCTAACCCAGAAGATTCGATCATTTTGTAATCTGATTCAACTTGTAATAACAGTCAGGTAATAGAAAGTTACAAAGTGGACGCAGGCTTCATTAATAGCCGAACCACTATAAAAATCTTCTTGTCTTTTTACTATTTCTTCTCTTTTCTACATTTATTTTCTATATTATTTCTTTGTAAGAATAGGGCTGTTTCTTTCACACTCAACACGGGGTGCTGATCCATTTTTCGGGTTAACATTTTGGTGCTTTCACTGAGAATTGAACTCAGACTTAGATCTAGCTATCTACTTTGGATCAAATTAGTTCAGAAGTTAGATCCTCAATCTCTGCTTAGAAGATTTGTTGTTGAGAATCAATGGCACCGGCAAGAAAGAGAATTTCTTCCGGAAGATCCATAGGAGCTGCAATAGCTGGAGAAAAAACCAATTCTCAGCAAGATGAGGTCAACTACACCAATGATCCATTAATCAGAGCTAACTCTGGGACCAATACCGGCGATCAGGTGTTGGGATCTTCTGTTCAACATGAAATTGTCACTAGAGGCGAATTGAATAAGTTGGTTGATGAAATCAATCAAAAGATGGAGGACAACCAAAAAGCTCTTATGGAAAAATTAAATGCCATCCTAACCTTGCAATACCGGCACTCCAAGAACCATACCAGAACTTGCGGCTACCATAGAGTAGGAAACTTCTTCCATATTTTGCCTATACGGAAGAAATAAGAGGTAGAAGAAAAAAGGAGCAGGGGGGTGGAGCTGCAGGAATTACTATAAAAGGTATTGCAAGCATTCCACCAACTGCAAATCAGCCCGCCATGAACTTGAATCTGGGGATGTAACCCCACGGGAAGATACAACAGTGGATCTCTCCGATTCTGAAGATGGTGAACAACTTAACGACGATGAGTTGAAAGGAAACATTAACGCACTCAATACCGGCAGAGAGGTCCAAACTTTCTCTACCCGACCAATCGCAAGCCATAAGAACTTCGAGGAGTGGCTCTCCTGAAGACATGAGAGCCTAGGTTTTAGCCTACTTACCAAGATCGTTTGCAAGATCAAACACATGGTATAGTCACTAATAGCCAACCGCCCGGACTTCTGAACATTAGAGGCATATATCGCGGACATGATTAAGCACCTAATGTACGAAAATAAGAGATGATGAATGGGGATCCGCTCCAATCCGGTCTCCCTTCACTAATCACATTTTGAATGAATGATATCCTAAACAGTTCACTATGCCGACCATTCCATCCTACGATGGAACTAGAGACTCGAAACCTCACTTGTACAAGTATAATTGGTACATGGACGGAGCGAATGCTTTAAATACTTTTCGATGTAAATGTTTTCTAATCATTCTAGAGGGAATTTCTTCCATGTGGTTCACTAGGCTCCCACCTAAATCCATCTCCACTTCCGGTGAATTAGCAACAAGGTTCCTTGATCAGTTTAAACTTCACACAGCACACCAAAAGATGTAATGTCCTTATCGGGCCTATTGCAGGAATGAAATGAATCTTTGAAATCCTTCATGAGTCGGTTTAACATCGCTATCATTGAAGTAAATAACTCAAATGAAGATATGGTCTTCATGGCACTGGTCTGCACCATCCATCCTGATAGTGAATTTGAAAAATGGATCAAAATGAAACAACCTACCACCAAGAAGGACTTTAATCGAGAGGTGAGCCAGTATTTGAGATTGGAAGAGGTGGAGGAGCTAGAAGGAAAACCTGCTAACATACAACCAATCGACGTTGGGCAGGATGTTATGATGGCGAATCAAGACTCAAATACCTCCATGACCGCTGTACGAAACGCAGGGAAGGATAGGAATTAGAAATGGAGAACTAGAATTCCAACAAGCAAAATAGGAGTAACAAGTGGCTTAAAGGCTTGAGGCCCGAAGACTATACCCCACTTAATGATACTCCTGAGAACATCTACCTTGGGATACAGGGGATGGAGGAGTACAAGAAGCTGCCTAAAAAGGAAGCGACTGAATAGAAAAAGTGTTCTGGAAAATACCACGGCTTCCCTGGAACACATGGTCACAACACTAATGAGTGCCATCACTTAAATAATCTGATTGAAGAGCTGATTCGGGAAAACTAGCTTCAACAATGTGTGAGGAAACCACAAAATCCTGACTAGCCTATAGCACACTAAGATTCTAGATATCGGGGAAACAAAGCTGGAACCAGTGAAAATGGATCCAGATGGACCGAATAGAGACTCATCATCGGAACAATATCCGAAGGACCTCATCTCGCGTAGAAGAGTTGGGGAGAGATGGAGCGATTTGCAAGCTCATTAAGACATGCTCTGAAAGATTCGTGCTTTGCGATCGACATGGAATTCCTGCCAAGCACTAAAGAACCTTGAACGATGAGATAGTATTTCGGAGCCAAGACACTGAAGGAATTGAAGCTCCAACCCTTGACCCTACAGTCGTTACGGTCGGAATCGGACCAGCCATGGTCCGATAAATACTAGTGGACAGTGGCAGCTCTGCGAACATCTGTTCAAAAACACGTTTGATCAAATGAAGATCAGTATGAAGGACATATCCACTTTTTGAATAAAGTTCTAGGGATTCACCGACGAACCAAGGAAACTTGTTGGAACAATTGATTTAGCCATAGAACATGGGGAAGGCGACCAAAGAGTCATCCTTGTCCAAA
This sequence comes from Allium cepa, assembly GCA_030765085.1. Taxonomy (NCBI): domain Eukaryota; kingdom Viridiplantae; phylum Streptophyta; class Magnoliopsida; order Asparagales; family Amaryllidaceae; genus Allium; species Allium cepa. The sequence continues at coordinate 904,961,203 of CM060929.1, read as the reverse complement.
CCTTTGTGATTGTAGATGAAATATCCGCCTAGAATGCTTTTTTGGAACGACCCGCTTTGGTAGATTACAGGATTGCCTTAGCTCTACGGAGTCTAACCATGAAATTTCCAATAGAGAATGGAGCAGGTGTTGTCCAATCAGACCAGAGTGCCACTAGAGAATGCTACATCTTAGTACTACGTGAGTCTAGAAGAAATGAAAAGGGGAAGAACTATCTATATTCGCGAACCTACCAAAAGACAGCTTTCCTCTGCATAGAATTGACCAACTTATGGATGGGACAACAGAACATGAACTACTTCCATTTATGGATGCTTATTCAGGGTACAACCAGATCATGATTCATGAACTTGACCTGGAAAATACCAGTTCATTACCGATCTAGGATTATACTGCTGCAAAGTGATGCCATTCGGCTTAAAGAATGTTAGGGAAACCTACCAACGACTAGTGAACACCATGTTCAAGCATCAGATCGGGAAAATTATGGAAGTCTATGTAGATGATATGTTGGTTAAACCATGCATAGCTGCAACTCACTTGGAAAACCTCGTCAAAATGTTTGAAATACTCCGCAAATATGAAATGAAACTCAATTCGCTTAAATGTCACTTCATGGAAGTCTTTGGAAAGTTCTTGGGATTCATTATAAGCGTCGAAGGCATCGCAGCAAATGCTAAACAAATTACTACATTACGGGGAGTCGAGGCCCCAAGGAACAAAAAGGACTTACAAAGCGAGAATGGAAAAGTTCCAGCACTAAGCGGTTCATCTAAAAAGCAACCGATAAATGTATACCGTTCTTTGACGCACTAAAGAACGAAAATAATAACTTCGAATGGAATCTAGCTTATCAAACTGCGTTCGAAGAGCTACCACGACATATGAAAAACCCGCTAATCCTGTCTAAGCCAATAGACGGAGAAGACTTGCTTCTCTACTTAATAGTCTCTCCCCGTGCATTGAGTGTTGCACTCGTATAAGAAGAAGCAAAGATCCAACGACCTATATATTTCATCAATAAACGATTCACTAGACCCGATAAAGACTATCTGAAATTGAAAAAATTAGCGTATTGCCTCTTGATCGCATCCATAAAGTGAAAACAATACTTCCAGGCACACCCGATCAAAGTACTTATAGATCAACCCTTGTAGCAAGTGTTGTACTACCCCGAGACCTCTGGACTGCTTATCAAATGGAAGATCAAATTGAATCAATATGAAATCACTTACCACTTACGAAGGGCGATCAACTGGAAGGCGCTGGCAGACTTCATTGTCGTGTTTACGATTCGAGATAACGAAGACGAAATTACTGCAGAACTAGAGACACGTTCGAAGCTGTTCGTCGACGGTGCATTTAACAACAACTTCTGCTCAGGGGTAGGAGTTGTGCTTGAAACTCCCGAAGGACGATTCGTTTGCTATGCCTTACGCTTGGAATTCCATGCAACAAATAATAAAGCGAAATACGAAGCATTGACAGCCGGGTTGAAAGTTGTGAAGGAACTCGGTATAAAGTCCATACATATCTATAACGACTCACAGCTAGTCATCTGTCAGGTAAAAGGCGAATACTAAGATCAAGGAGAGAACCTCATCCCATATCTATCTAAAGTGCAGGAACTGCTGAATGACATCGAACACTACACCATAACTCATATCCCGAGGGAAAAAACATGAAGGCAGACTATCTAGCCAAATTGACCAGTTTCAGAGAAGCTCAGTCCTTAGGGCTTGTCCTAGTCGAAACTTTGACTGCTCCAAGCATAAGCAATATAGGCATCGACTGGATTTTTGAAACAACCGAAGAACCAGAAACTTGGATGACAGCGATAAAGGACTACCTGTTTAGAGGAACACTCCTTGCAGACAAGAATTAACGAAAAAAGCTCCTTTGGAAGGCACTGTGGTTGGTAGTACATAATGGGATGCTCTACCGAAGGGGATTTTCTACCTCCTTGCTCAGGTGTGTGACCAATGACGAAGCCCAAAGAATCCTTGAGGAACTTCATGAAGGCAGCTACATGGATCACATTGGGGAGCAAACCCTCGCAAAGAAAGTTCTCCGATATGGGTATTTTTTGCCAATAGTAAGCCACGATGCCGCAGATTATGCCAGATAGTGCGACCAATGCCAAAGATTCGGTAAGATCAAAAGAACTCCTTCGACAGAGATGACATAGATGGTCAGTCCATGGCATTCGCGATTGGGGAATCGATCTAATTGGTGTATTAACAATGGCCAAAGGTGGAGCCAAATATGCTATGGTTGTTGCTGACTATTTCACCAAATGAGCCAAAGCGGAACCGTTGGCCACTATTTCTACAAAGAAAATTATTAATTTTGTCGCTAAAAACATTATTTGTAGGTTTGGAGTGCCACAAAAAATCATCACGGATAATGGGTCTCAATGCGAAAGCGCTGAGTTCAAAGACTTTTCAAATACTTCCAAATTGAGAAAAGCTTTTCCGCTGTTGCACATCCACATGCAAACAGGCAAGAGGAAGCAGTGAACAAGAACATTAAGTCCATCATAAAAAAGAGGCTAACTAAAGCTAAAGGAAATTGGGTTGATGAACATCCACTTGCAATATGGGCTTACTGAACAACGCACAAATCTACAACCGGGCACTCCTTGTTCGCCCTGGCATATGGTTCAGAAGCAATTATCCCAGTTGAGCTAGAAGTCCCCTCCCATCGAAGTTGAAACTTCAATCAAAGGCAAAACAAACAGCTCCTACTCGAGTCGCTCGATATAGATGATGCGAAGAGGGAAGAAGCCGAGTTAAGGACGTCTGCTCATAAGAAAAGGGTCGCACAATATTTCAATTCCAAAGTCTGTAATCGCACTTTCGAAGTGGGAGACCTTGTCTTCAAATGGGTCTACCTTGTACCAAGAACATTTGGACCAAACTTGTAAGGGCCCTATGTGATCTCCCAGAAGCTAAGGGATGGCACAATCAAGCTAACAACCATGATGGAACCCAAATTCCCCAAGATTGGAATAGCAAATCGCTGCATCGTTACTTTATCAAAGACTATCTTATGTATTTCCTATTTCCCATAAATAAGCCATCTTGGAATACCGAAGGTATTGTAAATAGGCAAAACTTGCTCAACTTTTATTAATAAAATCGCTTTGCTTTCTGAACCAACAAAATTGTATTCATAAAATTAACCTGCTGAGTCGACGGGTTCAAATCGACTCAAAACCATCCAATCGCCGCTTGAGATAGTGAAACCATGCTCAAGTATGATCTATCTACCCGTGGAGTCGACGGAAGCAAATCGACCCAAACCGTTGGATCGACGGAACTCAATCCCTATCTTCTAAGAACCAGTGTTGCTTCAACAACACTGGGAAGGGCCAAATCAAAGCCACGCACTTTGTGAGCCACGCACCGCTTCTTGGGTTATGGAATCATGCCCAAGAAAATATAATTACTTAAGCCACGCATTTCATAAGCCGTGCACTTTCAAAAAGCCGCGCATTTCCTATGCCATGCACCGCTTCTTGGGTTATGGAATCACGCCTTTGCAAACATAATTACATAAGACACGCATTTCGAAAGTCCCGTAATCTCAAAAAGCCATGCATTTCATAAGCCGCACACACTTAAAAGCTGCACATTCTGCACGAGCACTACTTGATGTTGCTAGGACACTATCAGCAAACCATTAAGATCTTGTAAGTACCGGTATTATCTTGATAACACTGGGAAACTCGTCTATTGTAGGACAAATAAGAATCCCCTCTCACTATGAAAATTACTTGGCATGAATCCAGCAATGTCACTCAACTAGAAATCGGCAAAGAATTCCGATAGTTGACCGACCAAATCTTTGGAAACGAAATGCCCGAGTCAGATATTCTCGAAGATAGAAACCGTAAGAAGATTCAGTTATGGACATTCGAGGAATCACCCAGATCAATCGGTCATTTGTCAAGTGTTCGGAGAAAACCACCCTGTAAAGTAGGGGCACACACATAACAACATTTAATTGAAAGAAAATTACTCCACCGGCATGTTTCTTTAAACAAATAATTTTGGCAATCACAACGTAACTAGTTACAAAGTTGTAGTTAATAAATGCATACATAATGCATAAAATCATGGAAACACAGGCATCGTATACCACAAAATATGGCATGGCAATGTGAAGTATAGAAATTGCAGAACAAGCAATCGTGCCATTTGCACACATAAGTAGTTTAGAAACAAGCAATGTATGTGATAAATAAGGAAGAACACGGAAGAGACGATGATAGAAACATCAATCTTTTCATTCCTTATAACATTTTCTATACAAAGTCAAAATGTGGAGGCCGTACCTACACAATATCGAACAACAAAAAGAAAAGTGTAGATACTACACCAAAAAAAGTAATAAGTGCAAACTCTCCATCTGCACAAATTGCATGCGTAATAAATCCGGATGTTCCAGTATCCGACTCCACAATCACTCGAGCCTGTTAGTGTTTCTTTCCACCACTTCCCTCCTCGCCATTGGTCGGAAGTTACTTTCTCCTCTCAGAATCCCCTCCAGGAGTTGTATGGCTGCTAGAGATATCAATATTACCTTAATGCCCATGTCTTCTCCTTGTTCTTCAACCCACTTAGATGACTTCCCTTTGGTCTTGCACTTACGGGACTTGCGTGAGCTCCTCAAAGACTCTCCCTCCCCAATCTTTCCCCTCTTAACTGCCACCATATGCTATTTAGTTTTACTTAGCTGGCTCGCTTGTTCTGTCTGCTCTCGAGTGTCAGCTGCTGTTAAATCACCCTTCCGAGATACGGAAAGGTCGTCCAGGCCATGCAACGCAGCAATCTTCTTGGATTTCGATCCTGGTTGTGAGTAAAACACAGGCGTGGTGATTGAAGCAAATATAGAAACAAGTGTCAAAGAAGTTGAAATAGCAGCAGGCCTCAGGACCAAAGAAATTGGAAATTTGATTGGTCAAGAAGACAGACCTATAAGATCAAAAATGAAAGCATTCAATTCGTCTTTTTCTCGCAAAGTGAGCTGCAAAGTCTCAAACTCGGGAGAAACAAGAAAATTACCTGCATTAGAAACACGATCGAGAATTTCAACCTCATACTCCCCACTGTCTCCTTTTGTGGATGGTTGCACGATCTTTGATGAAGTTCTAGGACCACCCAAGGCTTTAGAGACAGCTGCTGAAGGGGCAGACAACAAGTAGTACCGATTGAAGCTGAAATATTTCCTGAATGTTTACGAGGCTTCTTTGGTGATTCGTCAGGCCTGGAACTGAAAGGCTCTGATAGCGCTTTAGCAGTTGCTGTTTTAGTAGCATCGGTAGCCTCCCTTCCCTCTCAATCCGAATAATCTCTCAGCCCTCTACCAAAGCCTTCTTCGATTCTTTGTTGAGATAGGCATCCTCCAATTCTTGCTCGTGGCATACATCCCCGTTTTCTTGGAAACCGGCCAGAACTTCTTTACAAACCACAACAAGAGTATGCGGGAATTTAGGGCCCATATAGCTGAGGCTACCCTGATGCAGCAAGGAGTTGACGTAGAAATTCAAGAAGGTTTCATCCACCTTCTCCATCTTCCTTTCGAAGGTATTCTATAGCTCCAAGCAGTCCGACATCACAGCTGTCTTCTCAACTTTAACTTGGGTCTTTTCAACTTTAAGCTGCACGACTCTTTCCTGAAGCAAACCAATCATTTGAGCCTGGTCAGAAATAGTCTTGTCATAGGATTCCACCATTCCCACATAATCAACAATTGTCTTTTTATTATCTTCGACAGCTTCGTCATGACCAGCAATAGTTCTCTTCTAATCTTCGATGATCTCGTCTCGAACTTTAAGCTCCTTTTTCAACTTAACCTCATCAGCGTAGGCCTTCTTGATTTCATCTCTAAACATGATCTCAATTTTTATATGGGCTTATTTCAATTCCTTCAGCAAACAAGTATTACTCTTACTCTCTTATAGCATCCCTCTCCTTTTTTAATTGCTCAATTCGGGTATCACGTTCTGTTAACATCCTCTCATAATCATCCCTTTCTAAATGTGAGAACGGATCTCTTGGTAGTAGTTACAGTTTTGTCCTGCCAGTTGTTTACATAATTTCTCCCATCCTTTAGCTTGATCCAAATCGCTTTGGATCATTAGAGATAAGGCATATAAGAACCCTTACGGATCAGACGTAGGTCATGATCAAATTTAACTCCCTTCAGAAACCATCCAAGGAGTGCGGTTTCAAGCTTAGGAGGACTAGATGGGAGAATATAAGCTAGCCTCCTAAGGGGGAATGAAGAACTAAAAGTAGGAACTATATGAGTTGATAGAGTCTGGATTGATAGAGAGACCTGAACAGTAAAAGTAGAAATTTCAATTCCAACGGAGACAGGAGCCGGGGCAAATGCTGGGTTGCTCGAAAGGATGAAAACCATAATCTACCTTCGATTTCTTGGATGTTTCTTCCTGATTGTCCGAAGTTTTCCTCTTCTTATAACCACTCCTATAAACTTTTCCTTTGCCCTTATCATTTCTACAATGAACTTCGGCTTTCAAATCTTTCAACCTTCTCTATTCTTCCTCAGTTTCTCAGGGATGATGGTGGCTTGAAGTTCGTCTAGACCCACGTTGTGCATATGTAAATTGTTCAAGGTCCTCATAAAATCAGTGATCTCCCATAATACCCGATAAAATGAATGAAGAACGTTAGCGACAGAAAATGAACTCAAATAATGCATAGGTAAGTGTATGTGGCCCTAGTGAAATGTGACAGCGTCGTAGACGGCCTAAAAGTGCTTCACAAACCGGATCGGGAAGCGACTACTATGGGAGTCAGGCTAACTCTAGACACAACATACCCGTGAGTTCATTAATGTTTACATAAACATGGCTCAAGTCCCCAAGGAAGATATCAATTTCCTTGAGTGGAGAAACATTAAGTCGTTCAGCTGCTGGGGGTGCATCTTTAGCAATAATCTCTTAGGAAGGAAAATCTAGAAGAATAGGACTCATTCCTTGAGTTTCATCGCATGATTCATAGTTTCCTTTACTGAAACTTGCATCAAATTCTTTATCATTAGAGGAGGAATCATAGCTACTACTATTCTCAATTTCACCCTCCTCCTTTTCCACGATCACCGCAGTCTTGTCGTCATGTTGTTTGAACTCCTCTTTCCTCTCCTTACGGATTGGGGGCATCCTAATCAGGTAACTAGCTCCGGTCGTAACAAACTTTTCCTTTATGAGTTTCTTCAGTTGATCCACCAGATGGATCTTCTTCTTATGGTTGATCGCCCTCTTCGGAGTTGTGTATAAAGAAGTGGATCATGTTCGAATCCTAGAATGGGAAGGAGATGGAATTTCAATGGTGATGGCAGATCTCTCATGATGCAACGATCCGTACCAAAGTAAATTCGCATCCGCTAGCAAATACTTGACTGATCTCTCTCTATCATCTATGGGATTAAGTGATGGATCTTTGTTTGACCTGGGAATAACTGCAAGGAGTATTCAGTCTATTAAAAATCCTACGTCATTGTATTATATCTCAACGAATAAAAGAGAGGCCATAACCCCTGTCGTCCAAAGGCATTTAAATCCCTCAGGACACCTAATGAAAAAATATTGGGTCTTGAAGTGGGACAAATTACTTTGAAGCTACAATGCAATTTTGCAATTTCTTTTAGCCTTGATGATCATAAGAGACGGACATTCATCTCTCTTCTTGAATGAGAGGAAATATTTTGGCTCGTCATAGCTGGAGGCATGATTGAACGTCTGCATAAATAAAACGCAAATATAATTCAAAATCGTGTAACCGTTGGGGTGAACTAATATGGAACAATTCTCAAATTCAGAAGAGTCTCTCTCAATAAATGATAAAAGGAGGGCACTGCGCCATTGAAGCATATGTACCATGGGATGCGGTATACCCCGAGGGTGGCATGTGTGCAACCTCGTTTTTCAATGGAAGGCGCTTTTCATCATCAAGAATGCCGTGCTGTAAACAAATTTTGTGCAGAACTTTAGCAGAAATTACGATGGAAGCTCTCTCTGGAGGGTTGAGTAAAAATCTAAAATTCGGAGGAGTTCGATCTACAAACAGATCAACTAAAACAAATTGTCTATATTCAGTCGGTGGTGCTGAAGAAGTAGGCGCTGCTGGAACCGTTTGTGAACGCACAACTGATGTAGATTAGGCTTCCGAAAGTGCCGAACTTCCTTTGCTGGATCTACGAAGGGATGACAAGTGCTTTATTCTATATAACAGAACTTGTACCTAACACGGTCAGGTAATTCTGTCTATAGCCGGAAGCCCCCCTACACTTAACACTTGAATTTCAGAAAATACTGATTTATGCCGACTCATCGGATTTCAAGCATTGACTGGGGCAAGTGCAGTGTGTTATCTATGTGGGAGGGGCTTGGTGTAAAATCCCCTATCTTGAGGCCCAAAGCTAAGCACTAAAGATGTGCAGTCATTCATAGTATTAACTTCTGTTGACAAAATAGGTAATGTTAATGGTACCCATAATATCAGAAGCACTTAAATATGAAATAAAATCTTCACAAATTAAAACTACTTTTCAGATTTGATTGCAAAGCAATATTTCACATTTAATTAACATAATCCCATAATCAATTCTCAGGTTTTGATCAAATATAATCATTAAAAATATGCCAAGAACGACATATGAAGATGCCCCCTTGGATGACTAAAGTACTAAATTGAAAAAAACCATCTTAATACATCAAAAGCATAAATGAAACTAACAACTCCTAAATAGCTTACTTTGCCTCCTGCATGTCTTCGGAAGCTTTATTCGTCCACCTATTAAAACCAGTAAATCCATAACTCTCAACCTACTCAAATCAATTTTGAGCACCCGAGAGTTTAAGGGGAAAAAAAAATAAATTTCGAATCAGACATAATGCCTAGGGAAAATAATACTATACATCTCCGTTGTCTGATATTAAATGGAACTATGCCGCTTAGCGGAATGGGTTTCCCCTTACTAATATCCTTTTAAAAATGTATATTTTGCAAATCTAAATCCTGCAACCAAATTGGTTAAAATAATAATATTAATATCATGTAAGTATACAAATCAGGTAATCAATGGACTACTATGTGAACACTATAGTTTTGTTTGGCTAACTACTAATCTTTGGCTGACTCAGGCCTACCAGACATCATAAACAATATCTAACTTCTGTTACATACTCTTCTGGATGGTCTGTCTCTAACTTACTTCTCCTAGGGTCAACATATCCTAATGGTTTTACGGGCTCACCAATAACCTATCTATACTCTATATATTCTTTTCTGTGTGTAACATCATTTTAGACTTACTTGTGACAAAACCCTACACACTGGAATTTTTAGCGAGGGGTTACTAGATAAAGTATAGGGCATGACCCCATACCAATACCATCTGGTTATCTAATATCCGAGTCATACTTAGGGTCAACTACCCCATCAAAATTTTCCTTGAAAACGTTTCTTTTCAAATTGATTTAACCCATCAAATCATACTTAAACAAGAAAAATATACTCTATGTTTTACTCAAATCATTTGCCATGTTATATATACTTTACACAAAACTTTGTTGACGAACACATTCGAAACCCTTATTTAAAAGCTGTAAACAACCCCCTTCGAAACCCTTAAATACCCCTTTCGAAACACTTCAAAGTACCCCTTATGAAACCATTAAACTGCTTTACTTTAAAACCTTAGGCTGAAAGGCCAAAAAATAACTTTCGAAATCATTTGCAATAGTCCTTTCGAAAACATTGGAAATATCTCCTTCGAAAGCTTTACAAAACCTTTGGACATCCTCATTTCAAAACACGTCAAACATGCCTTTCGAAAATACCGAAAACCCTTTATTTAAACACTAAGGTACACCTTTTGAAAACATTAGGGAACCACCCCTTTGAAACCTTTAACATATACCTTTCGAAAGCATTATGTCCCATACATAAATCAAACGTTTCAAAAACATTCGGTTTAAGTAAAAGCATATTGTACAACCTTTCGAAACCATTTAAAACCGTTTCTATATAAACCTTTGGGTTAACTTTCGAAACCTCAAAAAGGGTCTTAGAAGTACTAAGTCGAAAGCAATTTCCTAAGTATAGAAGTGGATGGTGTCAAAACCTATCTCTTTGAAAGCATTGGAGAATCGGCGCCAATTTTAAAACAAGGGAACCCTTTCGAAGGCACTGCTTCAAAAGGTAAAAGGAGGTAGGTTGGGGTTTCGATCCCTTCGAAAGAAATTTCTTAAAACAAGGGCACAACCTCTTTCGAAAGCTCTTTGCTTTAAAAGCATTTAACCAATTCGAAAGCTATCTTGCGAAAGCATTCTTTTCGAAAGCAAAGCAAGCATATTTTTTCTGAAAGCAAAACAAGGTCTCGACCGCTTCAAAAGCCCTGTTTCGACTCTATACCTTCCTTTTATGCCCAATCCACTAAGTACCAAGTCTTTGGTACCATGTGTATTGGTTTCTACCTAGATGGAGGTGGAAGTATGTAGTCGAACGGTGTGCTACCAAAAGTGGCAAAACAGCAGAACCTTCTAAAAACTGATTTTTAACTTAAAAAGATAATTTCTTTTCAACTAACTTGCTTTATTTGTCAAACATATGATTGGTTCTCAATTTCTTTTCCAAATTCCTTTTAAGTGCTACCAAATTTCAGAATTAAATAATTTAAAATATTTACAAATTGCCCCTTCTTCTTTTTGAACATTGAAAACATATAAGTCCCATACCTTAAATAATTTTTTATATTTATCAAAACACTTAGAAAAATTCTACAAAAATTCTCATAAATCACTTTTGATATGTTTTCTAACATATATTATTTTCTGAACCAAAGCTAATATTAATTATCTGTAATTAGTTTTAAACCAAATTAACCATATTCTTCACCAAAAAATCATAATAAATCCACATTAATTCAGAAAATTATGAAATTTGAAAACCATATCTAAAATAATATTTCTAACCTTATCTCAAAATAACAAGGCATTTGGATGTTATTTAATAGGTTTTTCAAATCAAAACTTGTCATAACATTCTATATGAACAAACATATTTCATCATCAAGCATATTTATCTATTTAACATTCAAAACATGGCAATATACTTTGCAAAAATATTTGGATCTGATCTCAAAACCAAAAACATAAAAAATATAAGATGTAACGTATTATTCGTCTTTATCTTGTGATTAAGGAGATGAGATTTGATCTTGAATGGATTTGATTAATCTTCGTCTTGATCTTTAGCTTTTCTTCTTCCAGACTTTTCTCATGGTGGCTGGCCTCTTGGTTTAATATTTTGATTGTGAACGTGTAAAATGAAAGTGGCATTAAGGGTTTAGGGTATATGAATATAACTTATTCCTACTTTACCCTTATTTATTTCCCTTATCTATTTCATTTTAATCCCCTTTTAGTTCATTGTTCATTAGGCATGGCTACCCTTTATTAACAAAAATCTCATTCCCTTAACTATTTACATTATTTTATTTTATTTAATTAATTAAATGTCCTAAATATTGTTAACCAAAATTAGGGTCGTTACATTCAGTATCCTGAACACTACGAACGCTCTATCCTGTGTAGATAGTTCACTCGCAGCGAGGAAAGGAAAAATATTTTTGTGTCATTCATTAAAGTTATTCCTCCTACACTTACCCATTACTGATCAATGGTCAATAATGGATCCGCCGTCTGAAGCGACACAGAAAACTCTTTCTATTCCAGGTACACCGACTATGTAATGATAGGACCAATCCAAAGTGAGCAACTATAGATCAATAGGACTGAATCGAGTAGAGAATTTTCAGCATAATTTAATTTCAGTTCTTTGGAAAGTGATAGCGGCATGAGCTGCATATAAGACACAACCCCAAGCTATTATCACCTTTCAGAAAAACCAAAATCAATCCACTAGACGTCGTGCCGACATTAATGGTGTAACTTGGTGTAAGTTAGTTCTGACTCTGTGGATGAAGATAACAAAACATGTCAAGCACTAGAGAAAACCCTTTCTTCGTTCCGTGAAGAATTCAAGACTCGATTTATACTATCTTCTTTTGTAAAGTCACAATATCTCAAATTTTCCATTGCATCTATCACCAGTACAAAATCATCACCAATTGCTAATACTGTGCCAAAATTCACATCACCAACCTTAAGCCAGAAAGCAAACACGGTCAATCTTAAGTTGTCGGCGATCCAAAGTGGGCAAGCTCGGCAGCAATTCATGTGAGCTACATTTCAGTGTTAGGGGTTGGCTCAAGGTGATGGTGAAGTCGAGTGAGGTCGGTAGCAGAACGTTTCGACGGTGGAGATCGACGACGGTGATAGCATGAGCGAGCTTAGGGTTTGGTAGCATTTGAATTGGGTGGCAAGAAAAGTTAGCTAAGTTCGCATGGGAAAGAATAAAATGATGAAAGGTCGACCCGAACAAAGTTAAGTAGGAGATTGAATAGAAAAAATGTTCTATGTCCTTGGATTGTTAACGATCCACCAAGTTGCAGTCCATTTTCTCCAAACTCGCCAAGTATAGTCTAAGTGTTGTTTGCAAGTATTTGGAAAGTTATGGGATTGAAACTGATTTATCGTTATGGGCAACGACGATTCACATTGAAGACTCAACAGACAGCTAAATAGCCAAAGTCAAATTCACTCGATAGCTTCAATATGATCAATTAAACTCGGGAACTCAAAAGCTGTTTCTTCCAGAGCACACATTGTTTCCAATGAAGGCATACGCTGGGAAGAAAATGTTAACATGGTTTTTAACCCAACAGAATTCAACGGGAAGTAGAACATCCACGTCAAATCAGAATAACTCAAAATCAACCAAAAAGACTAGAAGAAGGAGCTAAGAAAAACCCAAGAAGAAAGATGCAAAAATAGGCAAAGGGGATGGATTGCTAGTGACCCATCACGTATGGATCGCTAGCGATCCATAACCTACGGATTGCTAGCGATCCGTAAGGATTTCTCATTGATCCTCCGAACTTCTTGCATCCCAAACCAATATCGTTTCTAAGGATTCTGCCAAATTTCATGATAATTCAAGCAAGCTTGTTCGAGAAGTGAGCATTCATCTGATTACCGTCATAGTTGATTGCAATCTGTCCATGAATCATCATCAAAACAAGGCAACTTGTTATGAAATTACATGGAGAGATTTACATAAGGCAAGGAGCGCGATCCAAATGAAACAATCCTAAAATACTTTAACTAAATGGATCACTAATAATCCATCAGGTTAGATCAATTCATTGTGAACATTTTAGAGCGCCTTCGTACCACCAAGTATATGCATCCGGTAAAGTGGTCTAGCTCATTAGCTCTTCAACCCCTTTAAATACTCACCTATCTGCAACATAAAGAGGACCTTTTGGACTGGCTGCTGGAACTCTATAGAGATTGTTATTCACTGTTATTCTTCAATCTTCTCCTCCCATACAATAGTCATCTAGGGGTTCACTGTGATTCTCCATTGAACTCTTGTACATGTGACTTGATCTAACTTAGAAGATTCAATCATACTGTAATCCGATTCAACTTATAACAACATCTAGTTAATACAAAGTTATAAAGTGGACGTAGGCTTCATTAACAACCGAACCACCATAAAAATCTTCTCATCTTTTTACTATTTTTGCTCTTTTTACATTTATTTTACATAATATTGCACTATAAGAAGAGGACTAGTGCTTTCACACTCAACTCAAGGTGTTGATCCATTTTTTGGGTTAACAATAGAGTTGGAATAGCATTAGCGGTATGGTGTTGGTATGGCATTGATGAATATCATTCATAAAGCATCGATAGCAACACCATAAGAAGCGTTTTATACGCATCAGAATAAAATTTCTGATACATTTCCTACCGATAATCCTTATGGCATCGGTAGGCATATGTCGATACCCCGTCAATGCCATTTTGGCATTGGTCTTTTGTAGTGGTAAAGGCAAGAAACCTATAGATATATTACCTAACAGGTCTAATATGTCCAAAAATGGTGCTAGAGCCACTAGTATCAGATTCTCTATTTTAAATAATGCTGAAAAAGTTTCATATCTGGACACACTTAAAGAAGTGAAGTTCAAGGAGGTTAGTTGGCTAAATTGCAGTTTGTAGAACCAATGGTGGTGGATGGAGAAGGAAAGGGTTGTTGTCTTCTAAAGCGATTCATGAAGCTGAAAATGGGTGGAAGTTTTATATCCTTTTCTATGTTGTTGGTCCCTTACCATATTTCAACGCGTTAGAAGCATATATAAAAAGGATGTGGAAAATATCAAGGAGCGTATCCATTCAACTAGAGAGAATGTTTTCTTTTTGTGGTGAAATTTGACAATGAAATGGATTGAAATAAAATTTTGGATGAATGGCCTTGATTTTTTAACAAGAACTTGGCTATTATGAAAAAAATTGAACCCTAAAATGAAAGCTGATAGAGATTTCCTTACTAGTAAGACAGTATGGGTCCAAATGCCAGGACTTAGCTTTTGCAGATGAGGACCTAAAGCGATTAGTGCTCTGGTTAGCTTGATAGGGACACCGATTAAAATCGATGTAACCATGGAGAAGAAAACAAGAATATATTTTGCTAAGGTGCTGATGGATATTGAAAAAGAGTCTGGTTTCTCTAATTAAATAGAAGTGGTGGGTGAAAATAACAAGGTTATCTAAACAAGAAGTAATATATGAAAACCTCTAGCTAGATGCGGAAATTCTTGCTATTTTAGGCATTTGAGTAGGAAATGCCCGATGAGCAAAGTTTTGAAACCAAAGGATCAACAAGGTGGTTTAGAAGAGTGTTTCTAAGAAGGGCAGTGATCTCAAAAGAATAATATTGGTGGGTACAGAGAGATGATAAACTTAAAAAGGGAGGATATTTCAGTTGGGAAATCTAACCAAGGGCCTATTGAGCATGATATGAAGAAGAGTAGGTTAAAAGATAGCGCTGGTCAAAAAATGGAACCATCTGAAGTTTTGAATTAAAATAAATCTCTAAGGGAGGCAGATGAAGTAATTAGGCAATTGAATTAAGCAAAGGATGTCCTAATGATAGGATTAAAGGAGAAAAATGGTAAAGAACAACCAAATATTGAAGTGGGTGCTATCATAGATAAGGAAGTTGGATCTGTAACATATGCTGAAAGAGAGTCAATTAATGCAAAGGTTTCAAGGGCATGAGAGTTTAGTGCAACAAAGGAAGAGAATGGTGAGATTCATACCACACCTAAATCAGGGATAGAGACAATGAAAGTATCCTCAGTTAATTAAGTCGTAGGCTATGGGGGCAAGATTAGGTGATGAAGTATGAGTCAGGGGCCCCAGGAGGTATAAAGTGGCAATCCCATTGCGCTGCCTACTGCCTTTGTTCGCTAAATGAATAATGTGCTCTATCATCGGACCACTCTATAACCAATTCAACTATTCTTTCTGCCAACTTAATATCTCATGTCAATTTATCATCTTAAAACGTAACTATTAATGAGCATGGAAAATTTATTTTGTCCGTCGAATCTAGCTATACTCTGGGGATAAAGGAGATAGTAGGTAATGCCTATGCATATGACCATACTACAGTAGTAGACTTCCCTTTCGAGTAGTCTAGAAGCCACACCAGCAAGCCTAAAAAACATGAAACCGTCAAAAAAGAACTTTTGTTCAAAAGGAATGCAGAGTGGAATGAGAATCACAAGGAAAAAATCAAAGAGAAAAAAGGTGCGTCGAGTACAGGCAGAAAGTTGAGAATTAGGTCTGTAACAACCCGCAATTTAACCCGTAATAATTAATTCATTAATTAATTATATAATAAAATAACTTTGTGAAATTATTATAATTAAGCCATGAAAGTTGCACCATTATGTCTGTGGTAATTTTCTGGTCAATTTCCGTATATAGAACATCAGAATCCGAGTTAATATGGGCTAAGAACGAAATAATCAACGAAACGATATATATAGGTCGACCAGCCGGTCGACCTGGGCAAGGGGCGGTCAACCCTCCTCAGCAGCGATTGAACATGTATTTTGGATCGTTTTAACTGATTTGGTCCCTCCGTTTCTGCATCTGATGGCCCCTATTCAGCCTTTGACGTGGTTGCATCATTTTCAATCTCCAAATCCAATGGTACAAGATCCACTTCTAAACCTATAAATAGATCCGTAGACCCAACGCTTTTTCTCATTCTAGGTTTTCTCCACTTAGGTTCACCTTTCTAGGAAGGACCCTAAATGGAATAATTTTTCCAAAGGGGAAAATCGTTATAAATTAAATTATTTTACAACTCCAAGTGGATCCGGGAAGACCAAAGGAAGAGCTTAGGACAGGAGACGAGCGATTGTAATTATTATAAGATTTCTTTAAGTAATTTAAAATAATAGGGTTTCTAATAGTTGTAGTTTTACTATGATTTTTGGAATAGCCTTTTGAGTAGTTTATTTGCAGTTTTTAGAAATATTTTCAGTCTATTTCCTTTTGGCTATTCTTTTTAGTTATTTTAAATCATTTATATTAATGATAACTTTTCCATTTATTTACAGTATTTTAGTTTATTTACTGTTACTTATACATATTTTTTTCTACGCTTTGTATTTTCTTCAGTTTTCTTTTATTCCTCCTTCTTCTTCGCGTTTAGAATAGGATTAACGTAAATACGGATTATATTATAAGAAAACTGAAATAACAGAATATAAGATGTAAATTTCAGAGACTGTAATATAAATGGAATTGGATTGAAATTACACCTGATTATGACGTTAATTGGACTAAATTAAAAGGTTTGGCCTAGTTATAACTTAGAATTATAACTAAAAAGAGTAAAAGATGAAAAAAGCTTATTTTCACACTTAAACCTTAGGTTAAGTAATATGCATGATTATAACGTAGGTTATAATAAGAAAAAGAACATAATAATAATTATTTTAAGACTTAAGAGAAATTAATAAGCACATATAGCAGAGAAAAATGTAAAGGCTTATTTAAATAATTTATCTAAGTTAATAAGCAAAGATGAAAGTAGGACCTGTACCAAATAACATTCCCTATAAGACAAAACGGTGAGCCTAGGGCACGCTTATGCTAAGAATGGTAGTAATTGGTCAAATAGAAATCCAAATCACGGGAGATTTGGATAAGGGGCGCAACTAGATATTGCTTGGATAAAGGGCCAGTACCAACAGCATTTCCTCTATAGATTCTATGGACATACGGTGATCTCACGTTAGCCTGAAGTGGAATGAGGGGCACGCTGATGCTGGAGTTGGAGGCAATAAGAAGACCCAATTGGTGGAGCAAAAGGTAGCATGGGCATGGTGGCAGTTGCGCATGCGACTTGCATTCGGGTGCTCACTAATAGCTATGAGTTCCAAGCGCTTAGTATGGGTGTATTTCGTGGACACCATTACCTTCTGTGTAGGGAGCTATATATGTCGTCCGAATCCATAATGGTTGCTCAATGCTTCTTTCATAGATACTGTTGGCTGTTGTGTATGGAGTTATCCAGCGGCTTGTCCGCAGTAAGGTCTATGGAGTAGCAAGTCGATCAGAAAGGGTAAAATTAGGGTTACATCCTAATTACAGGATTAGGAATTCGGCCTAATTAAAGCAGAAATCTAGGACAAGTGCAAGCAATCAAAGTTAACCTATCTCATAAATTAAGTAATATTTAATCGTACTTATTTCCAGTTTACCTCTTTCCTATTTCCTGTATAATCCTTATTTATGCTAGAACTATTGTAGAGTATATTACTTTTATCTTACTTAAAGACTCTAGTAATTGCTATCTTTCACCAAACTTTTAGTCTGACCCACTCCTCTATTTTCCCCTTCCCCCATAGGCAATCGTAGGAGAAGTCAGTAGAATTGCTATTGCTTGGTGGTTTCTTGGAGGAGCTCTCTACTATGTATTTCTTTTATTTCGGCTTTAGTTCTTTCTATGTACTGGCTTATTATGAGGGATATTATGTATTCTGATTTTGAAATTATGAGTTTTTGTTTCATGAGACATATTGGTTTTTTAGACATGTATATGATATTTTGTATTTGACTTATTTATGAAGCAATTATGAAGCTTTTTTTTAATTAAGTTATTATTTTAAGTTTCCGTTGGTTTTATCTAATTTGTCCTGTGAGTCTTAGTCTCTGTTAGTTTCAGTTATACCTACAACTCACCACGCCATTTAATGTGTCCTTTTGGGTATATTAAGGGGTGTGGGGTGTTTCACTTGGTATCAGAGCCTAACGTTACGTGATTCCTACAAATTTATTTTTGAAAGTGAGGTATTTTTTCAAAATAACTTGTTTTAAAATAATTTTTCAAGAAAGAACTTTTAGAAATGATTTCTTTTAGTATAAAAAGGAATTTTTATAAAAATCCCCTTATAAGTCCAGTTCAGTCTCCCTTGACTCTTTCCTAAACTATCATTTTCTTTTCATAGAACGGCTGATGCCCCGAACCTTCCCGAGGGCATTCCGATCCCATCTTGATTTCGTAGGTACATACAAGCCACGACTCCAGAGGTGCATGGGCCAATGCCCAATCCTGCACTAGCGGGTGGGAATCTCATAAACCCACCCGCCACCATCAATTTCTCTAAGCTTTGTGAAGATTTTGCAAATTTGGGCGGGAAGAATTTTTTCGGCAAAGTGACTTTTATGGAGGCAAGAGCATGTCTTAGGGACATAGAGAGGATTTTTGGTCTTTTGGGATTGGATGGTCAGCAGTGAGTTTAGCTAGCCGCTTGGCAGCTAAAGGAGGTGGCATATCATTGGTGAGAGGCGATCGAGTTGGAGGGTAGAAATGTTACTTAGAATCCATCCGTGAGTGATTCGATAGGAAGCTTCTATCTAAGCAAAAGAGAGTGTTCAGCTGGAGAGGTTTATCAATTTGAATCAAGGGAGTTTGTCTGTTAAGGAATACATCAATCAGTTCAATGAGCTATCGCGGTTTGGCATGGTTTTAGTGAACACACTGCACGAGAAAGCTATGAAGTTTGCGAAGGATTGAATTAACCCATTTAGGGATTATTGCCGACTTATGTACCGATAGGAGCTACTTACGGGTATGTGGTCAAGATGGCACTGATGTTGGGTACAGTCAATGAGGGAGAGTCTAAATAGGAAATTAAGTCAGAAGGTTCAAAGAAGAAGCAGAGGGAAAAGAATAAGAAGAAGAAGAAAGGTGATGGTCCTTAGAAGCAAAGTAAGAAAGGACTAAATTCCCATATCCGTGGGAAGGTTGGACATATGGCCAAGGATTGCTGGAAGGAGAAGATGAAGGGTATGTGCTATATTTGCGGGCAGCCTGGTCATATGAGTAAGAGTTGTCCATGGGGAACGAGTGCATTAGTTGCGCAGATTCAGACGTTAGATATAGAACCTTCCATTATCATTCCAGTTAGAGGTAGGTAAGTCACAGTTGAAGGTTTGATTTCTATATGTGATTTTCCCATTCGGACTTTATTTGATTCTGGAGCATCACATTCTTTTATCTCTAGCTCTCCAGTAGATTGTTTGCACTTGGACATATCATTAGTAGTAGATCCCATCATTGTTTCAAACCCCATAGGAGGATCGACACACTTATCTATGGTTTGTAGGGGTTTGAAGAACTTTATCCAAGGTGTAGAATTTGACAGCGACGCCTATGCTTTGGGATTCTCAGGGTATGGGATGATCTTAGGGATGGATTGGCTATCCACATACAGAGCTATCTTACATTATGAGAGGAGAGTCGTTAGACTTGAGACTTGCAGTGGTGGGACTCTAGAGGTATCATGCGACCTGCAAAGGTCAGTCATGTTGAGTTTTCTCTATTTCCTCAATTCATCGTCATCAGAGTTGCATTCGTTCCCTATCGTCAGAGATTTTGTAGACATCTTTGAGGAGGTTAGGGGACTACTTCCTAAGGGAGAGATTGACTTTAGGATTTATTTAACCGAGAATGCTAAGCCAGTAGCATTACCTATGAGGCACATGGCACCTAGGGAGAGGAAAAAATTGAGCAAGTAGATTCGTGAGCTTTTGGAGAAGGGATTCATAAGAAGAAGCATATCAGAGTGGGGAGCGCTAGTTGTTTTCGCCACTAAGGCGGATGGTTCTCTCCTACTTTACGTAGATGATAGGAAAGAAGAATCGATATCCACTCTCTAGGGCTGATGATCTTTTTACTCATTGGTAGGCTATTTAGTTTTATCCTAGCTTGATCTAGCCACGGGATTCCATCAGCTTTGAGTCGCTGATGATATCATAGATAGGACTGCCTTTAGGACACCAGATGGATTCTTCGAGTGGTTGGTTATGCCTTTTGGGCTAACCAATGCTCCGGCCTCTTTTGTTGATTTGATGAGCCGCGTCTTTAGGGATGTTCTAAATAAGTTTGTGGTGGTATTCTTGGATGATATCTTGGTATTTTTCAAGAATATGGAGGAGTGTGCTGTCCATTTGGAAGAAGTTCTTCACATGCTTTGTAGTCATCATTTGAGAGCTAAGTTTCCGAAGTGTCATTTTTGGAGAGAGGAAGTTCGTTTCTTGGGGCACATAGTCTCGAAGGAACTTTTAGCCGTTGACCCCGCCAGGGTCACTGCAGTGCAAGATTGGAAGGCCCCCAAGAGTGTTACCAAGGTTAGGAGCTTCCTAGGATTGGATGGATACTATAGGAAGTTCATTAGAGACTTTTCCAAGATTTCGGCGCCACCCATGTGCCTTAGTAAAAAGACTAAAGCTTTTTAGTGGGACGTGGATTGTTAGGGTTCCTTCACGAAGCTTAAGAGAGCCCTTACTAGTGCACCATTGTTAGTTTTACCTGATGGAGCTAAGCCTTTCACTTTATACACTAATGCATGAAGAACTGGTCTAGGAGCGGTATTGATGCAAGGAGGGAGGGTAGTGTGTTACGGTAGTTGGCAGTTGAGGACGCATGAGAAGAACTACCCTACCCACGATTTGGAGTTGGCTGCTATAGTTTTTGCACTTAAAGTACCTATTATCGCAGAAGGACTTGAACTTGAGGCAACAAAGGTGGATAGAGTATTTAGCCTCGTATGATTTGAGATAGCTTATACCCCTGGCAAGGGTAATGTGGTTGTGGATGCATTAAGTAGAAAGTAAACAACCCTTGATCCTTTGTTCGTAGAGTGGAGGAGCTTGGAATTTATTTCTACTTTTGATTTTAAGCCCTCTACGGACATTACTCCCAGATTGTTGGCAACATTAGCGGTAAGGCCTACCCTTATGGATCAAATTGGCTCGAGGCAGCGGGGGGATTTAGAGCTCATGGACATTATGGATAAGAATAGCCAAGGAGAGGTCTCGAGACGTATCCAATGTTATTCCATTGATAGTAGAGGGTGGCTTAGGAGAGATGGGAGGCTGTGTATTCCGTGGGCCAGGGACTTATTAAGAGCAGTTTGGAAGGGGCTCAACATTCCCTTATAACTATCCATCAAGGTGGTGACAAAATGTATCGGGATATGAAGAGGAGTTCTATTAGGGTGGCATGAATAAGGATGTGGCAGAATTCTTAGCTAAGTGTCTTATATGCCAAAGGGTAAAGCAGAGTAGCAGAAGCCCGATGGATTTCAGCCCTTAGACGTGCCAGAGTGGAAGTGAGACAAAATTTCTATGGATTTCATTGATGATTTGCCCCATTCCAGGAAAGGGAACACTAGCATTTGGGTGATTGTTGATAGATTGACCAAGAGCGCTCACTTCATCCCTGTTAAGGGTAAGCATACTGCTTCATATTTAGCATCCTTGTATATTCAAGAGATATTCCGTCTGCACAGAGTTCCTTCTAGCGTTGTTAGTGATAGAGATTCCATTTTCGTTAATGATTTTTGGAAAAGCTTAGAGGATGCGCTAGGGATGCAACTTAGGTTGAGTACGGCCTATCACCCCCAGACTGATGGCCAAATGGTGAGGGTAAATCAGGTGCTTGAGTATTTGCTGCAAATGTGCATTTTGGACTTTAAAGGTACTTGGGAGGAGCATATTCCATCGGTTGAGTTTGCGTACAATAATAGTTACCAAACAAGTATAGGAATGACACCATTTGAGGCTTTATATGGAAGACCTTACAAGTCCTCGTCGTGTTGGGTAGAGTCTACGAAGATGTTATTACTTGGACCTGATATGGTTAAGGAGACCTTCGAGTGGGTGGATTTGAGTCGACAAGGGATGAAGACGACTCAAGACAGACCGAAGTCGTATGCGGACAAGCGGAGGAGAGACTTAGAATTTGAGGTTGGGGACTTAGTTTTTATTTAATTATTCCCACTTAGAGTTTGAAGTCGTATGCTTTATTTCTTTCTTTGTACTGGCTTATTATGAGGGATATTATGTAATCTGATTTTGAGACTACGAGTTTTTGTTTCATGAGACATATTGGATATTTAGACATGTATGTGGTATTTGGTATTTGACTTATTTATGAAGCAACTATGAAGCTTTATTTTAATTAAGTTATTATTTTAAGTTTCCACTGCTTTTATCTATATTTATCTTGTGAATCTTAATCTCTGTTAGTTTCAGTTATACCTACAACTCACCATGCCTTTTAATGTGTCCTTTTGGGTATATTAAGGGGTGTATGGTATTTTGAGGTCCAAACTTAATAAATGTCGATTTTATGTTGGAATGCTATAGGGTTATACAAACCCAGCAGATTAATGGAATTGAGGAAACTGACACATCAACATAGTGCAAATTGTGTTGGGATGTTAGAAAATGAATTATGAAGTTTCGAGTTGTGTAGACTTTCTGACATTTTCGAGGAGAGATGGGATATGATTAGCAATGTAGCTTGCTATTATAAATATATAATTTTAATTTTGTTGAAAAAGGATAATTGGAGTTATAATATTATTAGTACAAGTGTAACACCCCATAAAATTAATGATAATTAATAAAGCTCCAAAAATAAAATTTGAGCAAACGTTGGAATTTGATCATGAAACTTGGACAATTGCATTCGTGATGATTTTCCCAATAGGTTTCAAATTTGGAGTTTCGCGGTCGGAGCTCAAATAGCAAAGTTATTAGTGTTTGAAGTTTCGAGAGCGAAAAATAATTAAATAGAAAAAGGAAATAAATAAACAATTAATACAGGACCCCATCGGTCATCCCCTTCATTGGGTTGGTCGAGTACCTATAGGGGAGTGGTCGACCGATCGTATAGCAGCAGCTAGGATTTGAAACTTGGCTAATGGCTTGGATTTAAATATTTTAATCTAATAGTTATGATTGATTTATGTGCCTAAAAATAAAGGCCAATCCCTCAGTTCACTTCTCATATTTTCTGATTCAAGCAGCGAAGCTCTGCCATTTTTCCTTCTTCGCTTTTTAAAAAATTATAAAACATAATATATACACACACAAACCAGAGAAGAGCAGAAAATAAAAGAGAAGAAGAGAATAAGTGAATCAATACTTTGGAAAAAGGTAAATTTTAATCTATATTCCCCTTAACCTCCAATCTCTTCTTAGACCTATATTAATAATATGTATACACCTTGTTATATGCATTCTTTTGAATTAGAATGGAAAACGGAGTCAAGTAAATGATTGGATTCTAATTTGAGAGATTTGAAAAGCTTAAGAAGTAAGTAGTAAATTATATAATTTATTTATAACATTGAAATTTATCTCGTTGAATTCTTATTTAATTATTATGCCTAAATAAGATCAGATGAATTATAGGCTTAAAATAAACGTATAGGATTAGCGCCAATAGATTCATAGAATAAGTAATTAGAATAGAAACAACATCTACAACCTAATTTGAAAATTTGAAATCAGTCCCAAATATTCATTCGTAGAATGCTAGTAAAGTTGTAAATAATTTCCAAATCTGTAATTGGGTTGTAAATTAGGTTACCCTTGGAATGTGAATTTCTACATTTTGATTTATTTGGAGCGGGTTCCGTGTAATTTCCATAAGTTATCCAATTCTTAATATGTATAAAAGCATGTCATTTGAATTAACAAGGAACATACCAAAAAGTGAAAAAGATGTATAAGATATGGATATTTTTTTCATGGTTTACATTATCTATTTCAATAAAAGAAAAGAAACAATTCCTTGTAATTTCAAATGAAGCGAAAACCTCACTTTTGGTTAATTTATTGAAAATTATAATGGCATACCCTTTTTAGAGGGATAGCTCTGATAAATTAAAATGTGGAGAAGAATGTTCTAGTTTAGAAATTATATATGTATGTGTGTGTGTGTGTGTGTGTATATATATATATATATATATATATATATATATATAAACGTATGTATAACCATGCTTAACGTTCAAAAATAGAAATATATAAATAACATAATTTATGACTGTATATGCAATAGTGATTAACAATGCTATAATTAACGGACTAGGATTTGTGGACACTAATTACAAATTTAATAGGCAAATTTTTTTAGTTAATAGAAGTTAAAAGGAAATTAAATAGGGACTAATTTGGAAAATTAATATGGCATTTATGGGACAATGAATAAGCATAGTTGGTTTATTTTGAAACTAGTAAATAAATGTCATTAGAAAATTTAATATGGCAATTATGGGGAAATGAATAGCCATAATAGGAAGATTTTGAAATAGTGCATAAATTAAAGGAATTAAATGTGGATTAATTAGAGCTTGTCCAATTTTGGCATAAACGACTAATTATTATATGCAATAGATATTTATTAGACAATACAAAGAAACCAAAGCCTAAGCGTATAAATTATGAAAAATAATGTAACAAATAAGCAGAGAATAAGTAAATATTAATTCATTTAATTATATATAGGAAGTAATTTAATTTTCAAAGTAGAAAATTATAAGCTTAAATTATACATAGAGGACAAACTTTAATTAGTGGGATTGGCCCAACACTTAGGCTTTGGATGATAGGTTTGGTTTAGTGGGTTGGGATGCAAGGTTAGTAGAAAAACACAACATAAGTCTGCCCTTCACCTAGAGGCTACCAGCAGTTGTGTATACTTACTGCTGATGTAAGACATCTCCAACCATAGGACCCGCAGGGAAGGGATATGCGTTGCGGATAGGTAGGTAAAATATACCAAGGGTTCGCCTCGTATTTGAAGTATTAAATGGCCCAGTATTATCTAGGAAATGATGTCTACTGCATATCCAATAGGCGGTAGCAAGTAACTAAAAGGGCCATTTTCCTTGACTTTCTTAGGTTAGTCTGAATGGGATATCAGCCGTGGAGGGTCGACGAGTGATGCCGGTGTTTGGTAGTGGTATTTAGTAGTAGGTCTAACATATAGGCTTCGACGCCCACCGATCGCGAGTGAGCGGTAGCACTCAAGTTATGCCTTAATGGATTTCTTTTCTTAATAGTGTAGAATTCATATAGGAGACGCACAGACCTCAAAGTAGATGGTTAGATGAAAAATTAGTTTAGTAAAGGTAGTTAAATGATCCTTTGAGTTGCGTTAGTAGTGCAACAATAAAATTATATATTATATTACAAAGCCGTATATAGGGGTCATTAATCACTGCAGCTAAAACCGATTGACTAGCTTTAACATTGCGAAGGACTTGCTTCATGGACTGGAGGCAGTAAATAGCCGATGAGTCTGCTTCCTCCCTATTTAAGAAGTATTACGCTGTTGGTGTTTTGGGTAGTGAAATGGTTAGATAAATATGAATACAGATAAATACACACACACACACATAATAGTATCTAGAAGAAGGTTAGGTTAGACGTATCGTACATGCACATATGTTTGACGGCTAAATCTCTATCGGATTAGGAAAATAGCCGAAAAATTTAAATTAAAAATTAGCCATAAGCACACGACGTACAACTCTAGTACGTGGCGAGTACGGGTCGATCCGTAGGGAATTGTATCGATTTTAAAATTTTCTACTCAATCAAATTAACCATGAGTTTGAAATTTTTTTAAGCTAAAAAAATGTAAATAAACTAGCAAAAGAAGGTGGATAAATATAGGAGACTAGAAGGCAATCTAGAGGCAATGTCCTTCTCGAGATCACATAAATCAACATATATGAAATTATGATCTCTCTTTTGGTCATTAGTGAATTTAGTTGAAATGTTTATCATAAGTATGGCCTATTTGTGTTATTAATTAGCCCAGCATAAGCCATCAAACTATAGCACATCCACTAAATCACTTTTTAACTCTCATGAAAATGACATTGAACTTGAAAATAAAATCTATTCTAAGCATGATCTATTAACTATTGATTATAAATATAGACCATCAAATTTTGATTTTAATATTCGCTTCATTACCATAATCTTATGTAGATGAAGACGTAATTTGTGTTTTTGTTTGTTTAAGCATAGCCTGTTAGGTGTAAACAACATAAGCTATCAAGTTCAAAGCTAAAACAACAAGTTAAACCACATCAAATATTTCTATTAAGCGCAAAATGAGATCGCAAGTTATCAAAATGTCGAATGCATATGATTAAGAGAGCTTCATTACCCCTAAATTGAAGGGGTTTAGCCTCTCATATTTGTCATCATTTCAACAAAAGTAACATTTAGCATGAAATAAAAATAAGAGGAAAATGCAAAATAAGCAAAAAGAGAGCTAATTAAAATCTACTTGCATAAAAAATAAAACTAAACTACTTGCATGAATTAAAATTGCATAAAGTAAAGGTCATGAAATAAGAGAACATGAAGTAAAATTGCATAAAAAGAAAGTTACATGAAAGAAGAAAATGGCTATGTAGCCATGAAAAGAAAATAGAGTTTGCTGTTTATTTTTGAGTCTCAAACTAAACTAACTAAAGGGGAGGCTAAGAGGAGGCTCAAAGGAGGATAAGGGACTAATTACATGAACATATGAGGTATTTATACAAGTTTTGAAACCCTAATCATATTTTTGGGGACCACCCAAATTGCAGTTGAAGAAGTGTGGCCACCAAGTTAATATTAGCCTTTAATTAATCCATCATCAAGCATGCATGTAACTTTAAACCCCACTAACTTATGCATTGGCTTCTAATTGTAGATTAAGGTAAGTGGGTAGGTGATGTCCTCCACGATGCATTAAATGAATTATTTCCATCTTTATTTGCTTCCTTCTCTTGTGTGCATGCATGAATACATTAAGCCTCTTCTATTTTCCATCAATTTTCCTATAAATAAAAATAAAATGTGCAAGTGAATTTTCTCAAATTAATCAAGACACAAAAATGACCATTTTGCCCCTAAATGAAGATGAATGAATGATGGTTTGAATATAATTGAATATATTGATTTAAACAAATTAAAATACCTTATATGCTCATTTATTTAATTAAATTAGATTAAATATGGAAGTAAAAAATATGTACATTTACGTGCACATCAAATACCCCCACACTAATCTTTTTATTCGTCCTCGAATAAAGAAAACTAAGATAAATCCGTTTCATAGGAAACACGATTGCATTGAGTGTATCAACAAGCCGTTAAACCTCTAGGTGTCCCTAGTAGGACGAGTATTGTCTCGTGGGGGTTTTCAGCGGATACTATCCATAAAATCCAAATGCAAGGTGAAAATACCTAAATGCAAGATTTATGTATAAAGATATGGATGAAAATTTTTGAAAATATTTACAAATGAAGAATTTACTTTTAAATTGACACAAATAAGTTAATTATAAGTTTTATTCATCATCATGAAATTTAAGTCCTTTTACTTGTCGAAATTTCCAACAAAAATTAAGTTATCAACACAAATAGACTCTAGTTTGGCTAGTTGTTTTAGTAGATGACATAATGTAACTATGAAATGAATCCTTCGATTATCAAAGTTTTTTCAAAGTGGTATTTCTATTTCTTTTGAATAACAAATCGAATCAAACAAGTCAAAATAGTGTTTGAATTTCTCTTTATTTAAATTTTTATTGATATTAACAATATATACATATGCCTAATTTAGAAAAGTGAGGTCAAATATATTACCCATGCACTGCCTTTCGGGCTTACGCTAGGGGGGTACAGAGTGTGGCTAGTGAACAAAAAAGTATGTACACCTATCGACTGTAAGAATTATTTTATTGATTTTTATATACATACACCTAACTCTAATAAACCGAGGCCAGATATACCGATCATGTACTGCTTTTTGGGCTTACGTGAGAAGGATACAGAGCATAGTGAGTGAACACACAAGTGTGAACACGTGACTCTAGGCGTTAATATAAAATACATACATATATACAATTTTTTTTTCTTTTGGTTGTTTGTTTTTTTGTGATGTTTTTGTTTTGTTTTTCGAGGATAGAGTTTTCTAAAATCATCTTAGCACCATTTAACTTATAAGATAAAAAATGTTATATCCTTTTCTTTAAATCCACCACTTTTTTAAAAAGATTTTCAATTAGGACATACTTCATAATTATCACCCATGAAACTTTCTATATACTAGTTAAACCATATTTAATGGTAATCAAACTTTATTTTTATTTTAGTCGTGACAAATAAATTTTCAAAAATTTCAATTTAATAACCAAAATCCTTTATTTATCCTATAGTGTTTTCTTTTTAAAAATAAATCCATACACTAAAAAAAATATTTGATTTTGAGATTTTTGTTTTTTTTAGAATTTTTGTTTATATATTTGAAAAGACAATGCGATATTAAACCATGAAAAATAAAAAATGAAGATGAGACTCCCACCCCCACACTTGATTTTGACAATGTCCCTACAGTCAACCTAAGTGAAAGGAGAAGAAAAGATAAATAAACATGTGACCTATATTTACATGAAAATGAAACAATTATTATTTATCATAAAATAAATAGTTAAAGTGTAAGTGAAGCGGTCTTCCAAAGATTAATTTATTTGTCTCGTCAAGTACGAGAGACATGGCTTAAGCTCGGTAAATGAAACCGTAAAAGATTTCAAAGTTGAATGTTGATTTGTGAAAACAAATGTCGTTTTATTAAAGGTCATATGAGTTGTTTTATTTTCGACAAATTTTGGGGTAGATAAAACGATTGGTTGGAAAGTTTAATTTCACCAAATTGAAATTCAAGTTTATCATTGAAATCTTCTTCATAATTATTGATTTCAAATTCAAAATCATGGTTTAAATCTATCTCTATAGAATTCAGTAACTCATCTTCGAAAACTCCAATAAAAACATGTTCACTAAATTCGTGTTCCCTTGTTGAATTATTCACAACTTCATTACATCTATCATGTTCAAAATCCAAAGTTGTTAAATTCAAATTTTCGAAATCGGAAAAAGAAAGATCAAATTTTAAATTGAGTTTTCCATCCTCAAAAGAATTGAAATCCAACTCAATTGCCACATTTTCAACAACTTCATTAAGATTGTCATTTTCAATTTCAAACATTGTTACTTAAAAATCATCAATTTTAGTAAAAGTTGGATTATTATTTTCCTCGTCAATCGTTAGGTTTTGATTCGGTTTTTCACATTGTTTCATGCAGGTTTCAAATAACAATTCCATGTGATCATTATAAATTTCATCCATTTGCTCAAAAAAATCAAATTTTTAACTATTAACTTGAGGATTTTTAGTTTGAAATTGTTGAGAACAAAATTTATCACCATAATTGAAACAACTCCCATTGCCAAAACCATTTAGATAGTTGTCTTTATTTTCGATTCGATTTTGAAATTCATTTTGAAGTTTGAAATTGAATTGGCATTGGTTATACAAGAAGTTATTTGAATATTTAAGTGAATTCAAATTTTTATTATTTTTGAAAACTTTGACTTGAATCATTGCACAAATATGAATTACACAAATCATTTATCCTTTGACTTTGTTGTGTAGAGAGTTCAAGTAAAGACGAAATCATTTCAATACTATTTTCAAGATTTGAGGGTTGGACATCATTTTGAAAAAAAAATCATTCGAAATTTGAATTGTTTGTACAATAGTTGTCATTAAATATCCATAAGAATTTGATGTGAAATTATATGAATTATATTGATTTGTACAACTATTGTAAAATTCACGTGAACTGGGAAATTCAGATATTTTCTGTAACGTTTGGGATTTTTCGACGCTCGAAAATCGACATCAATGCGTCCACTGTATCAACTGCCGAGCAATCGAATGCCGGAAAACCGTAACGTTAGGGTTAAAGAAGAGGTAGAAGATAGAAGAAGAGAGAGAAAGATAGAACAGAACAGAACAGAAAACAGCAGTACAATATCAGAATCTCACAGTCGCAGCGGAACAACATATAATAGATAAATGAATAATCTTTAAACAAAGAACTATATCAGTTATTACATAACATCATATTACATTACATTTCATCATCAGAGTGTACAACAACAAACAACAAAAAACAGCGGAAAAGAAATACTATATGGTAGATGATACGCCCTGCCATCCATCTTGCCTCCAGCAACTCCTGAATTCTAGAATATCCTGATAAACCTTAACTCTTGACTGCCCGTGTGGAAATTGGTGGGCACCCAGAGTTTAGGAAGGAAAACAATAAACTCCGAGTCAGTCATGTGATTGGTGTGAGAACTAAAACAGTTTATTTATCTTTAAAATCAAAATAGAGGAATATTTTTAAAGTCAATTCGCAATGCTTTTAAAAATGAGACTACCATAAGGCCTCCCGCATACGCACACAATGCAAACGCAGAATCGGAGGAGATTTCTCCTTATGATAGTCAAAGATGCTTGATACGCATTAAAAAGAAACATTTGATATTATTACTAGTGCATAGTGTAGGGAAAATCATTTCGAAAGTAAAGATATAAATCTTAGCCAACATACGACCATTATCGTATGCCTACTATAGCTACCATGTTTAATAGCAGGTTACCGCCACATTCCATGGCAGGTTATACAACTAAAACCGTACAAGATCGTATTGTTTCTTTAGATTTCCAGCAAATGGTCAGGCCAAGGAACTTTCCATTGCCACATAGGTACGCCTCTGGAAAGACGACCCGAGAACCAAACCGGATCTTTGCCAACACAAGGCCCGGTTACCCCTAACTGGGTAACTACTGACACGAATATGTCATCCCCCGATCGTAACCGATCTTCCCGAGGATCCTCGATTTCCAACAACCACATAAGAATAATAATGCAGTAACCACATAGGCTAAGTATCTGGGCTCCATTCCATGATACCGGCTCTATCCAGAAGGAATGACATACACTAAAGGGGCGCTATCCCCTAATAACCTTGCCGCATCCTTCCTGTTTTGACCATTTTCGAAGTGTGAGGTCCGACGAAGTCTCGTCCACAAAGCCACGCTTTATACAAAAGCTGCGCTTCGGGTCAACAAATGATCAAAGTAATGATCACTAAGATAAATGATCAAACAAATGATCATATCACAAATGATCAAACAATGATCATTTCACAGCAACACTCAGCATGCCACACTACCAAATTGGGAGTATATCACTAATAACCTTCAACTACATAACCTCTGAGCTCGTACGTCTCAGAGAAGGGTGTTAAGCTAAGAGAATAAATTCTCCGCCACCAGCAGAAATATATTTGAAAGAAATCAGATATATATCTCAGCTTGTAAGGTCAGACATACAATCCATACAAGTCTGTTCCGGGCTCGAACAGAAACGAAGGCACTTACAAAGAAGTCCTTGCATTCCGGATAATTTCTAATCACGTCCGGACTTCCCATCACTAAGGGTGATAAAATCTCTATATCGGAGATCAACCGATGCAGAGTAACTCAACGGTAATCCTTCCGTTTTCAAAAATATCCGGTCTTCAACACCGGTCATCAAATGCATTCCATTACGACGTATCACATATTCGGAATGGGTTATACGACCCCAAGGTCCGTTCCCGGCTAACCCGAATAGTGAGCGCTTATTCAAAAATAAGTGTGGCATTCAAATTCAAACAATCACAACAAATACCTGTTTAAAGGTAAATATTGATAGTCGGATTATTTAACTATCAATAGGCATGTTCAACATCACCAGATTCCAAATAATTTCCCAAATTATTTACTTTCCAAAATATCTTTATTAGATATATAATTTCCACACTTTAACCTTTTGAAAACAAATTTTCAAATCACTTTTCACCTTTACCACTTTTGAAAATAAATTTCAATCATTTTCCTTACACGGAAATACTTTCATTTCAAAATGGTTCATTTAAACCAATTAAATAAATTCTTACCGATTTACTTTATATTTACGTTCCAAACCCGTAAATTTATTCCCATACTTCAAAAATAAATCAACGTTTATTTTTAAACAAATTCCCCTTTTCATTTATAAATTCCATAGCGAATTTACATTCCAAAATATTTATGAATATATGATTCCCAAATCGATTTCTAATATTCATTTTCAATTTGTCTTCAAAAAGATAAATTCTTAAAACGTTTCATTTCACATTGGAAAAACATTTCCGTACTTATTTATTAATAAGTAATTCACAAATCTATTTATTTTCAACACTTGGAAAATATTCAATATACTTAAACCGAAATTAAGTATATATTTCATTCTTTAAGGGAAACATTCTCTTAAACATATTTATTTGGGCCAAAACGAATGTTGCGCAAAACATCGTTACGACAACCCAAAATCACTAGTATAGGGATTCGAAATTTAGATAGATATATAAATCCCAATACTATACAAAAACATTTTCTTTCGGAAATCATTTACTATAACAACAGTGTTATAGTCCATCATTTCCTTCTATTTCTCGAAAACGTCTATTTCAACAATAAATGTTGAAATCTATGTATTCGATTCATAATACATTTTAAAACATCGTTAAAACGATTAACTTCATTTTATAATATTCATTTTCCCAAGCATATCCATTTTATTTGATAATATATTCACTGTCCAAAATCGTGAACATACTTCCTTAACCAATTTCAACTTTCAATTTATCAGATTCCATTGATTTCGAATTTATAAACAATGTCTATAAATTCCATTTCTATTTATAAGCTTCGGTTTATAAATCTCCTTTATTAATCCAATTTATATTTCGTTTATATGCCGAATCTAACTTATAAGTAAATTACTTATAATCTATTTATTTACAAATCCATTCTTTTATATCATCATTTGTTTATAAATCTAAAATTCTTATTTACTTATAAAACTAAGTACAACTTTATTTTAACACTTATAAAAGCTCGTTTTATAATCCCAATATCTTTAAATTATAAAATATAAATTGTATAAATCTTTTATATAAACCGTTCATAATAATTCAAAAATCTCAATTTAAATAAACCAATCTCTTTATTAATTTACAAAATGTTATTTAAAACTTATATAACTCCAAAATTACACTTAACTATTATTTTCCCAAAAATATAACTTTTATAACCATAAAATTAAAATGTTTATTCATTTTTACAATTCAAAATTAAATAAAACGTATACTATCAAAAATCACTTTAAAAATTCTTTTAAAAAACCAAAATCATTATTTTAAAACTTCAAAAATGGATCTGATGATGCAACAACACCGAATAGTCAATTACGACATCCAAATATCATATATCGATATGATAATCAACAAATATCAAAATATCTATAAATAAATCAATACAGTTGAGGAATCCAGTTGGATCCCTCCAACCTGTTTCCCTGCATCCACAAACATTAGCACAATACCAATTCCGTTCCAGTACGGAATTATCGCGGTATATGGAATTTATAAAATATTATCCGCTTAATAGACGGCGCAATAGGGTCTCATCCGCTATATAATGCGGGAAATCAACTCCAAGTACATAAATAATACCAATTTCACTATACTGTGAAATATTCGCGGTATATGTTTTTAATAAATAACATCCGCTTACTAATGGCGCATAATGTCTATTTTAACAATAAAAAGATAACAACCATCATTCATGCATACAATCAACAATTTTAAATCTAACTATTTAAAATTATAAATCGAAACTGATCCGATTGAGTGAGAAGTTCTTACCTTGATTTATTTCCGTTTTAGCGTTTTATTTCGAATAAAATTGAACGTACATTTAATTTTACCCGAAATTCTCACTAGCTCCAAACGACTCCAATTGCATAGCGTAGTATTCGTCAATACGAACCCAACGCAACTTGTTTCGTGCGTTTTCAACCTCGTATGAAAAAGATATGAATATTTAAAGTTTACACGAATTTTTAATATAAAATTTACAACATAATTTTATTTTTCTAAACCTAAACCATTCAGAGCCGTTGGATCCATCACCCTGCAAATCTGGGCCGCCCATTTCTTCTTCCATCTTCACGCGATTTCTACAGCACGGCCGAACCCAACGCTCCACCAAAAACCCTAATCCACGCGACGCACATGAGCACCTTTGCATCGATCAACGACTACCATTCCATGCGCCATCGCCACCTCCACCTTCGGACCAAATATCATGAATTCCGGTCGCCTCTCCTCCTCGATTTTTGTGTACGAACGTGCGGCCTTTGGATGTAATTTGTCGTCGATCGGCTACGAATTTCCCGATCATAACCGTTGAAGTGGAAGATCTCTCAACGCTCTACAGGTTTGTAGTTGGAAGAATTAGCTGAAAGTTGATGGATTGAGAGGTTTGAAGGGAAGATGAGGTTAAATTTCGGTCATTAAACCCTTGGAGGCGGCGGCTGAAGGTTTTTGAAACCCTAGGGTTGTTTTTAGTTTGCAAATGAGAATATTTAGGGGTATATAGAAAATTTCTCAATCACTATTCATCCCGGATTTTCCGAACTCCAAACGAAGCATGCCGGTTGGCGTTCCTAAGGTTTACCCCGCGTTCCGGACACAATGGAATGTGTTTCAGGAGCTAATTCGATCATATGTGCAAGATACGACAATAAACGATCGATTTAAAATTAAACCGATTTAACTAATTTCTAGGCGTTTGGGCTCGCCCCGGACAAACGGTAAATCCGATTGACACGAAATTTGAAATCTTACAATAATATTACATTACTGATCCGATGAAACTGGTTTCGTCGAAATCCGAGACTTTTTGAAAAATTATTATTTTAACTTGCCAAATTAATATTAAAACAATTTCGATGCGTTTCGAGCTGCCACGATCAAACGACAACTCCGATTGCTACGAAAATTAAAATCCGATAATAACAAACTATTACGGATCCAATGGAACTAGTTTCGTCCAATTCTGAGATTGCTTGAAAATTGACTAATTTCACTAGTCGATTTAAATATTAAAATATTCAATTTTCACAAATTTAACTTTTAATTCGTTTTTAAAAGTTCTATATCATCATTCTAACTTCAATATGATATAATAAAATTTTACAAATCATTTTCAATCATATTAAACCCAATTTTCAATTATTTATGGAATTTTCAACTATTAAATAATCGATTTAATTATCCAATTAAATCCAATATTCGAAAATAAATTATTCGACTTATAAATTCCACTTATTAATATTTAAATTCAATTAAATGTTCAGTTTTTAATTAATATAAATTCTGGGTCATTACATTTTCAAAATGTTTTTTTTCTTTTGGAATTTTTTTATAAAGGAAAACTATTTACCAAAAGGAATTTATTTTTCAAAATGGAAATTTTTTTCCATCTTTTTTGAAAAGATTAATATTTTTTTTGGATTTTTTCTTTTATAGAAAAAAACTAACTTAATTTTTTTGGATTATTAAATTTTTGATTGAAAAATTTATAATGAAAAGGATTTAGAAACTAAGTTAAGAAATATTTTAAAAAAATTTACTTTTGGATTTTGGATTTTTTTTAAATATGCATGAACTAATGCAACTAAATGAGTTCAAAGGACTCAATTACAAATTTTCTATCCTATCCTAAGTATCTCCTAACCCAAAATTGTATAATCACACTTTGTCTTAAATCAACAAGATAGTTCTCAGCCAAGTAACGGAACGGATTTATCGGTGCTCCACGAATCACCGTAGCAATGCAGCCAAAGGTTTAAGTATCTTTAGAGAAACAACTACTATAATATTTACGAATCACAGTAATATTTCTAAATGGTTGTTGCTCTACCGTAAACATGATACCAAGAATATAAATTGTCCAAAGAAAACAACTTGTCAATATACAATTAGCCATAGGTGAGCTCGTGACACCCTTAAAATGTCTAATCGTTATTATTAGTAAATAATAAAATGAAATGCAATATTGAAATTAAACGTGTATTAACAATGCAACTACGAATGAAATTTGTTTTTTTTTGGATTTTTTTAAAACTCAAACAACCAATAATGCAAAGTAAATAAAAACTAATGATAAGAGCACGATACCAAAACGTGTAGAATTATTAGCAATTATTTTAAAGCAGTAATTTTTTTAAAGAAAGCAAACAGTTATTTTTTTGGTAAGCAGTTCTTCTCGTAATCTGCTTTGGCAACCTGAAAATAAAAACAAGATATATACAGTTTTTTATATATCAAAGAAGAAATGAAAACAAAACAAATTGAAACTTGTTTTTTCTTAAAAAGGATAATAGATCAAACCATGGCAAACGAAACGCTAACAACAACAATACGCACAAAAAAATTCCTTTTTAAAAATAAATTCAAGTCACTAAACAAAAACAAAAAACCTATACAACAACAAAGGTAAAACTAAACAACACAAGGTCCAATAGCCCAAAAGCGAAGCTCCAATTTACCTAAGTGAAACTGATAAAACTTTTTTTTGAAGAAGCCCACAACCAACTTAAGAAAGTAAACACAATCCCAACCTACTTCTCTGTAAAAAAAAAACTGAAATCAAATTCCACAACCAAAAGAAAAAAAGAGATGACTGAAAAAAGAATATATATACATATAATCTCGAAATCAAAATCACGATCTAGAAGCAAAATCGAGCGTTTGCTGTGAAGTTCAGGTTGCTCTGATGGAGATTGCGGGGTGTTTTGAGGTCGCGATTGTTGTAGAGTGTTGAATTTGAATCGATTTGGGTTGCGATGGTTGTTCTCGAGGAGGTCGTGATTTAGTGATATGCGAATTGGGTTTCTGGGGTTGGATTTGTGGTAGAGTTTGGGCTCGAAGTGGAGAGTTGAGGCAGAGTTTTGTGGATTGGTGGATGTACGCAGTGGTTTCTCTGGTAATATGCAGTGCAGGAGATTGTGTTTTGGTGGATGTTGTAGAGGGATATGCTGTGGTAATATGTTGTAAGTGGTATGTGAGTATGTATGTGATGACTGAAGTGTACAACAGATGGTGGAAGTGTACAGCAGATGTTCAGGTGCAGTTGTGCTGCTGGTTTGTATAAGCAGCAGTGGATGTGTGGTATGGTGTTGAGGTGATAAGGTTTATTATATGGCAAAGGAGAGGAGTTGTTGTATGATACCAAGTTTGGCGACGGTTTATTGCAAAGCAGGTTGAAGACTAGAAGATGGTCAGAAGCCAAGGCAGTGAGAATGTTGAATTGGAGTTGAACTTGGTGACAACGGTTTGTTGAGGCAGTGGTGTTTTGGTATTGGTGGAGTTTGCACTGGTGTAGTGGTATTGGGGTACAGGCAGTTGTTTGTATGTATAGGGTGATGGAAGGTTGGAGGAGTGATGGCAAAAATGCAGACCAACGGTGGAGTTATTGATCAATAAGTAGATGTACTGTGGTGGAAAACTGTTGTGGTGGAAATATGTACTACTTCCAATTTGATGACAGTGTAAATGTGACCGTGTAAATTTGATGTTGAAAGAGCGGTGGATGGTGAAGCAGAAGTTGTTGTTGATGGTAGTGCAGATGTTCAGGGATGGAGTGCATAGTGCAACATAGGTGGGAGTTGAAGCATGATCAGGTGACATAAATTTTAGTAAGTGAGTGTTGTTTTGGAAAGCAGGGTGGTGAAATATTCAGGCAAAGTGTAACGGCCCGTTTTTTCGTACATTTTGAATCAATAATAAACCACACATGTCCAACTCAAATTGTACGAATAAGCGAAACATTAAGGGTAGAAAGAAAATAAAGACAGAACAGAATCTCACACGAATGGAATAAGATTTATTTCAATAATAATCTTTACAGCGGAAAATTTTAAAATACAGTATCAGATCCTAACTTAGATTCAGCCTGGACAGTTATAAACTTTTATCCTTACAAATGCTGAAAATAACAAAACAAATGCAATAGATGTAGCGGATAATAGAATACATCCATACGATGATGAAGATCTCCAGCTCTCCTCTGGAAACTCAAACTGTCTTCAATAAAACCTAAAACTACCCAGTTATGACCCGAGTATTAAAAATACCCGTATCAGGCTTGATAAACTAGCGTGATATACTCAAAATTTAAAATGACTATATTATCAAAACCTTTGAAAAGAAGGGTATCTCATAAGACCAAGCCCACACATAAACACGGACGGGTTTTTTACCTTATGATAAATGAAACACTGCACTTGATATTATTTTTAATGACATTCTTTTGAAAATACTTTTCAAACAAAATTATTTAAGTAAAGTATCAATATCTGGACTAAGTCTAAGCTAATATATCTGGACTAGGTCAACGGAATATACTGAACGGAATATACTGAACGGATTATAAGATACCAGAAAGGGTAGCTGAAATGTTTGCTAGTCATTACAGCTACTTTGGGAATCCAATCAAAACCGTAAATCTCATATTGGGATTGGATTCCCAACATGATAGGGAAATAGTGGCCTTTTGTCCGACCCATGCATAACAAACATAGTTCTCACGGTGCCTTAATCGCTTTTCTCAAACTAGTCATTTGAAACTATACTTGCTACACTACTACTGATAACTGGCAGTTACTTGCTTTTCTCAAGCTAAACCCTTTATCCAAATGGAAAAATAAATGCCTTGAGGGACGTATCCCACAAATGGCCCAACGTATTGGACACCACCATACATACTCACTTATTTCGAATTTACATCTGTCGGACCACATAGTATCCTATATCATCTTCTGGGATGTGAGGCAAGTGAGACTATGCTCAGTTTCTTCAAAGCCATGCTTTGTTTTGAACAAAGCCACGCTTTAGATCAAAACAAATTCCACTTTGAATGACACACTGCCATTCCTTTAATCACTATTTGAAACCCACAAGCATACAACCTCTGAGCTCTTATGTCTTAAGAGAAGGGTGTTAAGCTAAGAGAAGTTGCCTACTCCGCCACCAAGCAGATGTACATTTGTAAAAGTCAAACGTACTGTCTCAGAAATGCAACGTCGGACATTCGTCCATACAAGTTCGTTCTAGGAGTTAACGAAACCAAAAGCACTTTCCTCGGCTATTACTAGGCGAGAAGCCCTTGCAATCCCAAAAAAATCTCCACAACGAGGAGACCACTGCTATAAATAACTCTATAGTGGGAGCGACCCAGAGCATGTCAACAAGTAGTCCCCACACTATGAAGATCCACGATCTTCAATAATCATCATCTTCAACATATCTTCACTTTCGAATGTATACATTGGTTCGAAGTGGTTTTCGGATAGGGATCACCCAAATCCGGCTCCGGTTCCTTCGAAACCAATTATCGATAAAAAGATGTTAAATTTATATATGGTTATAAATCATCAATCTATTACTTCATCATTTATAAAATATCTTTCTTAGATATACTCTTTTCAATTTATTCCATTTTCTTTTCAAGAGCATATGGAATCACTAAGCCTCATTTATCAAATCATTTAATTTATTTAAACCTTTCTTAAATCCTGAAATAATTCCAAACCATTTTCTCTTTTACTTAGAAAAATCTTTCCAAATAATTCATTAAATCTTAATAAAAGATTTCTTATTTTCAAGCTATAACTTTTAACTTCGAGAAAATATTCCCAAATTATTCATTAAATCTTAATCAAAGATTTCTTTCTTAACTTCAAATCATATTCTTACAAATCGAAGGTTTCCATAATAAAGTGCTACTGCCACCTTAGATATGGTAAATTTCACCTCCAGGGACTAATGGAAAGTAATCCTACATCATGGATATCTTCGTCTTCAACGATCTTTGTCCTCAATATGTTTTATTTCGAAAATTAGTTTGAAGGAGTTTACAGATAGGAATCACCCAAATCCAATCTCGGTTTTTCAGAAAGGAATCACCCAAATCCGATCTCGGTTCCTTCGTACCAACCATCGAATAAAAGATGTTAAGTGGTTAATTAACATTCTATGAATTTGTTTCTTTTCTTTTATTTTGGAAAAACTTAAGTATGATATTTTAGAGCATCCTGACTTTCCTTTCGATCTGTTCTGCCCCTCGGCTAAAAAGAGAAAACATGGGCCAGGTAAGTTCACGACACTGATTGGTCCATCCTTAATCTTAGTTAAACACCTTGTTTTATCTTTCCAGATCCCACAGGTGGGACAAATGTTCTAGTCGTTTCCGCATACGCAGTTATTAGCTTTATTTTGGAATTGATTATAAGATTCCAAATTATATTTTAAACTCTTAAATTTCCTTTTAAAAACATTCATAATTGATTATAGGAAAAATCGTTAAGTTTAAACCTTCTTTTAAAAAGTCGTAGCAATGGCATCAGAAAAGTGCCACGGAAAGTGCTTAATAAGCTTATTTGATTTAAGCAGCATTTTAAAATTTGAAAATTCATGTTTCCATTCCAAATCTCTTTTAAACCATTTAAATAGATTTATCAAATTTATTTCATATTTTTTTATCATTTAAAAATATCATTTGTAAAAAAATTCCTTTTAGATTCCGAAGTGCAAATCCGCGATATTTTTAGAAAATTGTTTTGGTCATATTTCAAAATCTACTTAATGAAACATTCATTTTCTTTCTTCCTTTGAAAACTATTATCATTATGAACCAAAGAATTTTTATTTCGAAGAAATGTGACCTATAAATCATGCTCTACATTAATTTGAAGTTACAGGTCGAAATTTACGAACTACCACTACTCGACGAGCTAGATTTTGACCAATTTTGTGAATTGCTTCGGAACTTGTCCAAAGCACTTCAAATTTGTTTTAAACCATATTTAAACTATTTTAACTTATTTAAAACAATATTTTCATCATTTCAAACTCATTTTTCATTTCATTTCATACTTGTAACGAGCCATAAATTTTTAGTAATTGCATTTGTTTTATTTATTAAAGTAATTGAATTTTGGGAAAAGTTAAATAATAAATTTTTTATAAAAATTTAGTATTTGAAATACGTCTGCTTTAATATAGCAACTGGTAAATTTTCATCGGAATAAAGAATTTATGTTATTGTGTAATTTTAAAAAAATTTCAATTTATATCAGTTAAAATCAGTGGTAATCAAATGTTTTTCAAACCTGAATATTTTTCTATAAAAAAATTGTAAATCATCTTTTGAGCAAGACGTCATATTTTGTTTTTTCAAATTTTTACTTCTATTGCTCCGTCGATCTTATTTTTCGACGAAATAGCAGCATTTTCATTCCGATATCGATTTTCGATCAGATGACTTTACCACTAAAGTCTGCATAACGTTTTGATCGTCTTGTAATGCTGATCTCTACGGTATATTCAGTTCTGGATTTCGGTGTCCGGTACGCATCGGAAAAATCGAAACGATTTCGTATCTGTATCCGTTTTAATACCTTTTTATTTTTCTTTTGTCCTTTCGTTATTCTCGTGTAATCAAACGACTACTTGTTTTACATATTATCACGAATTTCAATCGGTGACTTTTGTGATTCCTGTCGGTTGATTTTTTTTCTATGTTGCTTGTTAATGGGAAAAAGGTCCGTTGATAATAAAGTGAGTACTGCAGCCTCCTCTTCTATTCCTTTTCTCCCCTCTTTTTCTCAGCTTGCCCTCACAGCCAATATCCACGCAAACCACACCAAGCTTCAACCTCTCCTGACCTTAGCCCTCCACGTTCGAATACATCCTCGTCGACCACCCACTGCCGCGCCATCTGACAGCGCTACACACGAGTCAGCCTACCCACTCGATGCCGACCCAGCCATCTTCTTCTACCACCGTCATCTTCCTCCGTCCATTCACCACCTACCGAGAGTCGGCCTAATCAAACCCGTGGCTACCTCCTTTCCCCGAGCACAACACAGCATGATGCGGCCTAACCCCTCAAACCCTAACTCGCCTAGCAGCCACCATCTCCGTTCGACCTCAACTAGCAGCCACTATGGTCATGCTTCCACCTGTGCTCGCCTATGCACGCATGCTGAAGCAACACCCATCCCTCCATATGAATCATCTCCAACCCTCTATGCAGCACCGCACAAGCTCAGTCCACCTCTTCTCCTATTTCTTCCCCCTCAGCCGAAGGTTTATACAAGGTACAATACATGTACTATATATATTAGTTGTGATATATTATTGTTAATATTATATTTTGATCTATGTGCATTTGTTTATATAAGTTTCGGCAGTTGTATATATAGTTCTTATATATATGCCTAGCTATTGGTTTTAAAAGAAACTTGTACATATATTTGCATATACCCGTTATAAATGTTTAATTATATGTATTGTAGTATTGCAGCTCATATATATAAGTTGCCTATACAAATTTATTTATATATAAAGCTTGTAGTTTATAAGGTTTTGAAATTTACTTGGGTTATTAAATTATAAGTTTGTTTATTTATATAAATTCTTATATATCTTACAGTTTATTTTATATGTTGCAAACCTATTTCGTTCAAACATGTGTTACTGTTATATTAGACTTAGAAGCTTAAAGTATGTAATGTTATAAGTTGTAAAGTAAAGTTGTACAGTACTTTATATATATGTATTTGTTGGTGGAGCTTTTGAATGTATATATATTATATGTTAAGTATACCTATATCATTTAGATGCAAACTGTTTGTAGCTTTTACTGCATATTTACAGATATAATATGTACTGTATACGTTATACTTATATAAAGTGGTTTCTTTAGTATGTGTTATAAAGTGATTTCTACTGTATAAGTTATACTTATATTTTGTTATACAGTTTGGTATTTCTAGGGTTGCATTTATATCTGCTGTATTATATATACAGATTTAGTTTTCTATGTGTAAAAGATTTTTTTATGTGATTTTTTTCAGTATGTCTGTGTTTTAAATCTATTATTGATTTTATAATAAGGATGGACCTTAAAGTATAAATTTTAAGTCTACATATATTTGAGTTTGGTTTGGGTATATATATATTATTTTTATATTTGTTTTAAATTTAGCATTGATTTCATGGAAATAATATATATATATATATATATATGTGTGTGTGTGTGTGTGTGTGTGTGTGTGTGTGTGTGTGTGTGTGTGTGTGTGTGTGTGTGTGTGGTGTGTTGTTTATATCGAACTGATTCAAATTGTTCATCGATTCCTTATTTATCAGCTTGTCCGTCAAATCCATATCCATCTAGCTTTTCTTTGGAGCTGCGTGCTTGGATCCATAACTCAGCTCATTTTCGTTCGTCTCTAGCCTTGAAAGGTGAGCTATCACTCACGGTTAATGTTCTTATATTTATTAAATTTGATTTCAATTGGAATGACAATTGAAATATGCTGCTGTTAGTTATTTACATAGTTATATATATGCCATTATATGCTATTTGTTCACCTGTGACATCGGACACCTTTATCTGTTATTTATATTGTTGATATATGCCTATTATATTATTACCATATCTGTTATCACTCTGTAAGTTCCCTGTTAGTATAGAAATCACTATGGGTTGAAATG
Organism: Allium cepa; assembly: GCA_030765085.1. Lineage (NCBI taxonomy): Eukaryota > Viridiplantae > Streptophyta > Magnoliopsida > Asparagales > Amaryllidaceae > Allium > Allium cepa. The sequence goes on along the minus strand of CM060929.1, from coordinate 904,917,519 downwards.
ATACATAGCCGAACGGACTTTAGAATATGAGAAAATCGTTATGGGTTGAAATGATAAACCCAGGCGATTTTTTCATTTGAATTGAAACTGGGGATTACGGGTTGAAATGATATATACCCGTATTTATAATTTAAATTGCGGATTGAAATGATATATATCTGTATCACTTGACCTAGGATAGAAAATTATATACAGATACCGCCGGTCTATATATAAAAATATTTGAAATGATTTATATGGTTTTGGAAAAATACATGGTTATATATAAATATTGATTTTTGATATTTTATAAATACTATTTTATATGTATAGTTAAATTCTCGATTTAAACTACGTATAAATTTGTTTGATATAAAATAAGTTTAATAAAAAAGTTGATTTTATTAAAATATAATATGGATATGTATTTATTTAAATTATATTTTAGTATAGTGTTTATAATGATTTAATAAATTAAGGTTGAGAAGATAGATTTGAAATTGATTTGAAATTGGATTTGATTAATAATTTATTTAATAAATCAATTTGAAACGTATGGAATTTAAATTTTGAAGGGATAAAATTTATAACTTTGATTTTTGGTTTAGGGTGATACATATGGAATTATTAAGATTTAGTTTTGAAATTATGGAATATTTAGCTTTGAAATATATGAAAATTGAAATGGTTTATTTGAGATTCAAGTCTGTGTTTGAAATCTATATAAATTGAAATGGTTACTGAGAAACTGATTTGAATTGAAATTGAGAAATTGAGATTTGATTAAATATGAATTTGGAATTCGTGTGATTTGGAATCGATTTATGAAATTTTTAATGGAATTTTTGAAATGTGATTCAGAATGGTATTTAAAATAATAAATGAATAATACATTTAATTTTTAAAAGTATATAATTTTAATATTTGAATTTGAATTCAAACAATGAATTGATAATGAGGCATTGAAAGGATATGATATTTTGAAATGGTTTGGAAATGATTTGATCTTTATTTTGATAAAGAATGTGAATTTCGAATGATAATTGATTTTTGATCTATGTGATAAATGAATTTTTGAAGTTTATATTAGTATGAAAGATATTTAGTTGACTTGAAATTTTAATTTATTTATATGATATTGAGTTTATTCAGTAAATATTTCAAACTAAATATTGATAAATTGAATTAAGAGATATATGAAATTATAAAATTTAGTTTGAAATGTGGAATATTAAAGCTTTGTAGTATACTAAAGATTGAATTGTTTATTTGTGAATAAAATCTGTATTCAAAATTTATAAAATTTGAAATGGATTTAAATTGAAATTGATAGATTTACTTGAATTAAATTGGAAATTGGAAATTTGAAAATTTGGGTTGATTTGAAAAGTTGTAAAATATAAAGCATTAAAGGAAAGTGCCATGATTTCAAATATATGATTTCGAAATGTTATGATTTCAAATTGTAATGATTTCAAGTATTTTGGTTTCGAAAGAGTTATAATTTTGAACGTATTATGATTTTTGAAAGGTGAATATATGTTTGAATGGAAATGATATCATATTGATTTGACTATGGCTTTGATATAAAAATGGTTTTGGTTTCAAAGTATAAACTATTTTGAAAGGAATATAGTTTTGAATGAAATGATTTGATTTTGAAATATAAACTATTTTGAAATGACCACGACGTTATAATAACGATTGGTTTGCAAAGAGACATGATCGGATATGGGCATACTCTCTATCAATATCGGAAACCACTTTGACAACCATGTATACGGTGGAGATTCCTGAATGAAGTAGGATGGTGACGATGTCCTTGAGGTATATTACGTGGACCCAACTCCCATGAGTTGGCTTAAGGTGGCTAAAACAGGAGCGATCTCGGGCCAAAAGGTGTAGCTCCTCTGGTCGGACGCACTTCTTCGATACTATATTCTTACTTGTGGTTGATTTGATGGCCATCCTCAGATTTTAAGTGGGAGTGTGTTCCGAGGTGGGTGTAGTGGCTGCTACGTTACCACCAGCCCGTGTGCGTAATTGGTATATCTACCCTGGCATTGCCATGTGTGCCATGTCACCTACCATAGCGAGCCTTACTACGAGTTTGTTTTTCTCCCGTCGCCCATGGAGTATTTAGGGTAGTCTCCCGATCTGGAGATATGCTGATACCGGATGGATTACTCGGACTATTACATGTTATGGGGAATATTGGGTCACTCCTTAATGCTATTTCAAAGTAAGTTTATTTTACTATAGAAAATATTATATTAGCGAAATATTACTACATAGAAAATAATTTAACCGATCCTTAGAGGATGGTTATCCCAAACATCCTTTGAGTTACTTGTATTTTAGTTGTTATTTCACTTGAGTTGGATTTATTGATATAAGAATGTTAATCATGACTCGAGTGTTTTGTGTTTTGCTTTATGCTCGGGTCAGACTGAGTGATTCGGCATTCAAGACTCACCTTCGGAGTTGGAGCTTTGCTTGAAGATCTGGCTATCTATTCTGCTTCCAGTATTCGGTGATTCCAGTGATGTATTCTGATATGTACCCTATGTATCTTGTTACTCTTCTGTCGTATCTTGTTTAACTCTGATGTATCTTATATTTATATAGTAGCTTCATGAACTACTATCTCTTTTAATTCCGCTGCATTATTGCATACTCTGTGTCCGTGTTCTGTGATTATTTATATTCCTGTATATTCTGAGATTTGCCAAATTTTATTTACAACATGGTATTTTGAGCAATTCAAGTCCGACATGTGTGGATGCGAATGGTTGAAAATATCAGGTTGTTACAATACTATAATATTGTATTATTAAAATATCATTTTCAATCTTTTTAGATATTTTAAAATCATTAAGAGGCTAAATAATTTTTATACATACATTTATAAGGATTTAATTTCATTTAATTAACTATGCTCACTAACCGTTTCTCTTATCATTTATCAAACAAGCTATCAACCACATAAATCATATAATCAACCAATTTTGTATCTAAGTTATCAAAAATTCAAAAGTTTATTCATGGGTTTTAATGGACATATTAAAATATTTATAAGGGTGATTTAGCTTTAAATTGAGTACTCACGATTAGTTCCACTCCACCAATCTTTTATGTAGATTCTGGAATCGATTCGGGCAGCACTTCTTTCTCTTTTTCTAGCTCCGAAGCTTCCCGATCTCCTTCCTTCTTCTTGAATGGGTTCGGCCTAGGCTATGTAGGGCTCGACCATGCTTCTTGGAGGGTGGTGCTCATGGCTTGATGGTGAGGAGGATGTGACTGTGGTTTGTGGGGGTGGAAGGAGGAGTTTGAAGTGGTATTGGTGTAGTTTTAAGTGGATATTTCTTTAGCAAACAATTTTAGAATATTTTGGTATTATTTTATTAAGAAGAGAAGCCATTAGAGAGTGAAAAAAAAAAACTTGAAAGAAGAAGAAGAAGTGAACCAAAGTGAGAAAGTGGATGCTTATTTATAGAAAAAGTTTTGGACTAAAGCAATATTTTGTAAAAAGACCAAAATGCCTTTTACTTACATTTTATGCAACCTTATTTTTTCAAAACCTAACGTCACATTTCAAACAATTACTTTATGTCATTTTTCTTAAGTATTAAGTAAAGAATATAATAATTATGTTTGGTTTGATTTGATGTTTACCTTTTGCTTTGAAATGACATGTTTGTCGTTTTGTGCTTACTTTTTCTTAATTATATTCTAGAATTTTATTAGTATGTTTAGTAAAAGTAAACTTGATTAGTGAATTAATTAATACTTATACTATTTGAATATATGTTTCTATATAAGAAAATAAAGGTGCGACGATGTTGCGATAACTTTTAATCGACAAAACGTTGATTTTTGACCAAATGTTTTACGATTACATTTTGACGTTTTAGTTAAACTATTTATTTATGTAAACCAAATTTAAAAATTAATTTGTATATATCTATTAAAAATATAAACACTCGTAAATTAATTAAAATAATTTATTTAACCATTGAAACATACTTTTCTGAAATCAGCATTTTACCACTTTTGTCGATATAGGCAAACATTACTATTTTTGTGTATACTTCTCTTTCCAAATCCTCTCTAATATTATCTGAATTATATAAGCTTACCTAATTTATATTTAAAATCACTTTAAATATTATATTTAAAAGTGATCAAATTCTGGGTCGTTACACAAAGGCAAGCATGATGTTTGATATTTAGTCGTGATGGGTCAGAGTTGTTTGGTGGTGTGGTGGTGGTGAGATGTTTGAGTGGATATTTAGAAGTATGAGTAGTTAGACAGAGTAGTGACAGTAGTTACTGATGGCAATGTTCATGAAAATATGTAAGGAAGCGTGTAGGTGGTTGCAAGAGGGTGCGATATGATGGATGGTCAGGTATGAGTTGAAGTTGTGACAACGTATGTTTTGATGTGGTATGGGTGGTAATATTGGCAATGTATGTTTTACAGTTGGTAGAGGAGGGGGTCAAGTAGAAGTAGTGAAGTGGATTTGTTGTTGGAGTTGTGTGATGTGTGTGTTACTGGCAGAGACAGTTCAGGGGGAGTAGTAGCCGATGTTATATGCTGTGATGTGGTAACAACTGGTTATGTGATGAGTAGTGATAGTGGTAGGTAGTAGTTTGTGGCAGCAGTGTGAGTTGATGTGGTCAGGGATGTATTGAATACTAGTCAAAGATGGCAGTAATTAAGGTTTGGCAAATTTGGTGGTCAGAGATGAAAATCGGCAGGGCAGTGTGTGATGTTTTATGTGACAAGGGGAATAGCTATCAAAAATGTAGGGATGGACAGAAAGTTTGTTATGGTGGTGACAGAACCGTTGAGGCAGAGAAGTGGAATTATATGAAGTATGGGGTTGGTAGGGGAAGGTTTTTGTTAGTGGTTGAGTACAATGTTGATGCAATGTCTGTGACATGCACAATCCAACAATACCAAAGTGAGGAACAAAGAGACGGTGAGAGTATGTCTGCAAAAACGAAAATGTAAACAAAAAAGAAAAGAAAAGTGCAAATGAAAAAAAAATGTAAATACAATTGCAATAAAATGTTTTTTTGAATTGTGTATGTTTTTTAAGTTGAAATGCAAATGCAAATGCAAATGAAACTAAAACAACAACACGCACCAAATCGAATGAAAACAAAAATCAAACAACACTAATTTTTTTAAATGCAAGTTAACACACAAAACAAACATACAATAAAATCTAACAAAAATTATTCAAAGAGTACAAAATAGAATCAAATCAATTCCTCGGCAACGACGCCAAAAACTTGTTTGATGGCTAAATCTTTATCGAATTAGAAAAATAGCCAAAAAATTAAATTAAAAATTAACCATAAGCGTATGTTGTACAGTTCTAGTACGTGGAGAGAGAGTACGGGTCGATCCGTAGTGAATTGTAATGATTTTAAAATTTTCTACTTAATCAAATTAACCAAGAGTTTTAAATGTTTTTAGGCTAAAAAATGTAAATAAAAAAGCAAAAGCAAGTGGATAAAAATATGAGAATAGAAGGCAATTTAGAGGCAATGTCCTTCTCAAGATCATATAAATCAACATATATAAAATTATGATCTCTCTTTTGGTCATTAGTGAATTTAGCTGATATTTTTATCATAAGAATGACCTATTTGTGTTATTAATTAGCCCAACATAAGCATCAAACTATAACACACCCACTAAATCACCTTTTAACTCTCATGAAAATGACAATGAACTTGAAAATAAAATCTATTCTAGGCATGATCTATTAACTATTGATTAGAAATATAGACCATCAAATTTTGATTTTAAAATTTATTTCGTTACCATAATCATATGTAGATGAAGAGGTAATTTGTATTTTTGTTTGTTTAAGCATAGACTATTTGGTGTCAATAACATAAGCTATCAAATTCAAAGCTAAAAAAACAAGTTTAATCACATCAAATATTACCATTAAGCACAAAAAGAGATCACAAGTTAGCAAAATGTCAAATGTACATGATTAAGAGAGCTTCATTACCCCTAAATTGAAGTGATTTAGCCTCTCATATTTGTTATCATTTCAACAAAAGTAGAATTCAACATGAAATGATAACAAGAGAAAAACGCAAGCTAAGAAAAAAAAGAGCTAATTAAAATAAAATAAAAGCTAAGTTACTTGCATAAAAAAATAAAACTAAGCTACTTGCATGAATTAAAATTGCATAAAGTAAAGAACATGAGATAAAAGAATATGAAGTAAAATTCATAGAAAGTAAGTTACATGAAAGAAGAAAATGGCTAAGTAGCCATGAAAAAGAAAAGAGAGTTCGTTGTTTTATTTTGAGCCTTAAACTAAACTAACTAAAGAGGAGGCTACGAGGAGGCTCAAAAGAGGCTAAGGGATTAATTACATGAACACATAAGTTATTTATATAAGTTTTGAAACCCTAATCATATTTTTGAGGACTACCCAAATTTCCCTTGAGGAAGTGTGAACACCAAGTTATCATTAGCCTATAATTAATCCATCATGAAGTATGTATGTAACTTTAACCTCCACTAACTTATGCATTAGCTTCTAATTATAGACTAAGGTAAGTGGGTAGGTGGGGTCCTTCATGATGCATGAAATGAATTATTTCCATCTTCATTTGCTTCCTTCTCTTGTGTGCATGCATGAATACATTAAGCCTCTTCTAATTTCCATTAATTTTTCTACAAATAAAAATAAAATGTGCAAGTGAATTTTCTCAAATTAATTAACACACAAAAATGACCATTTTTCCCCTAATGAAGATGAATATATAATGATTTGAAAATAATTGAAATATTGGTTTAAACATGTTAAAATACCCTATATGCTCATTTACTTAATTAAATTATATTAAATATGGAAGTAAAAATATGCACATTTACCTACACATCAACATAAGAATTAACAGATTAGTCGTAAATAATAGACATTAAATTGAAATCAATTGGCATAAATTAATGGTATGGGTAAAGTTTGTAATTTTCCAATCATCACAACTCTGTTCTGGCCCCCTCACAACAACCCATATATTAGATTTAGATGGACTAGATACTGGAGAAAGACAGGAACTGCAGACGGTGAAGTTTTCTTATTCATATGTGAATATATATGTTATATTACATTTTTCAATTCCACTATGAGTTTACATATATCACACTTTGATATACTTATGCTTGTTACATGTTACCAAAACCAATGATCCATGCCCTAATGTACTTGAGTTTCGATTTAGTCAAAATTAGGACCCATTAAGGTGCGAGTTGTTACAATGAGTGACCAACATATCACTTTAGAGATGATAAATATTGAAGGGGAAAAATGTAATATGACGTTTGTGTATGCTCAGAACTTAGATTACTTGAGAATTCCTTTATGGAGGAACTTAGAGGAGGATGTTATGTCAATTTTCGGACCTTGGATGTTTGTTAGAGATTTTAACAGTATAAGGTCGTTTGGGGAAAAGGGGGCTCAAGTCCTATTTAGTAAAATGAGAGACTTGGATAACATTATGATGACATCAAGCATTTTGAATCTGGATACCAAAGGTTTCAAGTTATTTGGTGGTCGTTCCTAAGTAGAAATATACTTACTAAGATAGTCCGCATTATGGTCAACTGGATGCGGATGGATACTTTCAAGCAAACTTATGATAAATATCCACCAACGAGACCAACTTGATATTAGTTTCTTTGATTGAGAAGAATTTGGCTATCCCTAAAGGTTTATGCTACATGAATCATTCGGTTTTATTCGTAGACTATCTGGAAATTTTTGAGAACTGTTGGAATATGTCGATAGATGGAAAGCCGCAGTATAAACTGATTCAAAAACAGAAGGCTGTTGTAACAAACCGCCTCGAAATAGGCCTAATTTTCAACCTAGAAATAGCATTGGACTCTATTCCAAAGCTGCCTGTTGATAGGTAAAATTGATAGAATGAACAATACATAAAGCTATCTACTAATAATATCAAAATCTCATTATATCAGAAATAGTACCAATCTATATAAATTCAAATCTCAGAACAAAACATAACATCCCAATATCCATGGTACAATATCTCAGAATATAACAACATCATGTTTGAAATGGGCACATTAAAATTTATAAAAAACATAAGTAAATAGATAACTTCCACAAGACTCTGTCAACCCCTTCATCTCCTAAATCTTCATCGCTTTCTCAAACCTGTGTTGTAAGGAGGAGGGAGTCGAAACAACAATGTCTGGTAAATAAAAATCTCAAGTATTTCCATAATAGTATTTGGCAGTATAACTTAGATAAGAATATGCCTTATGTATCTTAACTTTTTTTCTTATAAATACCTCTAACTGTAAACCCGAAGACTTTTCCAGTCCAATCCTACAACTTACACTTTTCTAACCCAATGTTATAACTTACCTTCAACTGTAGGTCCACGGCTATTCCCAGTCCCACATATCTACTGTCAGTCATGTCCTAACAATGTGAGAGAAAATATCCAGGTCACTTAATACCTTTTCAATGAGACTTTAGCAGACTTTGACCATTTAATACCTATATCTTAGGCTGGTCCCTATCATTTAATACCTAACCCAAGGCGGGCCCCTCTCTTGTAACCTCTAGCTGAGATCAAACATAATCTAAGCAAGCCACTTAATACTTCTTTATGGAAGAGGCAGATCCTGCAATAGCTACTTAATGGCTCGAACCCGAAGTGAACTCTTCTCGAGATTTCCGACTACCACGCCTAAGCGCTAACCCTACCATTTAATACTTCCTAATTGAGGTGGAGGTAGACCCTACAATAGCCACTTACTACCTTCGATCCCCATAACCTTAATTATGATGTCTCATATAAGTACGACTAGTCGTAGACACTAGTAACCAGCTTTCTCCCTTAGACTTGTTTATGCCTGCTTTTCTATTCTCTAGTCAGACTTCTTTATTTTTAAATATACAATAATTGGATTTTATATTGAATAGATTTTGAGTTTAGGGATGAAAGAAGAATAGAATTACAAATTGAGTATTAACGTATAATATCCCTTACCCGAGAGTTTTAAGAATTTATGCAACGTGCGGAAGAAAGGATAGAGCTCCGCTTACGTTTCCAAATAATTTATGAATAAAAGTGAGGAGGCAAGCCTCTTATTTATAGTGGTTAGAAGGGATTTGAACCATTAGATTTAAGTTGGTTTAAAACATAAAATCTAGTCCCTTCGCCCCACATAAAATCCTAGCCGCCCCAGCACCCACCGGCGACCGCCCTTCTCTAAGTGGCTGACAACTAGCGGTCGACCGACTCAAGGCAGTCGAGCGTAGCCTATACTTAGAACATATTTATTTTTTCGTTTTAATTTTTGTTTAATTCCTTATTAACTTTTAATGTTACCGTTTATTTTAATGTTTTCTTAATCCCATTTTCTAATCAATGTTAATTTCTAAATTTTAAATTCTTAACATTAATTATAAACTTGAATTTGAATTTTATTTGGATTATTTTGAATTTGAAAACAAACATCGATAACTTTTCTGTTTGAGCTCCAATTACAAAACTTTATATATGAAAATTGATCATAAAATCGGCATGAATGTCACGTCACAACTTTCATGGATAAATTCTGAAATTTACAATTTTTTTTAAACCTTATTATTATTTAATTAATTTCTTATTAAGGGTGTTACATTCTCCCCCCTTAAAAAGGATTTTGTCCTTGAAATCCCTAAGGGATAGACAATGTAACACGCACTAAGCATCCATGCTATATAACCAAGTTATCAATACAACTATCTACTTAACCAAAAGTTCAATGTGATTTCGTATGCAAAAATATTATAATATAATTGAGCTCAGTCCTAGAGTGAATGCAAGATCATGACATATAGACATGTATGCTAGCATCCTAAACATGCATAAAATTCTGCATTAGTGTAAAAGTAATAGTAAACGTGTGGCAACTACCATTCAATTTAGCCACCAAGATGCAAATAGAAACCTAAATTTTATAGAGAAGAGCTTATTAGAGAAAAGCTGAAGATGAGAAGTCCCCATCTTCTCTTTAGTTTCCCAAGTGCTTTCCGCTGGATTATCCCTTTATTGTACTCGAACCAGCCTAATTTCTATGCTGTGGAGTTTTCTAGTTCTATGCTCTATTGTGCATGCGGTAACATGAGGGGCTATCGGCTCCATCTCTATGTCTACCAACTGATCAGGATTTACTATGGTGGCGGTGCTAGGAACGCATTTCCTCAAGTGCGAAATGTGAAGTATGTCATGGACTCCTGCCAACTTATATGGTAGCTTTACTCGATATGCAATCATCCCTATTCTTTCCAAGATCGAGAAAGATCCAACAAACCTTGGTGCTATCTTCTCCGACTTACCAAACCTCAAAACCTTCCTAAGAAGTTTAACAAACACAATGTCTCCTAGATTAAATGCCAATTCCTTCTTTTGCATGTCCGCATAGGACTTCTGGCAATCCTGTGTAGTCTTCATTTAGTGCCTAGTTAACTTTATACTCTCTAAGGTCTTGCGAATCAAATCTGATCCGTGTAGAATTCTGTTAGTGGTTTTCCACCAACAATGGGATGATTTGCATGACCTCCCATATAATACTTCAAAGGATGCCAGGGCAATCATCGCATGTTGACTATTATTGTATGCAAATTATACTAAAGGTAAGTGCTGCTCACATTGTCCTCTAAAATCCATGATGTAAGCTCTCAATAAGTCTACCAAAATCCTATTCACCCGTTCAGTCTAACCATCAGTTTGTGGGTGGTAAGTAGTGCTATAATTCAATGAGGTTCTTGAAGCTAACTGTAAAATATTCCGAAATTCTCTATTGAATCAGGTTCCGTACCACCAGAAATGCTAATTGGAATTCCATGAAGTCGAACCACCTCCTTAATATAGATCCGTGCTAAAGAATGTTGTCATCCTAATACTTCTAATGGGAATAAAATGAGAGCTTTTGGTGAGCCCATCTATTGTAATCCAACTAGCTTCATTGCCGTTTTGACTGCCACGCAACAGATATATAAAGTCCATTGATATATACTCCCACTTCCAAGTTGGCACCTCCAATGGTAATAACAACCCTTCAGGCTTTCTTTACTTGGCTTTTATCTTTTGGCAAGTCAAATATCTAGAAACAAATTCTACTACCCCTTTTTCATCCCTGGCTTATAGAAAATTCGCTTCATATCTCTATACAACTTATCTCTTCTAGGGTGAATAGTCAACCTAGGGTGGTGACATTTTGCTAGTACTTCTTCTAAACATCCTCAAACATAGAGCACAAAGGCGTCCATCTCTCCTTAAACATCCACTTTCATCAACCGCATATCTACTAACATGGGAATAATACGTTCGTCGACTCAGCTTGCCCAAATGTCTACTGTCACCGCATCCTTCTTCTGCTCTAGCCCAATGCAGTCCATTAATGCTGGTTTAAGCTCCATTGCTGGCAAATAGCCTAAGGTGGGTTCGACTGGCGGTTAGAAATTGAAATTGCAGAAGAACTCCAATTTCCTTCACTCATATATAGCACTTAAAGTAGCATGCCTCCAGCTAAGGGCATCGGCAGAAACATTCCCTTTTTGGGGGTATACTGTATCCCAATATGATGCTATACACTCCATCCACCTTTGCTTCTTAAGATTCAATTATTTTTTGGAAAATAGATTGTTGAGTGATTTGTGGCCAGTGAAAAACTTGAACCTTTCTCCCAAGGATAGCGCCTCCACATCTTTAAGGAAAAAGGATAGCCGCTAACTCTAAGCCGTGAGTTGGGTATCTCCTCTTACGATCTTTCAATCGTCTCCTGGCATAAGCTATCTCCCAGCCTTCTTGCAAAAGAACATCTCCTAATCCTATACCACATGCATTGGTATAAACGAAGAAAGGCTTCGTCCCATTAGGAATAGTTTGTAATTGTGTGCTAGTCAACCGCTCCTTCAACTTCTCAAATGCTTCCATGCACTTCCCATCCCATGCAAAAACTAGATTCTTCTTAGTTAAACGAGTTAGTAGGACTGCTATATTCATGTAATGAACTTCCTATAGTAACCCGCCAACCCAAGAAACTCATAAACTCAAAGGCATTCTTTTGAATTTTCCAACTTAAATAGCTTCCACCTTCGTGGGGTCTATAGATAATACCTTCTCGGAAATAACGTGTTTAAGAAATCGTACCTCCTTCTACCAAATGTGACATTTTGAGAATTTGGCTTTAAGTTGCTGCTTTCTCAAAGTCCCTAGTACACCCCTTAACTTATTTTCTAGCTCACCTTCACTCTTGGAGAATACTAAGATATCATCCATAAATACTAAAATGAATTTATTCAGTGGCCCCTGTTGGTGCCAAAAGTGGTACAGCACCCCCAAAACCTAATGAAGTAGTGAGATCTAGCAAATACTGTAAGAAAATTAAAGGAGACACAAGAACTTTTATAGTGCTTTAGCAATCTCTGGCCTATGTCCGCTTATATTTTTTATATTAGAGATTTAAGAGGTAGAAGTCACAACTACACAGGATTGATAGATTCTTAAGCCTAGAATTGCCAGTAACGCTTGCCTTGGTGACATTGTGAGGGGAAGTGGGAGATGAAAAGAAGAAGTGAAGAAGTTCTTTCCCAGTTGTTTTAGGGTCAATTTTTATAAGGGAATTCGTTAGTAGACTCGAAGGCCCATGAAATACAAGGTCCAGATCCAAGCCTAAAGGTGTAGGAGAGCATTTGTCGGCCCAACCATCAATTGAAACCACTCGGCACCGAGAAGTTGCTCTCGATACCGAAAGGATTATGTTCATGGAAACTCCTCCTTTCTCTTCCATTCTGCTTTCTATCTCAAATCCGTTGCATTCCAAACACATTTCCTTGAAGATTGAGTTGTTCCTGATAACTTCCTAGAATTACTTATCTTTTTTTGCTTTCTTTGCTTCAATCCCGAAGATCCTCCGAGTTGCTCATCTATTATTATAGAAAATCACTCCATGGCAATCACTTGAGGTTGTGCTTTAAGTACCAATGGTTAGTAGATCTAGAATGGAGCAAAAACTCACGGTACCAAGTGATTCCTATGGGTACCTAGGTGTTCCTCTTGATACTGAGTAGTCTACTGTGCACCATTTTCTTTGAAACTTGTTGAGTTCAATCATCTTCCCATCCAAACATGTTCTCAAGTTTGTGAATCATTTTGTCTTCATCTTGACATTCTAATTCCAGTTGAAAATCCATTTTGTAACATCCCCCACTTAGAGGCCCAAAACTAATGGCCACAGATGTTGTAGTCATCTATAGTTATTAATCCTCGGTGACCAAATATGGTAATTTGAAATACATACATATAACAGAAACATATGGAAATGGAAACTATTTCTTTAACTTCAAAACAGCATTCTCATTCCATTCCAAAACCATTTCAATAATCTTTACATAATCCCACAACCGCAAACCACGTTTAGAAATATATGATCATCACAAATACGCCAAGAGCGACATATGAAGATACCCCCTTGGTTGATCAGAGTATATAATAAGGCAATTAACAACTTTGCTTTTACAAAACAACATAGCGGAATCAAAACAAACAAGAACTCTAAATACCTATAATGCTCCTGCACGTCTCCGGAAGCTTATTCGTCTAATGAGGTACCTCAAAACCTTAAATCTCAGAATACTCATTGACTACCCGATAGTTTAAGGGGAATGCATAAAATTTAAGTCAGACATAAAGCCTGACATGAATGATAATCTAACATCTCAAACCATTGAGATATATAGTGAGACCACGCCGCTTAGCAAAATTGGTTTCCCCGCACTAATTTCCAAAAATCTTTATAAAACCATATACTGTGCCCCTGCATCCACAATGGTCAAAAACTTAGACATTTCAAAATATTATGATCATATGCATACAAGTTACAACAACTTAGATTTCCCATCCCTTGTTTAACTGGATCCTATCATACTTACAGTTTCTAGGGTCACTATTAACCTATTACCTTTCATGGGCTTACTAATAACATTTATACAATATATGTACTCCCTGTCCTATTTCATAGTTTTCATAAGTGGACTATGAGCCTATTGGCCCTACCAATTAACCTAATTAATTCATGGGTTCCCCAAAACCTATTGGCGACTCAAATAATTTCTCTTTTATCCTAGTTTTCATGGGTTGACTAGGAACCAATTGACAACTGTCAATAACTTAATCCGGATATAGTTTTCATGGGTGCACTAAAACCAATTGGCGGCTGCAACTACTCTTTATAACGTAGTCTTCATGGGATCACTATGAACCTATTGGTAGCTCCAATAACTTCATAATCATAGTTTTCATGAGTGCACTATGAACCCGTCTCCTTGACAACCTCTATATTTAGGCGTCCTATATTTTGGTCTCGCTGACCTCCTTTATACAATTCTACTCATTCGGAAGTTTAATCAATTTATATTCACTACTGGGTCAACCTAGCCGGTTCTTTTACCCTTTATCTCCAGAATGCAGTTATGGGTCCGTTTTAATGTGAATATATTTATATTTGAAGAAGCAAACATCATAGCATAATAATACCACTCCTATGGGTTTAATATAAAACATGGTTAAGCCCTTTAACATATTATTTTATCAGGGAAAACTTCTTCTTAAAACCATTACAAACTCCTTTAATTTAGCCATGGGTTTCTCCTCTTAAAATTGAGTTTGGGTTATTAGTTTTGAAAAACAAAACCACTCATATGTTGCATGGCTTGTCCGAAATGCTGTCAAAGGAATACTGTCCTCTGCTACCCTTAGCTGGTGGAACCCCGTCGCCAAATCCAATTGGGAAAACACTCTAGCTCCACTCAACTGATCAAACATATCATCTATTCTCGGAAAAGGATACCTATTCTTGATCGTCCTTTCATTCAACTTACGATAGTCGGTACATATCCGTAACGACCTATGTGGTCTCTTCACGAACACCGCGGCCGCACTCTAAGGAAAACTGCTTGGTCTAATAAAATTTCTTCCTCCTAGGTCCACTAGCTGCACCTTCAATTCCTTCATCTTAGTCGGTGTCATCCTTCTAGGTGGTCTATTAACTGGTTCAGCTCCTGGTACAAGATCTATTCGAAATTCGACAGCTCGTTTTGGTGGTAGTCCTATGACCGGCTCAAGGACATCCGCAAACTCTCTTGCTACATGAACCTGACTTAACTCTTTGCCTACTTCCATAGCACTTAACAAAGCACAAACACTATCGCTGGAATTCTCCACTGAGAAGATGATTCTGTTATGACTATCAGGGTGTCTCAGTGATATTTTCCTACCCTGGCAAAATATTATAGCCTCATACATACCCAGCCAATCATACCCAAAATGATCCTGAAATCTACGAAATCATAAACATACAAACAACATGCAAACCTATGACCTAATTAATCAAGTTCTAACCGATCACATCTCATCCTTGGAGTTGCATACCCTCCTATTGAATTCGCAACCCTTAATGAAGTAACATGGTATGTGGGTTTTATGCATAGCATATCAACCAAATACTATGATATAAATGAATGTGATTCACCGGTATCAAACAATTTCCTAACTGGTATACTCTGAATCAAAAGCGTACCTTCCATCACAGTTTTCCCTTTATCTGCTGCATTAGGCCTAGAAGAAGATGGTGGTCCAACAGTAAAAACCTTCCCTCTATCCACCCTGACTGGCTCTGGACACTGGTTATTATAGTGCCCAGCTTGATCGTAGTTTAAGCGTTTCACGTTTTCCTTTTCTGCAGGTTTTTTTCCTTGCCCGATCGGCACTCGTGAGCATAATGACCGTTCTTGTCACACTTGAAGCACACTAAATCAGCCTTTTCCTTCTCGGCTGCATCTTCCTTCTACGCTCCTTCTTCTTAAAGAACTTCCTCTTCTTTCCCTAAGGACCCTTGGAGTCAACCGACTTCTCTCTAGCACAACCAGCAAGCATCTCTTCATGGAAAATGGCCATTTCCACATTACCACGTTACCAGGATCATGGATATGGGTCATAGTCACCAAGCAAGATCGAGCCTTAATACCTAAATAAACTTCTAATTCCTTCTGATGTCAGTGTCTATAGTGGCATATCCATATCAAGACAGCTTACTAAACGTAGCAGGATACTCGATTACTGACATCTCACACTTAACTAGATCCATGAACTTCGTCATTAACGTCGACTAAGCAACCTCAGGTAAAAATCTCTGATCAAATATCCTTTTAAAATCAGTCCATGTAGCTCTTCCTCCGGAACCCCGGCAGTCACACTATTTCACCAGTGAAGTGCTGCCCCTTGCAGCTACCTGGAGGCTAACCTTCTTTTCTGCTCATCATCCAAGCCTAGATCAGCAGATATTCTCACACATTGCAATAGCAAATTTTCCACTTCAATAGCATCCTCCGTTCCAGCAAACGACTTTCCACCCAAATTGGTGTAATCTCTGCTTCGTCTAGCATAATTATTCCCCACTGGAGCTATAGGATTAGCTCCTCTAGGAACATCCGCAGCAATTCCTGCTTGCATCAAATTTGCAAAAAACTGATACATCTTCCCTGCATCTACTGGTGAATTTTCAGCACCCACATTGGCTTCAGCATTTTGGTTAGCATTAGCCTATCGACCTTGGTTCCTCCGAGTGCTAGGTCGAGCATTTCCGTTGTTTGTAGTGCTTCCTCCACCTAGATTTCCTCATCCCTTTCTTGCTTCCAAATATTCTTTCTTGTAAATATGCATACGAGCCTTAGTAAGGTATAGCAGGGCAATCTAAGAGAGAGGAGAATATGTTCTTATATATATATATATCCATATATCAAATACAAGTATGTTGCCATAGCATTAACCCAAACCCCAATCATATTCCTAATTTATTGGATTATGTTTCAAAAAAACTTTTATGTTTGACTTTTCTCTTAAAGTTTCATAAACCTATGCTCTGGTACCAACTTGTAACATCACCCACTTGGAGGCCCAAAACAAACAGCATGGATGCTCCCATCATCCGCAGTTATTAATCCTCGGCGACCAAATACGGTAATGTTAGATACATTATTATATAAGAAACACATGGATATGGATTTTTTTAATTTCAAATCAACATTCTTATTCCACTCCAAAACCATTTCAACATTCTTTACATAATCCTATAATTGCAAACTACGTTCAGAAATATATAATTATTATAAATACGCGAAGAGCGACGTATGAAGATACCCCCTTGGTTGATTAGAGTATATAATAGGGCAATTAACCACTTTCCCTTTGCAAAACAACACAGTGGAATCAAAACAAACAAGAATTCTAAATAGCTATAATGCCTCCAGAAGCTTATTTGTCCGATGAGGTACCTGAAAACCTCAAATCTCATACTACTGGAAATCAATTGAGTACCCGAGAGTTTAAGGGTAAAACATAAACTTCGAGTC
Organism: Allium cepa; assembly: GCA_030765085.1. Classification (NCBI taxonomy): domain Eukaryota; kingdom Viridiplantae; phylum Streptophyta; class Magnoliopsida; order Asparagales; family Amaryllidaceae; genus Allium; species Allium cepa. The sequence goes on along the minus strand of CM060929.1, from coordinate 904,900,069 downwards.
AGATATAAAGCCTGGTATAAATAATAATCTAACATCTCAAACAATTTAGATATCTAGTGAGACCATGCCGCTTAGCGGAATGGGTATCCCCCCCACAAGTTTCCCAAAATCTTTACAAAACCATATAGTATGCTCCTGCATCCATAATGCTTAAAACGTAGTCATTTTTAAATATTATGATCATATGCATACAAGTTAAAATGTTTTGGATTTCCTATCCCTTGTTTAATTGACTCCCTATCATACTTATAGTTTCTAAGGTCACCATTAAACTATTAGTTTTAATGGGGTTACTAATAACCTTTATGTAATATATGTACTCCCTGTCCTATTTAATATTTTTCATGGGTGGACTTTGAACCAATTGGCCCTGCCAATTAACTTTAATTCATGGGTTCTCCTGAACCTATTGGTGACTCCAATAACTTCTCTCTTTTCCTAGTTTTTTGGGTTGATTAGGAACTTATTGACAACTGTCAATAACTTAATTCGGATATAGTTTCCATGGGTGTACTACAAACCAATTGGCAACTGCCAACAACTCTGTATAACATAGTTTTCATGATATCACTATGAACCTATTGGTAATTCCAATAACTTCCTAATCATAGTTTTCATGGGTGCACTATGTACCTGTCTCCCTGACAACCTCTATATTTAGGCATCCTAAATTCTTGTCTCCCTGACCTTCTGGATGCAATTCTATTCATTCGGGAGTTTAATCAATTTATATTCACTACTGTGTCAACCTATCTAGTTCTTCTGCCCTTTATCCCCAAAATGCAGTTATGAGTCCATTATAATGTGAATATATTTATATTTGAAGAAGCAAACAACACAGCATAACAATACCACTCCTGCGGATTTAGTATAAAACATGGTTAATCCCTTTAACCTATTATTTTATCAAGGAAAGCTTCTTTTTGAAACCATTACAAAATTCCTTTAAATTAGCCATGGGTATCTTATTGAGTTTGGGTTGTTAGTTTTGAAAAACAAAACCTTTCGACTCCCTCGAATCTAGCTTTTGACCTCACTGGATACCCTCGTTCGAAAGCATAAAAATCAATTTTTAAAACATTAGGACCCTGCCTTTTGAACACTTTAATACTCTCTTTTGAAACCTTTCAAATATGTTAAAGTGTTAGCATTTATCTTTAGAAGCATAGCTTCGAAACCAGTTGAAAGTACCCTTTTGGAAAACGTTGAAACTCTTTTGAAAACTTGGGATGTATCCCTTTCGAAAACATTGAAAGACTCCCTTTCGAAAACATTGGGTTAATATTTAAATTATTATTTGGGTCAAGTGAATACGAGCAAAATTATCTCTTTCAAAACCATTCTTTATGATGTAAAAGCATTGGAGGAAACATGATGGCACCAACACCATCCTTTCGAAAGCATATATCATTTGGGTAAAACAGTTGAAGGTTGGCTTCGAAACCCCATTTGAAACCATTGCCTTCGAAACCGTAACCCCTTCGTAAGCTATAGGAAGTGGCTTATGTTTTTAAAACAAAGGTTACATTCTGAAAGCAATGATATCTTCAATGCCTTCGAAAGGCAAAGCTGCAGAAGGGTTTCTACTTGGTCAAAACTCCCCTTCTGAACATTTTAATTTTGAAAACTAAGTAGCTCCTTTGGAAGCTACTTCTTTAATTAATAAGGCATCAACTCTACTCGATAGCTAGTAAAAAATCACTTTCGAAAGCATCGTTCTCGACCCTTTCGTGGGCATATAAAGTAGCAGGCAAGCGCTTTTCTTTAGAAAAAAAAATCATTGAACCGACCCCATCGGAAGCCACATTTCGGCACCCTACCTTCCGCCTTTTTCCAATCCATTACGTATCAACTAAGTGATACCATGTGTGTTAATTTCGGTTTCTTTGATTTCGACTGGTCGGAGGCGAAAGCTCTGGGTCGAAAGCTACTACCAAAGGTGGCCGAACCCACTTTTCTGGGTAAAAGGCTGTTTTTACCAAATAAAGTAATTTCTTTGTAATTAACTTGCCCATGTGTAAACTCTTAACAAATAATTGGCCTTCCCATTTTAGAGATAATTGCCGCATTTTCGCAGATATAAAACAAAGTTAACTTTTAACAAATAAGTCCTTCCCAGCTAACAATAATTAAATCATTTAGGTCCCCTTTCAAAATAGTTTAATGTATATAATAAACCTCTTAGAAAAAATCCCCAAAAATCACAGAAATTCACTTTTAATATGTCATCTAACTTATATAAATTTCAGAAAAAAATTCATTACAATTACCGAGATTAATTTCTAAACCGAATAATACATATTTTCCTTTGAAATTTCATAACAAATTCTCCATGTCTAGGAAAATTCGAAAAATTGAAACCCAAATCCAATATCATGTTACCCTAATATAAAATTTTCCCATGGTATTCTAAAATCATTTGCTAATGCTTTTCCCTAAAACCATGCATATCACATATAAACAATTTGATCTTTAAATCATACATGTTATAAAACCATGCATATAATCATTCAAATCATCATAAAATGGATTAAATCATAAATCTGAAACCATATGATTGAAAACAAAATAGAGATGATTCGAATCATTATTAAACTTAGATTGGATAAGGAAATTAGAGACTTGTTGAGATTGATTCCCCTAGCTTGATCTAAGCTTGAAACTTGAATTTCTCTTCTCTTATCTTCCTCCTAATTGCTGGCTATTTCCTCTTCTTTCTTCTTATGTTTTTGCTTGGGAAAAATGAACGTGTATGGTATGCTAATGTGAGTATATGGAAGAGGTAATTTGGGGCAGCTATATACTCTAATGCCGTTATTTTTGTTTAGTTAATACCTATCCATTTATAAGCCCATTCATTTTAGCAAGCACAGCCGCTAATTGATTTGCAAATCTCAATCCTCTTATCACTCTACATTATTCTATTTAATCTATCTATTTAAATCTCCTGAATAATGTTATAAAAAATTAGGGTTGTTACAAGTTTGGTCAAAAATCCAGTTAACACTTGTTTCCCAAAGTACACTTTTTGAATGTAAAGTGTGTTTCATCAAGAACAAGTTTTAGCAGTTGTCGATCTTCAGTACTAGAGCCCTCCGACCATCCATCAATCTCGGGGAATAGTCCAATTTCTTTGAATTCTCCTGCAAATTAAAGGTCGTTCTAGTCCCGTTATAGCTAAGGACTCCATCTCTTCCTTAAGCGCCAGCTACGAATCATGAACAACCTACTTTTTATTCGGAGGCATCAGATTGTATATCAAAATCACCCCATGCTCGTTCACAATCTATCTATTTTACTTCAATCACATGGCATTCGAATCCTTATATCAGGACAATGTCCATTCTAGGGTTCAATCTCTCCGGATCATTTAACATCTAATGTAGAGTTCAGTCTCTCCGATTCATTTATCATCCAACGGGGTTCGATCTCTCCTAATCGTTTGTCATCCAATCTAGTGTTTGATCTCTCTGTATTGTTTATCATTCAATCTAGGATTTGATCTCTTCGGATCCTTGTGGAGTCCAATCTAAATGCTCTCCAGCAAGGTGACTCAACGTCCAAGCAAGTCCATCAACTCACTCTTCGGTGAAGGCACTTACTTTTGATCTCTCTAGATCCTTACCGAGCCTAATCCACTCGCTCTTCGATGAGGGGGCCCAACGTCTAAGCTTGTCCATCCACTTACACTCTGGTAAAAGGACATACTTCTCTATGTATATCCACTCATTCTCCCATAAAGGAACTTGCACCTTACAGTCATCGCCCTGTCTGTTCAAACGGGATTGCCATGATCAATGTTAGTCATCTCGTTCAAGTGGTATTTCAAAAATCAAATATCCATATCAAAGAAATCTAGTAAACATGCTAATTACTGACTTTAGACATCCGACTCAGAGCATGCCTATAGACCAATCGAGGTCTTGTACATGCGTAAGTAGTTTGAGTTTATTATTGTCCTAACTATTCAAAAATGAAAAGCAGAGCATGGGAGACAAACCTAACTTCTGTCTACCCTTATCATGGGATTACCAATCTCGACCTAGATACCTAGTCATGGCTTGAAGCATTCATTGCAGATGATGGCTACTCCAGCCACACCATTGCAGTTTGGTCTCTTACATATCATTGTAGTTGGTTACTCCAAACCGGCTTTTCTATCAAATCATGAAGGTGTGGGAACTTGTTCATTACATGTCCATCCATTTCATGAAAAAGGAAAATTTTCCTAGACCGTTTCTCCCTATCTATCAGTTCCTTCTTAGCTGGCTTTCAATGGAGGATCTTCCCCTTGTATCAAGATAAATCCTCTTTTGGATTTCAGTTAAGTCGATGTAAGAAGAGAATTTTGATTTCCTCCTTGGTCGCTTTTGTCCCCCGAAGTTATCTTCAGATTTCTGCTTTACTTTGTGTTCGCAATATCCTGCTTCGGATGGTCCTCCATCATGCACAACATTTATTTTAGCGCTCTCGGCTTCAACATCCTTCTGATGGAATTACCTCTCTGTATCGTTATAGAATTCCATAAGGTCCATTCGTGGATCACATTCCAAGGAAATTTAAAAGTCCGTCTTATTCACAACTCCAAAAACCACCGCCATCAGAGTCATCGATGGATCCGGCTTATGAACCATGGTGGCTTGCTCATTAAACCTAGTCAAGCAACTCCTTAGGGTATCTTTGGCCTTATGCTTCATGCTTTATAGCATCATGTTCTTTGGTCGTGAAATGTGAACCCTAAACTATCTCATGAACCTATTCACTAGCTCGGGGAACATGCTTATGGTCCATTTTTCATTTGTCTGAACCACATTACTACTAATTTGTTAAATATAATAGGAAGCACTGTCCCATCACCACCTCGAAAGTACCCAACATCGTCATATGTTAGATGTACCTCATTAGATTAACGACTGGATCTATCCTACATTTCCAACATCAAAATCTTGATATCAGGAGGATTCCTCACATATCGGATGTTAGGGGTAAATGTATTTCTTTTTACGTCCTCTGAACTCTGCTTGGGGGTCTACCTCTCACTACCTTTATAATCATCTCAATAATTTGGTTGTTGTCATATAATGGTAGTCTCCGCTCCATGACTATTTTTTCCCCCTCTCCTATGGAAAAACTCCGGTACATATCCCTTTGGTCGTGTATTTTGATCCACACTTCCACCTTCATTCCACCAAACATTCTTACAAGGATGCCCTGTCACATACTCCTTCGATCACTGTACATTTGTATTTTGACTTTCATTTCTGGCTCTAGCATCGTCCATCTTCAGAATCCCAACTCGCTGTAAGCCCAAACCAACATTACCCCTGAGTAAATTCCCCTTGATTCCGAGAGGATTGAAGTTGGTATCAACTGGTTTTGGTTATAGGGACATTATTCCAGTTTGCTCCAATCTAATTCCAGGTGCTCCAACATTGGTTCTTAGCCTCTGGTTTCCAACTGCTCCAGCTATTGCTTGCTGTCCCATCCTTTTGAAGAATCCATCTAGCATCTCCTACTATCGAGCCATTATTCTATCTTGCATTTTCTTCATCATTCTCTCTATCTTTTCTCTGGTCACATAGATAGATTGATTAGAACTTGAGGACACCACTTGGTTGCCATATGCCCTGGTTGACTTCCTCTAATCATAGTTCTAGTGTTAGTCCTCTTCATCTTCTCTAAACTTTAGATCCAAGATTTGGTTGTGAAATCAAGGTCCTTAGTTCAGTTCTCAGCGAAACACAAAATATTGATGCCAAAAGTGGCATAACACCCAAAAACCAATTGAAATAATGAGATCTAGCGTATACTATAAGAAAATTAAAGGAGTCACAAGAATTTTTATATTGGCTCAATAATATTTGAAATACGTCCACATATTTTTTTTATTTGAGATTTGAGAGAGAGAAGTCACAAGTACGATGGTTTGATAGATTCTTAGGCCTAGAATTGCTAATAATGTCAGCCTTAGTGACTATTGTAAGGGGAGATAGGAAATGAAGAAGGAGAAGTGCCTAAAGTCCTTTATTAGTTATTACACGGTCTATGTTTATAGTAGAGTTCGCCAGTAGACTCGAAAGCCCTTGAAATACAAGATCCAGATCCAAGCCTATAGGTGTAGGAGGGAATTTGTCAACCCAATCATCAATTAAAACCACTCAGTACCAAGAGGTTCCTCTTAGACCGAGAGGTTTGTGTTGGTGGAACTCTTAATTTCTTTTCCATTTCGCTTCCTATCTCTGATCCATTGTATTCCAAACGCTTTTCCTTGAAGATTAAGTTGTTCCTAATGACTTCCTTGATATTACTTGTCTTTTCCTGCTTTCTTTGCTTTCCTCCTAAAAATCCTTGGAGTTTCTCTTCTATTCTTTGAGAAAAGCACTCTATAGAAATCACTTGAGATTGTGCTTCATGTACCAATGGTTCAGAAAGTCTAGAATGGGGAAAAAAGCTCTTGGAATCAAGTGGCTCCTCTCGATACCGAGTAGTCCCCTTTTCTCCATTTTCTTTGAAATTTCTTAAGTTAAATCTTCTTGCCCTTCCAAATATGTTCTCAAGTCTGTGAATCGTTTCATCTTGATCTTGACAATCTAATTCCTACTGAAAATCCGTTTGGTCAAAAGCCTGTTAACTGCCCCTAAATACTATACTCATCAAATCTACAAAGCATGCTGAGACATTTGTCAATCGAAAAAGCATCACTTATCATTTATACAGTCTGTCCAGTGTGTTTAATGCGGTCTTATTCTTGCTATCGTTAGCTATCCTCAATTGATTGTGTGACGACCCGCCCTTCTCACTACCAGAAAGACGCATCATCACTAAGAAAGAAAGAGGTAGAAATAGAAAGAATAGAAAAGAAAGAAACAAAACATCAGAATCTCACAGCGGAACGGAACAAAATATAATATATCACATATCTATTACATAGATTTACATATATTAGAGTTGTACAATATCGATACACATGACAATCATACATATATCTGTCACTATATACATCAGAGATACAGCATACATCAACTAACACAGCGGAACTATATAGATATCTACAACGCTGAAGCCTCCTGCTCCATTGCTCCTCCAGAAGTCGTCAAAGCCAACCTAAATCCCTTGGCTACCCGTAAAAATTTGGGTACCCGAAAGTTTATGAAAACAAAAATAAACTCCGGGTCAGACATGGGTCTGGTATGAGTAAACGGTTTAAATTGTTTAACTTTGAAAACCATTTAAAAACAAAGGTATCACGTAAGACTCCCCACAAATAAATACGGAAAAGTTTTTACCTTACGCTAACCAAAACATTTTATAGGAAATCCAGTGATATTATAATAGTGTCTAGGGTTTTCAAGTAAAATACATAAATAGCTGAAATGCTTACATCTCACATTTCAACATAGTTGGGCACAATCAAAACGTACGGCGCTTATTGGAAATTGGATCCCATACAATGGCAGGGCTACTGGGGTACCGCCCGTCACAGTACGTGGTTTAGATCACAGTACCGAGGAGCCACCCTAACTCCCCTGCAACACAAGGCCGGAACCATTCCTTACTGAACAGTCCCGAACAAGATAACCCCGCAGTTGGTGCGCATTTCCAACCGCCCACACAGCCGAAATAAGGGACATCTAGACAGGGGTATATCTCGTCCTGCTTGGGCATGACCCACCTAACCTTGCTGCACCTCCCCTGTTTTAGCCATTCCCGGTTGATGAGGCTTGAGGCCGCGATTACCTTTATAGGATAAATATCTTAGAATGCTCATCGTCCGCCTGACGATGTGTTGAAAGCATTCAATCCATACAAGTTCGTTCCGGGTTCGAACGAAACCGAAGGCATTATCTCGTCACACTCATTTTGGAATCACCCTCAGAGTCAACGACGATAACCCTTGCATTTTGAAAGCACCATCTTGATCTTCACTTGAGAATTCACGACCTAACGTTTAATTTGGATCGATGTGGTTTTCGGAATATCAATTGGATACCCGATCCCGGTCTCATCGAAATCCAAACGCCATTTTAAAGGCCAAGTTGTCTAATTAACTTAAACAGTTTAATAATTTAAATTCAACAATTGAATTACATTTATCACAGATAATTCATACACAATTGCCATGGATATATTAAAGCATATCAGAGAGCATCACATAATATCATCAATAAACATCACAAGCAAATATACAACACATACAACATCCATAAGCAATCATCTTTAATTCTCAATTTAACCAATTCAATCGAATTAATTACTTGAGAATTAACCTCTTAATCCTGATAGATTAATCATTAGTTAATAACTCATTACTTATTCCATTTCAAATTATTTAATTAATAATCAACTCTTAATTAATAATTATATCTTAATTACTTAGTTAATTACTCCTAATTATTAATTAATAACTTTAATTATTAACTTATAAAACTTAATTATCCATCAGTTACTTACTTACTTGAGAGTTAATCTCTTAACCCTGTTTAATCACTTATTTCCCTTCAAATTATTCAATCAACAAATCATTTCTTAATTAGTATATATATGTGTCTTAATTGCTTAATTACTTAATCACTTTATTCACATTATCTAACTTAATCAAGTTATCTAACTTTAATTACTTAAGTAATTATTTCTTAATTACTATTCTTCGACTTAAATAGAACTTAATTACTTGTTTATTTATTGCTAATTGCTTCATTAATCATTTTTCAATTCTTAATCAAATCACTTGATTAATTACTATTACTCGTTTATTAATTAAGTGGTTAACTAAATCACTTGGTTAATTACCTATTTATAATACATTACTAATTAAAAGCACAAAGTAATTACTCTTAATTACTTCTGAATCCAATCAATCACTATTGATTATTCACTTAATTAACATTCAAGATTTCTCGAAATTTGATATCAACTAGATTACTAACTGAAACATTATTTGTTAACTTGCTTAATTTATTACTTTATTAAAATTAACAAGATTTTAAAAACATAGTTAGGTTTAAACAAAGGTAATTAGTTAATTTAAAATAATTAATCACGAATTAAAACTGATGTTAAGCCTTAGCTAGGCCAATCAATACTTGAATTAAATTTAAACTTAAACTTTGAACAGTATTCATTTTACTGTTATACTTGCTGAAACACTTAATTATTTACAAAATTTATAACATCTTATACTCCAACACAAAAACCCGAGATCTCCCCTGCAAAACCCAAACGCCACTTCGAGTTGTTCGCACCCTTCACTCGAGTAACCCACTCAGATACGCGACTCTATCTTCTTCCTTCATTTTGATTTACAGCAAGCTTTATAAAACTTTAATTATAAAGTAAACATCAGAGTATTCACGGACTCAAACTCCAAAGGATAACCCGAAGCATCCACTAAAAATTCTCGAGTATAACTCGAGGCAGTACCCCTCCTTCACCCCAACGTCAAACACTGATACGCCCCAGTGCCTGTACACGTGTACATCGCCGTTCATGGCTCCGGCGATCATCTGAGGCGTCGCGCAAATCCCAATTAACCCCCACACAAGAATACGAAAGTCGATTTACTATTCAAGATGTGAATTCGAAAAAAATTGCAGTTCAACGCAAGAAAGACGAACGACCACTCTACACACAAAACACCGCGCCACCAAACATGGTCCACCGGAGGCGATGCAAACTCGTCGATACCTCGTCAACATCCCCAGCAACCTTCCCACTAAGCCATGATTCACTCGAACATAGGTACGAGTAGAATTTCAAATTTTACAGGCTTGAACAAAAATGTGCAGTAAAACCCTATTTCGATCTCATATCAAAATTCTATGCAATAGAAAAATTAATGAATATTTTTCCTAAGATCACATACAATCAAACTTGCTTCGATTCGAATTTCAGTAATTTACATTGAGTAATTTTCGAAAATTTGATGAAAGTTCAATTTTTGATCAACATGAAACTGCTCTTGATATATTGAACTAAAAATTCCCATTCAACTTTTAAAAATCAAATCTTTTAGTCATAATTCAAGATATATGTTTAAATTAGCTTTTTTTATATGATTGAATTTACCTATATTTACTTGATTGACTGTAAACAGAAAGTGTAAGTTATTAATATGTTAAAACAGGTTTTAACAATTTACCTATATCAAGTTTAAACTTACCATAATCAAATGAAACAATTTAAATTTTAATTGTTTCAACCCTGTAACACAAAGCAGAAAACAGCATCTTCAATATATTCCAAGTTCAACTTGTATAAAGTCTCAGATACATATCAAACAAAGCACAAACAATCTCATGAAATTATCTTACTGATTTAATTAACTTAAGTTTGAAAAGTTAAGTTTACTCATCCATAAACTGTTGAACTGAAATCCCTTGAATGCCTTGAACTGCAGTGGAAAACAGTCTGTGCTAGTTCATGAATCTGTTCTTCTTTTAGATTTGAATGTGTTTTCTCTTCTTGTTTTTAGTTTCTTCAGGTTCCATTTTTTCTTCTTTTTTTTTTCTTGTTTCACGAATTTGCAGTAGCATAATAGATACATATAAGTGGAGAACATGACGGGGAGGCTTTAACTGGACAATAAATTTCTAGATTGAACAGGTTTACAAATACCTTGACTGAACAAAGATTGGCTGAGAAGATTTGCACTTTAATGCCTTGTTTACCAAATTGGTTTACATACTTATTATGTTCAGCTGCACACAATATTCATGTACTATTGTTTTGTACTATACATAAATATATTGATTTGCTCTTTATGTTGCAGGCCAGCACAGCTTACACAAGAAGCTATTCATTAGTTCATATTTGCTTTGCTGACACAAATTTTAACTTGTACAAAAACCTGAGATACATCAACAAATTTCGGCTGGAAGGTATATTGTTTCAGATTTAAGGTGGCTACATAAATGTTTGTGTTTATGTTTAAGTTAACACCTGATTAATGCTAGCTGACACAACAATATCATAAAGATATTTGCAGACTTTGGTCTGTACTAATGTTTTATTTGATATGAACTCATGCTCTCTTATTAACATATAAACAAAATGTTTTGCTGTAGGTTGATTTGTTCATAGATATTAGTTTGTCCCCTTTTTATTTTGCAGGCCATCAAAGCTTGTACATGAAGCTATTATATGGAATTGAGTAGTTACTTAAACAAATTTTTTTTTATACTATCTTAATAAAGACAACTTGACATTGAAGCTATGTTAATCCTATTTATGTTATTTTATTTTATATTATATTATTATTATTTTTCTACTCTATACTTTGTTCTTAATTTAGTTATATTCATGTGTTATAGTTAATATCCTATATTTATATTTTAACTGTTAATATTTAAATTAGATTCATGAGTTTACTCCTTCTTTATATTTATTTTATTTGTATTTAACTATAAATATTTAAATTATGAATAATATGATTTATTTACATTTACACTTATTTTATATTTATCTCCTCTTGTATTTTATTTAAATTATAAGCATAAGTTTGATTTATATTTCACATTTATATTTTATATTGGTTACTTTGATTCTATTTCAAACATCATCACTCACATGTGTTCTTACCAAATATAAACAAGCAAAGTATTTTAATTCAATCATAAAAGACAAATTTTATTATGAATATTATTGAGAAAATTTATTAAACTTCCAAATCAATTTCCCCTTTAAAAATACCATTTATATAAACAATGGCAATTATTTTCAAAATCATATCCGTTTCAAATGATTAAGTATACATTTTATTTAAATTGATTTGACTATTTATAAAAATAAATAGGGCCAAAATCCAGGGTCGTTACAGACTGAATCCAATGGCTAAGTTCAATTGGGAAAGGATTTTGGCTCCCACAAGTTGATTAAACAAATCATCTATTCTACACAAGGGGTACTTATTTTTCTTAGTCAACTTGTTTAGTTCTCTATAGTCGACATATAGCCTTGGTGAGCCATCTACCTTGGTGGAGAATACAAAAAGTGATCCCCATTCAAAAGTATTTCGACGAATGAGTCCTTTCTACAACAGCTACTTATCCAACTCTTGCCACTTTTTGACGGCCATGTACCTTAATGGCAGAGCGACATGTCTTGCATCATTTTGCAAATCAATTCTAAAATCAATTCCCTTCGAGGTGGCTGACTCCTGACTTGTTGAGAAATTATTGAACTATGGGCACATATGAGAGCTCATCTTGTGATAGGTTTGGTGAGTATAAGTAGCTTAACTCGGCTAAGTTTTGGGGTGTACAGTGAACATTTATATCTCACCCCTTTCAACACCTTAATCATAATGACGGTGACTTTTACTATAGGATCATGTAATATGGAATATATACTAAACTTATTAACCAGTGCGGGGAGTAACTATAAAATAAAAATAGCGGTGAAATAAAATGACAACAGAGATTTTTATACCGGTTCGAACTTCACATTCTACATTCAGTCCCAGACTCCTTCTAGAGTTCTAATTAGAAACCCTCACTTAACCTAGAGGAATAGGTTTACACCGCCTGAGCAACCGAATAGGACTTTGATCACCTGAGCAACCGAACAGGATTTTCCCGCCTGAGCAACCAAACATGACTTTGATATACATAAAAAGTTTTCTTAACTTTGTGTGCTCACAACACAGATTTGTCAAATGAAGTACACCGTTCCTATAATCTTTTCCTCAAGTATGGTATGTATATTTGTGTGTATGTAAAGGTAAGGAAGATATATATATTTATATAGCTTTAGAAAGGGAGAATTGAAAGCGTGATTGCACAAACTTAAAGCAATAAGAGATTCTGAAATTCAAGAGAGTAGAGAATAGATAGCTAAGTAAGTTGATCTTGAAAATCATGTTTATATATAGTAGACATAGAGTTACAACCTCTGGTGAAAGGTTCTATCAAGCAGCAATATGTGTAACTCTTTGCGAAGAAGAAATCTATTCATGAAAGTAAGTGTCTCTTCATAAATATGACCGTTATAAGTAGGTCAGTCGACTGGTTGAGGAACATTGGTCAACTGAATTTCAAAACATATACGTGCACATGTATATGCACAGGGTCAGTCGACTGACTATGTTCATTTAGTCGACTGAGCTGTGAATTTTTATAAATCCAGCTTGAAAAGTAATTTAAATTAAATTTTAAATAATCGTCGCTGATATGTGAGTGAGTGTGAATTACTTGACGATAGATTTTAAAATATATAAACACTAGCTTAGACGCAAAAACAAAATTCATACTTGATATACGATCTTTGAGTCTAGTCGCCTTCGTAATTTGTAGTCATAAATTTGTCGAATATTCTATCATTCTTATGCCATATTGATCACCTTGGCATGAATCAAAACCGAAGATCCTACATTCTCCCCTTTTGATTGATGACAACTCTTTATGATATATTGAAATATGAGCGAAATCTCAACAAAAATCCTTATATAACTCCCCCTGAATCCGAGACGAAAATTTTGTAAAACCTACAAATTTATTAGTATAGCACTTCTTCTCCCCCTTTATCATTGACAAAAAGAAGATGTGTATTAATATAAAAATAGGTAAGCAATATACCATCATTCATAGTATTCACAACATAGATCATCATAAGAGCATATATGAATAATGACATACACGACAATATGAAATAAAATCATTTACAAAACATAGAAAAAACTACATATTTTTAAAACATAAAACATATCACTGTTCCAAAATAAAACATACCATTGTTCCAAAATACTTTAAATAAAATTAAATAAACCACTTACTTATCTCCATTTCCATCAGAGCTTTCCTCTCCTTCTTCATCATCTCCATTAGAATCTCTTCCTTTATTACCCGCTTATTATTATTATTCTTCTTCTTCTCTTTCTTATCCTTCTTCGGAAGTTGACCAATTGAAAAGAGGCTCTGGATGCTTCCCTGGATTTTAGGCACATGCACGGATGTGGAGGAGGATGGACCACAAGATAGTAATTCCTAAATATTATTCAAGAAACCTTTGATGTGATTTAGCTTTGAGTTTACTTTGGTAACGGTTGTCTCAACAAGAGATAGTCGTCTATGTAAAAGCTTTTGGTTTCTAGAGACAATTGTTAGAGCTTCTTGTGGTTGAATTTTTGGTCTAATCTTTTCAATTTCATGGAATTCTCGTGGAGGTTGTGGTTGGGAAGAGGGTGTGGCTTCGGTCTGTAGAGCTTGTTGTTTAGAAGAAGGTTGGGGTTAACCTGCCGCTTGGTTTTCTAGCCAATGTTCAAAGGTTATAATAGTGTGGCTTCGGTATTTCTTTTGAAGTCCCCGAGGCTTAGAGATTTGGTGTTAAAAGAACTAATCGTGGAATAGTCAGAATCAGGGAGATTAATTTCGAAATGATGAATAATTCTCATGATATAAGCGCCATAGTGTATGGTTTTCATACGGCCTTGGTTAAAAGTCAGAAATTCATCGAGAATTACCTTAGTCGGATTAATAGAACGTTGTCCCCAAATTGCATATAGCGATTGAAAAGAACGCCTATAAACCTTCTCATAGCTACCCGTACGAGGATTGATAGAACGAATAAGAGCTCGATGCATGATTCTAGCCTTTGTCGGAGCTCTATTGCCTTGAGTTCTATTAAGACATTGGAGAGAAAAAGATGGATTGTTCTATCTCGGTTATCCATGTTAAGTTCAATCTCGGTTAAATCTTCTCCATCGGAAGGGCAATTGAGAATCCTTCCTAGTCGAGTGATGAGTAAGAATATCTTCACTCCGCATACGATAGTCCATATACACTCCATGGGGTTTTGAATATTGTGGTGATCTAAATTGAGGTTCGCATGGAAAAGCTTGATAAGGGGATGATTTATCTTAAGCTGTTGGCATTAAAATCGAGTAAGGATTCCAAACCACTTCTTCTAGCGAGGTCTTGGATTGCATAGGAGGCAAAATCAGGATATTTGACAAAAGAACCTTCAAATATTCTTGAGTTTTTCATCTTATCGAATCTTTGTACTTCCTTTTCTTGATGAACCATCCTCTAATTTATGATTCAGAGGTCTAGCAGAGGAGGAGGAAGGTCTTGCTCTTTTGGAAGGAATTTTGGGTTGGGGTTTGGAGAAGAAAACTTGAACATGATGTTGGGATTTGGGGTTTTAAGTGAAGGAGATATATAGAGAGTGATGACGAAAAAGGCTAGTGTAATTTCTTATAAAATAATATAAAAGTATAGCAAATAAAGGTTTATATAAGACATAAATTTTCAGAAATAGCCATCAAACTAATGGTAAAAATGAGTATGAACAGAAAAGAAATGGTTGGTTAGAAGTTAAACAAGAGTATGGTTTAAATTTGAACTCATAAAATAAAAAAATAAAGAGAGGTGAAGTACAGCTTTAGATGCGAAAAACCATATTGCAAAAAGGAAATGCATGTGATTTCTAACTGTTAGACCAGAGATCGATTGTTGGCAGCTCTACTGTTGAATAATATTTTTAATTTTGAAACAATCCTAAAAAATTAAAGAAATTGCTTATAAACTTTTTAATAATAAAATTCCCGATTCTCTTCTTAAATATACAAAAATATTTTCATTTAATGGTTTTGTAAATATATCAGCCAGCTGGTTTTCAGAAAACACAAATTCTAGTCTGACTATATACTTTTCTATACTGTCACGAAGAAAATGATAACGGATGTCAATATTTTTTGTTCGTGAACGATTTATAGGATTTTTTAGCTAAGTTTATAGCAATTGTATTACCACAAAAAATAGTTGATTTAGATGAATTTATCCCAAAATCTTGAAGTGTTTGTTGCATGTAAATGACCTGAGCACATGCTAAAGCAGCTGAAATATATTCTTCCTCACAAGTCGAGAGGGAGAAACAATTTTGTTTCTTGCTAAACCAAGATGCTCGGGATTGTCCAAGAAAATGACTAGTCCCACTCTTACTTTTTCTATCTGTCCGACATCCTCCAAAGTCAACATCGTTGTATGATATTAACTTGAAAGAACATTCTTTCGGATGGAAAAGTCCGAAATCTTTGGTTTTGCTTAGATAAAGTAATATTCGTTTCACCGCTCGCATATGTAATTCTTTAGGATTTGCTTGAAATCGTGCGGATAAATAAACACTCATCATTATGTCAGGTCTGTTAGTCCGTGAAATGATGGTTTTGATGACAACAACCTTCGAATAGATTATAAAATATAAATACTAACAGTATAAGTTTAGATATATATGTATATGCAGGATTTAACCATGCAGGTAACAATAATGAAGACTGTACATTATAGGGATTTAAGATATCAAGATTGAAGACTCATGAGTAACAAGAATATCAAGATTATCAAGGGTTCAAAATTTCAAGTAATTTACTTTTTAATTAGAAATTTTGTTAAAACTCCTAGAAAAGCACTGGTATCTTAAAATCCAATTTATTCATGGAATGGAATCCACTTCGAGCCTGTTAAAGGGTTGGAACGCTAAGTAGGATGAAACCTACAAAAAAAATCTAGCGGAACATTGTTTTGTATCCGCTAACTTTTTATTCAAAATGATTTTTCAAAATTATATCTTTTTTTCAAAATAATTTCAAAACCTTCCTTTTAAAAGCATCAAAAACATCTATCTTGATTTCAAATACTTTTAGCCTCAAAATAATCATGAGTTTCAAAATCAAATTATCCTTGGTTTTAAACTATCTTTTAAAATAAAAGTATATTTAATTTTTTAATATTTGTACATTTAGACTTAAATATAAAATTATAGTAAAATTCTATATATATATTATTTATGTATTTTAATTAAGTCAAGTATATTTATAAAGTTTAAAATAGTTCTAATATAAAATAAAGATTGTTTTCAAAGAAAATCAAAACATCAAAAATCCCTTTGGGATGTCGACATACTCAAGCACCCCATATCGATATGGTCTCAGTTGAGTTCAAAATTTAAATTTCAAAAGAAGCGTCTATTCGTCATAACTCTTCACGAATGGACATGGTTGTTGTTCCTCTATAAATAGGGGTTAGTTTCAACGAATTTCAATTCAGTTTTCTGGTTTTTCACTCATCTTCTTCTTCCACATTTCTATATACAAATTCTTATCATTACTCTGCCGCAATAAACATTGAATCTAACTAGATTATCTCTGGTTTGATTCTCTATCACTATCTCAACAAGGTCCTCAGTGCTATTCAGAGTTATAGGCTTTTTGTAATCAACTTAGCGAGAAAAGGCGTGATTGTAGCATTGGAAATCAATCAAGCGAGATAAGGTGTGATTGTAGCCTTGGGAAATCAATTGGATGAATTTGTTGCTCGGGAAATCAAGTATCTCTACCCAGAGGATTATGATTCCGGAGGGTGTACCTCGTAGTCATGAAATCGAGGGTGTAATTGTAAAGATTGCTTTTGAAAGGAAATCCGTACTTGTTGTGCGGGACTGGATGTAGGGTAACTCCGAACTAGTATAAAATCTGGTGTGTTCTTTCCGTTACTATTTTTATTTTATATTTGCATTTGTGTTTGATTCTGTGATCATATATGTGTCTGAATAATACATAGATTTGTGTTTAAATTAACAAAAACTCAAAAAGATTTAACAATTATCTAAAACACTATTCACCCCCCATCTAGCGTTTATCCTAGCCTTAAGATCCTTAATCCGCATTTCTCACAAGGTCTACTAACAGTTAGATAAAGCAACGATCCAATTATACTTCGTATAATTTTAGTCAACACTTTTACCATCTTCATCTCCATCGAGATGTATTGTTGTACTCATTGGAGTTGGTTTGGCAGAAGTAATTTCCATACCAAAGTGTTTAATTAGATTATTACAATATTTTTATCGATTAATAAAAGTTCCATTATCTAATTGTTTAATCTATAATCCAAGAAAATATGATAATTCTCCCATATGTGACATTTCAAATTCTTTGGTCTTTATGTTAGAAAATTTCTGACATAACTTATCATTTGTAGAACCAAAAATAATATCATCAACATAAATTTGAATAATTAAAATATCCTTTTTCGTACATTTAATAAAAAGAGTTTGATCAACCTTTCCAATTTCAAAACCCGAGTCTACAAGATAGCTTTTGAGATGTTCTTACCAAGCACGATGGCTTGTTTTAGACCGTATAAAGCTTTCTCGAATTTATAGACATGGTTTGGAAATCTTTCATATGAAAATAGAGGAGGTAGTTCAACATTAACATTTTCTTTTATATATCCATTTAAAAAATCCCTTTTAACATCCATTTGATAGAGTTCAAAATTATAAAAACATGTGAAGACCAGTAAGATAAGAATTGCTTCTAGTCGTGCTACTGGAACGAACATTTCTTTATAGTCAATTCCTTCCTCTTAATTATGTCCTTGTGCAACTAATCTATCTTTATTCATCCGCTTTATATTTGAAGACCCACTTAGTACCGATGACTGTTTGATCACTCGGCCAAGGAACTAAGTCTCGAACTTCATTTCGTTTGAATTGGTTTTGCTCTTCTTGCATAGGTATAGTCCAATATTCATCAGTAGAGACTTGTTTAGCATTTTTAGGTCCAATGTTAGAAAGGAATGCTACATGGCCTATTTGATTAAGTTGATTTCTAGTTCTGACATGTGAATTAATTTTTCCAATGACATTTTCTACTGGGTGATCTCATAAAATCATAGGAGGAGATCTTAATTCATTTTCATTATGAACAATGTTTTCATCTTATTCAAAAGTATGAACAATGTTTTCATCTTCTTCAAATTATTTTGAGTAATCATATTTGTGATTGTCTTAGTCATTGTCGCATCATCTTTAAGACTTTTATTAAAGATAAAATTTTCATCAAAGGAAACTTGAAGTGTTTCATTGATTTTTTTAGCTCTTTTATGAAAAATTTGATAAGCCTTACTTTGTTCTAAATATCCTATGAAAATTCCTTCATCGGATTTTGGATCGAATTTTCCAAGCTGGTCTTTTGTTTTTATAATAAAACATTTTGAAACAAAAACTTTAAAATATGAAATATTTAGTTTTCTTTCATAAAAAAGTTCATATGGAATATGTTTCGTTAGTGGTCGGATGGAAACACAATTCAGAACATAACAAGCAGTTGCTGCAACTTCTGCCAAAAATGTTTTGGTAGAGTGCTTTCATTTAATAAAGTTCTTGTAAATTCTCGTATAGTTCTATTTTTCCTTTCTACCACTCCAGTTTTTTATGGTGTTATTGGAAAAGAAAAATTATGGTAAATTCCCTTTTTATTACAAAAATGTCCAAAAACTACATTTTCGAATTCACCTCCATGATCAATTCTAATGTTTTTAATTTTGATATTTTGAATTCTTGTAGCAAAGATTTTGAAATTTTCAAAAGTATCACTTTTATCTTTCATAAAAATAGTCCAAGTATATCTTGAAAAATCATCTACTGTAACAAACACATATTTGCTATGATTTATGGATTGAACTTGAGTTGGGCCAACAAGATCCAAATGCAGTCGTTCAAGTGGTTGTAATGTAAATATATTTTTCTTCGATTTAAAAGTTGATTTTGATAATTTACCTAGCTGACAAGAATCACAAATATTGTTTACTTTAAAATTCATTTTTGGTAAACCTTTTACTAATTCATTTTTTGATAATTTGTTTATAGCTTTGAAATTTATATGACAAAATCTTTTGTTCCACAACCAAGGATCATTTTCTTTGCTTATTAGACACATATTAATGTTGTGATTTATATTCATATTTAATACATAAATATTTTTTATCTCTAAAACTGTCAAAAATAAGATTTTTATTTTGATCAAAAATGCTACACTTATATTATGAAAAAGATATATTGAGATATATTGAATCCTTTGTCACACAGTTGGATGATGCTACGTAAATTGCGTTTTAATTTTTTAACTAGCAAGACAATTGTAATAGGAGGTAAATTAGATATACCGTTATTGCTCACGTTGCGTTTGCCAATGAAGTATCCTTTGGAATTGTATTCAAAAGTGACAAAACCTCCATCCGAGTAGATAGCATCTCTTTGTTTCCTATCATGTGTTTTGAGCAACCACTATCCAATATCCATTTTCCTTTCTTTTTAAGTGGTACCAGCAAAATATAGAATTAACGTTGGTACCCACTTTTTGTTAGGGTCCTAAAAAGTTAGATCTTTGGAAACCAAACCTAAGAGGGTCTAGAATTCCTTTTGAAAATAAAACCTTTATTTTTGTGAACAATTTATATAAAGGATTTTTATTTATTTGTTTCTAATTAAAGAATTATTGGTTCTGGGAACCCATATCTTAATTGCTTTAGAATGATTTATTGAAGCCGATTTTGCTATATTATCATTTTTCTTTTTAAAATTATTACATAAAGAATCCTTTTTTCTTAGGAACACTTTTTGATCCTTGCTTGCATACTGGTCCCCTTTTGTTTGAAGTTATCTGATAATTTTATATAATTTTAGAAAGATTCTCTCTTCCTTTGTTAAAATTAGAGACATTTTTAGTAATATCATCTAATTTTGTTTTAAGACTAGAAATATCTAATTCTAATATTTTAACATGCCTTCAAATCATGATTTTCAACTAAACGAGCATCATTCTTTTCCTTCCGAGTGTCTATTTCTCTACTTAACATAGAGAGCTGAGATGTCGTATTAGAACAAGATTCTTGAAAAGTTTCAAGTTCTTCTTCTAAACACTACAACAAAAGAGGCATATTACAACGGTGGAACACAGTTGTAAAAGATATATTACAACGGTGGAACAATAGTCGTATTTTAAGAAGTTGTAAAAGACTATCAATTATTTACAACTATGTTCTTTAGTTGCATATAACCGTTGTGATATTGTATATTACAACTGTTTCTTACCCTTGCAAATAACCATTTTACAACTATTGGTAACTCTTGTAGATATGTAACATTTCGTGCCGTAGCAGGTATGACAACTGCTGGATAACTGTTGTAGTTATCTACTACAACTGTTATTCACAGTTGCAATTGCATGCAGTTGCAGTTTAGTATGTTCTGCGACCTCCTCCACAGTTGTAATATACTTTAATTACAACCACATCAATTACAATTTAAACCCAAAAATATAATTGCATGCACCATTTAATAATTTACCAAAACTATAAATATACATAACTGAATCAAATTCATTCATAAGTATTAATATTTATATAATTCTAACAAAACACAATACATACTAAATAAAACAATCTAAAGTATTCGTTCACATCACCAACTAAAGCAGTACCAAACCAACATTCTCACATAACCATTCCAAAATAGGATACAACACAAAATACATAAGAAAGATAAAGTTTTGTATCGCAAAACACATACCCTAAGGAAATACACTAGTCGAAGGCAATGAAGTCTTTACGCCAAGCCACGGTCGATCCAACTACTTCTCCAATAGTACACATCTCGGAACTCGGCCTCCACAAGAAAGCTTCCAGATCCACCGCCACAAGTTCAAGCTTCTTTTACAAAGTGATCAACCTGGGGAAAAAGTCATAATATGTACATGTTATACAATCAAAATTTTCACATCTTAAACCCGCCAAGTGAGCAAATACTTCGTACTTGTGTACTCTTAATAACATATTACGAAGACACTCTTAACAAAAAGAATACCACATCTGAAAATAAATATGCACGCATGCAGTTGCGGAGGCGTGCATGTATGTTGAAATATTGTTATACAGACCAATATAAAACAAGTATGAATAGCATTCATTATATTTACCTGTATTTGAGATGCTTCCCAAGCACCAATTTGAAAAAAGATGTAGGCATCTCATAATGTTGAGCTTTTGCTTTATCACTTTCCACAGCTATAGGCATATCTTCAAGAGCTGTAAAGGTGGACATCACTACGCAATCAATCAAAAACAGAATTGTATTTTAGCTTTTCACTTTAGTTCACTCTCTCAAATTTAAGCATTCAATAACAAATCTTAATACTTGATGAAAATGACGTGACTTGATGATTCATAGAGAATGATTACTTATAAAGGTAATTTAAGCATTCTAGGCATTCAGCATTCTCGGCACTCAGACACTTGATTTTTATCTTCTATATTTCGCTGGACCAATATGCGAATGTGTTTGCCAATAATGTTAAATGTGCTTTAGAATATGTTCGTTGTTAATTGTTTTTTGACATGTTATGTAGTGATTAAAGTTATAATTAGCATTGCTTTAATTCGAATGTGCGAGTGACATGATCTAATATAATCTATAATTACTCGAACTGGTTATTTGATGAAAATTTGGTTGACATGTATTCTGTAATTTCTATGGGGCTACGCATCTTTGTCACCTAGCTATCCATGGGTCCAAAGGCATTTTGATATACTGATTACAATTCACTACCTAACTCCCCTAAAAATAGAATAAGATGAAATAAAAAACTGATGAACATACAGAGTTTTCAAATTAAACCAAATATATGTGAATGATATGAGATATGCAATTGTATAAACCACTAAAACAACAGATTACATTAAACTGAAAAACAAATAAATCAACTCATCATGCAGAATTCAATCAAAATATCAAAATTGCATTGGTAAGTAAAATGAAACTAAATTAAAATCACCCACAATGCTTGAATTCAACAAGACAGGAAAGTTGAAATTGAGTATTTGGAATGTAGTCAATTTGTAGACGGATGGAAAGATGGCAAATCAACACCCTAAGAATAGTTCTTGGACAAGAGTTGCACGAACACAAAAGTTTGAACTCTATAGTTCGTCAAATTGATGTTCTCCGGCATAAGTTTAGCTAGAATTTGGGTAGAGTTCTGCTTGGATGTTCGGTTTTGCACATTTTATCGGTTTAACTAGTTATTATTGGTTAAACTATTTAAATAACTGGTAATAAATAGAAATGCTTATAGAAATCACTGGTTGGATGAACTGATCTGAATTCTCCGATCTGAATAAGCTGAAGGATCTACCCATCCATATTCTCAATAATACCAAAAGAAGGGACAAGTGATGTTTTAAGAAATAAAAAATCTACTAAATTCTATGGATTAAGGAAAAAGGTACCAGTTTTTGAGCCATCTAAGAGAGAAAATATTATATGGACAGTGCCTTTTAAAACAAAGAAAATGATACATTAAACTCCCTGTTATGCAAACGTATTGTTGGATTACTTGAAAATTATATATTCACTCAACTTCACAAAATACATAAGTTTACCCAACTTCAAAGACCATCATATTCCTCATTGATTTAACATAGTATACAATATTATATTGAAATCTAAAAAAATGCTGCATAAGGATCTGATTTGATGAAATACTTATGACGAATTATGGAGGGTGAAAATTTTGTTATTGTAAGGGTTTGAAAGAACAGAAACATGTACTGAGGTGATGATGATTTATTAAAATCATTTAGTCATTGTTTTGGCTCAAGTATAATATCTAAAGTTACCTCTAATAAGGAAGCAGTTCCACTATTAGGATCAACTGCTCCGAATGTCCATGCATCACGATGGTACTAATATTCAGTGATTGATTTTGCATACACTGGCGAATGTACTGAAAATTGACCCTTTCAATTTATTGGTCAACTGGTATGTTTGAAATAACAAGTAAATGACTTCAAAATGCTTTAAAAACTTCTCATATATATGTTTCCTTTACCATATTCCTGCTTGTCTACTTCAACCTAACATCCATCTTTTTCAATATCTACCAACTGACAAATCGAAAGCGTGCACATTTTGTTTTATTATATTCCAAGCTATTTTCTATCTGTATTACTACTTATAAATATGGGTATAGTAACAGTTTGGTGTTTGTAAAACTGCTAGCTATAAGCCATATCAAATTTAGATACGGACTATCTTCTGATCGAATTTTAGTTTAAAAATGGTGATACATTACTCCACTGTACATTACAATAGTTGCTACCTTCCTAGAATATATTGGTGTATGCAAATAACCTTTTAAATGAAGTCCTTTTTTGAGTGCAAGTCTGTTTGTTAAACCATCATATACTGTAGCGAGTTAAAGAAATTTATGCTCAAACTACTTATACCACATATCTGTACTTTGATTTCGCAAGATTCAACATAAAAAGTAAGTAGTATAAAAAATAAAAAAACTGATGGTTACCTCAACATCCAGTAGCGTCAACCCGAGAACGAAGAGGCTTCACATCAATCAGGTCCCCCAATCCATCAATCAACAAAGTGATAGTTTAACTGCGCACCCAATCGATCCATCAGTCAGCTGCTTCGCCTCACACATCGCGTTCGTTAACACGATCTTGTTTCTAAAATACCCATTCGGGAGCTTCTATTCAAATCTAAAATGGTCATCGACGGCGAATAGGAGCTTCATTTTTTGATTGGACTTCAGATTTAGGGCACGGGTATTGTAATATTATGGTGGAGGAAGTGAGAAAGTGGAAGTAGCGACTTTTGGTAACGGGTAATAAATTTTGGAGCCCATAATATGGCATGTCTCTACAGTTAGATTCTTCTTAGTGGGATTTTGTTGGCTTTGGGTGCTATGGAAATTTTTTTTAGGGATTTGGAAAATAGGTTTCGAAGAAGTAAGTAGGGGAGAAAATGGACGGTTGTAAATTTTTAGCTGGAGCCAAAATTTTAAAACATAGATCCAAAGTTTAGACAAAATTTTAGAGGGTTGGAGCCCAAAATTTGCAAGGTTGATGTCAAAATTAGTTTAAATATAAGTTGAAGTCTTATAAGTTCTATAGTTGACTATTAACTAAAAATTTTAAGTAAGTACAAATGGTATAATTTGAAGTATTATACAGTTGAACAATTATTCTTTTGAAAAATACTATATAAATAGTTACTCAAATTCAAAGAAGTTATACCATTTTTGAACAATTTGAACTTTCTGAATTTTTATTGTATTATCTAAAATTACTTATCACTTCTTAATTATTACTTATTATTTCTTAATTACAATTGAACATCAATTATTGAAAGTTAATTGTTATGTATATTACCAATTATTAATTTTTAAATATTTAATAGTAGCTATTAATTATTATTTTTTGAGAAAAATGTGTGATCCTCTAATATGAGAGGAGAGCACACATGGAAAACTATATATATAACAAAAAGATGGAGCTGCCAACATGCCTGACAGGTGGCAAGACTAAAGACAAAAATAAAGAAAAAGAAGTAGAAACCCCTCAAATGAGCTCCGGCATAGCCACCGCCCATTACACCCTAATATCGAGCTCCGGCATGGCCACCGCCCAATACTAAAGTGTTAGAGGTATCTAAAGAAAACCAGACTCTCTAGAAAAAACCAGAGAGACCAGGAGAAGTCGAAGTGACAAGACAGGAGCAATCCGAATCTCTGAGAAGTGCCATCCTGAAAATCTGAAAAATGCTAAAAGCTGTCCAGCTAACCTGATAAGAGAAGAACGCGCATCCGACCTAAACGAAACCTGGAATAAAACTAGAAAAAAAGCTAGAGAGAAACACATATATGTATATAAATAAAATTTATATGCATATATGTGAGAATAAAGACCAAAAAGAGAACAAAAGCAAGAAAGAACAAAAACAAGCAAGAAACTATTTAGGAGCCTAAAATAGAAAGAGAACTGTGATTAAAAGAATTATTAGAAACAATATAATTGGAGATAAAATTAAAAGAGTTAATATTATTTCTAACCTTATTAAGATAATCCTTAAAGCAATTATTTTTGGCTAATTTATAATTAGGATTAGAAATCCACTTTAAGCAGAAATTTGAGATTAAAATAATCAATTCAAAATTATGATGATAATTATTATTAAAAATTCTTTGGTTTCTTTCAAACCAAATGTACCAACAAGAAATAATGAATAAAGTATCAAGCAAATATCTAAAATCCTTATTAAACATAAATCTAAAAGAGTTCCAATAAAATAAGCAATCAGAAATTCTAGAGTTAATATGAAACTCAAAAATATTAAGGGTCTTAATAAGAATATAATAGGTATCCAAGCAATCATAGTAAATATGATTAATATCTTCAAAATAAGTGTTGCAAAAAAAACATTTATTGTCAATACTAATATTTTTCTTTTTTAAAAATTCAATAGTGTTTAACTTACCATGAATGATGAGCCACATATGAATCTTAGTTTTTGGAGGAGCATTAGACTTCCAAATAAATTTAAAACAATTAACAGAAACCCCCGAAAAGTTGATAAATTTGTAAAAGGAATTAGAAGAATATTTCTTACTCTTATCCCAATCCCAACTAATAAAGTCATTATCATTGTCAATATTATAAAGATTAAGTTTAGCATAAAGCAAGAAAAGATGTCTAAGAGTAGGTCCTTCTAAAATACAATTAAAATTGAAAGTCCAAGGAGGATCACTATCAGAATTGAAAACATCAGAAATTAACGCAAATTTGAAATTACAAATATCATATAAATCTTTAAACTCAATCTTAAGAGGAGTAGAGGAAATCCAACTATCATGCCAAAAAGAAGTACAGTTACCAGAGTGAACAATAATATTTAAACCCAAGTTAAAGATATTACTGCAATTTAATATAGATTTCCAAAAACAAGATATATTTCTAAAACTAGAAGAACTAATATGATATAGATTATAACTTCCATTATAATAAAAAGTGGATATAATATCTTTCCAAATGGCATTATCACTGATGTCCCTGAATTTCCATAACCATTTACCAAGAAGAGACAAATTCATATTATGTAAATTAATGACTCCTAAACCACCCTCTTTTTTAGATTTACAAACAGTATCCCAATTAACTAAACATTTAAAACTACTATTAGGGTTATCACCACTCCAAAGAAAATCCCTTCTAATTTTATCTATTTTATCTATCACCCAGTCGGGAAACAGGTGCATAGACATCCAATATATAGGAAGAGCTGATAAGACAGAATTAATCAAAACCAATCTACCTGCTCTAGATAGAAATCTCACATTCCAATTAGAGATCCTATTTTTAATCTTATCAATAATAATTAACCAATCATCGTGTTTAAATTTCAAAGGTCTAATAACAAAACCAAGATAGTCAAAAGGAAAGCTCATAGTTTTACAATTTAAAGTATTAGCAACTAAATTTTCTACATTATCAATATCATTTAAGATTAAAACGGAACTTTTATCAAAATTAATTTTTAAACCAGATAATAGTTCAAAACTATAAAGAATAAACTTGAGAGCAATAATATGTCTAGGGAGATGGGAGGAAAAAAGCAAAGTATCATCAGCAAATTGAAGGACAGATAAGCCAAAATTAGAAATATCATTACCAATGACACCCAAAAGGTTATTGCTAACAGCATTTTTAATAATCTTAGAAAAGACATCAGCTGCTAGATTAAACAGAAGGGGCGATAAAGGATCCCCTTGCCTTAAACCTCTCTTAGATTGAATCTTATTACCTAAAACACCATTAACCATAATACTAGAGTTACCTGTTTTAAGAAAGATAATAATCCAGTTAATCCATCTATTACTAAAGCCTCTGGCACGGAAAATCTCTATAAGGAAATCCCAGTCAACCGAGTCAAAGGCTTTAGCGAAATCTAATTTTAAAATAGCACAAGTTATATTATTTTTACAACAAAAATTAATATATTCTTGAACAACCGCTACACCATCAGTAATATTCCTGCCTTTAATGAAAGCAGATTGTGAACAGTCAATGAGGTCGTTCATTTTTAGACTAAGTCTATTAGCTAAAACTTTAGAGATAATTTTAACAGAGCAATTCATCAAAGAGATGGGCCTAAAATCTTTTAAAGTATTAGCACCCACTTTTTTATGTAGTAAAACAACATTAGCAAAATTAAAACGACCTAATTGGAGATTACCATTATAAAAATCATTGAACAAACAAATTAAGTCTAATTTTAAAACCTCCCAAAAAGATTGATAAAAGAAAATAGGAAAACCATCCGAACCCGGAGATTTGTCTCCTGGTAAATCAAAGATGGCTTTACGAATTTCCTCTTCAGTAAAAGGGGCATCTAAATCAGAAAGATTAATGTTAGAGGAGGATGGGTAAAGATCATTCCATCTAGCACTAACTCTATGCTTAATTTTGGTACCAAAAATGTCTTTGTAATAATCAGTAAAAGCATTGTTAAGATCTCTTTGATGAACTAATTCCACATTATTAACTAAAATGGAATTAATTGTATTACTACGTTTTCTATTATTAGCTAGGTTGTGAAAGAATTTAGTGGTATTATCACCTTCATTTATCCAGTGAAAATTAGATCTCTGTTTCCACATAACTTCCTCTTTTTCAAGAATAGAATAGAGATCCTCTTTTAAATTATTAAGGACATTCCTCTCACCTATATTTAATTGTCTAGATTCTTCAATCCTATTAAGTTTAAGCAATTCATTAAGAATATTATCCTTTTTTATTTTAATATTACCAAAAACATTTTTATTCCATTTTTTAAGAAAAATCCTGAGATTTCTAAGTTTGAGCACAAAAGCTTTGGCTGAGTTACCTCTATACTTAAGGCAATAAAAAATCATAGAGGACCATTTATTGATGACTAAATTAGAAAAACCTGATTCTAAAAACCACATTTTTTCAAATTTAAAAACATTATTCAAAAATCTATGACTATCACAAGTAAGAATAAGGGGACAGTGATCAGAAAGGGTATAAGGTAATCCTGATACTCTACAGATAGGAAATTTGTCCTCAATATCATCACAAACGAAAAATCTATCTAAAAGAGCAAAAGAGGGAGACTCTCTATTATTGCTCCAAGTAAAAGATCTATTGGATAGAGGAATTTCGATCAAATTACATTGAATAATAAATTGATCGAATTCCTCCATAGCCAAATAATCACCTTCCCGAGGAGAGCGCTCCCCAATAAAACGAGTCACATTAAAATCTCCCCCAAAATCCAAGGACCAGGGGCAAAAGACCTAAACTCGAGGCATTCATTCCAGAGAATCCGCCTCTCAATTTTAGAGTTAGGCCCATAAACATTAGAAATATTAAGGAAAGAATTATCAGACAGATTAATTAAGATGATGTGTAAAGAGTGCTGCTTCTTAATACACTGAAGTAATTTAAAGAGATTATCTCTCCAACCAATCATTATACCCCCAGATGAGCCCAAAGAGGGAAGAAAAACCCAATTTCTAAAACGAAAACCACCCAATCTTCTAAAAAAAGAAAATCAGGACATTCTATTTTGGTCTCTTGAAGAAGAGCAATGTCAATCGAATAATCTTTAAAAAAGATTCTAGCTTTATCACATTTACTGAGGTCGTTCAAACCTCTAATGTTCCAACTAATGACTCTCATAAACCCATAGATTTAGCCCTATCAAGTTCTTTACTTCTAATAAACTCACGATCTAACTCAATATCAGAAAAAATAAAAGCAGAGCTACCAGCTAACCGACTAAACTCAGAAGCGGATAAATCACCAAGAGCATAAGAAGAATAAACGCTACCAAAATCCAAACGCACCAGAGCCTGGTTCCAAAACACTGCTCGCAGTGCTTGAACCAGGAAACTCACCCATCGACTGAGAGCGACTACCTCTAATCCTGGCACTGCGACGAACCAAACCACTCGAAGAGACCTGCTTTTTACGCCTACCTCTCTTCGAAGTAGCAAAAGAAGGCACTGAAATGCCAACAGCCTCAACATACAAATCAGATAATAATCCATCAGAACCCACACTTCCAACAGTAGTATCAGCAAAATCCACACAAGCCACAACACTATCACAATAATCCCCTTGAAAAAAGGTCGAACTCGGATAAGCAGAAGAAGTAATATTAACAACAGGATGAAACTGATCCAATGCTAGGAGCCCATCTGAACCAGAGTAACAAACCAAAGCTGATTCGCTAGATTCACTAGGCAAGAAGGGGAATTTATGCTCTGAATAGCAACCAATCTGCTCAAAAGATCTAAATGTTTCATGCACAACATGCACAGAATCTCTTTTAGGCAAAATCTCATCAATGTGTGAAACATCATCTACAAACAATGTCGAACTCTCATCTGAAGAAGAAACATATGTTAAAAGCAAAGCAAGAGGAACTTCAGAATGATGCAACGGCAAACACTCATTAACACCATCACCTTCTAAATGAATATCATCAACCCAGTTATTAAAATCAGAAAAAACAGAGCAACTCGGAGAAACTGAGACCACAGGCAAATCCACTAGCTGCCTCACTTCCAACACATCAAAATAATCAACAACATTATGAGGGAATTGATCACAAACTGGAGCAATGGATTGAAATTCAAAGACAGAGCAAATAGGAGAACCATCACATTCCGAGCACATGTTACCCAAAGAATCAACCGAGGAAAGTGCAGAAAACTCTTTATCACTATCCACACCAACAAAATCCAAGCATTCAGAGACAAAGTCTGAATCAAGACATGCATATCTATTACTGGTAGATATCTTGAATGGTTCCAGATGAGAAGAAGAACCTTTAATGGATTTAGGATGAATAAGTCCACTAAACAAGTCATTATCCAAAGAAGAAAAACAGCGGTCGACATCTGGATCTAATAAAAAGGGATCTAACCTAACAGGATCTTGAATGACATCATCAGTATCCATCTCTGTCTCAGAAGAAACCGAAAAATCCAACATGTCAACAAGCATCTCTGAATCGCCACTAATAACAAGATCATCCTTATCAGTATTTGGGGAGTTTATGTTGTTAAAGTGGGATAAAAGATCATCAAGTAATATCAAACCATCTAATCTCCTCTGTCCAAGATTGCTGATTAATAAACCTCTCAAGTTTATGAAATTAAGAACAAACTGAAAACCATGCATTGCCAAGTAATCAGAGGGAAATGACTCATTCGGTGAGGAATCAGAATAACCAAAATAAGTCTCTGGATCTCCAAATTTAGCTTTATATCCCTTTCCAATGTTTGGGGCATTAACAACATTAAAGTGAAATAACAATAATTCCAGGAGATTAAAACCATCAAATCGATACTGCCCAAGATGATCATGAATAAACCTTTTCAAAAGCATGATTTTAAGCATAAACTGAAAACCATTTTCGACCAAGAAGTCCGACGAAACCGAAGAGGACGATTTGATCGAACACTTATCACTTTTGTGACCAAACTTGCCGCAGCAGAAACACCTAATAGGATCACGGCACTGGGATGCGAAATGATTGCTATCACCACATCTATAACAAAAAGATCTGCTGACTTTGGAATCAATCCATCGCTTGAAAGAAATCTGGGGTTTCGCGTCGCGTATTAAATTCCCAGGCAAGTGGTCTTTAACCACTTGAGCATATGAGCGACGATGAAAATAATCCGGAGCGGTAGCCTTAGAAATAGCAAGCGAAGATAATGGAAGCGGCGGGAAGATGAGAGATCTTGGAGAAGAAGAGGGAGCAGTCGCCATTTTATTTTTATATTTATATTTTATATTTTTTCATAGTAGCTATTAATTATTAAAAATTTAATATTAATTATTTAAAACTAATCAGTTATTAATTGTCAAGCATTAACTATTATTAGTTAATATTAATTATTAATTATTAATTGTTGAGTATTAGGTATTATATTTAATAGTAATTATCTAATGTTGATTATTAAATATTTAATATTTAATATTATTAATTTATAGGGTTATTATCAATTATAAATAGACATCTACTACAACTGCTAAATGAAAAAAGTTGTAATAGACATCTATTACAACTAACATAAAAGAAGAGTTGTTAAAATTAGGAATCCATTACAACTGGTAAGAAAGAAAAGTTGTAATATGAATCTATTACAACTGGAAAAATAAAAGAGTTGTTGAAAATAAGTTTATTACAACTTTCTGAAAAAAAGAGTTGTAAAAAACCTCTATTACAACTGACATTCTGTGACAGTTGTAAAAGTACAGTTGTAATTAGGGCTGTCAATGAGTCGGGTCGGGTCGGGTTTGGGTCGGGTCAAGTCGGGTTCGGGTTGATTTTAAATGGGTCGGGTCAACCCGTTTATTAAACGGGTCAAAAAAGCTCAACCCGAATCCGACCCGTTTATAAACGGGTTGACCCGACCCAACCCGTGTAACCCGATTATAAACGGGTCGGGTCGGGTCGGGTCGGGTCGTAAATGGGTCAGGTCGACCCGTATAAGGTGTAAACGGTTCGTTAACGGGTCGGGTCAACCCGTATAAGGTATAATTGGGTCGGAACGGGTCGTAAACGGGTCGGGTCAACCCGTATAAGGTACAAACGGGTCATAAACGGGTCGGAACGGGTCGTAAACGGGTCAGCTCAACCTATATACTGTATAAACGGGTTGTTAACGGGTCAGTTTCGGGTTAGCGGGTCAACCCGGAATCCACCCGTTTATAAACGGGTCAAATTCGGGTTGACCCGAAAATGACCCGCCAATTAAATGGGTCGGGTTAACCTGCTAATTTCCGTGTGGGTTTCGGGTCGTGTTTCGGGTCGTGTAGGAAATTGACAGCCCTAGTTGTAATAGGGTCCTTTTGTTGTAGTGAAAATTTCTTTTTCATTTCTTAACACATCTACCTAAATTTCAGTCCTATTCAATTTTTCAGTAGTGTCTTTATATTTTCTTTTGATGTTTCTTAGTTTATCAAGTAATTCAGAATTTATTTCAACTAAATCATCAAAAGTTAAATCAATCACCTTGTGATTTGTGGCCATAAAACAAACGTTGGCTTGTTCAGAATCACTGTCTGATGATGAAGATGATTCTGAATCATCACATGTTACAGAGAAGGCTTTCTTTTTGAATCTGTCTTTCTTATTCTTAAATTTGTCTCACTTTCGATTAGGACAGTCTTTCTTGATATGCCCTTTCTTATGACATTCTAGAGCAAAAGACGATGGTTTGTTGTTGTTATTATTACTGCCGAAGTTGTTCTTGTTGTTTTTGAATTTGTTGCTCTTTCTGAATTTCAAAAACCTTTTGAAATTCTTAGAAATAAACACTATCTTCCTTATCTGAATCCAATTCTTTCTTTTCTGCTTGGAATGCTATATTCTTCTAATCTTGCGCCTGTACTCGTTTTACCTAGAGATTGACTTCATAAGGCATTAGATTTCCAATCAACTCTTCTGGTTTAATGGTTGAAATGTCGTTAGCTTCTTCAAATGCTAAGTCTTTTCATTCTCACCGTTAAAGAGTTGAGGATTTTTGAAACAATATCAAAATTTAAATATTTTTCTCCTGATGCTAAGAGGGAATGATATATGTCTTGAAATCTAGATTACATTTCATTTATGTTTTCATCTTGCTTCATTCTGAAATTCTAGAACTGATTCTTGAGCATAGAAATCTTACTCTGCTTTACTTTGTTTATACCTTCATGTTAATTCTAAGTGTACACCAAATTTCATAAGCAGTATTACAGAGGCTGACTCTATTAAACTCATTTTTGTCTAATGCACAAAATAAAATTTTCATAGCTTTGGCATTCACAATAGCATCTAATTTTTGCGTGTTATACCAATGTGAATATTCAGTAGTAGGTATGTCATATTCCGATTTTGTAATATTCCTGGTTTTTATAACCATTGGCTTGCATATAAATTCTCATTCTAGTAGACCAATAGTTGTAGTTCAACCCATTAAATTGCTGTGGTCGTGCAGTTGATTGACCTTCAGTAAAACTTATTCCTGTGTTGTTTCCCATATTACTAATATATCATATAACAGTGTTACGGTTATAATGTGACCTGCTTTTATACCAAATGAAAGTGACTATGCTATATGATTGTGTAATATGGAATATATACTAAACTTATTAACTAATGCGAAAAGTAACTATAAAATAAAAATAGCATTAAAGTAAAATGACACCAGAGATTTTTATACTCGTTCGAACTTCATGTTCTACGTCCTGTCCTAGACTCCTTCTGGAATTTTAACTAACAAGCGTCAATTAACCCAGAGGAATAGGTTTACACCACCTGAGCAACCGAACAGGACTTTGACCACCTAAGCAACCGAACAGGATTTTCCCGCCTGAGCAACCGAACAGGACTTTGACATAAATGAAATGTTTTCTTAACTTTGTGTGCTCTTGTTACAATACAGATTTGTCAATGAAGTACACCTTTTCTATAATCTTTTCCTCATATGTGAATATAAAGAAGATATATATTGCTTTAGGAATGGAGAATTGAAAGCGTGATTGCACAAACTTAAAGCAATAAGAGATTCTGAACTTCAAGACAGTAGAGAATAGAAAATTAAGTAAGTTGATCGTAAAAATCATGTTTATTTATAGTAGACAGAGAGTTACAACCTCTGGTGAAAGGTTCTATCGAGAAGCAATGGATGTAACTCTCTGTGAAGAAGAAATCTATTCGTGAAAGTAAGTATATCTTCTTAAATATGACAGTTATAAGAAGGTCAGTCGACTGGTTGAGGAACTTCATCGATTGAATTTGAAACGTATACGTGCACAGGGTCAGTCGACTGACTATGTGCATTCAGTCAACTGAGCTATCAATTTTTATAAATCCATTTTGAAAAACAATTTAAATTAAATTTTAAATAATCATCGTTGATATGTGAGTGAGTGTGAACTACTTGAGGATAGACTTTAACATATATAAACACTAACTTAGACTCTAAAACAAAATCCATACTCGGCATACGATCTTCGAGTCTAGTCGCCTTTGTAATTTGCAGTCGTAGATTTATCGAATATTCTATCATTCTTATGCCGTCTTGATCGTCTTGGCATGAATCAAAACCTGAGATCCAATACATATAACCCATTTATCACAATCCAAGGCAGCCCTATAGTAAGAAAACTAATCCATCCGTAAGATAAGTCCATATCCCTCAAAACTAAAAACATACGCGTTGCATGTAAAACTGATGTTAAAAATATCCACAGCTAGGTCTTTGCAAATTAAAGAAAGATGCGTCGATTCCCTAATAGGATTTGATACTGCTATTGGGTTGGTGACAACGAGGGTTTTTGGACTCAATGAGTTCACTACATTTTAAGCTATAAATGAATGTGATGCGCCTAAGTCAAATAGGGCATAAATAGTATGCCTAGAAATAATAGTTGTACCTTCCATTGTTGCCTCTCCTTGATCTCTAAGGGGAGGAATGCTCGAGATAGGAATAGCCTCAATGGCATAGGCTTGCCCACTCCTTCGCAAGCTTTGGACGTCGATTCTTGAAGTGCCCCTGCTAATGGTAGTGAAAGCACTTCCCCTTAAACTCTTCCCTTATCAAACTCGCTTTACAATCCCTCGCGGCATGTTCTTTCTTTTAACATCTCTGACATGTTATTCCTTCCTTCTTGAATTCCCATTGGCCTTCTTATTTATCAAAAATCCTCCATTCTTAGCTTCACTTGGTTTTGCATGGATCTTACTTTCTTCTCTGAGTCAACTGTCTAAAGCAAAGCCATTTCAACTAACGTCTCATAAGTAGCCCCAATGGGTACTCGAGTCAAAAGCAACTCTAAGTGGGAAATTCAGGCCTTTCACAAATTTTATAAGCTTTATAGCAACCCGCAGTTCCATACCCTTTGAGTTCATAGTAATTCACTCATGTTCAACCCAAATTGTACGAAAGAGAGAATAACTATGGTAAAGAAGAAGAAAGAGATAGAAGAAAATAGAACCACAACATAGAATCTCAAAGTCGTAGCGAAAAAATATATAATATATAACAGATTTTTATACGAAAGAATCTGTAACTCTTTTATACTTAAAATCATTAGAGTACAATAATCAATACATCAATCTTGACAGTTATAAAACTTGTCCCCATACAACGGAAATACAAGTCAAGTACGGAAGTACAACTCTATCATCCAGCTCATCTCTTGAGCTCCATAGCACCCTATCATGAATCTGTAATACTCAGTCTGACCTGGGCATTATAATAAAATAACATCCGAGTCAGTCTGAAAAACCATCATGAGAAAACACATTCAATTTGTATTATTACTATTATATTCAAATCCTTTGAAAAATGATGGTATCTCGTAAGATCATGCCACACATAAACACGTTGGGTTTTTACCTTACGATAACCAAAACATTTATCAAAATCGTTTGATGTTATAATAGTGTCCAAACCAAGTAAATTAGAAAATAGCTGAAATGCTTGCATCTCACGTTTCAGCATAGTTGTCACAATCAAAACCGTACGGCGCTTATTGGAGAATGGATTTCATACAATGACTAGGCCACTGAGGTACCGCCCATCACAGTACACCACTGGAGCAATGTACCGAGGACCTCGTCGAGATCCCCTGCTACAAAAGACTGGCCTACCCTTAACCTAGATAGTCCGAATATGTTATCACCCCGGGTATTCTCACCCTTATAGTTGAGCGCTCCTTCTTTCATGCATAACCATATCCATAATGTATTGGTTTCCGAGGATATCTTGAAAAGTGATAACGTATCCTAATTGGTGCGACTCGCTTAGCTTTGCTCTATCTCCACTGTTTTAGTCCTTCCCGGTTGATGAGGCTTGTGGCTAAGCATTACCTTTCAAGTAACAATTCTACTTAGAATGCACATCGCCCTCCAATGACGATGTTCTGATAGCATTCATCCATCCAATTTGTCCTGGGTTTGGACAAACCGAATCACTATCTACATCATCTCCACGGTATTCATTCATTGTGTTCAAACTGGATCGAAGTGGTTTTGGATAACTAAATCCAATCCCGGTCTTTTCGAAACGATTAACGAAATTGTCCAATATTGATAGTCGGTTATTTCACTATCAATAAAACATTCATAAGTAGACACTATGCCTTATTTTATAATTCTTCAAACACTTATTTCAAAATAACTTTACTAAGATGTATATGCAAATCCCTTTCCATATTCCAATATTTGAAAACAATTTCAAATACTTAAATCCATAATAGGATATTTTCAAACAATCTCAACGCTTAGAAATATTTCCAAATTCCATCTTTATACTTAGGAAAATATTATAAATCTTATTTTTCCAAAATCATTTCAAATACCAACACTTAAGTGAATATTTCGGTACTTATCGTATAAGTCTTCAGGATCACTTAGAAATTCCGTTTTTCAATTTTCCAAAACCCAGTATACTTATTTATATACACATTCAACAATTTATAACTTCTTTTATAAATTTGTATTTCATTTCAAAATTCTTATATTCATTCATTTCGAAATTCCATTTCCTCCAAATCCCTTATAAAATTCCTTCCCTCAAAATCATATCCATTTAAAAATCCCATTTATGAATCTCAAGAGAATTTTTAAATAAAATTTTTCAATCACTTCAAAACTCTATATATATATATATATAAAGTATTTAAAAAGGATAATAATTTATTTTTAAAACATGTTCAAATAATTATTCAAAATATCGAAAACACTTTTATAAACATCAATAACCCATTTTTAGATAAACAAATAAATTTTCAAAGCAGATTTTAAAAGTTAAAATTAATGTTTGAATATCTATTTACCGAAGTATTTCAATCCTAACTAGTTTAAAATTCCATAGTTTTTTCAAAAAAATAAAAATTTCCTTTTTGAAACAAACTTAACTTCTTAGAATTCAAAATATATTTTTAGAACCTCAATAACCAATTCAATTTTATAAATTCTCCTCGAATCACATCACATCACTTCCATTCCGATCTCCTTAACCATTTTCACTTTTCAAAAATAGTATCACTACTTTTCTCACCCTATTTCCAAATTCTAATATAAATTCTGCTTGTAAATTTATATTTCCAATTTATCATCTGATTTCGATTTTCCTTATTTGTAAACATCATTTTATAAATTTTATACTCTTTTTAGTTTCACCTTTTTTATAAAACTAATCTCGTTTATAAAATTCCATTTTTTTATGAATCCATTCCTTTATAAATCTCATTTATAACTTCCTGTCTATTTATAATATCGACTTCAACTCTTTTTTAAAATATTTTTTCCCGAATATCATTTATAAATTCTTTTAATAAAATTCATTCTTAAAAATCTCCATTTAAAAATTCACAAAAGTTAAGTATATCCAAAAATAAAACATACTTTTCGAACTCAATTTCTTTAAAATAATCGTATTTCCAATGTAAATATTTTTATATCAAAAATTCCCTTTTATTCCTTCAATTTTTTTTAAAATATTTACGATATTTAAAATATCAAAATTCAGGCTAGTGCTACAATAGCATCGAATAATTCCAATCACTGCAATAATCTATTAATAGATTATTTTACACAATCCATATGCCACAATATATGAAATTAAAATTCAACATTTTGAGGTCCAGTTGGATCCCTCTAACCTATTTCCTTGTATAACATAAAAATACCAATCCACTTCGAGGGGGATATCGCGGTATATAGGGTCATCCGCTACAATGCGGTGCACATAGGTTCTCGTCCGCTATAGTGCGGTAATGTCACTCCAAATATTAGTATATATACTACTATATATAGTATAATATCATTCAACTGATGATCAATTCAGCCAAACATCCAGAATAAATTTTAAATATTTAAAATTTAAAAGCTAGCAATCCAAAAGGAGTGAGATTTACTCACCTAGATTTATTTATACAATCCATTCCAATTTTTAATCCCATCGCGTAGAATTTGCAACTACGAATCCGTCGTGATTTATTCCCTGATTTGGACCTCACATTCAAAATGTCATTTGATTTTTAAACTTTTGATTTTAATAACTAATCCACCATTTAATTTTTTTCCTTAACCTGTATATGCCTTCATAAATTTTTATCGGTTATCACCATATCAAATTCTTAGGTTTTTTTCAAAATAACTATCTATATAATTTAACTTTATTAAAATCAATTGCCTTGCAAAAATATGGACTGTTCAATCCACCATCAGCGGATCCAATGTGTAATATCCCGCCTTTTCGCACGTTTTAAATCGATGATAAACCACACATGTCAGACTCAAACCATAAAGAAGGGCGGATTGTTATCGGGATGA
This sequence comes from Allium cepa, assembly GCA_030765085.1. Lineage (NCBI taxonomy): Eukaryota > Viridiplantae > Streptophyta > Magnoliopsida > Asparagales > Amaryllidaceae > Allium > Allium cepa. The sequence goes on along the minus strand of CM060929.1, from coordinate 904,861,072 downwards.
ATAAGAAAAGGGAGAACGAAAAAAAACAAAACAGAATCTTACAGCGGAATGATAAAATATAATAATCAAATATACAGTTCATGAAGCTGTTTTACAAAATATTCGATTATACTTATACAATACATATCGGAGTTACACATACTAGAGAACAATAAACAATGCAGCGGAACAGTATGAGTGTAGTAGAATACTATAATAAATAATAATAAATCTTCGTCTTCGTCCTCCAGAATATGGTCTTCCAAATCCTGAAATGCTCAGGCTGACCCTAGCGAATTGAAAAGACAAAACACTCAAGTCAGAACTAAAAGACCATATGTAAGTTAAATCAACAGTAAATAATATGAGTGGAACGGCACCAGAAATGTTTACGGGATTTGACATCTCCTATCTAGTGTCACGTGAGTGTAGTAACTTAAAAGATGCTCGGAATTCACATGTCCTAAGGATCCGTTAAACTATTAACTATGTAGTAATAATTTTCTATTATAATAATGTCTAATAGTAAAATAAACTTACTTTTAAATAGCATTAAGGCTTTACATTTTCCACCTTAACACGTAATTGTCCCAGTAGTTCATCTAGTATCAGCGCATCTACAGATCGGGAGACTACCCGAAATATTCCATGGGCTACGGGAGAAAACCAAACTCGTACAAGGCGCGATAGGGTAGGTGACACGACACAACTAGGCAATGCCAGGGTGGATATTCCAATTACGCTTCCGGGCCGGTGGTAACGCGTAGCGCGCAGCTACAGCCAACATCAAGCCACACCTCCAAATCAAAAATCAAAAGTGGCCACCGAATCAATCCAAAAGTCAAAGTATAATATCGAAGGGATATGTCCGATCAAAGGTGATACCTCATTAGCCCGTCAATCGCTACTGTTTTAGCACCTTATGCCAGCTCACGGGAGTCGGGTCCACGTATTTACCTCAAAAGAAACGCCGCCGCCATCCTACTTTATTCTGGAAGCTCCACCGCATACACGGTTGTTAAGTGGTTTTCCGAGTTGGCAGAGAGTATGACAACTTCCGATCTTGGCCTCTTTAAGCACCAAACATTATTATAACACCGCAGTCATTTCAAAATAATTTATACTTTTAAAATCAAAATATAATATCAAATTCAAAACCATATAAATATGATATCATTTCCAATTAAAAACAAAATCAATATGATATCCTTTTTATTTCAAATCAATATAATATCATTTTATTTCAAATATATCCCTTTCCAAATCATAGCACTTCCAAATCATACACTTCAAAACAAAACATTTGAAATTTTAACACCTTTAAAACATAATACTTTGAAATTCATAACTTCGAAACATTTCAATTTTGACAAACATTTCAATTTCAATATATTTCAAGGCTTTAAATATTGAAAAATTTCAAAACTAAATTTGATAATTTCGATTCAACAATTAAATTTTCTATTATTTAGTTTTGAATATTTTACATAATAAACCTATTATCATTTAAATAAGACTCAAACTTCGAATAACTAGATATTGCCTTCAATTCATTATACTTGAAATAATCATTTAATTCACCTAGACCCCAAAATCAAGTTATATTAATTATACCTTTTAAAATTTCCAATTTAATAAATTTAACATCAACCCTTTTGGTTTAATTCTTAAATAAATTCAGTTTCATATAACCTCAAATTTATCTCAATTTCAAATCAAATTTTATTCGAGTAAAATTCTCAAATAATTTAATTCACATCAATTTCATATTTATCTTCCAACCCCAAATTTATTTAAGCCATTATAACTATATATACATTATAATTTACACTGCTACTTAACCATATTATCTTAATAAAATCAAACTTAATTATTTAACTTATTTTATACTTTAAACCAATTTTATACATAGCTTATAACCAAGAATTTAACTATATATAAAATAACATTTATAAAATATTCAAATCAATATATCATAAATCAAATATTTCTTTACAAAACCATAGAAATCTTTTCAATATATATATATATATATATATATAGACCACGGTGTCTGTATAAAATTTTCTACCCTATGGTCAAGTGATACGGATATTTATCATTTCAATCTGTAATTTAAAATAAAAATACGGTTATATATCATTTCAAACCGCAATCCCGAATGAATTAAAATACATAACAACTTGAAGTTAATAACAGTGTAAAATAAAACCTCCATTCATCCAATATCAATCATCAGCCATTTATCACAATCATCATCGAATTCAATCAATAGCATTAATATATAACAGATAATAAATAGCAGGTATCAACTAGCATTTTATATTCAATAATAAATTAAATAACTGTTTATTTCAAATAACTTAAATTTAACTGGGATAATGATTAAAAATATGTCATATAGTCATGAATAAATTTCTATTCACATCATATATCAATTTAACAAAAATAATAAATTTTAGAAGTTGTTGGTGGGTTAAAACAGTCACCTTTTGAATTTAAATTGAGTTTAAATCCAATTTAAATTCAAAATTTAAACAGTATCAGAATTCGTCCAAACCAAGGCCAAAATGTCTCGAATTCCAATACAAACCTAGCGGAGAAAACCGCACGCGAATTGGACCTTGTATGTGAAAGTTATAGCGATTAGAACGTGTCGAAATTGAAATAGAATAAAATAAAATAAAGAAAAAAGTTACTTCACTTCACAACTCGTGACCGAACAGACACGTCACCGAACGACTCTAGTAGAACACGACCCCGATACCCACGCATGCAAGCCCTAACCTATACCTTCCGCCGCCACTCAGAGCACGACGCCTCGCCAAGGCCGGCCATCGCAGGCCACCAAAATTTCACCGCCGAACCTCCTCCAGGCCAGAACCCCCTAGCGACCACCATCGGCCACGAAATCGACGCAGAAAGAATTCCAGCCGCCACTAGTTGAAACCCTAGATCGAATTAATCGGCACAATCTGGCCATTGATTCGACACGCGAACAACTCTGATGCGTCCCGCTCGACCATCTCCACACAACAATACAATTGAATTGACGATCTATAGACGTTGATCGTCGCGTGATGAACGGCTGTGAATGGTTCTGCAATTTTCGGCCATCCTAAAATTCAAATTGAAAAACATACAACAGAATTGACATGCGCTCTTCGAGAGCTTCGAATCCATATTAAATTTGATATTGTTTGGAGAGTTTGAATTTTTGGCTTTGGATTTGATTTGGAATTGTATTTGGGAATTAGGGTTTGCAGCCATTGGAAAGAGGAGCTAATAGAACGTACAGAAATGAGGAATAAGAAATGAATTAGGGTTTATAACAGGGTATATATGGGCAGAGTTGAAAAAGGATAGATGGACATGATTGGTTTACGCGTTGAACGATAAAATGGCCCGTAAAGTCCGTTCTAACTCCAAACGAAATTTGGTCAATCCATATATCAAAATAGATGCTTTAAAATATTTTAAACGCAATAGAACGGGTTTCAAGTCCAAATTCCATCATATGAAGAAGTTATTTCAAAATCAAGTTATTTCGAATTGATTTCAATTTCATTGATTCCAATGCATTTCGAGTCCGTACGAACAAACGACAAGTATGATCGCTACGAAACATGAAATCCTATAATAATTCACCGTTACGGATCCGATGAAGCTAGTTTCATCGAAATCCGAGTTAGTGGCCAAAATGGCCATTTTTAAATTAAATACATTAATAATTTATTTGTTAAATCAAATTTTCAATTTCAATTCGATAATTGAAAATTTTCACCATTTTTGATTCCTCAATCGTTTACAATGATTTAAACAAATTTAATTGTCAATTTAGAGTCGATTCATTTATCAATTTCATTTTTCACCTAAATTTCATTAATTCAAAAATTATAAATTTAATTTCCAATAATTCCATTTAATTTACTTTTCATTATATTATTCAATTCATTGTATCAAATGGATGAAATTAACATTGGATTCATAATATATTACTTTAATATTCTCACATTCCATCTTAATTTCAAATAACGTAATATTTAGATATTTTAATTTCATTTAGTTGCAATTAATCCAATTATTAAATTTAAATTCCAATAAATTAATAAATCTTTATTCCTATTCTTATAATTCAACAAATTGTCCAATTATGAATAACATTAACATTAATTCTAAATATTACCTTAATTAACATTGATGTAATATTAAATTATAATTATTGTAACAGATTTCCAATCTAAATTAACAAGCTACAAAATAGGCAACATATACTAATCGTTACATTAACCTTTAGTCACATAAATAAGCTTTTATTACTTTCAAAATCAATGTTGCCATTTATTTTCATACTACTAATTTCATTCACTTATGTTCAATTTATAACCAAACATAACATTAAAATTATTTTATATAATTGGAATTTCATTCAAGTTCATTAATTATTTACTATAATTAGCATTGTTTACTTTATATTCTCGTTATTATTTCATAAATATGATTCTCAATTATTTCTTTAACTTATACTAACATTGATTCTATTAAATTGCACTTATTACGTATTATTTCATCAATTAATTATAACTTTGAATCTATTTTCCAATTTACAAATTTCAATCAAATAAAACTTTACAATTTTAATAAATTCATTAATTGCCAATTGCCATCCAATAAAACCATTTATTTGATTTTTATCATTATTATGAATCAATTATAAACTTACCATCTTAAAGGTAATGTCAACATGGGTACTTATCTATTACACTAATATTCCCAGTTTCATCTTAATTCCAATTCACTGTAGTATCAAATTTCAATTTCTTACAATAAACCCATTTATTATAAATTGAATACCAATTAATTAGTTTTAAATAAATGGACTGATTCAATTCAGTTCTTTTATCAAGTCTATTATAAATCAATATAATATTTCATTGGTTAATTCAATACTTACTTTTTATTTACTTATTTTAAATTTTATAACTAAGTGCAACAATTTACATTATTTCAATTAATCGTAATTTCATTTCAATTGTTAGTACTTAGCTTTAATATCCATGGTTGTATTTCATTTTTACATTTGCTTCATCATAAATTATAGAATTTTTATTTCTTTCTAAATTTAATTACAAAAATCTTGTTAATTTAACTAATTTTAATCATTGAAATTTACGGGTCGTTACACTCTCGCTCACTCAAAACTTTTCGTCCCCGAAATGGAAAAGAAGGGGAGGAAAGAATTGAGTAGACAATACATCTTATTCAAAAAATATTAACTTTATGAACAAAAAGATTTACAAAATTAAATAATTTAAATAAAATATACCAATTTGTAATCATTAAATCTTTATACAAAAATAAATAAAGTTTGGAAACATTTTTCAAAATATTTTCTATGTTCAAAATTTACGGAAAATTACGACAGAGTCTCCTGTGTACGGAGAAGCTCGGGAGAAACTAAAATATCAAATATACCAATGTACAACATATATTTTCTAAAATAATATATCTCAACACGGGAAAACAATATAATAGCGCTATAAAACCATAATCCGAAAACGTACCTATTTGTCGGGCAATTAACGCTTATTTTATGGAACCAAAAGTAGTAGCAATTGCCTCCATAACCCGCATTTCACCTATATAATCCAAAAAGGTTAACAATTATATAAAATAAAATATTTAAAGTGGTTTCAACTATAAACAAACAAATCAATACAAACATCAATCAGTTGCAAAAGGCATTGAATCAACATAAATCAATCATTCATTCATATCAAACAAAACAAATAGTTGTTCAGGTTCAAACTTTAAATTGCACAGAATGGAAAATAAACTACTCAGTGCACCATTTACTCAACAGTCTTAGATGAAACTAAATAGATTACTTATTCATCCAAATAATTTTAAAGTATCTTTGCCCAAACAGCTATAAGTCAAGCAAACAATAGATCAAGTTCATTCATATAATAATTTATCCTTTTAATTTACATTTTATTCCTTACAGTTTCATTTTCTTTTATTCATTTCCAACAAAATCTCATTTTTACTTATTCATATCATGAAATTTTCCTTTTATTATATTACATTCATTTATTCACTGCTTAATTCATTTTATTTATAGTATTCATCTTTCTGCTTATTTTCAAAATAAATAACTTCACATTTACTTAAGTCTATTATCATTTATTTATAATACTTACCTTTCTTTTCTATTACATTAGTAGCATTTCAATTATGCTTAAGTCCATAACAACTAGAACATAAAATTCTTATTAATTAAGGAATTTCATTGAATACTTTCATTACTTCAAGTTTTACTTGTATAATATCCATTACATTTTCCTATTAAACATTAGAACTTTTAACATTCGGTAAGATATATATATATATATATATATATATATATATATATATATATGCTTTTAAGGATGTAATTGAAAATCATACAAGTTTATCCCATTTCTTCTAATTAATTTAATTTTCAATAGTTATATCGTTTGTTCCATAGGTTACAATTTCAAATTTCTTTTAATCCATTTATAACTTAGCATTAAATCTCTTATTTTAATTAAAGGTTCCAATTTATAAGTTAGTTACAACCCATTTCCTACAATAATTGAAACTATTGATTAACGGAAACTTAAGAACTAAATACCGGGTTAAATTTCAAATAATTTTAAAATAACAGATAAATATATACTTACAATTTATATATCCAGTTATAATTAAAACAATTTAAAATTTTATATTTGGCTTATCAAAACAAATCTGCAGTAAACTACTACAGTGGCCTTCCCACTTCGAAACTCAAAAATGAATGTCGATGATGCATGCACTCATCACCGAAATTATTTTCCAGCGACAGAGAGGGGAGTACATAACTTATTTCTTTCCAAAATTTCTTTAAAACAATTCTTTCAAATCATGTTGAAATATTTAATCGGAAAATTACTTCTAACAATAATATTATTATTATATCCCAAAATTATTCTTTCAAAACCCCAGAACTTAAGTTCTAAATTCCCAATTTTCATTTGTTTTTACATTTTCAATCTTATGTTAACTATTATTTATAAATTTCATTACCTAACAACCAATATATTACAACCAAATATATATCATTTATAAAAACTTATTTTATATATAGAAAATATAATAGGCAAAATTATTTCATTCACCTATATTAAAAACAAATATTATGTCGATCTGTCCTATTAAGTGTTTAGAAATCGCTATTGATTTTGTAGCGTCCTATGCACCAACCAGAATTTATAAATACAAAACGGAACAAATTAACACAGCATTAAAAACTTTTTATAACACTAACAAATACGCCCTTTCACATATATATACACTCAGTGACTCATCATAGGGTATTACTACCCTATTAATAAAGAGTCAAACCCCACAAAGCTAAGGTTTATCGCTAAACCAAAGCTTTAATACTAGATGTAACGTCCCGCCTTTTCGCATGTTTTAAATCGATGAGAAACCACACATGTCAGACTCGAACCATACAAAAGGGCGGATTGTTATAGGGGTGAATAATAAAAGGAAGAAAGAAAAAAAAACAAAATAGAGTCTTGCAGCGGAACGATAAAATATAATAATCAAATATACAGTTCATGAAGCTGTTTTGCAAAATATTCGATTATACTTATATAATACATATCAGAGTTACAAATACCAGAGAACAATAAATAATGCAGTGGAATAGTATGAATGTAGTAGAATACTATAATAAATAATAATAAATCTTCGTCTTCGTTCTCCAGAATACGGTCTTCCAAATCCTGAAATGCTCAGGCTGACCCGAGCTAATTGAAAAGACAAAACACTCGAGTCAGAACTAAAAGATCTTATGTAAGTTAAATCAACAGTAAATAATATGAGTGGAACGACGTCAGAGATGTTTACGGGATTTGACATCTCCTCTCCAGTGTCACGTGAGTGCAGCAACTTAAAAGATGCTTGGGATTCACATCTCCTAAAGATCCGATAAACTATTTACTACGTAGTAATATTTTTCTATTATAATAGTGTCTAATAGTAAAATAAACTTACTTTTAAATAGCATTAAGGCTTTACATTTTCCACCTTAACACGTAATAGTCCCTGTAGTCCATCCAGTATCAGCGCATCTCCAGATCGAGAGACTACCCTAAATACTCCATGGGCTACGGGAGAAAACCAAACTCGTACAAGGCACGATAGGGTAGGTGACATGGCACAACTAGGAAATGTCAGGGTAGGTATACCAATTACGCTTCCGGACCGGTGGCAACGCGTAGCGCGCAGCTACCCCCACCTCGAGCAACACCCCCAAATCAAAAATCAAAAGTGGCCACCGAATCAATCCAAAAGTCAAAGTATAATATCGAAGGGATGTGTCCGATCAAAGGTGCTACCTCATTAGCCCGTCAATCGCTCCTGTTTTAGCCACCTTATGCTAACTCACAGGAGTCGGGTCCACGTATTTACCTTAAAGGAAACGCCGCTGCCATCCTACTTCATTCTGGAATCTCCACCACGTACACGGTTGTTAAAGTGGTTTTCAGAGTTGGCAGAGAGTATAGGGACTTCCGATCCCGGTCTCTTCAACAACCAAACGTTATTATAACACCGCAGTCATTTCAAAATAATTTATACTTTTAAAACTAGAATATAATATCAAATTCAAAACCTTATAAATACGGTATCATTTCCATTTAAAAACCAAATCAATATGATATCCTTTTTATTTCAAATCAATATAATATCATTTTATTTCAAATATATCCCTTTTCAAAATCATAGCACATCCAAATCATACACTTCAAAACCAAACATTTGTAATTTTAACACCTTTAAAACGTAATACTTTGAAATTCGTAACTTCAAAACATTTCGATTTCGATAATCATTTCAATTTCGATATATTTCAAGGCTTTAAATATTCCAAAATTTCAGAACTAAATTTGACAATTTCGATTCAACAATTAAATTTTCTATTATTTAGTTTTGAAATATTTTACATAATAAACCCCTTATCATTTAAATAAGATTCAAACTTCAAATAACTAGATATTTCCTTCAATTCATTATACTTGAAATAATCATTTAATTCACCTAGACCCCAAAATCAAGTTATAATAATTATACCTTTTAAAATTTCCAATTTAATACATTTCACATCAACCCTTTTGGTTTAATTATTAAATAAAATCAGTTTCATATAATCTCAAATTTATCTCAATTCCAAATCAAATTTTATTCGAGTAAAATTCTCAAATAATTTAATTCACATCAATTTCATATTTATCTTCCAACCTCAGTTTTATTTAAGCCGTTATAACTATATATACAATATAATTTACACTGCTACTTAACCATATTATCTTAATAAAATCAAACTTAATTACTTAACTTATTTTATACTTTAAACTAATTTTATACATAGCTTAAAACAAAGAATTTAACTATATATAAAATAACATTTATAAAATATTCAAATCAAGGTCTCATAAATAATATATTTCTTTACAAAACCATAGAAATCATTTTAAAATATTTATATATATAGACCACGGTGTGTGTATAAAATTTTCTACCCTATGGTCAAGTGATAAGGATATTTATCATTTCAATCCGTAATCTAAAATAAAAGTACGGTTATATATCATTTCAAACCGTAATTCCGAATGAAATAAAATACATAACAACCTGAAGTTAATAACAATATAAAATGCAACATCCATTCATCCAATATCAATCATCAACCATTTATCACAATCATCATCCAATTCAATCAATAGCATTAATATATAACAGATAACAAATAGCAGGTGTCAACTAGCAGTTTATATTCAATAATAAATTAAATAACTGTTTAATTCAAATAAATTAAATTTAACTGGGATGATGATTAAAAATATGTCAAACAGTCATGAATAAATTTCTATTCACATCATATATCAATTTAACAAACATAAGAAATTTTAGAAGTTGTGAGTGGGTTAAAACACTCACCTTTTGAATTTAAATTGAATTTAAATCCAATTTAAACTCAAAATTTCAACAGTCTCAGAAATCGTCCAAACTTGTACCAAAATATCCAAAATTCCAATACGAACCTAGCGGAGAAAACCGCACGTGAATTGGACCTAGTATGTGAAAGTTATAGCGATTAGGACGTGTCGAAATTGAAAAAGAATAAAATAAAATAAAGAAAACAGTTACCTCACTTCACAACTCAGAGCCACTCAGAGCACGACGACTCGCCAAGGCCTGCCATCGCAGGCCACCAAAATTTCGTCGTCGAACCTCCTCCAGGCCAGACCCCCCTAGCGACCACCATCGGCCACGAAATCGACGCGAAAAGAACTCCAGCCGCAACTAATTGAAACCCAAGATCGAATTAATCGAGGCGATCTGGCCATTGATTCGACACACGAACAACTCTGATGCGTCCCGCTCGACCATCTCCACACAACGGTACAATTGAAATGACGATCTATCGACGTTGATCGTCGCGTAATGAACGACCGTGAATGGTTCTACAATTTCCGGCCACACAAAAATTCAGATTGAAAAATGGATAGCAGAATTGACATGCGCTCTTCGAGTGCTTCGAATCCATATAAAATTGGATATTGTTTGGAGAGTTTGAATTTTTGGATTTGATTTGGAATTGTATTAGGGAATTAGGATTTACAGCCATTGGAAAGAGAAGCTAATAGAACGTACAGAAATGAGGAATAAGAAATGAAATAGGGTTTATAACAGGGTATATATATGCAGAGTTGAAAAAGAATAGATGGACACGATTGGTTTACGCGTTGAACGATAAAATGGCCCGCAAAGCCCGTTCTGACTCCGGAACGAAATTGGGTCAACCCATATATCAAAATAGATGTTTTAAAATATATTAAACGAAATGGAACGGGTTTCAAGTCCAAATTCCATCGTATGAAGAAGTTATGCCAAAATCAAGTTATTTCGAATTGATTTCAATTACATTGATTCTAAGGCGTTTCGAGTCCGTACGAATAAAGGACAAGTCCGATCGCTACGAAACTTAAAATCCTATAATAATTCACCGTTACGGTTTCGATGAAGCATGTTTCGTTGAAATCTGAGTCAGTGGTCAAAATGTCTATTTTTACATTAAATAAACAAATTAATAATTAATTAGTTAAATCAAATTTTCAATTTTAATTCGATTATTGAAAATTTTCGCCATTTTTGATTCCGCAATCATTTACAACGATTTAAACAAATTTAATTGTCAATTTAGAGTCGATTCATTTATCAATTTCAGTTTTCACCTAAATTTCATTAATTCAAAAATTATAAATTAAATTTCCAATAATTCTATTTAATATACTTTTCATTCTATTATTCAATTTATTATTATCAAATGGATGAAATTTACATTGGATTCATAATCTATTACTTTAATATTCTCACATTCCATCTTAATTTCAAATAACGTAATATTTAGATATTTAATTTCGTTTAGTTGCAATTAATCCAATTATTAAATTTAAATTCCAATAAATTAATAAATCTTTATTCCCATTCTTATAATTTAACAAATTGTCCAATTATGAATAACATTAACATTAATTCTAAATATTAGCTTAATTAACATTACCGTAATATTAAATTATAATTATTGTAACTGATTTCCGATCTAAATTAACAAGCTACAAAATAGGTAACATACACTAATCATTACGTTAAACTTTAGTCGCATAAATAAGCTTTTTTTACTTACAAAATCTATGTTGCCATTTATTTTCATGCTACTAATTTCAGTCAATTATGTTCAATTTATAGCCAAACATAACATTTAAATTATTTTATATATTTCATTAAAGTTCATTAATTATTTACTATAATTAGCATTTTTTACCTTACATTCTCGTTATTATTTCATAAATATGATTCTCAATTATTTCCTTAACTTATACTAACATTGATTCTATCAAATTGCACTTATTACGCATTATTTCATTAATTAATTATAACCATGAATCTATTTCCCAATTTACAAATTTCAATCAAATAAAACTTTACAATTTTAATAAATTAATTAATTGTCAATTGCCATTCCAATAAAACCATTTATTTGATTTTTATCATTATTATGAATCAATTATAAACTTACCATCTTAAAGGTGACGTCAACATGGGTACTTATCTATTACATTAATATTCCCAATTTCATCTTAATTCCAATTCACTGTAGTATCAAATTTCAGTTTCTTACAATGAACCCATTTACTATAAATTGAATACCAATTAATTAGTTTCAAATAAATGGACTGATTCAATTCAACTCTTTTATTAAATCTACTATAAATCAATATAATATTTCATTGGTTAATTCAATACTTACTTTTTATTTACTTATTTTTAATTTTATAACTAAGTGCAAAAATTTACACTATTTCAATTAATCGTAATTTCATTTCAATTTTTAGTACCTAGCTTTAATATCCATGGTTGTATTTCATTTTTACATTTGCTTCATTATAAATTATAGAATTTTTATTTCTTTATAAATTTAATAACAAAAATCTTATTAATTTAACTAATTTTAATCATTGAAATTTACGGGTCGTTGCACCATGCGTTCGTTCTCTGGAAGAAAAAAACAAGTTCAACAATACCCTTAAGCATGCATCCAATATCTCCGCTCCTCCACGCGAAGACGATTGATCACCCAAGTGCTCGCGCACCTGCCGTGCTTCCCTCCACCGCCTAACATTACGCCAGATGAACACAGTCGCGAGCTTTGCAACAGTTCGCACCTCAACCTCTTCGGCCTGTAGACGCGACTCCTCCTTATAACAAAAATACAATGTTGTAACCACCAAACCCCTCTTTAATTCAAGATTCTACAAGATTTGGCTGAGAAATGCAGTAAGACTTATCATCTAGCTCTAGAAAATAGGTGTCGTAGCACCCACAGAAATCATTGCGCTCGCGACAGTCTCGACTTCACCATCCCAGGATTCGCAGCTTTCTATTGAATTCGACATCGACGGTTTCGTTTTTTAACTGATTGATGATTTTGAATCAGAGAATATAGAGAGGGGAGGCCTTGCTTTTGTTTTCGTATGAAGGATGAATTCAAGTTGATCGATTTATTCCTTTTTTTTCTTTTTCGAACTGTTGCGTGCGATTTTAAATAGGAGGGGATGAGGTGATCCTTGCGTGTTGAATGTGTGTATGGTGTTTTGAAGTCGGGGAAAAGAAAAACTGATGTGAAAAAGAAAGTCAAGTCAAATAGATATATGCTTATTATTTAAATTCAAATCGTCTCGACTATGCAGCTCGAATTTTTCGTACCCCTATCGAGGCGTGCCGCTAGGCGTTCATAATGTTATACCCCCTATTTCGAACATAATGGAAAATGTTGCAAGTTCTATTCGATCGTATGGCGAAAATAGCCTTTTGGATCCAATTATTATATTGAATTTTCGATATTAATTCAATGCGTTTCTATCACGTATGACCAAACGATAACTGCAAACGTTATGAAATTTAAAATCAGATAATACTACAGTACTAAGGATTCAATGGAACTGTTTCGTAGAATTAGAGACCGTGTCCGGGACTACTATTTAAACGCATTGATTAAATCGACAATTTCAGTAATTGGTAAAATCTCTTAAAATTCCAGTTTTGAAAACTTAGTTACTCAACTAATTCAAATAGAAGTTATATCGACATTTGAAATAGTTTCGGTTTGACATTCAACTCCAATTCAATTACTTAAATGATTTTTAATTATTAACTCAACAAATAGATTTATTAATTAAATCGCTATATTTGGAATTTTAAATTCATTTTATAGTTTTCTATTAGAATCTTCATATATAAATCAAATTATATTCCAAATTCTATATTTAAAACCACTTAAATATTCAAAATCGAATGACCAAAATCCGGGTCGTTACATTCCTCCCCCTTAAAAGAATTTCATCCTCGAAATTGCAAAGGCAGGAAAAACGCTCCAAACCATTGACTTATCAAAATCCACTTAGTTAAAAGTCGACATCCACTTTTCTAAACCATTTAGTCCTTAACAAACATTAGTTTCCATTTCTAATTCAAAAACGTTTTATTTCAGTTGTAATTCACAAATCAACTTCTTAGTTAACAAAAAAATTCCAATTTTTTTTCTAACACCCTAAAATTCCGAAATTTTTTGACAGAGTCTCCTTTGTACGGAGGACCTTTCACAATATGACAAGAGATAAATATATAAACATCAACCCACACGGTCGGAAAACAAAAAATATATATCAATATTTATATTTTGTGGTATTTAATCCGAAAACGTACCTTATTCAGTGTATTTAAGCATTATTAAGCAAAAATTTACTTCGAAAGAAATTTCTCAATCTATATCTAGCCAAAAATCCCTCTATACCTGTACTTACTCAACTTTAAACACATGAGTACCAAAACATGAAATTCTAATAACGTTTCATCTATCCAACTATTTAACACATGAGTTTCATAAGCAGTGCATGCTAAACATATATTTATAAGCAATTATGAGGCTCCAACACCAATTTAATTACTTCCAATCAATCCATATACCATTTCATTCAGTTTAAATGATTTACAACTTACTTTACATGCAGTCGATTAATTTTTATACCAAAAAAACTATCCATTCCAAATTGATTAAAAAACAATTTATTCACTTTCTATTTATTCATAGAATGTTATTTACTTCCGTTTACGCCAAACTCCAATTTTTTTGTGAAAATTTGGCGATATTCATTTAAATAAATAACCATTTAAGCTTATAACTATCATAAATTGATTCCAGTCAATTTATATTCAATTTTATTTTATTTCAATTTGATTCTCAATCAATTTATTTACATTCCATTCACATTATATTCAAATCCATTTTATTTAGCTTGAAATCATTCCATGCTAATTTATTAAATAGCCATTTCACAAATTTATTTAAGTCGAGCTTCCATTTGGGATATTTACTTAAGTTAATCCGTTACTTTAGATTATTTCCACCTTATAACTTAAGTTTATTTTCACATCAACCTAATTCTATTTCATTTACTAATTAATTAAATAGTTTATTCATTTAATCCACTTCAATTTTAATTCCATACACGAATACATTATCGAATTTATTTAATTTGCATGAAAAGCCACATTCAATTTATTTACACTTTAAACTGAATTTGCTTATAACATAAGTCATCACTATTTCAATCCATTTCTATTTTATTCAATGGTATTTCAAAATGTATTTAATTTGCTTAGTATTGAGTCAAACTCTCTTTATAACTCAAGTTTCAATTCCAATATTTAAACTACTAACTATCCATCTAATTACTTAATTCCATTTGTCATTTCACAATTAGATTTTTATTTCAAAAATCACTTCATTAAATTTAATAGAGTTCAATTTCATTTCAAAATTCTGGCTTGGACTTTATTTTTTCACTTCAAAATATTACACCATTTTTATTTTGGGTTTTCTATCCCACTTTTCAATTTTATAAGCCACACAACTTATTTTTCACATTTCCATCAATTCTATACGCAAATATCTTCATAATTTATTTTTAACTCGAGATTATACAATTATTTATAGCCCGAGTATATATCTTTTCCGTTAATTTCAAATTTTTATTAGATATACAAACTCATTTATTCACACTTCCAACATTTCCTACCTAAATTTTATTCCATTCAAAATTTATAACTTATGGTTATATAACTATTCCATAATTCAAAATTCCTACTTACTTCAATTCGATATTATTTCTAATCCAATTCAAATTTTATAACTTATAGTTATATAGTTATTATACAATTCACACTTACGTATTTAATTCAATTCCTTATGATTCAAATCCAATTCATCTTCTTTTTTTAAATTTCAATTCCTTTTAACCAATATTTCAAAACAAAATTCGAGTTATTCGTACTGAAACTAATTTCACTCCAAACAATTTTATTTTTAATCCATTCAATTGAATCAAGTAAGAATTCAATTCAGATTTAGATTTTTCCACTTCCTTACTTATGAATTTCATCTTCCACGATATTCCATAATTTTTAAACACGCGTTATCTATTTCAAATCATTTTTGAAATCATATATATATATATATATATATATAGTTCCATTTGCTAGTAAATCATTTTATCGGAATTTTCAAAATTCAGTTGGTTGCAAATCCAAAATAGTTTCCCTTCAGAATTTCCAAATAATACTTGTTTTCACCAAAAAATCTCCATATCAATTTACTATGGAAGCAACCCGTCACTTAGAAACTCGAAAATGAGCACCAATGATTTGCGATCTTCATCAGAATTATTTTCGAACGACCGATGTGAGTTTAGTGCTTTATCTTTCAAAATCCATTTAAAACAATTTTCTTTCAAAAGTATCACCGAAGTAACAATATTATTTATCTCATGATAGTTTGGGAAACACTTCTAAAAATCTCCGAGATTTAAATTTTCCAAATTCTGGTCTGAACCTATTTGTAGTCTTAACGTATTTGTATAATTCATACTTATACAATCTACCTTTGGTTTTATATAATCATTTTCAATTTTATAATCTTATTTTGATTATACAATAACAACCAAACACACCACTATAATAATTTTAATAAAATTATTCCCTTTTACGTCAAAATAAAATTTGGGTAAAATTGTTTATTTCACCCTCTTCAAAACCATACCGTGTCAGTTTACTATGTTTAAGTGTTTAGAAACTTCTATCGATTTAGTGGCGTCCCACTATTCGACTAGAATTTATACGTCACTCAACAGATAA
This sequence comes from Allium cepa, assembly GCA_030765085.1. Classification (NCBI taxonomy): domain Eukaryota; kingdom Viridiplantae; phylum Streptophyta; class Magnoliopsida; order Asparagales; family Amaryllidaceae; genus Allium; species Allium cepa. The sequence goes on along the minus strand of CM060929.1, from coordinate 904,844,266 downwards.
ATCAACACAATACAAAACCACTTATATTCACTAACAAATACGTGCTCATATCTATTATTATACTCGGCTCATTCTAGAGTACTTCTGAATCAATCTCTGATGAGTAGTCCCCACTAGAGCCAAGGTTCTCGCTTAAACTTCAGCTCTGATATCAAATGTTGCGACCTGTAGTTCTGTACCCTTTGAGTTGATAATAATTTACTCGTGTTCAACCCAAATCACACGAAAGAGCGAATAACTAGGGTAAAGAAGAAGAAAGAGATAAAAGAAAATAGAACCACAACACAAAATCTCAGAGTCGCCGCGGAACAAAATATAATATATAATGACAAATTTTTATACAAAAGAATATTTAACTGTTTTATACTTATAATCATAAGAGTACAATAATCAACACATCAATTTAGACAGTTATAATAACTTGTCCCCATACAACGGAAACACAAGTCAAGTATGGATATATGTCTCTATCATCCAGCTCGTCTCCTGAGCTCTATAGCACCCTATCCTGAATCTGTAATACTCGGTCTCACCCGAGAATTATAATAAAATAACACCTGAGTCGGTCTGGAAAACCAACGTGAGAAAAAGCACTCAATTTAAATTATTACTATTATTTTCTAATTCTTTGAAAAGGAAAAGTATCTCATAAGACCACATCACACATAAACACGATGGGTTTTTACCTTATGATAACCAAAACATTTTTATTAAAATCATCTGATATTATAATAGTGTCCAAAACCAAATAAATAGGAAATAGTTTAAATGCTTGCATACGTTTCAACATAGTTGGTACAATCAAAACCGTACGGCGCTAATTGGAGAATGGATTCCTTACAATGACTGGGCCACTGAGATACCGCCCATCATAGTACACCTCCAGATCAATGTACCGAGGACCTCGCTGGGATTCCTTGCTACCGAAGACCGGCCTAGCCCTTACCTGGATAGACCGAATATGTTATCACCTGGGTGTTCCTACCCTTACAATAGAGCGCTCCTTCTTTCATGCACAATCATATCCATAATATGTAGGTTTCCAAGGATGTCAAGAAAAGTGATAACATTCCCTAATTGGGTGTGATCCACTTAGCCTTGCTGCATCTTCCGTGTTTTAGTTATTACCGGTTGATGCGGCTTGAGGCTAAGCATTACCTTTCAGGTAACAATTCTACTTAGAATGCTCATCGTCCACCAATGATGATGTTCTGATAGCTTTCGTCCATGCAAGTTGTCCTAGGTCTGGACAAACCGAATCACCATCTTCATCATCTCTCGGTATTCTACGTTCAAACCAGATCGAAGTAGTTTTCAGATAATTAAATCCTATACCGGTCTCTTCAAAATGATTAATGAAATTGGCCAATATTGGTAGTTGGTTATTTAACTATCAATAAAACAATCATAAGTAGACACTAGGCCTTATTTTATAATTCTTCAAACAACTATTTCAAAATAAATTTACTAAGATATATATATCCAAATCCCTTTCTATATTCCTATATTTGAAAACAATTTCAAATACTTAAATCCGGTACAGGATATTTTCAAACCATCTTAACACTTAGAAATATTTCCAAATTTCCATTTCTATACTTAGGAAAATGTTATAAATCTTATTTTCCAAAATCTTTTCAAATACCAACACTTAAGAGAATATTTCGTAGTTTACCACATAAGTCTTCGGAATCACTAATAAATTCCGTTTTTCAATTTTCCAAAACCCAGTATACTTATTTATAACGTCATTCAACAATTTATAACTATTTTTATAAATTCAGGTTTCATTTCAGAATTCCCATATTCATACATTTTGAAATTCCATTTCCTCTTAATCCCTTATAAAATTCCTCCTCGCAAAATCATATCCGTTTAAAAACCCCATTCACGAATCTCGAGAGAATTTATAAATAAAATTTTCAATCACTTCAAAACTCTATATACATATATAATAATTATTTAAAAAGGATAATAATTTATTTTTAAAATTGTTCAAATTATTATTTAAAATATTGAAAACACTTTTATAAATATCAATAACTCATTTTTAGATAAACAAATAATTTTTCAAAGCTAATTTTAAAAGTTAAAATTAATATTTGAAAATCTAATTACCGAAGTATTTCAATCCTAACTAGTTTAAAATTCGATGGGTTTAAAAAAAAAATCAAATTTTCCTTTTAAAAACAAACTTAACATCTTAGAATACAAAATATATTTTTAAACCTCAATAACCAATTCAATTTCATAAATTCCCCTCGAATCACAACACATCACTTCCATTCCGATCTCCTTAACAATTTTCGCTTTTCAAAAATAATATCACTATTTTTATCACCCTATTTTCAAATTCTAATATAAATTCTCCCTGTAAACTTATATTTCCATTCTATGATCTGATATCGATTTTCCTTCTTTATAAACATCATTTTATAAATTTTATTACTCATTTTGGTTTCACCTTTTTTATATAACTAATATCGTTATAAAATTCCATTATTTATAAATCTCGTTTATAACTTCTAATATATTTTTAATATCGACTTCAGCTCTCTTTTTTTAATATTTTTTCCCAAATATCATTTATGAATTCTTTTTATAAAATTCATTCTCAAATATCTCCATTTAAAAATTCACAAAATTTAAGTATATCCAAAAATCAAATATATTTTTATAACTCCATTTCTTTAAAATAATCCCAATTCAAATATAAATATTTTTATATCAAAATTCCCTTTTATTCCTTCAATTTTTTTTAAAAAATTCATGATATTTAAAATATAAAAATTCAAGTCAGTGCTACAATAGCATCCAATAATTCCAATCACTACAATAATTTATAATAGATTATTCTTCACAATCCATATGTCACAATATATGAAACTAAAATTCAACATTTTGAGAAATCCAGTTGGATCCCTCCAACCTGTTTACCTGCATCTGCAGATGTTGGTACAACATAAAAATAGCAATCCCACTTCGAGGGGGTTATCGTGGTATATAGGGTCATCCCCTATTATGCGGGGCGCATAGGGTCTCATTCACTATAATATGCGGGAATAAATACTAGTATATATATACTACTATATATATAATATAATATCATTCAATAGATAATCAATTCAGCTAAACATCCAGAATAAATTTTAACTATTTAAAGTTTAAAAGCTACCAATATAAAAAGAGTGATATTTACTCACCTTGATTTATTTTTGCAATCCATTCCAATTTTTAATCCCATCGTGTAGAATTTGCAACTACGAATCCATTGTGATTTATTCCCTGATTTGGACCACGCGTTCAAAAAGTCATTCAAGTTTTAAACTTTTGATTTTAATAACTAATTCATCATTTAATTTTATGCCTTTATAAATTTTTATTGGTAATCACCATACCAAATTCTCAATTTTTTTATAAAATAACTAATTATATAATTTTATTTAATTCAACTCAATCACCTTGCAAAAATCTAGACAGTTTAATCCCCTATCAGATGATCCAACGCATTCGTTTTTGGAAGAATAAACGCGTTCGACAGTACCCTTAAGCATGCATCCAATATCTCCGCTCTTCCACGCGAAGACGATCAATCACTCAAGTGCACGTGCCATCTCTACCTATTGTGCTTCCCTCCACCGACTGCTACCATGCCAGGAAAACATAGTCGCAAGCTTCGCAACAGCGGAGCACCCTACCCTCTTCGGCCTATATATGCAACTCATCCTTCTAACACAAATACGATGTTGAAACCACCGAACCCCTCTTCAATTCAAGAATCTACAAGACCTAGCTGGGAACTGAAGTGCGTCTTATCCTCGAGCTCGAGAAAATAGATGTCGCAGCACCCTTAGAATTCATCGTGCTCGCAGTAATGTGATGTTTTTTTTATATAGTTATAAATAGATTTTTTTTAAATGGGATGGTAATTTACAAATTTAAATTGTGTTATTTTATAAATGGATTTTAAATAGACTTATTATTTTCAAATTTAGTAAGTGTGTTTAAATATATATATATATATATATATATATATATATGTATGTATTTAAGTTATTTTTATATAGAATAATTATTTACAATTAATATGTTTGTTTAAAATTGATATTTATTTGAATTGATTTTAAATTGGATTTTAAATTGAATTTGAATTTGGATGTAAAAATTGAATTTAAAGAAATATATATCTTAAATTTAAAATAATAATATAGTTTGGCTTTAAATATATGGATAAAGTTTTTATTTAAAATAAGATAGTTTTATATTATTTTCTTTAAAGGAAATTTATTTATATAAATTTAGAAAGTATTTATTTAATAGTAAATAAATACAAAAGTTTTATATTGTCATTATAAAATGGATTAAATATATTATATATAATTTTATTTAAAATATGATTGGTTTTTATTTTATTTTAAAAAAAATATATAATTATTTAAAATTAGAAAAGCATTTGTTTATTTAGAAAGGTATTTATTAATTAGGAAATCATATTTAAAAGCTTTTAAAATCATTTATAAATAATGTAAAAATAAGTTATTACAAGTGATAAAGTTATAAACCTCTTAAGTAACATGTGTTAAGTAATTAAGTAAGGCATGAGACAAGTGTCATCATTTATTTTATTTTCTTTAAATTTTAATAAAATCTAAATTAGCTTATATAAACACATACCTTCATGCTTCAATTCCTTTTCTTTTCTCAATTCATTCCTTAAGAAAACAAATCTGAAAACCTTCTCAAATCTGAAACTATTTCTCAGTTCAAATTTATACAATGCAAACATCTTCAAATCTGAAATCAAATTCAAGTGTAAAAGCATCTTTCTAAAAATCAAAACCCTGTCATTCAAGCCCGAAAACCTTTATGCTCAAAGTCTATAACACATCTCCTATAAAACAAATGAAAATCAGAGCAAATGTTATACAAGCCTGTAATCAAAGCCCTGTCATTTAAGTCTGCAACCATCTAAAACAAAAAGCCTATAACCAATTCTCAAATTTAAAGCAATCTACGACATTCAAAGTTTCCAGAAAAACAAGCAACCTAAAATCAAGCCTTAAACATCAAAGTTGTTCCAGTGTTTAAATCAAAAACTGTAGCTAAATCATTCAGTTTCAAAAGAAATCTAAGCTTCAGTTTTTCAATCCCAGTTTTATCGGGCTCTCTACATTCACAAGGTGAGTAAACCTTTAATTTAAAAGTTTAGGTAGATGATTGATTGTTGCTTATGATATCTTTGTATTGATGATGCCCGCATGTGTATAAATAAGTCTAAAATCTGTATACGAATATAGTCATGTGTGCATGTATGATTTTATTTATCTTCTCTATTTCATAGCACAGAGTTTAAATCCTAGATCAAAAATTCCAGTTCTTTTACCTGTTTGTTATTAAACTTCGAATTGCAAACAGAATAGCATAGTTTAAACATAATCTGAGATACAAAAAAATATGTTCAAATAATTTATAGTTTGAAATATGCTAGAATTTGGAAATGCAGTAGCAAATCTTAATAATATGATAAAACCAAATTGTTGAAATTTATTGATTCAAGTACATATCTTGAATCATTTCTGGAAGATTGGATTTAAAAAAAAAATCAAGATATTTAGTACTAGAATGAATGGGCATTTTGGATATGACCAGAATTGGGTTTTTGGAGAAATTCTGATGATCTAAGTAACTGCAGAGGTCGGGGTTCCTGTTGGAGCTAGCTAATTGATCTGGGTATTTGGGAAAAATGGAGAAAGTGGTGATTATGGACCGTGGCGACGGCGGTGAAGTGATTTCATCACGTCTTCGTTGGTTGATCGAGTTCATCATAACTCGGGGAGATGGAAGCTTAGTTGATGGTGAATGAGTGACCGGAAGTATAAGCACTTCGCTGGTCGGAGATGCGAGGACGAGGCGGTTTTAGGTTTTGATAAAGTGGTTCCAGGATTTGTTCTAGGTTTGGGTTTGAACCCTCGAATTCGATTTCGAGTATGGGATGATGATCCGATGATCGTGAGAGGGTGTAAGGGTGATTGTCAATGTGGGAAGATCACCGGAGATGGCTGGAGTTGGACGACGCCATTATGCATGTGCACGGTGCACTTCCTATTCTTGTGATGTTTAATTTGGGAAAAATGGTGTACTCGAGTTTATCTCGAGTAGTTCAAGTTTTTGCTCGAAGTAATGGAGGGTTTTACTTGAAGCAATTGAAGGGTTGGCTCGGGTAGTAGTTGTAACAGGTTTTTCTGAAAACCTGTCTATTTCAAATTTAAATTTGAAAGCAAGTTTTAAACAAAGTTTAAAACCCAATTTTAAAATATGGATTCAAAATTGAATTTGTATCCTAGTTTTAAATTAAATAAAGTTTTATAAAATTTAAATGTTTTAACAAAATAAGAATGTTAAAGTGTATTTAAATGATTTGAATTTAAAATATATTTGGTTTAAATTCTTTTATAAGATAGGTATTTCTTTAATATACGATTTAAAAGGGTTTTAAATTGTTTTTAAACTTGATTAAAGTTAAATTTGTATTCATTTTAAATCTTAAATTTGAAATGAAATTTGGAAGTAAATTTGAAAGTAAAATGGTTCCAAATGTGTTGCAATTAAATCATTAATAAGGAAAATGTTTTTATTTTAAAGTTAATAAAGATTTAATGATTTGTGATTTATTACATTATTAAGGTAATTAAAATGGATAATTAATTGAATTAATTAATGATTTGGATTAATTAATTAAGTAATTAATGGTTTGAATTAATTAAGGTTTAAGTTAATTAATTAAGGTTAATTAATTTGAAAATAAGATCATTAATTAGATAAGTTAAGATTATTAGTTAATGATTAGAAATTAATTAATCAGGTAATTAAGATTAATTAAGTTATAGTTAAGCATTTAATCAATTAAATAATTAGTGATTAATTAAATGGTTATTAAAGATAAATTAATTTGTAACTAATAATGATTAATTCAAGTTTAATTACTTAAGAGAAGTAATTAAAGAATTGTTAATAGTTAATGAAGATAATTAACTAAGGATTATGTAATGATTAATTAATGAGACTAATTTTGATAATTAATTAGATTAATTAATTAAAGATAATCATTTGTGAAATTGTTTAAGTATAATTACTTAATGAAAGTAACTAAAAGAATTACTTACTCAAGGTAATTAATTAAATAAATTTGATTAGTTTAAGTTAATTAATTAAGTTTAATTAATTTAAAATAATCACTATATGATTTGATAAGTAATTACTTAGTGTAATTAATATAGTGAAATTACTTAGTAAAGTAATTAATGATAATTATTGGATGTGATTAATTGAAGGGTGATTTATTAATGGAAGTAATTTGTGTTTAATTACTTTCTGTAATTAATTAAGGGATTAATTAAAGATAATTAATTAAGGAGTAATTAATTTATTTAATGAAGTAATTAAGTGTAGTTAACTACTGGATGAGATTAATCAAGAGTGATTAATAAATGTGGTTTGATTAAAGATTAATTACTTAATTTAATTTAATTAAATAGAGTAATTAATTAAAGAAGTAATTAAGGGATCATTAATTAATGTAATTAATGATGTAATTAAGAATTAATTAATGGTTAATCATTCAATAATAAGTGATTATAAAGTAATTAAAGGTTAATTACTGTATTTGGTTAAGAATAATTAATTTGTGTAATTAATTAAAGGCTAATTACCTGAATGTAATTAAAGAATAATTAATCAAGGATGATTAGTTAAGATGAATGATTAGATTGTGATTAATTAATTAATTTGTAATTAATTAACGGTTAAGTATGCATGATTTATATAATGAAGTAATTAATTAATTTATTTCAAATTAATTAGAGAGGAAGTAATTAATTTAATCCACTTTAAATTAATTAGGAATGGTATAGATCATTGCTTATGTATGGAAGAATGATATTGATTGCCTCGAATGGTTTGAGATATCAGAAATGAGATAAGTGTTGCTGTGTGGTATGGATGTTTGGTTGAAGTGTGATGATAATGTGAATTATCTATTTGTGATGATAATGTGAATTATCTATTTGTGATGATAATATGGATAATTTACTTGTGTGATGATGTGAATTATCTATCAGTGTGTATATAGATAATGAATTGAATTGTTTTAAACTTTAAAACAACTTGGACCTAAAAGATGTCGTTTTGGATTTCGATGAGACCGGGATCGGGTTTTCAGATTTGGATATCCGAAAACCACGTCGGTCCAAATTAATGATAGGTCATGAATCTCAAGTGAAGGTGAAGATTCAGAGTGCAAGGGTTATTGTCATTAACTCTGAGGGTGATTCAATGCCTTCGGTTTCATTCAAACCCGAAACAAACTTGTATGGATTGAATGCTTTCAGAACATCGTCAAGCCTCATCAACCGGGAATGGCTAAAATAGGGGAGGTGCAGCAAGGCTAAGTGGGTCGCGCTCAAGTAGGACAAGATTTTCCCCTGTCTAGAAGTCCATTTTTATTCGGCTGTGTGGGCAGTTAGGTCGCGGCCAACTGCGGGGTTGTCTTGTTTGGGACTATCCAGTAAGGGATGGTTCCGGCCTTGTGTTGCAGGGGATTGGGAGTAATCCTCGGTACGGTGATCTAGGCCTCATACGGTGACGGGAGGTACCCCAATAGCCCTGCCATTGTATGAAAACCAAACTCCAATAAGTGTCGTACGTATTGATTGTGCCCAACTAAGTTGGAACGTGAGATGTAAGCATTCCAAATATTTCTGTATTTTACTTGAAAATCCTAGACCCTATTATAATATCACTGAATTTCCTAGCAAATGTTTTGGTTAGCGTAAGGTAAAAACTTACCCATGTTTATGTGTGGCGAGTCTTAAGTGATGCCTTTTGTTTTCAAAAAGGTTTTTCTAAAGTTAAGCAACTTTAACCTGTTACTCACACCAGACCCATGTCTGACCCAAATGTTTATTTTCTGTTTTATTAAACACTTGTGTACTCATATTATACATGGGAGTCAAGGGATTAAGGTTAGCTTTGATGAATTCTGGAGAAGCAATGGAGCAGGAGGCTCCAGCGTTGGTAGATAAATAGGTGGTCCTGCTGTGTTGATCTGAGTCGTTTATTTGAGTTGTATTTTGAGTTGTAATAACTATATGGGTGTTTATAACTGTCTTGTACGTATTGTATAAGCTGTGTTACTCTGATAGATGTTGTATACTATGTAATATTTATGTAATTAATATAATTTATTCGTTCCGCTATTGAGATTTTGATGTCGTTCATTATTTCTTCTCTATCTTTTCTCTTCTCTATCCCTTTATTTCTTACTCATGATGTGCTTTTCTGGTAGATGAAAGACGGGTCATGACAGCGGTAGTCTCGATTTCGTCATCCTAGGCTTTGCGACTTTATATTGAATTCGACTTCGATTGTTTCCTTTTTTAGCTGATCGATTATTTTTAATCAAAGAATATAGGGAGGGGAGGCTTTGATTTTGTTTTCATATGAAGGATGATTTCAAACTAGTCGATTTATTCCCTTTTTTCCTTTTCAAACGGTTGCGTGTGATTTTATATAGACGGGGATGAGGTGATCCTTGCATGCTGAATGGGTGAACAGTGTTTTGAGGTGAGGAAAAAGAACAGCTGATGTGAAAAAGAAAGTCAAGTCAAATAAATATATGCTTATTATTTAAATTCAAATTGTTTAGATTACGCAACTCGAAATTTTCAAACCCCCATCGAGGCGTGCCGCCAGGCATTCAAAATATTATACTAAGGCCTCAAGGCTCTCCCAGTCCAATCCTATAACTTACACGTTTTTAACCCAACTCTATAGCTCACATTTAACTATAGGCCCAAAGTCATTCCCAGTCCCATGCATCTACCATCAGTCATGTCCTAACAATGTGAGTGAAAATACTAAGGCCGTGTAATACCTTTTCAATGAGACTTAGGCAGACTTTGACCATTTAACACCTTATGTCTTAAGCAGGTCCGCATCATTTAATACCTAACCTAAGGCGTACCCCTCTCTGGTACCCTCTAGACGACATTCCATAGAATCTCATATGACTATTTAATACTTATTTATGGAACAGGCGGACCCTACAATAGCCAATTAATACCTCGAACTGGAAGTCAACCCTACAACAGCCACTTTCTACCCCTAACCCTTGGAGAAGGTCCTACGTATGATGACTCGTAACCCAAACCGTGACGTCTCCTAGTAGTACGACTATTTATAGGTACTGGTAGCTAGACTAACTGAGCAGACTTACCCTACAGAATTGGGACAAACCCCACATCCTCCATGGGTGCTTATTATAGATGATGTCACACATCAACCCTAAAGTTACACTGTTGGTAGCCAAATTAGCTGGGAAGACCGCTGTGTGCTTTTGACTTAGACCTCGCATCCCTATAACTTAATCATAATTTTGACTCTCCTTACATACTACCATATAAACCCACCACATTTTGCATTAAGGCCTTATAAGGAAATCTTCTTATTCCGCCTTTAATTCTAAATTATTTCTCATAATTATCCTAACTTCTTTCCGTAGGGGGTATGAATATTAATTACTAACCTATTTTCTACGCAATTAATACTTCATTAGTTACACATTATTTATACACACACACACACGTGGAACTAAAATATTCCTAAGCATGCTAAGATTGTGCCCTATGCTAATCGTCTAATTGTCAAAATTTCTAATTTATACAAGTCTAATTTCATACTAACATACAAATTAGCTAATATCTTTAGCCCAACAATAGACTTGTATAATATAACAAAATCAACTACCAAACCTATTTTATATTAAAGGTAGAATCAACATAAACAGAACTTACAATTCAAAACCTTTTACACTCTATTCAACTTCTACATATAAAATGAAAAGTAATTCATATTTATATACGAAAATAGGCATTACAAATCATGGATAGGAAAATCTGTACTTTACATACCATTTCCTTTCTAAGAATTAGATTTAAAAAAGGAAGGGTTGGAGGAGAATAAAATTAGAAATTGAATATTAACATCTAAATTCCCTTACTTTTGAGTTTTAAGAATTTCTGAATCGTGTGGAAGAGAGAAACCCATAAAGCTCCGCTTACATTTCTAAATAAATTGTGAATAAATTGAGGGGGATAGGATCTTATTTATACCGGTTAGAATGCCTAGAACCGTCAGATTTAAGTCGATTTTGAATAATAAAATCTAGGTCGTTCGTCCCACACATAACCCTATCTGCCACAACTCCCACCGGTCTATCGCCCTTCCTCAAGCATTCGACCATCCCAAGGAAGAAGGTCGACCGGTAGCCCATATTTGGAATATATTTATTTATTTATTTTAAATTTAGTTATTTCCTTATTAACTTTTAACGTTGCCGATTATTTTAACGTTTTCTTAACCTAGTTTTCTGATCAACATTTATTTCTAAATTTCAAATTCTTAACATTAATAATGAACTTGAAATTAAATTTCATCTGAGTTATTTTGAATTCAGAAACTTTAAACATCAGTAACTTTTCCATATGAGCTCCGATACAAAATTTGATATAGGAAAATTGATCAAAAAATCACCATGAATGCAAGGTCACAACTTTCGTGGCCATATTCTAATATATACAAAATTTCCATTCTAAAGCTTATTATTAATTAATTAATTTTTTATTAGTTTCTATAGGGTGTGATAGCTGTTGGAAATGTTTGAAGTGATGAAGCAAGAATAAAAACAACACGAAGAGGGAGGTTGAATTTTACAAAGAAAGGTGTGGACATTTATAACGTATGCTAGTTAGTACTTAGGATGAGGCTATTGGTTTGGTGCTCCAATACATGAAACATAAATTAGAAAGAGCACTAGTTCAAGAGCATGCAGAAGCCAAATAAAAATCCAATCGTAACTAGCTGCTTCTAGGCAATGAAGCCGCAACATATTTTAATGCTAAAATGGCGATAAGGGCATGTTCAAATAACTAACATAATAGTATCTCAATTAATGCTAACAACAGCAATATTCAAAAGGAATTTGCGAAAAAGGTTACTTCCTACTCCCTTAACTAGTTTAATCGGCCCATTATGAAGTGTAGGCCTAAAATGATATGTAAGAATATCATCTCAGAATTTGGAAAAAATTCCTTAAATGATCAATTTGATTTGGAGGTGAAAAGGGAAGATATGTTCAGCATTCTTGACTATTCTGCGTTGGGGATAGATGGTCAATGCAACACCTTGGAAATTATATGAAAAATTCCATATGAAAATTAAATTAATGAAAACAAGGTTGAAAAAGAAATTTTTCACAAATGTCCGAATTTGGCTACAAAACTTGCACCATTGCATTCATATTATTTTTTATACGATTTTCATATTTAACACTACGTAATCAGAGTTATTACAGAGAATTTACGGCCATTAGAATAATTGAATATAGATAGGGAAATTAAAAATAAAAATTTCACATATTTACAGAGCAAACGGTCGACCTAGAGGTATCGAAAGTCGACCGTTAGTGGTCGACCTAAGGTAATAATCGATCACCATAAGCCTTGTAAAATTGATCGTTGTTAATTTCCTGTGATGTATTCGAATGGGTTGGATGAATTATTTGCATGCAAATTGTCGATGAACGAATCGGATTTCAAAATAAGTTTACCAACTAAATCTGACAGCCCAAGTTAGTTGGAAAACTCTATAAATACTAGCCTAATCTAATCCTAAAACTCACTTAACAAAACATAGAGACAAAACTTTGCCAAAAATTTCTCTCTTCCCTAAGTCTAAAAATTTCTTGAAAATCAGACAAAATTTACTTAGAAGAACGCAAGCATTGAAATCAAGGCGAAGCAAGCTAAGCAAATAGAGGGGCGATTCCTAGGAAAGAGCAATAGGAATAGTTTAGGCTTGAGTGAGTGGGAAATTTTTAGTAAGATGATTATGTTAGTTAATTTAATCTATTTTAAGTTTAGGGTGCTAGAAATCTTGTTTAAATTGCATGAACTCTAATTCGAATATGCGAACTACGCCAGAATTAAACCACAGTAAACTATTAACTTGAAATTGATATCTACACCTCTTTTACAGTTATATATGAAAACCCTACATCAAAAAATCCTAAATTGAATCGCAAATTGATACATAGAATAATCATCTAGTAAATATGGTTCACCACTTACTATTAACGACTTGAATTAAACTTTAAAACTATCGACACTAAAAATATGCAGAAATGCCAAATTTTGTTCATGAACGGTCGACCTTGGAAACCCAGTTGTTGACCTGTTAGGTCGTCTATCAGTCAACCGTTCAGAACGAAAATTGCAGATTTCCTAAGGCCCAAATGTATATATATATAACATTAAATGTTAGGGGATTATTTATGGGTAATTGGATGCAAGTTAGGACTTGTAGGGAAGCCTATTCTATAGGAGCGGATGCTTGGTCTTGGCGATGTTGGGTAAATATTGTTTACCCAATTTAGGATTGAGTAATTGACTAGAGGCGATGCATTTTCGCAAATGGCACTCACATAGGGTTCCGCGGTAGGCATTCATCACTAATGAGGATGCTTAATGAAGTGGGACCGACACAATGGGAGGTCCTAGTATGAACGATTTCTGACGCATGTGATATAGTTATTATGGAGGACCCGAAGCATGTAATAAGAGGCCAACACTACGATCGAGAGGTAGAAGTTAATGTTGACGATTAGATCCAACAAGTCGGCCTATCAGGTTCTTCCTCTCTAGGCGTAGTTAGGGGGAATAGATTCCCAGTAGCCTAAGCTGTGATAATAGTAGGAATTTATTTTAACAGTAGTCAAGTGGTGGTATTTTGCGTAGTTAGTAGCCAAGATGGCTGTGTCTTACGTATTGCGTAGACTTAGGAACGGTGGTCGATCGTTAGACAAGAACTTCTAGGTAACAGACCTTAGGAATTCACCGACACTTGAATCACTCCCTATATTATCTAGAGTAGTATTGATGTAACTGCATATGATCATTATATTTTAAACTTGTACTCATTCACCAGACTTTCGTCTGACCTACTCGATTTCCTTCCTTTTCCTCGCTACAGGTGGAAAGGGAAGTAGGTGATTGGCCCATTTTTAATACTTGGAGAGTCAAGCTTGTCTTTGTAGACTGTTTTTTACCATATTTTCTCTCCATGTATTTATCTATCTTATCGGTACCATTTATATCTTTCATCAGACTTGGAGTGGTATTTTCTACGTACTCTTTATTGGACCACGTATTGATTTTTTGAGATAATGGTTTGGATATTTTCCGAGATGGATATTTTTCCATGTTATATATTTTGTTCCTTCTACTGTGAGTGAAAGTGTAGTATATCTTAGATTATATCTACTTTTATTAATCTTCATAATGTGAAATGTAATAAACCCTGATGATCTGTATTTCTCGGCATGGCGTGAGCTCGAACATCACCTTAGGCTTTGGATCGGCATATCGGAATGTGTGGATTGTTATAGTTGGTATCAAAGCAGAGGTTCAAGGTTCCTCTGGCATTAGGACCATACTGGGAGAAAGTATTTGAATTATTTTAAACAAATGTCTTTTGAAAAGAATTTTCAAAACAGTCTCTAAAAGTTTTCAAAATGGACCTTTTAAAAGTTTTTCATATCATAGAATCTCTCTTGTTCATGCCTATGCTAGTTCTCAATCGTGCATTTGTTACTCTTATCTATTCATCGTATTTATGCTATCTGTAGAAAGTTGCTAAAAAATTCTTGAAATTCACAGATATAAGACGAGTGATACCGTAGGTTCGGGCGACGTTGCCGTGATTTCGGTCGTGAAAATTTCGATTTGTTTTTGCTAGTGTCTCCTGGCAAAGAGATAAGCCAAGCTTAATCCCACTAGAGGACCCACGGAGGGAGCGACATGTGCGGCTCCTGCCTGCCCACCTATCACCACAGACATTGCTAAGCTATGCAAACATTTCTCAAATATTGAAGGGAAGCTTTACGTAGGGATAGTTTCTTATGTGGATTCATGGTCATGCATCAACATTTGTGAGTTAATCTTTGGTTTGATTGGTTTGACTAATAAGGCAAGGATGCAGTTAGCTATATGGCAGTTTTAGGGTAAGGATTGCTCTGGTGGGAGCTAGCGAGGCTGAGTGTGACGACCTGGCTTCCTACGCCCAGGAAGATGTGTCATCAATAAGAAAGAAAGGGGTAGAAGTAGAAAAGAATAGAAAGAAAGAATAACAACATCAGAATCTCACAGCGGAATGGAATAAAATATAATACATCAACATAACCATTACATAGTTATATATACATCAGAGTTATACAATATCATACAACATGACTGTCATATACATATATATCAGAACATACATTTCAAATATCATAAACTAACTAACACAGCGGAACCATATAGATAGATACATACGTCTGGTCTTCTGCTCCAACTCCTCCAGAAAACTCTAAACTCCGATTTCCTATCACTTGGCTACGCATAAAAATTTGAGTACCCAAGAGTTTATGAAAAACAAAATATAAACTCCGGGTCAGACATGTGTCTGGTATGAGTAAACAGGTTAAAGTTGTTTAACTTTGAAAATCATTTAAAATAAAGGTATCACGTAAGACTTCCCACTCATAAATACGGGTAAGTTTTTACCTTACGCTAACCTAAATATTTTATAGGAAATTCAGTGATATTATAATAGTGTCTAGGGTTTTCAAGTAAAATACAGAAATAGCTGAAATGCTTACATCTCACATTCCAACATAGTTGGGCACAATCAAAACGTACGGCGCTTATTGGAAATTGGATCCCATACAATGGCAGGGCTACTGGGGTACCGCCCGTCACAGTACGTGGCCTAGATCACCGTACCGAGGAGCCACCCTAACTCCCCTGCAACACAAGGCCGGAACCATTTCTTACTGAACAGTCCCGAACAAGATAACCCCGCAGTTGGCTGCAGACCAACCGCCCACACAGCCGAATAAAAGGGACATCTAGACAGGGGTATACCTCGTCCTGCTTGGGCATGACCCACCTAACCTTGCTGCACATTCCCTGTTTTAGCCATTCCCGGTTGATGAGGATTGAGGATGCGTTTACCTTTTTAGAACATATTTCTTAGAATGCTCATCGTCCACCTGATGATGCGCTGAAAGCATTCAATCCATACAAGTTCGTTTCGGGTTCGAACGAAAGCGAAGGCATTATCTCGTTACACTCGTTTTGGAATCACCCTCAGAGTTAACGACGATAACCCTTGCATTTTGAAAACACCATCTCGATCTTCACTTGAGATTAAACGACCTAACGTTTAATTTGGATCGATGTGGTTTTTGGAATATCAAATCGATACCCGATCTAGGTCTCATCGAAATCCAAACGTCATTTTAAAGGCCAAGTTGTCTAATTAACTTAACACTTTAAATTTAACAATTCAATTCATATAGCAATTTAACACAGATAAATAACATCAGATAAATCATATAGCAATTTAACACAGATAAATCATACACAATCATCACAGATATATCCAGAATATCACAGAACATCACAGGATAGAAATAAACATCGGATGCAATCAAATAGAACTATTGATTCAAATTAACATTTAGTTTGATTTATTTAAAACTTAATTGCATGCTTAAGGATAAATTATATTTTATTCTTGTTTAATTAATTATTAATTAATTAACTTATGTCAATTCATTAATTACTTATTAATCATTCTCTTAATTAATTAATTATTCTTAATTATTAATCAATAACCTTAATTATTAATTTATAAAACTCAGTTTACTCAATTAATTATTACTAATTGCTTAATTAATCATTAATTATTAGTTAACTTAATCGTTTAATCATAAATCAATTATTTAATCAGTTAACTATGATTTGTTATGTTATTAACTTACAATGATTAATGAAATTCTTAATTACCAATGGGATTACACAAGATCATTAAAATCTATAATTACTAATTTAATTAGATCTCGAATTACTTATTAAATTACAATTATCAATTTTGTTACATTCATAATTATCTTGGATTTAAATTAATTACTCGTTTTATTTTCTGTAAGACTTCCTTCATAAGTTTAATCACAGCCTAAACAATTTGACAACATTAATAACGTAATTGATACTTAGCTTTCTAACTCTTCAACATAATATTATAGTTAGCAAATTCCAGAAATTTAAAACCGAAGAGAACACGCAGTATACTCGGGTTGAACTCGAGATAACTCAGAACTTTCTCGCGTCACTCCCTGCCTCTCTTCTTCTTCCCCTGTTTCTTAATTCTTCTGTTCTTTTTTTTATAAAGGCTTAAGTTTAAAACTGTAGAAACTTGTTAACACACGCGCGCAACCCTGTCCCGGTGACCAACCCGAAGCATCCCTATAATAAACTCGAGTTTCACTCGAGTCGGTAACAGCAGGAACTTCCCTGCCGCCGTGCACGTGCACGACGGTTCACCACCGCGCCGTCGCACCTCGACCCCATCAAAAAACCCCACAGCATCCCCTCACACAACAACACAACCCAGAAGAACTCAATACACACGAAATCAAAATACGCCTAAAAAGTTGAACTGCTCCTCAAACACGCTAGGCAAAAACACCTCGTTATTTTGATCGCGATCACCTGAGACGTCAAGACTTCGGCCAAACCTTGCCAACAACACACTCGAGCACCCTTCCAAATTTCACGGCACTCGGTTGTGCCATGGTGTCGCGTTCATCAACGAACCGAACCTAAAAGATACAGACCCATAAACCCTACTATTGATTCCCCTCAACAAATTGTGCATTCGAATTTTTTTTAAAATATTTTTCTGTTGATCTCACATCAACACTCAAGATTCATGTAAAATTTCAACAATTATAATTGAAGGAATAATCGAAATTTCATAAAAATGCATTTTTGGTTCACTAACCAACTGCACTAAGCATAGTTGTCTAAAAATTATAAAGTTTGCCTTAAAAATCCTAGTTTTGTATGTAGTTTCAAATTATAAGTTCAAGTTTGCAATTTGAGATATTCGAATTTTGGCCTTTGTTTTATGTTTACTGTAAATTTAAGTTTACAGTACTTATATCACTCAGCTACCTAAAAAAAATTCCAAACCTTTGTCTTTAGCATAAACAAAATTTATTTAGTTTAGTTACTAATTAAAGGAAATGATTTTATATAAGAAGTATGATATATTCTTTGATTTCTTTGTCTCTACAGAAAATTTGAAACCTGGAAGAACTTGATATGCAACACTGACAAAACATAGCAAAACATTCCAGAACTTCACACATCAACAATACTTCATAAAATATATATTTAGAGTTAGATTTAAAAATACGTTTACTCACCAAAAACTGTTGAAAACAGAGGCTAGTTGGATGATGAAGCAACCTGCAGTTGAAGTTTTGAATTCCTGTAAACTTCTTTTGCTTTCTGAATTTTGTTTGAGCTTGAGAATATAAAGTTTTGTTTAATATTTTTTTTTCTTTTGCTTCATCAGTTTTTTTGCTACTGAAGTTAAAGACCGAACTAAATAATATGTATAGCAAGGATGATGAGGTATATATAGATAAGAACTGTTTGTAAACAGGGAAGGTAATATCTGGGCAAGTTTCTTTTGTTATTTATCAAAAATCTTTGCATTTAATTCCTGTAAATAGAAGTGATTGTTGTATTTCGGCCGAAAGATATATTTTTTTCAGATATAAAGGTGGCTAATTAATGTTTGTGTTAACATATATGTTAACATATCATAATGTTTGCTGACACAAACATTTTGTACATGATATTTGCAGATTTGTTTGTACTGGTATGTTTTATTTGTTGTGAATTCTTGGCTTACTTATGCATATAAAGTTTGCAGGTTTTCAATTTGTCTTCATACTTATGTTACAATATAAGTAATGTTTGCAGACAAGTTAATTTTGTTTTAAAAATATTTGCAGAACCTTGTTTTTTTCTAGTGTATTTGTACAATGGTTTTGCCTTTTGTTTTATTATCTTATAACTTAAACACGAACCTATACATTTGTTTTGACTGATTATGTATGTTTGTCTTTACATAGTTAACATTTTTATTTATATCTTATTTTCATGTTATAGTTTTGTACTTATGTTTGTAGACTTATGTTTACAACTATATTTTATGTTATACTTATTTTAAATATTTATAAGCTTATTTTATTTTAATTACAAAAGTTGTTGTTGGAAACATTGCTTGGTCTTATTTTTATTCAAAGCTTAATCTTTCCAATATTTAATTTGTAATGTATTTATATTTAATATGAATATAATTGTGTTATTGTAAATATTATTATTATTAAATGCATTCATATATCTGATATTAAATGTCATTCACATAACTTTTAATTTAATTGAATAAAACAGATTTAATTTTAAATATTGTTAAAAGAGTCTATTTTATATTTTGAAATTATAAATTCCTGTATAACACATATACAACTAATAGTATCCAAAATCTTATTTATTTATAAATGAAAATCTTATATTTTATTTAAATTTGATTAAAAACTTATTATAATAATAGGGTTAAAATCCCGGGATGTCACACTGAGACCAACAGAGCGGAGATCACTTGGGACGAGTTCCATAAGCGATTCGAGGTGAAGATTCTTTCTAAGGTAGAGGATGGTTTATAGTTAGAGGAGTTCATTCACTTGAAGCAAGGAAATCTGTTTGTTAAGGAATATGTCAACCAGTTCAATAAGCTAGATTGATCCGGTATGAGACTGATTGATACTGTAATGGCCCGTTTTTCCATACCCTTTGAATTGACAATAAACCACACATGTCCAACTCAAATTGCACGAAATGATGGTTCATTAAGTGTAGAAAGAAAAAAAAGACAGAATAGAATCTCACACGAATGGTATAACATATATTATTTCAATAATAATCTTTACAGCGGAAAATTTTAAATACAATATCAGAGTCTAACCTAAATTCAGCATGGATAATTATAAACATCTGTCCTTACAATTGTTGACAAACAACAAACAAAATACACTAAACACAGCGGATAAAAGAATACGTCCATACGATGGTGAAGATCTCCAGCTCTCATCTGGAAACTCTAGCCGTCTTCAACTAAACCTGAAACTACTCGGATCTGACCCGAGTATTTAAAATACCCGGATCAGGGTTGATAAACCAGCGTGAGATACTCGAACTTTAAAATGACTATGTTATCAAAACCATTGAAAAGAAGGGTATCTCATAAGACCATGCCCACACATAAACACGGACGGGTTCTAACCTTATGATAACCAAAACACTTCATACCAAAATACACTTGATATTATTATAATGACATTCTTTTGAAAACCCTTTTCAAATAAACTTATTCAAATAAGATATCAATATCTAGACTAAGTCAGGAATATATCCGGATTGGGTCAACGGAATATACCGAACGGAATATATGATACCAGAAAGGGTAGTTGAAATGTTTGCAAGTCATTACAGCTATTTTGGGAATACAATCAAAACCGTAAATCTCGTACTGGGATTGGATTTACAACATGATAGGAAACTGGTGACCTTTTCTCCGAACCATGCATAACAAACATAGTTCCCACGGTGCCTTAATCGCTTTTCTCAAACTAGTCACTTGGAAACTATACTTGCTACACAACAAATGATAACCGACGGTTCCTTACTTTTCTCAAGCTAACCACTTTATCCACATGGGGCAATAAATGCCTTGAGGCCCAGACGTGTCTGGTACCTAGGTCTCAGAACATCTGATAACCCAAATCACTACTATCCGAAATGCGAGCATACATCTGACCACATAGAATCCCATCATAACCGGGGTATGAGGCTCGCGAGTCTTCGCTCAATTTCTTCAAAGCCACGTTTTTCATACAAAACCACGCTTTGATCATAACAGGTTCCACTTTGAATGCCACACTACCATTCCTTTGATCACTATTTGACTCCCACAAAAATACAACCCTTGAGCTCGTACGTCTCAAGGAGGGTGTTAAGCTAAGAGAAGTTGCGTTCTCCGCCACCACTGATGTACATTTCTAAAAGACAAACATTGTGTCTCAGAAATGAAATGCCGGACATTCGTCCATACAAGTTCGTTCTAGGACTGAATGAAACCGAAGGCACTTTCCTTGGCCATTACTAGGCGAGAAGCCCTTGCGATCCGAAAAATCTCCATCACGAGGAGACCACTGCTATAAATAACTCTATAATAGGAGCGACCTAGAGCATGTTAAATTAGCAGTCCTCACGCGATGAAGATCCACGGTCTTCAATAATCATCATCTTCAACATGTCTTCACTTTCGAACGTATACGTTGCTTGGAAGTGGTTTTCGGATAGGAATCATCCAAATCCGACTCCCGTTCTTTCGAAGCCAATCATCGTATTAAAAAGATCTTAAGTTCATATGTGGATATCAATCATCAATCAATTGCTTCATCTTTTAGATCAAATATCTTTCTTAGATATAATCTTTTCAGGTTATTCCATTTTCTTTTCTAATGTATATGGAATCATTAAGCCTCGTTTATCAAATCATTTGGTTTATTACCTTTCTTAAATCCTAATCATTTTCTCCTTTACTTAGGAAAATATTTTCAAATCATTCATTAAATCTTAATCAAAGATTTTCTTTCTTAACTTCAAATCAAATTCTTGCAAATCAAAGATTTTCGTAATAGAGCACTATTGCCATCTTAGATACGGTAAATCCCACCTCCAGGGACTAATGGCAAATTTCACCTCCAAGGACAAATGGAAAGTTTCATCTCCAAGGACTAATGGCAAGTTTCACCTCCAGGGACAAATGGTAAGTAATCGTACATTATGTAGATCTTTGTCTTTAATATATTTTATTTCAAAAATTATTTTGAAGTTTTCTTTTATCTTGGAAAAACTTAAATACAATCTTTTTAAAGCATCCGGACTTTCCTTTCGATCTGTTCCACCCCTCGCCTAAAATGAGAAAACATAGGCCATGTAAGTTCAGGGCACTGTTGCTCCATCCCTAACCTTAGTTAAACACCTTATTTTGTCCTCCCAGATTCTCACAGGCGGGACAAATGTACTAGTCGTTTCCGCATACTCAGTTATTAATCATCATTTTAGAAATGATTTGTTAAACTTCCAAATCATCATTTAAAACACTTAATTATTCTTTTAAAAACATTCATAACTGATTCTAGGAAATAACGTTACGTTTAAACTCATATTCAAAATGCTATAGAATTCGCAGCATAAAAGTGATGTAGAAAGTGTTACATAAACTTATTTGATTTAAACAAATTTTTAATATTTAAAAATTCATATTTTTCATTCCAAATCTCTTTAAAACCATTTTAATAGATTTATCAAATTTATTTCATATTTTTAATCATTTAAAATATCAATTTTAAACTTTGGTCACTTTACTGCAAAAGCGCGATTTTTCTGGAAAATTGTTTTGGACATGTTTTAAACTCTACTTGATGAAATCTTGATTTTCTTTCTTCGTCTGGAAGCTATGGATATAATAGACCGGAAAATTCTTATCTCGAAGAATTCCGAGCTGTATTTCACTTTGTACACACATTTAAGTTTTATGGCGCGAAATCACGAACTACCGTTACGCGACACGCATAGTTTTGACTTGTTTTTCAATTTCTTTTCAAACTTCTTGGAACACATTTAAATGTTTATAAAACATTTCTAAATCATTTTAAACTCATTTTAAACAACATTTCCATCATTTCAAATTCATTTTTGATTTCATTTCATTATCATATTATATTATTATAATATCATTTTCAATCTTTTTAGATATTATGAAATCATTAAGAGGCTAAATAATTTTCATACACACATTTGTATGGATTTAATTCTCATTTAATTAACTACGGTTAATTTACTAATCATTTCTCTTATCATTTATCAAACAAGTTATCAACCAAATAAACAATCACATAATCAACCAATTTTGGAACCAAATTATCAAACATTTAATCATTCAACATATTCAAACTTTTCAAATCATTATACTTGAAATAATTTATGGATTTATTTGTAAATATGAGTACTCACCTTTTAACCAAATCGTTCACTTCCTACCAACATTCAGATTATCCAACACTTCACTAAATCCCCTTATCTTCACCAAATCTTTTCCGTAGACTTTTCTTTTGATCCCGGCAACACTACCTTCTCTTTTTCCCGCTCCGAAGCTTCACAAACTTGCTCCTCTTCCTCATAGGTTCAGCCATGCCTTATTCTTCCCCTTCCTCCATCGTTACTTCATTTCTTAGATGCTAAACCATTTTTAAATGATATTATAAGGTCTTTGGAAAAGTTTGGTGGGGTTTGGAGTTGATTTGATATGGTTTTGAAAAAGTTAGTAAGCATTTGGAAGAGAAGAAGAAGCCATTAAAGAGGTAGAGAAAGCTTAGAAAAGGAAGAAGAAGAAGAATGAAAAGTGTGAAAAAAAAGTGAGAAAGTGGTTTGTATTTATAGAAAAAGAAATAAAGTGGTAACTTACCCAAATATCCCTTTACCAAATTACCAAAATAACTTTACTTACTCATAAAGTAATCTTGTTTTTCTCAACGCTTAACATTACATTTCAGATCATTACTTTATGTTATTTTCACTTAGATAATAAGTAAAGTAAGTAATAATTATGTTTTTTTGATTTGATGTTTTACTTTTTGACTTTTGTACTTGTTTTGTATTTTTGTGCTTACTTTTTCTTAATTGTTTTCTAGAAGTTTCTAACATTGTTTAGTAAAAGTAAACTTGATTAGCGAATTAATTAATACTTATACTATTTGTATATATGTTCCTATATAAGAAATAAAGGTGCGACGACGTTGCGACAAATTTTAATCGACAAAACGTCGTTTTTCGTCAAAATGTTTTACGGTCATATTTTGGCGTTTTAGTTAAACTGTTTATTTATGTAAACCAAATTTAAAAATGAACTTTTTACTTCTTTAAATAAATTAAAACATGTCTCTTTATATTTTAAAATCATATTTAAATAATATCAAAATATCTAATTTTGCGGTATATGTAAAACTGACAAAATGCGACAAAATTTAGTTATTTTTGTTAAACGATTATTTACATACTTTTAAATCTTTTATTATACTTTTATTATCTTTATTAGATGTTTTCAATGATATTTACCTTTTTAAATAAACATTTAAACCTATTTATTTAAGCATTTATTTATTTTTAATAAAACTTAACTTTTGTTGATTTGTTGTAAAATCCAAATTTATACTTTTTAAATTATCAACTATAAGAATAAATAATTTCTCTATTATTATGTATTATATATAACTTGTTTATTTAACTTTTAAACCTTTTTAAATTTAAAACAAATGAAATCTCTCATTTTCGAAGTAGCGAATTTATGGATCGTTACAGATACCCTGCATAAGAAGTCTCTCATCTAAAGGAATGAACCAACCTCTCCAAGATTTTGCTTCGAGTCATATTAGTATGGATGTTACAACTGAGGGTCTAGTGGAGATGGTCATGTTAAATACAATCTGCAAGGTGGAGGCCAAGGAAGAGGAATCGAAGAAGGCTATTGGAAAAGCATAGCAAAACCAGCGTAAAGGTGGAGGTGGACCCAAAGGACAGATATAAAAGAAAGATATGCACTGTAGGAAGTGTGGCAAGAAGCGACATTTCATGAAGGAGTGCCGGGCAGATCTTTCAAAGGTTAAGCGATGTAACTGCGATCATCATGGATGTCTAAAGCAAGCTTGAATAGAAACACCGAGAGTTTTTACTTAGACTTCTACTAAAGTGGTTCTGGCTTATGCATTAGAGGTATTCCTAGCTCAAGTGCACTGCCAGTGGAAGAGTAGGGTAAGAAAGTGGCGATCAAAGTTGACTCTTTCTGGTTTATCTATTCGCCCTTTATTTGATACTTAGGCTTTAGATTCCATCATTTCTTGTAGACTTTTTGATGACTTACACTTAAACACTAGTATAGTTATTGACCCTGTAGTCGTGTCAAACTAGATAGGAGGATCGACTTATTGGCTATGATATACAGGGGCTTGAAGCTGTTCATTTTAGGGGTCGAGTTTGATTCTAATGCCTTCGTATTGAGATTTTCTACGTTTGGTTGGTAGTAGGCATGGATTGGATGACTATATATGGGGCTATTTCAGACTACGATAGGAAGGTTGTTAGATTGAGCATGTGTAGTGGATGTAGTTTAGAGGTTTATTACGATCCTAGAGGATCTGTTATACCGAGCTATTTATATTTTTTGGACCTATCACATGATGAGCTAGACACGATTCCTATAGCTAGAGATTTTCCATACATTTTTGCTGAGCTTACCAGTCTCTTGCCCTAGAGAGAGATCGAGTTTAGAATCTATCCTGTTGAGAATGCCAGACCCGTCGCCTTACCACTAAGGCATATGGGTCCAAAGGAAAAATGTGAGTTAAACAAGCAGGTTAATAAGTTTTTGGAGAAGGTTTTTATCAGGAGGATTATTTTTGAGTGGGGAGCACTAGTCGTCTTTTCCACCAAGATGTTGGGAGTTAAGTAGACTGACAAATAATATTCACTATTATTTTCCCTATATAGATGATCTCTTTGATCATTTAGTTAGAGCTAAGGTGTTCTCATAGCTCGACTTGGCTATCGGATTCCGTCAGTTGCGTGTAGCCGAGAACAATATCCAAAAGATGGCATTCTGTACACTTGATGGATTATATGAGTTATTAGTCATTCCCTTCGAATTGACCAATGCACCTGCCTACTTTGTTGATTTGTTGAGCCGACTTTTTAGAGGGTTGCCTAACAAGTTCATCTCGGTATTTGTGGATGATATTCTTATATATTCAAGTAATGAGGAGGAGCGTGCGTTGCATTTAGGGGAATTTCTTTGCACACTCCAAGCACATAAGAAAAAGGTGGTGCTTCGAAATGCCACTTTTGGAGAAAGGTTGTACGTTTTTTGGGATATGTCATCTCGTAAATTTGCTCAGTTGTTGATCCAAGTTAGATGGCAGCTTCATGATTGGCATTTTTCGAAGAATGCCAAGGAAGCGAGAAGTTTCCTTGGTTTTGCGGGCTACGATCGGAAGTTCATTAATAACTTCGTGAAGATCTCTACCCCCACTGACCCATCTTACCGAGAAGAGTCCTCGCGGGATGCTAAGTGTGAAGATGATGTTATTAAGTTGAAGGAGGCGTTGACTAATACACCAATTTTGGTATTACTGATGGTACGAAGTCATTACAGTTTATACCAAGGCCCATGGTATGGGGTTCGCATGGTTTTGATACAAGAAGGAAGGGTGGTAAGTTATGTTAGTAAGCGGCTTAAGGCCCATAAGTAAAATTGCCCTACCCATGATCTTGAGTTTGTAGCCATTGTCTTTATGCTCGACTCATGGAGGCATTACCTTTTAGGAGAGCGGTTTGAGCTATATATGGATCACAAGTCCTTAAAGTATTTTTTCTCTCAGAATGACTTAAATTTGAGGCAGTAAAAGTGGGAGGAGTTCTTGGCATCATATTATTTTGATATTTCTTTTACCCTAGGCAAGGGTAATGTAGTGGCAAACACTTTAAGCAGACAGCGTGCATTGTTGAGTCCCTTTTTCTAGAAGTGGAGACATTTGAAGTACATATATACCTTTGATTTCCGACCAATATCAGATATTACCTCGGGACTAGTAGCAGCTTTAGATGTTCGGCATATATTGATGTAGCATATTGAAGTCTAGGCAGACGCAGGATATGTAGATAGTATATATTATAGAGAGGATAGTTATGGAGGGATGATAGCCTTTGTGTTCCACGTAGTATGGAATTAGTAGATAAGTTACTAGTTGAGTCTCACCATTCTAGGATGACCACTCATCCCGGTGGTGACAAGATGTATCGTGGCGTGAAGAGAGTCTTCTATTTCCCCAGTATGAAGAAGAAAGTAGCAAGGTATGTAACTAGATGCACGACTTTTCAAAGGGTAAAAGCAAAGCAGAAGAAGCTAAGAGGATTGTTGCAGCCATTAGATATTCCTCAGCGGAAGTTGGAGAGATTTATACAGATTTTATGGATGGTTTACCAAGGAGTGGGAGAGGGAAAGAGAGCATTTGGGTTATAATCGATCGGTCGACAAAGTGCGCTCAATTCGTACCAGTGAGGACTGCGAGGACGATGACATCATTGGTGACTCAATACATGTGGGATGTCGTTAGGTTACATGGAGTTCCTATTGGTATAGTTTGCGATCGAAATCTTCTTTTCAACAATGAATTCTGGTAGAGTCTACAGAGGACACTGAGGACCAAGTTGAGCTTGAGCACTACATATCATCCGTAGACGGATGGAGATTGTGAATTGGATATTGGAGGACTTGCTATGGATGTGCATTATAAATCTTGGGTTTCTTGAAATGATCCCTTGTCGTTGGTGGAGTTTAACTACAACAATAGTTATCAAGCGAGCATTGGCATGGCACCATTTAAGGAATTGTATGGTAGGCCCTGTATATCACTATCATGTTGGTGGGATATGATGGATAAGATTATTCTTGGGTTGGATATGGTTAGGGAGACTTCGAAGAAGATGGATTTGATCCATTTGGGAATGAAGATCGCTCAGGATAGGCGGAATTCTTATGCTGACAGGAGACGTATAAAGTTAGAGTTTATAGCGGATGACATGGTGTTTGTGTAAGTTTCAACTCTTCGGCATATGATGAGATTTGGTAGATCGGGGAAGCTAGCATCAATAGTTACAGGGCCTTCCTGATAGTGACTAGATGTGGGGAAGTTGGCATATAAAGTGGAGCTTTTAGAAAATTTAATGGGGGTACATGATGGTTTCTGTGTGTCACACTTGCGGAAGTGCTTACATGATACACTTACCGTGGTCGAGCAGAGTCAGTTGGAGGAAGTTGAGGTATAAGAGAGTCACTTATTCGCCATGCACCCACTCCAATATTAGAGCGTGGCACAAAGTAAGTCCACAACAAGGAGATCTGCCATGTTAAAATCCAATAGGGAGATGACCCATTAGAGAGTACATGGGAGCCTGATGAGAAGATCCATGCTACCCACTCACAACTCTTTTCTGATACATTTCCAGTTTAATTCTTATAATTACAGGTTACTTATGGTAGGACTTAGGTGGTATACCCTTTAGGTAGATACCATTGGATGGTAGGAATGGTTGTAAACATGTCGATGGGATGGATTATGGATGATTGGTGCTAGTGCATGTATTTGGATATATTGTTTGAGTCGTTCACTTTTGCACATTGGGATAGCATATCCTCCAGGCACACACACATACACTCACACTTGCACATACATATAGAATTACAAGTATATTTATTTATGGTATTGCATACATTTGGGTGCATGGCATGAGAATTCGCATGAAAGGAGGTCGACTGAATCAGTAGACCAGCTACTCTTTTGCATTAGAATAGGTTCACGTGCATTTCACGTTGCACATATGTACGTACGTACATACATACGTATACACACACACACAAACACACACATATATATATATTGCATCGAAAAATTTCTAAGGACAATGATTGCTCGTGGATGATGGATGAGTAGATGGTTATCGCTATTGGTTGATATGTGTATGAGACATTTTTCCATTCTTTGAGATTTTGGGGACGAAATCTTCTTGAGGTTGGAAAATGCAACACTCTGGAAATTTAAAAAGAAAATTAGTAAGAAAATTAAAAATAAAACAAGGAATAAAATGAAAATTTTCATAGACTTTTGAATTTGGCTGCAAAACTTGCACCATCACATTCGTAGCAATTTTTTTGACGTGGGCCTTGTAAAATCGAGTGTTGTCGATTACATGTGACATGTTCAAACGGGTTGGATGAATTGGTTTGCATACATGTTGTTGACGAGCAAACCATATTTTCAAAAAGATTCCCCAAATAAAATCTAACAACTTAGATTAGTTTGAAAACCCTACAAATACTAGCTTAATCTAGCTCTAAAACAAACTTAACAAAATACGGTAACAAAACTCTGTCAAAATTCTCTCTTCCCCCGTCTAATAATTTCTTGAAAATTAGACTAAATCAATCTAGAAGAACACAAGCGTTCATATCAAGGCGGAGTAAACAGAGCTAGCAAATAGAAGGGTGATTCTCTGGCAAAAGTAATAGGAAGAGCTTAGGCTTGAGGTAAGTGGGAATAATTTTAGCAAGATGATTGTTACAATTAATTTAATCTATTTTAGTTGGTTTAGTATTCTAGAAATCTAATT
Source organism: Allium cepa (assembly GCA_030765085.1). NCBI lineage: Eukaryota > Viridiplantae > Streptophyta > Magnoliopsida > Asparagales > Amaryllidaceae > Allium > Allium cepa. Next base: position 904,814,966 of record CM060929.1, on the reverse strand, counting down.
TGAATTATATATACCCTAAATTAGAACATGCAAACTGGGCTAGAATTAAACCGCGGTAAACTGTTAACTTGAAATTGATATCTACACCTCTTTTACAGTTAAATATGAAAAGCTTAAATCAACATACCTAAATAGAATTGCAAATTGGTAAATAGGCTAATCATCTAGTAAGTAAGGTTCAATAATTACGGTTAATGACTTGAATTAAATTATAGGATGGTCCACATTAAATACATGCAAAAACTATAAATATTGCTCGCAAGGGATCGACTCTGGACCCCCAACGGTCGACCGATAGTGGTCAGCTAGTTAGGTCTAGCGATTGACCATTCAGAACGAAAATTGCAGATTTTGAACCTCAACCTAAGGCCTATATATATATTGTGTTCATATATTTATATATGTATATGTATATTTGTGCGTGTGTATGTATGTATGTATGTGTGTGTATATATATATATCTGTGTGTGTGTGTGTGTGTGATTTTAAACGTTGGGGCCTATTTGTAACATCCCCGGATTTTAACCCAGTTTAATTCGATAATTGGATTGATTTTTGAAATTAAATTGTAAATTTAATCATGAATTAATTAGAATTTTTTTAGAATAGGTAAATTTTTTGGATTTATTGATAGAATACTTGGAAATAAAATTTTATTGTAAAGAGGATGTTGAATTGGAATTCAAAAAAATAAGTATTTTATAAAATTGAATTTGGGATTTGAAATTCAAGAGGTTAAAAATCTATTATATGTGTTTATTAAAAGTATAAAATTATTTTCTTTAAATTGATATAAATAGTAAATACAGATATAAAACAAGAATGTATAAAGGTTTATATATACATATATCTTTTGAAAGTTGTGAGATAAACATATTAAAATATAAAGATAAAATATTGTTTGTATGTATGTATATATAGAATTAATAAAAGGTTAAGAAAATCACTTTCTTTTCATATTTGAAATAAATTTAGTTTGTATATATATAAATTAAAATTTTATATCTAAATATTTAGAACTAAATTTATAAATCAATTAAAGTAAAGGGTTTAAAACATGAAGTTGTAAATAAAAATAAAATAAAATAAGGTTTAAACTAAAATTTTAAACTAAAGGACTTAAACACAATTTTAAGTAACAAATGACTTTTGTAAACATTAACTTAAAAACAATAGACAAGTGTTAGTTAATTTAATTTAAAATATAACAAGTGTTGAGTTTAAAGATAAATGGCATCCAACCTCTTTGTCCTTATAAAATAATCAAAAAAATAATAATAATTGAAAACCTTTTAGCTCCCAAGGATTCGAAATCAACAGGCTCCAAAATCTGATAAGTACAGCAGCCATAAGGATTTGTAATCTTTAAACATCATCATTCAAAAGAAAATCATCAAAACAGAAAAGAAGAAAAGAAAACAGAAAAAAATGCTCTCTTCCTTAATTCAAGTTTGAAAATTTGAAACCATACAAACAAGCTCAGGCTATAGTTTATAATTCCATCCCTCAGGCAAGTTTAAAGCTTTATTGTTTACTGAAATTATGATTTTCAAATCAAGATTTAATATAAACAAATTCAAATGTGCAGGTTAACATCAACATATGCTTCAGGTTTTGGCTAGAAAAGAAAAAAAACAGTGCAGTAGTTTTTTTTTTGAAACAAATTCAAGGCAAGTAAAATTTTCTTTTAAAGATTTTAAATTGAATCTGTTAAACATTAATGCAACAAGAATTAAGCTATGGTATCCATCAATCATTTGCAGCAAAGTAATCAAGATCAAAGGCTTAAAGCTATTTGCAGATTTCAAGTCCAAAGAAAAAAGAAGGAAGCTTTGTTCAAAAAAAAATATATTTCAAACTGTAAGTAGGCCTGAATCTTTGTTTGTTATTGATGAAATAAATAAACAAGAGTGTACAACAGTGATTTAAGCAAAGATTTATAATTACAAGTTGCAGATTCAACTTCGAGAATCAAAGTAGGAAAAATCATCCTGGCTTCATCTTTCTTTTGAAAAAAACTATCAGAAACTCTCTGGAAAATACTGTGAGCAAACAAACTTAAACTTGTCTCTTATCTGATTTTTGTGTGCTATGAAAATATGTTTGTCTTTCCTACATGTCTGAATAGATGAGTTGATGTGTAGGTCTGTATGTATATATAAATACTGTTTTAGTTTACAGGTTTTGGAAATTTAGTTCAAAATCCTAATCTTCTTCCTTTGATCTCTTTTAACCTATGATGTTTAAGAGGAATTTGTTGGTTTTGATGCAACACAAATTTTATAAATAAAAATAAGGGAAATTATTAAGTAATTTATCTGGGAAATTGAAAATACAGTCAATGTATTAAGACAGGAAGAAAATCAATAATTATGAATTCAAGTTTGGGTTTCAAATTTTGATTTGTAATGGGGAATGATGAATTTAGGTAATAAATTCAAAAATTTAAACTTGGAAACATTGGTAAAATTGGGATTGAACAGTTTTCAAATTTCGGTCAATTCTTGGTAATCAACGATAAAATTGATAGCATGCTTGAAGCTGGAGGTAGCAGGGGTAATGGGGATCATCCGAAAGATGTTCGTAAATTTTCTGGTTGTTTGTGGCGTCGGGGCGACTCGATTGTAGGGTTTGGACCAGGGTTTTAGATAGGATTGGTATTCGACAAACTACGTCGACCTCGGGTTGATTCAGCCGATCGCACCAGGGGAAGTAGTTGCGTGGGCCATCGGGGAAGCTTTGGACGGAAGCGCGTGGTCTCCGGTGACGTCACGTGGAGGGACAAGGCGAAGTTTGGTGATCGAATGGGTTTAGGAAGAAAGAATTGGCCTTGAATTCACTCGATTTCGACTTAGTGATGGTTTCGTATCGTGGATCACTCGAGACGATTAGGATGGTCATCGATGACCTGAGAGCAATCGTGAGGTGGGTCGGAGGTAGCCAGAATGTCATGCACCGTGCACGCGTGGTTTAGGTGTATCAGTAGATTGGAGAGAAGAAGAATGATGGAAGAAAAAGAAGTCTCGTATTCAAGCACGAGGGAACAGCAATTCGACTCGAAGTCGAACTCGAGTAGGATTTTGGTGTTAAGCAAAATACTTAGAAAAATTTTAAAATTAAAAATTTTGGGCACTCGGGTCAATTTCTGGAAAAGCTCGAAGTTGAGCTCGAGTATGTGGAATTTTAGCTTGGGTTTTCACTCGGGTTATTTGGGGTACTCGTGTTAAAATGTCCAAGTTTTGAACTATAGCAGATTAGTAAAAAAAAAAATTCTAAAAATTGTTTCTTTATAAATGATGATTTTATTACTAAGATAAAAGGTATAAATTTATGTTTTTTTTGAAATAAAAGATTAAAAACAATTAAGTTTTAAACTTATATTTTAATAGGTTATTTTAAATGAAACTAAATAAGTGATTTAAAAATATAAATCAAATGTTTTAAATTTTTAACTTAAAACTAAGTTAATTCATATCGTTATTGATAGTGAAGTAATTAATGATTAATAATTAAGATTAATTTATTAACAATTAAGAAAAAATATTATAAATGATGTTTTAAATGGTTGAGTAACTTTCAAAGTTAAGTTAACATATTCGTTAAAAGGAAAATTATTAGTTGAGGTGAATTACTTAATGAAAGTAATTAAAGCAATTGATTAATAATTCAAGCCAATTAATCAGGAGATTAGTGAATGATTAAATAAAAATTAATAGTTGCTTAGTGAAAGAGATTAAAGGTAGATAATTGAAGACTAAAGTTTGATTAATCAAATATTAGGGGTTAATTACTTTGAAGTATAAGTAATTATGTGGTTAATCCATTATGGTGGTTTAAATTAAGGATAATTAATTGGAATTAAGATTCAATTAATTACAATCAAGGATTAATTAATTAAGTAATTAATTAAAGTTTTGATTGATTAAAAGATCATTTATTAATCTTAAGGTAATTGATTTATGTAGCTAATAAAAGGGCAATTAATTAATGTTTTAAATAATTAAGATTATTAATAAGGATAATTAATTAAAAGTTAATTTATTTAATAAATAAGTAATTCAGAGGTAATTACTTAATAATTAAAGGACAATTAATTTATGTAATTAATTAAAGATAAATTGATTACTTAATGAAGGTGATTAAGGTTGAATCAATTGTAATCAATAATAATTGATAATTGATTGAATAAAATTTATGAAAGTAATTATGTGGTTAATTAATTAACCCACACAATTTATTCATATTAATTGAAGATGTTTGATTTTTATTTAATGCTCTGTATGGATTGATACATTTGATTTGTGATATGATGCTATGTAATGCTTTGTGCCAAGCTTTTATATCTGTGATGAATATATTGTTATATGAATATACAAAACCCTTTGGACCCGTTAAACGACATTTGAAATTCGATGCGACAAGGGAATCGAATTCCATTTGGTTATCCGAAACCCACATCGAATTGTAATGATGAATCTTTGTGATTTATAAATTTACTTTATCTGTGATCTGTAAATGAAGATAAGCGTTATGAATTATACCGCTTATTGATATTGTTATATCTGTGATGATTGATGTTGTGCACTATTGTGTTAAACCCCTGGACTACACTATACACACACCAATATGGGTTACACGTGGAAATCGATTAAGTCACAGATTTTTAAAATAGTTTTGAATTTGAATTTTGAATTCAAATGGTTTTATAAATGAATTGGGTTTAAAGTGATAAACTTTTGAAAAGGTGTTTTAAAAATGAAAGTTATTTTGAATAACTAAAGGAAGATTGAAATTTAAATCATTTGATTTAAATTTGAATTCAGTATCAGAAATTGAATTCTACATTTGGTATTTATGACGTAAAAAGGTTATACAAATTATGATTTCAAATTTGAAATGGAATGATTTTTAAAGCTATATCTTTGTGAGAGATAGTTGAACCCTATTTTGAAATCAAAGAAGATTTTAAATAGATTATATTTTATAAGATTGAAACGGGAAATGTTTTGAAAACAATAAAAGGAGTCTTTGATTTAAAGACCGGATCATCCAAGTTGAAAAGGAATTGTTTTGAAAGGCTATGAATGAATCTTTGTCAAAGATTGATGAATCTTGTTTTAAATTGAAAGGGGATCTTGAAAAGTGAATCTTTTGTTAAAAGATTTAAATGTAGAAATTGTTTAAACCATTGAAGGTTTGTGAAGAATCTTTGGTTTAAAAGATTGGAAATGGTAATTTGTTTTAACCATTTGAATGAAAGCTTTGGCTTTAAGCTGTGATTTAACTGAATGCCATATCCATATGCTTTTAAATATTGCGCTCACTATTCGGTTTAGCTGGGAGAGACCTTTGTGTCATATGGCCCATTCCGAATATGTGATACGACGTTATGGATAGCATTTGAAGACCGATGGTGAAGACTGGGTATTTGTGAGAACGATAGGATGACCTATCGATTGTCTCTGCACCGAGTAGCTACGGTATAGAGATTCCCTAAGTGATAGGAAGTCCGATCGGGATTTAAGATTCTGTGATTTGCAAGGGCTTCTTCGGAAGTGCCTTCGGTTCTGTTCGAACCCAGAACATACTTGTATGGATGTGTGTATGACACTACACTTTAAGATGTAAAACCAGTTTCTATCAAATACATTTCTGTTTGGCGGCGGAGATTTATTCTCTTAGCTTAACACTCTTCTCCGAGACGTACGAGCTCAGAGGTTATGTAATTGATGGTTACCTGCAGTACATTCCCAATTTGGTAGTGTGGCATACGAAGTGCTGCTGATCATTTGTTGATCAAAGCATGGCTTTTGTGAAAACGTAGCTTTGTGGACAAGACTTTGTCGAACTTCACAACCCGGAATGGTCGAAACAGGAAAGATGCGGCAAAGTTATTTGGGGGTAGCACCCCTTGAGGGTATGTTCATTTCCTTATGGATAGAGGTGATATCATGGTATGGAGCCCAGATATTTAACCTATGTGGTTACTGCAAATACATTACTTGTGGTTGTTGGTATCGAGCGCTCGGATAAAGGTTGATTACGACCGAGGGATGGCATACTCGTGTAGTAGTTACCTAGTTACAGAGGTAACCCGACCTTGTGTTGGCAGAGATCCGGTTAGGTTCTCGGGGCGTCCCTCCAGAGGCGTACCCATGTGGCACAGGAAGTTCCTTAGCCTGACCATTGTTGGAAATCCATTCTCCAATATGCGCCTTCTACGGTTTTAGTTGTAGAACCTACCATCTAATATGGTAGCTATAGTAGGCATACTACAATGGTACGTATGCTGGCTAAGATTAATATTATACTTTCGAAATGTTTTCCACTATGCACTAATAATAATATCAAATGGTTTTCGCGTATCAAGCATGTTTGACTATCATAAGGAGAAATCTTCCCCAAGTCTGTGTTCGCATTGTGTGTGTGGCGGGAGGCCATAGGGTAGTTTCATTTTCCAAAAGCATTGCGGATTTCAAATTTTTAATTCTTTTGTTTGTTTTTAAAGATAAACTGTTTTTGTTTGCTCATACCAGTCCCATGACTGACCCGGAGTTTATTCTTCCTTTTCTAAACTCTGGGTGCCCAATATTTTCCACACGGGAAGTCTAGAGTTGGGTTTTTCAGATAGTAGATATAGATATCGGTTCAGTAGCTTCTACCTTTCTCTTTGGTATTCTATGGAGGTCTTGGATATTGGAGTCTTTGGTCGGACGAGACTTGCTTACCTGGGTGAAACGAGATGGTGGTTCGGGCTTGTGATTTTGGAGTTGGCTTTGGAGCATTGGATTTGAGTTGCAGTTGCTGTTAGGAGTTTTGGTTCCGCTGCTTGTTCATTTACTTTTCCGCTGTAGCATTTCTACCTTGTATCTCTGATATTTCTTGTATCATCATTGATTGTATCATTCTGCATATTGTATCATTGGTTGTATATGATATTCGTTTCTTTCAATTCCGCTGTGTTGTTATACTTAACTGTGTCATAAGCTCCGGCACAATTCAGATTTCAACGGTTGAATCTGCGGAACTCAAGTACAAGTAGAGTACGGATGTCGATTTTCAAACGCTGGAATTTGGATCGTGATAAATTGGTATCAGAGCTGAAGGTTGAAACTTTAGCTCAGGAGTATAACACATTAAGTAACTCATTAGAGATAGGGTGAAGTATACCCTAGAATGAGTATATCCCTAAGATATCCGTCTGAATGCCTCAGTAAATTCTCTTACTATCCACTGATAGTGAGTATGAGTGCAAGAAGAAGACGAGATAGGGGACAGGAGAGTACCACTACAAATGGTCGATACCCTGTGACAGTGGAAACAACTTTCTCTATCAATCTCCTTTGATTCGTCTTTTCAATTCTTTAATGATTCCTGGCAGATTCGGGAAGAAGCTTTGATTCTGCATGGGACATAAACTCCAGATGGGTCAGATTTGTTTGTTTGGATGAATTGTTTTCTTTGGTTGCTATGGTTGATAGATATATTTTGGTTGTTTAAACTAACAAATTTGGGATTGCATCCATATATCTGTTTGTTCTGTTAGGTCTCGATATATTCTACGAGTGGTTAGTTATCTTTCGAACTAACCGATACCTCTGTATATTCATAGATCTGGTGACCCAAGTATCTTGATTCGTTCTTGTATCCATTATTGATATTCTGATTTGGTAAGCCAAATGCAGAATAATTATTCACTTTGACCGGGTAATTCATCTCTCTATCTATCATCTGTTCTTGGTTATCTCCCTTACAAATTTCGAGGACGAAATTTTCTTAAGGGGGAATCTGTAACATCCCGGATTTTAGCCCAGTTTAATTCGATAATTGGATTGATTTTTGAAATTAAATTGTAAATTTAATTATGAATTAATTAGAAAATTTTTAGAATTAATTATGAATTAATTAGAAAATTTTTAGAATTAATTATGAATTAATTAGAAAATTTAATTATGAATTAATTACAAATTTTGAGGACGATGAGACATTCCGATGACTTGACATCTCGAGTTCTTCCTCTTCAGGCATACTGAGGGGAATCGATTCCCAGTAGCCTAGTGGTTGTGATAGTAGTGAGAATTTTTTCCATAATACCGAGTGGTAGCATTTTTATAGTTATTAGCCAAGAGGGTAGTGTCCTATGTATTGAGTAGCTTTATGAGTGATGGTCGATCGTTAGATGTGAAATTCAATCCTTAGTCAATCTATTGTATTAATCTACACAAATCGGAGGGTAGAAAATGTATTAGAGAAGAACTTTTAGGTAAAAGACCTTAGGAATTCACGGACACTTGTATATCACATCCTATATAATCTAGAGTAGTATTGAAAGAAATGCATATGATCATACATATTAAACTTGTACTCATTCACCTGACTTTCGTCAGATTCATTCCCTTTCCTTCTGTTTCCCTACCATATGTGGATAGGACAGTAGGTGGTTGGCCCATTCTTGATGCTTGGAGAGTCGAGATTATTTTGGAGACTTCTTTTTACCGTATATGTTCTCTATGTATTTATCTATCTTATTAGTACAATTTATCTGTTTCCTTAGATTTGGAGCAATATTTTCAATATACTCTGCATTGGACCACATATTAATTTTATTGGACTGTGATTTGGATATTTTTAGAGATTGATATTTTTTGTGCTATATTTTTTTCCTTCTGCTGTGAGTTCTGAAAGCATAGTATATCTTAGATGATATCTTGTGATATTAGCCTCTGTCATATTAAATGTTACAAGCCTCGATGATCTGCATTTCTCGGCATTGAAAGTCACCCTAGGCTTTAGATCAATGTGTCGGGAGGTGCGGGTTGTCACTGCTTAAATTCAAGATTCTACGATATACATTGGAATCAGATGAAGTATTTAATCATGGAAGAAATAAATGATATGCTTGATAGAGGAAAAATGCTTAAAGAGGTAAATCATACATTTGTTCATCTTATCACAAAGAAGAAAAACGCCAAAACTCTAGGCTTATTTCGTTTTGCAATGTGTTATACAAGATTTTGGCCAAAGTATTATACATAAGTTTAAAATGTTTATGGAGAATCTCATATCAAAAAATCAATCCACATTCATTCAAAATCGTTGTATATGAGATTGTATTTTAATGGCATATTATATAGTACATGTGTTGAGCTAATAACAAGTTTATATGCATTAAAATTAATCTTAGTAAAGCTTACAACTTGTAGACAGAGGTTTTATTCTACTACATATGATGAAAGAAATAAATTTTACTAGAAAATGGATGGATACTATTCGTGAAATGGTATTCTCTCTCAGTTTTTCTATTATAAACCAAGGCAACCCTAATGTTAATTTCTAGAGCAGCACCGGAATTAGTTAGGACGACCTGCTATCACCGTAGTATTTTTGACTGTAATGGAATATTTCACTTTGTTGATGGGGAAAAAGCCAGAAGAGGAGAGATTAGCCCAGGTAAAGTGAATAATTGAAATATCATGTATTATGTACGCATATGGCATCATTATATTTGCTAAAGCTAATGCAATGCAACACCAAGATATCTTACGGAAATATAATTAAAAATAAAATAAAATCGCATTTAGTACAGTGGCAAAGGTGCATGTTGACTTCCTTAGTGACTAGGGATCAAGTCCCGTTGTCGCCCAAAATGTGGTGCGATGTTTTTTAGTTGGTTCGTTTCCAGCGATTTTTCTATGTATTTCAGTATTGTTTCTGATATGTGGCAGCTTTCTACCACGATCCGCCCTTCTCGACCATCTAAAATCGACACAAATACGCCACTGTATAACATGTCGACGATCAAGTGCCAGGAAAGGCGGATAGTTGAGGGAAAAGAAAGAAGATAGAAGAAAGAAGAAACTAAAATAGAATTTCACAATCGCAGCGGAACAAAATACAACAGTTAATAACAGATCTTTACACAAAAATGAAAACTATATCTGTTTTATATATTACATCATCAGAGTATCACAAACAAACAACAATTACCAGCCTGGCAATTTCAAACAATCATAGCAGCGAATATGAACATTTACGGATAATACGTCTCGGTCTCCAGCTCCACTCCTGAGCTCCCAAGCATCCTATCTTGTACTTTATAATACTCGGTCTGACCCGAGCGTTATAATAAAATAACGATCGACTCAGTCTGCAACACCAGTATGAGAAATACACTCAAATTAATTATTAAAGTTCAAAAATCCTTTGAAAACCAAAAGCATCTCGTAAAAACACGCCACAAATAAACATGTCGGGTTTTTACGTTACAATAGCCAAAATATTTCTTGTCAAAATCCACTGATATTATAATAGTGTCTAAACACAAATACTTATTCAAAATAGCCGAAATTGTTACATTTATTAAATTCTGGCAATACTAGGTTCTACAATCAAAACTGTAAATGGCACGTAGGAAAATGGACTTCCAACTATTGACTAGGCACTGGGGTACCACGTGTCACAGTACCTGGTCTAGATCAGCATACCGAGGATCCACCATAAATCCCTTGCAACACAAGACCGGGACTACCCCTTACTGGATAATCCCGAGTAAGATCACCCCATGGTTGGGATTAGCAACCGCACCACACAGTCGAAATAAAAGGGACATCTAGATAGGGATGACCTTACCCTAAGGGCGGTGACCCACTTAGCCTTGCTGCATAACCTTTTTGATTTTCGGTCATTCCTGGTTGATGAGGCTCAAGGCTAAGCGTTAACTTTTTAGAATATTTCACTTATAATGCTCACCGTCCTCCTGACCATGTTCTGAAAGCATTCATCCATACAATTCCGTTCTGGATTCGAATGGAACCGAAGGCACTACTCCTACTACATCCATTTTGGAATCACCCTCAGGATTAGTAGCGATTAGCCCTTGCACTTTACTGCCCCATATTCGACTCCAAGCTCTTGTCTTCATCACAAAAACGTACTCGTTGGATCGAATTGTTTTTGGATCACAAATCCGATCCCGATCTCTTTAAAACAACGTTCGTTATTTTCCGGTTAACTCAATCTCGGTTCTTTAGAAAATACAAGTCGAAGATAAGATCGGAGTTCACCTCCTAACCGTTAGTGGATGGATTTCCTTAACAACGTCCTAGAAGAACGAACGAGTTTATACGTACAATATAGCACCTTGAAAGGTAATTGTACCATATAATTCTCATACCTCTTCTAGATATTTCCAAAGTTATATTTGGGTCCAGATTTGATATTCGGTTATTTAACTATCAAACAAACAAACAATTCAACCAATTATTTCATTTCAACTGAAAACACCAAATTTCTTAAACTTAGATTTTTATAATTTAAATCACTTTTCTCAAAAATACGTACATAAAACATTTTAAAATAAAACTACTCTAAATCACTTTACTCAAAATAATACTTATGAAACTCTATAATAAATTTCCAATTACAATTTTAGCCACAAACTACTTTTTAAAATAAAGTTTATATAAAGTATAAATATTAGAAAATTTATTTTAAAAACATAATGCTAATTTAATCTATATTATAACTACCGCCAAATTTAATTCGAAAGGATTTACTTTAAAATTTTAAAAAAATTAAAAAATAATAAATTTCTCTAAAACATTCTTTTTAAAACAAATTTTAAACTTTAGGCTTATACATAAAAATTCCTTTGAAAATATACTTGGTTTTTCAAGTAAACACACTTCCATTTCAGAATAACCCATATAACCCTTTATAAATCCTGCTCGATTTATCTCAATCCAAATTTACGTCTCAATCCCGTAAATTTCTTTCAACACCTTGAAATAAAGCGCCCTTTAATTTTTTAAACACATTCCCCATTTCTTGGAAATCACTTTCAAAATATATACTTAAATTATTTTAAATAAGTTACTAAATTCTTTATTCAAAATGATACTTTTGAAAATCTATAAAAGTTTCCCGAGTAACTTAAATCAAAAATTTCCTTTTAATATAAAGTTATTATATCAAATATTTATGTTAAAATTTCCTTTTGAAAACATAATACTAATTTACCTTTAAAATAATTAAATACCATAATTACATAAATAAATATTTACTTTTCTCTTAAACATAATTAAAAATAATAATTTTTCTAAAACATTCTAAAACACATTTATAAACTTCCACTTTATACTTTGAAACCTTTTCTTTGAAACATACTTAGTTTTTTCAGGAAAAATACACTTTCCATCTTATAAAAAAAAATTCACTATTACTTTTAAAACAGTTTGCAGCTTCCTATAGAAATTTCCACAGAAATTTATAATTTCAAATTTATCCACTAATAAATATACCACTTCATTTATAAACCCAGTTTATAAATTTTCATTCCTCATTTCCTTCCCAATCACAGTTTCAAAACGCTTGACAAATTCTAAACCAATTTTCGAATTTAATTCCCTTAAATTCATTACTTAAAAATTCCTTCATTTCCTTATAAACCTAATTCATTTTATTTTTAAATATCATATTATATTCATCCAACCATAATACTGCACAAAAAAATTCCCAAATTAATCTATCACAGGGTATAATTAAAATACAACACAGATTATGACGATAATTTCTATATTATGAGGAATCCAATTGGAACCCTCCAACCTGTTTTCCTGCATCCACAGATGTTAGCACACAAATAAATATCGATCCAATCTGGTAATAATTTCACATTCAACCAATCAATCAATCATTTAAATATTAACCATTTAGATTAAATGGCATTCCAGATGCGAGTTAGATTAACTCACCCTGAATTGGCGTTTCAATTTTAAATTAAATCAAACCCGTTCGATTTAATTTAAAATGACCACAAACACTGAATGCCTCTAGATCTACACTACAGCACAGATTGAGACGCTGCGATTCCAGCGCTTCTTGTTTCGTCGGAATCTGGTCATGCATGCAAGAGATATGACTTGTTAAACATTCAAATATAATTTATAAACAAATTCTTTTTTTATACCATAAACGAGATCGCCGTTCATTAATTTCAGAAAAATCAAGGCCGAACAAAACGTCGTCTTCCTCCACACAAAAAAACACCATCGAACCCAAGTCGCCCCTCTTGGGTTCGCCACGCGGCAACCACGGTTAGTTCTACAACGATCGGCGACCACCAATGGAATCACCACATCGAGCTCCACCCTTGCCCAGAACCTCGCGACGCTCGGCTACCCCTACGCCTCACAATTCGTGCTCGAAACAACGACGAACATAGCCTCTTAACTCCTCCAATCGACGATAATACCCACGATCTACCGTTGGATAACTAGAGCTCGAAGAGCTCGACACTTTCCTAGTAGGAAGCTTTTGAAATGGGTGAGTAGATCAAGAGATAAACGAGGAAGAAAACGAGCCATTATCGGCCATTGAAACGAATGATGGCGGCTATGGTTTAGCTGAAAACGTGAATAGATAAACGATTTAACATAATATTTTATTATTAATTTCCAACAAATTTTCAAGATTTCGAACGAACTCCAAATTAGACATGCCGTCAGGCGTTTATAAGGTTATACCCACGTTCCGAACACAATGGAACGTGTTTCGGAAGCTAATTCAATCATATGTGGAAGATATCTTTTTGAATCAAGTTTAAATATTAAATTATCGATTTTAATTTCGACGTGTTTCTCACCCGTACGAACAAACGGTAACTCCAAATGCTGCAAAATTTGAAATCCAATAATAATTAACTATTACGGATCCAATGGAACTAGTTTTGTCGAATTCCTAGACTGTGCCCCGGAAGGCTATTTTAACTCGTCGATTAATTCGAGCGATTCTCAAAATCGTCGAAATCTTTCAAAATTTCGCTTTTGAAATTTTACTATCTTAATTATAAATCATACCGAATTTATATTCACATTGGAAATCATTCTGATTCATTTCGAATCAAAAACTGATTATTTGCATTATTATTATATATATTGATTTTTATTATTAAATTAATATAAAAATTCGAAATTAAACTTATCGACATTTGATTCCATTCAAAGGTCCAATACTAATAATTCTAACCCAACTATATATTTTAAATAAATTTTAGAAACCATTTTCATATCTAATTACACCATATTTACAAACTATCTCAATTTCAAATAATAAATTATTATTATTATTCAAATTCATTTGAATTACCATATTTGAAAATTTTGGCTAATTTTATTGATTTAACCAAAATTTCCTTATTTCCAATCAAATTATAATTCACATTCAAGATTTAAAATGAATTAAATGTTCAAAATCTAATGACCAAAATTCCGGGTCGTTACATTCCTCTCCCCTTACAAAAATTTCGTCCCCGAAATTTTTTAAGATAGGGAAATGTTTTCAAACTCATTAACTGTTAACCCGCCTTTTTACAAGGCCACGGACAGACGGATTTAACTAAAACAACTTCACAACTATCGAGGCTGAAACATGATGGGTTCGGTTTAAATGGATGACGGTCACTTGGATGGGTCGTTCGACATCATGGACCGTTCGGCTTTGGATGGATCGTTCGACATCAGAGATCGTTCGGCTTTGGATGGATCGTTCGGCATCCGGGATCGTTTGGCATCAGGGATCGTTCGGCATTGGATGGAACGTTCGGCATCAGGGATTGTTCGGCTTTGGATGGATCGTTCGGTATCAGGGATCGTTCGGCATTGGATGGATAGTTTGGCATTAGGTATCGTTCGGCTTTGGATGGATCGTTTGGCATCAGGGATCGTTCGGCGTTGGATGGATCGTTCGGCATCAGGGATCGTTCGGCGTTGGATGGATCGTTCGGCGTTGGATGGATCGTTCGGCATTGGATGGATCGTTCAGAATCAAGGATCGTTCGGCATACGAGTGCAAATTCGGCATGGCTACCTTGTTCGGCATACGAGTACGTTCGGCATGGCAACCTCGTTCAATGCAACGAGTGCGTTCGGCATGGTTACCACGTTCGGCATACGAGCGCGTTCGGCATGGGCCGTTCGGCCCCTGATGGGCTCGGTTTTTCAGAGAGCCCAACAACTACCTGGACATGTCTATAAATAGAACATGTAGGGCTTCAGAAAAGGGGGCTTCTTCTTCTTCTCTTCTGCCCTCTGACTTTCGAAGGCTAAGGCTAGTCTATCACTTTGTTACTGTAATCGATTGTTACAGCAACATAAAGGGAATTACTGGAGTGGACGTAGGCCAGAGTTAGCCGAACCACTATAAATCTGTTGTTCTTTATTACTTTCTTCTTAATTTTGTCTGTTCTTCACATTATTACTCTCTACATACACTCTATCTGTTATATGTGACTGTTAGTTGATGGTTTCATCTACATTTGGGTGTTAGTGACCAAGTTTGGCGCCAACATTTTGGTGCTTTCACTGAGAATTGAAGCACTCTGGAATTTTGGGGTTAGAAACTTGGATTCTAAGAAACAATGGTTAGGCCATCGGCAAGGAAGCAAGTGATAGAAAGGAGCAATCGGGAGGGAAGTCAAGAGGCTTCCTCTGGAGATGGAGCAGGTGGAGCATCCATCTATATCACCGAGAGGAGATGGAGGCGATGATGAAAAGACCAGAGGAGATAATGCAGGCTCTCCTCAAACAGTTCGCACAAGTAGGAAACGCTGGAGCTCAGATCCTTAGAGCGGGAGTAGAAGAACCAAATAGACAATCAAATGGAACGGCTCAACAGGGCGCAATCCCTAATCAGCATACACCTACTAATCCGGATGAACCTAGACTCGGGGGCACACCCCCCAACAACGATGAACTAGTTCAAGGGGGGATTCCAGTCAACACCACACAACAGGATGCTAGCATGGATGCACGAGCAAGAGATGAAGAGTATGTAACAGAATTCCCTCGTGAACTCGGAAGGCAGACCGGAGGCAACGGACAAAGACTACAGCTTAGCAACAATGACAGATTAGCGGAAATGTTCAGAGGGGCTATGAGAGGTGGATTGGTAAATAGAGACTTAGAGGATGTGAATAGGAGTCCTTTTTCTCCTACTATCGTGCAAGCTAGGAACTCACCAGAATTTAAGCAACCAAATGTGGAAATGTATAATGGAAAGACAGATCTGGCGGTTCACCTGACAAAGTACATGCGGCATATGGAAGTGCTTGGGGCATCAGAGGAAGTCATGGCCCGATGCTTTCCGTTGTATCTGACAGACATAGCAGCACTATAGTTTAAGCAATTGGAGAGCTGTTCCATTGGAACGTGGACTGGGTTAATTCAAAGGTTTATGAGATAGTTTTGGGTCCATATAGTCAGACCCAAGAACGTGATAACTTTGACATCGATAAAGCAATGGAAGGGAGAGTCACTCAGAAACTTCTTAACCAGGTTCAACGCAGCGGTAGCCTCAGTGGATCGACCCGACCCATCAATGGTTTTGATGGTAGCAGTTTCAAGAGTCGCGGATAATTTAGACTTCAAGATATCATTGGAACGGGACCCACCGAGAGATCTCGAGGAGTTCTACCATGAGGAGGAAAGATTGCTGAGACAGGAGATACGCATGCTGAGAGAGAAGGGAGAGAGGCTGAAGCTTGTGCGGTGTGGGGTGGAGGTCCATCTAGGGAGGATCCGAGTAAAGATGAAAAAGGAAAAAAGGAAAATAAATGGCAATGGTGGCACTTCGAAGAAACCACGGAGGGAGTCAAATTTTTCTTCTTACAAAAATTTAACTGAGGCTCTAGAAAGGATTTACTTGGACACTCGGGGGCGACTCCAATACCGAAGGCTAGCAAAGAGAGAGCCTTAAGAATACGAACGGACATCGGGAAAGCGTTGCCCATTTCATGAGCTGGATGGGCACAATATAAACAACTGCAGGCATTTCAGGGACATCATTGAGGAGCATGTAAGGAATGGTCACCTACAGCAGTATGTCAGGAATCGAGCTGCGGTAGTAGGACAGGAAAGACCACCACCTATGTCGAACGGAGATGGCACTGGATCTAGGCAACGTCAGCTCATTATCAACTAAACAGATTTATGGTTTTGAATAAGTAATAGAACTCAAAGTAATACGGCTAGGTCACTTACACACGTACGTGATCGAGGACGGTCCCTAGGCGTGCTCTGAGATGATGAAAAACCGTACTACTTGAATCTATGAAATCCTGCTTTCTTTCTATTTTTCTGCAAACTTTGGTTTCCTCTTTCGCACTTTTGACATTTGCCTTTCTTTGGTATGGTTTTGGAGTTTGGATTGAACTCTCGGTTTGGTTGGTTTTTTGGTTTGCTATTTTGGTTTGGATGTTTGATTTTTCGTATGGATTTCTGGTTTTCTAATTGGATTTGGATCACTGTATTAAAACAATTCATGATTAGCGATTACTGTCCTAACCGGAGAGACGAGCAGTAATCGCAAGTTACGAGTCCCTTCGCCGGAGAGCGATGGAATGGACTCTGACAGAATATAAAAGTCCTTGGACGGAGAGCCAATGCCGGTGAACATAAAAGTCCTTGGCCGGAGTGCCGAGGCCGGTGAATAAAAAAGTCCTTGGCCGGAGAGCCGAGGCCGGAGAATATAAAAGTCCTTGGACGGAGAGCCAAGGCCGGTGAACATAAAAGTCCTTGGCCGGAGTGCCGAGGTCGGTGAATATAAAAATCCTCTGGTGAATATCAAAGTCCTTGGCCGGAGTGCCGAGGCCGGTGAATAAAAAATCCCTTGGCCAGAGTACTGAGGTTGGAGAACATAAATACCCTTGACAGGAAGGTCAAGGCTAGAACAGGATAACATGACCCGGCGAGGTCTACGGAATCAAAGTTAAACTCGGAGAGGTTATGGATGTGAACATCTGCTATGAACGGTGGAGGATTTGGATATTGACCCGGAGAGGTCCTGGAGTCGGTTATTGAATATGGATGGAACATGGACTTTAGGTGTCGAATTTGAGGCTATTCAAAACGTACCTTCCAACATAAAGGCATGTTTTGGAGGAAAGTGTTAACCCGCCTTTTTACAAGGCCACAGACAGGCGGATTTAACTAAAACAACTTCACAACTATCGAGGCTGAAATGTGATGGGTTCGGTTTAAATGGATGACGGTCACTTGGATGGGTCGTTCGGCATCAGGGATCGTTCGACTTTGGATGGATGTTCGGCATCAGGGATCGTTCGGCATCACGGATCGTTCGGCATCAGGGATCGTTCGGCATTGGATGGATCGTTCGGCATCAAGGATTGTTCGGCTTTGGATGGATCATTCGGCATCAGGGATCGTTCGGCTTTGGATGGATCGTTCGGTATCAAGGATCGTTCGACTTTGGATGGATCGTTCGGCATCATGGATCGTTCGGCATTGGATGGATCGTTCGGCGTCAGGGATCGTTCGGCATTGGATGGATCGTTCGGCGTCAGGGACCGTTCGGCATTGGATGGATCGTTCGGCGTCAGGGATCGTTCGGCATTGGATGGATCGTTCGGCGTCAGGGATCGTTCGGCATTGGATGGATCGTTCGGCGTCAGGGATCGTTCGGCATTGGATGGATCGTTCAGAATCAGGGATCGTTCGGCATTGGATGGATCGTTCGGCATCAGGGATCGTTCGGCATTGGATCGATCGTTCGGCATCAAGGATCGTTCGACATTGGACGGGTCGTTCGGCATACGAGTGCGTTCGGCATGGCTGCCTCGTTCGGCATACGAGTGCGTTCGACATGGCTGCCTCGTTCGGTATACGAGTACGTTCGGCATGGCAACCTCGTTCAGTGCCACGAGTGTATTCGGCATGGCTACCACGTTCGGCATACGAGCGCATTCGGCATGGGCCGTTCGTCCCTGATGGGCTCGGGTTATTCAGAGAGCCCAACTACTACCCGGACTTGTCTATAGATAGAGCATGTAGGGCTTCAGAAAAGGGGGCTTCTTCTTCTTCTCTTCTGCTCTCTCACTTACTAAGGCTAAGGCTAGTCTATCACTTTGTAATTATAATCGATTGTTACAGCAATAAAAAGGAATTACTGGAGTGGACGTAGGCCAGAGTTAGCCGAACCACTATAAAATCTGTTGTTCTTTATTACTTTCTTCTTAATTTTGTCTGTTCTTCACATTATTACTCTTTACATACACTCTATCTTTTATATGTGACTGTTAGTTGGTGGTTTCATCTACATTTGGGTGTTAGCGACCAATTTGGCGCTAACAGTAACTTACCCCAAAACTTAGTTAAAATTCACATCTACTTCTCGAAACCTTTTAGCTCAATCCAAAACCATTTCCTTTTATTTCTAACTCAAATGCTTTGTTTTCAACATCATTTCAAAAGAAACTTTCTTAGTTAACCAAAATTTTCAAAATCTCCAAAAAAGAAAATTACTTCCAAAAATTTTGACAGCGTCTCCTTTGTACGGAGAGCGTTTCACAATATGACAATAGGCATAAATATATATACTTCGACCCACATGGTCGGAGCACAAAATATGCCATAATATATTATCATTTTCCAATTTTATTGCGTAGGCGTACCTTTTGATTAGCATTTTGAAAGCAAGCGGCTAATTAATATTGCATTTACGCACTCCAACTTTATCGATTGTCTCCTGTACCTATACTTACTCAAACAAGCACATAGGTTTTCAATAATATGAGATTTTTACAACCTTCCATTCATTAATCTTAGCCAAACACATCAATTGCATGGTCCAAACAACAAATTGCCATAATCCTACATGTAAACCATATTTTGTAAGCAATCACAAGTTCCCAACACTATTTCAATTTCCTTTACAAATCCATATTTCATTTTATATCACTCGAAAGGATTTACAATCTAATTTACTATTCTCAATTCATATTTACCACAGCCAATTCATATTTGTACTAATTAATCTCATATCCACAACAAATTGGTTTATAAGCCTTACTTGCATAAATTTCACCCTTTCCAATCCCAAATTGATCAATTTGCCTCATATTCATAATTCACTTTCATTTATGTGCAAATCCACTAAATTAAATTCCAATCCATTCCAATTTATTCAAAAACCAACTTTATTTATTTCTTTTAATTCATTTACTTTCTTTACGACAAACGACTAATTTTCTATGCAAATTTGCTATTATTCAAGCAAATAACAATTACTTAAGTTTTATACCCATTTTAAATTAATTCCAACACAATCTATATTAATTTCAATCCATAACGAATTATTCACAACCTTTGCATTCTTAATCCATTGCAAATATTAATTTAAATCCCTACTCTTACATTTAAATTTCATTATCCATACAGGTTCATTCAAGATCATTTCATAAGTTTGACAACAAACGTTTCACAATTTTCTTAAGTTATCTCAACACCATTACATCTACATTTCTTCTTACATCAATTTTATTTCCATTTTAATTTGATTCTCATCTAATCAACTTCCAATCCATTACAAAGTTTAATCCAATTAGTTTATTTACTCAATCCATTTTAATTTTTTTTATTTACCATCTCAATTCATTTTTGAATTTATTAATAACATGACCATTCCAAATATTCTATACCAGAACTGGGCTTTATTTTACTTTTTAAATTTTTAACAAGCTACCAAAATTTTATTCATTCCAATACAAATTCCATTTAATTAGCTTACGCTAAATTCATCTTCATACAATTCTTTTGAATTTAGTTGAGTGAGAATTTTGTTCATTCAATATTATTTCAACTTGATTAAATTTCCTTTCATTTAATCCTTTACCAATTTAATTCAAGCTCAACTAAATTTTATTAAGCCAACTTAAATTCAAACCATTTTCTTTACTAATTTAAATAAGAATTGAATTCCATTCAATATTATTTATCACACAACTGAATTTTGATTTCAACTCAATCCAAATTCATTTCAATTCCTTATAATTTAAGTTAAATCCAATTCAATCGAATTTTTATTTCTCCATTCAATTTAAATTTTTATTTCCCAATATATAAGTCCAAAAACTTATTTACTAACCTAAGTCCATTCACCTTTTATATCTCACTTTGCCTTACCTCACTTTACATTTCATTTAGGATTTAAATTTTGAATTTCCTATAAAATGCCAACCTTTTTATTTTGGTTTTACAATTCATTTCTCTATTCATAAGTTCCCTAAATTATTTACTTAAAAGCTTATATTGCTCATTTTAGTCCACTTACATCTTATAATCATAATTCTAGATTATGTATGTAACACTTAATAGGTGAAATGCATAAATTTTCATTACACAATTATAACCCACAATTATATAATCATTTTACATTTCAACTTTATATCCAATCTAATTCGATTCCAATTTCTATTTTATTTAACTTATCTCAAGTTAAATTCAAATATATCTTATTCACTTCCATACACTCAAGTTAAATTGTAATTCCAGGATTAAAATTTTCATTTTCCTTCTTAATAATATAAACTTCACTTTATAAGTTCAATAGTCGATTCATCTTAACTTTTCACATTATTAAAATAGTATTCCCAGAATTCAATTACCTGGTTTTATTTCAAAACCTTTTTGAAATAATAATCAACACATACCCACCTGGTATATTAATCAAACTTCTGGATTCCAAAACACTTGGTTTTTACCAAAACAATTTCCCCTTTTGAAATCTCTAAAAAACTTGTATACCCAATAAGTCCAAACAAATACCATAACCAATCTCCACGATAACAATCCATCAATTTAGAAACTCGAAAATGAATACCGATGATGCAGCCATCATCATCGGGATTATTTTCCAGCGACTGAAGTGAGTTCAGTGCTTCCTTACTACCACAAATTCCCTTTCAAAAACAATTTCCATTCAAAAATATTTCTCAAAATAATACTCCATTATTTGCTTCAACATTCTAGAAAACATTTCAAACATTACCAAGATTTTAAATTCCGAAACCTTTTTTTTTAAATTCATTTAAAGCCCTTTTCAAAATTTTCGGGATTTAAATTCTGGTTTAAATCAAATTTTAGTTGTACTTATAGAATTCTATTTTAGTTCACTTCCAATTTGAATCAGATTAAATTCTATTTAAATTCATTTAACTTCCAATTTGATTTCAATGATTTATAGCTTTCAATTTCATTAACACTTAATGAATTATATACAATCAACTAACAATTATATAACAACCAAATCATACCCAACATAACCAAATTATTAATTTTATATTCAATTTGGTTTATCTCTTTTATATATATATATATATATATATATATCCTGTTATATAATTTTAAAAGAATCATTTTATATTCGGCATCTTAAATTTCCAATATTAACTTTAATTAAGTCCGTAAGCCGTACATATATCATCCGTGAGCAATATCAATCTAATCGCTTATTCGATCACACAATTTCACTTTCAAACTAGTATCGTTCACACGACACTCTAGTGCGGACTCAGATTTGGTTCCTTGATTGGAAACTGTTACTCTCCTTGCATAGCCATATACTATGATAGAGAATTCCAGAATCAAACCAAAATCCATATCCAGGGTTCGCCGTCAAGAATCGAGTGAAAAATGCTAACTTGGATCGATATAAATCATCTCGAAATTTTGTGCTCGAATTTGGATCAAATCGTTATGCGAACAAAATAATATACGTACAACTCACGTATTACCTTCCAATGGATTTCTATCCAATTTATCTATACTAAATTATTTTATTGGCTTTTATATTTTTTTCACTTAATTACTCACAATCCATTATTCAGTTAGTATATTCATTTCTTTACATAGCATATTCTTTAACATTATCTTTTCTTAAACATCATATCATAGAATTTGCTTACTTAAGTTCATTTTAAACATTCTATATAATTTAATTAAATTCAGTTTCATTTTCCAATTGATTCTTAGCTATACCAAATTCTTTTGTTTACATTTACTTCAATTTCAGTTTCAGTTAATAACCAATTTATTTGTGGAACATTTTATTAATCATCACTTTAATTTATAGTCATTCCATAAAAGTCTAACTTCTTATATATGACTTTTCTTAGTTTATACTTATCTCAAAAGTTACAAATTCAAAAAAAAAAAATTATATGCAATTTATATTTATTTTCTATAACCAATTTATAAAGATATAATATGATTCATTTATCTTCTTTCTTAAGTTCACTTACTTGTTCCATTTATCCATTCATCATTTCATCCTATATTTAAGTATATATAAAAAAAATTCACAACCAAATTTTCCATTTGTATACATTTAATTCCCTTTGAGTTTTCCTTACTTGTATATTTCAATTACTTTCAGGTTCTGTTTATCTATACAATATCTCATTACATATCCAAACATCATTTTAACTTTTAACATTTGGTAAGTCTTGTTATATGTTATCAGAATGTAATTTTGGTATTATACAAATTTATAGAATTTCATTTTACTAAAGTAGAATGTTCACAAATTTAATTTGTTAAAATCCTCTTTACCTTTCAACTTTAAAGTTTTCCCAAAACAATAGGCTTAGATATCTTAATCCTCTTATTTTATAAATTCTGGTTAGTCACGTTTCATTTGAAAATTACTAATTAACATAACTTAGAAATTTAAATGCCCGGTTCTTTTCAAATCGTTTGAAATAAACATATACACTTATATCTTTTTTTTATATATATAACAAATCATACCTTTAGAGTTTAAACCAAAACCCATTTACCCAAAATAATTTCGAAGAAAAGCAAAGCTTTTTAGAAGTCTCCTCCACTTTGAGACTCGAAAATGAACGTCGATGATGCCGCGCAGTCATCACCGAAATTATTTTCCAGCGACAGAAGAGAGGAGTACTGAATTCATTCCTTTTTTTAAAAAAAAAATCCTTTCAAAATAATTCCATAAACATTTTCCAACTAATATTACTATATATTTCTTCAAAGCTTTGAGAACCATTGTCGAAACCTCCGGGTCTTAAATTCAATTTTTCAATTTAAATCTGTTTTAATTCATAAGTCACCTTTATAAAATATTCTTATAGGATTTTTTCTTAAAACATTTCACAAGTGTTTTATCATTGTTCAATTTTGTAATTCACCTTATTTATTAAATTACAATATCCAATTAATGATAATAACCAATATTTTAATTCCTAATGAAAACTAATGAAAACTGCAGCCGCCTCTTTTATAATGGATGACCATAAATTATCAATTTTCTTTCCTCAATTACTTCCAATCCGTGAAGTTTTAGCCAAAGTTGTTAACTACAACATTATAGATCACGACGAGATCTTTAGATCCATACGGATGTGATGGAGTTTAACGTCGCGTGGAGGGAGATAGGGGGGCCGACGCCTGGGACTTGCGCATGAAATTCAAGAGGATGCAGGTGGCCGAGCATGGCCGTGCTGGGGGCGAAGGTGGCTCTCGTCGAAGGCTACAATATGGCGCTTCCTGATCGAAGTTTCGTCGAGCGTGGAGATTGCAAAGTTGAACCCTAGTTTTGAAGCTATGGGTTCATGTGCTTGTAAATTTCCTGAAGAAGTGAACGTGAGAGGAAGAAGAGTGTGTGTGCGGCCACGATCTGAAGGAAGCAAATCTAACGGCCTGAGATTGATTAAGGTTTAAAATTATATAATTAAGTTGTAATTTATGATAATAAAATTCGTGTAAACTTCAAATATTCATATCTTTTTCATACGAGGTCGAAAACGCGCGAAACCAGTTGCGTTGGAATCGTATGGACGAGCACTACGCGATGCAAATGGATTGGAGTCGTTTGGAGTTAGTGAAAATTTTGGGTAAAATTAAACGTCCGTTTAATTTTATTCGAAATAAATCGCTAAAACGGAATTTAAAATCAAGGTGAGAACTTCTCACTCAATCGAATCAGTTTCGATTTTATTTTAAATAGTTAGATTTAAAATATTTGAATGCATGTTTGAATGATGATTGTTATCTATTGATTGTTAAAATAGACATTAAACGCCGTTAGTAAGCGGATGTTATTTATTAAAAACATATACCGCGAATATTTCATAAACAGTGAAATTGGTATTATATATAATAACAATATATATATATATTGGCATATGTATATATTGCAGTTGTTGATTTCCCACATTTTTTTAGCGGATGAGACCCTATTGCGCCGTTATTAAGCGGATAATATTTTAAATCCCATATACCGCGATAATTTCGTACTGGAGCGGAATTGGTATTGTGCTAATGTTTGTGGATGCAGGAAAACAGGTTGGAGGGATCCAACTGGATTCCTCAACAGTTTTTATTTGATTTCAGATATTTTGATATTTGATGGATTATCATATCGATATATGATATCGTTGTTGTCGTGATTGACTATTTGGTATGTAGCATCATTGGACCAAATTTGGAATTTTGAAATGATTTCAAAGTGATTTTTGAAAGTATACGTTTATAAAATATTTTTGGAATTGATTCATTTTAAATAAATAAACGTTATAATTTTAATGTTATAAAAATTATGATTTTTGAGAAATATGGTTAAAGTTGATTTTTGAAAATATGGATTAATGTTTTTATAAAATAGTTTAAATTGGATTTTTGAATTATTATAAAAAGTTTAAAAATAGGATTTATAAAATTTGATTATTTTATAAATCAAGAGAATGATGAAATTATAAAGGAGATTAAAGATGTTTTAAAATAATAGTATAAATTGATTTTATATAAAAGATTTATAAATTGATATTTATAAATTAAAATGTTAGAATTATAAAACGAGTTTTTATAAGTGTTAGAATGAATTGTGAATGAATTTCATAAATGAATGAAATTCATAGAATTATAAACGGTGAAGTTATAAATGGAATTTTATAAGCAGTAGGTTTATAAAATTTGAAAAGTTAATTGAAGAATGGATTTTTGATTAAATGAATCTTGTAAGTTATAAGATTTATGAATTGGGATGTTTAAAAAAACGATTTTTGTAAACGAATAAATTATAAGTATTTAACTTATAATATGAACTTTTAGTTTATAATTGAGTTATAAACTGGAATAGGTTAATAAAGGAATTTATAAAAGGAAGTTAATATAAAATATAGGGTAATAAAGGAATTTATAAACATTGTTTTATAAATTCGTAAACAACTTATTTTGATAAGTAAATTGTTGAAACCTATTAATGGAGTTATATTCATGTTTTAGACAGTGAATAATCCTTTAAAATGAAATGAATAGAAAGGATGAAATTTGTTAACAAAATATATTCACGTTTTTGAATAGTGAATAATATGTTAAAGAAATTGTTTTGAATGTGATGTTTTAAAATAGAATTAAAACAAGTTAACGATGTTTTAAATGTGTTGAGATTCGAAACCATAGATTTCAACATTGATTGTTGAAATAGACGTTTTCCAGAAATAGAAGGAAATGGTGGACTATAACACTATTGTTATAGTAAATAATTTCCGAAAGGAAATGTTTTGTATAGTATTGGGATTTATATATCTGTTTTAAATTCGAATCCCTATACTAGTGATTTTGGGTTGTCGTAACAATGTTTTACGCAACATTCGTTTTGGCCCAAATAAATATGTTTAAGAGCATGATTTCCTTAAAGAATGAAATATATACTTAATTTCGATTTAAGTGTATTGAATATTTTATAAGTGTTGAAAATAAATAAAATTTGTGAATTACTTATGAATAAATAAGTATGGAAAGGTTTTCCAATATAAAGGGAATATTTTGGGAATTTATCTTTTTGAAGATAAATTGAAAATGAATAATTGAAATCGTATATGCATGGATATTTTGGAATGTAAATTCACTATGGAATTTATAAAGAATGGGGAAATTTGTTTAAAAATAAATATTGATTTATTTTTGAGATATTGAATTTTATATCTTGTAAAGATATTTTGGAAAATAAATAATTTGGAAAATTATTTGGAATCTGGTGATGTGTGCATATCCATTGATGGTTCAATAACCGACTATCAATATTTCCCTTTGAATGGGTATTTGATGTGATTTGTTTGAATTTGAATGCCACACTTATTTTTGAATAAGCGCTCACTATTCGGGTTAACCGGGAAAGGACCATGGGGTCGTATAACCCATTCCGAATATGTGATACGTCGTTATGAATTGCATTTGAAGACCGGTGTTGAAGACTGGATCTTTTTGAAAGCGAAAGGACAACTCGTCGATTGTCTTTGCACCGCGTAGCTACGGTATAGAGACTCCCTATGTGATGGGAAGTCCGGACGTGATTAGAGATTATCCGGATTGCAAGGACTTCTTTGTAAGTGCCTTCGGTTTTGTTCGAGCCCGGAACAGACTTGTATGGATTGTATGTCTGACGTTACAAATTGAGATATAAAGCAGATTTATTTCAAATATATTTCTGTTGGTGGCGGATAATTTATTCTTTTAGCTTAACACCCTTCTCTGAGACGTACGAGCTTAGAGGTTATATAGTTGAATGTTATCAGCGATATATTCCCAATTTGGTAATGTGACATGCTGAGTGTTGCTGTGAAATGATCATTGTGTTGATTATTTGTGATAGGATCGTTTATTTGATCGTCTATCTTGGTGATCATTTCTATGATCATTTGTTGACCCAAAGCATGGCTTTTGTATAAAGTATGTTTTTGTGGACGTGACTTCGTCGAGCCTCACACCCCGTGAATGGTCAAAACAGGAAAGATGCGGCAAGGTTATGAG
The DNA here is from genome assembly GCA_030765085.1 of Allium cepa. Lineage (NCBI taxonomy): Eukaryota > Viridiplantae > Streptophyta > Magnoliopsida > Asparagales > Amaryllidaceae > Allium > Allium cepa. The sequence goes on along the minus strand of CM060929.1, from coordinate 904,787,343 downwards.
GGGTAGCGCCCTTTAGGATATGTGCATTTCCTTCTGGAAAAGGGTGGTATCATGGTATGGAGCCCAGATACTTACTCATGTTGAAAACACTTTGTTATGATTGTGTGAATTGATTGCGAGCGCTCGGTGAAAGGTCCCAAAGGACCGGGGGATGGCATATTCGGTCAGTTGTTACTCAGTTAGGGGTAACCCGGCCTTGTGTTGGTAGAGATCCGGTTTGGTTCTCGGGGATGTCCATCCAGAGGCATTCTCATGTGGCAATGGGAAGTTCCTTGGCCTGATCATTCGTTGGAAATCCAAAGAAACAATACGAGACTTGTACGGTTTTAGTTGTATAACCTGCTATGGAATGTGGCGGTAACCTGCTATTGAACATAGTTAGCTATAGTAGGCATAGTTCGAAATGTCTATGCTGGCTAAGATTTATATTCTACTTTCGAAATGAATTTTTCTCTACACTATGCACTAGTAATAATATCAAATGTTCTTTTAAATGCGTATCAAGCATCTTTGACTATCATAAGGAGAAATCTCCTTCGATTCTGCGTTTGCATTGTGTGTGTGTGTGGGAGGCCTTATGGTAGTCTCATTTTTAAAAGCATTGCGAATTGACTTTAAAAATATTCCTCTATTTTGATTTTTAAAGATAAATAAACTGTTTTGAGTTCTCACACCAGTCACATGACTGACTCGGAGTTTATTGTTTTCCTTCCTAAACTCTGGGTGCCCACCAATTTCCACACGGGCAGTTAAGAGTTAGGTTTATCAGGATATTCTGGATATTTAGGAGTTGCTGGAGGCAAGCTGGATGGCATGGCGTATTACTAGTATGTAGTATTTCTTTTTCCGCTGCACTGTTTGTTGTTGTTGTTGTACACTCTGATGATATGATGTAATGAAATGTAATGTATAAAATGTAATAACTGATATAGTTCATTGTTTAAAGATTATTCATTTATTATTATATGTTATTCCGCTGCGAATTGTGAGATTCTGATGTTGTTCTGTTGTTTTCTTTCCGTTCTATTTTCTATTCTCTATTCTCTCTATTTTCTATCTTTTCTATCTTTTTCTCTCTTTTTCTGTCCTTTTCTTTTTCTTAAACCATAACATTTCGGGTTTCCGGCCTTCGATTTCTCGGCAGTCGATAAAGTGAGTATCGATGTTGAATTTTCGAAAGTCGAAAATTTCCGGGGCGTTACATTTGGTATCAGAGCATATGGTTAAGCGACAACCATAGTTCTGTTGGGTATTACTCATTAGAGATGGAGTCAGTAGTACTCTAGATTGAGTTTGAGTGTAATAATAGCTATGAGAGCATATTTGTTAGTGAATATAAAATTGTTTTATATTGTGATGATTGGTTTATTGAGTGGCCTATGAACCTTCGTCAGCACGGTCTGGACAACTATGCTGAAGGGGTTTATAAACACTAAAACAGAACAATTCGGCACAATATTGTTTTAAATTGGGTAAATGAAATAATTTTACCTTGATTATATTTTATATATAAAATAAATAATTTTTCAGAATGATTAAAGTGTATATAAGTTGATTGTTAAGTTGTTTGGATAATTTAAATAAAAGAATAATTGTATAAGCAAATGAATTTAAAGTTAAATGGAGTATAAACTTGAGTTATATAAATGAAATTCAACTTTTGTAATTGAATTGAATGAATGAATTGAATGTTAATAAATTGAATGTGAATTTAATTGATATGGAATAATGAATATAAGAGTTAATTCATTAAAATCTAATGTTATTGAAAGTTGAATAGTTGAATAAAAATCAATTAATTAAACCAATTGATAAGCAAAGGAATTTGATTGTAATTAATATACATTGATTGTTATATGATTGTTGTTTGATTGTGTATAATTCATTAAATATTAATGAAATTGGAAGCTAAAGTAATTGAATAAATTCAATTGGAAGTTAAATGAATCTTAAATAGAATTGAATTTGATGTGGAAGTGAACCAACTTGAATATGAATTAGTAAATATAAACTAATTGAAAAAATGAATGTTAGTAAAAACATCCACTGTATATGAATCATATGTGATTAACTTGAAAACCAATTCATTGAATATTAATGAGAATATGAAGGAATAGATATTGGTTATGAATGATAGTTGGTTGATGTTTGCATTTGTTGCTTTTACTGCATTTGCTATGTTGACATATATAGTTATTATGTTGCTATATGTTGTATGTTGATACTATTGTCTATATACATTGTTCTCATGTTGTTTGTTAAGTGTTTAGTAGGTGCGGATCGCGTTTGCTTCGCATCTGGAGCTCGCTTTCGCGCTATATTAGCCGTATATGCTCGCTAATAAAATATAAGGTACATATCTCGGATTACATACCGTACTTTTATACTTTTTCCCTTCGGGATGCCTCATTACTTGATGAGATGTATATTTGTGATATATATACTGTCATTTTTTTTTCGGATCGAGCCGCGCAAAGGAGACTATGGCAAATTTTTCCGAAAATTTAAGGCGTCAGAAAATTTGAGAAAATTGGAAAATTTTGAAAACTTTAACTTTGATTTGGAATTGAAAGTTAAACAATAGTAGTTGTTTTTGAAAAGATAACGAAGTATGATTTGAAAACTTAGTAAAGTATTGTAAGAAGTTTAACTATGAACTTTGAAAAGTTCATAGATTCTGTAATTTTTCTTACTTGTTAATTTCGAGGACGAAATTCTTTTAAGGGGGGAAGATTGTAACGACCCAGGATTTTTAGTAATTAAAATTTGGATATTTAATTTATTTTAAATATTAATAAGTGAATTTATTGGTCGAATAAATTTTATTTTGAATAATTGGATTTAATTGAATAATTAAATCGATAATTTAATATGTTAAATTATGGAAATAATTGAAAATTGAGTTAAATATGATTGAAAATGATTTGTAAAATTTTATTTTATCATATTGGAGTTAGAACGATATTTTTGAACTTTTAAAATCGAATTAAAAGTTTATTTGTAAAAATTGAATATTTTAATATTTAATCGACTAGTGAAAATAGCCAATTTTTGAACAGTCTCAGAATTGAACGAAACTAGTTCCATTGGATCCGTAATAGTTAGTTATTACCGGATTTCAATTTTCGTGTCAATCGGAGCTATCGTTTGATCGTGGCAGCTCGAAACGCATCGAATTATTTTTAATTTTAAATTTGGCGAGTTAAAATAGCCATTTTTCAAAAAGTCTCGGATTTCGACGAAATCAGTTTCATCGGATCCGTAATGTGATATTATTGTAAGGTTTCAAATTTCGTGTCAATTGGATTTACCTTTTGTCCGGTACAAATTAAAACGCGTAGAAAATCGTTTAAATCGGTTTAATTTAAATTGAACGTTTGTTGCCATAACTCGCAAAGATGTCAGAGTTAGCTTCCGAAACCTGTTCCATTGTGTCCGGAACGCGGGGTAAACCCTAGAAACGCTGGTTACGGCGCGTAAATCGGAGTTTGGAAAACCCGGATGAATAGTGTTCGTTTTTTCTCTATAAATAGCTCATAATTCTCAAAAATAAAAAAAAAGAAACTAAACCCTAATGAAAACTGCAGCCGCCTCTTTTATAATGGATGGCCAGAAATTATCAATTTTCTTTCCTCAATTACTTCCAATCCGTGAAGTTTTAGTCAAAGTTGTTAACTACAACATTATAGATCACGACGAGATCTTTAGATCCATACGGATGTGATGGAGTTTAACGTCGCGTGGAGGGAGATAGGGGGGCCGACGCCTGGGACTTGCGCATGAAATTCAAGAGGATGCAGGTCGTCGAGCATGGCCGTGCTGGGGGCGAAGGTGGCTCTCGTCGAAGGCTACAATATGGCGCTTCCTGATCGAAGTTTCGTCGAGCGTGGAGATTGCAAAGTTGAACCCTAGTTTTGAAGCTATGGGTTCATGTGCGTGTAAATTTCCTGAAGAAGTGAACGTGAGAGGAAGAAGAGTGTGTGTGCGGCCACGATCTGAAGGAAGCAAATCTAACGGCCTGAGATTGATTAAGGTTTAAAATTATATAATTAAGTTGTAATTTATGATAATAAAATTCGTGTAAACTTCAAATATTCATATCTTTTTCATACGAGGTCGAAAACGCGCGAAACCAGTTGCATTGGAATCGTATGGACGAGCACTACGCGATGCAAATGGATTGGAGTCGTTTGGAGTTAGTGAAAATTTTGGGTAAAATTAAACGTCCGTTTAATTTTATTCGAAATAAATCGCTAAAACGGAATTTAAAATCAAGGTGAGAACTTCTCACTCAATCGAATCAGTTTCGATTTTATTTTAAATAGTTAGATTTAAAATATTTGAATGCATGTTTGAATGATGATTGTTATCTATTGATTGTTAAAATAGACATTATATGCCGTTAGTAAGCGGATGTTATTTATTAAAAACATATACCGCGAATATTTCATAAACAGTGAAATTGGTATTATATATAATAACAATATATATATATTGGCATATGTATATATTGCAGTTGTTGATTTCCCGCATTTTTTTAGCGGATGAGACCCTATTGCGCCGTTATTAAGCGGATAATATTTTAAATCCCATATACCGTGATAATTTCGTACTGGAGCGGAATTGGTATTGTGCTAATGTTTGTGGATGCAGGAAAATAGGTTGGAGGGATCCAACTGGATTCCTCAACAGTTTTTATTTGATTTCAGATATTTTGATATTTGATGGATTATCATATCGATATATGATATCGTTGTTGTCGTGATTGACTATTTGGTATGTAGCATCATTGGACCAAATTTGGAATTTTGAAATGATTTCAAAGTGATTTTTGAAAGTATACGTTTATAAAATATTTTTGGAATTGATTCATTTTAAATAAATAAACGTTATAATTTTAATGTTATAAAAATTATGATTTTTGAGAAATACGGTTAAAGTTGATCTTTGAAAATATGGATTAATGTTTTTATAAAATAGTTTAAATTGGATTTTTGAATTATTATAAAAAGTTTAAAAATAGGATTTATAAAATTTGATTATTTTATAAATCAAGAGAATGATGAAATTATAAAGGAGATTAAAGATGTTTTAAAATAATAGTATAAATTGATTTTATATAAAAGATTTATAAATTGATATTTATAAATTAAAATGTTAGAATTATAAAACGAGTTTTTATAAGTGTTAGAATGAATTGTGAATGAATTTCATAAATGAACGAAATTTATAGAATTATAAACGGTGAAGTTATAAATGGAATTTTATAAGCAGTAGGTTTATAAAATTTGAAAAGTTAATTGAAGAATGGATTTTTGATTAAATGAATCTTGTAAGTTATAAGATTTATGAATTGGGATGTTTAAAAAAACGATTTTTGTAAACGAATAAATTATAAGTATTTAACTTATAATATGAACTTTTAGTTTATAATTGAGTTATAAAATGGAATAGGTTAATAAAGGAATTTATAAAAGGAAGTTAATATAAAATATAGGGTAATAAAGGAATTTATAAACATTGTTTTATAAATTCGTAAACAACTTATTTTGATAAGTAAATTGTTGAAACCTATTAATGGAGTTATATTCACGTTTTAGACAGTGAATAATCCTTTAAAATGAAATGAATAGAAAGGATGAAATTTGTTAACAAAATATATTCACGTTTTTGAATAGTGAATAATATGTTAAAGAAATTGTTTTGAATGTGATGTTTTAAAATAGAATTAAAACAAGTTAACGATGTTTTAAATGTGTTGAGATTCGAAACCATAGATTTCAACATTGATTGTTGAAATAGACGTTTTCCAGAAATAGAAGGAAATGGTGGACTATAACACTATTGTTATAGTAAATAATTTCCGAAAGGAAATGTTTTGTATAGTATTGGGATTTATATATCTGTTTTAAATTCGAATCCCTATACTAGTGATTTTGGGTTGTCGTAACGATGTTTTACGCAACATTCGTTTTGGCCCAAATAAATATGTTTAAGAGCATGATTTCCTTAAAGAATGAAATATATACTTAATTTCGATTTAAGTATATTGAATATTTTATAAGTGTTGAAAATAAATAAAATTTGTGAATTACTTATGAATAAATAAGTATGGAAAGGTTTTTCCAATATAAAGGGAATATTTTGGGAATTTATCTTTTTGAAGATAAATTGAAAATGAATAATTGAAATCGTATATGCATGGATATTTTGGAATGTAAATTCACTATGGAATTTATAAAGAATGGGGAAATTTGTTTAAAAATAAATATTGATTTATTTTTGAGATATTGAATTTTATATCTTGTAAAGATATTTTGGAAAATAAATAATTTGGAAAATTATTTGGAATCTGGTGATGTGTGCATATCCATTGATGGTTCAATAACCGACTATCAATATTTCCCTTTGAATGGGTATTTGATGTGATTTGTTTGAATTTGAATGCCACACTTATTTTTGAATAAGCGCTCACTATTCGGGTTAACCGGGAAAGGACCATGGGGTCGTATAACCCATTCCGAATATGTGATACGTCGTTATGAATTGCATTTGAAGACCGGTGTTGAAGACCGGATCTTTTTGAAAGCGAAAGGACAACTCGTCGATTGTCTTTGCACCGAGTAGCTACGGTATAGAGACTCCCTATGTGATGGGAAGTCCGGACGTGATTAGAGATTAGCTGGATTGCAAGGACTTCTTTGTAAGTGCCTTCGGTTTTGTTCGAGCCCGGAACAGACTTGTATGGATTGTATGTCTGACGTTACAAATTGAGATATAAAGAAGATTTCTTTCAAATATATTTCTGTTGGTGGCGGAGAATTTATTCTTTTAGCTTAACACCCTTCTCTGAGACGTACGAGCTTAGAGGTTATATAGTTGAATGTTATCAGCGATATATTCCCAATTTGGTAATGTGAAATGCTGAGTGTTGCTGTGAAATGATCATTGTGTTGATTATTTGTATAGGATCGTTTATTTGATAGTCTGTCTTGGTGATCATTTCTATGATCATTTGTTGATCCAAAGCATGGCTTTTGTATAAAGTATGTTTTTGTGGACGTGACTTCATCGAGCCTCACACCCCGTGAATGGTCAAAACAGGAAAGATGCGGCAAGGTTATGAGGGGTAGCGCCCTTTAGGATATGTGCATTTCCTTCTGGAAAAGGGTGGTATCATGGTATGGAGCCCAGATACTTACTCATGTTGAAAATACTTTGTTATGATTGTGTGAATTGATTGCGAGCGCTCGGTGAAAGGTCCCAAAGGACCGGGGGATGGCATATTCGGTCAGTTGTTACTCAGTTAGGGGTAACCCGGCCTTGTGTTGGTAGAGATCCAGTTTGGTTCTCGGGGATGTCCATCCAGAGGCATTCTCATGTGGCAATGGGAAGTTCCTTGGCCTGATCATTCGTTGGAAATCCAAAGAAACAATACGAGACTTGTACGATTTTAGTGGTATAACCTGCTATGGAATGTGGCGGTAACCTGCTATTGAACATAGTTAGCTATAGTAGGCATAGTTCGAAATGTCTATGCTGGCTAAGATTTATATTCTACTTTCGAAATGAATTTTTCTCTACACTATGCACTAGTAATAATATCAAATGTTCTTTTAAATGCGTATCAAGCATCTTTGACTATCATAAGGAGAAATCTCCTTCGATTCTGCGTTTGCATTGTGTGTGTGTGGGAGGCCTTATGGTAGTCTCATTTTTAAAAGCATTGCGAATTGACTTTAAAAATATGCCTCTATTTTGATTTTTAAAGATAAATAAACTGTTTTGAGTTCTCACACCAGTCACATGACTGACTTGGAGTTTATTGTTTTCCTTCCTAAACTCTGGGTGCCCACCAATTTCCACACGGGCAGTTAAGAGTTAGGTTTATCAGGATATTCTGGATATTCAGGAGTTGCTGGAGGCAAGCTGGATGGCATGGCGTATTACTAGTATGTAGTATTTCTTTTTCTGCTGCACTGTTTGTTGTTGTTGTTGTACACTCTGATGATATGATGTAATGAAATGTAATGTATAAAATGTAATAACTGATATAGTTCATTGTTTAAAGATTATTCATTTATTATTATATGTTGTTCCGCTGCGAATTGTGAGATTCTGATGTTGTTCTGTTGTTTTCTTTCTGTTCTATTTTCTATTCTCTATTCTCTCTATTTTCTATCTTTTCTATCTTTTTCTCTCTTTTTCTGTCTTTTTCTTTTTCTTAAACCATAACATTTCGGGTTTCCGGCCTTCGATTTTTCGGCAGTCGATAAAGTGAGTATCGATGTTGAATTTTCGAAAGTCGAAAATTTCCGGGGCGTTACACAAACCCGACCCGACCCATTGACAGCCCTAACCAGTGGCTCTTTTACATTTCAAATCGATTCATAATTGATATCAAAATATCATATTCGCTTCAAAAATCAAATCCATTTCAAATATCATCATATCTATTCAAAATGTAAGGTTCCGTTTCAAAAATCATTTTCCACCTCAATATATCATTTCGAATTTCAATTTAGTTTGCAACTTCATTTAACCCAATTCGTATTTACATTCAAGATTTAAATATAAACATTTCACCTTATTGACTAGCTTGAAATTTTATAAAATAGTTTTAAGTAGTTTAAAAGTAGTTTAAATAATTAAAATAGTTAAAAATACTTAAAATCTTAAAATGGATTTGAAATAGATAAATTAGTTTAAAATAATTTAAATTGGGTTAAGTAGATTTAAAATAGATTAAAATAGTTTAAGTATTTAAAAATGGTTTATATAACAGAGTAATTTGGAAAACAAAATAAAACAGCTTCAAAACCAAACCATTTCAATTATAACTTCCCAATTCAAAACAAATTCCAATTTCCATTTTACCGATTCAATTTCGATTTCAATTCAAGTCAATGTCAACTTTGACTTCAAATTAATTCAATTTTACATTCACCTTCAATTTATTCAATTTCTATTTATATCGATTTTTAGCTTGATTTTTCAAAATATCAATTTATAACACTTAACAAAATTATCATTCAATATTCAAATTTAAATCCCGATTACAAATATGATTCAATTTCAAGCTCAATTTCAAAATATCATTTTATATCGCTTTTACTTAGTAATATTCAAAGCTCGAATTAAGGTTAAATCTTTAAACAAATCAATTTTCGAAATTCAATCATATCCCGATTTTAAGTTCCAAAGTCTCCACTTTAATTATTTAACAATTTCTTTTAACCAAAATTTATTTCGACATTCCAAACTCAATTTTTCGATAAATTTGATTTCTATAAATTGATTTCTATTTTTAACTTTTAAATCAAAACATTTAAATAAATTTCAAATCGACGATTTTAAAAACTATTAATTTAGCCAATTCGGTGTCCGTATATAATTTTCTATCCTATGACCAAGTAATTATTTATTTCAATTAAATGTCAGGGATGAATATATATCACTTAAATCTATCATAGTGTCATATGTATGCATAACAGGTTATATATAAGCAAATAAACATCCAAACATTTAAATATCAACCAATAGCATCCATCGAAATAAATCATCCAATAGACAAAACAATTCATGGCAATTTCATAGTTATCAATGTCAGGTAATTTAATCGCAATTCAATTTTAATTTCAATTTAACTGTCAATTAAATTTTCAACAATAAATTCGAATGACAATCTATATGACAATTAAATTTTATCAAACAACGACAAATAAAATTCATATCACTTCATAATATCATATTTAACTAGCATAAAGATATTCAGTACGTTGTGAGCGTTATAAAACACTCACCTTGATTTCAATGTAGTTCCAGCGTTTTATTTCGAATAAAATTAAACGAGCATTTAATTTTACCCAAAATTTTCACTAGCTCCAAACGATTCCAATCTAGCTCCATAGCGTAGTGCTCGACAATACGAACCTGTCGCAATTTGTTTCGTCCAAAACGGACCTCGTATGAAAGAGTTATGCATTTTAGAAGTTTACACAAATTGAAATATAAATAATTTTACATTTCTTTTAATATTTAACCTAGCTTCTAATCTGGACCGCTCGTTCCAAACCCCTGCATCCAGACCATCACCTTGCTTCTTCCTCTCCCTACAGTTTTTAACGCACGCGACCTAACCCAAATAGCCGGCCCTAACCCTAAATCACGCACCACCCTACGAGCATCTCCACGTAGATCAGGCACCACCATTTGAAGCGCCACCCACCACTCCATGTTCGGTTAGAGCATTGTTGAACTCGGCCTCCCCATGGCCTCGGAATTCATGTGCGAACGTGGCACAAACGCAGCCAATTTTTGAGCTATCCACTTCGAGTTAAACGATCTCCACCGTTGGAAATCTAGCTCTCGTCGAGCTCTACAATGTTGCAGTTGAACACTTCGCGTAAAAGTCTATGGATTTAAAGAAAATGAGGGAGGAAGTGTGTGTATTCTCGGCCATTGATAATAGAAGGAGGCGGCTCTGAATTGAAACCCTAGCCAGGTTGAATTTTTGAAGAATGAATGTATTATGGTCCTTTTATATAAAACACTATTCACTCCGAATTTTCGAACTCCGATTTACGCACGGTGACCGACGTTTCTAGGGTGTACCCTGCGTTCCGGACACAATGGAATAGGTTTCGGGAGCCAATTCGATCATATGTGCGAGTTACGGAAATAAACGATCGATTTTAAATTAAATCGATTAAACCGATTTCTATGCGTTTTGGCTTGCCCCGGACAAACGATAAATCCGATTGACACGAAATTTGAAACCTTACAATAATATCATATTACGGATCCGATGAAACTAGTTTCGTCGAAATCCGAGACTGTTTGAAAAATGACTATTTTAACTCGTCAAATTAATATTAAAACAATTTCGATGCGTTTCGAACTGCCATGGTCAAACGAAAACTCCGATTGCTACGAAAATTGAAATCTGATAATAACAAACTATTACAGATCCAATGGAACTAGTTTCATCCAATTCTGAGACTGTTCGAAAATTGGCTATTTTTCAGTCGATAATTAAATATTAAAATATTCAATTTTCACAAATTTACTTTTAATTTGATTTTAAAAGTTCTACAACATCATTCTAACTTTAATATGATAAAATAAAATTTTATAAATCATTTTTAATCATATTAAACCCGTTATTCAATTATCCCATAAATTCCAATTTTAAAACTTATTAACTCTATTATAATCCCGATATAACTTACATTCACTTTGGAAACCAATTTGAATCATATTAAATCAAATTTCAATTATTCACTCTATTTTCATATATTAAATTTCAATACCAAATTAATCATATCAAATTCGGAATTTAATTATTCAAACATTTGTAATATTAAATTTAAACGAATTTGATTATTCTTAAATCACTATCTTTTGAAATATTCAAAACGAACTTATAAGATTTAACTTTTAAAACCAATTCACATCTTAGAACACTATTCCCATTTTATAGTTATTCAATTATTCAATAAGTTTTAATATTTAATTTAAACAATTTACCTGTTCAATATTCAATATTTGATTTTAAATAGATTTTACTTATCAATCAATTACTCTATCATACCCAATGAATTCGACATTTATTATCCTATCCAACTATTGATTACAAAGGCATTCACTAAGTAGGATTTATTTTTCAATACTTATTACTATTCAAATCTTCGAAACAATCTATTAAAATTTGTATTTCTACCTAAATAATTCACAATTTTTTTATTCACTTATTTACATTTGTTTTTCCATATATTCCCTTAACCAAGTTATAACATTTGAGTTAATTCAATTAGATTGGAACTCCATTCAATCTATAAATAATTACTTGGATATTTATTGTCGCAATTCATCCCAGTTATTATTATTCCAAACGAATTAATAATTTTTTTCTAACATTAAATCACGAAATCTTATTAAATTAACTATTTTAATTATCGGAAATTTACGGGTCCTTACACTCTCCCCCGCTCAAAACTTTTCATCCCCGAAAAGGAAAAAGAAGGGAAAAGGAACTAAGTATAGAATTCAACATTAGATATATTTTATTCAAAGTTACCAACTTATAAACAATGAAATTCCATTTATAAAGTCATAACTACGCTTTCACTAAGTTACTCCGAACGGCTTTCTAACTTTAAAAGTTAGTTATCAAAACAAGTTATAAAATTTTAAAACTTGAAAAAATTTCTAACACCCGGATTTACGGAAAATTTCGGCAGAGTCTCCTTTGCGTGGCTCGATCTGAAAAAAAATGACAGTATATATATCACAAATATACATCTCGTCAAGTGATGAGGCATCCCACAGGCAAAAAGTGTAAAAGTACGGTATGTAATCCGAGATATGTACCTTATATATTATTAGCGAGCATATACGGCTAATATAGCGCGAAAGCAAGCTCCAAATGCGAAGCAAGCACAATCCGCACCTACTAAACACGCAACAAACCACGAGAAACTTGCATATATGAAAATAATATCAATATACATTATATAGCAACATAACAACTACATGTGCCAACATAGCAAATGCAACAAAACAACAAATGCATCCACCAAATCAATTATCATCCAACAAATCCATAACCAATCAATATAAATTCACTTCTCATTAATATTTATTGACTTGGGTTTTAGTTTTAATCACAGTTGATTTATTAACGTTGGATTTTACTAACATTCATTCTCAATTCAATTAGTTAACATTCACTAATTTATATTTGCATTAGTTCACTTCCAATTTGAATCAAATTAAATTCTATTTAAATTCATTTAACTTCTAATTTGATTTCAATGATTTATATCAATTTCATTAACACTTAATGAATTATATACAATCAACTAACAATCATATAACAACCAAATCATACCCAACATAACCAAATTATTAATTTTACATTCAATTTGGTTTATCTCTTTTATATATATATCCTGTTATATAATTTTAAAAGAATCATTTTATATTCGGCATCTTAAATTTCCAATATTAACTTTAATTAAGTCCGTAAGTCATACATATATCATTCGTGAGCAATATCAATCTAATCGCTTATTCGATCACACAATTTCACTTCCAAACTAGTATCGTTCACTCGACTCTCTAGTGCGGACTCAGATTTGGTTCCTTGATTGGAAATTGTTACTCTCCTTGCATAGCCATATACTATGATAGAGAATTCCAGAATCAAACCAAAATCCATATTCAGGGTTCGCCGTCGAGAATCGAGTGAAAAATGCTAACTTGGATCGATATAAATCATCTCGAAATTTTATACTCGAATTTGGATCAAATCGTTATGCGAACAAAATAATATACGTACAACTCACGTATTACCTTCCAATGGATTTCTATCCAATTTATCTATACTAAATTATTTTATTGGCTTTTATATTTTTTCACTTAATTACTCACAATCCATTATTCAGTTAGTATATTCATTTCTTTACATAGCATATTCTTTAACATTATCTTTTCTTAAACATCATATCATAGAATTTGCTTACTCAAGTTCATTTTAAACATTCTATATAATTTAATTAAATTCAGTTTCATTTTCCAATTGATTCTTAGCTATACCAAATTCTTTTGTTTACATTTACTTCAATTTCAGTTTCAGTTAATAACCAATTTATTTGCGGAACATTTTATTAATCATCACTTTAATTTATAGTCATTCCATAAAAGTCTAACTTCTTATATATGACTTTTCTTAGTTTATAGTTATCTCAAAAGTTACAAATTCAAAAAAAAAATTCTATGCAATTTATATTTATTTTCTATAACCAATTTACAAAGATATAATACGATTCATTTATCTTCTTTCTTAAGTTCACTTACTTGTTCCATTTATCCATTCATCATTTCATGCTATATTTAAGTATATATATAAAAAATTCACAACCAAATTTTCCATTTGTATACATTTAATTCCCTTTGAGTTTTCCTTACTTGTATATTTCAATTACTTTCAGGTTCTGTTTATCTATACAATATCTCATTACATATCCAAACATCATTTTAACATTTGGTAAGTCTTGTTATATGTTATCAGAATGTAATTTTGGTATTATACAAATTTATAGAATTTAATTTAGTAAATTAGAATGTTCACAAATTTAATTTGTTAAAATCCTCTTTACCTTTCAACTTTAAAGTTTTCCCAAAACAATAGGCTTAGATATCTTAATCCTCTTATTTTATAAATTCTGGTTATTCACATTTCATTTGAAAATTACTAATTAACATAACTTAGAAATTTAAATGCCCGGTTCTTTTCAAATCGTTTGAAATAAACATATACACTTATATCTTTTTTTTTATATATAACAAATCATACCTTTAGAGTTTAAACCAAAACCCATTTACCCAAAATAATTTTGAAGAAAAGCAAAGCTTTTTAGAAGTCTCCCCCACTTTGAGACTCAAAAATGAACGTCGATGATGCTGCGCAGTCATCACCGAAATTATTTTCCAGCGACAGAAGAGAGGAGTGCTGAATTCATTCCTTCTTTTTTTTTAAAAATCCTTTCAAAATAATTCCATAAACATTTTCCAACTAATATTACTATATATTTCTTCAAAGCTTTGAGAACCATTGTCAAAACCTCCGGGTCTTAAATTCAATATTTTCCAATTTAAATCTGTTTTAATTCATAAGTCACCTTTATAAAATATTCTTATAGGACTTTTTCTTAAAACATTTCACAAGTGTTTTATCATTGTTCAATTTTGTAATTCACCTTATTTATTAAATTACAATATCCAATTAATGATAATAACCAATATTTTAATTCCTAATAACCAGGTAAGCTAAATAGGTCACAATAATTTCTGAAAATTTTCTTTATATACAAAATATAATTAGAGCAAAATTATTTCATTTACCTAATTTCAAAACAATACTATGTCGAATTGTTCTGTTTAAGTGTTTAGAGATCCCTATCAATGACGTTAATTACTCGTATTCGCCAGAATCCATAAGCCACTCAATAAATCAACCGACACAATATAAAACATTTTATATCACTAACAAATACGCTCTCTCATATATATACTCTCAGCGACTCATCATAGGGTATAACTACCCTATTTATAAAGAGTCAGACCCCACAAAGCTAAGGTTATCGCTAAACCAAAGCTTTGATACCAACTGTAACGACCCGCCATTTTGGACAGTTTAAACCGACGATCAAATACACATGTCTATTCCAAACCATTCAAAAGGGCAGATGGTTATTGGGGTAAATAAGAACAGAAAAGAAAGAGAAATAAAGGAATGAAACAACACAGAATCTCGCAGCGGAACGATAAAATGTAATAGTCAAATAAACAGTTCATGAAGCTATTTACTATACTTTGACAATTATTTATACAACATTTATCAGAGTTATACATATACAACAGAGCAATTAAAATAATGCAGCAGATAGCATGATGCAAGGGTAATAATAGTAATAGTATACCTAATCTTCGTCTTCATCCCCCAGAATAGATCTTCAAAAATCTGAAAAAACTCAGGACTGACCTGAGCGTAATGAAAAGACAAAACACTCGAGTCAGGACTAAAATATCCTTATGAAAGTTAAATCAATCGTAAATAAATATGAGTGTAACGGCGTCAGAGATGTTTACGGGGTTTGACATCTCATATCCAGTGTCAACGTGCATGCAATAACTCAAGAGATGTTACGGGAATTTCCATCTCTTAAGGATCTGTTAAACTATCTACTATGTAGTAATGTACGCTAAGTAGATAATGCCTATTAGTAATATAAAGTATCAAAATAGCGTTAAGGCATTACCATAATCCCCCATAACACATTTTATAATGTCATAGTCTATACAGCACCGTAAGCCCCACCGTAAACTGGTGGTTATCAGAGGGTACCCCATAGGTATAACACAAAACATAACGTAGTGGTCGCGAATAGGATAATCAGTATGACAAGGTACATGAGGCGATACCAACTAGGATACTAGTAGTTGCGTGATCCGGACTGATGTTGAGCATAGCCAACAGCTACCCCAACACCGCGAAACAACACTCCCAAATCAAACGGTGCACCCAAATCGAATCACAAATGTAATAGATATGGTATCGAAGAAGTGTGTCCGCTAGAGATGGCGAACCTCAATGGCCTAGCACGGCTCCTGTTTTAGTCATGTCAGGGGTCATCCAATATCGCTCTCTTTCTTCAGTCAACGCGTTCACCAAACCATCCACTTCATTCTAGATCAACACTCCACGTATAACAGTTATTAAAGTGGTTTTCGGTATCGACAGAGAGTATGTCCATATCCGATCCCGGTCTCTTTAATAACTACGTATTATTACACCGGTGGCTCTTTTACATTTCAAATCGATTCATAATTGATATCAAAATATCATATTCGCTTCAAAAATCAAATCCATTTCAAATATCATCATATCTATTCAAAATGTAAGGTTCCGTTTCAAAAATCATTTTCCGCCTCAATATATCATTTCGAATTTCAATTTAGGTTGCAACTTCATTTAACCCAATTCGTATTTACATTCAAGATTTAAACATAAACATTTCACCTTATTGACTAGCTTGAAATTTTAGAAAATAGTTTTAAGTAGTTTAAAAGTAGTTTAAATAATTAAAATAGTTAAAAATACTTAAAATCTTAAAATGGATTTGAAATAGATAAATTAGTTTAAAATAATTTAAATTGGGTTAAGTAGATTTAAAATAGATTAAAATAGTTTAAGTATTTAAAAATGGTTTATTAACAGAGTAATTTGGAAAACAAAAAAAAACAGCTTCAAAACCAAACCATTTCAATTATAACTTCCCAATTCAAAACAAATTCTAATTTCCATTTTACCGATTCAATTTCGATTTCAATTCAAATCAATGTCGACTTTGACTTCAAATTAATTCAATTTTACATTCACCTTCAATTTATTCAATTTTAATTTATATCGATTTTTAGCTTGATTTTTCAAAATATCAATTTATAACACTTAACAAAATTATCCTTCAATATTCAAATTTAAATCCCAATTACAAATATGATTCAATTTCAAGCTCAATTTCAAAATATCATTTTATATCGCTTTTACTTAGTAATATTCAAAGCTCGAATTAAGGTTAAATCTTTAAACAAATCAATTTTCGAAATTCAATCATATCCCGATTTTAAATTCCAAAGTCTCCACTTTAATTATTTAACAATTTCTTTTAACCAAAATTTATTTCAACATTCCAAACTCAATTTTTCGATAAATTTGATTTCTATAAAATGATTTCTATTTTTAACTTTTAAATCAAAACATTTAAATAAATTTCAAATCGACGATTTTAAAAACTATTAATTTAGCCAATTCGGTGTCCGTATATAATTTTCTATCCTATGGCCAAGTAATAATTTATTTCAATTAAATGTCAGGGATGAATATATATCACTTAAATCTATCATAGTGTCACATGTATGCATAACAGGTTATATATAAGCAAATAAACATCCAAACATTTAAATATCAACCAATAACATCCATCGAAATAAATCATCCAATAGACAATACAATTCATGGCAATTTCATAGTTATCAATGTCAGGTAATTTAATCGCAATTCAATTTTAATTTCAATTTAACTGTCAATTATAGTTTCAACGATAAATTCGAATGACAATCTGTGACATCCCGGAATTTTTAACAATATCAATTTAATAATCTGTAGTTAAAATTAAATTGATATTGATATTTTGTTAATAATTATTCAGATAAATTTAATAATCTTCTTCAATAAATATTTAGATTGGTTATTTTATCTTTTAAATGATATAAATTGATTTCTGTTTACAATATAAATATATGGTTCATATTTTAATTAAATTGGATTTAGTTTTAAATTTAGAATATATTCAACAAATGTTTTATGGTTTAATAAAATGAATATTTTGTAAAATGATTTTTAATTTAATAATAAGAGAGTTATAAATACAATATTGATATTGTAATGTCTTTTTAAATAAGTTTTGAATAAGAATTTGTAATCTTTATTTCAAATTGAATTTATATGTATAACTTGATTTGAAAAATATTTGATTTTGAATTTAGTTTGAATTTAACTTCAAAAGTATAAAATCTAAATTGTTTTAATTTTTATTTGTATAAGTTTATAAACATGATTTGTTTTTGTTTTCATTTATAAATTTATACACATATTCAAATTTAAACTAACAACTTAATTTAAGCTAATACATGCATTATTTTGTATATAAATACTAATTACTTTTAAAGGAAATACAAGTGTTAAATTCTTACGCATTCAATTTGACAAATGTTGTTAAGTTTGATAAGTGTTAAAATTAGTTTTTATTTTCTTTTCTTACATTAAATCTGAAAATACATTAGTTTGCATCATTCATACATAATGCATTTTCATTTCTTAAATCAAATGAAGATCAAAATTCATTTTCATATTAACAATCCACAAATTCATCAAATTTCAAATCTGCATTCCTTCAGATCCAAACAACTGCATATTCAAGCCAACCTGCATATTAAAAGATCAAAACTCCTCATCAAATTCAAATAAACCTGCACAATCAAAATCTGCATCCACAAATTATCAAGAATCAGATCTGCATGTTCCTCTTTATTACAAAATCAATCTGCAAATTCACCAATGATCTGCATGCCACCTGAAAACAGAGGGGCCTGCACACTTTTATTTTCTGCATATAAAAGAATCCACAAATCTGCATATACAAGTTCATCTAAACACCTGCATGCAAGCATCTTGGTCATGGAAAAACATATGAAAAGGAATTGAAGCATAACAGAACCACACCTGCATTTTTATAAAGTCTGCAATTTTTATGTCTTCTGCATAAAGGAGATCAGAAAGCATACCTGCACATCATATGTCTGCAAATTTCAAGTGACCAACATGAGATCTGCATTTGTTTTCTGCATTCATCAATTAGGTGAGTAACAAATTATCTTTAAAACTAATTTAAATCAATATAGTTGTTGAATTGTTGCCTGATGAGTATGTTCAATATGTTTGTGTATACATGAGATTGAATTCCTGTTTGTTATTGATTGATTCTTTTCTGTCCTGGATTCCAGGCTTAGATATAATTCAAAATTTCATAAACTCAAGATTTAATCCAAGTTTAGATGCAAAGTAAGTTGTATTGTATTCATCAGTTCATGTTTTAAAAGACAAGAAGTTAAAATTATGAGTTAACTCTGGAAACAGGGAAAAGCATCATGCATGCTTATTTTTATCAAAACTCAAACAAATGGATGTAGTAATTTAGTAGTATAAATCAAATATTTAAACTGTAACTTGATTTTTAAATCAAGTAATAGGAATTTTAGAATATTGTTTCATTTACTGTCTGTTCTTAAGCAAAAATAGGATTTTGATCAATTACTTGCATTCTGTAGTTTAAGAAAATTAATAACTCTTCTGAGTTATTAAGTAAAGATTATAGATACATAGAGAAATCTGAAATGAGAATAATGATTATTAGATTGGTGGCAGTTTGGAAATTTTTGTGTATGAACCCTAGTTTGAACAGGGGGTTAAAGATTGGGTCAGTAAGAAGTGTTGGATGGATCGAGTATTCTGGTTTTTGGAGAATATGTAGTAGGTGTATGGATAGTTTCATTGCCGTAGGGATGGATTTTCTGATGGTCAGAGCGACATGAATTTGCCGCCGACAGGTTGGGACTAAAACCTGTAAATCATGTTTCAGGTTTAGGCTTCTAAAGCTAAATTTTTGAATTCTTGTTAATTGCTTGATCTGGGTTAATGTTGGAGTAGTGGTGAGCTTCTGTAGTTGTTTGGATCATCTGAGATGATCGGAAGAGGTGGCGGCGACATGATTTCTGGTGATCTGTTTTGGTTTTGGGGATTTTCAGGGAATGTCTGTAAATGACTCGAAGCAGGTCAATGAAAGACTCGAAGTGGATAGGAGATTGACTCGGAGTAGTGAAGTAGGAAACTCGAAGTAAAATTAGGGGGGTCGGGTTGAACTCTGTAGTTTTCCAGGTTTCAGAAATAAACTGTTTTCTTTGTAAATATGGGTTTTAAATTTTTTTTAAAATCTGTAGTTTTGTTAAAAGGTAAAGTTTTAGTTTGAATTCAAATGCAAGTTTGAATTTCTAATT
Source organism: Allium cepa (assembly GCA_030765085.1). NCBI lineage: Eukaryota > Viridiplantae > Streptophyta > Magnoliopsida > Asparagales > Amaryllidaceae > Allium > Allium cepa. Next base: position 904,767,165 of record CM060929.1, on the reverse strand, counting down.
TGAATTCAAATTCCAGTTTTTGTTAATAAATTTAAGTTTCAGAAATTTAAACTTAATTAACCATTTGGTTTGATAAAATAGTTTAAACATTTTTAATAATAAGATTTTATAGATATGAATAGATTTGAAGTTAATTTCAAAATCTGGAAATTAAAAAGTTAAATTTGAATTTCAGTTTTAAATTTTAAAACAAGGGTTAAATTTGAAGTTTTAAATTAAAATGAAATTTAAGTTATTGAAAGTTTTGAAATGACTTTAACTTTAAAAAAATTCATAGCATTTGTTAGATTTGCAATTTAAATAAGTTTAAATTTATTTAAAACTTTGATAAGTTTAAAATTGTTCTATTTTAAACTTGAATTTAAATTGAAATTTAAAGGTAATTTCATAAGTACTTTGTTTAAATTAAATTGTTTTAAACATAATTAAGTTTTGTTTTATTTTGAAAATTAAATTAAGATTTATGTTTTAGAATTAATTAATAAGGTAATTAAGATTTGTTAAATTATTTAATTAATTAATTGATTTTGAAATTAATAATTGATTAATGATTAATCAATTTATAATTAAGATCATTAATTAAGTTATTAATTAATGATAAATGAATATTAATTATGCAATTAAGTTTTAAATTAAGGTTTATTAATTTAATAATTAATCTTTAATTAAAAAATGATTAAAGATATTTTTAATGGTAATTAATTTAAGTTAATTACTAAATAAAATAATTTGAGGATGGTTAATGAAGGTCATTAACCAGGATTATTTAATAATTAATTAATATGGTTAATTTTTTTATAATTAATTAGATTAATTAATTTAATATTAATCATTTATAAATGGTTAGAGAGTACTTACTTGATAAAGTAATTAAGAAATTAATTACTTAGTGTAATTAATTTAATTTAATATGATTGTTTATTTTAATTAATTAAGTTTAATTAATTTTAAACATTTGAGTTTTATAAATAATTACTTTATGCAATTAATGATTTGGAAATTACTTAGTTAAGTAATTAATTAATAATTACATGATTGTAATTAAGTGGAGATGTTTAAGTATGAGATAATTTGGATTAATTATTTAGTAATTAATCAAATAATTAATTGAGAAATTAATTTAAGGATAATTAATTTGGTTTATAATAGTAATTAAGTTAGTTAATTACTTAAGGTAATTAATAATTAAGGATCATTAATTATTTTAATTAATGATGTAACTAAAGATGATTAATTATGACTAATTAATCAATGTTAAGTAATTAAAGGTAATTAATTAATGTAATTAATTAAGGATTAAGATAATTAATTATGATTAATTAATTAATTGAAGTAATTAAAGGTTAATTACTGTTTGGTTGAGAATAATTAATTGGAGAAATTAATTGAGAATAATTACATAAGTGTAACTAAGAGTAATTAATCAAGAGTGATTAATTAAAGTAATTTATGATTGATGAATTGATTGTAATCAATTAAATAATTAAGTAAGCAAGGTTTATATTGATGATGTAATTAATTTAATTTATTTTAAATTAATTAAAGATGAAGTAATTAATTTAATTCATTTTAAATTAATTAGAGATTAGTGATAGTTAATTTAATTCATTTTAAATTAATTATATTGTGATGAGTAAATCTTTGCTTATGTATGAATGGATGTCATTGATTGACTTGGATGCTTTGTGATCTCAGTAATGAGATAAATATTATTGTGTGGTATGGATGTTTGATTGTGTGGTGATGATAACATAGGTTATCAATTGTGATGGTGATATATGGTATATCTATTTGATATTGATGATGTGGATACCTGTTATGTGATAATGTTGATTATCAGTTATGATGTATGAGTTATCTATCTGTATGTATATATATAGTTAAATTGTTTTAAAACCCTTAAAACAACTCGGACCTTAAAACACACACTTTGGATTTCGATGAGACCGGGATCGGGTTTCCATATTTGGATATCCGAAAACCACATCGATTCCAAATAACGTTAGGTCGTGTATCAAAATGGAGCTTTGTGAAGACTCGAGGTGTAAGGGCTATACGTCAGTATAACTCTGTGGGTGATTCCGTAATGAGTTTGACGGAATTTGTTCTTATAGATTCGAGATGGTGATTTAAAGTGCAAGGGTTATTGTCGTTAACTCTGAGGGTGATTCCAAAATGAGTGTAACGAGATAATGCCTTCGGTTTCGTTCGAACCCGGAACGAACTTGTATGGATTGAATGCTTTCAGAACATCGTCATGTGGACGATGAGCATTCTAAGTGATATGTCCTATAAAGGTAATCGTAACCTCAAGCCTCATCAACCGGGAATGGCTAAAACAGGGGAGGTGCAGCAAAGCTTCGTGGGTTGCGCCCACTGGAGAGCAAGATTGATCCCTGTCTAGAAGTCCCTTTATATTTGGCTGTGTGGGTGGTTGCTAGCTACAACCACGGGGTTGTCTTGTTCGGAACTATTCAGTAAGGAATGGGTCCGGCTTTGTGTTGTAGGGGGTCGGGAGTGATCCTCGGTACGTTGATTTAGGCCACGTACTGTGACGGACGGTACCCCAGTAGCCCTGCCGTTGTATGGAATCCAAAATCCAATAAGTGCCAACGGTTTTGATTGTATTACCCACTTTTGTGGCTAGTAGCTGGAATTCAATAATGTAACAATTTCGGCTATTTCTTATTTATTTGAAAACCCTAGACGCTATTATAATATCATCGGATTTCCTATCAATGTTTTGGTTAGCGTAAGGTAAAAACTTTTCCATGTTTATGTGTGGGAAGTCTTACGTGACACCTTTCTTTTCAAAAGGTTTTTTTTAAAAGTTAAGCAACTTTAACCTGTTACTCGCACCAGACCTATGTCTGACCCGGAGTTTATTTTTGTTTTTCATAAACTCTTGGGTACTCAAATTTTTATGAGTAGTCAAGGGTGATTCAGGTTAGGATTCAGGTAGCTTTGACCAATTGTGGAGGAGCAATGGAGCAGGAGGCTTCTGCGTATAGATATATCTAGTTTTCCGCTGTGTGTTCTCTGAGTTGTTGTATTGAGTTGTATAACTAGACAGGTGATTATAGCTGTCTAGTATGAGTTGATTATGCTGTGTATCTCTGATATTGGATGTAAACTATGTAATGTTATGTTATTAATATAATTTATTCGTTCCGCTGTGTTAGATTCTGATGTTGTTTCTTTCTTCTCTTCTATCTTTCTCTTTTCTATCCCTTTCTTTCTTAATTCATGACGCAATTTTCTGGAAGTGTAAAGTCGGGTCGTCACAGTTGGTATCAGAGCATTAGGCTGAGTGAATACCTAGGCTCTGAAGTGTATCTTTCTTTAGGGAGCATTAGGTTGAGTGAATACCTAGGCTCTGTAGTGTCTTTCTTGAGAGAGCGTATTTGTAATTTTAATATATATATATTTCTACCTATCTGTTGGGTTACCTGTTCAGGTTTTCCAATATAAGATATAAAGGTAGATGGGGTAGTAGTGTGTATAACATGACTACCATTGGTTGGAGTTTGTTTGGAGTTAGAGATGTTCTGTTGAGACTGTAGACCTAATACCGTCTCGAGTGAGTTCTGTAGTGATGAAGAATTCATTGATCTCTGAAGGAAATCTACGAAGGTTCGGAGTTTATTTCTGAAGTTGATGAGTGGAGTTTGGATCTGTTGTTTGAGCAGAAGCAAGTAACGGTATTTTGAATACCTTAAGGAGTAGTAGCTGCGTGATGAGATGCAGTGACTATGGATGTTCCCAAAGATGTTTTCTTAGGAACAAGCTAAGGAGGTGAGTCTGCTTCGATGTTGAAGCTGTGTTCAACCGGTGTTTCTGTTTGCTTTGAGGTTTGAGTTTCTCGAAGAGCTTGTTTTGGAATTCTTGGCATCTGTGGCAGCAGTGTAGTTTGGAGTGTTCCCGGTGTTGGCATGAGATCTTTTGGCTTAGCAGTTTTTCTGAAGTGGAATTCAGAAGCAGTTTAGTGAACCCGTTTCTTCGATAGGTTGGCCAGTCAAGTGTAAGCTGTTCTGTTTGGTAAAGGAAGAACAATATTCCTTGGATTTGGTTTAGTGGATCGCAAAAGTGACTTGCGGTTGTTTGAGTGTTCCTTTGGGTTATCTGAGTTTTTCTGGATGTCTTCAGGAAGTCAGAGGTTAGTTCACATCTGAAGTTTGAGTTTTCTTATCGTCTGGAATTCCAGGAGTGGTACCGGTGGTTCAGCCTTATAGTTGAATGGTTCATAGAGTTGAGTTGGTGTAGCAGCTCGGAGTTTTGGAGGAACTTCTGAAGTTTTTTATGGATTTGTTGAATCATATCTCTGGGGTGTGTTGTCTAGTTGGTGCTTGCATTCTTCTTCAGCATTTTCTTATACTTCGGATCAGAGTTGAGCAGCGGAAGCAGTTTGGAAGTGTATCTGTTTTTCTTTTTCCGGACAGGAGAAGTGAGTTGTTGCTTTCTGATGTTGAGGAGTAGAGTTTGAGTTCTTGGTTTTGGTTGATCTTGAGGAGATCATTTTGTTGAGTTGATTGGTCTAGTCTATTTCTAGAAGCATCAGCGTAGGTTGAGCTGATCAGTTAAGGTTGTGGACAGCCCAGGAATGTCTGAAGAGATTTTGTGGACAAGAGTCGGAGGAATTTTGGATTCTGAGTCGGAGATTTAATTTTGGATAAGTTGTCTCCGATCTTAAGTGAGCTATAGATTTGGTAAGTTTGAGAAGTTAGCTCTAAAGTGTTTTGGATCTTTTCTGTATTCTTGGAGTAAGTGATTGATCTATAGGATTGAATTGCCAGTTGGATAACTGGGATTCGATGAGTTTCACGTATCTCTGAGGGAGTATGTGTATGATCTATCTCTGGTTGAGGAACCAATAGTTTTGGAGTTTTGGTTGTTGAGTCAGACTCGTTTGTAGTCTGATATCTTGTCTAGTGTAATAGATATAGTTGTGTAGGAGCTTTGTAGCTTCATAGTATTGTTTGTTTGGATTCTCTAGAGCGAGTATCCCGGTATATATATACCTGGGGAAACTTGATAAAATTATATCCAGAATTTGTCTGGATAATTAGATTTGTTTGACTGGTTGTTTTGGTTGAATTGGTTGTTGGTTATTAGCATATATTTGATATATGCTTGTGTTTTAAAAATTAAATTTAATAAGATTATTAAGTTACCTTTGTTTTAAATTTCGAGGACGAAATTCTTTTAAGGGGGAAGGATTGTGACATCCCGGAATTTTTAACAATATCAATTTAATAATCTGTAGTTAAAATTAAATTGATATTGATATTCTGTTAATAATTATTCAGATAAATTTAATAATCTTCTTCAATAAATATTTAAATTGGTTATTTTATCTTTTAAATGATATAAATTGATTTCTGTTTACAATATAAATATATGGTTCATATTTTAGTTAAATTGGATTTAGTTTTAAATTTAGAATATATTCAACAAATGTTTTATGGTTTAATAAAATGAATATTTTGTAAAATGATTTTTAATTTAATAATAAGAGAGTTATAAATACAATATTGATATTGTAATGTCTTTTTAAATAAGTTTTGAATAAGAATTTGTAATTTTTATTTCAAATTGAATTTATATGTATAACTTAATTTGAAAAATATTTGATTTTGAATTTAGTTTGAATTTAAGTTCAAAAGTATAAAATCTAAATTGTTTTAATTTTCATTTGTATAAGTTTATAAACATGATTTGTTTTTGTTTTCATTTATAAATTTATACACATATTCAATTTTAAACTAACAACTTAATTTAAGCTAATACATGCATTATTTTGTATATAAATACTAATTACTTTTAAAGGAAATACAAGTGTTAAATTCTTACGCATTCAATTTGACAAATGTTGTTAAGTTTGACAAGTGTTAAAATTAGTTTTTATTTTCTTTTCTTACATTAAATCTGAAAATACATTAGTTTGCATCATTCATACATAATGCATTTTCATTTCTTAAATCAAATGAAGATCAAAATTCATTTTCATATTAACAATCCACTAATTCATCAAATTTCAAATCTGCATTCCTTCAGATCCAAACAACTGCATATTCAAGCCAACCTGCATATTAAAAGATCAAAACTCCTCATCAAATTCAAATAAACCTGCACAATCAAAATCTGCATCCACAAATTATCAAGAATCAGATCTGCATGTTCCTCTTTATTAAAAATCAATCTGCAAATTCACCAATGATCTGCATGCCACCTGAAAACAGAGGGGCCTGCACACTTTTATTTTCTGCATATAAAAGAATCCACAAATCTGCATATAAAAGTTTATCTAAACACCTGCATGCAAGCATCTTGGTCATGGAAAAACATATGAAAAGGAATTGAAGCATAACAGAATCACACCTGCATTTTTATAAAGTCTGCAATTTTTATGTCTTCTGCATAAAGGAGATCAGGAAGCATACCTGCACATCATATGTCTGCAAATTTCAAGTGACCAACAGGAGATCTGCATTTGTTTTCTGCATTCATCAATTAGGTGAGTAACAAATTATCTTTAAAACTAATTTAAATCAATATAGTTGTTGAATTGTTGCCTGATGAGTATGTTCAATATGTCTGTGTATACATGAGATTGAATTCCTGTTTGTTATTGATTGATTCTTTTCTGTCCTGGATTCCAGGATTAGATATAATTCAAAATTTCATAAACTCAAGATTTAATCCAAGTTTAGATGCAAAGTAAGTTGTATTGTATTCATCAGTTCATGTTTTAAAAGTCAAGAAGTTAAAATTATGAGTTAACTCTGGAAACAGGGAAAAGCATCATGCATGCTTATTTTTATCAAAACTCAAACAAATGGATGTAGTAATTTAGTAGTATAAATCAAATATTTAAACTGTAACTTGATTTTTAAATCAAGTAATAGGAATTTTAGAATATTGTTTCATTTACTGTCTGTTCTTAAGCAAAAATAGGATTTTGAGCAATTACTTGCATTCTGTAGTTTAAGAAAATTAATAACTCTTCTGAGTTATTAAGTAAAGATTATAGATACATAGAGAAATCTGAAATGAGAATAATGATTATTAGATTGGTGGCAGTTTGGAAATTTTTGTATATGAACCCTAGTTTGAACAGGGGGTTAAAGATTGGGTCAGTAAGAAGTGTTGGATGGATCGAGTATTCTGGTTTTTGGAGAATATGTAGTAGGTGTATGGATGGTTTCATTGCCGTAGGGATGGATTTTCTGATTGTCAGAGCGACATGAATTTGCCGCTGACAGGTTGGTACTAAAACCTGTAAATCAAGTTTCAGGTTTAGGCTTCTAAAGCTAAATTTTTGAATTCTTGTTAATTGCTTGATCTGGGTTAATGTTGGAGTAGTGGTGAGCTTCTGGAGTTGTTTGGATCATCTGAGATGATCGGCAGAGGTGGCGGCGACATGATTTCTGGTGATCTGTTTTGGTTTTGGGGATTTTCAGGGAATGTCTATGAATGACTCGAAGCAGGTCAATGAAAAACTCGAAGTGGATGGGAGGTTGACTCGGAGTAGTGAGGCAGGAAACTCGAAGTAAAATTAGGGGCGGTCGGGTTGAACTCTGTAGTTTTCCAGGTTTCAGAAAGAAACCGTTTTGTTTGTAAATCTGGGTTTTAAATTTTTATAAAATCTGTAGTTTTGTTAAAAGGTAAAGTTTTAGTTTGAATTCAAATGCAAGTTTGAATTTCTAATTTGAATTCAAATTCCAGTTTTTGTTAATAAATTTAAGTTTCAAAAATTTAAACTTGATTAACCATTTGGTTAGATAAAATAGTTTAAACATTTTTAATAATAAGATTTTAAAGATATGAATAGATTTGAAGTTAATTTTAAAATCTGGAAATTAAAAAGTTAAATTTGAATTTCAGTTTTAAATTTTAAAACAAGGGTTAAATTTGAAGTTTTAAATTAAAATGAAATTTAAGTTATTGAAAGTTTTGAAATGACTTTAACTTTAAAAAATTTCATAGCATTTGTTAGATTTGCAATTTAAATAAGTTTAAATTTATTTAAAACTTTGATAAGTTTAAAATTGTTCTATTTTAAACTTGAATTTAAATTGAAATTTAAAGGTAATTTCATAAGTACTTTGTTTAAATTAAATTGTTTTAAACATAATTAAGTTATGTTTTATTTTGAAAATTAAATTAAGATTTATGTTTTAGAATTAATTAATAAGGTAATTAAGATTTGTTAAATTAATTAATTAATTGATTGATTTTGAAATTAATAATTGATTAATGATTAATCAATTTATAATTAAGATCATTAATTAAGTTATTAATTAATGATAAATGAATATTAATTATGCAATTAAGTTTTAAATTAAGGTTAATTAATTTAATAATTAATATTTAATTAAAAAATGATTAAAGATATTTTTAATGGTAATTAATTTAAGTTAATTACTAAATAAAATAATTTGAGGATGGTTAATGAAGGTCATTAACCAGGATTATTTAATAATTAATTAATATGGTTAATTTTTTTTATAATTAATTAGATTAATTAATTTAATATTAATCATTTATAAATGGTTAGAGAGTAATTACTTGATAAAGTAATTAAGAAATTAATTACTTAGTGTAATTAATTTAATTTAATATGATTGTTTATTTTAATTAATTAAGTTTAATTAATTTTAAACATTTGAGTTTTATAAATAATTACTTTATGCAATTAATGATTTGGAAATTACTTAGTTAAGTAATTAATTAATAATTACATGATTGTAATTAAGTGGAGATGTTTAAGTATGAGATAATTTGGATTAATTATTTAGTACTTAATCCAATAATTAATTGATAAATTAATTTAAGGATAATTAATTTGGTTTATTATGGTAATTAAGTTAGTTAATTACTTAAGGTAATTAATAATTAAGGATCATTAATTATTTTAATTAATGATGTAATTAAAGATGATTAATTATGACTAATTAATCAATGTTAAGTAATTAAAGGTAATTAATTAATGTAATTAATTAAGGATTAAGATAATTAATTATGATTAATTAATTAATTGAAGTAATTAAAGGTTAATTACTGTTTGGTTGAGAATAATTAATTGGAGAAATTGATTGAGAATAATTACATAAGTGTAATTAAGAGTAATTAATCAAGAGTGATTAATTAAAGTAATTTATGATTGATGAATTGATTGTAATCAATTAAATAATTAAGTAAGCAAGGTTTATATTGATGATGTAATTAATTTAATTTATTTTAGATTAATTAAAGATGAAGTAATTAATTTAATTCATTTTAAATTAATTAGAGATTAGTGATAGTTAATTTAATTCATTTTAAATTAATTATATTGTGATGAGTAAATCTTTGCTTATGTATGAATGGATGTCATTGATTGACTTGGATGCTTTGTGATCTCAGTAATGAGATAAATATTATTGTGTGGTATGGATGTTTGATTGTGTGGTGATAATAACATAGGTTATCTATTGTGATGGTGATATATGGTATATCTATTTGATATTGATGATGTGGATACCTGTTATGTGATAATGTTGATTATCAGTTATGATGTATGAGTTATCTATCTGTATGTATATAGATAGTTAAATTGTTTTAAAACCCTTAAAACAACTTGGACCTTAAAAGACACGCTTTGGATTTCGATGAGACCGGGATCGGGTTTCCATATTTGGATATCCGAAAACCACATCGATTCCAAATAACGTTAGGTCGTGTATCAAAATGGAGCTTTGTGAAGACTCGAGGTGTAAGGGCTATACGTCAGTATAACTCTGTGGGTGATTCCGTAATGAGTTTGACGGAATTAGTTCTTATAGATTCGAGATGGTGATTTAAAGTGCAAGGGTTACTGTCGTTAACTCTGAGGGTGATTCCAAAATGAGTGTAACGAGATAATGCCTTCGGTTTCGTTCGAACCCGGAATGAACTTGTATGGATTGAATGCTTTCAGAACATCGTCAGGTGGACGATGAGCATTCTAAGTGATATGTCCTATAAAGATAATCGTAACCTCAAGCCTCATCAACCGGGAATGGCTAAAATAGGGGAGGTGCAGCAAAGCTTCGTGGGTCGCGCCCACTGGAGAGCAAGATTGATCCCTGTCTAGAAGTCCCTTTATATTCGGTTGTGTGGGTGGTTGCTAGCTACAACCACGGGGTTGTCTTGTTCGGAACTATTCAGTAAGGAATGGGTCCGGCTTTGTGTTGCAGGGGGTCGGGAGTGATTCTCGGTACGTTGATCTAGGCCACGTACTATGACGGGCAATACCCCAGTAGCCATGCCATTGTATGGAATCCAAAATCCAATAAGTGCCAACGGTTTTGATTGTATTACCCACTTTTGTGGCTAGTAGCTGGAATTTAATAATGTAACAATTTTGGCTATTTCTTATTTATTTGAAAACCCTAGACACTATTATAATATCATCGGATTTCCTATCAATGTTTTGGTTAGCGCAAGGTAAAAACTTTTCCATGTTTATGTGTGGGAAGTCTTACGTGATACCTTTCTTTTCAAAAGGTGTTTTTTTAAAAGTTAAGCAACTTTAACCTGTTACTCACACCAGAGCCATGTCTGACCCGGAGTTTATTTTTGTTTTTCATAAACTCTTGGGTACTCAAATTTTTATGAGTAGTCAAGGGTGATTCAGGTTACGATTCAGGTAGCTTTGACGAATTGTGGAGGAGCAATGGAGCAGGAGGCTTCTGCGTATAGATATATTTAGTTTTCCGCTGTGTGTTCTCTGAGTTGTTGTATTGAGTTGTATAACTAGACAGGTGTTTATAACAGTCTAGTATGAGTTGATTATGCTGTGTATCTCTGATATTGGATGTAAACTATGTAATGTTATGTTATTAATATAATTTATTCGTTCCACTGTGTTAGATTCTGATGTTGTTTCTTTCTTCTCTTCTATCTTTCTCTTTTCTATCCCTTTCTTTCTTAATTCATGACGCGATTTTCTGGAAGTGGAAAGTCGGGTCGTCACACAATCTATATGACAATTAAATTTTATCAAACAACGACAAATAAAATTCATATCACTTCATAATATCATATTTAACTAGCATAAAGATATTCAGTACGTTGTGAGCGTTATAAAACACTCACCTTGATTTCAATGCAGTTCTAGCGTTTTATTTCGAATAAAATTAAACGAGCGTTTAATTTTACTCGAAATTTTCACTAGCTCCAAACGATTCCAATCCAGCTCCATAGCGTAGTGCTCGACAATACGAACCCGTCGCAATTTGTTTCGTCCAAAACGGACCTCGTATGAAAGAGTTATGCATTTTAGAAGTTTACACAAATTGAAATATAAATAGTTTTACATTTCTTTTAATATTTAACCTAGCTTCTAATCTGGACCGCTCGTTCCAAACCCCTGCATCCAGACTGTCACCTTGCTTCTTCCTCTCCCTACAGTTTTTAACGCACACGACCTAACCCAAATAGCCGGCCCTAACCCTAAATCACGCACCACCCTACGAGCATCTCCACGTAGATTAGGCACGACCATTTGAAGCGCCACCCACCACTCCATGTTTGGCCAGAGCATTGTTGAACTTGGCCTTCCATGGCCTCGGAATTCGTGCGCGAACGTGGCACAAACGCGGCCAATTTCTGAGCTATCCACTTCGAGTTAAACGATCTCCACCGTTGGATATCTAGCTCTCGTCGAGCTCTACAATGTTGCAGTTGAACACTTCGCGTAAAAGTATACAGATTTAAAGAAAATGAGGGAGGAAGTGTGTGTATTCTCGGCCATTGATAATAGAAGGAGGCGGCTCTGAATTGAAACCCTAGCTAGGTTGAATTTTTGAAGAATGAATGTATTACGGTCCTTTTATATAAAACACTATTCACTCCGAATTTTCGAACTCCGATTTACGCGCGATGACCGGCGTTTCTAGGGTTTACCCCGCATTCCGGACACAATGGAATTGGTTTCGAGAGCCAATTCGATCATATGTGCGAGTTACGGAAATAAACGATCGATTTTAAATTAAATCGATTAAAGCGATTTCTATGCGTTTTGGCTTGCCCCGGACAAAGGATAAATCTGATTGACACGAAATTTGAAACCTTACAATAATATCATATTACGTATCCGTTGAAACTGGTTTCGTTGAAATCCAAGACTGTTTGAAAAATGACTATTTTAACTCGTCAAATTAATATTAAAACAATTTCGATGCGTTTCGAGCTGCCACGGTCAAACGAAAATTCCGATTGCTACGAAAATTGAAATCCGATAATAACAAACTATTACGGATCCAATAGAAATAGTTTCATCCAATTCTGAGACTGTTCGAAAATTGGCTATTTTTCGGTCTATAATTAAATATTAAAATATTCAATTTTCACAAATTTACTTTTAATTCGATTTTAAAAGTTCTACAACATCATTCTAACTTTAATATGATAGGATAAAATTTTACAAATCATTTTTAATCATATTAAACCCGTTATTCAATTATCCCATAAATTCCAATTTTAAAACTTATTAACTCTATTATAATCATATAACTTACATTCACTTCGGAAACCAATTTGAATCATATTAAATCAAATGTCAATTATTCACTCTATTTTCATATATTAAATTTCAATATCAAATTAATCCTATCAAATTCGGAATTTAATTATTCAAACATTTGTAATATTAAATTTAAACGAATTTGATTATTCTTAAATCACTATCTTTTGAAATATTCAAAACGAACTTATAAGATTCAACTTTTAAAACCAATTCACATCTTAGAACACTATTCCCATTCTACAGTTATTCAATTATTCAATAAGTTTAAATATTTAATTTAAACAATTTACCTGTTCAATATTCAATATTTGATTTAAAATAGATTTTACTTATCAATCAATTACTCTATCATACCCAATGAATTCGACATTTATTATCCTATCCGACTATTGATTTCAAAGGCATTCACTAAGTAGCATTTATTTTTCAATACTTATTACTATTCAAATCTATGAAACCAATCTATTAAAATTTGTATTTCTACCTAAATAATTCACAATTTTTTTTATTCACTTATTTACATTTGTTTTTCCATATATTCCCTTAACCAAGTTATAACATTTGAGTTAATTCAATTAGATTGGAACTCCATTCAATCTATAAATAATAACTTGGATAGTTATTGTCGCAATTCATCCCAGTTATTATTATTCCAAACGAATTAATAATTTTTTCTAACATTAAATCACGAAATCTTATTAAATTAGCTATTTTAATTATCGGAAATTTACGGGTCGTTACATATTTGGTTATAAACCATTTCAAATTTTAAATTCTTGTTTGATTATAATATTAACACCAAACATCCAAATATATATATATAATTATTAGAAAATCATTTCTTTCATATCAAAATATAATTTGGGTAAAATTATTTAATTTACCCACTTTTAAAAATAATACTATTCGGTTTATCTTGTTTAAGAGTTTAGAAACCCCTATCGATACGGTTGTACTTCCTGTACCGACCAGAATTCATAAACACTCAACCGATAAGTCAACACGGTATAAAAACAGTTTTTATATTCACTAACAAGTACGCGCTCATAGCTATTAATACACTTAACTCATTATAGAGTACTATTGACTCTGTTTCTAGTGAGTAATTTCCCCACCAAAGCCTAGGTTATCGCTAACCTAAGATCTGGTACCACTGTCACAACTTGCCCTTCTCGACCCTCGAAAATTGACACAAATATGCCACTGTATAATATATCGACGATCAAGTGCCGGGAAAAACAGATAGTTGAGGAAAAAGAAAGAAAATAGAAGAAAGAAGGAACTAAACAATAACAGAATCTTACAATCACAGCGGAACAAAATATAATAGTTAATAACATATGTTTACACAAAAATGAAAACTATATATGTTTTATACATTACATCATTAGAGTATCACAAACAAACAACAATTACCAGCCTGGCAATTTCAAACAATCACTGCAGCGGATATAAACATTTGCGGATAATACGTCTCGGTCTCCATGAGCTCCCAAGCATCCTATCCTATACTTTATAATACGTGGTCTGACCCGAGCATTATAATAAAATAACACCCGAGTCAGTCTGGAATACCGGTATGAGAAAATACACTCAAATTGATTATCAAAGTTCAAAATTCCTCTGAAAATCAAAAGCATCATGTAAGACCATGCCACAAATAAACATGTCAGGTTTTTACCTTATGATAGCCAAAACATTTCTTATCAAAATCCACTGATATTTTAATAGTGTCTAAATACAATTACTTATGCAAAATAGCCGAAATTGTTACATTTATTAAATTCCGGCAATACTAGGTTCTACAATCAAAACTGTAAATGGCATGTAGAGAGAATGGACTTCCAACTAATGACTAGGCACTGGGGTACCACTTGTCATAGTACCTGGTCTAGATCAACGTACCGAAGATCCACCCAAAATCCCCTACAACACAAGACCAGGACTACCCCTTACTAGATAATCCCGAGTAAGATCACCTCGCGGTTGGGATCAGCAACCGCACCACACAGCCGAAATAAAAAAGACATCTAGACAAGGATGGCCTTACCCTAATGGACGCGACCCACTTAGCTTTGCTACATAACCCCTGATTTTCAGTCATTCATGGTTGAAGAGGCTCGAGGCTAAGCGTTACCTTTTTAGAACATTTCACTTAGAATGCTCACCGACCTCCTGACGATGTTCTTAAAGCATTCATCCATACAAGTCTGTTCCGGGTTCGAGCGAACCGAAGGCACTACTCGTACTACATCCATTTTGGAATCACCCTCAGGATTAGTAGCGGTTAGCCCTTGCACTTCACTGCTCCATCTTCGACTCCAAGCTCTTTTCTTCATCACGAAAACGTACTCGTTAGATTGAAGTGGTTTTCGGATCACAAAACCGATCCCTGTCTCTTCGAAACAACGTTCGCTATTTCCCGGTTAACTCAACCCCGGTTCTTTAGAAAATACACGGTCGAAGATAAGATCGAGTTTACCTCCAAACTGTTAGTGGACGGATTTCCTTATCAACTCCTAGAAGAACGAACAAGTTTATACGTACAGTATAGCACCTCGAACGGTAACTGTACCATATAATCCTCATACCTTTTCTAGATATTTTCAAAGTTATATCCGGGTCCAGATTTGATAGTCGGTTATTTAACTATCAAATAAACGAACAATTCAACCAATTATTTCATTTCAACTGAAAACACCAAGTTTCTTAAACTTAGATTTTTATAATTTAAATCACTTTTCTCAAAAATATATACTTAAAACAATTTAAAATAAAACTACTTTAAATACTTTACTCAAAATAATAGTTATGAAACACTAAAATAAATTTCCAATTACAATTTTAGCCACAAACTACTTTTTAAAATAAAGTTTATGTAAAGTATAAATATTAGAAAATTTCTTTCTTTTAAAAAATAATGCTAATTTAATCTTTATAATAATTACAACCAAAATTAATTTGAGTAGACTTACTTTAAAATTTTAAAACAATTAAAAATAATAAATTTCTCTAAAACGTTTTTTAAAACAAATTTTAAACTTTAGGCTTATACATAAAAATTCCTTTGAAAATATACTTGGTTTTTCAAGTAAACACACTTCCATTTCAGAATAAATCATATAACCCTTTATAAATCCTGCTCGATTTATCTCAATCCAAATTTACGTCTCAATCCCGTAAATTTGTTTCAACACTTTGAAAATAAAACACCCTTTTATTTTTTAAACACATTTACCATTTCCTGGAAATCACTTTCAAAATATATACTTAAATTATTTTGAAGAAGTTACTAAATTCTTTATTCAAAATAATACTTTTGAAAATCTACAAAAGTTTCCTGATTAACTTAAATCAAAAATTTCCTTTTAATATAAAGTTATTATATGAAATATTTATGTTAAAATTTCCTTTAGAAAACATAATACTAGTTTGCCTTTAAAATAATTAAATACCATAATTACTCAAATAAATATTCATTTTTCTCTTAAAAATAAATAAAAATAATAATTTTTCTAAAACATTCCAAAACACATTTTTAAACTTCCAGTTTATATTTTGAAAGCTTTTCTTTGAAACATACTTAGTTTTTTCAGGAAAAATACACTTTCCACTTTTAAAAAAAATCTCACTATTACTTTTAAAACAATTTGCACCTTCTTATAGAAATTTCCACCGAAAATTTATACTTCCAAATTTATCCACTGATAAATATTCCGCTTCATTTATAAACCCAATTTATAAATTTTCATTCCTCGTTTCCTTCCCAATCACAGATTCAAAACACTTAATAAATTCCAAACCATTTTTTCGAATTTAATTCCCTTAAATTCATTACTTAAAAATTCCTTTTCGATTCCTTATAAACCTAATTCATTTTATTTTTAAATATCGGATCATATGCATCCAACCATAACACTGCACAACCAAATTCCTAAATTAATCTATCACAGGTTATCAATAAAATACAACGCAGATTATGACGACAATTTCTATATTGTGAGGAATCCAGTTGGATCCCTCCAACCTGCTTCCCTGTATCCACAGATGCTAGCAAACAAATAAATATCGATCCAATCTGATAATAATTTCACATTCAACCAATCAATCAATCATTTAAATATTAACTATTTAAATTAAATGGCATTCCAGATGTGAGTGAGATTAACTCACCTTGAGTTAGCGTTTCAATTTTAAATTAAATCGAGCCCGTTCGATTTAATCTAAACTTTGCACTCGCACCAAACGCCTCTGGATCTGCACTGCAACGCAGATTGCAAAGCTGCGATACTGGCGCTTCTTGTTTCGTCGGAATCTGGTCATGCATGCAAGATATATGACTTGTTAAACATTCGAATATAATTTATAAACAAAAATTTTTTTGTAACATAAACGAGATCGCCATTCATCAATTCCAAAAAAATCAAAGCCGAAAAAAACGTCTTCTTCCTCCACACGAAACAACACCATTGAACCCAAGTCGCCCCTCTAGGGTTCGCCAACACGGCCACTACGACTAGTTCAACCACAATCAGCGACCACCAATGGAATCATCACTTCGAGCTCCACACTTGCCCAGAACCTCGCGACGCTCGGCTACCCCTATGCCTCGCAATTCACGCTCGAAACGACGACGAACACAGCCTCTTAACTCCTCCAATCGACGATAATACAGACGATCTACCGTTGGATAACTAGAGCTCGAAGAGCTCTGTAAGAAATGCGGATTAAGGATCTTAAAGCTAGGATAAACACTAGAGGGGGGTGAATAGTGTTTTAGAGAATTGTTAAATCTTTTTGAGTTTTTGTTAATTTAAACACAAATGTATGCAATATTCAAACACAGATATCATCACAGAATAAAACACAAATGCAAATATAAAGTAAAAGCAGTAAAGGAAATAACACACCAGATTTTATACTAGTTCGAAGTTACCCTACATCCAGTCCCGCACAACAAGTACAAATTTTCTTTCAAAAGCAATCTTTACAATTACACCCTCGATTTCAAGGCTACGAGGTACACCCTCCAGAATCACAATCCTCTGGGTAGAGATACTTGATTTCTCGGGCAACAAGTTTACCCAATTGATTTCCCAAGGCTACAATCACACCTTATCTCGCTTGATTGATTTCCAAGGTTACAATCACACCTTTCCTCGCTAAGTTGATTACAAAAGGCCTATAACTCTGAATAGCACTGAGGATCTTGTTGAGATAGTGATAGAAAATCAAACCAGAGATAATCTAGTTAGATTCAATGTTGATTTCGGCAGAGTAATGATAAGAATTTGTATATAGAAATGTGGAAGAAGAAGAGGAGTGAAAAACTAGAAAAACTGAATTGAAATTCGTTGAAACTAACCCCTATTTATAGAGGAACAACAGCCATGTTCAATCGTGAAGAGTTATGACGAATAGACACTTCTTTTGAAATTTAAATTTTGAACTCAACTGACACCATGTAGACATGGGGTACTTGAGTATGTCGACATCCCAAAGGGATTTTCGGTATTTTGATTTTCTTTGAAAATAACCTTTATTTTATATTAAAACTAGTTTAAACTTTATAAATATACTTGACTATAATTAAAATACATAAATAATATGTATATATAGAATTTTACCATAATTTTATATTTAAATCTAAATATATAAATATTAAAAAATTAAATTTACTTTTATTTTAAAAGAAGTTTAAAACCAAGGATAATTTAATTTTGAAATTCAAGATTGTTTTGAGGCTAAAAGTATTTGAAATCAGGATAGATGTTTTTGATGCTTTTTAAAAGGAAGGTTTTGAAATCATTTTGAAAACATGATATAATTTTGAAAAATCATTTTGAATAAAAAGTTAGTGGATACAAAACAATGTTCCACTTGATTTTTTGTAGGTTTCATCCTACTTAGGGTTCCATTCCTTTAACATGCTCGAAGTGGATTCCATTCCACGAATAAATTGGATTTTAAGATTCCAGTTCTTGTCTAGGAGTTTTAACAAAATTTCTAATTAAAAGATAAATTACTTGAACTCTTGAACTTTTGAACTCTTGATAATCTTGATACTCATGAGTCTTCAATCTTGATATCTTGAATCTCTATACTGTACAGTCTTCATCCTTGGTACCTGCATGGTTAAATCCTGCATATACATATATATCTAAACTTGTATTGTTAGTATTTATATTTTATAATCTATTCTAAGGTTGTCATCAAAACCATCATCTCACGGACTAACAATCTCCCCCTTTTTGATGATGACAATCTTTGTTTATAAAATATTACTTCTATCTTTATAACTCCCCCTTAATCTATGCCTAACTACCATATTTTATACTTCTCCCCCTTTGTCATCAACAAAAACTAACTCTAAACTATATAACACCAAACTATATAACTCACCCTCATTCCTGGACTAAAATACCTGCATTAATAAACTTATACAACGGAATAATTAAGAGATAATTATATTGATAGTCACAATAATGAACCAAAGATTATATATATACATCAATGTATAATTATATATATTTTGTACAACAAACATCAATCCACATTAAATATCAATCAATATCAAACCAAGCCAAAGCAAATGAAATCAAATCAATTAAAGCAAACAATTCAAACAAAGCAACCAAATAAAATTAAAAGTTACGAGGAACTTCCGTCCATTCTTCTTCTCCAAAGATAGGGTCTGCCTTAATAGCATCCCAATTTTTATTGTCGTTGGTGAGAGAGACTAGAGGATGTGCTTCGTTACCATCCTTGTGTAGGGAGGAAATCATCCATCGTATTACATCGAAATGCCTTTCTTGCTCCTTGATCATCTGCATTTGACTCAATTCTAAGTGTTGCTGGTTACGAAGAATGAACGAGAGAATATTCTTGAACGAATTAAGAGTTCCTTCAAGATTTTCAGATAAGTTATGAATTGGATTAGCCATATTTGGATTTGTGAGAAGAATGAGAGATAGAGTAGATAAGAAATAGTTTTCAGTGGTGAATTCTAGAAGAAATAGGTATTTATAGGTGTAAAAATTCGTTTGAAATGAATAGACATATGATAAATATTCAAATTTCAAATTCAAAATGAATTTTCATTTCTGACCAGTACATGTCGACAAGGCCATAGGGGGTATGTCGACATGGTGTAGTGAAATTTGATGGTCTATTTTTATTTTGTGAATAATTGTGTATATATATGTACATATTTATATAATATACTAACGTTTATTCTGGAGATAAGATAAGCTAGATAACCGAAAGGAAATTCCATTTCATTTCATACTAAGACGATACAACGATTAATCATAAAGAACTACATGAACATTCAAATCAAAATAAACTAAAACTAATACAACGAGATACAATAAGGTAGAACTAGTTAGAGGATGATGATGATGATGAAGAATGTCCAAGTTTCTTGCTGACTTTGGAAATGAACTTGTTCATCTTGGATGAAATTTTGTTCAGCTTCTTACTAATGGATCGTTTAAGAATCCGTTGATTCTCAACAATCGTTTTTTGGTTTTTGAGAAGGGTTTTGTTGGATGGATTAGGAGGATAGTCGATGCTTTCCAAAGGCGTTTCACCTTCTTCTTCTTCTTCAATTTCCATTTCATCCCCTTCTTCTTCTTCCTCTTCCACTTCTTCCATTTCCTCATGATCCAAACGTTTTTCCTTTTGGGCAAGAGTCTCATAAGGTTGAAAAGTAAATGGAATTTTCATAAGCGAAATGTTGGAATGATTGAAAACTTTTCTAGAAACAAATTCTTCGCCTTTGAAATCCACTCCAAAATAGTTACAAAACCGAGTGAGATAAATTCCATGATACAAAGTGTTCTCATCCATTTCAAGATTTTTAGGACGAAGTTCATCCAAAATAACTTGCGCCCAATTAATGTCATAATTTCCAAAAATAGCAAAAGGTGCTTTGCAAACTTTTGAAGTAGGATTGTTAAAGTTCCCCGATCTTGGGGTCAAAGTATGTTGCAAAAGAATATTGACAATTCTTGCTTTTGGTCGAAAATTTCGATTTTTGAATTCAAAATTATCATTCCCTTCGAAAATGTGATGAAATGTCTCACGATCATTTTCATCGATTTTAAAATTAGAAAGATCCATTCCCGTACTCTTACGACTGAGAATGGTACCCAAAAGATCACAATTCAAAACAATCCTAGTGTCTTTGACACTACTCCAAATTTCATCCTCATTTCCATTATAAAATCCACGGTTTAAATTTGCATAGAAAATTTTGACAAGGTTTGGATAGCAAACAAAATCATTTTGAGAAGCAACAACAAGACTAAGAATTTGATTGTTTGCAAAAAGAGAATCAAGTTCATAAGAAAAAATCTTGAAAGAAAGCAAACTTTCTGGAATGGACTTTGGCATAATTAGCATAATTGATATATGCTTTTATTGCCTCCGGATCATTGAAGAGTTGCTCCTTTATCTTTCTGGAAATTCTCATGGTGGAGGGGTTTCTTGAAGAAGCCATTAAAGTAGAGAGTAGAGAGCTTGAAGTTTTGAAGGGAGAGTTTGAATTTGAAAATGAGAGTGAAAAAATACGACAAATGATAGTGAATAAACAGATTCTCAAAGGACACGTTTTCTGGTCAAAAGACGCCTTTTCATAGAATTGAATGAAGTGAATAGGTGGAGGGAAATTCAACCATTTGAATTCAAATTTTGAATTTCAAATTCTGGTACCCATGTCGACATCATGGTGGGGAACACGTCGAAATGTGCCTATGAATTTTTGTGATTTATTTTTCCTAAGTACTCTAATATATATTTATATATATATACTTATTATATTTAATGTATATATATCTGGAATATTATTAGAATTATAGTATTTTCAATATATTATTATACTATGAAAATAATAATAAAATAATAAAACTAATAAAATAATAGTAAAAATTTTAAAATTCAAATAACACACCAATTCAAAATCAACCAATCAAGCAATTAAACATCTAATTCTAAGCATGCAATTTCAACCAATTATATTGTAAATGTGTACCTTTATCTGAGTCCATTTCTCTGAATTCGTCGAAGTCGTGAACTGCCGTGAAACACAAATTTGTATTATCTGTCTTCTGGTCATCATCACTTGAGGACGAGTCTGAGTCATCTAGAGTAGTAGTAAATGCACGCTTCTGTTTCTTTGCTGGATCATTGTTCATAGGAGGATTCTGCCTTTCTGGATATGGACAGTCTCTTTTGATGTGGCCTAGTTCATCACAGTTGAAACATTTGACATTAATTGGCACTACATTCTGATTTCCAGAGTTCTTATAGTTGTTTCTCTTGAGATTATTCATCTTTCTGTATTTCAGGAATTTCCTAAAATTTCTGATCACAAAAGCCTATCTCTTCATCATTATTACTGTTTGGCTCTGATCCATCGGTCAATGCATTGAATGCCATTGATTTCTTTTCAAATGCTTTGCTTTCTCTTTTCTCGATCATTTGGACTTCAAACAACATTAGATTTCCAATTAATTCTTCTATCTTCAAGATACTGATGTCATTTGCCTCTTCGATCGCAAGTGTCTTTTGATCCTATTCTGGAGTAAGAGAATTTAAAATCTTTCTAACTTGATCTTCTTCAGAAAA
Source organism: Allium cepa (assembly GCA_030765085.1). Taxonomy (NCBI): domain Eukaryota; kingdom Viridiplantae; phylum Streptophyta; class Magnoliopsida; order Asparagales; family Amaryllidaceae; genus Allium; species Allium cepa. The sequence goes on along the minus strand of CM060929.1, from coordinate 904,744,985 downwards.
TTCCTTTCCTAAGGATATTAGAGAATGCACAATATCTTGAAATCTACTATGCATATCTGAAATAGACTCATTAGGATTCATTTTAAATAGTTGAAATTGATTTGTGGGTATGGAAATTTTGGTCCATTTAACTTTGCTTGTTCCTTCGTGAGTAACTTGCAAAGTTTTCCAGATTTCATGTGCAAACTTACAAACTGACACTCTATTGAATTCATTTCTATCTAGTGAACAAAACAGATATTCATTACTTTAGAATTATTTTGTGCAACATTCTTTTGCTCAGCGGTCCATTGTGCAAAATCAGTTGTGGGTTCAGAATATTCAGTTTATGTGATATTCCAAGTGTCTAATCCTATAGATTGTAAATATATTTTCATCATACATGCCCAATATGCATAGTTACTGCCATTAAAAAGTGGTGGTCTGACAGTAGACTGACCTTGTACAAATGAACTAATGACAGGGTACTAGTGTTAGTAACAATACCAGTGTTGGTAGCCATTTTGAAAACTTTTTCAAAAATCAGATTATGAAACTTTGAAAAACTTGCTCTGATACCAAATGTGAGAAATACGGATTAAGGATCTTAAGGCTAGGATAAACACTAGAGGGGGGTGAATATTGTTTTAGAGAATTGTTAAATCTTTTTGAGTTTTTGTTAATTTAAACACAAATGTATGCAATATTCAGACACAGATATGATCACAGAATCAAACACAAATGCAAATATAAAGTAAAAGCAGTAAAAAAAGAACACACCGGATTTTATACTGGTTCGGAGTTACACTACATCCAGTCCCGCACAACAAGTACGGATTTCCTTTCAAAAGCAATCTTTACAATTACACCCTCGATTTAAAGGCTACGAGGTACACCCTCCCGAATCACAATCCTCTGGATAGAGATACTTGATTTGCCGGGCAACAAGTTCACCCAATTGATTTCCCAAGGCTACAATCACACCTTATCTCGCTTGATTGATTTCCATGGTTACAATCACATCTTTTCTCGCTAAGTTGATTACAAAAAGCCTATAACTCTGAATAACACTAAGGATCTTGTTGAGGTAGTGATAGAGAATCAAACCAGAGATAATCTAGTTAGATTTAATGTTGATTTCGGCAGAGTAATGATAAGAATTTGTATATAGAAATGTGAAAGAAATAGAGGAGTGAAAAACCAGAAAAACTGAATGTAAGTTCGTTGAAACTAACAATTATCTATAGAGGAACAACAGCCACGTCCATTCGTGAAGAGTTATGACAAATAGACACTTCTATTGAAATTTAAATTTTGAACTCAGCTGACACCATGTCGACATGGGATACTTGAGTATGTCGACATCCCAAAGGGATTTTTGGTGTTTTGATTTTCTTTGAAAATAACCTTTATTTTATATTAAAACTATTTTAAACTTTATAAATATACTTGACTATAATTAAAATACATAAATAATATGTATATATAGAATTTTACCATAATTTTATATTTAAATCTAAATATATAAATATAAAAAATTAAATATACTTTTATTTTAAAAGATAGTTTAAAACCAAGGATAATTTGATTTTGCAATTCAAGATAATTTTGAGGCTAAAAGTATTTGAAATCAGGATAGATGTTTTTGATGCTTTTTAAAAGGAAGGTTTTGAAATCATTTTAAAAACATGATATAATTTTGAAAAATCATTTTGAATAAAAAGTTAGTGGATACAAAACAATGTTCCACTAGATTTTTCGTAGGTTCCATCCTTCTTAGGGTTCCATCCCTTTAATAGGCTCGAAGTGGATTCCATTCCACGAATAAATTGGATTTTAAGATGCCAGTGCTTTTCTAGGAGTTTTAACAAAATTTCTAACTAAAAGGTAAATTACTTGAAATCTTGAACTCTTGATAACTTGATATTCTTGTTACTCATGAGTCTTCAATCTTGATATCTTGAATCTCTATACTGTACAGTCTTCATTCTTGTTGCATGCATGGTTAAATCCAGCATATACATATATATCAAAACTTATATAGTTAGTATTTATATTTTATGATCTATTCTAAGGTTGTTGTCATCAAAACCATCATCTCACGGACTAACAAGCTCGACACTTTCCTGGAAGAATTTTTTTTAAATGGGTGAGTAGATCAAGAGATAAACGAGGAAGAAAACGAGCCATTATCGTCCATTAAAACGAATGAAGGTGACGGGTGAACTCTCGACTAGGGTTTAGCTGAAAACGTGAATATATAAACGATTTAGTATAATATTTTATTATCAATTTCCATCAAATATTCAAGATTTTGAACGAACTCCAAATTAGACATGCTGCCAGGCGTTTATAAGGTTTTATCCACGTTTCGAACACAATGGATCGTGTTTCGGAAGCTAATACAATCATACGTGGAAGATAGCTTTTTGAATCAAGTTTAAATATTAAATTATCGATTTTAATTCCAACGCGTTTCTCACCCGTACGAACAAATGGTAACTCCAAATGCTACGAATTTAAATTTCGATAATAATTAACTATTACAGATCCAATGGAACTGGTTTTGTCGAATTCCGAGATTGTGCCCCGGAAGGCTATTTTAACTCGTCGATTAATTCGAGTGATTCTCAAAATCGTTAAAATCTTTTAAAATTTCACTTTTAAAATTTTACTATCTTAATTATAAATCATACAGAATTTATATTCACATTAGAAATCAGTCTGATTCATTTCGAATCAAAAACTGATTATTTGCATTATTATTATTATTATATATATATATATTAATTTTTATTTTTAAATTAATATAAAAATTCCAAATTTAGCTTATCGACTTTTGATTCCATCCAAAAGTCCAATACTAATAATTCTAAACCAACTATATATTTTAAATAAATTTTAGAAACCATTTTCATATCTAATTACACCAAATTTACAAACTATCTCAATTTCAAATAATAAATTATTATTATTATTCAAATTCAATTGAATTACCATATTTGAAAATTTTGACTGATTTTATTGATTTAACCAAAATTTCCTTATTTCCAATGAAATTATAATTCACATTCAACATTAAAATGAATTAAATGTTCAAAATCTAACGATGAAAATTCCGAGTCGTTATACTTACTATTCGCTCTAGTGATGTAATAGGATGAGATAGCTAATTTTATTGGTTTAGTGATGTGTATGGGTTAGAATGGATAACCATTAAGTTTGTGAAAGAACCGGATTTAATCTAAAATAATCTAATGGATTATATTCACTCAAAAATCTATAAATAAACCATCTAACCTAAACCTAATCTCTTATTCAGTCGTCGCTATAATTCTATAGTAAAATTAGTGAGTATTATTCTTCCTCCTTTTATCTACTAAATAAACAAATCTCTATCAAATTAAATTATCTATATAATATATATATATATATATATATATATATATATATATATATAGAAGAATCAAAGGGAGAAAGATTAAAGAAAAGCTTTTCAAATTTATACAAGCTCAAGTGCTAGATGAGTGGGAATTAATATGAAATAGAAAAATAAAGTAGTACAATTTCAGTTCTTTTCCGACACATTAATATGAATTAATTTCTGTTATTAATTAAGAATAGATGTAAATTATTGCAACTTCTTCTTCATTTTCCACCTCTCAAATCAAATTCATGTTTGGTTTAAATTATAGGACATGTAAATTGTCTATTTACGTTTTATAGCATAAATAAGATTGAAATTTATGTAAAATTATTGTAGCTTCTTACGCTTCTCAATTCTAATTCTTGTTTGGGTTGAAATTTGGAACAAACAAATTGTTATTCACGTTTCAAGGCGTAAATAAGATTGGTTTAATTAAATTAAATTAGGATTGTTATTCAATTTCTAATAGTAGAACAGGTTACTTGAATAAATTCAGAACATGTTACTTGAATAAAATTATGGTTTTATTGATATAATTACATAATTTTGAATATGGTTTTAGAATAAATTTAGAAAGTCTAGTCGGCATAATTGTTTGTTTCATAGATGGCCTAAAAATGTAAAAGTGGAATTTTGTGTAATTAAATGGTTTCTTGCTATTGGATAAAAAATTTATACATATTAAATCTCTATAAGGAGAACGTAAATTAGGGTGGAAAAAAATGTAAATTAAATGGACCCTAAAGGCTTGTGTAAATCTGTAACAAAATGGCATAGAAATTGCAGACAAACCGTACGGATTGAACGGACGTGAAATTGAAATACCAGTTATGTAAGAAAGAGGGAAATTGTGAAATAACCATATTGGATACAAAATTGGCCTAAAGCAGATTAATGAAAATAAACAGTATGTAAACTATAATGGCAAAATTAATTAATCTGGAATTGATTTGGTAGGTAGACCTTGTAAAGGTCTGGATAGGTGTTTTATGCAGTTAAGATCAAAATATAGTTTTGGCTGTACGTTCTAGGAATGAGAAAGTAGGTTCGCAATGATGTTTTTTACCTTTCATAGGTTGCTAGTATGTAGGATAGATAGCATCCGCAATCGTAGGCTTCTTTAGGCAGATCGATGCAGACAGAACATGACAAGTGTGCCTCGATGTTGGCTTTTTTAGGCAGATCGTCGAAGGATTTTGCATAGCCGATCCAGCTGGGGTGCTCTTTTGAAGGACCAACACTTTGGATAGGGGCATGTCCACGTTGGTGACCGAGGAGACAGGAGGATAAAAGTCCAGTTTGGCGGAGCCTGAGCGCAACTTCGGGGTCCTGCGAGGTTGTTTGAGTCGGCCCTGGTCAAACGTAAGAGGCATTTAGTCACAGTGTGTGGGTGAAGAGTAGGACTTTCACGTTGTAGCATGTGGATAGGTAAGAACAGCAGGTCTAATAGGCCGATTTACGTTTAGTATTACTTCATGGTTGACTTCCCTAGAGTCACCATAGACTTTGGCTTCTTAGGAACTGCATCTAAGAAGGATTCACTACATTATATTATTCACCCTCTGCGATATCCGAGGAAGACCTGGAATTTAACTGTTTTATTCTTTCTGCTTCATTTTATTTCTCATTCACTAGACTTTATGTCTGACCTATTCCTATTTTTCCTATTTTCCCTAAATCATAGGAGAGCAGGTCTAGATTGTAGTTCTTTGCAGTTTGGAGGGTCATTGGAGAAGTTGTTATCTTTAGCTTTTGTTTCCTTTGTTTCATGTACTTCGTTTCTCTTTTTCGTACTTTACTCTATATATGGGGACCTATATAGTGAACTTTGTTATGTTTTATGTTTTGGTGGAGACTACTTGGTACTTTGAGTTTTAGAAATAAATTTGGGATAATGTTGTTTTTAATGAAGCTGTTTTGCTATTAATTTATAAATAGTGAAAGTTTTCTTCCGCTGTAATATTTTAATCATTTTATACTGCTACCTTAGTATCTGTGCTATATTATGGACTTTTTATTTCACCCGACCACCTGTGCTTCTAGTCATGTTCGATTTTTGAGGTGCCTAGAGACGCGAGGTATCACAGTTGGTATCAGAGCTAAGGTTTCGGTAATCCTAAAAATACTTTAAAGATATAAAGGTTTTCGAATATTTTTAAAGGATATTCCAAATAATACTTTTAAAAGTATGTATATATTTTGGAAAACAAAGAAATTTTGGAAATGTGTCCCTCGTATCTCTTCCTCCCTTTCTATTGAACTATTTGTGAAGTACCCAATCCCATCTTTTAAATATCCACAGATTGAAATGTCTTAACCACAAGATATCCCTGAAGCTCCAGGCCTTAATATGCCTGCTTGGTTTAGACATTATTTGCAGGCTATTGCACGAGCAGAGCCACCGGTTTGGGATGCCGCTCCGGCAGAAGGGGCTCCATCCCATCCGCCAGGCATTCTCAATTTTCCCAAGTTCTACAAGGACTGCACCGGCTTAGGAGGAAAGCCGTTTCTTGGCACCGATTCATATACTGAGGCGAGATCTTGGATCGGTAGTTTAGAGTGGCTATTTGGACTTGTGGGATTGGAGGACTTGGCTCGAAGGCAGTTGGCTTCATGTTAGTTGCAGGGAGAGGCTCTTTGATGGTGGGAGATTGTGGAGGCTGAGGCTGATTATTTAACTTGTGCGGCTTTTTGTACTAGGTTCGAGAGGAAATTCTTATCGCGGAAAGAAGAGGGAGTACAACTAGAGAGATTTATACAGCTCAAGCAAGAGGATATGACATTTAAGGAACATGTTATTCAATTCAATGAGCTTGCCTGATTTGGACTAGACCTGATCAATACTCCTCACAAGTAGGCGTTAAAGTTCGCTAAGGGTTTGAGTCGGCCACTGCAAAGTTTGGCGGTGAGCCACATACCGATGGGAGCACTTTTGAAGGATTGGTAGAGATGGCTTTACTTGCTGATACTAAGACGAAAGTAGATGTGGCGCAGAAGAAGGAAATGAAGAAGCAGTGGAAAGAAGAGGAGAGGAGGAGGGTTAGTTGGAAAAAGGAGAGTTCCAAGGAAGGACTATAAGTGCAATATTTGTGGAAAACCAGGTCATCTTGCTAAGGATTGCAGAGCGGTGGGAGAGCGACCGAGACTGAGGTGCTATCTTTGCAATCAAGTGGGGTATATGAAGAAGGACTATCCATCGAAGTCCAAGGACAGTTCACAGACACTTTCACAGCTTGCTCGGGATTATGCTTTAGAGGCAGCTCCTTCCTTTAGTACTCGTCCGGTTGTGGACAAGGGAAAGAAGGTGATCATCAAAGGTGTGTTATCTATCTCTGATTTTCCTGTACGCACACTATTTGATTCTGGAGCTTTGAACTCTTTTATATCTAGTACTCTTGTAGAGAGTCTTGGTCTTGATGTTTGCTTAGTGACCGACCCGGTAGTAGTATCAAATCCCGTAAGAGGATCGGCCTATTTTTCCATGTTATATCGGGATTTGAAATTGTTTATTTTAGGAGTTGAGTTCGACTTTAGTGCCTTTGTTTTGGGATTTTCCAGGTTCAGGTTGATTCTTGGTGTGGATTGGCTATCCATGCATTGTGTTGTTCTTTATTGCGATAAGAGGGTAGTGAGGTTAGGCACTTGTAGTGGACGTACCTTGGAGGATCAGTCATGTTGAGCTACCTTTATTCTCTTGACTTATTGTCTGATAGTTTGAGTTCACCCCTTGTTAGAGACTTTCCAGATGCATTCGAGGAGGTTGCTGGCCTTCCACCTCAAAGAGAGATCGAGTTCAAGGTATATCTTGTCGATAATGCCAAACCGGTTGCTTTACCAGTAAGGCATATTGCTCATAATGAACGTCGTGAGTTGAGCAAGTAGATTGGAGAGCATTTGGAGAAGGGCTTCATTTGTAGGAGCATTTCTAAGTGGGGCGCATCCATCGTCTTTGCCACTAAGGCCGTTGGCTCTCCCAGGCTTTGCGAGGATTACGGGGAGCTTAATACGCTAATGAAGAAGAATCATTATCCTCTTCCCCGTATAGACGGTCTCTTCGACAAGATAGTAGGAGCTAAGGTATTTTCGTAGCTCGATTTAGCCATGGGATTTCATTAGTTGTGTGTGGTGGAGGATAGCATTGAGAAGACTGCGTTTAGGACTCTAGATGGGTTATTCGAGTGGTTAATCATGCCATTTGGGCTAACCAATGCTCCAGTATATTTTGTGGATCTGATGAGTCAAGTAATTAAAGAATTTTTGAACAGGTTTGTGGTGGTGTTCATCGATGACATTTTGGTTTACTGCGAAGCAAGGAGGAGCATATTGTTCACTTGGAAGAAGTGCTTAGGACCCTACGAGCACATTAGTTGAAGATGAAGTTCTCTAAGTGCTGCTTTTGGAGGGATGAGGTTCGCTTTTTTGGACACATCGTTTCGGAGGATGGACTTACAGTAGATCCGACGAAAGTGGCAACAGTATAGGATTGGCAGACCACTAAAAATGCCACAGACATAAGTAGTTTCCTTGGTCTTGCGGGCTAAAATAGGAAGTTCATTAAGGACTTCGCTAGAATATCAGCTCCACTTACCTGCCTTACCAAGGAGAACTCAACTTTTGTTTGGGATGCCAAGTGTGAGGATGCCTTTGGTCGATTGAAGGAAGCTTTGACTACCACGCCCGTATTGGTATTACTGGATGGATCCAAGCCTCTCAGTTTATACGGATGCTTGTGGTACGTGGCTAGGAGCGGTACTGGTGCAAGAGGGTAGGGTAATGTGCTATGCGAGTAGACAGTTGAAAATGCGTGAGAAGAACTTCCCGGCGCATGATCTTGAGTTGGAATCTAAAGTTTTTTCTCTTGAGTCTTGGAGGCACTATCTCTTAGGGGAAAGATTTGAGCTTTTCATGGATCATAAGTCTTTGAAGTATTTATTCTCTTAGAAAGACTTGAATTTGTGGTAGCAAAGATGGATGGAGTTTTTAGCCTCTTATGACTTTGAGATTTCCTATACCTCTGGCAAGGGTAATGTAGTGGCAGATGCGTTGAGTAGATGCAAAGTGGTTTTAAGACCCCTGTTTTTGGAATAGAAGCATTTGGAGTACATTGCTATCTTTGATTTTAAACCTCGCACGGATCTAGCTCCGGGATTATTAGCAGCCCTCGACGTCCAGCCTACTTCGATGGAGCAGATTGGAGCAAGGCATGGTGAGGATGAAGAGTTAAATGACATTTTAGATAAGCTTGGTAGAGGAAAGTCATCACCACATCTTTGGCGCTATACCATGGACACTAGGGGATGGCTTAGAAGGGATGGTAGACTTTGTGTTTCCCGTAGTGAGGATTTAGTAGATGCGGTGTTGGCCGAGTTACATCATTCTAGGATGACAGTGCACCACGGTAGTGATAAGATGTACGGGACATAAAGAGGGTATTCTATTGGCCTAGAACGAAGAAGAGGGTGGCAAAGTATGTATCGAAGTGCATCACTTGCCAAAGGGTAAAGGCGGAACAGAAGATTCCCGAAGGACCGTTGCAGCCATTGAATATTCCATTATGGAAATGGGAGAGTGTCTCTATGGACTTCGTGGATGGATTACCAAGGTCAAGGATAGGGAACACGAGCGTTTGGGTCATTGTGGATAGACTGACGAAGAACGCTCATTTTATACCCATTAAGAGTAATAGAACGACAACTTCTTTGGTGACTCTTTATGTAAGGGAGATAGTCAAGCTTTATAGAGTTCCTTCCAGCAGTGTGAGCGACAGAGATCCATTATTCACCAGCGAATTTTGGAGGAATCTTCAGCAAGCCTTGGGAACAGAATTGAATCTGAGCATGACATATCACCCCAGGCAGATGGATAGACTAAGAGGGTATATAGGGTTTTGGAAGATTTGCTCAGATTGTGCAGCATTGACTTCGGAGGCTCTTAGGAAGACCACCTACCTTTGATGGAGTTCACATATAATAATAGTTATCAAGCAAGCATTCGGATGGCACCATTCAAGGCCCTATATGGCAAACCACGTAGATCACCAGCTTATTGGTGGGATACCACCGATAGGATCTTACTTGGACCGAACTTGGTGGGGGAACATTCGAGAAGGTGGAATTGATCTATAAGAGGTTGAAGACTGCACAAGATAGAAAAAAGTCATATGCCGATAGAAGAAGTTCAGATTTGGAGCTTAAGGTTGGAGATATCGTTTTCGTCAAGGTTTCTCCTCTGTGAAATGTTATGAGATTTGGCTCAATGGGTAAGTTGGCACCGAGATTTGTAGGACCTATCCCTATTACCGCAAGGATTAGAAAAGTGGCATGCAGAGTTGATCTTTCAAATAAGTTGGCAGGAGTTCACGATGTTTTTCATGTTTCGCATCTGAGGATGTGTCTACATGATTCCACAGTAGTAGTAGAACCCGATCAGCTAAGGGAAGTGGAGGAAGAGCGCGAATCACTTGTGCGTCAAACACCTACCCGTATATTATAACATGACATCAAGAGATTACGCAATAAGGAAGTTCATCTAGTGAAGGTTCAGTGGGAAGATGACCCGAAAGAGTGCACATGGGAATTTGAGGAGAGAATTTGAACTTCTTATCCTTTTTTGTTTGAAGGCATACTTCAAATATCCTATCTTTGATCTTTCCTAAATTAGGGTCTTTTCGATAATCTTTAGGTGAAATCTATAGATAGTAGCTTGTGTAAACATGTCATTAGGGCATGTTATGTTTGATGGATGAAAATGATTGCAAGTGGATGCCAATGTTTGCAAGTGGATGCATTGCATGCACCAGATAGACATTTATTAGGACAATCGACCAACTAAGTACACACACCTGCATATGCGTGTCTGTTATCTATTGCATTTGTATATAGTCGTATGTATGTATGTATGTAGATGTGCATGCATATATAAATGGATGTTGCATATGGATGGTGCATTTGTGTAAATGATTTAAACATATATATAAAATTATCAATTATACTAGGATAATTGCATACATTTGGTTGCATGGCATAAGCATATTTGCATTACAGGAGGTTAACAGAATCAGTAGACCAACTACCTTTTCGCATTAGGTAAGTTCCTATGCATTTCACTTTGCATAAATCATAAATTGCATTAGTTAAAAATTAGGACATGGGGAGAAATGAATGATGGTTGAGTAGATGGATGTAGTTCTTAGATGCTGGTTATCAATTGCGTTCTTTTGTCTTTGGAGATTTCGGGGACGAAATCCATTAAGAGGGGAGAATGTAACACCATGATATTTTACGGAAAATATAATTAAAAAGAAATTATAAGTGCATTTAGTACAGTGGTAAAGGCGCATATTGACTTTCTTAGTGACTAGGGATCAAGTCCCGTTGTCGCATAAAATCTGAGGCGATGTCTTTTTTAGCTAGTTCGTTTCCAGCAATTTTCCTACGTATTTCAGCGTTGTTTCTGACATTTAGCGGCTTCCTATTCGCTCCAATGATGTAATAGGATGAAATGGCTAAGTTTTATTGGTTGAGTGATGTGTATGGATTAGAATGGATTACCGTTAAGTGTATGAAAAAACCAAATTTGATCTAAAATAATCTAATGGATTATATTCACTTAAACAATCTATAAATAAACCATCTAACCTATAAATCTAATCTCTTATTCAGCCATCGCCATAATTCTACAGTAAAATTGATGCATTATTCTTCCTCCTTTTCTCTACTAAATAAACAAATCTCTACCAAATTAAGTTATCTATATATACACTTAGAAGAATCAAAGGGAGAAAGATTAAAGTAAAGCTTTTTCAAATTTATACAAGCTCAAGTTCCAGGTGAGTGGGAATTAATATGAAATAGAAAAATAAAGTAGCTCAATTTCAGTTCTTTTCTAGCACGTTGATATGAATTAATTTCTGTTATTAATTTAGAATAGATGTAAATTAATGCAACTTCTTCTTCTTTTTCCACTTCTCAAATGTAATTCATGTTCGGTTTAGAATATGGGACGTATAAATTGTCTATTCATGTTTTATGGCATAAATATGATTGAAATTTTTGAAAATTATTATATCTTCTTCTTCCACTTCTCAATTCTAATTCATATTTGGGTCGAAATTTGAAACAAACAAATTGTTATTCACGTTTCATGCCGTAAATAAGATTGGTTTGATTAAATTGAATTGGAATTGTTATTTATTTCTAATGGTAGAACAGGTTAGTTGAACAAATTCAAAATATGTTACTTGAATAAAATTATGGTTTTGATTGATATAATTGCATAATTTTGAATATGGTTTTGAAACAAAATTGGAAAGTGCATAATTTTTTGTTTCATAGGCGACCTAAAAATGTAAAAGTGGAATTTTGTGTAATTAAATGGTTTGTGGCTATTGGATAAAAAAAATCTACATATTAAATCTTGAAAAGGAGAAGTAAATTTGGCTAGAAAAAAATGTAAATTAAATGGACCTTAATGTGTAAATCTATAACAACGGCTTAAAAATTACAGACAAACCATACAGACTGAACGAACGTGAAATTGGAATACCGTTTATGTATGAAAAAAGAAAATTGTGAAATAACCAAATTGGATGTAAAAATGACCTAAAGCAGATTAATGGAAATATAGAGTATGGAGTATGTAAACTATAACGGTCAAATTGATTAATTTGAAAGCAATTTGGTAGGTAGAACTTGTAAAAGTCTGGATAGGTGTTTAATGCAGTTAAGACCAAAACATAGTTTTGACTGTATGTACCAAGAGCGGGCAAGTAGGCTCGTAACGGTGTTTATTAAATTTTATAAGTTACTAGTACGTAGGATAGATAGCATCCACAATCATAGGCTTTTTCAGGCAGATCGACACGGATGGAACATGACAAGTATGCACTGAAGTAGGCTTCTTTAGGTAGATTGTTGGAGGATTTTGCATAGCCAACCCAGCTGCGGACGCTCTTTCAGAGGATTGACACTTTGGATAGGGACAAGTCCACGTTGATGATCGAGGAGACATGAGGATAGGAGTTTAGTTTGGCAGAGCCTGAGCACAACTTCAAGGTACTGCAAGGTTGTTTGAGTCGGCGTCGGTCATACGTAAAAGGCATTTAGTCACAATGCACGGGTGAAGAACATGAATTTCACGCTATAGCACGTGGATAGGTAAGGATAGCAGGTCTGACAGGCCAATTGACATTTAGTATTACTGCATGGTTGAACTCTCTTCAGCGTCCACGGACTTCGAATTCTTAGCAACTGTATCTAAGAAGGATTCACTACATTATATTACTCACCCTCTGCGATATCCGAGGATGACCTAGAATTAAACTGTTTTATTCTTTTTTCTTCATTTTATTTCTCATTCATCAGACTTTCTGTCTGACACATTCCTATTTTTCATATTTTCCCCAGATCATAAGAAGGCAGCGGTCTAGGTTGCAGTTCTTTGCAATTTGGAGTATCATTGGAATAGTTGTTATCTTCAACTTTTGTTTCCTTTGTTTCATGTACATCAATTCTCTTTTCTGTACTTTACTCTATATATGGAGACCTATATTGTGAACATGTTGTGTTTTATGTTTTGATGGAGACTACTTGGTACTTTTGGTTTCAGAAATAATTTTGAAATAATTTTATTTTTAATGAAGCTGTTTTGCTATTAATTTATAATTAATGAAGGCTTTCTTCCACTATAATATTTTAATCATTTTACGTTGTTACATTAGTCTTTGGGCTTTATCATGGATGTTTATTTCACCCGACCACCCGTGCTTCTAGCCATGTCCGATTTTCAGGGTGCCTTGAGGTGTGGGGTGTCACATGCAGCAATAATGGAAGCAATTAGTGATGTATTCAAGGAAATGTATGAGGCAATAGGGTTACAACATAGAAAAGAAAAGTCAAAATTATTTTTTGGCGGAGGGGTTCCAAATAAAGATGAAATTGTGATCAAATTGGGCATATCTCAAGGAGATCTTCCATTAAATATCTAGGTGTTCCCTTGTCGAAGGTCAACCTTCAAAAGGATTGTGATAGCTTAATAAATATAATCCAAAGCAAGTTTAATGGTTGGGAGACTAAACTGTTAAGCTTGGTGGTTAGGTAAGAACTTAATAAGTCTGCATTGTACCCCATTGGGCAGTACTGGAGGTAATGCTTTAAAATCCATGCTACAACTTTAAACAAAGTCAAACACTTATATGTTAATCTTTTATGGAAGAGCAAGGTTAGAAATTTTTTGTAGGAAACTTTATACAAGGAGAGAAGTGAAGATGGAATGGGTTTAAAGAATTCTGAAGATATAAATTAGTATGGAGGGTAGTTAACAGCGAATGGTGATGGGCTAGACTTATGAATGCGAAGAGTGTTAGAGATAAATTCTTTTGGGAGGTGGAAATTAGACATGAAGACTAGGAAGTATGGAATTTTATGTTACAAATTATGCACGAAGCAAAAAAATGTAAGGCAATCGAATAGTAGATGGCAAAATTACTTCTCTATGGTTTGATCCATGGATACAGGGAGGTAGAATCATAAACAGACTAAGGTTTGATACCTTTGAGAGGAATAAAGGAGAAAGGATAATGGTAACTGACATTTTAGAGGTGGATTCTTGGTGTATTAATGGAATGAACTATATGAGACAACTTATGGAAGTGGTAGAGAAAATTCAAGCCTGGAGGGATAAGGAAGAGGATTACTAGGTTGATCTTGTAGTAAAGAAGGTGGTATAATTTTAGGTCTATTTTGGCTTAACATTAAACAATCATATGATAAAGTGTTTTAGGTAGATTTCATTTCCAATGAAATTCATACTCCTAAAATGGAAGTTTATGCTTTTAAAGCAACCAATGACCTATTACCAACTAAAGTTCGACTTATTCAAAAACATAACTATATTGATCTAATCTATGTTCTATGTAACTAAGATATATATACAATTCGAATCGTCTATTCTTTCAGTGTAAATATGGAGCATATATACCGAAGTATTGCATAATCAAACTAAAGTGGCCTACTCCGCAAACAGCAACACTTAATATTCAATGCGAAGTGGAAAACTTAATTGGAAAATTTAATCATAATGTAAGAGTAAGAATATTACACACGTCATATTTCCGACTTTGATTTGGTCGTCATGTCTAGAAAGGAATAATATAATGTTAACGGTGATGCAATGAAAGTTGATAAAGATAAGTATGATAAATACTTACCTGCAGATAGGAATTGGGAAGAGATTAGGAGCGTATGTGATGGAGCGCATACCAGAACCCTAGGTCGCGAACGACCTTCCATAAGTCGCGAAGAGGATGATGCAGCGCAACCTACTGGCGAGTTAAGCCGTAAGACGCTCAAGCGACCTAGCGAGTTAAGCTTGAAACCGCTCAAGCGACTTAGCGAGTCAAGACCAGTTTCCTTAAGGTCGCTTGCTCGGTCTTAAGTCGTTCGCTTGATTTTAAGGCGCTTGCGACCTAACGAGATATGTTATTTATAAGCAGTTCATTAAGTCGCTTACTTCTATAAGTCGCTAGGATGTTAGGTCGTTCACTTAAGCCGCTGATCATATGCCGCATCACTCTTATGTCGCTGAAGTCATGCTACATTCTTAAGTCGCTGGTCCTTAAGTCGATCATGTCTTGAGCCGCTGAAGCCGTCCTTTGTGTCGTGTACCTTCTTAGGTCGTTAGATTGTTAAGTCGTGTGTGTTGTATTTTCTTTATGTTGTAATTTTCTTAGGTCGCTGGTTTCGTATGTCGTGTTGTATTAAGTCGCATGGATGTTGTAACTTGTGTGGCGTTGGGTCGAAGGTTGTGTGAATGTCACAATGCCTTTCGGTCGTTATGTCACGAGTCGCATAAATTGTATAGGTCGTCGGTCGTTGATCGCCTGTGTGTGAGTTGTAAATCTCTATAAATAGAGGTGTGTGTCATTTGTAAAAGGTGGTTGATTTTGAATAAACTTTTGTTTGAGTGCTTTGTGCCTCTTTAAAATTGGAAGTTGAGTGTTATCTCCTTTCTCCATCTTCGGTTATTCGAGTGCGCTCAAATCAATGATTTTGAAGCCGGTTCACGAAATCTCGTGCGCGAGATCAACGTCGAAGAATCGTAGATCTTTTAACACGGTATTGTGCACGATCAACGTGTTAAAGATAGCTAGAATCCGGTATCTCGCGAGATCAACGGATTTGGTCATTTATCTTGGGTATTATCAATCCATCGATTCATCTTTGTATCGTTCCATCGTAGTTCCATCGTCGTTTGTTCGTTGTGCATCATTTGGTGACAACTAGTTGTTATCTGCTGCGTCAAGTTTGGTATCAGAGGATTAATAGCACATTAAGTTTGTTTATCCGCCGCGTCAGTTTGGTAACGGAGCCTAAACTTAGCCAATTATAGCAAAGTCGAGCCTATGGAGCCAAGAGGAAGAGTTAAAGTTAGATCCGAGCTATAAGTTGGAGGCGTGCATCACTTTTGTAGATCAAGGCCGAGAGTTGGAGTTAAGTTCAAGCCGAGAGTTAAAGTTAGTTTGGAATTTGTTGATGATCATGCCGCCGAGACGTGTTAATCGATTTCAAAATGTTGAAGATGTGTATAGAAGACAAGAAGCTGAACAAATGGAACAACATATCGATGAAAAGTTCGATGAAGGTATTGGGAAGTTAGAGAAATTGATGAATGATATGAATCAAAGTCAAAAGAGAAGGTCACCAATCTCAAACCATGGAGGAAACAGGGTTTCGCCATCGGTTTTGGAAGCGAGGAGGGTGTCACCACAATCTTGTCGAGAAAGAAGAGAATCATCAGTTTCAATGAGACGAGAACACCATGAGTACCGAAATGAAGAGAGAAGAACTCCACGGGGGTTTGAAAATGAATCATATCGTGATATTGAAAGACATGGTAGAAGGACCATGCATGATCGTGGAGATGTAGATGGACGGGATAGATATCGAAGTACATTTGATTATGATGAAAATGGTGATAGAGGTAGTATTCATTATCGAGATCGAGACTAAGTACGAAGTCAATATCGGAATGTAGAAGATGATCGTCCATGGGAGTCGGGGATGAAAATAGAGATTCCAGAATTCAAAGGGGGAATGATAGCGGAAGAGTTTCTGGATTGGTTATCAAATGTTGAGGAAATTTTTGACTTCAAGGAAGTACCTGAACATCGTAGAGTTAAGTTGGTTGCTACACGACTGAGGGGAAGAGCTATGACATGGTGGCAACAAACTAAACTTACACGGGAGAGAATGGGAAAGTCGAAGATTATTTCATGGAAAAAGATGAAGAAGTTGATGAAGGCTACTTGCTTGCCTTATAATTATCAGTCTCTTATGTATCAGCGCTTACAGAATTTGAGACAAGGGACAAAGTTGGTAAATGATTATGCAGATGAGTACTATTAACTCATTGCTAGAAACGATATCATGGAGACGGAGGAACAGTTGACATCTAGATTTGTTGGAGACTGAAAATGCAAATTCAGGATATGATAAATATGTTTGATCCAAAATCCGTTGCTGAAACACACCAGAAGGCTCTACCTTGGGAGAAGCAAGGTAGAAGAGGAGGTGGTGCGCTTATAAGTTCGATCAATCAGGTAAAAGGAGCTAGTAGCAATACTAATGTTTCCAAGGTTGTTAGTAAACCGGTTGTCGATGAAGTTGCTAATACCAAGGTCAGCAACAATTTCAAGTGTTATAACTGTCAGGAATTTGGTCATAAGAGCAATGAATGCCCGAAGCCTAAGAAGCGAGCGATGGTTGCTGAGGTTGAGGATGCTGAAATAGAATGTTCCAATTCACCACAAGTTGAGGAGGAGGAAGAATTATTGATGGGAGACGAAGGATATTCTTTAATGATGAGGAGATCTTGCTTGATGCCAAAGCAGGAAGAGGAGACTAGTTGGTTGAGGAGTAACATTTTTCAGTCGACGTGCACTATTTTGGGAAGGGTTTGTAAGTTTGTTATCGATGCAAGAAGTTGTGATAACATCATCTCTACAGAAGCTGTAAAGAAGTTAGCGTTAAAGACGGAGAAACATCCCAAACCCTACAAATTAGCTTGGTTGAGGAAAGGTGGGGAAGTGAAGGTTGGTCAAAGAGCTTGTGTAACCTTTTCCATCGGAAAGAAGTATAAGAATGAAATTTAGTGTGACGTGGTAGATATGGACGTATGTCATTTGTTGTTGGGAAGACCGTGGCAATTCGATAGTGCTGTGCAACACGATGTAAGGACCAACTGCTATAGTTTCATGTTCGAGGGCACTAGAATCACTTTAGCTCCTAAAAAGCAACAACAAAATGAAAGCAAGTTGGAGGAAATCGAGAAACTAAAGACTCTGTTATCTTTGAAGGAGTTTTTCAAAGAAGTAGAGGATGGACCTGAAGTATTTCTGTTGATAGGACGTGAAAGTAGTGAAACGGTTGAAATTCCTGAGGAAGTTAAGCCAGTGTTGATGGAATTTGAAGATGTATTTCCTGAAGAATTGCCGAAAGAGTTACCACCGTTGAGAGACATACAACATCAAATTGATCTTGTTCCGGAAGTTGTGTTACCACATAAACCACATTACAGAATGAGTCTAAAGGAGCATGAAGAGTTGAGAACGCAGGTGGAGGAGTTACTTGAACAAGGGCGTGTACAAGAAAGTTTAAGTCCTTGTGCAGTACCAGCGTTGTTAGTGCCAAAGAAGGATGGAACTTGGAGAATGTGTACAGATAGCCGAGCACTAAACAAGATTACAGTGAGGTACATATTTCTGATGCCAAGGTTGGACGATTTGTCAGATCAGCTGAGTGGAGCTGCTATCTTTTCAAAAATTGATCTGAAAAGTGGGTATCATCAGATTTGAATTCGACCAGGGGATGAATGGAAGACAGCCTTCAGGACACGGGAGGGGTTGTATGAATGACTGGTCATGCCATTTGGTCTTTCGAATGCACCTAGTACTTTTATGCGAGTGATGAATCAGATCTTTCGACCATTTATTGGAAAGTTCGTAGTGCTATACTTTGATGATATATTGATATACAGTGGAAGCACAGAAGAACATCTACAACACCTGCGGGAAGTGTTGATGATACTTCGTCAGGAGCAATTTTACGTGGCAACAAAGAAGTGCATGTTCATGACACGCAGTGTTTTGTTCTTGGGGCATATGTTGTCCAAGGAAGGTATCCATGTGGATCAAGGTAAAGTTGAAGCAATCAAGGATTGGCCACAACCCAGGACTATAACTGAAGTGAGAAGTTTCCATGGGTTAGCATCATTCTACCGAAGGTTTGTTCCACATTTCAGTGGCGTAATGGCACCAGTGACAGATTGTATGAAAGGAAAGCAATTTGTGTGGACTGAAGAGGTTGATTCTGCTTTCCAACGAATCAAGACACTTTTGATTACGACACCGATTCTTAGACATCCGGACTTTCAGTTACTCTTTGAGTTGGATACTGATGCATCTAAAGTTGGGATTGGAGGAGTGTTAAGTCCAAGGGAACGCCCAATTGCTTATTTTAGCGAGAAATTTTCTGGAGCCAAGACAAGATACAGTACCTATGACTTGGAGTTCTATGCTATTGTCCAAGCCATAAAGTACTGGAGACACTACTTGTTTTATAAGAAGTTTGTGTTGTATACTGATCATGAAGCATTAGAACATTTACAGGGACATGATAAGATTGCAGCCAGGCATGCTTCATGGATCACATACTTGCAACAGTTTACATTTGTTGTAAAGCATAAGTCGGGAGTTACAAATCTGGTGGCAGATGCTTTGAGTAGAAGAAATCATTTGTTGACTACGATGAGAGCTGAAGTGACGGGTTTTGAAGTATTTCCAGAATTGTTTGTTGAAGATCCTTACTTTGCTAAGATTATAGATGAAGTTGAGAAAGGGAAGACAGATGAGTATTTGTTGGTGGATGGTTTTCTCTTCAAAGGAAATCGATTATGTATACCAGAGTGTAGTTTGCGAATGAAGATTGTGAAGGATAATTTGAAGAGATGGGTTGTGAAATTGTGTCAAGCAGAATTCGCGCATAATCATGCGGTTAATTGAAGTACTGGATTCAGTCCATTTCAAGTAGTATATTCAGCAATTCCGAAAGGACCGTTGGATTTGTCGATAGTTCCACGTCAGAAAGGGGTTGTTAAACGAGCTTGTGATTTCGTGAATGAGTTACAGGAGTGTCACGGAATTGTTCATGAACGATTGCTTAAGTCAAACGAGAAGTATAAGCAACTGGCAGATAAGAAGCGAAGGAGTGTGGACTTTAAAGAAGGTAATTTTGTTTACGCAATATTGACGAAATATTGTTTTCCAGTTGGAACTTACAACAAATTGAAAGCCCGAAAGATTGGTCCAGTAGAAATTTTGAAGAAGATCAATGATAATGCTTATCGGTTAAGATTGCCGGATGATATACATACTGCCGACGTTTTCAACGTCAAACACTTGATTCCATATCATGAGAACAAGCTTGTCGAAGAAGAGGAAAGTGTGAATTCGGGGTCGAATTCTTGTCAACCATGGGAGGATGATGCAGCGCATTCCAGAACCCTAGGTCGCGAACGACCTTCCTCAAGTCGCGAAGAGGATGATGCAGCGCAACCTACTGTCGAGTCAAGCTGTAAGACGCTCAAACGACCTAGCGAGTTAAGCTTGAAACCGCTCCAACGACTTAGCGAGTCAAGCCCAGTTTCCTTAGGTCGCTTGCTCGGTCTTAAGTCGTTCGCTTGATTTTAAGGCGCTCTGCGACCTAACGGGATATGTTATTTATAAGCAGTTCATTAAGTCGCTTACTTCTATAAGTCGCTGGGATTTTAGGTCGTTCACTTAAGCCGCTGATCATATGCCGCATCACTCTTATGTCGCTGAAGCCATGCTACCTTCTTAATTCGCTGGTCCTTAAGTCGTTCATGTCTTGAGCCGCTGAAGCCGTCCTTTCTGTCGTGTACCTTCTTAGGTCGTTAGATTGTTAAGTTATGTGTGTTGTATTTTCTTTATGTTGTAATTTTCTTAGGTCGCTGGTTTCGTATGTCGTGTCGTATTAAGTCGCATGGATGTTGTAACTTGTGTGACGTTGGGTCGAAGGTCGTGTGAATGTTGTAATGCTCTTAGGTCGTTATGTCGCGAGTCGCATAGGTTGTATAGATCGTAGGTCATTGATCGCCTGTGTGTGAGTTGTAAATCTCTATAAATAGAGGTGTGTGTCATTTGTAAAAGGTGGTTGATTTTGAATAATCTTTTGTTTGAGTGCTTTGTGCCTCTTTAAAATTGGAAGTTGAGTGTTATCTCCTTTCTCCATCTTCGGTGATTCGAGTGCGCTCGAATCAACGATTTTGAAGCCGGTTCACGGAATCTCGTGTGCGAGATCAACGTCGAAGAATCGTAGATCTTCTAAAACGGTATCGTGCGCGATCAACGTGTTAAAGATAAGTAGAATCCGGTATCTCGCGATATCAACGGATTTGGGCATTTATCTTGGGTATTATCAATCCATCGATTCATCTTTGTATCGTTCCATCGTTGTTCCATCGTCTTTTGTTCGTTGTGCATCATTTGGTGACAACTTGTTGTTGTCCGCTGCGTCAAGTTTGGTATCAGAGCACTAATAGCACGTCAAGTTTGTTTATCCGCTGCGTCAGTATGTTGTGATAACTGACAAAGCTGTGTAGATCCATGCATAAATATCGCAAATTCGACAATTCCAGAATGCACAGCATCCGAAATCCTCAAATCTGCATTATTTCTTAACATAAATTTAATATGAAGTGCAAGAAAAAGAGTTAAGAGCATGTAGATAATTCCAAAAGTCGGAAAATTATGTGATGTTGGAAATCCCAAAGGACCTCGTGATGCATTCTTTTAGAGCCGTATATATCTACACACTTTTAGTTTAGATCTGAAGAAACTGGAGTGGTTGAACTAGTTCATTCCCGAAACAAATTATAATAATTAGGAAGCGAGAAAATCATATCGCATGGTATTTATTCTTACAGATATATGTTTAGAATGTGCAGATCTGTAAGTTGTAGATGTATCAGAGTGAGTTTGATGAAAGTGATGAAATTAATGAGCGAGACGAAAGGATTTGGTAGGCGTGATGAAGGAGTAGGCTTGCATACAAGCATAGTTTCCTTTTTCGAAGAGTTTTTTAAATTTTTCCAAAATTTCCATTAATCCAGTTTTAGAGTTTTTGGAAGGAAGGAGATAGATTGAAGTTTGAATAAATGAGAATATTCGGGAGTTTCTATATTTTAGGGTATGGAGACTGGTTTAATTATTTTCATATTGCGGGTCTAGGATTTTGTACATATGGGTACCCAATAACATATATTAGGCTATAAATATTTGTAATTAGATTTAGCAATAACGCAAGTTTAAATGCAGTTATGCGAGCTCTCTATGGAAATGCAAAAATCTGAACTAGACATATACGACAATACTAGTATGGAACTTATAACAGAACTAAAGCTAGTCAACGATCACTTTAAATGCAAGCCATAGACGATAAAAGAAAATTCTCGAGTTGGGGTAGTGAAAAGACTAAGTCGGCTAGAGTTGAGTAGTATGAAAAAAGAGAGCCAGTATAATTATAAATCCGATGTAATTGTTAAGGCCTAAACTTTATGGGCCATTATTTATTGTTTACCTGGTCTTAAAAAACCTATTAAATTTCACATATATTAGTATGACCATTAGATCATTTTAGATCTTACAAGCACTTAATTTTGAACTCAAAGTCCTTCAAATGGTTAATTACAATGTGTGATCTTGGATTATATTATGCTTAATGATTACAACCGTGTAATCATGCATCTTTCAATCAACCTCCAAGATTTGTGTACTTCTAAAGTATTGAAACATAAAGATATAATCATCAAAAAATAATATGTAGATATTGGGACATCCTAATTGTTGACAGATCATAAAAAATGCAAATAGTATAAATATGGAGTCGTGGTCTCAAATTGCACAAATTCTAGTTATTCTCTTAACCTCTTGTTTGAAGAAAAATTTATATATAGGGTTTGTATCAATTCTGAAGGTCAAATTTTGTTTTGTCTCCGTTATTTTATTTATTTTCTTCTACAATCTTCCTAGTTGAATCAATATTGGTTATGTATTAAAATTTTAGGGTTTAAGATTTAACAAGTATAAGTGAATGGTACCAGAGTCAACAGTCATTAATTTTCTAAATATTTTTAATGGTTTTAAAATTTCTTTTAAGTTAGGATACCATCGATTTTGTCTTGAGATCTATAAATCTGATACGATAATTGGGACATAGCGACTTGTTTGATTGTTAGATTCAATTTCATACTTTATTTGGATATAGCTTTAGTAGGATTGTAACAGATATTTGTGTTGAAATAAATATATTATTACGACTCTTTGAATTTAATGAAACAATTCATGTTGGGATTGTGAGAAGTATCCAAATTGACTTGATTTTGTGCAATTCTTTCTTTCCACATACAATGCAATTTTATGTAATCTTGTAGCACTGATTGGATTCATATATCATGCATGTGAATTTTGTTTATAAATAGCTGAATGTAAAACAGTCATGCTCGTTTATTCTTTATTTATAAAGCCTGGATTTAAATTACACACATGTGAATTTGGTTTAAAAGCAAGTGAATGTGAAAAGGTTATGCCTCCTCTATTCTATTTATAAAAACAGAAACGTGACCATTTCTAAAAAAATTCTATAATCTTAAGAATCGAATACTGAAATTTTTGTAATTCTGGCGTACTATGCAATTAGACATAACAAAGTCCCAAATGCTTCTATTTATTGTAATCATTTCTCTTGTCCTTCTAACTTCTCTAGAACCTTCCCAAAATAAAACTAAATTTATAAGAGATTTTGACTATCTTGAAATTTTAAATTCGGGCGGTTAGTTACTGATCTTTTTTCATATACATCTCTGAACTTTAGTTTCACTTTAATTTTTTTAAACAAAAATTCATTCCCTAGTCAACAATTTCCAAAAGGTCATGCTTTAACCTTTTTTGCCACCTCAGTTTTAGCTTTTTATTCAAGTAATTTTTTTCTTACAAACTGGAGTATTCTTTTTCTATAATATCCTGTGTTTAATCATAGGATTTGTTAATTTTATGCGTTTTCTTTCTACTTTGATTTATTCCCTTTGATTTTCTTGTTAAACTGCGTGAATATATGTATAATGATCCACCGTTTTCATGTATCGATGGATCGTAAAAATATTTTTATTGTAGCTAAATTGGGTCCAAGTAAATTATAATTTTGAAAGATGTTGAGTATTGATATTTTTGACCCATGGAATAAATTGTGGGTAGTTTTGACCATGAAAATTTTGTTTAGATATGATGGACACGAATCACGGACTAAAGCAATTTGGTTTTGACCATCAAATTGTGGGTAGGTGTGACCATGGAAATCTTTCATTTGTAAGCTTTGATGTATGATGGAGTTTATATAGATTTTTATTAAATAATAAAGATGATTGATGAATGTTTTGGGAAATGATAGGTGAACATGGGATGTTCAGATATATTTTCCTACTCTAATGATTTCTATATACAACGGAAGTTTTATATTAATTTCTAACCATGATTTTAGAAATGGGATTTTGAGTTGAGAGGTTTCTCATGTCAGGATAATTTAATAAGAATTATTGAAGAGAGATACCTAAAAGATAAATAATAAATATATTAGAACAGTCGTCCTTGAAATTTTTGGATTTTATTAAGGTTGTCTATTAAGAAAATAAGCAAATGTTAAGTGGGTACTGTGCATATATATATATATATTGGGGAGAAGGGAACTAAATAGTCGCTTAAAAACTAGAATTGATACAGTGAAACAAGTGTTAGCTAAATAGGAGACAAGATCCATATAAAAGCTGAAAAGAAAAATAAAAGAAACCGTTAACAGCAGAAAATGAAATCATGAAGAATTTGGTGGTGACGCGTGTAAAGACGTTATCAGATGTGTCGGACTTGGTCTAGTATAGAGTTGTAGCGGCGACCTAACATTTTATAAGAAAATTATGCATACAGTGACGTGGTAGTGATTTGCCAAGTGGACCAGCAACTTTCAGGGTGAAGTAGATCCGCACCGCAATATGTAGAAGACAGGTTCCACTGCAAAAATGTAAAATTGGAAGAGATTGAACTGCACTGCTATATGTACAAGATATATTGCACTACAATTGGAAAGCATTCACTTAATAAGAAAAGAGCACATTGCACTAACCGGTTGAGGTAGAGTGGTACAGCTCCAAGGAAAGGTGTGAATGAAACTTAACATAAGACAATTAGGTAGAACTCGGGGAGAGCTCAAGGCGATTAAGGGAAAGAACTCTTATGCTAAATGTAGGGTTGGAAGGGTTAGTAAAGCCTGGTGGGGCGCTCACTTGAATGCACACCTTGGGAAAGTTAGGGGAGACATTCAACTTCCAAGAGACTGGGGTATGTTGATTCTATGCAGTTTTAAACAAAACAAATGTTTTGGGACTTTGGATTGTTGTTTCACAATAGTCCAGAATTTTAGTAAATAAGTACATAGGGACGGCATATTAATGTTTCTTTGTGATCCAAAGCTTATAAATGAATTTAAAGTATACTATATGGGGCTGAGTCTATGTAATTTAAGTTTAACGAATTCCATTAGGGACTGAGTCTACGTAGTTTTAAAAATGGATGAATGAATCTAAAGGATACAACAGGAGGCCGATTCTAAGCAGTATCAGACTAAAGACTAATTGTAACACCCCTAATTTTTTATAACATTATTCAGGAGATTTAATTAGATAAATTAATTAAAATAGTGTAAGTGTAAGTGATAAGTGGATTGAGACTTGGATTAATTAATTAAGGGTCGTGCCTAATGAATTAACAAATGGGCTTAAGAAGGGGTTTTGGTTAATTAAGTCACATAAGGGTATTATTGGAAATTGTCGTCCATAACCTCCTCCTTATATATTTTCATTCCCACCTTATTACTTCCATTTACATCGTTTTAAAATGCAAATTAAAAGAGAAGAAACGGCTGACCATTAAGAGATCAAGAGGAATTCAAATTAAAGCTATAAAATTAAGGTTAAAGGAATCAGTCTCAATCCAATCTCCTTATCTAGAGCAAGGTGAATAATAATTCCATCTCTATTTTGATTTAAATTAATCATATATTTTCGGACCTAAGGGATAAATTCGTTTTTATGATATATTGGATGATGATATGCATGATTTAAGTCGTTTGATTTAAACAAGATTGTTTAAAGGGGTTTATATGGTCTTAGATCAAAACCGAAATTAAATGACATTTAAATGCCATAGGAAAATTTTTATGTTATGAGAAACATGATTTTGGAGTTGGGAATTTTAAGAATTTTCCAAGCTATGGAAAGATTATTATGAATTTTTAAAGGAAAATATGGTTATTTGGGGTTATAATTTATTTTGGAAATTATATTAAGAATTTGGGTCCGAAAGTTTGATTGTTAGATAACTTGATTAAAGTGAATTTCTATACTTTTTGGGGATTTTTTAAAAGTGACTTGCTATGAAATAAACTGGTTTAGAAGAGGGACTTCTTTGCAAAAATTGAAAGGGCTTGTTTGATTAACTTAACCATGGTTTACATCTGGATTTGTGGTAGTTATTTTTGAAAAAGAATTTGAAAAATTTATGGCAACCAATTAGGTGTTGAAACATGGCAGGTTAGTTAGAGAAAAGTTTACTTAAACAAGAATTAAACCTAGTTTTGCTCAGAAAAAGTGGTTCCGCTAACTTAGGAAAGCGCCTTTCGACCTAGTATCTTCCGCCTTCATCCTTGTCGAAACCAACTATGCCGAAACCAATACACAAGGTATCAGTTGGTACGAAGTGGATTGGATATAGGTGGAAGGTAGGGTGTCGAAAGCATAGCTTCCGAAGGGGTCGAAAACCTGGTTTATTTTTAAAAGAAAAGCGCTTGCTTTTGTTTTGTTTTAAGCCTTCGACAGGGTCGAAGCAAAAGGTTTCGAAAGAGATGTTGAAGGGTTTCGAAAGGGGTCGCCATTAACTTATAATTTCTTTTGACTGGGTTCCTTACTTATAAAAGAATGTTTCGAAAGAAGGGATTTCGGCCTAATCGATACCCTGCTGCCGTTTTATAGCCTTTTGATGGTGTTAAAATATCAATGATGTTGGAAGATACTTTGTTTTACAAAGTTTAAGCCACTTCCTAAAGCTTTCGAAAGGGGTTAGAGGTTTCGAAGGTGATGGTCTCGAAAGAGGTTTTGACTCCAACCTTCCAATGTTTTACCCAGATGTTTTATGCTTTCGAAAGGGATGGCGCCTACGCCATCAAGTATCCCTAATATTTTTATAATATAAAAGATGGTTTCAAAACAGATGCTTTCGACTATATTCACTGTGACCCAAATAATGTTTTAAGTATAAACCCAATATTTTCGAAAGGGGTACTTTCAATGTTTTCGAAAGGGTTATTTCCAATGGCAAAGCTAAAGCTTCAATAGTTATATGCTAATACTTTAATATATTTGAAAGGTTTCAAAAGGTAGAATTTAAAGTACTATAAGGCAGGAGCATAATGTTTTTAAGAGCTTTCAAAGGAGGTTATCCTATGAAGTCGAAAGCTAGGTTTTGAAGGTATCGAAAGGTTTATGATCCAAACTCTATTTTTAAAGGAAAAACCCATGGCAATATTAAAGGAGTTTTTATATTGATTTTAAGAAGAAGCCATGTATGATAAAGAAAAAGGTCAAAGGGATTAACCATGTTTTATTTTAAACCCACATGAGTTGTATTGCTATGTTTCTGTTTTGCTTCTTCTAATATTAATATATTCACTTTATAATAAATGAACAACTACATTTTAGGGATAAAGGGGAAGATGACTAGTTAGGTTAACCCAATAGTGAATATAAATTTAATAAACTCCTGAATGAGTAGAATTGTATCCAGGAGGTCAGGTAGACCAGGATGTAGGATGCTAAATTATAAAGGAAAGACATTGGTAGAGGCTAATAGGTTCACAGTAAGCCCATGAAAACTGTATGATATTGGCAAGGGCCAATGGGTTCATAGTTAGCCCATAAAAACTATGTATAAAAGAAGATGCTAGATAGACAGGTTCATAGTTAGCCCATAAAAACTATGTGTAAAGGAAGATGTCAGATAGATATGTTCATAGTAAACCTATGAAAAAAATGATTGGATACTGGCAGGGCTAGTAGGTTTGTAGTTAGCCCATGAAAACTATATCCGGATGAAATATTAACAGATGTCAATTGGTTTCTAGACAATCCAAGAAAAATAGGGTAAGAAGAAATGATATTGGGGTTAACAATAGGTTCCTAGTCAACCCATGAAAACTAGGATAAGAGCAATATTGGAGTTACCAATAGGTTCATAGTGATTTCATGAAAACTTTGTAATTGGACAGGGAGTCCTTAAATGTTTATTCGGTTATTAGTCAGCTCATGAAAACTAATAGGTTAATAGTAATCCTAGAAACTATAACTGAGACAGATAGTCTAAATTGAATGGGGATGGGTAATACAGAATTAATTCAATTGTTTTTCATATCATCATATTATACTGTTTTGAATTGTTTTAACCATTGTGGATGTAGGAGCACAGTATATGGTTTTATAAAAGGTTTTGAGATACTAGTAAGGGAAAACCGTTCTACTAAGCGGCGTGGTCTCACTAGATATCTAAATGGTTGAGACGGTAGATTATTATTCATATCAGGATTTATGTCTAAGTCGAAGTTTATGTTTTCCCCTTAAAATCCCAGGCACTCAATTGATTTTGAGTACTTTGAGAGTTGGGGTTTTCTGGTACCTTTTATGAAGAATATGCTTCCGGAGACGTGCAGGAGGCATGATAGATATTTGGAGTTCTCTTTCTTTTGATTCCGCTATGTTGATTGTAATGGAAAAGTTGTTATATTGCCTACATACACTCTGATCATCCCGAGGGCATCTTCATATGTCACTCTCGGCGTGTGTTTTAATAAACATATTTTCTCTGAACGTGGTTTGCAAACATGGGATTATGTAATGAATTGGAAATGTTTTGATATAGAATGTGATGTTGTTTGAAATTTAAATGTTATCCATATTCATGTGTTTTTGTGTATCAATGAGTCTAACATCGCTGTATTTTATCACCAAGGTTAATAACTATAGATGACTGCAGCATCCGTAGCCATTAGTTTTGGGCCTATAAGAAGGGGGATGTTACACTAATCTAAAATGGAAACTGTGAGGGGACTAGCGGGGGGGGGGGGGGGGGGCAGTAGTATGAGGGAATCGCATAAGGGCGCATAACACACAGTAGTAGATGTAAACTAGGTAAGAACGCATAAGGCGCAATAGCAAATGGAAAAATATACAAACTATGATTGTTTCATTTATAATGTTAAGGATAGTGAGGGGGAAACCCATTCCGCAATCTGCAATGTAGAGTCACAAAATATGTTATGTTTTTAGGTAAGGTATTATTCACATCAGACTTTATGACTGACCCATGTTTTTATTATTATTTTTCCTATAAACTCACAGGTACTCATTTGAGTGGGTTGAGTTCATAGGCCTAGGTAGGTTTATTTTAGGCATCACGGTACTCAAACCGAAGATGGAGAAGGAGGCTTTGTTAATATAAAGAATGTTATTTCTGTTGTTCTATGAGTTCATACAGGGCAGTACTATGTTATTTTTCTATTGTTATTTAAACCCTATGTGGGGACGACTGTTGGGTTAACATGGAAAACTATGTATGTAATGAATTTTTGAGACATGCAGTATGTGGTAAAAATGTTTTGTTGCTCTATTTACTTAAATTATTTATGAATATACAAAACTCACTTCCAACGCTGAAAGAAAATTCTGATGATGACTGCAGCATCATCGGTGTTCATCTTCGAGTCTCGAAGTAGGGGATGTTACACCCCTATTTTATAATAATTTTATACTTTAGTATAATACTTCCTTTTAGCCTCATTATGACTCAAACTCTTCGTATTCTTGAAACTTTTTATCTTAGCCGTGCATTTTCCCTCTTTCTTGATCCAACGACTAAACTACTTTTTTTTCCTCTCTTATAAATAGACCTTCTTCCCCTCTCCTGCATTTTACTAGTTTTTCTAAATAAAAAATCTTAAACCGCCATTGAATTTTTTCGAAAAGCTCCGATTATTAAGAGACTCTCTCTTGGTGATAATTTACTTGCTGTTAATACGATGATTATGCCAATTTTTTGAATATTATTGTATTATTACCTTTTACTTTAGTTTAATTTTCACTAACTTTGGGTTTTATTGAAACTGTTAATTTCAAGATTTCTCGTAGGTTTCTTCACATTTATTTTTAATCTTTTTTTTGATCCAATATTAGTCTTACTTAAGCTATTCATTTTGTTACTTAGTTTTGGCTTTCCATTTATAAAACCCGTTTTATTTTTGATACTTCACCGCCGCCGATTATTTATTATTCAATATGTGAAAATTTAACTTGCGACAACCCCTCTCATTTACTTATTCTCAACACTCAGTAGTTCAACTTGCGATAACCTTTGTCATTTACTTATTATCATCATGTGACAGTTTAACTTGCAGTAGCCTCCCTCATTTACTTTTTCTTAACTTGCAATAGTTCACCTAGCAATGACCTCCTATTTATTTATTTGTTCTCAACATGTGATAGTTCAATTTGCGATAACCCCTTTATTTATGTATTCTCAACATGCGATGATTCAACCTACGACAACCCTCTTGTTTACTTGCTCTCAACATGCGATAGTTTAGTTTGCGATAACCCACTTTTTATTTAATTTTCCCAACATGCGATGGTTCAACTTATGATAACCCCTTTTATTTATGTAATCTCAACCTGCAATAGCTCAATGCACTATAGCCCCATTACACACTCACTCAACATATGATGACTCAACCTGCATAGCTCAAAGCATGACAACCCCTTTGTTTCTCCCTTTTTAACATGCGACAACCCAATCTGCAATGACTTCTCTTTTTTTGTTTAACATAGGATAGTTTAATTTCCCACTTTATTGTTTTGTTATTTGGGCACTTGTTACTTTAATTATGTTAGAAGTTTATTAATTCATCTATTCTAAGGGAGGTCTCTATTATTTTTTTAATTTGTATGCTTGAGAAATGATACAAGAATCATGATTGGAAACAAGAAAGGAGTCTCTAAAGGATATAATGCCCCTGAATTTTAGTTAACATTATTCGAGATATTTAATTGGATAAATTAAATAGAATAATGTGAATAATTAGGGAGACAAGATTAATAAATCCAATGACCGTGTCTTAATGAATGAACTAAAATAAGACTAAACTAAATTAAGAAGGAGGAACTTCCTAAGGGGTAAACTTGGAAATAGGGCAACATTTTTTAATATAAATGTCTTCCTCCACCTTAAATTTTTTTTACTTTCTCATTCATAACTCCTCACCTATATTTTAGCCGGCCATTAAAAACTCCAGGACAAATACAAATTGAAGATAAAAGCTAAGGAATTAAAGCTAGGAAATTATCTCATTCTCCAATCAACTAATCAGGTGAATAATCATGTTTATCATCTCATTTTTCTATGTTTGGATCGGTTATGGGTTATACCTGATTCATGTTTGTGATTTTGGTTAGGATATAACCATTTAAACCTTTGTTTGGATAAGACATAAGTGTTTCTAAATGTTAATGGGCTAATTAACATAGTTTATTTCGGTTTTGGTTAAATTCCAAATTATATTGATCTTCATATGCTTCGAAATTTTAATATGTTAAATATATGATTTAAAGGATTTTTGGTGATTTTTCCTTAGTGGTTTATTAAGGTAATTAAATTATTTATCCCCAAGGGCTAAACTGAAAAATGGCTTTCGAAATTGTTAAATTTGGAGGGAAATTGCTTTTGAAAATTATTTGGAAAATAAGAATAGTGTTTTAAGAAAAAGGTTGACTATTTAGTACTTTTTACTATTTGAAAGTACAGGAGGAAGCCTCTTGACCAATCGGATTTGGACAAGCAAGAGGAACCATCACTTCTGTAAGCCCAGAACTTGCTTCCATCTAAATAGCCCGCTTTCACCCATTTGACTAAGTCGAAAGGTACCTTTTGTTTAAGTCGAAAGGTAGGCATTTACCTTTCTCCAAAGTCGAAAGGTAGGCATTTACCTTTCTCCAAAGTCGAAAGGTAGGAATGGTGTCGAAAGGAAGAGAGGCGAAGGGATGGAGGCTACTTCCTTGACTTTTGAATGGAAGTATAAATGTTTTCGAATGAATAGGTTTCAAAGGGGGATCCTTCGACTCCATAATTTTTATAAAGACAAAATTTTTGTACTCAAGAAGGGGTTTCGAAGGGGATCTTCGAAAGTTCAAACCTTCAAGAGACTTGTTTTAAATATTTTCCAAAAATATATTTTAGAACCTTTCGACTAAGTCGAAAGGTAGGAGAGGAAAAGAAAGGAGTTACTTCCGAACCTTCCCATTGTTTTAAAAGTTAAGCTTTTAATGCCTTCGAAAGCCTTGCTTTCGAAGGAGATGTATGCTTTTGACTTAGAACTTCGAAAGGAACGAAGTCGAAGGGGAGCCTCCGACTTCTTTCCACTTTATGTTTTATATGCCTTCAAATGAGATATTCGAAGGAAGGGTTAAGCCGTCAGCTTATACCTTTCGACTAAGTCGAAAGGTGGTCCCTCACCCTTCCGACTAAGTCGAAGGGTAGGGATGTTTTAAAAAGGCGGAAGGCCTTCGAAGGGGCTATCTTTGGATGTTTTAATGCTTCTGAAGAGGCTGTCTTTTGATGTTTTAATGCTTTCGAAGGGGTTTAAAGAAGTTTTCTTTAAACCAAGTTTTTAAGATCATTTTTGATTTGCCTCCGAATGGGATATTCAGAAGGTCTATTTTAGTCATTTTTCCTAAGTAAAACTTTGCTAATTTGAAGGGGTTACTTCGAAGGGTTATAACATAAAATACTTATCTTTGTTTGGATATGTAAGGGGGATCCTTATATAAATTGGATGTTAATAAACCTTGAGGATACCGGGGTGGGTTTAATGTTTTCGATATATAGTTTGGGTTTACAAACAGAAATATTCTTTCAAAAATATACATTGGGGCTTTCAATGTGTTTTTATTTATTTAACCAAATTGGGACTACCGTTGGGAATAGGTTAAATAGGTGGTATACCTTGGGAAAATAAGTAATCATGAGGATCATGAATTTTAGTAAATAATCATAAGGATCATGATATTTCAAATTAGCCAAGTGTGGGGTTCTTGGTAAACCTAGGAAAACCATGGAGTGTGCGGTGGACAGCCCACGTCAAATTTTTAAAGTAAAGAATGTTTTGCCAGAGGTGGTTAGCCTCGGGATTTGGCACCCAAGAATTCATAGTCATCCTAGAAAAATTATGGAGTGTGCGGTAGATAGCCTACAACAACTTTTATAAAACAATATACGATAGATAATCTGCATTTATTTGGATGAATTTGGGATGGATAGTCCTATTTAAATTTTGGCGGACTGTCTTTTTAAAGATTTTAGAGGGAAACTCTAATAAATGGATTTTAGTAATAAATTTCTTTTAGATGGGATATCTAATGCATAGGTGGATGGGATATCCAATACATATATGATTTATGGCTTTATTTTATATTATATTAAGACTAATCATTTTGGGTGCAGGAGCATAGTAAATGATTTGCATGTTTGGTTTTGGATACAAGTAAGGGCAAAACCCATTCTGCTAAGAGGCACAGTCTCACTAAATATCTATTTATGATAAGAGATGATAGGGGATTATTCATACCAGACTTACTGTCTGACTCAAAGTATGTGTTTCTCCACAAACTCTCAGGTACTCAAAATTAATTTGAGTAGTCTGAGAGTGGGAGACTTTCAGGTTTTTGAACGATTAAGATTCCGGAGATGTGCATGAGGCATTGTTAGCTATATAGGAGCTATTTTGTGTTTTCCGTTGTGATGTACTAAAAACTGTAAAGTTCATATTTATTATTTCTCCGATCATCATAAGAGGACATCTTCATATGTCACTCTTATCATATTTCATACATGTATATGTGATCTGAACGTGGTTAACGTCTAAGATTATGTAATTAAATCTTAAATTGAAATTTATAAGAAATGAGAAATTCCATTTTGTTGAAGTTTAAATTTTTTTCGTATTCTTATGTTTCTGTGTAGCTAATAGTATCAAGATTCCGATTTCGGTCACTCAGAAATAACATGTATGGATGACTGTAGCATCCGTAGCAGTTAATTTTGTGCCTCCGAAAGAGGAATATTACAATTTGCTGTCGAAGCGTGTTTATGTACTTAAAAGGAATTTAAACCTTAAAAGTTTTTTAAAGCATAATCAATTGAATCTAAAATATAATTAAGCTTGGGTAAGCATTACAGTAACATATATGTACTTTGCTATAAATACCTAATTTTGTATTCCCCACTCTCTTTGACCGTTCTTCTATATCTTACCAAGATTGGATTTCAGGTAGTAGGGAAGTAAGATATGGAGCCAGGAAATGAAAGAGTGAATCAAGGTGGAAGATGCACCGCGACCAGTGGAAATGTTCGACCCAAAACTAGGGCAACCAAGGTCGACAGACAAACACAAACCTAGATGCAAATGCTAATGTTGGTGTTGAGATTCCGCTGGTTGATATGGGTATAATTTATCAGTTCTTCATGAATATGATGTAAGTTGGAGTAACTACAACAGTGGCTATAGGAAATGATGGAGGAGCTAATCTGGTGGCCCCAGTTGGCAATAATTATGCCAAGCTAAGCAGGGATTACACTAGTCTTGGAGGGAAGCCTTTTCTTGGAACCGAGGATGCAGTAGGAGTGGAGAACTGGCTACTGCATTTTAAAAGGATATTTGCAGATCTTCGCATGGCAGATATGCGAAAGAGAAGACTTGCTTCAAGGCAATTATAGGGAGCAGCGTTGTTTTGGTGGAACAGAGTTACCATGGGAGAGCCAGAGGAAGACCTGACTTGGGCTAAATTTCGAAGGAGGTTCGAAAAACGATTTCTATCCAAGGTTGCCAAGGTAGCATTGCTAAGAAAGTTTTCAGATTTAGTCGAAGGAGATAAATCGATGATTGAGTATGCTACGAAATTTAATGAGCTTTCCCGTTACGGATATGCTACTATGGATATAGTCATTCGGAGGAATGATAAGTTTATCAGGGGGTTGAATCCTGGGATCGCCAGAGCAACCATGACAAACCTCTGGGATCCGTGTCGTATTGTTGCCGAGATGGCTATTCGGAATGAAGAGATACTTTCTACTTTTGGAAAGGGGAAACCAGCCGAGGTTCATAATTTTTAGGGTGGAAGTTCTTCAAAAAGAAAGGTTCCTAGTCGGGGGTAGAAACCAAGAAGAGTAAGGATGATATTGTCTGTTACAAGTGTGACACGAAGGGGCACTATGCTAATGAGTGTCACTCAGGTGATGGAAGAGTAGTTGTAGTGAGGTCGAATGTGAAGTGCTACAACTATGGCTAGATGGGGCATTACAAGGACAAGTGTCTTGAGGTTTCTAAGGCTGGAAAAGGAAAGGCCTTTGTGTTGAAACCCTCTTCCTCTAGACCAACGGCTACTGAGAAAGGAAAAGATGTGATGGAAGGTATGCTTATGATTCATAGTACTCTGGTTATGATACTATTTGATACCGGTGCATCACATTCATTTATGTCTCGGTATTTGGTAGATTGCTTATGTCTGGAACCTTTATACCTTATTACTCCTTTAAGGGTTGCAAATCCTATACGAGGGTGCGCAGCTCTAGGAATGAGATACGACCAGTTAGAAATTGATTTGTTAGGTCATATGTTTGCATGCAGTTTACATGTTTTTGATTTTATGGGTTTCGGGATCATATTGGGTATGGATTGGTTAGATAGAGATGATGCTAGGATATTTTTCCAGGAGAGGGAAATATCATTGAAGCACCCTAATAGCCATAACTGAGTTATTTACTTAGTAAGGAGTTCGGATGGAAATTCTTATGCATTATTGGGTGCCATGGGAGCAAAAGAAAAGTTGAAGCAGGTTTATGTTGCAAGAGAGTTTGCGGATGTGTTTAAACCAGTTTCAGGCTTGCCGTCGAAGAGAGCAATCGAGTTTCGGATAGATCTCATACCGGATGTTGAACTCGTAAGTGGACCACCTAACAGGACCCAACCGAGATGAAGGAATTGAAGGTGCAGCTAGTGAAATTGGAAGGAAATGATTTCATTCAGCCAAGCAGCACTTTAGGGAATGGCCACGGTATTCGTGAAGAAGCCAAAAGGGTTGTCAAGATGTGTAGCGACTATCGTATGCTGAACGAGAGGACGATTAAGAATATGTATCCTTTGTCAAGAATTAACGACTTATTCATTCAGTTGAGTGGAGCCAGAGTGTTTTCCCAGCTGGATTTGGCGATTGGTTTCCATCACCTAAAAGTGGCAGAGGGTAGTATTCCTTTGACAGCGTTTGGGACCAGATATGGGTATTACTAATGGTTGGTTAAGCCATTCGAGCTTACTAATGCGCCAGCTTTCTTCGTGGATATGATGAACTGAGATTTCCGTGAGCACTTGGATAGGTTCATGTTGGTTTTTATTGATGACATTTTAGTGTATTCTAAGAATGAGAAGGATCATACAGATCATCTTAGAATAGTGTTAGAGATGTTAGGGCAACATCAGCTGAAAGCGAAGTTCTCCAAGTGTCATTTTTGGAAGAAGAAAGTGAAGTTCCTTGGTCATGTAGTTTCCAATGAGGGTTTAGTAGTTGATCCGGATAAGATCGCAGCTGTTAACAATTAGAAAAGACTGGAGACGGTAAATGAGATTAGAAGTTTTCTTGGACTTGTAGGATACTACCGAAGGTTCGTTAAGGATTTCTCGCGGATAGCGGCATCCTTGACTATGCTAACCAAGAAGGACGTGAAGTTTGTTTAGTCTGACAAATATGAGGAGGCATTCCTTAAGTTGAAACATTTGTTAACCAATGCACCCGTGTTAGTAGTTCCTGATGGGATTCAGGGGTTGGTAGTTTACACCGATACATGTGGTACTGGGTTAGGTGCTGTGCTAATTCATAATGGAAAGGTTATTGCCTATGATTCTGGACAGCTTAGACCGCATGTAGTGAGATACCTTACGTATGATTTGGAGTTGGCAGCGATAATCTTCGCATTGAAAGTGTGGGGACGTTATCTTTTGGGATAAAGGTTTGAGCTATACACGGATCATAAGTTTCTACGTTATTTATTTTCTTAGAAGGAGCTGAACATGAGACAACAGAGATGGCGGGAGTTTGTTGCAGCTTATGATTTTAGCATCGAGTATACACCGGGAAAAGAAAATAAGGTGGCAGATGCACTTAGCAGGAAACATCAAAATATGGTGTTAGCTATGTTGGTGGAATGGAAAGACGTGGAAGCACTAGCTACTTGTAATGTGCAGTTGAGGTCGACTGTTGGATCTAGTCGGAATATCGCTATGATGTTTTGTTTGAAAGTTTGACCAGTTTTGATCGAACAAATTGCTTCTAAGCAGAAAGAGGATACAATGTTAGCTGAGAGGATTAGAAGATTAGAAGCTGGAACCAAGATTGATGACTCAAAGGATTTTATTTTTGACGGCAGGGGTTTGTTGAGGAAGAAGGAACGGTTATGTGCTTCGGATGTTGGGAACCTTAGGAAGGAAGTCCTGAGGGAATGTCATCGATCGAAGTTTATGATTCATCTTGGGGGCACCAAGATGTATCAGGATATGAAGAGAAGTTTCTTTTGGGAAGGAAAGAAGAGGGATGTTAGCTTATGGGTAAAACAGTGTTTGAACTGTCAGCAAGTAAAAGACGAACATCAAAAGCCAAGTGGTTTGCTTCAGCCTTTGGTGTTTCAGGTTGAAAGTGGGACTCGATATCCATGAATTTTATTGACATGTTGCCAAGGTCAAACCGGGGTAATGAAAGTATATGGGTCATAGTGGACAAATTGACCAAGAGTGCCCATTTCATTCCGGTAAGGTCGACCAGGACAGCACCTGTTTTGGCTAAGTTATTCATGTAGAACATCGTTGACCGCATGGAATTCCTAGTAGTATCGTCAATGATAGAGATGCTTTGTTTACTAGCGAGTTTTGGAAGAGCCTGTAGAGTGTGTTTAGCACTAAGCACAAGATGAGTACTGCATATCATCCTCGGACGGATGGGGAGACGGAGAGAGTCAATATAGTACTGAAAGATCCGTTGAGAGCTTGTGTGCTGGATTTTAGTGGTTCTTATGAAGATCACTTGCACTTAGTGGAGTTTTCCTATAATAATAGTTATCAGACATCTATAGGAATGGCTCCTTTTGAAACTTTGTAAGGACAGCCATGCAAATCACCAGTATGTTGGTTAGAGACCGGAGACAGATTGGTCCTTAGTCCAGATTTGGTGAGAGAGGCGACAGAAAAGATCATGTTGATGCGGGAAAGAAAGATGGAAGCTCAGTCTAAGCAGAAGAGTTATGCAGACAAAAGGCATAAAGACCTAGAATTCTGAGTTGGAGATAGGGTTTTCATCAAGGTATCACCGATGATAGATATGGTTTGGTTCAGGAAGACCGGGAAGCTAGCACCAAGAGATGTTGGACCATTTCTTATATCCGAGAGGATTGGGAGACTCACATACCAAGTAGATTTAACGAGCAGTTTGGCCGGGGTCCACAATGTGTTTCATGTTTCTCATCTTAGGATGTATGTTCATGATCCAGAAACTACTATCACTCTGACGGCATTGGAGGACTAAGTGATGGAACCGAATATGACTTTTTTGAGACAACCAGTTCGTGTTATGGAAAAAGATGAGAAGAGGCTAAGGAACAAGACAGTCAGGTTGGTGAAAGTTCAATGAAGCGACAACATGAAGGACTGTACTTGGGAGGCAGAAGGCAGGATTAAGGCTACTTTTCCTGAGCTATTTTAGATGTTATGTTCTATATAATGTTTATATAGAATTTGGCTAGTAGATTATGCTAGCTTTGCATGCATGGGCAATATGCTTGTTGTTACGTCCTTACTGAAATTTCGTGGATGAAATCTTTAAGGGGGGGAGAGTCTGTAATGCCCCTGAATTTTAATTAACATTATTCATATTTAATTAGGTAAATTAAATAGAATAATGTGAATAATCAGAGAGATGATATTAATAAATCTAATGGCCATGTCTTAATGAATGAACTAAAATAAGACTTAACTACATTAAGAAGGAGGAACTTCCTAGGGGGTAAACTTGGAAACAGGACGACATTTCTTAGTATAAATCTCTTCCTCCACCTCAAAGAACTTTTACTTTCTCTTTCATAACTCCTCACCTTTGTTTCGGTCGACCATTAAAATCTCCAGGAAGAATATAAATCAAAGATAAAAGCTAAGGAATTAAAGCTAGAAAATTATCTCATTCTCTAATCAACTAATCATGGTGAACAATCATGTTTATCATCTCATATTTCTATGTTCGGATCGGTTATGGGTTACCCGATTCATATTTGTGATTTTGGAAGGATATAACCATTTAAACCTTTGTTTGGATAAGACATAGGTGTTTTTAAATGTTAATGGGCTAACTGACATAGTTTAATTCTGTTTTGGTTAAATTTCGAAATATATTGATCTTCATATGCTTCGAAATTTTAATATGTTAAAATATATGATTTAAAGGATATTTGGGGATTTTTGGGATTTTTTCTTAGTGTTTTATTAAGGTAATTAAATTATTTATGTCCAAGGGCTAAACTGAAAAATGGCTTACGAATTGGTTAAATTCGGAGGGAAACTGCTTTCAAAAATTATTTAGGGAAGAAGAATAGTGTTTTAAGAAAAAGGTTGACCATTTAGTACTTTTTACTATTCGAAAGTTCTAGAGGAAGCCTCTTAACCAATCAGACTTAGACAAGCAAGAGGAACCATCACTTCCGTAGATGCAGAACTTGCTTCCGACTACATAGCCCGCTTTCACCCTTTTAACTAATTCGAAAGGCAAGCATTTACCTTTCGCCTAAGTCGAAAGGTAGGAATGGTGTTAAAAGGAAGAGAGGCGAAGGGATGGAGGCTGCTTTCTTGGCTTTGGAATGGAAATATAAATGCTTTCGAATTAAAAGGTTTCGAAGGGGGATCATTTGACTCCATCATTTTTATAAAGATAAAAAATTTATACTCAAGAAAGGTTTTTGAAGGGGACCTTCGAAAGTTTAAACTTTCAAGAAAATTGTTTTTAATGTTTTCCAAAAATATGTTCTAGAACCTTTCGACTAAGTCGAAAGGTAGGAGAGGAAAAGGAAGGTGTTACTTCCGAACATTCCTACTGTTTTAAAAGTTAATTTTTTAATGCCTTCGAAAGCCATGCTTTCAAAGGAGACAAATGCTTTCAACTCAGAACTTCGAAAGGAATGAAGTCAAAGAGGTGCTTCCGACATCGTTCCGCTATAGGTTTTATATGCCTTCGAATGGGATATTCAAAGTAAGGGTTAAGCCGCCAGCTTACACCTTTCGACTAAGTCGTAAGGTGAGCCCTCACCTTTCCGACTAAGTCAAAGGGTAAGGATGTTTTAAAAAGGCGGAAGGCTTACGAATGGGCTATCTTTGGATGTTTTAACGCTTCCAAAGGTGTTATCTTTGGATGTTTTAATGCTTTCAAAGGGGTTTTAAAGGAGTTTTCTTTAAACCAAGTTTTTAAGATCATTTTTTATTTGCTTCCAAATAGGATACTCGGAAGGGCTATTTTAGCTATTTTTCCAAAGTAAAACTTTGCTAATTTGAAGGGGTTACTTTGAAGGGTTATAACGTAAAATACTTATCTTTGTTCGGATATGTAAGGGGGATCATTATATAAATTGGATGTTACCTTGGGGACACTGGGGTGGGTTTAATGTTTTCGATATATAGTTTTGGGTTACAAACAGAAATATGCTTTCAAAAATATACATTTTTGCTACCAGTGTGTTTTTATTTAATTTAAGCAAATTGGGGCTACCAACGAGAATAGCTTAAATAGGTGGTATACCTAGGGAAAATAAGTAATCATAGGGATCATGAATTTTAATAAATAATCATGGGGATAAGATATTTTAAATTGGCCAAGTGTTAGGTTCTTAGTTAACCTAGGAAAACCATGGAGTGTGCAGTGGATTGCCCATATCAATTTTCTAAAGTAAAGAATGTTTTACCAATGGTGGTTAGCCTCGGGATTTGACACCCAAGGGTTTATAGTCATCCTAGGAAAACTATGGAGTGTGTGGTGGATTGCCCACACCAACTTTTATAACACAATGTACAATGGATAATCTGCATTTTTTTTGATGAATTGGGAAGGATAGCCCTATCTAAGTTTTGACAGATGGTCATTTTAAATATTTTAGAGGGAAACTCTAATAAATGGATTTTAGATGGTAAATCTAATAAATTTCTTTTAGATGGGATATCTAATGAATGGGTGGATGGGATATCTAATATATGATTGATTTATGGCTTTATTTTATATTATATTAATACTAATCATTTTGGGTACAGGAGCATAGTAAATGATTTGCATGTTTTATTTTGGGTACTAGTGAGGGGAAAAACTCTTTCGCTAATCTGCGTGGTCTCACTAGATACCTATTTATGATAAGAAATGATAGGTGATTATTCATAATAGACATATTGTCTTACTCGAAGTTTATGTTTCTCCCCAAACTCTCGGGTACTCAAAATTAATTTGAGAAGTCTGAAAGTGGGAGACTTTCGGGACGAATGAGGTTACGGAGACGTGCAGGAGGCAGTATTAGCTATATAGGAGCTATTTCATGTTTTCCGCTGTGATGTACTAAGAACTATATTTATAAGTTCTTTGATCATCATAAGGGGACATACTTCATATGTTGCTCCTATTGTATTTTGTACATGTATATGTGAATTGAACGTGGTTAACGTCAAATATTATGTAATTAAATCTTAAATTGAAATTCATAAGAAATGAGAAATTCTATTTTGTTGAAGTTTAATTTTTTTTCATATTCTTGTGTTTCTATGTTGCCAATATTTTCAAGATTTCGATTTCGGTCACTAAGAATAACACGTATGGATGACTGCAGCATCCGTAGCAGTTAGTTTTGAACCTCCGAAAGCGGGATGTTACAAAGGATCACCAAGTACTTCCAAGCATAAGGAGTCTTCTAAGGAAAAATCTATACCACCCATCAATCTTATTCGTCATGGTAATAGGACATTGACTCTTTGCTAAGACATATTGGAATAGCTAGAGTTCACACTAGGGTACTTGGCCCTTCTAATGGGATTAATACTCCTCTCGAAGGATTCTTAGTTTTCTCTCCAATACATATTTGGCATTCCGGTTTCCCACCCTTCGGTGACCTTATCACTAGAATTCTGGCTTTCCT
Organism: Allium cepa; assembly: GCA_030765085.1. Lineage (NCBI taxonomy): Eukaryota > Viridiplantae > Streptophyta > Magnoliopsida > Asparagales > Amaryllidaceae > Allium > Allium cepa. The sequence continues at coordinate 904,703,112 of CM060929.1, read as the reverse complement.
TGGGATTGCCCCAATTTAATTTACACCAAACCCTTATTATTACATTCATTCACTTCTTATCTTGTTCAAAGATCTCAAGATAAAGGACTGGACTCCTACTATTCTATGCTCAAATTCCACCCTTAAGAAAGCTAAGTATCAACTTGAACATACCGCGTTCTATATTTGCCCTGTTGACTGTAGGCTGATTTCTGATTCAATTAACAAAATAAGAGACTGGAGCCATCAATTTTTCTATACAAGTTCTTTTCCCCACGGATTTCCGGGAGATTTTCTATTCCCATTACACTTCTAAGTGTTATAATATTTTTATTACTTTATTATTGTATTACACTAACTCTACCTCTTCTTTCTTTATTTCTTGTTATTTTTTTTAGAATCTTTCTCAAAAATATTGATCCTAAGGTTTTGGAAAAGATTGATCAACTTGGTGATGCGACTAAATATTCAAGAAATCGGTTGAGGTTCTTACTGAGTATAAATAAAGAAAATAATCCCTAATTCAGTTACCCCATAGGATTTTGGGCGAACCACCCACGATAAAGAGCCATGGATATGGCTCTTAAACTCTTGTTGCCACTAAATTGGAAGTCTTTTCTGCAAATTCACTGTTTCAGCATGCAATAGCCGATAGTCTTGGATACTTCACCCATTATTTTTGTTTTAGGATTAGGTAGCGATGATAGCTTTTCTTATCCACTTACGTTTTCTATGTTTTAGACATTTACTTGGTCAACATAGCTTCGTTGCTATTAAAAAAGGACCCTTCAAATTTTCCCATCTCTCTAAAAGATGTTGGAAAGTCACACATTCTATAGCAAGAGATATCTTTTCATTGGCGAAGAATAGGGAATGAAAGGAGTCGACTGATTTTCATACTTCTTTTGAACTTCTCTTAAGAAATCTAAAGAGCCCAATTCTACTCTAATGCCACCTTTGGTTCTTACTTCTAATGTTATCACCACTTCATTTCATTGCCTACTTAAAACCCGATCATTGATATTACAAGTTCATCGCTTAGAAATCTATAGCCTTTCTTCATCAAGAACTAACGCTCAATTCAGCTCTTCCTGAAAATGCTAATTCTTCAAAGTATGGAATGGAAACTTCTCACTTTTCAAGTTTTGAGGAGTTATTAATGAACATTCTCCATTCTCCTAATATTACTTCCTTGGCTACTTCTAAGGTTTCCCTTCCATTTTCCAAAGAGGTTCTCATTTCTCATTTTCAAAAAGGGCACTCTAGCCAACTGAGTTATGAAAGCATCATTAAATGTTAGGTTAAAAATTAGGCTTTCTCCAAGATTAAATATGTAAGTCAAAAGTGATAAGTCCTTTTGGTATAATGTTCTAGTTAAAGAGCAAATTCTTTTAATTCGATATGAAAGTCAAGGAGGAAAGTCCTTTTTGTGTAATGTACTAGTCGCAAGTTAATTATGCAAGTTAAGAGTGCATATGAGAGTAAATATGCAAATTAGAATTCATTCAAGTCCTTGATTACCAATCCTTGATTTAAATTCAACCCAACAACCATTAAAATCTTAATCTTAAGCTTTTCATTACACACTCAAGAAAATGAAAAATGAGAAAGAAGTATCATTTGGAATCCATCCTCTTTCTAGTAGGGGATACATGCCTATTTATATAAAACTTGGACCTCTCGATTCATGACACTTGTTTGAAATGGATAGTCATGATTTGCCAATATGGCACAAGTTTGAGATGATATATGGCACATCCCTTCTCATGCTTGATAATAACATAGCACTGCTGACCCAATCAGAGAATACCACGTGGTCTGGTGGATGCTAATTTTATGTGAGTTATTCAGGATACGATAGCTCAAAAACACTAATCTTCAATAGCTCATCCAAGTAACATGCAATAACTTAGAAGCATTAATCTTCGATAGCTCATTCAATGAATATGTGATTGCTTAGAAGCACCAACTTCAAGGGCTCATTCAGTCAACATGTGATAGCTTAGAAGCATCAACCATCCATAACTCATCCAATCATCACACGATATCCTAGAAATATCAACCTCGATAGCTCATCCAATCATCATGCAATATCTTAGGAACCTCAACCTTAGGTTTAACAAGCCAACATGCCACGGCTTTAGGGAGATTAACCTTCAATGGCTTAACCAGCCAACATGCGATAGCTTTGAAGACATCAACTGTCTGGCTCTACTTTTTCCCTTATCATATATTGGTTTTGTCTCTATCGTCTTTCGATAGCTTCACAAGGTCAATCTAAGACAGCTTATTTTTGTCTTCAACTTGTGATGGCTTGTTGAAATCTTCAATTTGTGATGGCTTATGGATATCAATTTTAATTTTTGAAAACCCTAGCAGTCATATGCATGAATGGTCATTTAAATTTCTGTTATTGCACACAACATCTTGTTAAAAAGTTTACAATATGTTATAATACACGATTGCTATATAGCCCATAAAATTTCCATTTCACATTGTTTTCCTTTGTTTGATAGGAAAAAGCATGAAAATTACTTAATCATTGACGTTCATTCTTCTCCTGTTTGATATAACATTATGCAAGAACTTCATTATGTCCAATACAACAATTACTTGACCATTATCAAAGATTTTACATACCCATATGTGTAATATTTTCTCTTATCTATGCTATATGAAATCTAACAAAAAAATTCAGTTATAGAGCTGGTAGAACACATGTAACTGAAGTATTAGATTAAAAGTTATGTTAATTTTAAGTCATTAGTTTTATTTCTATCATTCATCTATTGATAGGATTATAATTTATATACTTGTAGTTTTCTTATGAAATCAAAATCTAGAAAACATTTTCATATCAAGCTAATGCGAATTAGTTTTATATGAAACTAACATGTCTAATGCTAGTTTCATACCAAGCTAATGTAAATCAGTTCCGTAACAAACTAAAATATAAGTAAAAGGTGAGGATTACAATTCCAAAGCCAGTGTTACAATGTTTAAAAGAAACATGGTTTATTTTGTGTCTCCAACCCTAGAAAAATGGTTATAAAATGGAATTATACTTAAAGAGAAGTGATGGAGAAAATGAAGAATGAATGCATAACCAACTCATTAGTTATATTGGTATCAAAAAAAGAAGTTCATCAAGCTTTGACTTGTTTATTTGAATGCGCATGCAAAAATTCTCAATTTCATGTTACAACTTCCTCCGATGTTCTCAAAATTATTAAGAGAAAAAGAATATAGAATTCGCTTTAATGTAATTACATCGTAAAGCAATATCCAAGCCTAAAATAATATTGGTTTATAAACCTATACATATAATGTTATATACTAATATCCAAGCCAATTTAGCTATTCCGGCATGTTAGGGTTGAAAGAACTACTAAAAACCATGCACAATTTACAACTTCAAAATCAAAGAGATCTACTACAAGCATCAACTAATAAATTTACAGTGTTTATGAAGAACACAAGTATGTGTAATATGCTTTCTCTGTTTTTATCTTAAATTACTTCAAAACCGTTCAAATTTACTTGCTTTAATATGCATGGGATCTTTTACCATTATCCTTATATTTATAATCATCAACCAACTTCATATTTAGAAATTTTCCTTATTTCAAGTTCTTCTATTTAAAGTAGGAATAGTAAAAAGGTATTAATAGAATTTAAAAAATATCGAATTCGATAAAAAACTATATACTCTATTTTAAATATTGGCAGTAACTTATTGTGATGACCAGGCTATACCTTGAGTACCCAAATACTATAAATAGTACAAAACTATAATACCTGATCAACATAGGATAGCAATCAAAGTAATGTAAAAGAAATTCAATGAAAAACATGTCGTATATCTCATAGTACATATGATAAAGTATAATAATCACATATATATAAAAACAAGCGCGACAACAATATGACTAATGAACCGAAATAAAACAGAGTGCATAAGGTCCATCACATTTATGCAAAACAAAGAGGTAATAGAGTTTATACATTTGAGTAAATAAACCCAAATAGAAAGTTGTCTTTAATATGTAAATAATTACTGATATAGCTCCATGGTATTGCACAGTGGAAATATCTATAATAGCTCAAAAATATAAGTACATGAAAGCATAGCCACCAGCTTATCCTCCACGTAGCTCCATGTTCTTTCTCATACTGCCATCTCAATCTACTTATTTAAGAGTACCCAAGTTGTTAACAAGCAATGCAAATAACCTTTGGTCAGACAACTCCCTGGTATGAGTAATTTATGACCTTAAAATAGAAATAAAAGTCATAACATCATAAATAGAAACAAAAGGTACGTAGAATCATATCTGCCTTGCTCACCCTCTACATAGCTCCATGCACTGTCTCATGCATGCTACCTCAATCTACTCATTTAAGTATACCTAAGACAATAAGAAGAAGTGCAATTAAACTCGGGTTAGACAACAGTCTGATATGATCTATTTATAACCTCAAAACAGATATAAAAGTTGTAACTTCATAAATGCAAACAAAAGGTTTGTTGAATCATATATGCCATGTCCCTACATCAAACAATTTAGCATGTAACGTAGATATATGCTAATCAATTATCAACATCGTATTGGTATACTATTGCTTTAAGTACGTCTAGGTTGTTTAGGTATACTACTCGATAATACCTACATTGTGTGATATCCTAATCAAACAGAACAAATTTGGCAAATATACACATTTCAACCATCAGGCAATCTCACATCTTTCACTTAAGTGCCATTGGATATAAGATAACTCATATAATCACATCGACGATTAGAGACAATTCAACGTCTCGGTTCCATAAATGCTCGAACCTTGACCATATCGCACGTAGGGAATTGGAACGCCTCGCACTATCCAAGATAAAAGGATCACTTTGCACTATCTAGGATAAACGGATCATATCGCAAAATCATATACCCCCATTAAGAGTTAACATATCTAAACCTCTAAGCCACATTGATCCCTTAGAACACATCTCGATAATAGAACCTTCTGTTTGTTACACTTCATAAGTTCACCTCGTTCGTACTTATCTCATCAGATCATCACAACATGTTGTGAACACCTTCCTCCTTAAACGTTCAATCCAAACAACTCATGTCATCGCGTTGTGGAAGCACAAAAATCTCATTGGGTTTCCTGACAAAATTCTAGAAGCCAACTCGTGTAAATCTCAAAGTCACTCTATGCCAAACCTAGATAGCACTCGTATATACTCGATTTGTCTCGCGTCGAAGCAACTCATTATCATCGATTGGTAATAGCCCATATCTCACAAATTACTTATTCAGATGTTACGTGATCTACCATTCATATTCCCCTCATCAATATGCATGGTATCACAAAAATTTGATCATCGACCCATTTACCTCAACACTTGGCCAAATTTTGGTTAAGTTTAGCTCCTCCACTCCAAGCTCGAGTTTCCCACACACTCCCCCTGAAGTCATTTTCGTATTTCCCTCCACTTGGCACGAAGTTTCTCTTAGCAATTCCAATGTAAAGTGGATCGATCATCTTTATTCTCTATCTCCCAAACAACTAGTCCAAACTTCACATGATTGATCATGTAGCACCAGCAAACCATGATTAACACATCCTATCGATTGCACCTCATTTTGAATAACAATGATAGATCTATGGTAATCGATCATCCTAAAAGTGTAACGTCCCGCCTTTTTGTACGCTTTAAATCGACGATAAACCGCACACGTCAGACTTAAACCATACGGAATGGCGGATTGTTATGGGGTAAATAAGAAAAAGCAGGGAAAGAACAAAACAAAATAGAATCTTGCAGCGGAACGATAAAATATAATAATCAAATAAACAGTTCATGAAGCTGTTTTAAAAAACATTTGATTATACATATACAATGCATACAGAGTTACACATACCAGAGAAAGATAAATAACAATGCAGCGTAACAGTATGAATGTAGTGGAACACTATAATAACTAATAATAAATCTTCATCTTCATCCTCCAGAATACGGTCTTCCCAATCCTGAAATGCTCAGGCTGACCCGAGCGAATTAAAAAGACAAAACACTCGAGTCAGAGCTAAAAGATCTTATGTAAGTTAAATCAATGATAAATAGTATGAGTGGAACGGCGTCAGAGATGTTTACGGGATTTGACATCTCCTATCCAGTGTCTAACGTGAGTGCAGTAACTTAAGAGATGCTCGGGATTCACATCACCTAAGGATCCATTAAACTATTTACATGTAGTAATATTTCGCTATTAAAATAATGTCTATAGTAATATAAAATTACTTTTAAATAGCGTTAAGGAGTTACCCAATCTCCCCCTTAACACAATAATAGTCCCAGTAGTCCATCCAGTATCAGCGCATCTCCAGATCGGGAGACTACCCTAAATACTCCACGGCCTACAGGAGAAAACCAAACTCGTACAAGGTGCGCTATGGTAGGTGACACAGCACAACTAGGCAATGCCGGGGTAGATATACCAATTACACTTCCGGGCCGGCGGTAACGCGTAGCTGCTACTACCGCCCACCTCGAGCCACACCCCAAATCAAAAGAATCAAAAGTGGCCACCAAATAAATCTCCAAGTCATAATATAGTATCGAAGGAGTGTGTCCGATAAGAGGAATGACCTCATTAGCCCGTCAATTGCTCCTGTTTTAGCCACCTTATGCCAACTCACGGGAGTCGGTCCACGTATATACCTCAAAGGAAACGTCGCCGCCGTCCTACTTCATTCTGGAATCTCCACTGCGTACACGGTTGTTAAAGTGGTTTTCGGAGTTGGCAGAGAGTCTGACAACTTCCGATCCCGGTCTATTTAACAACCAAACGTTATTATAACACCGCGGTCTTTTCAAAATAGTTTATACACCGTACCAGAATATAATATTCATTTCAAAACCTTATAAATACGATATCATTTCCATTTTAAAACCAAATCTATATGATATCATTTTTATTTCAAATCAATATAATATCATTTTATTTCAAATATATCCCTTTTCCAAAATCATAGCACTTCCAAATTGTACACTTTGAAACCAAACATTTGAAATTTTAACACCTTTAAAACATAATATTTTGAAATTCATAACTTCGAAACATTTTAATTTCGATATATTTCAAGGCTTTAAATATTCCAAAATTTCAAAACTAAATTTGGTAATTTCGATTCAACAATTAAATTTTCTATTATTTAGTTTTGAAATATTTTACATAATAAATCCCTTATCATTTAAATAAACTCAAATTACAAATAACTAAATATTTCCTTCAATTCATTTATACTTGAAATAATTATTTAATTCACCTTGACCCCAAAATCAAGTTATAATAATTATACCCTTCAAATTTTCCAATTTAATAAATTTCACATCAACCTTTTTGATTTAATTCTTAAATAAATTCAATTTCAAATAATCCCAAATTCATCTCAATTTCAAATAAAATTTATTCGAGTAAAATTCTTAAATAATTTGATTCAAATCAATTTCATACTTATCTTCCAACCTTAATTTTATTTAAGTCATTATAAACTCCATATACAATATAATTTAAACAGATACTTAACTATATTATCCTCAATAAAATCAGACTTATTATTAGGCTTATTCTATATTAAAACAATTTATACATGGCTTAAAATTTAGAACAAAATAACATTTATATAACATCAAAAATCAATATTTATATAAGACCATATATTTCTTTACAAAACCATAAAAAATAATTTCAAAATATTTTTATATATAGACCACGGTGTTTGTATATAATTTTCTACCCTATGGTCAAGTGATAAGGATATTTATCATTTCAATCCGAAATTTAAGATAAAAATACGGTTATATATCATTTCAAACCGCAATCCTGAATGAAATAAAAATGCATAACAACTTGCAGTTTATAACAATATAAAATACAACATCCATTCATCCAATATCAATCATCATCCATTTATCACAATCATCGTCCAATTCAAATAATAACATCAATATATAACAGATAATAAACAACAGGTAGTTACTGACAGTTTATATTCAATAATAAATTAAACAACTATTTAACTGACAGTTTATATACGATAATAAATCTAATGACAAAATAAATTCAAATAAATTCAATTTAATTGAGATGATGATTTAAAATATGTCAAACAGTCATAAATAAACTTCTAATCACATCAAAAATTAATTTAACACACATAAGAAATTTTAGAAGTTGTGAGTGGGTTAAAACACTCCCCTTTTGAATTTAAATTGAAATTAAATCCAATTTAAACCCAAAATTTGACCAGTATTAGAATTCATCCAAATTAGCATCAAAATGTCTGGAATTTCAATACGATCCTAGCGGAGAAAACCGCGCATGAATTGGACCTCGTATGTGAAAGTTACATCGATTAGAACATTTGAACGATTTAAATATACAATAAATAAATCAATTCGAATAGCCAACTGCTACCTGCCACGTCGCCCATCTTCTCAGATACACACCGAACCCTACATCGTGCCAGTCCTTCGTACGCGACATCCCTCACGCGAAATCGCCGCTGCCGCTCGTCGCAGCTGGCCAACGCGACCACGAAGACTTCGTTGCCGACCTAACCTTCAGCCCCCTACACCTTCGTGCGTCGCGCACGACTCGATCGGCACCTCGAATTTGCAGCCGCCGCCATGATATGAAAACTTTAGTTGAATTTTTGACAAAGATTCAGCCACCAATTTGCGAAACGAACCGAATAGATGCGCTCCCCTTCGTCCCCTCTACAAAACCCCTCAGCTAATTTGGCGATCGGTCACAGTTCATCTCGACGCGATGAACGGTCGAGAATTCTCCGCTGATTATTGATCAAATGATGAATCAAGATGAAAAAAGAATTGCAGTTCTGAGTTGCGTTCATCGAAAGCTTCGAATCCATATAAAATTTGATATAGTTTGTGGAGTTTGAAATTTTGGATTGCAATTGCAATTGTATTTGGAAGTGGGAATTTGTTTATCTTCCATTGAGGAGGAGGAATAGCTAAATTGTACGTACAGACAAATGAGAAATAGAAAGGCTAGGGTTTATAACAGGGTATATATAGGCAAAGTTGAAATAGAATAGATGGACCCGATTGATATACGCGTTGAACGATAAAATGGCCCGAAAAAGCCCGTTCTGACTCCGAGACGAAATTGGGTCAACCCATATACCACAATAGATGTTTTAAAATATTTTAAAATCAACGGAACATGTTTCAGGTCCAAATTCCATCGTATGAAGAAGTTATGCAAAAATCAAGTTATTTCAAATTGATTTCAATTAGTTAATTTCTAGGCATTTCGAGTCCGTACGATCAAACGACAAGTCCGATCGCTACGAAACTTGAAATCGTACAATAATTCACCGTTAGGGATCGGATAAAACTAGTTTTGTCGAAATCCGAGTCAGTGGCCAAAATGGCTATTTTTACATCAATTAAATAAATTAATAATTAATTAATTAAATCAAATTTTCTATTTCAACTCTATAATTTACAGGTTTCATCATTATTAAATTTCTTAACCATTTAAACAAATTTAGATGTCCATTTAGAGTTGATTAATATTTAAATTTTTAATTTCATTTAATTGCAATTACTCCAATTATAATAGTTCAAATCTAAATAAATTGATAAATCTTTTTTCTCATTCTTATAATTCAACAAATTATCCAATTATGAATAACATTAACATTATTTCCAAATATTACCTTAATTAACGTAAACGTAATATTAAATTATAAATATTGTAACCGATTTCCAATTTAAATTAACAAGCTACAAGAATAGGTAACATCCAGTAATCGTTACGTTAACCTTTAGTCACATTAATAAGCTTTTATTACTTACAAATCAATGTTACCCTTTTTTTTCATAATACTAATTTCATCTAATTTCCATTAATTATCTATTATTTCCCTGGTAAATCCAATATTCCATTTATTCGCTTATGTTCCATTTATAGTCAAGTATAACATATTTTCATTAATTGGCATTTCATTCAATCCATTAATTATTAACTTTATTTAGCATTGGTTATATCTGATACATTAATATTTCTCAATTTCATCTCATTTCTTATTTACGTAATATTCAAACATCAAATTTCATTTAATTCCAATTGTTCCACTTTATTAAATTTAAATTAAAAATCTTGGTTCCCATTCTTACTTTATTATCAAACAACAGTTATTAAAATTACTCTCTAGCATTGATCATGTCAAACTACAATTTATTACGTATTATTTTATCAATTAATATAACTTTGAATCTATTTCCCAAATCTACTAATTTCAATCAATTAAAACTTCACAATTGTTTCAATTAATTGGGATTGCACTACATTTATTATTTATCAACTTGCTTTAACCTTATTACCTTAATTTACGTTCAATTACTATTAAGCAATATTATTTTATTGGTTAATTCAACACTTACTTTTATTTACTCATTTTCTATTTTATAACCGAGGGCAACAATTTATACTATTACATTTTTATTGTGACTTCACTTCAATTGTCAATAATTAGTTTTAATAACCATTGCTACAATTCACTATTAACATTTACTTCAATATAAATAATAATTTTTTTATTTCTTTCTAAATTTAATTACAAAAATCTTATAAATTTGACCAATTTAGTTATCGAATTTTACTGGTAGTTACACTCTTCCCCACTCGAAACTTTTCGTCCCCGAAAAGGAAAAGAAGGGAAAAGAGGAACTTATAAATTAATATACATTATTCATAACATTATATCCTAAACAATAAATTTTTAGAATAATATAATTTACATTAAACATATAATTTATAAACTATTAAATATTTTTATATTCAAATTAACAAGTTTGGAAAATAATTTTCAAAATAATTGTTTTCTTAAGTCCAAAATTTATGGAAAATTTTGGCAGAGTTTCCTTTGTACGGAGAGGCTCGGGAGAAAATATAATATCAAATATAACAATGCATAACTTAAATTTCCAAAATAATATATTCCAATACGGGAAAACAATATAATAACGCTATAAAACCGAAATCCGAAAACGTACATATTTGTCGGACAATTTACGCTTATTTTATGAAACTAAAAGCAGTAGCAATTGCTTCCATAACCTGTATTTCACTTTTATAATCTAAAGAGTTAATAATAATTATATAAAATGAAATACTTAAAGTTGTTTCAACCATAAACAAACAAATCAATACAAACAACAATCGCTTGCAACAAGGCATACAACCATCACATAAAATCAACACAAATCAATCATTCATTCATATCAACGAACAAATAGTTGTTCGGGTTCAAACTTTAAATTGCAAAAAATAGAAAATAAACTACTTAGGGCACCATTTACTCAATAGTCTTAGATGAAGCTAAATAGATTATTTATTCATCTAAACAATTTTAAAGTATCCTTGCCCAAACAACCATAACTAAACAAACAACAATTTCAAGCAATAAATCAAGTTAATTTTTCAATTTCATTTCATGATCTTTGTTGTTTGATTTCCTTTTCTTTCATACAATACTTATCTTCATTTAATTTATTCACATCATGTCAATTCTCCTTTTATTGTATTATACATTCATTCATTACTTGATTTCATTTATTTATTTTATTCATATTCAATCAAATTTCTTAGCATGTCAATTCATTAACTTAAGTTTATAGTCATTTATTTACAGTATTCATCTTTTCTACTTATTTTATTTAGAAGTAACTTCAACCTATTTACTTAAGTTTATTATCATTTATTTATAATACTTACCTTCCTATTCTATTACATTAGTAGCATTTCAATTATACTTAAGTTTATAACAACTAGAACATCAAATTCTTATTATTTAAGGAATTTCATTGAATACTTCATTACTTCAAGTTTTACTTGTAAAATTTCCTATTGCATTTTCTTTTAACATTTTAACTTTTTATAGTTGGCAAGTCATATATACGTTAAAGAATGCAAATTAAAAATTACACAAGTTTATCTCATTTCATTTTAGTTAACTTAATATTCAATAATAATGTCCTTTGTTTCATAGGTTACAATTTCAAATTTCCTTTAATCCCATTTATAACTTAGCATTTAATCTCTTACTTTAATTAGGGGTTCCAATTATTAATTAGTTACATTCAATTTCACTACAATAATTGACCAATTAATTAACGGAAACTTAAGAACTAAATACTGGGATAAATTTCAAATCATTTTAAAATAATATACAAATATATACTTACAACTTATACATCCAATTATATTTAAAACAATTTAAAATTTATATTTGTTTATCGAAATAAATCTGTAGTAAAACTACTACATTGGCCTTCCCACCTCATAACTCGAAAATGAATGTCGATGATGCGTGCACTCATCACCGAAATTATTTTCCAGCGACAAAGAGGGGAGTACATGACTTATTACTTTCCAAAGTTTCTTTAGAACAACTCTTTCAAATCATTTTGAAATATTTATATCAGAAAATGCTTCTAAAAATATTGTTATTATATTCCAAAATCATTGAAAGAATTTTTAAAACCCTGGAACTTAGGTCCTAAATTTTCGATTTTCAATTTATTTGTAAATTTTATTTTACAACCAATATTTAAAATATCACTACCAAACAACCAGTATACTACAACCAAATATAACCTTTATAAAATTTTTATTTTATATATAGAAAATATAATAGGCAAAATTATTTCATTCACCTATATTCAAAACAATATTGTGTATGTTTGTCCTATTACTACCTATTGATGTCATAGCGTCCTATGCACCAACTAGAATTTGTAAGTACAAAATGCAACAAATTAACATAATATCAAAACCTTTTTATAACACTAACAAGTACACTCTCTCATATATATACACACAACAACTCATCATAGGGTATTACTACCCTATTAATAAAGAGTCAAACCCCACAAAACTAAGGTTTATCGCTAAACCAAAGCTCTGATACCGGATGTAACATCCCGCCTTTTTGTACGCTTCAAATCGACGATAAACCACACACATCAGACTTAAACCATACAAAAGGGATGATTGTTATAGGGTAAATAAGAAAAAGCAAGGAAAGGAAAAAAAACAAAATAGAATCTTGCAGCGGAACGATAAAAAATAAACAGTTCATGAAGTTGTTTTACAAAAACATTTGATTATACTTGTATAATGCATATCAGAGTTACACATACCAGAGAAAGATAAATAACAATGCAGCGGAACAGTATGAATGTAGTGGAATACTATAATAACTAATAATAAATCTTCGTCTTCATCCTCCAGAATACGGTCTTCCCAATCCTGGAATGCTCAGGCTGACCCGAGCGAATTGAAAATGCAAAGCACTCGAGTCAGAACTAAAAGATCTTATATAAGTTAAATCAATGATAAATAGTATGAGTGGAACGGCGTCAGAGATGTTTACAAAATTTGACATCTCATATCCAGTGTCTAATGTGAGTGCAGTAACTTAAGAGATGCTTGGGATTTACATCTCCTAAGGATCCGTTAAACTATTTACTATGTAGTAATATTTCGCTATTATAATAATGTCTATAGTAACACAAACTAACTTTTAAATAGCGTTAAGGAGTTACTCAATCTCCCCTTTAACACAATAATAGTCCCAGTAGTCCATCCAGTATCAGCGCATTTCCAGATTGGGAGACTATCCTAAATACTCCACGGGATACGGGAGAAAACAAAACTCGTACAAGGCGTGCTATGGTAGGTGACACGGCACAACTGGGCAATGGCAGGTAGATATACCAATTACACTTCCGGGCCGATGGTAACGCGTAGCAGCTACTACCGCCTACCTCGAGCCACACCCCCAAATCAAAGGAATCAAAAGTGGCCACCAAACAAATCTCTAAGTCAGAATATAGTATCGAAGGAGTGTGTCCGATCAGAGGAATGACCCCATTAGCCCATCAATTGCTCCTGTTTTAGCTACCTTAGGCCAACTCACGGGAGTCGGGTCCACGTATATACCACAAAGGAAACGCCGCCACCATCCTACTTCATTCTGGAATCTCCACCGCGTACACGGTTGTTCAAGTGATTTTCGGAGTTGGCAGAGTGTATGACAACTTCGGATCCAGGTCTCCTTAACAGCCAAACGTTATTATAACCCCCCAGCCTTTTCAAAATAGTTTATACTTCATACCAGAATATAATATTCATTTCAAAACCTTATAAATACGATATCATTTTCATTTTTAAACCAAATCAATATGATATCATTTTTATTTCAAATCAATATAATATCATTTTATTTCAAATATATCACTTTTCCAAAATCATATCACTTCCAAATTATACACTTTGAAAGCAAACATTTGAAATTTTAACACCTTTAAACATAATACTTTGAAATTCATAATTTGAAACATTTCAATTTCGATAAAATATTTCAATTTCGATATATTTCAAGGCTTTAAATATTCCAAAATTTCAAAACTAAATTTTATAATTTCGATTCAACAATTAAATTTTCTATTATTTAATTTTGAAATATTTTAGATAATAAATCCCTTATCATTTAAATGAACTCAAATTACAAATAACTAAATATTTCCTTCAATTCATTTATACTTGAAATAATTATTTAATTCACCTTGACCCCAAAATCAAGTTATAATAATTATACCCATTAAAATTTCCAATTTAATAAATTTCACATCAACCTTTTTGAGTTTAATTCTTAAATAAATTCAATTTCAAATAATCCCAAATTCATCTCAATTTCAAATAAAATTTATTCGAGTAAAATTCTTAAATAATTTGATTCAAATCAATTTCATATTTATCTTCCAACCTTAATTTTATTTAAGTCATTATAAACTCCATATACAATATAATTTAAGCAGATACTTAACCATATTATCCTCAATGAAATCAGACTTATTATTAGGCTTATTCTATATTAAAACAATTTATACTAGCTTAAAATTTAGAACAAAATAACATTTAAATAACATAAAAAATCAATATTTATATAAAACCACATATTTCTATACAAAACCATAAAAAATAATTTCAAAATATTTTTATATATAGACCACGGTGTCTGTATATAATTTTCTACCCTATGGTCAAGTGATACGGATATTTATCATTTCTATCCGAAATCTAAGATAAAAATATGGTTATATATCATTTCAAATCGCAATACCGAATGAAATAAAAATGAATAACAACTTGCAGTTTATAACAATATAAAATACAACATCCATTCATCCAATATCAATCATCATCTATTTATCACAATCATCATCCAATTCAAACAATAACATCAATATATAAAAGATAATAAACAACGGGTATTTACTGGCAGTTTATATTCAATAGTAAATTAAATAACTATTTAACTGGCAGTTTATATACGATAATAAATCTAATAACAAATTAAATTCAAATAAATTCAATTTGACTTAGATGATGATTTAAAATATGCCAAACAATCATAAATAAACTTCTAATCACATCAAAACTTAATTTAACACACATAAGAAATTTTGGAAGTTGTGAGTGGGTTAAAACACTCCCCTTTCGAATTTAAACTGAAATTAAATCCAATTTAAACCCAAAATTTGACCAGTCTTAGAATTCATCCACATTAGCATCAAAATGTCCGGAATTTCAATACGATCCTAACCGCGCATGAATTGGACCTCGTATGTGAAAGTTACATCGATTAGAACATTTGAACGATTTAAATATACAATAAATAAATCAATTCGAATAGCCAACTGCTACCTGCCACGTCGCCCATCTTCCCAGATACACACCGAACCCTACATTGTGCCAGTCCTTCGTACGTGACATCCGTCACGCGAAATCGCCGCCGCCGCTCGTCGCAGCTGGCCAACGCGGCCACGAAGACTTCGTTGCCGACCAAACCTCCAGCCCCCTACGCCTTCGTGCGTCGCGCACGACTCGATCGGCGCCTCGAATTTGCAGCCGCCGCCACGATATGAAAACCCTAGTTGAATTTTTGACGATGATTCAGCCACCAATTTGCGAAAGAACCGTATAGATGTGCTCCCCTTCGTCCCCTCTACAAAATCCCTCAGCTAATTTGGTGATCGGTCACAGTTCTTCCCGACGCGATGAACGGCCGAGAATTCTCCGCTGATTATTGATCAAACGATGAATCAAAATGAAAAACGAATTGCAGTTTTGAGTTGCGTTCATCGAAAGCTTCGAATCCATATAAAATTTGATATAGTTTGTGGAGTTTAAAAATTTTGATTTGAATTTGAATTGCAATTGTATTTGGAAGTGAGAATTTGTTTGTCTGCCATTGAGGAGGAGGAATAGCTGAATTGTACGTACGGACAAATGAGAAATAGAATGGCTAGGGTTTAAAATAGGGTATATATAGGCAAAGTTGAAATAGAATAGATGGACCCGATTGATATACGCGTTGAACGGTAAATGGCCCGAAAAAGCCCGTTATGACTCCGGGACGAAATTGGGTCAACCCATATATCAAAATAGATGTTTTAAAATATTTTAAAATCAACGGAACATGTTTCAAGTCTAAATTCCATCGTATGAAGAAGTTATGCGAAAGTCAAGTTATTTCAAATTGATTTCAACTAATTTGAATTAATTGATTTCTAGGCATTTCGAGTCTGTACGATCAAACGACAAGTCCGATCGCTACGAAACTTGAAATCCTACAATAACTCACCGTTACAGATCCGATGAAACTGGTTTTGTCGAAATCCGAGTCAGTGGCCAAAATGGTTTTTAACATCAATTAAATAAATTAATAATTAATTAATTAAATCAAATTTTCTATTTCAACTCTATAATTTACAAATTTCATCATTATTAAATTTCTTAACCATTTACACTAATTTAAACAAATTTAGATTTTCATTTAGAGTTGATTAATTTATCAATTTCATTATTAACCACAATTTCATTAAATTCAGAAATTATAAATTTAATTCCCAATAATTCCATTTAATTGACTTTTCATTCTATTATATAATCTATTAGTATCAAATAGATGAAATTAACATTCGATTCATACTTTATTACATAAATATCTTCAATTTCATCTAAATTAATATTTACGTAATATTTAAATTTTTAATTTCATTTAATTGCAATTACTCCAATTATAATTGTTCAAATCCAAATAAATTGATAAATCTTTATTCCCATTCTTATAATTCAACAAATTGTCCAATTATGAATAACATTAACATTATTTCCAAATATTACCTTAATTAACATAAACGTAATATTAAATTATAAATATTGTAACTGATTTGCAATTTCATTTAACAAGCTACAAAAATAGGTAACATACAATAATCGTTACGTTAACCTTTAGTCACATTAATAAGCTTTTATTACTTATAAATCAATGTTACCTTTTTTTTCATAATACTAATTTCATCTAATTTCCATTAACTATTTAATATTTCCTTAGTAAATCCAATATTCCATTTATTCGCTTATGTTCCATTTATAGTCAAGTATAACATATTTTCATTAATTGGCATTTCATTCAATCCATTAATTATTAACTTTATTTAGCTTTGGTTATATCTTGATACATTAATATTTCCCAATTTCATCTCAATTCTTATTTACGTAATATTTAAACATCAAATTTCATTTAATTCTAATTAATCCACTTTATTAAATTTAAATTAAAAATCTTAGTTCCCATTCTTACTTTATTATCAAACAACAATTATTAAAATTACTCTCTAGCATTGATCCTATCAAACTACAATTTATTATGTATTATTTTATCAATTAATATAACTTTGAATCTATTTCCTAAATCTACTAATTTCAATCAATTAAAACTTCACAATTGTTTCAATTAATTGGGATTGTACTACATTTATTATTTATCAACTTGCTTTAACCTTATTACCTTAATTTACATCCAATTACTATTAAAACGTCCCCTCACTAAAAAAAATCAAGCTTTTTTCTTTTTTTTAATGGCCTTTGTTCCCACCTTCCCACCTCCCCTCGTACTTTCAAACGTCTCTCCCGTACTTTCAAACATCCCTCCCGTACTTTCAAACATCCCTGCTTCTGTTCATCACCAGTCCCTTCAATTTCCTCCTGACCCTCTCCCGCCTGACCCGTCCCCACCTCTGATAACTGTGGCCTCATCTCTACCCACTGCTCCCCTTGGTTATTCACCTAATGTCCTCTCTCTGAACTGCCATTCTTCTCTGGCAGTTCCTCCTGTCCGTTTAAATTCCCTTTTTAAAGTTAAACCACGTAATGCAGGGCAGCATTCCCCTATTCAGGTGCCTCTGGTCAACGAAGGACATGTCCTGGTTCCACCGAAGAATGTTATTAAGGCATGCAATGAAATTTGGGGTGACTACTTGGTAGGTTTTCTTCTTGATAAACCTCTTTCGTATCTTACGGTTGTAGCTCATCTTAAAAGAGTATGGAAATTAAAGGGTTCTATTAAAGTTAAATCGGATGGCTTTCTGTTCCTTTTCAATCTGTCTTGTGAGGAAGATAGAAGGAAAATAATTGCTTCAGATCCAATTATCATGAGGAACAAATTATTCATAGTTAAGCAATGGGATCTAAATGTTGGAAACAACTGTAATACGATAAGATCAGTTCCTGTATGGATTAGGCTCTCTAATATCCCATTATATGCTTGGTCTCATCTGGGAATTAATTGGCTTGCATCACGTGTTGGAACGTTCATGTGTATGGATGAGCAAACTGAAAGGTTGGAAATAATTGGTTATGCAAAATGTATGGTAGAAATTACTCCATCAGTAAAGTTGTTGGATGACTTTCCAGTGAGGTTACTTGATGGATCTGAGCAGATTGTTAAAGTGGAATACTTGTGGAAACCAGAAATATGCATAGGGTGCAATGAGTTTGGTCATGTGACTGAGAAGTGTATGAAATTGAAATCAAATCATGAAGAGAAGGCAAGAGCAGAAGAGGAAACAAGAAAGGAAAGCAGGGTGAATGAAGTGGAGAATGAAAAAATAATAAGGGTCACAAGAAAAAGCAGGAGTGAAGAAGGATTGAAAGTAGAGGAACAAAAATGAAAGGAGATAAGGGGAAAAATATGCTAACTGAAAATCAAAAAATTAGAGTAGGAAATTTAGTGGATGATGCCACTAGTATAAAGTTACCTGTAACACTTTCTAGATCAGTGAAAATAGGCAATCCAAAAGAAACAAATGAAGAAATCAATTGAGAAACCAATAGATTTAATGTTTTGATGAAAGAAAATGAGACTGAGGCATGCTATGCAATAAGTGATAATGATCTATGTTATGTAAACTGTGAAAATCAAGAGCAAGAGGAGGAAGGAGAAATATTAGGTAATATGCAGGCTGATCTTATGGTATATGTTGATCAAGTGCCTTCAAACTTAATGACGCAAAATGAGATAGAGATCCAGGAAAATAATAAATCCAGGAGAGAAACATCAAAAACAAAAATAGGTCCAATGGCACAGTACAATTAGAACCCTGTTAAAATTTTACATGAAATTGCCAGTACTAGTGGAGGAAATTCTCAACAAACAAGTGACATTCTGGATATAAATGCTAAAAATGGAGGAACAAAATCAAATTCATTGCATGCTGAAACTCAGTTTAGAGAAGCACTAGAAAATGAAAATTTTAACTTGATCATGACAGTACAAAAAGAAAGCACCATCCCCACTACAAGTTTTTATTCTTACTCTGGCACCTTGCCTAGATGGATTTCTCTGCCAACCTCTCCAACAAACACACCAATTAACCCTATGGCAGGAAAGAAAAGTGATAAAGGACAAAACCTTAACAAAAATGACAAAGTTGATATAAACTCTGGACAAAGGGATTCTCCTGCAACTAGGAGCATGAAAAGTGTAGTTCATCAATCTTTGAAGTATACCAAATGATGCAGACCTATGCAATATGGAATATTAGAGGAGCACATTCCTTAACAAAGTTAGATCAAGTTAAACATCTCATAAACCATCACAAAGTATCTCTGTTTGCTATTCTGGAAAAAAAATTGAATGAAACCCTAACTATTAAAGCTGCAAAACACATTAATCCAAACTGGACACTTAACCATAATCCGAAACAAGTTATTTATGGTAGAATCGTGGTTATTCATGATCCATCTGTTTTGTCTCTTTCAACGGTTCTAAGTACTGATCATGTAATGCACTTCCAAGCCAAACTGAATGATTCTTCCTCTTCTTTCTTTTTATCTATAGGTTGTGCCTATAACTCTATGAACTCAAGACAAACTTTTCTTGATCTTCTTCCAACGTTTAGGCAAAATTCCCATCCCTGGCTTGTCGTTGGGGATTTTAACTGATGCTTATCATTGCATGGCAAACATGGAGGCCCCCCTTTTCTTCCAAAAGACATTTATCCCCTCAATAAGGCTATTGAGGATTCAAATTTGCTTTCTATTCCCTCAACTGGTGCTGAGTTCACTTGGAATAACAGGAGTAGATCTGGAGTCAAAACCTTTACCAATATTGATCACTCTTTTTCTAACCTCAAAGCCTTAACCACTTGGCCAACAATGTCTACCTTTATCCCCCATCCTGTATTATCTGACCATTCTCCTATAATTTTCTCTTTGGGCTTGAAGTTGTTAAAAGAAAAAAAAAGCTTCAAAATTTATAATACTTGGGTCCTTGAACCTGAGTATACTAATATAATAATTAAAGCATGGTCTAAATTTTTTTATGGAACCCTATGTTTAATTTTTTGCCGGAAATTAAGAGCTACAAAACATGCTTTAAGAGATTGGGCAAGGAACAAATTTGGTGATGGTACATTGAGAACAACTATGCTAAGAAAGAAACTCAAGCAAGCACAGGAACTAATGATGAACAATCCAGATAATATAGAAGCAACTGAAACTGAGAGAAATTACTTTGATCAATTAAGTGAAGCATTGAAAACTGTAGGGAATATGAAGAGGCAGCAACTGAGGCAAAGATGGGCAACTGAAGGAGACAACAATACTGCTTATTTTCATGCAGCCATAAAGGTTAAACAAGCTAAGGAGCACATCACTACTATTTATGATGAGTTTGGGGACTTTGACTCTACTCCAACTGATGTTGACAAAGCTCTACTTACCTATTTCAAGAATATGTTAGGAAACAAAGATGATTTCAGTCCCCTTATTGAAGATTTAACCCCAAATGCAATTACCAGTAGTGCAGCCTGAGGAAGCTGACAATCTTGTCATAAAGGTAACTGATAAGGAAATTAAAGATACACTTTTTTCCATGAATAGACATTCAAGTGGAGGGCCGGATGGGTTCAATGTCAAATTCTTTATCCATAGTTGGGATATAATTAAGAAAGATTTTTTAAAGCCGGTTCATAATTTTTTCACCACTTTCAAACTGCTAAAGCAAGTGAATGCAACTAATTTGGTTCTTATTCCCAAGGTCCATCCTCCCTCTTCAGTTGCATCCTTTAGACCAATATCTTGTTGTAATGTTATGTATAAGTGTATATCTAAAATCTTAGCCTCTAGACTTGTTGTTGTACTTAGCAGAATTATATCCAGGAATCAGCCTGCTTTTCTTCCCTAGAGGAATATCCTTGACAAAATATTGATATCACATAAATTATTAAAAGGGTATGGTCGTTCTCAAGCTACCAAAAATGCTATGTTAAAACTGGACTTAATGAAGGCATATAATAGTATACATTGGATATCAATTGTGAGAATAATGGCTCTGATGAAATTTCCTAAAGTTTATGTGGCTTGGATATACAGCTGTATCTCAACTCCTACATACTCAATAAAATATAATGGTTTCACTTTCTGGATTTTTCAACAGTAAACAGGGGATCAGGCAAGGGGACCCTATCTCATCTTATATATTTATTCTAGTTATGGAAGTATTAACTACTATGTTGTCAAAAAGTTATGTGCAGAAGGATATTTTGTTTCATCCTAAATGTAAATCCCTGCAAATAACATCTCTCTTATTTGCTGATGATATCATGATTTTTACTAAGCCTGATCAGGGATCATTAGAGAATATTATAGTTACTTTCACAAATTCTACCTTATGACTGGATTGAAACTTAATGCAAACAAATCTCATATTATCACATCTGGTATATCTACTGAGGAAACTAATTGTTTAATTGCTATAACTGGATTGCAAACAATGGATAAGAGCATGAATTATTTGGGTCTACCACTTTGCACATCAAGAATTACTGCAGCACACTGCCTGCCTCTGTATGCTAAAATTTGTAACTTAATGAACTGCTGGGCTAATAGATTTCTCACACAAGCAGGAAGACTTGTGCTCATCAAGTCTGTTATTACTACAATGATGGTGTACTGGTCTAGGGTGTTCATTCTTCCCATAAAGCTGGTTAAAATGGTAAAAAATGCCATGCTGAGGTTTTTCTGGATAGGTTCAAATCATTCTAAAAAAATCATCCCCTACTCATTTGCCAAAATGGAATTGCCAAAAAAGAAAGGTGGTCTAGGAATATTTAACTTGCAGACATGGAATAAAGCAGCCATTAGTGCACACTTTAATGCTTTGCTAAGTGGTGTTGAATCCTTATAGGTTGAATGGACCAGAAAATATAACTTGGGAAGAAAGAACTTCTGGTCTATGCATGTGCCCCAGAATTGTAGCTGGACTTGGAGGAATTTACTGAGATTAAGATCTTCTTTCTCTCCATATATAAAGCTTGTGCTCTCTCAATCCAGTGTTATCAAATTCTGGAATGACCCGTGGATGGATGAAGGCTTATTGCTTGGAAAAATGTTTACCCCCCACCAGATTGAACAGGCTGGCATAAGTAGGGATGCTCAAGCAATTGATTACTTTATGATGGCAAGCTGTTGCTGCCATACACCAGTAATCAGGATATTAGGGCTGTTTGGAATACATATCAGGGTCATTACTACCATTTAGCACCTAATGATGAAATTCTTTGGAATGGAAAGCCTCATTCTATCTCTGTTGCATATGATTTACTTGCTAATGTGACAGGAAGCTGTGATATTGTTTGGCATAAGGTTTTTTGGTCCAGATACTCTCCTGCCAGGGACAACCTGATGATGTGGAAGGTTGTCATGAATGCATCGTTGACTAAGACAAAAATGATGAGCTATGGTATGAATGTTGATCCACTGTATGTCTTTTGCAAGTTGCAGAATGAATCTGTGACACACATTTACTTTGAATGCACTGAGCTAATGGGTCTCTAGGGTAGACTGGTGAGAAGAATAAATATTGATCATATTCATGGTTTGTCTGATGTGGAGTGGGACCTGACTAGTAAGTCAACAAGGTGGAGGAATGATGAAAGAACTGTTTACTTCTTCTTTTTTAAGAAGTACTTGAAATTGGTTTGGGAGGAAAGAAATTTAAGATGTTTTGAAAATAAAAGTAGGAGCATACAACAGCTATGGGAAGCCCTTAAGAATGTTATAATTAATGGAATGAAGGAAAACCTATTTGACTTCAGTTCTCAGTTGGCTGAAGTTTGGCCTTAGTTCATTTTTGTGTTTTGCTCCTCTTTCTCTTTCATATTGTCTTGTCTCCCTGTGTGTTTTTCTTTGTAGCATTCTTATGTGTGGTTTCATGTGTTTTATTTCTATTTCTGGTGATTATGAGCATGTTCATAGTCATTTTGTTTTTTCTCAATAAACTGGTAGGGGTCGAGTTAACCCCGCTTGACTTGCAAAAAAAAAATTACTATTAAGCAATATTATTTCATTGGTTAATTCAACACTTACTTTTATTTACTCATTTTCTATTTTATAACTGAGGGCAATAATTTATACTATTACATTTTTATTATGACTTCACTTCAATTGTCAATAATTAGTTTTAATGACCATTGCTACAATTCACAGTTAACATTCACTTCAATATAAATTATAAAAAATTTATTTCTTTCTAAATTTAGTTACAAAAATCTTATAAATTTAACCAATTTAGTTATCGAATTTTAAGGGTCGTAACACTCACCCCCACTCAAAACTTTTCATCCCCGAAAAGGAAAAGAGGAACTTATAAATTAATATACATTATTCATAACATTATATCCATAAACAATAAATTTTCAGAATAAGATAATTTAAATAAAATATATAGATTTATAAGCTATTAAATCTTTTTATATTCAAATTAACAAAGTTTGGAAAATATTTTTCAAAATATTTTTTTTAAGTCCAAAATTTACAAAAAATTTTAGCATAGTTTCCTTTGTACGGAGAGGCTCGGGAGAAAATATAATATCAAATATAACAATATATAACTTAAAATTTCTAAAATAATATATTACAATATGGAAAAACAATATAATAACGCTATAAAGCCGAAATACGAAAACATACCTATTTGTCGGACAATTTACGCTTATTTTATGAAACCAAAAACAGTAGCAATTGCTTCCATAACCTATATTTCACTTATATAATCTAAAGAGTTAATAATAATTATATAAAATGAAATACTTAAAGTTTTTTCAACCATAAACAAACAAATCAATACAAACAACAATCACTTGCAACAAGGCATACAACTATCACATAAAATCAACACAAATCGATCATTCATTCATATCAACGAACAAATAGTTGTTCGGGTTCAAACTTTAAATTGCACAGAATGAAAAATAAACTACTTAGGGCACCATTTACTCAACAGTCTTAGATGAAGCTAAATAGATTATTTATTCATCTAAACAGTTTTAAAGTATCCTTGTCCAAACAACCATAACTAAACAAACAACAATTTCAAGCAATAAATCAAGATAATTTTTCAATTTCATTTCACACCTTTGTTGTTTGATTTCCTTTTCTTTCATATAATACTTATCTTCATTTAATTTATTCACATTATGTCAATTCTCTTTTTATTGTATTATACATTCATTCATTACTTGATTTCGTTTATTTATTTTATTCATATTCAATCAAATTTCTTAGCATGTCAATTCATTAACTTAAGTTATAGTCATTTTTTTACAGTATTCATCTTTTCTACTTATTTTATTTAGAAATAACTTCAACCTATTTACTTAAGTTTGTTACCATTTATTTATAATGCTTACCTTCCTATTCTATTACATTAGTAGCATTTCAATTATACTTAAGTTTATAACAACTAGAACATCAAATTCTTATTAATTATGGAATTTCATTGAATATTTCATTACTTCAAGTTTTACTTGTAAAATTTCCTATTGCATTTTCTTTTAACATTTTAACTTTTTATAGTTGGTAAGTCATATATACGTTAAAGAATGCAAATTGAAAATTACACAAGTTTATCTTATTTCATTTTAATTAACTTAATATTCAATAATAATGTCCTTTGTTTCATAGGTTACAATTTCAAATTTCCTTTAATCCCATTTATAATTTAGCATTTAATCTCTTACTTTAATTAGGGGTTCCAATTATTAATTAGTTACATTCAATTTCACTACAATAATTGACCTATTAATTAACGGAAACTTAAGAACTAAATACCGGGTTAAATTTCAAATCATTTTAAAATAATAAATAAATATATTATAACAACTTATATATCCAATTATATTTAAAAAAAATTAAAATTTATATATGTTTATCAAAATAAATCTGTAGTAAAACTAATACAGTGGCCTTCCGACTTCGTAACTCGAAAATGAATGTCGATGATGCGTGCACTCATCACCGAAGTTATTTTCCAACGACAGAAAGGGGAGTACATGACTTATTACTTTCCAAAGTTTCTTTAAAACAACTCTTTCAAATCATTTCAAAATATTTATATCAGAAAATACTTCTAAAAATATTGTTATTATATTCTGAAATCATTGAAAGAATTTTCAAAACCCTGGAACTTAGGTCCTAAATTTTCGATTTTCGATTTATTTGTAAATTTTATTTTACAACCAATATTTAAAATTTCACTACCTAACAACCAACATACTACAACCAAATATAACCTTTATAAAAAAATTATTTTATATATAGAAAATATAATAGGCAAAATTATTTCATTCACCTATATTCAAAACAATATTGTGTCTGTCTGTCTTATTAAGTGTTTAGAAATACCTATTGATGTCATAGCGTTCTATGCACCAACCAGAATTTATAAATACAAAATGAAACAAATTAACACAATATCAAAACCTTTTTATAACACTAACAAGTACGCTCTCTCATATATATACACTCAACGACTCATCATAGGGTATTACTACCCTATTAATAAAGAGTCAAACCCCACAAAGCTAAGGTTTTTCGCTGAACCAAAGCTCTGATACTGGATGTAACGTCCCGCCTTTTTGTACGCTTTAAATCGACGATAAACCACACACGTCAGACTTAAACCATACAGAAGGGCGGATTGTTATGGGGTAAATAAGAAAAAGCACAGAAAGAAAAAAAACAAAATAGAATCTTGCAGCGGAACAATAAAATATAATAATCAAATAAACAGTTCATGAAGCTGTTTTACAAAAACATTTGATTATACTTACACAATGCATATCAGAGTTACACATACCAGAGAAAGATAAATAAAAATGCAGCGGAACAGTATGAATGTAGTGGAATACTATAATAACTAATAATAAATCTTCGTCTTCATCCTTCAATATACGGTCTTCCCAATCCTAGAATGCGCAGGCTGACCCGAGCAAATTGAAAATACAAAATACTCGACTCAGAACTAAAAGATCTTATGTAAGTTAAATCAATGATAAATAGTATGAGTGGAACGACGTCAGAGATGTTTACGGGATTTGATGTCTCCTATCCAGTGTCTAACGTGAGTGCAGTAACTTAAGAGATGTTTGGGATTCACATCTCCTAAGGATCCGTTAAACTATTTACTATGTAGTAATATTTCGCTATTATAATAATGTCTATAGTAATATAAACTAACTTTTAAATAGCGTTAAGGAGTTACCCAATTTCCCCTTTAACACAATAATAGTCCCAGTAGTCCATCCAACATCAGCGCATCTCCGGACCGAGAGACTACCCTAAATACTCCCTGGCCTATGGGAGAATACCAAACTCGTACAAGGCGCTCTATGGTAGGTGATACGGCACAACTAGGCAATGCTAGGGTAGATATACCAATTACACTTCCGGACGGGTGGTAACGCGTAGCAGCTACTACCGCCCACCTCGAGCCACACCCTTAAATCAAAAGAATCAAAAGTGGTCACCAAATAAATCTCCAAGTCAGAATATAGCATCGAAGGAGTGTGTCCGATCAGAGGAATGACCTCATTAGCCCGTCAATTGCTCATGTTTTAGACACCTTATGTCAAATCACGGGAGTCAGGTGCACGTATATACCTCAAAGCAAATGCCGCCGCCATCCTACTTCATTCTGGAATCTCCGGCGCATACACAGTTGTTGAAGTGGTTTTCGGAGTTGGCAGAGAGTGCGACAACTTCCGATTCCGGTCTCTTTAACAACCAAACGTTATTATAACCCCGCTGTCTTTTCAAAATAGTTCATACTTCATACCAGAATATAGTATTCATTTCAAAACCATATAAATACGATATCATTTCCATTTTTAAACCAAATCAATATGATATCATTTTTATTTCAAATCAATATAATATCATTTTATTTCAAATATATCCCTTTTCCCAAATCATAGCACTTCCAAATTATACACTTCGAAACCAAATATTTGAAATTTTAACACCTTTAAAACATAATACTTTGAAATTCTTAACTTCGAAACATTTCAATTTCGATAAAACATTTCAATTTCGATATATTTCAAGGCTTTAAATATTCCAAAATTTCAAAACTAAATTTGATAATTTCGATTCAACAATTAAATTTTCTATTATTTAGTTTGAAATATTTTACATAATAAATCCCTTATCATTTAAATAAACTCAAATTACAAATAACTAAATATTTCCTTCAAGTCATTTATACTTGAAATAATTAGTTAATTCACCTTGACTTCAAAATCAAGTTATAATAATTATACACTTTAAAATTCCAATTTAATAAATTTCACATCAACCTTTTTGAGCTTAATTCTTAAATAAATTCAATTTCAAATAATCTCAAGTTCATCTCAATTTCAAATCAAATTTATTCGAGTAAAATTCTTAAATAATTTGATTCAAATCAATTTCATATTTATCTTCCAACCTTAATTTTACTTAATTCATTATAAACTCCATATAAAATATAATTTAAACAGATACTTAACCATATTATCCTCAATAAAATCAGACTTATTATTAAGCTTATTTTTATATATAGACAACAATGTCTGTATATAATTTTCTACCCTATGGTCAAGTGATACAGATATTTATCATTTCAGTCCGAAATTTAAGATAAAAATACGGTTATATATCATTTCAAACCGCAATCCCGAATGACATAAAAATGCACAACAACTTGCAGTATTTAACAATATAAAATACAACATCCATTCATCCAATATCAATCATCAACCATTTATCACAATCATCATCCAATTCAAACAATAACATCAATATATAACAGATAATAAATAACAGGTATTTACTGGCAGTTTATATTCAATAATAAATTAAACAACTATTTAACTGGTAATTTATATACGGCAATAAATCTAATAACAAATTAAATTCAAATAAATTCAATTTAACTGAGATGATGATTTAAAATATGTCAAACAGTCATAAATAAACTTCTAATCACATCAAAAATTAATTTAACACACATAAGAAATTTTAGAAGTTTTGAGTGGGTTAAAACACTCAACTTTTGAATTAAAATAGAATTTAAATCCAATTTAAACCCAAAATTTGACCAGTCTCAGAATTAGTCCAAATCAGCGTCAAAATGTTCGGAATTTCAATGCGATCCTAGCGGAGAAAACCGCGCATGAATTGGACCTCGTATGTGAAAGTTACATTGATTAGAACATTTGAACGATTTAAATATACAATAAATAAATCAATTCGAATAGCCAACTGCTACCTGCCATGTCGCCCATCTTCTCAGGTACACACCGAACCCTACATCGTGCCAGTCCTTCGTACGCGGCATCCCTCACGCGAAATCGTCGTCGCCGCTCGCCGCAGCTGGCCAACGCGGCCACGAAGACTTCATTTCCGACCTCACCTCGAGCTCCCTACGCCTTCGTGCATCGCGCATGACTCGATCGGCGCCTCGAATTTGCAGCCGCTGCCATGATATGAAAAACCTAGTTGAATTTTGACGAAGACCAAGCCACCAATTTGCGAAACGAACCGTAAAGATGAGCTCCCCTTCGTCCCCTCTACAAAACCCCTCATCTAATTCGGCGATCGGTCACAGTTCATCCCGACGCGATGAACGGCCGAGAATTCTCCGCTGATTATTGATCAAACGATGAATCAAGACGAAAAACGAATTGCAGTTCTGAGTTGAGTTCACCGAGAACTTCGAATCTATATAAAATTTGATATAGTTTGTGGAGTTTGAAATTTTGATTTGAATTTGAATTGCAATTGTATTTGAAAGTGAGAATTTGTTTGTCTGCCATTGAGGAAGAGGAATGGCTGAATTGTATGTATAGACAAATGAGAAATAGAAAGGCTAGGGTTTATAACATGGTGAGTGTAACGACCCATAAATTTCGTTGATTTAGTTTGGGTGAATTAATGAGTTTTTGTAATTAAATTTTGTAGAAATGAAAACTTTATAAACTAATATTGAAATGAACGCTAAAATGAAATATATAAATGGTGACTTAAAACCTATTTACTAGCAATTTGAATAAATTTCAATAAATGAAATGGGGTAAATATTATACCTGGATATAAAATTCATTAAAAGGAAATCAATTAATATGTTAATGTAAATTAAGATAATATTGGAATAAATGATGATTCCATTCATACTTGTAAGCAGTTATTATAAGTTGCATGTTGAAATGGTTGATTGAATTGGGAATTTAAAATTTAATTTAAATGAACAAATAAAGGTTTATAATAACGGAAATTTAGGTAATAAGTTTTGAACAGGTTGATAAATAATAACCAAATTAAGGGAATAGTACTAATGTAAATAAAGTTGAAACAAATTGGATATAGAGAAATAAATGTAAGCATTTAATAAAATTAATTAATGTGGATTTCAAGAAATGGTAATTGAATAAAAGTCAACGTGCTCTAAGTAATCATATACTTGCTGAAAAGTAATACGTAATTGATTGAATATGATTACGAAATATAAAATTTGTGTATACATGAAATTTTAAATGGTAATTGTTAAGTAATAAACCTATAAAGGAAAGTAAAGAAAATAGGTAACAATCTATATGTAGTTTATTTCATTTAGTATGATAAATAAAAATTTGGGAATCGCATCTCAATTAAGGGAAGTTAAGATGTACGTTAATTTGAAATAAAATCTAATAAATATTACATTAATATGAAATGTAGTACAAATGGTTGGGGATTGTCAAATTTGGTAAAAAGGGATTGGACTTAGGAAATTTTGTTAATTGAGTTTAAAACCTTAATTAATACGCGTAATTGACAAGATTCACATTTTTAAATATAACCGTTGATACAAATCTAAGATGTATATAGAAGTATCAGTGTAATGAAATGTAAAACAAATGTTAAGTATGCTTATGGGATAATGATTGTTTTAATAATAAGAATGGGAATCAACATTTATTTATTTATTTGAATTTTTTTATTGAAAGAATTAATTGGACTTTTAATTTGATAAATCAAAACAATTTTTTTTATATATTAAAAGAATGTTTAATTATAGATCCATGTTTAAACTCTTAAACCAAATTGCATTTTTTTTAGATCTGAAAGTTTATATACATATAATTTGCATTTGTGTTGGAATAGAAATATTGTATACACATATTGTCACTTTATCTTGAATTGAATATATCATGAAATTTGAATACTTTGTTGAATAAATTATTTGTTCTTAATCTAATAAATTATAATAGAAGTTTACATATGCTTAACAATTTTTCGATAATAAATCTAAGCTTTGATTTTGATTACAACAATATTTAAATTTGTTACCTAATTTATTATCTCAAATGTCCTTATTTAAGGATCTTACAGGTTTGTTACTATATTGCTTAATTTGTCGTGTTCCACTTTTGTTTTGTTAAAAAATTAAATAAATTTCATTAAGGTAAAAAGGTTTAATTTATATGTATTTTTGACTTCAAGTATACATAAGTTTACAAATGCATTAGACAATTTAATGTGGTATGGAAGTATGCTTTGAATTAATTAATAAGCTTTGGTTTAATACACACATGTATGTGTATTTGTGTGCATGTGTATACATATAAACATTTAATGTATTAATTTCAAATTGCTAAAGCATGATTTAATTTAATTTATTATTATCAAACAATTTAAAAGCGAGGTAATATTTTACTAATTTATTGTTTGTTGTTTATGCTTTCTAGTCATAATACAACTTGCACGATAATTAAATGCCGTATTAATAAAATTGGCTAAAGTGGGAAAGTGGAATTAATCAATGTCGTCGCCTTTTATCTCCTTCCCTATTAGATCCTTATGTGATTGCATCTACATTTATTCTGTTTTATTCCTATATATTGTCACCAATTAATCGTACTCGATATATGTTTAGCAATTCTGACACACGGTTAAAGTATGAATATATATGATGTATTCAAACTTTTCTGTATCTAGCACTTAATTAATTTAGAATCAAACTAATAAAAAGTGACATTTATTTTTGTCCCTCCACATTCATTCTCTTTCTAATTAATAATTACCTCTTTTTAATACCAGCTACTTTTAAAAAAAAGGCTGTTCATACTTACTATATTTCAATACCAAGTTTGTTCATATTTACTTTATTTCTAATTAATAGCAGGCTCTCTTTTCAAATCTCTTTGTCCCTAAACCTAACTCTAACCTTATAAATACGATATGATGCAAATGAAACCCTAGCCTCCATTCAAACCTTCTTCTTTTTTTTCTTCTTTTTTTCAAATCTCCTTATTGTATCTCATTTTAATTTTTCCTTCCTCTTCAAATATTCTTCTTCCAAGTTTTATTCTATTTCAAACTTTCTTCTTTCTTTTCAAATCTTGATCTTCTCTACAATTTTCAGTTCTTCTTATTTCAATCATTTTCTTTTTCAAATTCTTCTTTTTCAAATCTTTTCCAAACCTTTTAAAAATACATACACAAATACATATCCATATATATATATATATATATATATATTAATATAATAAGGAGGGAAATTAAAGTAAATCAAAATAAAAGAAAAATTACGTAACAAAGCTAGCAATCAAGAAGAAGACTAAGGAAACGTAGAGCGAAGCTATTGATTAGAAGTCTATTATTTTCAGATTCATATAAAGGTGAGTGTTTTAACCCACTCATAATTTCTAAAATTTCTTATGTTTGTTTAATTGATTTATGATGTGTTTAAAATTTTATTTATAGTTGTTTGGTTTATACTTCATCATTTTCTTAGTTAAATTGCATTCATTAATTTACGTGTTATTTAATTCATTACTGCATTTAAAACTGCCAGTTAATTGTTAATTAATTTATTCATTGCATTAAAACTGTCAGTTAAAATTTTAGTAACATTTATTTTTGCATATGACCTGCTAGTTAAAATTTATTTATTATTGCATATAAACTACAGTTAAACAGTTATTTAATTCATTATTGGAAATTTAACTATCAGAATTAATTATTATTTATTGTTGTGATTGTTTGAATTGGATGATAAATTTATGAATGTTTGATGATTGATATGATGGATTAATGGATGCTGTATTTATATTGTATAAACTGCAAGTCATTATGCATTTTCGTTTCATTCGGGATTGCGGTTTGAAATGATATACAACCGCATTTTAATTTTTAAATTGCGGATTGAAATGATAGATATCTATACCACTTGACCATAGGTAGAAAATTATATACAGACACCGTCGGTCTATATATGTATATAATTGTTTTTGAAATGATTTTCTATGGTTTGGATAGGATACGGTTTAATAAATATTAAATTTTGATATTTTATAAATATTATTTTATATATATACATATATAGTTAAATTTTTGAATTTAAGCTATATATAAATCTGTTAAATAAAAAATGAATAAGTTGAATAATGGAGTTTGATAATTTATATTATATGATTTAGTATAGGTTTAAGATAATGTGTATGTATATATATAGGGTTTAAATGATTCAAATCAATTAAGATTGGAAATTTAAAGGTATGATATTCATAACTGGATTTTTATTCAAGATAAATCAAATGAATATTTCTCGTATAAATAAATTGAAGGAAATATTCAGTTGTTAGTAATTTGAGTTTTATTTAAAATGATTATGGATTTATTGTGTAAATATTTTAGAATAAAATATAGAATAATGAATGGTTGAATAGAAAATTTCCAACCATAGTTTTGAAATGGTTAAATACTCAAAGTTTGAAATATATTGGAATCAAAGTGTTTTATTGAAACTGAAAAAGAATCTTGATTTATGAGTTTAGACTTAATTTAAAGTGAATAAATGGTAAATGCGTTGAAATTTTTACTTTATAAAGTAATTTAAAATCAACTATTTTACATACTGTTGAATATCCAAACCATTTAAGTTTTGAAAGTTATGGTTTTAAAGCTACAAATTTCGTAGTTTTATGTTTGAAAGTTATAATTCAAATGTCTGGTTTCCAATTATTATAAATTTTAAAGTAATATGATTTTGGAAAGAAATATATTTGAAATAAAATGATATTATATTAAGTTGGGTTTTATAAAAATAATATCCAATGAGTTTGTTTGAAATGGATATCGTCTTTATATGGTTTTGAATAGATATTATATTTGGATTTTGAAAGTATAATTATTTTTAAATGACCGTGGTGTTATAATAACGTTTGGTTGTTGAAGAGACCGGGATCGGAAGTTGTCATACTCTCTGCCAACTCCGAAAACCACTTTAACAACCGTGTACGCGATGGAAATTCCAGAATGAAGTAGGATGGTGGCGGCGTTTCCTCTGAGGTAAGTACGTGGACCCGACTCCCGTGAGTTGGCATAAGATGGCTAAAACAGGAGCGATTCTCGGGCCAAGGGGGTTAGCGCCCTTTATCGGACACTCCACTTCGATACTATACTCTGACTTTGGATTGATTCGATGGCCATCCTTATTTTTCTTGATTTTGGGGGAGTTTGTTCGAGGTGGGCGGTAGCTGCGGCTATGCGTTACCACCAGCCCAGATAGCAATTGGTATATCTACCTTGGCATTGCCTAGTTGTGCCGTGTCACCTGCCCTAGCGCGCCTTATACGATTTTGTTTTGTACCATACCTATGGAGTGCCCTCTGACGACGCCCAGTACGGGGGAGATTACAGTACTGTATATACTATGGGAATATATTTTGTGTTAAGGGCTATATGGGTAACCCCTTAACGCTATTTAAAAGTAAGTTTATTTTACTAATAGACACTATTATAATAGGGAAATATACTACATAGTAAATAGTTTAGCGGATCCTTAGGAGATGTAAATCCCGAGCATCTCTTGAGTTACTGCACTCATATTTATTTATGTTGATTTAACTTACATAAGATGTTTTAGTTCTGACTCGAGTGTTTTGTCTTTTCAATTCGCTCGGGTCAGTCCAAGTATTTCAGGATTCCGAAGACCTTAGCTCTGGAGGACGAAGACGGAGATTTTTTTTTATATTATTATTATCATTAGTCCATCATACTATTACTGTTCCGCTGCATTGATATTGGTATGTGTAACTATGATAAATGTTGCAAGTATAATCGAATATTTTGTAAAACAACTTTATAAACTGTATATTTAATTATTATATTTTATCCTTCCGTTGTGAGATCCTATTTTGTTTTATTTCTTTCTTGATTTTTTTTATTTACCCCATAACAATCCGCCCTTCCGTATGATTTGAATTGGCACGTGTGTCGATTTAAAGCGTACGAAAAGGCGGGACGTTACAGTGTATATATACGCAAAGTTGAAATAGAATAGATGGACCCGATTGATATATGCATTGAACGATAAAATGGTCCGAAAAAGCCCGTTCTGACTCCTGGACGAAATTGGGTCAACCCATATATCAAAATAGATGTTTTAAAATATTTTAAAATCAATGGAACATGTTTCAGGTCCAAATTCCATCGTATGAAGAAGTTATGCAAAAATCAAGTTATTTCAAACCGATTTCAATTGATTTCAATTAATTGATTTCTAGGCATTTCAAGTCCGTACGATCAAACGACAAGTCCGATCGCTACGAAACTTGAAATCCTACAATAATTCACCGTACGGATCCGATGAAACTGGTTTCGTCGAAATCCAAGTCAACGACCAAAATGGCTATTTTTACATCAATTAAATAAATTAATAATTAATTAAATCGAATTTTCCATTTCAACTCTATAATTTACAAATTTCGTCATTATTAAATTTCTTAACCATTTACACTAATTTAAACAAATTTAGATGTCCATTTAGAGTTGATTAATTTATCAATTTCAGTATTAACCACAATTTCATTAAATTCAAAAATTATAAATTTAATTCCCAATAATTCCATTTAATTGACTTTTCATTCTATTATTCAATCTATTAGTATCAAATAGATGAAATTAACATTGGATTCATACTTTATTACATAAATATCTTCAATTTCATCTAAATTAATATTTACGTAATATTTAAATTTTTAATTTCATTTAATTGCAATTACTCCAATTATAATAGTTCAATTCCAAATAAATTGATAAATCTTTATTCCCATTCTTATAATTCAACAAATTGTCCAATTATGAATAACATTAACATTATTTCCAAATATTACCTTAATTAACATAAACGTAATATTAAATTATAAATATTGTAACCAATTTCCAATTTAAATTAACAAGCTACAAAAATAGGTAACATACAGTAATAGTTACGTTAACCTTTAGTCACATTAATAAGCTTTTATTACTTACAAATCAATGTTACCTTTTTTTTCATAATACTAATTTCATCTAATTTCCATTAATTATCTATTATTTCCCTGGTAAATCCAATATTCCATTTATTCGCTTATGTTCCATTTATAGTCAAGTATAACATATTTTCATTAATTGACATTTCATTCAATCCATTAATTAT
Source organism: Allium cepa (assembly GCA_030765085.1). Classification (NCBI taxonomy): domain Eukaryota; kingdom Viridiplantae; phylum Streptophyta; class Magnoliopsida; order Asparagales; family Amaryllidaceae; genus Allium; species Allium cepa. Next base: position 904,666,899 of record CM060929.1, on the reverse strand, counting down.
TAAATTTATTTAGCATTGGTTATATCTTGATACATTAATATTTCCCAATTTCATCTCAATTCTTATTTACGTAATATTCAAACATCAAATTTCATTTAATTCCAATTAATCCACTTTATTAAATTTAAATTAAAAATCTTGGTTCCCATTCTTACTTTATTATCAAACAACAATTGTTAAAATTACTCTCTAGCATTGATCCTATCAAACTACAATTTATTACACATTATTTTATCAATTAATATAACTTTGAATCTATTTCCCAAATCTACTAATTTCAATCAATTAAAACTTCACAATTGTTTCAATTAATTGGGATTGCACTACATTTATTATTTATCAACTTGCTTTAACCTTATTACCTTAATTTATGTTCAGTTACTATTAAGCAATATTATTTCATTGGTTCATTCAACACTTACTTTTATTTACTCATTTTCTATTTTATAACCAAGGGCAACAATTTATACTATTACGTTTTTATTATGACTTCACTTCAATTGTCAATAATTAGTTTTAATAACCATTGCTACAATTCACTCTTAACATTTACTTCAATATAAATTATAATTTTTTTATTTCTTTCTAAATTTAATTACAAAAATCTTATAAATTTAATCAATTTAGTTATCGAATTTTACGGGTCGTTACATAAAGTTTATCTTCTTTCGATATTTTTCTGAGTTTATCCTTCTTTGATATGAATGCATTAACTCCTTATGTTACTCGTTTGCTTCGATTCGACACCAAACTCTCTATAGCCGGTCCATCTCCTAAAATGCACAACCGGTATACTATCTCTAATTCTAAGCATATGAACATACAAAACAACAACCAAAAGGCATCATATTGTAGCAAGCACAAGATAGAACATCCATATAATCAACCTTGATATGAAAATGCACGTGAAATTAATTTAAGAAAATATAAATTGTTTATAAAGCATCTATGGATTCAAATCAGCTAGAGATCTCATTTTTATTTCCAAAAACATGTTTTCAAGTATATAAAACAGTACAAAAGGTTGTGATATGATATATCACTCACCAAATGTGTAGAATTTACTAAAAATCACAAATGTAAGTAAATCTAATCCGCATAGCAGTTGCATAGATTCTAAAGCAATAATTTTTGAAATTCCAAAGTCCATTGCTAATCCCTATGCTAATTGCTCACTAATTAATTGATTAAGATGGATTTCATTAACAAAATAATTGGTTTCTGGTTGAGGAACGTCTAATAGACATTGGGATGTGTTTTGGAAAGAAAGAAAAGTGATTAGTAGTCACTAAGGTTGCTGCAATTAACCCTAATCCCGAAATAATTAGTAGGCATAATTATGTACCGGGTTTACCTACTAATCTACCTAAAAATTATGCAAACTTCAAATAGCCATATCTTCTAAATCACAAGTCCAAAAATTTATTATGACCACTCTACGAAAAAAGAAACCATCAGATCTTTAATTTGGAAGCGGTTTCAGTCCCTTTTTTGGCTCCTATAAAAATTTATAAGCCTTATTATTTATTTTATGGATACAGTAAAGTTGGTTGGTATAACTCACCAAGGTCTTTAATATCTTGCTTTTGTCTTCTTAATCCATCTTTAGCTCACATTTCCTTATCTTCTATTTATTTTCCCTCTCTAGGCTACCACCAATAGAGTTCCTCTCGAGTTTTTATTTTATTTTTAGTAGAATGAGATGAATGAATGGTAAGAGTAATGTTTATTGTCCTACAATAATTTGGGTTTGGTCTTGTTAACACCAAAAACGGATCAACACCCAAGAATTGGTTGTAGGAAACTTGTGAAACTAAGATCTAGCAGATAATAGTAACAGTAAAGGGAAACAAACAACAATAAGAAAGAGAGACACAAGAGTTTATTGCGGTTTGACAATCTTTGGCCTACGTACATTTTATAGCTTTGTTGCTTATGGATTTGATCGAGATTACAAAGGATTTTAGAGAGAATAAGTCAAAAATATAGGGGTTAGACTAATTCTAATCCTAGAATTGACTAAAATAGTTACCTTGGTGACAATTGTGTAGAGGAAGAAGATGAAGAAAAGACAGAGCTTCCGCATAGTAATGCTGAAACTAGATCCTATTTTAATTGTTCTATCATTTGTATTTATAGGGTTAGCAATTGTATTGGGCCAGAAGGAGAGTTGGAGCGAAGTCCAGAAGTTGGCCTAAAAGGGTGTGTGAAGTTACAAGCTTATACGAAATACACAGATATGTCGGCACCGACCTCTCATGTCGGCATCGATATGTGTGTTTAATTCCAAATGCACCAAGATGTTTTGCATTTCGCTAGCTACTTGATTTTAGGTTGTCCCACAGTGTTTTCATGGATAGTTGGTTGATATTGGTGATAGTTCCTTTACCACTTGAATTGTTCTTCTATTCAGACTGTTAACTCTTTAACTCTTGCACTAGATTGTTCAAAATTCTTAAAAATCTTTTGAGAAAGCATAGAAAAGGTAGGGAATAACTTCTGCAAAGTTTGAGTGGAATACACAAGCCATGAGAGATCAACCCCCGATATGAGAGGTCGGTACCGACCTCTATGGTTATCCCCATTTTAGTTGAGTTTTCTTTGAGACGTTTCTATCCTTCATCTAAGCAGACTTCCAAAATTTCAAGCTATTCTGTCTTTTTCTTGATGTTCCAACTCCTCTTTATTTCTGCTTGGTTAAAACCCCAGTTAACATTTGCCCCAAGAGTATATGCTTTCGTTAGAAATAAAGTGTGCTCTGGAATGAGACAAGTCTTGGACTACTATCATATGAACTCCAGCTAATCGTTTGAACGTTGTCTTTAGTACTTGCTTTTTTTGCTTTAATTGATTGATTTCTGTTCGCTGTTTGCTTTAATTTGAACTAGAATTCCTCTTCTTAATTTTTTCAACATAATTTGCATTTTGGAACTCACATGCAACTTTGTGTTGCTGAGTTGATTCGTCATTGTGAATTTGAATAGAGTTAGATGTAAAACGGAATGTCAGTACCGACCTCTCATGTCGGCACCGACATGTATACTTAGGAAAAAATTTGACATTTTTCTTTACGTAGTACTTGGTAACTCAAGCCTTCTCACTTTCATTTCCTTACCACCGAATTCTCAATACCTGCTACCGAACTCTCTAAGCGCTGACTTGATCTCAACCGCCACTTTACACCACCACCATCGATCCTCCATGTTCATGCCCCTCTTGCCGTCGTCTCTCCGGTCCACTCACCGCCATTAGGAGCCCCACCACCTTCAAATTCACTTCTCAAGTTATCGAATCCAACCACCTTGAAACCTTAGTGCCTAATTTGCATGTTGATTTTATTCTGAGCTGGGCAATAGCTGATTTCGAAGTAGTGGTAGTAGAGGAGATTGTTTGGGCACGACTGATTCTAATTCGATAGGAAACGGTTGAATTCTTATTTATTAAATCAGGGGTAACACTAGGGTTTGCCCCTATTTAAACATGGGTCGTTCTAGAAAAAAGCTCGATTGATTGTTTCCTTTGTGAGATTGGCTAAGTTTGAACCATTAAACAAACCATGATACAACAATTTGTTTTTAAGTTTGAACATGTTGGAGAACCCTACCATATCACTTTTCTATTCTTGCACATCCATTGATCAGGAAAAGAAAGATTTTCTACGTCGCTCCCGACAACGAATTTGTTATCGATTTTTAATTGATAACAAGTAAGTTGCAGAAGAAATAATCTCAAAGTGTGATGCAATTTTTTTCTCAAATACGAGTAAGTCATCTACACAGGATGGTTTGTTTATATTGCTCGGTGCACTGGACTCAGTCCATGTTGATAACACACATCACGTTCCCCGTCGACACTCTAAATTTGATCGATCAACACACGTCGAATTCCTTTGGATTCCGAGCATTAGTCACACAGGTATTTTTATTGTAATTTAAATTTACCTGACCATGTTGAACACAAGTTCTCCTATCGGGAATGACTCATCAATCGTCTTGCCTCAAACTTAGTAAAGGATCATCTACACCTTTAGAGGCTGCATCCACTAATGCTTTAGTTTCACCATCCACTTCGATTGGGACCAACCAGTCCCAACCTCCAAATTAAAGGGCCTGATAGAGCCAACCGATCCTATTCTATGTTTCCCGCCCCCTAGAATTGCTTGTAAACAATCCACCGGAGCAGGGACCTGCTATTTTGATTATGAAAAGCTTAAGATTGTCTGCATTTCACACGGTACTCCTGAGGAGGACGTTTGTCTGCCAGTAGAGAATGAATTTGCCTATTATCTCCCGCCGGGATTTACGGCTTGTTATTGTCATATGTGTCTTAGTGGTTCCGTCCCGTCTTTCAATCTTTCCTTGAAGAACTCCTTGTGATAAGTTGGGTTCGCAACATTCCAGGTCCACCTGAATGGATATGCCTTGTTGATTTCCAATATGTCCTGTTTATGCGAAGATTTGGTCATCCTCCACGATTCAACGAGCTCGCATATCTTCTCAAGTTCAAGTGGAGATAGGAGTGCTCATATTTCATAATTATCGAGGCTTGGACAAGATGCAAGGTCGTCAGGAGCCTTCACAACAAGCGTTCCATGTTCAAAAACGAATATTTCTTTGTACACTGTCCATAAGGATTCAATCGCTTTTGGTTGAAAGAAAGTAAGCTTCTTTCAATTGATTTCTTCCGTATTGAAATTTCTAAGTTCAGAACCAAATGTATTCCCCTCATAGGTATCTCGAAGCGGGACAAGAAGCTAGAGCACGAAAGAATGATCAAAGACTTAAAGGCCATCAGAACGAGCCAACGTTCTATCAAATTCCTTTTGATGAGGGAAAACTTACAAGAGCATGCACTGCTCTAGCCAGGAAGAATTATCAACATGGAATCCTCAACACGGAGTAGTTCTGGATCACACACTCATTCCACTGCCTCACTTGTTGCTCTAACAAGGGTCCTCAAGAGGAAGAGGAAGAAAGCAGATCAGGCGATAAACATGAAGTGAAAATTGTTGATGCAATGGCTGATGAGCCTGCGGGGAATTATGAGGAAGAAACTGTCGATATATGGGCTGATGAGCTCGTGAGAAATGATGACCTCGATGATGAGGGTAATGGTGTTAGAATGCCCATAATCCCAAAGGAGGACGTTGGATTCATGAGAGGTCAGGAAAAGAGCTGGTTGTCGATGAATAAGAGTATGAGTCTGATGACGATGACATCGATTACCATGCTAGCGAGGAAAGGGAGGAGTAATTCGACGAGTCACTAGCAATGAGCCATAATCTGTAACGACCCAATTTTTCAACGCCCGAAAGTCAACATTAATACGCCCACTATATCAAATGTCGCACAATCGAATGCCGGAAAACCGAACTGTTAGGGTTTAAGAAGAAGAAGGTAGAAGAAGAAGCAGAAACAATAACAGAATCTCACATTTCGCAGCGGAACAAATATAACATATAAATGAATAATCTTTAAAAGAAAGAACCATATCTGTTATTACAATACAACATCAGAGTTTACAACGACACCATTCAACACTAGGCATTTACAACAACTAATCCATATTAAAACTGAACTTGCAGCAATCCCAACGCAGTGGATAGTACATAGTATAATGATACGTCTCGCCATCCAACTTGTCTTCTGATCTCCAAAACAACTTCTTGACTTCACTCCCGAATAACTGATAATCTGACTCTAGGCTGCCCGTGTGGAAAATTATGGGCACCCAGAGTTTAGAAAGGGAACAATAAACTCCAGGTCAGTTATGGGACTGGTGTGAGATCGTAAAAACAGTTATTTTCACAAAGAAAATAAAAGAAATCCGCTATGATTTTGGAAAACGAAACTACCATAAGGCCTCCTGCCACACACACAATGCAAATGCAGAATTGGAGGAGATTTCTCCTTATGATAGTCAAACATGCTTGATACGCCAAATCCTTTTTAATATTATCATTAGTGCATAGTGTGGAAAACATTTCGAAAGTATAATATTAATCTTAGCCAGCATACAACCATTATTGTATGCCTACTATAGCTACCATCTAAACAGTGGTGACCACCATAAGTAAATGGCAGGTTATACAACTAAAACCGTACAAGACGCGTATTGCATGATTGGATTTCCAACAATGGTCAGGCAAAGAACTTCATATTTCCACATGGGTAAGCCACTAGAGGGATGCCCCGAGAACTTAACCAGCTCTCTGCTAGCACAAGGCCGAGTTACCCCACGCTGTAATACAGCTATAACATAAGTAACTATTACGAGTATGCCATCCCCGGTGGTTACCGACCTTTATCCGAGGATGCTCAATTACAAAGCAACAACCACAAAGTAATAAATTTGCAGTAACCACATAGGTTAAAATTCAGGGCTCCATACCATGATACCACCTTTTTCCAGAAGGAAATGACATACCCTGAGGGCGCTACCCCCAAATTGTCTTGCTGCAACTTTCTATTTCGACCATTTCTGGTTTGTGAGGTCCGACGAAGTCTCGTCCACAAAGCTACGCTTTTCACAAAAACCATGCTTCGATCAACAAATGATCAGCAGCACTTCGTATGCCACACTACCAATTTGGGAATATATCACTAGTAAACATCAACTAAATAGCCTCTGAGCTCGTACATCTCAGAGAAGGGTGTTAAGCTAATAGAATAAATTCTCCACCACCAATAGAAATGTATTCGATAGAAACCAGCTTTATATCTCAAAGTGTAATGTCAGACACACATCCATACAAGTCCGTTCCGGGATCGAACGGAGCCGAAGGCACTTCAAAGAAGCCCTTGCAAATCCAGATATTCACTAATCACGTCCGGACTCCCCGTCACAAAGGATGATAAAATCTCTATATCGGAGTAACTCGGTGCAGAGACATTCGACAGGTAATCTTTTCGCTTTCGAAAATACCCGGTCTTCAACACCATTTTCAAATGCAATCCCATTTCGTCGTATCATTATTCGGAATGGGTTTTATGACACAAAGTCCTCTCTTGGTAATCCGAATAACGAGCGCTTATTTTTAAAAATAAGTGTTACATTCGGATTTCAAACAAATCACAATAATTTTTACTTTGATCTTTTTAAACAAAAGATCCAACACAAAGATTCGATGTAGTTTTCGAATATCCATTTGGAATCCAACCCCCGGTCGCATCGAAATTCAAATGTCATTTAAAGGCCAATATTGATTGTCGGTTATTTAACTATCAATCAACATTCACAACAATCACCAGATTTCAAATAATTTTCCTACAGTTATTTATTTTCAAAATATCTTTGCAAGATATATTTTCACACTTCAACCATTTGAAAACAAATCTCAAATTACTTTTCAATCATTTCAAAACAAATTTCAAATCACTTTCCTCACGGGGAATAAATTTCCAAATATTATTTATTTCCACCGAAAATATGCCGAGTTCGAATACTTCGAAATAATTTAAATTACCTATCCAAAATATATATACTTGGAAACATTTAGAATAAATACTATTTTAAAACACTTTATTTAAAACATTCGTTATGAAAATATTATACTAATATCTCATATAAACACAAGTCTAAACAAATTTTAAAAATAAAATTTTTAGATAGAGAATAAATATTTAATAACCGTTTTCTAAATAAAATATTAATTAAATCTTTAAATAATCACTTCTATAATTAATTAATTAAATCTTTACTTTAAAGATTTAAAAACAATTTAGAAAATAATTTCTCCACAAACATCCTTTTTGAAAAACCAACTTTAAAACTTTTAATTAATATTTGAAAGCTACTTTAAAAACATACTCGGATTTCTAGGGAAAATACACCTTCCATTTCAAAATGGTCCATTTAAATCAATTAATAAATCCTTCTTGATTTATTTTAATTTACCTTTCAAATCTGCAAATTCCTTTCCACACTTTTAAAAATAAACCGACCTTTATCTTTAAAACAAATTTCCCTTACCTTTATAAATTCCCAAATTTCCAAATATCAACTGATATATGATTTTCAAATCGATTTTCAAATATTCACTTTCAAACACCAAATCAAATTCCCAAATTGATTTCCAAATTTTTATTTCAAACACCAAATCGGTTTCCAAATCAATTTCCCAAAAGATTTATTTTAAAACACCAAATCAAATTCAAATTGATTCTTAAATTTATTTCAAACATCAAATAAATTTTCAATCAAACACCAAAATTTATTATTTCTAAACAAATTCCTTTATTCCTTTCAAACTATTTAAAAGCTGAATTTTAAATAAATTCTCCAACTTTTAAACAATATTTCTCGAAATCCATTTATTAAACTTTTCCCATATTTTGGAATTAATTCGATAAGATTATAAAATCAACTTGTATACTTTTAAATTCCTACTTTTGAATTTATTCAATTCTCTAATATTTATTTACTTGAAATTTTCTACTTTAACTTCCAAAAATCCAATTTTATATTTCTGGTATCCTGCGCTACCAAAAATATATTCGGCTAAAATATAGCCATCAACGATTTCAATCACAAATATGATCACACAGAGATTACAAATAATCAACACACAACATATGAAACAAATTCAATATTTGAGGAATCCAATTGTATCCCTTCAACCTGTTTCCCTACATCCACAGATGTTAGCAATAATTTAAATACCAATTCCACTTCGAGGTGAAATATCACGGTATATGGGATTATATAATATCATCCGCTATAATGCGACGCATAGGGTATCATCCTCTATATAATGTGGGAAATCGATCACTCCAAATACATATATAATACAAATTCCACTTCGAGGTGGAATATCGCGGGATATGGGTTTATATAATATCCTTCGCTATTATGAGGCACATAGGGTCTAATCTGATACAACTGATAATAATTTATCATCCAAGCACACAATCAACAATTTTAAATTTACTATTTAAAATTAAATCGGAAGATCCGATTGAGTGAGAAGATCTCACCTTTGTTTTCGCATGCAACCCATTTTCAATTCAGCTTGTTTTCTTTGCAATTTCGACCTTGTATAAGCAAGTATATAATTTTGTTAATATTCGAAATAAATCGAACAATTATAAATTTTAATTTAACTAATAATTTAGTTTTAAATTAATGATTTAATTTTGAACAAAAAATTAAATTTTTAATAAATTTTCTTTTCTTAAATCAAATATTTTTAAATTTTAAACGGAATTGTTTCGGATAACTTACTATAAAAATATTATTTTTTCTTTCTCTGATCCAAAATTTACATGTATATTTTACCAGATTTATGTGTATATGCATTGTTGGATATATATACTCTGATTTACATATTTATACATACATATTTAAATTAAACTGAATCATCAGAAAAAAATTAAAAACTGCTATACCTCTCCTGCTCGTCGCTGCCATCACCACCGTTTGCCCCCAAAACCAACGAACTCCAATTCCAGAAAAAAATCGCGACCCCATATATGCATCTCCCCATAACTGTCTACAGCCGCCTCGATGCCCTAGCTCGTTGTCGCCTTCCCTTGCTCGAGCTCGAGCTCGTTCGAAACCCTTAACTTCTCGAGCCTCCAACCCTACATGCGTGCGATATTGTCCCCCCTACTGCCTTACGCGCCTGAACGTCGCCGCATTCCTCTCCCCAATGGTGTAACAACCCTACATTTTTATGTATATTTTAATTTCGACTTTATTTCATTTTGAAATTTTTTTTTAAACTTGTTTCAGTTTAAACATTTCATTTTAAATATAAACTTTGATTATTATGTGAATTATAATTTCAAACTGGTATAAATTGAATATTTTCCTGAAATGTTGATTTTTGGTCAATCTGGTCAAACTTTGACTTTTAAAATTTAAAATTAAAATATTTTAATTTTATCTTTTATTATGAAAATATATTAAATTTCAAGAATATCACGTTTCGTTTCGTTGAAATCCGATTTATATTGTGAAAGTTATGCTTTTTACAATATTGTACGTAAATTGGTTTATTTAATAAAATTATCTATTTTAATTTATATAATAATATTTTATTTGTCAAGTCATGTTCTAATATGTGTTATATGACATGTTAGGTATATATTTTATTTTAAAACATTTTAAAGTGATGTTATGATTTTTCCAAAATTTATGTATTTATTTCCTATTTTTAAAGGCTGTTTTCTATTTTTCTGCTATTTTCTTCATCTAAATTATATTTAATTAAAATTTATATATTTATTTTGTGAATTCATTTTTATTTTATGTTATTATCTTTGTTATAAATATTTTTACAAGTCCATATAAATTTTCCAAAATTCATTCTGTTTATTTTCCATTTTTCTAGACTAGTTTGCAATTTTATGCTATTTTCTTATTTTAACCTTATATAATTAATAAATATTTGTATATATTTTATATTTTGTTATATTTTAGAATTTTTCACTGAAATTATTATTATTTTCAGTAATTTAAACTTATATAAATAAATTAAAGGTAATTTGAAGAGGTTATGACATTTGACTTTCCTATGGCTTTTTATCTTCCACCTTTTCAAATTTAACACAATTTTTTATTCAATTAGCCATAATTTCTCACATCTTCAGCCGACCACTTCCTTTATCATTCACGTACATTCATTTTTCTCATTTCCTGAATAAAAAAAATCGGCCATTGCCTTTGAGAAATTTTGGGTAAACTCGTTTTCTTTTCTTTTGTTTTTACTTTTATTCTCCTTTGATCTGAGCTTTGCACTTGTTCTTCTTCATCATAGGTTCGGCCATGCTCCTCTCCATGCCCTGCCGCTTCCACCATCACCTGAGAACACCTCCATCACCACCTCCTCTCTGGCCAAACCCCAAGCCATGCCTCCTAGTTGATTGATCCATCACCAAAATCCAACAAAACTCCACTTTTTGTCCTTAGCCGAGCACTACCATGCATACATCCACTTCCACACCCCATGGCCGCCACCAACACCACCTCCACCACCACCTAGACTCTTGGCCACATCATCATCTTTGCTGCTACAGTGAAGGCCATGACCCTATTGGCCTTGACCGAGCCTAACTATGGCCTTGAATCCATGTATGTTGCCTTGTTAGTGTAGTTTCCATCACCACATACCTTTGCATCATCTTTTCCTATGTACGGCCGACTTGTTGAACCCAAAACCTGATCCAAAACCATCCCATTATAGTGCTTTTACAGCCCATTGCTGAAGCATATGAGGTTGAAGGCAAGTGCAAGTGGTTTGGAGATGTTTTGTGCATGAATTTATGTGTTGTTTAAATTTTGTGAAGTGTTGTTCATTATATTTGAATTGTTTTGTCTCATGTATTCAAGGCATTTAGTCTTGTCTCTCTCACACTAAAATCATTATCGTGCTCTCATGCTTTTATGGATCTCTGTTGAGTGTATTTGTTTGCCATCTCCAGTTTAAGCATGTGAGTTATTCTCACCAGACAATATGTACATATATAACTAGTAAATTGATCCCTTTTGAATCTGTAAAATGCATTATAATGTTACACCTGCTATATTATGATTATATGATGTTCACCCATGCTTAGACACCTGTTATAACATCTGTTACTGTTATATTATACTGTTTAGTTATTTTTATCAGTTATCACACTATAAGTTCCCTTTAGATTAGAATCACTATGGTTGAAATGATACATACCCTAACGGACTTTAGAATAGGAGAAAATCATTATGGGCTTAAATGATAGGCCTGAATGATTTTCAATTATTTTCATGTCCTTTGGATTGCAGGTTTGAAATGATCAAACCCGGGTTTACTTTGTAAATTACGGGTTGAAATGATATATTACCCGTATCACTTTACCTATGCTAGAAAATGAAATACAGACCCGTGTTTAAAATATGTTTTCTAAATTATTATTTTTTAATTTTTTAGAAATGTAAATATTATAATATTTTTATTTAAACTTAATTAAATATTATTTTTGTAAAGTATTATTGATTTTTCGAAAATTTATAAGTGAAATAAATTAATGGTAAAGTTAGAAAATCTGAAATGTAAGTTTTTTGGAAATTTAAATTTAGTGATGATTGGAATTCAAATTAAATATGAAAATATGATAAATTCATGATAATTTGGATTAAAGTGAATTTAAATGATTTTAAAATATATTAATGATTTTTAAAAAAAGTTAAAATATGAAATGAATGAATATTTAAGTTGAAATTTTGAAATATAACTAAAACTGGAAATTTGTGAATTTGGCTTAAATGTGAAGTTTAAGTTAAGTAAATAAAAACGAAATTAATTTATATTTGGAATTTAAACTTAAGTTTAAGTTAAAATTTAATTTAAGGAATTTAAATTTAGTGTTGGAATTTAATAAGTGAATTATTATTAAATATTGATTTTTGAATGGAAATTTAACTTTATAAAATCATGAATTTAAGGACAATTAAATGATGATTATAAAAGTGAAAATATATGATTTGATAAGTTAAAAATGATTTAAATAAAAATATAATTGTTTGTGAAATTATATTGAATATTTGAAGTTAATTAACTGCATTCCTGAAATGCTATTATTTCTAATGTAAATGATTTTATAGCATTTGTAAATGTTGTAGTTGATAATAATGAACTAAATGGCTAAAGTTAATTAAAGGCTATTATAGCATTTTGTAAGTGCTATAATTGTTGAATTTAACTAAGTTTCTTTAAAACTAATGCAACCTATTACAGCATTCTTAAATGTTGTCTTTTGTTAAATTGAACTTTTTTGAATGTGACGTTCCGTAGCATTTTCTAAATTCTACGAAAGGGTGAATTTTTACTGTTTTGGTAAATATAAGTGAATAAATAAACTTTGAAAAGTTTAAAAACTTTGGAAATTTAATAATTTAATTATGAAATATAATAACTTCATTTTTATGATTTAAAATGAAGTAATTTGTTTTGAAATATAAACTATTTTGATATGTGTGTTGAAATGGTATTTTAAATAAATGAATGTGGTTTGGGAAAATATGATATTTTGATATTTTGAAATGGATTTTTAATGATATTGAATTTTGAAATGATATTTGATTTTGAAGTATAAAAATACCATTTTGAAATTTTAACCACGCGATGTATTTAATTTATATTTTAACTGATTCTTAAAGGATGGGCGATCCCAAGCATCCTTTAAGTTATGGTGCATTTCTACTACAGTTCACTTGAGTTGGTTTACATTATATAAGTATATATTGTCCTGACTCGAGTGTTTTGTGTTTTACTTTACGCTCGGGTCAGCCTGAGTATTTACAGCTTAGCTTTGGATTTCTTTCTGGAGCTAGGAATCGCTGGAGATTCTACTTGTCTAGTTATCTACTTTCTGTTTCAGCTGTTCTAGTTTATCTCATGTATTAGTGAACTTCTATGTATTAGGGATTTCTATTATGTTGTTTTCAGACTGTATTATGTATTTGGTTTGAGACTCTGCCGTAGTAGCTTCATGAACTACTATGTATTTTATATTCCGCTGCGAGTTATTCTGATATTTTTGTGTCTGTGATTGTATTTCATTTGCTCCAAATTTATTTACAACGCGATATTTTGAGCAATTCAAGTCCGGCATGTGTGTCTACCTATGCACTTACAATGGATACGAATGGCTGAAAATATCGGGTTGTTACAGTTGGTATCGGAGCTTTGGTTTTAGGCAAACCTTAGCCTGCGGAGCAAAAACTCATTAGAGATAGGGTAGAAATACCCTAGAATGAGTGAAATCAATCTCAGAATCCTTTCTTTGTGAGAGAACGTATTTTCAAAGTATAAAATTATTTTCAAATGATTTTTAAAGTATTTTCAAAGATTATTTTGGTATAAAAATCTTCTTATTTTGAAACCAAGATTTTCTAAGCTACTTTCCTTCTGTATCCACCTTGTTTGAAATCTCTCGGTTAGGATTCTTATCGATTAGAATTTTTTGAACTTTGGAACGCTCCCACTTGTTTTGGAATCCAGTCTTGTTTTCCCCATTTTTCCTTTTGATTTTGGAGCATTCCGTAACTCTACTTTGGAATGACCTCTCTAAAGGGCGGTGATTCCATAAATCTTTGAATGATTTGTAAAGGGGTGAAACTCCGTTACAATTGGCATTGATTCACTGGAGATTTCTGTATCCTCGGATGTCGATGCTATCTATATCCTGCTCTACCCGAATTCTATCCTTGGCGATCGAATATCGATTTGCCTTAGATTTCTGAATCGACTATATTCCTGAAGTTACGGTTGACCGATTAGGGTCGCCCGCTATTTATAAAGGCTTATTCATCTTCTATTTGGTAATAAAAGTATCTCATCTTCGTTCGAGCTTATCTTCGAACCAGAATTCTATTTGATTAAGGTTCCTCAAAAATTTGAATCTCTGTTTGTATGAAATCCATCCTTGAATCAACCCTTGGAAATTTGTGTTTGGTTGTATTTTGAAATTGTGCATACATCGAAATTATTAAGAATGACCATATTTTGTATATAAAAGAGAAATGTTTTCGATAAGGATTACATACCTTTTAAAATGAAAATTTGAAGCTTTGAAAGGATTTGAAATTTTGAAATTTATAAGAACTTGATTTATAAAAAAATGATTTATAACTGAAGGGTTTTGAATTTGAATTTCGAGGAATCGAATTACGGTGTTTTGAAATCGATTTTAAGATTTTGGAAAATATATAATAATAATATGATTTAAAGATTTTTTTTCAAATAAGAAATGTTTCAAATGTATTCGAATGAATTTCAATGATTTCGAAGGAATTTCAAAGAAGTTTTTCAAAGTTAATTGAAGTCCAGAACTCACTTATGTCGCTGGAAAATAATTTCGGTGATGAATGCATGCATCATCGACATTGATTTTCGAGTTTCTGAGTGAGGGAGATGCCACTCTAGTAGCTTTGCTACGCGAGTGATTTTGTGAAACCAATTTTGATTTCAGATTTCGAAGTATGGTTTGATATTCGAAAGATAGATCTGTATATATATATATATATATATATATATATATATATATATATATATATATATATATATATATATATATTTGAAAAGATTTAAAGTAACCGGTGTTCAGTCCTCGAGTTTCAGATTTTGAAACCTTACTTTTGAAATTGATTTACTGATTTAGTGTTGATTTCCAACTCTTGGATTGAAAATATGATTTCTTCGACTATTTTAAGATTCGAGCACTTCCAAATCAAGGTTAACATTTCAAAGCTAAGAAATTTTGAAAGGTATAAGGTATTTGATAAAGAATATAAGTTTAGTTTGTATGTTTCAAGTATGAAATAATATGATTTTTATAAGTTGAAACTGTTTTGTTAAGTAAATAAATAAGACTATTTTGAATTATACTAATATGAAATTTAGTTTTGAAATGTTTTGGATAAAAAATTAGTCTTCAAATGTTTGAGAAAATTTGGTTTTAAATTTTTTAACTTAGTAATATCTTTATGAAACTATTTATTTAACAAGTTGGAATAGATACATAAGTTATACGTATGCTGTTTTATTCGCTTAATTAAATTGATCCAAGTTTGAGTACACAAGTTCGAGGTGAATTACACCATTTCGTGTTAGGATTTTTCATTTGATTTTTGACGGCAAATATTTGATGTGGATTTTGGGCTTGATTCTAGAATTCTCTATCATAGTATATGGCTATGCAAGGAGACTGATGGCTTCTAGTCGAGAAACCATAACGAAGTCTGCATTAGGGAAGTCGAATGGACAATACTAGTTCGAAAGCGAACTTGTATGAAGGAGCAAGCGATCGAATGTAATATTGAGAAATGACGACATATGTACATCTTATATCCTAATATCATTGGTATACTTGACGCTGAAATTGAAAGTTGTTGGGTTGGATATCTTTGTAATTTAATTGAAATTTTTCTTTTATGAAAAACTACTATCAAAATTTGAAACCATTTTTCAAAACTATTTTTCTTTTATTCTTCTTAAACTAACTGTTTTATTCTATGTTTTCATGCAAACTATTTTATATACAAAACTATTCTTAATTAAAAGTCTTTTAGTAAGCAAAGATGTTCAATCCCATATGGCTTTTCATGCAGCGAAATTTATTTTTGAAAATTTTGAGCCTTATATAAGATAATAATTGAAGCTTATATTAGTATGAAAGGATATTTGGTTTACCTATAATTTGAGTTTATTTAAAAATAATGGATTTATGAAATAAATATTTCAACACTAAGTAATAATGAAGTAAAATTTAAGATATATGAAATTATAAAATTTAATTTTGAAATATGGTATATTTAAGCTTTGAAATATATTAAATATTGAATAGTTTATTTTGGATCAAATATTTATTTGAATTTTGATAATATTTGAATGGTTTTGTTGGAAGCTAAATTGAATTGAAACCGATGGTTTGAATTAAATTAGAATTGAAAATTTTAGGTTAGGGTTTAATTGAACAAATTTGTGAAAGGTAAAGAATTAAAGGAATGTTTTATGATTTCAAATGTATGATTTCTAAATGTTATGATTTTCAAAATGTAATGATTTCAAGTATTTTGGTTTCGAAAGATTTATAACTTTGAAAGTTTTATGATTTTTGAAGATGAATATAGGTTTGAAATGGAAATGAATTTGTTTGACCTACATTTTGTTGATTTGGAAATTTGGATTATTTTCTAAATCTATTGTTTAAGAAACTTTGAAACTAAATTTATGTAATTTGGAAGAAATGATTTGGTGAAATCATATATGATTTTGAAGCTGAATTGATATTGAAATGGTTTGAAATTGAGAACGTTGTTTATTTAAATACTTTGATTCGGGTGTTATCGAACTTATATAAAATTGATTTGTGTAAGTATGCAGTTGATTTGAAAACTGTTGATATGAAAACTGTTGATTTGAAAACTGTTGATTTGAAAAGGTACCTAATTTTGAAAAGTGAAATCTTATATAATCAAAATCTATATAAGTGTGATTTGATATACTATTGTTTTGAAAAGTATTTGATTTGAAATGAAATCTTATATAAAATGGACTTTATATAAGTATGATATTTGGAAGTGATTTTGAAAGGTACTATATGATACATATTTTCGAAGTAAAGATATGGAAAGTGCCTTCTGCTTGATATCCGCTTTGTGGCCACACTGTGGATACATTCTATCGATATTATTCTCTCTCTTTGATTTGGGTTTTCCGGTATGATACTCGAGTGTCCATCGAATTCCATGGCGATCTCCATGGTCTTATGAGCGCGACTGCATAGCGAAAGTGCCTGGCTGAGCTGGCCTAGGGGTACGGATTGTTTCCTGGGGGATCCAGGCGTAACCATTGTGTATCCTGCACTCTATGTAGGTCACATTAGTAGCGAAACTGCCTGGCTGAGCGGCCTAGGGGTACGGATTGTTTCCTGGGGGATCCAGGCGTAACCATTGTGTATCCTGCACTCTACTAATCATCATGGCGAAACTCGCGGGGCTGAGAAAGCTTACGGATACGGATTGTTTCCTGGGGGATCCAGGCGTAACCATTGTGTATCTGCGATCCATGGTTAGACAACTGTTTTGGTTTGGTTGATTTGTTTAGATTGCACTTTCCATATCTGTTTTTTAAAAGTGTTTTCCCGTATTTTCACTGGGTGTTGAAACAAGTCTACCAAGTACCTGGAGAATTCTAGCTTTGCGCCTGATCAACGCACTGCCAGAATCTACAGGAACGAGGATAAACTTGTTAAGACATCGAGTTATAAAAGTATTTTTGATAAAAGTATCTTGATAAAGTACTATATAAAGAATATTTTGATCAGTTATTTTCCCCTCTAAAGATTTTAAAATGTTTTAAATATTGTTTGCTTTGAACCACCAGATTTGAATCAAATGACTATTCATCATATTATAAAATGTTATGAAATTTTAATAGAAATGTATAATGGTTTAAAATAATGGTTCATCCTTGTCTTTCAACCTACTTTCCCTCCTAGCAACTTTTTCCTACCTTCTTTCAGGATGTCTTCCAACCTATTGTTCTTTCTAGTTGTTTCTCTGCTTCCTTCCTTTTCGAGGACGAAAAGATTTGAGTGGGAGAGAGTGTAACAACCCTACATTTTTATGTATATTTTAATTTTGACTTTATTTCATTTTGAATTTTTTTTAAACTTGTTTCAGTTCAAACATTTCATTTTAAATATAAACTTTGATTATTATGTGAATTATAATTTCAAACTGGTATAAATTGAATATTTTCCTGAAATGTTGATTTTTGGTCAATCTGGTCAAACTTTGACTTTTAAATTTTAAATTTTTTAATTTTTTAATTTTATCTTTTATTATGAAAATATATTAAATTTCAAGAATATCGCGTTTCGTTTCGTTGAAATCCGATTTATATTGTGAAAGTTATGCTTTTTACAATATTGTACGTATATTGGTTTATTTAATAAAATTATCTATTTTAATTTATATAATAATATTTTATTTGTCAAGTCATATTCTAATATGTGTAATATGACATGTTAGGTATATATTTATTTTAAAACATTTTAAAGTGATGTTATAATTTTTCCAAAATTTACTGTATTTATTTCCTATTTTTAAAGGCTGTTTTCTATTTTTCTGCTATTTTCTTCATTTAAAATTATATTTAATTAAAATTTATATATTTATTTTGTGAATGCATTTTTATTTTATTTTATTATATATTTTATAAATATTTTTACAAGTCCATATAAATTTTTCAAAGTTCATTCTGTTTATTTTCGATTTTTCTAGACTAATTTGCAATTTTGTGTTATTTTCCTATTTTTAACCTTATATAATTAATAAATATTTGTATATATTTTATATTTTGTTATATTTTCGAATTTGTGACTGAAATTATTATTATTTTCAGTAATTAAACTTATATAAATAAATTAGAGGTAATTAGAAGAGGTTATGACTTTTGACCTTACTATGGCTTTTTATCTTCCACCTTTTCAAATTTAATATAACTTTTCATTCAATTAGCCATAATTTCTCACACCTTCAGCCGACCACTTCCTTTCTCATTCACATACATTCATTTTTCTCATTTTCTAATGAAAAAATTTCAGCCATTGCCTTTGAGAAATTTTTGGTAAACTCGTTTTCTTTTGTTTTTACTTTTATTATCCTTTGATCTGAGCTTTGCACTTGTTCTTCTTCAGCATAGGTTCGGCCATGCTCCTCTCCATGCCCTGCCGCCTCCACCGTCACCTGAGAACACCTCTATCACCACCTCCTCTCTGGAAAAACCTCAAGCCATGCCTCCTAGTTGATTGATCCATCACCAAAATCCAACAAAACTCCACTTTTTGTCCTTAGCCGAGCACTACCATGCATACATCCACTTCCACACCCCATGGCCGCCACCAACACCACCTTCAGTACCACCTGCACTCTTGGCCACATCATCATCTTTTCTGCTACCGTAAAGGCCATGACCCTATTGGCCTTGACCGAGCTTAACTATGGCCTTGAATCCATGTATGTTGCCTTGTTAGTGTAGTTTCCATCACCACATACCTTTGCATCATCTTTTCCTATGTACGGCCGACTTGTTGAACCCAAAACCTGATCCAAAACCATCCCATTACAGTGCTTTTACAGACCATTGCTGAAGCATATGAGGTTGAAGGCAAGTGCAAGTGGCTTGGAGATGTTTTGTACATGAATTTATGTGTTGTTTAAATTTTGTGAAGTGTTATTCATTATATTTGAATTGTTTTGCCTCATGTATTCAAGGCATTTAGTCTTGTCTCTCTCACATTAAAATCATTATCGTGCTCTCATGCTTTTATGGATCTCTGTTGAGTGTATTTGTTTTCCATCTCCAGCTTAAACAGGTGAGTTATTCTCACCAGACAATATGTACATATATAACTAGTAAATTGACCCCTTTTGAATCTGTAAAATGCATTATCATGTTACACATGCTATATTATGATTATATGATGTTCACCCATGCTTAAACACTTGTTATAACATATGTTACTGTTATATTATACTGTTCTGTTATTTTTATCAGTTATCACACTGCAAATTCCCTTTAGATTAGAATCACTATGGGTTGAAATGATACATACCCGAACGGACTTTAGAATAGGAGAAAATCATTATGGGCTTAAATGATAGGCCTGAATGATTTTCAATAATTTTCATGTCCTTGGGATTGTGGATTTGAAATGATCAAATCCGGGTTTTCTTTGTAAATTACGGGTTGACATGATATATTACCCGTATCACTTTACCTAGGCTAGAAAATGAAATACAGACCCGTGGTTAAAATATGTTTTCTAATTTTTTTTAAATATTTTAGTAATGTAAATATTATAATAATTTTATTTAAACTTAATTAAAAATTATTTTTGTAAAGTATTATTGATTTTTCGAAAATTTATAAGTGAAATAAATTAATGGTAAAGTTAGAAAATCTGAAATGTAAGTTTTTTTTGGAAATTTAAATTTGGTGATAATTGGAATTCAAATTAAATATGAAAATATGATAAATTCATGATAATTTGGATTAAAGTGAATTTAAATGATTTTAAAATATATTAATGATTTTTGAATAAAGTTAAAATATGAAATGAATGAATATTTAAGTTGAAATTTTGAAATATAACTAAAACTGGAAATTTGTGAATTTGGCTTAAATGCGAATTTTAAATTAAGTAAATAAAAACGAAATTAAGTTATATTTGAAATTTAAACTTAAGTTTAAGTTAAAATTTAATTTAATGAATTTAAATTTAGTGATGGAATTTAATAACTGAATTATTATTAAATATTGATTTTTGAATGGAAATTTAACTTTATAAAATCATGAGTTTAAGGACAATTAAATGATGATTATAAAAGTGAAAATATATGATTTGATAAGTTAAAAATGATTTAAATAAAATATAATTGTTTGTGAAATTATATTGAATATTTGAAGTAATTAACTGCATCCCTGAAATGCTATTATTTCTAATGTAAATGATTTTATAGCATTTGTAAATGTTGTAGTTGATAATAATGAACTAAATGGCTAAAGTTAATTAAAGGCTATTATAGCATTTTGTAAGTGCTATAATTGTTGAATTTAACTAAGTTTCTTTAAAACTAAAGTAACCTATTACAGCATTCTTAAATGCTGTCTTTTGTTAAATTGAAATTTTGTGAATGTGACTTTCCATAGCATTTTCTAAATGCTACAAAGGGTGAATTTTCACTGTTTTGGTAAATATAAGTGAATAAATGAACTTTGAAAAGTTTAAAATTTTTGGAAATTTAATAATTTAATTATGAAATATAATAACTTCATTTTTATGATTTAAAATGAAGTAATTTGTTTTGAAATATAAACTGTTTTGAAATGTGTGTTGAAATGGTATTTTAAATAAATGAATATGGTTTGGGAAAATATGATATTCTGATATTTTGAAATGGATTTTTAATGGTATTGAATTTTGAAATGATATTTGATTTTGAAGTATAAAATACCATTTTGAAATTTTAACCACGCGATGTATTTAATTTATAGTTTAACTGATTCTTAAAGGATGGGCGATCCCAAGCATCCTTTAAGTTATGGTGCATTTCTACTACAGTTCACTTGAGTTGGTTTACATTATATAAGTATATATTGTCCTGACTCGAGTGTTTTGTGTTTTACTTTACGCTCGGGTCGGCCTGAGTATTTACAGCTTAACTTTGGATTTCTTTCTGGAGCTAGGAATCGCTGGAGATTCTGCTTGTCTAGTTATCTACTTTCTGTTTCAGTTGTTCTAGTTTATCTCATGTATTAGTAAACTTCTATATATTTGGGATTTCTATTATGTTGTTTTCAGACTGTATTATGTATTTGGTTTGAGACTCTGCCGTAGTAGCTTCATGAACTACTATGTATTTTATATTCCGCTGCGAGTTATTCTGATATTTCTGTGCCTGTGATTCTGTGATTGTATTTCATTTGCTCTAAATTTATTTACAACGCGATATTTTAAGCAATTCAAGTCCGGCGTGTGTGTCTACCTATGCACTTACAATGGATACGAATGGCTGAAAATATCGGGTTGTTACAGATGGCCTCGCCTAATTCTCAGTCTCACCTTCCTTCAGATTATTATCTAGATCAATAAACTCGATTTCATTTTAGATTTGAAATCAAAGCGATGTTGTCTTTGAATTCCCTTCGGCTATTATTATATTTTTTTCGAAGCTACTGTATATTAATATATATATATATATATATATATATGTTTTAGAGTAGAAGAGGAATGGGGATGAGCAGGAAATGAGATGAACGAGAAGTATCTTGTTGCGTGATTTATTGAATTTTATATTTTTTCCTTCAAGGAACGCGTGTATATCAGAAATGACACGTGTTGAGAATTCCTCTACGTATTGAAAAGCTTCCTTATTATCAGAAGCAATAAGATTACCTATTGAGGCATGCCGCTAGGCGTTTGTAATGTTATACGCCTATTCCGAACGCAATGGAAAAGGTTTCAAGTCCAAATTCGATCGTATGGAGAAGATAGCTTTTCGAACTAGTTAAAACATTGAATTTTCGATTTAAATTTCAGCGCATTTTCTTATCATACGGCAAAAAGATCACTTCGAATGCTACGGAAATTGAAATCCGATAATAATACAATATTACGGATCTAATGGAACTGGTTTCGTTGAAATCCGAGACCGTGCCTTGGAAGGCTATTTTTAAATATCGATTAAACGATAAAATTTCAAAACTGAACGAATCACTTTCAAATTTAAATTCTGAAGCTTCCATTATCTCCAGTATTATCAATATAAATTTTCTAAGCCTTTGAAATAGTTTTAATCAGCTTAAAAATCAAGATTCAACAATTTACCCAACTTCTATTTTTAATTTCAACAATTTAATTGCCAAATTCATAGCAATATTTGAAATTCAAGTTAAAATAACTACCAAATATTTAGAATCAATTAAATATTTCAATTCCAAATGTTTCAAAATTCTGGGTCGTCACATTCTTCCCCCTTAAAAGAATTTCGTCTCGAAATTTCTAGTTAAGAAGAATGATTCTTAACCCGTTTATTATTTTCGCAAAACCAAACAGTTTTTTTTAACTTTCCAAAACAATCTTTTTCTCAAAATCCATTATCATTTCAACTAACTTTCCAAAACCTTCCATAATTTTCAAACAACATTGTTATCTTAACCATTCAAATTCAAATTCAAATTTTAAATTTTCAAAAATTTTCTCAAAATTTTCCTAACTTACTAAATTTTCAAAAAGAAATTCGCCAGCATCTCCGTTGCAAGGCTAGTTTGATACGACTACAAAATGGCACCACGTGCCCCCAGATTCAAAAAGAAAACGAAAAGCCAAGCGGTGAGACTAGAAAGTCATCAAATTTCATACTGGAATTTAAATACGTACCTTTTTGGAGCAAATTTAAATTTCATCTTCAAAATCGAAATCCCAATTCCTTTTGCCTTTAACACACTTGTATATCCTACTTGTCATTTTGCACATTTCTTTACAAAAGTATGAATATTTATTTTTTTCAAATCCGTATGATGTACTTATATCATTCGTACGCAGTATCAATTTCGATCGCTCACTCGATCACACAATTCCACTTCCGAACTAGTATCATCCACTCGACTTTCTAGTGCGGACTCGGATCTGGTTTATTGATCAGAAACCTTCATTCTCCTTGCATGACCGCAAATTATGATAGAGAATTTCTAGAATCAACCAAAAATCCATATCCAGGGTTCGCCGTCAAAAATCGAGTGAAAAATCTCAAATCGGATCGATATAACTATCTCGAAATTCTATGCTCGAATTCTGGATCAAATCATTATGCGGATAAAATAATATACGTACATCCTACGTATTCATTCCAATTGATTGTTAGCTATATCAATTTCCTTTTCTTTTATTCACATCGATTTTCATTCACTTATTCACGATTACCATTTCACAATTCCCAGTTTAATCTTCATTCACTTATTAACTTTGAAAATTTTCTCAACTCAAGAATTACTCAAGAATTCCATTATCCGTTTCTTAAGTTCAATATAAGTATTCTATATATTTCTTATATTTATTTTCAATTTGCCACTTCAGTTAATATCTACTTATATTTAAACTGGATTTCAGATTCCATATGAATTCAATTTACCTTTCGTTTATAAATATCGAATTCAATTCCTAATATTCAGCTTGAATTTCAACATCATTCAATTTCATTTACTTGCAATTGTAAATTATTTATTCGTTCACCAATTCATTTTCCACCTTAATAAATTTTACTCCATAACTATTTTTATCAGATTCCAGAGTCTTTTCAATATTTCAAAATCATTTTTTTGAAATCAAACTATCCTTTGAATTTCCAAAACCAAACCCAGTTTGCAAACAACTTCCATTTAAAATAATTCTGCAGCAATTCCTCTCCTGGAGACTCGAAAATGAACACCGATGATGTCGCAATCATCATCGGAACTATTTTCTAGCGACCGAAAAGAGTTTAGAGCTTTTCAACCCTTCAAAAACATTTTTCCAAAACCTTTGAAAATCATTTTTAAACCAAAAGGGTTTTAAACTTTTTACTAAAATTTCAAATCCTTCAATTTCTTTTCCAATATTACTCTGGAATTCTATTTCAAATTATAAATCACATTTACAATCTATATTTACAAATCCTATTTGTATATGGATTTTATTTCTCAGCTTTAAGTTATGATTTCAATTTCTGATTCAATAATCAATGATAATAATTTAATATTATCACTCCCTAACAACCAAGCAACCATATACTATAATAATTTACGAAAAATGATTTCTTTTCTATACAAAAATAGTTTGGGTAAAATTATTTTATTTACCCTATTTTGAAACAATATCGTGCCGAATTATTCTATACAAGTGTTTAGAGATCCCTTTCGATGGAGTTGTACAGATTATACCGACCAGAACCCATACACCACTCAACAAACCAATAAACACAATATAAAACAACTTTTTTTTATATTCACTAACAAATACGCGCTCATATCTATTAGTACACTCAAACTCATTCTAGAGTACTACTGACTCTATCTCTAATGAGTAATCCCTACCAGAGTCTAGGTTGTCGCCTAACCAAATGCTCTGATACCACATTGTAACGACCTAATTTTTCGACGTCCGAAAGTCGACATTAATACGCCCACTGTATCAAATGCCGCAAAGTCGAATGCCGAAAAACCGAATCGTTAGGGTTAAAGAAGATGAAGCAGAAACAATAAAAGAATCTCACATTTCGCTGCGAAACAAATATAAAAGATAAATGAATAATCTTTAAAACAAAGAACCATATCTGTTATTACAATACAACATCAGAGTTTACAACGACACCATTCAACACTAGGCATTTACAACCACTAATCCATATTAAAACTGAACTTGCAGCAATCCCAACGTAGCGGATAATACATAGTATAATGATACATCTCGCCATCCAGCTTGTCTTCCGATCTCCATAGCAACTTGTTGACTACGCTCCCGAATAACTGATAACCTGACTCTAGGCTGCCCGTGTGGAAAATTATGGACACCCAGAGTTTAGAAAGGGAACAATAAACTCCAGGTCAGTCATGGGACTGGTGTGATATCTTAAAAATATTTATTTTCACAAAGAAAATAAAAGAAATCCGCCATGCTTTTGAAAAACGAAACTACCATAAATCCTCCTGCCACACACACAATGCAAACGCAGAATTGGAGGAGATTTCTCCTTATGATAGTAGACGCAAAATCTTTTTTAATATTATCATTAGTGCATAGTGTGGAAAACATTTTGAAAGTATAATATTAATCTTAGCTAGCATACAACCATTATTGTATGCCAACTATAGCTACCATCTAAACAGTGCTGACCACCATAAGTAAATGACAGGTTGTACAACTAAAATCGTACAAGGCGCATATTGGATGACTGGATTTCCAACAATGGTTAGGCAAAGGAACTTTCTATTTCCACATGGGTATGCCTCTGGAGGGATGCCCCAAGACCTTAACCAGCTCTCTGCCAACACAAGGCCGGGTTACCCCACGCTTTAATACAGCTATAACATGAGTAACTAGCATGAGTATGTCATCGTCGGTTATTACCGACCTTTATTCAAGGATCCTCAACCACAAAGCAACAACCACAAAGCAACAACCACAAAGTAATAAATTTGCAGTAACCACATAGGTTAAATATCTGGGATGCATACCATGATACCACCTTTTTCCAGAAGGAAATGACATACCCTGAGGGGGCTACCCCCAAATTGTCTTACTGCATCCTTTCTGTTTCGACCATTTTCGGGTTGTGAGGTCCGACGAAGTATCGTCCATAAAGCTACGCTTTTCACAAAAGCCATGCTTCGATCAACAAATGATCAGCAGCACTTCGTATGCCACACTACCAAATTGGAAATATATTACTAGTAACCATCAACTACATAGCCTCTGAACTCGTACGTCTCAAAGAAGGGTGTTAAGCTAAGAGAATAAATTCTCCGCCACCACAGAAATGAATTTGATAGAAACCAGCTTTATATCTTAAAGTGTAATGTCAGACACACATCCATACAAGTCCTTTCCGGGATCGAACGGAACCGAAGGCACTTCAAAGAAGCCCTGGCAAATCCGGATATTCACTAATCACATCCGGACTCCCCATCACAAAGGGTGATAAAATCTCTATATCGGAGCAACTCGGTGCAGAGACATTCGATAGGTAATCCTTTCGCTTTCGAAAATACCCGGTCTTCAACACCATCTTCAAATGCAATCCGATTTCATCGTATCATTATTCGGAATGGGTTTTATGACACAAAGTCGTCCCTCGACTAATCCGAATAACGAACGCTTATTTTTAAAAATAAGTGTTACATTCAGATTTCAAACAAATCACAATAATTTTCGCTTTGATCTTTTTAAAAAAAGATCCAACACAAAGATTCGATGTGGTTTTCGAATATCCATTTGGAATCCGACCCCCGGTCGCATCGAAATTCAAACGCCATTTAAAGGCCAATATTGATAGTCGGTTATTTAGATATCAATCAACATTCACAACAATCACCAGATTTCAAATAATTTTCCCCCGGTTATTTATTTTCAAAATATCTTCGCAAGATATATTTTCACACTTCAACCATTTGAAAACAAATCTCAAATCACTTTTCACATTTCAATCCTCTGAAAACAAATTTCAAATCACTTTCCTCACGTGGAATAAATTTCCAAATATTATTTATTTCCACCAAAAATTTGCCGAGTTCGAATACTTCGAAATAATTCAATTACCTATCCAAAATATATATACTTGGAAACATTTAGAATAAAAACTATTTTAAAACACTTTATTTAAAACGTTAGTTATGAAAATATTATACTAATATCTCATATAAACTCAAGTCTAAACTAATTTTAAAAATAAAATTTTTAGATAGAGAATAACTATTTAAATAACAATTTTCTAAATCAAATATTAATTAAATCTTTAAATAATCACTTCTATAATTAATTAAATAAACCTTTACTTTAAAGATTTAAAAACAATTTAGAAAATAATTTCTCCACAAACAACCTTCTTAATAAACTAACTTTGAAACTTTTAATTAATATTTGAAAGCTACTTTAAAAACATACTCGGCTTTCCAAGGAAAATACACCTTCCATTTCAAAATGGTCCATTTAAATTAATTAATAAATCCTTCTTGATTTATTTTAATTTACCTTTCAAATCCGCAAATTCCTTTCCACACTTTTAAAAATAAACCGAATTTTATCTTTAAAACAAATTTCCCTTTCCTTTATAAACTCCCAAATTTCCAAATATCAACTGATATACGATTTTCAAATCGATTTCCAAATACTCACTTTCAAACACCAAATCAAATTTCCAAATTGATTTCCAAATTTTTATTTCAAACGTCAAATCGAATTCCAAATCAATTTCCCAAAAGATTTATTTTAAAACACCAAATCAATTTCAAATTGATTCTCAAATTTATTTCAAACACCAAATAAATTTTCATTCAAACCCCAAAATTTATTATTTTTAAAACAAATTCCTTTATTCCTTTCAAACTATTTAAAAGCTGAATTTTAAATAAATTCTCCAACTTTTAAACAATATTTCTCGAAGTCCATTTATTAAACTTTTCCCAGATTTTGGAATTAATTCAATAAGATTATAACATCAACTTTTATACTTTTAAATTCCTTCTTTTGAATTTATTCAATTCTCTAATATTTGTTTACTTGAAATTTTCTACTTTAACTTCCAAAATTCCAATTTTATATTTCGGGTATCCTACGATACCAAAAAATATTCGGCTAAACTATAGCCATCAACGATTTCAATCACAAATATAATCACACAGAGATTATAAATAATCAACACACAATATATGAAACAAATTCAATATTTGAGGAATCCAGTTGGATCCCTCCAACCTGATCCCTGCAACCACAGATGTTAGCACAACAATTTAAATACCAATTCCACCTTTGAGGTGGAACATCGCGGTATATGGGATTATATAATATCATCCGCTATTATGCGGCGCATAGGGTCTCATCCGCTATATAATGCGGGAAATCAATCACTCCAAATGCATATATAATACCAATTCCACTTCGAGGTGGAATATCGCGACATATGAGTTTATATAATATCCTCCGCTATTATGTGGCGCATAGGGTCTAATCCAATACAACTGATAAAAATTTATCATCCAAGCACACAATCAATAATTTTAAATTTAACTATTTAAAATTAAATCGGAAAATCTGATTGAGTGAGAAGATCTCACATTTGCCTTCGCATGCAACCCATTTTCAATTCGGCTTGTTTTCTTTGCAATTTTGACCTTGTATAAACAAATATATAATTTTATTAATATTCGAAATATACCAAACAATTATAAATTTTAATTCAACTAATAATTTAGTTTTAAACTAATGATTTAATTTTAAAGAAAACATTAAATTTTAAAAAAAAATCTTTTTTTAAATAAAATATTTTTAAATTTTAAACAGAATTGTTTTGAATAACCTACTATAAAAATATTATTTTCTTTTCTTTCTCTGATCCAAAATTTACATGTATATTTTACCAGATTTATGTGTATATGCATTACTGGATATATATACTCTGATTTACATATTTATACATACATATTTAAATTAAATTGAGATCATCAAAAAATAAAAAATAAAAACTGTTATACCTCTCCTGCTCGTCGCTGCCATCACCACCGTTTACCCCCAAAACAAATGAACTCCAATTCCAGAAAAAAATCGCGACCTCATATATGCGTCGCTCCATAATTGTCTGCAGCCGCCTTGATAGCCTAGCTTGTCGTCACCTTCCCTTGCTCGAGCTCGTTCGAAACCCTAACTTCTCGCGCCTCCAACCCTACGCGTGCGTGATCAAGTCACGACCCCCCACTGCCTTGCGCGCCTGAACGTCGCCGCACTCCTCTCCCTGATGCCTCGCCTAATTCTCAGTCTCACCTTCCTTCGGATTATTATCCAGATCAATAAACTCGATTTCATTTTAGATTTGAAATCAAAGCGATGTTGTCTTTAAATTCCCTTCGGCTATTATTAATTTTTTTTCGAATCTATAGTATATTAATATATATTTTTAGAGCAGAAGAGGAATAGGGATGAGTAGGAAATGAGATGAACATGAAGTATCTTGTTGCGTGAATTATTAAATTTTATATTTTTTCTTTCAAGGAACCCGTGTATATCAGAAATGACTCGTGTTGAGAATTTCTCTACGTGTTGAAAAGCTTGCCTCATTATCAAAGGCAGTAAGATTATATTTTTAAATTTAAATTTAAATTTAAACCGTTTAGAAAACAAAGCATAAAATCTCGATCTCCTATTGAGGCATGCCGCTAGGCATTTATAATGTTATACGCCTATTCCGAACGTGATGGAAAAGGTTTCAAGTCCAAATTCCATCGTATGGAGAAGATAGCTTTTCGAACCTGTTAAAACATTGAATTTTCAATTTAAATTTCAACGCGTTTGCTTATCATATGGCCAAACGATCAGTCCGAATGCTACAGAAATTAAAATCCGATAATTATACAATATTACAGATCCAATGGAACTGGTTTCATTGAAATCCGAGACCGTGCCTCGGAAGGCTATTTTAAATTATCGATTAAACGATAAAATTTCAAAACTGAACGAATCACTTTCAAATTTAAATTCTGAAGCTTCCATTATCTCCAGTATTATCAATATAAATTGATAAGCCTTTGAAATATTTTTAATCAGCTTAAAAATCAAGATTCAATATTTTACCCAACTTCAATTATTAATTTCAACAATTTAATGGCCAAATTCATAGCAATATTTAAAATTCAAGTTAAAATAACTACCAAATATTTAAAATCAATTAAATATTTCGATTTCAAATGTTTCAAAATTCTGGGTCATCACATAATCTCCCTCACTTACCTTTTTGGAACTGCTAATTACCGGGGAGCCGTGTCCTTAGCTTCCCATTTATTCTCAAGAATAATGAACCATTGAAATTCCTCAATCAACTGGAGGTCAAGCTATTGAAAACTCTATTGGAGATAAGTCGTATTTCGATTTTTTAAGAGATTTCTCCATTCACGTGAATGAATTCAGTGATTTCTCGACTAGTGATATGATAGGTGAGATCGGCTCGTATACTAATATATCTTCTAGTGCCTTTATAAGTGAAAGTGGCAGGACTCCAACTTTGAGACCATGTCGATAAGGTTTGTATAGTATATTGGGGGCCATCGGCACGACAGACTCTACTTTAGGATCACGGACACACATTTCTGCATCGAGTTAGGTATTAGAATTCGAGATTTAACTTTATTTTTCTTCTCGTTTCAGGTTCCATGGGTCATGGACTATACCATCAACTGTGTCAAAATACTAGCTCTTATGGGGATCAAACTCTAGATCCAGCCCATCACTCTTACCGTGAAACTGACAAGGAGAGGAGGAAGAGAAAAGATGATGAGGCCACTACTTAGAGAGAGTGCGTGAAAGGGGAGAGAAGAGAAAAAGGGACTATGATGACGATGCCCCCGACGATATGTGTAAGTGCCACAGGGATTCCAATGATCGCCACGGGACCTCGCTGTTAAGTGCTCCTCCACACACCGTGGTTCAAGCTATTATGATGCAGGAAATTCCACCCTCTTAGGCCATAACCAATGCGGCTACTCTTTCTTCTTCTAGTCAGAGCAAGAACTCCACACTTCCACCAGGTCCACCTAGCTTCAAGCTGCTTTCCCGCATCTCTTCTTTCACTGGGTTAAATTTGATAAGGACTTAAAGCCCACAATTAGAGCTACTTCCCTCTATAATCTAAAGGTAGTCCTTGAGGACTTGGAGGCTGGGTTCGAGTGGCAGAGTCTTGTACATGCCCTTTCTGACGTTATTAACTACCAGGAGAATCTTTCATTCGAGGCAGAAAGGGATGCTCATGATATAGTAATTAATGATCACGACAATGAGATAGCTCAGTTGAAGATTAAGTGGGACGCGACTTTGAAAGGAAAATTTTCCAGTGACAAGCTTCTAACTGAAGCAACCCGGGCTCATGATTGAGCACTTCTTGTGATCAATGATCGGCTCAAAGAAGCTCATAGAGAGTCCGACAAATTGAAAGAGCAAATCACTGAAAGAGTGTACGCTATAAAGGCCCAAGACCAAACTATTGCTGAACAAGCTTCCACCATTGTTAAGCAGGCTACCGAACTCGCTTGACTTCATGAGGAGAATGCAAGACCGTCCAAGGAAAAAGAACATATTGCATCTGATAAACTGGCGGCTGAGATTGACCATTTGGTCACCCGATCGAAGCTCTCGGACCTTCAAGAGGAGCATGATGAAGCGACATGCCAGATGGATGCCAGCATACTACATCTTAATACTTGCAATTTTATTAACAAGGGAAGTTTGAAGTGGCTCAGAAACGATTATACCCGGACTCTCGCTATGGTTTGGGAAGAGTATTAGTTAGATCAGAGCGAGCCGAGGATATGCGATTTAAAGAAGAGCTAATGATGGCTTATCTCAATTCTGAGGATATAGACTTCCCAGTGACTAGTAGGGAGATTCTACAAGGATAGAAGGAAGGACGCCGCGAATGCCACCACTGAAGCTGCCCATATGCATCCATTCTGAAGCTCTACGTGAACCATAATTTCCTCCAACTGTCGACCGACTAACCAAAATGGAGTTCGAAGTAGAGGATATTGAATTTCAAGTTCACAAAATAACTCCTGGTTCAGGTATTTCCCTCATTTCTTTAGTACTCCAAAAGTTCCAGTTCACTCTGAAGTCCTTTACTAAACTGTCAACTGCATTTCCCAACTTATAGGTTAACCATCTCTTCTACCTCTTCCTTCAACTACATAGGGCTTGGGAGCCCCTACCATCTTAACTGCTTCCACCATGGTCTTTGCAGTGGCTTCAGGTATAATTCTTGCCTCAATCTCCGAGCCTAAGCCTAATTCTGATCAAATAGTGGCACTGCAGAACTTAGAGGTTGTCCTTGTGTCTCTAACAGAAGAAGTGCTAGTGCCGAGGAGTCAGACCCGACTGACAATGATATGATGTAAGGGAGACTTGAGAAGGAAAAGAAGGGGTTGCAGGCAAAGAAGAAGAAGGGGGAAGCAAAGCGCAAGATTCCGACTACAATCAAGCTCTGGATGTCAAATGATGGAGATGCTGCTACAGGAGGTTCTGAGGGGTTCGGTTCGGCCACGGAAGGAGAGTCTACGTCGTTGGAGGGTGTGATTGTCCTTGGCATGGAGAGCAAGAGGAAGAAAATTCTGACACGTCCGGGCAAGGACGGTAAAGCTGGCCATGGTGGGAAGAAATAATGATGTTACCGAGATCAAGTGGAGGGGAGCATTAATGGTTTCTGTATATTTTTTGAGTATATCGAGTCTGTACGAGTACAGAGTCTGTACTTTTTGTTTTGATTAGTTTTTTGTTGTGTGATGTCTGAAATGGCCGATGCTGTGCAGGAACGCCCCCGCTGTTTATTGAGTCTGTATGTAAAATGATATTAGTAATGAAAAATTGTCATTTCTATTGTAATCACTTCCGTGTGCTTTTCCTGCATTCTATGTACTGTGCTTGTTTGTAAATAACTACATGTGTATATAATATGATTATCTGTATTGTAATTTCCCAAATCATATACTTCTATGTCTATATCAAATCTCTATTTACCGAAACTCTATGCATGTAAATGGCATTCATGCGGTTATTTATTATATTATATTACTTAGCTCTATTATGATTTGCCAAAATAATCGGTGTAACTGAACTATAGTGTATCTCGGTTTATCTTGTGCCAACCATGTGTTGGTGTATGTATGCCCCATACTCCACTGGGCTGGTTACTCTGAACTCAGTGTTGAAGCAATTGGTTGGAGATCTGTTATTCTTAGCAACTCGTTCGGTTGTCCCAGCCTAGTTCACGACGTTGGCTCCTGCCTCTGAGAATTCGTGGTCCTGGTGCTTAATTCCAAGCATTTATTTCCTTGAATATGACTGGATTCTTCCAAGTTTAGTTTCTGTCCCTGGACACTTTCGAACAGCTTAAGTACTTGGAGTCTCCTCCGGTGTTTCCACTGATCCGACGTTTGGACTCTCAAGATATTGGTGGAGCAATGCTGATTTTCGCCAATCCTATGATAGGAAACTTTCCTGATGCTACAGAAACAATTTCGATACTTAGAAATTTTGAAAGAGCTCTCGGTGTTACCAGGGTAACATCGATTATTAGAGATTAAGAGAATTTTCTAGTGTTGCCAGGGAGGCATTGGTACTTAGAAAATTTCGAATCAATTTTTCCATCGATCCGACGGTTTGACGGTCTATACTCCCTATCCAGAGATTGGAAAGTATTTTCTCAGTCATGTAGGTCGTACGTTTTCTTACTAGAATTAAGTTCCATTAGTTCGTAAAGCGACGTGGGGCTTATTGATGGCGCATGAGGTATTTTGTGTACCCGGATGTGGTTTCTCTAGTCCAAGCAACGGCGTGCAGCTTATTGGTGGCGCACAAGGTGTATTGCATACTCGAACATAGTTCCATCGGTTCAAGCAGCGTCGTGCGGCTTATTGTTGGTGCAAAGGAATTATTGCATACTTGAACATGGTTCCATCTTTTCAAGCAGCTTCGTGCGACTTGTTGGTGGCACACAAGGATTATTGCGTACTTGAACATAGTTCCATCGTTTCAAGCAGCATTGTGCCGCCAATTGGTGGCATACAAGGAGATAGGCCTCCCCAACATTATCGGTGCAATGCCAGCTCTTAGAAGGCATGGATCAATTTTTCTTGCCGATCCGACGGTTTGAGTCAATTTTCCCCGTTGATTTGACGGTTTGCTTACAAGAACGCCATTCTTTTGGTTCAAGAAGCGAGATATTTATAAATAAAAGGAGAGGCAAGTCCTGCCTATTTATAATGCCTCCAGTATCCTTAGAAAATAAAAAAATACATGGATAAGTATTAAATATAGTAGTGCCACAGCGAGTCGCTGTTCCAAGCACCGGAAATCAGAATTCCATCGACTGCCATCAGGTTGAATGTTACGTCTCCAAGTTTCTGACTGATCACGCTGGGTCCTTTCTAGTTTTTGCCAAGTAGTCCCGTACTTTGGAAGATCCATTTCAAGATGAGATCTCCCACTTTGAAGGTATGGTTCAAATCTTGGCGTAGAAGTGTCGTGCCACTCTTTTCTAGTGAGCAGCAGTTTTAAGGTCAGCTTCCTCCCTCTTCTCATCGATCTAGTCAAGTGATTCGAGCAGTATTTGCTAGTTTTCTCTTTGATTGAAATGCCTTCTGCGATGAGAGGGAACTTCTAGTTCCAATGGTATCATAGCTTCTGAACCATAAGGTAAAGCGAAGGGGGAGTATACAGTTAAAGATTTGTGTATTGCCCTGTAAACCCATAGTGCAAGTGGAAGCTTATCACCCACTTCCCTTTAACTTTTTTCACCCGTTTCTTATCGGTGGATTTGTTGATTTAATTCACTGCCTCCACTTGTCCAGTTTCCTACAAGTGCTATGTCACGAAAAAGACCTTCTCAATCCGATAACGCTTGAAGAAGTCTTTAAAGTCAGCACTCTTGAACTGAGTTCCATGATCCGTGATGATTTTCTATGGTACTCCAAACCTGCAAATAATATTTCTTGTTACAAACTTAATAACTTTTTTAGTAGTTATCGTGGCAAGCAGTTTTGCTTCGGCATATTTTGTAAAGTAATCAACTAAAATTATGGCGTATTTAGCTCCTCCTTTTGCTATTGGTAACATGCCATTTAGATCAATTCTCTAGATTGCAAACAACCATGGACCGAGCATTTGCGTAAGTTCCATAGATAGGGTTCGGGGAATCTTTGCAAATCTCTGGCATCGATCACATCATCTGGAATAGTTTTCCATGTCATAATTTAGGCCAGAAATACCTATAGCGAAGAGCCTTTTTCACCATTGCTTGCCCCCTGGTGTGGTCACCGCAATTCCCTTCGTAAATTTCCACGAGGATTTTCTTGGCTTCATTTTTTGTCACACACCTGAGTAAGGAAGCATTGAACCCTCTCTAGTGTAGTTCTCCATCTTGCATTACGAATCGTGGTGCCTGTCGGAGGAGCTTCTTTCATTCATTATGGTCCCTTGGGTGTATTCCTCTGAGTGGGTAGTCCTTAATCGATGTAATCCACGACTACTCCTTTTCTATGGTTTTCAAAATCCAGTCGATATCCATCTGATCTATGCTAGGAGCCGATAACGTCCATTGGAACCAATCAACGATTGCGCTCTTCGAAATTGGCCTACTTTGCCTAGTGATCGGCCTTCATATTCAGTTCCTTGGGAATATGATTTATTGTATAGTGTTCGATATCATTGTGCAATTCCTATGCCTTTGATTGGTAAGGGGCAAGGTTCGCACCCTTAGGCTAATGCTCTCATTTCACTTGACAGGCGACTAACTTAGATCTATTATATACATGGAGAGCTTTAATTTCAAGTTCCTTCACAATCTAAAACCCTGCTATTAATGTTTCATACTCTGTCTCATTCTTAGCAGTAGAGAATTCTAACCTTAGAGCATAACGGATCGACCGTCCTTCGAAGTTTCAAGCACCACTCCGGCTCCTAAGAGGAATTCATTTGATGTACCGTTGATAAACAATTTCCATTGTGATGTATGGCCGTCATGTCCTCCGCCTCATAATCTCGAATTGTAAATTCCACAATGAAGTCTGCTAACGCATGTCCATTAGTCCCTCTTCGAGTATGATAAGTCACATTGCACTGGCTTAACTTAATATTCAACTTCAGAAGCCATCGTTTCGGGTCGGTAAAGCACTTGCTTCAAGGTTTGATTCGCCAACACCTTAATGGGGTCAGCTTGGAAATACGACCGTAGCTTCCTTGATGCTATCAATAGGTAGTACACTAACCCTTCCAACTTAGGGTAGTTTTGTTTGGCTCTGGTGAACCGTTTGCTGATGTGGTAGATGGTTCGTATAATCCTAGCCTCCTCATGCACAAGTGCTGCACTTACCATATAGGCATACACTGCCAAATAGATGAATAGATCTTCTTCATCTACCAGTTTAGATAGAACCGACAGTGTTTCCTTGTGTCGAAGTAATTCCTCAAATGCTGTCTAGCAGTTTTGATTCCATTTGAAGTTCTTTTTCCCCTTTTTTAGTGCGTCAAAGAACAATATACACTTATCTATCGCTTTTGATATGAAGTCAGTCAATACTGTAATTTCCCATTCATACTTTGCAAATCCTTTTTTGTTGACAGGGCTATGACATTCCATACTATAACAATTTGTTCTGGATTAGCCTTAATGTCTCACGCGTTTACTATGTATCCGAGAAATTTTCCAGATGAAACACCGAACGAGCACTTCAAGGGGTTCAATTTCATCCCGTACTTCGAAAGGATTTCAAACATCTCTGAGATATTATCTATATGGTTTCCAGATACCCATGATTTCATAAGCATGTTGTCCACATATACCTCCATTGTCCGTCCTGATTCTTGAACATTGCATTCACTAACTTTTGGTAAGTAGCACCAGCATTCTTCAACCCAAACAACATCATGCAATAATAGTACATTCCTAAGTTAGTAATGAAGCTGGTGTTCTTCTGATCGAGCACATGCATCATAATCTGATTGTATCCAGAGTAGGCGTTCATGAATGGGAGTAGCTCATGTCCCGCGGTTTTGTCTACAACTAGCTGGTCAATTCTAGGTAGTGGAAAGCTGTCCTTCAGGAAGATTTGTTCAAGTATTTGACACAAGTCCGCCGCTTCCAATTCAATTTCTTAACTAGTATAGGGTTTGACACCCATTCAGGATATGTTGTGCCATGGATGAAGCTATTGACCAACAATTATCCACTTCTACTTTCAATGCAACAGATCACTTCGAACTAGACTGCATCTATTTTGCCTTGTCGATGTGAATTTGGTGTCGATATTAAGGGCATGACATGCTATCATCGGTGGTATCCCACACATATTGGGATGCGTCCAAGCGATCGCATCCATATTGGCACGAAGAAATTTTATCAGTTCATTTTGCATCTTGAATCCAAGCTATGAACCTATCTTCAAGACCCCAGTTGGGTCATCCATGTTGATAGAGACAACAATCATAAACTTTGTTGGTGCTTCATATTCATCCACTGCACTCTTCTTCCTATGGTCCATAGTCTTATCAAAGCGATTGTGGTCCCCAAGCCAGGGGCCGTCCTGTAATTTCTATGTTTGCTGGCCACGAATATGGAGAGTCTTGCCAACATTCTTCCCCTTCTCACATCGTCTAGCTTCATGCAATTGGACGACGTAACATTCTTTTGCCATGCTTTGGTCTCCATTTACCACGCCAACACCATTTTCCATCGGGAACTTCATTGCAAGGCACCATGAAGCCAAAGCTATTCTACAACCAGCAAGGGTTGGTCGGCCCAAGAAAGCATTGTAAGCTGAGAATTCATCAATTATCATGAAGTTCTGAACAAGAACCTCCCTTCATTCCCCTTCTCCATGTTAAAAATATTAGTCAATCGTTCCGACTGGCTATTTTGGTTCGCTTGTAAATCCTTGAATATTCATCCTAGAATTGGTCACATCCTTCATGTCGATCAACATCTAATCAAACGTTTGTCGGAAAAGGATGTTAACTGAACTTCCATTATCAACCAACACTGCACAACTGGCAATCCAATTCCAACCGTTTCCACCATTGGGTCTAGAGTTAGAACCTCTATACCTTCAGTATCCCGAGTTTGGAATAAAATATCATCAGTTATCAACTAATGTTGTTTGGCTAGGGATTCATTTTCAATGGCATAATAGGTTTACGTATCGCTCCATCTCACCCTAAATCTTTTGCGTCGGGTGAGGTCCTCGAGTGATGGTACTTATGATGAGTCTCTGACAGTCCGACGAGTACCTTCCTCGATGAGTCCGACCCGATTTCCTTGATTGCTCGAAACTTGGGGTCCAACAAGTTGGTCAGAACTCTGCGATTTCTTCATGTACTGTTAGAGCCCGTTATTCCTTACTAGTAGTTCAATTAAGTCCTTCAGATGCCTATATTCATTTTTCTTATGCCCGTGAGTGTAACACCCTAGATTTTTGGTAACATTATTTAGGATATTTAATTAGCTAAATAAAATAAAATAATGTGTTGATTAGAGGATTGAGATTTGATTTTATTAAAGGGGTAGCCGTGCCATTTAACAATGAATTAAAATAAGAGTTAAAATGAATTAGAGGAGGGGTAAAATAGGAAATAAGCCATTCCTATATTCTCCAAACCTTGGCTATGTATAACCCACACGTTAATTTCATTTGAATTTTTTTTGTAACTCAAGGTCGGCCACCATTAACAAGGAAAAGGGGAAAATGGAAGAGGATAAACAAGGAAGAAGATTAAGCAAATCAAGTCTATACATATCTCAATCTTTTTAATTACAAAGGCTAAGATGAATAATGTTTACATCTCGTTTTTGATTATGCTTTCGGTTTTAAGATGAGTTTCGAATATTTTGAAATGATTTACCAAGTTTTTGAATGATGGAATGTTTGTATATACTTGTTGATGAATTATGGTTTTTCATATTGAAATTATGATATGTTTTAAGGGAAAAACCCTGTTAAATGACAGCCTTTTGCCTTGCTAATTTTATGAAAATCAAAAATAATATTTTGGAGATGCATTTCAATTTCAATTTTTTTTGGAATTAATGTGGATTTTATATCAATTTTCTAGTAAAGAAAATGATAATTTAGGTTATAAATTATTTACGGGTAAATAATATATGGTTTGGGTCTGAAATTTTTATATGATAGAAAACATATTAAAAGAGATTTTATGGAAATTTTCTATATTTTTCCTAAGAGTTTTGATAGGTATATAAAATTATTTTAGGTATGAGACTTAAATGTTTTATGTATTTCAAAATGGAGAAGGGGCTTTTTGTAAATAAAATGAATTTGTTAATTCTAGAAAATGACAGCACTTTTGAAAAAGCAATGTGGCAACCAATCAGATTTAGACAAACAAGGCAGGTTAGGTATAGTTTAAAAGTACAAATAAATAGGTTTTTCACTGTTTCATCTCTTTCGATTCTAGGTTATGCCTCCATACTATCGCCTCTGACACAGTCGAACCAATGCATATGGTATTAGGCAACTGGTATGAATAGGACGAGGGCAAAAGGTATAGGGTCGAAACCATATGGTTTCGAAACGGTTGAAGCTTTGCTTTGATTTTAAAGAACAATACGCATGCTTGCTTTCGACTAAGATGCTTTCGACTTGGTTGGGTTTTAATTAGGTCAAATGGTTTAAAAGGAAATGGTTTCAATAGGGTTGCATCTTTATTTTAAATGAATGCTTTCGACTGGGTCGAAACACCTAGCTGCCTCCTTTTTACCTTTCGACCTAGTAGGTTTCGAAGGGGTTGTTTTTGTTGTAGAAAAATCTGGCCATCTCTCCAATGCTTTCGAAGGGATGGTACGTCACTTTATTACTTATTAAATGGTTTCGAAGCTGTTGCTTTTGACTTAAATTTTTTAAGACCCTTTTTCTATAAGTAAAGTAAAACCCAAAATGGTTTCGGAAGAGATGATTTGAATGATCTGAAAAGGAAGTGCTTTCGACTTTAATAGGGTTATGTCCTTTTGCTCTACTTGAAGGCATAATCCAATGGTTTCGACCGAGACATTTTTAAAGGGTTTCGAAGGAGTTAACTTTGAATGGATTCGAAAGCTTTCCACATGTTCTAAATTGAACCCAAATGCTTTCGAAAGGTTTAAGTTTAATGCTTTCGAAAGGTTTTAAAAGTGGTTTCGAAAAGGTGGTTCCCAAAGGTTTCGAAGGAGTGGAAAGGTGTTGATTTCTGATGGTTTCGAATGTTTTCGAAAGTAATGGTTTTTCAATGGTTTCGAAAGGCAACGTTTAAAGGTTTTTAAAAGAAAGATGTCTAAGGTTTTTAAAGCTTTTAAAAGGGTAATTTTCAATGGTTTCGAAGGGGTTACCTTTAAGGGTTTGAAAAGGGTGTTTAAAAATTTTAAACAAAGGTTTCAAATATATTGAATAGGCATTATACCCTAAGTATTTTCAAGTTAAAAAGGATTTTAACTTTTTTTGGAAGGATAGTCGATCCTTATTAAAATTCATCAACATTATTTTAAGTGAAGTATATATATCATGGAAAAATGGCTTAGAGTAAAGCTAAAGATATATGTTTTCTTGTGTATATATATGATTTGAAGGACTAAATCATTTTGAAAAGGTTTTCAAGGAAAATTTAAAGGGTAGTTAACCCTAAGAAAATGATTTGGGTAGATAGTCCATTTTTGCAGGCAGTTAGCCTAAATTTCGGACAGTTAGTCCATTTTGATTCGGATATTTAGTCCAGTTTGCCGCAGTCAGCCCAATTTTATAGATAGCTAGTCCATTTTAGCATAATTGATCTTGTTATTGTTTTTTTCGGACAGATAGTCCTTTTGTTAGCGTAACAGACCTTGCTATTATGTTGTGGTCAAATAGCTCACATATTACCTGTAGCATAAAGGATATCGCTATTTTGATATAATCAATTTGATTAACCAGTTTGGTTGCAAAAAAGGATTTGCAAACTAAGTATTTTTTGAAACGAATATTAGTAAGGGGAAACCCGTTCCACTACGCGGCGTAGTCTCACTTAATATCAGTAAACCGAGATGTAACAGAGTTATTCAAACTAGGTTTTATGCCTGACACAAAGTTTTTGTTTCCCCTTAAACTCTCGGGTACTCAAAATTAATTTGAGTAGGCTGAGGGTTTAGACTTTTAAGTTTTATTCTTTTGATGAATAATGTTTCCGAAGACGAGCAGGTGGCTGACGGATAGCTAATTAGGAATACAGATTATTCTTTTTATTATTCTGCTGTGTATATGAAGTTAGATATGAAAATATTTCTCTGATCAACCAAGGAGGCATCGTCATATGTCGCTCTTGGCGTAATTTTGTAATGATATGTTTAATCATTGCCTGGGAAACATTAAGGGATTATGTAACATGGATATGAATTATTGTATTGAAATGTAATCAGCAAAATGTTGTTTTTTGAAATATGTGATTTTGTTCATATTCATGTGCTTCTGATATTATGGATACCATTATCATTACCGTATTTTGTCACCAGAAGTTAATACTATGGATGCAGCATCTGTAGCGCTTAACTTTTGGCCTCTAGATACGGGATGTTACAACTTGGTATCAGAGCATAGGTTATGAAATTTTTTAACTAAAAAATTCTTTTTTTTAAAACATAATCCTAAAGAAGTAGAGTAAGAATGGGGTATGGGATAATGCTATAGAAATGTACTTGTATATGTTGTATATTAGTATACGCTTTATATCTAGTCTTCTTTCCCTGTTTGGTTATTTTTCCGTATCTCATGAAGTTCGAATACAGATATGGAAGGAAGAAGAGGAAGAAGTAACCCAGGAGGAGAAGGCACCAGAGGGAATGCCATGCCTAATGTAAGAAGAGGTCAAGGTCAGACA
The DNA here is from genome assembly GCA_030765085.1 of Allium cepa. Lineage (NCBI taxonomy): Eukaryota > Viridiplantae > Streptophyta > Magnoliopsida > Asparagales > Amaryllidaceae > Allium > Allium cepa. The sequence goes on along the minus strand of CM060929.1, from coordinate 904,624,732 downwards.
CAAGCGGAGAATGTGGGTGCTAGAGTCTCGCAAGTTGGAACGGAAGCTATGTATCAGTTCTTCATGAGTATGGTGTAGGTAGGTGTTGCTGCTGGAGTAGTGGGCGGAGGAGTTCTGGGAGCTCCAGTTGTCAACGACTATGCGAAGTTCAATGGGGACAACATTAAGCTTGGAGGGAAGCCGGAGGATGCCATTGAGGTAGAGAATAGGTTGTTGCATCGCGAAAGGATTTTTTGCAGACTTTGGGGCTCAATGATGAGCAAAAGAGGTGGTCGACATCTAGACAACTTCAGAGAGATGCTTTGTTCTGGTATAATAGTGTGACTGTGGCAGTAGATGAGGTGGCAATGACCTGAGAAGATTTCAAGGGAAGGTTCCAAGGGAGGTTTATGTCTGCAATGACACTGTCTCCTTTGATCAAGAAGTTTGCCGAGTTAGAGTAGGGGGGAGATGTCAGTTTTGGAGTTTGCCAGGAAGTTTAAGGAGTTGACCCGATATGGGTATGCTTTAGTGGATATAGTCATGAAGAGGAACGAGAAGTTTATCAAGGGGTTGAAGACTGAGTTCGCTAGGGCAACATTACCTCATATTAGAGATCCTTTTGATTTTGTAGTGGAGATGGCCTTACGGCATGGGGAGTTGCTTGATTCCCTAGAGAAGAGCAGGGCTAAAGGAGTCTCAGTTGGGCAGGGTCAAAAGAGGAAGTTCTTTCCGAAGAAAGGTGCTCAAAAGGGCGGAGCAGCTAAGAAGGGGAGGTCTAAGTTGTCTGTTTCAAGTGCGACAAGAAGGGGCACTTTGTTAGTGAGTGTCGTGCTAGAAAGGCTAAGGAAGCTGGAAAGAAGGGTCTCAGGTGTTAGAACTATGACTACCTAGGCCACTATAAGAGCCAGTGTAAGGAGCCCGCTAAGGATGTAAAGGGCAAGGTGTGTGCATTGGAGCATGCTGCTACTAAGCCAACAGCTTAGGAAAAACGAAAAGCAGTTTTGGAAGGTATGCTTTATATTCATTGTATGTCTGTTAGCATTCTATTTGATACTGGTGCATCACATTCTCTTATATCTAGATGTTTGATAGAAAAGCTTAACCTAGAACCCACATATTTAGTTACTTCCTTACGGGTTGCGAATCTAATAGGAGGGTATGCAACTCTAGGGTTGAGGTGTGACCAGTTAAAGTTTGACTTGTTAGGTCATACTTTTGTTTGCAGTTTGCATGTGTTTGATTTTATGGGGTTCGGAATCATTCTTGGTATGGATTGGTTAAGTGAGTACAATGCTAGGATATTTTGCGAGGATAGGAAAATATCGCTTAGTCACCCAGATTGTAGTGCCAGGATTATTTATGCCGTTGAAGGTTCTTACGGTGAGATGTATGCCTTCTTGGGCGATATGGAGTCGGAAGATGAGTTGAGTCGAGTTTTCGTGGTTAGAGAATTCGCAGATGTGTTTGAGCTTGTAGTTGGATTGCCACCCAAACGAGCCATCGAGTTGCGGATAGATTTGGTTCCTCGAGCAGATCCAGTGAGTAGTCCGCCATGCAGGATGACTCCTTTAGAAATGAGGGAGTAGAAGGTGTGGTTGGTGGATTTAGAAGGCAAGAGTTTTATCAGGCCGAGTAGTTCGCCATGGGGAGCAGCTCCACTGTTTGCTAAGAAGCCGGATGGATCATTTAGGCTTTGTATCGATTATCGTAAGTTGAATGAGAGGACGTAAAGAATCGATATCCATTGCCCAGGATTGACGAATTGTTCGACCAGTTGAGTGGAGCTAAGGTATTTTCGCAGTTGGATTTAGCGATAGGTTTCCATCAGCTCAGAGTAGCAAAGGAAAGTATACCTTTGACGACGTTTATGACCAGGTATAGGTCGTACAAATGGTTAGTCATGTCGTTCGAACTGATTAATGCGCCAGCTTTCTTTATGGATTTGATGAACTGGGCTTTCCGAGAGCACTTTGATAGCTTCATATTGGTTTTCATATATGATATCTTGATTTACTCTAAGGATGAAAGAGAGGACCAAGTTCATCTTAGAGTGGTGCTTGAGACGCTGAGGCAGCATCAGCTGAAAGCAAAGTTTTCGAAGTGTCACTTCTGGAAGAAAGAAGTGAAATTTCTTGGTCATTCATCTCAGAGGAAGGTTTGTCAATAGATCCGACTAAGATTGAGGGAGAAAATAGTTGGAAGAGACCCGAAACAAAAACCAAGATAATGAGTTTCCTTGTATTGGCTGGTTATTATCGGAGATTCGTTAAGGATTTTTCATGGATAGCGGCACCGATGATTAAGCTAACAAGAAAAGGATGTGAAGTTTGTGTGGACCGATAAGTGTGAGGAAGCATTCTAGAATTTGAAATACTTATTGACCCATGCACCTGTGTTGGTTGTTTCGGAAGGGAATCAGGATTTGGTGGTTTATACTGATGCATGTGGAACAGAATTAGGAGTTGTGCTGATGCAGAGGGATAAGGTGATTGCCTACGCTTCTAGGCAGCTTAGACCGCATGTGGTCAGATATCCGACATATGATTTAGAATTGGCTGCAGTAATTTTTGCTTTGAAGGTGTGGAGACATTACCTTTTTGGAGAAAGGTTTGAGTTATATATAAATCATAAGTTGTTGAAGTATTTGTTCTCTCAAAAGGAGTTGAACATGAGACAGTAGAGGTGGTTAGAGTTTATCGCTGCTTATGATTTTGGGATTGAGTACACACCGAGGAAAGGCAACAAGGTTGCAGATGCACTTAGCTAGAAACATCAGAATGCGGTTTTGGAAATGACTGCTGAATGGAAGGGTTAAGAATATTATTAGATTGCAGAATGCAGTGGAGATATGAGGCTGGGCCTAGTGGAGATACAGTTGTATTATCTTATTTAGAAGTTCGACCAGTGTTGATTGAAAGATTGCTTCTAAACAGATGGATGATCCAATGTTAAACGAGCGGATCAGGAAGCTAGGAGAAGGAACTAAGAGCGATGACTTGAAAGATTTCAGTCTTGACCAGAATGGATGGTTGAGAAAGAAAGGAAGATTATATATTCCAAGTATAGGAAACATAAGGAAAGAAGTCTTAAAAGAAGGCCATTGTTCGAAGTTCATCATTCATCCAGGAGATACTAAGATATATCAGGATATGAGGAGAAGTTTCTTCTGGGAAGGCATGAAGCGAGATAATGGTTTGTGTGTGAAGCGGTGCATGGTTTGCCAACAGGCAAAGGTCGAACATCAGAAGCCAAGTGGGTTGCTTCAGCCATTAGATATTCCGATATGGAAGTGGGATTCTATATCTATGGATTTTATCGATGGGTTGCCAAGGTAGAAAAGGGGGAATGATAGTATTGGGTCGTAGTGGACAAATTGACCAAGAGTGCCTATTTCATTCCAGTTAGGTCAACCAGAATGGCACCTGTTTTGGAAAAGTTGTATATAAGGAATGTGGTTAAACTACTAGGAATTCTTAGTAGCATAGTTAGTGAAAGAGATCCTTTGTTCATTAGCGAGTTCTGGAAGAGGTTGTAGGAAGTTTTGGGAACCAAGCTTAAGATGAGTACAGCTTACCATCAGCAGACAGGTGGGCAAAACAAAATCTTGGAAGATTTGTTAAGAGCTTGTGTTCTAGATTTCATGGGATCATGGGAAGACCATCTGCATTTAGTCGAGTTTTCGTATAACAATAGTTATCAGACTAGTATTGGGATGGTACCATTTGAAGCTTTGTATGGAAGGCCATGCAAATCTCTCGTATGTTGGCTAGAGACTAGGGATATGTTGGTTCTTGATCTAGATTTAGTCAGAGAAGCTACAGAAAAGATTGAGGTCATTCGGGCTAGAATGAAGGAGGCTCAGTCTAGGTAGAAAAGTTATATAGATAAGAGACGGAAAGATCCAGAATTCTCAGTTGGAGACCAAGTTTTCGCCAAAGTAACACCGATGAAGCGTGTGATTAGGTTTGAAAAATTAGGGAAGTTATCACCAAGATTTGTTGGACCATTTCCTATTGCTGAGAGGATTGGGAAACTCGCATATAGAGTTGAGTTACCGAGCAATTTAGCAGGAGCCCACGATGTTTTTCATGTTTCTCATCTCAGAAAGTGTGTTAGAGACCCAAAAACTACTATTGCACCAACTGTGCTAGATGATTTAGTGGTAGAACCGGGCTTGACCATAGTGAGGAAGGCAGTTCGCATTGTTGCGAAAGATGAGAAGAGGCTTAGAACCAAGACGTTCAGATTAATCAAAGTCCAATGGAGCGACGATGACAGAGACTGTACTTGGGAGGTTGAGAGCAAGATTTGAGATACTTATCCTGATTTGTTAGTCGTATGTTTTACCTTCTTGTTTGATTGTTGTGTACCTTATCATAATTTCGAGGACGAAATTCTTTAAGGAGGGGAGTCTGTAACACCCAAGATTTTTGATAACATTATTTAGGATATTTAATTTGCTAAATAAAATAATGTGTTGATTAGGGGATTGAGATTTGATTTTATTAAAGGGGTAGCTATGCCATTTAATAATGTATTAAAATAAGAGTTAAAATGAATTAGAGGAGGGGTAAAATAGGAAAGAGGCTATATCCTCCAAACCTTGGCCATGTATAACCCACACGTTCATTTCATTTGAAAAAAAAATCATATAACCCAAGGTCGGCCACCATTAACAAGGAAAAGTGGAAAAGGGAAGAAGATAAACTAGGATGAAGCTTAAGCAAATCAAATTTATTCATATCTCAATCTCTTTAATCACAAAGGCTAAGGAGAATAATGTCTACATCTCATTTTTTATTGTTCTTTCGGTTTTAAGATGAATTTCGAATATTGCAATGATTTGCCTTGTTTTTGAATAATGGAATGTTTATATGTACTTGTTGATGAATTATGGTTTTTCATATTGAATTTATGATCCGTTTTAAGGTAAAAACCCTATTAAATGACATCTTTTAGCCTTGCGAATCTTTATGAAAATCAAAAATAATATTTTGGAGATGGGTTTCAATTTTTAAATTTTTTGGAATTAATGTGGATTTTATATGATTTTTCTAGTAAAGAAAATGATAATTTGGTTTATAAATTATTTATGGGTAAATAATATATGCTTTAGGTGTGAAATTTTTATATGTTGGAAAACATATTAAAAGAGATTTTTTGGAACTTTTCCAGATTTTTACTAAGAGTTTTGATAGGTATATAAAGTTATTTAAGGTATGGGACATAAATGTGTTATGTATTTTAAAATGAAGAAGGGGCCTTTTGTAAATAAATTGAATTTGTTAATTCTAGAAAATGGCAGCACTTTTGAAAAAGTAATATGGCAACCAATCAGATTTAGACAAACAAGGCAAGTTAGGTATAAAAGAAGTAGTTTAAAAGTACAAATAAATAGGTTTTTCACTGTTTCGTCTCTTTCGGCACCAGGTTCCGTCTCCACACTATCGCCTCCGACACAGTCGAAACCAATGCATATGGTATCAGGCAATTGGTATGTAATTAATTGGAAGAAGGCGAAAGGTATAAGGTCAAAACCATAGGGTTTCAAAAGGGTTGAAGCTTTGGTTTGATTTTAAAGAAAAATACACCTGCTTGCTTTCGACTTGGTTGGGTTTCGACTAGGTCAAATGGTTTAAAAGGAAATGGTTTCGATTGGGTTGCACCTTTATTTAAATGAATGCTTTCAACTAGGTCGAAACATCTAGCTTTCGCATTTTCTCCTTTCGATCCAGTAGGTTTCGAAGGGGTTATTTTTGTTTTAGAAAAATCTGCCCATCTCTCCAATGCTTTCAAAGGGATGGTTTCGACACCATCACTTCATTACTTAGGAAATGGTTTCGAAGCAGTCGCTTTCGACTTAAATTTTTTAAGACCCTTTTTCTGTAAGTAAAGTAAAACCCCCAACTGGTTTCCAAAGAGATGATTTGAATGATTTCAAAAGGAAGTGCTTTCGGCTTTAATGGGGTTATGTCCTTTTGCTCTACTTGAAGGCATAGTCCAATGGTTTCGACCGAGACGTTTTCAAAGGGTTTCGAAGGAGTTAACTTTGAATGGTTTCGAAAGGTTTGCACTTATTTTAAATTGAACCCAAATGCTTTGTAATGGTTTAAGTTTAATTCTTTCGAAAAGTTTTAAAAGAAGTTTCGAAGGGGTGGTTCCCTCGAGGTATTGAAGGAGTGGAAAAGTGTTATTCTGATGGTTTCAAAAGGAAAGGTTTTCCAATTGTTTCAAAAGGCAATGTTTAAATGTTTTTAAAAGAAAGATGTCTAAGGTTTTTAAAGCTTTCGAAAGGGTCACTTTCAATGGTTTCGAAGGGGTTGCCTTCAAAGGTTTCGAAAGGGTGTTTAAATGTTTTAAATAAAGGTTTCAAATATATTGAATAAGCAGTATAGCCTAAGTATTTTCAAGTTGAAAAGGGTTTTAACTTGTTTTGAAAGGACAATTAATCCTCATTAAAATTCATCAACATTATTTTGGGTAAAGTATATATATTATGGCAAAATGGCTTAGAGTAAAGCTAAAGATATATTTTCCTTGTGTGCATATATGATTTGAAGGACAAAATCATTTTGAAAAGGTTTTAAGGAAAATTTAAAGGGTAAGAAAATGATTCGGACAAGTAGTCCATTTTGAAGGTAGTCATCCTAGATTTCGGATAGTTAGTCCATTTTGATTCGGGCAGTTAGTCCAGTTAGCAGTAGTCAGCCCAGTTTTATGGACAGTTAGTCCATTTTTGCATAACGGACCTTACTATTGTTTTTCGGACATATAGTCCTTTTGTTAGCATAACGGACCTTGCTATTATGTTGTGGGTAGATAGCTCACATATTACCTGTTTTACGGATATATAGTCCATTTATTAGCATAAAGGATATCGCTATTTTGATATAATCAGTTTGATTAACCAGTTTGGTTGTAGGAAATAAATTTTAAAATAAGTATGTTTTGAAAAGGATATTACTGAGGGGAAACCTGTTCCGCTACGCGGCATGGTCTCACCTAATATCAGTAAATTGAGATGTAACAGAGTTATTCACACTAGGCTTTATGTCTGACTCGAAGTTTTAGTTTCCCCTTAAATTCTCGGGTACTCAAAATTTATTTGATTAGGCTGAGGGTTGAGGTTTTCAGGTTTTATTCTTTTGGCGAATAAAGCTTCCAAAGATGACCAGGTGGCTGACGAATAGCTAATTAGAAATACAGATTATTCTATTTATTATTCTGCTGTGTAAGTCGGATATGACAATATTTCTCTGATTAACCAAGGTGGCATCGTCATATGTTGCTCTTGACGTAATTTTGCAATGATATATTTAATCTTTGCCTAGGAAATGTTAAGGGATTATGTAAAATGATATGAATTATTATTTTGAAATGTAATTAGCAAAATGTTATTTTTTAGAATCTATGATTTTATTTTTTTACATTCATGTGCTTCAGATATAATGGTTACCATTATCATTACCATATTTTATACCCAGAAGTTAATACTAGGGATGACTGCAGCATCTGTAACGCTTAGCTTTTGACCTCTAGATACCGGATGTTACAGTGAGTCTCACGAAAGCGACAAAGCTTCCCTGATTTTTTTGTTGTTTATTTGCTTCCCTCTTGGGCGGTTTGTTGTATCGCTCGGTCCCTTGAGTAGTGAGGTGGATGTTTTCCAAGTTGTCGTTGTTAACGCTTAAATTTGAACGCTAACACCCCGGTGTGTGAAGTGTAGTTGTGAAAGCACCACCCGATAGATCGGGAAAGTATTACAAGCAAGTAATAGCGGAAAAGCAGTAAACAACAGCAATTTTATAGTGGTTCGGCTTATGGGTATAGCCTACGTCCACTTTAAGTACTTTTATTGATGATCACGTTACAAGTTGATACAAATCTTCTCAAGTACAATACACTTTGAATTACAAAAGACTTAGAGCAAGTAGCTTAAACTTCAATGGAAATGAGAGTCTTCGAATCCATGTTGGATGTTTACGATCTCCTTTTGAAGTTGTATGAAGTGTTCCTAGTGTCTCAAGAGCTTCAAGTGTTGAATTGGATTGGAATGCAGCAGAGTATCAGCGCTTGAAGAGAATGTGCCAAAAGTCCTTTTCTAGTTGGAGTTAGTGCTGTATTTATAGGCGTGATTTTCTGGGCAGAAATTATTTCCAAGTTCTAAGTCGCGGCCGACTTAGTATAAGCCGTGGCCGACTTACCATATGTCGTGGCCGATTCACCGAGCCAAGTCCATGGCTTAATGGAAGCAAGCTTGCCTGAACTCATACCACCTGTCTTAAGTCGTCGCCGAGATAAGCTAGGTTGTGGCCGGCTTAAGGCAAGTCGCGGCCGCGTCACCTGGCCCTTCTACGGTTTCACCTAGGTCGCCCCCGAGTCAACATAGCATTATCTCCATAACACGGCATCGGACTTGCATTTTAGTAGCCTTTAGGTCGTGGACGGCTTAGCATACGTTGTTAAGTCGGTTGCCGACTTAAGTATAGGTCGTGCCCCTTTCCAAGTCCTGATCAATTAGGTCGGCAGCTTCCTTAGGTAATTAGATCAACACTCAATTTAGGTCGGTAGACTTCCTAAGTCAGTACTCCTTAAGGCATTAGGTCGTTATCCATTTAAAGCCTTAGGTCGGAAACTTTTGTAAAGGTATTTGAGTCCCAAAGTACTTTGAGTCGCTGTCCCTTCTGAGTTATTAAATCGGCAACCATTGAGTCGTCATTCGTTCTAAGTCGGCAATGAGTTAAGGTTGTTGGGTCAGTTCACCTTTTAAGTCGTAGGTCTCTTGAGTCGTGGAGGCCTTAAGTCTTATGTTGGCACATTCATCAGATCACTGGATCGGCATCTCTCTTAAGTCGGTAGCCCTTTTTGAGTCTTAGGCCGGCATGCTTCTCAAGCCGTTAGGTCGGGCTCCCTTATGCCTTAGGTCGGCATCCCCTGTTGAACTTTAAGTCGGTATCTTTTCCGAGTCTTATCTTGCTAGGTCGTTAGCTCCTTAACTCGTGGGCGAAACGGGGTTAACATTTGCCCCTCGAAGCACACGCTTAAGTCGTAAGTCGTGTGCTTCGACTTATCATAACCCGGTTGCGCCGATTTAAGTTCCAGTGCCTCCTGATATAAAAGCTTAAGTCGTTCTTCCTATCTCACTCTTCTCATTGCTTATCTCCTGAACCGTTCCTGCCATTGTCTCATCTTTAAGCTTTCAAAGGCGATCTCGATCAATTAACTACTGACAACCTCTGTTATCCACTGTGTAAGTAAACATCCCTCTTCCCTGATCATATATTATCGTTGATTCATGAATTCCGTCTCCCAAAATCAAACCGCCTCTTCGTACGATGCTTCATCATGAATTCCGTTACAATTATGGTTGGCGAACCTTAGGTTGCTCGATTTGGCTTTAAATGTTTAGTGACATGATGAAGATGGTTTACTACTTTAGGCTAGACGATTTTAATTTGTGCTAGGTTTGCCAGGCGCTGACTTAGCAGAGGTTTCGAATTGGTGTCTTGGATGATCTGAATGCATGAAATAGTATAATTGAAGTGGGAATTTTTTGGTTGAGAGAGTGGCTAATGGGTTAACGGGTTGAGCGTGGCGAGGTATTGATTTAGATGTGACCTGGTGACCTTGGGAGGCTTGGCTTTTGGTTGACCCAATCCTTAAATCGCGGCCGTGCTATCACTTGAGGGAGATTTACCGACTTTACCTTCTGCCGATCCAAGCCTTGAAACTGTGGCCGAGTTAATCCTTTAAACCGCGGCCGAGTTAAGCCTTTAAACCGCGGCCGAGTTAACACTTGGAGAATTTCACACCACTTCTTGAACCAGAGCCTTCCTCTCTTTTACTCCTTTACGACCTAGAGGACTACCGACTTAAAGACCCAGGAACTTAGCCTTAACGCGTGAAAGACTCCTAGATCGTAGCCGACTTAATACTTGAGCTTCAGACGTGTTATCATTTAGGAGCATAGGCCTACTTTGAGCATTTGCCTTGAGCTACCGAACTAAATTGTCTGAATTTTTTGAACTTTAAACTTGCCTGAATCTCCTTGTATTATGCCGCATTAACTTATAAGCTGCTAACCTGCTAAAAATAACAAACAAAGAGAACAAAGGCGAAAATACTGCCATTAACTGCCCACGTCAGATGACAGATTAGTCAAGACAAAACAAACAACTTAATTATATTGCATGAAATGTTTGCGAATCAATCAATTAGGGTTAAATATTAGTGCAAAGTATCAACAATCTGAACTGATTTGTCTGCACTAACATCTTACTTGCATATCTAGGCTTAAAACAATAATCCCTGAATTTCATAACTAACAAATGTTTGCTAGTTTTCAGTCCAGTTATATTTGTTTACTGCTTGATTGATTCTACACAACACTTCACACACTTTAGGAAACGTGCACCTTCATGTTTGAATACCCAGTTGTTTATGTAGAATGACTTCCCACCGAGAAGAAGAAGTGGTAACTCAAGAAGAAGAAACTTTCCCGACAACAGTTCCGATAGAGAATCCTCCGGAAAGAACTTTGACTATTCTATCTTTAAGAACATTTATTCAGCTGCGCACTCAATTTGGCTTTGCTGAAAACGATGTCCTATTCCCTGGGTCAAATGACACTGCTGATAATCCTCCCTATGGTTTCGTTGCAGTCAACCGCCACATGTGCTTAAGTGGGGCGATTCCTCCTTTTAATGACTTCCTTCGAACTCTTCTTCTCCGGTTGACGATCTCTCCATTTCAACTTCATCCTAATGGTTATGCCATCTTGATGGGGTTGTGTGTTTTGTTTAGAAGAACTCTTGATCGCCTACCGAGTTTTGAAGAAATTCGTTATCTGTGCTCGTTTACAAAGAGTAAAGATCATCCTTCACTCATTATTGTGAGAAGTGCTAGAAACCGCAAGCTCCTTTCCGATCTCACTGAAAGTGTTCATGGATTTTTGAACCAGTTTTTCTTTGCTCGCTGCCCTCCAGGGTTTTATGCCATCTGGAGAATAGGAAGTAAGACTAGTGTTTCCATTTTTTCGTTTTTGAAACTTTTTCCGAGATCCGAACTTTCAGTTGCTAACTTCATTTTCTTGCTCTTTTCAGCACTTCCTCTCCCTTCTAGAGATCCGATTCATAAACAAGTTTTCGAGAGGTTGAGTGCCGTGGCTGCGGAAGAAAGGAGCATAAAATTTCTGCTGAAGGATGAATTTTTACACCAATACGGGCTTCTACACGCTTCTCGTTCTACGCATGCTCATGAAGTTCCAACAGAAGTTCCCGATTCTCCGACGAAAACTCCTGACGCCCCGGTTACTGTCGAACAACTCACATCAAAAGAGTCTAATATTGAAGCTTCATTGGTGAAGTGTTCCACTCCTACCGACATTATGGGGTCATCCAGTAAGACGGTGCTTACCCCGATCGAGGAAGAAGAAGAACCTTCACGGCCTCTCGGGGGATTAGCTGATGTAGGAATTGAGAAAACAAGTCCCACCAAGCATGATGGTGACGATGTTTACGAGGGGTTGAGCGACATAATAGTGACTTCGCAGGAGCTTTTTAGAGATGACGTATCTAAAACTATCTCTCCTGTAATTGAGGCGACGTCTCTTCTTCGACAAACACCAACACAAACATCAACTTCTCATACCCAAGCTATCATCACCTCTGCACCAAAGAGTGGTTTGTAGCTTAATGCGTGTAGCTTGCACATCACACAACACTTAGGATTTTCCAGCACATTTATGCACTTATCTTCTTATACTTTAAAGATTTCTAAAGCTTATCTTTTCTTATTTCAGATTCTTCAATGACACGCGACGGGTCATATTATCAGGATTTCCAACGCTACGGGGGGCGTGGCCAATATGATTATCGGCGTTACTTTCCTTCCTATAGAGAGTCTGACGAAGAGAGGGCTGCTCGAAAGGCTCGTGAAAGGAGGGATGCAGAAGAGCGTTATGACAGAAGGGATAGGGATGAGCACCATGATTCTCTGCAGAGAAGTGATGACTCTCACAAAAGGAAATCTCACGACGACCGGGGAAAAGGTCATGTAGCTGAAGATTCAGGCAAACGAGCCCGATATGGTGAGAGACATGCTTCCACTATTCCCGAAAAGCCTACTGCCCCTGCCCCTCTTGACATTACTTCCGACTCTCCTGCTCTTGGGAAGGAGGACATCCAGACAATAATAAGCAGGCCTAAATTTCAAGTGGGACCGGGCCCAGCCACTTTACAAAGTCGTTTTCCGCAGTGGTGTTTAAAGGGTGTGAGGTTCGATCTCGACCTAGTCCCTATTGACAAGCCTGCTATGCTACGAAATCTTGACGCCGTTAAACTTGATATCGAGAGGATGTCAAACTGGCAGAAGCTTGTTGATGAGCTTCAACGAGTTAACCGCGCCAACTTAGAGGCTATGCTCACCATGGAAAACGATAAAGCTGAGTGGCAAAAGGTCCTTGAGCAGCATGATACCGAGATGAGAAGCATTACTTCCTACAACGAGGAGCTTGAAGCAAAGGTTGAGAAGTTGAAAGATGAGCTTGCTGCTTCCTCTACCTCATACTCTCAAAAAGAAGAAGTGCTTCTCAGACAAGTTAGAGATGCTCATGCCAGTCAGAGGGACGCTGAGGACAGGCTTGAAGCACAAAAAAGAATCAGTGACGGCTATGTCTCTGATATTGCTGAGCTTCAAAAGAAAAACAACTCCCAGGAGGCGGAGATACAAATGCTTAAGCTTCAGCTTGCCAAAACTGAAAGGGAGCGCGATGAGGCTGTCGCCGGCAAAATCGCAGCCGAAGAATCTCATGAGGCGACCAAAAACAGCTTCGGCTCAACATTATTCGATTTCTACTTGCATAGCGTCTTGGGGCGTGGAAGCCTCGCCTTTCTTGGTCCCAAGTATGAGATCACTTTAGCTGAAGTGTGGGAGGCCGCTCTTGAGATGCTCGGTGCTGAAGGTGCCGGTTACGACGAATCAGCCCTGGAAAGGCATTATTTTGATGAAGACGCTCGCGCTGCTCTCGCCAGGGGAAAGGAACAACTTGCCAAACTAAGAACCGAAGTGACGGAAGGGGACCAGCTGGGGAAAACCACTTCAACTACTCTAGTCCAGCCACCTTCTTCGTCTGAAGTCGACATTATTGGTTCCAGTTCCCATCTCGCATCTCCCATCAAAGTTACCGCTGATATTACAAGCACACAAGGCGGAGACGAGGGTGAAGAGAGTGCTGATCCTTAAATCGCGGCCGTGCTATCACTTGAGGGAGATTTACCGACTTTACCTTCTGCCGATCCAAGCCTTGAAACTGTGGCCGAGTTAATCCTTTAAACCGCGGCCGAGTTAAGCCTTTAAACCGCGGCCGAGTTAACACTTGGAGAATTTCACACCACTTCTTGAACCAGAGCCTTCCTCTCTTTTACTCCTTTACGACCTAGAGGACTACCGACTTAAAGACCCAGGAACTTAGCCTTAACGCGTGAAAGACTCCTAGATCGTAGCCGACTTAATACTTGAGCTTCAGACGTGTTATCATTTAGGAGCATAGGCCTACTTTGAGCATTTGCCTTGAGCTACCGAACTAAATTGTCTGAATTTTTTGAACTTTAAACTTGCCTGAATCTCCTTGTATTATGCCGCATTAACTTATAAGCTGCTAACCTGCTAAAAATAACAAACAAAGAGAACAAAGGCGAAAATACTGCCATTAACTGCCCACGTCAGATGACAGATTAGTCAAGACAAAACAAACAACTTAATTATATTGCATGAAATGTTTGCGAATCAATCAATTAGGGTTAAATATTAGTGCAAAGTATCAACAATCTGAACTGATTTGTCTGCACTAACATCTTACTTGCATATCTAGGCTTAAAACAATAATCCCTGAATTTCATAACTAACAAATGTTTGCTAGTTTTCAGTCCAGTTATATTTGTTTACTGCTTGATTGATTCTACACAACACTTCACACACTTTAGGAAACGTGCACCTTCATGTTTGAATACCCAGTTGTTTATGTAGAATGACTTCCCACCGAGAAGAAGAAGTGGTAACTCAAGAAGAAGAAACTTTCCCGACAACAGTTCCGATAGAGAATCCTCCGGAAAGAACTTTGACTATTCTATCTTTAAGAACATTTATTCAGCTGCGCACTCAATTTGGCTTTGCTGAAAACGATGTCCTATTCCCTGGGTCAAATGACACTGCTGATAATCCTCCCTATGGTTTCGTTGCAGTCAACCGCCACATGTGCTTAAGTGGGGCGATTCCTCCTTTTAATGACTTCCTTCGAACTCTTCTTCTCCGGTTGACGATCTCTCCATTTCAACTTCATCCTAATGGTTATGCCATCTTGATGGGGTTGTGTGTTTTGTTTAGAAGAACTCTTGATCGCCTACCGAGTTTTGAAGAAATTCGTTATCTGTGCTCGTTTACAAAGAGTAAAGATCATCCTTCACTCATTATTGTGAGAAGTGCTAGAAACCGCAAGCTCCTTTCCGATCTCACTGAAAGTGTTCATGGATTTTTGAACCAGTTTTTCTTTGCTCGCTGCCCTCCAGGGTTTTATGCCATCTGGAGAATAGGAAGTAAGACTAGTGTTTCCATTTTTTCGTTTTTGAAACTTTTTCCGAGATCCGAACTTTCAGTTGCTAACTTCATTTTCTTGCTCTTTTCAGCACTTCCTCTCCCTTCTAGAGATCCGATTCATAAACAAGTTTTCGAGAGGTTGAGTGCCGTGGCTGCGGAAGAAAGGAGCATAAAATTTCTGCTGAAGGATGAATTTTTACACCAATACGGGCTTCTACACGCTTCTCGTTCTACGCATGCTCATGAAGTTCCAACAGAAGTTCCCGATTCTCCGACGAAAACTCCTGACGCCCCGGTTACTGTCGAACAACTCACATCAAAAGAGTCTAATATTGAAGCTTCATTGGTGAAGTGTTCCACTCCTACCGACATTATGGGGTCATCCAGTAAGACGGTGCTTACCCCGATCGAGGAAGAAGAAGAACCTTCACGGCCTCTCGGGGGATTAGCTGATGTAGGAATTGAGAAAACAAGTCCCACCAAGCATGATGGTGACGATGTTTACGAGGGGTTGAGCGACATAATAGTGACTTCGCAGGAGCTTTTTAGAGATGACGTATCTAAAACTATCTCTCCTGTAATTGAGGCGACGTCTCTTCTTCGACAAACACCAACACAAACATCAACTTCTCATACCCAAGCTATCATCACCTCTGCACCAAAGAGTGGTTTGTAGCTTAATGCGTGTAGCTTGCACATCACACAACACTTAGGATTTTCCAGCACATTTATGCACTTATCTTCTTATACTTTAAAGATTTCTAAAGCTTATCTTTTCTTATTTCAGATTCTTCAATGACACGCGGCGGGTCATATTATCAGGATTTCCAACGCTACGGGGGGCGTGGCCAATATGATTATCGGCGTTACTTTCCTTCCTATAGAGAGTCTGACGAAGAGAGGGCTGCTCGAAAGGCTCGTGAAAGGAGGGATGCAGAAGAGCGTTATGACAGAAGGGATAGGGATGAGCACCATGATTCTCTGCAGAGAAGTGATGACTCTCACAAAAGGAAATCTCACGACGACCGGGGAAAAGGTCATGTAGCTGAAGATTCAGGCAAACGAGCCCGATATGGTGAGAGACATGCTTCCACTATTCCCGAAAAGCCTACTGCCCCTGCCCCTCTTGACATTACTTCCGACTCTCCTGCTCTTGGGAAGGAGGACATCCAGACAATAATAAGCAGGCCTAAATTTCAAGTGGGACCGGGCCCAGCCACTTTACAAAGTCGTTTTCCGCAGTGGTGTTTAAAGGGTGTGAGGTTCGATCTCGACCTAGTCCCTATTGACAAGCCTGCTATGCTACGAAATCTTGACGCCGTTAAACTTGATATCGAGAGGATGTCAAACTGGCAGAAGCTTGTTGATGAGCTTCAACGAGTTAACCGCGCCAACTTAGAGGCTATGCTCACCATGGAAAACGATAAAGCTGAGTGGCAAAAGGTCCTTGAGCAGCATGATACCGAGATGAGAAGCATTACTTCCTACAACGAGGAGCTTGAAGCAAAGGTTGAGAAGTTGAAAGATGAGCTTGCTGCTTCCTCTACCTCATACTCTCAAAAAGAAGAAGTGCTTCTCAGACAAGTTAGAGATGCTCATGCCAGTCAGAGGGACGCTGAGGACAGGCTTGAAGCACAAAAAAGAATCAGTGACGGCTATGTCTCTGATATTGCTGAGCTTCAAAAGAAAAACAACTCCCAGGAGGCGGAGATACAAATGCTTAAGCTTCAGCTTGCCAAAACTGAAAGGGAGCGCGATGAGGCTGTCGCCGGCAAAATCGCAGCCGAAGAATCTCATGAGGCGACCAAAAACAGCTTCGGCTCAACATTATTCGATTTCTACTTGCATAGCGTCTTGGGGCGTGGAAGCCTCGCCTTTCTTGGTCCCAAGTATGAGATCACTTTAGCTGAAGTGTGGGAGGCCGCTCTTGAGATGCTCGGTGCTGAAGGTGCCGGTTACGACGAATCAGCCCTGGAAAGGCATTATTTTGATGAAGACGCTCGCGCTGCTCTCGCCAGGGGAAAGGAACAACTTGCCAAACTAAGAACCGAAGTGACGGAAGGGGACCAGCTGGGGAAAACCACTTCAACTACTCTAGTCCAGCCACCTTCTTCGTCTGAAGTCGACATTATTGGTTCCAGTTCCCATCTCGCATCTCCCATCAAAGTTACCGCTGATATTACAAGCACACAAGGCGGAGACGAGGGTGAAGAGAGTGCTGATCCTTAAATCGCGGCCGTGCTATCACTTGAGGGAGATTTACCGACTTTACCTTCTGCCGATCCAAGCCTTGAAACTGTGGCCGAGTTAATCCTTTAAACCGCGGCCGAGTTAAGCCTTTAAACCGCGGCCGAGTTAACACTTGGAGAATTTCACACCACTTCTTGAACCAGAGCCTTCCTCTCTTTTACTCCTTTACGACCTAGAGGACTACCGACTTAAAGACCCAGGAACTTAGCCTTAACGCGTGAAAGACTCCTAGATCGTAGCCGACTTAATACTTGAGCTTCAGACGTGTTATCATTTAGGAGCATAGGCCTACTTTGAGCATTTGCCTTGAGCTACCGAACTAAATTGTCTGAATTTTTTGAACTTTAAACTTGCCTGAATCTCCTTGTATTATGCCGCATTAACTTATAAGCTGCTAACCTGCTAAAAATAACAAACAAAGAGAACAAAGGCGAAAATACTGCCATTAACTGCCCACGTCAGATGACAGATTAGTCAAGACAAAACAAACAACTTAATTATATTGCATGAAATGTTTGCGAATCAATCAATTAGGGTTAAATATTAGTGCAAAGTATCAACAATCTGAACTGATTTGTCTGCACTAACATCTTACTTGCATATCTAGGCTTAAAACAATAATCCCTGAATTTCATAACTAACAAATGTTTGCTAGTTTTCAGTCCAGTTATATTTGTTTACTGCTTGATTGATTCTACACAACACTTCACACACTTTAGGAAACGTGCACCTTCATGTTTGAATACCCAGTTGTTTATGTAGAATGACTTCCCACCGAGAAGAAGAAGTGGTAACTCAAGAAGAAGAAACTTTCCCGACAACAGTTCCGATAGAGAATCCTCCGGAAAGAACTTTGACTATTCTATCTTTAAGAACATTTATTCAGCTGCGCACTCAATTTGGCTTTGCTGAAAACGATGTCCTATTCCCTGGGTCAAATGACACTGCTGATAATCCTCCCTATGGTTTCGTTGCAGTCAACCGCCACATGTGCTTAAGTGGGGCGATTCCTCCTTTTAATGACTTCCTTCGAACTCTTCTTCTCCGGTTGACGATCTCTCCATTTCAACTTCATCCTAATGGTTATGCCATCTTGATGGGGTTGTGTGTTTTGTTTAGAAGAACTCTTGATCGCCTACCGAGTTTTGAAGAAATTCGTTATCTGTGCTCGTTTACAAAGAGTAAAGATCATCCTTCACTCATTATTGTGAGAAGTGCTAGAAACCGCAAGCTCCTTTCCGATCTCACTGAAAGTGTTCATGGATTTTTGAACCAGTTTTTCTTTGCTCGCTGCCCTCCAGGGTTTTATGCCATCTGGAGAATAGGAAGTAAGACTAGTGTTTCCATTTTTTCGTTTTTGAAACTTTTTCCGAGATCCGAACTTTCAGTTGCTAACTTCATTTTCTTGCTCTTTTCAGCACTTCCTCTCCCTTCTAGAGATCCGATTCATAAACAAGTTTTCGAGAGGTTGAGTGCCGTGGCTGCGGAAGAAAGGAGCATAAAATTTCTGCTGAAGGATGAATTTTTACACCAATACGGGCTTCTACACGCTTCTCGTTCTACGCATGCTCATGAAGTTCCAACAGAAGTTCCCGATTCTCCGACGAAAACTCCTGACGCCCCGGTTACTGTCGAACAACTCACATCAAAAGAGTCTAATATTGAAGCTTCATTGGTGAAGTGTTCCACTCCTACCGACATTATGGGGTCATCCAGTAAGACGGTGCTTACCCCGATCGAGGAAGAAGAAGAACCTTCACGGCCTCTCGGGGGATTAGCTGATGTAGGAATTGAGAAAACAAGTCCCACCAAGCATGATGGTGACGATGTTTACGAGGGGTTGAGCGACATAATAGTGACTTCGCAGGAGCTTTTTAGAGATGACGTATCTAAAACTATCTCTCCTGTAATTGAGGCGACGTCTCTTCTTCGACAAACACCAACACAAACATCAACTTCTCATACCCAAGCTATCATCACCTCTGCACCAAAGAGTGGTTTGTAGCTTAATGCGTGTAGCTTGCACATCACACAACACTTAGGATTTTCCAGCACATTTATGCACTTATCTTCTTATACTTTAAAGATTTCTAAAGCTTATCTTTTCTTATTTCAGATTCTTCAATGACACGCGACGGGTCATATTATCAGGATTTCCAACGCTACGGGGGGCGTGGCCAATATGATTATCGGCGTTACTTTCCTTCCTATAGAGAGTCTGACGAAGAGAGGGCTGCTCGAAAGGCTCGTGAAAGGAGGGATGCAGAAGAGCGTTATGACAGAAGGGATAGGGATGAGCACCATGATTCTCTGCAGAGAAGTGATGACTCTCACAAAAGGAAATCTCACGACGACCGGGGAAAAGGTCATGTAGCTGAAGATTCAGGCAAACGAGCCCGATATGGTGAGAGACATGCTTCCACTATTCCCGAAAAGCCTACTGCCCCTGCCCCTCTTGACATTACTTCCGACTCTCCTGCTCTTGGGAAGGAGGACATCCAGACAATAATAAGCAGGCCTAAATTTCAAGTGGGACCGGGCCCAGCCACTTTACAAAGTCGTTTTCCGCAGTGGTGTTTAAAGGGTGTGAGGTTCGATCTCGACCTAGTCCCTATTGACAAGCCTGCTATGCTACGAAATCTTGACGCCGTTAAACTTGATATCGAGAGGATGTCAAACTGGCAGAAGCTTGTTGATGAGCTTCAACGAGTTAACCGCGCCAACTTAGAGGCTATGCTCACCATGGAAAACGATAAAGCTGAGTGGCAAAAGGTCCTTGAGCAGCATGATACCGAGATGAGAAGCATTACTTCCTACAACGAGGAGCTTGAAGCAAAGGTTGAGAAGTTGAAAGATGAGCTTGCTGCTTCCTCTACCTCATACTCTCAAAAAGAAGAAGTGCTTCTCAGACAAGTTAGAGATGCTCATGCCAGTCAGAGGGACGCTGAGGACAGGCTTGAAGCACAAAAAAGAATCAGTGACGGCTATGTCTCTGATATTGCTGAGCTTCAAAAGAAAAACAACTCCCAGGAGGCGGAGATACAAATGCTTAAGCTTCAGCTTGCCAAAACTGAAAGGGAGCGCGATGAGGCTGTCGCCGGCAAAATCGCAGCCGAAGAATCTCATGAGGCGACCAAAAACAGCTTCGGCTCAACATTATTCGATTTCTACTTGCATAGCGTCTTGGGGCGTGGAAGCCTCGCCTTTCTTGGTCCCAAGTATGAGATCACTTTAGCTGAAGTGTGGGAGGCCGCTCTTGAGATGCTCGGTGCTGAAGGTGCCGGTTACGACGAATCAGCCCTGGAAAGGCATTATTTTGATGAAGACGCTCGCGCTGCTCTCGCCAGGGGAAAGGAACAACTTGCCAAACTAAGAACCGAAGTGACGGAAGGGGACCAGCTGGGGAAAACCACTTCAACTACTCTAGTCCAGCCACCTTCTTCGTCTGAAGTCGACATTATTGGTTCCAGTTCCCATCTCGCATCTCCCATCAAAGTTACCGCTGATATTACAAGCACACAAGGCGGAGACGAGGGTGAAGAGAGTGCTGATCCTTAAATCGCGGCCGTGCTATCACTTGAGGGAGATTTACCGACTTTACCTTCTGTCGATCCAAGCCTTGAAACTGTGGCCGAGTTAATCCTTTAAACCGCGGCCGAGTTAAGCCTTTAAACCGCGGCCGAGTTAACACTTGGAGAATTTCACACCACTTCTTGAACCAGAGCCTTCCTCTCTTTTACTCCTTTACGACCTAGAGGACTACCGACTTAAAGACCCAGGAACTTAGCCTTAACGCGTGAAAGACTCCTAGATCGTAGCCGACTTAATACTTGAGCTTCAGACGTGTTATCATTTAGGAGCATAGGCCTACTTTGAGCATTTGCCTTGAGCTACCGAACTAAATTGTCTGAATTTTTTGAACTTTAAACTTGCCTGAATCTCCTTGTATTATGCCGCATTAACTTATAAGCTGCTAACCTGCTAAAAATAACAAACAAAGAGAACAAAGGCGAAAATACTGCCATTAACTGCCCACGTCAGATGACAGATTAGTCAAGACAAAACAAACAACTTAATTATATTGCATGAAATGTTTGCGAATCAATCAATTAGGGTTAAATATTAGTGCAAAGTATCAACAATCTGAACTGATTTGTCTGCACTAACATCTTACTTGCATATCTAGGCTTAAAACAATAATCCCTGAATTTCATAACTAACAAATGTTTGCTAGTTTTCAGTCCAGTTATATTTGTTTACTGCTTGATTGATTCTACACAACACTTCACACACTTTAGGAAACGTGCACCTTCATGTTTGAATACCCAGTTGTTTATGTAGAATGACTTCCCACCGAGAAGAAGAAGTGGTAACTCAAGAAGAAGAAACTTTCCCGACAACAGTTCCGATAGAGAATCCTCCGGAAAGAACTTCGACTATTCTATCTTTAAGAACATTTATTCAGCTGCGCACTCAATTTGGCTTTGCTGAAAACGATGTCCTATTCCCTGGGTCAAATGACACTGCTGATAATCCTCCCTATGGTTTCGTTGCAGTCAACCGCCACATGTGCTTAAGTGGGGCGATTCCTCCTTTTAATGACTTCCTTCGAACTCTTCTTCTCCGGTTGACGATCTCTCCATTTCAACTTCATCCTAATGGTTATGCCATCTTGATGGGGTTGTGTGTTTTGTTTAGAAGAACTCTTGATCGCCTACCGAGTTTTGAAGAAATTCGTTATCTGTGCTCGTTTACAAAGAGTAAAGATCATCCTTCACTCATTATTGTGAGAAGTGCTAGAAACCGCAAGCTCCTTTCCGATCTCACTGAAAGTGTTCATGGATTTTTGAACCAGTTTTTCTTTGCTCGCTGCCCTCCAGGGTTTTATGCCATCTGGAGAATAGGAAGTAAGACTAGTGTTTCCATTTTTTCGTTTTTGAAACTTTTTCCGAGATCCGAACTTTCAGTTGCTAACTTCATTTTCTTGCTCTTTTCAGCACTTCCTCTCCCTTCTAGAGATTCGATTCATAAACAAGTTTTCGAGAGGTTGAGTGCCGTGGCTGCGGAAGAAAGGAGCATAAAATTTCTGCTGAAGGATGAATTTTTACACCAATACGGGCTTCTACACGCTTCTCGTTCTACGCATGCTCATGAAGTTCCAACAGAAGTTCCCGATTCTCCGACGAAAACTCCTGACGCCCCGGTTACTGTCGAACAACTCACATCAAAAGAGTCTAATATTGAAGCTTCATTGGTGAAGTGTTCCACTCCTACCGACATTATGGGGTCATCCAGTAAGACGGTGCTTACCCCGATCGAGGAAGAAGAAGAACCTTCACGGCCTCTCGGGGGATTAGCTGATGTAGGAATTGAGAAAACAAGTCCCACCAAGCATGATGGTGACGATGTTTACGAGGGGTTGAGCGACATAATAGTGACTTCGCAGGAGCTTTTTAGAGATGACGTATCTAAAACTATCTCTCCTGTAATTGAGGCGACGTCTCTTCTTCGACAAACACCAACACAAACATCAACTTCTCATACCCAAGCTATCATCACCTCTGCACCAAAGAGTGGTTTGTAGCTTAATGCGTGTAGCTTGCACATCACACAACACTTAGGATTTTCCAGCACATTTATGCACTTATCTTCTTATACTTTAAAGATTTCTAAAGCTTATCTTTTCTTATTTCAGATTCTTCAATGACACGCGGCGGGTCATATTATCAGGATTTCCAACGCTACGGGGGGCGTGGCCAATATGATTATCGGCGTTACTTTCCTTCCTATAGAGAGTCTGACGAAGAGAGGGCTGCTCGAAAGGCTCGTGAAAGGAGGGATGCAGAAGAGCGTTATGACAGAAGGGATAGGGATGAGCACCATGATT
Organism: Allium cepa; assembly: GCA_030765085.1. Lineage (NCBI taxonomy): Eukaryota > Viridiplantae > Streptophyta > Magnoliopsida > Asparagales > Amaryllidaceae > Allium > Allium cepa. Next base: position 904,602,021 of record CM060929.1, on the reverse strand, counting down.
CTCTGCAGAGAAGTGATGACTCTCACAAAAGGAAATCTCACGACGACCGAGGAAAAGGTCATGTAGCTGAAGATTCAGGCAAACGAGCCCGATATGGTGAGAGACATGCTTCCACTATTCCCGAAAAGCCTACTGCCCCTGCCCCTCTTGACATTACTTCCGACTCTCCTGCTCTTGGGAAGGAGGACATCCAGACAATAATAAGCAGGCCTAAATTTCAAGTGGGACCGGGCCCAGCCACTTTACAAAGTCGTTTTCCGCAGTGGTGTTTAAAGGGTGTGAGGTTCGATCTCGACCTAGTCCCTATTGACAAGCCTGCTATGCTACGAAATATTGACGCCGTTAAACTTGATATCGAGAGGATGTCAAACTGGCAGAAGCTTGTTGATGAGCTTCAACGAGTTAACCGCGCCAACTTAGAGGCTATGCTCACCATGGAAAACGATAAAGCTGAGTGGCAAAAGGTCCTTGAGCAGCATGATACCGAGATGAGAAGCATTACTTCCTACAACGAGGAGCTTGAAGCAAAGGTTGAGAAGTTGAAAGATGAGCTTGCTGCTTCCTCTACCTCATACTCTCAAAAAGAAGAAGTGCTTCTCAGACAAGTTAGAGATGCTCATGCCAGTCAGAGGGACGCTGAGGACAGGCTTGAAGCACAAAAAAGAATCAGTGACGGCTATGTCTCTGATATTGCTGAGCTTCAAAAGAAAAACAACTCCCAGGAGGCGGAGATACAAATGCTTAAGCTTCAGCTTGCCAAAACTGAAAGGGAGCGCGATGAGGCTGTCGCCGGCAAAATCGCAGCCGAAGAATCTCATGAGGCGACCAAAAACAGCTTCGGCTCAACATTATTCGATTTCTACTTGCATAGCGTCTTGGGGCGTGGAAGCCTCGCCTTTCTTGGTCCCAAGTATGAGATCACTTTAGCTGAAGTGTGGGAGGCCGCTCTTGAGATGCTCGGTGCTGAAGGTGCCGGTTACGACGAATCAGCCCTGGAAAGGCATTATTTTGATGAAGACGCTCGCGCTGCTCTCGCCAGGGGAAAGGAACAACTTGCCAAACTAAGAACCGAAGTGACGGAAGGGGACCAGCTGGGGAAAACCACTTCAACTACTCTAGTCCAGCCACCTTCTTCGTCTGAAGTCGACATTATTGGTTCCAGTTCCCATCTCGCATCTCCCATCAAAGTTACCGCTGATATTACAAGCACACAAGGCGGAGACGAGGGTGAAGAGAGTGCTGATCCTTAAATCGCGGCCGTGCTATCACTTGAGGGAGATTTACCGACTTTACCTTCTGCCGATCCAAGCCTTGAAACTGTGGCCGAGTTAATCCTTTAAACCGCGGCCGAGTTAAGCCTTTAAACCGCGGCCGAGTTAACACTTGGAGAATTTCACACCACTTCTTGAACCAGAGCCTTCCTCTCTTTTACTCCTTTACGACCTAGAGGACTACCGACTTAAAGACCCAGGAACTTAGCCTTAACGCGTGAAAGACTCCTAGATCGTAGCCGACTTAATACTTGAGCTTCAGACGTGTTATCATTTAGGAGCATAGGCCTACTTTGAGCATTTGCCTTGAGCTACCGAACTAAATTGTCTGAATTTTTTGAACTTTAAACTTGCCTGAATCTCCTTGTATTATGCCGCATTAACTTATAAGCTGCTAACCTGCTAAAAATAACAAACAAAGAGAACAAAGGCGAAAATACTGCCATTAACTGCCCACGTCAGATGACAGATTAGTCAAGACAAAACAAACAACTTAATTATATTGCATGAAATGTTTGCGAATCAATCAATTAGGGTTAAATATTAGTGCAAAGTATCAACAATCTGAACTGATTTGTCTGCACTAACATCTTACTTGCATATCTAGGCTTAAAACAATAATCCCTGAATTTCATAACTAACAAATGTTTGCTAGTTTTCAGTCCAGTTATATTTGTTTACTGCTTGATTGATTCTACACAACACTTCACACACTTTAGGAAACGTGCACCTTCATGTTTGAATACCCAGTTGTTTATGTAGAATGACTTCCCACCGAGAAGAAGAAGTGGTAACTCAAGAAGAAGAAACTTTCCCGACAACAGTTCCGATAGAGAATCCTCCGGAAAGAACTTCGACTATTCTATCTTTAAGAACATTTATTCAGCTGCGCACTCAATTTGGCTTTGCTGAAAACGATGTCCTATTCCCTGGGTCAAATGACACTGCTGATAATCCTCCCTATGGTTTCGTTGCAGTCAACCGCCACATGTGCTTAAGTGGGGCGATTCCTCCTTTTAATGACTTCCTTCGAACTCTTCTTCTCCGGTTGACGATCTCTCCATTTCAACTTCATCCTAATGGTTATGCCATCTTGATGGGGTTGTGTGTTTTGTTTAGAAGAACTCTTGATCGCCTACCGAGTTTTGAAGAAATTCGTTATCTGTGCTCGTTTACAAAGAGTAAAGATCATCCTTCACTCATTATTGTGAGAAGTGCTAGAAACCGCAAGCTCCTTTCCGATCTCACTGAAAGTGTTCATGGATTTTTGAACCAGTTTTTCTTTGCTCGCTGCCCTCCAGGGTTTTATGCCATCTGGAGAATAGGAAGTAAGACTAGTGTTTCCATTTTTTCGTTTTTGAAACTTTTTCCGAGATCCGAACTTTCAGTTGCTAACTTCATTTTCTTGCTCTTTTCAGCACTTCCTCTCCCTTCTAGAGATCCGATTCATAAACAAGTTTTCGAGAGGTTGAGTGCCGTGGCTGCGGAAGAAAGGAGCATAAAATTTCTGCTGAAGGATGAATTTTTACACCAATACGGGCTTCTACACGCTTCTCGTTCTACGCATGCTCATGAAGTTCCAACAGAAGTTCCCGATTCTCCGACGAAAACTCCTGACGCCCCGGTTACTGTCGAACAACTCACATCAAAAGAGTCTAATATTGAAGCTTCATTGGTGAAGTGTTCCACTCCTACCGACATTATGGGGTCATCCAGTAAGACGGTGCTTACCCCGATCGAGGAAGAAGAAGAACCTTCACGGCCTCTCGGGGGATTAGCTGATGTAGGAATTGAGAAAACAAGTCCCACCAAGCATGATGGTGACGATGTTTACGAGGGGTTGAGCGACATAATAGTGACTTCGCAGGAGCTTTTTAGAGATGACGTATCTAAAACTATCTCTCCTGTAATTGAGGCGACGTCTCTTCTTCGACAAACACCAACACAAACATCAACTTCTCATACCCAAGCTATCATCACCTCTGCACCAAAGAGTGGTTTGTAGCTTAATGCGTGTAGCTTGCACATCACACAACACTTAGGATTTTCCAGCACATTTATGCACTTATCTTCTTATACTTTAAAGATTTCTAAAGCTTATCTTTTCTTATTTCAGATTCTTCAATGACACGCGGCGGGTCATATTATCAGGATTTCCAACGCTACGGGGGGCGTGGCCAATATGATTATCGGCGTTACTTTCCTTCCTATAGAGAGTCTGACGAAGAGAGGGCTGCTCGAAAGGCTCGTGAAAGGAGGGATGCAGAAGAGCGTTATGACAGAAGGGATAGGGATGAGCACCATGATTCTCTGCAGAGAAGTGATGACTCTCACAAAAGGAAATCTCACGACGACCGGGGAAAAGGTCATGTAGCTGAAGATTCAGGCAAACGAGCCCGATATGGTGAGAGACATGCTTCCACTATTCCCGAAAAGCCTACTGCCCCTGCCCCTCTTGACATTACTTCCGACTCTCCTGCTCTTGGGAAGGAGGACATCCAGACAATAATAAGCAGGCCTAAATTTCAAGTGGGACCGGGCCCAGCCACTTTACAAAGTCGTTTTCCGCAGTGGTGTTTAAAGGGTGTGAGGTTCGATCTCGACCTAGTCCCTATTGACAAGCCTGCTATGCTACGAAATCTTGACGCCGTTAAACTTGATATCGAGAGGATGTCAAACTGGCAGAAGCTTGTTGATGAGCTTCAACGAGTTAACCGCGCCAACTTAGAGGCTATGCTCACCATGGAAAACGATAAAGCTGAGTGGCAAAAGGTCCTTGAGCAGCATGATACCGAGATGAGAAGCATTACTTCCTACAACGAGGAGCTTGAAGCAAAGGTTGAGAAGTTGAAAGATGAGCTTGCTGCTTCCTCTACCTCATACTCTCAAAAAGAAGAAGTGCTTCTCAGACAAGTTAGAGATGCTCATGCCAGTCAGAGGGACGCTGAGGACAGGCTTGAAGCACAAAAAAGAATCAGTGACGGCTATGTCTCTGATATTGCTGAGCTTCAAAAGAAAAACAACTCCCAGGAGGCGGAGATACAAATGCTTAAGCTTCAGCTTGCCAAAACTGAAAGGGAGCGCGATGAGGCTGTCGCCGGCAAAATCGCAGCCGAAGAATCTCATGAGGCGACCAAAAACAGCTTCGGCTCAACATTATTCGATTTCTACTTGCATAGCGTCTTGGGGCGTGGAAGCCTCGCCTTTCTTGGTCCCAAGTATGAGATCACTTTAGCTGAAGTGTGGGAGGCCGCTCTTGAGATGCTCGGTGCTGAAGGTGCCGGTTACGACGAATCAGCCCTGGAAAGGCATTATTTTGATGAAGACGCTCGCGCTGCTCTCGCCAGGGGAAAGGAACAACTTGCCAAACTAAGAACCGAAGTGACGGAAGGGGACCAGCTGGGGAAAACCACTTCAACTACTCTAGTCCAGCCACCTTCTTCGTCTGAAGTCGACATTATTGGTTCCAGTTCCCATCTCGCATCTCCCATCAAAGTTACCGCTGATATTACAAGCACACAAGGCGGAGACGAGGGTGAAGAGAGTGCTGATCCTTAAATCGCGGCCGTGCTATCACTTGAGGGAGATTTACCGACTTTACCTTCTGCCGATCCAAGCCTTGAAACTGTGGCCGAGTTAATCCTTTAAACCGCGGCCGAGTTAAGCCTTTAAACCGCGGCCGAGTTAACACTTGGAGAATTTCACACCACTTCTTGAACCAGAGCCTTCCTCTCTTTTACTCCTTTACGACCTAGAGGACTACCGACTTAAAGACCCAGGAACTTAGCCTTAACGCGTGAAAGACTCCTAGATCGTAGCCGACTTAATACTTGAGCTTCAGACGTGTTATCATTTAGGAGCATAGGCCTACTTTGAGCATTTGCCTTGAGCTACCGAACTAAATTGTCTGAATTTTTTAAACTTTAAACTTGCCTGAATCTCCTTGTATTATGCCGCATTAACTTATAAGCTGCTAACCTGCTAAAAATAACAAACAAAGAGAACAAAGGCGAAAATACTGCCATTAACTGCCCACGTCAGATGACAGATTAGTCAAGACAAAACAAACAACTTAATTATATTGCATGAAATGTTTGCGAATCAATCAATTAGGGTTAGATATTAGTGCAAAGTATCAACAATCTGAACTGATTTGTCTGCACTAACATCTTACTTGCATATCTAGGCTTAAAACAATAATCCCTGAATTTCATAACTAACAAATGTTTGCTAGTTTTCAGTCCAGTTATATTTGTTTACTGCTTGATTGATTCTACACAACACTTCACACACTTTAGGAAACGTGCACCTTCATGTTTGAATACCCAGTTGTTTATGTAGAATGACTTCCCACCGAGAAGAAGAAGTGGTAACTCAAGAAGAAGAAACTTTCCCGACAACAGTTCCGATAGAGAATCCTCCGGAAAGAACTTCGACTATTCTATCTTTAAGAACATTTATTCAGCTGCGCACTCAATTTGGCTTTGCTGAAAACGATGTCCTATTCCCTGGGTCAAATGACACTGCTGATAATCCTCCCTATGGTTTCGTTGCAGTCAACCGCCACATGTGCTTAAGTGGGGCGATTCCTCCTTTTAATGACTTCCTTCAAACTCTTCTTCTCCGGTTGACGATCTCTCCATTTCAACTTCATCCTAATGGTTATGCCATCTTGATGGGGTTGTGTGTTTTGTTTAGAAGAACTCTTGATCGCCTACCGAGTTTTGAAGAAATTCGTTATCTGTGCTCGTTTACAAAGAGTAAAGATCATCCTTCACTCATTATTGTGAGAAGTGCTAGAAACCGCAAGCTCCTTTCCGATCTCACTGAAAGTGTTCATGGATTTTTGAACCAGTTTTTCTTTGCTCGCTGACCTCCAGGGTTTTATGCCATCTGGAGAATAGGAAGTAAGACTAGTGTTTCCATTTTTTCGTTTTTGAAACTTTTTCCGAGATCCGAACTTTCAGTTGCTAACTTCATTTTCTTGCTCTTTTCAGCACTTCCTCTCCCTTCTAGAGATCCGATTCATAAACAAGTTTTCGAGAGGTTGAGTGCCGTGGCTGCGGAAGAAAGGAGCATAAAATTTCTGCTGAAGGATGAATTTTTACACCAATACGGGCTTCTACACGCTTCTCGTTCTACGCATGCTCATGAAGTTCCAACAGAAGTTCCCGATTCTCCGACGAAAACTCCTGACGCCCCGGTTACTGTCGAACAACTCACATCAAAAGATTCTAATATTGAAGCTTCATTGGTGAAGTGTTCCACTCCTACCGACATTATGGGGTCATCCAGTAAGACGGTGCTTACCCCGATCGAGGAAGAAGAAGAACCTTCACGGCCTCTCGGGGGATTAGCTGATGTAGGAATTGAGAAAACAAGTCCCACCAAGCATGATGGTGACGATGTTTACGAGGGGTTGAGCGACATAATAGTGACTTCGCAGGAGCTTTTTAGAGATGACGTATCTAAAACTATCTCTCCTGTAATTGAGGCGACGTCTCTTCTTCGACAAACACCAACACAAACATCAACTTCTCATACCCAAGCTATCATCACCTCTGCACCAAAGAGTGGTTTGTAGCTTAATGCGTGTAGCTTGCACATCACACAACACTTAGGATTTTCCAGCACATTTATGCACTTATCTTCTTATACTTTAAAGATTTCTAAAGCTTATCTTTTCTTATTTCAGATTCTTCAATGACACGCGGCGGGTCATATTATCAGGATTTCCAACGCTACGGGGGGCGTGGCCAATATGATTATCGGCGTTACTTTCCTTCCTATAGAGAGTCTGACGAAGAGAGGGCTGCTCGAAAGGCTCGTGAAAGGAGGGATGCAGAAGAGCGTTATGACAGAAGGGATAGGGATGAGCACCATGATTCTCTGCAGAGAAGTGATGACTCTCACAAAAGGAAATCTCACGACGACCGGGGAAAAGGTCATGTAGCTGAAGATTCAGGCAAACGAGCCCGATATGGTGAGAGACATGCTTCCACTATTCCCGAAAAGCCTACTGCCCCTGCCCCTCTTGACATTACTTCCGACTCTCCTGCTTTTGGGAAGGAGGACATCCAGACAATAATAAGCAGGCCTAAATTTCAAGTGGGACCGGGCCCAGCCACTTTACAAAGTCGTTTTCCGCAGTGGTGTTTAAAGGGTGTGAGGTTCGATCTCGACCTAGTCCCTATTGACAAGCCTGCTATGCTACGAAATCTTGACGCCGTTAAACTTGATATCGAGAGGATGTCAAACTGGCAGAAGCTTGTTGATGAGCTTCAACGAGTTAACCGCGCCAACTTAGAGGCTATGCTCACCATGGAAAACGATAAAGCTGAGTGGCAAAAGGTCCTTGAGCAGCATGATACCGAGATGAGAAGCATTACTTCCTACAACGAGGAGCTTGAAGCAAAGGTTGAGAAGTTGAAAGATGAGCTTGCTGCTTCCTCTACCTCATACTCTCAAAAAGAAGAAGTGCTTCTCAGACAAGTTAGAGATGCTCATGCCAGTCAGAGGGACGCTGAGGACAGGCTTGAAGCACAAAAAAGAATCAGTGACGGCTATGTCTCTGATATTGCTGAGCTTCAAAAGAAAAACAACTCCCAGGAGGCGGAGATACAAATGCTTAAGCTTCAGCTTGCCAAAACTGAAAGGGAGCGCGATGAGGCTGTCGCCGGCAAAATCGCAGCCGAAGAATCTCATGAGGCGACCAAAAACAGCTTCGGCTCAACATTATTCGATTTCTACTTGCATAGCGTCTTGGGGCGTGGAAGCCTCGCCTTTCTTGGTCCCAAGTATGAGATCACTTTAGCTGAAGTGTGGGAGGCCGCTCTTGAGATGCTCGGTGCTGAAGGTGCCGGTTACGACGAATCAGCCCTGGAAAGGCATTATTTTGATGAAGACGCTCGCGCTGCTCTCGCCAGGGGAAAGGAACAACTTGCCAAACTAAGAACCGAAGTGACGGAAGGGGACCAGCTGGGGAAAACCACTTCAACTACTCTAGTCCAGCCACCTTCTTCGTCTGAAGTCGACATTATTGGTTCCAGTTCCCATCTCGCATCTCCCATCAAAGTTACCGCTGATATTACAAGCACACAAGGCGGAGACGAGGGTGAAGAGAGTGCTGATGCGCAAGCTTATGAAGTCGATATCAGGAAACCAGCTTCTCCAGGTAACTTCACTGTTAATCTCGCTACTGTCAATTCTGCTCAAGCGGGTTACTCGTTTATTTCACATGAGTTTCACGAGCTCCTTGGCTATTTTCTCAACCTTGACGAGCCTTCATCTCCTCTATTTACTGACTTTAACCTTTTTTCTTCTGTAGAGAAAGTACCAAGCACTGCTCAAACTTCTACTCCTCCGGTCATCCTTCCTTCATCTCTTCAGGCGGTGCCTCCTTCTGCCTCGCAACCTGGATCACAGGAGGAACAAATAGAGGCTCTTCACGGCTTGGATGATCCCATCGCTTCACAAGAGCAGAAAGATGAGAGACCTGAGGGAGGTGACATATCCCCGGAACGGACTCCTTCTGACGACATTGTTCTATCAAAACTTGTCACTCCGGGGAGTGAGTCTTCCTCACAAAGGAGAGAGAAGCGTGGGATATCAAAGAGGAGGGGGAAGAAAATCACCGCCACTGAAGAGGAGCCAGAAGTTGAACCGGTTACACCTACCTCTCCTACTTCCCTTATACCCACTGGCCGACCTGGAAAGCTGGTCATTCGACCGGGTAAAGGGTCCAAAGGAGGGAAGAAGAAGTGAAGATTTTAGCTTTTTGTCTTTTATATGAACTGGCCGAGAGTTGTGCGGGCATCGGCCCCCGCTTTTATTTTTGAAAACCTGTATCTGCATTATAGTTGAATAAAATGATTCTTCGTTTGTACAAACTTCTGCTTGAATTTGAGAATGCATTTATTATTCATTTTTGCACAAGTTTATTTATATGATATTGCAGCGGGCTTATGGTATGTTGTTTGAGTATTACTTTACTGATGCAGCTATACTATTATACCATGTTGCCCCCATACCTTAAGCTTGCTGCAATATTTTATACTACGAGGGGACCTGCACTCTTATTTGCTAAAGAATAATTATTTTATTCTTTAAAGAAAATTTTTGTAGAGTACAACTCCCTTCGTATAAGTTTCTACGCTTTGTCGTTCGAAGAAATCACTTTTTTCTTTTGCTTATGTGCATATTTTTCCAAGTGAATTCCCCTATGTGGTAAAGCGGACCTCTGAAGGGTACTTTAACTCCTTTTCTTTTTCTTTTTTTTTTTTTTTTTTGACGATCATTTTCCATAGTAGGTAAATTACTTCTCCCTTTGAAAGTTAAAGTACGCTTTTGATGAGGATTTTTTTTTTATACAAAGTTGTACCTCTGAGGAGGGATTTTTCACGTTTCAACACTTGGAAGTTTTATTTCGATCTCGGTGAAACGTGTACCTCCAAAGAGTTGTGCCTTAGAAATCCTTTTCACGTTTCAACACTTGGAAGTTTTATTTCAATCTTGGTGAAACGTGGGTTTCCGAAGAGGTCTTTCTTTTTAATTGTGTCCCCGGGAGGGGGTTGTACCTCTGAGGAGGGATTTCTCACGTTTCAACACTTGGAAGTTTTATTTCAATCTTGGTGAAACGTGTACCTCCAAAGAGTTGTGCCTTCGAGGAAAGCCTTTTCACGTTTCAACACTTGGAAGTTTTATTTCAATCTCGGCGAAACGTGGGTTTCCGAAGAGGTCTTTCTTTTTAATTGTGTCCCCGGGAGGGGGTTGTACCTCTGAGGAGGGATTTCTCACGTTTCAACACTTGGAAGTTTTATTTCAATCTTGGTGAAACGTGTACCTCCAAAGAGTTGTGCCTTCGAGGAAAGCCTTTTCACGTTTCAACACTTGGAAGTTTTATTTCAATCTCGGCGAAACGTGGGCTTTCAGGAAGGTCTTTATTTTGTTTTTGCATTTCAACTTTGGTGAAATGAAATTCCGAAGAGCGGTTGTTACACTTCAACTCCTGGCGAAATGCGCCCCCGAAGAGGTCTTTATTTTGTTTGCATTTCAACTCTGGTGAAGCGTAATTCCGAAGAGCGGCTGTTACACTTCAACTCCTGGTGAAACGTGCCCCAGAGATGGTTTACATTGCCTGGAAGTTACTCTCTCATGGTTGGTGGGTCATGACTCCTCCAATCTTTTTTGTTGAGTAGAGAACTTTCTTTTTTGCGGCATATGTCCCATTTGAGGTCTTTGTCCTCCGAAGAGTTGTGCCTCCGAAGAGGAGCATTTTGCCTCCGAAGAGGGCTTTGGTCTCTGAGGAGAAGCATTCGGTCTCCGTAGAGAAGCATTTTGCCTCCGTAGAGGGCTTTGATCTCTGAGGAGAAGCATTCGGTCTCCGTAGAGAAGCATTTTGCCTTCATAGAGGGCTTTGATCTCTGAGGAGAAGCATTCGGTCTCCGTAGAGAAGCATTTTGCCTCCGAAGAGGGCTTTGGTCTCTGAGGAGAAGCATTCGGTCTCCGTAGAGAAGCATTTTTCCTCCGAAGAGGGCTTTGGTCTCTGAGGAGAAGCATTCGGTCTCCGTAGAGAAGCATTTGGCCTCCGAAGAGGGCTTTGGTCTCTGAGGAGAAGCATTCAGTCTCCGTAGAGAAGCATTTCGCCTCCGAAGAGGGCTTTGGTCTCTGAGGAGAAGCATTCGGTCTCCGTAGAGAAGCTTTTCGCCTCCGAAGAGGGCTTTGGTCTCTGAGGAGAAGCATTCGGTCTCCGTAGAGAAGCATTTGGCCTCCGAAGAGGGCTTTGGTCTCCGAGGAGAAGCATTCGGTCTCCGTAGAGAAGCATTTCGCCTCTGAAGAGGGCTTTGATCTCTGAGGAGAAGCATTCGGTCTCCGTAGAGAAGCATTTGGCCTCCGAAGAGGGCTTTGGTCTCCGAGGAGAAGCATTCGGTCTCCGTAGAGAAGCATTTCGCCTCTGAAGAGGGCTTTGGTCTCTGAGGAGAAGCATTCGGTCTCCGTAGAGAAGCTTTTAGCCTCCGAAGAGGGCTTTTCATATTTCATCTCACAGGAGTATGTTGACCGGTTGTGGTGAAATGCGCGCCCCTAAGTAGGGTTATTGTCAGGAAGTTTGGAGTTTCCTTTTCTCGGTTGGATGGATTCTCGGGAGTGTGTCGACCGATAACCCCACGACTTTGTAACGAGAAAGACGCCTTTTTTTTTTTTTTTGGTGAAGCCCGCTTGAGGTCTTTATCCTCTGAGGAGTTATGCCTTCAAAGAAGGCTTGTGCTTCTGAAATATTCTTTTTGCTGGCTGACGCTTGCTCTCGCATGTCTCTTTGCCGTTGATTCATGTTGACAATCCCCATTGCTTCGCAAGTGTCACCACTTTCAGCTACCAGGCCTCTCCCTTACCCAAAGGAGTATATTTTATAGTTAAGCGAATTGGTGGTGGCAGATTTAGGTTCTTTAACTTGCTGTTTGTTTGTTCAAACATTTGTAGTTAACTATATATGATCTGCTTCTATCCACCTTGCTTACTTTCGTTTGAAGTTCTCCTTTTGTAGGATTTGAATATGGGAATTTTGAATGGCCCAATGCTTGATTGCCGGATGATGTTGCGGATCGCTTGGTCTCGTGACTGGTAAGCTTTGTTTTTATGGCCTGCATTATTAAATCGTTTTTTTTTTTAGTAACACGATTAACGTATTTCATATGCCGAAATAAAACAAAGCAGTTTATAATAGTAGGGAACATAAGAATTATAGTGGTTTAACCGAAACTGGGCCTATATCCACTTTATAGCTTTTGTTATTCGCCTGCCTTGCAATTGCCCTTAACAAGAGAATCATATATTTGTAAATTCTTTGCAATATCTTAGCAAAGTTTTCATGTAAAATATGGATGTAGATGGTTGCTGTTCCAAGTTCTTGGAATTGGTTTTCTTTTGACAGTTGCGAATTTGATTGATTATATTAGCAACTCCTTAGTGCCATCTTTAAGTGTGCATCATCTTCTTCTGTTGGCGGGTGGTTTTAACTGAAGAAACATACTCTAGCCAAATCTTATTTGTTTGCTTAGAGTACTTCTTATTCAGGATTTGACCCTGGAATTCTGTTGTTTAAGGCTTGCTTTTGAATGCTACCAAGGGTTGCTTGATATTGCAATGAATCAGCTTGGTATTGATTGCCTGCAAATTTAGATCGATAATCTTAGTGATATTCTCAGAATATTTCACATATCGAAATAAAATAAGCGACTCGTAATAATAGGGAAAGCAAGACTTATAGTTTTTATTATTTATTGGCATTGTTTTTACTACAGATTTTGAAACAAGAATCGTTGGATCAGCATTCTTTTACAAATTTGAAACAAAATGTTCAAGTAAGGTATGGAAGCAATTGCTGCCCCAGGCTTTAGGAATTGAATTTTTTGGCATAAGAGGACTGGATGGCAACATCTTTCAGAATCGAAACTTCCTTTCACTTTGAAGGTCTCCTTGGAGCGTGAGCACATCTTCCCGCCTCATCCAATTTTTCCCTGCCTGGTGAGGGCTTGCTGTGATGACACTGATGATAGGACCTTCATCTCCTTGTGCCACGGTTCTCTTACTTGAGCTACATTGTTGAGCGGGAACCAGCTGCACCTTAGAGGATGAGGAGTAGTTAATTTCATCTTTTTTCACATACTGTTGCAGTTCATTCTGCTTGATTAATTCTTCAATCTCCTTCCTTAGATGGCGACATTGGTTAGTTTCATGGCCAGGTTGATTGTGAAATTGACAGAATTTCCCATTGTCTGTCGCGCTTCTCCTCATCAGAGATGGTTTGGGGAAAACAACAACATCCTTTGTTGCCAAGAAGATACTTTCCGGAGTGTCGGTCAAGGGAGTGAAGTTGGAGGGCATGAAGCGTCGAGCTTTTTTCAAGAGTTTCTGTTTTCTTCTTCCCCCATTCTTCTCTTTCTGTTCAATCATTTCCGGTATGTATTCTTCATCGTTACCAGGACTCAATGGGTAATCATCAACTATTCTTTCAAAAGTTCGCCTCGACAAACGTTCGTGGATAGTTGGTCGTGGCCATGAATTCTCTGTTTGGGGGAATGTTCCAATAGTAATGCCAGTTGCTCGTTGAGGAGCATTCCATTCTTCTGAAACCTGGACCTCTTTGGCAATGGTTTTTATATCACTTTCTAGTCGATGGACTCCTTCCTGCAATGCGTTCATCTTATCCAGTATCCTATTGCTTTGAACTTCCATGTGTTGATATATTCCATATATCACGGCATTTAATTCAGCCCTTGTGACTCCAATACTTGAAGCTGTTTCACTTAGCGTGGGAAGAGCAATGGCATTGCTGCAAGTACCTTCAAACCTTAACAACTTCCGTTTCCTTTCTGAAGCCATGGTTTCTGTTAGAATTTTGTTGAACAATGGTTGAAGTTTGCCCCTGAGTTCAATTCTCAGTGAAAGCACCAAAAATGTTAACGCTTAAATTTGAACGCTAACACCCCGGTGTGTGAAGTGTAGTTGTGAAAGCACCACCCGATAGATCGGGAAAGTATTACAAGCAAGTAATAGCGGAAAAGCAGTAAACAACAGCAATTTTATAGTGGTTCGGCTTATGGGTATAGCCTACGTCCACTTTAAGTACTTTTATTGATGATCACGTTACAAGTTGATACAAATCTTCTCAAGTACAATACACTTTGAATTACAAAAGACTTAGAGCAAGTAGCTTAAACTTCAATGGAAATGAGAGTCTTCGAATCCATGTTGGATGTTTACGATCTCCTTTTGAAGTTGTATGAAGTGTTCCTAGTGTCTCAAGAGCTTCAAGTGTTGAATTGGATTGGAATGCAGCAGAGTATCAGCGCTTGAAGAGAATGTGCCAAAAGTCCTTTTCTAGTTGGAGTTAGTGCTGTATTTATAGGCGTGATTTTCTGGGCAGAAATTATTTCCAAGTTCTAAGTCGCGGCCGACTTAGTATAAGCCGTGGCCGACTTACCATATGTCGTGGCCGATTCACCGAGCCAAGTCCATGGCTTAATGGAAGCAAGCTTGCCTGAACTCATACCACCTGTCTTAAGTCGTCGCCGAGATAAGCTAGGTTGTGGCCGGCTTAAGGCAAGTCGCGGCCGCGTCACCTGGCCCTTCTACGGTTTCACCTAGGTCGCCCCCGAGTCAACATAGCATTATCTCCATAACACGGCATCGGACTTGCATTTTAGTAGCCTTTAGGTCGTGGACGGCTTAGCATACGTTGTTAAGTCGGTTGCCGACTTAAGTATAGGTCGTGCCCCTTTCCAAGTCCTGATCAATTAGGTCGGCAGCTTCCTTAGGTAATTAGATCAACACTCAATTTAGGTCGGTAGACTTCCTAAGTCAGTACTCCTTAAGGCATTAGGTCGTTATCCATTTAAAGCCTTAGGTCGGAAACTTTTGTAAAGGTATTTGAGTCGCAAAGTACTTTGAGTCGCTGTCCCTTCTGAGTTATTAAATCGGCAACCATTGAGTCGTCATTCGTTTTAAGTCGGCAATGAGTTAAGGTTGTTGGGTCAGTTCACCTTTTAAGTCGTAGGTCTCTTGAGTCGTGGAGGCCTTAAGTCTTATGTTGGCACATTCATCAGATCACTGGATCGGCATCTCTCTTAAGTCGGTAGCCCTTTTTGAGTCTTAGGCCGGCATGCTTCTCAAGCCGTTAGGTCGGGCTCCCTTATGCCTTAGGTCGGCATCCCCTGTTGAACCTTAAGTCGGTATCTTTTCCGAGTCTTATCTTGCTAGGTCGTTAGCTCCTTAACTCGTGGGCGAAACAGGGTTAACAGTCGTTCAATGGCGTATAATCCTGGGATCTGAGATTCCTTTGAAGTTTCATGTTCCCTTTGCTTTTACCAGAGTTCTGATTCCTCTTCTTTTGATTCAAATCCTTTCCTGCTGTTATTTCAGAACTGTTTCCATCCTGCTTAACCATGACATTTCACTGGACCATTTCCTTTGGCTGCTCGCCAACAATTTTGCCTTCGGCTATAGTTACCTCTTCCAGTCTTAAAAACTAGTTCGCCTTTTGGTGGAATTCCTCCATGGTAGTGGGTTGTTTCATTTTAATCCATCTATCGAAATCCATATCTATGTGAATGGCTTGGACCAAAGTCATTAAGATCATATCCTCCTTTGGATTGCTCACCTTAGAAACTACAATGTTGAACCGGTTCATGAAAGATTTCAGTGACTCAATGGGTCCCTAGAGAAGACAGATAAGGACATTACATCTTTTAGTCAGGCAGTATGGAGTGTAAACTGTTCTAGAAACCTTTATGCTAATTCGTCGAAAGTAGAAATAGATCACAGTGCAAGTCTAGTAAACTACATGGAAGCAACTCCTTCCAAGAAGACAGGGAAATGTCAATAGCGGATAGCATCCATTTCCCTAGCTCCATCCATATGCCTTTAATACTTATACATGTGTTGTTTAGGGCCCGTCATTCCGTTATATTACAGCATAGTCGACATAGTGATCTTCTTAGGACATTCTTCCCTTAGAATTTTTTTAGTGAATGGAGTTCGACTTGGCGCGGAACTCCAGTCTTCATTCTTTCTGCCTCTACTCTCCTTTACTAACCATTTGACCATGTCAATGATGTACTCCTCGCTAGTACGGTGGTCTGTAGGTCGGTTGTCAAGGGCCATGCCGAGTGTTTGACATCGCAAACAGTCTCGGTTTTCCAACTGAAGCCCAGGTTCTCCGTTCTTTGGGAGAACCATTCCTACAGGGACCCATTGGCGGTTAGTCTTATCGGGGTGGTCTAAACTTCACTTTCGGCATTTTTCTAGTTCACATCAATGTTCCATTCCAATCTATCGTCATCATGTTGCATGTCATCTTCGGAGTTAGAAACAAGCATTGCATTGTTCACTTCAGGAGTGTTCACTCTAAGATTTGGGTTTGCAGCAGGCTATTTTCCAATAGGAGGAGTACTTTCATTGCCTTTTACTATGATTGCAACGGCTCCACCGACAACATCATTCTGCTTTTGTTTATCGTTCCTCCTGTTCAAGCCCAAAACAGAGGAATTCTCTTATTCCATAGCAACTGCAGTTTCATATCAAGCTCTCAGAGCACTTGGTGGCAATAGCGCCAGTAAAGCTTTGATATTATCCATGACAGCCTTTTTTATATCAGCTATTTTTTGGTTAAGTTCGTTGACCATCCGGTTAAGCTCTCCTTTAGTCTCCACATCCTGCTAAGCGGAGGAACCTGGTGCTAAATTTACAGTATTAACCTATGTTCGATGATTGTTTGCATTATTTACTTCACTTTGTTAGGGGTTTGCATCATCATCACTAACTGTTGCCCTAGTGAGTCTTTTAGAAGTAGTCCTCTATTTTTAAGGTGTCAATGATCTTCGACGGCAAGCCTATGAATCTTTGAAGTAAATTCTCTAGATCTAACTGCTAGATCTCTCTTAATCTAAAATAGCAAGCTTGATCTAAGCTTGGATTTAGATTTTCTAAGTGAAAGCACCAAAATGTTAACATTTGATCAACAACCCAAGAATAGGTTGTAGGAAACCTATGAAACCTAGATCTAGTATAGCAACAATAAAGGAAAAGAAACAACAATATGAAAGAGAGACGTAATATTTTACAGTGGTTAGGCAATCTTTGGCCTACGTCCACTTTATAGCTTTGTTGCTTATGGATTTGATTGAGATTACAAAGGACTTGAAAGAGGATAAGTTACAAGCACAGGGGTTAGACTGATTCTATGTCCTAGAATTGCCTAAAGTAGGGTCCTTGGTAACCTTTGTGTAGAGGAAGAAGATGAAGAAGAGACAAAGCTTCCGCATAGTGATGGCAGAAACCAGATCCTGTTTTAGTTGCTATGTGGTTTGTATTTATCGGGGTAGCAATTATATTTGGCCAGAACGAGAGTTGGAGCAAAGTCCAGAAGGCAGCCTTAAGGGGTGTGTGAAGTTATAAGTTTACACGAAATACATAGAGGTGTTGGCACTGACATGCGTGTTTAATTCCAAATGCATTGAGATCTTTTGCACTTCACTTGCAACTTGATTTTGGGTTGTCCTGCAGTGTTTTTGTGGATGGTTGGTTGATGTTAGTGATAGTTCCTATTAACCCAAAAAATGGTCGACACCTTGGATTAAGTGTGAAAGCACTAACTTGTTTATCAAGGCATACAAAATATAAAAAAGGAATAGTGAATTACAAATAAAATAAAGAGATAAGAGATTTTTATAGTGGTTCGGCTGTTAACAAAGCCTGCATCCACTTTATAACTTTTGTTATTGACTGACTGCTGCTACAAGTTGAATCTAGTTACAATTTTGATTGAAACTTCTAAGTTAGATCAAGTCACAAAGAGTTAACTAGAGAATCACAGTAAACCCCTTGATGACTATTGTGTGGGTGGAGAAGAGTGAAGAATAATTTCTGTAGAGTTACAGCAGCTAGTCCAGAAGATCAGATCCCCCTTATGTTGCAGATGGGTGAGTATTTATATGGATTGGAGAGCGATTGGGCTAGGCCGCTTTGCCGGAAGCTTACATTTGAAGGTATGAAGATTCTCCAAATGTTTTGCAATGAAGCGACCTTATATGATGGACGCTCGCGATCCATAGGGCATGGATTGCTACCGATCCATGAAGTTAGCGCACTTTCGGCTCGTTTCAATTGTATTGTGTTCCTTGCCTTATGTCGATACTCCCCATGTAATTTCGTGTGCCTTCTTTTGATGATGATTCATGTATAGGTTGCATTGAACTATTACTGGAATTAGGTGAATGCCCACTTCTCGATCTAGCTTGCTTGAAACAGCATGAAACTTAGTAGGCATCCTTAGAAAAGATTGTTTCATAATACAAGAAGAATGGACAACCCATGAGCAATACTTATGGACTGCTAGCGATCCATGGATGATGGATCGCTAGTTATCCATCCATTTAAGCAACTTTTGCTTTTTTTTCCTTTTGAGTAATTCTTGGTTCATTCTTCTGATCCTTGTGGTTGATTCTTGAGTCGTTTCGACTTTGCGCAGATGTTCTAACTTTCATTTAGTTCTATTGGTTTAAGAACCCGAATAACATTTACCTCCCAGAGTACGCTTTCGTTGGAAACAAGGCATGATTTGGAAGTTACTTCTTTTGAGTTCATATTTGGTGAGGTTTAATTTATCATGCTGAGGCTACCATGCGAATTTGGCTTTGGCTATTCAGGCGCTTGTTAAATTTCAATGTGAATCGTCATTGCTCGTCATAATAAATCAATTTCAGTCCACACTACACTAGAAAAGACCTTTAGTAGCGTTGAAAAAATGCTACCAAAACTTTTAGTAGCGTTTTAAAGAACGCTACTACAGGTCGCGTAACTAAAGTATCATTTTTTTGGTTGTGTTTTAATAAACGCTACAAAATGTGTCCGTATAACTGCGTTTTTCAAAAGATTCTAAAGTTTTTCTGCAGCGTTTACAAAACCTACCAAAACTACCATTTTTAGTTGCGTTTGTACTTGGATCAATCTTTCATTTTCTACAGTGTTTATTTTGTGCAACTAAAAAACTTTGCGTTGCGTTTATTTTATGGCCCTATAACTTCAGGTGGTATTATACATTTGTTTCTATAGCATTTTTAAAACGCTGCTAAATGGTATTGATGGTTTTGTAGCATATTTTAAATGCTACTATATACTTTTAATGGCTTATATTATTCCAGCAACCAGTTATATAATAGTCATAATAAAATCAGCAACAATCGTATAATTACCATATTCAAACCAACAATCAATCAATCATATAATCACAAAATTCAAATAATTGAGAACACTTTAATCACATAAGTATAATATCCATAACCATTTAGATAACAGTTATTTGACAAATTGAGCAAATTCACATACCACACAAGCATTCACAAACAAGTTTACACAACCAATACTAACAAATATCATAATACATATAACAGTTGAAGTCATGTCCATTGTTGTGGTCTTCACTCCGAAAAAGCAAATTATCTATAAATAAGGTTGATAATCAGCAATAAGAATTTGCCATGAATTATCAAGTAACATTCAAACAATATTTATTGATTATTATTCAAACAAGCACATAAACAATCAAGCCTGTGATGTCCCGAAAATTTGAGCAATATTTATTTAATAATTTCATTAATAATTATTTTAAAATGTGAAATATTGATTTAATAATCTAATTCAAACAAATTTTCTCTTTTGAAAATTAGTTTTAAAAGTATTCAAATAAACATTAAGTTGTGTAATTTTATAAAAGAAGTTTTTATGTGAACATGTAAGGCTAAATATTGTAATAAAACATTTAAAACATCTTAAATTAAATTAGAAATGGTTTTAGAAGAATTTAAATACATTTATAAATTAAGAATTTTCTTTTTATATTAAAATGCACATGTGTTAAGCTTTTAACACAAGAGAAGACACTTGTAAACATTTATCATTAATAAGATAACAAGTGGCATGTTAATATATTTTGAAATTATTTTTTGTAGATAAGAAAACTTAGAAACTTATTATTATTCAAAACTTTTTTTCTTTAATTGAAATCTGAAATCAGATTTTAGAAGAGAAAATCCGCAAAACTCAATTCATATTAAAATCTGCAAATTCAATACAAAATCTACAAAACCAATTTACTCAAAATTCTGCAAAACCAAATTCTGTTTAGAATCTGCAACTTCAACATCAATTTGCAAGTTCAACTTCAAACTCAGTCAAATTGAAGATGGGTAGCATGCAGTCTAAAATCAACTTCAGTAATCAAATCTGGAAGTAAACTCAGCAAGCAAACACAGATTCAACATCACCAATGCAAATTGCAAATCAACTTCAACATGCATATTCAAACAGGTTCCAGGAAAAATGAAT